>OX375772.1:5553549-8339599 GCA_947359385.1 Chesias legatella
TATTTTTGTATAGTGATAGGTATACGTACGTCTATATTCAAGATATCAAACTGGTAGGTAAATATTTGAAATGATAGATATCAGAGATGAGAGTTTACCGTAGTGTCCAAACAAACAGTCACTATTGCCGGAAGTTCTGCTCAATATCCGTACTTCTAAAATGTAAAGGATGCAATTTTTTATATTTTACCATTCAATGATTGTATCAGTAAAAAAGGTGAGAAACTAATATAAACGTATTAGTTTATGTACCATGTTCTGAAACCTTGTCGGTGTATTATTTAATGTCACTAATGCCATATACCACAAAAGCAAGTCTTTTTTGTGAAAATCATGATGATGTCCAGCTACCGTTTAATTTTTACTTAACATCAATACGAAGTAGAGTGATGGAAATATTTTCTATTCTCGATAAACTCTGACGTTGTATCTGCAGAATATTATTTGATGGTATTTTTATGGTTCTGAATTTCACAGTAACTACGTAAATCTTGTTATAAAATCATAATTTAATGAATTACTTTTACTCTCAAAAGCATAATTCACGAACTATATCAGATTTGAGGTAACAAATGATGTGCCAAATTTGTCTCAGCAGTCGTTTCACTGAAATAGATTAATTATTTTATATAAAATTTGTCAGCAACCATCATACATAATCTTCACTTTGCGACAGTTCAAATTGGATTGGAAATATGAAACATATTTTTTTATGTAATGAATTTATTTTATTTAATTATTTTTTTTATTATTATATTCATTTAAATAATCCGATAGGAATAAATATTCAAAATAATATCTAAAAAATGTTACTCCAGAATTGAATATTGTTGTCATTTTTAAATGTAATCGAGTGAGCCCAAACCTAACAACCTAATAATAATGTGCCTAAATTCACCGACAATTGCTAAAATATCAAAATATAACAAGTATTTCTTCATAATAAATGTTGCTTGAGTGGTTTTTGCAGAAAGAAAACAAATAGCAACGGAACTATAAGTATAGCCGAAACATTCCTAGACAGAGAGAGATATCTTGGATCAAAATACTGTCCAGCAAGTTTTTGATTCAGAATTGCATACTGCTTATCTTTAATTAATTCAGTTCGCGGTACTACCTTGGAAATAACTTCTGAAATAAATAATACTGATACAATCTGAAAGAAGACGTGACTAATATTGAAGCAAAAAATTATAATTGTTTATCCCTGGAGGAGTAGGAAAAAATTTAAAAAAATAATTCGGTTTTCTTACTTGATTACTATTTTGACGGTTCCCATAGTCAGGTTGGAAGTAAACCTGAAAAATAAGTCCTGGATTTGATCAGTAGCATGGTAGCTTGATTGATGTGATGAGCATGGGTTGTGAATTTGCTCTGGGGCAATATATGTTTATTTTATTCTTTTCTTCAATTTGAGTCAATTACAGGACGGACGAGCAAGATGACCCACCTGAGGTAACCTTTGCTTATTACAAAATCAAATCGTCTTGGGTCCTCCCCTAGATAATAATCAAAAATTTATCGAAAATGTTGAGATTGCAATTAGTCAATATAGTTGTTTTTTCTTGTTAAGGTCATTGGCACTTAAGTATTTATCAAAAAATATGTACAAATGAACGCTCATGTTAATGGCCTTAACGCCCACGAAACACCTGATCTCCGAATGGTTTTAGCCTGAAAACTTTCTCTAAATAGAGTACTTCAAATTTCCAAGGTTCGTGACAAAAATGCTGTTAGTATTGCAAAAGCTAGCACTAAGAGGTTGTTACCATGTTACCCATTACCCTGTAGGTACATATAAATATGCTCACATAAAGTATAGTATACCTATACATACTCTATGTGTATATATTAAAAGTTAATAAATTCAAGCCTACACAGACAATGTCGTGACGCTGAACAATTCACATTACAGGTAATTTGTGTAACGCCTACGATTCTCTTAGGTTCAAATTACGTAGGCAGACTCTAGGTCAAACGAATAATTCGTTAAGTATGACCAATTTTATCAAATCAACGTAACTAGGTCGCATTATTGCGTGATGACCCGATGCCCGTCTGAGATGATAGACCTCAGACAAATATTACCTAAGATATATCTTTTGGATTGGCGACATCGAGTTGTGATGATGAGAGGATAATGGAGCTCGAAAGACCCTCACTTGACATTAAGAGGTAATTATTATCATAATTATTATTTTGCATTATTTAATAATTCTCATTTTCACTACAAAATTATGCATAATTTACAAAATAAAACTATAAAAAAAACATAATAAGTATATAATCACAACAGACCGATAATGGGATCCATTCCTTGCCCGTTTAATAGATAAGAGGTAGAGGCGTAGCGTTTAATATGAATGGGTGGTTAATGTGGTTACGTCTACAAGGAAAGGATGATAGTGTGCCATTCGTCTGCCTGTCCTGTAGTGGTAGACCTGGTGGGATCAGTTACTACAGTTCTTATTCACAATTACGCTGTGACAATTTGTATTTTACGCTTTTATCGGGACATTGCACTGTAAGTAAGACCTTTATTTATCGATTCTATCTAATATGAGAATGATAATAAATTTTTGATAATCTATTTCTCGTTTCCATTCGAGTTTGATGAATCAGACGGAAAGATATTTAACCAAACCAAATTTGAACCGGTCAACCACAAATAGGAAGTACATGTAGAAGTGATTCATCAGTACTAGTAATCAAGCGACTGTACTTGCTTGAACACTCCATGGCAGCTAGCAGACTTTCATTGAATTCCGTTCGAAATTATTTGAACTATTAATCTTGACTTTTGGGTTTAGTGGGAAAAACAGAGCTATAAAATACATTCCTATTAGGATTTTCTTGTTGCCAAATTATCTCACCTTGACAGCAAAACGTTAGTTGCAGTCCAATTCATTAGCATTCATGATTAGGTAATCACCAAGTGCATTTGAAACGAAGCGTGAAACAAAATTTTCACTTCATGTTATTTTATTCCATAAATAAAGCACTAGTATTATGCTCCCTGCAGACAGTAAATTATTTTCAATCATCCACGGGCGCCCGATTTGGAGCGGTGCCTAACATTATTTGCTTCTGGAACAGATACACAGAGATACACATATCAAACTCTCCGTGCAGATCCGTCTAATTTTATAACCTCAAGTGATGCGCGCTGTAGGTGCATATACGACTGACGGATGCCTGGTACTAGGTTAAAACCGTTACCAAAATTACCTCTCCTAGTCCATTAGCCAAAGTTATTATTCCATTTCCCAAATTGTGCAGACGCTAAATTGAAAAATTGGGCAATTATCTTATGATTTACAGGTAGATTATAACTGTGTTTAAAGTTGTCTTGTTCACGTAACCTTTCGTTCAAGTTTATTGATATTTGAAATTTTTGAGATTAATAGTAAGAAAGGATGTATGAAATTCGATACCCAAGTCTATGCATGGTTAAATAAATTTCAACTTTGTATATGGGCACCTACATTTTCTATTTTAAATGCACGTTTTTACCTGTGTTGCTTGATCCGCAGCTGAATGCATAACCACATAGCTACCTATTGTGAATGAGCTAATAACGATGCGTCGCGCAGAAGACATGCATGTCATTTGCGTTTAGTTGGGTATATATACGAGTCTTTTCCTGGTAAACAAACTTCTATAAAATGCATGGACCCATGTTTAAATTTATATTCATTGCAATTCGTAGAACGCGTTTCGTATTTATTTAGTCGATGAATATTGATAGTTATTTGCATGTGAGTGGAACGAATCAAAAACCGACGCGCCGAACTGAGCAATCAATGAATATCTAATTGGCGACCATACCTTCTAAGATAAGGAAGTGCGCGATATAACCGGGCCGTACTGCGATTGTGACGTCCGTTAAATGTGGGTTATTGTGTCGTTACATACCTAATTAGTCTGCAAATATGGCGTACCGACCTACGTGTTGCTGTACACTAATAACTGTCCAACAAGACAAAGAGTTCAAAATGCTCTACTAAAAAGGAAGCAGCACCATTGTTCTAAAAGTGACAATCTGGTAGATGATGTTAGAATGGAGAATATTTGAAAATGAATTGTAGCGTTTATTTACGAGGAAATTGTCATAATAAACGCAATGATAAAAGACCAGAAATTAAATAATACATGAAAATCCTGAACAACTTCACATATTTACACATACATCCTTTCCTCGAAAAAATAGAATGCTGGCACACGGGTAAAAATTCATCCCGAATAGCGTACTCGTAAAGGAATGTGTAACCTAGATACACACCTGAAGGTAAGTGTTTTTATGAAAATTACAAAGAACTGGCATCCAGCCTAACCTATTGTAAGCTTCACCTGGCACACACCTGGTGTCTATAAGCACAAATACATACGTACGTAACAAATAATTATACATTTATAGTAATGAAATAAGAAATTAAACAATTGTGTATTATATCGTAACGTATCTATACGTAAATAACACCATCTTTTTTTCATATAATATTGGTGGAAATTTCACTCAGCGCCATCTAGCCCCAAAATAAGATAAGCATAGCTTGTGTCATGGGAACCAGACAACTGATATAATACTTATATACTTTTTTGTAAATACATACATATAATACATATTAACAACCAGACACAGAACAAACATCTATATTCGTCACATAATTGTTTGTCCTGGGTGGGAATCGAACCCACGACCTACACAGCTCAGATGGCAGACTTACTAACCAACTGAGCTGCGAGGCCAGTCAAATTATTAGGTATGAGTTTATATGTGTATCAAACATTATATATATTATTACGTAGGTATATCATACACGGTAGCACATAGGTGCTGCATGATATACCTAAATTATAATGTACTATATTATTGTTCAAGTTGCGAGCAATAAATCAGAAAACATTTAAATCCAATCGAATATCAATCAAGTCACGAGCATTTGATAAATTATGATAATCAGCCTGTCTATTGCAACGTTAATATCCATGACTTAATGGAATAGGTAACCTTCTGATCTCGACTCCAGTAGAAAATAGGTCACCTTCTCTGATATAAAACATGAGTCAAATGACGTAAGCACTTCAGAAAACAGCTTCCACATTTTGCGACGTTTCAAAATATTGATAAACTTTGTAAGTTTCCGTGGTTACTGGGCGTGCATACAAATTTGCGGTTTCTATCGGGAACTTTCTGAAAGTTATTGATGAAGTAGAAGGTTGTAATCAAACAACAAAGAATGGGAAGATGGATGAACCCGCGCCGGCTTAGCTTCAAATGAAACTGGATTTTCCTTTGTGAAAAGCACAGCCATGAGAACTAAAGTTTGCACAAAAATATAGGACGAAAACATAATTCACTCAGATTCATTTTTACAGAACTCTATTGTTACGAATATTTTGGAACGACTTGTATGTGGGGTATGTGTTAAAAGTACATTAGCACTTTTGAAAATTTGACCTGGAATATCAATTAGTGAGGATCGCTAAATATAAAAAATAAATAAAATATAACCTACTTTTCTCAGAGTTACAGGCGCAGCAAGATGCGTCTTGGGTCTTCCCATACCTTAGTACGGGAGGACCCAAACTTTTAGGCAAAGTTTACCGCTTAACATCAGGTAGTCCATCTACACGTTCGTAACTTATTCATATAAAAAAGACGAACACGAAAGTCAGTGCGACATTAGCACGTCATACTTATTTCAGGTAGAGCCGACAGAAAATACGACTTCCCTATATTGTCCATTCTAACCTTTGATATACCTAAAACAAATTCTGTCATACATCCATTGTAAAAGTATTTCGTGCTGGATCGCTGCCTTTATTAATAAAACACTTGTTCTTTACTTCAGTCCTCAATTCGGTAGCGTTTACTGGATAGCGTGTACAATGCCATGCTTTTTAGCACGTTTAAGAAACCTTAATGTCCGCCAAGTATCACTTATTCAAGAGGATGTCCGAGTCGGAGCGGCGGTAACATAAATTAGACTGATTAGAAACATAACAGGCTTTGTTGTAATACCATATAATACCTTAATCTAGTACACTTACTGCCGCTGATGTCAATGTAATAAACAAGGAATAATTGAGTTATGGCTTTATCGATACCCTAGCAACTGTCACCGCTACACGAAGGTAATTGTAAATGTTCTTGTAATATCAATAAGTTTACAAAGAGGTAATGTTTTATTCATCTTACGTCATTAGCGTGATTAATGAACGGGAAACATGAAGGCAAAACAGGAGAAATCGACTTTCAGGTCATTCGAGGTCAATGTTATTAATCTCTCTATCTGACATGCAAACCGATATATGTTCAAGAAGCTCAGTTGAAACGGAACACGGAGGTCAGTATGCCGGCGAGTCATGCTGCATAATAAACAAGCCGTGAAATATTAGGCGAACATTGACAGGTTTTACGGATTAACTTTGATAGTCAGGGATTAACATTAATTTTATACCGTTAGAAAATTAAATCTCATTAAACTAATATTAACTTTGCTACAGTCAAACGTGAGGATGTCATGTTAACAAAAATACATTAAAGTTCAATATCGCAAAAGCGAAAATACTTAAGAGAGTATTTTATATCTTTTGGAAAGATGTTTAGAGTTCCGATTCGACCCGAGAGATAGCACATTCGTGCGCAAATGATGCCATCACACAACCTACGAATAGTTCCGGTCTCCCGCAGCTACGGGTCCCTTCCGATGACGTCACATCTAAAATTACACCTACCACACTCCAGCTTCGACAAAAGATATCAAAAATAGCGAGTTTTGTGCTTGAAAATAAATGCGACCCATTTATCTTAAAGATAAGTTCCACGTTCGCTCCATACAAAGTATAGAGGCCATAATGGTTCAAGAATTTATCGAATCGATTCGTAAAACAAATAGCGAATGCAACTATCCAGTACAAGTAAAGCTGTCTCTATTTGTCTTCGGGCATAACTAATACCAGCGATTAAGCACGTTCATAATGAGAGGATAAACAAAGGGGAGAAGTGACCGAGGCTAAAACTGCTAACAAAGCAGTGCTGGTCAAGTTTGGGTGTTTGGGGGCAGCAAGCGAGCGCATCGGCATCGGGCCAGTGCGCGGTGGCGTATCTCCCGGCCGCATTGCGACCCACTATTGTTGCGCTACCCAGACACCATTATGCAAAATAAATAGCTTTTAGCGTAAGTAACGACTGTGGTAATTATAACATTATCATGGGAAATAACGGTTAAGCATCGGCGCGTGCTTTTAATATTTTATTTTAATGGCTAGTCGAGGTCGGTAGGTTGCCACATAATAAAGTGGTTGAAACATTTTCATGTACCGTTTCACTCTCAGTCATATTATAAAAGATCTAACAACAGAAACCCAGTTTGAAATTCTCGATGTCACACGGCTTATTACGAACTACTTACGAACTTTTCCAACAACCTAAGATAGTACTTTTACGTTATGTTACTCAGCCGAATAAGTCGATCATACAAAATGTACGTGCGTTCTTTTGTTTCAATCCAGCAAGCTTCTGTCAGTGATTCAAACCAATATTGTACCTAAGCATTAATCATCTCTCAGTGACTAAGGAATGGACCTTTGATGGATATCCCTACTCTTGTTTTCAAAAAAGTTACGAATTCTCCTCGTTAATCGCGTGTCTGGAATAAATTCACAACATGCGACAATGTCGAGATTGCCGCGGGACTGACGCGGACGGGCTCGAGCGCCGAGGAAATGTGAAAAGTTACGAACTTAGCCTCTATCTGAAAACTGTGCCTCGCATCTGCCTTGACGACGTGCCAAATGGGAAAGTGGACTTTAATTCCAGCGATGTCGTACTTAAGCCAAAAAATGGATATCAACGTATACATTTTTTTCTGCAGCGGAACCAAACTGTACAAATGAGATGGAATAGGATTTATCATGGTGCCCAATCTGTGTTGGCAGATTCATGTCTTAGATTTACTGTTTTTAGGTAATATCTTACGCGTTATTATTGACCACTATAAGACAATCATGAAAGGAGTTTGTTATTTGAATTACTTCTGTTTCTCACGTTATATTAAAAATACACAAATTGAATCCAAGTTTTTCTGTCGTGGTAATAGATAACATCCAATATCAATAATAATTATAACAAGTATTAATATTAATGTTGCGTATACTTCTACTCTTGCTTGTTTATATAACTAACATAATTCTAGTTGTAAAAGCCTGTTATTAGCCGTATGTTTTTCAATAAGTTTTGATTGTTTTAATGAGCTATAAGTCTTCCTCAAATAAATAAATTAATAAATTTTGTGGAAATCAAATAGATGACCCATGATCTAATTCTTCACTTAAACTTCTAGGTATACTACAGTAGGAAAAAAAAAATTTTTCACAGGGTGGATCCTTATCCTAATCCTACCCTAATCCTTTCACACAGGTCTAGAGAACAGGTGTGGTAAAATGCTGTCAATGAGGCTCCTTTCGTGCATTTGATACATGTCTTCGAATTACCACTGATATCTCCAACGTTAAAAACTTTCCAAACTACAAATGAACAGCTTAATTCATGAATAAAAACAATTTAGAACATCATTTGATGCTTTAACTACAGAAAACTGATTCAGTTTGAGAAAAACGGTCACTTTTACTCACTGCTATCTCGAAACGACTTTTAAATTGTTTGTATACATGAATAAATTTATGTAGCCAAAGTACCCAATCGAAACTTTGAGCGCAGGATCCACACTATTTTTTCATCGGATTGCTATCACAGTTACGTAAACAGCCTGAATGGAGGGATGCCTTGGCTGTCTTATTCCAACTCCACATTGTAGACTCTCAGTGTGATGCTAGGGCCTTCATGGGTATCGGTGTTCTAGTCCCAGAGTGACGGGCTTAATGCTATGCATTAGCCTGGTCCAAAACTCAAATTTTGTGGGCAAACTTGATGTACGAGTGCAAACTCATAAAAAATGTTTACGGAGGGACACTTCACATTTAAAATCGAGTTGAACGTATGATCCTATTATCTGTTTAACTGAAACATGCAGTGTCAAATGTTACTACTGAAGTTTTTTGATATATTTTAGTAGTGACGGAACGAACAGATGATCTGCCTCATATAAAGTGGTATCCCGCTCATAAAAACAATTACGAATTTATTTTTCATCACGCTACCTTGTTACGAATAACAATACTCAAATCTTACTAGTTTCTGTGTATAAGTCTTAATGTGTTGCGCCCCGCACTCTGAGACATGGCTATTCAATGTGCCTTTAATTTCACCTGCATCCGACACCCTTTCAACCAAACTTACATCGCGATTACCAACTATAAAAAAGCAATGCAGCGGTTTGTCTCCCGCAGCGGATGTAACGTTACGCTTCGTGCGTAACAATACTTCAGATAAGGTTTCACACCACAACGAGTCCATAATAATAAAATATAAGTATCGGTGTAACGTACCAACATTGAAAAAGGCACATTTATGGAATCTTGATCCAGATTTTTTAGCCTTGCAACATTACTAAGACGCGGGTATTCTTGTTCATTTAAAAAAAGTGTGAGTTTGAATATATATACGTTAGGTCCTAAGTATAATGATAATTATGTAGATTTAGTCTAATTTATTATTCATACCCTACTACAGCTCATTTTGGCTGAAAAATAATTCCACTGGCAAAGTGAAAGCATACCTAAACAACAAAGGCTAAAAAACAAGTAAAGGCTACAGTACAGTCGTTTCAATTACAAAATATTGCGAAAAATTCCAACATGCTTTGTTTATTAGTAACGTTTTTCAACTCTGTTTGGCCAAGCTATGTTTATAGGTAGTAAGTAGCTCTCTCGAACCGGTGTGGTAAAACGGAAAGGACATGAAACTCCCCATTCATGCACTAGTCACTAGATACATGACTACGAATTTTTGGTTCTAGGACATGCCTCTTTCCTAAGGATGTTAGCTTCACCATTTTGAGAACGTGGTATTACGGAGTTAAATGTTCAAGCCAACTCTTTATATTGATAAGTGCAGCTCGTCTTCTAGCCCCAAACAAAGCATCACTTGTACTATAAGAACCAGATACCAGAAGAATATTTTGTATAAACATACATATAATACGTATTAACACTCAACCACAGAACAAACATTTATGTTCGTCACGCAAGTGTTTGTTCTGGCTGGCAATCGAATCCACGACCTACAATGCCAGATCACATCGATCCATTATTCCGTTACCGCATGAAAGAAGGTCAAACACATGTGTGAACAATTAGTAGTACGAAGCATATTGAACACAACGCTATTTTAAAATTAATATAATCAGATGCCTTATTTTGGTTACTTTTGTTTCGGAGCCATTCAAAGACCCTCCTTCATTAGCATCGTTGCAACACTTGCAACCACGTTGGGAGGTTCCCTTCGCCGATCATTTTTCAATGGTGGTTACAGTTTTAGGTATACAGTCGGAATTTATCAATAAAACAATTTATAATGATAAATATGATGTGTATCTTTATATTAAACTCAGTATAAATTTATAAATCAAAAGTGGCCAATCAAAAATCCTTGATTAGAGTAATCCTCGTAACAATACAAATCCGATGTCTACATACATTGGCATTTTATAGTTACAAGGATTATTATATAACTTCATATTCTATCCTCGATCATTGACACAATGATTATGGATAGAAATATTGCAGTTAATATAGAAATATGTTAAAAAAATATTTCATACAGCATGTGGTGATTATATTAACACACACAAAATTACAATCTCCTTTTATCTGCGGTTAACTGATATTTTACTACATACAGCATCCAATATGAACTGACCTGGCCATTTATATGTGAGCCGTGGCATTAATTAGGTTACAATTTGCTGGGCCTAATAGAACAAGCTGAGAGTGGGTTGTTATCTCCGTCATAAATTGGAAAATGGCCAATAGGGGCGATGTTAGCCCATCATATCTGCCTGCCCTGATACTATTATGTAACAGACTCTCAGCTAGTAAACAATTAATTGCGAAACCGTTAGTGGAAGATTACATTTTTGAACTGTTTCAAATTGTTAGGAAGATTTCCTTTGATATGTGATCGGTCAATAATACAGAGTCGAATTGTGAGCAGTGGACAAATATAAGGAAATTTAACATCCGTAATAACTTATCCTGACATAGTTATATTACAAAACTGGTCGAATGCATATTGAATATTGTAATGAAATGGTTTAAAGATTTATTTAAAATACAAATGATTTCACTGACGCTGAATCCTTCGAATCACGTAAAGACATCTTAATAAAGCATGCTCCAACGAAATAAAACTACTTCATTTTACTGAGATTGATAATATATTTTTTAAACTAAGCGCACTGACTAATATTGAAGTCGTTGACATTAAGAAGCAATTTCTCGGATGAATTATATAGCATTTAATAAATTCCTAAAGCAATGAAGATGGCAGTTTAGATCGAAGAGCTCGAGAGCTCACTCGTCTATAAAATTAAAACACTATTTCAATTTTTCAGTGAATTTTCACCGATAAATAGGTAATATAAATTCGCAAGTCCGTGCCATACAATCCGTTGCTAGGTACTTGGGTATTTACACCGGCGATTTACAATTTAGGAGTCTCATGGCAATATTTGTTGCTATCTTGGGAGGGCACCTATTCATCACAGTGGCTGTACTTGCTGAAATAATATCATAATACTATGAACAGTGAAGTTGAAGCAGGCATACAGTTGTTTTACAAATACCAAATATTTCACTCGCTAAAATTTTATGCTAAATATTATTACAATTTGTATAGACTTTGTATAGGCTTGAGTTTGTATTCAATGAAAAATTTAAATTGTAAGAGGATATTTCTTCGCGATCGTTGAGTTGTTGTATTATTCCGGTCACGTGGACATAGTCGTATGCAAATTTACATGAACTTATTTAAAAATAATAAATCATTTGAATTCCACTAACTTTCATATTAAACATACTTATAACATAGTTTAATAATATCTGGACCATGTCGATAGAGGCTGGCCTCACAGCTCAGAAGGGAGAGTTACTACCAATTGAGCTGTGAGGGGTACGATTCTAACCCAGGACAAATATTTGTGTGTCAAACATAGATGTCCGTACTGTGCCTCAGTATGTATTTATAAAAAGAATATGAGTTGTTCCCATTGTACAAGCTAGGCTTAGTTTGAGGCTAGATGGCGCTTTACAGAATACCGCACTTAAAGTAGTTTTCGTATAGGAATTATGATGTTAAGTTGCCATCGAAGTCACGAATTCTCTTCACGTTGTTTACCATTTATATACCATATTGAGCAACTTGACCTAAAATTGCTCGTCCATTTGTACAATATCAGGGGGTAATTCAGTGCTACCCCGTGCCACCCTTGTGCCCGGCCACATGTTTTACGGAATGCCCCCGATGGTCTCAAACCTGCGGTCGTCCAGTAAATTCCACGTTTTATAGCCAGCTCGACCCTTTTGGTCAAATACGTGTGACATCATTTTTAGTGCAGGAAAGGATGCTATATATTTCCAGGCGTATTTGCGGTTGTTTTAAGATTTTTATTCGCCTAAAAACACCATTTTCACCATTTTCCACACAAATTTTACCATTGTTTTTCACGCTTAGCAGTTTATAAAATATACTATGTAAGCCTGCAAAGATCTGTGAAGGCTTAAGTTGCATAAAATTATTCAAATATACTCTTCACTACATATTCAAATCGTGACCATCAAAATACCTATCAAAGTTAATTCCAAGCCTGAGGGTAACATCAGAGGTCACAGTTTATATGGGCGAAGTAAATAGACTTATTTCTGCTATGCCTCCCGCGGTCTCTCACTTCATCTGATTCGGCATTTATTGCGGGATACTAAGAAAGGAATCGTAAAATTCACGATAAAAGAGCTTTTATCGAGTCCACAATCCAACCGTAGCTTTCGTTTACGTTCCTAATCCTAACACGATTACCGAGCCAATCCATGCAAAATGTTATTACCGCGCGCAAAAAGTTATGATTATTTTTTAAACAAACTTTCAATAAATCGATATTTTATAGCAATAAAACCCATTAAAGATAATTTATATCGGCCATTTCGGAAGATAACTCGTCCATGAACGCTCCCGAAGGCATCCAGGGAGTCACGAAGGGATCGGCGGCGTCGGGAGCGCCGCGCGCCGGTAACCTCGTTACTTGCCGATACGACTCCGACTTGATTTTGCAAGCTAGCAATGGCTCGGTAATTCATTATCTGAAACTGAGCGGCGGTCGGAGGCCGATCATTTGAGCGAGCTCGTGATTACGGGGACCCTAGATGGGAGCCGATTTTCGCTCGCACACTCTCATTGAACGCCACTTTCTGAACACGTTATCTCGACTACAAAATCCGTATCCAACTATAAATAGGGTTCTCTTTTGTAATTGCAATCGTATGTAATTTACAGCGGCCGTTGCGGTCGGCCAGACCGTTTTACCGGACAGAGCCGGTAATCGGCTCCGAAGAGAGGGTTTAGAGCACGTGATAATGAGGCGTGAAAGCCAACAATTCCTTGTTGGCAGCTTTGCTAGTCGGCAGTTTAGCTAAGTGGGGTCTTTTGATGCCACCCCGACTAGCCATACAAATACTTGTCAAAATGCTGTATCGCCAATATTTAAAATAGATTGTTTTACATAAAATGACGCAGCACCATTAAATATTGACAATATATCTACAAATTGCGTTTTGGTTAATGGTTGCCACTGCAGGGCAGTAAGCCCATAATAAATTGTTTCATTCATAGCGATTTATCTCCACGCATTTACAGTTGTTGGTCTGGACTTCAATACGGCGGTGGCATAAATTTCCGTGCGCGTCCACGCTAACAGAGCGGATGTCGAGGGATGAAAAATGGAGTCCAGACAGCGAAGCGGTTACGAGGCGGCACGGCGCGGGCGGCGCGGGCGGCGGCGGCGGCTCGCGCACACAGCCACTTGATCGAAAATAAAAATAAGGACAAAGGGTTTCATCAGCGTAGGTTGGCGCTTAGCTTAGCCTGAAATAATCAGCATTTTATTACATCTGACGCTCTTTATTTGTCCTAAAGCATAGAGATTGACCGCTCTCTAACCGATCACGCTTGAGCTGTTTCCTCTGAACTTCCAAGATATTTGAAAAAACTTTGTTTTCATAAGAAATATGTACGGCTATTCTTTAAGAACTAACAGGTGTATGAGTGTGTTAGAGGCTTTATGGTAAACTGCTATAAAAGAAAATTCCCTGAGAGCGTTCCGTTTTACAATTCAATCCTCGAAATGAATCTAAAATTATGACTTCGTTCTTTCTTGCAATGCCAGCGCTATCAAAAGGTCTAACGTAGTATAAGTGCTACAGTGCTTTGATTGCTTTGAGTATCACCACTTTCTATTGTGGAAAAAATATATTTCACCAAATTTAAGTAAACCTTAAATTGCGTATTGCCTTTTTTGCAATGTACCTATATAAGTACTTTAAGAATAAATAACTTTTCTTAACACGACTTACACGACCCTCCTCCTTCTATAAAACCGATCGTCTCAAGAATACCTTTGGATGGAGCGGACTTCTTATTGTAGCAGTGTATTTGTTACCTTCATATAAATCT
Organism: Chesias legatella; assembly: GCA_947359385.1. Lineage (NCBI taxonomy): Eukaryota > Metazoa > Arthropoda > Insecta > Lepidoptera > Geometridae > Chesias > Chesias legatella. The sequence goes on from OX375772.1 coordinate 5,568,179, forward strand.
AGTTAGTTTGTTACCAACTTTAAAAGTTTGTTAGTAATATCGATGTTATATGAATGATTTTATATTAATGCCCGTCTCTATCCGGCTGCACTGCGATCTGTTTGAATCACGATGCAACTGCACAATGCGTCATTTGCATGCACTCATCTCACATCCGCAGTTTTATCAATGAATTATTTACGTTTTCTGACGCATACTTCTAGTCTGTATCATAAAGGCATCTGACATAATAATCATATGTAGAACCATATTTTAAAAGTATCTGTAAATAGAACTTGGCTGTGAATTAAAACGATACCAATTTACATGTGACAGTTACCTAATTGATACAGTTTCAGAAAAAATAATTATTTGCTTTCTCAAAATGAATTACGAAAACATCGCGGCATACAATTTGTGTGACACCGAGCAGGTTAGCTAAAGTCCCCGAGAACAATCATCGGCGGAACGCTCGATCACTATGCCCCTTTATTAATTAAAGCGAACGCCCTCATACTTAACCCCTGCGCTGATTGCGTTTCAGCCCTACATGTATAATATAATATCTACGTATGTGCGCACGTTTAAATTACTATCCACATATGTGACGGGACCTGAACAGCCGTAGTTGGGCTACACCCAGCCCCAAATACTTCGCACTCGACATGCAAACAATCACGAATAGTGCTAATATCAGACGCTGAAATCTGAATACATTCGGTCTCGTACAACCCCTCAGATACGTCTTTCAACAGATTGTCTACAGCAGGTAGTGTGCAGTGAGTGCATTTAGGTAATACAACTACGAGAAGGAAGCCAAAAGATTGCATTAGATGGACTACATAGATTGACATTAATGTTATAACGTCAAACGAAAGTTTTCAATCAGTGTTAACGGTTCAATGTGTGCTAGAACACTGACTCTTGCGGTGTGACTAGTCCACCAATTTAAAATCGATCAGTGAGCTATGGAGCGCATTATGGTTAGACAGTGTGAAGTATATATCGTTAACGAGAAGAACAAAGTCATAACAATGGTACTTGTAGTAGTAGAAGTAGAAGTTCTTAATGCAGAGTGAAGCATGCGTGAAGTATTCTTTAATAATTATAGAATTTCCAAGCCCAGAATCGTTTATCAAAGTGCTTTTAAAGTTTAGACTAAATCAGTAAAGATTACTTTCCAATTCGTTCTGTGCATGCTTCAAAGTTTGCTGCCTCAGTCGTTAAGTGAATTTATTATCAACGTTTGTGATTAATTCTTCAAATGTGATAGGTGTAGGTGTAAAGCGTTTCTCTGATCATACCCTTTAATTAAAACAGATCACTTTTTGCAATTGTTAGTTCGTCACTGATCTGCTGTGGCTTATACATTGCTTGTTATAGATAAAACATTTTCTATTTTATGTTATTGGTCTTTTATAATTTATCATAAGATCAATGTAACGTAAAGACGATGTATTTAATGTAACCTACAGAGGTTGGGTGGAAAACGCCACGTAAAATAAGTATTTGAGACAATATTTGTTTTGACTTGCCTCACAGCTCTATTTTTGTCTGGGTATTAATATGTATTTTCAAAAGATATTATTATATGAGTATTCTATCAGTCAGGTATCTGGTTTCATCTTAGTCTTCATCTAGATGGCAATGTGTGAAATATCTCACAAATATTTTATATATTATTTTTAGTTTTTTATCCTTATTTCATTTACATATTTTAATGTTCTTGTTTCTGCTTAATATGGATTCGTTGTAATATGGGTAATGTGTTTCGCAATAATAATACACATTATTATTTATTATTAAATACTTGTCGCTTCGGTTAATATATTCCGATACTAAATATAAATGATTTTAGCAGTGTTACCCAACCGTTAAGGTCAGAAAGTAGCCATGTTGCGAACCCAAAAGTTTACCACCCTGTCATAGACAATTATAAGTTGAACGGTGATATCTACGGATAACACAGAAACGTACTCAAGCGGCTGTAGGAGTAGGTAGGGACAACAACAGATATTAAGGGGAGTATAGTACGACTGACAATGACGTTCAATAAACCACTATCGTGAGGTTTCAGGTGTGTTGCAATGTCGGAAAAAGGCGAAATTGCAAAACACTTTTACTTGGGCTATTCTACTTTTCATCTAGTTGAGTTTCATCTAGTCTAGTTGAGCTGACGTTCTCAGAAACTCATCAAAAAAATAATAATTACAGATTCTTACTTATGAATTCTACCTTAGATTATAATTTAATGTCAAACAAATCAAATAAATTCTTATAATATAAAATCTTAAATGATTAATGCTGCTGTGCCAAACTTCCGTAATCTAAATTATTTTAAGTAAAAAGACTATAATTTAACTTGTAAAATTATGCTTAGAAGATAATGTAAAAGCATGAAATAAAATAACTGATAAGTGCTCAATTTCATCTATTGGTTGAAAAACTATAAAAATAACTGGACCTAGGTCAATGCAAACTTGTACGCTTCCATTAAAGTGAAAGCCCGTAAGAGCTGAAGCATTTTAACAAAGTATTCTTGCGGTTTTTTTAGTTAGATAAATACACATAAAAAAACAAAGAGCAGTGAACGCCTTTTATTTTTATCTACAACTTATACTTCACAAACTTAACTTTTTTTCATATACCTGGGTCGAACGGCTGAGAAGAAAGCTTTCTACTTTGTTGATGCACCAAAGCTTTCCGCACGTGATAACACCGAATCGTACTCAGAGGGCTGGAGAAGTATACGGCAAATAGAGCGTACGAAAGGAATTATTTGTAGATGGGCGAATTCGTGCGGGCCGGCTTGTTTGTGCGGCATTCCGCTCTATACACGCCGCCTTACGCAGCGATTCACTCGGAGCGATTAACGATTGACGGGTTTGTTTGTAGGCAGGGCCGTCCTTTACTAGGGGCACGTGGGGCATACTCTAGCAGTGACAAGACCACCTTAACCCCCCTGTATTATATGTCTACAAGAAAACGTAACGTTAGTTGAAGGAGATAGAGCAATGATTCTTCTTATTAAAATAGATTCATAGCGTACATTACATTATAAAAATTAAAATATATCAAAATATAATCATTGAACTAAGTCATAACATAGTCATAAAATGCTTATGTGAGATACTGATACTGATTATAAGATACGCGTGACTGACTACTCAAATATAATTCATTGGTCAAGTTTCATTTAGGTAGATTACCTCTGAGGTGTGAGGGTCGGCAGCCAAAACTAATTTACAGAAGCTCCATACATTACAAAATAGAATCATTTTAACGTTATTGATATGTGACCTTGTGATGATGATGACCTTATGCCGACAGCTATTTATATAATATATATATGGTACCAAATATATTCAAACTTTCACAGCGTATTTTATTCAACTGATATCTGTTCAGAAAATTCTGAACTATAGTAATCAATTCCCAAATATCGCCACAAAAAAACACTAAATCACAAACGCTTCACTGGTCGCCAGTGAAACAACAAACTTTTGGTAAAAGGAGCATTTATCTTTATAGACGATAAAACATAAGCGACGTTTAAAAATCTATTAAAAGATCGAGATCACACTTTAACGAGATTTTCATGATTTGGCTAACCTAACCTAACCTTATCACTATGTCCTATATCTTATATTTTTACTACCAAATACAGCTAATATATCATTTTCATTTTGTAAGGGTACTACTACTGCTGAGCTTGTTTGCACTTTTTGTTCACCTTTATCCATTTCACCTAGGCTAGTCGGCATAATGTTTTTATATAATCAACTGTATTTTCTGTTAGTGAGTTTTTGTAAATATTTTGATTACATTATTCATTTCTGAAACCGTAAAATAGTACAGTATTCAAGGTAATATTTACAAGTAATTCATATATTTTCGTTTAGTTAAATAAATTATACTTAGGTATACTATTAAATTAATGATGGTTCATGTCAACTACATTGTCTCGCTGCTAGATAATCAAATCAAATTGGTGGTTTGCAATAAATTGGATTGAATAATGGAAATAAATTAATGTAAGCTTTGAAAAAAGTATAGAATTCTATGAAACAATTGAATCTATAGATTCCATTGCCACTACGAGTGTGAAAATGAAAGTGTAAATTGGTGTCTCGTATTTTTGTACGATTTAATATTTGATTTCACAGTACTTTTGTAACGCGCAGTTTGATTAGAAGACTCGTTTTAACTTTCTGTGAGGTGCTTTTACTTGTTTTTTTTTTCTAAACTGCTTTCATAGTAGCTATACCAGGGCGTAAGTAAGTGATTGTTGCCCGTGGCGTGCGGTAGCACAGATATAACCAAACTGATTATGAGATGAGATTGTATCGGCCTGTATAAATTGCCTGCCTTGGTTCCTATACCGCTTCTGTATACAGGCTGATTAGCATAAGTTTGTGATGAGCCGTGATTTTTACTACTGCCTTAGAGTACTACATTACGTAATACCTATTTTAGTGCTTTTTTTTAGTGCCATAATTTTGATACATTTTGGTCTTTTGACCGCAACGAAAAAACTCCACCCTCCACGCCGTACTACGTAGTATTTAACTGTTTTTCAAAAACATATTTAAACATATTTATACAGTGAGGGCTTGTCTTCAATCAATTTTAATAAAGGAGATTTTGGTAACTTATTTTCATTTAAACTATACCTACTCGTATTACTGAGATCATGGAAGCCGGTCTAAGTACAGACTCCCGAGATCTTCCATTTTCATGTCTATATATGTATGATGTAATTACTCGTAGACCTTAGGATACCACTTCTGAAATTATGAGCACAGCCACAAGATATAAAATTCTTAATTATTATCATGTAATTATAAAACTTCATGCTAGTTACGACCCAGTTTTAGAAAATAATATAGGTAACATATTTTTAATAATTTACACGACAAATAGTGTGAAAACCAAGGAAAATATTTGAGGAATCTGTTCTGTTGATGACTGTCAGATACCGGTTTATTTATAATTTATGAGAATAATTTTCACGCACAGTTATGGATATGACTATTTATATTTGTTTTTCAAAAAGTCATATTTTGACTTGTGGATGCAGGTGGCTCAAGACCGTTCAAAATGGAAATCTTTGGGGGAGGCCTATGTTCAGCAGTGGACTTTTACCGGCTGATATGATGATGATGATGATATTTTGACTTGAAAGCATTCACCCTGTAGGCAGTTATTATGGTCATCGAAACGTTTAATCAAACGTTCCAGTATCTGTATTATTTCGCGCTATTAAATCCGATACTGATTAGAGTAACTTCCCACAACTTTAGCTAATTTCCGAACATTCATAAAGTTTATTCAGATAATGCCATATACATTTATCACTCTATATTCGAACGTTATAGATAATAAATATCTTTTGGTACCTTTGGATGCAGTGATAAGCTTAAATAAAAGGATTATTTTACTTTTATTTATTTATATCGCTCACTGTTATCTCAAAGTGAACTAAATAAAACGCGTTGCATTATACTACAACGAAAACACATCAAAGTAGTTTTTAACAACTTTTAAGACTAGCACTGCAAGTCACCATCTTGGAAACAAACATCATGGGTTCGATGCCCACGAGGCACGAGTGTTTGTACGCATGTGTGATGTGTGACCGATCAGTTAAACCAGTTATCAAAAGTCATAAACAATTTTATTGACAAAAAAATGCAGCTTAAAATTTGTCTTTCTTTATTCATAAGGAGTGAGATTCTTACAGTTATTTGGACTTCATATCCTTATTTATAATGAATATAATTATATGTAAATATATCTTTGTAATCCATAAGATCGATGGACCATTTCCAATTTAAACACATAACTTGAAGTAAAAGTAGGAAGCTTTGAAGCTTTTGTTGTACCAGACTGTTAATTGGAACCGAACCAAATTGTTTAACTTGAGGTTTCACGAGTCATTAGTTCATCAGATGGATCGAGTTCCTTCGTTAATTTGCAATGCGTAGGTTAAGTGAACAATTCTTACATTCAGTAGTTACGAGTACCTACTCAAAGCTTAAATAAGATTTATGTTCTAAGTACGTACTATTGTTCGTTCTACTTTTGTATTTCATGAATAATTTATTTTCTTGCGGTTCTCATATTACCTTCACCGAACTTGTTGGTAGCAATCACGCAAAATACTCTTGTGAACGAATCTTTATCGAGACAGTTCCTGTTGCCAAACCATAAAAAAAACATCTCAGCTTTTATTGTCGCTGAAAAATAATATTATTACCAACCCGAACAAATCGAAAACTATAAAGGAGCGCCTTCGCAGCCTAGATGTTATGTACTCTTCGGAAGTGTTGCAATTAACGGTAACACCGTATAATGTTAAAGAAATGAATCAACAAAATATAAAATGTTAATTCCATTGAGTTCAATTTCATTTATTTGATTGCATATAAAAGCTTTATATCTGGAACAGCAGGTTAATAACAAAAAAGTATTTTAATTTTTTCGCATAAACACTTGTCAGAACACAACGAGTGATTTTAACATTAATTTCGAAATCAGGCCAATGTATGTGTTCTGTGGGTCATAACTGGTTAATAACCATTTAAAAAGGTCATGAAGATTGCTGCCAACATGGAGCTTATTTTTTTACATTGTATCTGACCATACGATAGGAAAACGAAAGGTGACGAATCTATCCAACCCAAATTATAAAAATGGTAATGAAATTAAAATGTCCTGCAATGAAGATTGAAGGAAATAGCACCCGATATGAACTGTTCATACCTGCATAATACATAATTATTAAGTCTAGCTTAAATTGTTTTATGATATGATGACCTTCAGCGTTCTTGCGTGAATTTTAGGTAATTTCGAAGTTACATTTCAAGGGATGGCTTGGAGGCTGGGAGATTTGAATGTACAAAAAAAAATATTATACGAGTCACTTTGTTTTCAGACGTTCTTGTTGGTACGACAAATATAGGTTATCTGTTTGTTTCTAATCTTATTATTTCTATTCGCTGTTGTTGTGAGAACTAACACAACTCACCTTGTTGAGAAAAATACTAGTATTTTTTCTAATAAATTGGATTGGATACTTAAATAACGAAAGGATCTTGTGTAAGATTGAATTACGAGGTAAAAAAGAGCTTCACTGTGCGCGACGATCACCAATCAGATAAAAAAAAATAGGGAGACAGCCTTTCATATGAAAATAAAAGATTTGTCCCAAACTTATACCTACTATTGTTTTTGCGCGGTCCGTAAACACAAAAAGCAATTATTATTTTTACTCCTAGATTTTGCTTAGTACATGTAGAAAAATATCTACATTCTTAATCTGTACATCTATACAAATAAATAAAATTGGAGTGTCTGTTTGTAATATTAAAATAACCGCTTTTTATTAAGTGCATATGGATGTATACACGGTACATATACCAAAACAACATTTTTTTTCATTTTTTGTCTATCTGTATGTTTATTCTAGCTAATCTTTGAAATGGCTGGACTGATTTTGACGGGACTTTCACTGGCAGATAGCTGATGTAACAAGGTGTAACTTAGGCTACTTTTCCGAGGGGTAAAATAGGGGTGCGGAATAAAATCGAATTACACACGGACGAAGTCGCGGGAAACAACTAGTTATAATAATATAATGTTACAAATGTTTGTCCTGGGTGGGAGTTGAGCCTTACAGCGCAGAAGCCAGTGTTACTACCAGTTGAGCTATGAAGCCACTCAGATATGTTGTTAATTGAGGATTAGATTTAAATATCGATCCTAAAAATTACACCTTAGAGTATATTGACCTGTAACAAAACCAAAATTTACAACCATGGCCGACTAACGTGCTTTGTTCGTCCGGTTTGTTCAAAAGTTATCATTTCTACGCGAAATCTACTTCAGTTACAGCAATAGACAATTATCATTCGATAGATAACAACAAAAATCAATAGTTGAACCGTGCTTAGTCTAAACTGCGGCTAATAAATCTGAATACAGTTAAAGACGAGTATCACCGTTAAAAATTTCCAATGATATAACCGCTTTTTACGTTAAACTAGAAACCTGTCTTGCGATTACGAAACAATTTTACCAAGACAAGGCACAATAATAACCGTTAAATGTAAAACTAAGATTTCATACAGGTATCGTAGAGCTTGATGAAGAAAGCCTAATAGCGTTCTTCCCACGCCCCAATTTACAATGGCTAAAATACAGATTAAATTTTAGTAACAGTAGAACATTTATTTGCAGTTTCATCTGGGGAAGTCTTACCCATTTCTTGCACCAAGCAGCAGCACTCGCATTGATTTATTCTATGTTAAAGGTTGAATTTACAAGCACATAATAAATTAACGTACATACATACAACGTTCCCCTGTACTTTAGTACGGGAGTACCCAAGTAGCTTGTGGTCATGCCACCTGTGATATGGAGAATCCTAGTAGACAGATAAACTCTTTATTGTACACCAGAAAAACATTTTACATTATAAAATTTGGCACACACTGGGCGGTATTATCACTAAAAGCGATCTCTTCCATGCAACCTTTAGTACAGAAGTGCGAATTTCTTAGCGTTATTATATTAATGTATTTAAATACCATACAAGTAGATGGTTTTTATTTTTTGAAGGCAAATAAGTGGGCTAAATATTGTGAAACTCGGCAGTAGTTCGTAAACGGCAGGAAAACTCGGAGGCACTATGCGCACTAGTTCCAACTTCGAGTGAGCACACACCACACCAACTTCTGGTGTGCTATAAAAGTTCGGAATGGGATAATCAGCTTCATATATTCAACTAATTAAAATTTCAATAAATTTATTTCGTAGTTATGTCGTAGTACGTGAGTTCGCAACAGAAGCATAAAAATTGTTTAACAAAAAAAAATACCCTGCCTTCTACGCTGTAGGTCGTGAGTTCGATTTCCACCCAGGACAAATATTTGTATGCCGAATATAAATGTTTGTTCTGTGTCTGGGTGTCTGGTTCCCATGACACAAACTATGCTTAGCTTAATTTAGAGACTATATGGCGCTGTGTGAATCCACCAATAAATATTTATTATTTATATTTGACATGTTTAAATACTCATTGTTAAGAGGTAGGAATATCAAAATTGCTATACATATTAAATGGCATATAAATATAAAATTGACGTTAATTATAATTTCAACAATTAATACAAAATTGTAAATAACGATATCAAATTATTTATTTTAAAGACCATCGATTAAAACTATCCATAAAGCCACTTTAAGGGGATTTCGTGTCGTTAGCAAAAACCAATTGTAATTGCACGTTATTTTGATGTCATGTGTTCACATCGGATTAACACAAATTTTCGTTGCAAATATTTGCTAATATCAAATAACGTGTACAATCATATTTGCGAGGAATTAGCAGCTAACGGCCTATGATTCTGATTACCTATCTGTGGATTAGTATTATCTTTATTAAACTTCAGAGTACGACTCAATTACTTTGATAAAATATCGCAAAAACTTATTCGTTGCCAAATTTAAAACAAAAAACAGATTCACTCGTGTCTCAATGCAAGCCCTGTTATATATTAGATACGTTAACTTACAAATCATCAAATAACTACTAAACATTTACTCAAATACTTCTCTGATATAGAAGATATGCCTATGTAAGTTTAACTAACCTAATACAAAATGGAAAATAATCATTTTCTCTACAAATGAACCACACACATTTTTGGTACATTTATGAAAATGACACATATTTATTATTATTTTTTATAATATATACAAAAAAGTATAAAAGAATTAGGTACATCAGTTGTGTGGTTCTCAAGACACAAGTTATGCTGAAAGGCCCCACCAATATTTATTTAAAGACACACAAAAATATAAACTTACAAATATACTTCAAGAACAAAAGAATCCTAAAATCTCCTTCATAATTTTAACAGAAGGCTATCCTTTGAGAAACGTATTAAAAAATAATACGAGTTTGTTATTTTTAAGGCACAGCTGTTTTTTCAATAACGGCTATAATATTAAATTCAAATTTCAAGAAAAATTCAAGGTTTATTTAAAAAGAAAAACTGCGTTACAATTATATTGGTACGATTTTCAATCACTCGAATTTTCACTTGAATAATATATACGCAAAGCAAAACTTCGCGCTCAAAATGGTAAGGGGAAACATTGTGAGGAAACCCCCTTTCCTGTCAAAGACCGATGCTCGAAAACATGTAAAGTAGCCTCTTTGAGCCGCACTATAATGCTTTCTATTCGAGAGAACCAGAGAAATTAGTAGTAATAAATTCTGTTAACAGTGTCAATGACTGATTGCATTTACGGAATGTTCTCATAATTTTCAATTTTTTTATATACTTTTCGCGAAAGTATCAAAATAAGTAATTTTTATCAATATATTTTGATAAAATTATACTATTATTTTCTTCAGTCGGGTTTGTTAAGACTATCCGCACAAAACCTACACTCGCCCTCTAAAGCGACTCTAAAAAAAATGGCGTACACTTTATTTGACAAGAACAACGCAATTGCAAATGGTAACATTTGTCAGCGTACCTAAACCCGCGTAATGAAGTCGATTACACGCCAGTAGGCAGGCACGTTAAGTATTTGCGGCAGTTCACTGGAAATTAGCAAATAATTCCGGTAATGAAAGTGTGATGACCGCCGCGCTCTAATTTATTCGGAGGTGTCCAAATTATGAGGGTAGCTTTGATTCGGGTATATTCGAATTGTATTTTGGCGTGCCCAGCGACAGTTGAAAAGCGATTGCTTTAATAGAATGAAAAAACATCAATCAACTAGAAAGTATGGTGGCTTAGTGTATAGACTACGTGTTACAATCCGGAGGTCGCTAGTTCAAATACTGATGTGCATTAGCGAGTTTTTGTCTTGACACATTTATGTGCGCGTACGGCACTTTCTCTAGACGGATCAACCAATTCAAAAGAAAAACTCCTGATTAAATGACTGGAATATAATTAAGTTATAACAATCTAACAAATTTGTAAATCGAGGGTGTGTGTTTCAAATGGCGTCGGTGAAACTGAAGAAGGTTGGGATTATTTTAGTTTTTATATATAATTCTTAATTTATTTTAATAATAATATCTAAATTTTTTTATCAAGCTGTGTTATTTAAGGGTCCAAAGCTTTAATATTTGGCTTCCAAATATAAGAAGCTGTTTCGGGAGAAAAAGATTATAATTTCAGATTTGCTTTTTTTTTCATTGAAGATTACCCCGAAGTTCTCAAACTTATTTCAGACTAGTGAAATCGCCCGCGACTTCATCCGCGTGAAAAGACTACGCGTGATAAATACGGATTTCCCTATATTAGTTATGTCAGTAAGTCATGCATTTAGTCTAATTTATATATATATAATGTAAATAAGGTAAAAGGTAAATGGCGTACTTCTTAGTACTTTTCTCATATCTACTAGCATACCATTACGTGTACATGACATCTCGCCAAAAAACAAAATCGAATTCTTGAATCGGCATTTCGCTATGGTCGAGCAAAATGACGCTAGGAAAAAATATAACAGTATGTTTCTATTAAAGTCACGGCCGACGAATAATTTGGTTCACTCCCGGCTCGCACGCCAGGCGTAACTGTGACTATGTCCTCGGGGGATATGAATTATAGACACCAGACACGATACGTGAAAACCAGAAATGACTTTCACTGACAATTTCATTTTGCAGGTGCGGCTCAATCAACGTACCACTCAATTATACGCTAAAAGTAGGCTGACCACTGTGACTAAAGTATATAAATAACTGAGATGTACCTCAACCATGTCAATTGTGGATTATCTTCTCTAAATTACATGAAATGCTTCAGATGTTTCGTAAGTGATTTCAGACACAGCATCTCGGCGTTATAAAAGGATTGAAACATAAAGGACTAAAATATGTTTTGAATCTCCAAGTATTATAAAATAAACATTTTAATTTCACCTTTGAAATATGTCTGGCCCCTTTTTCTTAGCATTATTGAGTGGTAGTATAGTCTACACACTCTAGCCTAAAGCTCTGAGTGACAAAAACATACATATAATTAATATGAGTATAATAATTATGATCAAACAGCTAGTACTAATATCACAGTTATTTATTACCCTTAATTGTTCTCATTTTTGACACTTTTGATGGTCTCTTTCATTAATCAACTGAATACGCTTCGATATCCACTAAGTTTATTCCGCAGAGTCAGATCCACTCGAGTTTGAAGGGGCGCAGTTATTATTGAATTTGTTACAGGTCATAGTCAAAGTGAGCCGGGACTCTCTTCCCGGCCATCAGGCCGACATCTCATCAGTGAGACGTAAAATTGTAATTCATTTTACGCCAACCGAGAACTACTTTTGTAAAGACATGAATAAGTATATCTTCAAATCCTTTTAAGTACTTTGAAAATAAATGTTACGTCTTAGGTATATCGGGCCGGGAATAAGACCCCCTACACTTTAAGGTAAATATTTAGCTGAAAACCTTATAGATACCAACTGCTGTACTGATACAGTAGGTATAATAAATTTAAAAAAGTTCTAATTTGTTTTAATCAGATTTTTGACATACTAAATATCATAAAAATGGCTAATGGATCACCTGAGCGGCATTCTTATCCACTATTAACAGCGTTAAGTACTGCATAAGGGAGAACTTAAATCATTTAGATAATGTATATCCACATGATACCTACATGAAGTTGAAAAATAGGTATTCTAGAATTATGACTTTCATTATTTATTTTTTAAATACATTTTCACTTTATTATGCAATAATTCCCACTAGGATAGTCTCTTATTTTGAGCTCAGAGCTAATTAAGCATTGTGGTAAACCTAACTGTCGCATTAGGCATCGAAAAGGAGCCTTTTATTTTGTTGACAGCAATATCTCTCTGTGGACACTGGTAACACTAAAGGTAGGCGCCCTATTTAGAATTCTATTAATAAATCTTTTTTGTGTAGAGTTTAAAACGTGGCCGGACTCTCGACTGGATGCGACTCTGCACTACAGCCTAGCATTTACATAATAAGATTACAACTCATCATGACACAGTGCATGTTTAATTGTGTACCCGTCGAGTGCTCACCTAATTACTGAATGTACTACCTAATTCGCATCTGTGACCTGTGACATTTTGTTAAAATGAAATACCTCCATACTAGGTAGATGTTATTTGTTTTTGTCAGATTGCTATACACTGCCACTGCCTATACACTGGCTCGGATAGCAAAAGATTTATTTTTCATTGACATGGATGATACCTACATAAATGCAATTGCAAACGTTCGTAACCAATAATTTATTAACCGACTTCATGAGGTTTTTATCTATTCGATTGTATTTTTTTATGTTTGTTATCTCATATCACGTATAAACACATTTCATGGATATTTTTTTATTTTGAAAGAAAAAATATATATTTATACATACTCTCAGATTGGTCCCATAGAAATTTCATCATAATCGGTTCAGTAATTTTGGTTATTAAATCAAAATAACTGGAAAAAATATATCGTCCAAGATAATGAAGAATCATTCTCGTTCATTGGCGATGAAGTCTGTGTTTTCGTTTTTCTGCGGAAAATAATTATACTAGTCAAATTCAAACAACACTATTTACACCTTGTACTAATTACTCTATAAGAGTTAATACATACATGCAAAAAATCACGCCTGTTTCGCGGAGGGGTAGGCGGAGATCACGGGTTTCCATCTGTGACGATTCTGACATACCTCCTTAGCTTCTCATCACGTATTTCATGCATGCTCGTCGGTCTTGACCTAAATAATAAAATTAAATAAAAGTAGTCTGGAACTATTCGTACATGTCCTGACAATATTGATAAGTGTAGCGCACAATGTACAAAAAACTATCTTTAAATCATAAAAGTTTTTAATACTAATTTGTAAGTTTGTTTCGTTGATATAATAATTATCCTGGATTTTATTTGGGAATCTGTTAATGAAAGTGTTAAGCTGAGGGACTCGTGGCGAAAATGAGCTCAAAGATTATGACAAGTTTCGAATTAAACTCGTCCCGTTGTGGCTATGCCCACCACTTGGGGAATGGGGAAAAAGGCTCGACTTTATGTATGTCAAGCCTTTATTATAAGATATTTTATAGACGTACATTTTGTGTTTGTATTTTTTGTCATGTAATAATCATAAAATTTTCAACTAACTTTAGATAGGTAATGAACATGTAAGTTTCTAGAACCACTTTAATTTGTGATAAAAAAAGGAAAATTAGAAAAAAGATGGACGTGGACAATATAAGTTTAGCAATAATTCATTTCACTAACATTATTTAGTTGTTACAAAGTAAGTATACTTATAGTAAACTTCAATATGCCGTGTTAGCGTAATTGTTCCCAAGTCGTTAAAGCGGCAGGGGCCATAATGAAATAAATTTTCTATCAATATATCTAATCTCGACAGCGGTCTCCGGTAAAGTTGAGAATCCAGTTTTTCTAGCGTAGGAATGCCGTTCTATGCACCTGCCCCGTACTACCTCCCTGGAAAATGAATAAATTGATCGACTGTGGAACAAATATTACAAAGACCGTGTTTTAATGGGTACACAAATTAAAACATGAAAAACTATTCCACTTCTAGTGTGATGTGATCAATAGTGATTCGACACGATTAACTAAGACATAACGATTACGCATATTATATGAAACATATTGCCAAATGTCATGTTATATATACCAGTGAGCATACATTTAATCAATGCATCCCTAAGAGTCTGAATTGGCTTAATTTATCGTAGAATACAATTTTTACCTTACCTTTACATAACTTTTTTTACCACAAAGTTTTCTAACAGTTTGAAGATTTTGTGGATAGTTAGCCCAAGACTTTGGGTTAGATTCAACCCAAAGTCATTAATAAACATTAATACTTTTATGGAGCTGATCTTTGGAGAGTACCTACAAATATTTTTCAAACGGTTTGCAACTCCGTGCAACCTTACGCAATCTTTGTTCATAGTCAGTGAATATTGGATTTAGATGATTTTTGGTCACATTTTGGTCTCTATTCGGATGAAAATTTTTACTTTTTATTGAAAAAGAGGGCTAAAAAACCCTGTCGTCAAAAAACTATAACAGTGTGATATGAAAGACGTGGCAGCTTGGGATCATCAAATTTATTCATAAGTTTGCGAGGAACACCTTCACCTGGCTCCCGCCCAGTGACGGCCGCGTGGATCATATCTCTAATGAAAGGCAGACATCATAGCAACCTGCGGAGCGCAAGCTGCCAGGAACTGTGTAGACAAATTTCCCCCGGAACAAATTTTGATCAGAAAGAAATGGAAACCAATAAGAAGTTTTAAGGAATTCTATCATCGTAAAGTTGTACCTACAATATATTGTTTTTTAAACACAAAGCTTGATATTATGATTGCCGATAAAAATTACTTCAGTATTTATTATTAATTAATTTTATTACTTATTCTTTGCTCAGGAAATAATAAACAAATCAGATGTGTATAAGGAATATTCGTGTAATTATTTTTCTAACAAATGTGTTCACTAGATCATTAATACTAAATTTCCCTTTAGCACAAAAATACACATTATATCATTTAAGACAAACGAAATAAATTGATCCAGAGCATAATCTCTGTTCAAAATTGTCGTAATGTTACGAGACTGGCCGGGACGGGACGGGGCAGGACGGGGCGGGCCGGGACGGGACGGGATGGGACGGGACGGGACAGGACAGAACAGAACAGAATAGAATATATCTTCTTGTACACCATAAGTAAACAACATGCAAAAATAATACTGCTGTAGACATATAAATGTTACCTACATCGTGCCAAAGGCCAAACATCCTTCACCATGAGCTGAAAATCACTTGAAAGACCTGAAATTCTAATTTACGTGGCGTGTCTTTACCCCGTATGTGTCTGATATATTCATATTTTTACTCAATAATTTTGGAATCGTACCATCACGTCTCACAAACTCACAGCATGATGAAAATGCCTACATTAGTCATATGCAAAATTTTCGATCTAGATTAATCTAGACGCGTGATGAACATTCAGATTTACAATTAAATGAGTTTCGTGGCACTGTTGACGAGTTTAATGAACATTTCAAGGTTATAAGAGCAAAACCTGCTTATTCCGTATTCGGCATACTGAAGTGTTCAGCCACAGATACCTACACAAATAGGGCCACAATTTCCACTTTAATTTTCGCGAGTGTGCGAAGAGTCGCTTTTAGCAAACGTCAGGACTTCATTTCGACTTTCATACTAATGTAATTTTCATTTTATTTCATAGTAGTAACAAAATGTGTCACGGGTTCTCTAACCAGTGTGCTGATAGGATTACAGTGCCCTCAAAGAAGCTGTTTTCGTTCGTTTCGTACAAGTATTCAGACATTTTATTAGATTCCAGATGATAGATACGCCGGTTTTCTCACAAACTTGGTGTTAAGCATATAAGAACACTTTTAAATGAAAAATGCATTGACGTCACCAACTCAGATAAACACCGAAGATCTCCGTAATGAAATCTCATTTCTTTAGTGGATATAGTAAGCAGGCTCTGCCCGAACATCTTGTACCCCCCCGTTTTCTACATAGGTTTCTATCCCGTTATATATTTATTGTTTTTGTTATATTATTTTATATTTTTATTGTTATATAATATTATGGTAATGTAACCAAAATAATATTAATAACTATTTTTGGTCGTATGAGCCTTTAGCTATAGTGTTCTCGTTTGTAAATTTTATTATTTTATTTTTGTTTTACTTTATTTTATATACTGTTCCTTTATTTTGTATCCTTTATTTTATGTTCTGTTGTTGTTGCATTTTTGTTGTTTTCTTTTATAATGTGTCTCGCTTCGTAAATGACTCCTGCCGCATGGTTCCGACGGAAGACCAGCGTTGTGGTAGCCTACGGCTACTACAACATATGCTGAGTCGGACGCCATTTTGTAGCTATAAGTTTAGTAAATGTTCAATCTAAGTTATTAATTTAAGTATTATTATTATTATTTTTATTTAAGTATCTGCAGTGTTAATTCTTTTTTATAGTTACAAATAAAGTTTTCTTTCTTCTTTCAACTCATGTCTGGGTTTAAACCAGTACCACTAAGCCTATAAGTTTTATAGAAAACTGCAATCTAGACCGAAGCCAATGTTTGTGCAAGAACATACCCATACTTGCACTATAGCATTATTTCAAGGCAAGATAATCCTGGAGAAATTACAGTAAATGTGGATTTGGAATCGCTCGCTTAACCTAATTTACCAAGAAAACCTGGTAGTGTTTTTAAAAAAAAAAAGGTAGGTTTGTATAGAAATATGAAAATCCGCAGATTAAGACAGACTCCTTAGAGGTACAATTTGTGTTAACCATCGTCGTTTGTATGGAAAATCTGTCATAAGGATGTAATAAAAGTAAATAAAGTGTTTTCGTTGTACGGAGGATCCAACTATTGTAATTTAGACTAATATTATTAAGAGGACACGTAACATGGATAATAATAGAATAAGTTCTATAATATTTCACTTATAGAAAGCTACATTTATCTATGTAATTTATATAAGTGTATATAAAATACTAATATTTTTTATTTTAGATACAGTTTATAATAAACGTCCTTCTGTCATTTTATTTATATTTTATGTCAGTGGATGTTAAGGTTTTTCATGCTGAACCATAATTTGCATATGAAATGTACGATTTCTGACCTACTTAAGCACTTTCTCTACACGAATTAGACGACTGTTCCAAATCATAAATTGTTTTCTTTATTGGCAGACCTTAAAGATATAGATATAGTAATAAAACGGTAAAACATTAGTGTCTGATGATACAATAAAGAAATATGAAAAGCTTTTGGCAGACACGGTTAAACAATATAGCGATGAATTTATATCTCACAATGTGGATATAATCTCACGATGTTCAGTAAAACATCCGAAGTCTTTTATAAAGATTCTTTTGTGTGTGTAAGACGGATATCACTCAAGATAGGTCTTCATTAGAAATCATTAAGCGGTTACCTCAGTGTATATCAAAACCAATAGGCCTTATTACGTAGACTGAGGCCTTCCCCTACGTAAGGAAAACCTAAATGGCTTCGCATTGCACCTGTCACAAGACTTTACTGTATGGATGTAACGTGTCATGTACCAGTAATGATATACACATAATTTACAACCCAAATAATTCGAGTGTGCTGCTGCTTAGGGCAGAAATGGGTAAGGCGACTATAATGCCCCAGACGGACTTTGCACGACAAGTTAGTTCTGCTTGAATGTAATGCAATTTTGGCCTGAGAATTGTACGGTGGTTTTGAACAGATTATCCTATTTCATAATTTAAATGTCCCTGGAGGAAGAAAGGACTGCTCGCTTGTCGAGCTGTCAAATATGTCAATGTCAAATATCTGAATGTACAAATCTTACTTATTTAAACGAGCAATTCTTGTATGAATCTATAATCGATCTAGCTAGGATTCATTTTCAGAAAATCAACTTAAACATAACCTTTTTTTTTTATTGAAGGAAAATAACAAAATGGTGGCGTTTATTCTGTCGGTAAGATCGAAAAATATTATTCATGTTTCATCATTTTATCAGTATGTAATTCGTACTTAAATATAATTTCTAAAAAACACAATATATCAAAAATAAAAAACCGAGCAAAGCTCGGCCATCCAGGTATCTTACTTATTTAAACGAGCAATTCTTGTATATATATATATATATATAATCTGAATCTCGGAAACGGCTCCAACGATTTTCATAAAATTTAGTATACAGGGGATTTCGGGGGCGATAAATCGATCTAGCTAGGATTCATTTTCAGAAAATGTTGTTTTATTCGTGTTTTCAAAAATCAACTTAACAACTGCAACGCCATCTATTGTCGAGTAGCATAACTGTTTGAACGTAAACTCTACCTAAAAACCCGTGAATTCTGGAAATTTCGCGGCTTACAGTCTCACTACTGAACTGATGGCTCTTTAAAATGAGATTCTAAACCTTTGGCTATTCATTAGATACATTTTTTCATGCATCATTTCAATATCATACCTTTAATATAATATGTTTCACCTTCGGAATATAACATTTTGAGTACGATGATTGTTTCACACCTTGTATCTTACTATATTTAAACGAGCAAAACTTGTATATATATACAATACAATACAAAAACTCTTTATTGCCAAACCACAAATGAATACTTATAAAATAAAACAATTTTATGTGTACACTAAATGCGGAATAACAATGGGCATAATAATAAAATAATAATAAATTATATATATATATAATCTGAATCTCGGAAACGGCTCCAAAGATTTTCATAAAATTTAGTATACAGGGGATTTCGGGGGCATAAATCGATCTAGCTAGGATTCATTTTCAGAAAATCAACTTAAACATAAACTTTTTTTTTTTATTGAAAGATAATAACAAAATGGTGGCGTTTATTCTGTCGGTAAGATCGAAAAATATTATTCATGTTTCATCATTTTATCAGTATGTAATTCGTACTTAAATATAATTTCTAAAAAACACAATATATCAAAAATAAAAAACCGAGCAAAGCTGGCCATCCAGGTACTTAAGATTTATAAGTGAAATTTCTGATTCTTAAGATTCCTTGATGCTCGTTTTTATGGCAACTTCCACCTCCAAGGGGTTGAAATGGGGCGTCAGATCTTAAGATCACGTGACGCGTAAGCAATCGTGGGTTCATATTTTTGATACAATAAGTAGTATATACTTGTATTAGGGTACAAAATAAATGTTACCTATTGTCACCTATTATTGGGGCTGAATGTTTAGCATGTAGCCACATTTCTCCGCAATTCCTGTTTGTCCGACCACGTGTTAAACATCCTGTATACTCTTCCATTAACACAGATTAAGAAACTGTGTTAATGGAAATATAAATAGTACCTATCTTTTGTAGATCTTCTCGCAAACATGAGCCATTAACCGGATCTCTTTAAATAATAATAATAACATCCTATATATCTCCATTACACATGTCGAATAGATGTCACTCGTATTAAAGAAGTTTCTCTTAGTAGACTTAAGAAACAGAAAATCTTATTTGACTTGAGCGCGGTCACGCCGAAGTTACGAAGAAGCATTCATAATACAAAAGTTGTACGATGAAAGACGTCGGGTAAGTTATTATACATTTCTTTAAATTTTAAATTCTTGCTTTTTGGAAATGATAGCCAATCGATAATTCGAGGTTGCACGAAGCCACTGTTTTAACCTTGGACGAATATTATAGCGATTAAGCGAATTTCGACTCCAGCGCATTGACGTCGATGTTTCTAAATTTATGTGTATGTAATGTGATATAACAATATTTAAATTATAATGCCAGAACTTGTAATTGAGCTTTATCAGTTGTAGTAGCCTTAACAAGTGTAAGTACAGTCAGCGGCGGCAACCTCATATTTTCCGAATAATATATGATAAAATAGCATATAATAACAAAATAGAAAAATGTTGGGGCACTTGTCTCTTGACTACTTACCGAAGATATAAATGTAACATATCACGGGTAATTTGTCTTCTGAAGAGTACATAAGTATTTCTGATTACTTATACGTAAACACATCGAAAATTTCATATGAATGAACATTCATTAGGTACTGCGGCAACGGCCTAGATCTTGTTCAAACTTAATTATTTAATAATGGCCTGCAAATAGCAACGGCCACTTTGCATTATAAGGTAATAAATATATACTACTTGTATCCTGTCACCTGCAAATTAGAATTAAGAAAAATGCCAAGATGTTTATATCTAGAGAAAAAAGGTGAAGCGATTTTGAGAACATGAAGTCAGTATGTATATTATATATTATATCACGGACCAAAAATAACATTATGTAATCGGGTTGATGCTATTCTTGTTTGGTTGTTTAAATTGATTATTACGTATTTTATAACAGTTTTTTTATATATTTATAATGGCTTTGACCTCTTCCTAAGATAAAATTATCATTTATTATATTTTGATAGTAAGAAGCTCAAGTTTTCATAAATGTGACTGACTGACTGACACAACAGTATAAGGTTGAAAAAAATGTTAACTCATTACGAGAATTTCATACTCTAAAAAAAAAAAGTTTTTTTTTTTTAGATATTTTCTACTTGCTTTGATTGCAATATTTCATTCATTTTCACCTTTCAGTGAAGGGCTTTCAGGCATGTTTCAAATTATCTTATCATATTCCGTCAAAAAATATTAATAGGTACCTTTTACTGAAAATTAAACAAAAATTTGAAGGAAAGTTCAAAATGGGACATGAATGAGAAAATCTAAGGCCATTCTTAAGATTTTAATAATTTCATGAAGATTGCGTTTGACTACATTATGGGTAATTAAAATTTATTTATTAATTATACCTATGGGTAATTAATAAAACGTTTCTTAGCGGGCGATTAATTAAAAAGTGATTTGTCTCTTTCGACTGAATTCAAAACTACCTGACACTGACTATGACTGGTGCTCATTAGATTGCAGGTCAGAATAGGTACTACTATTTGGAGGTTGTTGACTCGCTTCATAAATAATATATGAAAGGATATCATTGTAAAATCAACGTGGACGGAGTCACGGGCAATTACGAGTGAATACTGTTCTATATATTCTTTAGTTATATTTATACCAATGAAATGGAACATTTGGATGTTTGTGAATTTAAATATATGCAAATTATAGTCATAAACGAGAAGAGGAGCTTTTCAAAACAATCTGTACGGATCAGTGTTATGTTTTGGTGGCTTATAAATAACTGATTTAGCACAAGGCACAACTTTTTATATTGATTGTGTAATATAATGCAATATGTAATATATGTATAATTATGTTGTTTTGCGAGTTTTCAGATATAGCTTTCATATAAAACCAGTTATATATGATTGTGGTCATAAGTTCCTTTGACTGATTCCTAAAGTTAGGACATTTTGGAATAGAAACACCTAACACCTAAACACTTATTTCACCACATTGAAGATGTCTTGCCCCGAACACACAACATACAGCGCAGAAGGCAGAGTTACTACCAACTGAGCTGTGAGGCTAGTCAATAAACAGTCAACTAAGCTGTGACGCCTGTCATATATTTTAATTTACCGTTATGATTATCAATGGCCTCTCTTATGCTAAGGTTATGTGAGCTATCCTATTAATGAGGTGTATGGTGAATCGTGTACAATGCGTAAACCTTTTTTTTTTGTTATCTCGAAGACAAGTTTTGTGATCAGCTGTCAGATAGATTTAAACTAAAGATATGCTCAAAATTCATTAAAATTGTGTATATTTAGGAAAAACTGGCACAAAACACTACTGAGTCATTCAACTCTCTTTGCTTCAACAGATGTATATGATTCACGCTTGTATCAAAGCAGCTGTAAAAACAACACTGAATAAATAATAATACTGACTAGTTAGCGAATCAAAATCAAGATCCATTCTTTTTTATTTATTTCCACGTGCCACTTCTGCTTAATGTTTGTTTGGTAACAACATCACACCAAAACATCTGGACATCTCCCGCACTTATGAAATACGGCTGATCCTAAACAGTTTTATAGACCTACCGCGAATAAACCGGGTCACTCTTGCACTAAAAATAAACGTAAAAATTGTTTTAATCCATCCGTCGTTATATAGCGTTTTTGCACGGATCGTGCGGTGGTCGGCGCTTAAACAACGTCGACGATATTAACCCCCTCGGATTATAACCTACATTTTGAAGTACCCATTTTGACGAATATTGATGTTTTATTTATATGGTAAGGATGAGGCCTAGCTTGTTTTATGTCCGTTCTATCTTCTCTCCAGACGTGATATAAAGTGAAAGGCGACCTTCATTGGGTTTTGCTACATTATATATGGCTTTACATATAGCTGCTTATTTGTTTCTATGAATACTTTGGGAATTGTTTTTGATATATTGACTTAATATAAATAGCCCTCAATTATTTTCAGTCACAAGTCTATAAATACCTTAATCATTTTAGAAGTAACATGGCCTTTTTAACACGTGACGTGAACAATCAGGTCGTTATAAGCATAATAAAATTGGCTTCTGTCAGAAATGTCCTAACGCGCAGAAGGACATAGTTCATCATTTGAAAACGCAGAAGCCAGCAGTAACGTCGACCTAATCCTCATTCGCTGCACGACTATCGTAAATCGTCGGTAGTAAGCACGCCGCGCCGCGCCGTATCGCCCCCTCCGTTTACAATGTGATCAAACATCGCAGGTAGCCGACTACCAATCTGGAAACTAATTTCCCTGTAAATTGTTGGGTTGCGATGTTGTTTTAGTGAAGGGTGAAGCTGTGATCATTAGCAAGGATCACCTGAAAATGGTTGGGAGTCGCGGATTAATCAAATTGTTATCACGAATCCACAAGACAGGCTAGTAGTTTTTGTAACGCCTCATGTATGCCAAGACACGCGTATTTCTTTTGGTTAGTTAACCCTTTAACATGCTTCGTCGTTTGTTTAGCTGAACAATTTATAACACCATTGAGAGTTGTAGCTTCCGCACTAATATAGTTTTTGTAAGACGAGTTTTTTCTTTTAACTCGCTTGTACTGTGATTAGTAATAATAAAGTGCTACATTATAGTATCTTAAATTTGGGGGTGGTATATATAAATGATTTAGAATACCAGTTTTAACGAGTACGTATACCTAAAAGTACAGTTACAAGAGTTTTTAATCGTTGTGCAGAATATAAATATTGGTGGGTTGGTGGCGTTACGTTTCCTTTTTCGTATGCTGATTTTGCGTTCCATAATTCAGAGTAAACAGGTCATAATCGAATAAAACATATTTTGTTGTAGAGTAAATTGTTAATTTATTCGGTTTTATACATCAGTGTGAATTTTTATGTATTCTATCTAATATTTCATGTCTAAAAAATGGCAACAAATCTAGTGTGAATTTCTGGTGCTGACTGCAGCAAAGCAACGATAAATTAAGGATTCAAATATTCATATAAAGCGATCCTCCACCTGTATACACCATTTTTTAAGAATGTCACGTTATCCCAATGAGTATTACCCCTAACCCTAAAAATCTGAGTCTGTTCCTAAAACATGCAATACCTGCAAGATAAGTTATTATGCCTTTTTTAATATAACTACAGGGGTTGAAAGACGATAATGAGTATAAATAAGTAAATGAGTTCCTAGTTAAAAAATACGGATTCCTTTAGGCCACAAGAAAATTAGGTAAATTATTTATCATCAACATTAAATAAATTTAAAATGTTTTCCCTTTCGCCAAAGACGAAAGCAAATTATTTGTTTATTTAATGGATTATAGGGCAAATTTGGAAGCTGGAAAGGCCTACAATCCGGATTAAGGTCAAAGCCTGCCTTATGCACGCAAAGTGGTATTTCATTTAGGCCGAAATACTAAAACAGACGATAAACCACAATGGAGCACTTCTATTAGCATTATAGATAGATATTTACATACATACTATATATACCACATGATTTAACTTATATAATTTATTTTTTTCATCATATTTATTACTTAGTATAAAAAAATCCTATATCTCCTAATCCTATATCCTCGATAAAAGTGAAATTGATGTCTAATTTAGTTCAAGTTAGGTACATTATAGTCTAAGAAGATCTAGCTTTAAACAGAAATTCCTACGATATGGTGTATGGCCGAATCGTACACTACTAGTAATTAGAACAACACGTAGGTTAAGAAAACTCCAAACAAAAGTATCGACTTCACAGAGTACATGTGGAAAATTACCAGGGAAGTCTTTGGAAAACCCGGTGACGAAGGGTGCCAAACGATTCCAGGAACGCATCGTGTTCACGTGCAGGTTTCTGGGATAATCCTGGACAGTGGCAATATGATTCATTGAGGGCGTGTGGGCAGAGCTTTCGATTTATGGAACTTGGTTTACGTGAGCGCCGCCGGCTTGTCCGGGGCAATCTGCATGCTTACTGCCCACGATATCATATCGTTATGTGCTTATTCATGTAATACTAAGGCGTCTCTCCGGCTAGCGAGTCTCATAACAAGTTTACTTGCTAAAGGCCACGCCTTGTATCAAGGCTGGAACAAAATAAGTACCTACTCGTTATGTCGTCAAATATATATGAATCCTATAGGACGTTATGGAAAACAGTAAGCCCTAGTACATATTATTTTACCAGAAATATTTTACCAATTATACCATGTCAGTGTGATTTATGCTAACATAAAGCTATTTATGTTATTCGAAATCTGACATCTTGATGCTCCTCACACAAATGACTAACTAGGAGTCTCGAGTTCGAGCCCTAGCTGGAGCAATCATTTTGTATGAAGAGCACCAAGATTTGTCCATGATAACTGTGACAGAAATACTAGCAAAAAGGTATACGTAACTGATTAGCTTTTATAAGTGCCAGAGGTTAAGTAAGTATTAAGTACAAGGATCATCCCAACCATGAACTGAAAAAATATATGTCGTTATTGAGCGCTTGACTTGAACTTGAGTCTCAGGGTGAAATAAATATTCCAAATTACAAGGGCAAGCTATTTTTATTGCATCTTGATAATATGCAATAGTTAGAAACCGTTAGCAGCCGCCTTGCATTATGCATAGCTTATTACCATAGCGCGCGTTTTACTTTTACCACGCAGGCGAAGTCTTTAACAATTGAGCTAGTTTGAGATAAGTTGACAAATAAATAACGAGCTCAGTAAATAGAACTGTTTCGACAGATAAACGCAAATTTGGGGTAAGTAGAGTCCAAGGTTCTATCCCCGACCGGGAAAACCTTTGTGCGGTGATCGCATTTTTGCTCTCATTTCTTGGACAATCATAATGTACTCTGCGTTACAAGAGTAGTACTGGGGTATGAGCGTATGAACTTTATAACTTAGTACAACTGAGTTTAACGCCTTTTATTGAAATTTTTTTTAATGATAAAATAATTTTGGTCTACAAAACTCTGATAAAGAATGAAACACGATAGGATGAGAAAAAATGGTAAGGCCCTTTTATCAGGATAAAATGTCGCTAAGTAACATTCGTTTATATTCTGTAAAAAAAATGTTAAGACGGGTGTTTTCTACGAGGGTAATTATATTTAACAGTAAAGTAAATATTCTTCTTGATAAACTGTCTTCATAAATTGTATGGACTTTAAAAAGAGAGCTACTATACTACCAAGCTTTGTGTAGTAATTATTATCAAACATTTTTTTTATTACTTTAGAGTAAAAATAAGTCCATGATAGGTGTTAAAATTACCTAGACCTGTGTTATCAAAATAAATGGTACCAATCCCAGGTTTCTGTACCCACTCCATGGGCGAAAGCCTACTCCCGATAAACAAGAGTGAATCGGCCCGTCCCGTTGTATCCCTAGGGCTCCCGGCTTCCCTGGATTGTTATTTACTATTTAATATTTTTACTGCAGTACATGTAACTTTCCCACGATATTTCTCCTCACCGTTTTGAAAACGTGGTATTACGCAAAAATATTTTTCATATCAATAACCTGATTTCTGGACGTCCGCTGCGGGTTTGAACATGCAAGCTTCGAATTGAAAGTAATCCGTACCCCTCGGCCACCTCTTTCCTTAGATAGCTAATTAGGTATTCGTTAGTTAAATCTTGTACTACTTATTTCTCTGTCAAAACGATTGAGATATTGGCAAATAAATCAACAGAATGGACCTAAATACATAATCGTGACAAATGCTATAATTTGAACCCGTCCTCCCACATCTCTGACAGAACACGTTACAAAACGGTACTGCACAGTTTGTTCATTGATTCTTTACGACATTATTAAGGAAAGGATATTTATAATTATAGCCTAAGGCTTATTTTGCAAAATAGAATTTTTTACTCTGATTATGATTCGCTGAAACGGCTTATCTATTGGCTTGACAACTTACACTACACTTGTTTCTTTCTGAAAAAGAAACACATAAAACAATGTTTCTAAGTAAGTAAAGTGATACAATAAGCCCTTCGTTTAGTCAAAAAATACTATTACTCCGGTTGTGTTCTCCATGCTTTCTTATTAGTAAAAAAAAAAAAGATTCTAACGATTCCCCATTATATCCAAATCTAAATAAAAATAATAGAGAAACTCACATACATATATGAACCCTGAAAACATAACACCTTTTTGGGCAGTTATGTATAAAAACGGTATTACTCGAAGTAACATTCCTTTTGTCGCTAACATTATGATCGTTTACACCACAAACGTTCCAGACGCAGGAACAAACTTTATTCCCGTCACACGAATGTTTTTCCTGGCCGAGGTGCCGATCCAAGTGTCACAGATCCGTCGAAGAAAGGGCTGATTGATTGAAGTTCTTAAAACTCACTTTTACTTAATATGTACAATCCACCTCCATGAGAAACGATTTATTCGATTTTCGACTCACTTATAACCATTACAACTACTACTCGTGTAACTGGCTCTTTCGAACCAGTGTGGTGAAAGGAAGTTTTGTGCACTTGGCACATGTCTTCGATTTTTTTTATTCTAGGGCATGTCAGTTTCCTCACGATGTTTTCCTTTTGAGAGTGTTATTGCGCACATAAATGTTAAAAAAATCATTGGTCCACATCGGGATTGGAACCAGCGACCACGGTATTGAAACTCCGAGTCTGTACCACTGGGCCACCACGTTCTCGAACTTATAACCATAAAAGTAACTACTAAAAATAGTTCAGTAATGCACAATACACCTGCTTCTTTATATTTTTTACGTAGATAACTAGCAACAAGAATCAAAACACAGTAAGGCACTCCTGTCTTCCATAAACGATGTATAAGTAGTATATCCACATTATGCTTTCTGAGTTTAAACAACAATGTTATTGTGCTGGTGTAGGGCCGGATCTAGGTATATCGGGGCACTTAGAAATTTAGTTCACATGTAATCAGTGCCACTTCGTTCAATGTTTGTGCAGTCTCGACAGACCTCACAGCTCTGTTGGTAGTAAGCAACTTTGCCTTCTGCTGTAGGTAGTGGGTTCAATTCCCAGGACAAACATTTGTGTGACGAATATAGATGTTTCTTCTGTTTGTGGGTGTTAATATTTATGTATTACAAAAAAAAAATGTATTCTATCAGTTTGCTGGTTCCCATAGCACAGCTTGCTTAGTTTGGGGCTAGATGGCGCTGTGTGTATTGTCCACCAATATTATATTATATTATTCATTGAAGCTGACAAAAAATAATTGTAGGGACCATTACTTTTCTCTGACATTCATACTGTATTTATTTAATTACTCATAAATCTACCTAGGTTGATATTTTAATAATGATTAAAGAAAAGAAATAGAATAAACGAGTAGTTGCTTTACTTTCTTATTTAATTAGTAGCTTAAGATAAATGTTAAAGACTATTAGTTGGAAACACCGTAGTTGGGAAAAAAACCGGCCGAGTGCGACTTGACTCTCACACTAAAGGTTCCGTATTATCACAGCTTGGCGGCAGAAATGGGTATCATAGCAGTATTTCCCGGACGAACTTCTTGCACGATCTTAACTAGCATTTTTATTTCAATAATCCAGTGAACCACGTGTCTGAAACGCTACGGAAAAACCATTCATAATTTTTCAGTGTAGTTAGAACTACACGTTAGAACACACGGAATAATAATGTCCTAGTTTAGGCTCACAAAGCCTCGCCCTGGGCTACAGCCTGTTTACAACCCTGACTGGGTGCGAAAGCTTTCTTGGAACCAGTTTAAACTTTATCGGCCGTTCTCATTTTGACCTTTTAAGCTCGACACTGACTTTTTATACAGTGAACGCCTTTTCCTGTTGACAACGAAATATTCATGAGCTTATAAATGAACACCTGCCTCAAATGCAAAAATTAAAATATAGATCTGTGTATATATTTTTTGACTATTGTACACACAGCTTCGTCGAACACCAAACTTGGTTGTACTATGGGACTAAATAAAATAAGTATACATAATGTTTAATTATTAATTTCGACAGGCGGTGGATGCAAGAAACCGTGGTAATAATGAGGGTTATGTAAGTAATGTTTGTTGGATGATTTTTTTGTTTATATTTAAGCATTGAAAGCACATTATTGTAATATCCTACAGATAATAAATGCGCTTTGACGGTTGACAGAAGTTTAGATCACACTCGCACCTACATCGAAGCAATAACAATAAATATTAATGACTATTAGTGCCGCCATATCAATTAACAGCATTTAATTACTGCAGCATGACAGTCAAGTCAGTGTTGGCAGTAAACTGTAAATCAATATAGGCAGATGTACCTACGGTCAGCAAAGACAATTCTGTAAATAAATTGTATTCTATGTATAGAACAAATAATATATACGATTACAAAAACAAATTATCTAAAAACCATAAATGAAAGTCATCAGGTAAGTAGAATACAATTTGCCCAGTAATAGGGTTCCGTACGGAGCCCCAAAGAAATAGAAATAAATACATTTATTCCGTGTAATATTATATAAACATACGTATGTAATATGAAGCATCGTACGAGGTGTCATATAAGAGAGTACAAATTGTTCTGAAGTTATGCTGAAGTGACTTTGTCGCGTATGAATTGATTATATCTGCGACTATTCACAGCGAGCGCCATTCTGATGTGCAATCGAATGTGACCCGTCGAATGACATTTTTTTATGGCGATAGTCGTTCGAAATATTGTTTTGTTGTGCGAAGCAATTACTGGAATAATACTTCGCCATGTATATATCGTTACGTTATATATGGCACATTAAATTTAATAAGTTATAAATGTGTGGAATAATTATAGTTCATTAATAACTTTTTTGTGATAAAGTTACGGAACTAGGCGGACGGCCCACCTGGTGTTATGCGGTATCCTCTGCCCATTACTACCGATGCGATTTGGGTCTTCCCGTACTAGGTGCGACAAGACCCAAGTCCCGTCGCGTGCGCCCGTAACTCTTGAGGTGTGAAGGTGGAATGTCTCATGTGCCTGTAATTTCACCGGCAACCACACCTTTCTAACTGGAACACAGTAACGCGAATGCTTTACTGGTTGGCGGCATAATGGGCATGGTGGCAGTACTTCCCTGGACGAATTTGGCTTACGTTCTACTGCTACTAACCGTATTGTATTATGTATCTTCTATGAAAAACTTTTTTCTTTGGTATTCAATAAAGAGTTAATTTTTACAGACATTTTCTATAGATCACGCTACATAAAGAAAAAATAATTGTTACAAACTAATCTATACAATTTAGGATATAAATAACGCTTGCTTATATCACTTAAATATACATAGTGCTGCCATCTATGAACCTACCGTTTAACTTTTTTCTCGGCTTTGCTCGCCAACCTGCTTAGTTCTGGGGCACTAGGCGCCCACGTCGCGTTGCTATTCACCTTTTACAGTATTTAGCCTCTCGGTAGATGGCGCATTATTCGCTAGTTTCATTGTGACTGCGCTGCGTCCTTATTAATAAATTATGCAATTAGAATTAAGATTATCGTCTAACACCCCAAATTGAAAATTAATCTTTTAGGAACTCACCACTCTACCATCCACTCTACCACTGGTTTTCGATAAATTGACCACTCTGTAAAAATGTTTGGAATAAGTAAGTGACGTTTTTAGTAAATAAATATCCATGAATTTTGAATTTCAGTTGAAACTTTTGCACGATACTTACATATTGCCTTTAATATTATTATTATTACTATTTTTTCCTGTCTACAACTTAAGCATAAGGTCACGCGTACTTATCGCTAAGTTTCACGCCTGTTGAAACCCTATCCGACCCTCCGTGGGGAATAACAAACAAGAAACCCCTAAAGGAGGGTTTCCTTTTTCGCGAGCACTGTTACTGTACCTATAAATTTAAAATAATGTAAGTACACACCTAGCCCCTTCCTAGTAACATGAGTCACGATATCTGTACGCAGTCTCCGGTTAAATCAATAAAACTAAATGCATCCCACGAGGCATATTACTTTCCATTATGTAGAGTTGACGTGGGTATATTTGAATACGAACGACGAGCCATTGTCAGCGGCTGATAATATGTACAATACTTACTGCTGCTATAACTACTTATTATATTCTAGAGTACCTACACAAAGATGTATACAAACCCTCAAACATAAGTAGCCACAATATTCATTCAATTTGCACTCAATGTATTATATACTAACTCTGCCAGCTTATTATGTGGAGTATATCCAATTTTGTGTATGCTCAGTGAACAACCGGGCAAGTAGGTACGGGACGCCGCTATATTAATTTATGCCGCCAAGTTCATTTCTGCCGCCAAGTAGTATTAGATTAGTATTGCTGTTCGAATGTCACCGGTTTGTAGAGGGTGCCATTGAAATTACGTACGTAAGACTTTCCATCAAAAATTCTTAGCATGACGGACGCAACGCGATGCGTCGTTGTTTTGACTAGTTATATTGTTATTGATACGAGCGGAGGGTAGGTACATCTCCTGCTTGACTCGCCTAAGGTCAAGTCAAACTATCATCCTCAGACTCAGTCTAATCTAAAATTTACTCTATTCTAGAATTTGTAGGTAATTGCCCGGAAAGTGCGAAATGTGTAGAAACTCTTTTCAATAATAAAAGCAGTAAATATTAAAATGAGTGTTCACAGTGCATGAGAAATTCTTAGATAAGCTACGTAGCATTTCGCCGATTAAGGTCACATCGAATACGTGGTGGTAGGCAGTGAGGCATGAACTGCGGGTTGGAAGGTAACCTAATACTAACGGAAGCCAATTCTAAGGTACAGTGCTCTCGTTAGAACTGAGGGTCATCGATCGTGTCAGCAGTAGGTACTAGCTGAGAAAGGGCATTTGGAAAGTGATGAGAATTATAATTTTTAATATTATATTAATAATATTTTTTCCTAAAGTCTTTATCGTATACTCATTATCCGAATTAAATGCTATTTTAGAAGTTAGTTAAATATAATTTAGTTAATACATTTTTACGTGATGGATTAAAGTATTTTGTCTACAGTATTATTGATTTCATGTTAAATATCAGTAGACGATCCTTCAGGAATATTAGTTTGATAGCCGTAGAGCGGATATAATTTCAGCGCCGGCTGTATGGGGCTAATACGAAGTCATACAAGAGTTGTTCTTCACACTGGCCGGTCCACCGCCGCACTGCACACAACAGACACCCCAAGTTATAGTGTCCATTTGTTAGCACAAACTATGAAGTAATACGAATTAAAAAAAATAGGTTTCAAATTCTGTTCGTGTTGTGCCTCCCGGTATTATTTGCGCCATATTGTAAAATGAGTGTGAAATACGGATCGACTGATGTGAACGATAAAATAGCCGCCAGTGAAAAAAGTGATTGCAGCGGTGTGGAAATACATCTCAGGTACCACTTGCGAACATTCACAAAATATAGTAAAGTAGCATTCTCTAATTTAATACGAATTCCGTGCAATTTGTTCAATTGCTTTCAAGCGGTCGTCCCGAATTAAGACGAGTAAAGGGAAATCATTTAAACTGTTCACATAATCATCTGTGGGATTGAGGAACACTTCATTGAAATCATTTGTCATTTTAAGATCTCTATTTGTAAAGACTGTTTCAAATGCTACGACACGACCTATACAGCTCAAGAACATAAGAAATTCTAACTCAAAGGTAGTTAAGGTTACTTAGCTATAGATACGTCGAATTCTATAAATTTCTATATCTTCTTACTCTAATATTTAGGCCTCTTCCGTCTCAATAAGGGCGTAGTTATAGAAGATATAATGTAGTTTGATAAAGCAAATTATAGTAAGAAATTTACTCGTATATTGCCGTCAGACCAGAATAGACCTTAATAAACTCTGATCTCTTAGCTGCTCAAGTGGTCAATAGGTCGATGACTGCATGAAAATTGCCATTTATCGTTCACATGCTAATCAATTTCTAAAAGTATGTGTTTCGGTGATATAAATATGGATAGAATCAGTTCAGTGCAAGAGTGTAATGTGAAACGATAACTGTGCAATGCTTTGTGGTTTTCTAACAATATGATTTTCCTCTAATCACTTTCTAAACACAGTAACTTTTAGTTTTTTAGGGCTTCATGGAGGGCTCCATGGAGGGCTCCATGGAAGTAGTTAAGGGATTTTTTCTAAGTTTTTAGATTATTAGTTTCGGTATCCGCTTACGTTGCATTTAATAAAGGTACGTAAACCGTTGTAAAAATAATAATGATACGTGCAACCAATTGTTTAATCTGTTGAACAAACGTACTCTTAATGGTACTCAAATCTCAAGAAATGTTTTTTAATACTTACAGGTTGCGTTTTACTGCATATCACTAAATGTTAAATTATTATGCATCCGATTGTAGAGCCACACGAAGTAAGACAGTAAATGATTAAATCTATGGCCTGTTGTCCCTCCACGAGAAGTAGTCTCGTAGGTAGCGTAGTGCCACATGTAGTCAAAGAGTAAATGTTTAGGTATTGGTAGTATAGTAAAGTAAGACAGATTTACTCGGACTGAGTTGGAAAAAGGAACAAGGTCTTGAAATGAATGAATGCTTCCTTGGGTTTCTTGTCTGTTCTTCCGATGGAGGGTAGGATAGGGTTTGAACAGGCGCCAGACTACACGTGATCATATAACTTAAGTTCACTGATTGACGTTTCCAAGCTATTTCCTTAATAGTTCAGTGCAAATAAAACTTTTGCCTATATTCTGTGTATTGTCTACTGTCACATAGCAAGTCCGCAGATGAATCAACAAACGAGCACACGAGAAATTTGCATCATGTCTCAGGGTGACGAGCATGCTGTGTGACTTGGCTCTTCATATTTTAAGTATAGAAACTACTTAGCATTGTATTGCCGTTGTATTTGTTGACAGATAATACTATCGCTTGGCTTACCTGCTCTTTCTTTCATTATATTCAAATTATACATTCAGGCTTTGCACTCTAGATTAGCATTAATCATCTAGTTCACATGTATTAAACACAACAGTGTTTCCATCTTCACTCTTTAGAGTATCCATCATGTTGATATTTTTACGGTAATGGTCTAATGGATTTTTGGGAGGGGGGGGATGATAATCTATTAGTACAAAGACTTCGTATAATTATAATAGAACATCACTGTAAGTTAGTTTTTTTTTGTGATATAGTAACGGATGGAGCCGGCGGCCCACCTGGTGTTAAGTGGTAACCTTGTCCCATAACAACCGATGCGGCTTGGGTCCTCCCCTACTAGGTACGACAAGACCCAAGTCGCATCGTATGCACCCGTAACTATGAGACGTGTAGGTGGATGTCTCATGTGCCTGTAATTTCACGCGTTACTGCTTGGCGGCAGAAATGGGCATGACAGTACTTCCCCGGACGAACTTGGCGAGAGTTCTACTGTTCTTACAAGTTTAAAGACTAATAAATCAACATCCTGCTGCCATACGCGACGTGACAATTCCGTCTGCTAAAACACGTCTGCAGTTGAGCAGTTGGTTTACAGATGGTTTCTTTTCAGTGGCCAGCACCGCAGGAGATGGTGGCGAGTGGGTCAGAACGCTCTGTACGGGCTGGGGCACGTGTACAACGACCTCTGTGCGGCCATGTGGTTCTCATACATGATGCTGTTCTTCCAAGCGGTGCTCGACATGAGAGCGGTCGTTGCTGGCTCCATGCTGTTATTAGGTATCTTACTGATATTTGCTACACACCAGCGACTCTGTATGGCTGTCTCTTCTGCGTCCAGAAAAGAAAGAGTTGCACTTACTTTTTAAGAAAACATCGGTTCATTATGTTTCCTTCTAAAGTCCATCAATCCAGTCCAAAAGTCCGTCAATCAGATCAGTCCATATTTATATTAAAACAATGGACTGACTGGTCAGTTCATTGTTTGATTTTGTTGAACTGGGAACTACTACTGTCTTTAATTTGATGTTTTTGATTACCAAATTAATAATACTAATTGCTAATATTTATATATTATATATTACATTTGTCTATAATGTTTTTGCATTAAACAAACTGTCTATTGTTAATTTGTTACTACCGCAAATGTCATCCAGTTTTTGAGTTAGCTTAATTAATTATTTGCATTTCTAGGACAAATTGTCGACGCTTTGGCAACTCCAATAGTGGGAGTGCTAGCTGACAAATATGGCACGAAAAAATCTTGGCACTTAACAGGTGAGAAGCAACCCCGAATAATCTATTTACTGGGTTAAATTCGCAGGTAGATCAAGTCATATAACTGCAAAAGCACTGCCACCATACCTGGTTCTGATGCTGTGTTCCGGTAGAACGGAGTGGGTGCCGGTGAAATTGTAAAGCATGAGTCATAACGTATGTTATGTAATGTGTTTATGTAATTTTAATTAATAAATAAGTAAATAAATAACATCCTCGTCTCGGGGTGATGGACGCAACGCAATGCGACTTGAGTCATCTCGTACATTGGTGGAGAGAATTTGAGTCGTATTGCTGTCGTCTATGGGCGGCGGTTACCACTTAACATTAGGTGGGCCGTCCGCTCGTACCGC
Source organism: Chesias legatella (assembly GCA_947359385.1). Taxonomy (NCBI): domain Eukaryota; kingdom Metazoa; phylum Arthropoda; class Insecta; order Lepidoptera; family Geometridae; genus Chesias; species Chesias legatella. The sequence continues at coordinate 5,603,725 of OX375772.1, forward strand.
CACCAGAATCACATAAAAAAATCGTTAATTTTATTATAATAAGTGTTGAGAGAAGAACCCATGGTTGCTTTTCGAAAGTGTAAGGAATGTTCAAGACGGTTTCATGATTTTAAATTATAATATCTACATATGCTGCACCCTTACAAAAAAAAACCACCACCAATTGAGAATAATAGTGTGGTATTTCTATCTCTTCCGAGATCAAAATACCTGTGACTTTTGCGTCTCAAACGTTTGCTAAGAACTGTAGCTATCGAAGAAAACTAATATGTGCATATCAACTTCATAAAATTAGATCTGTCTGTAGATGTCAAATAGAGAACCTATCTTAGATCAAAATCGATCGATTGATATTGACGGATCTCGTTTTACTATCGATCGACGAAGATCGATTGGTGTGGTACACCCAAAGGTTTTAATATCAAATGCTTTTAATTGCAGGTTGTGTCCTCGTAACCTGCACGTTCCCTCTGCTGTTCGTGCGATGCTGGGGTTGCTGGGTCGGCGGTGCCGCCGAGTACCTGAGCTGGTGGATGCCTCTGTACTACGCGATCCTCATCGTGTTCTTCCAGATCGGCTGGGCCGTCGTGCAGATATCGCACCTGGCAATGATCCCAGACATATCGGATAACTTGCAAGTCAGATCTGAGCTTACGTCGATAAGGTGAGTGTGAATTATCTGATAGTAATCGTTACTTAAGGTAGTTGACTAGACTGGCATCACAGCTTAGTTGGTAGTAACCCTCCCTTCCATGCTAGGTCATGGGTTCGATTCCCACCCAGGATAAACATTTGTATGACGATTATAGATGTTTGTTCTGTGTCTGGGTGTTTATATATATTATATGTATGTAGTACAGAAATATGTATATAAGTATTATATCAGTTGTCTGGTTCCCATGGTACAAACTATGCTTAGGTTACTTTGGGGCTAGATGGCGCTGTGTCAAATGTCCATCAATATCTATTTAATATTATTATTATTACTTATACCCACGATAACTAGGTATACAGTTTTACAAGGCAGTAGAACTTGTACCTTTGTACCTTTGTTGGGGAAGTAATGCCACCATAACCATTTAAGCACCAATTAAAAATTTGCGTTACTGTTTCCGGTTTGAAAAGTGTGGTTGCTGATGTAGTTATAAGTATTTGAGACTTTAAACCTTCACATCGCTGAGCTACGGGTGCATAAGATGTGACTTGAGTATTTTTGTAAGTACGGGAGGTCCCAAGTCGTGTTGCTTTGTTATGGGCAGAGGTCACCTCTGAAACAAACATCCGCTCACGCACACCTGGTTCGACGTAATGCATACCTACAAAGATGCTAAAACTTGTTTTTCTATTCAGATACATGGCTTCAGTTATCTCGAGTTTGACCGTCTACCTCATAACTTGGGTTGTCCTGCGAGCAACCCATTACAGCACTTTTATCGGACCAGCTGATGATTTTAAATTCAGGGTACGTACGTACAGAAAACTTCTTTTTCCAATAATATTAGTTTTCTTCAATCGTTGATAGTTCATAGTTCATTTATTCGTAACGAAGTTACAAGTCAATATAAATCACAATAACAATTAAATCGAATAAAAATTATTCTATAAATGATAATAAAATTAATAGTTCTCACAGTATCTCACAATAATGATAAAAAATAAAAATATACAATATTAATAACAACAAATTACCAGACAAATTCTTCAGTCTTGTAAACGGCTTGCTCTAGAAGACATGTTTTAAGTTTGTGTTTAAAGGAGGGCAGTTTATCAGCACATTTTACGGATTCCGGGATTTTTTTGATTGTCTTATATAAGCTCTTTTAAAATTTATAAGGTTTGATGTTGTATAAGACTAAAAATAACTCAGATTAATACTAAATAAGAACTTTGGCTTTTACCCTGAATTGTATCTAAATAATGCTGTTAATAAAAAAGCGATATATATTTGCCTAGGTTTAGAACCTAGAAGAATAGCATATCTATCTAAAAATACTTGAATTATTAAAATTACTCAAAATGTAGTTAATTATATTCTAAAATTTAGACAGTTTTTTTCCGTTTCAGGACGTCTCAATAATAATATCTGGCATTGGCATAGTTGCATACACGCTATTCCAATCGCTGTTCAATTTAAAAGACAAGGAGCTAAAGGCGAATGGCCATACAGTTAGCAACGGTGCCCCCGTGGCTAATGAGGAGGGCGCGCCAGTCAATTTCACCAAGTCTAAAATTATGCACTTCCTGCAAATGCCGCTGCTGTATCAGACTAGCTTATTGTGAGTATTCTACACTTATAAGTTAAGTGATTGCAAATACTAATCATACTTTTTTATTTTATAATTATTGTAATGTATTTTTAGGATTCGGAGAGGCCTCGCAAATTTTACATCGTTTTCTCAGTATCACGAAGAGTTCCGTTCACAGTTAACTTCAGACGTATTTACTAGACAAATGATGACGATATACACGAAATAATAAAAAAAAAACTATAACTTCTAAGAATTTCCTGAAGGGTGGGTGGGTTGTCAGTGAAACTACAGCTCATGAGACGTTCCATCTTCAAGCATGAGAATGACTAGCTAAATACAATGTGACTTAGACTTTTACCATTAGGAGCCAAGTTGCATTATAGTGGTTATGGGCATAGGATACCGCGTAGCATTAGGGTGGTCACAGGTCCTCTCTGTATCACACAATAAAAAGGAGGTTCTACGTTCTGAAAATCTGAAAAAACTCTAAAATTAATCTGAATTGAATTTTGAAAAATAGGCACTACCAACGCATGCAATGGACTGAAAAGTTTAATTATGGCTGACGTGCCAAATCAATGGTTGAACCTTGAAACGAACTGATCCACAAGTGACATAAAAGAGTACATAAAAGATTTTAACATAAAAGGGTAAATTAGTAGTATTATTTTCGCTCCATTTCAGATACGTGTTTTCCCGACTGTACTGGGCGTTGAGCCTGGTCTACGTGCCTCTCTTCCTTGAAGAACGTCTGTCAGTTAACCCGAGCGCTGGGTCCGAGCTGGTGGCCAGTGTTCCATTAGTGCTGTATATCTCTTCATTTTTCTTCTCGCTAATGTTCAAAAGCAAGTTGAATATCATGGGGAACGAGGTTAGTAACGTATTAGACACACGCTTTCATCTTACCTCTGAAAAAATATTCGGTAATGTATCTAGTTTTATCAAATTCATGCTGGCTATACCAGCTCCATCTATTTTGCTTAAATTACATACTTAGGTACATATAATCTGTAATCGATCACAATATTGCACACCGCCATACTATCATCTTTTTCTACAACCATATTATATTTCGTCTTAGATACAGTGTCTTTCATTTAATTCCATTCAAACTGATTAAATTATCACCCTGAAATTAAAATCATAAATAGTGCTATCAATCTGGTCATCTAACTAATGTATAATCAAATTAATGCGTTTTTTCAGGTATGTTACCTGATCGGGAGTTCTATGAGCTTGGTCAGCTGCTTATGGATAGCATTGGCCATAGATCCTCACGCCAGCATCATGCAGATTTACTTAGTGGCAGCTTTGATAGGTATGATTGCGTAGCTAAACAACGATGGAAACCATAACGATTTCTGTCGCTAATCAGTAATGCACTCTTTGCTGTATTCCGGTTTGGAGGGCGTGGGCGCCGGTGGTATGAAAGGCACCTCAGATATTCCCTCATCAAGTCTCAAAGTTACGTCCGCAATGTAAATTCGACTTAAGTTATCTCGTACTTTATTTTATAACAGACCTTAGTGCGGAACACCTAATGTGCTTTGCAGTTTTTATGGACAGGGGATACCGCTTAATCAGGTCCGTGAGTGATGACCCAGTGATACAGGCCCTGAGTTTCAATCCAGAGGTCACTGGTACAAATCCTGACGTCACAAATGAATTTTATAACGTTAAACATTTTTTTACCACCTTCTCAAAACGGTGAAGGAAAACAACATGAGGAAAGACAAGTCCTAGAACTTAGAATTCGAAGACGTGTCAAGGCTACGAAAGGAGCCCCTTTGAGGCGCACTTAAATCCTTTCACCACACACAGAACCAGTGACTTGTATAGAAGTAGCATAACTTCAGGACGACACGATGATTAATATTGATATATGTATTTATTAAGGGTTTCCAGTATATGAGTCATATTATATCCACAAAAAAACGAAAACATGTGTCATGTGCATATAAGGAGCCTCTTTGAGGCGCTATTTTATCCTTTAACTACACTGACTCGAGAGATTTAGTTACACGAATAATAGGGATAACAGGTGAATAGTAATGAATAATAATAATAATGAATAGTAGGTGGGTCTCACTTGCTCATTATATCCTATAAAGGAAAAACAAAAGTAATGCTTCTCATAAACAAATGATTTCAGGTGCAGGCAGCTCGATTACGCTCGTGTCTAGCCTGTGTGTGACTGCCGACCTGATAGGTCCACATTCGCATCAAGGCGCCGCCATCTACTCAATCGTGACCTTCGCGGACAAACTCGTCACTGGGATTGCCGTTGTAGCTATAGAGAACTAGTAACTATTATTATTTTTTTGTTTCTTACCTACCTATCTTTAAGCCCAAAGTTCTCAGGTTTAAATCCGGAGCAAGCAAGCAACGCTGATTTTTCTCTTCGTATGCAACACGGTCTCGAAACGGTGAGGGAATTTATCGTGGAGGAACTTTAATGTCCAAAAACCAAAAACTCGTAGGCATGCTGCGTCTACGAATTCGCGTTGGACCCAGGACAGGGCTGTCACGGTGCGTGTCAAGCACATGATAGGATCCCATATCATTTAAATTACTGCGATCATCACCGTGTTTTTCATATTTCTCGTTCCTCTTACTTAATTGAACGGACTCAGCCCAAGGGAGTAACTTGAGCAGGTTTGGAATAGTTTCCGTTACATAAAGAAATTTCGATCCCGTTATCCAGTAAGTGAACACCAATAAAGCGAATTTTAATCCATGTGAGCTTGAGGCGATCGTGTTTGCCTCTGCGCCAGATTTTGAGACGCCTGTACCGAAAAAGGTGCAACATACACAAAGGCTACGAAATTGGCTACTCCGTGTTGCTACGATCCGCTACGAATGTCTACACCAACGTAACGACTGTATTGAACAAGGCTTGCGTATGATTTTGAGCTTTCTAATGGCGATTTTGTCAGAATCAGTTAAAACGATGCGTACACCAACGAAACTTCTCAGCGAATCATAATCGCAACGATAATTGTTTCGCACCTCGGATAAAGCGGCAGTTGCGCGTAATGTAGAGATGCAGTCGTTAAATAATTGTCAGGCGGTCTCAAGTACCTACCTAATATTTTAAATGCGTCAAACCTTGGTCTAGCTACGGACGCAGAATAAACATTTATATTCGTCACACAATGTTTCTTCTGGGTGGGAATCAAATCCACGACCTGCAGCGCCGAAGGCAGTTACTACCCACGTTGCTCCCGTCCGTAGGTTTTAAGAGCAGTAGAACTCTCGCCAAGTTCGTCCGGGGTAGTACTGCCACCATGCCCATTTCTGCTGCCAAGCAGTAACGCGTTCGCGTTACTGTGTTCCGGTTTGAAAGGTGTGGTTGCCGGTGAAATTACAGGCACATGAGACATTCCACCTACACGTCTCAGAGTTACGGGCGCATACGATGCGACTTGGGTCTTGTCGTACCTAGTTTGGGAGGACCCAAGTCGCATCGATTGTTATGGGCAGAGGTTACCACTTAACATCAGGTGGGCCGTCGGCTCGTTCCGTAACTGTATCACATAAAAAAAAAAAGGTGATTACCTACTGTTTGATTCCCTACACGTGTCCCCCGGTTGGTGCGAAAGGAGCAACCCAAAGTAGCAATAGAACTCGTCCTAAGTTCGCCCGGAGAAGTACTGCCACCATACCTGCCAATCTGCCGCCGAGCAGTGATGTAATCGTTGTTACCACTCAACATCAGGTGGCTCGTTGCGTCACTTACATCACATAAAAAACTCACGAGGAGATAACCTTTTTTACCTACTGCTTAGGTGGTACCTATCAAAAGCTGTTTCTAGTGTACAATGAATTTGTGTTCTTTTTCAGCAAATGCGAAGATGTCTTGGACTGTCCACAGTACTACAGAGGCGTACTAACTTACGCTTGTGGAGGGAGCGCAATACTGGGCATCTTGTCTCTCTCAATCACCAAACTCACGTCCAAAAAGAAATCCGGGAAAATCAATAAAGATACTCCTTTATAATTTAAATATATTTTTTTTACTACACCACAAAGAAAACATTACATCATATTATAATGAGACTTTCATTATTATTAAGGTAATAAGTTATAATACGCATGTGTTAATTACAGTAGAATTAAACTAATATTATGAATGCTCTTGGTTAACCTTCTTTATTAATTATTGTACACAGAAAACGTCATATAAAGTAGTGACAAAGTAACACACGTACAAATGCGAACTTAACCCCAAGAAGAGTACTCTTCCAAGCCTTTGAGGCGAGATAAAGGCAATTTTATAAAGGTGCCCTACCTTAAACATAATAAAGATAAATTAGAACTAAATTTAAAAGGCTTTTTTACTGCCAAAACAGACAGTTTAAAAAACCTTCGCATATCTTTGGAAATACAACTATGTACTTGATGATAACATTGAGAAGGAAATGAGACAAGAAACAATTTCGGATTTGTGAAGATTTACGAGCCGTAATCTGAATAAGTTTACACTCTGATATTTATTCACTAATATAAATATGCTGACTTATTATATAGATAATAATATGCTGACTTAAAGGGTGGATACCTTCATGGAGCTAATAATGCTCAACTCTTAAGTTACCCTACAAATATTAAGAGTAACCTAACCTACACACGTACAATACGCAAGATTACAAGTCATACAATCTCTACTTACAAAATAAAATCACTGGAATGCTACAAGCATACACAAAGAGCATTTATAAATATATCACTAAATAAATACTTTTAATCTACACATTGATTTGTTTAATTGGATTCAAGTTAAAAACACTGATATATTGATCATAGCTATAAAATAATCTATTGAAATCGGCTTTAACATGTATTCTCGTATTAACGTGGTATTTGTGATATTTCATTTTTGCTTTATGCATCATTCTTTCTTTTTGTATCCTGTTTTTTTCAGTCATGGGCGCCTCAATGTATAAGTTATACAAATTAGGACATTGTACAATGATTATGCCGGGGTCCGTTATATCAACTGTCTCAGCAGTGCTCTCCTCTACCAGATGAACACTTTCCAAAGTTTTACATTCAGCGAGAGAGGTAAACAACATCCTAAAATCAATTGTCCTGTCTGTTAAGCGAAAATTCTTTAATTTTGGACTGTTAAAAATATTATTACTAATAGGAAGTACACAAGGAGATATAGCGGGTGCTTCCAAGTTCAGTGTGACTAGATTTACACAGCATCTAAAGAGGACTTTGAAAAAATCAGCAGTGTAACGCACAGATCCAGTCAAACTCAAGAACGTAAGTTTTCCTAAGTAATTAGATTCGCACGAGAGTGTAACAGGATTTGGGATAAACTCATCACATATTACAGACAACTGCAGCCTCTCTTTAGATTCAAAAATTTTATCATAATTTAATGCAACTTCTGGTGGTGCTCTGCGTTTGTTTTTAGGCCCTGCCTTATACCTTTTTTCTAATTCACCATCTGGTACTGTTGGCGTTATGTAAAACCAATCGAATTCTTTTGGCACTGGACAATCATCATCGTGCAAACATTCCCAGGGGAAGTATGGCTTTAATGTTTGTGTTAATTCACTGAAGAATTCATCATCAAATGTTTGATATTCTTTGTTCCAAATCATAATCGCTGCATTTCCTATAATGGCATCTCTATATTCCGCATTCTCTAATTTCTCAGTTTCGACATTAAAAGTGTCTTGAAAATACTCTCGAAACATCGGTGTGGAATGAATAGTATAATTTTTAAAATTCTGCTTTATGATAATTATAACTTCGATTGTGCTTAATTCTACCATAGCTAGTACAGGAAGCATAAAAAAGGACCCAAAGAATGCATAAACTGTTTTCCAATCTAAAAAATATAAGAAGAATTTTTTGAACTGTGCCATTCCTACTTCCTGTGCAACTTCTGGAACATATATGGTGTGCAAACGGTCACTTTCAGCTACAGAAAACTTCAAAGTATCCAGATCAGCATCTTGCAGTAAAAGTAAACTGAGTTTGGTATAAATTAGATTAGTAGCAGATCCAACAAAGTGAATATTCTTACAATTTTTAAATGCTTTTTGGCAACCTTTTATAGATTCATCGCCCAATCTTGTTATACCTTTTCTATCAACCATAAAATTTAATGACACATTTACGATTTTTGGACAGACCTTATATATAGCTAGAAAATCTTCTAAATTGAGGTTTGTGTAAGAAATATCTAATGTTTGCAAGTTCTTCAGTTTTTTCATTCCAGCAAGTAGTATTGTTTTCCTCACATCGGGGGCACCACACATGTTCAGTTCTTGTAAGTGAAGAGCGACATCATGGAAAAAACTAGTTTTGAATGTGTTAACTGCTGCCAGTGTGTTCATGGAGAGTTTGCATAGCTTCACAACTCCTGGCAAGGTCACTACATATCTTATATATTTGCAAGTGTTGTACATATTGTAGACTGATGGTGTATCCAATGTCTGTATGACAAGTATTATAATTTCTAATGGGAGCTCCGTGAAATTCATGCTGAAACAATAGGATTATACTTATTAGCATGGATTGAAAAAAAAACATACAACATGTTTTCATAATTATACCTGCAGTCTTATTACGAATTTTATTAATGTAGTACTGCTATTATTATGCACACATTTTGTTCTAGTTTGAAGGTACTGTGAAATTACAGGATAACTGGGTACTCATTACATTTTTATATCTCAAGTGCAATGTAGTACAACTTGAACCTGCTTTTTCTTATGAAAGGGAGGAACAAAGTTCTTTGCAGTCTATTAAAACAATTTTTACAATATTAGTTACTTTTCTTCTTTTCTTCTTCTTTTTTGCACACCTTTGGTGTGCAAAAAAGTGTCAACTAAACTGTGGTTGTTTCATCTAAGTCATATTGTTACTATAGGCATAAAAAGGATACCGATTAATATATTGCTCGATATCAGCTCGTTCAGTCACATTAGACAATTCAAAATAAGATGGGTATACACTTACATTGCTTCCAATTAGATAATCTTTGGTAAAATATCACAGCTTAGACATGTAGTGCACAAGCAGTTGTTGCAAATCGCCTGTACAACCACAAATCATTTACAATCGTTGAAGCAAGGTATCGATCAGAAATTTTTAGTAAATGGAAATTCCTTCTCTTCTTAGTTTGATCGCTTTTTTCAGAGGCCACCTGAGCCTACCAATCTGACAATGACGGATGACCGTTTGTGATAGTGTCATATATGAGTTAAATAATAATACTAATCCAGTATCCTTATCCTAAGTAATAATTAAAAAAAATAGCAAACTTATTTAGATGAACGATTGTCATTTTTCTTATGAATAAAAATAAGTCAAAATTAGCAGTATGATCAGCAGATATCGCCAGCCCGAAGAAGGCAAATTTTTAGAGGGATACATAAAATCAAGAGGACTGTAGAAAAAATGCTATTTTATTGATAAACTGTGACTGAGGGCGATACCAATTGAGCTACAGCCCTGCAAGACCCCAGATTCCTTCCCAGATTCGAATCCGCCATTCGTGATATTTCAATGTGGGCCAACTACAACGCTACGGTGTGGCTGGTCATTTATTGCCTATTACACTATTCAATATCAGCACGCGATACTTTGTATTTCATTCACAGTAGCTAATAAAGCCTTGCTCTGATTTTAGTGCCGCCGAATTCGGCTGCGGACTTTCAATCAGACTGTCATTTATCGTGAATACTTTCTTAAATACAGCTGTTTTAGTTTTACACTAAAGCAGAATTTTGGACCCCTGGGTGGTTGAATTACCATATTTTATATCTTAGTATTGGATCGCAACATAAGCTTATTATGTGAGGGTCCTACATCCTATAATGATTACCTCAAAGTTTCGACTCTAGAACCAGGCTTAGGCTGTGTGTTGTCTATCAGTCCTCACCTCACTCGGGACAGACGCATGACATGGCTTATATTCAAAATTAATGACAAAAGCTTCTGGATGAAATTTCAAGCAAGATTTGTTCTGCACCCAAAATCTGTTATTTTTCTACGGCATGGAAAATCCATATTAAAACCCAATTCGCAAGGCAACGTTGCACACGATCGCCAAATGAAAATGTTTCCACGATCAATCGCATAAACAAATTTTTTTTCTTGTCAAAGACAACTGTAAGCGGAAGTTACGACTATTGGTTACTGACAGCATCGACAGCGACACTAGTGAAGTACCTCATGCAATCCTGTTACTAACTTTTTTATACTATTGATAAATCAATATTGATGATCAATATTTCAAGGTTACTATTTATTGTATAAATCTGCCTTACAAAATGATTAATATACCAGATTAAAGCATATAGATCTTTATAATCCAGAAGCTATTTAATATCAACTTTAAGTGAGTAGACCAGGTGGTCAGCCAATAAAACTAGATAAGTTCGGGTAATATGGCATAAAGCCTATATCTATTTAATCGTAAATTTTCGTTAATCATTATATTAATGTTTACAGGAATGCAGATAGCACAAGCACCATCTGTAAATAGCTTGCCACACATTATTTAAATATAGTCTGACTCTGATTAATGAAGAAAAAAAGATACAAGATATGTACATTCGTTCTGATTGAGAACTATCATGAGATCACATCATAATACATAGGAGAGTCAGCTCCAAAGCATACTGACGGTATAAAAACTTAAGCCTATTGTTACGACAATCAAAATAATTAACCAACCAATCGTAAAATTTTATATCGGCTAAATTTGTCCCTCACTACAGATTTCTTTAGCTAGGCAGCTGGCAGATGGCAATATGGCTGCAGCTTTCGAGTTTCGCTGGCAGTGCGCGGTGCTCGCATCATTTGCAGTGTAGGACTAGTATTTCTGACGGCTGTAAAGTTTTCGTTTTCAATTTTTTAGTGAAACTTGCTTCGGTTTACATTGTTTTTACTGAAATTGTATGGGAAAAAAGCTGTTTTTTCATATCAGTCGTCACCAATTCTTTCGACGACAAAATGGCGTCCCATAGCGAAATTTTACTGCAAAATGATTTATTGAATTTCATTTCCTTATCATAAATTTGTTATTATTTAATTGTTTACTAATGGTTTCATTGGATATTTTTCAATATATTATTCAAGTTTCAATTAGTTTGCACGTCAGTTTTACAAGTAATCGTGTGTTCCTCGAATTTCCTACAAAATGCTCCTGGTAAGTGTTATCACTGTATATTTTTGTGTTGTTTTAGTGCTTTTTGATTTGTTGTTGTATAAATATCGTATTAAATAATCGTGGAGTGTTCTAGAAGTCTGGGGTGTGGCCCTGAAACAGGATGAAATTCTAAGACGTAATTCAAGATTTTAGGGGTTTTGTGATTGTTTACAATACATTTCGGTTAATTTATGTATGAAAATATTGTTGCAGTGGTATTTCAACCGATTCCAAAGATTTTCAGTTACGTAATCTTTCTATATCGGCCAGTGAAATTTGTTTTGGAAATGAGCTTATTTCTTGAAATTTACTTTGAAAATCGGTCTTCCTCAGTGAACTGTATGACAAACAAGCTTTTTAGGTTATACCTTAGTAATTTGGGAAACACCTGTAGTATTGAGGAGCTCCAAATGTGCTTACAAAGATCACTTGTGATCCTCCGAAAAAAACTCATTTTACAGAATTTTTTGGGTAAAGAAGTTTGTTTTTCTTTTTATTTACATGTATTTTGAGGTTATGTTAGTGTTTTTGTTCCATTAATATGTACATTATTTTACCAACAATTTATTAATTGTGTTCTTCCACTAAAGAGCCTCAGAGACAGAATCCAAATATATGCATTAATTTTTTTATACAAAGTATACTGAGCATAGTGGTTAGGTTGTTGTGTTGGTCAAATACATGGCTTTCATGTAAACAAGAAATCATTGCTTTTTTCTACTTACTAAATATTCTCCAGTGAAAAATGTGTTAAAAAATTCAGATTGAATTAGTGTTGAAATATTTTGTTAATTAAAATGTCTTGTATATTGATCCTGGGATGCAAGCGCAGTAGCACTGTTAACATAAGAATTCTTACAGAAGGGATCCATGAATGAATCTGGAAGTGAATCTGCAAGTGAGAGAGGAGCAAAGTCAGATTCAAGTGGCTCAGGATCAGGAAGTGAAAGGTAAGTGAACTAATTTCGACTTAGGGTTCAAATTGATCTACTTATTTACTTGATATACAACAATGTCTTTTTTACCTCCAGCGATAGTGGATCTAGCGGTTCTTCAGGATCAGGATCTGAAAGATCTGGTTCACCCAAATCTGGTGCTGATAGGTCAAATCACAGCGATGACACAAAATCATCGCTTAAACACAGTAACGCAAATTCCTCAAAGTCAGATCATCATACAGATAGAAATTCATCAGATGATTATTCACCAAAGTCGAAATCTAGAAACAATCATGAAAAAGTAAAAGCTGATCTGTGGGAAGATAATCCTGACATATATGGTATAAGACGATCAGCACGGTCCCGAAAAGAACCTGATAGATTAAAAATTGCTGCAGATTTGAGTGACTCAAGTGAACGAGGCAGAAACCACAGAAAAAGTAGAAAGAGAAGGTAATGATTTGGAAAGATACATTAATCAACATTCTTAACTCTTATTATGTGCTTTGTAATTTTCATTACTGGAAATTTTTAAAAGAATGTAAACTTTTAGTGATTCATGGAATTCAGACTCTTCAGAAAGTGATAGCGATTTAAAAGGATCCCCACCTCCACCATCAAAACGACCAGGCCAAAGAAGTGTACCTCTCAGAAAAAAGAAACCCACCAGAAGAAGAAAATTCTCAAGTGATGATGAAGAAAGCACAGAAGGTTCAGATGATGATGGCAGAAGGTAGGACATCTTTATACTGTTCTTCTTAGAATGTACAGAATTATCTTCATACATGTTGAATTGTCTTGATGTGCCATGCAGACATCCCATTCATTCCTCCTTTTCATTCAAATGTTTAAATAGACTAATAAAGAATTATTCTTTCTGTGGGCACCGAACGACCATTATGTTCATGCATTCTTCATACCATGTTAGAGAGTACTTCTAATCAAGAAAAAACCAAACTCCTCATCATTAAGAGTGTCTTGTTTCTTCATAAGAATTAATCAATTTTTCAAAATTCAAGAGTCAATCTTCATGAAAAGTCACTTGACAGTACTGTTCATGCAGTGCTCTACTAAGATAATTATTTGTTGTTTCTTGTGTACAATTCAATCTCTTCCATCCATATTTCAAATTTTAATGTCTGTGGATTCTTCATCAAAAACCAGACTCATGAAAAGTGCCTTCTCTTTTCATGTCATTTCCCTCATGCAGTCGCTTGTGAGTACTTAAATGTCTGTCTTCCCACAAATGTGAAAGCCCTTACATTATTGTATACTATTTATTACTTACTGTTTATTTATGTTCTTATCTTCATGCATATTTCATGCAAAGGCCTCTCTCTCTCTCTATCTCTCTCTCTCTCTCTCTCTCTCTCTCTCTCTCTGAGTGCAGCAGATGTTCTTTATTTTCATTGTAAATGTCCTTTAAAATGACTTTTGTGTCTGTGTGGACAGGCATTCATTTGTCACACATACAGTACTTAGTTTCACACAAATCTCCAAATCATTCTACTTAGTTGTCCTTTACTTTTGGGTACAAAAGTACAGCTTGTATTCTGTAGTTCTCCTTTTACTAAGATCCCTTCACCTTCTGCATCATTAAACTGTCAAATTATATAATCATCTAATTATGACAAGGTTCTATTATAGTTTCTAATGAGGGCCCTTTTTGAATAGAACGGCTACAAGGCGGACTGGTGCTACTGCAGTTAGTTATAAGGAAGCTAGTGATGAACAAACAGACTCCTCTGATCTGTTGGAGGTGGAAGGTGTGGATGGGGAAGCAGAGGCAGACCCAGAACCAGAAGACAACAGCGAAACAATTGAAAGGGTTCTTGGGAGTCGACGTGGCAAGAAAGGAGGTACTTTCATAATTCTTGATTTTACTTTGCTAAAATATTAAAATTATTCATCTTCTGTAAATTTCTCGTTGTGTAATTATTATTTATTTTGCATTTTGGTGCAAATACAATGTTAAATTTTAGCTAATGTCCTCTTATCATTATGCAGTCACTGGAAATGTGACTACAGTTTACTATATAGAAGAAAATGGAGATTTGAATGAAGGCTGTAATCCTGATGATGAAGAAACCACTGAACCTCAGTACCTGATCAAATGGAAAGGCTGGTCGCATATTCACAATACATGGGAATCCGAAAAGTCTCTTGCAGAACAAAAGGTTAAGGGAATAAAAAAGTTAGAGAATTTTATGAAGAAAGATGCAGAGTTATCGAGGTGGAGAAATCAAGCAGGTCCTGAAGACATAGACTACTATGAATGTCAAGCTGAACTTCAGTTGGAACTAGTGAAGACATATAACTATGTAGAAAGGATAATAGGTGAATATCTTGAAACTTTTATCTAATAATTATCCATTTTGATCAGTGACAGGCCTTACAATTGTGATCTTCTTTATTCAGCTGAACAGACGCGAGAGCTAGAAGGTGGTGAAACTGTGAGGGAATATTTCTGTAAATGGGAGTCACTACCCTATGCTGATGCAACTTGGGAAGATTCTGTTTTAATAGAAAGGAGGTGGCCTGAGAATGTAGAACATTTCAGACAAAGAGAAGCTGCTAAGACCACTCCTACCAGACACTGCCCAGTTTTAAGAAGAAGACCAAAGTTTCATCAGCTCAAAGAGCAACCAGAGTACATGGGCAAAGATCAGGTATTACATTTTATCAGTATGTTCTAAAAATGTACATAAATAAATCTTACAAAATAGTGTCAGTATTGCTGCTATTTTGTTAATATTTTGAATCACAAAATGGCTGATGTAGTTTATTTTCATGCATTAATATATTTTGTCAGTTAAGGAATATGTGATAAGCAATCATAGAAGTTTTTAATAATATTCTTCATGTGATATGTGAATATGTTACATTTTCTTTGATAATATCTTGACTATTCTCCTAACTACTAATGGAGAAGGCTGTCCTGTTGGCAGAATTACTTTTGTTTGCGTCGGTTCAGGTCATGCGTAATCAGCCGCCATCTTGTTCTACACAATACAGACGTGTGCACGAGTCACATTCAATTTATGAGAAGCAAAATAGCACTGGATGAACATTTCTTTAAAAAACCCAATTCAGGTTTAAAAAATATATGATTAAATAATTTAATTGAATAAATTAAATCTAATACTATAATGAAGATTTAGTAATATTTAATGAAAATATTTTTTGAATTTCATAATTGACTTAATAAAAAATACTATTACTTGGCAAGGAACAATGCAAACAATGATTTATAGTGGCCAACATTTTTGTTATATTTTTATGTCCTGTTTATAATAAATATAAACTAATAATATTAGTTTGGTGTACAGTGTACACTACAACGCCATCTCTTGGTCTGCATTGACGATAAGCTGCAACATGGTTTGGTCTGTTTTGCCTCTTCTGAAGTGTTAGCTAGTTTCGCGCGGAGACACTAGTTGTCGCTACTAGTACGCATGAGCTGAAATGACCTTGTAGAGATTTTATTACTTATGTATTTACGACACATGTTAAAATTTTGTATTTATTGAACTAAAATGTTGAATAAAAGTATGAATTCCCAAGTCAAACTTGCGACGTAACATCGCAAGAATCCACTGAAAAATGGTTACGTGTACTTGTAGTGCTAAAACTATTTTTAGGATCATTTTTAATTTATAATTTAATTTTGATTTTCACTCCAGAGCTTCATACTCAGAGATTATCAAATGGATGGGTTGAATTGGATGATACATTCCTGGTGTAAAGACAACTCAGTCATTCTTGCCGATGAAATGGGTTTAGGTAAAACTATTCAGGTAAGATAAAAATATTTTTCAAAGAATTCAGATATCTTAATTTAATAATATAAAATAAAATTTGTTTTATATTTTCCAGACAATTTGTTTTTTATACTACTTGTTCAAGTCTCAACAACTTTATGGACCATTCCTGTGTGTAGTGCCTTTAAGCACAATGACTGCCTGGCAGAGAGAGTTTGTGCAGTGGGCACCAGATATCAATGTAGTAACATATCTTGGTGATGTTTCTAGTAGGGATATTGTAAGTATATTTGCACACTTTAATATATTTTAACTGGCTTCAAACTTCTCTTTTGGCTGTACTGCGTAACTGAAACTTAATTGTTTTATTTTTTAGATCAGACAATTTGAATGGAGTTTTGCTAGCTCTAAAAGACTGAAATTCAATGCAATATTAACCACTTACGAGATTTTACTCAAGGATAGACAATTTTTGAGGTCATTTAGTTGGGCGTGTTTGCTAGTAGATGAGGCTCACAGATTAAAGAATGACGATTCTCTACTGTACAAGGCGTTGAAGGAATTTGATACAAACCACAGGTTGCTCGTCACTGGCACACCCTTACAAAATTCACTGAAGGAGTTGTGGGCTTTGTTGCATTTCATCATGCCTTACAAGTAAGTAAATTGATCTTATTGAAGCTATTATAGATTCATGTACATTATTGAAATTACTTGGTAATCATTTAATGAGTACTAATGATTTTGCTTTAAGGTTTGAATCTTGGGAAGACTTTGAGAAAGACCATGAAGATGCTGCAGTGAAAGGATATGAGAAACTCCACAAACAATTGGAACCTTTTATACTCAGGCGGCAGAAAAAAGACGTCGAAAAATCCCTACCTGCAAAAGTAGAACAGATTTTGAGGGTGGAAATGACATCAATACAAAAGCAATATTACAAATGGATTTTGACGAAGAATTATAGTGCCCTCCGGAAAGGAGTTAAAGGGTCAATAAACACATTCATCAACATTGTCATTGAACTAAAGAAATGTTGCAATCACGCCTTGTTGACGAAGCCAGAAGACTTTGAATCGAGAGCATCTCTCGCAACAACCGATGCTGTCGAAGTATGTTCTACATTTAAATAATCTTAATGTTAAATTATGCAAACATTTATATGCCAAATGAAGTACATAATATTGATTACCTTATTTTTTATTTTCAGAAACTATTGAGGGGTTCGGGAAAACTTCTTCTACTGGACAAATTATTATGTAGGCTAAAAGAGACAGGGCACAGAGTTCTTATATTTTCTCAAATGGTCAGAATGTTGGACATTCTCGCTGAGTATTTACAAAGGAGGCATTTCCCGTTTCAACGGTTAGATGGAAGCATAAAGGGCGAAATCAGAAAACAGGCCCTCGATCATTTCAATGCCGAAGGGTCCACGGATTTCTGCTTCTTACTGTCGACCCGCGCGGGAGGGTTGGGAATAAACCTGGCTACTGCTGACACTGTCATAATATTCGATTCTGACTGGAATCCGCAAAACGATTTGCAAGCGCAAGCTCGCGCGCACAGAATTGGGCAGAAAAATCAGGTAAGGCACTAATTCATCAGCAAAATTAGCTTAATACATGAATGTTTGAAATAAACCAAGTGACATCCACAGGTCAACATTTATAGATTGGTTACTGCCAGGTCTGTGGAGGAAGATATTGTGGAAAGGGCTAAGAGGAAGATGGTACTGGACCATCTAGTTATCCAAAGAATGGACACTACGGGGAGGACGGTTCTGAACAAGCGCGACGCTTCGGGCACTACAGCGAACAATCCTTTCAACAAGGACGATCTGAATGCTATATTGAAGTTCGGCGCAGAAGAACTGTTCAAGGATGACGATGACAATGATGAGGAGCCAGTCGTAAGTTTGCTATGTTCTACACCACTGTTTCATTAAGATGGGACAATTGTACTGAATATATGCTCTAGTTTTTAATGTTTTCGTTACATTGCTATCCTAATCTTTCTTATCCCTAGCTTAACTCTAAATTCGTGAAAATTAGGGACAGAAAGATTCTTATCAAACTAACTAACTAGTAAATAGATGAGATTTATAAGTTGTGTTATGGTTTCAGTGTGATATTGATGAAATCTTACAAAGAGCCGAAACTCGCGATGAAGGCCCTACAATGGTAGGAGACGAACTCCTCTCGGCCTTCAAAGTGGCTAGTTTCGCTTTTGACGAAGATAAAGCTGTTATGGAAGTCAAAAAAGAAAACGTGGAAGAGGAAAGTAAAGATTGGGTATGTGTTATTTTGTACTTCATGTTTCATTACATAAGAACCACTTCTTATTCTATACAGGCCTTACAGCTGTTGATAGTTACCCTGCCTTCTGCGCTGTAGGTCGTGGGTTTGATTCCTGCCCAGTTCAAACATTTGTGTGACGAATATGCTTCTGTGTCTGGGTGTTATATGTATTTTCAAAATAGCATA
This sequence comes from Chesias legatella, assembly GCA_947359385.1. Classification (NCBI taxonomy): domain Eukaryota; kingdom Metazoa; phylum Arthropoda; class Insecta; order Lepidoptera; family Geometridae; genus Chesias; species Chesias legatella. Next base: position 5,622,334 of record OX375772.1, read on the forward strand.
AAAGTATTATATCACGTGTTACAAGTTATGTTTAGCTTACTTTGGGGCTAGATGGCGTTCTGGGGAATGTCCACCAATACTATTTTAATGTATTACTGATTGTAAAAAAATAAAAATTGTAGTGTATTTTAAGTAAGTTTTTTGTTTCAGGACGACATAATTCCTGAAAATGTTCGGAAAACCATCGCTGAACAAGAAAAGAACAAAGAAATGGAGGATTTGTACCTACCACCACGAAGGAAAAACTTACAACAAATTGATAGCGACAGTAAGTATATTTTCTCTTTCTAAATTGTAAACTGTTATTTGTTCAGGGCACCATGTTAAAAGGACAGTCTCTTTGTACTGATACTTTTCAAGCTTCCAGAAGACATCTCGTTGACCAGTCAAGAGATAATTTTGGTCGCATTAAACTTAGTCATCATCAACTTAGTAAATACGCTGTGGCTATGTTTCGCTATGGTGCGATTTGAGCGAAAATCAACTGAAACTAAACGCATTATACACATAATTTATATACTAAAGTGTATAATTATCAAAATGTTTATGTAAACATACACATTTTCTTACATTATCTGGCATCTACTTGTTATAAACCACATTATAGTGTGCTTTTTAAATAAATTTACCAACAAATCATGCTCATTTAAACGATACGAGCAATTAATTATTTAATCGCTTACCTTGGGATGTTGCATCTGGAAAGTAGTGGCAAGTGTAACAGCTGTGTACCGCATTAATTTGCAGAAGGCGGCCGCAAACGCCGAGGGCGGAGCTCCGCGGACGGCGCCGACGCGGACGGCGCGGACGGTGACGGTGAAGCGGACAGCGACTACTCGGAAGGCGACGGCAGCGAGGGTGAAGACAGACCTAAGAAGCGAGGACGGCCCCCCGCATCGCACAGGGAGAAAATAAAAGGCTTCACTGATGCAGAGGTGAGCTGTCGGAGATGTTAGCTTTTCTAGAGAATGGCCTGACTAGACCTTGGTTTTAGGCACCTTCCACACTAAATTAGCAATATTCTTGTAAAGGAACAAGGAAAAAATATATAAATAAAGAAAGAAGTCTTTGTATATAAAAGGAACTTTTGGGTGCCCTTTGAGTTGGTCCAGCCGTGTCATAGCACTTTTGATTGGCTTTCTGATAAAATGTATCATGATATCCATCAATTTTATAGGAACTGTAATGATTTATGTATTACATTTTATAGTCCTCTTCTATTCAAGTCACTGGTTCTCTCGAACCAGTGTGGTGAAAGGATTTTAAGTGCGCCTCAAAGAAGCTCCTTTCGTGCACTTGACACATGTCTTCGAATTTTTAGGTCTAGGACATGTCGTTTTCCATACGATGTTATCCTTCACCGTTTTGAGAACGTGGTATTGCGCACATAAATATTCAATCGAAAAACTCAAAGGTGCACGTCGGGATTTGAACCGGTGACCTTCAGATAGCAACTCGGGGTCAGTACCACTAGACCACCACTGCGTGATCGTCTGCTACTGTGAGATAACAGTGCAATATTAAATATGCTGAGTTATGGACTTACTGGTCCCAAACATTAAATTGAGGAAATTAATTGGAGTATGTAGGTTTTTGAGTGGAGTTTTTAGGTTAGTGTTATTTATTAGGTAGGATATGCCAATTTTATATGTGCCCTCCATTGCTTATTGTATTGATTAGCTATCTCCCAATCTAAATATCTTTATACCTAACTTTTCTGCTCTTGTGTTGATAATAAATTTATTTTATTTGCAATTCCAGTGCAACCAGACATTAATACATATTTTGTATTTTAGATTCGAAGATTCGTTAAGAGTTACAAGAAGTTCTCGGCGCCTTTGAAGCATCTTGACAGCATAGCGTGTGATGCCGAGCTTCAAGAGAAACCTTTGGCAGAACTCAAGAAACTGGGCGAGGTGTTGGAGGAGCGATGCAAAGCTGCACTCAATGATACTTCTGAAACGCAAAGTTAGTGATTTTCTTTTATATATTTTTGTATTGGATTCGATCAACTGGAACAGCTTAATTGTTTAAGTAACGTTTTGAATACAACTTTTGTTTATTCCTGACATAGTCCAATCAACATAATCCTAATTATTTTTCTAATCAAGTTGCCATTCCAGATGAACTGAATGATGGAGGTCGCAAAAATGCGTTGAAAAAGTTTAAGCTTGGTGGTGTTCCTGTGAATGCGAAAACTTTTTCGGCATCGCTGGCTGAACTGGCCCCGCTAGACGATTTCTTGCCCGACACGAAAGAAGATAGGTTAAAATGGCAGTTGGATTTCAGGTCTGAGACATTGATTTACAACACAAAACATTCTTTAAAAATATTTTTCGTCTCTACCTAAATATTTAACATTTCAGAACACGACCGGCAAATTTCGACTTAGAATGGACGGTGGCAGACGATTCAAAACTGCTAGCTGGCATTTATCAATACGGAATGGGTTCGTGGGAAGCGATAAAAATGGACTCCTCCTTTGAAATTGGGGAAAAAATCCTCACAAACGAAGACAAGAAACCTCAAGCCAAGCACTTGCAGTCGCGCGCGGAATACCTTCTTAAAGTTATAAAGAAATTACTCGATCAAAAAAATGGCAAACAAAAGCAGAGAAAGCCAAGAGGAAAACGTGGTAACAAAGAACCAGTTACAAAAGACATTGTTGAGGATGATATGAGCTCTACAGATGAGAAGAAAAATAAAATGAGTAAGAATGATAAATCTGAAAAGGTAAAGTTTGTTTTAATATTTTTTATTAATTATCATGTTGTTTACTATCCTTGCACATTTGACGCTGAGCTAGTTCTATTTATCCTATTATCTGAGGAAAATAATTGAAATACTATTTTATAACAGGCATACTTTTTATATATCTGTATGATTAACTTTTTATATATCTGTAAAGGGTAAATTGAAAGCAGAAGATCTCTTAACTCATGACGAAACCTCAAACGATAGAACAGTCAAAGACAAAAGAAGGACTAAGAAAGAGGGTAAAGACAGGACAAAGGGAGAAAAAACAAAAGGCCGCAAAAAGCCTGCAGGACCAATGCACTTCACTGCTAACAACGAACCTCGCGCTTTGGAGGTGTTGGGTGACCTCGACCCATCAGTCTTTGAGGAGGTATGTATCTCTTATTACTTATTTCTTTGTAGTTGCATATGCGATCTTATCCCGTTGTACTTTTTTTGCAAGCTCTGTGACTGAAACAAAAAGTTATTTATTAAATAAATGTGCCGCACTCAACTACCAAATTGATTAGCTACCCTGTACAATCAAAAAATATATAAATTTTTCAGTGTAAGGAAAAAATGAGACCAGTAAAGAAGGCACTCAGGGCACTAGACAATCCCGATCAAACACTCTCTGAAACTGAACAAGTGTCCAGGACGAGAGCATGTCTCGCTCAAATTGGGGCTCAGATCGATATCTGCCTAGAAGTGTATCCAGACAACGATAAAAAAGCAGAATGGAGGAGTAATCTCTGGTATTTTGTGTCAAAATTCACAAATTTCGATGCCAAGCAGTTATATAGGTTATACAAATATGGACTCAAGAAGCCTGATGGTAGTAAGAAATCAGGGAAACACAAAAAGGAAAATGTAAAGGTATGTTCATATAATATCATTCAAATGACTCATGAGAGGTGAGAAGAGGCATAGTCAAATTGTTTTTTATTTTAATTGCAGAACAACAAAAATAATCACGATTCAAACAATCACGTGAAACAAGGAAAAAAAGAAAAACGTGATGACGGCAAGGAAAAGAAGTCTAAGACAGAGAAATCAAATAACAAAACTCCACAAAGTTCAGGCGTTAAGCGGAAGTTGGAGGATGGGGAGTGTGATCCCGAACCGACTGAAACTAAACGCCACGAGAGGTTAGTACTTGTCCGTGATTCTATGAAACATTTGATGTCTTTTCATGCACAACTATTTAATGTCCCTGGGATTGTATTCCCGCAAACTGCTATATTATTCCTCTCAGTTTCTGTAATACTGTATGTATTTGAAAGGAACCTGTCACAGTACCATCACTGTCACTAACCCAACAAATCACCAGTCCGCTCATTGCATTGGCTTGCATGCTTTGACTAACTCTATTATCATGTAGCTAACATGCTAGTATGTTCACACCATACCGCTTCTCCATCCCTGCAGACGTAAACACAAACATAAGGATCGGAAGGATAGAGACGGAAGCTTGAAGCCGGATGATTTGTACAGAGAGCGGAGCCGGTCGGATCGGGAGAGGGAACGTGATCGTGACCGGGACCGGGATCGGGACCGGGACAGGGACCGCGACCGGGAGAGAGATCGAGACCGAGACCGGGAGCGGGACAGGGATCGGGACCGGGACAGGGACCGGTCGCGCACTCGCCGGGACAGCGGCGGGCTGGGCACGCCGCGCTCCCGGCCGGCGTACGGCATGCCGCACGCGCACCCGCACCCGCACACGGACCACCCGGCGCACCCCGCGCACCCCGCGCACCCCGCGTGGACGCCGCCGGCGTACCCGGGCCCGAGGCAGTACCGCGGCGACCGCCCCGACCGCCCAGACCGCCCAGATCGCACCGCGAGACAGCACGACAAGAGGAGGTTTGTTACACTATATTCTATTTACCTCGGTTCCACAGATATGTGGAATCCTATTATACATACTAATTCATAATAGCGGTCCTGTATTGCATTAAGTAGTTGGGACTTATTTGATGTCTATTTCGTCTAAGTTGATGGGGTTGAGATTTATCAGGAAGGTAAAGTAGACATTCTTTCACGGTTGCATTAAAGAGGCCCAGATAGAAGTGCTCGGAAAAATCTCTAAAGTTATGCTCTCTGATAAAAATTATTAGTGAAAAAAAAAATGCATTTAATTTAGAGCTGGGATGGCCAGCTTGATTAGACCCAAGATCTACTATTTGCTGACGAAATTCAGTGCGATCTACCAATTAATACTTTAAATTTTAAATGAAACAGTATGGTTCTAAATAAGTTTGGCACTTGGCAAGTAACGTCAAGTGTGAAAATAACAATACAACTGAAAACACCCTTTATCCATGGCACAATTATCTTTAAATGTTGAACTAACCATTATCATGTAAACAATATGTGTCTCGTTCATCAGCAGGTACGGCGCGAGTGCATTCCCCGGCATGCAGGCGAGTCCGTACGCCGCGTACTACGAGAGCGCGGCCGCCATGGCCAGCGGCATGGTGTTCCCTCAAGTGCGGCCGTACCCGGAGGAGTGGCGCGGGTACACGCAGCCCGACGCGTACTCGTACGACGAGCGGGACTACGAGCGCGAGGTCTACCGGAGGGATTACGACCGACGCGCCCCGCCGACCTGACTCCACTGTTCCCACTCACCCTGTAAATACACATGTAATTTTATCTGTAAATAGTGTTAGTGTTTATGTCCTACATCTAGTTTTATTGTGGATAATGCTGGTCTGACCGAGACTTTGTAAAGTGTAAGTGACAATAGTGCTGTGTTTCTATCTATGTGATAAGCGAAGCGCATCGATGTAACCTCTTAGTGACTCGTTTGCAAGTGAGACTGGATGTATAGTGAATTTATTTATTGTCTGTCGAATCCGTTCTTTGTTTGTTGATGTACAGATTTTTAGATGAAAAAAATACCTTTAATTTTTGTATTAGTTAAATTAAGCTGCTCATTTTATCGGTCTTCTTATATTTTTATATGGTAATCTGATTTTATATTTATTCAATGCGTTGTTATCACGTCGACAAATGTATTTTATGATAAACAAGTGATATAGTAGTGGATAGATAATGTACAAAACTAGAAATTCTCAGTAGATTTGCATGAACTTTTTTTAAATCATGTGCAAATAAAATAACTTGTGAATAGCTTGTGATGCAGGGGGCACGTGTATTTTGTCATTGCATTTTAGCAGTGTATTGAGGGTTTTATTTGTGCATTCGTTTATCATTCTATGTGCATTTCTAGAGTCCTAGTAGGGCTCATACAGTCCTATTTTTATACATTATGTAAATTCCTATTCTCTGTTAACAAAAAAGGGGATGTAATGAGAGTCAAAGCATCTTAATGATTTTATGCCTCTAAATAAACATAATTAAAAGTTGAAAACATTGTTTAAATTTAGATATAAATCCTTTCCTTGAATGTGTCCTAATATTTAGGTACACACAAAATGTTAACAGGTATATCAAAAAAGAATACTCATTTTTTTAACAAATACAAAAAATTTTCTTTCGTAGTAAGACGTGGATTCAATTTTGACTTCTATTATAAGGGTCAACTCTGCGAGTGGCCTCCCAGTGTTTTTACTTCGCCCTTTACAGTTAGAAGTAAATTAAAAATCCATATTTCAATAGTTACTATGTCCCTACGTCCTGCGCTGACCCTAAAAGAAGAAAGTTCTTTTGTGAGGAAAGTGTTTTAAAACCTATTAGAAAGGAAAGCTTTGGTGACGCACGGTCGAACTGCGCATGCTCGCGGCGTCATTCAGACTACCTCTTCAGTGGTCCCACGGCCACGGGGCCGTGAAAATGTCCGTGACAAATTATAACCCCATTAGACTACTTGATCGCTAGTGGACTGTCACGCCAGAATTCTAGCTAGAAAGATAGGAGTGCGATTGGTGAGTTTCAATTTAATTATAGACGATACTACGTAATGTAATTATAGCTAAACTAAATCATCACTAACAGCTCAATTCCAAAAGTTATTGATCGGTGCACCGTCCGCACGGAATCGGTTAAGACTTGAAAGTGTAATAGTTTGTTTCTAGTGTCAATTTCGGCAGGGAGGATGTTTGAATGATTGATTTTGTAGAGCCATCTACGACGTAGCTACTATTGTATAATGCGAGTGTTAATTTGATAATATTCCTGATATCCGGCTTTGGACGTGTTTATATTGTTTTAGCTCTATGAAGTGGTAGCATACAATGTGTGATGGTGGCAAAAAATATCAAGCGCGGCTCGATAGCCGAAAAATGATCAGCTGGGTGGCACTACTGTCAATAGTAGTCGTAGCTGAAAGCTGCTACCTGTTTCCCAGTGGTAAGCAGACATTCTTGTTTATCTTGTGAGATTTTCAACCGAATTCAAAAGGAGAAAGATTCGGTTGTATTTTTTTTATGTTTATCTCCGGTCATTTATAAACCGATTTAGATATTTTTTATTTTATAATTTGAAAGTATAACTTTTAAGTTATAATTAGTCCCATAGGAAATTTAGTTATTATTTAAAATCCAAACTACGGAACCTATAAAGTAGTTAAATTAAAATAACTGGAAAAAATATGTCATCTAAGTGCGAGATAACGAAGAATCATTCTCGTTCATTGCTGAACTTGATCTAAGTTGTAGTCTAAGTAGCTTAAGCTTAAGCTAGATCTAAGTAACTTGGTCTAAGCTCTGATTTAACTAACTGTAACTGGTAATAGCTGAGAATGTTTGCTGAGCAAAATGTTAAATGGCCAACATCTTATTCTTTCGAGAGGTTTAAGTTGTCATATTGAGTGACATATATAGAATAGCGGACTTACTTAACCAGAAAGTCAAATCCTTTGCAGTCAATTTGATTTTGCTAGGTATATTAAGGAACGATCTGATGTTAAGTGGTAAACTCTCCCCATAACAAACAATACGACTTGGGTCCTCCCCTAAGGTACAAGAATACCCAAGTCGCATTTATGCGCCCGTAACTCTGAGACGTGAATGTGGAACGTTTGATGTGCTTGTAATTTCACTGGCATCTACACCTTTCAAACCGGAAGTGGAATGTCTGATGTGCCTGTAATATCACCGGCATCCACACCTTTCAAACCGGAACACAGCGCCAAGATTGCCACCAAAACTATTCATCCCGACTAGACGTACCGGACCCGTGCCGTGGCGTGGCCTGCGGGCCCGGCGCCCTCTGCCGGCCGACTCCCGATGGCCGCTCCTACGAGTGTGAATGCCCCACTTCGTGTCCCAACTACGGCGACCACGAGGGTTCGAGGCCGTTGTGCGCCAGCGACGCTCGCGACTATCCAGGCGATTGTGAGATGCGAAGGGCTGCTTGTGAAGCCAATGCAAACATCACTTTCAAGTACTACGGTAAATGCGGTGAGTATACCGGCCTACTTCCGATTGCCTCCTATGATACCTGATTTTGTACGCCAATTGTTCTGGATCTCAGGTGGCGTCAAAACAAACCCATCGGAAACGAAAACAGCTGATTGTAATATTTTAATTTTTCTTCGGCGGTATTGGGGCTTCTTGTATTTACTTAATGGGTCTAAGTTGTATTGCTGTTATGGAAATAGGAGTAGGTAACTTCCTTTCGTTGACTACCATTTTCTAGCCTCAAAGGTTTGCTGGAAGAAAACTCTTTTTAGGGTTAAGCTCGCCTTTGTACATGTCTTTTCTATATGATAATTTATATTATATTTTTTGTGTACAATAAAGAATGACTTTGCTGCCATAGTTCGGTACTTAGTAGGAAATATGTCACCCTGGGACATAAAGACGAAGAACATCTCGTGTGCCTGATACAAACATCCAGATCCGAGAACGTACTGTAGATATTTTCATTAAATGTTTGCATCACTCTGCCAATCTGGGACTCTTCGCTTTACAATCTGGATTAGTAATACCAACTGAGCCATAAGAAATTGAAATGTATAAATAATAATATAATAAATAAATATTGGTGGATAGTTCACACAGCGTCATCTAGCCCCAAAGTAAGCTAAGTAAATAGCTTGTATTATGGGAACCAGACAACTGATATAACAGTTAAATACTTTTTTTTTCTAAATACATACATATAATACAAATTAACACCTAGACACAGAACAAACACCTATGTTAGCCACACAAATGTAAGTCCTGGCTGGGAATCTAACGCACTACCTACAGTGCAGAAGGCAGGGTTACTACCAATTGAGCTATGAGGCCAGTCATATGTATTTCAGATATATTGTGTTGACCCACAGACCCGTGTGCCGGTGTAACCTGTCCAGACCCAGAAGTCTGTCAACTGGACGACCGCCGCTCCCCGTCGTGCCGCTGTGCCGAGCCGTGCCCCCTCGAGTTCTCCCCGGTGTGCGCGTCGGACGGCAAGACCTACTCCAACGAGTGCCAAATGCATCGCGAGTCGTGTCGCGCGAGGAAACAACTGAAGATCATATTTAAGGGGCAGTGCAGTTCAGGTGAGCCCCGCCCTTCATTCGATATATCAGCGCACATGGAATTGCAGCCGCATGAGACGTAACATCCCCGTCTCGGGGTGATAGACGCAACGCAATGCGACTTGAGTCATCTCGTACTTTGGTGGAGAGGACTTGAGTCGTATTGCTGTTGTCTATGGGCGGCGGTTACCACTTAACATCGGTGGGCCGTTAGCTCGTTCCGCTACCTGAATCACATAAAAAAAAACTTGAAATCCTTTCACCACACTGGTTCGAGGGAACCAGTGACTCGAATAGAATAGTAGACGATTATGTACCCTGTCCATATTCTCAGGTGTAAACCCCTGTGCCGAAGTGGAGTGTCGCCACGGTGCGGAGTGCCGCGTGGAAGGCGGAGGGGCAGTTTGTGCCTGCCCCCCTCCCTGTGAGCCAGTACTGCGGCCTGAGTGTGGTTCCGACACGAGAACTCACGACAGCGAGTGCGAACTGCGACGCGCTGCGTGTCTGCTTGGGAGGGAACTCAGGGTGCTGCATTCGGGAGCTTGTGGTAAAATATAGCTTTATTCTGACTTAATGATTGACTGGGGGTGGAATGCTCTTCGTAAGAAGGCGTCGTCATTGCTTTTCTTACTCCTGATAGGGATGTTTTTTTTCATGGGAAGCTCGATCTCAATGTAGGATTTGAACCGACTCACTGATCTGTGTAGTAGTATACATCACTTCTAGGTATATCCCCATTGGCGTCGACTTCCGGTGGCTCGCGGACAGTGATTGTAGAGAATTCAAGACCGAGCTCGAGGGCGCTTACTGGCCTATGTCTAACAATGGACTATTTTTTTTATGTGATTATCTTATGGAACGTGCCGACGGCCCACCTGGTATCAAGTTGGTAACCTCTGCCCATAACAACCGATGCGACTTCGGTCCTCCCCTACTAGGTAGGTACGACAAAACCCATCGTGCGACCGTAACTCTGAGACGTTTGGTGGAATGTCTCATGTGCCTGTAATGTTTGCATTTCAAATAGCAAGAATACACTTTCAGGGTCTAACGGCGTGTGCGCTGACCGCGTTTGCCCCCACGGCGGCGAGTGCGTGGCGTCCGGCGCGCGCGGCGTGTGTCGCTGCCCGCGGTGCTCCAACGAGTTCGCGCCCGTGTGCGGCTCCGACGGCATCTCGTACGGGAACCGGTGCAAGCTGCAGCTGGAGGCGTGTCGCCACCGGCGCGACGTGAAGGTGCTCTACGACGGACCTTGCAGTGAGTTTTCTACAATGATTATTTGATTTGATTTGGGTTCTCTCTGTGAACTGGCATATTTTATCTGAAAAAGCAATTGTATTTTAGTACGTCTCGCCCTTAAGAATTTAGAGTAGTAGAACTTAGGCCAAGTTCTTGCGGGGAGTACTGCCAACAAACCGATTTCTGCCGCCAAGCAGTGATGGACGCATACGCGTTACTGTGTTTCGGTTTGAAAGGTGTAGTTGGCGGTGTAATTACAGGCACATGAACATGAAGTTAATTTTCTACATGAACCGCAATACATAAACAGTAATTGTCTACTAGCACTTTTTGCATCTCTCTCACGAGAGCTGGTGCTTAGGCTGATGATGTCTAAATTTCGTAAATAAAATGTTGCCTAAGTCTGCGTCTTAAAGCTTATATTCACGACTTCCTCACCATGGCCTGTGTGATACAACTGCACAGTTTGCGCAACAACTTTCGTTTCATTGTGAGTCTTAGAATTCCAAAGTAAATAGTTCTAAATCATTCTGAATTATTACTCACACTGATAGGATTCTTAAATTTTGACAGACGGATGCGAGAACAAGAAGTGTGAATACTACGCTGTTTGCGAAAGCGACGGTGTTTCTGAAGCGAGCTGTGTTTGTCCCAAGCACTGTGAAGAAGGAACGGTAAATATTATTGGTACAGAGTAAGCGGTGAGTTGTTCAGCGGTCAGCGTTCAACAGCTGTGTGTTATTGTAGGAGACAGAGGAGGTGTGCGGTAGCGACAACAAAACATACAGCAGCGTGTGTTCGCTGCGCAACGTAGCTTGTCGGGAGAAGAAACGTCTGTTTATCAAGCACATGGGGTCTTGCGGTGAGTTATTCTTACCGTTTACTTATACTTTGACTGGCCTCATATCTCAGTTGGTAGGTACTGTTGGTAGTAACAAACGTTGGTTTGAGTTGGGTTGTCTTCCAAGTATTTCAAGTTAGTTGCATCCACATGATCTCGGAACAACTGAACTCTTTACAAGTTGTATAAATCTCACAAATCATCGTAACTATCAAAGCAGATTTTCAACCTAATTGTCATAACAATTTAGCCAGGCATTTTGCCCTACCACTATATGTTTGCTGACGATGCTAGGATCCGAACCCAAGACAGGGATGGTAAGACAGCATCACCACCAAGCTGTCATCGCTTCAACTATTGAGTTCTCGTTAATTCTTCCTCATGTAGGGTCAGATAGCGTTTGGACAGGCGTCAAACTTAACTATAAGTACGCGTGACCTTATGTTTTGAATATTATTGGCCATTTCTTCATGAATTCTATGGAAATAAAGTTTTATTGTCGTTGACTTTGACTTTAATACACAGAGTCGTGCCTGAGCGTGGCGTGCCCGGCCGGCACTTGGTGCGCCCGCGGCGCATGCGCGTGCTCGAACCCCTGCGCGGATTCTGAACGCGAGCCGGTGTGTTCCAACACCGGGCAAACGTTCCTACACGAGTGCGCCTTGCAGAAGGTATGACAGTATCCACATCGTTAATTACGTACTCAAGTTCTTAACAAACTTATCTTTCACCCGCGATTTATTGTAGTGTAAGTATATTGAGAGTTCATTACAAAATATAAAAATGCCCTTTCATATAGGTGACATATTGGTTTCAGCAGCTTTTATTTCGATTTTTTAGGTTATTTTTTTGTATTTTTGTTAATATAAATTAAAATAATAAATTTATGTATATATTTACTGAGTTTTGTTAAAATAACAAGTTTTCTACTGTGTTTTCAGGCAGCATGTGAAGCTCGCATGCGTGGCGAACAACCCATAAAAGTGGCATATTACGGAGAATGCACGGAAGCCGAAGATAATGGAACCGCAGGTGCTTAATTATTATCTTAATATATAAAACAAGGAATCATTATGCATAGAAACATCATAGAACTCTTTGTGTCTATGTTCATCACAATTTTTTTTATCCTGGTGTGGATTTGAACCCAAATATGAAAAAAAAGCGCAGGAGGCCTACTACCAACAGAGCTGTGAGGCCACTCAGTGACCATAAAACAATCAGAAAATATTGCATGTAGGTATATTACGTTCCGATATCGGGTCGGATAGTGTGGAACCGCCTTTACGCTAATAGTCATGTCTTTTCGATCCTTTCAGCAGGAAACAAGTCGGCAAAGCTAACAGACATGGGTAATGAGATCCGGAGCGGCGAGGAACCGGAGAGCTCGAGCGAGCCCGGCGCGGGCACCGCCGTCTGCGCGCGCGTGCAGTGCGCGTACGAAGCCACCTGCGCCGTCGACTCCAACGGACAACCACGGTAATATGTTTGACTCACCTCACGACAACCCCGGTAATAGGTTTGACTCACCTCACGACAACTCCGGTGATATGTTTGACTCACCTCACGAGAACCCCGGTAATATGTGTGACTCGCCTCACAGCTCACTCGGTAGTAACACATACATATCAACACCCAGACGGTGTTGATATGTATTATAATATGTTTGTATTTACAAAAAAGTATATGTATATCAGTTGTCTGGCTCCCATGATACAAGCTATGCTTAGCTTACTTTGGGGCTAGATGGCGCTGTGTGAAATGTCCACCAATATTTATAAAAAGTGTTATTCAAATGGTGATATCCATCCGTTCATCTATTTTGATGTCACTATTATCACTGGTAATTAAACAGACTACAATTTTACAACAAAAAAACTACAAATTTTTATTATTACAAATTTACACAGCTAGCTAGCTGCAATTGCAAATTATTACTAGCTATAGTTATGGCTAAATTAGAGCTAGTTAGAAACTAATCTCAAAACCGATTTATCTAGTTATTTTATTACGTTTCATTACGCCGTACCGTCCTATTATTAATACGGTTTTGTCCGTTAAATATGGAAGCTAGGACCTATCGGGCCTTCTCCATTTAGGGTTCCAACAAATATATCAAATCAAATAAAATATTTTATTTACAAAAAACACAATGGTAACAGCTGTAAAGAGTATGTTTATCAAGTGATAGATAGAGCATTTTATGACGCGTTTTTTCGTAAGGTGTTATTTTTGGTTTGTAGGTGTGCCTGTCTGTTTGACTGCGCCGCGGCGGCTGCGGCTGCGACGTCTTCCAACCCAGTGTGCGCTTCAGAATTGCGACTTTATCCAACGTTGTGCCACATGAAGCTGGAAGCTTGTCGGAGGCAAGAGGACCTGAGACTGCGCCCTCTGGCGCTCTGTAAGGGCTTGGAGGTAATTCAATCGTCGTTAGCTGCTAACCTATGAGCTATTGATTTTTAATGGAATTGAAATTGGCGCCCAACGTGGGAATTGTAGCTACGTAGTTCACCAGTATTTTACGTAGTTTATTATTGAATTCGGCTGCAGTTTTGTTTGAGTACACAAATTATCGATATTTAGTATTATATTTAGTAATTATTAGATATTTACGATTTCAGTTAATATTGACGATCAACGCGGTACTATCTAGTGCTACTTTGGTCGCCAAGTACTTACGTTTCTTTCATATTTCTTTAAAAAAGAAAACAGATATTATACAGAAGTTTGAAATAATAAAGTTTTAAAGTTACGAAATGAAAGTGGATATAAAAGTCGTCAAGGGCTTCATGAGAAAAATGACTATTCAGTTGTTACGAAACTACGTTAAACGTGAAATTATAATACCTGCATCGTATTAATATAGGAAAAAAATAAAAATAAATAAATAAAACGTTATATTTTCTGTAAACTTATATCCTAGAAATATTTTTTGTTTGGAAGTTTTATCTATATGAATCCCATATGATGACTGGTTTTAGTGACGTAATCATTTTCACTTATGTGATTGTTGTACAGTTCAAGCCATGTGGTGATGACGAAGCCGTGTTGGATGCTGCAGGCAGGCCAATGGACTGCGGTGGAGGTCCGCACAGGAAAGATTGTCCTATCGGCAGTTATTGTCACCATACTACTAAAGCGGCTAGATGCTGCAGAAAAGGTAAAGAAGTTGACATTATCCAGTCACTATGATAGTGTAGTTTAATGTTGTTCGTACATAATTTTATATTTCAAGTATTTGGTAACAATGAAATGCTGGCTGATTTTGGAGACATGGCGATTAACTGTGGCGGCGCCGGCGATATGCATAGAAAAGATGCCGTTCGAAAGTAACTGTCACTGCTGTTAAAGCTGGGCTTTTTTAAATTTTTTCATCACCACATCTTAAGACTTTACGATGGGACCACGCTACGACTTAGCTGATTCTCTTGTCAAAGAAATTTATCCCAAACTAAACCCTAAAGAACTAGAAACTAAAGATTGTAGCCCATTCCTCTGCTTTGTATAAATCCTATACTAAAAATCCTTAGTTTAACTGGGCAATGAAAAGGTAAAGGTAATCAATGAGTATAAAAATATATTGATAGGCCCTTCAAAACTGCTTGAAAAGCCCTGCAGACTATCTCATATATAGATACTAACAGTATTCCAATCAAAAATGCCTCCACAGACAAGGCCTTAGTGGAGAAGAAGGGGTGTCAAGATTCGTGGCACGGGTGCTGTGCCGACGGCATAACTCCCGCCCGAGGGCCCGGCGGGGTCGGGTGTCCGTCCCAATGCGGATGCCACCGGCTCGGTTCCGTGACGGAGCAGTGCGACGAAACGGGACAGTGTCAGTGCCGGCCCGGCGTGGGCGGGCTCAAGTGTGACCGGTGCGAGCCCGGGTACTGGGGCCTGCCGAGGATCGGGACCGTACACACGGGATGCATACGTAAGTGTCACGTAACGTACATTGCGGGGTCGGATGTCCGTCACAATGCCGGACCCGGCTCGGTTCCGTGACTGAGCAGTGCGACGACACCGTACAGTGCCGGCCCGGCGTGAAAAACTGATAATGTTACTGTATGCGTTTTGCTTAGTGAACTGCCAAGTTATTATAAAAACTGCGCAACAAAACAAAAAATCGTCTTCACCGTCAATAAACGAGAATTATTCCTCGTTATCTCATACCAAACAACTGAACCTTATTTGATGAAATTTCTATGGGAATAATCTGAAAGTATATCATGTTTTGGTTGCCGGTGAAATTACAGGCACATAAGATATTCCACCTACACGTCTCATAGTTACGGGCGCATACGATGCGACTTGGGTTTTGTCGTACCTAGTAGGGGAGGACCCAAGTCGCATCGGTTGTTATGGGCCGAGGTTACCACTCACCACCAGGTGGGCCGTCGGCTCGTTCCGTTACTACATAACATTAAAAAAAAAATGTATCATGTAAAAAAAGATTCTCCAAATCGGTTTATAAATGACATAAATCTAAGATAACAGACAATAAAATACAACCGAAATGATAACCCTTTTTTGTTGAATTCTGTAAAAAAGACGGAAACCACTTCTAGCTCCTTTCTAGTTCACTGAATTCGTAATTAAATTTTACAGCTTGTGGGTGCTCCGCATTCGGTTCTGTGCGAGAGGATTGCGAGCAGATGACGGGTCGGTGCGTCTGCAAACCTGGCATTCAAGGACAGAAGTGCACCGTTTGTTCGGACCACGAACACACTCTCGGACCAAATGGATGTTTCGACCGTGAGTATCAACAATTTTTCTAAACGATTGTAGTACTTACACAGTCATAGCAGAGCATCTGACTGGGCTCATTTGGTAGTAACCCTGCCCTCTGCGCTGTAGGTCGTGGGTTCGATTCCCACACAGGATAGAAATTTGTGTGGCGAACATATGTGTTTGTTCTGTGTCTGAATTTTGATATGTATGTATTTACAAAGAAAAGTATTTAAGTATGATATTAGTTGTCTGGTTCCCATGATACAAGCTATTTACTTAGCTTACTTTGGGGCTAGATGACCAATATTTATTTGTTATTATTTATTTCCAGCGGAGTCCACGCAGCTGCCGGCAACAAACTGCGACAGAATGACATGTTATTTCGGCGCGTATTGCCTCGTGCGAAGCGGGCTCGCGACCTGCGATTGTGCCAACAAGGAATGCCCCAAAATTGACGCGCCGTCCGTTTGCGGGAGCGACGGACGAACTTACCTATCCGCTTGTCATTTACGGAATCACTCCTGCAGGACACAGTCGGACATTGTCGTGCAAGCGTTCGGACCTTGCAGCGAAGAGCCGCACGTCCGGAGAGGTATTCGCGTCGGTAGATCGCCTCGTAGAGCTAGCTCACGAACACAGTCTGACACGTCAATCGATTACATCCCCGAATCGATGCTCCACACTGACGTATCGGTAGACACGAGCGACAGCGGCAAACCCGACAGCCCCGAGCCGGAATTAACTTGCATCGACATACTGCCCCCCGTTGGATATCGCTAGATTTATTCAGCTAATCCGTAGTTGTAGTTATTTCCATTTCGATCTACTGTTACTATTTCTCACCTGAGATTTCGATTAAACTAGAAAGGTAACTCTGATTCGCAGAGAGTCACGAAGCTACCTGCGTAAAGCCAAAACAGAAACCTGTTATTGAAGATGACTTCGACGACGACTTTGTCGATGAACTGAACGATAATTATTCGTACGAGTATTTGGAGGAACATATCAATGTTGGGTACGAAGTGCCGTTGTTCGACGGGCAAGCGGTGATGACGGCTCGTATGAGATTGCCCGCGAAGAGGTTCGATGTTTGGGCCGAGGTTACCGCCGTTTGCGGTGGAGGCGCCTTAGTGAGTGCTGCGGGCACGAGGGACCATTTCTGGTTGGGGTTGGTCCAGAACAAAGCTGTGTTGCGGTGGGACGCGGGAAGCGGACCGTACGAGCTGCACACGGGGAAAGTGAAATTCGACGGAAAGTCGAAGATATCTGCGATGAGGTACAAGAAGGACGGGGTTTTGAAGATGGGTTCGGCGACGGCGAGCGGCACTGCGAAAGGCCGCATGACGTCACTCGACGTCGACCCGTTTGTGTACGTCGGACTGCCCCTTGCGAACGTCACGAGGTTGGTGCTGTTTTAGCTACCTCTTATTTTGGCCCGTCGTAAATGCCCACTGCGAACATTTATCTACCACAAAATATTCAGGTAACAGAGTTGCCGGTGAAATCACAGGGACATGAGACCTTTAACCTTGACGTCTCAGAGTTTTGGGCGCAATGACGTATACCCATGAAAAAAAACAGATTGGTATAATTCTTAGATTGTTGGTCGTAGAGCATGCCGGTTCCTTGTGATGCTCTTCTTTATGTGGCAATATTTTTGGTCATGAAAGGGAAGTACCTTTTCTATTGTCCTTAGAAAGAAAAGAAAGAAAATTGTAAAGGGGATCCATCTCCAACAGTAACAACCATGTTGTAAAAAAAAACGCCGTTACACTGACTTATAAAAAAATCTTTGCCAGTCACTATCTTTCTCAGGCTGTCGGGAGCTACTTCAATACCGGGTTTCATTGGATGCATTCATCGTCTGCGAGTCAGTGGCAGAGATATCATCCCGCCGGCTCGCGGCCTCACTGTACACTCGCAGGGCGTGCGCGCCTGTACGCCCTACAATATAGCTAAACTTATGTGCCCATAGGGGAAATGTCAAAGAACATATACACACACGAACGCCTTAAGTCGGTCCTCTACAAATGAGTAAAAATAACACTCAAATATGCGAAAAATATTAAACCCAAATTTGTCAGAGTGAGAACTAAAAGATATAAAAATAATTGACATCAAAATGCTGTCATATCTAATATAGTTAAAAGTGATGCAAACATTGAAGTTAAGCATAAATATGAATTTCCTAACTTAAGGTCAGCATACCCAGAAAGAACGTGATTTATCTACAGCTATATTCTATTAGTCCAGTAAAAATCAGTGAGATTGCATTAAACACATTTTATTGGATGTTTAAATAAGATTTCAAAAATCCTACTTTCTTGTTTACCTTCTAAATGTTTTCAAAAGAATTGATTTTAACTGGACTATTTGGGCCAGATAAAAGTTAGTTTCCGGTAAATTCCTACGTGTCCTTATGGCATCAACACGCTTATTGTTAAATGGCAATGAGTGACGTTTTTTTCTACAAATAACACAAATTAATCAGTGACTTTTATTTCATCATTTCTGTTTCGTCTAGTGTGCTGCTTTGTACGTTCGAGAATTCCAGATTATTGCTTTAGCTATGACAAAGTCTGGGACATCAATTCATACATAATTCAAATTAAAGTGCATTAAAAAATTTGTTATGTTCATTAAGTTTATAAAAAATTTCGCAATAACATTTTATATACCTATATTTTATATAATAATACTTCAGATCTAATTCCTCATACTGGATCTTCTTCAAAATGTGATATTCGTATATAACTCTACCTTCTTACTTATAATGTTACATATTATTAACATATCTAACTCTACTGCGTTTTGTAATAATCTTCTTAAAAGTATTAAATCGTTATGAAAAGCAACTGTTTTATTGTCCAATTTACATAAAAATATATTCTGACAAATGGGAGGATATAAAAATAGTGGGCTATGCGTTATATACGGACCGAAGTTTATATTCAATAGTTTTGTCTTTTTCATATCGACCCTGTCGGAAGCCTGATTAAAATCCCACTATGGTTATAAATCCCATTAGTTAGACCTTCTAGCCCCCTGTGTTGTAGTGGTTATCTACTGCCATGCTGTGTTTACTGGACTCCCAAATTCCTCCTGAACTCTCGGTGACGTGCGTGCTGTGCCGTGCATGGTCCTGACTGCTTCTGCCGTGGACAGCGTGAAAGAGGCAAGTGGTGCTCAATCACTCCTTGAACGTCGTAGAATCGGACTACCATAACACACACAATAAAAGCCAAAGGATCACACCGTCAGTAAAATTAAATCTCAGAGGTATCGTGGGTGTTAATACCCCACAGTATTTGTAATGGAAATTGCTGGCGTATATTTCGATGCGTAGGTACCGGAAATATCCAATTGACCTATTATTTAATTTAATAAGTATTTACCTAAAGTAGGAATTTCCAAGCGTCATGGCGAAAACAAAATGGACACAACAAGATGGCGCCATCTGTTTTAAGATTTCTGTTTACACAAAAAAAAAATAACACCTGTAATAATAATAATTATTATATAATTAATTATGACAAACATAAATATCAATATTTTATTTATCAGAGGCGGCTAACTAAACGTTATCTTAAGATTCAAAAAATCAACCCTTAGTAGATATGTAGCAAATATAACTAGATATATTTAACCTCGTTTCAACACAGTCATTATTATCTTATCATAATACCTACGCCCCATTGTCCTTTATAGCCCAGTTATATGTTACCCACTTTATTGAACGACCCGGCTTCATTTAAAGCCATTTGAACTGAAAGAATACCGTAAAAACTTTATACCCGCCCCCACATCGATATTAGAACACCTTCCAAGTATCAGATTTTGCTTTTTATTACAAGAGTAACCTTGTTTTAAGAGAAAACTCGGAGAATAATGACTTTGTACATTAACATTTGCATTAAAGAACAATAAGATTCGTAATAAATTACAATTAATGCTTTGTTAGGCAAAAAAGGAAAGTTTCAAATAGGACTATGAAAATTAAATTATTTAAAAAATACAAATTATAATTTATATACAGTACCTGCTGTCAAACTACATAGATATCTAAGTAGGTATGCAGATAAAAACGAAGAGGATACAACATATTATGACATATGTCATATTTCATTGCACGTAAAATTTTACAATAGCCCATTTCTAACGCGACATCGCGCAAATGGGACTTTTTGTAATAAAAAAGGGGTCCATTACATACTTCCACTTTTATGGCCTGTTTAGCTGATGAATACATAACTTTGGAGTCGCATATGGCTCCCCTCGTCATCAAGATTGAGGTATACCATATGAGCACTCACTTATACGTCCAACATTAATTTCGTCATAACAGTTGCTCGCTCAGCTCAGTAATATAGCTAAAAGCTTCTATTCATTATTTCTCCGTCTGAGGGGGGTCGTTTAAAAAGTTGTATTGATGTTTCTACCCCGCTAAATTATGATTTCTTACATTTATGAGGTATTTTGGTTAACAAGATCGTACCTAATGGGAAATTTAATTTATTTACTGCTTTATCAAGCGATTCCGATGTCAAGGGAGCATGCAGGATGAGCAAAAGAAATTCTACACTAGTTTATGCATTGCGTTTGACTTGAAATGTGGACTTGATTGTGAATATTTGTAATAGGGGTATCCCCTAAGAATACAAGAATTGACAAAATGCTTTCCCACGAATAACTTTTCTATCATTTTCTTCCAATAAATCCAGGACAGATATGAGTTCTCTACTCTACTACATCGAATATTAGATATTTAAAGAATCATTGGAAGAAGTATAGAAATAACTCTTTAAGTATTTAATTGTAAACCTAACTGTAGTTTATAAACTGTCTAGTCTATTTTCCTTGAAACGAAGTCATATTAACTAGGTAGGTATTTAAAACTAAAATAAATAAAAAAAAAACTGTACTGGTACAGTTATACTTTAAATAAACATATAGAAAAATTATATAGCATAATTTATGTATTATGTGTGAATATATTATTGAGCAGTTAAGTCACATAATTTTAAATTTACGATAAAAGTTCACTAGTCCCCGCACTAGGATTCTCTGTTATGCGTGACTAGTCTCTTCCAGGAGAAAACAGTGTACATATCTTAGACTATTTATAGGCCAAACATTAAAGGGGGTAGATACTAACTTAATATTTTACAACAACTATAGCTGAAGATGTGGTTAATTATAACCAAATACTGTCTCTAAATACAGGATTAATAATATGAATTATTTGAAGTCACAATGAGTCGGGGACATAATTAATTATCTAATCATAATTAGCTTCGGTCTCATTTATATTTTACAAGACCCCATGAAAGTCCGCTTGTATAGCTCGACTAAGAATAAACAAAGTTTTCCCTACACGGAATAGTCTTTACGTGAAAAATATTTAGCCCGCCGCTAGCAAGTGCCATATTTATTCATGAATGCCAAAATTACGGTCACTCCAGTCTTGTTTACCGCTAGCATGTTGTTGTAATGAGAATTTAAAATTGCTTTGTCTTTTGTAAGCTGTCTTTGTCCTACGGGGAAACTAACTCGCATTACCAAGTCCAAGAACTTTCTTCCGCCTAGACTAGGCTAGCTTTTCAGAACTGTGTTATTGATATGACTAGCCTAACAGTTCAGTAAATAAATAGAGTAACAAAAATTGGTTAACATTTCACACAGCGCCATCTAGCCCCGAATTAAGCTTAGCTTGTACTATGGATACCAGACAACTGATAGAATACTTCTTATATTTTTTTCGTAAATACAGATAGGTATATTAGATCTATTTTGGTAGTTCTACGTTCATCACAAAATTGTCTGTCCTGGCTGGGCATCGAACCCACGACCTACGTAGGAGGCAAAGTTACTACCAACTGAGCTGTGGGTCTAAATTATAAACTTCATAAGGCATTCCGTAGTCGTCTTTTTAATTCAGTTTCATCATTACTCTATTAAAGAAATCCAGCAGTTCTATTTGTCCCATTCGCATGGTGACATAGTAAGTATTATTTTACGCCAAAATCGTTTGCAAATTTGTTTGACAAAAAAAATTATAATTTTCGTACCCTAAAAAAATTTTGTTTTGCATACACAACATATGGGTAATTTGAGCCCAGCTTCACTGACATTGACTCACCAGACGATACAGTAGTACGATAGCAAGAAAAAGAAACTGCCTAAATATGTTTACAATACTTTACAATATACTGTTTAAACTTAGGGTAGGTCAAAAGGTTAAGCTATTCCAAATTACAAAGGAATGTTGTAATCAGTTGTTTGGTTGAGTTGGATAGTATCCCTTCTTTATTATTCACAGAGGACCTACATTACTGAGTTGCAGACAGTGACAGTGGGAAGAGTTTTGGTCCAAATTTTATAAGATAGAGCCATTATAATTATTCGTTGGTTATCTCAAGACATTTTTTATTTTATTTTATAACCTAGGTATCGTGAAATTTATAGACGCCTTAGATGGGTTCTGATTTGGATTTCAACTGCTATAACCAGTACCGATGATAGAATTGAAATGCGCTCAATGAAGTCTATGGAAGTGCACTGTTTTACCTGCCAAGAGGAAATCATGATCACCCATCCCAACTAGACGAATATGATGTAAAATCAAATATTACTCTTTATACTCTCTTTATACAGATGAAAAATAATAAATTACCTTACAAAAATTTAAGTACCTATCGGTAGCAATAAGTACGCTATTGCGATCACATAAAGCTTACAAGGAATCCGCGTCTCCCCGTAATATTTTTATTAATTTCCAACTGCTTCCAACGGAACGGAGGAATTTAATGTTCATAGGCGCGCTTCGGATGCCTATCACAGCAATAGCTACAAACGTTTTCATAGAGCGCTACTACACGACATTGTTAGAATTTTCTAACGGGTTAATATCAAGGAGGATAGGGGAGGATAGGGGAGAATGGGGGAGGAATGTTTAATCACCGCTGTGACATCCGGAGACGTGGTGCCACATGCCTACGCTACGCCTCCGCGTCTTGTCACTGACATTCATAATTACTAACTCACGTTCGCTCTGTTATTTGTTTGGATAGCTGAATTATCTTCACGGAGAACTTTCGTAGGAATTCTTATGGAGAAACGTCAAGTTTATTGTTATGGCGTTCTCGTGTCGTTTAAGACTCAGGATGCTGGGTTCCAAATTGTTATAGTTGTTATATATATTTCAGATTTGAATTGAAATAAGTAGTTAAGGGAATCGTAACTTAGATTTCGACAACAGCTCATTCTATTATAATATTTACAAATGCTTCATCAGTTTGAATCAGGATAACTCTGGCAATAAATTCCATATGTATCCTTCGAAATATCAATTAAACTGAAGAAGTACGAGTACGAGTCGGATTCGCATATCAAAGTATTCATACCACGATACATTATTTATTTGAATTTATTATTTTAAGTTTACCTACTGTAACGATGTTGATTTTCCAATGTATAATTAGAATAAAATAGATATAATTTAAGCTAATTTATTATTTATCTATTTGAGCACGATGTGTTGCCAACGTAGTGTTACGCTTGCGCAATGGGGGACCATATTATAATTTTCCAAAAAAACCCTCACAAGAACGTAGGGCAGTTACTCTAGCGAGCCGTTTTCCATAAGTACGCGTAAACCGCGCCAACGCACAGCGATTGCATAGATTTCACTCTTCGCAAGAATTAGCGGGAAAGCCACAATTATTTACGACGTTGCCACAGTGAAATTACAGCCTGCCTCGTTGAGACAGTGTGTTGGATATCAGTGATTTAACTCACAAGGGCTGGACGGTGTACTTCAGTGATTTGCCATCCGAAAGAGCTAATGACATACCCAGCACGGTTTCGTTATTCTATGCGTGGGTAATGTCACATAACTATTAAGTAACCTCATTTTTCAACGTATGGCAATGGATATTATTATTATTATTATTAGCAAACATATGCCGTGCCGTGGCTTCCTACTTTTCCCACATTTGAAAGGGACGTGCTTTATCTTTCGAACCTTATGTAATACTAATACTTCTAGGAAATAACATAGACTAAAACTTAAAATGAATGAGGGGATCCCCATTCAATGAATGTGATTTTATTGATTTCGTTGTATTTTATGTTAGCTTTTTCGTCTAAACGGAAATATCTACAAGCGTCTTATTTGTGACTAGCGCTCTCCGTGATTTTACCCGCAGTGAATAAGTCATCCCACGGGAACACTGCACTTTTCCGGGAGAATTTTCCAAAGTAGCCTATGTGTTATTCCAAGATATAAGCTATCCATTTGGATGAAATGGTACCTACCGATTCATCCAAATTCGTTGAGTCGTTTAAGCGTGATGGCGCACAAACAAAAAGTCTGTAAATTTTTTAAGTACATTATTTTACTTATTCTTAACGTATCCCAGTTTATTATTTGCAAAAATATTTAATGTACACACATGCCTGCCTACGATTTTATTATATATAGAAATTTTATGATAATATTAAAAATTTATAAAAAAACCGGCCAGGTGTGAGTCGGACTTGCGCAGTGGAAAATAATCGTTTTTCATTTTGATTCGGTATTCGATTATCCCGAGCTCGCTGTTTCAAATACAGACGTGCATCAATGAGTTTTCACTCGAAAAATCTATAATGCACAATACCGCGTTCTCAAAACGGTAAAGAAAATCATCATGAGGAAACCATAATCTTCTAACTTAAAAAGTTCGAGTTTGAGTCAAGTGCACAAAAGAAGCATCTTTATGTTGAGTGGAGAGTGACATGAGTGATGAGAAACCTTCAGTTTTTCCAATAAAATTGGTATTCTGTTATACTCAAACTACAATCGCAGCGCAGCGTTCTATGTTTATTCACGGGTTATAATTCCCGAGGCCGATGTCGGGGATTATTTGAAAACGTAAACGTAGGTGCGGCCATAATTCACGCAGCCTCCGGCTGGTGGCAGTTGTGAAAGTAATCACTACAAACACGCAGGAAATTCCACCCTCATAGCCTGAGAGCCGGTTGTGACGTCATTGTGTGCTGCATTCACTTCCCACAGCTGAAAATCTTCTTATGTCATCATTGCAAATCGGGATAGGAAATGCTTTTTTAGATTCTTAATCCACCCGCTTATCTATCTTTCTATCGATATACGTGTAAAAATGTGTACATAAGTTTTTTTCCGAAACGTAATATTCATAGCGTAGTAAGCACCAAACTTTTTTTTATGGGGGGGTGGCACTAGCAAAGCAGCAGTGGTACTGGTGGTAGAAGTGCAAGAAGTAGCAGCATTTGGTATTGGTAGAAGTCGTGGTTACAGCATATTATATATTTATATACCACCATTTGCAGGTCATTTGGTTGTACAGTCACATAATCCGAATCTATCTATACATCTAAACAAATAAATTAAATTGGAGTATCCGTTTTTAATATCAAAATAACCGCTTTTTACTAAGTGCATATGGAGGTATACACGTTACATATACCAACACAACATTTTTTTTCCATTTTTCTGTCTGTTTGTTCCGGCTAATCACTGAAATGGCTGGACCGATTTTGACAGGACTTTCACTGGCTGATAGCTGATGTAAAAAGGAGTAACTTAGGCTACTTTACCGAGGGGGTAAATTGGGGTGCGTGATAAAACCGAATTCCACGCGGATGAAGTCGCGGGCAACAGCTAGTAATAAATAAACGCAATTTTGTTAGTATCATTGTCTTTTTTAGCCAAACAGTTTATAAGCCTGCGAATATTACCGATGGCTCCTTCACTAACAGTTGGCTTAGGGATGCCGAGTGCTCATTTGTAATGCACTGACAGAACGCATTATAGAATCTGGATTTGCTAGATATCAATGCGCGGCCATCCGATGGCTTTTTGAATTTATAATCTACGCATCAGTCTCCAATATTGGTTATGTTGCGGAAATTGTATTTTCAGAATATTGATCCAACGTCTAAAACGTGTTGGTGCACTTCGAGATTTGAACCAGCGACCACCGGAATGAAACTCGCGGTCTGTACCGCTGGGCCACCAACCACGCTCTTTATGCATGATTCGTATTGTCGTCTGTCGACTCCCTCAATATCAAATGGCGTACATTAAAATCGGATAATGCAGCTCACGCACTTATTTATTTCGCACGTAATCCGCTGTACATTAAAATACGGCCGTTCTGTAAATATGACACTCTGCGATAATTTCACCGGTGTCAGTGCCGTAAATCATAGAGATTTACGTTTATACTTAGGCAGATGTGGATGCACTGGTTACTGTCAGAAGGTTATTGTAAGAAAGGTAAGCGCTGAATTTATATTTTAATTGTTCCGTGAGCAATCTCATCTGAATC
Organism: Chesias legatella; assembly: GCA_947359385.1. NCBI lineage: Eukaryota > Metazoa > Arthropoda > Insecta > Lepidoptera > Geometridae > Chesias > Chesias legatella. Next base: position 5,648,666 of record OX375772.1, read on the forward strand.
TTATACTACTGATAAACCAAAAATGATAAGCTACCAAATACGCCTATTTATGTTGGTTAACCTGGGACGCTACCATTATCACCGCAGAATACAGACTAACCTTTTTTATGTGATACAGTTACGGAACGAGCCGACGGCCCACCTGGTGTTAAGTGGTAACCTCTGCCCATAACAACCGATGTGACTTGGTTCCTCCCCTACGACACGACCCCAGTCGCATCGTATGCGCCAACTCTGAGACGTGTGGTGGAATGTCTCATGTGCTTGTAATTTCACCGGCAACCACACCTTTCAAACCGGAACACAGTAATGCGAATGCGTTACAGCTTGGCGGCAGAAATGGGCATGGTGGCAGTACTTCCGAACTTGGCGTGAGTTCTACTGCTCTTAATAAACCTACATAATAATAATGAACATTTATTCGTTTAGATCAATTAAGTAAATGAAAATATGCAATTACGGTTATATGTATTGCACTCAGCGAAACCAGCCACTACACCTCCATCACTGAGTTCGCCTAATTAGACAAATTGTCTGTAATTGACTTTACAAATTATTCTCAGAGATATTTTGTTTCGGTGCAAAAACGGTAAATGAGTCCAGACAGCCGATGTTATATTAACATCTATTTTGGTCACCGCTGTGGAGACAATTTGCATCATTATCATGATGGGGGAGCTATTTACTACGTAGTTTTTTGTATTCTTTGCAGTTGTTTTTGTACTGCATACCAAAGCTGTAAAATACTAGTTGCATGCATAGGGTAACCAAAATATTCATTATTAATCAAAATTTTATTTATTAATTAAAATACATCTCTAAAAACTTTCAATATTTATTTATGAAACTCTCATAGAGTACGTAAACTATGTTATTTGTATTAAAGTTATATAGGTTATCGTCAAAAATTTATTTACGTGGTTTAGGTGATGGGACGACCTGATGTTAATTGGTAACCGCCGCTCATGGCCAACAGCAATACGACTCAAGTCCTCTCCACCAAAGTACGAGATGGCACAAGTCGCATTGCGTGTGTCCATCAACCCGAGACGGGGATGTTACGTCTCATGCGCCTGCAATTTCCACTGGCACCCACTCCATTCCACTGGAACAAAGCATTACGAGTGTATCACTGCTTGGCGGCAGATTACCAGGGGTTGTGGAAGCACTTCTCCGGGCCAACCTAGCACAAGTTCTACTGCTACTTTGGGCTTTCGTACCATCCAGTGGACACGTGTAGGGTCTCAGTAGTCGCCTATGGACGCGAGCATCTTAGGCCCCCAAAATTCCACATAACTGGGAAGTATTGTGTAATACTTAAATATTGGCAATGACTACTTATGATTCCTGGAGTTTCAATCAGATCTCTAGCCGAGTCAAATACTTGGAGCGATGAGCATTAAGGTAGGTAGGTTAAGGCATATAAGCAGTATATAATTTTGTCTCTATCTTATTCATCACTATATTTTTCTGCTCTGTGCATCAGCAAATTGATTTTTGATGTTACCGCCTCGTCGCCTCGTTCTGCGGCGAGCTGCCATCTCTTTTACAAAAAAAATATCACATCTCTCGCTATGTAAAATGATCCGTTACCGAAGTCATTACAGGATGATTGATTGCGAGTTCCGTTGAATGATAGTTTAATTTTAAACATCAATTGTGCCGAACGGAGATACTGCGAAGCAAAATGACTGTAAAAAGTGGTTCTTAACAAGATACAAATCCTTAAGTAGCTGACTCGCAGCTTCATAATTTTGTGACTCGTAAGATGAAAAGGCTGATTTCCCTTTGTTATCTTTATTATGATAACACGAATGACGGGTAAGAAGAAATTTATAAGAACGGCATGGTTTGACATTTCGAATACATTGTTCTAAGGCAATTAATTGGGTAGAATTATATTCTATGAGGAAAATTAAGTAAGTTCCTTGGAACTAATATAAAGTATTACACTTGACTCTCACTTATCAATACATAAAATATACCAACATAAAATTTTATAGAGGCGTTAGGATAACAAATGGTCTCTCGATAGAGACGTGTAAAGGAAACGATAGTTCGTTTTCCGCTACAAATCAAGATATTGAGGCGATAAATGTCTCTTTCATTCACCAAGTGTTATATTACAAGGTGCGTGGTATTACTGAGGCGGGACCAATCAGTATGTAAATATGTGGGGTGCGGTGAACGATCTGGAGTGAGTGGGAGAGCCGGCGCGGCAGCCTCCGGTAACAACCGTGCCCGGGCGCACGCATCGAACGCACACCTCGCGTGACATACCCATTCAATCGAACGGGATCCCGGGAAAATAAACGTCCTTTGTTCTGTACTTTACTTATTCATCATGCGACTTACGTTAATGTTGTGGATGTTCTCCGTGGCCGGCGCGAACGTGCAATTGCCCCCCAAATACCAACTCGCTACATGTAGCTCTATCACGTACGACAGAGTACTATTGAAGCGTGTCACGTTACTTTCCAAATACATTTTCACGGGAAAAGTGTTCGGTGCGAATTCAGGTCCGAATGGTACTAGCGTGTACAAAGTGAATATACGTCGCGTTTTGAAGGGCGATTTGAATGATATCGGTGCGGTGGTTAAATTCGGCATTTCTGGATCGTTGCAATTCAGTGATGCTACTGTGTTTGTTGAGAGTGTCCGAGGGTCTGCTTGCCGCACGATGCGAATGCGTACTTACGGCATATTCCTCACCGAATTGAGGAAACACAACGCGATGAAGCTGAGCCTAGTCGTCGAACCGTTGGCGTTGACTCTGCGAAGTTTAGAGATAATCGAAGCAGCCGTTAAAGGTAAGTTTGTAATGAAACAGTTCTCAAACGATTAGTGGTCGTTTAAGAGTATGCGGCTATTTTAATGTGTGCACGTAAATAAACAAGAAGGCGGCAATTAGTTGATGGGCGGGGCGAGTGTCGGCGCTCGAGTCCGCCGCGTCTCCACGGGAAATATTGCTACCTGTTGTCAAGAGAGCTTTGGTACTTTACAATATTGTAATTTGTTTTAAGTTTAACTTATTTATATACTAAGAGCTTAAGTCATACTCGTATTCTGGAGTTAGATTATTTCTTTTTTGTTTTGTGTTGCTTCCTACCTTGGTGACAAATTTGTGAATTAGGTGATATTAAGTGACACCACCTGGGTTAAGGATATATTTTTGAACTGATTAAATAACAACAACAACACGAACAACTTAGTTTCAAACTATACCAACTTACACGTTGTTTGGAATATTGCTGGATAAACAGGAATGGACGGATACGAACGTCCTATGGTTATTAAGGCATGCTATTTTTCAAACCATGTGCAATTTTTTTTTCTAATAGTCAAATTGAAAATACAATCCTCTTCTAGCATTCAATTGTATGCAAAATAAATGCTGCCTTACATATAATCTTAACTTCTGACTCAAATATAAAGTAATTCAATATAATTACATTTCGACTCGTGCATTATTATCATGACAGCTCCGTAGCTACTAAATTTAAGCTATATCGCTACTGTAGTAAGTACATCTGCCTACGACGCAAGATAGTACAGCTAGCAAGGTAAGTGTGGTAAGCATGAAGTTGATCTTTGGGTCTTCAACGTTTGTATTATGTATCTGTGTGTCTTTCAATGCCACCTGTGTTAAAAGGAATCGTTAGGATTCCGTGAGCACTATTCAAAGTAACGTATAAAGAGAAAGTACGTGCAGTAAGCATTTTAATCGAAAATTGGCTTCTCTGCGCTGAAGGTGAAAAGTAAAACTCCAGTTTATGCAACTTTCTCCAGCACCTGTTCAAAGTCCTAAAAAGATTAAGTCGGGTTTGTTGAGGACACTGTTGGGCACGAAATGCCATTGAAACAACGAAACTCAAAGCGGGTTCTGCTTAACATTCAGGAACTTTTGAAACGCTACACTGATGAAAAAACTCGTAAAATTCTTGCAGTATCAAATAACAAGTTTTGAGGGGATTTCGCCCTGATCCAACTACATACCACGAGAATATTAAATCTAGTTTTATGTCCTTGGAAGTTTCTTCAGTTTAATCTTTCGTTTACCAAGGCAGCTCACAATATAGTAATTGATTTCGTAGATAATGTAAATTATTTATTTCTTGGTTTTCACCCGCATGAAGGCTCAGATAGGGTTCGGACAGGCGTCAAACAGCGGTAAGTATACGCAACGCATGCCCTTATATTTTGAATGTAATTTATTATTGGCGTTTCCAAGCCTTAATGAATTCTATATTAATAAATATTTAAAATTTGACAATGTTCGAATCTTCATACAAGTGGGTATATATTTATTTAATAGTTTTACTGCAACGATGCTTATGGTTGAGTTTGTAGTGATTATAAAAATGATATAAAGATGTAGGTGATGACGATGTACCTCTTAATGTCGTCACTACTATAAACTGGTAATATTTTTAGTCAATGTATGGTCGGTAACATTGGCAGCAATCAGCCATATGTATAGTACGCAATACACAGTACACAATATGATTAGTATAAATCCATTTAAACTATGCCATACTCGTATGCTTCCCTATTGCATAAAATAAAAATGAAGCAATAAATCGTAATTGCATCGGCTTTTCAGTTTTTCTTCAGAGTTTTCACGGGCAAGTTTCAATTCAAAACCTTATTTTATTTAATTTTTCAACAGAATCTACAGCTCTTAAAATTACTTACTTACTTAAAATTACTCTTACAGCCAATAACAGATTCAATTTTTTTATATATCCTAGTATTGCGACAAACACAACTTATACAGGGTTACAGGAAAAGTCGTGCTAGATCCGTTAAGGGCGTGGAGTACCCATCATTTCTGACTTATTTCACTATGAAACACCCTACCCTAAACTTAACCCTTTTCGAGATATTCGACTTTTAATTTTTTATTGAATATTGCCGATTTTTAGGCTACGAAATTTATTTTTGTTTATTTTGTGTATCTTATTATTATTATTATTGCATTTTTACATGTGTAATAAGATGCTTTAGGACATCAATCATTAAAATAGTGCATAAGTTAATTGAATAGACCGTAGTAGACAAGTGAAAGTAAAAAAATAAAAAATATATTAGCAAGCTTATTTTTCTCTAAGGGATATCTAAAAAAAATATTATGACACTTGTTCGGCAGATATTTTTTAAAATATCTACGTTTCATCAGCTATCTAACGAGGTCTAACAATCTAGGGTTTGTATTACATTTCGTGGAAAAAAGTAGTTGGGACGCTCCAGGTAGCAGTTCTAACGGTCCCGCGCCTATTTTCCTTCAAGTTAAGACGCACCGAGAGAGCGAGACAAGTGACGATTTATGTAGGTGCGAATGAAAGAAAAAGTGTAGAGACCGGTTAGAGCTGGGAATACAACAGGGGGTATTGTTTTGGTTGTCAGTCTGCTTTTGTGCTTCGTACATAGTAGATGTGATATCGTTTTGCTCTTTTTCTCGACTTGGCTGTGATTCTGGATTATTTCTTCTGATTTGTGACTACTGTGCTTGTTAACCGGACTCTGATTTGTACCTGTGATACGGAAGTGTTGAAGATGACGTCCTACACACCTGAGGAATATGCTGATATGCTTATTTGTTACGGATACTGCGATTGTGTGTCTGCGCAAGCTCGTAACGAATACATAACTCGCTACCCCGGTCGTCGAGTGCCGGATGTGGCCTGTTTTGACAGAGTTTATCGAAGACTTAAAGAAACTGGCTCTGTTTTGAGACGAAATACAGACATGGGAAGACCACGAATTGACGACGAAGAACAGGACAATGAGATAGTGCAACGCTTTCGAGCGGATCCGACTACTTCCACTAATATTGTTGCCCGTGATCTGGGACTTTCGCAATGGAGAGTGTGGTTTACAGTGCATACTGCTGGCCTATACCCGTACCATTACACGCCGGTACACGTTATTGAAGAAGGAGACCCCGCGAGAAGATTGGACTTTTGCAGATTTATGCTAAATGCTGACGTAGAAGACCCAGATTTTCTAAGAAATATCTTGTGGACGGATGAGTCCAAATTTGATAAAGATGGCATAACCAACTATCACAACGTCCATTACTGGGCCCCAAAAGAACTAAGGAATCCCAATAGGAAAAGAGTGAAAGGGTCCCAACGAAGATTCAGCGTGAATGTGTGGATGGGCATTATCTCTAATCATTTGATTGGACCTTACTTTCTCCCGGATAATCTAAATGGGGAAAGCTACGAAAATTTCCTGAGAGCAGACTTGAGTGATTTGCTGGATGATCTGCCACTCAACCTGATCAGGGACATGTGGTTCCAACACGATGGCTGCCCTGCCCATTTCAGGAGAAGTGTCAGAGACTGGCTGGACACAAATTATCCAAACAAATGGATAGGACGAGGTGGGCCGTTGCCATGGCCAGCAAGAAGTCCGGACCTAACTCCCATGGATTTTCATGTATGGGGGTGCATGAAAAGTCTTGTGTACAGCGAGCCGAATCCAGTTTTGTCTGTGGAAGACTTAAGAGAAAGGATTGTGGATGCAGCAAATAAAATGAGGACCACGTTGACCACTGGAGTAGTGAAGACTGGTCTCCGTAGAAGGATGCGACAATGTTTCAGAAATAGAGGCGGCCATGTTGAACATGAACTGTAGAATAAGAAAAAGTTGTGTGAAAACCTTTAATAAATGACATTTCATGCATACCTAATGTTTTATTTTACTTTTTAGGGCTAAGTATAAATTTTCTTCTCCACTGTCGCCTATGAAACTAATTTTTTTCCAATGCATTTGAATAAAACCCTAGATTATTATACCTCGTTAGATAGCTGATGAAACGTAGATATTTTAAAAAATATCTGCCGAACAAGTGTCATAATATTTTTTTTAGATATCCCTTAGAGAAAAATAAGCTTGCTAATATATTTTTTATTTTTTTACTTTCACTTGTCTACTACGGTCTATTCAATTAACTTATGCACTATTTTAATGATTGATGTCCTAAAGCATCTTATTACACATGTAAAAATGCAATAATAATAATAATAAGATACACAAAATAAACAAAAATAAATTTCGTAGCCTAAAAATCGGCAATATTCAATAAAAAATTAAAAGTCGAATATCTCGAAAAGGGTTAAGTTTAGGGTAGGGTGTTTCATAGTGAAATAAGTCAGAAATGATGGGTACTCCACGCCCTTAACGGATCTAGCACGACTTTTCCTGTAACCCTGTATAATTAAGGACAATATGTCAAAACACTTAAATTATACAAACACAATTTTGTGTGTGCGTGTGTGTGTGTGTGTGTGTGTGTGTGTGTGTGTGTGTGTGTATGTGTATGTGGGTATGCGTGTGTGTGTGTGTGTGTGTGTGTGTGTGTGTGTGTATGTGTGTGTTAGTGTGTATGTTTGTGTGTGTGTGTATGTGTGTGTGTGTATTGTTTGCAAATATAGTTTTTTTATGTAATTCTTGTATTAAATGGATTTCCTTGTGAAAAACTTCTTCAAAAATGTTTCAACACTTGAATGAACATTTCACCGCACGTTGTTGGTTCTACAGCTATAGTAATCTATAATGTTTGCTTTTAATGATCTTGAGTCTCAGCCATGCGAGACCAGAACTACTTGAATATCGGATATTATAAAAAAATATTACATTGAAAAAAGTATAAGAGAGAGTTATGTAAAATAAATAATGTAATAAATTCATCATAACACACTTTTTATTCAGTTGAATAATATTATAAACTCATATTATTACAGCTTTTAACATTTTCTATTAAAAAATACAACTTTACAAATTTTACAGTTAAATCTTTATTTTTTTTAATAACTTTCTATATCCTAAAAGTAATTATGTTTGCATTGTACCATTTATGAGAAAATTACTCTTTAAGTTAGGTAGGTATTTATTATATTAGGTATGTACAGCGTTATATCAATATTGCGAGGCTTGTAACAGGTGACCTGGATTTGAAATAATAACATTCGGATTGAAAGTTCGATAACACGCTCTTCAGCATTATCACTACTATACGTATAATTGACCAAACTTTTTTACCTGCAGTACCAGTTATATCTAAGTGATAAGATAGTATGTGTATTTGCTATGTGATTATATGTTCAATCTTGCCAATATAGAATCTTAGGTTAATGAAACATTATTAATTTATCTGGTAGCGGCTCTATACGCACGAAAACTGAAAATAGCAAAAAAAAAACAAAATATTGTCAGGCAATAATTTATCAGGTAATTAAATTACATTCATCCGAAGCCATATATTTTAATTGATTAGAATTACAGTTTATTTGTACACTTTGTTAAATATAAAATGTAATAAGGATGAAAATTGTATGTAAGGAAAACTAGAGAATTGTTTCGCTGTTTTATGTTTTGCAGAGTAAGTAGGTATGATGGGGTTAACCTTGTCGTTTGACGATATTTTGTGTCATTCGTGCTAGTTGCAGTGGAGACACTACATGGTGCTCTTGTCGGAGGTATAATTAGTTCATAATTTTTAACACTTTAACTGTGACAATGGATGTTCAAAATTATCCTTTTGAAGTACGTAAGGTGGACTACAATGAAGCAGCAGAGTTAAAAAAATATTTTAAAGGTAAGACAAAGAACCTGTTGTGGATAAAATTATTTTGTGGGATTTATTATATTTTATTGTACATCAAACCAAACGTTTTCAGGAGGACCCTCAGTGTATTACCGTATTGGACCCAAGGGCTTCGTCTTTCCCGCCTACGAAAATTTGATGAAGCAACTCTCATTTTTCAACAGCATGCACATTCGATCAAGCGATATTATCGTAGCTTCAATGCCCAGATCAGGTAAACAGCGATTACTCGTGTATGCCCTTCTATGTCCATAGATAATATTTTTTATTTTTTATTTATTTAATATCACAAAATCCACAGATCTTAAACTAACATATACATAAAATATCTTAAATATTAATACTTACATCTAATAAAGGATTTATTTTATATTCATTTTAATCTTTTAGAGAGAGCAATCGGATATAAACATAAATTATTATCTACGGCAATTTTATGTTGACAAATCATCAATACACAATTACATTATATTATCATATTCAGCACGAAGTATTTTATAACTACTACTAATCGTATCATTGTCTCATTCTGACTGTCTAGTGTGGTGAAAGGATTAAAGTGCGCCTCAAAGAGGTTTTTAAGTGCACTTGACACATGTCTTCGAATTTTTATTTCTAGGACATTACGGTTTCCTCGTAAATAATTTTTCACCGTTTGTGAAGTTGAATTTTCATAAACACTTTTCTAATGTAATTAACTCATTGTTGCAAGATTTGAAGTAGCGATATCCGGTTTATAACTCAGGTCTGTAGCACTGGGCTAGCACGCTCTCATGTATATGTATATGAGATATCTCGTCGTAATTATCGTGTAAAAAATAAATATATTTTTAATATATTTATAAAAATATTATTTATATATTACATATTTTTTTATATATTTATTTTAGCATTGTCCTCAACCTTAGTGGTTAATTATGCTATTGTTATATAACTTCGTTTGTAAATTTTTATATGATAAATTAAAAAAAAAAGTATATCTTCAGTTGAGTCGCAATTAAGGTATGACCATTGGTGTAGTAGGTGGCGGGGCGGTCAAGTGGGCGACAGCGGATTAAGTTTTCTTTACTCATACGTAAATTATAGAGTTGAAAACTGATTCGTAAAGCCTTATAGGTTGTTGAAACAAAGCATTGTTATCCAAAAAAGGCAATATCGCCAATGTATAGACCAAAATTTCACCTTCTAGTTAGATCAGTGGAGTTATCATTGAAACAGATATGTGGATGCTGATCAAGTACATTTTATTATGTAATTACATAATATGGATTCACCCTTTTATTCCCGAAGAGGTAGGCAGGGCTTCAGCGAGCTTCTTTTTAACTTGTGGGTTACACTATCGTGGGAGCGCATACGTGGCGAGGGGTGTTTCCCCAAGAATAACTCAGCTAACACTTTCCTCCAGTAATTCATTCAAAATAGACCGACAGCCAGGACAAATCTTATACCAATGAAATTTCTGAATGAAAAACCAACATGTCTGGGTGAATAAAATTATTTTATAATTGTTCTTGTAAACTGCTGCAAATTAAACAAGTTTCAATTTGAATATGGAAACATATGTAATTTTTTTTTAAGAAGAACACAATGAAAAATTTATGCACATACTTGTATTGTAAAACAAAAGTTTTGTATGACTAAGGCAACACCCTGAGTCTATATTAATACTGAATTAATTTTTCCCAATATCTCGACCTATATAATAAATTTTACGTTGCGAAGTCGGGAAAATAATATTTTATTGGGAAGAGATACATGTACCCATTTGACATAACTTTGGTTTGATGGCCAGTTGCTATTCTCAGATTGATTCTTCGATTTTATATAAATATGAAATTTGTATACTTTATAATGAAAGAAAAAGAAAGTATTTTTTTATTTGACACAAATAAAATAGTTCCTTAATTAAAACTTCTTTATCCCTTATGTTGTTAAAATGTAATTTCGTTTCAGCGTGAGGACCGCCAAACAGTAATGCATTCGCGTTACTGTGTTCCGCTTTGAAAGGTGTGGTTGCCGGGAAAGTTACAGGCACTTGAGACATTCCACATCTACGTCGCAGAGTGACGGGCGCATACGATGTGACTTGGATCATGTCGTATCTAGGTAGGGGAGAATCCAAGTTACTTGTGACGGGCAGAGGTTACCACTTAACGCCAGTGGGCCATCCTCGTCCAGTAAATTAAAAAAAAACACGAAAGATGCCGCTCCCAATCATGATAGATAACTTTGGTAGGTTTTCAGACGGAGTCTATTGCCATGGATGACATCATGAAAGGTACTTTACTAAAAATAAAAAAAAAGAAGGCTAAAAATAAAATGAAATATCGTTATCGTCAGGCCAAAACTGCTAGTCTCTAGTAATTTAAAACTAAACACATTAATTTACTCGTTCTTCAAAATAAATTCAAATACACACATATAAAATTCAAAAACCTACCGAAGATACTGATTTTATGTCGTATGCAGGCACAACCATGACTCAAGAGTTGGTATGGCTGATTGCAAATGATTTGGATTATGCCACTGCGTCGTACACGCACCTGTGTGAGAGATATGTCAGTTTAAGGTAATCTACTATTTTATAAATTAACCAAGTACCTAAAGTAGCTAGTTCCCAATGCAGGTATTACGCTTCGGCTACATCATACACCCGGTGATATTATGTAGTAAAACGCAAACGTACTAATAAGAGCAGTAGAACTCACGCTAAGTTCCTCCAGAAGTACTGCCACCATGTCCATTTCTGCCGAAGCATACACATTCGCGTTACTGTGTTCCGGTTTGAAAGGTGTCGTTGCTGGAGAAATTACAGGCACATAAGACATTCCACCTACACGACTCAGAGACGGGCGCATGCGATGCTACTTGGGTCTTGTCATACCTAGTAGGGGAGGACCCAAGTTGCATCGGTTATTGTGGGCAGAGGTCACCACTTAACACCAGGTGTGCCGTCGGCTCGTTCCGTAACTGTATCACAAACATTTTAAGTCATTTTCGTTAATAAATAAATAAAAAAAAAACTTAAGTTATCAAGCTCGTAACTGTGAATACAATTTAATTACGTAATTTGAATTCGCTACAAAAACTGGATACAATTTGTATGGAGATTGCGAAAACGGAGACCTAGGCAACTGTTTTCTGAATATTTTTCTGTTTTCATTTATCGTGAATGGCTGCCTACGTCGAAGCATCCACAATAATTTATCCTAATTTCACAGGACATACGTCGATAACGCCCTCGTTGCTGCACTAAAGTCTGAAGAACAGCACTGCAATAAAAGGCATATACATCGATTGCAGAGGATGACATGGCCTACGGATTTATTGGCCGGCACAAATGACCCACGATTCATCATGTCACATGTTCCCCTCTCCATGTTACCTCCCGAAACTTTAGATACTGCGAAAGTAATTTACATTGCGAGGAACCCGTTGGACGTAGCGGTGTCTTTGTATCATTTCTACAGATCACTCACACTTTACGAATTCATCGGTGACTTCCGTCAGTTTTGGTACTTTTTCAACAAAAGTTCCAGTAAGTGAATAATGTTCATTAAATAATTTTTAAGCTATTGCATAGCTTCTATCGCGGGCCTTGAGCGTGGAGACCGAATCCAGAAATTCCGTAACGAAAATAACCTAACACCCCCCACTCCGACCGGCACAGCGGTGATACTTTTTAGTTTTTCCATCTATCGATAAATACCAGAACTTTTAATGACTTTTTGAAATATCACGCGCAATAGCTTTACCGCGGCAGTCTCCGAGTGCCACACGTCTTTTTTTGGATCCTTTACATCGGTAGCTGATCGAAATAATTAATATAATCTTATTAATTTTGTAAGGAAACGTAATTATAAAATAAATATTAGGGCTTATATATTGCTAAAGGTCGTCACCTCAACGATTCCAAATCGTGTCAGTTAAAGTGGCATTTATTTGCTGACTTAATAACAATTTCAGATGTTATAAATAGGGTAATTGGTTTGGATATTTGTTACGCTTTCGTGCCAAAATTACTTAGGATTTTGGATTTTTTTTCTTTAGGAATATGGGTGACTATGGAATAACACATTCTACTTGTAGCAGATATTAGTTGATATAACGCTTTAACATTATGTAAAAACTTTCGCTAGCGTAGTTTTGCCCGCGTGGGCAGATAAATGCAGTGGGTTTAGTGAACAGTGCTTACTTTTATAATTTCAATCGTTGCATGTTAGTAAACACCGGAAAGTGCGTGCGTGTACTTATTGTCCTATTTATTACCCATTTATTAATTTATTGATAATTCTACTTACATCCGATTTTTTTTTATTTTCAATTTTGTAAGAAAACGAATTACTAGACTCTGTTGAAATAACTACCTACTTTATATTCTATTTCACTATTGTAATTTAATCCATTTCAGCTATGTGGACACCATATTTTGAACATGTGAAGGAAGCGTGGCAAAAGAGGAATCATCCAAATATGCTCATCATGTTCTACGAAGAATATAAAAAAGTATCCCCTGATTGCTCAAAAATACCGATAATCTTTACATTAAGTAAAAGACCATTAAATATATTAATTTTACAGGATTTGCCCAACGCGATACGAAGAATAAGTAATCATTTGAATAAGAGTCTTAGTGAGAAACAAATCAATAGCCTATGCGAACATATGAAATTTGAAAATTTTCAGAAGAATGAAGCTGTGCATATTGATTTTTTAAAAGATTACGGCGTTTTTGTTCCCAATGAACAGTCTTTTATAAGAAAAGGTAGGTTCTTCTCTTAAATTTTAATATTAAGTTACCGACTGGAGATTAGAGCCTTACAATTATGCTCGTAGGGAGAGCATAATTGTTTTGGCGATCGCGATTAAGTGCCCATAGAGATAAAAAAGACAATGTCTCTTCAGTCATCGCAATCATGGGCTTATTATTGGTGGACATACAGCGCTATCTACCCCTAAACTAAGCATAGATTGTACTATGGGAACCAGACAGAATCTTAAATACATTAGTTTTGCAAATAATGTATGTAAGTACATATTAATACATATTTACACCCCAGACACCGCGGTATAAAAGAGATGTGTTCAAGTGCTAAAACGAATAGTGCTCGTCGGGATTTGAACCATCAACCTCGGGATTGAGACTCCGGTTCTATACCACTGGTCCACCTCGATCTCGTGTTTATTGAAATTAATTTCCTTTATTTTATTATATATAACCGCTTATAAATTAAATGACCATAAGCCATACTTCACTAAATCGACGAATATTTGTGCATCTTATACTCATAACAGGCAAGATAGGAGGTTGGCGGGACTATTTTGACGAAGAACTGAAGAAGGAAGCTAGAACTTGGATTAAAGATAATCTTCGTGGTACTGATTTAACATTCCCAGAACTAGATGATCTGCTAAGTGGCGAACCAGACGATTCCTTAAAGAAGACATTTTAAGTTACCTAAGCGTTATAACACATCTAAATGCTTTATACGCAGTCGGTGCAGCATGTAGATACTAATTTTATAATTATAATAGATGATTGTATTGGTTTTGGTTTGGGTAGCGACTAGTTTATTAATTATTTATGTCTTTTCTCTGTGTATCAGACAATATTTTTATAGAATACACATATGGTTTGAACAATGTTTATGAATAATTTACTGAATCTTTAAGCATATGTATTCATGTACTTCTATGTCTTTTATAATATACAGCCTATTTTTATGGTTTCAAAAAACTACTGATGTCTTTTTATTTTTATAGATTGGCTTTGAATTCGGGGTTGTACCGAATATGGGGTGTTGGACTACTATTACTACTGGAAAATACATTTGTAGTATGTATCTGGGGATGCCACCATGCCTGTTCGTGCTCCCAAGCAGTCACTCACTCATTACTTGTGGTATTATAAGTGTGGGGTGCCGGTAAAATTACAAGCAAGGAAAAAGTTGCCACTGACATTTCACTTTTGTTAAAACCATTTGACAAACCAGCGCCACCTGTTGTCACGTCAGGAAAGATAGCCGCATTAGTAACGCTTACCAAATGATTCAGATCTATAGAAAAATATAAATTGCCTAATGTACAGGTAATTCTAATTCCCAATAATTTCCTAAATTAAATAAAAATATAAATTTTTGTTAAATTCAAGTTTCACGTAAACATCGTTATTATAATTTTACTCACAAGCTAATTTGTTCCAAATTATAGGAATCCAACGTTGAACAAATTAGGTGTCGATAACGGAAAAAAATATTGTACACTGAGTATTCAGCTTTGTTCAGTGCAGTCTACAAATTGCAGTCCAATGAAATTAGAAGACAAAATACAGAGGCGATGGAGCGAATAAGCAAAGATTTTATTCACCGGGCGGCGAGGCTTCTTTTATTAACTCGAACACCTTCAGGGCATTTTAAATGAAACCATGAGGCGTCTGTATCGTTACATAATTAACTTATCCACCATTTAAATCAACTGTAAGGACCGAAGGACATCTAGACGTTCAATTTTTAATTGCGGTCATCCACCACAGTAAAACTCAGAGCAGTAGAACTCTCGCCAAGGTCGTCCGGGGAAGTACTGCCACCATGCCCATTTCTGCTGCCAAGCAGTAACGCGTTCGTGTTACTGTGTTCCGGTTTGAAAGGTGTGGTTGCCGGTGAAATTACAGGCACAAGAGACATTCCACCTACACGTCTCAGGGTTACGGGCGCATACGATGCGACTTGGGTCTTGTCGTACCTAGTAAGGAAGGACCCAAGTCACATCGATTGTTATGGGCGGAGGTTACCACTTAACACCAGGTGGGCCGTCGGCTCGTTCCGTAACTGTATCACATAAATATAAAATAAAAAAAAACCACAGGTGAAAATGTGGGCGTATATTGATAGTAATAGAGCTGACTTAAATATATTTTATTTGTACTATTTGGAGAAAGCAAGTAACACCTGACCAGATCTGTCCTTACGTATTACATACCAATGAAATACTTCACGTCCCTCCAAGATTTTACATGTATTATAAATTATTTTACAGAAAATATTTGGAAGGCGTTAAAGTGAACACTACTACATTATCTTAAAATCATTCTATCTGTATGTAATGGGAAAAATATGGCATTAAATATATTCAAATGTAGCAATCATCACAGCCACAAAACGATTAGCAGTCAAATATCTTCTGACAAAAAGTAAACTTCACAGAGAGTAGTCGCAGTTTACTGGGATGGAAGTAGATTGGCTTTCATGTACCGACTGAATTCACTTGGATACCCTACTCGAGATGTTCTCCCAATTTATCGGATATAAATCCGTGTTCCATAATTGTTTATGTTGGATTAATTGTTTTGCGTGGGTCGGCTCGCCCTGGGCGGCGGCGGCGGGGCGGGGTCGTATATCACAACTGACACGCGATTCAATTTAAACTGGCATTGACAGAGGCCAGAAAAATGCATAAAAAACATTTTATTTCATATTGCATTGCTAATTAGATATGTAAGGATTGTAACGCACTGGTTTTGGGTGCGTGTATATATCTACTAACGACACCACATACCAGTATATAGATCTCACTACACACATCGCATTCTGTGAATAAGATTTCGATGAGTTTCATTTTCTACTAATTATAATCTTATTGATCGTATACGTAATATAAAAATTAAATAACCAAATAATTGGACTAAACGTTCAGGTATAATCGAGTAAGCTAAATTTCCGGTAAATGAATCGCAAAAAAAAAAGGCCGTAACTAGGTAATACCATGGAAAAAAATACCGATTATGGATTGTAACTGTAATAAGTGTAGGATTATGCACATCACGCTCATCATAACACGAGTGGGTGGGATTCGAAGTTTATGGAAATGTTTTCCCATGAAACCAAAGTTAGAACAAACCGGGCCATCTACTACCCGCAAAGTTTAGACGTTAAGTTCTACTTTACGTTGTTTAATATTTTGATTACCGGTTAACTGCTATGAATAACTTGGATACAGGTAAAAGCTCTTTATTTCGACTTAACGTGTAAGTAGAAACCCATTTATGGTAACCACAAATAAGAGCATCAATGAAAAACTGGCAAGTATCTATGTGTCTTTTTATCATTACTTTTCAAAATGTACAAAATGCTTTACAATGACTTATCTCACTTACTTTTTCTTATCTTTCTAGAAAAATATTGAGTTATTTTGCAATAAAAAAAAAAACTGATCTATTGTAAAGTAATAGGTCAGATAATTCAGCTTAAAAATATTCAGACAAACTATTTGGTATTACGAATATTGCAAATTAATCGGCTTCACACGTTATGAACCTTCAATCTACTTGGTGCTCACGCATGTTGGTTATACCCATTATAATACTGTTGATTGATGATGGTTGATTGCTATGTTGTTACGTGTTCAAAACTTCTTTCATCTTGTTTCTCGAATAATTTATTTGTTGAATAGTCATTAGTTTTTCTAATCCCAACAAATGCAGATCTGTCTTAATAAGATTCTTCAGAATCCACTTTTTTAGTTAATTATTCGTCAACATAGTAGTACAGTTTAGTAACATCTCTTGCTCAAAAGGTATTCGGTGTTGGTTAAAAATACATCGAATTATTTGCAGGCCTACAGAGTCATTATTTGGAATGATTACATTTCATGTATTCACACAGGCCCTAGATTTGTATAAAGCTTATAACTCTTGTCGTTTTAATGATTATATTCATTTCTTATTTTTGAATCATGTATGACAATGTTCTAATACTTCAAAAGTCAAAACTTTTATTTCTATAGAATTCATAAAGAAATGGCTTGGAAACGTCAATATTTTTCAAAACATAAGGTCACGCGTACTTATCGATAACTTTGATGCCTGTTCAAACCCTATCCGATCCTTCATGGGATATTCCAATTTTACTTCGATCAATTAGGACACACACGATTAAAATTAAAAAACCACAAAGTGAAATAAATAAACTCACCCATAACAAAACTACGCGTAAGAAACTAAATTCGCTAATTACTTAGACAACACTATATCGTGAATTTTTATGCATTTATTTGTTGAAAACCCATTTAATAAAACACTTTAAAGTTTCCATTCTCCCTCCCGCTTTCTGCGAAACTCAAAATCCAAAGCTTGCTTTATGTCAGCATCAGCGCTGTATAAATAGAGGCAGGTAATTAGGTTCGGAGCGAGCGTTCCGTGGAAATAAAAGCTGGAATAGTCACCTTTGTAAGCGGTTTTCGATATGCCGGCCTTGCAAGGACCGTATTCTCTAACTAAAAATCTCGTACATGACGTGATTATATTTAGATCTCACTGTGAATTCCCCATTCTCATTCGAAATTAAGATGTCATTTCAGATATTTTCTATTTTCTGTTTGAAGAGGTAACTAATGGTAAATGGCAAATAATGGCTCACTGACCGTTATTTTTTTAATGTTATTATTTTTCTTTTTAATGTTTATCGTCTCATTTTTTGATGTAGATACTCGTATAATAAAGAGTTTATATATCCATCGTTTTAACATCCCAGGGCAGAGAGAAAGGTCATTGGTAGCCTATGCTCATAAAACTCATGAAGCAAGTGAGAAGATCCCAATTCTTGTTACCCACCTAAATTACTTCCTTTTCATCTTGAATTGTCACAATAAAACCTGGTTAGATGTAAACAACAATTTTACGCCATCTGTGGAATGCCTTGACAGTTCGCTTGATTTTGACATTGACAGTAAATTTTGAAATAGGTATACTCAATCACTCATTAAACATAAAAATAGTAACTGGGAAATTCATAATATTGATCCGATTTACTCAATTATAATAAATACTGCAATAATAAAGACTGAAATTATCTTAGGAAATTAATATTTGGTTCAGCTGTAAATGTGAATTCTGTGATAAATTACTAAACTTGTTGAGGATATGGATTGGAGTGAATAGTTGCTCTCGCTTTTCGTCTCATGACCTTTTTAAGTTGGAGAGAGAGATGGCAGTATTTTGCAAAACAATGTTACACTTTGCGAACATTGTGAATAGTGGAAAATAGTAATTTTTTTTTTTTTTTTTTATGTTATACAGTTACAGAACGAGCTGACGGCCCACCTGGTGTTAAGTGGTAACCTCGGCCCATAACAGCCGATGCAACTTGGGTCCTCCCATACTAGGTATGACAAGACCCAAGTCGCATCGTATGCGCCCGTAACTGTGAGACGTGAAGGTGGAATGTCTCATGTGCCTGTAATTTCACCGGCAACCACACCTTTCAAACCGGAACACAGTAACGCGAAAGCGTTACTGCTTGGCGGCAGAAATGGGCATGGTGGCAGTACTTCCCCGGACGAACTTGGCGAGAGTTCTACTGCTCTTAAAAAAATGCAGTAATCACATACTTGGCGTAAAAATTTACGATGAGTACGTGTGATCTCATATTTTACATATTAATAGCCCAACTATTAATATGTAAAATATGAGATCACACGTACTCATCGTAAATTTTTACGCCAAGTATGTGATTACTGCATTTTTTTAAGAGCCAACCAACCTATTTCCTCATTAATTCTATGGAAATAAAGATTTTTAACTTGAATTTCGACGCCAACGTCGCTTATTGGAATTGGCTGGAGAAATATCGGTTTTGTGATGTTGAAAGGATTAATCGCGGGAAAGGGGGCGGCGCTGGAGGCTTCTAAAAAAGATTGTGATATTTGGGGATACATGTGAGTTACGATTTTGGAAGACATTCGTGCTTCATCCGGTGAATTGCACATATTACGTTAAAATAATGAGGCTGTTTTTAAATTGCATTTTCCTCTGTTGCGTAGATGCTATTTAAAATTTTACTATATTATTTCTCCATAAATCCATTTCCGTGCTATCTGTTTCAACGAGTGTACGCTGATCAAATCGCGTATCGCGTAGGTCCGTGGTGACTATTATGATTTGTATTAAATGCTGAAATTAACGAGATTTTGTGAAGTTATTTACTAAAATCAAAAGCTGACAGGTATGTCTGCCATTATTTTATAATTCAAAGGTGCGGGTAGGACTTATAAACACTGAAACTATTTATGTAAGTTCCAAAATAATGATACAGTGTTCTTTTGCAGCTTGCTGATTTTTGTAATGTGTAAATAAAAAATATAATCATTACAAAAATCCGCAAGCTGCTCCACCCAAGTTGAAATCATTGACCCGGTATATTTTATACAGCGAATGACTGCTAGCCGTACTCGATTAAGCATTACCAAAATACATTGAAATCGGTGGATAAATCCGAGAGGCTTAAATTGAGCGTGTCAATGAAAACTTAACAGCACACCAGCGGTGGCGCGGACATCGCATTTATAATTAAAATCATCTGCATATCGTAAATGCCAAAACATATTTTTGGAAACAGCGAACAGTACGGCAGCTATTTAGATTACCGGAACAAAAAGCTGTGATAAAGTGTTTACTGAGGTTTCCTGTGTTGCGTTGTGTCCACTTTCTGCGTAATCGTAATCGCGACAGGCGTTTAAATTAAGAGGATGTTTCCGGCTCCTATGAAGCTAGTTAAAAGCATTCAGATTGTGTTGGAAAGTTGTTTCTTGCGAGACAGCATTTGATCCGTTATAATAAGTATTTAACTGTTTTGAAGCAAATCAAACAGCATTTATTTTCCAATACCTTTTTTGCGTTTAGCGTAACTTTAAATAAATGTTCATATCATTTCATTAGGTTAGTTGTCGTGTAAGCCCGTTTACACGTTGGGTTTTCCACTTCAATTTGTAGTCTCTTTTTTTTTGGATATTTATTTTATATTTGATACCATGCTATTTCAGAACTATCGGATTATATATCGGAACATGTCATCGATCGCTGCAGTTCAACGGCTTACGCTATAAGACGGGCGAGTAAGGCACGGTCATATTGACTCCAAGAAACTGAACTTATACGTTTGGAAAAAAGACGAGAAAAAAAAACATTATTTTTAATTTACTCCCGACAAATAGGTTGGACCCTTTTTATTGGTGTAAAAAGTACGGTGCTTCTGTAGCTAACACTTTTCAGTCTGAATTGCGGTGCACAACAGAGCTTAAACGTTATCTTCATAAATATGGAGTGTAGCTCCTGTTTATATCCTGAATACGTACCTAAGTGGAAAAAGCAGTGGGGTGGAGGAAGAATTAAAATTTACTTTCGTTACTTTCGTGTCAAGTTCAAAAGCAGTAGAACTTACGCCAAGTTCTTCGGGGAAGCACTGCCATCATGCCCATTTTTGCTGCCAAGTAGTAAAGCATCGGTGAAATTACAGGCACGTGAGACATTCCACCTACACGTCTCAGAGTGACAAGCGCATGCGATGCGACTTGGGTCTTTTCGTACCTAAGTAAGGGAGGACCCAAGTCGCATTGCTTGTGCAGAGGTTACCACTTAGCACCAGGTGGGCCATCTGCTCTTCCCGTAATTGTACATCATAAAAAAAATTCAAAAATCAAAACAAAACGTTAAGAAAACTTTGTCTTTTTGCTGTAAATAGGCCACAAAATTGCGAAAAGAAAATGATAACAAATTATCCATCTTAATCTAACTGTCTAACAAGATATATTTCAACCGTCTCTCAGGTAAGTTTAACTGGAATCAAATGAACACATTATGTAGGCGATAAGTAGTTACAGTAAACAGGAACACAATGTCAGTTTTGAATAGAAAATGTACGATCAGGAATTCGCTCAAACTCTGTGTGACATTTCCCCTCGCGGTGACACTGCTGATACAAACTTGTCTCTGTTGACGTGTCATGCGACACCAAACTTATGTTGAACTCTCGGCACGACGCAAGTTGAAGCACAATTATTTGCCATTTCAATGCCCACTTTGTCAACCCTCAGCTATAAAGTAACTATGCGGTTATGCTTTCTTTATTTTCAGCGGTGAAATGCATTTAAAAATGCCCACATAACATGGGCACACACCAGTTTTGAATATCGTATTATTTTTTTTACCTTAAAATTTTGATAATGTTTGTTATATTAAAGCTATTTTATTTTATTTTTTTATTAATGCTATCTCGTATTAAAGATGACGCAAGAGATATGTATAGTAGAGATATATATCAATTATTTTATGCTAAATATCTACAGTGAAACTAGAGGGAGAAAGGGAGATTCTATTCTTCTGTACGTGAAAACATTTTTTATTTTATTTGATACAGTTACGGAACGACCAGATGATCCACCCGGTTCCTTGGCAACCTCTGTCCTAAAGAAGTAATGTAACTTGGGTCATCCGCTACTTAGGTAAGCCAAGACCCAATCTCATCACATACGCCGATAACACTGAGATCTGAAAGTGGAATGTATCTCGTGCCTGTAATCTCACCGGCAACCACACTTTTCAAACCGGAACACTACAACGCGAATGCATTACTGCTTGGTGGCAGAAATGGGCATGATGGCAGTACTTCCCCGAAGAACTTGGCGTAAGTTCTACTATTCTTATAGATAAACTGTTTTAGGATCACATGGACACGTTGTTAGGTACTCGTCACGTCCATACATTTTTGACGTATAAAGAAAAATGCGTCGGTGAACTTGTTACTTGCAGATGGGTTCATGAGTAATTTATTTGAAACCATCATTATACAAAGGTTTAATTTAAATACTTTAATATTTTTCCTAATAGGCATGATTAAATTAATCAATTTGTAAGTCTCAGACAGACACAATGCGATACGACTTACTATTTATATAGTACGGAAGGCCCTAAGTTTTGTTGTAACTATGGGCGGGGGATGAGCTACAACCCCGTTCTGTTACAAAAACACACAAAAAACTCACTATAAATCACACAAAATACAACATTTTGCAGGGAATCATAAAACAAATGTTTCTTCTCTACCCGCTCTGTAAGTAAGGGTTTTTTATCAACACAGGGAATCAAATTTGACGTGTTCCATCTGAGTTACTAATATCATGAATATAAATGGAAACATCAGCGACTCAGCGTGTATGTTCAATACCAGGCGAGCGCAGCCAGGTGTTCAGACAATGTGCCCGGAGCAATAGATTCTGAAACCAGATGTTTACGGCTGTAGCGAACCCTTGTCGATGATGTAGTTTCGTTCGGGTAATTGCATCAATGTGTGCCATCACCTGAATTAGAATTCGTATGATTTTTTTTAACTAATAGTGACACGGCAATGGGATGGAAAGAAATCAGGTATTTTTTTCATATTGATTTTCAAAGCAGACACAACGCAGAGGGCTAGATGAAATTTACGAATTTTCTAACTTATGCGGGACTTGCTCGCTTTGATTTTCGATTAAAAGATTGAAGCCTGAGAATAAGGTAAACGACATATCCAATTACATTTCTTAAAAAAAAACAGATATATTACCTATGCAATTTCCAACGTTTGATGGTCTTGCTTGTAATGCTTGTAAGCTTACAGGTAATTAAATCATAAAAAATGGTGTAGAATGTCTTGGCTACAAACTAAACTAATTTTAGGCGTACACGTTAGGCATTCTTTCTTCTAGTGAACGAGAAGAGTCCGACACAAACTACAGACTGATTTTTAGTCTAACCTTATTTAGTCGGATTCGATGTTTCGGATGCCATATATTATAGTTTTTTTTAAACTGCCCACATTATTAACACCTATATATACATAACGCATATATACTGAAGCTAGCGGTATTTTTTACGGCTTATAGGTTATCTGTTAAATCTTATGTATGTACTTTATCGTGTTATCGTATATAACGGATCCATATATATGTAGTTAAGGTTAATAAGGATTTTTTCCCCATAGTTCCACGAACGATTCGTTAAGTTTAATCACTTCAAAGTAGCCACTATTCTCATTTTATCATACTCGTTGCTCTAAGAAATCAAACCAGTATCCAGTCTAGTCAAACGATAGCGGGGACAGAATAGCTCCCCAGGCTACTCTTCGATCAACACGGCGAGATTGGGTGGCGTAACTAAACCGGATCGTGAAAGGTTTTCGAGAATTCTGTAGAATTTTTCTCTTTACAAATACACTATTTGATCTAAGGTTTTAGAACATCACCGTATTCTTACGTCCTTTGGGATATATATCCTAAAAAAATTCTGTTGAGAAAATTTGCATTCAATGGGAAACGAAATGAGTGTTGAATAATTAAGTAACGACTGCATATTTTTTTGAATAGTTTGAAATTATATTTTCTATTCCATTCTATTCTTAAACAGCGAAAGTTTTTTTGGATTTTTGTAAATACTTAACACCAAAACTGCAGAACCGGTTTCGCTGCAACTTTGAATAAATAGCTAGCTAATACATAGCTAGATGATGACCATACTACAGGTAAATAAGCTAATTTTTACCCTGATGTCATGCGGGCGCAGACGGGGAAGTAGGTAATCAAAAATACTGCTAATCCGCCCAGTATCCTCGACATCTTGCGCGGCATGCGATCTGTATCTCTGGTATCTGGCTCAGATCGTATTGCCAGCGCAGCTTATTCAGAATATTTCACTACAGTTCACTGGTATCTTTCCTTCGTACTTGTACTGTAAATAGGACTCTACTTAGTAGTAAACAGCAACATCCTTACTGCTTACTTACTTACTTATATAATGATTAAAAATTATATTAATCATGGGTTCGAACCGATAGGGAAATATAGATTTCACCTCTACCACCCACCAACTACCCATTGTACGATAGTTATATCTCGAATGGCGTATGACCTTTAGATGGTCGCGTGATTATAAAATACATACTGATCGACAGATAAATCGTTCACATAATCAAGTGTCTTCAATAGCTCTTCTAGAAAAATATTCTATGGCAAACAGCTGGATGTCGTTAACCATCTAGACCGATTCTAAGATCTCAAAGATACGATTAAAGATAAGATTCTTGATCTATTGTTGCCTTCGGGTGCGGGAAACCTAGGCTAGCTCAAAGTATAAACTTCTTATTTAGCTACTATGTACTAGTTTAGTACTATGTACTGTATTATATAAGTTTTTAAGCCGTGTGATCTGTGTCTCGGTGTTTTCTGAATAGGAATTATAAAGTTCGATTTTAGTAAACTATTATTATGGTTCTGGTTATGGTGGCGTGGCGGCCCAGTGTTACTCGAGTTTCAGTCCAGAGGTCGCTGTTTCAAATCCTGAGGTGCACTAGCGGGTCATTCGCTTGAAATATTTATGTGCACAATCCGCATTCTGAAAACGTTGAAGGAAAACACCGTTAGGAAACCGGCATGTCCAAATATACGTAGGCAAGTGGTGAAAGGAGCCTCTTTAAGGCGAATTTTAATCTTTTTACCACATTGCTTGAGGCAGTTATACTAGTAGATAGTAGTAAGTACCTTTAGATTATGAACAAATTACGTATCAGTTTTTTATATCGTGTGGAATTTCTTGATAACCCAAGCTTATTCTTCTGCCGCCAAGCAGAAATCTATGTATAATATCTATATAAATTTATAAGTTTCTGCTAATTATATTAGCTTTTACCCGCGGCTTCGCTCGCGTTAATTTGATTATATCTACCAATTCTGGTTTTTAAAAAAGTATCCTATAACCGTCTCTAGAGTCCCATCTATCACTGTATCAAATTTCATCATAATCGATTCACCGATTTAGGCTTAGAAGCATAAAAAATAAACAAACTCACTTTCGGCATTTATACTAGTAGATAGTAGTAGTACCTTTAGGTTGTGAACAAATTACGTATTAGTTTTATTATATTTATTTTTATATATATAGCATATACATATGTATATAGGTGTCGAGGTCGGCATCGAATGCGCTGGCAGGATGACGTAAATAAATATATGACGGAAATTGGTGGGAAACAGCTAAAGACTGCGATGTGTGGAAGGACATGGGACAGTATAGGTTAGGAAAAAATATAATAGTATATAGCATAGTAGTAGATAAACCTGTGTCTACCACTTCTACTACTACTTTGCCCTACTTGGCAACGTTTCTGTAGATACATCATTAAGATAAATTATATATATTTACGACCTCTGATAAGCCGCGTTGGAACCACCAGTAATGCAATAATTGTTACATATTACACAACGCTACATTCGTCCTAATATTTGAGCGAGCGACTTCTCAAATTGTGGGTTTATAGGTATGTATGTTTGTCCGAAGAAAAAACGCACATTATCCAATCTACTTATTAATTGGTAATTGGGTAAGTAATGTTAGCCCAATTTAGAAGATAGTTTTTTAGCTGAATAGTTAAGGTTGTTGTTTCTGAGCTTTCGACATATTAAAGTAAAAAAATATATAAATAATAATAAAAAAAATGGTCAATATCTCGCTATTCTTTAAAATATTAATCATTTATATTATATAAGTAACTGAAAGTTTTTAAAGTTAGGTTGGTTCAAAATTTCAGTCCTAACTCGCCAGCACATAGAGTTGTGCACAAAAGCTGCTGCACAGAGTATGAAGCAGCTGTGCCAAAATGCTTCCATTAGTCCCATATTTGTGGCCGAACAAATCAATTGATAGCCCAATATGAACATCCCTGGCTTTTTAGGGTTCTCTAGCATAGTTATTACGTAGGTAGAGACAAGCGAATTTCCGATTCAGAATGAGTGAAATGAAACTTAAGTTTACGTATAAGTAACGGTTAAATAGACCTGCATTCTGACCTTTATTGAGAAAATGATACTTCTTGAGATCATTTGACCGTGGGCTACTATTTCTGATAGTAAATGGTATGGAATGGAATAGATTTTGTTTGACGTACATATAACATTAACGAAAAGAAAAAATACAGCTGGTATTAGAAAAAAAATTGAGTTGAAGAAACGAATCAATTAACCGACAAAGAACTGGGTCGCTGATATTAAACACCAGTGAGGGTGATATTTTGGTTATTGGTGTCACATTGATCTGCAAAATGTTCCTCTGCAATTTAGGATCTGTGTTACTTACTCGTAAATGTTATATCCACGGATTAGAAAATAATAAATTGGCCAAGCATCAACAATGTAGTGTTTTAAACCAATCGTGTGTTTTTGTATATACAAGAATCTGCATTTTTGCAAATAAGTTAGTTACAGAACCCATGGCCTAATAACAACTCGCTCTTATCCGATTTCAAGAGTCGAAGTAGTTGGATTATAGTAATTGCAACAGTTTTGGTTTGCAGCTATCATCGTCCATTGGTTTCCATCCCGCTTCTGAAGCTATTAATAACAAAATTATGGTAATTTGGTATCAAACTAGTT
This sequence comes from Chesias legatella, assembly GCA_947359385.1. Classification (NCBI taxonomy): domain Eukaryota; kingdom Metazoa; phylum Arthropoda; class Insecta; order Lepidoptera; family Geometridae; genus Chesias; species Chesias legatella. Next base: position 5,675,508 of record OX375772.1, read on the forward strand.
CCCCTCAGCGCTATTTTGTGTATAGGTAGGTATTAATAGTAAAATAGGCGTACTTGATGTTCCTATTAAGTAAACGATTGAAACTGAAACCTGAATTTTTTGAGTCTATAAAGTGCTGTTTTACTATTTTTTTTTGAAATGACCTGAGTGAAATGAAGTCGCCCTACTTTTAATTTTTCACGAATTATGTTTTTTCTCGGAGTTCATCTAAAAAACAACTACAAGCCGCTATATACGAATTCGTAGATACTACTAATTTCTGGATAGTATCGGTACGGAAAAAATATAGGACTTCTATCCGCGTTTCATGTTATCTGTACTACGCTGATTACACATTTTCCGTTGGTTTAGCGACGATAGAAGGGATGAATGGAAAATTATGCTCACGTTTATCAATGTACCCGATACTGTAGCCATGCTCAAAGGCAAACAGATTGTATTAATTACCAACCGAGCTCGACAAACAGCCAATGAAGTATCAATGCTTTGCGTAGCAACTGCATTTAATCGAGAGAAACCATAATGCATCAAATAACATTTCAATTTCGTGGTACGGTTATATTCTAGGTATAATTCTATGAATATAGGTACATTCTAAGACTGGCCTCATAGCTCAGTTGGTAGTAGCCCTACCTTCTGCGCTGTAGGTCGTGGGTTCGATTCCGACCCAGGACAAACATTTATGTGACATTTGTAACATTGATGTTTGTTCTTTGTCTGGGTGTTAATATGTAATATATGTATGTATTTACAAAAGAAAAGTATATAAGTATTGTATCAGTTGTCTGGTTTCCATGATACAAGCTATGCTTAGCTTACTTTGGAGCTAGATGGCGCTGTGTGAAATGTCCACCAATATTTATTTAATTATTCATTTTTAGTCAAGTATTTAGTTAGTTCATAAAATTTTGTAGAGTTGGGGAAAGCGATAATCTGTACTGCGGTATAATCGAAATGGTTTACTATCCGTAAGTTCAAATTATAATGACTTCCTATGACAATGAGTAGCCAGGTATTTAAAAAGTTAAAAGCTATTACAAACAAACATACAATTTCCAACAAAACAGTTATGAGACAATAGCATAATGTAAAAAAGAACGTAATTTCCGTTTTCTCTCCATCAAGTTCGTAATACCTTCTTATAAAATTGTAGTATTTTTGCATGTGGAGTAAGATATTTAAAGTCAAACACCATAACAGTATGAAGTAAGCAGCGAAGTACCCTCAATAAAGTTAATTAATGGCTTGTTATGGGCAGCTTTCCCGAGTCGTTTGTATAGCTTAAATGAACAGACACTCTTAATAATGGGTGTTTTTGATAAGATTAACTTCTTTATAGAGCTCGTTACGAGAATGAGATTAGGAGCGCTATTTATGTGCAGGAGTATAGAATTCACAGTTTTTTCCGGTTGTACATCAGCTAGCTTCGGTAAACGAATACGTGATGGATGTTATCCTACTGACGTTAATGAGACGGAACGCTGAGTTTAGAAAAAACTAAGAAATAATTTATACTTAGTTATATTATTTTCTGTAAACCATATAAGTACCAACTACTTTAGAATGGATTTAGATACAATTCTGCTAGCCTCCCAAATGCGCCAACTGCAAATACTCCTTAGGCCGGGTTCTATTCGCTTACGAGAATTTTATCAAAAGACGTGAATCGTCTACAAACGTTTGCGTTTGGGTAGCCCTGTAAGAGTTTGAAATGTGTAGTATGCCACAGTGCATATTTGTTGTATAGGTAGACCTCAGTTGGATTATTAATAGCTGAGCCGCTTATACCAATTCAACCCCATACTTGTGATCGACAAATCTCAGGACTCTGTGTTTTATCTCTATTCACGTCATCCAAACGTATCTGTTGTATTGGGAGAGATCTTCCACGAGAATATTGTCCGTCATTCGCTGTTACGAACACAAAAGGAATACACGAGTAAGTACTCGTAGCAAAGCGCAACAACATAATGCATCTCTTTGAGATAAAAGTACTTGTTGTGGAATTTTAGACTTTCCTTAGATATTTAGATTATGCTATACGAGATCTATTAAAATAGTTACATGTCATCATCTTATTTATGAAAAATATCAGCAAATAAGATTGTGATGCTAAAAATGATTGTGACAATCATTTTTTTGATGTGAAACATCTATAGCCGCACGTAAAACCGATTTCTGGCGTGGCGACGCGTCGCCACGGCATGCGTTGCATATTACTTTAACAAAAATAATTTCGATGTTTCACATCTGCCAGGCGTCCCGTGACGGCTCACATTTTTTTTAATAAGCATTTCTTACACGAGCACGATTTTTGAATATCTGCTTTCACTACTTAGGTAACATGTCTGAGTGATTTTAAGACAAGCGGGGAACACTGGAGCCTTTTGTAGATTCGAAATGTTCTCCTCTGGTCAAGAGCCACGTAACCCGAAAGCGGCTACCTTCTTGACTCAGGCAAAGAACATTGTCAACATTGTAATAAATTTAATTAGTTGATCTATCTATAGATCGATGAAAATTTGATTAGATTTCGTTAGATTAGTTGGTTTCACTTTATTAATGTGATATTATGTACATATTCTTTTGTAAATTGTTGCAACGTTTAAGATTACGTTTATACGATATTTTGATTTGACTGGCCTCACAGCTCGGTAGTAACCCTGCCATCTGCGCTGTAGGTCGTGGGTGCGGCTCCCACCCAGGATAAACATTTGTTTGACGAACGTAGATGTTTGTTCTGTCTGGGTGTTGATATGTATTATATGTATGTATTTACAAAAAAGTCTATGTATTATATCAGTTGTCTGGTTCCCATGATACAAGCTATGCTTAGCTTACTTTGGGGCTAGATGGCGCTGTGTGAAAATTTGTCCAATATTATTTATTTATTCTAAAAATTCTTAACTTTTGTATTACGTTGATTATTAATTAAGAGCATCAGCTACAAAGTTTTTGCCTAGAATCTCGACAACCCGCGACACATAACTAGCAAGTAGCAACCCTCATATTACATTACGGGAGAGGTATGCAAAGGGATCAATGAGATATATGGCCCTCGCTGTCTCTTATTTACTTAAAGTGAACAGAAGGGGTAGATAAATTTGTTCACGTCTGTCATTCAATCTTCTTATCAGCTTGCATGTTTCTGAATGAAGTGACTCGATTGCGACAGCCCTATTCCTGAATGGAATGCACAAAAAAGGCACCAATGTATTATTAAATATGCTCTTTATTTCATTTATGATTGTTCACCCAAATATAAGTTAAAGTTAAGAGCAGTAGAACTCTCGCCAAGTTCATCCGGGGAAGTACTGCCACCATGCCCATTTCTGCTGCCAAGCAGTAACGCGTTCACGTTACTGTGTTCCGGTTTGAAAGGTGTGGTTGCCGGTGAAATTACAGGCACAAGAGACATTCCACCTACACGTCTCAGAGTTACGGGCGCATACGATGCGACTTGGGTCTTGTCGTACCTAGTAAGGGAGGACCCAAGTCGCATCGTTTGTTATGGGCAGAGGTTACCACTTAACACCAGGTGGGCCGTCGGCTCGTTCCGTAACTGTAGCACATAAAAAAAAAGTTAAATGAATGAGCTAGAATATATTTTCTTCTCATGTTCTCACAGGCAGTAGAAAGTGTGTCAGTTCCGACAGGGGAAGTGCAGGCACCACTTCTGCCGTCAGGTTATAACGCATACCCAGTATTATGTTTTAGTTTGAAATTTGGTTGTTGGTCGGTGAAATAACAGGTGCATGAGACATTCCAACTTCACGTCTCTAAGTTACGGGGGTAAAACATGACGCGATCTTCCCATACCTGAGTAAGGGACCCAACAAGTATTGCTTTTGTAAATGAGTAGAGGTTACCCCTTAACACCACATTAGCCTTGCTCGTTCCGAAACATATTGACATTAAAAAACAAGTGAACACGAACGACATAGGAATATCCAAAAAAAATATATCTACTGTCTTCTATGTACAGAACTAAACCTGTTATAGTTTCATTATAATTTATCTAAATAATACAAATCTATAAAAATTGTTGTTAAAATCAATTTACAGAGGCAGCCCTATTTCATTGAGTGAGCTTTATGCATCAGGATCAATGAGACAGATAACCTCCCTTTCACTTATGTTACGGTGTAACGGACGCAAAGGAAGGTAATGATGCGCATGGGCATTACCCTTCCGTCAGCTAATTGCTTTGTAGAGCCACACCGATAATGGACTATGGTAGCTGATGGATTTAATGATGTTATATTTAGAGCTAGCTGCTAGCATTTATGCCCGCGTGGAGCTGAGGGTAAAAATCATATATGTGAAGGTAATTTCAGTTCATAAGTATTAAATATTTCAACTGACTGGCCTCACAGCTCAGTTGGTAGTAGCCCTGCCTTCTGCTCTGTAGGTCGTGGGTTCGATTCCCACCCAGAACAAACATTTGTGTGACGAACAAAGGTGTTTGTTCTGTGTCTGAGTATCAGTATATATTATATGTATGTATTTACAAAAAGTATATAAGTATTGTATCAGTTCCTACGATACAAGCTATGATTAGCTTACTTTGAGGCTAGATGGCGCTGTGTGAATTGTCTACCAATATTTATTATTATTATTAACATTTCAGCTCAATTGGTTTAGTTATTTTGGCGTAAAAGAGTGTTCGTGATATATATAAAGAACGTACCTACACAACTATTCCCGTGAGGATTATTGTTAAATATAAACTGAAATGAGCGCTCAGGAGATCAGATATCTCATCCAAGAACTGCAGAGTCCATAATTCATAACGCTTAATAACTGAACTAAAATATTATGTAATTTAAATCGTGACATTTCCCGTTTCACATGTGGCACGGTTTTTATAAATGTGGTTAAGTTACAAAACGAGCAAGATGGCTTTGATGTTAAGCGGTCATCTCTACCCGTAACAGAATCATACAGCTTGGACCTCCCTTACTTAGGTAAGGGATTTCCATTTCTTTATGAATTCTATGGAAATAAAAGTTTTGACTTTGACTTTGACTTTGGATGTCACATTGTACTTTGTAAAGCGTTTGAATGATATGTCCTATATTTATTATTACGTGTTGAAGCTGAAATTGAACTTGAAGAATTATTTGAATTAAATGTAACCTTAGTACCAAGGATCGAAAATAATTCCCCTGATAGCAAGTGACGAAGATGTAGGTGTAATAGTAATATGCTTGCCTTATTATTTAATATTGTCTTGAAATATCTTTTTCAAGAAAACACCTATTAATTTCGCTGACACCACTACAAATTTAAATGAAAGGGAGATACTCACGAAAATTACAACGCTATGAGGGAAATAACCCGCAAAAATTTATGTAAATATCTCGAGACCAACGTAACATGAAACGCGTTTAAGACGGGCAGGCTGATAACAGGAGTAGTGTTAGCATCTGCGCCCGTCCCGCCTCCGCAGCATAAACATCCAGCCTCCGGATCATGTCTTCATTTGCATGTTTCAGCGACGGCTGCCGTGCCGACAATGTCAATGGGATCGTTATCAGAATTTATTCCAAGTAGCTGCTTCGCTGTTATCACACGCGGGGATGCATTCACGGTGCTGTCACTTCACGCGATGTATCTCCTGTTCTGTCAGGATCGGTTAATATAGTAATAGTAACATAATAATGATAATAATAATAAATATATATTGGTGGTGGTCTGGATGGGTGTCTGTTAATTTTTTGCACTAAGGCGAAAGCATTTCGTAGATTAAGTAATTATAAATGCGTGGGCGGGCACCAGCTTACTTGCTTTTTTAATTTGCATGTGTTCTTTTTATTAGTGTGTTGCGTGTGTTATGGCTTTACTTTGTGGTTCTTCAACGTATTCTCACTCTCTCCACATAAGACAATTTGATTGGCGATTCGTTAAAAATCAAAAATTATCCTGTAAAATAAGGTTGTAGAATATTATTAAGATGGACGGACACTAATTAGTTGGAAAGAATTGTCTCTGCGGTGAGATAATAAATTATCAGCCGCTCTAAACAGCGCTCAAAAACGCAATCAACTTCAGTTTTCGTCCACGATATTGCATTGTTAAATCGATCGTCGCAGCACAATGGTTCCTCGTTTGCGAGAACCATAAAAGTGAGATACAACAATAACCCAACGAGCTGGCGACTCCTTTCAGAGCACTGCGATTAAACGCATTGTTAAGCATAGGCCACGGTTTAAAACTTGAAACGCTCTACAATAAACTGGTATCAAATTGTGTATTCAAATATAATGCATTTCATATTTTATGTCAAATCACAACCAGTCTTTGTTTGAGAGAAATATGTACCAACTTGACTTGCATGTTTGTGTCTCTTAAAGCAAAAAAAGTACTTATTTTTTACTTTATCTCTTAAAGTACGTTTTTTCTTTTTTTATAGAATTTAGTGACGGAACAAGCTGATGGCCAACCTGATGTTAAGTGGTAACCGCCACCCATAGGCAACAGCAATACGTCATACCCACCACAGTACGAGATTACTCAATTCGTATTGCGTTGCATCGATCACCCCAAGACAGGGATGTTTCGTCTCATGCGCCTGCAATTTCACCGGAACACAGCATTACGAGTGCATCACTGCTTGGCGACAAATTTCAAATTTTCTAGATTATTGTGTAATTTATTACAGGAAAAACTAAACTTCGTAAGCTTTTAGAGGGGTGAACACAAAGATTGCGGTGGCCCACCACATTGCCTACTACTACGATACTGTATCCTGACGATATTGTCCTTCACCGGAAGCTCAAGTAGAATTCAAACCCACGACTGTAAGTCCACGTCACTGCTAACTGAGCCGGCATTGCTCCAAATCTTGAAGTTTATCTTTCACTGCTTTTTTGACTAGGATGGATCTAAATATTTTTGAGAGACAATTACCGCAATAATTAGTTGCAACTTGTGAACAAATAAGAATAAATTAAAATCCTTCTCAGTATTCGGTGTCTGTAAATGGGCTGCCGGTCGTTAAAGCCACTCAGGGTTGTAATCTTAATTGCCCTGTGTAAGATAATTTCAGTCGAATATTTCGAATACAGCTGTTTGAACGTAATACAACTAATGCCTTTGACACGCCAACGACATTAGGCAGACCCGGAATAATCAAGTAGCTTGACGAGGCATCTAAAGCTCGGTAGTTCTTGTACATATTATGATGTTGCACACTATTGCGGAAGGCAGCTAACCTTTGTCAAACCTTTGTCTATTCTATGGATCTAAATCCATAAATTTGACAACAGATTTTGATTTCAAGCTATTCTTATCGAAATTATCTTCAACATGTTAGTAGTCGACAAAAAAAGAAAATTTTAGCGAATGATTTTGGCCTATCCGATAAATACTTTAGATATAATCTTGGTGCCAGTAAAATGACGTATCTTTATCTAGTTTTTAAAGGTAAAAATACAGCTTAATGATTAATTTCAGTCCAATACGATATTGCTCAAATGAATGTAACTCGCGAGAAACTGTTTTTTTACGTCTAGATTTGAATCAACGACCTCCGGATTGAAAGTCGGTGTCTGTACGACTGGGCCATCACAGTCTGCGAGAGCGCAATGAAAAGTGTAGTACTATTATTATCGTGTTTTATTTATAATCATAACAATTTCAATAAATTATGCAACTGGACGAGTGAAGCGTATTTACCGGTGGAATCATTAAAATAAATTTAAATAAAATAAATACAACGCGCTGTAGGCTTTTGTATACATCATGATATTGATTTTATACTTACGATTCATAGCGATTGAGTTTCTTGTGCCAATTAACATGGTGGATCGACAGGTGTGTAGTAGATTAAGAAAAACGCATGTGTATGTTCAAGAGCAGTAGAACTCTCGCCAAGTTTGTCCGGGGAAGTACTGCCACCATGCCCTTTTCTGCCGCCAAGCAGTAACGCATTCGCGTTACTGTGTTCCGGTTTGAAAGGTGTGGTTGCCGGTGAAATTACAGGCACATGAGACATTCCACCTTCACGTCTCACATTTACGGGCGCATACGATGCGACTTGGGTCTTGTCATACCTAGTATGGGAGGACCCAAGTCGCATCGGCTGTTATGGGCCGAGGTTACCACTTAAAACCAGGTGGGCCGTCGACTCGATCAGTAAATGTATTACATAAAAAAAAAATGTATGTGAAAAGATTCGTTTTCTCATTTAGTGACAAAAATAAAATAAACCACAAACAAGTTTTCATAACGTCAGAATTGAGATTTAGAGGTCGCTGGTTTGATTTCGCAAATATTATACTGGGCTATGGCAGCCCTATTATCGGAATCTTCACACGACAGAATTCCGACATGTATTACCTATAGACTAGAGATTAGTGTATATCCGAGGCTCTTGGTTATTTCGCATCATGTTTTAAACCTATATTCAAAATTTCAGCCCTATCATTCAGTAGTTTGAACGTGCACAAACACATTATCAAACATCAAAAATCCATGCATAATTCCCAACACAAATCTTTCGCATCCGTAATATATCATAGTCGTACATCAATAGTGTGACTTGTAATTTGCTGGGTGACGGTGAACGTGCCACCTGAACTAAACTTTACTTTTGGCTTTTTTGGCATCCGTGTTTCACCAACACAGGGTTCCAACGGAAGAGCAGCGCTGGGTTGCCCACAACCTAGCAAATGCTGAGCTGGAAGCCATTTTGTGGCAATGCTATATAGCAGGTTAAATTTAGTGTAGTTTAGTATTAGTTCAGTATGTTATTATTTGCTCACTTTTAATTTAGTTAATAATGTAATATTATTGGTTTAATTTTTTATTTTGTGACTGTTATATTCTTTGCCGTAAATAAATGTGTTTCTTTCTTTCTTTATTATACGATCAGCCGTGAATCATTTGTCATACATCTAAGTGAGAACCGTCGTGACCGTTTCTTTAGCTAATTCAGAACATTCTGACATATAACCATCGCTAAATCTGCTGAACTCACCAGAAACTATGCAATAACCGGTGTCATAGATTAATAATAAGTCGGTTCGGGTTTAATGAGCGGGTTGTTGCAGCGTGACAGAGTGATTTAATATCGTTCGGTGATCGTTTCAGTAAATCGGGATTAGTTTCGGGGCGCGACCGAGCCGTGAATTATTGCGGAAATATGTCGCGTTGTCGGTACACGAAATATTATTCAATATTAGGGCTGTGTCCAATGACGATTTTCACCACTTCAATGCGCATACTACACTCTCAGTTAACATTACCAAAGTACAATGGAGTAATTATATAACTTTTGTTTCAGCTTTCTATATATTTTAATGTAAAATCCATGATACTCATTGAAATCAAAATATACTTGAGATACTGTAACTGTTTCAACCAAATCAAAACCCAACACCGTAACATGTTTAAAATATAATTTATCCGATCTGACAACTTATCAGATCGGATAAATTATATTGCTAACCCTATTCACGATTCCTGTCAATATCAAAACTGTTTACAGCTTTATTTTCTCTGCGAATAAATTTCTGTTGTTTATTTATGAACGGAAAATATTAGGTGATTCAAATTTATGACGCTTTATGTAGCAAGGCTAATATTCGTTTGATAATTTTGTAAACCATATACCTACCAATATATTCTGAAACTGAAATCAATACTGCATAACTGGGAAGTATTTTGACCTGCTAAAACTGCTAGGCTACTGATTAGACTACTACATAGATATAACCACGGTCTACAAGTTGTCCAATTGAATCCTTGTTAAAATATTCCACTTTTCGTTCAGAACTAGTTAGAATGTTTAAAGCAGTTCGTTGTCGTTGCAATTCTAAATATGTACATTATATATTCCTTTTTTTTCTGCTTCAAATTTTTTTTTGTATAAAGTTATAATATTCTGCGTCATTAAAAGTAATACAGTACAGTTAGGTTCGAATCGCATGTGGTTTTGTTTCAGTCTTACGCCATGTCTAATATGTACTGTAGAATGAACCAATCGCCATCGTTGGTGGTAGTCCTGTGACATTCCTCTAACCGGATACCTAGCGTCATAAGTGGTTCAACCACATCAATTATCTGGGTGGAACAACAGCATGCCAACAGCTCGTAGAAGCGCGTACGGCCGTAAGCGACCATATTTACTATCTGTTCTCGAATCACTTTTTTGTTTATGGCATATTTATTTGTATGACATGAATTACGGAAAGAGCAGTTGGCCCACCTGGTGTTCAGTGGTAACTGCTCTGCCCATTACGAGCAATACCACTTGTATCCTCCCCTATTTAGGTACGACAAGACCCAAGTCACATCGTATATACCCGGACTTCTGAATTCACTGGAATACAAACCAGAACACAGTTACGCGAATGAATTGCTGCTTGATATAGATGCCGGCAAAAAGCTTGAAAAATGTCACTCGATGGGCAGAACTAATTTTTCATGAAGTTTCAATTATGTTAAGTATGTGTGTGATGCTCATAAGTCACTGAAAAAGATCTGTATCGGGTTACGGTCCCCCAAACCTGGTAGCGACGCTAATTTATCCGGGTATCGATTTGTATGGAGATATTGTATGGAGGTACTTTAGCATAGTATCCACATATAGTTTATCTTTCCAACTTTTTCACAAAGAAGGACGCAGAATCACAAATGATCAATTTTATAAAATATATATATATATAAAGATTATATAAAACAAAAAATATTAATTACAAAATAAGTAAATACAAACATTGTATAATAAAAACAAATAATGACACGTTTATCTTCACAAAAACTAAAGAATTTATTTATCTCATCACTTTTATATTCTTTTGATTCACCGAGTAGAGAATACATAGTTGGGGAACATTTAAGCGAGCGCGAACAAAGGGATGAGTGGGAAGATCAACATTGTGCATATTTTTTCTTTTTTTTCTGTTAAGCTGTCTGCAATTTATTAATTTTTCCATTCATAATAATTACTGGTATTATCAAAATGAAACAAACAAGAAAACATAATCAACGGTTATTTTGTGTGGGTAGTAAGATGATGTTGTTTGTCATTATTTTATTACAGAATGGTTACTTAGGGCCTATAATGAGTTCTGAACATCAGTTTGTGAGTATGAACGATTCATACTTACAAAATGATTTGACCCGTTGACCGGTTAACTAACCCTATGAAAAAATAGGCGTTACATGAGATATTTCATGAAGTTCAAATTGGTTAATTAATATTTTAAGGTGAAGTTTATTCATACAAAGAAAAAGACCAACTACTTACACATATTGGCGTTAAATAAAATGTCTAATCTCTTTATAAATAAGTAGGTAAAAAATGTACGTTTAACATTATACATAACATAACACTGAGCTCTATATTTATTTGCAATTGTACATTATTGTGTGTAACTTAAGTAAATAATTAATATAAATAATTTGTAATCATGTATTATATGATTGCAAAAATTATCAAGCTTTTTTGTAAAAAAATGTTTCTGTTCCTTTAACAAAATAAGATATCAACATATTTAATTTTATTTACCAGAGTCGCATACTAAAATATGCAACCATCATATTCCAGAAAAAGATATATTAATTGCTAATTCTAACCCGTGATAACACTATCTCTGAACTGCATTAAGAGATTTTACCTGCCAAGAACCGTATCACGGGATATTACACCCTATATTTAATGGAGTTATCTTTAAATTATTAACAATAAATATCTAGCCCGTTTGGTTACAACGTTTCGCTATTAGTGTAGCAGTTTGTTCCCGCAGATAACATTCCCGTTTTGAGCTGTAGCGTTCCAACCAAGGTAAATTGTAAAACAGTAACTCAATGAAATGCCAAGAACAAGCCATGCTATGGTTGAAAATCTAAGATAGCTCACCTGATAATAAATTGTAACCTTACAACAACAATACGACTTAAGTCCGTTATCGTCAACCCTGTTTTTGGAGGGACCGCAAAGAGAGTCTTCTCTATGTTATTAAAAAAACTAAAACTTAAACCTACAAAACTGAAAAAAATTGGATCACTATTCTTATAGCATCTTAGTAAATAACTAAAACAATTAAACTTAAATAATTGTTACGTGTAACTAATGATAGCGAAATCAATAAAGTACATAATTTTCATGAAACTAATATGTAGATACTAAATTGTCAATTATGTTTACTTGTACAGTAATTTTTTGTGTAGAGCACCTATTTCATTCATAAGCGGCCAGCCTGAGCGTTAGTAGAAAAGCCTTAGAGGAAGTCTCATTATATTAACAGTGATATACCTAAGGTTTTTGGGCGAATTATTTTATGTACTTTCCAAACCCACTTTCTCTAAAGAAATGTTCTAAGTTCAGTAAAGGACTGCATAATGATTGACCTGGTTGCGTTGCGCTACTAGTTTTATTTATACTAAGGCTCAAAGCTAGTGTTTCTGTATCAGTTAGGTATACTGCAATTACACTTCAAAGATTTGTTGGCAAACCTCAGTGTGGTCCGTGCGATAGGTGTTTGAGGATCAGGCAAGACCTATATTGTCGTGTAGGCACTAAATTATGAATGATACAAGGCATAGATTTACCTTTAAACTGTGAATTAAACGATTGATGCAATATTTTTGAGCTGTTAAAAACTACGTTTAATTTCATTCCATTATAAAGAAATTTTAAGCCGAAAGGGTTTCAGTTAACTAATGACTGCAAATAAGCACCACGTCCATGATTTTCCTAAAAATATAACCATTCTAGCCTTCATCAAACGATAAATTCGATTAAAAAGTAAATTTGTTTTTAATACTCTTTAAAAGCTCAGGAGCACGCTATGTTCCATTTATGACAATAATAATATCAATGATTTACAAGTAATCGTTTTATACAAATAACATATACTCACGCCTTTTTCCTGGAAGGGTAGAACTTAGTTGCACTTGCACTAGCATAAGAACGTAGACCATTAATTGTTGCAATTGTTTCCCCACGAATAAGTCAGCTAACAATTCCTTCCAAAAACTCATTCTTTAAAAAAATACTGACAATTATTTACACTGTTGTTACACTCACTATAAAGTATTATGTTCAATAATGAATTCTTTATTGCATCTAATTAATAGAACAGTATTAATTTCTTGTCTTGAGCCATCGTTGCGGTGCATTCACAGCGTCACATCCCGTTCGCCCACGCAGCACGCATCGCTCGAGCTTTCACAACGCAGCAGTAGCGTTGCAATGCTTAAGATAATTCCTTTTCGTATTTTGCTCTGTTTTTTAGCTGTTAACACGATATTCGTTTTGAAATAAACTGTTACACGTGAAGGTACACTACACATTATACTAATGTATAACTTGAAAATCAGTCTAAGTAAAATTCGTGATTTGTATCGGTTTTGGTAATTGTACCACTAGTTGGTAATTTAGATTATTTATTTCAGGTAGGAGTTACTTGCTCAGCTACTGACTGGGAGGTACCACGCATTCTTACACTTAAATAAATAATTTCACACATATATTTTGTCAACGTCCATTTTAAATAAGAATACCTATCACCATTATTAGATGATTTACGATACATGAGACCGTATTAAGAAAGTGCCGTGATTTTTTTTTTCACAGACAAATATAAAGTCGATTCTCTGCACTGATTTACTTATTTTTGCAGTTATGTATTCTTACGTTACAGTAGTTAATTAGAATCGATATGTGACGTATCAACTGATACCAAGGTTATTTAATGAGGATTATAAGCTTCAATATTATATATATATATTAACTAATATTCGATCCCACAATTAAACCAAAATGCACCAGAGCTTCCGAACAAAATGGTTCAACGAGATAAGATTAACTGGTGCAGATAGTCCTATTGAGCTCGCGTCCTCCCCTAATTTTTGGGAGGCTGCTTCTGTCAGGCTTCAGTCAGCGCTGGCGAGCTGCGCGCGCGCACGCATCCGGTATCACGTCCCGGTCCCACTTTCCAATGTTTGTTTGTATCACGTGACTTTCTAATCCAGAATTTATCACCCTTTGAATAAGGTGAAAAATACGTAGACCACATATTTAAACGTATAATTTAATGTTTTTCTGTTAGTGAGACGTCGACGCTTTTATTAAGCTGCGGACACTTTACGACTCGCAGTGCGCTTAAATAACGTGCATAATGTGACAGATGCATCTGTAACGGTCTTGTCTTGGTTTGTCGTAGCGATCCAGCGATATGAGGCCTTCGATACTTATTGTTTATGTTATCGCTCTGGCGATCGTCGCCGGTGAGATAAGGATCAGGGGTAAAGTGAGGAAAAGACACACGCACAGGAGACACCGCGCTATCCTCCCGCCGTGTAATTTCAACGAGACGATTATCGAAGACGAGTGGTCCTTGATGGAAGCGATAGCCAAGTCGAAGTACATATTTACGGGCAAAGTGCTGAGCGTAAAGAAGTCTAGGCCGGAAAGTGTGCGGGGGAAGAGATCGAATCTGTACAGAGTTTTTATGCGGCGAGTGTTAAAGGGGACAGTGAATGAGTTGAGGTCTTTTGTGAAGTTCGAGGATGGTTCGGAGACGCTCAGTGGCTCTACAGTTGTGGTGGAAAAGCCAAGGGCGCGGGAGTCTTGCGCCCCGGCACCGCGACCCAGACTTTCTGCTATATTTCTCAGTGACGGAGTGTTCACTGATGTGCCAAGACCGATTCCGAGGTTGAGGCTGCTGACCGATCCTGTACCACTGACACTCTACCATTTGGACAGAGTCAATGCCGCTGTAAAAGGTAGGTTAATCTTCTTATCATGTTGTATACTGTATACATTTATAAATATACCTATATTGTGTTCACAAGGGTATACCTTGTAGCCCGTATACCTATGAAAGTTCAAAAGAATAGCTCTTGCAATTGTTATAATAACCCTTTCATAAATTACAATGATGTGTGGGTTGTACGTGTATCAATAATGTTGATCGTGAAGGCATTAAGCGGTGAGTTTGATCGACATCTTGACAACTGTTCGTTAAGTTAATGGATCGACCGGTCGGCGCATCTTTGGTTCGCGTAACACAAACATAGCCCATAAGCAACAATCAATACATATTACCGTATATGGATTATCTATAATGCAAACAAATTCCAATTAGTTGAACAAATATTACGACGTGAGTAAATGCCACTCGTAAACGAATATAATAGAGTGTCATCCCTATCCTACGCGTTAAGCAACGTTCAATAAATTTTAAGTGATATTTTTATTTGTCTCTTAATGGGCTGAGAGCCAGACACATTTATCTGTATAAGTGGTTTTATTCTTTTTTATAGTTGGTGTTAGCTTAACCAATTTCGTGCCATTATCATAAACGTTAATTCTCTTTCGTATTCTGGAGGAATGTCGAGAGTTTGCGCATAAAAATGTAAATAAAATAACGCCGAGATGGAATTTAATTCAATTCGCAGGGTCAGGAATAGACTTTATTCCGAGTCAAATACTGTGCTATAAATTTTATTGCGAAAGCCATTTTAACCTAAAAATTCCGGGAAGATCCAATTTAAAGCTCGCATAATCCGACGAGATGAGTATCTTGCTCATTTGTAGTCCAGGCGGAGGCTGCGTGTGTTCTCGGGATGAGTCGGAGTTCATATCTAAGGCACCACATCTAGGCTCCCACTACCACGTCGTAAAGAAGCGTCCGAACTTCACGTGTAGTGTCAGACGTATAACTTAGCAGTCGAGACTATATACACTCTAGTGACCGCACGATCCGAGAGTATCCCAACACATAAACAGGATCCACACGTAAGCGATTTAATCTGCTTCATTAGACGCGAAGACGCAACATGGTCGCGTGAGACTGACTCCCCTTTATTAAATTTGTTTGATAAACGATGCAATAAGTACAATAAGCTTGCACTCTTTAATCAAAAGGCAGAATTTAAAAGACCACCCATATAATTGACAATTTAACAGCGGTAATTCTCTACACACTAAACATATCTCTACAAAAAATGTACACAGTAGTTACATTTTATATTTTAATTTTGAGAAAAAATTGCCATAGACGTTGTTATAAAGTTTTCTCATATTAAGTAACTTTATAGGTAGTAATCACCACTGGTGTATTATTTGAGCTTTGGTGCTTAGTTAGCCAATTTCTATAATAATAATTATTCATTTATTTCAGGTGACTATGGACCCATACAACACATACTTATTCTAAAATAAACAAAACTAAGCAATATTTAAATATCTATCGATACATCTATCATCGAAATTAATGGAAATTGAATTAATCAAAAGCTGTGTAATCCAGTACTATCAAAATGGTCCTAATGAGTGGAGACCGGTAAAAAAAATTTTACTTTTCTGTCACGTATCTCTAACGTGTCAAACTTGAGTATGAAAACTGTCAGACCAATGTTTTCAATTTGTAACACATGCCTATCCAGGACGATATAAACACTTGATACGAAGTCCTGTCTCACGCCAACCATGAGTAGGAAACCCACCTATGGTTACTAACTATTGGTAGAGATTCAAAACAACTGACATTTAGTAAGGGCTTTGATTTCATACCTGTCTTTGAGCCAACCAATTGTGCTCTTTTCTTCTAGAAGGCTGATTCCATATCAAACCTTAAACCAGCCAATCGAAAGCGCTCTTTATGCGTCGTTTCCAACTTCTAAAGTGGTTATTAATTAAGCGGTATGGATTTCGTAGGGAAATTGCGCCTATTAGCTGTCCACCGGTTTAATGCTGTGCATCCTATACTGGAAGTAGATCAGTGATATATATAGATCGCCGTGTATATCTAACGGCGGGTATATCTAACTATCATCAAGAAGGCGTTATGGACTGGGGAGAAAGTAATGACTACGATCATTCGTCACAGCCGAACCACACACGAAGATTACTACTGGCACTACAGTAAAGACATCAAATTAAGTATCATTAATCTATGGTTAGATCTATGGTGCTGTCTTACGTGGATATGACAATTAAGAAGCATTGCTTGCAAGGGCGCATGAACCAATTTTTTAATTATTATTTTTACTTAAGTATTTACGAGTGAGCTATTTATGAGCTAATGCAAAACCTAAAATGTTATTCTTTTACTGTTTCATTTTACCACTGTTTCAAATTTATTATTTAATTCTCTTTGTGTTTTTAATGTATACGAATAGTATAATATCTAATTAATATTTATATATGTAGGTAGCTACACAAAAATATCATGTTTATTTCGTTAGTCTAAATATATATAAAATTAACACTTAATGAATAAGTCGTCGCCTGTGCGACGATGTGTCGCCGATATCTAATCTATGTTATGAAAAGTTTTTGATTTATGCTCTTGTCAGTCTTGATCCAAAACTAATTTATGTGGATCACCTATTTTATATATAGAGCTCCATAAAATAATTGTCTTAAAACTAGGATCGTCACATTTCATTCCAAAGTTTTAATGACTAGATTGGAATGTGACGTTAAGAATGTACACTTCGTAATATTTCACCGGTTGCTATAAAGTAAGCACTTACACTTTGTGAAAAATGTTAAAAATATAAAGTGCGACGTTGAAGATTCGTCAAGAGCGCGATACCTGCCCGCCCACGCCCGTACCACTTTCCAAATTCCTCTTGTAAGCGCTTGCAATCACCTACGACGTACGTGCGGCGACGAATAACAGCCTTTTTAAACTTGTTTCATATAAAAATCTTACCAAAGCCGTTTCAATAGGAGAAAAACAGACAACAATGAAGCACAATTTGGAGAGTACATCGCCATTGTCAATTCAGAGCTTTATAATTTGGGACTGGGACGTGGGCTGTGATTGTAGACAGAAAGTAATGAAATGATCGAATACGAATTGTGACCTTAACAATCAGATAATAAAAGATCCTTTAGGATAAAAATAACTTCGTACAGCTAAGAATACTTTATACATCGCATACAGTGAATTTGATGAATCTGCATAACGCAATTATTTCAAACTGTGGAAAAGTCCGAGCGATTCAACCCCAACTGAGGGTGCATGAATATTCAGGGCAGCCGGAACGCGCGTAGGCAATAACTGTTAACTTGAACCGCGGCGTGCATCCGACACCGTGTCCTTTCTGTTATTCTGCGGTCGACGCGTCCCGGCATATCCCTCGCGCGTCCAATAACGCGATTCCATTTTTTTATTGGCAAATCCACAAACAATCAACTAAAGCTCCGATAGCTTTGTCCCTTCAACTTGCAAAACCCGCCGACTAGCACGCCACTAATTAACTCACATACGAGAGATTAACGTAAAACCACATTTGTTTACGTTGATGAAGGTTGCATTGTATTGCGAGGTGTTCCAGTCTACGCGTGAGGCTGCGCCGGCGCACGCGTCTCGGTGGCGCCTAACCTCAGGTTGCGCAACATTGTGTCTCGTTTACGATCAAAAGTTTTGACGCCACGCGACCGAAATGGCTCTAATACACATTCACTCGAAGACATAACGGCGGACGTTCACAACCACAATAAAAATGAAGCTTCACTTTTTAGTATTATCGTTTTACTACATCACGATAATTTACGCCCAGTTCCGTCTAAAGGGTGTTGCGAAGAAGCGGGATACGGTTCTCCGCAGGAAAGACACAAATGCTCCCAAATGTGTTTTAAACGAGACGATAACTAATGACTACGAGATTCTGTCGTCAGCGGTGTCTGAATCTAAATACATTTTCACAGCGCGAGTGTTGAGCGTGAGGAAGATAAAGCGGACCAAGCCCGGTGCCAAAGTGTACATGGTGTACAAACTGTACATGCGGCTAGTTATGAAAGGAAACATCGACGAGTTGAAAAGTCACGTCTTTTCAGGGGACGAGCGCACTCTCAACGGTGCGATTGTGTTTGTCGACTGGCTTCGGTCGAACAAGTGCGCTTACAAACTGTACAGGCACTCGTCGGGCATATTTTTGAGCGACGGTTTTCACGAAGGCACGAGCGGAAACCGCCGACTGCGACTGTTGAACGAGCCTCTTCCATTGTCACTTTACGATTTGGATAGAGTTAATGCCGCTTTAAAAGGTAAATGTTTATCTGTCATATAAGGTGTCGGTCTTAGTGTGCACACACCAGCTATAAAAAAATGTTTTATTGTTGGCTCTGTATCTATGCGGGCGACCATAAATTGCTCCTACACCAAATAAAGACATCAACATTAACAACGTCAAAATACACACGAAATAAGAAATATAATTTTTGTCTCAGTTTACGCTGATTTGGTATGCGGCGGTTTTATCTGAAAAATCGTAAAAAGCTTTTTATTTTATGCATGCAACTGCCACGTCAAGGATTAACGTTGATGTCAGATAACAGAAATTATTCTATACATTTAACACAAAAACCATTTTGACAGGCACATTTGAAACCCAGATTATATCGGATTTCGGTATTTTATTATAGGAAATTTATAATTGCGTTCGGTGAGATGTGAGTTTTTGTTTATTGGTGCCCAATATAGCCTGAGCACGATTTATGTTTTTAAGTCAGTGGCGAAATGTTTGGTAGGCGCTAAGCCTCCGTATTATGTAACTTACAATATCATTATGGCCGGTATTTGAATATGTTTAACATGTTTTAATATAGTAATAATATATTTTTAGGTCTAGTTTTAATTCTTGTTCGATATATGTTAGAGGCACTAGACCACTTCAAGATGAAGTGGTCCACAGAAATATTTTACATTCGTTTCATTAAATTTGTCTACTATTGATTCTTGGTAGTACATGAAATAGGTCATTTGAGGTACCATTATACGTCTCAGGCGGTACGACTTGTGTGGGCGAAGGTTGTGAACCGTGCAATTTAAACAGAGAACATTAAAGACTGT
This sequence comes from Chesias legatella, assembly GCA_947359385.1. Classification (NCBI taxonomy): domain Eukaryota; kingdom Metazoa; phylum Arthropoda; class Insecta; order Lepidoptera; family Geometridae; genus Chesias; species Chesias legatella. The sequence goes on from OX375772.1 coordinate 5,695,331, forward strand.
AAATTTAATGCCTTATTGGGCTATTATATCTACCCACCTTCCTATGCGAGCCTACCAATATTCATTGTAGTCCAAATAGGGATCATAGGCGTACAATATCACGTAACCGTGGCAAAGTTAGCGAAATTCAGTAGGAGAGAATTACATATATGACATTTCGGTAACCAAACATCGAGGCGTGAACATCGCAGAAATCGGCGAAACCCGACACGCCTAAACTAAACAATTATAAATAACCTAAATAAATATAAAACATCAGACTATTTAAAAAATATTAAATTACATATATTAAAATAAATAAGATTCACTAGTAAGTATTAATTTCATAAATGAGATCGTGATGGTAGTGAGATATATGCCTGGGTTTCAATCCGAAGAGCATTGGCACAAATCCAGACGTATAACAATGAGTTTATCGATTGAAAAATGTATGTGCGCAAAACCACGAGCTTGATGTTGATGATGATGATTGATGTTCTCGAATTCAAACAAGAAGACATATGTAAAGTGCGCGAAAGGAGCCTTATTGAGGTGCATTTTAATAATTTAACACACTGTTTCAAGATAATCAAGTACTAGTTTTAATAAATCTCAAAAAATCCTCATCGTTCGATTTCGCATACCTTTCTTCGTAATATCATCAATAATATAAATTAAAAACATAATTATTAATTAAATTGTTTTTAATGGTATTTTTTTAAGACTTTACAATTCCACGCAGTTTATTCCATGAAAATATTGAAATAAATGTTATAATCTAGAAGTCGTAATCTATAGAGGCAGGAAATCCTCACCCTCAAGGTACCACAGTACTTTTTCATAACCTTACCAGCCACAGGTTATTTGGTAGGTATAAATTATTTTAATATAACTTTTATTATAATCTATAATAATCTATTAAAGACATAATTTTATTCAGTTTATATTGTGATGGTACCAAATTTCACTATCCGCAATTCTTCCGCGTGTATATATTAGCACCAACAGATATAAAGTTCAGATGTCACAAAGAAGAAATACACGTACGATTATTACGTTCTCTACGCAAATATGAAGTACGTTGACATATTTCCAAGCACAATTTCCCCTCTGAGTTTATATTAAACAACCGTGTAGTGTGAGGGGGTATTATTGCCTGTAAATGTCAGAGTATAAACTGTGGCATGTCAATAAAATGTACTTACAAGGGTTGAAGTCCAGATGTAATTAAATTGCTATGCGACAGTTTAGCACCCTTCGGCAGACCCGTAGTGCCCGACGAATAAACTATGAGCGCCGCCTTCGCATCTCCTATTAAAACGACAATCCTTTGTAAAATATGATTTCAATTATTCAGTTAGCTCATCTTAAACTTTATTACGTTGACGCTTCCGTTTTAATCGGGGAATGAGTCTGAGGCAACAATTAGACGAAATTAATATGAAATTAATTGAAGTATATTTCGAACCGAAACTTTGAGTGGTTACCACAATTGGATTTACAAAACTGAAGTGAAAATTTTACAATTGTGATGCAGTGATTGAAATGAAAATATAAATGTATCGCCTTTCATGTTATTCTCGATATAACTTGAGCGATAAGTTGAGACACATTGATTTGACTGATTGTTTTGGTCTGAAATCAAATAATAAAATATTAAAAAATAATAATAAAGAAACGCTGACTCAGATAATACAAAGGTGGGTAGATTTTTTGAATAAGTAAAAACAATTTATAAATATAGATAAATATTTTCAAATTTTGCCAGGTCCGAATGAATCAATGCGTATGGTGCCTGGAAGCCATTCCTTAAAACTTTCAACATTTCCTTCCGATATGGGAGACCGAAAAGTGATAATAACTTCATAATACTGTATTAAGACTTACAAATCGTTTGAGAGTTAACTTTTACTTAATTTTAGTTTTTTTTTATGATTGTGTCTACACATTACCATCTATATCCAAAATATGAAAAGCTTGTAATTGGCAACCAGGTAATTGATAGAATTCTTATATATTTTTATGTAAATACTTACATATTAACACCCGGAACACACATCTATGTTTGTCCTGGGTGGAAACTGAACCCACAACCTACTCGTACAGTGCAGAAATGCAAAGTTGAGGCAAGGTTTAATTGTTGAGGCAAAATTTGGATTACCTGTAAGCATTTTAATGAACCACCAATTAAGTAACGAATAAGTTTGAGCTTATGAAATATGAATTGGGCTTCAAACATAAAATGTTAAGGGTAACTTTCAAAGATACTTAAGTCGGACAACAAAGGAAGCCTGGGACTGTAACAATTACTTATCAAATACTTCTAAATTAGTACTAGGTACATTATCTGGCTGCCTAATTAAAAGCTTTGAAAACAAGAACCTATTGTTATTGTCTGAATAAAAAAAATGGGAATCAGTACCTAATTTAATTATCTCTTTCTACTGAAAGAAAATAAACAATGAAAATCTAATTGGACGATGTTTTCTTTTTCGGGAAAATAATCTTATGTTATTATTCAGAAGAAAAATTAAAAATAGAAGACTTACACTAATTATTAGGTAAAAGAATCGCAAAGAAGATGGCACACACGGTGCCAAACTTTAGAAAATAAGGATAGAATAGTATTATATATCGTTATTATACACCATATGTAAGAACATACAAAAATACTGCTGAAGACATATAAGTGGCACAATGAGCGGCCTTATCGCTAAAAGCGATCTCTTTCAGACAACCTTTGGATGGACAGGATATATGCGGACAACTACGAACATTCATTAAACTGTAACTATACATATCAATGTTTGTAAAATACATAGACATGCTATACTTACCACTATACTACTACATGATAGGACATATTTCAATATAGGAAGGTACAATACATAAACATACACAGAATAATATTATGATAGTAGTAGTAACAAGGTAGACTCTCGTATAGAAATAGGCAGTGATAGAAGCATTAACATTTACATTTTCACACAAACGAAACTCATGTATATAGAGCAATACAAAACCTAGTTTACCTCACAGCGTTGGGTAAGGCTCTACAAGGACATATCGTGACAATGATTTCCTAAACTCGTAGGTAATCCTGTTCATTTTGTTCCATGTTAGCGTTTCAATGGTCGCACACGTCTGCGTACAACCAGCTCACCCACGCTAGTCGTAGATCTCACGGAGTGACTCACTGATTGTTTTGTACAGCAATATCGCAATTTGACTTGATATACCTACGGTATACATAATCTCAGATTGCATCAAAAGTACGATATTTTTGAAGGTATCTTTCCTACGCGACTCTTAATTTTACAAATATGTTATTTGACCGATACTAGGGGCACAAGGCTACCAGTGTATAAAATTCGTCAGTGGATGATAGTGATAGATTAATTTTCCCAAATGTAAAAACATTTGTTTTTGACCTTGTGTATTACGACATATATTGAAAGATAAATTTATAAAAAGATCGATTGAAGTTTTAGTAAGAGTAGTATGTCTATTAAAAATAATACATGGCATCGAAATTACTAATGCTGCGTCCGTAGGTGATCTTTTGATTTCTACACGTGTCCCCCGGGCGTTGCTTAAAGAACAACCCAAAATAGCAGTAGAACTTGTGCTAAGTTCGCCTGGAGAAGTACTGCCACCACACCTGGTAATCTGCCGCCAAGCAGTAATGCACTCGTATTGCTGTGTTCCGGTGGAAAGTGGGTGTCGGTGAAAATGCAGGCGCATGAGACGTAACATCCCCGTCTCAGGGTAATGGACCCCACACAATGCAACTTGAGTCATCTCGCACTTTGGTGGAGAGGACTTGAGCCGTATTGTTGTTATCTATAGGCGGCGGGCGGTTACCATTTAACATCAGTTGGGGCAGCAGCTCGTTGCGACACGTAAATAACATATAGCCTTTTTCCTAGATGTAAAATTATGCTACTTAATGTTACTTACCTGGTGAAAAGGGACGACTTTCGTCCATCGGTAAAATCAAAAATCCTCAGTGGAAAACATAACTTACATCGTCCCCAAGAAAATAAGGCGTATATAGAAATACGTTCATATCCTGTAACAGGAGTAATATTCAAATGGTTCCAATTTGAACTCCCACAAGACCTCATGGCTGACATAAAACAGCGGCAGTAACAAAATAAACTTAAGAAAAATATCATTTTTACAATTTAAAAAATATGAACATAATATTCCTTCTGTTTACTGTCTATATCTTTATCGTTGATCTGCTTTATTTTCAATCACCGCTATAAACTAACATAGTTTTTTTATGGCCGTGTACATAGTTGTTAGGGTATTACAGTATCCGTAGCAGAAACTGTTACTAAGTGTTGGGTAATCTGTGACTGTAAGATCAATAAAATCACCCCCTGTAGTGTTGGGAGAGCGGCGACCTGTCCAGAGAATTTTATTCATACACACCCGAACAGTATCAGGGACGTGTGAATGATGTTGGGGTGGATTTCTTAGCAGTAACAGCATATACGAACTTCATACATAATATATATACTACTAGTATATACATATTATGTATAAAATTTGTCCGGGGAATTACGGATAAAAAGACGATATGAAAAGAGAATAGCGCTTTACATCTAGCGCTCAAACCGCCAACAGTCTTATAAAAAATGATTAGCAATTCCGACTTTGAAAAAACGTTGGGTTTATAGAAGGAGTACTGTAGTTTCTAATATACACGATGTATTAAATTTTAATGTAATCAATGGGGGTCATTTCGAAATTATAAGAGAGACTATGAGACTAGTAGTCTACGAAATTATACAGTGTGTTTGCTTATTTTTAAGGTGCAGTCTATACTGACGGACCGGTAGGTAAATGCAATATTCTTGATTCATATATTCATATATGATTCATATCCCATCTACGTTACTGATACTGAATGTTTAAAAGGACCAGTTCACGCTCATATCCTTATTCATTACGCTATCGGAAAACTCTCCGGTGGTCGCGACATGTAAAATAATGGCTTTAACGTGTACTCATAGTTAATGGGTACTTAGTACCAATAAAAGTAATGCTTTGTGAAAGCGGAAACGAGTATCCGTAATCTGTACTGATAAAACATATTTTAATTGCAACTCATCGTTTTGCGAGTTTATCTAACTTGATTATGTACTGTTAAGTTATATACGTTCGTCTCTTGTAAGAAGCCGTCCAAAGAGTCTCTGAGACGGTTCACTGATTGTTTCAGTAGTTAACTTGATCTACGAGATAAAAATGTGAAGCTACTGAAATATCCTACATGTACTGTAGTAGTCCTATAATAATTAAATTTTGATGTGCGTAAGTTTCTTAAGGGATGCAGAAAAGGAGCCTGGATTTTGACTATATCTTTGATTACAAGTATAGAGGTATATATTCCGGTACATATAATGTTTCAGGGGAAGTCTCGTCACTGCAAGCTCAAACTCAGTGAGCATTTAAAAGCTCGATTAGAACGCAAGCCAGCAACGAGCTTTTCAGCGCGTTTTCTAATGCATCTTTTGATAGCGCTCGAGTCCAGCAATCCATTAATGAAACGCAGGCATTGCCAAAACATCTAATCCAGCTGCGCATTGTAATACCGCACAACAGAACAATAGTCTGATTTGATTGAGATCATCAATACCCTAGCGCCATTATATTGACGCATTAACTAAACTAATATCAGCTGATACTGAACCCGGGGGTAATTATGACGTCACTATACGGATGTTGGTTTCATTAATTTTCTTCACATGAATGGCTGGTATTGGTATTGGCTGTAGTGATTACGTCACTGATTCCAAAAGCGATCTATTGAAGCGTGTATTGTGCTTTTGCGGTTTGAAAAATGTTGTTATTAGCTTATACAATGAGAGTTCAATAAAGAATATGTGTAAAATATTAGTAATTAAAGTGTCTAAAAAATTTATAATTTATGAAGACACATTTAATTCATTATTTATGTAAAAATTATATGAACTTATTAAAAGTTTGCTGACATTTAATAAGTTCATAAAAGACGATACCTTCATAACTTTCGGCTTTTACACAACTTTTTTGTTGTTTTGTTCCAGTGAAGCACACGGACATCATTATCGAAAAATATATATTAACTTCGTCACATAATTTATAATTTTACCTACGAACAAGTAATTGAAATAATAATATAAGATAATAATATGTCCTATTAAATTAAATAGCTATGTTAAGTTGGTAACATACAGAATCGCTTACCCGACATTTTCAAATTATGTTTGAAACTGCTTCATAAATCTTACGTAGTACTCACCGACATACGCACTTTCTCGTACATCCATACAATTTACGTCCAAGTTTCCTTCGAAATGACTAATGATGGTTCTGTGTATAATGGAATATACACGTAACTAGGGAACGCGTTCAGAAGTTGCAAAACTAAGGATACCTGACGTTTTAATGCGTACCTACAGTTCATAATTTTGAACAGAAGTTTAAAATTACATTTTATGTACGTTATAGTGTCAGAAATATCTTCTTATTCTATTTGATTGATTTATTATTTTTATAGCCCAGTTCTAACTAGCAGACTGCTTCAGATAAGAAAAAATGTTTAACAAAGCTAAGGTTTTATACCATTTCAACTTCTAAGTTCCAAATTTCCTAGAAATTGGGTATGCGTGTATGAAACAGTTCTTTATATCACGTTTATAAGCTCCTATGAGTCAGATGATGCGTCACCTAAATTTGAATCATTTTAACTACAAAAATTATACATTTAATGAAAATAAACATATACTTTTAGACGTAGTTTCACCAACCAATTATAAAGATACAGTCCAAAATTCCACTGTGTGGAAATAAAACACTATCCAAAACAAGGCGCAAAGAAGCCGAAACATTACCCAATGCATCATCCATACTTGGCTCGAGTATGAGATGTCCGATTACAACTCGCTTAACACCGTTTAAAGTATATATTAACGGCTCCACAGATGCGACATAATTTATTGATGTGCATCTAAGTGGCTTCCCACTTATGGTGGTCACACACGCACAGATTTAAGTAAACACGTAAATATCGACAGCGGACTTTGTTTCAGAGCCAGTAACTACCTTAGCTAGCGTCTAGTACTAGGGTTAATATTCGTCAAACTGTCGGTTTACCCAATTCCAGTAACACCAACAAACATTTACAAGCAGGTCAACACATTTAGCCATTCCACTTAGCGCTGGATAACTAGCGTCCACATTCATTGGAACTTAACATCTCTGTGGGCGGGTGCAACCGTGAGAAACTCATAACCCCATAGGTGTTTGATATTCCGTGTGACTAGTGGGTAGCAACTAGGGATGTACGGCTTGGCCAGTTTATCTTGGCCACTCGGAACTTCGTGGGTTCTTGCGTTAGCGGTTTTTATATTCGCAGAAGTTACGAGACCTTGAGTTTATTTCGATAAAGTAAGCCCGCGAGTACCTTTACTATTACTAATCGTATTACAGGTTTTCTCAAACCAATGTTGACCATGCGCTTGACAACGTGTCTTAGAATTGTGGTTTCTAGGAAGTACCGGTTAACTCATCATAAATTCCTTTTATGGATCTTGATTGATTGACAATGATGGTTCTGGTGGCATTAATTTATTATTTTTATGTTCAAACTTCTTTTCCCTCCCAAATGTATGAAAAAAACAAAACGTGCCAAATAAAATATAGCAAACATGACTTGTGTTAGGTATCCGTAGATAATTCTAGTGGTGATATTCCACATCACACCATCACTAATACAATAATATGACGGAGACATAGGGCAACGGGCTTAATTTGGTTTGACAGTTCTAAAATTAGGTTTGTAGTCAGTGTCTCAATAATCTAAAATTAGTTTAGATTATTTAGAACAGAAACCATATATGTTCGGTAAAGCCTTAAAGTTTTGAAATGTGTTCTTTATAGGATGTTGTAAGCACAAATAAGAACTTTTTCAAATTCAGCCTTGCTCTTAAACCGCGCGGCAGAAATTGTCTAAGCCTAAAATTCAACCAATAATCCAGAGTAAATTGTTCCAAAAAATAGTAAAACATTTTATTTCCCTAAATATTTCAAAGAAAACACATGTTTATTGTATGTACTGGATTCAAGTTTCTATCTATTCAGGTTAGAATATATTTCTAGGGTCGTTCACAACATATTTTATTGGCATTTTAAGAGCGGCTTAAGAATTTAAAATATTCCCTATCCTTACATAAACGTTAAAGCATTTTACGTCCATATGAATTCCAAGAGAAGGCTCATGAGATACGGTAGTTGACTGCCGCAAAGCGTAGAAATTCTCTTTCTGTGCTCAGATGTTGGAGATGGTGCGGGTTTTACCTATGACTTTGGTCGATAATAAATTATTGGATACAAAATTGAAACCCACACGTTCAATATGAAAAAAGTAATTCTTTCTATCTCTCTTGTCTAATCTCTTCTATCTAGACATAGAGGCACCAAAGTTCAAAAAAAAATACCTTCTTATGCATAAGCACCATCTTGGGCAAATGTTTGATATTTTAAACTACAATTTGTTTCTCTCAAAATAAAAAAGAGAAATGAGATTAAATTCTAATGTAACTAATATGCATGGGTGAAAAAAATTGTAACTTACTATTTTCTACTATCACAGTTGTACCTAATCATCATCGCTTCCTTGCTCTGCGAACACACCATCCTCCATTTTCAATACACTTGACACAAATTGCTCGTGAAGCGCAAGACGCCGTTTAAATAATCACCAACCACTTGTGCATACAATCACTAACTTTATGCGGCATAAAGTTAGTGATGGCATAAATTATGCCAATACCATAGCCATCAGTACTATTTCTTCGATAATTTGTTTTATGTGATGCAGTTACGGTACGAGCCGACGGCCCACCTGGTGTTAAGTGGTAACCTCTGCCTATAATAACCGATGTGACTTGGGTCCTCCCCTACTAGGTACGAAAAGACCCAAGGCACATCGTATGCGTCCGTAACTCTGAGTCGTGTAGGTGGAATATCTCATGTGCCTGTAATTCCACCACCTTTAAAACCGGAACACTGTAACGCGAACGCGTTACTGCTTGGCGGTAGAAATGGGCATGGTGGTAATACTTTCCCGGACGAATTTGGCGTGAGTTCTAATGCTGAAAAATACTCAGCGTGAAATGTAACAACCAAATTGCTAACACATACTAACATGCTCAATGTGCAATTGTGTAAAACTTATTATATATCATCAATTTGATGAATAAGTTAATGATTGATTAGGACAAGATGAGAATCGCGAATGTGAGCACACGTGAAGATCAGGAAAGGTATTGTCGCATAGTGCAAACAAATCTTTCCAAAAAATAATGATGAAAGCTATAATCGTACGAGGAGATCTCGCTTATGACAATCGCATTTAAGAATGTGATACATATCCCCGAGTTTCAATCCGGAAGTCACCGGTTCAAATCATGACGCGAGCTTTATTAACTGAAAAAAAAAACGCTAATTTATTTTGCGCGCTCGATGTATTCCAAGTTTTCAAATCGGTAATAGAAAAGATCGTGACGAAATATCCAATACACAAAACTCGAATACATGTGTCTATTGCACGAGTTCTTTGAGACACACTTTCATCAATTTGACACCATGGTTAGGGAAACCTCGCAAACACATGAATGTACTATTTCGCATAAGAAAATCTTCTTTTCTAGGGTATATAAAGTTATATTAAAAATTATATCAAAAACTTTTGGTTCACAAACGAAACAAAGAAATGTAGGCTTCACAAACCTTATTTACAAATGAATAGGAATACAAAGTTATTGTATGAGGTTTGCGCGCTTTGATACGCGTTGAAAAACCGACAGCATTGTAAACACTGACAAAACTATGCAAATGCGGATTGTGCACAATTGAGTGAATGGATATTGTTTTATAATCTGCTTTAAAATTTATCACTTATCTGGATTCTTTTGGTAATAAATAAAAGATAATTAAACTCGAATTATGTTTTGGTAATGAAGAATATTTTTAGAGTTCAGAACAGGCGTGTAATAACTTTTAAAGGATATTGCTAAGGAACATCAAAATAGGAAAGCGTTAGTTATGGTAGTTGAAATGAAACTAGATCTTTAATTGAGTTACGTTGATTGATGACGAAAGACAAAACGCGAATTGTGGAAGATCTAGAACAATTTTTTGAATTAATTTATTTACAGTTACTGGCCATATTTCACTCAATTTCACTACTTCTCAATAAATCTATTTCAGCCTTATTTATATACCTTATTATGCCTTATTTATTATACCATGGTAAGTCATGTCCTAATTTTACTTATAGGTTATTTTATTATACGGTATTATACTTATATATTTACTTATACTTATATATATCATCATCTCACAGCTTTTCTTCGAATGTCCAACTTATTCTATTAAATGCACATTTAAAGTAAAGTAGATAGAGGTAGATGTTCTAACATAACTACACAGATTCTCATAAAAGACAACCCTATTTTAAGTAACATATCTTACAATTACACTCTATGTTCTTAAAAACATAACATTAAAGTCAAATCAATACCAAACAAGTTTATTTTTAATTATTAATTATGGCCAATGATCTGCTAATCGATACAATGTATCGATTGGCAGATCATGGGCGATAATTAACCTTTTAGATGTCATCTAAAAGGTTACCGCATTATATTTTGGTGTAGGCATACCCAAAGGCTGTGTTACTTTGTTGCGAGGTATGTTGCACAGCCAATGGTAATGTTTGCCTCCGATTGGTTAACTGGCAAACAGACAGTAATAAAACAAACAGTTGTCGACGTGGCATTTGCATGGAATGTGAACACGAGTTTATGGTCATTTGTGAATTACAGATGAGCAACTGTTTTAGTAGCCTTTGTTTCAATTGGAATAATCGTATTTCAACTCAAAGCCAGGAAAACAGAGATTTAAAAAATATTGGTTTTTTACCATTAATATCAAATTTAAAAATGTGATACAGCAACTAATACTCGTAAGTTACTGTGACTTTTGTTGGTTTTAAAACAACAAAAGTCATTTGTCATGATTTGGCTATGTCATAAAACTATCAGTACCTACAGGAAAAAATGCAATTATTTAGATTCGATTTTGAAACAAAGCATTGGCGGAAATGAACTCACCACTTTTCGCATCTCTGTTCCTGTCATGATGTTAATGTAGAGACCCATTGTGGCTTTGCCCGCTCCTTCAGGACAGAGTTTTCAACCTACGAGTTCAAATATTAACTTGAAATAAACGATTAGTCTGAGAGCTAGCGTTTGTGCTACGGCTAAATGCCCAATTATAATACCTAATGAGTCCATTAAATACCTATAACACCGCGACTAAATCGCGTTCCTTCAAGATAGTCTGGCCAAGATTAACGAGCGTAACGTGCAAAACGTTTAAACCCATTTCCAACTGAAATCCGACCAGTCAGTTCCATATATTAGTGCCGGGAGCGTTCCTGGCACAAATTCCCATCACTTACATTAACCAAATTAGTTAGCTTTAAGCTCACGAACTAGCCGGATCCAGGTCATTATGCGAACGGGCTGAATAAATTACTAGGGATACGTTTCTGTCATAGTATTGATTAATAGCCTCATTGGGGGGACGTTATCGACATTGGATTGTGTGCGACTACCAGAGTGTGCTTATTATGATCTCACCGCAGTGACTGAACAATCCTGTATATTTTTAGCGTTAAAAATCAATAGATCTGAATAAATTACAACAGATACATAGCTTCCGCACAATTGTATCATGATTATTTTAAAACTTCGCTTCACTGCTTTAAAGCTAATTTAAAATGATATATTTTCGATGCAAGCTTAAGGGAATATTTTATCTTTCGACCAAAATAATAGGAGATAGATATCCTATACAAAATTAAAAGATATATTTTGAAACCGAAAATCACTCTTAAAATTAAATTCTTCATACGATCACTGAATCAATTAAAAGCCAGCGATTCAAGTGCTAATGTATGAAGTTGTTAATCTCAATCAACATGACAAAGTTCAAAACAATGAACACTGTAGCTGAGTTCAATCACTGCAAAACAAATGTAGAACTTACTTACTATTGTATTATTGGATCGCAACCCAGTGTTCTATTTCATGTCATCTTATTATCGCCTGTATTGCGCTTCAGTCGTAAAACCGTAACTTGCTATAAACAGCTAGCTTAATAAGCTAGATTCAAGCGGGTTAAGTAACTTTTCCTTAAATTTTCAACTGACGGTGTAGTGATACAATTATAGCAGCAGGTAGCAACTTTCGTAACATCACTTCACTATTTCATAGACAATGGTGGCAATTTTGGTCGCAACCAAATTAATCTAAGGTTCTCGTTTTCTCCTTGTTTGTAGTCTGACACAGACCATAGACTATATTTTAGAACTGTCAAATTAATTTTAGCTATTTGCTCTGTTACCGTCAAGTTTTATTCGAGTTGGTGACATCAATGTTCAATTGGCAGGCCTCATAACTCAGTAGCTTGGTAGTAACTCTTGTCTTCTGCGCTGTAGGTCATACGTTCGATTCCCCCTATTCGATGTATGTGTTACGAATATAGATGTCCATAGCACAAGCTACGTTTAAGTAGGGGCTAGATGGCGCTGTGTGATTTGTCCACCTATATTATTATTGTTGATTATTGTAATGGGTAGTAAAATGAGCGTTAACAAACAAGCCTTATCAGAAATATAGAGCAAATAAAGAGTAAACTGCAATACGACGTCAGAACGACACGCAATATACTTTATGATTGTTTTAGGTAATAGAAATTGCAAAAAACGAACACAAAATAAGGAGGAATCGTATACTGGTCATTGATCAGCATATTTGGATTGAACTAGCTGTCCTTTTACAGTGCTCATCATAACGTAGGTGGTCACATTGTGGGGCAGAGCACCAACATATTTTTATTGAACTGTATAAGGTTTTACTACGCCATCCAACAAAACTTTATGGCGGTAAACAAGAAAACACCAAAACACAAGTCAATTGTGAAACGTTTTTCATATTTATTTTGTGTGGAATTGCGTTGATGGTCGCTGTGTATTCATAAATTACTTTTATGTTTCCTTTGTTGCATCTCTGATTTCTTGTTATGAATTCTTACTATCTCCCGTAACGATACGTACCTTCTAGATTTTAAATTGAATAGTGGCAAATATAATATGGATCTGTTCCCATTGTAGCTTTGCAAGATTTAAGGCATAAGGGGATACTTTTCTATTTACCGGATCACTATGCCCTGTTCCTAGTTAAATAACTGTTTAATATCGTCTCAACTTGAAGTAGAATAAAACGTATAATTTTATATGTTCGGGGCAAATAAAACCTTCATTATATAATGGCGTGACCTGGTCATCGTTCAAGTTATTTGAAGATTGGAAGGGTATACTTGTCACAAATAGGAAATCTACAAATCAATGTTGAAAGCCTTTAAACTATTTTACTTTTTTGCCACAAGTGCATAGTGCATTACAGAAGTAATAGATGGAAAAGTTATGTGCCATTAGGTAAAGTAATTATATATAAAAAAATGCACTTTACCTTCACAGATTTAATTATTCTTGCGCTCGCCTTTGTTCCGAGACGCTTAGTACAAGAATGGCGTCAAAGAACTGCAGCTTCAGTCTTTCCTACTTTAACATCTATAAGATATTATTTGACTTGAGTACCTTACTAAGTGTAATATTTTATCTTCTAAAAGGAAAATGCAATTTTCATCTTTGCAAATGCTGTCTTGATAGGAGTATGGGTTAAATCGATTGGACTGAAGATGGATTATTTTCACTGTTACATTAGGCCTTTTTGTCACATTGTTAATTTAATATACTTTGTATGTATTTTCAAATATACCAGAAGAATAAGTGACCTGCACTCATTCCTCTGTCTTTGACCCACATCCTGTCACACTTGTATTAAATATTGAGGTGAAATTTTTGTAATGAGCATTAATGTTCCGAGCGTGATGAATGCTTGTGCTTGTTTAAGTCTAAGATTTTACTACGTAGCGTCATTTCTTAGCGGGTTATCTTTATTCACAGATAAATTCCATCATACTCCTCATAAGCGAGAATGAGCAGCTATAAATCCCAGTAAACCGTTTTATGAACCTCACGTAAATATTTATTTTTCAAGAAAAAAAACTCACTGATTAAAATTTGAAGCAGATATTTCTGAATAAAAAGTATGCCAAACCATTCATTTACCTTGCTCGTATGCTATAACTTACTGCTCAGACTTATCATAGTCATAAAAGGTAACAAATTCAATACAAAAAATCACCTAGTTGCTACAGTTGTTGAGCTAATTTATATAAGCAACATTCACTCCATCATAAAACCACTAACATGACATGAAAGCATTTATGTATTATAATTTGTTTTAATTTCATGTATGTAATAAATTGATACAGATAAATGTAAGCCATAACATTGTGTGAGCTTGAATGGAAGTTGTATTGAGTGTACAGACAGCAGACGTTTTCTAAAGTAAAATAATTGAGTCAATTTATTGAGTGACTGTCGCGTCGACTGCCCTTTCAATCTGGTTACATACACCTTGAGGAATAACTAATTTTAATGTTAACTCATTCGCTTAATAATAAGAAAAAATAGTAGAGATAATAAGAAAATGCGTAGTAAGAACCCTTTTTCGGGTTAAAATGTTATTTTTGCCTCACCAAAAGCTTCATAATTGAAATCTGCTGATTAAACTTGCGGAGGTGGCTCTTTGAAAATTTTCCGCAGCGTTAGAAAAGTGATGACTACATTTTCATTTGACCGTGCTAAAGTAAAAAGGTTTACCAAAACAGATACCGAAAAAGAAAATATTAAAAAGAGGAAGTATGAGTAAATCCCGAATAAGAATACATTAAAATACAACATAATGTAGGTATACACTTTTTCCAGCGCGGTGGGTTCCTGTCATAATGTCGGTAATATTGTGAACTCAAGTGGTCAGTTTACCCGCCTTCGGCCACGGTTTAAGTGAAACAGACAGGCAGACCACTTAACCTTCGTCTTGTATTAAGGGAAGGCAAAACATTGAACTCTCGCCGCCACTCAGCGGTACAAAAAGTACACCACTTATTTTTCACTCGAGATTTGAAGTGTGGACGCGAATGATGAATGCAAACCAGGTCAAATGAACGGACGCCCAAATAAAACAGGGTGTTCGGCCTATATTTTGCACCATACATTTTGGGTGGGTTTTGAATAATATTTATTAAATGAAGTGGTGAGTGAGAATTCTATTGTATTTATTACTTATTATATGTTATTTCAGGCTACTATTTACCTTCTGCTGTTATATGAATCTCTTGTAACAATACATTTAATTCGAAATAAATTGAACCTTTGAACCCATGAAAATTCCTGAAGTCATCATTGAATTTTTATGTACGTGTAGTTTTCATCAGCTGGCATAAATGTCGTTACTACTAATAGTTGTAATAAATATTCACATTATATACAAATATTTACACTAATAGTACCTAGTATAAAATTATAGTAGTAGTAATGTAAAGAAGTAAGAATCGTGTAACCAGCTCTAAACCAGTTGGGTGGTCGAATTAAGTGTGCCTCATAGAGCGTCCTAGATTGCACAAGACGTATGTTTTCGAATTTTGGTTCTAGGATATGCTGAATTTCTTAGGTGTTTTCCTTCACCGGTGTGATAGCGTGTATTTCTATTTTTTTTAACGAGCAAGATGTTCCACCTTATTATAAGCTGTAACCTCCGCCCATAACAAAAGCAAAACGTGATGGATCTTCCCCTACTTAGGTAAGCGAAGACCCAAGCCGCATTGTATTGCACCCTACTTTTGAGACGTAAATGTGGAATGTGTCAAGTGCCTGTAATTTCACCGGCACCCACACCTTTCAAACCGGAACACAGTAACGAGAATGCTTCACTGCTTGCGGCATATAAATGGGAATGGGGAAAAAATTCTACTGCTACTCATTTATATATATTCATTTATTTATAAGGTTTGCGAACTATATACCTACGCATAAACATACATTATTCAGATGAAATGACTCATTGGTGCACCCCTGTATTTGAAACAGAGGTCTGTTTATTGGGCCACCATGCTCGCAAATAAATTTTCATTCACATCGGTGTTAGGTTGACATTACTCTGGTAATATGTTATATTATATGTATTATGCATTTGGTATATGTATGTTTGGATTTTTATACTTTTGACACGACTGTCTACACAATCAGGATACTGTCTACGTACAGGCGCAGAGCAAGCGAATTTCAACTTGCACAAGTAGCTCCCCTCATGTGTGAAATCCCCTATTCGGGATAACATTCAAATTCTGCGATACTTCGTATAAATTTGCTTGGGAGAAAATTGGATCCGAATCGATTGGCGTGCTCCAATACAATTGAAGCACTCCGATAATGAAAAGATTTACAGACCGCGGCGACCTTCGTTCGTCCGCATTTTCCTTAACGGAAAAATGTAGCCCATTAACACAGCTGAGTTCCCAAGTAATACTCGTAACCACTTGACACATATCGGTATTTATCTCGGAGGGTTAATTTTCCGGGTCAGGCGGCGCGGTCGACGAATTCAATCAGAAGCAACAACGTAACCAATCTCGACGGCCGCCCTGACGATTGCGCTATTGAGAACTGACGAGAGCTTCGAGCACGAGTTTATTCTGCTTATACGTACCTCTATAATGTTACCAAGTTTTCCTGAGACCACTGTTTTTTGGAAAGCATTGTTCTATTTTGACTGTTATTTGCGCATGTACCATGTTAGCTTTATATATAATTCTTCTTTGCGTGTGTATATCACTAAACTCTTCTTGACTCATCTTCTTCTTCGATCTTCACTTGACCGATTTAGATCAAATTTTTTTATGAGTGTTTGAGTGGGTCTTTGGATGATTAAGATTTACAATTTGACCCTAGGTGGAGCTGCGATTCCAGGAAATTGTTGATGAAATTTTGGCGAAATTTATTTTTTATTTCGGGCAGGACAACATCTGTCGGGTCCGCTAGTACTAAATATAATGTAAAACATAAGGGAAGTTTGTATCAACAAAAAAAACTTCCAATCTATAATAATACCTGCTGCTGCCCGCGACTTTGACTGCGTGGTACTAAGATAATAAGTACACTTACTCCACTCGTATGTTCCTCATATATATGTTTTTTGCACGTCACACAAATCATGTATTTTCATCGAAATCGGTTTCTTAGTTTATTTGTGAACAGAGAAAAACTTTAGAACAGTGTTGATAAAAATACTCACTTTTAAGAGAAGCAATATATGAAATTTGAAGAAGTTGCTTATTTATGATAATGAACTGTACGTTTTGGCGTGGCCGCCGAATTCAATCAGTAGGTACAACGTAAGCAATCTCCAAGAACGTTCGGACGGTTGCGATATTGAGAACCGAGTGCTTCAAGTAACATACGTTTATTGTAAAGAGCAAAAACTGTTCGGTAGAATGTTTTATTGCGTTTTAAAAAGGTTTTTAAATGATTAAAAATATTTTAACTGTGAGAATATTAATTTTTCTACATAAAAACTAAAGTTAAACAATCTCCGTAGATAAATTAACTAATGCCCTTTTTATATTAAGACATTTACAATCTAAATATATTTTTATTTGTATTTTTTGTTCAGTTTCATCTTAACCTAATGAACAATTTTGATACTACTGAACAAAAACTGCGTATCTATTATTGTTCATTATTTCTAGCGCAATTACGCTGATTCTATTTGTTGGAAGATGTTCTAGGGAACAACAAATCGTTTCACAATAATCTAATTTTAAATTCTGTATAACTCAGTTAATGGATGGTTCACCAATTATGCTTACACATTAATAACCTCGTATAACGATTCCTTGTAGCGCAGTGGAAATCACTCACAGATTCATAACACAAACATCCGAAACTCAAAACAAACATGTTCACCATTGTTTTTTCACAAACATTTACCTCCGTTAGGAATTGACCGGTTTGTTTTGCAGGCAGGGCTAATAAAAATTTAGCTGTAAATTCGTCCCGTTATACAGCTCCAGAATTAGTATAAACCGTTTTCAAATAAAACAATGATTCCAAAAGTAAACATTGTTCTTGTGAAAAAAAGCAATAACCATTTGAAAATTTAATCATCATTAAATTCATGCCAGTCGGAGACAGTAGCCGGTAGCCAGAAGTTGTAAACGACGCGCGGGAACCGAGACAACATAAATAATGTAGGGGATCATAAAAACAACGTAACTTTGTAAACGCCCTGGCATAAGACTGACATAAGAAGGTTGCACATTACAACTTAGAATTTAAACAAACGTTATTTTACTGAGAAGAGTAGATCGGGCATTTGTGGTACCAAGCTATACGTGGCAAATTTTTGTATAATCACATAATGTAAGATAGACGGTGATTAAAACTGAGCTTCATTTAATTAGCTACAGATCAAAGATCATTTCGATAACGTATTATTTTTAAATTGTTTCGTAGCTTAATTCATTCGAGAGTACACACACACCACGGTACTATTTATTTTCCTGTGTATATGTTATTTTAAGGTATATTGTAACATATCAAATGTCAGAGAACATTTCACGAAACAAATTCTTGGAGCAAATGTGACTAGAGACATACAATTTTAACATATTCATTTATGTTAGCTCATATAACTACTAACTATCTTAGCATTTTAACTTGGCACTTCAATAAACAAAATTTGTTTATGCGTTTGCTTCTCTCTTGTTGTTACCGTAGATGGTAATCGTGATAAAGTTTTTAAGGTAAAAGTATAAGAAGTAAAATATATTTCCAAAAAAAAAATTTTTTTGAAGCAGCATTATACTAGTCATATCTCTATCAAGCCCAGCGGCATCCCACGCCACTTGCGCAGTCGTGGAAGTCTCTCAACCGGGTAATGTTTTTACAGCGCCATATTAATCTCATTGCGAACACTATCAGTACTTTATAGTGTGAAATCTGTGGTTTATAGTTGTATAAATGAAGCAATTAACACCGAGTATTACTAATGTTGACCAATTTATAATGACCGTTGTGGTCATTGTTTTTTGATTATGCTCCATTATGCTAGTTAACTTTGCGTGGGGCTTTTAAACTGGTACGTTAATAAATAACTTAACGATTTCGTTTTATTGCATCCCGAAATAAAAGTTAAGTGCAGCGAAATGTTTTCATTAAAACCCTTTGGAATAGTTGAGTCTAGGGAAGCTTTAGACATTGTTAGAGGGAAACTTGTAGATGGATGGTTTTACTGGCTGATGTTACAAGATCTACTGAATAATGAATTGGAATCGTTAGTCAAATTGGTCAAATACTCATGTTAAATATCATCTCAACCATAGTCTTCACAGCCAACAAGAGAACCAACCTAATTAAAAATTCTGCTCTCGGTCGGGCCACAAAGTAGCTTTGCAATTAAGTTCGATTATATCCTAATACCGAAGTTGCAGTCTCGTTAGCTGGGGTCGAACACTTGTCACCTACACGACTGCATATAAGGTATAAATGGTGGTTAGCAGTAGGCATGTTCCCACTATAAAGGCAAGAACTTTCAAGTTGAATGATTCCAACTCGAACCGATATCCTAAATCAGACACAATAAAGAGATTTTAGAGATTTGAATTTGTTTTAATAGAGAGAGATAACTTAACATTTATTTTTAGAAGTGCCGATTTTTCACGCTTCAGATAAATGCCTAATAGCTACCTTCCTAAAGAATTAAGTTATTTGACTATTTATCTTTCACATAATTGGTTATATATTTTCCAATTATCGTAGTCACAAGTCTCTCGAGTAGTTATCAGAGCGATTAGATTTTGTCATATTCAGCAATCCCAGCTTCATAGACGAGAAGCAAACATTAGAACAAGAGTTGAATTTATTTTTATTTTTATAGTTATAAAAGTAAGTTGCGTTTTGTACTTAGGTATGCTTTTAAACTTCATACTTTTAATGTCCTTTGGAAAATTATGATTATATTTTTTTTGTATGTATTTGTCAGTGCACAATTAATAAAAGCGTTTCTTCACTAAGATGGTTTTTTAAGTGCAAATACTCAAGGTCTAAGATACTCAAGGTTTTTACATCATATATAATTAGGAAGTATTGGTAAAGATATACACACAAAATAAGTAATTCAAAGAAGCAATCGGAATTGTTGGAATGAAGCTTTTATCTCAGTAGTTAATGTTATTTTGTGCTTAAACCAAAATCACGAAAACGTAATTGTTTTGGTTAGGTACATCGTCTGTCATTGAATGAAACAAATTCTTGGATAATGGGCTGTCTGGCCGTCACAGGGCCGGATAAAATTATTCCTCTGATAGTCGAATAATACGTTTAATAAAGCCTGTCTAACAACTGAATTTTTGTGTTATCTATCGAATTAATGCTATTTGTTTATCTGACGATTGATAAATTGGCTTTAAATGTCATAACTTAGTTTTATCACTGAGTTGAAATTAAAGTCATTACTATACACATCTAATTTTCTTACTTTGCAGAGTCGCGAACCATGTAGTCTCGATACGCACCCTTTCTCAAATTGACTTCGAAACACCTCTCATGAAAGGGTTTGTTCTGAAATTAAATTCCAAAACACCCTTTAATTATGATAAAACTTTACGTGTTTCACGATTGTTGGCTGTTAGCGTTAATCCATTACAGATTTAATTTACTCGTGTGCGAAATCACAAACCCATAAATTACATAAATAATCCCGCTGACAGTAAATTTAATAATTAATGCTCTGACTGCTGTTGTTTTCAATTTTGATATGTGTTGATTTTTAATACACTGGGGGTAATTCTGTACTATTTTCATTTCACAAATATCTTTCTTGATTTCTCTCACTCGCTCTCTCTAGTGAATAAAAAGAGGTTACACAGACCATAGGCAAAATTTTAGAAGTGTTGAACAAAATTAAATGATTCCTTACAGAATAACCATCCATGTTGTATAAACAAATTAATTATAATATCCCGACAACAGTTATTTGCCAGTGACTTCATGTGTGGTCATAACCGTTATAATAGTCTCATAATAGTCTTGCCATTTTGGATCAATTTAAATAACTTTTTCACATCAAGTATCTTTGTATATTACACTCGTTTATTAACGTTGTATCTCCAGTGTGAATTATTTTGTAAAATTAATTCTAGGCATCAAATCGAGTGAGCTCTTCAAAAAAATAGACATTTTAATTAAACTTAATAAGTGCAATTTAAGTGCATGTACATTTCACGATCTGTATGGGGGTGAAACAGGAATGAAATAACTTCGAATAATTCTGTCTTCGAACGTATATTTATTTATATTAGAAGTACCTGGATTTTTTTCCTATTTATATCAGAGCACTTTTATACATTTTAGGTATAAAAGGTTTAAGGTTAAGGTTTTTAAGGTTTTTTAAGGGCGTTTTTAAGGTTTTGTTATTTCTTGCAACATATCCTTTACCCTGCGCCCATGCCAACTCAATGGGATTGAGCTCACAGTGGTATGGGGGCAGACGTAAAACAATTATCCCATGCTGCGCTGCCATCTCGTCTACAACATACTTATCGCAATGTTCCTGTTTGTATATTTATATCAGAGCACTTTTATACAATTTTATTGTAAAATAGAAATAATATTCTTTTATAGCTTGAAATGATTAACTACTCGTATTCACACTCATTGTTCATTCATCTGATTGAACGACAACTGAACGCATCACTATTACTTTAAATATGGCAACATTATTTTACAAAGTGACATTAGCTACTGTCAGTTGGCCTCGTCTATTTAAAAATACGACTATAGAGTTTACGTTCAAGCAGTTACGCTACTCGACAAGAGATGGCGTTGCAGTCGTTAAGTTGATTATTGAAAACACGAATAAAACAACATTTTCTGAAAATGAATCCTAGCTAGATCGATTTATCGCCCCCGAAAACCCCTGTATACAAAATTTTATGAAAATCGTTGGAGCCGTTTCCGAGATTCAGATTATATATATATATACAAGAATTGCTCGTTTAAATAAGTAAGATATAAAGTCAAGCGCCGGCTCAAGCCACCACCCCTCATTTTTTGTGCTCTATGTCACGGACCTATGTGCATGTAACTGGGCACGGAGAGTTGTTGTGCATAAATCATTGCTAAGCGAGATCGGGCCCGATGTGTGAATCAGTAAATCACCCGTGTAAATGAGGCCCAGCTGAACCAAACATGAGAATAAATAATTTATAGAACCGCATGTTCCGTGTTTGGAACTTCAGATGTGCTTGCGTATTATTTTGCATCCCACTGCGCTGATGACCTGCTACGGAGACCTCTAGGAGTTTTTCTGAAATAGAATTTTCATTTTGACTGTAGAGTACCTAGCTAATATATTCAAGGACTTCGTACATGCACACCTTTTCATTGGTTTTTTATGACACAAAATAATTAAAATAATAGGTATAAGTCAGTGGCGTAGAGTAACACTGTATCGTTTAGTGTCCTGTAAGAACAATGAACACTAGATCCATTACCTTAAATGTTTCGCTTCTCTTAGTCTATTGCTCGTATACCCTAACACTGATGGTGGCCTATCCTCACAGCACTAAACAAATTAATCGAACGTACGGTAGATTTATCCAGGAAGATTACCAGCAGCCGACCTGTTTAATTATGTCAGTAAACATAATTCACAAGATTATGGCATGAATAGAATGGGAACAAAGGTATACGCTTTGATTGGGTTTATCGATTACGTAGGTATATATATCAAATATACTTTGGTATACAAACGAGATTGCGGTTTTGATCACTTCATAGTTAATTAATATATTTGCATTGTAAATCTTAAGATGCGTTATAGTACAACATAATTTATGTTCAAGCGCCTTATTTGATAAGTTTTCCGGATTTCAGGTGAATTATGGGAAAATTAAATGAAAATACCACATAATGGATTCTAATGCACCTAGGATTGTTAACGCATTTAATCGCAAGAAGTAGCCAGATGGAAATAGTCAGAAGGAGGGAGTCTTTTTTAGTAAAAATGGACTTTTTGAATATTATATTCAGCTGTCGAGGGATACTAAACGCTGAATTAAAACAAAAATTAGTGCCTTCTATCAAACAGTTTTATATCAAATATACATGAAATTGGATTCATGTTACTCTGTGACATTAATTTTCTATTCGGAAGATTTATCATCTATACATATTTGTTGTTATGCCATATCAAGATAACGTGGTTGTATGAAAATTAAAGTTCATGAAAATGTCCGATTAACCTGAAATTGTAACCCTTCAGTCTCAATCGATTACGCAGTTACAAAAAGTGAAAACTATCGCTGGCTTCAAATCTCGATATGTTTTTTCAGCAATATGTACATAGGTAGGTATGCAAAACACAAATGGATGAATATATTAAATCATACATTGAAAAATAATACTTGTAACTGATACATGCATAGAAGGTACTGAAGTATAACATAGTTTCAATCAAAGTATATTCAGGAGTACTTAATTCCTTAATTTGAATCTACATTTCAACCCCAACATAATTTTGCAACTCATCAGTTGATACCCTAATATACCGAGCTACCTTGATATAGTGCTTACAAGAGCTTATCCGGATAATCCCGGAACTATGAATCCGTTCCAACGAGATATTCTAATTAAACCTAAAGACGTATAAAGCTTCGTTGAGCTGCCAGCACTTATACACTCGGCATCTACAAACCGTAGCTAATATTTTGATGGCTACGGTGGCTTAGTGGCAACGGACTGACATGAAAGAGTTAAAGTTTGATGCTCACAGGGGACAGATGTTTGAATTATTTGTAAAGGTATGTTTAGGGTACTTTTGTAAGGTCAGGTGTTACGGTACCCCAGTAATTATAAACATTGCCAACAAACAATGCACTGTGTATAATTTTGAAACCATTCATTTATTTTACGAATATTGTAAGTTTTAAGTTGGCCGCCTTTGTAGGGTTTCCTTTTTTTAAAACAAAAAATATATAGACTATTACAAACAGACAAACATTCCAAAGTTACCCAAGGTGAGAAATCAGCTGCAGCAGAGTGAATCGGTGAAATTAAACACCGAACGTAACTTAATGGTTTATGCAAACCTGGTTCCTCACGCAGAGTCAAGGAGCCAATTTCGATGCGAACTGTACCGCTCCCGCAATCGAACGTATTAAGATCATACCAGATACATAATTATTACTGTACTGAATCGAGTACATTCCGGCTCAAGGTGTAAATGCACTTGTAATCATCTATTTACATACTTGACCAGGAATAAGTGGCCTTTGGTGAGAAAATACTGTGACAAGATATTATAGAGCTAGTTCGAATACGGTATAGTCTCAATGTTAACGTCATAAATAAGCAAATACCTTATTTCAGAAGGAATTAGGTTTTCATGACTTTTTTTTCCATTCTGGTTATTGTGATATCTGGAATGTATGTAAAATTGAGTTTCAATAGATATTGATATCATATCTCTCGCCTGATATGCTTGTAAAAAATAATAATTATAATTTCTAGATCTACACGTCACTTTTAGCATAGAATTATTAAATACGCACTTTTGACCATAGCTCAGCCGAGAACATAGCTCGATAGCCCTAAACTGGAACTGTACCTAATAAAATATATGACTGAACGTTAAAATTCCAACAAATTATTTACAAGAAAATTATGGAAAAATAAGGAAGGGTTCGTCCAGCTGAGCACTTATCGTATTTAATTCATAGGTATAATTGAGAAGAAAGCTATTCTATGAAATTAATGGAAATAAGACATTAAATACGAAAATAGTACGAGCTGTGACAGGAAGTATATCGGCAAAGTTTTGCAGGGAAATGTGCTCCCCTAGGATTATCCGACGATTCTCAAGTCACTTCAAACTACTCACAGACGATGTCATGCACGGGGCAGCTACACACGAATAATTTAGTAATGTCTTTGGGAAAGTAATCTCACATGACCACTGCGCAAATATAAATTTTAAATTATACTATTTAGGTATTTGAGTAGAAAATAATATGAATAAATAATGGTGGAATTAGCCCCAAAATAAGCTAAGCATAGCTTGTATCATGGGAACTTTTTTATAAATACATTAACATCCAAACACAGAACAAATAACTACGTCCGTCACACAAATTTTTGCCCTGGGTGGGAATCGAACTCACGTCCTACAGCGTAGAAAGCATCGTTAGTACCAACTGAGCTGTGAGGCCTGTCGATATTTTGTTGCAGTGGAATCAACTGCGTAGAGTTTGTCCTAGGAAATACTGTTTACTGCTAAGCAGTACCTAAGTGCCCCGTATTGCACCTACTTTTTGATTAGTAAAATATACCCAAGTGGTACATTATTTTCTTATGGTACTTTTTCGATGCCTATATCTTGGCGATATTCAATGAGATTGAATGAAGGCCTCGCAAGTTTTAAGACTTTTGCCGCAGTATATTTCGCGCAATGGATGCTGTTGAATTATTTACATCCGCCAGAGTATTGGGTTCTTATCCCTTTGCGGATGTTTCAATTTGATTGCAGTACATACTTAGGGGTAGTTATAAAAATGTTTTATTTCTTCCATCTCTCTGCGGGGAAGTGGTACGTACTTAGTGTGTCTTGGCATGAGTGATGACGTTTTAGCGTTGAATGAAAGCGAAATTTGCAGTGGTATTTTGTTTCAAAATATATTAGGTATATATTATGTTAAATCTAAGAAATAAATAAAAACAACATTGTATTAAAAACAAGGTTTATTAATATTTGATAAATCATCGGATATTGCCAAATGCCGATTATAGTTCTAATAGGGTCACTTATTAAAGAAGTCATACATAGATAAATATTTCGGTTAGGCACCTGTTTTATTTACTCCGACATCTAATTGGGAAATGCATATACTAATTCCCTACTTAACGGTAGTAATATCTAATCAGCTAATCCTATTAAATCAACGCACCAATAATTACCATCCTAATAATCTATCCAATATCTCCTTACTTAAGGAGGCTAAAATTGGCTAATTAAGCTGAAAACTCCAGGTTGAGTAATGATATGTATTTAATTACAAATGACTAAAATAAGTTGTTACAACAACCGTAGTTTATTAAAAATATGTGATCTATAAACTTCATATTATATTTCATATTCATATACTACCCAGTTGGTAGTAACCCTGCTTTCTGCGGTGTAAGCCGTGGGTTCGATTCCCACCCAGGACAAACGTTTTTATGACGAACATAGATGTTTGTTCTGTGTTAAGTATATAATTTTCAAAAAAGTATATATATAAGTATTCTATCCCATGATACAAGCTATGCATGACTTACTTTAGGGGTAGATGGCGCTGTGTAAGTAAGTACCCAACTTTTTTTTTTTTCATTTACTATTAAAGAAGGTATAGTAAAGTTTCAATCAAAAAGATCAAGAAGCTTGATGTGTAAATGATATCAGCGTTCTGCGAATAGGTACAATTATATCGAAGAAGTGTTGTGAAGAGTTCTAATGCGAATGTTACGTAGGTAATTGAATTATTCAGGCAATCTGCTTGGAATCCTTAATTCATAATACATTTTATTTATCCCTCGCATTACCGCCCGTCTCGCTGATATGGATAATTATTTATAGCATTACAAGCACTTAAATCATATTTATGGTTGGTTGAATGCAAAATAAGATCTTTACTAGCATGTTCCTGGTTCCTTGTGGCGCCATCTTCATAAGGGTATTTATATAGATAGACAAAAATGCTTTATTATACAGCCCAATGATAGATAACAAGAGAGTGAAAAAAATTTGAATGTCATTTAGAGCAATGTGGGCATTAACTTCTCAAAGCTATCTCTTCCCGACTACCTTTAAATAAAATTATAACTAAGAAGGTGGTATATGAGAATGACAATACTTAGATCATGAACTAAATAAATAATTTATTACATAAGTATATTCAATGCACAACCATGATCATGAAACTTTAAAAATAAATTAAATATTGAATTTTATCAATTCATGTAGGAAACCATTGTCACGAGTACAATCAATTAAGTTTAAATAATCTCAGCTCAGTGAAAAACTGTATAATTTGCCCTAGTTATTTTTGCGTGTCACAAAGGGCCAGCGCAACCTTACAAGAAAGTAAGCATTCTTTCTTTTTAAATAATCAACGCTACTTAATTTAAAAATTCTTTGCCTCTATTGCAGATAATTAATATATTAACTATAGTCGTAGTAGCCAAGAAAGTTGAAGCGCCGTACTTTAAAAGTTACCACCGTAATTCACGCCAAAACAGCGACAGCGGTGACCGATGTTTTCTTACTTGCAAGTGTATAATTCAGCCGATCGATTATGTTCTGATTGTGATCTGGTGGTGTAGTAACGTGTGTACTGAACAACAAGGGTTAGAGACGATAAACAACTCCCTCTGCATGTAGATCATATTCCTCGATTCCACGTTATGTCGCAAAGAAATTGTAGAGAATAAATCGTAACTAGATCTGCAGCAGAAGCTATTCTCGAGAAAATATTTATGTTGGAACCCGATGTTTTGTTTAATATTTCAGGATATATCTGTAAGGTTAGGATTATTAGATGTCTCTTCTGATAAGGATATCTCGAAGCCTTAACGGCGTTATTTTTTTTATGTGATACAGTTACAAAACGAGCCAACGCTTACAAGTTACGATTTGCGTAATTGTTGATTGATAGGTTGACAGTATTTCATTTTTGTATAAATATAATTCTGATCTGTAAAATATTTTAATTCCATACCTATTAGCCTGACAACACACGTCGGATACCTGATTTAACTCCCCAATTCAGTTTACCGATTGGATAAGCCCCGCAAATGTACGGTTCATGTCGAATGAACTGTATGGGCAGAATCGGGCGTATGCCACAATTTTTTTTTATACTAATGTTTAACGGCAATGCTTAAGAAGAACTTATTTCCATTTTAAATTTCAATAACTACGATTTGTCATTACATCATTATACAAATATTGTACAATACGTAAATAATTACTTTAAAATTGTCTTATTGACAATAATCCAAATATAGTGGCAATGGCAATGTGCGAAAGGTGCACCAATATTTATTTTAATTATTATATTATATATTTATTTATCACTGGCTGTCTCAAATCAGTGTGGTGAAAGGATAAAGTGCGCCTCAAATAGGTTCCCGCAATGCCATATTTTAAGATTTTTGCTACCATAATATTTCGGTTTCCTCACGATGTTTTCTGTAACCCGATAGGTTAAGTGGACATGAAATGACTGCCCAGGATTATAAATCAAAAAGATCCTTAACTGATCAGGATATGACAGACACAATGTATCTCGTTCCTTCAAAGATTAATGACATGCCAAAGATGACCAGACAGGGTGATAAGTTGATGAAGATTAATTCAATCAGCAACCTAGTTCCTGTCGATAAATTATATCAGTATTCGAATGATCACATGTGCTCATATAGCGGTGTATATAATAAGCGGATAATTTGAGCCCAGAGTGGCACAAACTGCTCAGAAGAATATCAGTAAAACCCCTATTGCATTACACCCTTCACCCTGACACATGAAAATAAAATGTGTCTCCTGCCACGTTGGCTAAAATGTTATTATCATCATCATTCTACAGAAGCTAAAGTAGACTTCTTTAAAAATAAATGTGCCATAGAAGGACTTATCGATAACATAACAAGCTAAATCAATATTTATTGTCTTACTAGCTGCCGCGGTAAACTTCGTACCGCCCTATTTTTTTTGCCGTCAATACTGTCTAAAGTTGAAGTTTTTTTTTTAATATTTGCTATTACTTTTAAATTTTTTTTCATACATACCTTCTCCTGACAATAATGAACACATAAAAGAAAGATTTATCCAATTTGGTGATAACGTTTGGAAGTTATGCGCGGACAAACATTTCGGTGATTTATATTTATTTATATGACATCATAGCTACAGCAGGAAAAGAGTGGATCGAACGAGCTAAAGACAAGGAAAACTGGATCAAACTGGAGGAGGCCTATACCCAAATAGGGGTTCCTATCCAGGAAAATGCAAAATGATAAAAGAAATATAAATGAAACAATCACCACCGAAGAAAAACATGTTTAAAAATGTTAAAAGTGTTAAACTATAATTGAATTTTCAAATGTATACATGCGTGTAATAAGGTGTTGGGAAATAAAAAAGGCTTTATTATTATTATTATATAGATTTGCCAAGATAGATTACTGTAATCTTTTCCAGCACCGCCTTTATGTGATCATATCTAGTTGAAACTTCTAGGATGAACAAATTTGGAACCTGGCATATTAATAAACATTTTATAGCCGAGTTATTTAACGACAATATAATGGTACAATACCAATAATGAATTATTTGGTTACGATACGGTGAAAGTCAGCGGTATGTGCTGTACGAACAGAACTCAGAACTTGGCGCCAGGAGAACATACAGCACATACCATGAATATTCACGCCGAATAGTCTATCTAAGCACAAACTAATCAATGTCAATTAACTGGTTCTCGAAGTTTTTTCATTATCCTACACGAACGTCATATCGTATCGGATTCGTAGGTAAAAATTTATGAGCTGGGACAGCATTGATGTTGACATGTTTATACGGAAGACGGAATTTGTGGTAAGGCACCAAAATACAATATACGTAGCTAAATTGCGAAAATGGAACCTACATTCTGTTACTAGCTGACCAAATATTTTTGCCTAAAGCATGGAAACGCTTGGTAGCCTGTAATAAATATATAAAATATTTATAATAAACATAAAAACATGTACAACAAAGTCACCAATGACCAATGTCACAATATTTATTATTATTTACAAATATAACAAAGAGAATTTAAGCTGGGAACGCTTTAATAGATTCATGACTTGTTCAATTACCAAAATGTCCATACTCATATAATACAAGTTACGAGTACGCCACTTAGGTTTTTACGTCATTGCAATGACCTTCATCTTATTTAGTTCGTGAGAAAAACAAGATAAAGGTCATTGCAATGATGTAAAAAAACCTCGATACATAAAACAGCAATCAATATCTTCAACAATATAGGTCTGTTTTAAAACGTGCTCACTGAACTCTTTCTGTTTCGTACGGACCAAGAAAAGTATTGTCGCTTTAACCTTGATTTATCAGTAAAAATATCGGTGTGCTAAAAACGCTCTCACAATATCATGATGTTGCCTCAGATAATCGTGTTAGGAGGCTCGGATGGTTTTAGAAGCATTTTGTGATTAATATTATAACCTACCACGTAAAATATTTGGGTGATGTAAATTCATGAATAAGATTCATGTAAATTGGCTTTTTGACTAAAATACCTGTTGGATCTCACAGTGACCGCGAACAGCGTCTTGCACTGTATTCGTTTCATAAAATAGGAACATAATTTACAACGGTTTCTAGAGCCATTTCTTTTGTAAATTACTGATTTCACTTTACAAAAGTGGAGCTCTCATAGAAACGACGTAAGCACACTTTTGCCCAAAATGTTTTACAGTGGTATCTAGGGAAAAGCAATTGATCAAATGTCTTGCCTTTGATAAAAATTTACCAGTGTACCAACATCATCCAGTACCTATAGTGATCCAGTACCCGAGTCGTGTATACTGCGTCATATTCCCGCGTGCGCACACCCTAACTCTAATTATAACTACCTTCGCAATTAATAGTAAACGTCACTTGATCCACTTAGCAGAGATTTATTCAGATTGGATCCAAACATCCTTGTTAAGTGTAACCCACTTGGTAAATAGTTTAGTGTTATTTACACTGAAGGGCAAAGTTGATTAAAGTAGTCTATGGTATCAGTTTAGTTATCAACTTAGAACCTACTAGCTGTGCCTGCGGCTTCGCCCGCGTTGAATTCAGTTTGTGACTAAAAGATACCTACGTGGTTTAATTATTTTTATATATTTGTTTAACCTTAATAAAAGTAGCAAATGAAAATTCTTAACAATGTTTTGCTTTGTTATTGGTACCGTAAATATACACTGAGTAAAAATATATTATTTTGAAATTGCAAAGAGACATACATGAATTGAGTTTTATTTATTCGTATAGATGTGGCTTTTTTTTGTAAATTTGGATTAACTGAATGATGTTATCAGACTCGATGATTCGATGATTCATTTATATATGGTTTTATTATGCTAATTTTGTTGATTAAATCGTCAGCTTATTAAGGCTGATATTTTAATTTGTGTATCTCTTATAATAAAGCACATTATTTAACTAAAGTTGAAAAACTTGAAATGTCGCACCGTTGACTTGTTAATCGACTAGTGAGGGCATCGTGTGGGGTGCACCGGGAATAAACCTATAAATCGATATGTATTTCAAGTGTCATCGCTGCTATAAACAAACCAGTTCCCTTCTTGTGGCTTAACTGGGACTGACTTATATAGTTAGCGTTTATATGCAATTCAGTGTCATTTTACTTGTGTTACAATGATTGATAATATGATCACGCATTTAAGAGGTTAGAGACATGGAGGAGAGTACTATTTTCGTCAAGGTTTAGAGCTTATCTCGGCTAAATCATTACACAAAAATACTTTCTCAGAGTAATTAGAAATATTATAGTCATATTTAGTGAAGTGACTCATGTATCTCTTTATAAATACATGTGTAAAATTATTAATGGGTGAGTATATGCAGCAATGCAGTCCATAATCGTAATTAACGAATTTTGCCATACGATAACTTGGGCAGCAACAAAAAAGACATGGGTGAAGTAAACAATCTAAGCTACAAGTTAAGAGAGATAAAAGCTATTTATTTGGAAAAAATCTACTTATGCAACAGACTTTGTTGTAGGTAAGATTTTGTTAGGAGTTAAGTAGTTTACGTCAATGAGATAAATCAAGTTTATGTGACGCCTCCTGCCAGAGTCGGATTTATGTGCCGAGCACACTCCGATAAGTTACATAGGTAAAGTATTTGGATTACTTCAGACTTTGACTTAGTGAATGATATATCTAAAAAGATATCACTGGTTTACAAAAAGAACTTTCAAAAAGAAAACTCACATGCAACACTTCAGTGGTGTGTGGGTGCACTATAAATAATTAGGTACCTAGTATAGTGCATGATCAGATTTATTTGGCTGAGCATACATTGTTCTGTATTATTTATATCTTTCATTTTATATGCTACCTCTACGATGACTATGATATCATGAATAAGAAATTATTTGTTTTTCAGAATTTACTTAGACACTTTTATCATTATCTTTATTCTTTATTCTTTATTGTACACAGAAAATAAAATATACAAAAAAGTCATAAGTGATACATGTACAAAGGCGAGCTTAACCCTACAAAGAGTTCTCTTCCAGCAAACCTTTGAGGCTAGAGAGAGGCGATTTTATAGAGGTAGGATGTGTACATAATAAAGATAAATTAAAACTAAATTATTAAGGGCTTAAAAAAACCTACATACTTTAAACATATATATACATATACACCATAAATACAAAATACTATATATAAGTGTATAAATATAATAAATAAAATATATAATTAATATAATATATAAATTGAATAAATATATAAAATATGACGACAGATTAAAAAGAAAGGTAGTGCTCTTTTACTCTCTTCCTAAACACATAGTCCGTTTGACTCGCACGAATTTCGTGGGGGAGGCAGTTCCACAGCTGCACTGCATGGACTGTAAAAGATCCACTATAAAAGCTGGAGGAGTGATTTGGAGTTTTGAGAAGAAGGGACATAATTGTTATCTTCAGAATTTACTTAGACACTTTTATCATTATCTTCAGAATTTACTTAAACACTTTTATCAGTAGGTATCCTTGATTGGCATACAATCAAATTATCGACACTTCAAAACAGATAACATCACAAACGTGCCACTTGTGTTATAAATTATTCAAAAATTGGCTTCGTTAAAGTAAACACAACTTTCACTCGAGTGCTGGAGTCAATAATTGCGACGTTACAGCTTAATGTAAGCCTCACCGACGCTTACGTGACTTGACTTGAGTTGAATTAAAAAGAAATCACACTGAATTGGGTTCATTTCTCACCGGCCCCCACCGTGACAATACCAGTATCAAGTAGGGGTGGCGGTTGGAAATTTAATATTAAACGCAACAAGTAGATACGGTTTTTGATCTTCTCATTTTATGCAAGATATTATTTTACTACGTGTTGATTTCAAAAACCATTCCTGCAAGCTATGAATTGGGGCCCATCCACTAACGATATTTCCAGCAGCAATCGAGAATGCTGGGTACTGGAAGCCCATAGCATACTCCGAACATTCCATACAAGTGAGCCGATTAAACTACAAGAACATCGGCTCGCCAACACATTTTTTGGGGTTTTTTGCGGTAAGGCTATCGTGTTAGACAAGGATTGCGCTTTACATAACATACCGTTTTCTCTGTTATACATATTATCGTTTAGGTTACTATTTAACGAAGTTTAATGTTAAAGTTTAATGTAAGTTCAATTTTACTACATGAGTCATATTTATTTTGTTATAATCTCGCAAGCTGGTTTTCGTGACAAATTTTTGACTGTAGTAAAATCGGATCGTAAGCATTTCCACGAACGCAATACAGTTTATTTAATTTACTGAATAATATATGGTGATCTGTACAGTTAAAGGCCGATTCATATGGACAACGCTCATTTATTTTTCTAATATTGAAACTGAGTATTTTTAATATGCATTATTCTCATTTTATAAAAGCCTGCTTATCTTCAAGTAATTATCATATTATTGAATTGTGTAAATGCTAATTATACCTTGTAAACAACCAAAACCAAACAGGTCTGTAGCAAATGATATCCTGCCAACTTGTTTCGTATATAAAGGTTTTGCCACTGTAACCTTAAGTTCATCGAGGAAAATACCTTCCTGCATAAGTTTACATTACAGCTCAAGATTAGAGTTAGAAGAGAGGTATTAAAATCCACTGGTCCTCCTCCGAGGCGAATGAATTAATGCCACAACTACTGGATTCGAGTTTCTGTACAGATTGTTTAAAGGGATGAGCCCAAAAGAAAGAACACCAGTGGATGGCCCCTTAAAAATGAAGCTTTCCTGTCCACCTCAATTTTTGGAGCGCTCGGGATGAAGCCTCAAATTTGAACACAAAGAACATAATTAGGTTTGATAATAATAAGGCATTTATTCCGCGTCGCCCAGCTATGTAAATTATTATGATAATTCAGAATGGAGTATAAATGTAGCAGAAATTGTTAGTCATCGTTGAGCGGCATTCAAGGTGGTTTCCCCACGTAACTGGTGTTACATACGAGTACGGGCGTGATGCAGCTGATCTGTTTGGTATAAGTCAAGAGATAAGAGAGTTTGGACTATACATTATATTGAAGATTTTATTTTACAATAGGTGTTAGGTTAGAGGTAACATCAGGTGGGCCATCAGCTCGTTCGATCCCCTACATTACATAAAAAAGGTATAAATTTATTTAGAAAAATAAAGGACATTTCACTTTCAGTCGTAACAACATGACTAGCAAGTAGATTACATATTTTGGATAGATAGTGATCCACAAAACCGATCGCTGTACTTACATCAATAATATATAAACATAAAACTGACTCCAAAATATAATATTTCCCAATATAATCATTAAAAACTACATGTTTACCTAGTGGTAACATAACACACGGTTTAAATGAAGTTGATCATGAGAACATTTTGTCCGTGAGGGAACCGAAACTTCCTTTGCATATCAAGTGAGTTATTCGAGCCACTATAAATAAATAAGCATTATTATTATAATCACTATTAAATTATTATACTTTAATTATTTATGACATTTATATTTTCTTTATTGTATTTGGTGGAATATTAACGTTCATTTATTTGTTTCAGGTATGACAAGGAGTTAAGAAACATAAATTAAGCGCTTTCATTCAAAACATGTCTATTCCTTTGCATGCGCCTTTTAGCAAGAGTGAAAGAATTAATATAATAAAACGCTAACGCCTCAACTTACTCTTTCAAATTGAGCTCAATTTTACATAAGTGCTGTCTTGATTTTAAACTTGCGTGGGCGTCGACGTGTAGTCATATTTCAGCCTTTTATGTTAAATAATCATTTGCTTTAGTTATTCATTAACAGTATTAGTCGTACGCCTTTCTGCATTTTTTAATGCTCCATGGCAACACTGTCACGCCAGGTTTTAGAAAAATACTTAACGATAACTTCCTGTGATATTAATGTGTGTATTTTTTATGTGAATTAAGTGACGGAACAAGTATATGGCCCTGATATTAATTTCAAATAAATACGAGTAGATATTTCACAAAACACCATCTAGCACCAAATAACCATTTATATATATCACATATTAACACCCTGAAATATTACAAATTTTAATATCTGTGTTGGTCAAGCAAATGTTTAGGTAGAGTTATTACCAACTGAGCTGTGAGCCCAGTCACAATAAGGTTTTGCTAAGATAATTTCGCAAGTGCTATAGTTTAGTCATATTGAAACAAAGTTGATTGATTACAGGCTAAGTAATTATAAACTGAAATCTAAACAAAACTTTAAGAACACAATAATATGAAAATAACTTTTATCGATTTCATTATGTACCCATATGAAAAATGAAATAAATAATAATAATAAGAATAAGAATATTTATTTCAAACTTACATGGTAATTATAACTAAAAGATATACGTATTAATTACTTTCATAAGTCTATCACAATTATATTAACCGAATAATGTGGGTAGACGCACTTTTAAACATAAAGATATATTTACCTCCCGTGCTAGTTGGTAACTGTGTTACGGCGCCCGCGCGCGCGCCGGCGCCGGCGTGGCGCGGCGAGGTTAACGATTCTCGTCCCATAGAGCATAGAGCATGGACAAAATGGCTGGCGTGGCGGGATGGTGACGGCAGAGCGTCACCACAGCTTTTGAGTGCTGTTTAACGCCACCTACAGTCGTCAATAACACATTCGTCTCGCTCACGCCACGCCCACGTCGCGCCCATGCCATCGCGTCCGGTGGCGGGACGTTGCAATATCTAAGGCCCGGACCCTCTCTAACAGCCTGGCTTTTAACGTCATTAGTTGCATCTTTGGAACGGATACAAACAGTTACAGTATCAGGCCACCGAGTTTGTTGACGCGCCCGAACATTACCCCTGTTGTAACTAATGGCATTTCAGAGCAGTAGAGCAGAGGTGATATGCAGAAATCAAATGACGGATGGTCAGCTGTACCTACCCTTAAATTGCAGTACTTTACAATAAGAGCAGTAGAACTCACGCGCAAGTTCGTCCGGGATTTTCTGCCGCCAAAGGCCGTCGGCTCGTTCCAGAAATGTATCACATAAAAACCTAGGCCCGCGCATCGGCACACCGTCAACGGACATCTCGTCACGCCCGCTGTATTATAGGCCAAATTATAGGATAAAAAGGCTTTAATTATTATCATTCTTTTAGAAGGATATGTTCGATAAATCGATCACATAGGTATTTAGCATCATCAGCAGTTTGACCTAAGTAGGTTACTAGTGCCGCGAGCGAGGTCCGGGCGCCTACGAAAGTCAGTGCATCAGCAGCAATCATCCAAACCGCATTCATTAAAATCATTAATTATTAGTCGTAGATTTATACAATATAGCTATTTTTCATATACTCGACTTTTATATCAGCATCCAGGGAGGAGCTAGCCGCGATTCCTACAGGATAATTTAAGTCTGTCGAAATCGTTTGATCACAATGTATTATGAAAGTTTGAATATAATATTGTGCTGAATTTTATTTCGACGCTGTTAAAACGCCTACTCTATTATAACTCAACCTTTTCATGGATTTTTTATTCAATGTCTAACGTTGAGAAATCACATCAATCTCAGAGATACAAGTAATTAGTGATGGTAAAATGATCATTCAAATTGTTTATCTATATCTACATTGGGATTTTTGGTCAGTATAAGAACAATTATTATTTTTATGGTTATTATATTGGAATCTCATCGAATTAGTGACAGGTTGATGGCACGCCGAAAAGGGCTTAAATTAATTATTCAATGTTTGTATGCGGCAATAGCTATAAATGTGGCTTATGGCTTATTAATTTATATTGAGAATGTTTTTGATAACGTGAAAATTCAAACTTTTAAAACATATAGTTTGTTCATGCTTTGACTTGATTCTTTGCGGCATATTTTCAACTTAAGATTGCTAGATAGCCAGATATACGTTTGCCTTACTATAATGCTATAGATTCTTCACGATACTTTTTTGAAGCTCCACTTCATTGTAGGATTCGAACCTACGACCTACATCGAGTACGTTAGCCGAAGACGTCACTACCTACTGAGCTGTTCCTCGCTTCCAAAGGTATAATAAGTAAGTAGTAAGGTTAGCGTCAACCTGTGTATATTTTAATGGCGTTAAAACTGTCATTTGCTAACTTCAGTGAAGCTGTTCTGAGACTACATCAGTAGAGGAAAAAATCTATAGTGTAGCGCAGCAATAGTATACTTCATATTTGCATGTTAGCTCACCACAGCGCTCACATTCGCTCAAATTGCCCACTAGCACTAAAGAAAACCAATAGCCCAGTTTCACGCCGCTGGTTTTATTGAAAAGCTACGCCATTTCCAGCCTGGTTACTCCGCAATCACTATAGTTATTCCTGATATTTGTTTCGTTGTTTTTGTGCAGTGTTTAGCTTAAGTTTGCTTAACACCTGTTTTGTTCTTATTTATTACACAAACAAGACGCAAGTTCTCCTCTGAAAAACGGATATATAACACAATTATACTTTTTGCAAAACATTTATGTAATGGATACTAAATATATTAAGGGATTGAAGCGTTAAAAATTCAGTTTCAAATTGTATTGTTTCAACCTCTTTATATTTCCTATTTTCAGAGAAATTGTAGTGACAATAGTCTTTATGCGGTATCAAGATTATTGTCGCCACAACCTTTCTACTTCATTGTCAACAACATAACATTTTATAGGAGCACTAGAACGAATGAAACGAATCGTTATTGTATTTCCTATTATACCGTTAACTGCACATCGAGCACTCCCATCCGCCTACGGGACCGTTCACCTATAATCTAGAAGACCGTTCCCCAGATGCGTGGTCGCATGATGCTTACACATAAAGTGAGTGTCGGGGAACAGCATGTTCGGTTATGGTTAAGCAAGGTAAGTTATGGTTAAAAAGTGCTCTTCTTTATGGTGCAAAGGGAAGCATGTGTTTTATGACAATTCTTTTTGCACATTCTGAAGTGGGCCATGTAATTTTTAATGATGCGTTGTTCACATCATTTAGATTTTAAAACGCTACGTGCATGCACAAAAGTACGCACCCTTCATTCCTATATAGCCAGCACACACTGTTTTTGCGATCAGTGGCTAACATGCTTCTATGTACTCATTATGCATTTACCTGATAAAAAATCTGTTATAATATCAAATATCAATTGAACAACAAAATGAAGTAAGTCCATGCCCTCATTCCTCTCAATTGGGGATATTTTCTCTGTTTGTACAAGACTCGGTGAATTTAAATAAACTTGCTTTAACTTAAGGGTAGCTCTCGCTTGCATTCACTACACACGTGACCAGATTGAAGAGAACAATGGTTTATGGGCTCAATAAAACTATAAAACTTGCCTTTAGTGTTTCAATTATTGAAATATTATACAGAAGAGTCACTGAATCGGGAGTCATTGATTCGTCATATTCACTTGCTTATATAGTTATCCTATGAAAGTACGTACATAAGCGAATGAGGTTTTAAGAATAAGTTAGATTCAAAAATGTCTACGAGTAGTAAATAAATAATTTTTAGATTTTATAGAAAGGATATTATTAAAAGTAAGGAATGGTCAAAGTGGTGTATGGATTTAGTTTTGTATTTCTGAACACGAAAACAAATTTGAAGTCAGTACGCATTTGATATTCATTACTATTTACAGAAATTTACAAATACAGTTCCATCCAGGAGCTGTATTAAGAGCAAATTTGTAAATCTGTGAAAAATCCAAAATACCTACTACAAATTTGTTACGATGTCCGATTGAAAAAAACAAAAAAATATATATGTAGATATAAAATGCTATGCCATAATTTATATGCATATGGCGTGACATTTGATGAAAATTGTAGATTCGTCAGATGTGTGGGAGAAATGACCGTGGGTACTGCCTTGATCCAGTATTACGGTATCTTGAGAATGTTGGCTATATAGATAAATCAATATAATAATGAGTTGAAGTGAAGACCATACATAAATACTTTCTGAATATTACCTGAATATCCTTTGAAATTGATTCAATGTTGCAAGACATGAAAATCAAATCGTGAATGAAGAAAGTTATATACATGTATTAGCAATATTTTAAATTTCCTAGGTATCCTATTATCACAACTAATATGTGTGAAATAATGCAAAATTTCGAACATTGCATTAATAAATAAATCCTAGTCACTTCATAATAGCAACTGATATATAATCATATTATATCTAATTATTATCCACAAACTATCTTGAGGCCTCTTGAGTGTGCATCGAAGTTTTGTCTGCTGCTTACTGATTTCAAAGTATGGTTTATTTACAAGAGACGGTGGCGCATCGGCAGTGCCCAACAGGCGACAAAAGTGACCACTTTTATCAGGAAGATTGTAAGATAATCAACAAGGATTTCAGTTGTGATTTTGAAGACCTTATTCCTGATATATTTAAATTAATCGTTTGAAGAATCATCAATTAAATGTAATAACAAAAACAAATGAACCGTTTCAGTTTAAGACGGCGCGGCGTCTTCCCATTTCCGATCAATGTTTTTAGAACCAACCAACTCCAGAATTGTAAGAAATAACTTGAACTGCCTTGTAGGCCTGTGGCCTCTTAGTATGCGGACAAACACTTTCAAACAACATTGTCATGTTTAGTTAATAAACTCACCGTTATCATTTTGCAGACCAACCCGTTTAATTCATGAAGGACGGCGCCTTCAACTTCTAAGGTCCCATGCATACCCTACTTTTGGTATTGACAATCGGCGCTTCATCTAGGGAATAGGAATATTCGGGACCGGGGATTGATTTGCCTGCTTCCGATAAATAAGAAGCTTTATGTCTTTTGCATGAAGAAAAATTATGCATAATCGCTGCGCCTTCGTGGCAGCATTTGAATGTGCCGAACCTTATTAAATTAATTATTAAACGATAGATATTAATAGTTTTTTTTTTCTCAAAGTACATATTTATATCAGTATTGATTCGTGCTTCGGATGCCTATAGGGCGCATGTAACTGATATGAAATGGTAAAGTTTGTGCTGGGGTCCTTATTCTGGAGTAATTGAGTATTAATATTTATTGCCAGTATCGCGCTGTTTTATGGAGATTGTTTAGTCGATAACTGATAAACATATATCTTTTCCCCTTATTCATATAAAAGTTATAGCATACTTCCGCTAAAATAGTGTTGTTTTTCTCTTAGGAGGCAGATAAGTAACAAATTGAAAAATAAAATTGTTTTAGGCCTCTATACATTTATTTATAAATATATTTTAGTATATATTCATAAATTATTGTATAATTCCTTATTCTTAAGTATAACACAGTGAAATAGATACAGCCTTGTTATAATAGATTTGTTACGGTAGTATTGAATCTAGTGAGTCTTCATTTGGATAGATGTCTTATTACTAATAAATAACTAGTGATAAACTAGTCCACGACTTTCCAGAAAGCAGTTGGATAGAATATTTCAATCAAATACTAAGTAAATTTTTATTACGCAGCTTAGTGGTTCGAGTAATTGACTGAGGGTCGTTCTTTATGTTTAAGAATTTAAAAGCCACTTTTATAATAAAGTATTAAATTTCAATTAATTTAACACTGAAGCAATTAAAGTAATCAGTTCTGGATAGAAGTTATGGGATGTTATAAGGTAGTCATGTTTGGTAGACAATAAACGAAAAAAATAATATATGAATAAATATAATGATAAAAAAATATATTTGATTTTGGAAAAACTCACCTAACAGATAAACATTCCAACTTGGAGAAAACATTAAGAAGTAATAGTAATACTTTCCAGAACATAATTAATC
The DNA here is from genome assembly GCA_947359385.1 of Chesias legatella. NCBI lineage: Eukaryota > Metazoa > Arthropoda > Insecta > Lepidoptera > Geometridae > Chesias > Chesias legatella. Next base: position 5,736,518 of record OX375772.1, read on the forward strand.
TCAATTATTTGCTATAAATCCGCTTTTACTGTTTGTAACAAGACACAATACCAATGCTTACTACATATTCTATTTATACTGATAATTGAGGATATCCGAGGCCACATATAGTCTGGTTAATTTTACTTTGCTGTTATCCGAGACGGTCCTTTGTTTCTATCTAGCGCTGACACCGACTTATCTGCGGATCTGTGCACCCTGTATAACCAAGACAGCACAGATACGATGGGTTAGCGCTTTGAGCAATAAAACAATATAGCGTACAATTAAAAGGCCTTAAATGGTGCTCTAGTTACCAACTGTACATTTCGTGTCATTATAACTTACGAAAAATCTTACGGCATTGCGAAAGAATTACCTTGAAAGCAAGGAAGCAGGTTCAAAATTGCACTTCGATTATTTAGTATGGATAATCATAACTTATAAACTATTAAAGTTAATTGAGTAAGTAATTGAAATTATCAATTAAACTTTTAAATTTGCCTACACTGATATAAACAATAATCTTTTAAGTAAAGGTTAAAAGACAGTGGGCGTTATAATCTCTTCTGAATGAATTATATATTTAATAGCAAGAATACTTATGTAGAACATTTGAAATGCCAATCTATAGTACTTAAGTAATTGCGACTCTCAAGGAGAAACTCATTATTAAGAATTGCGAGATGTTTATAGTAACAGAGAAAATGTAAAAACTAAGGAAACAGAATGAATTTTTATAATCAATAAGTAAAAAAAGAAAAAAATTAAAAACAAAATTTAAACTGAAATAGTAAGTAGATATTGAGTGCAAATTTTTTATAAATTCTTATTTGGAGTTCGCCCCAAATATAGCCTGCAAAGTCCGATATCCGGCTGATATTGAATAAGTAGATACACATATTTGTATAACCATGATAAAGTATTTAATATATATTTCCTTCCTAACTCTTTCGCGTTTGAACCATAATTTTCCAATTAAACAGTATTTTCTCACAAAATGACTACACTGTGCTATACAAGGCACGTCCTTTGTTCAATCCCGCACTGTCACAGAGATGTATCTGCTTGTCTCACTATTTTCTTGTATTCAGCCCGGGATCGTGATCATGTAAGAGATTATTCTTTTTGTTGCTTTAATCCTGTACTGGGTTTTACTTTGGTAATATAAGAGTAAATAGAATAGACAGAGATCTGAATTATATAGAGGTGATGAAGGTGAGAGATAAGAACAATACCTAAATATCAACTGCCCATTTCACTGGGTTATAATACATATCTTTCATTTAAAAAAAAAACACAAATTTATTTGTTATCGATTTTGTCTTATTTATTACCCGTTTTTCGAAACATTGAATAATAATTTTTACTTTAGACTCAGTAAATAATTTTACAATTTTTTTTATAACATGGGAATTTGAAACCTGCTTACAATTGTTGGTTTTGTGTAGTCCAAACCTATTAAGTTGGTTGCGTCTCATATTTTATAAATAAGCAGTGCTTATTAAGCACTGTTATGAAATAACAATTGGAATTATATGCCAAACTGAAACCAAACGAACGAATATGACTGACAGCAAAAATAAAAAGGAATACAGGATCTGTTCTGCCAAAGAAGCTAATTAATTAACTGCACATTGCACAGTGAGCTAGGAACGACTAACAAAAATATAACGTAAAGTACGTTTTCTATTGCTAACTAAACTTCGACTTTTCCCATCAGTAATTTCTACAAGACACTTAATTATCACCAAGGGCGACAAGTCTTAACGGGCTAATAAAAGCTAGTGAAACTAACGTTGACTAATGGCAGTTAGACGCACTTTACTTCTCTAAAAGCTTTTTAAGTATTCTGTGGCGGAAGTTTACCGCGTAACAAATGTTACTCCGTCTCCTCCTAGACGCAGCTGGGACTGACTATTTTTCATAAACTAATTTGTGATGAGTTCTTAAAACGCTGAAAGAATACACTTAAGTACTCATGTAATTCCATTCATTGTTTAAGAACAGTTTAGAAATGTTGAGGAGGTATCACACAGAAGACCTATCAGCGCATTCATAAATTTATGTTTTCAATTTTGGCTTACCTACTGCGAGCTTGTTACCTGAAAATACATAACTATTAGCAAAAAAAAACAGACAATTTTGTTATTATTTTTTACTTATATTTATTGGTTTTATTTATTCCTTCTTGTCTTCTTGTCTGTAGGAAATATAATCGGGATTCAAATCAGGTTAAACTACAAATCTACATTACATACAAACTCATGAAAACTAATATATAAGTTCAGTTTCTTAGGAATTTCTAGCCCATCCCCAGCTAGGGTATATTTCAAACTCCGTGGTGGTTTTAACATATTATTTTCCTTAACGTCAGAAGACAGTATTTTACCTCTGATCCTGTCTCCGAAGATCAATGACGCATTGTCTAATGGATTAGACCACCATTGTTCACATCGAGGTAGGTATAAGTCGTGCTTTAACGGAATTACATTTTATATCGGTGACTTAGAGCAGGCTTCTTTGCTATAACTGTTTACAAAGGATGTGTCACATACTGTGCACAAGAGCTATATGAAAAGTCTATATAATAAAATACATGGCGCAAGAAACTTAATTAGCGGGTGATTAGGCACACAGGAAATTTTTGACAAGGTCCATATTTTCGTATGATTTGGGATAGTCATAATATCAACAAGCTATCACAAATGAAATAAATATTATATAAATAATAATTATAAATAATAATAAAAAAAAAAAATTATAAATTGATCACAATTTTTTTGATACTATTGATTACCGAGACAAAAGTAGCCGTAAAGTTTGACAATTCATCCTTTTAATAATCATATAAATCGATTCAGTTCTTTTGGCATATAAGAAGTAAATATATAAATACGAACATATATAATTCAGGTATACAAATGGATAAATTGGATACCAACGTGACTTCGTGGCGTATGATAAAAAAATATAGGCTGTTACTTTGTTATCCTGTTATCTATACAAATAAATAAAATTGGAATGTCTGTTTGTAATATTAAAATAACCGCTTTCACTAAGTGCACAGTATGTGACTGGAATTGATGTATACACGGTACATATACCAAAACAATTTTCTTTTACAGGTTTTGTCTGTCTGTTTGTTCCGGCTAATCTCCGAAATGGCTGGACCGATTTTGACGGGACTTTCACTGGCAGATAGCTGATGTAACAAGGAGTAACTTAGGCTACTTTTCCGAGGGGTAAAATAGGGGTGCGTGATAAAACCGAATTCCACGCGGACGAAGTCGCGGGCAATAGCTAGTCATAAAATAATTTTATTAAAAGCCGTTAGTCCTCCAGTCTCAGAGACTCCATCTCACCATAACGGTTCTCGTTTTGATAACAAAATCCAAAAAACAAATAATACAGTATTCTCCTTTTTTCCCCATATAATAATTTAAATATGCTCGGTAAACTCACATGTTTTTTATAAAGGTTCGCATAAAAGGTATATTATTCAGGCTACTCTACCAAATCGTTTTCCATACACCGCTCTAAAGATGTATGTAAATATTTTTCCGAAGCGGCGCTTAGTGATGGCAATAACGTCGACGAATTTAATGAGGGAAACTTTGTGATATGTAATCGTTCTTATGTGGGAGGTGTTAAGGTTACAAATCGGGCGCGACTTGCAAATGACAGTTGCATGGATGTTTGCGATTGTGTCTGAGCGCCCGCCGCGGGGACCGGAATAACGAGCGGCAATCGGCGCCGCAGACCCTCCTTGAAGCATCCTCTTAAAAATTAGCTTCTCATATTTTGGTTCTGAATACGCAGCAAAGATGTAGTTTTTTTATACATTATTTACGAACACACTGGTTCGCAATTCTTACCAGTTGTAACCGGAATCGCGGTATCTAATCGCTGCTCAAAGTAGAATAAAATTTGTAGGTTCTCTATAAATATGTGCTCAAAATATTCACGTTTTTATTCCTATTACAATTTATAATTTCCTAAATGCTTATCACTGTCACTCATGTGCGTTCGTATTCCTACATATTAGCGGTACAATTTTACATCTACAGAGGTCGGCGAACAATCTGTAGTTTGTGGGTTTCAGCGTACAGTATCAGTTCAGTATCAGTTTCCTATCCAAGCATGCAAAGCGCCATCACCAGCTAAAATATTACTATATAAATTAATTTTGATGGACATCTTACACAGTGATAGTTATACTCAAACTAAGCATAGTTTTAACTACAGGAACCGGATAAAGAATATTAATACTTTTTTCAAAATACACAAATACACAAAATATACACATACACCGAAACACAATAAAAGATCCTGTTCGTCGAACAAATATTTGGTCTGGGTAGAAATAAAACTCACCATCTACAACTTAGAAGACAAGAGTGACCAACTGAGCTGTGAGGCCAATTGCCTACCCGGTAACATGTGATTTAAAAATAAATGATTTGCCCTATATATATTTTTTTATTGATCTTCCTGCAAGTCTCACCATCAGTTACAAGGTTTGCGACATTGTATTTTAGAGCGTAACGCATGAGTCTCTTCCAGAACTTATGATTAAACTGAACGACATGTTCCAGCAAAAAAAAGGTCAAATTCATTCAAAAAGGTATAATTGCCTGGCTAAACGGCCACGAGTGACATAGTTAAATGAATATAATACACGCGAAATACTTTGTGATTTTAATATGTTTTCAATCCTTGGTTGATTTTAATATAATACTGTTTTCCACTATTTATATACCATCTAGAAGACCGGGATAACGTAAATATTCGTTTTCGCCAGCGCTCGTAGACGTCCCACTTTCAAAGGAATGCTGATTTAGAGCCGAAAGCGAATGTGTAAATGTGACATAAAACTTAAGATGTGATGTTATTTTCAAAACTTCAAAGGTGTGTTATATAAGTTCTTTCCAATTCTTAATCTTCCTTATAGAATAAGTATTTTTTTATTAGAATACTCGTTTTGGGCTGGGTATAAAATAAATAGGAAATAAAATAACATCCACGAAAGATGCAGATAGAAGTTAATAACTCCCATAATAAACGTGTCCAAACTTTCTTTAATTTTCAGGCTGCAGTCGAAACTAAGCTTACCATAAAATATGTAATTCTTTGAAAAAATATATATAAATCTGAAAATTATTTGCGCCAAATGTACGATTATGTACAACTCTTGATAATAAAGTTGTTTGTCCAACCAAATTGTTCACCACAAAATGCTTTTGAACTTTTTAAAACGTTTATGCAGAAAGACATTCTCGGCATTGTTTTATTTCAGGGTTATAAAACCGTCGGTACCAAATAAAAATAATGATTCTGTAAAAAAATAATGCGACGTTTATCCTCCCAAACAATTCATACCTCAAATGTCAGATTAATCTAAGGCCTCGTGTACACGTTGATTGTGCGAATAATAATCCGAGGGGCGAGCGTCTAGTATAGTCCACAAGAGCGCCAAAGCTTGGCGCAAAGGAACAAAGCCACCAATTACCCGAGCGGGCACGCCGTGGGCTTTTAGTGAATAATGAGGCAGCTTATCCCAGCGGATGACGGCTTCACCAGAATTGTTTTTGAGTGGGTCTTCGGACCACCCGAACGCCACTCTAGGGCTTACACGCTCACACGCCGTAAAACTGCTTGGCTGAGTGTATGCGAACCGAAAAATTTTGTTCAGTTTACTATATGTTTCGCATTCCATTCGTTCTCCAAACGGCGAAGGAAAACATCACGAAAACGATAGGTCTATCTAAAAGTTCTACTTCTCTGTTGAACCACATTGTTGTCATCCTAACGGGAATCAAATGTATATCTAGCTGTGGAAAACAGTATAAAAAATGCACTGAATTTTGTATATTTCACGTTTCGCAATGCGGATCTCGAAAACATAGAAAAGATGAAGGGAGATTCGATTCTTCCATGCTCCAGAAGGACGCTCATTCTATACTCTGCAAGAAATTGTGCAGTTGTGTTTATTATTAACCGACTATTAGGTGATTCTCAATTCGGTTGTATTTTTATGTTTGTAACGTCAGATCTCCGTCATCTATAGACGTATTTCGAAAAATCTTTATTTTTTTATTTGAAAAGAAATATTTTCAGATTGGTTCCATAGAAATTTCATAAAAAATGCTTCAGTAGTTTGGTTATAAATCAAAATACGAGATAACGAGGAATAATTCTCGTTCATTGGCGATGAAGTGAGTTTTTCATTTTGATGCGCAAAGCAATTATTTATAATTTTAATCGAACATAACGGTTTCAAAAATCAAATTCAAGGGATTAAACAAAGGCGATCAGTGTTTCACAAAACTTAGTTCATAGTTTTTTATTAATAATAATAATTACAGGTAATAATATACTGGCAACATAACATCAAAGTCGTATTTAAATACAATTCAAATAATTAAAAAAAAATATAACCATGTCAACAATTATTTAAAATCAATTACTTATTACATTGCGTTGCAAGAACACCATAAACCATAAAGAACCATAAAGATTTGCCTATTGAGGAGGACATTATCTTTGACTTTGGTACTTTATGAAATGCAGTACTAACTAATAAATACAAATCTTATAAAAGCGATCACCTACTAACTTTGAAGCCAATTGTGGTGAGTTACAGTTTTGAACGGAACCTTAGTGACGTCAGAAGTTGGATCAACCATATCCTTATTAAATTTACCTGCGTTACCTACAGTTAATTAAGTTAATCATTATTCATAATTATTATCGAGATTTCCCGTCTTTGATGTATAAACAAGGGTTTATAATGGGTCTGTTGAGAGTCTATCGATGTTAGTATCGATAAACGTTGCATCCTTTGTAAGTTGTTAGTCCTTTGTAAAATACTACACCTACTATATTTCCCAGAAACTTGCTAATGACAAACTACTAGACTCGCTTGATGAATACTAAAACTACTTTGTTCACGGAGATGATCTAACTGGCTGGTCTCCTTTGCACAATTTATATGGTAGTGAAAATAACGGCGTGGTAATTTTCGTTTAAAATAGATGTACTATTAGATGACACCGTAGAAAAAAGTCTGAGATACGAGTATCTACACACCACTCCAATAAGCAATCTAGGTCAACGTTGATTAATTTTACTTTTGATTAAATAATTGATATGAGTATTTTCCTCATTGAAAACTGCCACTGATTCCCACGCATTTATCCAAAACTCAACAAAAAAGTATGAAATCTAACGACACAAATGTAAAATATATAATACAGAACCCTTTATTAGCTCGCTCCAAGAACAGACTTTAAGCTTCAAAGCAAACATAAAAAAAAGATAAATAACTGTCGGACCACCATAAAGGTCGTTACAGTACACTACTAGGCATCGTGTCGCATGTCCACGGCCTATGTAATATATATATATACCCTCTCGTTGCCTGTCGCGGTCACTGCGTCAACACAATTTGCCCGGCATGCTCTTTAGAGTCCCTCAATTTGACATTTAACACAAAACAAGCCTTTTCAATGTCGCCTGGATGGAGACATGATCCATACTAAAATACTTGATTCACAGTTTCAGAGTTAGTTAAAAGAGAAAAAAGTTTAGTAGAGTCAGATTCATAAACGGATACATCAATCTAAAAGTCCACTGAAAATAAAATGTTTCGATATAAAATAATCAAATCTTCTTCTTCTTCGAGTCACCGGTTCTGTCGAACCAGTGTGGTGAAAGGATTGTAAGTGCGCCTCAAAGAGACTCCTTTCGTGCACTCGACACATGTCTTCGAATTTTTTGTTCTAGGACATGTCGGTTTCCTCACGATGTTTTCCTTCACCGTTTTGAGAACGTGGTATTGCGCACATAAATCTTTCAATCGAAAAACTCATAGGTGCACGTCGGAATTTGAACCGGCGACCTCCGGATTGAAACTCGGGGGTCAGTACCGCTAGACCACCACGCTCTCAATAATCAAGTGTTTGCTGGGTCTAAAAAATCGAGATATTCAAGTTTTATAGAATCTTAGTACAAAAATGTGTGAACCTAAAAACACTACTATTGTGACCTTACTTAGTGGCGGGGTTTTCATCATTTCTTTTTCATTATCATCACTGATCATAAGTCTACATGAATCCATTGTCGGAATGGGCGACCACTTCCTGCTACCTTTCGTCTTGTCGTCACATTTGTAATTTTTTTAACTCAACATTTCTAGCCCATAGATAAGTATCAATAATAAGCATACTCGTATTATATCGAATCATATAATTCAAAGGTTGAGCCTTTTCAAAACATTGTTTACATTTACTAGTATAACCAAGTTTCACGGTTCGCATCGAAATGCAAAATCTTAAGGAAGTGACACTACCGATGACACTATCCTAAGTAAACGAACAAACATAAACGTTTTAGTTTCTCTGCGGAAATAATGATTGGGATTGTTCTATACATAATATAATATACAATAAAGTTCATCGTAAAATACAGTTTTCGTAGTATAAGATAATATGTATAAGAAAAAAGGACAGAATTGCCAAGAAACACTGGGCTTGCAAGGCCTATTAGTCCGTATTTTGCAAAAGCTTCATCTAGGACGTAGATGCTATTAAGCTTGATTTTGGGACCTTTACCTTTTATGTGAAATGGGGCATCGAAGAATATCACTAATTTGAAGTTGCGGGTAGGTTGAGGGTTGAGGATGGTCATCGAGGAAAAAATAAAGAAAGAAGGAGCGTTTATTGTCCTATGAGACAAAAATCAAAAAAATATGCTAATACATACAAGTAGAAAGTGGCTTTCATACAATCAAAATATTTAAATGAACTATATATGTAACTAAATTAACATCTGTACACAAAAAGGTAGATAATATGTTGAGAGGGCCAAAATGTCCCTCAGTAGGATGCTGTACTGAGAAACTGTATAGCGCTGGGTCTCAGGCAGCGCCCAGAGGTGAAGTGATAATGGATTCCAGTTAATCGGCACATTTAATAGTTGTAATAAACCGACGTAAGTTAACCGACACCGAAAACAGAGCACAAAGATAGAAAAGTGTCATCTAATGTAAGGATCAGTTTTATCGGCTGTAAATTTATTTTTATAACTCTCGCTTCAGGTGTGACGTTAATTTTCTTCAAACACATTAAGAGGAAATTTAACGGTACTGAACGACGTCATAGGGATAGAATAATGGCTACGACACTTATTATAAGAATTACCACGTTTATCTTTGAACTGTTCTGAATAAAGAGGACATGTTATATTACTTGGGATCAAAACAGTTTGTTTTAAAACAAACTCGTGATGATTATAATTGGACGTTTAATTGAAATTAGTATTAGAGGGAATCTAATAATACATATATGTTGTGTATTTTTGCCTCCAAATTATATTTTATGTTCACTTAAGACCCTGCAAAAATACTCCCTAAATTCTAGACAGACCTATGATTTTTCATTTATCGAGCTCCTTTTGTATATATCCTTTTGTACCGTAATAAATACGAAATTAACATAGCTATAATCATCGTTCTGTTATAATAGAAAACGACTTGAACAACTCAACATCTTTTATAGTGAGATTCCTTGACACAGAATAGCGAATTAAAAGAAAAATTCACGTTTTTATTGCGTCGTTATTCTGGTCCCTGGCAATCCCACTGTTTATGGTAGCCCTATTTAAAATGGCCCTTTTGATATTTGATAAGAGCCAAACGAAAATATGTTTGACGCTTTTATGGGAAAGTTGAGTTTACTTTATTCCGGTTTATTTAACAAGATATATATTTTCACTTGTTTCGTTTTCCACCGCGTTGTATATGTGGAACCAAATATGTCCATATATTTTTTTATATCGAAGCCTAATACAGACGAAACATCTCTAATGTCGCTGTCGACAGTAACGTGCTTCCGGTGAACATGGACGGTGAACGCGGGCGGCGCGGGCGCGGGCGGCACAAACATATGAAATCATATATCATTTGAGTGCAAAAAAATACCTAATTCAGCAAAATATATTCCATCAATGTTGCAGTTTGGATTAATAATTTTATGTGGTATCTTTCATGGTTTTCAAAATGAAGTAGAAAAATTTGTTTAAATAAGGAAATTTACAGAGATTTTTGATCTTATTTTGTTACTCATTATGTACGGTAGGTACCTACCAAGAACCAAGAATAATCCTTCCAATACAATCAAAATTAAAAAGTAAACTCAATTCACTCATATCACAATAGACGTTACATAAAATATGGAGTCATTGCGCAGCCATATTTTATGCTATTTTGGAATTAGCGATCTGGTGGTCCATTTGGGTCGGACGTGTGGGGCGACGCAGTCAGGCGATCGCAATTTGTAGTCCATTTCTCTCGCATGCTTCGCGACATTTCTGCGGATTTGCTAGAAAGATTTGTATGGACTTACTCCGAATATTTTAATATGATATATGTATTTATTGAATAGCTAATGTCCGATCATTTGAACAGAATAACAAACAAAATCTTTACAGTTTTCTTAGTAATTTGTCTACAGCTGTCATGTTTTCTATCAGCTGTGAAAGTATCAAACACTTAGTATTTGATTGATATAAGATGCAAATATAAGTTTATAGTATAAGTACATATTGTAAATTAAGTACCTACTTCGACGTGCTATTCTTCAGGTCTACTGTACAGGACTACTGTAGGGATTTTGACTTGGTTTCCACTAAAAGATAAACTAATCCACGAACAACGATTAAGTATATAACACTAGATACTATTACATTTACAATATGTCCGCTAGTTATACTAATACAGATTTTGGAAGGCGATGAAACCGGGTTGCTTTCAGGGAGCTTGCGTAGAGATCGCCGCCCACTCTTAACGCTTGAGTATTTTATGCATTACTTCGTCTAGGGAATGAAGTCTTTTCAAACCTAATTTCATTTGTACCTTTCTGTATAAATAGTTGATTCCATTTTTCCACTCATACGATAAGATATGAAACAAAGCATTATTTCACCGTTTCAGACGAGTCCGTCCACTTGTGCATAAAATATCTATAGAATGAGCTTTGTCCGGGCTCGCTGCGTCGCACGATGCAATTTGCCGAACATTTCTCTTGTGTGTCCTCGTAACAAAGCTACGATTCAGCTGACGTCAACTATCGATATCTCTGTGGAATTAGTGTCTTTGTTTTTATTGCCAGCTCACGCTTTTTACACGTCGTACAATAGCCGTACCTAGTGCACTTGGATAGTCGTCTCGTTAGCTTAACTCGATAAGCGCTAGATGGTTGAAATAATTCGAGTTCTGTGATAGAATACGATTTAAGGCGCAATTTTTACGTGAACATTTTTGTTCGTAGACTGTTCTGTTTGAAGATTTGAATACTTGTTTAAGTTCTCGGATACTAACAATTGGTTAAATTTTACGATTTATGTCACATCAATCGTTGTACTTATTTTAGGTTTCATCAATGCTATATTCATAAAACGAAACAACTTGATTTTTTATGTGAATATATTACGACGAGCAAGATGACCAATTTTATGTTACTAAGGTATGGAAAGACCAATGTATCATTGTATTTTTCCCTTAATCTAGAGACGTAAAAATGGTCTCATATCTCGTGCGTCTGTAATTTCACCGGCAACCCCATCTTTCAATCTGAAACAGTAATGCTGAAGTATTAAGCAGGTCCTGCTTGCTGCCAGGAATAAATATGGTGGCAATATTTCGTAAGAACTTGCCACAAGTTTTACTTTCCAAAAATATTTTATTTATATTGGTTAACGAAGCTAATTATTTTCACTCCACGGGTCCATTGAATCCACGGGGTCGGTATAAAGACTTTAACGACATGAGTGTACCGCAAGGAGTGCAAAATATGGAAATAATATATTGTTTCATATATTTAGTTGTATAGAATATAATATTCATTTCAAATAATATATTTTAGTTCAGAATTCTACGGATTTTAATACTCGTATCTATTTTGCTGCTTGAATAAATACGCATCGCAATCTCTTCAAAAGTATCGTTAAATCTCAACCATATGGAAAGGAGTTATCATCGCTTTAACATCTCTACGTACAGTTCAAGAGATCATCTTTGATTCTGCACGCGCTTGCGTCGTGGCAATTTAAGATTCATAGTTAATCAAGAATGAAGCAGAATTAGTACGAAATCATAGAAGATTCGCAAAATATTATTTTCATGTAACATCGTTATTAAATAATTCAATAACTAATTTCATAATTTTATAATGGTCAAACTGTTATTAGTCAATGTCTCAGTTGAAAATTGAATTTCCATAGAATTCGTAGAGGAAGGATAATAAAAACTAAACTAGTACATACAGTGGAGATAAGTCGTGGTTTAGCTGGTGCCAATAAATCAGGAACAAAATTGGGCTTAGCTTAGGTTGGCAGCATCCTCTGTTAACGAGTACAACATAATTGAACACAAGTAACTACTATTATAAATGCATTATAGTGAATAGTTACTAGGTTGAGTAAAACTAGGTTGAGACATTAAACTTTTTTGAAAATAAAAAGTGAAAATTGGTTTTCTTGATACACTGATCGCAGTGTATCACAGTATCCCTTTTGGGATAGCGTTATATACCTAATCAGCATAGCCTCTATAGCCGGTAAGGTCGGTTTCAAAAGTAGGTAATATTTTATAGGAATGCAGTTTCAATGTAGTTTTAATATTTAAACGAATGGCAGTTGCAGGCGTCACGTCCCAGCATTTAATCTCGCTGGAATTGGACATTTCATTTTTGTTGCAATATGTCTGACCTAGCTGTGTACGTAAGGATCTTTCGAAATGAATATGTTTTTTCGGACGTCCCTCATGCTAAAATACTGTAATTATTATGATATACCTAATAAATTATATAATTAATAGCATAGATAAAAATAAATCACAAATTATTTTTTTATTTTGTTACTTACACTCTGAACGCGTTTAACATAACGTTATTTTATACATAAAGTGCAAAATCTAAATTGATTCTTAGTAGGTATATTACATTACCCAGGTTATAACTTACATTCTATTAAGTCTTTAATCTTAAAAATTTAAACAATAGGCTTTTTCAAGTCAATCGAGTTCTAAGTAAGACCAAATATTGCTTAAGCCAAAATGTTCTTTAATATCAAAAGTAAGTAATTTCAAATCAATTTTCCAGCTGCACTCAACCATCGGAGGAAACTGTTTGTACCATCGGAACGTCGTATATTGTTTATCCAGTTGGAATTTTCTGAAGAAAACTGAAGTTTGTTTGCGTTCCGTTCAATCGGTCGTGTTAGCCGCCAAGTGGAGCGAACCGACCACAAAATGCAATTATCGACCGATGTCTGCCACAGCTATGCTTGAATTGCATTCCGTCGATGGAGCCCTAACTATGAGCTCTCGATGTATGAGAGACAGTCGGTTAAACCGTCCGGAATTGGGAGCCTGCTTTTGTACCAAATATCTTGGGTTTGTTTACTTGGGTACATGTAAAGCATCTTACAATTTGAAATGATATGATCTATTATTGTCATGTCTGAAGAACAATGTTGGAATCAACTATTTGAGTTAATCTTAAAGGCAACTGTTATATAATTAGGCAGAAAAGTTGTTACTTTGGGTCTTGGATACCTAGGTATTGCTACAGTTAATTAACTTCCAGTAGATTATATCAGGTGTGACACCTGACATAAAAATCGGAAGAATTTTTGGTCGATGGTGGTGTCTGTCACACGATACCTGGATTGGTTATAGATGAGGCTGCCAGAGCACGCTGGTAGCAAATTCACAACTTGACGAGACTAGCGACCTTGGTGGGCTTTTTTTCGTTGCTTAGGTATTTGCCTTCGTGCGAAGTTTTCCTTCAATCAAATACGTTGCGGATTAGAACTCACGATCTAAACCGCAAGTCTACGCCATAAGCAACTGAGCTATAATCACTTGAAAATTGTAGTCTCATAATTGAATAGTCAGCCCCGTTTCGACAGGTACTTAACCTACATACTCTGTGCTCCATCTCGAACTAATCTAATTACGTTCTGAATGTGAATCAATCACGGATCTGCATTAATTACAGAGTTCATATAATCAATATTTGGTGGCCCCGTAGCTGATTTAGTAAAATCCCTCTGCAAAGCGAGGAGTCCCGGGTTCGATTCCCGTCCAGAGCACATTTTCTGTGCTACGTATGCCTTTGGGCTTTGAATGAGCAGATAAATGCTGAGTCGAGACCTTTTTGCTGCTGTAGCACACATCACACTATTTGTTACTCTGTTGTTATTTTATTGTTATCTATTTCTGATTTATTTCCCTTTGTTGTTATGTTTTCAATTGAATAATTTTCTATGTGTTTAATTAAAATAAATTAATATGTACAGGTAATACTGCTACTATGTAATAATGTAATTGTACGTAATGTGTTTCAGTGGCAAATAAATTAATGTCTATGTCTATGTCTATGAATGTTTTTGTTGTGTATGTGTATTGTTCCATGCTAACTGTGACACAGGGATTACAGTTATGAGGTATTAATCGTCCGTTTTTTTAAATATTACTAATAACGATCCATCTCCAAACAGGTTGAGTGATTTGCCGTTGTATGGATTATACTTCTTAGTCGCCAATTTTATTTCATTGCTTTTATACTAACATTATAAAATAAATTTTCTTGAATTCGTCGTCTTGAATCGGTCTTGAAAACACATCTTTTCAGAAGTTTTTTAGGTAAGAAGATAAAGGTAAGCAATATTCTGGTGCCGGACAATCCATTGTGGTTTCAACCCTTTTTTTGATACTGGAATAGATTCTGGAAATTTTTCAATGTTTTGACTGGGGTTTTACGTGCTACTTATATGCATTTCAAACTCATAAAATTTCAGAATGTAGATAATGTGGCATGTTATAACTTGGACGGCTTAAGCGCAGTTGAAAACTATTCCGTATTATCTAGAGGTTACGGTATTCTAGTTTTGAACGCTCATCGTTCTTAATCTTAAGCTTATTGCATTCATGGCGTCCCTTGCTTGCAACTTTCACGATGTTATCCGTGGAAGGGGTATAGTTAGATTATATTGGTAGATAAACCGCGTGGTTTAGTATGGTTATAGCTGGATAAAGGGCGCGTGGCCTTAGTCTATAGGCCTGGCCACATTGTGACGAGGAGTGGTCACATTCTAAGTACAAGTTTATTTCCTGTTAAAATTTCGGAATAATGACCTTGAAAATATTTTTACAAAACACTACATAGCTCAACTGATATAATTAACTATGTACTAAAAGGAATTGCGCTCAAAACACTGGCGGCGTTGCCTCATCGGGCAGCAAAATGAAATGAATTAATTGTATTTAGATGACATAAAAGATAAACCTCTGATTTGAGCATTACCAAATAATGCTTGTTTTTAAAGAGGACTTTTATAGGAGATCTTTCAAGTTTATATAGAGGGAGAATACTTTTTATGGTTTAAGAATATTAGTTTATATTGTGTAGTGTATGTTTATATTGGTAGTAATGTAACCAGTGTAACTTACACTATTATTCTTATCCTGGTCACGCACGTATCTTTGTAATAAAATTTATCAATTTACTTAAAGATCTAGGCCGCGCTAGGCGCTACGAACAATATGCACTTTGTTTCACTCTGGCCCTGTTCCAGGTTTCTATAGTTTGTCAGTGATATAGATTACGCTACATAATATTTAATAAAAAATATAAAAAATAGCATATAGGTATTGTATTATTCGTACAATTTATCGCTGTAGTTTCAATCTGAAGTGCAAGTTATCACACTACTTCCTATTTTGCTTTTAAATAATCTTTGAGATATGAATGAATGTCTCATGTGTCTGTAATTTCCCGGGTAACCACACCTTTTAAAAAGAGCTTTTTATTGTTTGTATTTGTTTCTGCCTGTAATCTTAAAATGTAAAATGTTTCTTCGTCAACAAAGAACGTAGTTTTTAAATTTACTTCAAACGAAAAGCTAATACACATGCTTGCTCCAGCTTTTTAAAATATATATAATTCTATTAAATAACATTATAGACTTATATATATATATAAATATATATATAACTAATATCATAATAAATAAAATATATATATAAACAATATAACTTTACAATTTTGTCGAATAGCCGGCCTACAAGGTGTGAAATTAACGTTCGAACGGTTTAGTGCGACACTTTAATAAATCAAGCTTTGCAGGTATCGTTCACATATTTTAAATGATCATCGGGATCATATATCATTTATATCGGGAAAACATTTGTATATATTCAACAATCACATAGGAAATATAGCCATAATGATATAGGCTTAAATATATTGCGTTTATTTAGTTTTAATTAATTTTTTTCATGACCTTCATAGTTTAAAATTGTTAATGTTTTTATTTTGAATGTAATTGCAGATCCGTTTAACAAGTAGATATAATGTATTTTTATAACGAACTACTGGCCTTTGAAAGGAAAATAATAAAATGATACATACACTTGCACATTTAAAATTATGGTATGATATTATAAATTACGTTTGAGATAAAACATTATTTTACTATATATGTAACAGAAGGTGCAAAACGAGGATACAGTACGCAAATTGCTGTATCGATATAATCAGTTCAGATGCTTTCACCGCGTCATAGTAATTTAAACCTTATCTGGTTGAAATAAGGGTGGAGGATCAGGAGAGTCTACGTTACTCGTCCACCCACGCGCTACCACGTGCTCAAGATGCACTGAACCCTGGTGTGCCCACATTCATGGTCATATTTTAATAACAAGTCTGGTTGTATCTCAGTAGTGGGGTCGAGTTATCTTGAACTGATACTTGAGTTTGAGTTGTCTAAGGTAAACGTTGAGAGGCGATTGTAAAAGAAGTTCGGTCAAGCTCTTTGTGCAGTCTGTTACCGAGTCGCTAAACTTTAACTAAGTCCATTTGGTATAGTTTTATAGTATCTCCATAGTTTTATTGATTTTAGAAAACTAATATTTTTTAATTGTTTTAGGCTGAGATCACATTACTTATAATTATTTAATATTGCAAGAGTCAAGCGTTTAACGTCCACAGAAACGTAATTTTGGTAGAGATACCTCCTGGGCCTGGATGCAAAATGAAACTTAGTTTTACTTTCAAGTTTCAACTGATGAAAAAAGTCAACAAGTTTAAAAATTCTGAAGCTAATATCATTTTTGTTTTGGAAACCGTGGCGATCGCAACAGATCGTGGTGGTGCAATGTATATGTTATTATGTGTTTTAATTTTGAACTGACTGACACTTACTGCTAAATTCTAGTTTTATTCGCTCTAAAATAGTTTTTCTGTACTTTAAGAAAGACAAAAAACATCAACATCACAACTAGGATATATTATAATAAATATATAATTATATATTATAATCATAGTGTAAGACGCTTGTTGTACTATTGCTTGTGTTGTAATTATTTTAAAACCTGTAAATGTGGCTGTAGTGACGAGCAAATTATATGTCACTTTGACAGATACACTGTTGTAGCAGTGACGGTCAGGTAAAACAGCCAGTGACAGATACTCGTCACAACAACCACTTTAGAATTTGTCAACGATACTGGATTGAGAACCACGGAACGAACAGCGTGCACAACTAAAATAAACCAAGAAAAGCACAGGAATCCATGTTTGGTTTCTGAGAATAAAGTTGGCCTTTCAGTAGCGCATTTAAATATAGTTTTTCGATTGTCCTGCATTTTGTATTACAACAATAAAGTTGCAATATTGCAAAACCACTATTCATGTGTATGAAACAAAAATTTCTTATACATGTGTTTACGAAATCAATCGTCCCGTCAGTTATTTTGTTGAGGTAAGACTCATAAACTTTTTCACGTATGGCATAAGCATTGACATAAACATTTACAGACATGTTAACTGCTCACCACTTAGCGACCTACTGAGGTCTAATGTTTCCAGGCTTGCATACCTAAGAAACATCTTGATTTGGTGAGAGTGCCTAAAGCTGCATATTCATGAAGCAGTACAGGGTTTAAACAAGTGTTGAACTTGGTACTAAGATGTAGGCGTAATTTTATATATTTGGTATTTTGCTCGCTGTACTTTATTGATAAATATTGTCGATAACGCCTGGAGCGAAAGAATTTAAACAGTAAATCTATAGCTTAGGGTAATTAATTGGAATTCGTTTACGCCAAACTCGAGCTTTCATTTTGGTCGTAAGAATACTTGTCTGTAGATATTATTTATTGTCTCTATGATCTTTTCAGTAACAATATTATGAATTTGTATTTAACACAATGAAAACCCTTCAAAATAATTAACACCTTTCTTTAAGAGTGATATCACATCGTCACTTAACATCAGGTGAGATTGTGGTCAAATGCTTGCCTATCGCAATAAAAAAAAAATAAAAAAAATAACATTAAATCCATCCAGACCCTAAGCAGCACGTAAAGTTACGGAATTGTTTTAGCACATCCAGTAATCTCTCTCTTTTTCAGAACATCCAGGCTCTGCATAAGTAGGTTCAGCTAACGTCGCTAACTTATGCGCTTGCTACAAGGACAGTCATTTTTATTTTGCTCTGTACACGTAGTAATAGAACTTAATGTTTCAGCGAACTAATACCATAACTTTTTGCACGCTAGTAATTCGTGCACACAGCTTCACGCTGAGCCGATTACGTAATTAGAATTGTAAAATGCGAAAGGTATCCACAACTCAATTAGCATATGATATTCTCGTAAGCCATGCGTTTAATTTTATGTTCATTACCATGTCGTACCTTGTTTTCACTTATTCGTATCGAGTAACATTCTCACGGATAAGGCTTGTTCTGGATGTGATAAACGTAACGGCGTTTTACCTTCGACCCAAGACACGCAAATACAAATCAAATTGCGCGCA
Organism: Chesias legatella; assembly: GCA_947359385.1. Lineage (NCBI taxonomy): Eukaryota > Metazoa > Arthropoda > Insecta > Lepidoptera > Geometridae > Chesias > Chesias legatella. The sequence continues at coordinate 5,755,381 of OX375772.1, forward strand.
GTAGTTAGTTTTCATAAGTTTGTTATTTCCGTCAGAATTGCACGGTACGTTTTTTACGGATTTGTAGGATGTTTAGATCTATAAACAGACTTTATTTGTACCAAGATAATCATTTTCCAACTTATTACAGTGGAAGCATGATAGCATAAACTATACTTGATCTTCTATCAGTGTTTTTGTTCAAAGAATGAGTCTTTACGAATGATTTTTTGAAGCCATAAAGCTCAAAATACTATGTATTCTGTTTTAGTTATTCTGTAGCTGAAGCGTATGGATACAAATACACATTCGTTTCGCAATTGGAAATTAGTTCATTCTTTGGATAATTAATTTTGTGTGGTAACTCTATTGAATAGAAATTTAATAGAAGTCTGAATGCTATATTTCAAAGTAATAATATCGTTCGTAAACTGTTTGAATGTAATTATCATTTGTAAATTATTGGAATGTAGACAACTTCCCGCTTATCCCATAATCTCGAGAACATTATTTAAACATTTTAACTTAAAGACGTTAGTAAATATAAACGTATTTGTATTAAGTGTTTACAAAAGCTGTAGCACTGAGCTTAAGGATTAACATACAACAGGTTGCAAGTTGCAGCGGATCGATAAAGCCTCCAGTCGAGGTTGGCACGGCAGGCGGCGCGCGCGCACTGCGCTGTTACAACCACGATACCGGTGACAACTTCATACTATCCGATACAACGTTATTGAATTACATTGAAAAGTGATGACATAAAATGTGCTTTCAACAGCTCAACGTTCGAAATTCAAAATGATCAAGACAACTTTAATCGTAGTGCTGCTCGTGATATTAACGTCCGCCGACTTCGCCATAAAGGGAAAAGTGAAAAAGCGGAACACGATAATAAAAACAAATGACATTACACCGAGATGTTACACCAACAATTCCGTATTTAGGAACAATGGCACGCTGAGGCGGATTGTGCTCGCCTCGAAGTACATATTCACGGGGAAAATTTCGAATGAGGTGAGGAAGCGCGGTAAAGCGAGGGGCAGAATTTTTAAAGTGTTCGTGAGAAGAGTGTTGAAGGGTGACGTCGGAATTCTGAGTGATGTGTTGTATTTTGAAACTAGAACGTTGAATTCGTCGAACCGTGCTTACGTGTTCGTGGAGGGTAAGTCGAGGCGGGGGTGCGTGAGCCCGCCTCGAGGTAGGGCGGCTTTGATATTCAGTGCGGGAGAGTGTTCTTCGTCGCTGAAATTGTTAGTGGATCCCGTGCCCACTAATCTGGAAAGCGTGCGTCGCGTCAAGGCAGTTATCAGAGGTAAACAGGATCATATTTGTACACCTATTTCAGTTGATTATTAAATAGTCAAAATGCCTAAGTAATTGTTGTTTTATGTCTTCACTTCAAAAGTACTAAACTGCAATTCTTATCAAAGGTAGATTATTTTCACATTCATAATTTTAGATTAAATTTTACATGGTAACACATGGGCGAAGCTTCGGGTAGAAGCTAATGCTAAATAGGGTATATTTTTTTAACAGAAATATTGCATAAATAGTAAAACAACAATACACACATACAACAATAGTAGAACAAAGTAATGGTTACGCGTTATTGCTTGACGGTAGCAATAGGTATGTCCATACCTATTGCCAGTAACCGAACAAACTTGGCATACTACGAATTACCGTTAATTAAGGTAAGCCAATTGTATTATACTAATTCCTGAAAAGCTGTTAGCTATAAGCATGTTAGTAAAGTTGGCCTGCAAAGCAAAGCAAAGGATCAATCGCTGGCTCAAGCAAGCGTTAATGTGATGAGCAAATTCACCTTTTGGATATTAGTTCTATGTATATCTAATCCTTGTGGTTGTAAGTGTTACTTATTCATAAAAGTATTTTCTGTTTATTTGAATCTAATAAGATATTTCGCTAAATATATACAAAAGTTAAATATAACATGTTCTATTACAGTTTTTACAACACCTAATTAAATTAATGCAATTTTTTCAAATACGTAATAATTCATAACAAATATTAAAAATAGTGCTGTCAAATAGTAAGCGATGTGCCGTCGGCGCTTTTATCTCAGACATGATTATCGGGTGTGAATTGTTGTGCCTGGAGGGACAGCATTGTAAATCCAAAGCGATAGAAGCATGAGTCGTGGAGGCGGCAATTCTGAATTCAGATATTCAGAGAAGAGTCAAATGCAAAAAATCTGAGATTCAGTTTGATACCACCATTGCATCAAATGTGGTGACTGTTAATTAAATTAAATACCAAACATTCATAATCTAATACATTCTTAGTTTGAGTTATCAGTAAACACCTGTGGGTACCAGGGACAATCACTTCACCTCTACTGACTCTCTGCTGACTTGCAATGTATATTCGCTCTTAATCTCTTACGAAAGCTTTTGTAAAATTTATGGAAGATTGTTCACATCTTTGACGACTACATTTCACAAATAATGAACTCTTCAAAATAGCTAAATTATGTGGTATTATAGTTTAAATTTCTGATATATCCAGAGAGTGTAAAATATTATAAAAAGGTACCTTCTGTTGCTCAAACCATCAAGTTATATTGTCGCAAACGTATCTACGAATGTAATTGAGGTGATAAATGATGACACATCAAAAAACTGTGGCCATTCGGTTATCCACGTTATAGCTAAATTATGAACACAAAGTTCCACTCCTTGGTCTGAAATGTATTCGAAGAAGTCCAACGTGGGCGTAGTGGTACCGTGAGAAAATACAACCGAAAATTCTACTATTGTACGTTCGAAGAAATGAACACGTCGCATCTTAGCTTCATGTAATTTGAACAAATTATTCATATCCTTTAGTTTTGGCTTCAAAGGCTCATTTGGGTAAATTGTAGGTAATCGAAGTCCTGTCGGCTCGTTCGGTTTATAACATCCAGCCTTGCAATTAAATTAAGATTTTGGTGTGAAACAATTTAATTGTCTTCCGTTGATTGCTTGATTGCAGCTTATCCGGCAGTGAAATAACACTTGAAGATTTACGATCTTGTTCAACATTTACACAGACACAAATTCTGAGATTACCCATTTGATAGTCCAGATAGGATCTTCGAAGATATATTATAATGAGGACAAGGTCGGCTGTGGATACGTCCCGGAACACGGGTCCGATCCTCGGGGATGTCGCAGTGAGTTTATCGGGACCACCGACGTAGATACGAGACCACTGAACCTTTCTCGACAAATTTATTGACACTCTTTCAATTAAACCTATTGTTGCCGGCAAGAGAACAGTCATAACAGAATAAAACACGATAACGCACCGCGATCCGTATGCGTCCTATCGACCGCCGCGCCGCGCCGACCGCCGTAAAAGGAGATTTATTAAAACTATTTGGAAACTGATTCGATCGAAACCGTACGATTTGACATTTAGATAAAGAATAAAATTTATTTTTCCCTCGGATACGCCGCATCGTCGGAGTGACAATGGAATAAAAAGGTTATAAAATGCGGCTGTTGCAGCGGTTCGCCCACGTCCCTCGGGTGTTGTCGGATGTTCATACGGCTGCGTATCTGTCTGGGGACAGGTCGCAGCTGCCACGCCGCGCCGCGCCGCGCCGCTAGATAAAATGCGACTGCATTATTACATGCCGCTACTCGCAAGCATGTGTAAATTTCTATGTGAGAACATGCAGATAAGCCGCTGAGCGTGGGCGCACGGAAATTCATGGCGCCGCTTGCGGCCGGAGGCGCCAGCCCGCCTCGACACCGCGAATTTCACGCTTTTTTGTGTAAAAAACACAAGTTATTAATAATAATATTGATATTGATGGAAAGACAGATGTCTGAACGATTTTTATAAAGGTACATTTGATCCATACTTAGCTTTTGAGCGTTTTTGTTTAAAATATAGATATCTAACTGTAAGTGTTTCCGAATCATTTTCAAAGTTATAGGTTATAGGAGCTGAAAATACATGTACGCGTATTAGTGTTGTCTACTTCAGTCGTTTTACTCCGGAAAAGTATGGTTGGAGCCTAATCTGTTGATTTGACAACTGTGGACGTTTTAAAGTTAAAACTTTTCGCAAATTATTTTAATAGTTTTTGTGAGTGCATTCTTAACTGTTGACTGTAACTGTGACGTGTTTTTTCTTATTTTCTCATGCTTACATACAACACGCACACACACACATATATATATACATATATATGTATACAAAATAAAATATGTATAATGTATACAATTCTATCATGTTTGAGTTCATCCTTTTTTTTTTGGACTCTATTTTGACGTTCTGATTTTTTTATATTTTATACACTTATGGATAGAAATAAAACTTCACAATAATATCGGGGTACTTTAAATTTAAATATTCGGCGTATTATACACAAACATATCGTTTTACGGTTACATTATTCATTTGATACGGTGACTGCGATATTTCTTTCTACTAATAAGATATCAAAGAAACAGGCGTAGGCATATTAGACTCATAAATCGACACCTACATTTGAATAATTAATGGTGGTCTATTGTCTGTGATTCCAAAACACGAACAGTAATAAAAATATATATTAAATTTTGATTTTTATATGAAAATCCACATAATGTTAAGTGGTATCCTCAGTTTGTAACGACAGCGATACGACTTGAGTCTTCCCTTAATAAAGTAAGGGTGTAGTGGCAGTACTTTCCCGGACAGACTCTGTACGAACAGTTCGCTCTAGTGTTAAAGGGTTATTTGGATATAAAATATATTTTAGACCTAAGTTCTATAAATACAGAAGAACCTCTTTAAGTCAAACCTCCATAAGTCGAACAACTCGAAAAATGTTTTGTTCCCATTCCCTGCGAGTTCCAAAACCTCCACTACTCGAAATATACGTCGAAATAATCAGTCCCTCAAGTAATTTATAATTTTCATAATTTCATTCACATATTTTCCTTCTATAACTAAAAAACTGAACGTCTATATCTCGAACATAACATTGATTTTACAATCTTTACTACTTGATAATTTGTATTTAATTATATAAAACTCATTAATTAATCTATACAAATAAATAAAATTGGTGTCTGTTTGTAATATTAAAATAAACGCTTTTTACTAAGTACATATGGATGTATACACGGTATATATATACCAAAACATCATTTTTTAAAATTTTTGACTGTCTTTCTGTCTGTCTGTCTGTTTGTTTGTTCCGGCTAATCTCTGAAATGGCTGGACCAATTTTGACGGGACTTTCACTGGCAGATAGCTGATGTAACAAGGAGTAACTTATGCTACTTTTCCGAGGGGTAAAATAGGGGTGCGTGATAAAACCGAATTCCAAGCGGACGAAGTCGCGGGCAACAGTTAGTGTTTTATATATTCCTTTTTTTTCTTTGTTATAACAACTCCAGTAAAATTACGAGAAAGAAATGACAATCTTTGTTTTTGTATGCGCTGGGGTGGATCAGTATGAAGATAATCTTCTTAGGACGTGACACGAGAATGAGACTTTTTTGCTGACGCATTGTTTAGGGAGACGAAACATACGTGTCATTCTGTCTCGTACTTCAATAAGTTATTGTATTTTTTTACTTATATATAATATATCAAAGTTCAATGCACTTGTAGGAAAGAACGTGATGTTGCTTTGATTTTTTTAATGTATTATCAATATTCACTTATACAAGTAGGTATTAGAGTTGTGTCTGGTAATTTTTATGTATGAAAATTATAGTATCCTCCTTCGCTTTCAAGGATCTAAATAGAACATTGAGATGCGTTAGGCGTTTCAAAGTGAGGTCCGCGATGTGTTGCGACTGATTCTTCCCATACTTTAGTACACGATCTATATCTATATCTAGATAGGTATATATCGGACAATCAGCCAACTCATATGTTTCATAAAGCGTGCGTGCGAGCAGTAGAACTCTCGCCAAGTTCGTCCGGGGAAGTGCTGCCACCATGCCCATATCTGCCGCCAAACAGTAACGCGTTCGCGTTACTGTGTTCCGGCTTGAAAGGTGTGGTTGCCGGTGAAATTACAGGCACAAGAGACATTCCACCTACACGTCTCATAGTTACGGGCGCATACGATGCGACTTGGGTCTTGTCGTACCTAGTAAAGGAGGACCCAAGTCGCATCGGTTGTTATGGGCCGAGGTTACCACTTAACACCAGGTGGGCCGTCAGCTCGTTCCGTAATTGTATCACATAAAAAAATGCTTATTCCCTCTACCCGCGCGGCCCCTCTGTCGTTCTAACCCACAGTCTTGTCTCGCTGTGGAGGGGACTGAGTAACATCGTCTGCGTATAGATTAACTATAAGTAACAACTGATTTTTGCTTGCTATTTATTGCATCAGACTTGCCGTGTTAGTAAGACAAATTATATTTATAATAAAACTTTATTAATATTTACTTTTTATTTTCACGCTGGCGCCCGCCGGCGCGGTACAAAAACATTCAGAATATTTACGCAAAGGTTTTATATTTCAGAGTTGAACATCGCTATAAAATTTACATTATATACAAAGAGCACTCCTGAGGATGCTATTCGCCCGCTTTTAGCTGAATAGAATACTGCGAATGTTAACATCACGACATGAATTTCAATTTAACGATGGACTATGTTCCCCTTACGTCGAGGTGTTCCAATCTAGGAATAAAATTTTGTATGACCGTACGCTGAATAAACTTGACCGAATCGGTTTATTGATGGAAGAAACATTACTGTTTTCTGTAAGTGACTTCATGTCCTGAGCCGTGGAGTCAAAAGGTTCAGACTATTTAAATAATTTTGCAATATTTTATTGATATTGATATATCATAGAATATTATGTGCCCTGCAATACACGGAATCATTCACTTATTATTGACATTAATAACCACACATCCGAATCCTCAATAAATTCTGTGTTTACATGAAAAAGTTTTTGAAAAATATTTCAGTGCATTTCAGTGTTTAGATTCCTGGTCACAAATTATGAATGAAAATTTGTGCCTTACTCCTATCGTTCGAGTCAACGCAAGCCTTCGATGCAGAACGACTTGTGTATCAAGTCTATTAGCGTATACATTAATTGATTAGTCAGCAAGGTGACGCGCTACTGTGACTGAATCTCCATTAATTTATACTCTAGATTTCGCCCAGATACTGCAGTCGTTGGATATCGAAGACAAGCGTACCCTTGCGTACGAGGGGCCTTACGCGCCAGGTATGGGCCCTTATATCGCATATCTAATTGTCTGGTTGGGTACCACAGCTTTTTAAGAGCAGTAAAACTTACGCCAAGTTCGTCCGGGGAAGTACTGCCACCATGCCCATTTCTGCTGCCAAGCAGTGACGCATTCGCGTTACTTTGCTCCGATTTGAAAGGTGTGGTTGCCAGTGAAATTACAGGTACATGAGACATTCCACCTACGCGTCTCAGAGTTACGGGCGCATACGATGCGACTTGGGTCTTGTCGTACCTAGTAGGGGAGACCCAAGTTGCATCGGTAGTTATGGGCCGAGGGTGCCACTTAACACCTGGTGGGCCGTCGGCTTGTGACGTAACTTTATCACATAAAAAAACAGGTCATATATGAATCATCGTTTGGTAACCAACAAAATCCAAAAGTATTCTCATCCTGAGTGTAACGTTATAGATGATTTACATATTATCCATTGTATCCAACTGAGCTACCATTAAATTTAACAGCGTTCGAGTTCACATGTCCTGCCATATTCGAAAATAGGTGTTTTTATATCATCCGATTATAAAATATCACATGACACTGAATTCGACACTTAAAAGGTGATTCTTAGTGTAAATGTCGGCTTCACTCAGCTTGCACCGACAATACTTCTATATTTTCATTGTTTTCAAGGATTTAGATAAACGAATAATGGGAATTCAATAAAAAGTTACTTACTTGCATTCAATATAATTTGTTCATTTACCACTTTTATACACAGCTATACCAAACGCCATATTGACGGCACAACCTTCTCGTTCGAATCGCAAAATCCAACTGCGCGACGACGGCTGGTCTGACTGCACGAGCGACGGCCCGATTCCACGGGCAACTGCCCGACTCCACCGGCGACGCGCAGACTCCACCGGCGACGCGCCGACTCCACCGGCGACGCGCCGACTCCACCGGCGACGCGCCGACTCCACCGGCGACGCGCCGACTCCACCGGCGACGCGCCGACTCCACCGGCGACGCGCCGACTCCACCGGCGACGCGCCGACTCCACCGGCGACGCGCCGACTCCACCGGCGACGCGCCGACTCCACCGGCGACGCGCCGACTCCACCGGCGACGCGCCGACTCCACCGGTGACGCGCCGACTCCACCGGCGACGGCTCGACTGCACCGGCGACGGCTCGACTGCACCGGCGATGGGTCGACTGCACCGGCGACAGCTTGACTGCACCGGCGACGGCTCGACTAGCGATGGCTGGCCCGGCTGTCACCGGCCCGACTGCTCGTACGATGACCACGTCGCGTTTAGGGCAACATGGACCTTCTTGCTCGGACGGATTCTCTGCAATTATGAAAAAACAAGTTCGGGGCAGTAAAAGTTCAACAACTTTTGCAGTTCATACTATGTACCCTAGTTACGTTTAGAATACATTTATAAACGTGTTATTTCATATCGTTAAAAAAAAACGTAAGGCACTATATAAGTTCCTTCCCTCATCCATAATATGATCCAGCAAGGAGCCGATACTATCAAGGATTCACACTGATCATATATTAATACCGTGAAGGTATTAACCGACCAATAATGAGGATAAAACGAAGGGGAAGAACAATAACGAGATAAAAGAAAACAGCGTAAGAAAAAAAAGAAATGGAATACCCTCTAATTTTTAGCAATACTAGTCCAGAAAGTACGTCAAGTTTAGTCAGTTTAGGAAATAAATCGTAGTAAAATATCCACTTTTGTAGTAATATTTTGTAATATCGTACCGGTAACTCAGTCTACTATTCTAGGGGTTTCAGCTGCCAAGGTTTAATATTCTTGTGTTTAGTGTTTAAAGCACATATGAGCTCGTTTAAATCACATGCATCAGAATAAAAGATTACTGTTTTGGCTTCATTTTGATGAATTAGTCCTTATTTTCTATTTCGAATTCAGTGATTTGTTTCTTTTACCTTTTACAATTTTGATTCCTGTTCGAGAGTCAATTTGGAACATTAGTTAATGACCCTTGTTTTTATGTTTAAAACAAAATACAACCTTTATTATTGGTACCAATTATTTTTTCCGTAGTTCCGTTGTCGTATCGGTTTCGTGAGTCGAAATACGCCAATATGCTGCTTTACGGCGATTCTCAGACCAAGTTAAGGTTATGACGATAATTCAGTTTTATGAAACCCATTTCAGGTGCCAGTGTTGAAGTTCCCACATAAGTTTAAGACTTGCACGACCGTTATTAATTGATGAAGTTTATTTTAGGTTGGTAATATTTTTTTATGTTCATTGAACACCTTTTTTTTCTGCCTAGACTTGTAGGTTCTTATAGGATTTGTCCTAATTGTCAGGTATGATTTGCTTTAGGACAGACTTGTCGAGTTATTTCCGACGGGCCTATTAATATATGAATCCTTTATTAATTTCATCCATTCAGCATGATATGCAGAATAAGTAGCCCACTTTTCAATGTGTAGAATAAGTAGGACGCTTTTCACCTTCTAAGCTGCAATATCGTATTTGTGATATTTACACTTGAACGCTTCTGTGCTTCCCTATCGCTGTCAGAATATTTTTTTATGTATGTTTATTACGACACGTACAATTGTGTTATTTCTTATGTGGGATAGGTCCATTTTTTATGTAATTCATTGCACCTTTGGGAGCCAGTTTGTGTACCTTCGAAATAAACGTACATCAATGTAGAATCTGTTTGCACGAGTAATCCTCCAGTATTTTTCACTGTCTCAAGTTGTCTCAAGCTTGTATTCTTACTTGTTTAGTGAAGCGCTGTATTATTTTAAGCTGTATTATTTGTCCATGATCTTATATAAATGAAATCAGATCATCATGATAAAAAATATTCAATGTCGCGAGTAGCACCGAAAGTAACAGGCATAATATAAAATTGCTTATTTATATATACCTCACCATAACGGCATAGATAATTTGGACGTTAAGTTGACTTCTTGGGATGCCCGAGAGAACAGGCTGAAGTTGTGGGTTCAAGTCCTGTCTTTAAATGTTTTTCGAAATGGAGATACATTCAAACGTCATATCATCATGTATTTCTATCATGTTTTGCAATTTTCGGTGTTTATTTACTGTGGACGTTGCATTTTTACGGCATTTAATCAGTCTAATGTTTTTTTTTCACTTATTAACTATTTTAGTTACCTCTTAGGTAAATTTAATTGGTTTGATACTGTCGTAAGCAAAGATTGGGAAATTCCAAACTCTTAAAAGTAAGATAATAGATTATGGTAAGGAACGTAAAATAAATATAGTAATGATTCCCGTTCCATATGTACTTACTTACATTGATATTTCCAACAATGGAACGTGTAGGTCTTAATAAAATATAGCCCAGTTCAAAACGACGGAACAGACAAAATGGGAGTATCGTAGCCCAGTGCCGTTGTAAGAAAATATTAGTACAACTTAATGGAAGCAGTATTACTTTAGGACCGGATTGTATTAACGAGCAATTTGTACCTCAGGAAGCTTCGTAATTTTGTGATTTTAGTTAATTAATTGTATATGCATATTTATGAGGCGTACATAATAGTACTTACCCTAGCTGACTCTCATTTTATTTTTGTAGTATATTTCTTTTACGGAAGAACTGCTTAGCATAAATTACGAATAATAATAAAACAAGGATGAAATAAATGCCTTTTGTTTCGTAAGACGTAGTTAGTAGTAACTCTGCCTTCTGCGCTGCAGGTCGTGGGTGCAATCCCACCCAGGACAAACATTTGTCGAACATAGATGTTTGTTCTATGTTTGGGTATTTAATATGTATTACATGTATGTATTTACAAAGGAAATGTATACTAGTATTATATCAGTTGTCTGGTTCCCATGATACAAGCTAAGCTTAGCTTACTTTGGGGCTAGATGGCGCTGTGTGAAATGTCCACCAATATTATTATTATTGTATCGAGTATATAATGCATCAGAGAAGAATAAACGTTTAGTCATCGAGATTAAATTATTTCGCCAGTTTGTTACTTTCGTAAAAAGAGTAAATAAATATCGTCATCCTAAATAAATAGGCACATATAAATAAATCATGTACCTACATTGATAAATACTCAATTTCACGCTTACAGCCTACGGCATATGGTAAAAAGCACCAATAAAAATACTGAACAAGGGATAATAAAAGCCAATATCATAAAATAAATGCATTTGAATATTCACTTATCCACTAAAGTTAGCTGCTGAGTTTCTAAAGCTTCCTCGGTTCACTTTTATGATAGAAACACCCTGTGCAGTATAACATGGCTTTACGAGCTCCGCATCCCGTTGAAGCCATCTTGTTCGCAAGTAAAGCGGCTGAAAGAATACTACTTTTATCATATTTAGATATTGGATAACATTTTGGATAATTTATCATAATTTTAAAATATATGTTATCTTCGTCCCCCAATTTTTTAGGTAATTTCATTGGTATAAGTTTCGTCCTGGCTGGCCCGGATTATTAGTCGGAGTTTCTAAAAAAGTGTTAGCTGAGTATTTGTTTGGGAAACAATATCAACGATGAGCTCACTACTTGTCACCTTGACTTCGATCGTTATCTCACAAGGGGAATATGAATCGAGGCAATCGAGGCTTGCCGACTTTTTTGAGAAGAGGTCATCTATGCATCTTAATATGCAATAGGTAAATTAAAATTTATCAGGATGATGGTCTGCTTAAAATAGATTCTACTACGTAGTAGAAAGTGTTAGCTGAGTTATTTGTCTGATAACGAACGCCAACGACGTCATCACTCATCATACCTATGTTCCTTCAAGGCTAGGCTTTGCCAAAGCACTAGGGAAAAAAAAAACATTTCAAGTATTTACACTTTTCACTCCTAAGCACTATTCTATGATTCTAAGATATAGTTGCCTGAATTAGAACGGGACTCATTATTATTTATTTTATAAACATCAGGGAAAAGGCTACAAATTCATAAAAAAAACTCATTATGGGTTAACAAGTTAAATATGAGTTACTAGCTTAAAATATTTACAGGGTTCAATGATTGGTGTAAACGTCTTCGAAAGTAAGAAACAATGTATAAAAGAGCGTTGTGGAGTGAAAGAAGACCTAGGGTGAAGAGTGGAAAAGTGTGCTTAGATGGTTTGGACATGCAGAGAGCATAAATTGAAGGACATTGACGAAAGAAGTGCGAGTGAGAACGGAGCCGTTGGAAGGGGAAGACTTAGGCGTGCGTACTTAGCCCATATCGGTGACGTTTTGGAAAATGGTCATATCAAGAGTACTCTTAACCGGCGAGCCTGAATCTGCCAGCCCATCTTGCGCAAGTAAGCGGATGCGAAGAGATCGGGCTCAGTGGAGCTTACTGAAAGATGTCCAGGTCTGTCAGTAGACTACGGTAGGATCATGATGAGTAGATAGATAATGATGAGCTCACTCACCAGATAATGAAATCCACTTTTAAATAAAATAATCATTATGTTAAATTTGAAGTTATTATTAATTGTTTTGAATGGAAAACATGGTATATAGTATGGTATACACATTGGCAAATAAGGCTGATAAGCACCGCACTGGCAATTTTTCGTCATCATCACTTATCATCGGATGGGCCTTCAGCTTGTGTGCCTCAACATTCAAATAAAAAAAGCGTTTTTTTACTAAATCACAATTTCATACTTTCCTTGCCATTTCAAAGTTACGCTGCTTAAGATTAGTTGGTATTTCACAAGCTCTTCCGCTTCAAATTAAATTAAATGCTTCATTTTATAGGAATGCGAAATTCTCGACAAAGGTTTACAGCTCCAATAACGTGCTTTACGATGCACATTGCGGCTTTAGCACGTGTCAAGTATGTAACTGCTTCTTATTTTTTTTCTTCTGTTTATGTTTTACTTATGTGTGGGTGTAACAATGCGTTGATAAGGGTAAAATGTCCGCTTAACCCGAAGTTACCTGAGATTATAATGATAATGTTTATAGTCTCTTGTGTCCTAAAACCATTATTCTATTGATATTATGTCGAAGGCTGTGTCCTACACGTTTCGAAAATATAACAGCAGGGTTTATGTTAAGATGTTAGAGCATTATTTGATTTTCTTTTTCACGGCTATATAGCAACTGGTTTGAGAATGTGTAAGATTTTAAGACATGCTTACATAGTCACATCAAACCCATTAGAACAATTTTGACAGAATTATTTGTATCTCAATGAAACTGAAACAGGAAGTCAAATGCCATTTAATTGTACCCATTTGACATTATTTTACTGTTTAACAGCAGCATATTAATTTGATAAAAGCTTACAGCATCCGGAAGTGTGTGGGAGTGAATCGAACAAAGCGAAGGAATGTCAGCTGAGTCCTCCTACCTGCGCACGAGCCAGTTTTGGGAGCATTGTCATACAAAAATTGACCCTATTCTTACATGGCAAGGTTTCAAACGATACAAAATAGTTTAATAAGCGCCTTAGTGAACTCTGGGTGCTCTGTTAGACAAATATCAATTCTACGCCAAAAGCAATTATGACTAATATGACAAAACTTTGATGTAGTCGAATGAAGATAAAGCGATTTGTACACAGGATAATCGGGACAAAGGTGGCTCACCCACATTGACATATCGCCCTGTAAAATACATCAGCGGGTTTTTTTTTCTATTATTTATTTTGAAGGGAATTAACTGATTAGAGCCCCACGCTCGTTTGAACGTCTTTGGGGTCCATATATGTTCTTAGAATAATTAGACTTTTATGTGATCAAATTACGGAATCAGCAGATGGCCAAACTCAAAGTCAAAATCTTTATTTCCATAGAATTCATAAAAAAATGGCTTGGAAACGTCAATAATATTCAAAACATAAGGTCAATGTACTTATCGCTAAGTTTGACGCCTGTTCAAATCCTATCCGATCCTCCATGGGGCAGAACAGACAAGAAACCCCTTAAATTCTTCTTCTTCTTCTTCTTAAAGGCTTCCTTTTTTTTTCGCGATTGTTGCAATCTGAGTACTTAGAGTTACATACTTAGATCTATGTTATATTTATGAATACATAAAATATTGAAATAAGATATTACAGGATGTTTTGTGTGTCGTTGAGCATCGCGACATCAGACCATGGGGATTTATCATTTATATACCACCTATTGTTAAGTGTCTCTGTCCATAACAAGCAATACGACAGTAGTCTAGTTTAGGAGACAGTATTTCAATTATTTTTGACTGCAGTGTGTATTTATGTACCTACACATATTCCTATTATTAGAAAATATACCTGCAACTGTATCGATTGGGATGAAAAATTTAAAATGTATTTACGGTTGGCGCTCGCTTGCATGATCTGGGATTATATATCTCCGTTCTGCCGAATGAATAACGAATGATTACTATATCAAAATATTCCAGTGACCACATTAACATTTTTAATTTTGCACCTTGTTGTGGGTCGATGAAAATAAAAAGATTGATCGCTTGGTTCAATTCAGTATCCGCAATTCATTTATGAATTACCTACATACAAAACAAAAGAATAATATGGACAAATCACACGCAATTGTAATACATGTAATATGTGGTCTATCGATGACAAATTCACCTTGTGCAGTCACGAAGCAATCAGACAGATTTAATCACGGTAATGCAGCATTAACTGATTATGAAGGAGTGATCATGCGTGATGCACGCGTCAATATACCTACTGTCGACCAAAGCGGAGAAAAGGAAATGTCACTTCAACCAATACAATTGGTAGTAAAATAAAAATATACAGTAGAAGTAAACAAAATCGTGTCTGTTATTTCACGACCATTCTTGTTAAATTTAGATTTGTATTTATAGTTAAAATTAATACATAATACATATGCACAAACTAAGAAGTCACAAAAAAGTTGGTCCTGGGTGGGTATCGAACCGATGATCTACAGCGTTGAAGTTACTACTAACTGAGCTGCGATGCCACTCTTCGTCGATCGTAGAATCTTTCGAAGCGTTTGGCATTCGCTGCGCGTGGCAGAGATTACAAGTAATTTTCAATGGGAAACAAATGTAAATCACGGATCATAACGGACCCAATAAATTTCAAGTATGAAACAGAAATAGACGAATGATGATGCAGTTACCTTGGTGATAATAATACAGTTTGGCAAATGCGCCAATGACAGAACAAAATTAAGAAAGTGTAGTGTGTTGAATGATATACGTAGAAATTAAAATGTTCAATAAGTCGTAATCTTGAGAAATATTAATAAACAAGATTATATTTGTTTAAATCTTGGTTAATCTCGTTATTAATGAAAATGGCTGTCACTGTTTCAAATTTGTCATCGCTTTTTCATAAATATGTTTAAAATATTAACTGCATTTGTTAACAAGATTCGGCGCGATCATAAAAAGGCAACTACATTCCGTTGGGCGCATACAAAATAGCTTGAGAGATCGTGGTGGCTTATTTATTAAAATTATTTTTTACAGATATAATTATACGATTGATAATGTTTGAATAAATAATACTTTATAATATGTCAGAAAATATATATTCTATCACAGTTCCACACACAGGTTTGTTTTTAAACATTACAGGCACCAGCCTATCACAACGTAGGTTTCTTTAAGGCATTGATAATATAATATTATGTACCTAGTATTAACTACAATGAAACTTGTAATTGTGAAGGAATTAATTGAGTATATTATTATAATTCAACATCGTACGGGTAAAACGTGTTGTTAAATATATGTAGGCACATTATAGCATTTAGGAAAAAACACTTTAAATTCGTGTTTAAAAAAAATACCCCATTAGCAAGAAAATAGTGGTTCGTTATTTGGCAATTTGTGAAAATGCAGTGCAATGTTACTTTTTTTTTTATGACTGGACATTATGCTGTTAGCCGCAGATGGCCTTGACAGCGTTTACACGAGCTTTTGGTGAGAGCAGATTTTGTTAAATTATAATATGGTATAAAATTATCAGTCTTCCAGACTATAAAAACTGGTCCACAGAAGCTTGGCCGTAGGTGGTAATTAATGTTTTTTTAACTGTCATCGCGGACAAGCCTAAGTAATGACGTGCATCATCAATCAGTGAAGAATAATAAGAATGATCTTATTTTCATTTTATTCTTATCGAAGGAAAGTAAGTGTTCGTAACAGAAACATGGATATGAAAAGGTGGGATAATTTGAGACATACTTGCGCAAGTTGTAATATCCTCTTAATGTCCTGTCAAGTATTCAATATTAAATAAAATTTATTTTTAATTGTCGGCCGAGAGTTGCCAAATGGATAATGAAATGAATGGATTAGAATCATGACAGTGCAATTGCAATACAGATAGTTTGATAATTATTACATCACATTTCAAAATTATGGCCACGAATTTAGCCAATTTTACAAAATTAGGTATCAATAACCATTCCTTAAAATATTGTACTGGCATCAATATCCTAGATTATTTGTTTATGAAACTTTTGCAATAGCTTTGATTGGGAAATCTGTAGAACCATATTCGCTTCTTGTCCTCGCCCATATACACCCACTCTATCACATAAAAGAAAAATACGACAATGGAAGTGAATATTTTATTTTTCTTTCAATACTGAGGCGTCGTTAAACAAAAAATACTTTTATATTTATTTAAGTTTTATGTAATAGTCACATCAATTTTATAGAGAATAATATGATAATAAAGCTTTATTAACAAAATTTTCACTGTCTGTGTTGTCCAGAGCTTTGCTGTTTTCTGAATGAGACAATAATATGAAGATTTGGTTGGAAGAGTCCAAAGAACTGAAAACCTCTACCTGCTGATACATAATAATTGTTTTCATAGTATTGGAGGACCACATCAATTGCATGTTTTTTGGAAAACATAATTTACTACCAAACTTAATTTATGTAAGGTGTACTTCATACAAAATACATACATTTGGAAGCACCAAAAAAGCACGAAAATTATCGCTTCTGTCTGTTTTATTATTCCTAGGTCGAGCTAGGCTACACCCACTTGAGATCGTTGCTACAAGGTGCGGGGGCACAGGTATTGTTATAAAATGATGAGGTAATCGCATTACTAATTGTTTTTATTCTATTGTTGCAGGTAAAGCATTCTGGAGGTCTAACAGGTCTTATAAGGAGCTTCGGTATATAATTAATTATGAAATAGATGGACGCTTTATATGTTTAGAGAAGATATGTTTAAAGGCTGATTTAGAAATGAAAACACCATAACTATTTCATGCAGCAAATCGTACGTGATAGTCATATGTGAGTTCTCCTATCTTCATCAAATTATAAGTACTTGCTTCTATCGAGCTAGTTTCCTGTTTAAAACATAACTTTCAAAAAGAGATTATAACTGGTGGCAGTGGGGTGATTCCATTATCGCGGGTGCAACATTTAGACGCATGTAAACTGATATTTTAATAAGATAAATAACTTTTTCAATGAAATTATTCTTGGAAGGGCTACATTTTAACATGATCACTTTTGATTCATTTATAAGAATTGTAATGAACTATTTAAACAGTTAAGAGAAAGGTTTAAAGTGCTATCGCGGGTGCAACAAAATTGGCCCAACCTTTCTATATACTAGTACAAAAACACAAAACTCTGTTAACTGCGAAACATTTATTGTTATAAGACTACATTATGTGGTAAAGCGTTAAATTAACCAAACTACGAAATCAAAAGAAACGAAATAACAAAAATAATCAATGAATTATTAACTTTTAAAGCAATCGCGGGTGCAACATTAAATTATCGCGGGTGCAACACGTCTAGTTTAAGTGAATATAAACGTCAATAAAATCTTAATTAGGAACGAAATATTAGATCAAACAATGTTTATTACTCATCTTTGTTACTTATATTAGTTATTTCTTTTCAAATACGTCAATATTACCGAAAATTCTATGAAACCATCAATCTTTTTCTCTGGCGCTTCCAACTTAGCAATAATGTCTTCAAATTGCACGTATCATTGATGATTTCAGTGAAACGTTTGCCATCAATCGTCTCCATAAATTGTATTCTTATATCTCCATCTTCATTTATTTCGCTTTGACACAACCCCACATAACGATACTGAGTAATTTTATTGCCAGACTTGCAGGCCAGTTGTACGAGCGCGTACAAACCAGCGCAAATATCTTTTGGTAAGACAGCGGCAGTCACAGTACCAGATTCAGGGCAAACTTCTGCTGGTGATATCGAGGGATCAAGAGACAACGCTGGAGATTTATAATTTGAAGATTCGTCGTTTGAATTGCTGTAAACATCAGAAACGCACAATTTTGTTTTAGGTGGCATAAAGGATTGATTCAGATCCGATGTTGAAGATGCAGGAATTTCTTCTTGTATTTTTTGATTAATTAGAGGTTTCAAATCAACATTGTCCCAATGACTTTCACGTTTTTCACGTTTCAGTGGTGGGTTGAAAACCAATGTGCGAGGTTTGCGCGATTTGATCTGATTCTAGCTAGTATTTTCAAATCCTCATCTGCTTCCATTTTCCTTTTCATTACTTCTCTCTGTTTCTCATCACGAGCTCTTTCACGACGGAGATGCTCTGCATGAAGTTTTCAGGATTTTCTTTTAACTTTCGCCTATATTTTTGCGAAGCAGTCTCTTTTCACTGCTCTTCTGACATTTTAGCCGATATTTGTATAAAATGAGCGGAATATAATATAACTACTGTTATGAAATATTAACTACATACGATACACAGCATATATATTACTCAAGGCATTACAAAATAATAAAATATGGTATAAATCGCAGAATAACGTTAGCAGTCAAGAAGTTGCACCCGCGATATGAAATCACGGTCGCGGGTGCAACCAAACTGAGTCAATGTTTAATTCAGTTCAGCTGACATTATACTCTTATAAACAATTAATTTAAGTTTCCCTTCCATTTTTTCTTACTTTGATGTAGTTTCAAGATGTTAGCACCTTATTTTTGTAAAGAAACTAAACTTTCGTGTGTTTTATATCGCGGGTGCAACAAGCTAACATGTTAACGACTTGTACTCAATAATGTTGAAAAATAACAAGAAATACTTAAATGTTTTGGCATATATGAATAAATGAAAACTGTCACTACAAGTGTAACCGGTAAAACATTACCTCAAACTGTAAATAACAGCTGTTTCACGGCAGTGTTTCTAGGCGTGATTTTGAGATTTCTACCAACTCTTGCAATGGTTATGTTTCAAGGGGCACCAAAAAATTTAATATCAAGTAAAACTACATATAGATACTTTTTATATAATATTTAGACTTTTGTCTTTGTAATCATAATGAAAAAAGTAACAAATACTGTGATTTAAAAATTAATGTCGAGAATCGTCTATAGCGGAATCACCCAGTGGCGCCTATTGGTAGAGGCCAATATCCAGCAGTTGACGTCGGAATTTGAACCGGCGCGGCGACCTCCGGATTGAAACTCGGGGTCAGTACCACTAGACCACCACCACATGTAACTAACCTAATTGACACAGTTTGAAATACTAATAAGACATAATCAAGGTGTACACAGACAAGCAACAGTCAAACTATAAACGTGTGACATCTTCAGTTTATGTTCATTATTGCTTGCGAGCATGCCGACGCACTTTGTGAGTTTTCGAGTTTCACTACGACTATAAATAAAACGAACGAACAAACCCTGGAGAAGCGATTGCAGACTAGCTTGTCTCGGACCCACAAGTAATCACTTACGTAATCACTCGGATCGGTGACATTTGATGGTACTTCAAACTTAGCGCTTTTGTGCTCCGTAGTTCCAGCTAAAACAATCGAAAAAAAGAGCCATAAACTATTTGCGTGATCTGAAAATTATATCAGCATATCGACCTTGCGAAGTAGCACGACCAGCTTTTACGAACTAGCTGCTTGCGAAACATGATTTTCAATTCTAATCAGTCATATATATGTTACAGCATTACCAAACAGTCAGCTTATTCTAAAGTCACTCTTTACTGTGTAAATAATAAGTTGGAGTAGCCTAGGGGCTGGCTTTAACCAAATTCACGTGTGCGACGCTATGTTGACAGTGGCTCTACTGTAGCAGCCGCAAGACCGCATACGTCATGGTAAATATGCCCGTTGAAACTGAGTTCACATATACCGAAGGAAAAAAGCTTCAATTACCTAAGACGGAACACATGTTCGTCATTGTCAGAAATCATTATAGTAATGGTACTCATAATTATACCTTGATGATTACAGATAATCATGATGACAACGATGACCACACATGATCAAGCCTGTCCCAAATGTTAGTCGTTACGTCGCACACATATTTAAATGAAAAAAATTATTAAAAAACGTTTCATTGTAGGTTTATTCCGTTTTGTCGGCGCTTCGCATTTAAGTAGCATAATAATTTCCAGTAGCTAATTTTTCCCATGCGAAATTAAATCATCCGGCGAGTATTTGTATTTAATCTCATGGATAATTAGATTATCGTAATAAATAGAAATTTATTAGCGACAGGGCTAATCGAATATTCCGCTGTAGGTGTAAGTTATTTAAATGTACCTATATATAATGTATACAGTGAGAGAGGAATCTGTGGTACCTGCGTACAAGCGAAAATTACACTCTATTATATATACTCTATTACACTCTGTAATAATAGTATTCACGAGTAGGTATGTGTTCGCTTTCATTTGTTACAAGTGAATTCAGCATTAGAGAAATCAAAATTTGATGTGGGCTGCGCAAAGAAACAACTTTCTCGTTTCCTTACAAATATAGAGTAGGTATGATTGTGTAGATGCAGAGGTTGCAGGCAAACACGTCAGCGATCCGGAAATGAAATGGGATTTCAGAGGCCGTTGTAAGATATTTTAAATTATGGGGTCTTGTAAATGAGTAGACGTGGATTATAAAAGCGGAAATGCTTATTTACTCTCGTCCCCAGACTTTTTTTATTAGGGTCCCATCTTTATCTCGAGTACGAAACCGTAAAAGCAAACAAACAATAAATTGACATATCTTTATCGGCCGGTTATTGCATCGACAACGCATGCATTTTGCTTTTCTTTCACTGACTGTGCAAATTATCTAAAATTTTACTATTTGTAAGTTCCAGTAATTACACACTAGATGTACCTTTATATGTATCAATCGTTGAAATTAAAAATAGTGCAAGTCAGCAAAGTGCAAATTTAGAATTTTAGAAACATCTTCTTACTGTTAGATTACGCAGAACTATGCAAAAATTACCTCATTAATGCCGACACAAACAGTAAAATAATGTTTATTTTGTATCTATACATCTATACAAATAAATAAAATTGGAGTGTCTGTTTGTAATATTAAAATAATAAGTAAAAAGCTTTTACTAAGTGCATATGAATGTATACACGATACATAAACCAAAACAACATTTTTTAAATTTTTGTCTGTCTGTCTGTTTGTTCCGGCTAATCTCTGAAATGGCTGGACCGATTTTGACGGGACTTTCACTGGCAGATAGCTGATGTAACAAGGAGTAACTTAGGCTACTTTTCCGAGGGGTAAAATAGGGGTGCGTGATAAAACCGAGTTCCAAGCGGACGAAGTCGCGGGCAACAGCTAGTTTTAAATATGTTTTAATTTATCTGATATTGTACTAAGGACATCATTTTGTAATTAAATCAGAAACTAAAAAGTGTTGTCGGGATATTTGCTATTCGCTTCGTCTGTTATCTACGCGAGGTTTCCGGCATCGCCTGCTAGTTGTCGCGTACTAAACAGATCATTTGACTTCACACACATTGCATTGCTCTCAACTAACTCTATTAGCCGTAAGTACCGTACAGTTATGCAAATATGCCGTCGTCAAATAATTTGGTGATGTAGGTGATTAGTAAACATTGGAGCGTTCGTAGATTTGAATTTTCCGAAGTTGATTAAACAAGTTCAGATGCGCCTGTGTCGATGTGTGCTTATTTTCGACCAAGCGAGAACTGTGCATATTACATTTAGAAATTATCATAATTGTGGCACCTGGAATGGTAGGCTTAATAATTAACGGTATTATAAATGATGCTGTAGCCATTATGAATAATGATTTTTGTCGAGCATACGTTTTGTGTTTGTGTACTTAATACAGTTTTATATGAACATACCAAGAAATTTCGAGATGAAATTTGCAGGTCAATATATTGGGTACCGATTATAAAAATTCCTCTTTCAAACATTTAACCCCTCGCTTTACGCCCGTCAATCTGAATGGGCCCGTATTGTCACATTTAAACATTTCAGGTTCTTAGCTATCGTTAAACGAAGGTTCTCACCTATGTGTAGCGATATGATTCTAAATAAAAATTTATGAATATTTGACACAATTTCTTAAAAGTTTAAAGGTTTCAACTCTGACATATTGTTGTAAGTGACAAGTAGTCTAGTGTTTCTAGTCATAGCAAAAATATAATAGAATAATTGCGATTATTTGATATACAAAATAGATATTTGATCTATTTTGTCATATCTATAGATTAATTTTAATTATAAGTTTGGTTAAAGATTACGCGTAACAAAATAAAAGTAACGCGTAAAGTCATTATACTAATAAATAATATTTGGCTCTTTATATGACTTACCTTATGGCTGCCTTAGTGCGAACTTAACCTAACGTGTCTCGATATTTAAGTTCTTGAAATGATCCATCTCATGCCTCTACAGTTATCGTAAGGTAATTGATAAAAATACAAAATTGCCTTCTAAGGAATTTTATCAGCTATCTAATGCGAGACTATAAAACAAGTAGGTACTCTGGCTTGACCTGTTTTAATCCCACGCGATGCCGAGGGACTTAAAATATTGGAAAAGCCGTCGTTACAGATACTGTCAGATTTTATATTTCTAGGCTAGATTTTTCTATTTGAATTGCAGCTTTAAAAATAGAAGGAATAAAAAAGGGACTAGTATTTTTTTCTGGCTTATATAACCTATATAATAATAAACTTAAAGAAAATTCTCCTATTAAGGAGAAGTTTTGTTACTCTTTACAGGTGAGATTGAATGAATCCAGTATGGATGCCTAATTTCGATCAGTTTATATCAAATGTGCTTTTGATTTCATAATAATAAAAATAATAAATAATAATTTACTATCCTCACGATATTTTCATTGTTTGTTTTTACAAGTGAATACCTAAATGTGTACAGTTCTTTCAAAACACTTATTTTTTACGTTTTCTATTTGTGATTCGAGTTCAGTTTTTTTAACATTATCACGTCTTATGTTATACTAGGTATGTAATTACATCATTCGTACATAATGTGTGAAATAATTCAGGTTAAAAATAATTTAAGTAAATTCTACTTGTGTGTTATCGAACTAATACAAAAATTTCATAAATATATCACTACCGTTATAAAATTATTACTTCAAGACCTGATTTATCAGTCTGAATGGGGTAAGGAAGCTGCGTAACTATGCACATTACATATTTTAGACAACTTCTCATTAAATAGAAGCAAATTTTATCCCACCAATTGTAACCGTTACAGTAACACTTCCACAACCAGCTGTAAATTATGCACTTAAATTAGCTGCAGTTTTGTCATAAGCGGACACATTTTACGTTCCACTGAATAAAGGATCGGATCGTAACGTGACCAATAATTACGACTGCCTAGTTTAGTTGCTCATCGCATAGTTAATCATCGAAGACTTGGGGCTAACAAAATAGCGGCCAGGGGTAGTGAAACGTCTTTGATCCTTAATGGCCTTTATTGAACGGAACCAATTATTAGGTACCTACTAGTGACATACTGCCGGCTAATAGGGCTGTGCGAAGGTGCGTGAATAGCCGAGCAAGTAACTGAGGAGACATAGAGCCTCCTTACATTCAATACAATATGGTTGCACATCGTCGCGCGCTTCAGGTGCTGACTATAACAGCGAGTACTACTACTACTACTATTGTCACGGATGCTTTAAAAGTGTGCACTGGAAATGACTTCTAATTTAGTAAACACTAGTAACTGAGAAATATGTAACTTTAATCGCACGACATCGTCTGAACAATAGAATGGAAAGTCGCCATGATACAAAACTAGGAATTTAAGAAACATTTTAATAGTTCTTCTGCTTGTAGGTACTCTACTTTTTTCTCTACTTTACTCTTGAGTATAGCATAATGTTCACGCTTTTTCTATGGCCCCAGCCCAAGGTCCGTTTCGTTCACCCACGCGGACACAGTGCTGGCGCCATTATCAGATATTACAATCAAATGTGAAGGACGATGCCAGACTAACGATATTTCACTCTAGCACACGTTCAGACTGACAGTATTTTGATAGCTTGGGCTTACCTATTGTCTTATGAGAGCAGAGTGATACTGAGATGAGTGACTGTATTATACTATTTGAAATCCTCTTTTTCCCGTTGAAAAGTTGTCTTATTAAATATTCGCTATCATCACTCGAAATGCATCATTCGATAACAATCATATGATAACGAATTACTCTAAACCAAAATATTTTATCTCATTATAATTGTTTCTAATCTGGATGCGGTGTGTCCCTTACCATAATGCAGTAGCTCTGAAATACTGAAAATATAAATAATCATCACTGTCACCAATATATATAATACAATATATAATATATATATAGCCCTATGAAAAGTGTCAAGTTCTGAAGAAGCTAACAGAAAGCAATATTTACCTCTATCGGGTCGGTCTATTTTGGAAACTACTAAACTTCCATACAATCTGCAAAATGTTCAATTCGAGTGTATTATATTTAGCGTTTATTCGTTGCTTATCGCATTTTTTATGGCCACATTCCGCAGTCCGACTAGTTCGCCCACGCGGTCAATCCACTGGCGCCGTTGTCAGATACTGGCCAAAGATATTCCGCTTTGAAACCTCTAAGCAATTTATATTCACCTGGTAATTAGATTTTTAAACGTCGTTTAACTGTTGTTTGCATTGATTTGTGTGGCGAGATAGCTCTGAGAGTGGGTTTCGTGACTCATTTAGGTTCTGTTTGCTTTCTACTGGCGTCATTATTGGTAAATGTGCCGTATTCTTTCAATTATCATTCATGGTTGTACCAGTAGATAAGCCGTTTCGAAATTATAGTAATGCTGAGTTTCAAGAATAACGGGTTGAGAATTTGCACGTTGCAGAATCGGAAAGTCGAAAACCTAGACATTTTTTTACTTATAAACAAAGTTGCAGACATCATCGTTTCTCAATTATCATAATCCACTGTATTGTTCCTCTATTAAATATTTTGATTTGATTTTTTGAAAGTTTCCACGGTAATCCTGTAACTATTGCTCATTGAACATCAATATTTTTACATTAGTAGATAATATTTTATTACTAGCTTCTGGCTTGGCCCGTGTAAACTTAGTAAGCAAATGTAGTAATGCTGCTTTAACTGTTTCAGTTATTTGAACATCAACCCTTAATTGCAGAGAACAGAGTAAAAATAAGATAAAATATCAATATTTATTTATGTTAAGAAAAACTGGCCTCATAAATAAATTAAATATTGGTAGACATTTCACATGAATCCATAAAGCCCCAAATGAAGCATAGCTTGTACCTACTATAGGAAACAGATTAATTATATACGTTTTTGTAAATACATACATAAAAATACATACATACAGACAGAAGAAACAACTATGTTCGTCATAAAAATGTTTTTTCTGGGTGCGAAAAAGAAAGAGGTCGAACCCACGACCTACAGCGCAGAAGGCAGAGTGACTAACATCTGAGTTGACAGACTAGTCAAATGTATGGCGATGCTGATTAAAATTAAAGATATATAAGTAAACTTAGCAGCGTAAGTTTGCTACGGATTAAATTTGTTTTTTGATCTAAGCCCTTGATAATCGGCTACCACGTGTGGGATGGTATAATCAACACGATTTCAATCCAAAAATGCCGAATTGTTACCGGCTCCGTGACTTATGGATCTCGAAACCTCAGTGTATTATTAACCCAGTTGCACAGAGTTGCGAAACAGAAGATTAATTTATATGAAGTTGCTCTACTGTAGAAATCAATTAATTTGCGACACAGCGTGGATAGCTTTACGGAACATTAATGATGGATATATTTCTCGAAGCCTCTTTAGCGTCTTATTGTCGTTTACCGTTTGGGTGGTCTGAAAAATAAATGATTTTAAGCTGTCACTCAATAACCCGATCTAAATTAAAATATTTAACGATGACTCTAGAATATAAGTAGTAGAAAAGGTATATAAGTATTGTATCAGTTGTCAGGTTCCCATGATACAAGCTATGGTTAGCGTACTTTGGGGCGCTGTGTGAAGTGTCCTCCAATATTTATTTATTTTATTCCGGAAGGTCCAGAGTCAAGTGTTATTTGATTATGCTATGAAAATATGGGTTAAGATTCAATTGAATGCGACCATTATTCCGCTTGCGTTCTTTGCCACACTCTCTCCGCTGTATGACATTATTGGGTGCAGGTATTTAAAGTGGGCTGTCATTACATAAAGCTAAAGTCATGAAATTAAACCCCATAGAATACAAAAAGAAATGCCTTATGATAGCTTATATTCTTTTCAGGATTCCATCCTTATTTCTAATCTGATGATGCTGTCATGGTTAACTTTCATTTTAGATATTTGTATTTTTGTTTATGTGTTCATACAATCCAATCCATTTATCAACATATCCTTTTAGTTGAGGCGGTAATTATCTTCCCAATAAATAACACTTGATTGCATGGTGTAATTGCGACAGCAACTTAAATTAAAGTAAATTTGGAAAATATAATATTTTCTTCGTTCCGCAATAACTAAACAAAGATACTATTTTATTCGAGTCACTGGTTCTCTCGAAACAGTGTAGTGAAAGGATTTTAAGTGTGCCTCAAAGAGGCTCCTTTCGTGCACTACACAACAAAGATACTGTGAGCTCTATGCATAAAAACAAGTCTGAGAGGCCAATCTTCAAACGTGAGTTCTAACTGAAAACCATACATTACTGAATTGTTTACATGCATCAACGTACTAAGATACCCTAAAAAGACCGAAAGATTGATTATCTTGTTGGAACTTTCGATAGTACAAGATTTTTCCCAACTGCCAGATTATCTAGGAATTATTTATTGGAACAAAGCTTTAGCTAAATTATTTGTGGAATACGAAAGGTGCGCCTTGGAAGTGAAAACTGGAACATTGAAATTAGGCATTCGTGGTGGGCCGTCGGCTTGTTCCGTAACTGTATCACATAAAAGCTTTTTTATGTGATACATTTATGGAAAGAGCCGACGGCCCACCTGGTGTTAAGTGGTAACCTCGGCCTATAACAACCGATGCGACTTGGGTCCTCTACCTACTGGGTACGACAAGACCCAAATCGCATAATATGCTCCCGTAACTCTGAGACTTGAAAGTGGAATGTATAAAATATATGTTATTTCGTGTTTTCGTTAACAAACGTTTTCTAGCCTCAAAGGTTTGCTGGAAGAAAACTCTTTTTAGGGTTAAGCTCGCCTTTGTACATATTTTTTTATATATGTTAATTTATGTTTATTTTTCTGTGTACAATAAAGAATAAAGAATGTCTTATGTGCCTCTAATTTCACCGGCAACCGCACCTTTCAAACCGGAACACAAACGCGAATGCGTTACTGCTTGGCGGCAGACAAGGTGTATGGTGGCAGCACTTCCCCGGACGAACTTGGCGTGAGGTCTACTGCTCTTTAAACACACTTATGTATACGTTTACATGTTAATCAATACATACTAGATAGATCAAATTTCTTTACAAATATTAAAATTTACGAGCGCATTTGAAATCAAACTAACAAGCGCCGCGTAACATAATCCCATAAATCGTAAAATAATTTCAGTTCACACAGATTCTAAAAATGGTAACATAAACAAACATCTCAATCAAAACCCACACACACAAAGGTTTACACACAAAGGCTATATTGTTTGTATTCATACAGCCTGGATGAGAACCGTTATAAATTGCAAAAAGGCGAAGCTCGCTTTTGAGAAAGCGATTTCTCGAAATGCTTTACAATACAATACGTTTGCCCGTATTGTGTTGAAATCTGGGCGTTACTCCATCCTTGACTGGATATATATAATACTTTGGTGTATCTTTATGCTAAGGGTGTTTAGTGGAGGGGAAACACGTAGGTATTGGGAGATACATGCGAAATTATTACATTTTTGTTTTGAGTTATAACTATCCAAAACCCTCCAAAATTCGACTATCATATTCAGTTATAGTGAGGATTCTACTCACCAAATGGTTCTTTTTTATGTGACAAATTTACGGAGCGAGCTGATGTCCCAACTGGCATCAAGTGTGCAAAATATGTGAAAATGTATTTCATATTGGTTCCATTCTTTATGAATAGCAATCTGACGATAATAGGGATAGGGTTAGATCGGCATTTTGATGCCATTAAAGTGTTAAAACATCCGAATTTGTATGGTAGAGTGAGGTTTTTTAAGTGCCAATGAAAATAATCCTGGGATGGGAATAATTCTAGTATATCTTTAATTTATATTTCATACAATTTCAGCCAGTCTAGGTTTTTAATTGTTTTAATAAACAGTTTATTAAAAACACTAGGTTTTTAATAAACCTGGCAGGTTTTTAATTAAATATTTGAAGTGCCTTACTTTTACTACTTTTTGTGTGTCACATCATTAGGTTAATGTTACCTAATAAGGCCTAGAGCCCCAAAGATTTTTGAAATATTTTTTATTGTTGTGGTATATATATTTATGACGATATTGAAGTATTTATTTAACTGTAATAAAGTAAGACATTAAATTTAAATTCCCTTGCAGTTTAATACAGAATGCAATAAGGCATTCGGCCTTCGACGAAGTCTTTTTTTGGTGGCACTCTACTGATTGCATCGTGGGGAGTAATCACATAGCTACTCAGGAAACAGCTGCAGCAATCATAGAATATGGCCTGCAGGTTATGTCGGAATTGACGGGTGAATTTCCTTTAATCAAAAACTGTCAAAGTCTAACTTCGCGAAACTGAAGGTCACTGGTGAATAACAGCTAAAATTACTCGTTTAAATTTTATGAAGTGACTGGAGTGACGGAATTAGCCTTTGGCCCAACTGGTTAAATGGTTTCTCTGCCCATAAAAACGTACGACTTAAATCTTGTCTATTGGAAAATTCAATCAGATCCAAGTTGCAACCGTCTCTATATTCATATATATAAGATGTGACGGTGAATATCATATGTTCCTATATGACACATAACCATACATCTTAAATATGGATACATGTCAAAGGTACCTAGATATGGGTACGTCACGGCAAAAATAATATGTGGACGGAGTACCTCATCAACTTACTCGACGTAACTGTTTTAAAACATTAAGTATATCTCGTACTTTTTTTTTATTAATGAATATAATTTTTGTACTTTATCTCATTCTTATGAGAACAGAAATAAGCGATGCACCGAGACTAATGCCTCTAAATAATTAAACCAACGACGCTAAAACATGGTGATTAGAGCATAATTGCTTCAATTATCTCTTACATGGAGTATGCTAGCCATTCTCAAAACTGTTGTAATGACTTAATACAATGCTTTCACGGAAATTGTATGCCATTACAGGTCACGATGTCCAACCTGGTCGTTAGGTCTCATCAAATAATATTAATCCATAGTTTGCTTGTTTTTCATCATGAACAGCAATTTTATTTATTTCGTGGTACCTTTTAATATATTAAGTACGAAAGATTTTACTATTTTATATCGGTCATTAGTTTTTTATTTTTCCCATTGCAGATATATTAGTCAAAATCAGTTTTGTTACTATAACCAAAGGTAATATTTTTATTAACGGATGGAATATCGTATGTTATTGGAACCACTTTGAGTTAGAGTAGTTTTTTGTATCATACTTGTTTTTGTTGTTTACTTTGTAAATAAAGATACATAATATACATGATACAAAGAAAAGTGAAAGATTCTCTCTTTCTTACAAAATATCATATACATAATCTGACCTTAACATGATTAAAATCTACGACTTTGACCTATATAGCGAACAATATAAAGGACAAAACTCCTGATCTTCGAACAAGCTCCGTATAAAGTTTACATCCAAAGATAATACGATACCACGAAACTGTTGCCGCTGTCGAGTTGTGAACTTAAATCCACCATTAATATGAGCCTTAGCTATATTTGAACGTCTTTAAGTTAATTAAGAGAGTCGGTGTACCTTATCCAAGTATTGCAGCATCTAAATGTTCCAAGTTTGTGGGAACTTATCTTGGAAGTTACGCAATCTACCTCGTAGGGACCAATCTCTCCGCAAATGGCTCTCTAAGTAGCCTAAAGCAGTGTCGGCCACGCTTTAGCTCTCGAAACGTTGTTATGAAAACCCCTCCTGCATAATGAGAACCCTTCCTCAGTTTTCCATCCCTTGACCAGGGCAATATGGCGAGTTCAGACCAATCAAACGGCATACGATAGCCATCGTCATTGTTATGGGCCGTCTTTTACATATTCAAGATGAATATAACCGTAATATTTCTTGGCATATTGTTTACCGCGCGTTCTATTGCAAGGTCGAATGGATTCAAATCCGGACATAAAAATACAAGTTAGAAACCAGTATGTCCAAGTCAATTTATAATTCAAAGACATGAGTGACAGTAAAAATAGATGACATTTTCCTCAAAGAATAAATTTATGAATATTATGATAATGAAAATTATGAAAATTAAAATTTTTGCATTTACCAATTAATCCTACAAGATTTTCAGACTGCATTCAGTTGGTTGGGAAAAATATATGGGAAACCGCTTTGGATAGAACACTACAGCTGATACAAAATAAAAGTAGGTAGGTAGTAGTAATGTTTTTATGGTCCGCCTCATTCCGATTCCGCACAGCCAGATCGTAACATTACAAGCAAATGCTGCCCAAACAGAAACTTTAAAATGCAATCTTTGCGAAAGTGAAAGATTAATGGCGAAAACGTTTAAACGGTGGCCGGTGACGGTGCCAAAAATCCTCTCCGTGTGTTGGCTAACAAAAACGTTTCTGCGGAGAATCCCCTTCATTAACACTGTGGAAATTAGTGAGCGTTAGTTTGAGGTACATTCGCAAGAGGGCGGCGTGCAAGTCATTATGCGGACGATCATTGAATTAATTACGCGGACGGCTGGGAGCGGAAGTGTTGCGAGTCGTCGCGTACCGCTGCTACTGTGCTACTGTGTAATGCATGAATCCAGTTAATGGATTCAGATGGATTTCTAAATTGTTTGCGTGATACAAAATTGTATTTTTCCCAAACTATTAATTTTAACAATGGAATGGTGAGCCTTTGCCGAATATAAATTACCTATTTAACAGAATGTTTAAAAATCTGTCCGTACTCATAAATTACTTTGCGACAGTCGCGGGTCCGCTAACTAAAATGATGGAGAAAAAGATGCATCATCATGTGAATCATCTGTCAAATGAAATTATTATATATTGCCTTAAAATAGTTTTCGTTTTGGGGCATATGTTTCAAGCAAGAGATCTATAAGTATCCGTAAGATAACTTTAAATTAACTTAAAACTAGTTTATTTTCGAGGGTCCGTTCGCGTAGTAACACGATAAAAAACATCCAATAAATTATTCCAAGTCTGCAGATGTCCGAAATTTCAGTTCCTATCGCAGTAAGTTCAATATTTTGTAGTGAAATAGTGATACACCATATCCATTCATACAGATTTACATACTTACACATATACAATATTAGCGTGATATTAAACTTGATTAAATACTGTGTAGCTTATTACCACTTAAAACTGACTTATTAAATTAAAAGATATTCGATAACTTATGGGTTGTACAGATACCTGAAATATGATGATGATGATACTAGATAAATGATACAGACACGAGTCTAGATTATGAAAATTCATTTTGTAATCGCTTCGACAATAACACATCCAACTCTGCGTTACCACTGTGCAATTCGCAATGGAACCCTCAACTTGATGAATACGCTTTTTCAAATCTGTTTTCATTTAAATGCATTTTTATCTCGCCTATTCATGTGAAAACTATGTTAATCTGAATTTGTCTCTAAATAGATAAAATTTATTTAATACTTTATAAAAGCTAAGCACAATTTTAAATCTTAATCACCATAAATGTTTACTTTGGAACGACTCAATTGAGAACAATTGGGTAGAAAAGTTTTAATCTAAAATCGTTGACAAAGAAACTGTTTGAAAGCAAGTATAGAAGAAAGTGTTAGAATGGAATTGCGAATTGATTATCGTGATCCACCGCCGAGTTTGCATGTTCTCTAGATAAGGGCGCTGTAACATTCCCCGTCGGAACACGATTTCGCCCGGTCGGTGTTAACTGGAACATTATGTAAACTAGCGAGGATTTGCAAAGCTATTGCTCAGCGAATAAGGAAATATCTTTGGTTATTGATTTGTAATCAATTCAACTCATAATACTGTGTACATTTCAACGCAGTATCTCAATGAAATTGATATTTAATATTAGTGGAGTGGCCCTAAGGAAACGAATTATGCCGTTAATTATCCGTCAGACTTACTCTCAACAAGTGAGCGTGAATTGGCTATATTCTATCATGAGAACTCAATTCAATTTGTCAGAAAGCGCATGTTGTTCATTTTAGATTTGCCAGTTTCACCCTTTTAAATAGGTGGTAGTGCCTACAATTTTGTCAAGCTAATAATATTCATCTGTAGCAGATATAAACCAGCTACCTTCAAATGAGAGGTTGGAGTATATTTCAGTTTGCCACTACGTTGTTTGACAAAACAAATTTTAAATAAATACCTACTCTACTTTATAGTATGCAGAACAACGTTAAACGTTGTTCTTCATTTTTCGTTTAACAAAAATGAAGATCAAATTTTTGATTGAATACTTCAATTTCTAAACAGTGTTATAATGGAACTTTTCGGTCTGTGAAGTTATCAAAAATCGTTGCAGATATTGCACCTATTCGCAGTTTCCGTTAATAATTCGTCGCAGGAGTTGGCTTGTTACTTGGGGCATGATAGGAATATATTTTTTGGGACAAAAGATTACGTTATTGTTAACCAACAAATAAGAATCTCAGATTGGTAATTAAATAACCTCACTCAAAATATTTTATAATATTTTCTTAAAATATATTTATTTTAGTAACGAACTATGTATTGTACTGTATACATCACATCTTAAAATAAATAGATTTCAACTTCGTACTTTCACATATTATACTTTCATTTAAGTTCATGTCTCACATGTAAAATTTTCTCGTTTGAAGATGCTCGTTTTATTGGGTTTTAAACCAGCAATACCCAAATTAAAAGTCAACTTCCCTACAACTTACCTTATCCTTCGAAATCTGATTAGCGATCCATATTAAGACTGTAGATAACTATTATCAAGTTCAGAGACCATTGATGGTTTTATACCACACGATTTTATTCTGGCCGCCATTACAATCTTCCCTTTAATTATTAATTAAAGTTGGACCTGCTGAAGTTACAAAGTGAAAATGAAGTTTAACACAGTTGTGTTAAAACAATTCATTTTCAGGAGTAACTGCTCTGAACGTAGCCTCGCCCAGTAAGCGTCACTAAGCCCGGCATTCGTTAAGTGACAATGTACTTACATAGGCACAATATCATAGTATCCAGAACTTTAGTATTTATAGGTCACATGGACTTGGCTGACTCGGTGAATCGAATTAGGTCGGGAGCGCGATAGTATCGCCAGCACCGCCCGCGTCGTCTGCACTCCTGTAACATCGTCCTGATCTTATGCGCTGATACTGATTCAGAGACATCGCTAGTTTCTGATATCACGTGCTAGCCCCCCCCCCCCCCCCCCCTCTTTAAAGGAACTTTTACTTCTGTATATTGTGGTATTTGTTATTTATTGTGATATTATTTAATATCTGTAATATTAAGAATCAAGGTGCAAGATGATCCGCATAGAGATTGAAAACACTTTCATCATATCCACCCGCCCTTTTATTATATACTTATTTTCACAGATTTAAAACATTCTTTGTAATTCATCTATTTTATTGGGATAATAGTTGATGGAGTGTATTTTTTATTTTTAAGTTTTAAGTTTTCGTCATATGTTTTTTTATTTCATCGCAGACCGCATTTTCAAAATATCTGGTAATTTTATGTTAAAATGTTATAGCAAATATGGCAAATAAAAACAAAACCACCTAAAATCGGTATTCAAATTGTCTTTTCTATATTAGAAATATTAGGGATAAACCACTTCTTATCATATTTTAGAAAAATATGATAAGAAATGTTATCAGTAATGGATGTATATACCAAGAATTACCACCGGCATGAGAAATACCCTTAAATAGCCCATGGAAACGTTTTGCGTGTCCGTGCCTTATCTACGCTTTTCTCATTTAAATAAAATCGAGGCAGCCACTCGATGACGTGTTTACCTTCGGATTTACACATTTGTACTGGATTTTCTGCAGAATAGGAATTAACAGTGGAAAACATTAATGGTTTCAAATGGTATTTAAATTGTAGATATTTTGATTAAACGCTGGAGCTATATTGATATATACGGCATTGTATATGTTTTTTTTTATACGTACATTCATTGATATATTCTAAAATAATTTATATATGGCTATATAATATATATGGCTCTTGTAAAAGACTATCGGAGCTCATAATTCGGTGCGCCGTAGCGCTGTGCTTTGAGCAATGCAGTCATTGATAGAAACAGGCATGGTATTAGCATTTTCCCCGAAAAACACCACGAGCCATTACTGCTATAATAAATACAAACGAAAAAATCTTATTTCTTGGGAATCTTGCATTTGGGAAAATCTAAACCTTACAATATCCGTGGCATTAGACAACAAAAGACCGTTACTACATAATAAATATTTATTGTTAATAGCTATGTTATTATGACACTGAGTTTTCAAGTCCTTAAAACATTGTCAAAAATGATATTTTCTGTACATTCTCAAACAAACGTCAGTGCTCATGAGTCCGTACACAATATGTTTATTCCTCGAACACAAAACTGTATTCTTGATGTTCGAAGACAATTTCCTTTCTGAAATCCCCTAATCCCCTTGGATATTTATAGCACTTGTCTATTGGCAATAGAGCTGGATGAAAAATGTTGAAAGCCGGAAAATTCGTAGCAATGGCAGATCGAAATACTTTTTTTTTCATACATTGTGGCAATTGATTATTCGTCGTTTTACATTTATTCATCATTATACTTATTTACTTGATAAAATATATCATAAGATATCCATCAGGACGTAAGGACTTTGATGAAACGATAATATACGTAATTATTACAATAGTTATATCTAGGTATTTATCAGTAATTTTTTTCTAAATATATCTGTATGATAAGCATAGAGTTTGCTTGTGGGTCTTGGATCTTTATTATGTGTACCTGTGTGATATGACAAAAGCGGCACAGAGAATTATAGGCCCATGCAGTAAAACTTGCACTGTGAGCGTGAAATGCAAACGATTCGGAGTTTTACCGCGTTGTTTATAATGAAGTTAGTTACATTTAGGCACATATATAATTTATGTTAAACTACAAATTATAGACAGCAGTGGGAATATTGTAGTTGTTAATTGACCAGACGGGTTGCAAAGCATAAAAAATATCCGGCTTTTGAAATGTTACGGCGAGACCCACAGTTCGAGAATGGAACGTCTTAGCTGAACCGTAGAGCTCGAGAAAATACTCAAATAAAACACTATTTCTTCCGATGCTGCGCTTTGTACATGACGCTATCGTAATTTAAATCGTATCAGCCATTTCAATGCGTTTCAAGCTAAAGGCAAAACAAATTGATTCATAAAAATCTGATTTTACTGGCCCAATACCTACTTTTTTGTCTTTTACATTTATATGTGCCAAACAGTATTTAATAATTGGGTAAAGGTACACATGTGCCATCTAAATATTCGAATACCTTTATTACAGCCGAGTAACACTACGTTAATTATACTATAAGAGACATCAAATGGAAGTGAATTGAAAGAGTACATAATTTTTTAATACAACAACCTCTATTTCTACCACTATATAATTTTTTCCTTTGTATTTTATACATGTTACACGTTATTTAAAATTATTTACCGGTATGTATATATTATATTGAATACATATATTATCATACATTGAAACAGATTTAATAATTATTAGGATAATTCTTAGTTACATAAAATCTTTATTTTTCGTTACGAAAAATACTTTAGACATTTTACTCGTGTTAATGAAAGCATATAGCTAACACGACCTAATTTTTGCTTAGCCTACCAAGTAGCGAGGCCAACTTTCCGTTACCTAATTAACTAAGCCTGCGCACTTAAGGAGGCTGACTTCGTTATGAGACCTAAAAGCAAGTAGGTAAATGCAACAGAGGTGAAATATTCAACAATATTCAAAACAACCAGATGTGTAGTGGACCAGACCATGCATCCCATTCTATTTATTTCGATACAGAAGATAGCATGTAGCATACATATTAACGCCAAACAAGGAATGCATTAACCTCAGTTTGGAGGCTCTGTGGCTAAGTTGTCAAACTAGCATAAAAAAAAAAACAAAAAAAAAAAACATTTATCTGTATTTGGTCAAGAATCTATCTTATCCGAGCTTTGCGTGGCGCCATATAATCGACGCTTAATATCCGTTACCAGTTGTCAAACACTATCTTGTCGGTTTCAGTTAAATTAAACAGTATCAAATAAATGAATAATCATTTGTTTCCAAACAATTTGGGGCGAAGTGTTATAAGTTTTTGTTTATTTCCACCCCAATCACTTCATCTCTTCACAAATTCCAGTATTATCCTGAAACCGTCTAGTATTTTCCCTCCGAGGTTAAATGACACACCGCCCGTTAACCCGCTTCATCGCAATGAGGCAAGTTTCTATCGGACTTCGGGGGAGTTTCATAAATAAGCTTCCGCGCCCCTATGAATTAGCGGCGACCTCATTAACCTATATGAGCTCGGATCTACTTATAACATGGCATTAACAATTAAATGAATCACCCGTCGTCGTGGAGTGAAATGAGGCAATCAGCCGAGCCAGCGTACAGACTAGGTACAGTACACCTTTTATAAACCTACGGTTCATTTAGTACGGCGATAAAATGCGACGGTTCATTATCTTTGTTGCGCACCAGATTGGTGTATACTTAGTCTGTACGTACGACCTTTATGTCTATACTAATAGGCACCTCGTAGTAGATACAGAGCAAAGCTGTTTATATAATATAATATAATTTTGGTGGACATTTCACACTGCGCCCTCTAGTCCCAAAGTAAGCTAAGCTTAGCTTGTATCATGGGAACCATACAACTGATATAATACTTATATATTAACACCCAGACACAGAACAAACATTCGTGACAAAAATGTTTGTCCTGGGTGGGAATCGAACCCACGACCTACAGCTCAGAAGGCAGAGTTACTAACCAACTGAGCTCCGAGGCCAGTCGTGTTTATAGCAGTGCAGTTTTTTTCTTTGGATTATAGAGGTCTGCATAGGTCTGGATCTGCAGACATAAGATACATTTACATACACACATTTTAAGAGCAGTAGAACTCACGCCAAGTACGTCCGGGGAAGTACTGCCACCATGCCCCTTTCTGCCTCCAATCAGTAAGGCATTCACTTTAATGTGTTCGGGATTGAAAGGTGTGGTTGCCGGTGAAATTACAGGCACATGAGACATTCCACCTATACATCTCAGTTACGGGGGCATAAGATGCGACTTGGAACTTGTCGTACCTATTAGGCCACATCAAGCCACATCGGTTGTTATGGGCAGAGGTTACCACTAAACACCAGTTGGGCCGTCTCGGCTCGTTCCGTAACTGTATCACGTAAAATACTTATTTGACTCTAGGATTCTCTGTATAATGGTGAACTATGACAATCATTGTTTAACACCGAGACACAGAATAATCCTTTTTTTATGTACTTAAACTGATCATAAAAATGGGGATTGAATTTAGCTCTTCCCCTTATTACACATTGCAAAACCGAAGCCGCATCTCATTGCACCCATTGCTCTGAAATATTAATATTGAATATCTCATGTGTATTGTTTTGCGGCAGAAAAGCAATATATGCTGACCACACATTTACTTAAAAATATAAAAAAAATACAGGTCGTGCAAACACATTGTCTATCGTGGGGGTCAAACTTTTGAATGAGCATTTACCCTTAGTCAGAATATTTGAATCAATATCGTCTTAAGCGAGATCTTATTAAGTGTGAAGTTGGAATGGATATGTCGCCTTAGTAACTCGTAGTTTGCCCCCCACCATTAACATGTCATATTCTTTTGCCATCGTGTTAGTGAAGATTAATATCTTTATTCGGTGATATCATTATCAGAAGCCCCATTCTTTCACACCTCGCATCATATAAAGAAGAAGGGACTATATTCGGCTAATAGAGCGACACCATATGGCCCAACAATAAAATCTTGGCCGTCACGTGTCGGTATTTCCGACGACAATAAGCTATACGCTACTGGGTTGCCAGCTGTTAAATATTTTTGTGGCTTATTTCGTTAAAAAAAAATAAGTGTTGTAAATTGCGTTTCATTATAAATACACAAATCCTCAAATTCAAACGGATTCTCTATCTCAGTACAAAAAGTAGAGTTCATATTTAATTATTATTTCTATTATATTATTATTATTGCCAATACATATGATGAAGAAGTGATTCATATATTTCTATACGAAGAACAGTTGTTTAAAACTAGAGCATAGGATATATTTTTTTGAATGGTTCTTGTCCTCCTTTTTTATATTTTATTGTTAAACATTACAAAACCGTTGAAATCAAAACAAATGTTTTAAACTTGTTATTATAATGATTTTTCGTCACATAAACAACAAAAACTTGCTAAAATCAAGTGTTGAAACAAAATCACAAAGATCACCAGGACGAAAATAGATTAATTACAAAAGAAAATGTCAACACATGTGAAACATGGCAACACTAGGTGTAAGTAGAGAAGTAGTAAAATTGCTTAGGGAATTCGTGGTTCCGTCCGGCATATAAAGGCTTTTGTCGGGTTTTGCGGTTGTATGGGACAGCTCTGTAATGGAAGGACTTTGAACAGCCCTTTTTGCCTAACCTATATGTCGACATCTTTATTTTTCGAGTTTTTCTACGTATTGTTGTAATGAAATATTATGAATGAATATTGTGCATATTTTGTTACTGAGTGCATCAACTAAAACTATTTGAAGAGCCTTTTGTAGCTATCGTCTAAGAATTCTCACTTTGAATTAAATTGTACTGATTACGTAAACGTTAAGGCGCGGTTCAATTGCTTCCATCGCAATCGCATGCATCGCAGCAAATATTAGCTGATTTAAATTATTGGCTGATTCAAAAACTGGCATCAGATGTTCGTTCCAAATTAAAATATTCAGATCAATATAAAAGCGATCCCCATGAACGAACCCCTGTCGGGTGACTGCTAAGGCTTTATCTAAGGTGTCTCGGCTTTATACTGCACATGTTACGAGTACCAAGTTACGACTGCTTTGGACCGCAGGAACCAGTAAAATTGTTGCAAATTTCAAACACTAGGCTATTGATTCTAAGAGCAAAGAAAACTAGAACCTTCATTTATGATTGGTTACAGGTAATTTTCAGTACAAAGAGTGCGGAATATATAATCTTATGAATATTCAATTATCTTTAATAAAATCAGATCTGCAGGAACTAAGCGATTTCTTGTATTTCATTATCTTCATTGTGTTGTGGTACTGATGATTTGACATGGCAATGCATGGAAGCGCTTAACACAAATATTGGTCACCCCAAGAAGTGATGGTCATTTCACTAAAACTATCCATTAGACGAAAAGTGCGGAAAACCTGTGAGCGCTTCACATGTCTATAAAACAATAATGAAGTGTACTAGGTGTTCAGCATCGCACTGTGCCAGCACTGCGACGCGACGCATTGCCTGTTTTCGCAGTAAACCCATGATAAATACGCCACAAAATTATTACGCAATTCGATTTTCGGCAGTCTTTGTCCACACTACATCATTGTTGCCAGTTGGTCCTTTGTCCGAAGCTTTTTATTGCATTGGAAAGGCACTGATTTCCGATGCTTTGATTTGCATCGAATGATTGCGACTGAATCTATTAAATAATTTAATCGCGAAGCAAGTAACATTACTGGAATTAAGTACTATAATAATAGGCAGTAGTTTATATCAGTTTCATCCGGGGAAGTAATGACATCGTACCTATTTCTGCCACCAAAGAGTAACACACACGCAACTGTGTTCCGATGGAAAGGTCTGGTTACCGGTGAAATTACACCCACAATGCGACATTCCAATCTCGCGTGAAGTGATACGGGCAAAATATGAAGTGGGTTTTACCTTACCTATGCTGGTATTTACTGCGACATATTGATTTTATAATAGACAAAGTGGTTCTTCCCTTTGACAGTTCCGTTAGTTAATCATAAATCACTTCTTTGCTCTAAATTACAATTCCAACATGGTGAGAAATTCTATCGCATACACACAGTGATGCGAATTTTTCAACTTAAAAGTCACCTATAGCAGGTAAATTTATAAAGTTAACATTTTTGTCTAAGTACAAATAAAGTTAAAATCTTTTGCTTTGACATCGTGAGTCTCAGAATTCAGTAACAGAAGAAACAGCATGTGTCTGCATAATTTATTAATTTCACTTGAATATCTCAGGTAATAAGCCCGAGTACTCGTCAGAATTATTGTCGTAAATTACCAACGATTTTGCATGAAATTGCATTAAAAATACGCTAAAATAATATAAAGTTGTTTTTAAGAGTGCTCTGGAACGGGTTGCTAATTGAGCTGTATATTTATAGAACTTGGTTGTAAAATCCGCTCTCGATTGGCGTTCATTTATGACAGCAAAAAGTAGATGGGCATTCTCATTTTCCATAAAAAAAATGGAGGATATTTATAGAAGAAGATCACAAGCAGGCAGTTCTTTGATTCAATGGTTGTATAGTTTTAAATGAGATTGATAAGAAAGCGAAAACTAGAAGCGAGCTTCTAGTGATATTGTTATTAAAATACTCTGTGACACTACACAATGTATCTGTTATCTTTGATTGAATTTGGAAGCAACACAGTATATAATATAATAATATATAGCAATTTATTGCAATAATTAGCGGTTAACAAACAAAAGATAAAAGATGCGAATTATGTAGAATTTAGGCGCATGAGACGTAACATCCCTGTCTGGGGGTGATGGACGCAACGCAATGCGACTTGGTTATCTTATACTTTGGTGGAGAAGACTTAAGTTAGTATTATTGTTTTCCATGGGCAGCGGTTAATACTTAACATCAGGTGGGCCGTCAGCTCGTTCCGCGATCAGAATCAGATATAAAAATATGATATATTTGAAAACCATATTCTGTCGAAATTGCACTAATCACATTATTAAATTATGACCTTTACATATTATTTATTACATATACATTTATCCGGGCGTCTCCGGGTAAGCCAAAGTGAAGAATTACAGAATGCAAACCGGTTTAGTTATCAATAGATATTAATTTATTTGATTTTTTCACCAAAATATGATGAGTTAAATTCAGCTGTTTTTTATTTGTCTACACTGCTGCAGTTTGGTTCAACCTGCGATTGTCTACTGTCTGGATGTAAGTAAAATCTAGTTTAGTATTTCGTTCGCTTGCATTATGAATGTTACAATATAAAGTCTAAGAAAACTTTTCTACAATAATTCCCTTCCTCTTAAGGCAGAGCGAGTTAAATGTGAGTGGGTGTGTATGTGTTTGAGAGAGAGAAGGAGAGATAAAATCGCGTTGTTTGTTGCATAAAAGATAAAACCTCTCGCGCTGATACACGAAACGACTAATAATTGCCTTCAAAAAATGACGTGTTCGCCTTTAAGCTATAATTAAAAAGTATCAGATACCATAATTAAAGTGAATAATGATATTAATATAAATCATTTGTGTAAATATATATGGGCGCCATTAATAAGTATACACGTCAACTGTAATACAATATTCTTTATATTAACATATCATATCGGCCGATAGAAGTCCACTGTTGATCTAATAATAGATATTTATATTGATTCCCATAAAGATAGATAAATGTCTATCCAGCTTCTCTCCGTAGCTCTGAGTGACTCTAAGCTTCCATATGAGGCCAGTAGTAAGGAACCGTGTCTAGGTGCCATAAATCATAAACGCACTGATTATAGATTTTGTCCTTAGGCTCAAGTTCGCCGGCTAATAGCATTTTGGAAGTTGAAACTGCAACGTTTGTTTCCAATAGCACTAAAATGATTGCTACATGTGTATTGACTTGATTTTCTTCTTGTCCATGTTTTGTCAAATCCACCTGCTGGGCAACTTTGCCTCTAACGGTTCTCCCGTGAAGACTTTATCATTGACTGGCCTCATAGCTCAGTTGGTAGTAACCCTGCCTTCTGCGCTGTAGGTCGTGGTTTCGATTCCCACCTAGCACAAACATTTTATGTGACGAATATAGATGTTTGTTCTGTGTCTGGGTGTTAACATGTATTAGATGTTGTATTTACAAAAAAAAGGATATAAGTATTATATCAGTTGTCTGGTTCCCACGATACAAGTTATGCTTAGCTTACTTTGGGGCTAGATGGCGCTGTGTGAAATATCCATCAATAATAATAATAATTATTATTATCATTATTATTCCGGCAAAAGCCAGAGTGGCCAAAATCTGCCGATTTGGGTCAGAAATTAATTACTGGACTAACACGCGACTACACAAAGCTGGCATAGCTATTTAGTAAAAACGTAGAAAGGTCAGGTATTTGTGGCACCTTTACAGCTGCTAACCGTGCGTGCCGACTACAATGTGACCATAATATTGCAGGCATTTAGGTAATTAGAGAATTGAACGTGTGCGTGACTTTAAATAGTCCCGTTGGATTGGGTTAACGAAGTTCTTGGAAAAAAATGTTTGTATATATTAAGCCTATGACACGATTTTTGACGATTTTACGTTTTTGGTTGACTAGTTACTAGATGTAGGCAAATTTATTTGAGTAACTTTTTTGTGTAATTTATTATTGTATAATAGTCTTCATTCATGCAAAAAAGTTCAACACCTATTTTGGTGCCTGTGAGATCACACCTGAAAAATTATGTATTTGACTTTCCAGTTTAATATTTTGATTCATGTTAACATTTTACGGAAAATCCACATATTCCAGGTGTATAACTGGTACAGCTGTGGTACTAGGTAAATAGGCCAGCTACAGACCCGACATATGGATGGACAGACGAAAATTCAGCATGTCCATGATATGAATTTACATGAATTTTTTGCGTAAATCAGAACCCAAAATTAACTTTCAGATAAACCTAAATGAAACTTTCTTGTACATCTTAATACTTAATTTGGGGTTAGAACTGATTCATCAATAAACTGCTATAATGGTAAATAGACTACTTGGTCACTAATAAAACAATTTATTTTGGCATAATACAATTTTTTCGTTATATCCCAACAAACCTTTGTTTTTTTTTTCATTTGGACATTATTGTTATTCATTCATTCATATCTACATTCTGCATAAATATTAAACCTCAACTTTGAACTCAATGTTGAAGTGAATTGAAATCTCTGAAAGAGAGAAAGAAAATGTCGCATTTCTCAGATTCTTGTTTCTGTGACTTTATAATGAGGTATTCAAATGTTTTAATTGAAAAACTTCATCTTCTAACTAACGTGGGTAAGGGATAAATGAATTCATAAAATGGAACTATCTCAGATCGAACAAGTTATAGTCATTATCATTATTAATTATAGTCTGCGTTATGGCAGAGAGTAATAGAGTGTAGCAATGTGCAACTAAAAAACTTGAAATCAATACTGGCATAAGCCCTAGTAAAATAAATCCAATGTTATTCTGTTTAGAAATACCTAAGGTTTCATGCTGAACAAGCAAAGAAAGAAAGAAAGAAAATAAATTTATCCATAACTAAAACTAAGATGTACAATTGAGATAAAACACCAGTAAAACCAGATAAAACACGCTCTAGGCTACAGCTACGAACTAGGATAAGGCTCGGCATGATGCGCTACGTACAAGTACGCAGTGCGCTGATCTTCCGCCGGCTCCCACAAACAGTATCTGGTAGCTAGACTTATTCAATTAAAAATGTTATAGGTATGAAACATTATTTGTAGATACACCCTACGTAAACGGTTCAGTTAAAGAGCGAAAATCTCTGAAAACCAGTTTTTCCTAATACTTTTTATTTATTCTAAACGATAATTTTAATGAGATTTTGATTAGGTTTCAGTCAGTCTGTTAGTAAGCTCAAGTATTGATTAAGAGTAAGAT
Organism: Chesias legatella; assembly: GCA_947359385.1. Taxonomy (NCBI): domain Eukaryota; kingdom Metazoa; phylum Arthropoda; class Insecta; order Lepidoptera; family Geometridae; genus Chesias; species Chesias legatella. The sequence goes on from OX375772.1 coordinate 5,799,945, forward strand.
CAATAATTGAGTTAATTATTGATTTTAATGCAATATGCATAGCATTACCTAAGGTTACATGTATTTCTGTCTATAAGTTCTTTGTATAATTGTAAGAAAGATACAAGAAACTTATAGAAATTCCAGTTGGAAACTATAGCAGTGACTTAGTTCTTAATTAAACCCGGCGGCAGAGCCTAGCGGGAAACTTCGATTGCGCTGTCAAAAATCCAAAGAGTTATTCTAGAGAAGTAAAATAAGTTGCCCGATTTTAGGCTTTATCGAGAGAGTTCAGGCATATTAGTGAATTTATACCTCCATACTTTACGTTTATTAACAAATGCAAGCAGTTTCAGTCGCGCTGCAGCTGCATACTTATTAAAAACTTAATTTTATTATTGAGCGTTTACAGAGCCGTAGTGGTTTGTTAGCCGTTTGTTTGTTTTTCTGGTCGTGGATTGAAATTTATTACAAGATACACGGTGCAAATCGTAAGTTTTTGCGGTGAAGGATATGAATTTACTTCAAGTAGATTAATATGTTTTTTATTATTGTTATTATATTATTTATTATGATAGATTATAGGTAACAGTTATAATGACTTCATTTTACCCCTTATTGTAACGATTAATATATATAGTACAGGTTTATTCATGAAAAAGCAATAACTACCATAACTAGATTAATAACACTTAAGCTACATCTGTTGATTTGAATTATCCAGTACAAATAGACATAAGTGATATTATACACCAAATTATTTCAAAGCTAAACTCAAAACTATAGGGACAGACAAAATTAGAGTGACCGATATTAAACGTCACTCTTATCAGTTCCACTTTAGATAATAAACAACCGATGGATAAAAACATGTAATATTAATTGAACTACAGATTTCACATTAAGAAAACGTTTACGAAAAGGCAGCGATTAAGGTAATACCGCCAAATACGTGCTCAATCAGCCCAAAAAGGAGCGGTACTTTTTTATTTCCCGTCCGGCGCGAACCGGACCGATTCTAACGAGCTCATTGGAAATTCAAATCGGACTGGACCGCCTCACCCTGTAATCAATAATATTACATGTACGTGCTTCCTGAAGTCGGCAACGGAACCGAACGGACGTGGTCCTATTTGGCTGACCGCAGCTTAGTCGGTGATATCTCACAAAATGTAGGGACGAATGTTCCCCGATAAGTAGGTTTGCCTCTATCTCAATCTTTAAACCAAAATTGTTATGTTTGGAGCCTAGTAGAAATCAGTGAGAAATATATTTATATAATATATAAAATAATATGCATGTTCCCAAAATGATGAAGGAAAAAGTTTTGAGCAAACTGGCATGTTCTAGAACCAAAAGAAATAATGTGTCAAGTGCCTCATCTCCTCTTTGACCATACTGAAATATAAATTTCAGTCCTTTAGTAAGCATAATACTAAGAATTCCAATAAATGCTTGTGACATCTCTGAAAAACTATAAGAATTTGTAGTATTGTAAAATAAATCAACTTTAAAAATACCTGTACCAATCAGAATCTGACCTCCAGACCAGACTCTCTGGACAAATTTGCCCATTCAGTCATATTATTGAATTTTGCAGGCCCGCAGTCGCTGTATCGATGTAGTTTCACGCATGGGGTACCATCATATCCAATCGCGTAAATACTTTTTAAATTTGTTACCCCAACATTTAGATTGTAATACGTAACCCAAATAACCACTTTTTCAACCACCAATGTTTAAGAAATACACCTAAAATGATTACGGTCTCAATAATTAAAAAGGTAAGAAAGTTTCAAAAGTTTTAATCCGTTTAATACTTTCGTAAATTGTGAGCAGTACAGACGATAAAACACAACATTATCTACATTATTATGCACGCTCGTAAAAGTAACAATCCGGTTTATTCATCTCAAGAGCAGCAATGATATTGTGAAGCGTTGCCAATAACTGACTTCTTATCTTGAGCGTCAAATGAAGTGACAATTTCTGAGACAACGTCGTCTTAAGTAAAGCTCTTATTCAATTACGCTCAAATGAATAGGACACCATTATGCGTCGTGTTAGATATGCAAAAAATTATACGATTGCAATTCTCGATGTTGAATATTATGCAGATAATATTAACTTACGTATTTGACTTCGTAATAAGACGCCAGAGTTCTTATTACGCTATGACATTGAAAGGTCTATTATGTCATTTTACTATGTTTGACTGTCCTCGCAGCTCAGTTGGCATAACCCTGCCTTCTGTGCTGTAGGTCGTGAGTTCGATTCTCACCCAGGACAAACATTTGTATGATGAACATAAATGTTTGTTCTGTGTCTGGGTGTTGATATGTATTATACGTATGTATTTTAAAAAAAGCTATAGCTTATAAACATTATATATTTGTCGTCTGGTTCCCATTATACAAGCTATACTTAGCTTACTGTGGGGCTAGATGGCGCTGTGTGAAATGTCCACTATTATTTATTTTATTTAAATTTGAAAAAAAAAACTGAAATGTCAGGTTGGATTGGTGCATGAGATTGAAGTTTTGACGATAGTACAAGTCATTTCTAATACCTGCAATAGGCAATTCTAATCTGGGTTAGGTACTATCTGTCGGATATCTGCATTGGTTTACAGAGTTTGTTTATGCCATATAAATATAATATATATTAGGTTTTAACTAATGTTATCATATTGATCATTACGCATCCATACATCCATTTATATTTTCTTTACTTACCTACCCTACATGAGAAAAACTGATTGAAATTAGGAAGGAACTATGATACAGGCCCGGCCTAGTTTAGGCGTTAGAGATTTTTATGGGTATACTTTCTCGTGTAAATTAATTTAACAAATACACCTTACTAATGATTAAAATTAAGTGTAGTAATGTCGCTAAATTTAAGATGATTTACAATAAAATGAAAAAAATAGGCTGTAGTTAAATCCCTAATCTCATATTCAACAAAAGTTTAGCTAATAAATTTAATCAGTACTCAATGCCTTAACGTATTATTTCGAAAAAAAATTAGTTTTGTAAATAGCATGTTGGTGGAATTGATAAACTTTATAAAAACTTCCAGATGGAAATATATATATAAATATCTGTAATATTTTTATTCCATTTTCATATTGCTAATCTAATGATGGGGGTCGGGATAGCCATACAAATTTTGAAAGTCCAGTCTGAACTCAATTTCCAAGTCAGATTCCTAAAGCAATTACAAAGTATTATTCATTCCAGGCGTAGCGTACGGCATAACCGTGTAGTGGATAGGAAGAAAATTGCACAAACTAATGATCATATCGCTTTATGAATACAAATTCTGGTCTTTCAGCAGCGGGCGGTTGGGCTATTACTGCCGTGTTACACTCGGTAAATTGAAACGGCGTTATGATTTATAGCGAGTCTTCACGAAAGGCGTTTCGGCCAGCTTTCGGACGTGAAGTGAAGTTCAACACGAAAAATTATAAAATTTCAACAAAATTTCCGTGTCCAGCATTTTTTATAGGACGATAACTATCGTTAAAATCTCATTTCAAATTTACTGTTCTATCTAGTTGACTAAAGCTAATGCGGGTGACCAAAATTCCTTGTAATGTTAAAATACGAACTTTGTCAGTGTGAAAGTTTCTTTAGGGATTTTATTTACATGCAAACATCACACAGAAGATACATAGTGCACCTAGAAATGGCATTTGCGTAGATGTGACACGTTCAAACTATAAAAAATTAAATGCCAATTTAGAGTGGGTCGTATCTGTCATATTTTATTTTCAATTTGTGGTGCCAGTTAACGGGCAAACGAGGATTCATAATTTAATTTAAATGCAGTTATATAAAACTGAATCAGTTTTGTATTCGAAATCAGCCAATTATCACGTTTTTGTTCCACTTTAATTTTGATATATATTTTAACCTATATATTTTTTAGGGTTTTATAATTTTCATAAATGTATCTCTATTTTTGGCATCAAAAAACCTTACACTAGAATGGTGGGAAAAAATATTGGGAATCAAAGGCACGTCTCATTAGCCAGACATTGGAACTCAATTTTCGTATAACTCACCGGTCAACTTGAAGCACCGGCCAAGCTCAAATTCAAATGTCATTAATTTAACATGATATCATTTTGACGAGTTGGTGTAAATTTCTTTGATGCCAAATTAAATATCAACGGTAGGATAGGGTTGGTATGAAAATGTGCTCGTTTAACAAAAAGGTTCGCTCGAATATGGAGAGGCTTCCGAGCTCTTAGTTTAAAAGTCATATTTAGCTAATTACACCACGGGCCGTCGTCCGAATGGCGGTCGGGCTGCGGCGGTGTACAGTCTACGAAGAAAATGGCTTCTTATATAATCCTTTTTATTCTTTTACTACAAAGTATGCCTGGCACCAGGACACATCAGGTTATCGCCTTTAGTCCTCTGATTCAGCTATCGAATTACCTGAAGGTGTTAATTTTATCCATAGAGGTGAAAAATGTTAACGCAGTTTAAAATGCATGGGTGACGATTCACCGTGTGAATTAGAAACATGAAACTGGTATCCAAAATTTGTAGAAGCCATTAATTTATTATAGATATAGTAACCAAGTTATCGCCTTAACCAGGTTATCGCCTTAACCAGGTTATCGCCTTTAGTCCTCTGATTCAGCTATCGAATTACCTGAAGGTGTTAATTTTATCCATAGAGGTGAAAAATGTTAACGCAGTTTAAAATGCATGGGTGACGATTCACCGTGTGAATTAGAAACATGAAACTGGTATCCAAAATTTGTAGAAGCCATTAATTTATTATAGATATAGTAACCAAGTTGTTAATGTTTTCATACTGGTGGCCATGGGGCACCTGTATTTTTATGAATACTCCTTTGGAGAAGAAGCTATGTCTGTGTAACGTAATTTTCATGGTGACTGTACTACTCTGCTAATACCGTACCCGTAGCCAGGAATTCCGAATTGTATCTGAATAATATTATAGCCACGTAGAATAATAAGAGTTACTAAGCAGCTTGCACAATTAAGTAGGAAATATACGGCCCGGGTGAAACATACCTTTTAATACGGTTTATATTTACTTTTCAGTACATAAACAGCGGATACTGCAAAACGACTTTTTTGCGCATAATGTCTGCATGTTTAAAATATTTATAATAAATATTATATAACAATAATAATAATACTAGTATAGTAATTTCTGTTAACATTATTAATCAGGCCAGATTGTTGAATTTTGAAATGCAAAGTATCCCCTATACTCTATATATATATATATATATATATATATATATACTCTGAATTATTCAGCGTCTATCAATCTTCTCGCAGATCAATTCCGGGAATCGTTTCAATCGCCATCTATCATCATATTTATTTAACAACCATGTTTTCAATGCATATTGAAATGAATCAACTTTCTTTATGAAGACATTCACTGCTATAAGTTTTATCCTTGTAGTTTAAAGTTTTTAACAATTTAGTAAGAATTTTCAAGTGTTAGCAAATCCGACTTCCAATTTTAGAGTTGCTGATCAAGCAAGGTTGTCCACTTTATTAGGTTATGTGCGCAATAATACCACGCTCTCACAAAAGTGAAGGAAACAATAAGGATAATATAATTTTAAACCACATTTATTCTTAAAGGTCTTAAGAAAAGAAAATTAGATAATTAACAGGAACGTTTGTACTGTGTCTGGGTGTTAATATGACGTATTATAGGAATGCATTTTCAAAAAACTATGTAAGTATTCTATCTGTTTCCCATAGAGTTATATAGTTCAGCTACGCTTGTTTGGTGTGCTAGATGGCGCTGTGTGGAAAGTCCACCAGCATTTATTTAATTATTTTCAAACATGTTTTTGTTGCGTGTAAGAAGTGAATGCTTGAACTGCACGTTCTAATAAACTGACATGTTCTGAAACTGGAGGTAAAACAACTATGTAGGTATGGAAGAACTCTTTTGATAGAAACTTTAGATGTCTAGTAGGTATAATGTTTTTAACTTAAACGGTTGAAGTCGGATGGCTCGTCACGCGGTAGTACGTTACACGTCTGAAATGTTGACCAAGCGGATATGAGCCGGATGTCGACACCATTCTTCTGTGGCCAATGAAAAAATAGGCACACTATACGTTCCATCTCCAAGTCTCAGAGTGCGTGCGCAGAGCTATGCAACTTGTGTCTTCTCATACTTTAGTCCTATTGGATCCAAGTTTTAAAACTATTATAAGCAACGAATATCAGTTAGGACCCATCAGGTGGGCCATCGTCTAATTCTGTTATTTATTCACAATAAAAACACATCCGGGAATTTTTGCCGTACGCAGTCTATCCTTTTTACGAAATAAATGTAGGTGACCCTATTAGTTAGAAACCTTAGCTTATTGCGGTGCTCTTACAAGTGTCTAGGGAGGGCGGGTGTTATTACGCGCAAATTTATGAGGTAAATTGCTCCAAGTTCCAAGTTTGCCGTAAACAACAGTACAGAAGTTATCCAATGTTTAGGTGCTTGAAGAGAACGAATATAGATACGTTACCTTTGTAAAAGGTCCACTCGACCCCTGAATGTAAATAATCTAAATAACTTAGCAAAACGCTAGCAAAATCATTGTTTACTATTAAAACATACGAATTTAGCTAAAAGTTCGGTAGGTATTCTTATGCGATTCTTATACGATAAAATATAATTGATTTTTTCAAGAGAAAGATATCAGACGATTTACTTACAATATATGTTGCTGAAAATTTGATGATTGGTTTTGATATGGGCAGAGGTTACCACCAATCATCAGAGGCGACTACCTTACTTATACAGTACGTAATTTGGTGGTGGTTATGAAATGTATATAACATAAAAAGATGCAGAGATAGATTGTCACTTGGTTTTGTATATTTTTGCTCATGTGGGTCCACAGTTCTCATTGTCTATGACCGCCAAGTATCCATCTCCAGTACTTTACCGAAGTTGTACCATGAATGCTTTTGTGCCCCAAATAGTGCTTTAGTGCTAATGCATTGTAACAGCGTGCCGTATCTTGGAGAAGCTTGTTTTAATCTCAGGCACGTAAATGTGACGGTAAAAATGGCAGAAAATCCAGTCTGCGAAATTTTGATCAGTATTATGAGTTTTTTTACGTATTGTCCTAGTTACGACTAAAAAGAAGAAGGGTGGGCAAAAAAAATCTATAAAAATATATAACACTATTCTAACCTTCACTATTTTTGTTCCAGTATTTTTTATAGTGTTTTTCAAAGTATTTATTTAAATAGCTATCATTAAATAAATAAATAAATGATGGTGGACACTTCACACAGCGCCATCTAGCCCCAAAGTAAGCTAAGCATAGCTTGTAACATGGGAACCAGACAACTGATATAATACTTATAATACTTTTCTTTTGTAAATACATACATATAATACATATTAACATCCAGACACAGAACAAACATCAATGTTACAAATGTCACATAAATGTTTGTCCTGAGTGGGGATCGAACCCACGACCTACAGCGCAGAAGGTAGGGTAGGGTTACTAACCAACTGAGCTATGAGGCCAGTCATTCACTTCAGTCATTCACGGTGAGTTGGGCATACGAAGTTGGAACTGTACGTCCACTACAATATCATACCGACATAAGACCGAGGACACAGACTGGCACAGAGAGAAAAATAGATCTAGGCTCAGCAGAAGTCAGGAGTGCAGATAATAATGTTTGTGTTTGAGATTTCAACTTTCAAAACAATGCAGTTGTCTTACTTTTTTTTAATACCATGTCTGATCAAACACTTCTAGCGCTTCAATGAGACGGAAGCTCAATTGTGTGGAAATCTCGCTAAAATCAATATAACAGAAAGTACCTACCCTTAATATAAAAAAAAATGTGAGCCGTCACGGGACGCCTGGCAGATGTGAAACATCGACATTATTTTGTAAAAGTAATATGCAACGCATGCCGTGGCGACGCGTCGCCACGCCAGAAATCGGTTTTACGTGCGGCTATAGATGTTTCACATCAATAACTCAAATAACCTTTTATAGTTTTGAAGACCGTTCATGTGTTTTATTCGTTTTCAAATTAAATTTTCATTGATTGTTAGCTTCAAACAAATACCGTTTAATAGTCATCAAGCACGCTATAGTAAAATTAGTTATTTAGTAGCAGTCTTTGTAAAATGGCTCAACAGGGATGGATTTATAAAGTACTGGTGAATTATAGGCACATGAGGGATTCCATCTTCAAGTTCCAAAGTGACGAGGGGGACACTACATCCGAAGGGGGCAAAATTATTTTCCGCCACAATTTGTCTATTGTTTAATATTGTTTTTTTTTTTCTTACTACAGATCTGTGTTACGAGTATAAGCAGCTTTGTGTTCATGTGCTCGAAATATTAAGCCAAGCTTTATGATACCCAACGAGTATGAGGCGTTTATTTATAGCTCATAGTACGGTTGTTTGATCGAGGGCTTACTTCGATAGCGTACATTGTAAGTTTTGAGCAAATCTACATAAAGCCTCATGATCCGTGGAATTTCACTTTCAGGGCATGTGAAAAAATAAGAAACAGATTCTTTAAGATTATGTTAAATTGTTCTGTAGTGAAATGAATATTGTATATTCGGAGTTGGGAACCTGCCTTCTGCGCTGTAGATCGTGGGTTCAATTCCCAGCCAGTACAAACATGTTAGTTTGTACTGTGTCTGGGTGTTGATTTGTATTATGTGTATGTATGTAGTTACAAAAAGTATATAGGTATTACATAAGTTGTCTGGTTTCCATGATACAAGCTATGCTTAGCTTACTTCGGGGCTAGATGGCACTGTGTGAATTGCCCACCAATATTTATTTTATTTATTTATTAAAAAATATTATTATTTTTATAGGCGATAGATATATGACAATAAAACTGATAGAGACTGAAAAAAATATTTAATAATCACTCTTCTTGATTCTTAATTATTTAGAAGCCATTATGTCAAATAAAACAACTGTTATGATTCCCACAGCCTAGATTCTACACGTTTGTATGTATGATGTCCAAATCTACTTTATATTTATATACACTTCCAGCTGCGCCCTGCCGTGAATAAGTTTGTACAATGTATATGATCATCCCGCGGGAACATTGCATTTTTCCGGGATCAGAATACTCTATGTGTTAATCCAGGATATAATCTATCCTGGGAACAAATTTTATCCAAATCCATTCGACTGTTTAAGCGTGAAGAAGTAACAAACATAACACACACACACACACACACACACAAATGCAAACTTTCCCTTATAATATTAGTGTGATAAACTAGATCCAGTATATCAGATCCAGCGTAACGGATCCTATGTACCGTATACAACGGATCCATTCTTTGTGAACACCATGTAATACACTTACTACACTTTCTTTCTTAGGCAGTGACTCTATTACAGGAGAGTCGCTTGACTTTAGAGTGAAACGTTATGATTGCGTGTTCAAGATTCAGACTGGGTATGATACCATGGACTTGCCTAAGACGTGTTTTAAATTTGGTTCGTGCATTATCAATGAGTCGTACCTATTGAAGTATCGTTTTTCTTTTGTGGATTTATAATCCAGTTTGGTGTAATTACAGGTACAGGTATAATTCTATGCAACTTGCGTCTTCTCGGTTAGTGGGATTTGGTCTTATTACGCAAAATCGCAACCTTTGTTGTTGTTGTAAAGTTGGCCATCTGCTTGTTTACTTCCGTACATACCTACAACCTACAAAACTAGATTATTTCGAACTGTGATGAAAATGTTATACTACATATTAAGAGACTGTGTCTTGAGAAATCCGCGCCGTTCATTAATTGAATATGATCGATAGCGGAACGGCGCGGCTGTCCGCAGCGACGCGACGCTAGATCACTGATACGTGAATGGCGCCCGACTGCGGTTCGAAAACACCTCCTTGCACGTTATTAATTGCCCCACGGACAAAAGCAAATGACTTCAGAGGTGATCCTGCGAGGGAGGGCCGACGTTATCCATTCGCCCGGTTTAGACGTCCGCGCTGAGAAATGTTCATTCACGATAGGGGAATTTATGACTTTGATTTACGCGAGACTTTTCGTGAGGCTTTCGCAGTGAACTCATAAATAGATGGTTTTCGAGTAGCTTTTGTTAGATGTTTGTACAAAGATGAGCTTCCATCGTACCGTTTTCTTCGTCAAGGATTCGGTGAAATGTATTATTATTACTTGTACCTCGCTTATTTACTCTGTGATATTAATGCATAGTTCCGCTTAGCACATTCTGTTATGAAGTTTCAGGGGGACGGCGCGACCAAAACATCAGAAATGTGTCTCTAAATCATAATATCGCTGTTAATATCAGAAGCGGCAACACTAGGTAGGGTAACTGTTCATCGCTTTAAATCCCCTTAAAAGACGTGTAACTCGCAATAAGAGTATCATCGGATAAAATGTTGAATATCAGATATTTGATATTATACAGCGTTGAGACAATAGTAATGTGTGGTAATGTCCAGGGAAACTGTGTGACTGTAGAGAAACACTACATAAAATGCCCCACTACTGCCTTATACCTTCTCGACGAACGAGATTAAATAATTGTATTACATGCTCTGCACTAGATAGTAGCAGTATAACTTATTCAAAGTTTGTTCGGGGAAGTGCTGCCACCATACCCATTTCTGCCGCCAATCAATGATGCATACGCGTGATTGCCGGTGAAATTACAGGCACACGAGACATTTCATCTTCACGTCTTAGGGTTACGTGCGCATACGGTGCGACTCGGGTCTGGTCTTAACTAAGTATGCGAGGACCCAATTTGTACTGCTTTTTAAGGGTTGAGGTTACCATTTACAGCATGTGGGCCATCTGCTTGATACGTAACTCCATCAAATAAAAAAATTCAATCTGAAATACCTTTATTTAAATAATAAAATATAAATATTATAATGAAAATTGTTATGAAAAATATTGTGAATTTGATAAGCTCCAAGACCTGTTGAACGAATCATCATGAGAATTAGCGCTACGTTTTATTTTTTACGAAGAAGATCTTTTCTATCCATTTTACATTTGACAGAACAAATTCTTCTGGGCTCGTTATAACAATGAACCTGACTGTTACTCTCAATTTTAACAGGCGACAAACCGCATCTAGAAACCTTGATTACAGGCTTTCACTTATATTATATGCTATCTTCCCACGAATTGTAGGCGAAATGTGGGTAATAAGTCTCCCATCCTGCTGTTACCCCACTCAAGCGTTGTCTAATGTATTTCATCATCAGTTTCAATGTAGGACTTACATTTTACTCAAGTTTTCCTATTTAAAGATCCTTTACCTTTTCAACTGATTAGAAAGGACTGGATTATTTAGTTATGTAGGTACCCATGATGGCTTTTCTTTAACTTGATATTAATGTCAATAAAGTGTTCTACGCCATCTTATCAACACAGTAAGTAACAAAATGCTAGTGAATTTCAATAACTCAGGTAGACACGTCCTAAACTCGTGACTTCTTTCCAAGATTAGCCGACTACGAGTAAGCTAGTGAACTAGCTTTTATTAGAAAATATCCACAAGTTAAAAGTCACTTTGTAACATCTGAATTGATACCGGAAGCGGAAACGTGATATTTGTCCATCGATTTTCCAATCTATTTTCACGCGATGCTATTTCTAATAGCCATTTCAGTTGTGTGTGTGGTTTTTAACTGCTGACTGGCCAGGTTGTAGTTTGTTTAGTAAATGTCTGTGGAAATACGTTTGATATGGAATGCATAAATTTAAATAAATATTTGAAAAATGAGAATGTTTTCTATATATTGTGTTAAATAATTATATTCTGTTTTTTATAATATTAATTTTCTTTGCAAATAAGAAGACACAGCCTCATTTAACTGTAGTTTACACTATCTTGGGAATATAGACATGAGAAGTGTTGAGCATTCATTGCCAGCATTACATCTATTTTTTCTCCATATAAAATAGGCAAAGCCAAATTAGTCAAGTACTATTTTCTCTTATGTGTGGAAATCTTTTTTTTTATGAGCTTAAATGCTATCGATGAACAAAATTATTAGTTTTTAAAGACAAAATAGTTAAATACAATTTATGGTCAAATTTTGACTAGGGCGAACACTAAATCTTACACCAGCTGAGATATAGAAAAGGATGAATGTATGTAGGATTAAGGAAATACAGCTACTTAAAAATATAATTAACCACTGATTAGCTTATCAGTGTTTTCTCAATCTCTGCGATAGGTAGTTTGGAATTAAGACGAAATGTCAAAATACTATTTAACTAATTAATCCATATTAATCTTATACTACCTATATGTCATGTACTCAGGAAAACCTTTCGAAAGAGGATAGTAATCATTTAACTAATATCCTCGTTTTTATATAAATAATTCCATTACAAATAGAGTTGTAATAAAAGGTAAACGCCCTTGTTGTCGCCACATTGTTTGGTCGGCGCTGCAGTGGCAGTTAGGTAGTTTTATCTCTCACACAATTTCAATTTTTCATCTGCAGCTGTCAGCTCCGCGGCGGCAGATAAGTAACGTTCGCGTCGCGTCCCGGCATGAAAGTTTGTGCGAGCCAGTTTGTTCGCTCCACTTCCCTTTATAAACTTTTTGTATGAGCCACCGGTGCTATATCAATAATTCTTACAATTTGTGTCCGGATTCAATCGATAGAGGGCTGAATGCCTCCTACCTGGTGGAGAAATCGCGATAGCATCTTAACGTATACGTTTCTGATTTTGTAGGGTGCTTTTGTGTCGTTCCAAATTGTAATAATTTTCTGCCATCATTAAGTTACCTTCTGCGCTATATAGCGTCTGGTGGTGACCTCTTATTCACCTGATCACAATTAACCAACCACAAAACCACAAAAAAAAGAAACATTCCATTTTATCACTTATCTTAAGTCATCTTAATGAGAAGATTAAAAGCAAAGAATTAAAACCAAATAGAATGATTAAATTACATCCCTTTTTGGGTGATTGGCTATGTACAAATCGTGGTAGTATTTAGTATGAGATCCCATAACTAGGTCATGGCAGTAATAATTGTCTCATTAATAACAGACGTGCTTATCTTTTTCCTACAACGAAAACATTCTCACGAAAAGGGCACGGCCAATCATAGATTCAAAGGCATGCTGTGATAATTATATCCTTATGTGGGAAACTCCCGTTATTATAGAAATTACGTTTATTATGTATATACAAATTTCTTTTACTTGTAGAGAGATAGGTTTTCCTGTAGAGAAAATATTAAAACTTTAGTAAAGGAAACTACCTTGATAATCATTGTAACTATTATCAATGTATATTCTTTAATAAACTTTCTGAAGCTTTAATTATACTCGTTCATCATAATTGATGTTAACAACATCTAATCCTGCGTGTCTTACAAAATTGAAAGGATTCAAAGTGTATTGAAAGTCAATCAACAGCACCCTATTTGCCAACTGAAGGCTGTCAAATCTGTTTGCTTAGTTACACGGACAGTTAATTAAAGCTTCTTAGTTTGACTTGAACGAACTTTTACAGAGATAACAAGAAAACTGTGGATTTGGAGGAACACTGCCAGTTACAGAGGGGCGGGCGGGGTTTGGTCGGCGAACGTTGTCAGTCCGCGTTCAACCCTGGCGGGGCTACGTCGCTTGCTACGCCGGTTGCAACACATCGCGACCGCGTACGGACATTTCCACAGGATTACCAAACTATCAATTAACGAATATATATGGAGTCGTTACAGATAACTGACGCAGTGCTGTGTGTGTGTGCTTGTGTATCGAGTTGTATGTGAAGTACAGTTTGTATGGGTGCATTGATTCTTCGGTACTCGGTTTGTCACCCACTTTCGATGATTACGTATCAGCTCGTGGCATGGATTACATGACGTTTCTATAATGCTATTTAATACGATGATGCTTTGATTTATAACAGGACTATGAGCTATCTATGTATTGAAGCAGCCAGTCGACAATGACAAAACCAATACTTTTAAACAACTGTTTTCATATTAATTAAGTAAATCATAGAGGCCGCCAAAAAAAGATCAATAAAGTTTAAAATAATACTTTTATATATTGTGTTGTTTTTACTTCCACATAAAAAGAATAAAGTTAAATTCGGATAAGAATGTCACGTTTTACGTTCAAACGAAGACAAAAAAGATAATCTTGTATTAGAGCACGGTTACTGGCAAAGGAGTGTAAACGAAGCAATATGTAAGGGAGCGCGTGTACTTTTTTCTTACTGGGCCATTGCATCGTACATTGGTTAAATTTATGCAATACATTAATTAAAATATATGTCATTGTGACCGTTTTATTCAAAATGCGTACAGAGAAAACTAGAATAATGGTATATGATTTTAAGTCAATGCAAATATAAGAAGGGCTTTAGCATTAGGGGTGCTACCCTTAGACTTGGCAAGTCGCTAGACAGCGAATATTCGCGTATTTTTTTGTATTATTCTCGTATTTATTTAATAAAATTATACGGTATAAATACAAAACACAAAAAAGAAATTCTTTATTTTTCCTTGTACAGCCATTATTTTCCAGCGCTTTACTTAACGTTGATTATCATTCATTTACCTTGTAAGATTCAGTACAGAGTAGCTACTCTGGAAAATTGTTTTCTTTCTATCAGGAACATTTTAAGTACAACCCGCAAAACATAATCAAAACCCTGTAACAAAAACTTTTGTTTTAATTCATCAGTGTAGCTAGGGTTGAAGAAAATTTGTAGACATCGCTTCTCCAAGCCTAATAAAATAAACACAAACACTTATATTGATATATAATAAAACAAAATAATATAAATATAATAAAATAAAAATGTAATAAAATCTACACTAATTAGGTTTAGATTTTTATGTATCATTCACCACATCAAGTTTTAGATACGTAACGTAATCAAGGCAAAAAATTGAAACAAAATACTACAAGTAGCTACTCTGGAAAATTGTTTTCTTTCTATCAGGGACATTTTAAGTACAACCCGCAAAACATAATCAAAACCCTGTAACAAAAACTTTTGTTTTAATTCATCAGTGTAGCTAGGGTTGAAGAAAATTTGTAGACATCGCTTCTCCAAGCCTAATAAAATAAACACAAACACTTATATTGATATATAATAAAACAAAATAATATAAATATAATAAAATAAAAATGTAATAAAATCTACACTAATTAGGTTTAGATTTTTATGTATCATTCACCACATCAAGTTTTAGATACGTAACGTAATCAAGGCAAAAAATTGAAACAAAATACTACAAGTAGCTACTCTGGAAAATTGTTTTCTTTCTATCAGGGACATTTTAAGTACAACCCGCAAAACATAATCAAAACCCTGTAACAAAAACTTTTGTTTTAATTCATCAGTGTAGCTAGGGTTGAAGAAAATTTGTAGACATCTAAAAAAACTACAAGAGTGCAGAGACACTTTTTCCTTCTACAGCCCGCATTGTCCTACGCTTTACTTTGCGTCGGCGCTCATGCGTGAAAATTCATTGGGGTTCTTTCAGAAATTACCAGTATTTATATATAGATACTCTACTATACTGGTAGTTATTTTTATACTTTTTTGAGGACTTGTATATAAGAGAACAGTTTTAAATAATATTTTATTTAAAACCTACCGCTACGCCATCCGGTAGACTCATCGGAAAAACTCCGATGAACTCCGACTCTAAGACATTGATAGAGACCTCATGATGAAATAACCGCCACTAATCCAGAGGTATACTAATTGCTAGCTAAACTGAAAAATATTGCTCCTTTGCACTATAGGATTATGGGGTTCTAGGCGGCAACACAAACGAACATAGTTTCTTCACTAAATTATTATTTTATTCATTTTATAAACTCCACTAGGAAGGTATTACGCATTACTTACAGAGCGAGCAGCAGAAAAAAAAAAAAATAATGAACTAAGCAGGTTACAGCTATTCTACCGGATATAGATACAAAAATAAAAAAAGGCTTCAACCGAAAGTTGCTAAACAATCTGACAGTATATTTTAAATAACAATCTTTGAGAGATTAATTTTTGCAACTTTAATTCCAAATAAATCAACACGCCCCCTCAAAAATTTATCGCCATTATATAAACCAAATCAACTTTATACCCTTCCTAGTGTTTACTGGGAGTATACAATATTATAGTCCAACATTTGTTGCAAAGGATTAGGGAAAACCCAGAAAAACCTAATCAGACCATATCACTTAATTTATGATATTTTATATGAATCAATTATCAATTAATCAATCGATCTATCAATCTTATTCTAGACCAATTTTTCTTCTCATTTCTTTAAAAGCAATTGCAGGTAACGGTTTCGTCAGAGCATCTGCCAACTGTTGACCTGTGGGAATATAATGCAATTTAATTACATTTTTCTCAACCTGCTCTCTGGAAAAATGATATTTAATATCTATGTGTTTTGACCGTTTGTGACTGGTTGGATTATTGGCAATACTTATACAACCATTGTTATCTTCATAGATAACTATAGGCTTATTAATTTCCAGGTTTATACTCCCGGCTAGTGATTTTAACCACAACACTTCCCTAACAGCTTCATATAATGCCATATATTCAGCCTCAGTAGATGAGGCAGCTACTGACATTTGCTTCTTTGTACTCCAGGTTATTGTACAATTGTCAAATAGCTTAAATAAATAACCAGTTGTACTCTTCCGATCCATTACATCATTTCCACCCCAATCAGAATCTACATACCCACACAAAATATTTGTATAGGCATTTCGTTTATAACTTAGTTTCAAATCTATTGAACCTTTTAAATATCGTAGCACCCTTTTTAGACACTGCCACAATTCTCTATTATTTTTATTAGTATACCTACTTAGTATATTGACACTTGTGCTTAGGTCTGGACGAGTGCATAGCATTATATACATTAAACAGCCAATAACATTTCGACATGGTGCATTGAATTTATCTTCTGAATTTAATGCCTCGTAATTCAGTTTATTTTCCATAGGAGTACTTACAGGTTTGCAATCCTGCATACCAAATTTATTTAATACTGTTACTATGTATGCACTTTGATCTAATGTTATTTTGTCATCGTTTCTACTAACTTTTATGCCAAGAAATAATTTTATTCCATTTAAATCAGACATTTTAAATCTACTCATTAAAGATCTTTTGAAATTATTCATTGTTTCAATTTCAGCACACGCTATGACCAAATCATCAACATACAGTACCACATAAATATCTTTACGGATATCTCCTTTGTTAAGAGTGTAAATACATCTATCGACTGATGAATTTTGAAAACCTTCCTCTTTAAGTGATTTTTCAAATACTTCAAACCAGCACCTGGCTGCTTGTTTCAGGCCATATAATGCTTTATTTAATTTACAGACATTATTATTTTCATTTTTTATGCCTTCAGGAACTTTCATATATATTTCCTCTTTTAATTCCCCATTTAAGAAAGCGGTCTTTACGTCCATGTGATGAACTAATAAATTAAATTGATTTGCAAAACTAATAAGAAATCTGAAACTAGCAATCCTCGCAACAGGCGCAAATGTTTCATTATAATCAGTTAGATATTCTTGACTAAAACCCCTGGCTACAAGACGAGCCTTGTATCTTGAAGGTTTTCCAGATTCGTCATTTTTAATGGTAAAAATCCATTTACAGTCAACTATATTTTTATTTTCAGGACGAGGTACTAATGTCCATGTTTTGTTCACCAAAAGAGAATTTATTTCCTCCTTAATAGCGCATTCCCACTGAGATCTGTCGTCCCGAGTTTCTATCTCTTTGTAAGAATAAGGTACTGTGGACAGAATAGACTGAGCATACATTAGATAATCATCGTTTTCATCATACTCACGATATGATACATGTGGACGATCTTTGAGCCTATCACTCCTCCGAAGTTCAAGATTGTTTTTTTTTTGTGTTTTTATTAGAATCTATTTCTATTATTTGATCAGACTTATTAATATCATGGTTAACTTTGCGAATTTTACCAGGGCAGCCCTGATTATCAGATTTAGAACGATCTGATTTCAAACTGTCAGAGTTTTGAGACTTTAACGACACTGATTTAGTAATATCAGTTTTATTACGAGAATTTTCAACATTCCCTTCAGTCCTTAATGCAGGCCTGGATTGCAGATAATTAGTCTCTTCAACAACAACATCTCTGACTACTACATATTTTTCGCATTCCGGGTTCCAAACTTTGTAACCGTTTGGTTCATAACCCACAAGGATACCTTTCCATGATTTTTCATCAAACTTTGTTTTAAAGACTTTGTTATGCACATAAACTGTTGAACCAAAAACCTTTAAATATTTTATTTGAGGCTTTTTATTGTGCCACATTTCATATGGTGTTTTTGAAAGTTTTAAGGCTTTAGTTGATGTCAAATTTATTAAATGAACAGCAGTTAGAACTGCTTCTCCCCAGAAAACTTTATCTAATTTAGCACCGTTTATCATAGAACGAGCTTTTTCAGTTATAGTTCTAACCATCCGCTCAGAGACACCATTCAACTGTGGAGTTCTCGGAACAGTTAAATGATAACTAATTCCCTTCTCAAGACAGTAATTTTTCATTTCGGTAGATAAGTACTCACCACCGTTATCGCAATATAAATTGACTAATTTATAATTGAATTTAGCCTCACTTTTTGCAACAAAATCTTTAAAACAAGTAAACACATCTGATTTATAAGTTATTAGATACGTTACACAGTAATGAGTATATTGATCAACAAAAAGTACGAAATAATTCTTATTGTCAATAGTCGTCGGAGTGATAGGTCCACAGACATCCGTATGCACAACAAATAATGGTCGCAAAATATGACTTTTGTCTTTTGCCTGATTGAAGGGCAGTCGACTTTGTTTCCCATTTATGCATGCCTCGCATAAATCTGTGCTTGGTACCACTGCTTCAATAAGATTGACGTCATCAACCATATTTTTATTCTTTATTTCTAGAAATTTGTTACTACTAATATGTCCGAGACGTTCATGCCATAATTTGTAACTATTTTTCTCGGCATTGCATATTTGGGAAACAGGTTGACAAGGGTTTGTAGATGCCATGAAATCCACAGAGATTAAATTGTTTTCGCACATACCTCGCATGATGGTTTTACCATCTTTACATATTTGAGCTCCATGTTGATCGAAGATCACCGTCAGTCCAGCCCGTTGCATCCGCGACACCGAAAGAAGATTGTAAGGGACCTCGCGGCAGAAGAGCACGTCCTCCAACAGTCCGCGCACGCCCATGTTGCTGGTGACGTTCAATGTTCCTCTTTTGGTAGCTGAAATAAATTCACCGTGTTTAGCAATTGAAATTTTAATCGGTGTATTTAAAACTGTAGAAGAAATAAATAAGTCTTCCCTGTTTATGATGTGTTCCGATGCACCAGAATCCAACAGGAATGTGATTTTATTTCCTTGTTCCTTTTGTTGATAATCGCCGGCCATAAATGCAAACCCCGAAAAATCATTAGATGTTGAGGGTTGGCTTATTTCAACTGCCTGAACAGTTCTTGCCCTGTCCGTATTCTTATTTTTAGAATATTGCTTCATTCTTTTAAAGAAGTAGCAGTCGTTCTTCACGTGCCCCTTGCGTCCACAGTGATGACATTTTATGTAAGGTAGTTTCCCTTTTATTTTATCATGTCGGTAGTAGTTATTCACATGTTGCGAATCTTCAAATTTTCTTTTTCTCCACGTCATATTCCTGCTTGTAGCTTGCAATACTTTTGTACTTGTGTCACCAGATTCATTTTTCAATTTTACTTCATGGTCCAAAAGCCTTGTTTTTACGAAAGCCAAAGTTAAATTATCTTCCGACAATGTTTCGATCGCCGTTATGACACCATCATAATTTGAGGGTAGCGTGAGTAATAAATGTGCCACTTTATCAGTTTCTTCCAACCTTGCTCCGGCGGCTGATAATTCCGTAATGAGGTCATCAAAAATTGAAAAATGTTTTATCAGTTGTACATCACCTTGTAGTTTTAATGACAATAGCTTTTTACGCAAAGCCAGCTGAGTTGCAATACTTTTTCGTTCGTATATTTCATCCAAACTTCGCAATATGTCTTTCGCCGTAGTATCTTCTTTTGCAAACCCGAGGTAGGAATCCGTCAAATATTCCACGATAACACTTTTTGCAATACGATTATTTTTCTCCCATACATTACAGCGTATAAGCGGGTCGTCGTCAATAACTTTTATCACGTCCATTTCACTTAGCAACGCGCGAATCCGAAATTTCCAGACACTATATTTTTCGCCATCGAAAGGTTTGATATTCCTTTTGCTTTTCAAATCCATTGTCCGAAATTATCACAAATTTTCAAAAAGTACAGTCGTTTGATTTTAGTCTTTATTCACACGCGCACACTGGGCCTCATAACCTATAGGATTATGGGGTTCTAGGCGGCAACACAAACGAACATAGTTTCTTCACTAAATTATTATTTTATTCATTTTATAAACTCCACTAGGAAGGTATTACGCATTACTTACAGAGCGAGCAGCAGAAAAAAAAAAAATAATGAACTAAGCAGGTTACAGCTATTCTACCGGATATAGATACAAAAATAAAAAAAGGCTTCAACCGAAAGTTGCTAAACAATCTGACAGTATATTTTAAATAACAATCTTTGAGAGATTAATTTTTGCAACTTTAATTCCAAATAAATCAACATGCACCAACCCCTGTGTCGATGTAAGAAACCACGCTTCCGCCTACTCTGGGGGTATTTTCTACAATTCTCGATTCTCAACGCCCAAAGCTGAGGTTCTTACCTATGTTGTGCCCTTGGTGTCATCAAACCCGTTTTAAAAGATGTCAAGACAAGTGTAACAGCTACAGATTTGAAATAAAAAAAAAAACTTACGAAATTTCTGTGCTGCTACGTTTTCCTATGACGCGGTACACAGATCTTTATTTTTTCTCCACAGAGCACACATACAGAGAACAAATACAGAAATCATTTAGAGATAACTTTAATAAGCTTTTACTTACTTTGACTTAAAGGTTTGCTACAATTAGAGATCGAAAGTATTCTCTCTTTTTAACATTAACTCTTAATATAGCTACGGATTCAAAGATGGAGCCGCAGTGGAGTGAACACTTAATAAAATTTGTTATAAACAAAAGCTTCCCATAATATATGTACATATTTATATGTATAATGGATCATTTTATTTAGTTGGTAATATGAGTTGAACTTCTTGTTTTTAGCGTTGGTCACAAAAATGAATAAACTATAATAATCATCAAACTTATCGATAAGTACGCGTGACCTTATGTTTTGAATAATATTGACGTTTCCAAGCCATTTCTTTATGAATTCTAAGGAAATAAAGTTTTTGACTTTGACTTTGACTTAATCTATCCTTACTTATTTCGTGCATCAATCTTACTACTTGTATCAAGATGCAGATTGATATATCATAAGTATCTACCATCACTGAGTGTGAGAAAGTGATTTTATTGTTTTAGGATTGTACCTAGAATATGCGTCTTTTAAGGATCATAAAACAAAGCGTTACAATTTAAAACGTGTTTTATACCCTTTAATCTCTAAGTACTGAACAACGTAAAAGTATTATACTTCATTATTATTTGACAAAATCATGCCGTTGAACACTATATAAGAGTCCGAGAACGATGGAGGATAAAACTTGCGACGTAATTAAATAAGTTTAAGTGTAGGTAGACATCGGAAAACTTTACCTTTACTACTTTTCTAACTGAAAGTTTGCCCATTTAGTTTTTTGTAACTTACCTAGTATAGTACATCTAATTTGAGTTATATAACTTTCGCTTAATAATATGTGTAACATTCAAAGGTCAAGCTACTGAGTAAAGATATTTTTTTTACGGAAAGTCTAGAAACCGACTCGTTTAAATGACATTCGTTATCATTCGATGGGTAAAACATATTTCCAACGAAAATTTACAACAATAAGATTTTAAAAATTGTAAGAGAAGAGAAATCCTATATGATTTTCTGACTTAAAAATATATTATAGCTGATGACAAAATAGAAGCTGAATGTACAATTAGCAATTCAGATTCAGATTCCTAATTTATATTACAAATATATGTATAGGATATATTAGTTTGTCCTTCTTTCACGCACCATTTGAAAAACAAATTACGGTTGGCTTTAGCGTAAAAATAGTTTATGGGTTCTAAATTTAAAATAATAGAAACTAAATTGAAGATCCGCAGTGACGGTCCACATGCCATGTCCGTAAAAATATTTAACAAACTACCTACAGAAATAAAGGAAGCAGAAACCTATCCTCAATTCATAAATAAAATCAAAAGTTACCTACTTCACAATTGTTATTATGACATACAAGAATACTTATCGCAAACTACGACATCAACTAATTTAGTACCTACCTGAAATTTATATTTATTTAATCCGACATAATTATTAAAAAAATTCGGTCTACCTACCAATTGCTATACCTTATACAAAAGGTTCACATGTGACACTACCTACTATTATAAATATCCAAATTACCATGTGACAGCAATAAATATATTGAATTGAATTGAATTTAATTTAATAAGTATATTTTACCCCAGAAATAATATAATATAAGTAAAAGGAATAGTAATAGGATGGTAAGTAAAAGGATAAGTAAAAGAACTATAGCGAACCATCGGTAAAAACTTGATGATCTAGCACTTCATTGAAGTGCTAGATCATCAAGATTGACTGATTTAGAGAACAGGCTACATAAACTTCAATGCCATGTACATTTTTGGTTGTCCTTGAAACCTGAAAATCCTCAACATAAGTAATAACAAAACACTTTGTGTGATCTTGTTTTTAACTAAACCAACTAAACTATAATATTTTCTTTAGGGCACGCCGAAAGGATCGCGTGAAAAACGGGAGCGAGAACTTAATAAAACGTTTCGTTAAATTCTTTCTCTTTGAAACAGTGTTTTCGAGGGATTTTATTTGACGCTATTGTTTCAAGCATGGATCTAATCTGAAACTTTTTGGAATGCTCACGACCTCACTCTTTTGGAACGTTTTTATTATTCAACCGCTCAGGCCGGTTCTTTGAACTCGTAAAACAGGGCTGTATTTCAGTGGGTAGCCTAGGTTTGTTTACGTAATGCCCTGTTCAATCTGTGGTTCACAGAATAATTACAGTAGAATGTAAGGTTTACCACTATGAACTCCGAGTGGATTTTAATCACACTAATATTATAAAGGCGAAAGTTTCATGTATACCTATAAATATCCTCTTAGATATAGCAATAACCGAGTCACATCGTGTTATATTGGATTATTCATAACATAAAGAGGTACGAGTAAAAAGGGGCTATATAACCCCTTGATCCTCTTAGCTTGAAATAAAAGTAAAAATGGCAAAATAATAGTTTCATTATAATCTCATCGGGTGATGTGATCCAAGTTGCTCTTAGCAGTAGAACTTGTGCCAAGTTCGTCTGGGGAAGTACTGCCACCATACCCATTTCTGCCACTAATCAGTAATGCATTCCCTTTACTGTATTCCAGTTTGAAGGGTTCGAGAGCGTGGTGGTCTAGCGGTACTGACCCCCGAGTTTCAATCCGGAGGTCGCCGGTTCAAATCCCGACGTGCACCTATAAGTTTTTCGATTGAAAGATTTATGTGCGCAATACCACGTTCTCAAAACGGTGAAGGAAAACATCTTGAGGAAACCGACATGTCCTAGAACTAAAAATTCGAAGACATGTGTCGAGTGCACGAAAGGAGCCTGTTTGAGGCGCACTTACAATCCTTTCACCACACTGGTTCGAAAGAACCGGTGACTCGAAGAAGAAGAAGAAGTTTGAAGGGTGTGGTTGCAAGTAAAATTCAGGCACATGATAAATTCAACGTTCACGAGTTACGGGCGCATACGATGCGAATTGGGTCTTGTACCTAGGTAGGAGAGAATCCAAGTCAGATTGCATGTTATGGAAAGATATTAACACTTAACACCAGGTGGGCCATCAGCTCGAAACGCTTATTCTCGACAGGTGAGAATGAATGGGTTGTTATTTAGACGGATATCCGAACCGGACTGGTTTTTCAAATTTTAGGTTTGATCTTGTCGGGTTCCGCGCGGTGATATCCATTACTGTTTTGAGAAAGTGTTGTGCGCCCATAAAGTTTATATAAAAGTTTTTCGGGAGAGGTATTGCTATCGCAATTCTGCCGAAAGTAATAATTTGGTTTCTAAGTTCCGTTTTAATGGATGCCGCTTGTGAAATTACAGGCAAATGAGATCCATCTTAGCGTTTAAGGGACGTTTAACGGCTGCAATGTCATTAGACTGAGGTTTCCCTTACCCAAGTAGGTAAAAACTTGATTTTGTTGCGGAGGAATCTGTTTGTTTTATCACATTATAAATATATAAAAATATAAATGAAAATTTTCAATAATAATAAAAATAATATTGGTGGACATTTCACACAGCGCCATCTGGCCCCAAAGTAAGCTAAGCGTAGCTTGTATCATGGGAACCAGACAACTGATAAAATACTTTTTGTAAATACATACATATAATACATATTAACACCCAGACACAGAACAAAGATCTATTTTCATCACACAAATGTTTGTCCTGGGTGGGAATCGAACCCACGACCTACAGCGCAGATGGCAGGGTTACTACCAACTGAGCTGTGAGGCCAGTCAAATAGTAATAATAAGTCTACCATGTTTCCGTTAAAATAAAACGACTATTGAGACAGCTAATGTTACCACGCAAAACGTACCTTTAATTTATCCCTACATGATCTAATAGGTTATTTGCGACCGCAGTTTACCAGTACCTGAATCTCATTTTGGCAGACTACCTACCTGATTTCGTGCCAGGAATATTTCTGGGTTAAGTTAGGTAGTTATTGCCACATAAGCTATGTCTTATCAGGGTGGGTAATGGTTTGAGATTGTAGATAGAATACATTTATTTTAAGTATATAGATGCATAAATTCAAGCAGTTACTATGCTTCTTTAGATAAAGGTTGGGTAATTTTTTTATATTATGAAGAAAAACGTCACTTTAAAAAAGCCAACAATACCTAGGCTGGTCTACATGTGGTTTGATTTAAAATAAATTTTACCTGCGGTAATTGTTGGTTGGGTATTCGTAGAAAAATAATGGTGATTAGCTCATCACTTGTCACATCTATGTCCCACGTTAGTGTAAACACATGACGAAAAGTTACCCTATACGGCTCTGTATACCCCGTTAGGCGTAAACACGATTGTTATATGTTGTAAATATAAAAAAAATGTGAGCCGTCACGGGACGCCTGGCAGATGTGAAACATCGACATTATTTTGTAAAAGTAATATGCAACGCATGCCGTGGCGACGCGTCGCCACGCCAGAAATCGGTTTTACGTGCGGCTATAGATGTTTCACATCAAAAAGACTATAAATGTGACGACAAATATGAACTACTACTCACGATGCTAAACATACACCCCACTCATGTAATTTATGTTTCCCGACAAAGCAGTAACTGTTTTGGTTCGGCTTCTTATTTTATATCTAAACTAAATAATATTGGGCTTTATTGATTGATATTTTACTGCAAATTATTTGCGATAAACCTATCTCGCACCACAATATACAGAAAGTAATATAAATACTCCTGAAATCTTAAACAATGCTTAAGTTTAAGCTTCCCAATGATAAACTAACAAAAAAGCCAAATTTAATTTAATCTTGGAGTATTTGTAGATTTCTGTTGGACTCGTCGAAGACAAAAGTAAACCGGCATAGGTACCGAAAATCATCGCAAATCGGTGATAATAGTGAGCAATTTATTTAGATTTAAATAGTATTTAACAGCATATATTAATTAATGTCCCCCCAGTGTCTAATGGCAAAATTCAGCTGCATTTTATTTTTATTGTGATTCTTATTCTTATTCTTCTTATAACAAGAATCTTGTGTATTATGGGCACCTTCACGTCACAGAGTTACGGGTTCATGCCAGCCAATGATCCTTCTGATACAAAAATCACTCAAGTGAACTTTTCATAAGCAGATTGATAGAAATACGGGACATTTCAGATAGAGATTTGAAATTGATGCATTGTCTAAAAAAACTGAAACTTTCTAAGTAACTAAGTAAAACATTCCCAAAGCCCATACAAAAAAATGAACCATGTAAGCTTAGCTCACCTTATATACGCCCTAAGTGGTGATTCAAACAGATTTAGTTAGAGTGCGGTAGAACAGACCATACACTGCCAATGTGTAACAGAAAATAACAAAACGTCGACGCGGCCCCTACCGTGAATCAAAGATAAAACGGGGCATTTTTTTCGCTTACCTAGTTTATGCTCCTATTACACTTCGGAAATATTTTATGGGTGTTCCTGCACCAGCATTCAATATTTTATACAGGGTTGTATTTGTGTAACCACTTTACTAATTTTATTTTTACCTTGTTTTTTATTTTACGTATTCAGATATGCAACCTTTCGTGCTATTGTTATTTAACTGTACTTGAATTAAACTAGGAACAGAATGGAATATATTTTATTTGCCACAACATATTTTTATAGGCGACGGAAATAAAAAAGACATCAAACAGCGGACCAGTCACACATACAATAAGACTGAACTAAGTAAGGAAGTACTATCTATGAATTGCCTACTCCGTTACACTGCGCGGTCAAACAGGTAACCTCACTGTGAAGCTCTTTCTAAACATGATAGTAATCATGCCAGTTGTAGCGCTGGTTTTCGGACGGTGACTATGTGTAATAGGGTGAATACAAATGGAACCCTTCCAGAGTTATATAAGTTCATATTATACATCTATAAAGTTAACATACATAAAATTATGAAATAAGGAACTGAAAACACATAAAAGTTCAAAATTATTCATTGTAAATTATATTATTCTGCTTAAGTTCACAGTCACTAAAAATCTGCATCTCACTGGTAAGAAATATTGTTTTCATTGGCTTGTGTGGAGAAACCGATGTGGATGTAAAAGGAAAATGTAGGTTATTATACTTAGCCTTGTTAGCAACACACAAATTACACACATTGTATACAGTGTTCTACTGAAAAGCGTAATTAGGGCTAAAACTAATCTATGGCTTCGTCGTTATTCGCGCTACTTAAGCAATGTAACGTAATTTGAATTCTAGTTTTAAGCCTAATCTATTTTTTTTTCAAGGTATATAATAGGTAAATAAATATAATAGGTAAAATATAAAATATATAATATAATAGGTAATAATAGGTAAAAAAATATATATAAAAGGTAAAGGTATCTTATTCTTTTATTCTTTTTATTTCCTTTTTATTCCTTTTTATTTTTCTTATATTATTTCTTTTATTCTCTAATATATAATATAATAATAATAACTATTATTATATAATTATTCATTTAGCTGTGGAAAACGCGCGCCCATAAAAATCATCATTCATAATTTTTCAGTGTATTTTCTCTGATCTTTGATACATCTTACTAATAAGCCGATATTATACCAATACACAAGTCTAGTTGTAGAGAGTGAAACAAATAAAACATACGACAAAACAGAGCTATGATATGATTTTGTTGCAGTGTGAACAAATTAGCTAAATAAGATACTTAGGAGCATCATTAGGACGTCCAGGATAGTATAAAATACTACACTGGATACCATAATGATGATACTCGTAGTTTGTAAAGCAAACAGACAGAACACAAAAACGATGATGTGTTGGTTCTTCAGCGGTAGTAACTACCCGCGTGGTTAAAGAGGAGTTTGTTCTGCTATAATCTTGTATGAAGCTTAGGTAAGCTTAACCAGTAAGAACGCCTTCATAACATAACAGCTGTTTATGTACACAAGTTTCACATTTATCTACAGTGAGCTGCAAAATTTTGGCTAACATGGTTCTTTACTTGAAAAGTTTGTCAAAGTTGTGCATAACAAAAGTGATTTAAATAACTAGAGCATTTTTACTGATAAGTTCATGCTTGCAGCACAGTTATTAGTATCTCGAGTTACAGTCACATCTCAAGTCAGGTTTATATGAAATGTATGTAGGACCAAAAATTTAACATACTTGATCTATAATTTGACATAAAAACATAAGGTCACGTATAAATAAATACATAACATAGACCCTTAAGCTTCATTCAATTAATCGAAGGATTTCGCACGTCTTACCAAATATCTGTATCATATAAACAGGCTTCAGCTATTGCAAAACATTGAAAGCATAGTTCAATCTTAAATTATTTTAGTATGAGAAACCTTACTGAAGTCGATTTACGTCAAAGATTAGTTAGGCCCTAATTCAGACAGGCATATCGATCTCCCATGGCAGATGTTTTCTTTAACTATGAAAATATTAAAAGTAATTTTCACTGTTATTTAAAATAACAGTGAAAACAGCGTATTCTTGAAACTGTGCATATGATACGCCTCGGATATATATTTTTAACTTAATCCACACTAAGGAGGTATGTCAGGATCGTAACAGGTGGAAAACCTGGATATCTGTCTACCCCTAGGCGTGATTTAATGTTTGTATGAATGGACCAACACTGGACTTGATTATGTAATAATTTTTGCAATTTTTGCCAAATTTGCCTTATTTATTATTGTAATAATTATGGTGCCTGATCAGGATAAATGTTACCAACGAGTTAAGAAAATTAAAATTAGAGTTTACAATAAAATAATTAGGTATTGGCTGGGTTTGGTACTTAATAATATGTCATTATCATATTTGTAATATTTTTATTACTTATGAACCTATGTATACATAGTTTATGGTATAGCTTAAAATAAGAACACTAGATCTTACCATGTGAGCATAACAATATTGAATCCTTTAATTAACTGACTTCTAATATTAAAAAATATGTCTTAGTAACTTTCTCATAGAATAAAAACTATAAAATTACACATTTTGAATTCAGAACTGTTTTGCCACACTCAATATGTAGAAGACTTAATAACGTAAAATAAAAGTTTACTACTCCAGTGTTCCCGAACATACATAGCAGTTACAGTTAAAGTTCTGATGGCGTCTGTATCAATTTTCGGTGCCATTCTCAAAACGAGGGCTTAAACTTTGGATGAAAAGTGATTACAATACGATTTTGATAAAAAAAATTGGTATTTCGGACGGTACTCAGTTACTAAGGCGAAACTTACCATTTTTTCTTCTGCAGCACCACCTTATTTAGTCACTAGTCGAACTCGAATTTGTCTTGAATATTCACGTCGTCTCCATTATTCGTGTTTTTATTAGGTTTCTCACATCGTGAGTATCAAAAGCTACGCATATGCCGTGGTATTACATTACCTAGCTTTGGAACAAATATTTTATTTGTCAGTGAAGTTTTATACACACCGAAAGAGTAGAACGCTGCCCATAGGAATTACATTCTTTATTTGGCACTGGCATAGTCATTCTACAAAATGGCCAACTGCCAAATCTTTTACTTGCCACCTTAACAAGGGGCTACATGTAATTTATGGAAAAGTCCTAGAATACATTTTATGGCAAGTTATTTTCAATATATTCATTTGAAATTCAACAACAAGCGCGATCTTATATTGATATAATTTTGGGATGGAAAATCGTAACAAAATCTGTTCCGTAGTCATTGCTGTGATAGACAGACACGGCAGGTATATTTTTGATATATTAATTGTCCCAGATAAGCCCTCAATAATTTTAGTACTTCGAAATAAATTATAAGGATGGAATAGGTACTACTATGCAGCATTCAATGTCTACCACAAGCATGTTTTCGTATTTGGCAATTATACAAAATATGTCTAAGTAAAGTACAATTCTAAAACAACAGAAGCTGATGATTCAACGGACTTGAAATACGGACATAAATAAGTAATGCCACCCTTACTAATTAAAAATCCTTTGTGACTGTCCCTTCGTTTACAACGATGGCCAAGCTTAACTTTCTGCCCCAACTTTTATGTAATGACTTCTGTTTGTTTTTAATTTAATTAATTGAAACGGATTATCCTAGTTATCGCAGGGATTCACGCCTGAACTTTGTTATTTCGTTTGACTGAAAGGTCAAAGATCTTTTATAAACTTTTGTTTTACGGTAACAAGCACCGTAATTTGATCAAAAAGTTACGGAGATACTTATCGGTTCTTCGGTCTCATCCATGTTTCTATCCTAACGTAGTTATATAACTCTCACGTGTCAAAATCAGGGAAGTAATGCTGTTAATATAAGTTACGGATGTTGTTTACCCACGTCGCTACTTCTTTGTCTACCTCGCCTGGCGCTTCAAATACAAAAGATAAATAACACCACCGAACAAGAGAGGTAATTGAGATAAACAGATGTGTATTTCGCTCCATAACTTCCCGCCGTCTGTGATGCGTAACAAAATCAACAATGTTTACTCTAAACTTATCTTCTGTAGAAGGCTTGTTTGTCTTAATAAGCCAATGATAAGATTTATTATTAGCATCATCGTAAATAGCATAATAAAACGTTGTGAACGTTGTTTCTAAATAGCCCGTTCACAGGTAAATTAACTATGTATATTGCAGTGAAACACGCGCTCAAATGAAGCGATTGAGCGTTGAAGATGAACAGGCCGGGCTACGATTACACCGTGCCCGTATCAACAACTTATTACGCAAGTAGTAACCGGCCGCCGCAGTACGATCGCGGCTACGGACAGCTCACAGCAGGCCCCGTCTATAGCCCGTCCTCGCATCCGCTATCCAACTATGCAGATATCTACGAAGGAAATAATGACACGACGCTCAGAGCAGAAGAGAGGCACTGGTACATAGAGAACCACAAGAATCTACAGTCGAATTACGATAACCACGAAACTGTACATCAAGATGCCAAAATTAAAAAAGAAGAGGAGAAGAAAAGTGAAATTCCAATTAGACGCACCGAGGGAACGCAGCCGCGACAAAGGCGGAAGGAGGATCGGTGCTCTTGTGAATGTTGGCCCACTTCTGACAATAACACCGTGCAAGATACTGTCGCGAACGAGACGACGAGGTCACTTTCAGGAGTTGACATGGTCGCGTCATACGGAGTGTATGGTAATCCTCACGAGGATGAAACTTCGGGGTTCGCCCGGCTTACGGAGAAAAGTGCGATGTACGGACAAGCGAGCGATGCTCCGGTACAAGGTGTGATAGTGAACCAACAAGGGGATAGTGCGGTAGTGCGTGTATCAACCCCATCGGATCATGCGTGTGGAAAGTGCTGTAGGTGGGGTTCGGACCCACCGGCGGCGAACTCCGAGGACTATTGTTGGATACACTACTGCCGGCCCGCATTGATAGTATTGCTACTACTATTTTTTCTAGTTCTGCTGGGCGTCTCAACAGGGTTCTTATTGACAAATAATTGTAAGTACTCAGTTAACGATATGCTTTGAATTTGTAAATCGTAGCAATGTTAGAACATTAGATGAAATATGTATAACGATAAGTTAAAAAAACTACGATTAGCATAAAAACATGATGTAGCTATGAAATTCGTTGGCGCATCAGCAATAGAAGTCACAATGCCGCTAAACCGATTAATTCGATCAACTTGATCATTGAGTCCGTAGAACACGAGCATCCAGCGATGAACGTAAAGCTTTTCACTTCGCACCTGCCGTATTCAATTTTATTTGAATGCGGAATTTGTGAAACTGCACGCGTTTGCGGGTTGACAAAAACGTGAATCAGAAACGAATTGCAATGATTTTACCTAGTCATCTGTGCCTGTTTGAAATTCTTTTTCTGCGGTAAATAGTTTCATTCTATGCAAAATATATGATCACTATACCGAGACTAAGTTATACTTATTTTTGAAATTAATATGAACAGTAATTGGAAGTGTATAGTTGTAAAGAATGGCGAGTTTCGCTCGTTTTTCTCTCTGGCAGAACATTAATTTTAGTGGCACTGCGGGCGCAACGCCGAGTCGGATTTTCAAATTGTGGCGAAACCACTGAAATCAAAGGTTCGTTTAAAATATTCACAAAATCTGACTACAAGATTATGGTATTATAATTTAGTTCTTCAGTTCTAAACTTGAGAATATGGCGTATAAACTTAAAAAATTAGATCTAATTAATACATTCGGACACAATTTACAAAACCCCAACATATTTAGTTTCTCCAAGCATTCTTAATAACTGGAACTTCGAACCGTATATTTACGTAACAGTAACAACCAAACAGTTACTCAAACTCTATGCGATAGATTTTCGAGAACTCAGAACGGATTCGTTTTTTAGCGGGAGAATTAATTTCCACCGGCGCCGGTGGCAGGGGAAAGAGTCACGTTTGACTCCAGCTTTGAGCCGAGAATGGCTAATCGATCGATTAATTTTCACGCTGTTTGAACACGAAATTCCTGTAGAATTCAAGAATTCCTGCAATCATTCAGGTTTATGAGCACGATTTTACAAACAGTGAGGACGTTTATCTTTCGTTAGTGCCTATATGTTTATTTAATTTTTTACAATATACTCTTTATAAGTTAAAATTTGATTATAATTTTATTTAGTATGCGTTAAATGAGAAACAATATAGAGGCGAATAAATTACATACTTCTTTAACAATAGGTAATGTTTGGACTTATTAAGTGTAAAAATGCTTAGAGAGGCCAAAATTAAATGTATATTAAATTGACCAAGATGAACCAAGATCATTAGAGAGGATGCAATCAGCAGTTTAAATTCTCTATTTTACTATGAAATTAACTAAAATATGTCACGAGCAACAAACTTTCTAATAAAAAATGGAATTCGAGAAATGATTTAAATAGGTAGAAAAAAAATTACACTGCAAGTAAGATAGAATACATATCAACATAGCATGAAACAAATAAAAACCGATGCCAGGAGGACATAGCCTACGCCTGTGTTTTTTTTTAGGTAAAGTAATATTGACCCCAATCAGCTGCGTTTACGTATAAAGAGAAATGGTTCCACTTTCACGGTTTTCGTTGACAATCAGTTTCCGACACAGCCGGAGGTTGCAAGGACCGGGTTTACGAGTCACGTTCGACTTCAGCTTTGAGCCGGGAGAGAATAGGTAATCGAACGATTAATTTTCACGCTGTTTGAACGTTAAATTTCTGAAGAATGCAGCCAATCTTTTTTACTCGTTTCGATTCTGTGCAATATGGAGAATGATTTTCCTCTGGGTACTTGAAAATTGGAGCAAAAAATCTTGTTTATAAAAAAATACTCAATATTATGATGAAAAATATCAATATATAAGCAACGGCTTTAATTTCAGTAAGTTTTTTTAAGAACCCAGAAGATATTCAAAAATTCACATCAAACATTCAAGTATCACACAAAAATCAAGTATCAAAAAAAAACTAATAAAAATTCGTGTTATTATAGTGCTCAAGCATTTTAATGAGCAACGAGACCTAGGACTAGGGTGATCAATAAAAAACAACATCACTCTTATAATGAAGGCACCTTGGTTAGTACCTACCTTTTAGCTGCATTCCCGCAGTAAACGTAGCACGTTAAAGTAAGGTAGGTATTCCAACGTATATTGAAAGCTAACAAATAGTTTGACTATATCATACATTTATATAAAACGTGTGCATTGATGCCATATTATCCGATCCAAATAAATACACGTTTCACAGTACATTTTCACTTACCACGCCGTAATTCCAAAGTAAATGTTTATCACATTATCGAAATAATATCCGTCTATATCATAAATTGGTTTTACTGAATTTCAGTTGAACGAAATTAAATAGATTGGTTTTATAAACAGCGTTCGTTCCCAGCGTTTCAATCGAACGTTCCGAGATTAAGTCCGTGCGGACGCAACAGGAAACGGGAGCGAAATCGATTCATACAACGAATCGAGCAGAGGCGGCTGTTATGGCGCCGCAACAAATTGAAATTGATACCATCGGTGGGCAGCGCCTGCCCGCCGGATATTACGGGTGTCACAATCACGCACTGCAAGCAAAATCTTGCTGCCGTATCTAACACTACGTAAGATGTATGGGTTTCGTAATCTAGAATATTGCTGGTCATGAACCACGCATGTATGTAAGTAGTCCTAATAGTCCAAACAGTATTTTCTTCGTTGTATGGATACGGCATACTGTAGTATGGTTTATGTAGAGAAGATATTAGGTTATTTTTATAATTTATATGTATGGTTTAATCACCTAATAAGTCACTATGTAGTGTATTGAAGATAAATAAGGAGGCAAATAAAAATAATAATTTGTATGAATGTTTTTGGCTTTAAGATTGTTAGTCTTTAATTAAAGAAACTTTTTAAATATATACCGTATCGTTTATGCTTATAACAAACGCATTTAGGTTCAATTTTCCGTCACAATTCATTTAAGTAGGTACGTTCCAGTGACGTTGCTCTGTCAGAGCTAGTATCCTCTACGTATGATTAATTACAGACACAAGGTATACGAGGGTCTCTGTACAGTAATAATTCAATACTTTTTGTGCGCAGTTTTTGTGCCTGGTGCTACTTATTAGGGGAAAAACCTTCGTGATAAGGTACCGTTAGTCATATTCATTATCGTTGTATAAATTATAGCTTATTTACAATTATTTTATGGTTCCAAACACCAGTTCGTGATTCATACAATTTTAACGTGAAATGCTTTTGACATCTAATAGTAGATAGTAAATGATCATATTGATTTGTATCTTTATGAATATATTTCTTTGTAATGATACACTCAAATTAGTTTGGAATGGCAACTATAAATTAATCAGTTTCGTTATGAATTTTGATACAAAACGTTTTGGCATATATCCAGATATATCCAATTATGTTTTACAAACACGCAGCTAAAAACGATTTCAGAAATTTACACCAGGCCGTACGTAAAACTAAACAAAAGCACATTCCTATAACATAATACTTCAAAATAAAAAAAAACAACAGTTGTCTTCAATGTTTTCTCATAATAAACTCTTAATTACTTATCATCTCCAAGTAAGCAATATACTCCTATATGGCGGAAAAATATGTAACTACCGATTCGAAACCACACGAGCACAGCAGTCAACTATGAACCCAAATGTTCACTCTAAAAAATGAAAAAAAATTCAGCTGAAAAATTTAGTTTGGAACAATAGTGTGCGGCCCGAGTCGGGTTTGTTCAAACTTTAGTTACATGACACCCGCCGTTGACCGTCTCACATTGTATGCAGCGATCGAATTCGTTTAACACGTGACTGGACAGTAGCTGTAGTTTAATAGCCTCGTATATGTAAAGGACAGGCGCGGTCTACGTCCAACCAATTTGCAATAAAACAATATGGCGCGCCGCTCGGCTCACCCGGCTTGCGGTCGGACGTTCTGCCTGTACCACTATTTTATATTTATCCGAGTACTGCAAACCCATTAGTTGAGATCTCCTTCTGTCATTCCAAAACATATTCCTTACTCGAGGCGAAAGTAATCTCTGTTGTGCCTTTGTCCGGCGATTCTTTTCTTTTGTAACCTTCCTTATTAATTCAAGAACATAAATTTGAATAGGAATTAACTTGGAATATAGTCGATGTTGAATATTAATTAGAAAGTTAGTTTCATGTTCATCAATTAGTGCAGGTATTGATTGGAAATGTATCTTCTAAGTTTTGTTTAAGCCAAAACAGAGGCAGTTTATACGGCCCTTCACACATCAAACGTAGCGGAAGAATAGCGTTACACCTTTGGGGCGTTTGTGTGAACTAAAGTTCCAAATTATACACGCTTCGCCAAGCAGCGTCCAGTGGGATGACACCCGGCCGGGCGGTGTGACCGCGTGAGGCGGGTGTCATGTCATACCAGGAGGCACGCTTTACTTGACAACTTAAGTTCACACACAAACCCCGCCGGTCGGTGCCACACCACTGTACATTTCTTGGTATTCCTAATGGTTTCGAGTATGATTCGTTTATTTTAGTTTAGACATACCTAAAAGGCAGAAAAAAAAAGTATCCGTGTTCGGTATTCGCTGAAACAAATTACTGTTTTGGTGTATTAATTAGTTTGAGACAGTTGTCTCTAGGAGAGAGTTACTATTTTTAAACTATTCGTTAGAGTTACTATTCGTATTTTCATAGATATTATAAAATAAATTATATAATCATAAGCATCGATGGTGTTTCTAATTTTAATTTTTGAATCTGAATTTAGTATTATTCGCTTATAATTTTTTTAAATGTTGGCTCCACTGTTACAAATATTATAGTTGAATGAATGATTGAATGAATGTTGAAATGTGTGAATCGATTCTCCATCATGAGAATCGATTCACATCAGAGTTTTCGTGCGTTTGCCTTGTACAAGCGTTTTTAACCTGGAACGAAAAAAATTGGGTTGTGCTGCTATAGACTGAATGTGGCGGCCATTGTGTTGTCTGTCAAGCAAGTGTCAATCACAAAATGGTGTCAATTGTGTTGTCTGTCAATAATGTCAATCACATAATGGTGCCACAGTGTTTTTTATCATTTAAATAGTTTTATAATTTAAAAAAGTCATGCTTTCATCTAAATTATAGTGTATGAACCTATAAAAAATATTTACTTATTTATTTCGTTCCACAATATGTGTGTACCCTTAATATTGTAATTAAACTAGATAATTGGAAAAAAGAAACAAGCTAACAGTAAATTTTATTTGTTTCAGATTTACATTATCAGCCTAGACCACCTGCCCCGGAAGGTAATTCATTCCTTTGTTGTTATTAATTACTGAAGTTACATTTCTAGTTAGCGTTGTGTTATTTTTACTGAAATTTATTAGTTTATGAGATGTATTATGAGATGAGTATTGGGAGGGTGCCTTCCGAAATTTATATTCATATTCCGTCATAGTGTAAATAAATATTATTTAGCTAAGTGGGTCGTCGAAGTCAACAAACGAATGTCAACTTTCGCCAATGAGATATAAAATCTTCTTGTTATTTTATTTTAAAACTACATTAGAAGAGAATTTGTGCATCCCGGCTCAAAATAAAACAAAATTTTCCGATTTGATGTCAAAGCGCTTCGAGTTACATCAATACACTCACTCTAATTATATATCTTCTGTAGATAATTCAAGCAAAATAACTTTTCCACATCTTCAAAGCCACCAAGCTTATCGTTGGACTAAAATCCACATATGTAGGAATGACGGTAGTGCTGTGACCATTGAAAAGTGAGAATACGGATACGGAATTCTCGAATTATTTATAATAACCTAAAATATTCTCTGAGCATTTGAACTGTATAATTTCTAAAACCGCAATATGTATTACAGTGTTATTGAGAAAATTATATTATTATATTATTAATGTGCATTATCATTAGATTTTTAATAATTATTAAATTATTAAAAATATCCTATTTCGTCTTCCTTCAGTCACATTTGAAAGTAATTCTATGACGCCGTCAGCTACTTAAATACTCCACATTAAGTTACATTTGTCAAATCTTTTTCGAAAAATATTTCCCTGTCTTGGAGGCATACAAACAAACTCTGTATTAATCGAACGGCGGGGTTGTGCAAAATTATAAGACACAATTATAAATTTATTTTATTACAAAATGCTATTGTCTCTGAAACAGTTTGTACCTAGCTACAGTGCAACAAAATCAATTAAGTATCCCTCAAAGATGATCGAGGGGTAATTGCATTTTCTAGTTTAATTTCGCGGCCATACTTATGCAATAATCTTAATCCCACACTTAGACACTTAGATTCTCTAACCTGGGTACCAAGAATCTATGTGTTCCACAGAATCATTATTAATGTTGCATTCATATTTATTAAAGGTAGCCTGCGGGAACAGAGTTGACTCTGAGAATTCAATATACGGTTAATCAAATCCATTTGTCAAAATTACTTATCATAAAATATTCTACATATGCATTTGCATTAATACAAAATAAATAAATTCAATAAAATCCAAGTAACAGTTCCGTTTTGCTCTTTCTAAATTGTTTTAGATACCCCCAATACAAACACAAAAGTAGGTATGCATATAAGGCAGTGGAGTTGCACAACTCTAGTCGGTATACCGTGCGGGTGACATGCGAACTAAGTCGGTGTCTCGAGCCAACAAAATTGCTTTGTCTCAGACTTTGGGAGCCCGCCGCATTATGTGGGCGAAAGTGACATCGTATATTCTGCTACGTTATTGTTTTCGTACCATTTCTTTGTGTTGTAATGTTTGATCGGTCATAATTATGGTTCCTTTATTACCTCGAAACGACTACCTGATTGTTAAATTTGCTTTTTTTGGGCGGTGTATTACCCTTTCAAATAAGAGTACATATGTTTGTGCTACTTTACCTACATTAATATTTCTTCCCGTTATATTATTTTTGATTGTACCACTTTATCCTACTGCTACCCTCACGTTGTTTCCTACTACTGTAGGGAAATTGAAAGTTTCTCTATTCCATAGTCCTGCCCCTAAATTGCCGGCACAAAAAAAAGTGTTTGATATATAAAACATTCAGAAATATGTTTACACTTCCACCCCACACATTTAACCTGCTGCAAATTCCAGATACTACGTATAATTTAAACAGATTTTGAGCCTTAAAAAGCAGCGCGGCGAATTTCCTAATTTTCCTCCATTCACAAAGCATCCGCCATCATTTTATCTCCCCTCCCGTTACCATATATCTCTGCGCCTTCCCACAGCAATTCGCGATCTAACATTTTTTTTTGTTTCTTACAAAATTGTTATTTCCGGTTGCTTCCTTTTCTTTAAGCGGATTCGCCAACACGACAGGCTTTACGTTGAAGTCAAGGAAATGAGATCGCTACCAAAATCTGATGCTTGACCTCATTATTAATAAATGTATCTAAACCGTTTGTCGCCATATTGTTTCTGGATTGATATTAAACGGGATTGATGCTTGATTTGATTTCAATTGTTCTTTTTTCTATCATGTTATTTGAACGATAATAACGTAATTTTTTCTTGTGCTTGAGACGATGCCTGAGCTTGAATCAGGGAACCTTACGTATTACTTATAACTTGTATTAATGATGGAGTTTTTTTTGAGTACTTTTTATTGTTTCTGAACTAATATTGTATCATACTTCTTTAATAATTATAAAATCTTGTTGTAACAGATTTTGCATGATATAGTAATATGAACCCCAGCAAGTACACGAAGTAATAGACGTAGTACACGAAAATAGGCGGCGTCCATCATGCAGTTGAAATCCGTACCTCGGTATGCCAAAGTCATATAAATTCTGTGTATGAAACCTTAGAAACGCTGGTACGCAGCGCCTGCCGGCCTGTTTAGTTTCATCTTACTAATAATATAAATGCAAAAGTTTGGATGGATGTTCGTTACTCAGTCACGCCAGAACGTCTGAACGGATCTGGATAAAACTGTGGCCGAAGAGCTTAAGTGAAAATTATTATTAATTGGACGTTTTTAATGAAACAACGCGGTAAAATTTATTGTTTATTCACGACTCCAGTATATTTATATATAAGATTGGCCAATGCATTAATTATACTGTATTTTATTGTATGATATATATAATGAGAACCTATCAATTTTCGTTTTGTTGTTACTGACGCAAACATTTTTTTACTACCCAAATATTTATAAATAAACTGTATGCAAACATGGCACGCAATATATATGAAAAGTACAAACAACCGTTGAGAGTGTAAAATCAAGAGAAAATTCCGAATTAACTTCTACCGTGGCGTGCGACTTCGCACCCGACAATCTGCTTGGAATTTTAACTAGGCGATGGAAATCGGTAATCCCTAAAGCCAGCTAACACAATGCTGCGGCAAAACGGAAGCGCGCATCTTATTTTGGCCCTACTTAATAATTTAGTCACGAACTCGACTCCCCAGGTAGAAAATTGGAAATTGTGTCGTCTTTAGCGGGGTTCCGCGACAAATTATGTCTCTTCATAACAATTTAGTTTGCACTCTCATTAGATATTAATTTCATCAAAATTCACCTAAAACTGGACGATAAATGAAATGATAATTATGTTGTCCCAACCCACAAAATTTCATTTGCTAATAAAATTAGGTGGTTGATCTAATATAAATGTCCAAATGGATGGTGAATATATGGTCATAATAATGGTTATAATGAAAACTTATGTTATTAGCTATAGCCAAAATTTAATTCAACATAACGTTTAAAATTGTGTCTATCTGTTCATTGTCATTTGTGTCATTGTGTCATTCCGTTATATCGTATGTATATCATATTCTTTCAAATGAACACTTCAATGGTTATCTCTTCGCAACCGTTAACTATTAAGATTCGCCGAGGTTTAGTTTGCGATTATTTGCAATTTCTATCTTACAGTATTAAAAATAGATGTAAGATATCGAAAAATCCAATATTTTTAAAATATTGCATTATCGTATTCTGTCTAAACCTTCTGCGCCACGCTTTCTTAACTACCCAATCAGTACTTCTCGATTTCATAAAATATTTATTTCACTTTGACAAAATTAGGTGCGTAATCCAATCACACGTCCCAAATTGATCGAAATCAATCGAGTTTTGACGTAATCGTATTTTATTCGTGATGCCGTCACATTTAAACAACTCAATCCTGTTCACATTTTGGAAAATGTGTATCATGGGAGTAATAAAACAAGATTAGCAAGCGAGACCCTTCCGTGTGATTTGCGATTGGTATAGAAAAGGACTCTTGAATGTTTAATTTTCGACGGCTCCGGACCCTTCTTGCAAAATAATCCTGAACAAGGCAAACATTTGTGTGATGATTATGAGTTTGTTTCTGGGTGTCGGATGTTGATGCTAATTGTGTCATAGCTGCTTCATAGAAATCCTTGTACAGGGATACAGAAGTACCAGTTTCTGTTGCGCACGGAGTTAGCTGTTCACGATAAACAAGAGTGGATGGGTTTTATTCTAAAATGGGACCATCTGCCATTCCAGAATGGCAGATCTTCAACTTTTTGGTTTAAGATATATAGGTTTCTCCTCGTAATGTTTTACTTTATATAATGTTTTGTTACACATAATTTTCAACTGGAACACTATTTATTGGAGCCACTTGCTGCAAGATTCACAAAGTGAATCTCATTATTAAAAACTCGCTTCGTGCCATTAAATTTTCACTGCACTCTAGGATATCGTTACTATTTTGTTCGCAGAAGCGTGTGAAAAGACTTTTTGCCGGTGGGGGGCGGAGTGCGTCTCCTTGGGGGATGGACGTGCTCACTGCGCGTGTCCGGCCAGTTGTCCCAATGAAGCTTCCGCAGTGTGCTCTACAGCGGGCCGAACTTATAGGAACCATTGTTTTCTAAGGAAAGAAGCTTGTGAACGCCGACTCAACTTACGTGTTAGACACGAAGGCGAATGTGGTGAGTATGCTTTATTATATACAATGCACA
Source organism: Chesias legatella (assembly GCA_947359385.1). Taxonomy (NCBI): domain Eukaryota; kingdom Metazoa; phylum Arthropoda; class Insecta; order Lepidoptera; family Geometridae; genus Chesias; species Chesias legatella. Next base: position 5,841,372 of record OX375772.1, read on the forward strand.
GAAAGTTGGTGGATAAGCTAGTGTTTCCGCTGCAGGGACTTGAGCCTAATCAAGACTTATGAGGGCGACTGGGTTTTAGTAAAACACGAAAACCGATTTTGAATTTGTATAACCTCAAATGTCACAATGTTTGCAAATTTTTAGGTTTAAGACGGTGTGCATGTTGTAAATCTGCACTATTTTGAGAAGAGTTATTTCTCGGCTACATCAGAACCAGACTAAAAATCCGAGTCTAGAAAACTTAGCCACTGCGCTCTTCAGTAATCTAGTCTAATTTGTGTAGCGTTTTTTATCATCTGTCATTTTATCGTAATTCATCAGAAGGAATCGTGACTAACAAGGCAAAAATGTTAAATTCTCTCTCTTCACATATTCCTAATAGCATCTAATAATAATTATTTGTTAAGGTTTTTAATAAAAATGGGATTTGTTACGAAACCGATTTTTTTGATTTCATAAGCTGTGATATCGATTTTGAATTTAATGGTAGTTTTACGTATTATAAAATAATAACTACTAATATACAAAATTAAAATTAATAAGTACATTTGACATAACAATTTTCTTTATTAATACGGTAAATTAACGGTATCAAAGGCGATAATGTCCACAATGTAATTACAAATACAATGGTCGATTTAATTATTTACGGCCCTGCTCAAAATGGTGCCTAAAGAACGGGTCTCCCATGAATTGTTTAATAATATAGTTACAAGCATCTTGGTTGCAATGTATATCGATTCTGTTTCCAGCGTGGGCAAACAAGGAAGCAAAACAGGGATGTTTATGTTGATCGGGCAATCAACATCCTTATGTTGTTCCCTTTCATAAATACTATTGGAAATTCATGGGCGAAATTTCATTGATCATTTTCATATTAATTAGTTAAACGCGTTCATTATTGGTAAAGTTAATAATTTAGTCGCAATTAATTAGTTGCATACAACACATACTTATGAAAATTCATTGAGTTAATGCGATGGTTAGTTGATGGCTAGTTTATCGATTTAAAACATTGAATAATGCTGAAAGTTTATCATCTTCCATTGGTCATATTAAAATTATTCAATATTAAATTCATTTTATGTATATTTTAGATTTAAGGTCGCATTATTAAAAATTATGTTGTTCAGTTCATTAAATCACTTAATTTGTACTTCAACAACATAATTCGTCTATAAATCTTTTCAAAGATGTGTTTCGGAATGAAATCATGAAATTAACCTACTTTAGAAGTGTGTGTGCTATGTGGGGTGTTGTTGTGTCCTGCTGTCTACGCAGCTATCTATGCTACTGTGCAGCAACATTTAATGCAGCTGAATGATCAAAGATGTTTCTGCCAAAATTTGTGTACAAGTTTTTATTGCTTTTAAAATTGTAATAATATTTTTCCACGCAGAGTCGGGTGACCCATGTTCCGGGGTCCCTTGTCCAGTTGGAGCGCGGTGCGTTCCCTCCTTCAATCAACCCGAGTGCAGATGTCCAAGGAGCTGTCAGAAACGCAAACCCGTCTGTGGAACAGACGGCAAAGACTACGCGTCGTCTTGTCATCTAGATAAACACGCGTGTGACAACCAACTCAATATAACCATCAAATATCATGGCAAATGCGGTAAGTTAATATTATGTTTTGGTCTATACATATATAATATATACAAATAAATAAAATTGGAGTGTCTGTTTGTAATATTAAAATAAACGCTTTTTACTAAGTGCATATGGATGTATACACGGTATATATACCAAAACATATTTTTTACAATTTTTGTCTGTCTGTCTGTTTGTTCCGGCTAATCTCCGGAACGGCTAGACCGATTTTAACGGGACTTTCACTAGCAGATAGCTGATGTAACAAGGAGTAACTTAGGCTACTTTCCCGAGTGGTAAAATAGGGGTGCGTGATAAAACCGAATTCCACGCGGACCAAGTCGCGGGCAACAGCTGGTCTATACATATAATAAAATTGTAGAGATACCGTATGTGTATACAAAATATTTTTACAATTAATAAACTGGGATAGGTTAGGAAAAAGTAACATAATGTAAAAAAAAACTGTTGTTTGTGCGTGCATCACGCTCAAACTGCTGAACGGATTTGAATGAAATTTGGTATCAGGATAACATATATCCTGGAGTGACACATAAATTTCTTTGATCCCGGAAAAGTGCAGTGTTATGACTTACCCGTGGGATGACATATTCACCGCGGGAAGCAGCTAGTCTATGAATATAAGCCTATTCTTATTTCCACTTAACGATACTAATTACAAACCACTTGAACACTTGAATACTTTAAACAGTGAATAGAATGGTTTTTGTTAGATATATGAGAATCCAAGCTCTATTAGCATAAACTAAGTACCTAGCACTATACATGTTCAAAAAAATTCGTGCATACCGCCCGTGCTTGTAACAAACGAATGAAACCCGCACTTTAATATATTAAATACAAATTCAGTTAAAATAATCGTTACTTCGATTGAATTAGTATTTAACATGTTTTAAAATAATACAATAAATTATATATCTCAATAATTATATAATATATTATTGTCTTAAAATTTCTATATATATAACCGCCGTAGAACATTTCAAAAGGTCGTCCTTCTGCTAAAAGATCGTGTTATTTATTCTATGAGCTTCTATAAGCCAGGGAAAAGCATGTAAATTTGTCTATAGGTAAAACAAATACCTATTTTGGCTGATGTTTATGAGTTATTGTTGTGTTACAAATATTTATATGTATAGTTTCTCTTAGACCCCGCTTCATGTAGCTAAACCTGAGAAAATCTTGACCTTTCATAAAGTACATCTAAGTTTCGCCGTTAGCTCCCATTGAGAAAATATTAATGACAGCAATTAGCCGCGTGTTGTTATTGTTTAATCTTTTGAGCCATAAAAGGAACTCGTTAAGAGGCCCTCTTCTAAATAATACGAGAAAAGTGGGTTGGCATGAAATAAGGCCAGCGTTTTCCCACAACTAAAATGACGCGAATACTGCTGTAATAGTTAACATGCTGTAGTAAATTTATCTTTACCTAACCGTACTTGGGTAACGGCCATATTACCGACTTTTTGCATTAGGGCGGCCATCGTAAAAAAACATCAAGTAATATTTCTCGAGCTGAGATATATTTTTTATGTACCTTGTACAACATAAGGCTCCGATATATGAATAAATTACCTGTACTCAGAAGTTTCAGAAACTCACCCCGTTACAATATATTTTCATACACAAAATCGAAGCAGGGTCGCCTGCTTTCTTTCACAATAAGTAATTTAATTTCGTCTACTTTATGGGGGTACTTATAATTCTCTAACCCTTTTCAAAGAACTTGTCCCAGCATTCGATCTGAACTAAATTTGAACAAGACCAAATGCCCGCACATTCTCACAACCTTTGTGAGATACTCTATTTACATTACAAGCTTCGCTTTTGTACTTTTATTGAATTGTTACATTGTTTTTTTCTCTTGTCAAGCACAATGGGATAGTTTATAGTTCCCTAGAAAAATAAAATTTTTAACTCTCATGGTTATTGTAACTTTTCCAACTTCAGATTTGGTTATCAGCTGTCATCGCATCACATAACTTAATACTAAGTTCATGAATTTATATAGAGAAATCTATCTATTCGAGTCACTGATTCTCTCGAACCAGTGTGGTGAAAGGATTACGTGCGCCTCAAAGAGGCTCCTTTCGTGCACTTGACACATGTCTTAGAATTTTTGGTTCTAGGACATGTCGGTTTCCTCACGATGTTTTCCTTTCACCTTGAGAACGTGATATTGCGTACATAAATCTTTCAAGCGAAAAACTCATAGGTGCACGTCGGGATTTGAACTGGCGCCCTCCGTACTAGACCAACACGCTGTCAAATAATGAAATAAGTACATACCATATACAAAAAAGTTTGTTTTAGATCCTTGCTCAGAGCACGAGTGCGCGGACGGTGGGCTGTGTCAGTTGAACGAAGTTCGTGCCCCAGTGTGCAAGTGCGGCCCGCCGTGCGATTTGATCGTGCGCCCCGGCTCAGCGGTCTGCGGGTCCGATTACAAAGATTACCCGAGCGAGTGCGCGCTCAGAAGAGAATCTTGCAGAACAAGACAGCAGCTCACTATTGCGTATCGAGGAGAATGCGCTTCAGGTACTAAATTATAGATATATCACGCTGCCGTCTAGTACTGTAGCAGTTGTCTACATGGTCTGATTAACAAGACCAGATTCGTCGTCAGTTAAACGAGGTACTACGTATACGGTACAATTTGATCATGCGCCCCGGGTTAACGGTCTGCGGTTCCGATGACAAAGACTACGTGGTTTAACCGTGGGATCGTGTCGCGCTGAGTAGAAATCACTTCAGAACATAACTACAGCTCGCTATTGGCTTCAGAGGGAGTAGCTTTAGTTGAACCATAGGTGCAGTAAAGTATTAATCTGTGTAGATTGTTTATGAAAGCAGTTGTGTACGATTCTGACTGACTATTTGAGGTTGTGACTCTCATGATTGTAACTTTCGTCGTTAAATAAAGTATTCCTACATGTGAAAGAGCTATAAGGGAAGAGCTATATGGTCTGGTAAGTTAACCAATAATCGTATTATTCTTAAGACTCGAAGAATGATCTTCAAAAAAACTCTAGATTACATTAATTTAACTCGTTATCACTTTGTAGGTATACTATATGCTACTCCATAATAATTTAACTCTTTATCACGTAGTAGGTATATTGTACGCTTCTCCACACTGTTTTGCATTGAAATCACTTGAGGAAATACCTACGTGCGATTTGATTGTATGCCCCAGTTTGCGCCGTTTGCGGTATCGACTACAAAGACTAGCTGAACGCTTTAGGTAAATTCTAATAGTAGATAAGAAGGACATTTTGTCTACGAAGGTTTAGCTCGAACTCTTTAGATTGAGCTCGCTTTTATCAGATTTATCCTAGAAGATTCATGTCAGAATATTGAAGAAGTACCTATAGTTTAATATTTTTTTGGAAATGACGGAGGGAATCTGTACTTGGAATACTTCACTATAGTGCATCTGATTTGAACTACAAACTCTATACATGTAAATAATTTTGATTATAATCGCTTAATAATAATAATTTAAAATAAATGGCAAGCTGAATGTTGCTAAATGACGTGGACAAGAGATTTGTTGGTAGGTCTCGCATGTTTGTGCTACGTTTGTGTATACTATATATTATATACGGCATAATACAAACTTCATGTAGGTGTTTGGGTATATAAGCTTTCGTATTAATGTTAACTTACTTTGTTTCAATAAATTAACGAGTCATTGCTACAAATGGCACCTATCTTCTCGACTTCAAAAATACTAGACGATAAACTGTATACCAAATTATTTACTATTCTAAAGAATTTGTAATGACACGTGGTGTAATTTGCAAAAAAGCAGCCAAAAAAACAATTAATCAGTATGTAGCTTTGTTAAGATTAGAAGCTGAATGCCGAACTGAAAATATGTTTTTTTTGTGACATATGTCTAAATTTTTCCAAAAATCGTTTTTTTATATAAAATTTTTAAAGAGCAGTAGAACTCTCGCCAAGTTCGTCCGGGGAAGTACTGCCACCATGCCCTTTTCTGCCGCCAAGCAGTAACGCATCCGCGTTACTGTGTTCCGGTTTGAAAGGTGTGGTTGCCGGTGAAATTACAGGCACATGAGACATTCCACCTACACGTCTCACATTTACGGGCGCATACGATGCGACTTGGGTCTTGTCATACCTAGTATGGGAGGACCCAAGTCGCATCGGCTGTTATGGGCAGGGGTTACCACTTAACACCAGGTGGGCCGTCGGCTCGTTCCGTAAATGTATTACATAAAAAAAAAAAAAAAAAAAAAAATTAATTTTAACTATAATGAGAATTTAAAACAGTTACTTACATTGACCGCGCTGCTTGAGCAAATAAATAAATATTTCAAGGTAAACATTTTTATAGAATACATTTATGTTGAGAAAATGTTCCCTTATAGAACCGTAAAGCGTCTAATGTGGATATAACATCTCGTAAACAAAACTTCCTTTTCGGGGCTTATGCTAGAGTTTAGCATAATGATATTTTCAAATAATATTACTCTAGGTACTCACGAATATAGCGTGATAGGTTTGCTACTTTGGTTCCAAATGTTCCATAAAAGTATGTTGATATCTATTGAAGTTTTGTTTAAAGCGCAAATTATGACAAATAGTTTTTTCTGGTTTCAAAGGTTGATAAGTATATTGTTCTGAAAAAATTACCAGTATCAAGATGTCCATTTATAAAACAGATTATAGGATTATTTTTATGACTCTGATCTATAACTTTATATAAATTCTTTCGGCAACCTTTTTAATCTAAAATTAAATCTTTGTTCGAAAAAGCAAGAAGCCAGCGTACTGCTGGAGTGACATTTTGTTCTAAAGAAAGTAATTGGATACGAAGCATCGGAGCGTCAAACAGAGCCCGAAGAAATTGAGATGGGACGGAATAATTGTATTACATAGATAACACTAGTCTTAGTTGTTTGAAGGTACTATTAATTAGATTATTAATTAGGTTTTATAGTTATAAATAACATTGTAAAAATTGATAAAGCTTTGGCTTTAGTAGTTTAGTTTATAGTTTATCACTTATTATCACTTACTATTTATGTATATATTTATTATATATACTTATTAGTTATCACTTATTTTCACTATATAATTAAATTCAAAATTTGCTGGCCAAAATAAACAGAACTAGCCTTTACATAAAATGTGTGATGTGAAATGAAAGTACTTATATAGTATAAACAAATTGATGAAAGGTATGATTGGTTCGCCTCTACTTAAGTTTGGGAAGACCAAATCTCAAGACAACTGATAGAATACATAGTTTGCCCTGGGTGGGAATCGAACCCACGACCTAGTGACTGTCTTGTGAGACCTGACAATGTTTTATTTACGCAGCACAACACCCCTGCGACTCGCTAAAATGCGGAATCCGGGAACACTGCACGCTGGACACGCACGGAGTCGCGACGTGCGGCTGCGGCGCGGAATGCGAAGCGGTGGTCCGTCCCGTATGCGGCACGGATGGAAGAACGTACGACAGCCCATGTTTTTTGGAGCGAGCTGCTTGCTTGGAGAACAGAGACATCAGAGTCGCTTACATGGGGACCTGTGGTAAGTTATTTCATCGACATCCCAGTGATTCTTTTAAGTTCACGTGCAAGAAAATTGCGTACTAGACACTAGACACCCAGGGCGTCGTAACTGCGATCGCGGTATAGAATGTGAAGCGGTGTTTCGTCTCGTATGCGGCACGGATGAAAGAACGTACAACGGCCCATGTTTCTTGTTACTTTCTGCTTGCTTGGAGAATAGAGATAATAGAGTCACTTATATAGAAACCTTTGTGTTTCATCTCATGAAAAAAATACACCTTACAAGTACCTTACATATCTCAAGAATCTAGTTAAACTGAAAATATTATCACACAGGTGTGGAGAATCCATGCGCTCGAACATCTTGCCCATGGGGCGGTGCTTGCATAGCGAGGAACGGGGCAGCGCAATGTGCGTGCCCAGTTTGCGACGCAACATTGGCACCAGTTTGTGCGTCGGATCAGAACACGTACGGGAGCGAGTGTAAAATGCGCATGCACGCGTGCCAAGAAAGCGTGGATCAACGAGAACTGAAAGTCGTATATAATGGAACTTGCCGTAAGTACACTTCATCGAAAGCTATAGATTCAATTGTGTAACATTAGTTTTTATGTAGAACTGACGGGATGGCCAAGTGGCCCACCGGATGTGAAGTCTTTTTATGTGAGTCATGTGGTGGAATGAGCTGATGGCCCACTTGATGTTAAGTAGTAACCGCCTCCACCAAAGTATGAGATTACCTAAGTCGCATTGCGTTGCGTCCATCACCCCGAGGGGTGTTACCTCTCATACGCCTGCAATTGTACTGGCACCCAATCCCTTCCACCGAAACACAGCAATACGAGTGCATCACTGCCTAGCGGTAGATTACCAGGTGTGGTGGCAGTACTTCTCCGGGCGAACTTAGCACAAGTTCTACTGCTACTGTGGGTTGCTCCTTTCGCACCACCCGGGGGACACGTGTAGGGATTCAAAGGGTAATCACTTACGGACGCGAGCAACGTGGGCCCCAGAAAGTGATATCCCCCTCTTCTTTCACGCGGGAAAATCTTACTTCGACGATCTTACGAGTGTTTGAGCGCGCTTTGCTGGGTTTAAAATTTTGCTTCACTGTAAACCATAGTTCAGATCACATAAACTACATGAATTCATGCCGAAGGGGAAAATTAGTGTTGTTAGCAAAAGACTTCTAGCAACTCAATTGGTTCATTACTTGGCAAGTAGGTCAGGTGTAGTTATTTCAATGTACATCTCTAGAAAAAAGTAGTGATGTAGGAGACTTTTACTGCTATACAAATATACTCGTTATTTAACAATTATAATGTCACAGGCCAGCCCTTAAATATAACATATTTTCCTTTTACCGAAGCAGAATCTAACTAAGCAACATTACTGCTCGCTAAAATATATTTATTCCAAGAAAATACTACTTTCAAAGATATAATACCTACAAACAAAACACAAATTTCACCAAAAGGCTAGATAAACAATAATTCTGGATTCGATTACAAACCATTGGTTAAATAATTAAATCAAAATGTCTCCACCGCAGCGAAATTAAAGATAAAATAAATTAAAGGAATTTTATCCAGAGAAAAATCGCTATCAATTTCCTGTGATGGAAATCTTTCCCTCTTATGAAATAAAATTGACAATAAATGGCGCCCGAGATCTCTTTGAAATATAAATTATTCCACGTTGTATCGATAACTGTGCTTCTGTTAAAAGAAGATACGACGAAATAAAATCTCCGCGCTACTGATGAGGAAAAATAGATTAACGGTCTGTTGTCTCAATTTCAGAGTAGCATTTAGATCGGGAAGGTAAAGATAAACATTGGACTTGAGGTTTGTTTGGTTAGACAAACAACACGCCTGTTCCCCACAGATAATCAATTTGATTGATTATAGCACATTGTAAGAGACTGTTACTGTAGATTTACGCGTCGACTTGCTTACAGGCACATTAAAGATCGCGAACGATTATATGATGTCATATTATTATACTGATGAGGGTTCATCTGACGTGGCACTTAAAGAACGTTTAGATGTGTACGTCAAATTGTTGTTGCCTGTATAACAATAAAGTATGACTGAATATATAGAGTCAGTCTGCTAATTCTAACAAAAGTAGAATCAATTTGTGGGTTTGTCCGTGGTACTGCATTGCTGTGTTTCAGCCTGTGTCCCGGTTCGAAAGGCGCGGGTCCCTATGTATATGGCAATGTGACGTTTCATCTTCGTGTCAAGTGAAAAGAGCAATGCAATGCTTTGTCATTAGTTTAAATGAGTTTATTTTTTTCACTTATTATGATTATTTTATATTCACTTAATATGGTTATTTTTCCCTCTGTTAAACACCATAAAGAGTGAATGGAAGAGCTTTAGATAATGTTATAGACATAACACTTAATATTAGTATGAAATCAGCAGCTATGTTTGAAAATTGGTTTAATATAATGAATCCGATCTAGACTTTGTTACTTGAATATTTGATTAGTTTATTTAGCTCATCTTTCACAATATTTAGATATTCCGATCACGTCGTTGTTGCTTCAGATAGAATTAAAGCCGAAGCTAAGAAATGAAAATCTTTAAGAAGTTTTTCACTCGGTCTTGCCATATTGACAGCCGTTTTAGAATTTCATTACTTTACTTACTTATTTTTTATTAGTATAAAAATTAAAAATCTTGTGGATCATGTATGTCTTCATTGAAGAAAGGATCTTGAGGTTCTATTGTGTCTGAGATTGAATGTTGTGATGCATGGGTGGAGGTTTCAAGCTGTCGCACTTTTAACTCTCTCCCAATCGACATGAAAAGTATGGGTTGTCCTATAGCATTTAAAACTAAATTAAAAAGGCTTTTGCTCGAAGGGTGCCCATATAGTATTAATGAATTCAAATATTAATATTTCTTTTTTCTCAAGTGTTTAAATTGTTTTATTTTTATAATTTGTAATTGTTTTATGTTATCTAGGTTAAGTTAGTTTAATTGATTTCAGACATGATTTGTAAGAGAATTGTACATGAATAAATCAAATGAAATGAAAAATTAAAATTCTCTCTTTATCGTATTAATTACTGTTTTCAATTATTAACCGGTTACTGTAATTTTGTGTAGAATCTTGCGTCGACATTGTGTGCCACGGAGGGGGTGACTGCGTAGTTTCAGCTGAAACTGGTCATCCAGTCTGTCAGTGCAATCATAACTGCACTGAAGCACAGGTAAGATATTATACAGAGTTGAGCGTTCGGATTTACTTTAATTAGGTAGTCTGATCGTGTCACCGTATTGTTTATTATAAACCGTATGGTTATTAAATTCCCTAATATAATATCCGGAAAAAGTACCTGTACCTGAAATACCTTTAAAAAAAACAGACTAATTTAAAATTTGATGCGGTCTAATATTTTTAATTTATACGTCTTCATACCTGTGTAAATAGGTAATTATACCGAAAATTATTGTGAGATTGGTTCCTACGGATACTTCTTTCATTCATAAAATTGAAGCTATAAATACTACCAATAAAAGATCCTTCTTTGCTTCTTGGAACGAGGTCCTTCTTTGCAAAGCCTCAAACAATATTTAAAGGGAACTCCTTTTACCGGATTTCAGTTATTGGCGTTATATCTCTTTGAGTAAGCTAAACGATCCTTAATTGAGAGTTTCAGTCCGTTTATATTGTACATGGATTACAATTACATGGATTGCCTTTGAGCTTCTTATTGAAAATAAAGTCCTTCTGTTGAAAGTTTTTTGAAGTAATAAATTACTTTATTTATTTTTTCTCTTTTATTTCACGATTTGAATTAAATGTAACATTTGGTAAGGCTTTTTTTTATCTCGAATAGAGTTAAAATTTCTAATCGTAAAACTATTAGTTCTAAATTAAACATGACGCTGAATTTCCAATATTTTCGAATAAATTATATAAATATTATTACTGTAGGTTAAGAAAAAAGAAGGTTAGGTAGGTTAAGGTAAGAAATTAAGTTCTTTATCATAAAGCAAAATCTTTTCAACAATAAACCGAATCATTTTTTGTTTGTAAAAAAATAACACAAATGTTTTATCTCAGGAATCGGACGTGGTCTGCGGGAACGATGGTCAAACGTACCCTTCACAATGTGAGCTGGATGAGACGGCGTGTCGGGAGCAGAGCGACCTGCGGCTTGCATACAAAGGCGATTGTGGTGAGTTCCCAAAAAATTAAAATAAATAAAATTACGTGATTTCCGAAACACAGTTTTGCTACACCTACCGTCTTGTTATTTATTATGTAGCTTTTCTCCACTATAAAGTATATCCGTTTTCTAACTAACTTATAATGTCAAGTTTTTCATGCATTCGTCATTAGTGTTTAGATACCCTTTCTAGAAATTAATAAAAATAACCTAGAAGCTCGAGAATTTTGTCACATATTTGAAAATACAAAATTGCACTGAGCATCACGTTAAGATAATGTTATGCATTTGTTGTATTGATGGTGTCGGGCATTTGGAATCGTTCAAAAGTTTCTGACAGTTTTAATCGTCACTACTCAGATAGTCGATAGTTTTGAGGAGTTACACCACCTCAGATACTATCGAGGTGGTAAATTTTATACAACAGTCATTGCCAAGATGAGCACGCATTGCACCCCAAAAAAGGTTCTATAAAAATATTACACACCTAGTATTTAGATTGGCATTTAATAAGGAAAAAAATATGTGATTTATTGAAAACATCTTAATAGTAACGCTGCTACTCTTTGTAAAAAGAAATTATACGACCCGAATCCTAAGTTGGATTTCGCTGTAGGAAGTATTTTTCACGCAAAAGCTGGAGTTCCATTATTGAGAGTGGTCGAGTTCGGAATGCACTAACGAGTCCGTTCAATCAATAACAGCTAGTTTCTGATGAGTGTCCGACACGTTTTTAGGTAAAATGTACAAAAGTACGTACTTTAAATTATTACTATTTTAACTGGATGGCTGGTTGTCCACCACCACCACTCACTTCTCGCGATCATTCCTTCCACGCACCTGTCAGCTATGGAATGATCTGCCTTCAGCCGTTTTCCCAGGGAGCTTCGACATGGCGACCTTTAAGCGACGGGTTAATGCCCATCTTAATGGCCGGCAGCGCATTAGCAATGCCTCTGGTATTGCAGATGTCCATGGGCGACGGTGACCACTTTCCATCAGGTGGCCCGTTAGCTCGTCTGCTAGTATGTTACATAAAAAAAAAAAAAACTTCTGACCGCATGCAGGGATAGTTACTAGATAGGATAGATTGACTTGTTAGAACATAATTTCGAATTCATTGCATGTCCAACCTTTTGTTTGGCTTTGAAACCTGAAGAGTCTAAAGGAATATAAATTTGTACAAGCTATTTCTCAGAGGTTTTGTACCCAATTTTGTATTATAAATATTACGAGTATATTCGTGAGTCAGCCGCCCTCGTAATCAAATCCTCCCCTTTCCTGTTCTTTCCCCTGCTTAATTTGCTTAATCTTTAATCTGCAGACTTTTGGTAATATCATGCTAGGCTCACGTATTTTGATAATAATTTTCTTTAACCTGTAGAATGTATTAAACAGAATGTATTAAACCTTTTTATTATTTTAGTTAATAGAAATAGATGAAAATTAACGTAATACTAACTATACATTTTTGGAGACGACTCTGTAGTAGTTGGCAGTAAAGTTGTAGTACCTATGCGTCAGGCTCGAATACCGAAAATTATTATTGGCCGAAGCAATAATAAAAGCAGCAAAATGTATGGTAGGTATTTCCAATAGGCTATTCTATTCCGTATGCAATATAATGTACCTATCCTAGTTATCCAGTAAGAGACCCAGTGTCAAATTCACACAAAAATTATTGTTTCTCAATTTTGTTTGGATTATTATTACTCCTCCACGCCAACATTGAGCCAATATTTCTGAAGTTTTGACCACAGGAGACAGTATAAAGGTAGACGCAGAATACATATTATTTTTGGAAATTAATTGTTGTCTCGATACCTCGTGATCGAAGCTAGGTATGTGTAGAAGTACCGCTAATATAACGTATGGGGTAAATTTTATCAGGAAATTAGAAGTATTTAGATGTTGAACTATAGATAGATGAATATTTACGAAGTTTACTATAAATATTATTTCATTTGTATTTCGTAAAATTTAATTAATAATAATGATGCAAACTTTTACATTACTGCAGTTATATAGAGGTAGAAGAAGTTATTATGTTAAAATACTAACCCTGATAGGCTAACTGAATAACATTCGAGGGCAATTCTTAATGGAAGACGGATAGATCTTTTGAGTATATAATTATAACTTCATTTATCTGTTCCTTTTTTTAATATACCTATCTGAATTTGGACATGAGAATTTTACCATTTCAATAAATGAGAAGTACTAGCTATTCATTTCATATCAGACTTCAAATTACCGTTATAAATGATAGTAACAAGGGCATTTTATTTCAAGGTTCCAACGAAAATACTTTCCCTGAAAGTCAAGGTTGAACCGTTGACCTTGGTAAATAATTAGTACGATAACATTATATTGAAATGAAATAATCAGCGGTAGAATTAGTGCGATAGCAAATAACTTGAATTTTCTTTTTCCTCGTTCTTTTCCAGTTCCTGTTGTTAGTCACCATTTGTAGCAGCATAATAAAGACTTTCAAATAACATATGTATAATGAAAATTTAAAGTTAATAATCCCAAACAAAAATGTAAATAAAAATATCATATATGACAATAAAAACGGCAGAAACTCAGAAATAAAAGCTATCTTTCTTAAAATCTTAAAAGCTTTCCATCATGAATAACATGAAAGTTTGAGTCACCGACAGAGAAAATGCTCATAATTGTTGCGTAAACTTCGTTCTGAGAAGGAATTTTAATCAAAAATTGTTATAGGCGGTGATAAATTTTACAGGTCGGAAGACTTTAACGTTCTGTTTCACATTATTTTTCTGGGAAATAATCTATAGTATGTGTTAGTAGGGTCTTATTTTACAGACTGTTAGATCTTGCATAAACTTTTCTATAGTATTTTATATTTGAACACTTAATGGAAAATTGCTAAAACAATACAGACTATTCCATGAAACTGCAAAAATGTAATGTAAAATGAATGGTAGCACATTATTAATCAGAAATTCTAGCAGTTTTATCAACCCTTATGATAGTTTTTATGTTATTAGGTATGTCTGATGTTATGGAACTTTCTTGCAGTTAAGTCATACATATCACTTGATCTGCGCTGTTTTAGATATCACGAATACTTGTACGTTGGATTAAAGGCTGATAGGGTTATTATAGTCCTTTATAAATATTGTTGCCTCTTGAAAAAGATTAGTAGTCGGCCTTTTCATATAAATTTAATTTCACTTGCTAAACCAGGATTGGTTTGAGATATGCGTTCTTCGGACACCAAGACCTTGCGAGTACGAATGCATTCGAAGTCATAAATGTGTAAAAAATGTATTTATAAACGGTTTATTTCATAGATATGCTAAAATTCATTTTAACGGCTATAACAGAACATTAACTGAAATGCAAAGGTTAAATTTTCACGATGGCTAACAGAACATTAACTGAAATGCAAAGGTTCAATTTCCACGACGGCAAAAATTTGCAGGGAATCAATGCTGAGTCAAGACTAGGAATAAAACTATCGTATAATAGAGGTGACAATTTATAGCCATAGAATCTAATAAATTCCGGCTACCTGTCAACCCTACGATATACACCCGAAGTAAAGTCCGATTAAGTAAATCGCCTTTGTGCCGTGCACCATCGGGTTACTTTGTCTCCTCTGCTGTTAAATTTAATTTAATTCTATCCGTTTATAGCGATATCATCGGCTTTATGGAGGGTTCATTCACACTTCTTGATACTTGTACTTATAAAGAGCATTAAATGATCCCCGTGTTGTTATATATTGTTATATGTTGACACGTTTTTAATGTTACTGCAACAAATTCATCAATATTTACTAAATTAACGATGTTTAATAGAGATTTGAGGAAAAATTTATATCTAAGAGATAAGAAGTGGCTGACTGTGGTTTCAGTTTTACGCGTATTGATCCTTATTCACAAAGATTTTAATTTGGTTTACCAAATGCTGCAGCCGGGAATAATATTCCCTCCAAAGCCTGAACGACACCTGATTTCAAGTATTTTAAAAACATACTAACAATACCAATTGAAGGATACGAAACATAATTTTCTAACTGAAATTATCTACAACAAACGCAAAGTCAGAACCTGAGATTCAATTTGAAATCCGATAAAGAAGTTTTTCATTTCCCGTCAGGTATTAATCGACCGCTTGCACAAGGCTTCCATTTTGCGGGGAGTGGTAAACAATCGTTATTAAATTTGCACGGATGTCTTCACTCTACTCCCTCTCTCCTCAATGTGAGAATGAGAAGCTCTAAATTCACGCAAAGCTGGAATGAGATGGAAAAATGGCAAGTTCGCAATTGTCCAACGTAATGACATTATACTGTTCAGCCATTCGTTTCTCGGAAAACTTCAGCCGAGCGCCTACAGTGTCGTAACCTTGCAAGAAATAAAACTCAAGCTTGTATTATTATTTATGGCTTACACCAATACTTATCTAGGGGCGTTTTGACTTCCGTAATGTAATTTGGGAAAGTTACAATCGTGCCGTAAATTGAAAAGTTATTTTTCTTTGTAGCCCTTTGTGACGGAGTTCAATGTTCATTTGGAGCTCGGTGCGCCGCTGGGGAATGTATTTGTCCTACCGATTGTACCGGAGCTGCCAGAGAGCCGGTGTGCGGAAGCTCTATGCAGACGTATCCCAATGAATGTGAACTTCAGAAAGCCGCTTGCAACCTACCTCCGCCTGCCACGTTACACGTCATATTTTACGGAGACTGCAAGGACAGACTCGCGGTCGTTCCACCTATAGCCATGAGTAAGTTATTATACTTCTAAATATTATATATATGATATTAACATCCTTTAACTAACTCATAACGGATGGGTCGCCTAAATACAAACTCAATCTCTGTCTCCTCAACCAAACTTTCCCAATTTAAGTGAAAGTGATGATCACTTTCACATAACGACGCTCCCTACCAGATGTGATCGCTGACAAAATATTTACCGTAGGACCGTCATCAAGGGAGTTGTTAGCAGTAATTCCAATAAAGCGACCCGTCCTCGATCAATTAACTAACTTTCCGCTTTATCGCTTGACTAACACGCAAATATTTGGGAATGGGTAGCTACGACTGCGATGACCACGACGGAGCTGGACGAAGGGTCGACAGATATGTCGGAGACTGACGAAGTTGGGACTGACGGTCCGACGGCATGCCGCGACATCCGGTGTGACTTTGGTGCTAGTTGCGAGATCGGAGACGATAGCTACCCTCGCTGCTCGTGCCTCTTCGAATGTCCTCTCGATGACGAGTACTTTCCTGTCTGCGCTTCTGATTTCCGACTATATCCGAGCATGTGCGCTATGCGTAAAGAAGGTTGTCAGAAACAGCTCGAGTTGAGACTTCGCCCTTTGGATCTTTGCAAAGGTTTGTGAACTACTAACTAATTTTCAATCTTTTATCTTTTAATACTACTACTACACTTGTCATTGACTTTATTGTGAAACAATTGAAGTGCGCCTCAAAGAGTCACCTTTTGCGCATTATTTTTAATAATAAACTGAAGTTATTTTAATCAAAAAGTTGTATTTCCCAACTCATTTCCCGAAATGGCTTGAACCACAGGTATGGAAGTGAGACCTTGCGGTAACAACAAAGCGATGGTCGATCCGACAACGGGTCTCGAAATTGACTGTGGTAATGGGCCGCACCGGCAAGATTGCCCCGTCGGTGGCTATTGCCACATTACCCTGACTGCCGCAAGATGTTGCCCTAAAAGTGAGTATTACCTGCCCCGAACACTGAACAATATTTGTTTCAATTTGTATTCTTTTACATACGAAGTTAGGTTACGTAAGCGATTGTTTATTGGAATGGTTTTTCCGATAGTTGCGCGCTCTTTATGCTAAAGCCATCGCAAGGGTGATATTACTGTAATATTTTTACGGCCACAGTCGCAGGAATCCTACTCATAACATTTTAGTGTTTCCACTGTATAAGATAAAACGTGTGAATGATGCGGGTTCATAAAAATAATAAAACAACTGAATTCAGTTTTTGTACATAGTTTATTTTATTTACTTCTGTGTTTTTTAAACGTACATGAGTTAAGATTTTGGGCCGTGTTGATGATAAATTTGGGATGTGCTGTCAGTGCAAAATCATTGACATAATAAATATTAGATATTTGATTTGTAAATTGTACTAGCCTTTTTTCTACAACAGATACACCGGTTTACTCATAAGGTAGCACATTCCAGATGTTAGCATATTTATTTGTAGAACATGATACTGCTCTTCAATGTTTTCTCTCACTTGTTCATTATAATCTTCCCTTGTAATTGGCAAGAGGAGGCCCACGACCCAGAGCAAGTGTGCGGCAAGCCATAATCATCTGTTACGTCCGGCGATTCTTAATACGTGTCTCGCGTGCACTACACCGTCAAGGCTGAAGAGGTGGCTTAGTACTTGTGCTTGGAGAGCAAGTTCAGCCTCGAGCAGTTGGAGTCCCGCCACAGAGATAACTTCAGTTCCTTTGTGGTGAGGGTGCCGATCGAACATCTGTCGACCTTCATGACCGAAGCTATAAGGCCTAAAGGAGTCATCTTTCGGCGATTATCGAGGCCGAATGCATGTTCTTGGCGCCATCAAGTCGCAGACTATACGTGCTAGTTATTTAGTGTTTATATTAATTATGTATTTTTTAGTTTTAAGGTAGTATTTTATGGACCCTGTATTTGTTACACCATTATGTAGTGCCTGAAATAAATTAATAAATAAATATAAGAAAAAAATGCATTTCTGTCCGTAGATTATTGAATCACCACATTTAAACTCGCCTTAGGTACCTTGTCCCCTTTCACAACACTGTTACAATATTTACCAGTGAATTTTGCTATTTCATGCATACAATACGACAGCATCTGGTGATTTGTCAGGGTGAAGATACTAACGGTACACGGCACCACTAGTAAATTGGACTGAATCACGCCACTGCTTTGAACAGTTCCAACCCTTTGTCTCCGTCTCATATTGTGGGGAGGTTTATACACTGCCTGCCTGGTGAATGGTTGCTTAATGACATCACTACTTACTTAGGAAACTAGTTTACTTTTGGCATTCATGATAAATGATAATTTTATTAAAATTTTTACTACACCAATGCGCTAATTAAGATGTGGTGAAATCAATACTCAGTTTTCTTTAGTTTTCTACTTTATTAATGGAATATTATAAAAAAAAAGAAAACCTATAACCTGCTTGATTTTCACTGGTGATAATTTTGAAGATAAATAGTAATTGAATTTAATTGCCATCTTTTGCATATAATTTTCCATGAAGGGTTTTCTTTTTTTCCTTAGTACTTCATCGTCTAGTTACTAGTCTTAGCCCAGCACGACCATTACACAAAATTATCCTTTGCTTTCTAAAGTAAAAGGAGTGATTTTCAATTGGATTCCTCCATAGATGATACGAAATACGAAGATCGAAAACTGCACTGCTCCGATTCCACCTACGGCTGCTGCTCAGACGGTGTAGCGTCAGCCACCGGACCGAACGAAGAAGGCTGCGCAATCAGCGGGTCGAGTTGCGGTTGTAACCGACTTGGATCGGTGTCGGATCGATGCGACGACAGTGGGCAATGCCAGTGTCGCCCTGGTGTGGGCGGGCTCAAGTGTGACCGGTGTGAACCCGGGTACTGGGGGCTGCCGAGGATCGGGACTGGCCACACTGGTTGCATACGTAAGTTTTGTACTTTTTTTATTGTGGGTTGGGTGACGAAACGTGCTGTCAGCCCACCTGATGTGGTGACCGCCGCCTATAGACAACAGCAATACGACTCAAGTACTTATTTCTATTATAAATCTTTTTATTATAACCTTTTTACAGAATGTTCTACTTAGTGTGCGTGGCGTGCGTCCAATCACATATTTGTATAAAAATCCATAACAAACTTGTTATTCGTTTTAGACACGTACTTTACTAAACATTGTTACTGTAACCTGTTCACACAGAACACAGTTTCTACTCAGAAAAAAATTGATTATCACAAAATAACACTGTAAAGTAAGTAAGTAGTAACTTTCATATTACTGAACTGATTTACGAACAAAACAATTTTATTTTAATTTTTTTGTTTTTTTATTCAATATTCCTATTAAGTTTTCCATGTTTTCCTCGCTGGGAACTGTCTTAAATCTCTTGTTTCCCTGGCTCCCTTCATAATTTTATATACGATTCATTATATTTTCATTGACTTTCTTACGTAATAATTCGTGACGACTTACTTTATATTTAAGATCTCAGATACGTTAGTTAGATAACTAGATCGAACACTAGTGAGTCTCTTGCTAGAAAGCAATGTTATGAACACTGGTAATTGCTAAGCATTAGTGCATTCACATAATTCTAATGTTCCCATTTCTCCTGTAATGGCAAGACCTACTTCCAACTTGACTTGGCTGTATAGTTAAGCGACGGATTTTGGTTCCTAACTCTAACTCTTTTGGCAAAAGGACTTTTCTTTCATCATATAGGAGACATGGAAAGAGGTGACAACATAATTTTGGTCCTTCACAACTTACTTAGGAGTTTCCAAGCTTCACCACAACTTTTCACTGCTCCGAGAGCCTTACATGAAATGAATCAGTTCTGGAACAACATCTTGTTACAGCCTGTGGTTGTTCAGCGTTTGGATCAGTAAGAGAAGATTGTGAACAAATGACGGGGCGTTGCGTGTGTAGAACAGGAGTTCAAGGTCAGAAGTGCACAGTATGCGCCGATCACCGAAGAAGACTGGGACCTAACGGGTGCTCTGACCGTAAGTCTTAATACTTAGTGGGATGGCTCTGATAATACAGACGTTCACTTCCAATTTATAAGTCTTAGGTTCGAATATTACAAAGACTTGAGCTTCGTGGAGATAAAAAACGTCGTCGGGATAATTTCCCGAATGTGGGGGTAGGACATATTATTAAGCCGGCTGCTAAGTACTAAAAATCTGCCACCAAGCACTTAACGGTGTATTCCAGTAGCTTCACTTTAAAATACATGTTCAGAAAATATGTACAAACCTTGTTTTTAAATGGCATTTCCTAATTCAGCTTATATTTCAAACCCGCAGAAATAGTTCGGTGTCTTACATAACAGTTTCGTTTAGCATAAATCCTTTTTAACCATTTCCCATTCCACCGGTAGTATTTCAGGAAGGGGTTTCTCATTATGTAACGGCCTGACCTGCCGGACCCATGTCAACTGATTTTTTCTCCTTGGACACATTTGTCCGAATGAGTTTACCTGTTTTTGTTCACTGCTAACAAAACAACGTTTCCATATCTCTTCTTTATTTACTGAAAAATAAAAATCCAAGAATGTATCTCCGATGCAGAAATAGCTTTCATTTTATGCCACGAAAAGCAAAGGAAACTTAGTTTCAATGTGTTAAAAGTTGAATTATTGTTTTGAGTTTATTAGGTGGTAGAAAACTTGGTGCAGATTCACTCCAGAGTTTCTAGGTTGAAGTTGTTAGTAGCCTTTTTAGGAAACACGATCCAATTTCTACTGCAGTTGTAATTAAACTTGATTTGGCAATTGAGGGAAATTTCAAACTTAGACTCTTCTTTAAAGAAGAAAATTGAAAAGTTGCAGTTACAATATTAATGTTTGATTATTGCTATATTTAGCATGTAAGGCACGTAAGGTGGTGATATAAATATGGATGAATTTTTATTTGTAACTTTTATGATTGTACTGTTAACCTTTTCATCTATCTCTGCATAAACATACTCCCCCTTCGCCCCTCAAGGTATACACGGTGAAACCCCGTAATTGGAACTTGAGAGGTATCTTTTTGTTAATGATAGCAACATGGAAATATTTCATTTTGATAAAATAAAACAGGGAAGTCCGATATGTTATCATCATTAAAACAAAATAATTCAAATTGAACCTTGCTTTATTTTTATGATTGTTTGTTTTGATAGGAACTATATTTGTTTTGGAGAATTGTTGTTAAAACAACTTGTGCATTATTTTATTAAATACTATTTTATTATCCTAGCTGAAATGGGCGGCGTAGTAGGATCGTGCACGGATCTGTCTTGCTATTTCGGGGCGGTATGCACCGAGCGCACGGGAGGGGCGCTTTGCGAGTGCGCTGCGGCGCCGTGTCCAGACAGCGATACTAATATGTTGGTAAGTTTTGATTGACCTCATAGCTCAGTTGGTTAGTAACCCTACCTTCTGCGCTGTAGGTCGTGGGTTCGATCCCCACTCAGGACAAACATTTATGTGACATTTGTAACATTGATGTTTGTTCTGTGTGTTATTATTATTATTTATTATTATTACTTTGGGGCTAGATAGCGCTGTGTAAAATGTCTACCAATATTTATTTATTTATATAAGTATTATTTTGGTTGAAGTGAACAACGAAGTGGGTTTATGCTATCTCGTGACAGACTAAGTATATGCAATTTTGTTGTCTGCATAGTCATGATCACAGTGGTCTTACTAATAGTACCACCTGCTACCGCCACCATATGGTTTCATCGAGATGTTTTTCTTTATCGGAATCTCGAGCTCATTGGATTCAAACCCACAACCTACATATTGAGTACATAAGCAAATATTGAGTATAGTTAAGCAGTAATCGCTTCAAACTGATACAAATATTTGCTTGAAATTATGTGGTTAGTATGCTAATTAGAGCCGTGGACGTAGGAAACTGACGACGTAACCACAGTGTTTAATTGTCATTGGATAGTGAGACATTATAATTGCTTGCAGTTAATTACTTCATCGACCTAATACCGTGGAGCCCTAACTTTATTGCTTCTAGGTAGTTACATATTCTGGATGTTCTGTACACTATACGAATATGAAATACAAGTTAAGTTTTAAAGAGCGTTAGTATGAATATAATATGCTGGTATTATTAGTAATGATGGTATATCGTTGGTAGGTATAAGATTTGTCGGGGGTATCGGATTAAGCAAGATATCACTGGAACAATTCTTGGGTGAGTTATTCGTGGGAAGACAATGGTGGCGATGAGTTAATTTTTCTCACGTTTTCCCTCGATAGGGCAGGCAACTCACAAAGTGAAACATGATGTCATGTTGAGCCTACCTCTTCGGGATAAAGCGTTAATCTAGATATGTGTGTTTATTTACATTTACGATTAAAAAGTAGTCATACACGACAAACCATTTATTTTCTTCTCAAACATTGAAAATTAAATCTTTTACAGAAAAAATATTTATTAAAATCTGAGTAGCCTCTCTAACATTGTTAAAGGGAAAAGTGATACCGAAGCCGTAAAAAATGTTCATCAGTTTACGTAGTATTTGATCTCAATAAATAGCTCCCCAAACCTTAGGTATAGGTTTGTGGAATCTTACGGGTACAATGTAAAACTGACTGGATTGAAAGCTGTAAGAAGGTAAAACGAAGTATCCATATTGTAGACTTATTTAATTGTAATAGCCAACATCATTTCTGCTTGCGTTTGAACGAAATATGTGAAATCATATGCAACCACTTTTAGACGCGGCCTTTTCAGAATACCACAAATAGGCCCTATAAAGCTAAACACACAAATATACATTGCGTATAGTAATTATATGAGAAAAAAGAAGAAACTGGTATGATACGAGTAAAATATTACACACTCGGTTGCCGCATTTATGTTATATTTGATATATTTGATTGCAACTCGGATCTCCGAGTGGAATCATAGGAAACTTGTTTTGAGCTCCAAAAATCACTTGTTTTATAGAGCCCCAATGACGACAGGTTGCGTGTAGTTTCCTCTGTTTTACTCAAATACTAAAGCTAAGTATTTACAGATATGTAATTTGTTCCTAAGCTAAATTATTTCACAGAACAACTACTAATTTATTAAATTAATTTAAAAAGTTAGAATCTTATCACCCACACCTGTTCTTGAGCCGGCTAATCGCAGATGTACTAATGACATCCACTCGGAGTATATTGAGTATAAAGGATGTGTATATTAATATTCCACTGGATTAACGGTCCATTTAGAGCCTTAAAAACGTTATTATGATAAAATGTATTTTGTTACAAAAATTTTAACAGGTTTGCGGTAGTGACGGAAAAACTTACGAGTCGGAATGCCACCTAAAGCTGCAAGCATGTCGCACGCAAGAAGATATCGTAGTCCAAGCGTTCGGCCCTTGCAAGTTAGGAGAACTGGCGGGAACCGCCGGGCCTCCCAGACCTTCGTCGCCCATACAATTCACTCAGCAAGATGATGGGGCGGCTTCCAAGTCCACGAGACATCTACTGAACCCAGACAAATATTACAATAAATACGATTGGACATCGAGAAAAGAGACGCCGAGTGACTTTGATACTATGCTGTCGGGGCAGAAATTCAAAGGTAAATCATTGTATTGATTACTTAATAGAAAGAGAATGATTCAACCTTTAAATAAATTATTCTTGGGAAGTGTTCATGTGGCTTTTTGCATACTTGCATGAATGCATAAATAGTTACCACTACACAAAAATAAAATGCTACATTCGTTCAAACTACGTGTTTTGTTACGTCACAGAGATTTCAACCATGAGGTATTTAATAAGGTATAACTTTAACATGTTACATCGTTATTGCTTCCACAACAAAAAAACTGTTTCGAACAATTCAGAATCTCTAAACCAAGTTTTATTCAGAAAAAGAAAAAATCTTTCTTAACAATTTTTACGAAGTATTTCAATAAAAGTGTTTGTTCACAAACAATTTCTCTTCCAGCATCCGCTTTTTCATCATCCGAAAGATTATTACGTCAACATCGAGCGTCAATATTTAATTTCGCTCTTATTTTATTATTTTTTACAACGGTGTACGCTTTTGAGCTTACCGTTGTGCCCGTGTTTGTACAGTTGTTATTAGTACTTCCTTACTGATAGAGGCCAGGAAAGTCCTACTCTAATAATGAGAATGAATCGGTTCTAATGTACCTCGGGAGCCGCCAAAATGTCTACTACATTTTGTTTTAGGAAATTTCGTTTACACTATGTTTTTTTCACTTTTTTGCGTGTTAGTTTTCAGCAACAGTTTTATTAACTATTTGTTGTCATCGTTGTTAGTAAAAATAATAAAAATTTAATTAGACGCTACAAAAAATTCTATTAATGAACAAGGTAATTTTATTGCGGTTTTTTATTAGTTATGTGAAATACATTTTTTTCACGCTAATATTAGTGAACATCTTAATAATAAAAGAAACTCAAGTCTTAACATGAAATAGTATTAATATTTGAAATGTTTATTATGTCTCTGCTCTCTGAATTGAGTTTAAATTAATCATCAGCATTGAAAACCAATGAAATTTCTCAATATTCAAGGTTATTTATAGGATAAGTTTGAAACCTTTTACTGTTTATGAACTATTTTTGACTAAGGACACCTATGTTTTATAATAAATGATGGCCTTCTAATTAAAGTATTAGTTATTTTACTAACATGTGTTGTCATTAACTATTTTGTAGCCAGTCATATGCTCTAATACATCAGTTTAAGGCTTGAATTAAGCTAAAATTTAGAATGTCGCATTCTTTAGGTTTCCAGCTTTATATCCATTTTTAGATAATATTTGACAGTTTTGTAATATAAATAAAATTCAGATCTAATTAAGAAATAACCATATGTTAATGAGACATCTTCTTAGAATTCCAAACACTTTTCTATAATTCGTAATCATTTTTTATTAGTTTAGTAGAGTTTGTACATTTTATTCCAAGGTTTGTTTATTTTCTTAACAAAACTGAATGGTATCTTGTTAGGGCACCGTTTGATTACATTTTTGGTCTCGTAATTAGCTAGCAACGGCGTTAGTATATAAATGGAAGGGGAATGGTTATAATTTCATTTTAACAAGGTATATTTAACTTCGTTCAGTTAACAATAAGTGTAAGAGCTCTCATTATAATCCACTGAGGGTCACTTTTCCGGAGGAGACCCTTCAGCCAGTAACTAATTGGGGAAAAGAAACACAAAGACGGGGAAATAAGCACAGTATAACATTATAATACTATTGTGTGCCAAAAACATTAATATTCTTGCTTCTTAATAATTATTAAACATGTTCAAAAATACTGGAACCTTGAATTTTTATCAATGATTGTGACATTCAGATGGCGGTGTTTTCATAAACGCTACTAAAGTTCCATAATTATGATGCCATGAATAGCATTTAGCAAATTAGATGTATTTTTTTATGTCATAATGTAGCTTTTATTATTTGAAAATTATATTATATTGTACTACACAACAGTTTTAATATACGAGTATATAATGACATGCAAAAAAAGTTTAGTTATTCCAGCATTTATTGAGTAACTAGAGATTTCATAAAATTTTGAATATTAATCACTTTTAGTCATAGATAAATAAAGTAGATATGTACTCTGTTTTTCATTGGGGTCTCGAACTAAATGTTCGTCATTCAGAAGTCACTCAAATCTCTTAAAATATTCAAGAATACAAATAGCACAGCAATAAACAGTATATATATTACAAAACAATTATTAAATCTTAATACTTATTTAGATTATATTAGAGACATGACACAATTTAAAAAAATATTAAGGGGTTAAAATTATATCTGACTAAAACCATACTCGTAAAGCAACTCATAGTTACAAGATTGTCGGGAAAAGTGTCATCAAATATTCACATTTTACTCCAATCACGAACTAAATGTTCCATATCCATTAGAAGTCACTAAAAGCTCTTAAAATATTCAAGAATCCAAACGGGAGAGCAATTAGAAGTAACCATTATAAAACCATTGGTAAAGTTTTAATATAGATATAAAAAAATCAAGACTAGAACACACTCGGAACTCTTGAATATTTGGACCACAGTAGGGACCAAATACACAGTATTTAATTACTTACCTATGGATAGTAGACTAAACAAAGCAAAGTGATTCTTGCTTGGTTATAATTTAAAATCATAAAAGAATAAACACAAAATGGATATATCTATATTGGAATAATTTAATAGTAGTATTATTCCCATCACAGAAGGTGAAGTGTCCAATTTAGATTCTTGGAAAAGGGTAGAAATTTATGTATGTATCTTACTCAAACACGTAAAATACGTGATCAAGTAATATGAATATCAGTTTATATACATTACTTGTGTATAAAACGAAAGCATGAACTTGGTCTGAATTTCTGCAGTTTCAGTAGCATTCTGACTTTTTATACCTTAGTTTTCTCGATATTTTGTCTAGATTGCGTGAGTAAATGACAGTTGCTGAATTTTATTAGGACTGCTAACTGAATACCTGTTTTTTCACATAGCAACAACAGCCACGGTAGGCGCAGTCGGTGCGCTTCTAGGCGATCTATGTGCGGACGACAGTGACTGTTCTGCTCTGCCGGGCGCACAATGCGCTCGCGGTGGCTGCGAGTGTCGATCCGGGTTCACGCCAACTGTTCATAGAAAAGCTTGTATCGGTGAGTTTGAATTGTGTGACACTTTGAATATTAATAAGCAAAAATGGCAATAAGCTACCGCAGCAATGGCGATCTCCATGCAGATGAAAGTGCAGATGACGAAGACTGTTGAAAATTTTTGGAGTAGGCTGTGTGATATCGTTTCATAAAAAACTCGTATAGGTAATTGTGCATTACTGAGTGAATGTGTGAGTATGAAGCAACAATTATAGTAGGTGTAGAAGATTGTGTGGATGATGATAACGACTGTTTAGCGTAACTACAGTAGATTTTGCGCCCACGGTTTTTGATAGAAAGCATAGTATAGTATTTAGTATTATATAGTATTTTAGCCAAATGTTCATAAAAACATTTATTGGTAAGTGTATATTACTGAGTAGTTGAATGAGCAATAAACTGGTGTTGGCGGCAGTTTCAAGCAGAACATTTTATTTATGATTACTAAAATTTTTAGTCAATTTTATTTTTTTGTATTACTTCTTAATTAGCGCCAGCTACAGAATGCTTTCAGTAATACTTTAAGACATAAAATGTTCTATCATTTTTTTTGTGTAACTTCTATAACTGTCGATTATTAAATTCTAGTGAAGGATAAATATAAAAAAATATTACAATATAATCATATCATAATTCATCAAACACTAGGCAATTACCATATTTGCAGAGAGTCGATAGAGAATACGTAAATGTGAATGCTTTTGTTAGTTTTGTAATCCGTTACAAAACAAAGATTTTATTGTTTGAATTACTGAGAAAAACTTAAAGATATCCATATCCATAAAATTTTACTGCTCTAGCAGCTACAGTTCTACGAACCGTAGACGATGTGCTACGAAGCTACGATGTAGTATTATTGGTTCATTGAAACTTTAATGCCGAGTTCAGCTTTTAGCGAACCATATAACGGGACACAATACGAGATATATAAAGGTTATGCGTGGTCACATATACTCACCTTCCAGGAAAAGATAAATAAAATATTCTAACGTGGATTAAATCTACACAGGAAACATTACTCAATAATTTCGTTTGAATACTTAAGCTATCCATGCACAAAAATATTATTTTAGTGTCAGATCCAACTTAGATGGTCGCGTAACGTTCTGCCTGAGCTGGTAGGTGTTCTTGTGAAGGATTGTAATAACGTTTTAGAGTTAAGGACAAGATCTCATTACTAAGCCTACGACGCCTACCTATCTGTCCTACTTTTAAAGGGATGTATTGTGTCTTTTGAACAAGGTTTTAGCAATCTAGATTGCTAAAATGTGTTCAGAATATGCGAACTACACGAAAAATACACATTTTGACACAAAATCCTCGGGCGCGCGAGTTCGTATCATATCGTATCGTACACTCACTCATATATATTTTTAAATTTCTTTGCGCACTTATTCACATCGTCGCGCGACTATCTGAACCATTTTGGCTGCATTGCAACACAGATGTAATGTTTTTTGTTTTTAATTTGAGTTTTACAAACTTTTTTTCACCATTTCGGTGATTTCATGTACAGTCACTTTGTAAATGTCACATTGTGATAATTTGAAGTTGTAATAATAAATTGTAAATGTTTGTAATAATGTTTAAAATAATTTGTTAGCTTTATGGCAGCTCAATATACTATTAAGACCTTTATTTGACCCGTGTATCATAAATAAATGATTTGAATTTCAATTTGAATTTGCACTTAACGCTGTTTTGTTTTGTCAATTAACGTCCCAGTATGCTATGTAAAGGTGATCGCGGTCGGAGTTCACTTCGACTGGACAAATTTCCATTTTCAAAGTCGACGGTTCTTAAACTACTTAAATAATCAAATTTACTAAGGACAATTTAATGTATTTAATAATATAAAAAATACTCTTGCAAAATAAAGCAATGTTATACAAAAAAGCTTAAAAAGAGCACCAGATCAGACCAGTCTCAAAAATATTAATATTCATTCATTTGTACAGAGAGCGTTCCCCAAGAGACAACAGAAGAATACAGTGCGTGTTTATCCGATCCGTGCTTCAACCTGGGGAGTTGTATCGATTTGCCGGGATCTACTTACACCTGCTTATGTACGCCACCATACACAGGAGTCAACTGCGAATCTTTAGCAAAAGAAGGATTACTTGGATCAACCTACATCGACACACCGGCTTTTGACGGTTCATCTTATATTCGCTTAAAGCCTTTGAAAGCGTACCACAAGCTCAACATCGATATAGAGTTCAAAGCTTTCACCGAAAATGGCGTCATACTGTACAATCAGCAGAAATCCGACGGCACGGGCGACTTTGTGTCCCTCGCTTTGGTCAACGGGTACGTCGAATTCAGGTAAGCGTTTTTATATGTTAAGAATTGAAAATATACAATTTGACCATATATTTTTCCTTCGACTGACCTCGTTCCTAATTCAGGTATAATCTCGGGAATGGAGTACTTATCTTGACGTCCTTGGAGAAAATTACGCTCAATGAATATCACAAAGTATCCGCAAAAAGATACCATCGTGACGGAATTCTATCAGTTGATGAAATGGAAGACGTTGTAGGCCAATCTAGCGGTCATTTAAAGGCACTGGATCTAGCCGAAGACGCCTATATCGGCAGCTTACCCACTAACAACTCAAGGTGAATTGAAACGCAGTTTATGAACTTTTAATTTATTGGAAATTTTAGCAGTTAACGTCTTCATAATATAAAATGTAATGTCAAACAAATAAAGTAACACTTTTTTTAGGGTCTTCGATAATATCGGTACTCGGCGTGGCTTTATCGGTTGCGTAAAGTACTTAAGGATAATACGTCATCAAGTGACAAAGAAATTGGGCCGTCCAGACTCATTAGTCGTCGGTATAGAAAACGTTCGAGAATGCCAATCGAGTCCGTGTATGAGTATTCCTTGCAAGAATGGGGCCGCATGTAACTCTATAGAGGGTTCGGCGACCGAATATACTTGTAGCTGCCCTATCGGATTTCAAGGAGCCAATTGTGACGAGAGATTAGATCCGTGCGAGTCCAATCCCTGCGGATATGATGAGGGGCTATTGTGTGACATTGGACCCGAAGGCGGACACATCTGTCGCTGTTTGTTTGGCGGAGAAATTGGATCCAATGGAAACACCTGCAGCAACGGTTAGCACATTAAACCTCTTGTTCCAGCTGTTCCATTTTCATTGCGCTATTATTGACCAAAAATTTAAATTTTGCAGACGTAACCGTTGTACAAGAAACGTGGTCGCCGCAATTCAATGGGACGAGCTACATCGAATTACCGCCTCTCGAAGGGCTGGGTAAAGCGTTCCGCATTGAAATTTGGTTTTTAACGAACCGATTTTCCGGAATGCTCCTTTACACCGGCCAGTCTAATAAAGCCAAGGGGGATTTCATTGCGATTAACTTGGTTAATGGTTATCTACAGTTTAGGTACAATTTGGGAAGCGGGATCGCTAATATAACGTAAGTGGTGCTTTCTATTTACAAGTAATAGCTCTTTTTATTGCTCGAAGATTAACTTTTTAAGTAAATGTTCGGGAAAATGTTAGTATTTGAGTATCTATTTTATGTTTGTTCTAAAAATCTTGTTCATAAAATCCAAGATTCATTTCCATTCCTCTACCAGGATTTTATGTTTGTTATTTGAATATAAAGAAAAAACGTTCCTGTGAATTTATACAGTTCGTCAACAGCATACCGTTACAATATTTCTAAGCTAACTAATTACTTAAGTTTGTATGTTTTTTTTATACAATGTATCTGTGTCTTAGATGTCTAGTTAATTTTCCTATAGGTCTCCGGTTCCGGTATCAAAAGGCCGATGGCACAGAGCGAGAGTGTCGAGGGCCGGCCGGCACGGCAGCCTACAATTCGACAATCACCCGACACAAAAGGGACATTCCTCGCCGCCATTGACGCATTTAGAACTCACTTTACCGTTGTTTATTGGGTCTCTACCGTAAGTTTATTGTCTAGATAATAGCTTAAATTTCTACCTTTTTTTCTCGTTGTAAATCCTAGGCCGCTCCATATTTCGATGAAAGCACGTCATTTACGAGATGAGATGTTTCCTCCGTAGTAACATTTTTATTCATATTTTTCAGTTTAACGTTTATGAAGTATTCATGTTGCAATGAAATTATTCGTGTAATTGACTTGTTTTGGACATGTTTCTTGAACTAGTCAGGATTATATTAATATATAAAATGGCCAATCGAAACTGAATTACCAACAATTAGTTATTCACATCCATAAAAAAACGGTGGTGATTCTGTTGCCAACAAATTAAATTAATTTTAGTTATATCTTCATTTTTTCTAGCGAATAAAAGAAATACTGACCATAGACTAAACTTTTGAAGTAAAAAGGTAATATGGTGATTTACCCGATGTTCCCTTCATATTTTAATCGTATTAGTTTGCTATCGCGTAGTGGCTGCATTGCGGAAGCAATGTTTATAAATTTTTTATTTAAATTTATTGTTTGTCTCTATTCCTTGACTAGAGAGAGAGATAGAGAGAGAGAGAGAGAATGAATGCGTGAACTTAAATTGGTTCATGGCCAACAGAAAACCACTTTAAGCTAAGCTTTAAATATTCCGTGTCTTGAGCATTATATTTCAAGTGCTGCGTAAGTTATATGAATGTTGTCGGCCCCACGAAGACAACATTTAAAATAGCAAAGCTCCTAGATTTGGTTGCATACAACTCTACGATAAAACTGATATCTCATATATTTAAATTGAAATTCATACAATATTATTGTAATATCTGGGAAATAAATTGTCTAAAATCACTCCAATATTTCAGTTCGTATATCCGCCCTCACAAGATGTCTGGCGTGACGAGCAGTTTCATAGGCGCCGTTCAACAGGTCTTTGTAAATGGAAACCCACTGTTGCTGTACAGTTCTGATATAGCAAAATGTTCCATAGTCCAAGAGGAGGTAAAACTGCCTTGTGCTACTACCGGTGTGACAAGATATTCCGGACCACCTTGCGGAGATGGTGAGTCAGTCCTATTGATCATAAGTCCTGATGAAAAACGCAGTAAAGAAAATAATCACATTCGTATAAAACAAAGTTATGGAATCAAAAATGTACACAGTAATGTCAATTCCTGAACATGAAGGTAAGATCATAAAGATTATACTATTTAATTTTATCATCTTACATAAATTTTACCCCTTCTTATGCTGCCAATTTAAAATTGAAAATTGTTAAATCTTTTCACAAGATTGGAGCATGTAATAGTTAGACTAGAGATATATCATGGCCGTAAATAGTGGCCGTGGCATAAATCTTATGATATTGGACAGAAATCTCATTGCAAAATGGTGCTTGGAGGCAGTGAGTAACCGTTTTGCTATATTTTGGTTCAATACGGTTAAAAATTTAATAATAAAATATGCTGCTCATAATCCATTAACCAGAATCTTGTTCCACATAGAAGATCGGATAGGGTCAGCAGCGTCCAACTTAGCAATAATTACGTATGTGTATACTATTAATTGGCTTTATAGCTCAGTAGGTTCGATTCCCACCCAGAACAAATATTTCTGTGAAGAACACAGACAAATATCTGTGTTCGTCACAGAAATATTTGTCCTCCTTGTCCTATGTCTGGGTGTTAATATGTATTTACAAAAAGTATATCAGTTGTCCGGTTCCTATGATACAAGCTATGATCAGCTTACTTTGGGGCTAGATGGCGCTGTGTGAAATGTCCACCATATAACAAAAAAAAAATTACGTTTTCAAGCCTTTATGAATTCTATGGAAATACTTTTTTTACTGTGAATTTGAAGAAGTAGTTTTCGTCTTCGTCTTTTCATTTTAGTTTTTTTTACCGATGTACTTTTTTGGGACCCGCTTATAAAATGGTAATTAATGCGAAACGCATTAGATCTCTATACCCCTACTTATGTAAAAACGAAGAATCAACTACTACTAAACTATTATGACTATTATAATATTATGTACTTTAAATTGTGTAGGTTTAACACCCTGCAAGAACAATGGCTCGTGTATTCCATTGCTCAACGAGTACAAATGTATATGCCGTGACGGGTTCGAGGGCAGAAATTGCGAAAATCAACTGAACGTGGAAATGCTAAACGACAGAACTCCGGTACACTTCGACGGAAACAATTATTTCTCGTACAGGAGCAAAGGAGGACGCAGGTATTTATTGGTATCCTTGGTTTCCAGGAAAACATTAACCAAATATTTTGAATATGAATGTATATTAAGTATATAAAACTTTATCGATACTATTTTTAGATACTTACTTTTTAGATTTGTGACTAAAAATAGAATTTAACTTGTTTGTGGTTGGTAACAAATTGAAACTATTCAAATTCTTATTTCAGTCATTGGTTGGTTCTGAGCAGCAATATTATTAATGTAACTAATAAATTGTAATTAAAATTATAATTTAAAATATAGCCTAGAGTGGGCTCGCTATTTTAGCAGTGACTATTTCAGTGAGCGCATGCTCAGCATTTTTCCGCAGCAGATTTATTAAACCTAATAAACCTAAACCTAACTTAATAACCTACAAATGATCAACTTGTTTGTTATTCTTAAAAATAAAATAAAAAAAAGCCATCTAAATAAAATTTCATTATTCGGTTTAATGCACTTTTGGTTGAATTCATTATTGGAATTCATTGTCTTGTATTTAAAATTTATAATTCAGAATCAGTTATCTGTCGTTTGTTATTATGTTACCGGCCAAACTCGATTTCAGGGCGGACTCGTATTACCTAGGCCAAATCGTTTTATTATAAAAAGAAGAAAAAAAGGCGCAGCAGTTATTTCGATAATTATTGGTCGTTATTCATATTTTCTGGGTGTTATGTATAATGTTCAATGTTAATCACTTGTCAACAACATGCGTGAATATCGTGATGTGGATGTCTGTCCTGGTCTCAACTTAGTATATTCTGACACGCGTAGAATAAACGGTTTTTTTATGTGATACAGGTACGGAACGTGCCAACGGTCCACCTGGTGTTAATTCGTAACCTCTGCCCATAACAAGCGATACGACTTGGGTCCTCCCCTAATAGGTACGACAAGACCAAATCGCATCTTATGCGTCATTAACTCTCAAACGTGTAGGTGGAATGTATCATGTGCAACCACTCCTTACAAACCGGAAGACAGTAACGAGAACGCGTTGTTGCTTGGCGGCAGAAATGGGCATGATGGCAGTACTTCCCCGGATGAAAACGACGTGAGTTCTACTGCTCTTAGCATACGACAAACTAGTTTGGCCTGAAGTCGGCTTTGACCGGTAACATATACGTTTCAAATACCAAAATAAGAAAACATTTTTTTTAAAATTGCATACATACAAATATTGAGATTGAGCATAAGTGCAGTTAGCATTTCACCGCGCGGAAATTGGCTGAAGTTACTGCCTCCTCCTGCGACCATCCACGTACTGATTGAAAATACGCTTGCAATACGAATGATGGAAAAATGCTCATATACTGACCACTCTAGGTAAATACTGACCATGTAACCAAATACTGACAATGGACCAAGAAATTCATGACGGTTTTTAAAGACCAATAGTAACTTATAAAAAGCTCATTCCATTCTGAAACTAGACGATGCTTGAATTATTTCGTCCATAATAAAGCGTAACAATAACCATTATGCGACCTAACCATTTTGTATATTTTCTAGCTTTCGCACTAACAAAGGAGGTCTGGGATATTACGGTGTAAGATAACATTCAAAGGATCATCTTTAAAGTATATTATATAAATAACGTCTTAGACTTAGGTAATCATAATTTTTTATTACTGAATTTTTATTATTTCTTTTCACATGTATCGGTAGTGCCATTTTTCCGTACCGATGTGATGGTATTAAATGTATATTATACCTACTCAGATTCTTACAATTGGAGGAAATTTATTCGAGCATTTATTGCGCTGCCTACCTTTCGCCTACCCTAATTTGACCGCAAATGTTAACGATCTAAGCAGCATCAATAGCTTGTTGCCTTACCTTCTAATTAATTACCAATATATTTGAACTATTCGACTACACAGGTTTTGTTTTTTCAGTTTAATAATATTTCACAGTTTCGTAATAAAATACTATAAAAAGAAACATATACTAACTAACCTATATACGAAAAGCTTGTGTATTTCTTTCATTGTGATTTGTGATTTCGACGTTGACAAATAGTAAATGATATTAACACTGTAACGGTCACTTCTAAATCTAAATCGATATATAATATAATGATGACTTAAATATCATTCATGAAAATCAAATTTTAAGGACATTTTGAAAGGTCTCGAGTTAAAAGTGTCAAAATTAGTAAAACACTGTGTACTGTAAAACACATTTTTATACATTTATTATGATCGTAGGAGTAATATTTTTGTTTGATAATGGTATTTCTTTAGTTTGTTTTCCTATTTCTGTTACCAGCTTATATATTTTCCCTGCCACAAATAAACGTGTAAAAGTTACTTAAACATTTTGAATTCATGGAGTAATACATAAACATTTGATTTCCTCTTCACTCACTTGACAAAATTACACAAACATAATGTTGCAAAGCTCATTTCAGAGTAACTCTGAAGCGACAGTTGTTATGTACCCTCACGAGCTAATAGTAAACTTTACTCGCTACTTGACTTAGCTCGCTGAATGAATAAATTCAGGTCGACTCGAATAACTTACGTGGAACTTTACAAATTTACATAAACGCGTTAACTACGTGAATAGAAATTCTACAGATATCCTTGTCTTTTGTTTGTTCTCTGTTTACTAACAGCCGTTTACCGTTCTATAATACAAACAGTAATATTTAACTGAAGTTAACGTTTCTGTTTAAATATCACGAAAGTTTATTAGATTTTAATTCCAGTTCGTGAGAAGCACATAATTTGGATAGATTTTTTAATTTCCACTGTGTTTTTTTTTTTGTTACGATACAATAACATTCCTGTTCACAAAATCATAACTGCCAGCCATTAAAACAGTGTTTCCATTTTAGAAATAGCGGCGCCCGCGGTGTCCGATATGAAATAAAGTTTCGTACTCACAATGACTCAGGCCTACTCATGTGGAGGCGCAAGATCGGAATCAGACCCCGAGATTTCATCGGCTTAGGACTTAGCGGGGGAAAGTTGCAGCTTATTTACACTGATACCGATGCGAAGGAGACGAACTCTGTGCATGAAGACTGGTTCCAGAGTATAGAGTCGAAGGTCAGAGTTGATGATGGGATGTGGCATACAGCAACCGTTCGACGGAGAAAGAGACTAGCGATGCTGCAAGTCGATGATACCCCACCTGTAAGAGGGTACTCGCAATCTCTGCTGGTGCCTTCGAAGGCTAATCCAAAGTTGTGGATAGGTAAGTGAATCGCGTTTTATGTAACCCTATATATAAATTCTACATAGGACCTAGTATTTTCACCCTTGTATTATGACCCTTATTTTCAAACGTATATTACTCAAAATAATATTCCTTGTGTTATATAACATGTTCATATCCACGTCGTATTAAATTCGTGAATAATGTTACAAAACTCAAATGTAGCCTCCTTAACTACTATTATGAGAAATATGCTCTAGAAAACTTAATTTGAAAAGATTTCATTATAATGCAACACTTCAGAAGTATGTTATCTGGAGCATTTCAGAGCTCAACAAATTCTATTCTTGCTATAAACTTTTTCATGTACCTACTTATAAAGAAACTTTTCTCATAACGGATGATTCCAACTTCAGACGAACTTTTTTGAATCTATTTCTTTAATATGAGTGCGATCGATACTCTACCAAATTATGTTTTATATGTTTTGTATAGGTGGATCGCCGACATTACCTATGGGTCTACCTTCAGCTCTGTATAATGGTCTACGTGGTTGTGTAGCCAGCATCAAGGGGAATGGACGCCACATAGATCTGACATCACCGATTCGACCGATGACTACAATTAGGCCATGTGACTAGCACGCTAGATCCGTACACGCACATAACATGCCCGATTGAAATAAGTTTTCATTTCAATTGAGACGAAGGATATCACCCGCACTAGTGACGCTAAGTACGACATTATGTGCCTATATAAGAGTAAATTAACGTCACATGCATAGTTAGTGAAATGACTCTATGATCTTGGGACAGTATTATTAGCTGTTGTTGTGAATAGATTTATAGTACCTGTTAAATATCCTACCGATACATATCTGTTCCGTTCAGTTGAATTCATATCGGGAGTGTCGAAGCTTCATAGTAATTTACCAAAAGAATATGTTGCCATAATTTCGTCTAATGATAGGAATAAGATTATATTATATCTTTTTTAATATCGGTGCTCGAGACACATCAGTTATTTATATCTTAAGATAATATGCGTACTGAAAGACAAAATATAATTATCCAAGGCTCTTGATTTTTTGTTGACAGTCCTAGTAAAATATATTTATAAATAGAATAGTCTAAAAATGTTATCTTCTGCATTAATTTTGAGACCGAGCATTGAGATTTGAGATTAAAGCATGTCTACATTATGAATACTGAATACTACGAATCGTTGTGATTTTTAGAATTATTTTGAAGTAAAATCTATCATTCCCTTTTTATGATACAGTTTTAGGCAGTTTATTTGAAAGATATTAATAGATAAGTAATTAAAGTAACTAATATTTATTTTTTATTTATTCCGTTTAAAATTCAACTGCTTAAAGGTGTAAATGTATGTGCGTAATACGTACTTTTAAATTAAAGTAAAATATCGCATGTCTGTATGACAGAAGTCGTGCAATAATAATTCTAACGAGCGTCTCATATATGAATCCCGAATGCGATTATCTGCTAAGCTATTGCCCGTTAATTCTCGTCTGTCGATTATACACTGATGTCACTAAAGTTATCAAGTTATTTAATTAAGTTAAAAAAAATAAGACGGATATCACATTAAAATTAATTTAGGTTGATTTAACTGTTTTTTGTTTTAATTTGGTAGTGTTTTGGTTTGGTAGTGTACAAGTTGTCTACTGTGCCATAGTACTTTAGGTTATTTGTGTATTAATTTTTAATTGTGATCGTAATATTGTATATCTACTGAGTACTTCCTATTCTTATAAAGCCATTAATTGATTCCAACAGCATTAATGGGTGTACGGCTTGCAAAATATACATGTTCAAATCATGAAAGCCATTTTGAATTACATATTCGATCCCAATGTTCTAAATCCGTCAACGTTTATACATTATGTCCTTTATTTTCTGAAACGAATACTTAAGATGTTTTTTTAGTTTATGTTAACAAGATAAATTGTGATGCCATACTTATGTTTAATATTAGTACTTACATTGCTGTTACATTTTTTTATAATTACTTTTTGTTTTAGATTATTTTTCTATTAGCTAAGATAACGTTAGATAATGTAATATATGTACATAAATAGATATAGTACGTTATACAAACTGCTTCACTTAAGTTGACAATGTCCATAACGTTTAGTTCATAAGCATAGTTTTGACGTGGCTTCTTGCAACTATCAGCCCTCTTGAGAGTAGTTTGAAGACGACAGCGTAACTGGCAGGTACTAAAACTATCTCAAGTGTGAGATACAAGATACTAGAACAATATCTATAAATCTTCAGCATCCAGGTCTGATGTGGTATATTAATCATTAAGAGGTTAGTTATAGTATTGATGTTCCCTCAAGCAAAATTAAATAACAGTAGCTAAATTATATACGTACTAATTAAATTATAACGAATTTCCATTTCATTTATGAGCGGTGTAAATTTCGATAAATACGTTGTAATTATAATAGCGTATATTACCTAAAGATTACTAATTTGTTTGAAGTAACAGTTATTACGAGAATTGAAGCTAAATTGTTTTTAATAATTTTCGTCTAGCGAACTGTTTTATATGATATGATACTAAGAAATTAAAACAATGACAATATTAAAAATATATATCAAAAAGCGTTTAGTATTATGTGTTAGACTCGCTTCGTGAACTACGAAACATATTCACCTTGTAGATTTTATAATAAGTCGATCTCTTTCGCCGTTCTTTCGGGAAAATGTATTTTACTTTTTTTGTATTAGCAGTAGAATAGAAAACATTTACACAGAGACTTTGACCCGATAAACGGCAGAAGAGCTGAAGCAATAAATCTTCTAAGTTAAATATATCACTACTTACGCCATATCTTCCAGTCCGATTTATTATGCATTTGTGTGTTTTGATGTAACAATCTTAGTTAATTAAAAAAGATTAAAATAAAATGAGACTGCAAACATTGTGTTTTTATTTCATCAACATTGACGAGGCCTTAATTAAAAATCCTTGAGGTTTTTAATCAAGTAAGCTTAGTGAAAAGCAGACATTTCATTATCATTGTGAATATCTTGGTTAATAAGTTTCAAATTCTCGTATTAAGTACAGAAAATATAGTTTTTGTTACACATTGTGTTTTGAAAAATAAAGCATTTAAAAATATATTGTTGACAAATACTTTTGGGTGTCA
Source organism: Chesias legatella (assembly GCA_947359385.1). Taxonomy (NCBI): domain Eukaryota; kingdom Metazoa; phylum Arthropoda; class Insecta; order Lepidoptera; family Geometridae; genus Chesias; species Chesias legatella. The sequence goes on from OX375772.1 coordinate 5,880,674, forward strand.
TTAAAAAGTAAAATTCTAATAAATGTTTATCTCATTCAAATTAGCGTTCATTTTAATTAATATTTCCAGAGCGAGTCCCGTTAAAGTTGTTTACATATTTACATATTATTCTCTTAATATTCTAATTGCTTCATAATTTAAATCGGAATTTCACTATGGACAGGTTTCGCACATCATCGTTGAATGATACTCGAATAAGAATAATATTTTTTTAACGGTTATATACCTAGTTACTATCTTTAATATATTCAATGAATTAAAATGCGTCCTCGTTTCGTGTGTTAGTAACGTGCCCTCATGTTTTTGTTTCTAATAAATTGGAGTTTCTTTGGTTTTAACTTGTGGTTTAACTTAATAGCTAAAAATAATTTTTAACCAAACAAGTAAGTTATAACCGTTAAGGAAAGAGTTCAAGTAAAACCACATTGTGCGAATGCGAACCTACTCTGAAGACCATCTAGCGAGACTGCACGAGATAAGTCAGAAAATTTCTATCACAACGTGAACGCGGCCTACGTCCTTTACCATTGACTAATTTTAAACTTATAAATCATGCTGACTTGCGGACAAACTATATTTTGATTTTAAAATTATAAAATAAAAGCTTTTGTTTTCACTTGTGGAAAAATTTGCCCATATTATTTTGCCGTTATTATAATTACTTATTTTGTAATTCTTGCAATATAATAATAATCTGATATCATATATATTTTGTGTCGTGAAAGCTTTCAGTTTAATGATTGTGAAGACAACAATATTTTTGTCTGGTTGTAAAAGTAGAGTAAACATACCATTCACTCATGCCTGCCTGATCTCGACTAGTCGGAATTATGGTTTAGAAAATATCCCCTCATTTTTTGCATACCCCATAAATCACATGAGCTACCGGATTCCCCCGGGGCCTTATGAAAAGGAAAAATAAGCAATAGGTAGATATTAACCAAAAAGTGAAACGAGACTGGGGAATTCCTGGGAAAACCTTTTAACAAAAACAGTTCCATTTTTCGCCCGAACCGGCTAGTGACTAAAATGATCGGTTACGTTAAAACCGACCCGAATAAATCTTTGAATCATAATGAATTACAATGATCCCTCAGTTATCAAATTATAAACTATTTATTGGTCTACCTGTACTCAAAGAGTAGGCCCAAAATATCTGATCCCTGGTTATAAATCTAGTTATTTAACTAGTTCTAGCACATAAACTGACTGGGAACTACGTCGTCTAAATTCCAATTTATCGCATCCCCTCAGCGGTTTACGTCCCTCGATAGGGATTCCCAGAGACCTACATGTATCCCAAAAGTTTCAAAGTTATTAAGGTTAAAAGTATGGCCGTATGCCTATAAATGTTACCGAAATAGTATCATAAAAACGTCGCGTGTTCGCCGCGAGCCTTTTATCACTTTATTAAATGCTCAAGTCTTACTGCGCTCCGAGTGTAAGGAGTTTATTCCGTTCGGTACAATTGTGTTGCATGGTGAGGGGTAATAATCACACTTTTACAACACTTACTCGGTCCGCTTAACATCTTCAGGACGATAAATAACCTTTTTCAACGACTTCATTTTCATGCATGTTGTTTTATGAGTGCGATGAACTCGAGCTTTATCATGCAGACGGATTAATTATAGGGTTTTGTCTGTGAAAATTGAGGCTAATGCTATATAATGGGCAAATATTAAGTTTAGTTTTAACTAAAGAAAATTAGATTGAAAATACTATACAAAATAAGACTAAAAGATGACTAATACTAAACTTTGTGAATCGCTTGTTTTATCAAAACTCAATTATTGTTATTTAGTCTATGGTCCACGCTTAACGGCAAAAATCTCTCGCCTTATTCAAAGGGTTCAAAACGCCTGTTGTAGATTTTGCTATGAAATCCCACCGAAAACTCATATTACGCCCTGTATAAATAAATGTTTATATAAACTATACTGCTCATAAAAAAATATCAAATATCACAACATTTTCTGTGATGATTTTGACTAGTAGGTATACAATTAAATTTTTTACCAGAACGTACATTATTATCAAGATTCTAGATTATGTTATTTGTCTGATTTTATTGATTATTGCGCGGCTTTTGTGTGTGTTGACATCGTGAACCCCAACAATTCGTAACTCATTGTTATAAATTTATTACTGGAATTAAAATGACACAATAAACAAGAGTAAAGTCCTATTGTAGACCCCAACAACAAAACGCAACCTTTGCACGAAACGCGATCACACATGAATTTATCTTTCAATCGTGTACAAATAAGACTAAGGTGAACATTGGAATATGTATGTTACAGTCAAATGGTGCCGATGGAGTTAACATCATATTTTTACAGGAAGTAGGACTAGCGCCATGTTTACGGGAAGTACTGCTGCCATACCCATCTGAAGTTAAGCAGTAAGCATTTACGTTACTGTGTTTCGGTTTAAAAGTTGTGGTTTCCGGTGAAATTACAGTTTCTTGAGACATTCCACCTTTACGTCTCAGAGTTACGGGGGCATACGATGCCACTTAAGCCTTGATGTACCTAAGTAGGGGAAAACTCAAGTTGTATTGATTTAGTATGAGTAGAGCTTACCCCGTTACATCAGGTGAACCATCAGCTCGTTCGATTTTAACATAAAAAATATGTGTCATTCCAACTTCGGGTTACGGGGACAAGACCGTGTGACTTGAGTCACTCCATACCTAACTAGAGAAACCCAGCTTATGTACAGAGTATATAGCTTGACATCAGAATAACATCTAAAAACGACTTCTGTGAAAGTTTATCTTAACTTGAGAATGTCTAGACATGCTTTTTCTATCATTCTATACACTGTTAGCGCTTCAGTAGTATTATTTAGCCAAATCCCAATGTGCTTTACTATGAACATTTGACAGTAACATTATACAGATTCGTGCGACGTCTCCAGGGATTTGTATCTCGTCTCTCCGCAGCTAGGGACGTGTAGTGAATACGAACTTTGTGATGCGAAACGGCACCAGTCGTACCTATGATTTAAAAAAAGATGGAGCTGCTTAGTAAACTCACCAGACACAAAAGTTTTTAAACGAAATATTTTTCCATCTACTTCAGAGTAGCCAACATTTTACGCGAACTTGAGATTAGAGGATTGTTATTTTTTTTGTTATTTCATGTGATCGACAGGCCTCACAGCTCAGATGGTAGTATTCTGGTTCGATTCCTACCCAGGACAAACATTTGTGTGACGAATATAGATATTGGTTCTGTGTCTGGGTGTTTAATATGTAAGAATATACAAAAAAGTATGTAATTTATATCAGTTGTTTGGTTCTCATATTACAAGCTATGCTTAGTTTGGGGCTATTTGACGCTTTGTAAATTGTCCACCAATATTATTATAATTATCATTATTATATGTATAATATCACCTGATCTAATTAGGAATAATATTTAACCATGTAGCCGATGGTGACACAGCGCATCCTTAAGTGGAAAGTGACTGTATGCTGTTGCAAACGTTGCTGATAACCCCTCATTTTAGGAAAATTCAACTAGCGCTAGCGCATACACTTCCTCCCAAGGTGCAAAATTTCCTCAAGATGGCATTTAACCGGAAGCTGAAGTTCAGTGGAGGTTTTAAGAACCCAACACCTTAACGATCGTAAGACGACAATTCCTATTAAGTTGCCATCACTTAAAAGCTAAGGATTTGTACTTTCAATAAATAAGGCCTTTATGAAAACTTTATACGCGGACAGGACTTTATTTATCCTGGAATAAAATAAACATCAGTTGCTTCGCGATACCACATGGCTTTTTTTTTACTTTTTGGTAAGACTTAATTCGCGAAAGCACTACTGCTTTATATATTCCTACTGTTGCTCCTAATTTTTCTTGTAAATACACATAACACAAATGTTGTTTGTCGCACAATAAATAACATATAGATAACACATAGGCTACTTTATATTCCGTTACGACGCGGTAGAGACCACGAGCAGAAACTTGTTATTGATACGAATGAATTGAAATAATCACAAAGCATCACGTATCTTCATCTTGCTTTAATCCTAATTGCATCAAACGAAAACTCTAACAGAATGATTGATTGTAAAGTCTCCGAGATCGCAAAGCCCCTTCGCTCCTTTAGTGCAGTCAGCTTTTGTACCTGAAAGCTTTGAGTTTCAGGAATCTACGTTCATTATTGGAAACGTAGAAGCTGAAACAATAGGATCATGGGAAATTAACTATTAACGAAATTAAAATGGGATTCCTTTATTACAAGAAAAAAAAATGGTTTCCTATTTTTAATACCATCGAAAAATATTTCAGTGGTATTAAAATATATAGACTTTAGAGGGTTAATCAATTGCAACCGGTATAAAATCGTATTTCCTAATTAGTAAAATATACCTGTCCAACACCGCTTCATCACATCCAAATTGTAGTCACTCGTACAATGAGTCACAAGTTTCACAACTTCCGGAAGTCAATGTTCGAATGTCTGGTCTACATAGTGTCTATAGTACTAGATCCAATGAATTAAGACTCAACTAGCGCCATAGGGGCGCGTCTACGGCCCGCAAACACACTCATCTCCTCCGTCATCAACATCATGCACCGCGTGATATGTTGATCATGTACGTTTAAAATATTATTTTTTGGCTAAAACTATAAAGAATATTATAAGTCTTTGGTATCCTACATAAAACCTAATGTCGTACATTCTCTAACACAGTTCAAACTAATTTAATATTACAAACAGGGCACTTCAGTATTCTGCATACTGTCTTATATTTGATTTTGATAAAAACTCAGTATTAGCTTAGCACTATGCAGTATTTAGCTCGTAGGTACCACAGTTTTTAAACCATCTAAAAATAATTGTAACTTGTAGTTATGTTAGATATGCCAACTTTTAGAAGCTTAGCTTTATTTTAATGAATAACCACGCTAGGTTCTTTGACAGGAACTAACAACACTTAAAGCTTCGGGTTCCCAAACCACAGCATCAAACTAACTTAACATTAGTGCGGGGTGGCAGTATTGCGGGCTGTCACATTGATCCGTGCTCCGTGACTACAATAAATCGTTTAATTCCACCCCGGTGACTTCGCCGATTGCGAGAGGCCAAAACGCCATCGCAATTTACTGTGAAACCAGCATTACAAGCTAACAGCTGAATCACTTTTTTAAATGACTAGTTTAGTCTGTAACATAATGACTATTTTCTAAATAAAGCGTTAAGAAAACTAACGGAAATATCAGAGGGTGGTTGCGACTAAGATTAACATTTTGATGTATACACGTACGCAACATTTTTCGGTTTTTGGAATTCTTAGATTTCCCCTAGTGACATTTTCGGTTTTTTGATCAACATAAACCACATTGCAGTAGGTATATCACTATAAATGAAGGCTAAACGAAAATGAAATCAAGAAGGGGATGGTGTTTTAAGAAATAGAAAAAATCCCAGTAGAAAAAGTGAATACTTTAATGTCACGTACATATTTATAATGTGATGAAATCAACTAGCTATTCCTTCGGTTACGAATCTCAAAGTGCCGCCCATGCCTGCATCGATTGTGGACTATTTGAGTAGAACTATATCCACCTAATCTTTTACCCCTGAGTACAATTAGGTATTGCATTGTAGCTGTGTGAATAAGTATTCCGTATTTATTTATTTTCTATGGGAACAGGCTGATATATAATTTGATATACCAACCCTTATTTATATTCAAGGACATGCATTCTATTAATGAATGTAGTTGAGAGTGAAGTATTCGATGACCGTTTTATTATCAACATTAAGTATAGCTCATTAGCCAAATGCTCAGATGAGATATGATAATTAGTGCAGATTTGGATGCTCATATTTTATCACAGCCACAAGGCTTGTTTGCATGTATTCCAGCACTTTCGCGACAATCGTCGATATAAGCGGTCAATGAGTTAATTGAAATGAGCGGACAAGGGGTTCAAAGCGCGTAGGCTCGATGAAATAGACACTGTCACCGGAGCACTAATCTCTATGCACTTTTTTGCACATGTATCAAAACTAGCTTATACGCAACAAAAACGCCCGGTTTATAAACCCCCTTATACACTTAATTAATGAAATATCCAATACAGAACCAGAATAAAACCGGATCAATGGCGTTCAAAATGCTGTCTTCATGAATAATGAACAGCATGCGAAATCGCGAATGAACGCTCAAATTGTAAACTTATGGACACGTCGCCGTCGCATTGAAAATCATAACACGCAGTTCAGATGGTCGCGTGACGGTGCGCGTATGGTCTGTTCAAATGGCCTGAAGATAAAACAATAATGTAATGTGCAGTCGCCAACTTACGCACGACTGCGAGCTATGATTACGTGAACAATTTTTTGCATTAAATCTGAAATCTGTCTAGACGGCTCGCGACTACATACATCCGTGCCTCTACATGCGTCGCGCAACTATCTATGCCGGCCCTATGTTGCTGATGCGTGTACAATACAGCCAAAAGCGTTTTGTTTGCTTCTATTTACACTTTGGTTATTGACATATTGTCATTTTTTGTGAATACTTTGTGTGATATAGTCCTTTTTGCTGATGACACTTCTCTTTTATTTAAAGTTGACAGATATAAAGATAATTACGATAATGTAAATGCGTCACTATCGAAAGTTTTAAATTGGTTCATATCGAACAATCTTTTACTAAATTCTAACAAAACTAAGTGCATTAAATTCACTTTGCCAAATGTGAAGCAAATGTCGGCTAATATACAAATAAATGGAGAAGTGCTTAATCTTGTTGGTTCCACTGTGTTTTTGGGTTTAACTATAGATGCAAAGCTACAGTGGGGTGATCAAATCGCAGCACTTGCCTCCAGACTTAGTTCAGCCGCATTCGCGGTACGTAGAATAAGACAGCTAACGGATGAAGTTACTGCTAGGTTAGTTTATTTTAGTTACTTTCATAGTGTTATGACATACGGTATCCTGCTTTGGGGGAAAGCAGCAGATATCCACGCCATATTTGTTTTACAAAAGAGAGCTATACGTTCAATTTATAAAATGAAATCAAGGGACTCTCTGAAAGAAAAATTCAAAGAAATAAATGTCCTTACAGTGTCATCACAGTATATATATGAAAATTTATTATATGTTCATAAAAACATATCCAGTTTTGAGAAAAAAAGTGATGTTCATACCAAGAACACTAGAAATAAAAATAAATTAAACATTCCAAGATTCCGATTGCAAAAAGTCAACGGATCTTTTATGGGAAATTGTGTACACTTTTATAATAAACTTCCTGAACAAGCAACGAAGCTTCCGACCCAAAAATTCAAGTCATACATAAAGAAGGGTCTGGTAAGTAAAGCTTATTACACTGTAAATGATAAATCCCCATGGTCTGATGTCGCTCTGCTCAACGACACACAAAATATCCTGTAATAGTATATTATGTAGTCATAAATGTAACATAGACCTAAGTACTCAATTGTTACAAGGATCGTGCTCGCGAAAAAAAAGGAATCCCTCCATTAGGGGTTTCTGTCTGTTCTTCCCCATGAAGGGTCGGATAGGGTTTGAACAGGCGTCAAACTTATCGATAAGTACGCGTGACCTTATGTTTTGAATATTGAAGTTTCCAAGCCATTTCTTTATGAATTCTATGGAAATAAAGTTTTTGACTTTGACTTTGACTTTGACACATTCATGAATATTTGGAATATATTTTGTTGCTAACAGAGATTACACTCTGTCTTGATTCTCAATAAATTTTTCTATATTTATCTATTGATATGGGTTTCCTGAATTGATTGCAATGATGCAAGGGTAATACCATCGATAAGCGATAGTAAAGTAAGTTATACTCAATAATATATATTTAATAATGGGAAATTCTAAGAATTTGTTGTGCTGCGTCCGTAGGTGTTTACCCTTAGAATCCCACAGAAGTCTCTTTAGTGATGCGAAAGTAGTAAAAAAAGTAATCCAAAGCAGCTATAGAACTTGTGATAAGTTCATCCGAAGAAGTACTGCCACCACACCTGGTAATCTGCCGCCAAGTAGTGATGTACTCGTGTTGCTGTGTTCCGGTGGAAGGGAGTGGGTGCCGGTGAAATTACAAGAGCATGAGACCTAACATCCCCATCTCGGAGTGATGGACGAACGCAATGCGACTTATCTCTTACTTTGGTGGAGAAGACTCCAGTCATATTACTGCTGTCTGTGGGAGGCAGTTACCACATACATCAGGAAGCCCTCAGCTAGGTAAATCACAAACATCACATAAAAAACTATTTCACTGAACACCCAACTTTTTGTGCCAGGTATGACAACGTATAGTTTTTGTGTGATTTTTGTGACTGGACGAGCTAAAAGTTGATCTTATGATAAACGATATCTTTTGCCATCGCATTAACGGCCGTAACATTGCATTGCGCCATCGTTATGAGCCATGAAGATGTGCCTAACGTGACAGTTGCTTGAATATTCTCCGTCACACAATTCGGGACAATTCGGGATGCGAGAGCAATACGAGATTGCCCACCTTGACATATGAATAATTAAGTATCCGACTTAGCGACTCAATCGGACAGCTCCACAGAAAAATATTATCAAAAGATCAACTTTAATAAATGAAAAATAACAGCGTCCACGCAAATTGCTTACATAAAAAAACAGCTTTGACGCCATTTTCAAATTTCTATAGATGGATATTATTGAAAGCGATTAATCTCTCATTTATGAATGCCTGAAAAAACTCGGATCGTAAGTCTTTGTATGGAGATATTACGGGTGGATCGTTACAATTTGAATGAATCAAAATAGCTTTATTTATATTGATAACATAAAATACACAAAATGGGTGCCAAAGCTATGATATTAAAATAATATTTGAGGAAATACGGGGGAGCTTACACATAATACTGATATAACTTGAGCAGAGTCCTTTTTGATATTAGATTCAATAAAAGCTTTATATTTTCGATTAAAAAGTAAAATTAAATAAACTTTATTTATCTTGAAGACTCCACCTGCTCACCACATGCTCTCAAGTAAAAACATCATTCATTTTCCGGACTCGATAATTTCTCATCTTTTTCATCTCTGTCCTAAAAGATCAATGAACAGCAAACATCAAATAATATTTTCCTTCTTATATACGAGTATAAGACTAAGTGCACCACAAATTCCACTTTGCTCGTATTAAGAGGCCACTTGTTAAAGTGTAAGTTAAATTTTAGGATAGCTGTGATCTATGTATTCGTATAATTAATATATGATTTATGAGTGTTTGAAATTTAACGATATATTTGTAATGTGGTAAAGGAAAACCACGAATTTATAAAACATGCTCTAACGAATAATTTTCACAAGTATGAAAAGCTATTTTTGAAAACTTTCTACACGACCAAAATGTTAGAGTTTGAGTGTGTTTGAAGATTTAAAAAGTTTTCACGGTTTTTTGCGCAGAAAAAATCATTTATTAAAAAAACTTTAGTAAAATAGCATCCTTCACTTATGTAGAATTAGTTTGTAACCAAATGCCGTAAATAGAACTTTGAATATTAATTTTATTATAAATATTTATATAATATTACTGTTTATTTATTAAAATATTATTAGTATAATACACCATTTCTACAAACAAATGTGCAGGTGGGGGTAACGGAGTCAAGTTTCGCAGCCCAAACCGGCATCTTAGTTTTAGTTTTGGTATGTCTCCAAACTTAGACTAAGTCGTATTTAACTTGCACGAACACAGCTTCTGTTTCTACCACACACCAACAAATTTTGACACCGTACACTCGACTATAATTTGCGAACTAGAGACACCATTATTAGGATTTAATTTACTTTTGTTTTATTATCTGGAAAGTTAAAATGAGTTTCATTGTTAGCTTACCGGGTACACGAAATCGGTTAGTTAAAGTTTGTGGCAGGCACAAAAGGATATAGGTAGATAAAACTCTGTTTCTTGAGATGTTTACCTTCTTATTTTATTAATCAGCTTTCAAGTTGTTTGATGAATAAAGGTTTTATCTTAAATGATATTGGTAAGTATCCGGTATGCGATGCGGTATGGACCTTTGTAAAATGATTTTACTTACTCCGAAAACTACGCTTATATACGAGTATATTATGAAGATTTGATAGATATAGTTTGAAATAGATTATACAAGTTGCTTTGTTCAGTATCTTGTGCCGAATCCTTGTATCGTTGTGTTTTGGGAAGTACCAGCTTGTTTAAGTCACTAATTAGTATAATGGCTTATTGTGCGCTGTGTTCGTTCCGGAGTGTTAATTATTCATATTATAGTTGAATTTTTGTCTCTCATCATGTGGTAATCGCAATATATACGATTTGTTAATACTGCCACTTTTATAGTCTTTGTAAAAATTAAAGAACGCAAAAGATAGGTTACTTTTTGAATTATTGATATACAGTTACTCAAAATGTTGAAGGAAAACATCGTGAGGAATCCGACATGTCCTAGAGCCAAACATTCAAAGACATGTGTCAAGTGCGAAAGGAGCCTCTTTGTGGTGCAATTAAAATTCTTTCACCACACTTGTTCGACAGAACCACGGCTCGTAGTAGTATATTACAGGATGTTATATAACAGAACACTTATTTTATAATAACAGAAGTGTTTGCAATCTTTTTTGTTAATTTCAGCTTCACGCAAAACTACAGAACTGATTTTAATTACACATATTATTAAAAAGCTTAAGTTTTTATAAGTTAGTTATTATAGCTATTATAGTTTTTATAGCGAGTAACGCTTAAATGTTTATACCATCATTTAGGGAGAACTTGTCCCTAAATGATGGTATAAACATTTAAGCGTTACTCGCTATAAAAACTACAATCAAACATATAAAAAAAAGCTCATAATTTTGCAACTATATACGTGCAATTTTCGACCAAAATCTACAAACAACCAGCGCAGATAAAGCCTCGGCTAACACTTACTTCTGATTTGATAAAGCTTTCCGTACGATGACCAATTAACGTTATCTATTACAAGCAACAAACACAGCAATTAACACTACAAGCCCATCAAACAAGATTTTTTCTAGCCATTACCTGTCGAAAATTAGGTCGGTGTTACGACGCCTTACCACGAGAGCTCACAGTTTAATACTTCTAAACATGCAACTTTTCAATCATTAGCGTATTAATAAACACGAGCACTTGAAAAATTGCAACGCGATTCTTGTTTAGATCAACTATTAACAATTTCAGCTTATACTTTGATTGAATTTTACGCATGATACGTGTACAAGACTTAAAAATAGATAATTTACTTAAGATTTTTTATTTTTATCAAGATCAGATGGGACACATGGGAATATATAAATATTTTCTATAAGCTTGGGGCATTTATTCCACTCCATAATAATTGATTCAAACGCTGGCAATGTATCACGGAGGGTCAAAGCAACAAAAACTAGCAGGCTAATTATAATTGGGAATAATCTCTCAAGGGATAAAGGCAATCATCTTGTGTGGAATTGATTACATGGATTAATAGTCTATTGTGATAGGGAATAATGTTGGCCAGGATATAATATTGATACGTTTTGGAAAAGTAGATCCTTGGATTATGTTACAAAACACTAATTAATTTTATATCCACGTGATTTCTCCCGATGAGGCTATATTGGCCCACTTTATGTGATACTAAAGAATCGTCGCATCAAAAATTAAATATATAACAATATTTAAGAATCCTTGGAATTCAACGGCTTTGACTTTACCTGGCCCGCATTCAAGTCCCAAAAACAACAATGACGTAAGAATAATAATAATAATAATAATAATAGAATAAGAACTTTGTTTGTTAGAATGAGGCCATAAATATAATAAAAAAGAGATACGTTACAGTTTCAAATTGTACACACATATTGTGGGGGCCACAGGGTGTAAATGGTCAGGATTGGTTCAAAACTTCAGTGGACTGTATATAAATTTTCTTTATTCGGTTTCTTCATTAAAAAATCATCGGGTGTCGCTTTCGGGAGGTCCAAGGAGCAGGGGTTCAGCGCAGCTTGTTATTTACAATTTCTTCGGAGTTCTTGATTCGTTCGAGTGCAAGCAGGAATACGAATTTGAATAAAAATGGCGCTACTTTTATTCCCACCTTGGACCTCGCGTCGCGCATCTCACTGGCGACTAAAACGAATGAGGAGGGAGCGAGACGGGTGCTTATTGCGCCTCGCTTCTTACAATAGGTTCCTCTCGTCGCACATATTGTTTTCTTTGTCTTAAGTAGTTTACAATATTGTACATTATCGCAAAGGTATAGAATAAACACAAAACATTCAATTTTACTTAAATTATACAAACTAGTGGAGTGAGCGAGGCAGCGAGTTTTATGAAATGGCTCTGTCCGTAACAGTCTCCCCCCGGCGAAGATCTTCGAAGCCCTCATCTATCGGCAGGACAATGAGCCTTCTTACAGGTCGCCTAAAAACTCCCCCTCGCGTCCTGACACTAGCGCTTCGCACCACCCCGTCTGGCCCGGTGAAGACTTCCTCTACTTGTCCTCTTGGCCATACGTTACGGGGTAGTATACCGTCGGCGATAAGCACTACGTCCCCCTGTTGAATGTTTCGCTTATTGCACCTATGATCGCCGCGCGGCGCTAAAGTAGGTAGATACTCGGTGAGCCAACGTGCCCAAAACGAGTTCGCCAATGCCTGCGCGGCTTTCCAGGTTTTTCTATCGGCCGCACTACATTCTCCTACGTAAGGTAGCCCGTTTGCTGAACCTAATAAAAAATGATTTGGCGTAAGCGCCTCGTCATCCTGCGGGTCTACAGATACGTGTGTGAGCGGTCGGGAATTTACCGTATGTTCTATCTCGGCCATTAATGTATTTAAAACTTCTTCCTTGGGCGCGCGTTCGTTCAGAATTACCGAAATGGCTCGTTTGACGGTCTTAATCATGCGCTCCCACGCTCCCCCCTGGTTGGGAGCGCCGGGATCGATAAAGCGCCACTCCATACGCTTTGCCGTTGCGTAGTTCTGGAGAGCGGGGAGCCATTCTTGATAAGCCTTGTTTAGTTCTACGTTTGCCCCATGAAAATTTGTGCCGTTGTCCGAAATTATTACGCTCGGCGTACCTCGTCGCGCGGCCATTCGTCTTATAGCCATGATCGCGGAATCGGTGCTGAGGCTGGCCAGGGTCTCAATGTGGATGGCTCTTGTGACCATGCATGTGAACAGGAGTCCCCATCTTTTCTCCTTTCGTCTACCTATAGTCACCCACATGGGACCGAAACCATCTACCCCGCACTTTGAAAACGGCCTACCGTATGGTTCTAAACGGAGCTTAGGGAGGTTGCCTTTGACCGGCGTTCCTGGGTTTGCCCGCCTTATCGCGCACCGCGTGCATCTACTAAGCACTTTACGTACTGACGGCCGCAGGCGCAAAATCCAGTAGCGCTGTCGTAGGTTATTCACGATCTGCTCCCTACCTACATGTTGGTTTACTATATGCTCTCGTTCTATTAGTAGTTCTGAAAGTCTGTGTTTTCCGTCTAAAATCGGTGGGTTTTTCATTGTTTCGGGAATCACCGCCGCGTTGATACGCCCGTTCAAACGGATGATCCCGTCCCGAAGCTGCGGATCTAATTTAAATAGACGGCTCGATCTATCGACGCTCTCCCCCCGTTTCAAACGTAGGTACTCGGGGTAAAAGCTGTCTTTTTGAGCCTGCTGAATGAGCAACCGTTCTGACTCTAATACGTATTCTAGGTCTGTCTCTCTCGCACGCTTTCGGCACTTGTCAATGAATCTGAGTGCGCAGGCTAATGCCCGTACCATTCTCTCGTACGAGGAGAATCTAGACATGTCTATGATGTGATTGCATGTGGATTCGGTAACATGCTTCACCTCTACATCGTCAGCCACGTTAGGCTGATCTACTTCGTGTGGCCATTGGTCCGGGCCGTCGTACAAGAACGCGGGACCTGTGAACCATCGGTCCGTGCTTCGCATTTCTGTATAGCCGCTGCGCGTTGCGTCGTCTGCCACGTTACACTTTGTCGGGACCCAGCGCCATTGTTCGGGACGAGTTAACTCTGCGATCTCCGAGAGCCTGTGTGCTACGTATGGCGTGTACCTCACCGCATCATTTCTGATCCAATGTAGCACGGTCTTTGAGTCGCTCCAAAATGTTACGTTTGATGTGTCCCCGTGACTCTTTAAAATTTCCGCGGCGAGTCGAGCGCCTATCAAACTTGCCTGTAACTCCATGCGCGGGATGCTTTGCGCCTTCATTGGAGCTACTTTTCCTTCCCCGCGATTAGTCTCACTACTACACCCTCGGGGCCCTTGAATCGCCAATATGCAACGGCGGCGTACGCTTGTTCACTAGCGTCACAGAATAGGTGAAGCTGCCGTTCATATTTACGCGAGTGTGCGTAGTAACATCGTGGTAGGCGCAAGTTTGCTATGTGCTGCAGGTCAAGTTGCCAGTCAACAAATGATGCCGCTTCTTCATGTGGTAATTGCTCGTCCCAGTCCACTTTTTTCTTCCATAGTTCTTGCAGCATGATCTTAGCTGTTATGGTATACGGGCTGAGCAATCCCAACGGATCAAATATCGACATGACCGCTGCCAAAGCTTCGCGTTTTGTCGGAGTTCGTTCCCCGTTCTTTACCTCGGCTGGTACCCTAGGCATGTTGCAGTTAAACGCGAGCTCGTCTGTTTGCGTTATCCATAAGACGCCTAACGTCTTTCCGTACGGATGCGCGTTCGACGCAAGTTCCACGGGTGCGTGCGCTCTCAGTTCCGTCGGGACGTCGTTTAGTACGGCCTCGCTGTTACTACTCCAACTGGCGAGTTCGAATCCTGCTCTTCTGTGAACTGCGCGGACTTGTGCAGCCGTTCTGGATGCGATCTCCTTGTCATCGAAACTTTCGACCCAATCGTCCATGTAATGGTTCTCCGTGATCGATGGGAAAGCTAACGGATGCGAGTCCTTATGATCTTCCGCGTTTCGGTTCCTTACGCTGTGAGCGATAAACGGTGAGCTTCTTGCCCCGAATATCATGGATGTCATGACGTATTTGTTCGGCGGGCCGGTTCGGTCGGTCCCTCGCCATAGAAAACGTTGCGCTACCTGGTCTTCCGGTCGGATTTTTATCTGTAAAAACATTTCCCTAATATCGGCCGTTACCGCGACCGGTTTTTGTCTAAATCGGAACAATACCCCGTACAATGACTGGAGTAAGTCTGGACCGTCAAGTAACGCATCATTCAAACAGACACCGTTGGATCGCGCCGCCGCGTCAAAAACCATTCGAAGCTTTCCAGGCTTATTGGGATTCGTTACCGCAAAGTGTGGCAAATACCATTCCTTTGGACTCGTTCTGTCCTGCTCACACTTTGTAGCGTACCCTTTCTGAAATAGTTTTTCCACCTGCTCGGTGTACGCGGTTGCGAATTCGGGCGACTTATCCATTTTTCTCTCGATGCTGTTTAATCTGTTTAATGCCATATTGTAGCTCGGGGGCAGGGTGGTTTGATCCTCGGCCCACGGCAGCCCCACTTCGAAACGACCATCTACTCGCTTGGCTGTCTTCTTGAACACTTCTTTGGCGCGCTCTTCGGCAGGAACGGGTTTCCTCTTTATCGCAATGCCTAGCGCGTCTATCTCGAAGTGCGCTCTGACGGCCTTGTCCAAGTCGATGTCGTTCGAAGATTGTGTTTGTATGTGCAAAACGGTGTCTTTGTCTTTGCAGACCGTACTTCTAGGCGCGGATCCGTGGATTATCCACCCCAACTGGGTTAGTGACGCGGCCGGTTGGTTCCTTCGTCCGGTTAATAACTTCCTTGTCACTATCAAGTGCCAGTTGTCGGCTCCTATCAGTACGCGCGGTTTAGCATTTGTATAAGATACTATTTCCGGTGGCATATTCCGCAGATGCGGCTGCCTCAATAGATCTGATCTCACGGACTGACTTCCTATCGTGAGGTTTCTTACGGTACGCGCTTTGATGTGATGTGTGTCCGTTTGACTTTTCCCTCGTATCCTAAGATCTACGATTTGGCTTTCGGTTTCGGTCTGAGAAGAGGTTGCTCCCATGATGCGTAGCGTTCTGGTTGGGCCTTCTGCCCCGATCATCTGGGCGATGCCTTCGTCTATCAACGTGATAGTTGATCCTTCATCCAATAACGCGTACGTGTCTACCTCTTTCCCGTCTTTTGCTTGTATCGTGATCGGACACACCTTCAACAGCACTTCGTTTGTTCCGTACGTATGTGCCGTGGCTGTGGTTGCTGAATCTTCCTTGGATTCAGGAACTTGTGAATGTAGCAACTTGTGGTGGGACTGTCGACACTCTTCCACACCGCAAGTTTTCGCCTTACATTTAAAACGTCGGTGTTTACTCGTTAAACACCGGAAACATACATGGGATTCCTTTGCCCATCGCCACCGTTCATCGATCGACATATCATTGAGCTTTCTGCACTCCGTAGTGCCGTGCTTTCCTCCGCAACATAAACAATCCGTTTTCTTCTCGGTTGTTGCATACACGGCGCTGCGATTCCGTTCTTGAGTGCGCGGTCGTTGTTCCGTTCGAACAGCTATGACCGGTTGTCTCGATACTGTCGTCGTAGTGGAGAACGTGTGTTTCATTGCGCGGTCTGCTTCGCGCATGAGAAAGCGGGACAGAGCTACTATTTCCGGCTCGCTCTGTTGTTCGTGTTCCTCTGCGTAATCGCACCAGCGAGACTTAACGTGCGGACTGAGCTTCTCTGTGACTTGACGCGCTAACATGGGATTCAGTAAGTACCCTTTCTCATCTACACAAGAAATAACCGTCACGATGTTCTGTAGTTTGATCGCGAAGGAGTTCAGTTCGCTCGCGGTCGCGCCTACTCGTGGCAGTTTCTTTATGTCTTCGAGTGCGCGGTCAATAATCACCTCTGGACGCCCGTAGCACTGTTCTAAAGTCTTCATAATCACCGCTGGTTCGGTAGCGGTGAATAGCAACGCTGACACGGTCTGTTTCGCTTCGCCTCGCAGGCAGGATCGTAGACGGGCTAAGTTCTCAGTCGGCGTGAACCTGTGCATGGCTGTAGATTCTCTCATCGCGGCTTTGAACGGCAACCACTCGCCAGGCGCTCCACTGAATAATGGAAGATCTTGCGTCTGTCGTGGTGGTGCTCTTCCGCGGGATATTCGTTCTAATGCCTCTGCTAGCCGGTCTATTCCTTTTTCTTCATTTGCCGTGTTGTTCCTAGTGGGTGTCGGCGATCGGTGTCTCACAGCTGACTCGAAAGTAACCTTGTTCGGAAGGTACTGTTCGTTCCCTCTCGCTCTGGGCGCTGACGATCTGTAGCGAGTCTCGGTGTCCGTAGGTTCGCGTTCCTGAGACGACTCCCGAGGGACGTTCTGCTGTAGCCAATCGTGAACCCTATTTTCTGATAGGTTGACTTCGTTCGCGCCTATACTTTCGCGATCAGTTTCCTCGCGAATGTTTGCAACGTTAGCGGCTAGTCGCTTCCTAATAAGTTCCGCTTGAATTTGAAGCTCTTGCCTTCGGATCATGGCAAGACTTTCTTCTGCTTCGAATTCAGCTTGACGTATTCGAGCTACTGCACTGGCGGCTGACCTATGTGAACGAACGGACGGCGCGCGCATGGTTGGTACTCCGGCTTGTGGTACGTCCCTACTTGTAGTCCCGGTCGCGACGTTACTCATTGTGGTACGATCGGTCGCGTGTGGTGGTTCCATCTGCACGGCAGGCGGCGTTGGTTCCGAAGGAGACGCGGGATAATCTTCGTAAACTCTAAGCGCGGCAGACTTCTTCCTCGTGACCGGCGGACTTCTAGTAGTCATCGTAAAAACGTACCTAACCCGATCCTAATCTTAACACTGTACTAACGCACAAAAAAAAATAACACCAAAAAAAAGCAATAATAAAAAAAAACAATGTAAACACACTTACCCCGATATACGCGCCTAACAGTTGCCTCTCGCTCACTCCCTAGCCCTAACACTATCACTATCACTTACACACTACCTAACTGTCCCTAGCAGTCCTTCAGGAGGGACTGGCCACGCGGCCAGGATACGCTCCTTTAGGGATGGATCGTGAGGGATAGGGTGGGGTAGGATCCACTCAGCAGAGGAAGGAACGTGAATACGGGGCGCTCGGTAATCGGCTGGAATGTCCGACCCCTTTGGCAGTGCCTACAGTCTGGCCCCCGCACCACGGTACCTTCTTACTGACGAGGAAGTGCACTTCGGTCCGCGCCCCGGTGCGCTCTTGATGGAACCGGTGGTGTCGCACAACACACCACACCGCCGTGAGGCGTTAACCTGCGCTTGACACCGTTTGACACCGTTAGGTGGTGGCAAGACACAGACCGCAGAGAACTGCGTATCGGATATCACCTGCCCGGGGAACACGACGCGACGATTGACTCAGGCTGGAGACTCGGAGCACCGTTCGGTGTTTTTCAGCACCCTGTGCCCGACGTGACGCTCGGCGCACCGTTCGGTGTTTTTCAGCACCCTGTGCCCGACGTGACGCTCGGCGCACCGTTCGGTGTTCTTCGAGCACTCCCTAGTGCCCCGACGTTGAGCACGGCGTGTCTTCAAGTCGAAAAAATGGATCGACTGGCTGCTGGCTGACGGTTGATGACTGACGCTGATGGCTGACGCTGCTGGCTGACGCTGCTGCTGCTGGACCTCTTCGACACCCGGAACTGGTTCAACTGGCTCGGAGAGTATACACGTTCGTCCCCTGGGCTTCCGTTCGGTACACCCAGTGGATTGTGGCTTCTTCCGGCGGTCTTCCGTTGGTTTATTCAATCCGGCTTCCGATGGACCAAGAACACTGTGGGGGCCACAGGGTGTAAATGGTCAGGATTGGTTCAAAACTTCAGTGGACTGTATATAAATTTTCTTTATTCGGTTTCTTCATTAAAAAATCATCGGGTGTCGCTTTCGGGAGGTCCAAGGAGCAGGGGTTCAGCGCAGCTTGTTATTTACAATTTCTTCGGAGTTCTTGATTCGTTCGAGTGCAAGCAGGAATACGAATTTGAATAAAAATGGCGCTACTTTTATTCCCACCTTGGACCTCGCGTCGCGCATCTCACTGGCGACTAAAACGAATGAGGAGGGAGCGAGACGGGTGCTTATTGCGCCTCGCTTCTTACAATAGGTTCCTCTCGTCGCACATATTGTTTTCTTTGTCTTAAGTAGTTTACAATATTGTACATTATCGCAAAGGTATAGAATAAACACAAAACATTCAATTTTACTTAAATTATACAAACTAGTGGAGTGAGCGAGGCAGCGAGTTTTATGAAATGGCTCTGTCCGTAACACATATTGACAATTTATTATAAATCTCAATCAGTCTACACAATGTAAACTTAATTTATGATACATTGGTATACATTATTTAACCCAATATTTACATTCGCGTTGCTCTAAATGGTTTTCATCTGGACCATTTATGTAATCGATATCACAGTTTACTTAAGTAGTCATAATATTATTACGAAAGGCTGATATACGCAAAAACAACTACGAGGGAGACCCAGAGCGATCCTCTGCTGAATAAATTGATACCTAAATGCCCCCGGGAGAGATCCCGGCAATTGAAGACGATGGAAAAATACGACAGGCTTGTGGAATATATCAACGCATCGTATTAAAAGTAAAAAAGGTTTTAAACAATATTTGTGCATTCAAGAGTGCTACAAAGTTATAAATCCACCAAATTAGCTTTAAAATAAATTACAAAAAATACAATTATTCATAGTAAACTAATTATATATAAGGCTAAATTCAGATGGTTGTGCGGTGTCGCAATTGCTGAACCCTTGCAACAGAAAAGTTATAGTAAAACGCTCGCTGTCCGCGACCATATGAACTGAACCCTAACCGAGTGAAAAGGTTGCTCATAAGAAAGTATATAGCTACATCGTAATCTTAAACCGCATCCTCATTGTACGTTAGGGGGGATTGTGTTCAAATAAATAGCTATTGAGAAAATAAAATAAAAAAACGTGATTTCATTTTGGGAATGATAAATTAAGAGTAACATGGTAAATATTTTCAAATCACACACATTTCACGGTAACCAAACCCTTAACACTTATTTCCAATCAGTTACTAACCCATCCAAAGTGGTTTTCAAATTTTATTTTTACCCTAGAGCTTTATGAAATTCACAAAATATACTCTGAATATCTGAACTTCAGAACAAAGGATATTCACGATGGAATAATGTATCATGGTTTTTTAACGAACATACAATTTTTCACTCTCAACGCCTACAATGAGAACGCCTCAGAAACCAGCACAGAAGGCTGAAGAAAAAAGTCTTTACTTTCCACTTTAAAAGTGCAATTTCAACTCCGCAACCACAATGCAGTATTTCCGAACTCGTATATCCCAAACTCTTTCAAGATTACAAAGTTGAAAGTTTTTACAGGAAAAATGGATTAAGATTTCCTATATCTACCTAATATTTCAGCGTAACGTTAAGTTCTTATGATTTATAGGCTAACTTCTGGAAGTTCTGCATGTCATCCACTGGCTCTTTGCAAAATTTCCTGAAAGGAACTTTAAACTTTTTACATTAGCTGAATGGTGGAGAGTGGCCTGAATACAAGTATGTATTTTTAGAGATAATGTATCTCCGATAATACCAAGGCAGGTCAAATTGCTAAAAACATACTGTTAAAGATTTTCAATCGTGAAACAATATAAAGCTGAATTTTAAGCAAATGGTATATAGATCAGGCATAAGGCCTATTGACCTATGACTAATTACGACTTCATACAAATACGCTATTCGAATAACAGCTGAAGTCTGTCTACGTGTTTGTGAGCATGAGCTTAATCACATTACCGGAAATTCAAAACATCCTTACACCAGAACGCGCCATAAAGCCACGGGCGCTTGTACCATAATTGTGGCCGCAAAATTCCATGTTTGGTGAAATTACATAACGCAGAGCCATTTGCGTAACCCACAGTGATTGTTACTAGTGAATTATCACTTTGCTGCTTTCAAATTAACTTATTTTATGGCACTATAGTTTGTATATTTGGATAAAGTTAAACTTGCGCTCTTTGCAATTGCTGTAATAAAAATGTTTCACAACTTTGTAGAACTAAATAATTAATAAATAGTTTTCGTTGATTAAACTCTGGTAGCTTTTGGAACATTGCATTTAAATCATATCGTCATACACCTATTTTATAATACTGATGTAAAACAAAAATATACACACAGCTGATATATGACGACACAATTTGATATATGACGGATTTTTTTTGATATATTTCGAAAATGTCAATTGAGATTTTAATTTCTTAATTTTTTTATTGGTTGTGTTTTAGGTAATAGGCCCGCAATAAAATCATAAAAATTGCATTGATATCATTGATATATATATATATTGATTGATATATTGAAATTACCAATTATGGTAATTTCATTAAGGATATCAAACAAACACATATTAAGATCTCCGAATGGTTAACTGAATCTGAATTCTATAAATATATTTATGTATTGTTTATTGTTTATTTTAATGTTGGCTTACATACTTATAAAATATATAGATAATTTTATATTTTGTCTGAATAATTTAGTCTGGTACTTTGCAATGTTTTTTTTTTGAAAATGTATTATTAGTTTAAGCAATAAATATTTTTTCTTCTTCTTCTTCTTAAATAAAAGTGAAGACTTTTGTTTTTCGGAATATTACGAAAAATCGTTTTTTTCCCCAATCATTATAATTGCTATTTAACTAATGAGTTACTGCTATAAGCAGGTGTTAAGTGTATGCTATATGCACTTAAATGAATTGTATACAAATGGCATATTTTCCATGAATATTTAAATATTGCAAACATTATTACAGAAAACAAGCGAGATAGCTGCTATCTCTTTTCCTAGTAACAATCAGTTTCCAATAACACTTGGAGCGAAAAAAAGGAGAAACGATTCTGAAAACAAACTGACGGCTTACGAAAGGCGACGAAAGTTAATTTCACGGTTTGTGAATGCTTCTTCAGAACTCATCTCGGCTGAACAATCCTCTAGTCAGTTACCATTAATCAATGACAGGAATATAGCTATAGTTGAGAGTCGCTTCGGTACTTAAAAGCTGGCTACACGATCTGGAACGAGCCGAACGATATACCCAAACAACGTCAGTTCTCGTAGTTAAATGTCTTAACCACACAAAGAACCAGCTTTATTTTTAGTGTAGAATATAATTGTACTTATCATTTATGCTGACGAATGTATCTCGACTCGTACTAAAATTTGTTATTGAGGTGATGTACCTAAAACAGCATAGTAGAAAATATGTTTGTTGATCATATAGCCTGTCTACTCCTTTATAAATGTTTATTAATTGCATAATAAGCAAGATAAACTGTAGCGACTCGTCTGTTCAGCGGGGGTAGTTTCTTGATAGATTGGGAGACTTTAAATCTTAGAAAACCACTACTAATTTATTTGATTAATGGTTAAAAGGCTTATCACGTGGCGGGTTTTTTTTAAAATTAAACAATGGTATTTTAATCAATGTAATATTTTCACCGATTCATTTAGGAACAAACGATAAGTACTCAAGTGTATTACAAATTTCATAAGTTTTATTAGTTTGTGAAAAGGTTACGCCTGATTTGGTTGCGATGATTGCTTAAATATATTTTGCGCAAAACAAGGTTAATATCTTTCGGTTGTATCTCGCTATTCGTTAATTAGATATGTGTGAGAGTGTGAGCCGAAGCAAAAGTGGATGCAATACAGCGCCCTCTGCTGCGCTTACTTCACTCGATATCGAAGATTTGCTAAGACCGCAATCGTGCTTATAAACCCCAAATATTTGTGTTTCTTGTGATTTGGATGGATTCGCTGTCAATGGACTTTGTCTACGCGCTAACCACCACTCCAACAGTGAATTTCAATAATGTGCTTTCTTTCTTGCTCAGAGTTGATTCTTATTCGCACAGTCCACGCAGCTCTAAATGTATCTGCATTTGCATACAAAATATTTTACTGCTGAATTTTTCGCAGATTAGTTTCTTCCGCGCATATATTCGCACTGTGAACATTTCATTGTTATAAATTTAATAATTTTATCAACCGTTATATCTAATTACTAAAACAATGTATTTTGACGTTCTCACAAACCAAAATATGTTCAAATATTAATCGATGGACGTAGAAAAGATTAAGGGAAGCTTATTTTAATTAAATTAACATAATGAACACAAATATTTTCTGAAGAATTTTTGTATATAAAATTTTGTATTAATATAATAAAAATGTAATATGGTTGATTGAACAATTCATATTTTTTCTAAATAATGTGCGTGTCAAAAGTTAAGGAGTTATAATCTAATCTATTCCTAACCTTAAAGTTTGAACTACGATCAATATTAACTGCATAATACGCCCAGACAACTGCCCTCAAAACAAATCTATTGTCAAACTATTGCAAACGTTAGATCCAAGATCTGAATCAGTTTGAGTTTCTGTTGACTGAGCAGTGAAACTATGCAAAAGGCTTGTTAACTGTATATAGAAATATAATAGCAAATAAATTTCTTAAAAAACCTGATAAAACAGGGAAAATTAATAAAATATTTTCTCCGTGTTATAATTGTGTATTTAGATATGTGTGATTAGAGTACGGTTTTAAACGAATATCTGTTATCTGATAGGATATGATACTATCTTATTTCACTAAACCGCAGAGATCTTGGGTGAGGACTACCAAACGATACCGCAAGAGAGATGAAACTGACATTTAATCATAACGTTAACGAGCCCACGTTCATTATCTGCGACTAATTTGCTGGCGTTTCCATAATTTCCTATTAGCTGAATTATACGCAGAGAGACCACAGGGTTTTGAAGATAATGACCGACAACTAACAAGTTTTTGTCAATTTATTTCTTAGTTTAGTATCAAATATACAAGCATAATATTACATCTTTGTCCGCATTAGTCACTGAAGGCTTAAACAAACCGGATGTATACGCATAGACGTATAGCTGTAAGTTCCACTGCAATATAATGTATGCACGTAAGCTAGTCATTGTGGAAGGTTCCTTTACCTAGCATTTACCGATAAGGTATCGGTAAAGCGCATAGCTATATTTAATGAAAACAAAGAATATGCTCCTCAAAAATCATCAAAAACAAATTTGACTGTTTTAAATCTCTCATTCACTATGTGGAATGTCCAAGCTTTTCTTAATTTCACTAACAGTA
The DNA here is from genome assembly GCA_947359385.1 of Chesias legatella. Classification (NCBI taxonomy): domain Eukaryota; kingdom Metazoa; phylum Arthropoda; class Insecta; order Lepidoptera; family Geometridae; genus Chesias; species Chesias legatella. The sequence goes on from OX375772.1 coordinate 5,904,942, forward strand.
GATAGAATAGGTAAATTAATCAAGTTTCGACAACCGAATAGCCCGAGCTCCCGTCCAGAGCGACTTCATTCGAAAGTTAGCAAGAAACTACAATGACATTACAAAGATATAAGAGAGTAGAAAAGACCACCCTAAAATAGCTCAGTTAAAGCTAATTGTGAAGAAATTCTGAGATAAACTTCAGTTCCAATCTGAAAGAAGCTTTGTTGCAAGTTAAACTGAATTATCTTGTGAATTGATGTAGAACCAGGTGAAATTAAACTGCATGTTTATGGCTGTTAGTCCGAGGTGTGCATCCATCTCAACACTAACGGGCTTGTGTCAGTATTTTGTAAATGATTTGGCTTGGTTTATATACATACATATGCAAATAGAAGCAGAAGTAATGCAGAAGAAACAAGCTATGTCTCATACTAATACCGTGAGCTGAGACTTTCTATTTTATCTCCAATTTAAATAACTTCAATTAAAAATAAATAAATAAATGTATATTGGTGGACTTCTCACACATATGAAGCAAACTACGCATAGCTTGTATGTACTATAGGAACCAGACGACTGATAGAATACGTAAGGTATACTTTTTTGCAAATACATACACATAATATATAGTCTCACCCAGAGAGACGAACAAATATATTCGTCTCACAAATGTTTGTCCTGAGTGAGAATCGAACCGACCTACAGCGCAGAGTTAGAAAGCTGTTTTACATTTTAATCTCCTTGCGTAATTCTTTTTTCATGTAGTTATATTTATTCCCTAAGTGTTGTTCGTGTGAAATTAATAACTGCACCAAGAATTTATATTAAACACATTCTCTACTCCTGACCAGTTAGTAAAATTATATGAACTGTGGTCATTATTTGTTGCAAACTGTCGTGGGTCCACAAAATCCAAACATATCAGCCCAACGCTAGTGCTTTCTAAGTGGTCTTCTTTCATTATATGCTGGAGTCACAAACAGCCTGGTTTTCAGCTATATCACACCCACTAATCAAAAACTCTGACCCAAAAAATATATTCACAACAAAACACTTTTCCTTATTACTGTAAACAAGTGAACCGTGCTAGAGGGAAAATCACTAATTGATAGGCTGCGTACCATAGTATCACAACAATATACAGATCAAGTAGGTAATGATATTTGGACCAAAATACCATTCTATATTATGATAGTGTTGTGTACAAGTGAACACACTGGGGGACGAACCATATCACCACTAATGGATCGGCTACGTGCGTCATGCTCTATGTCAATAAATGACCAGCTTTTAATGTTGCCTTTGTTGAAGTAGCCAATTACCATCAGGACGGCAATTACGGAGTATTTGTGCAGTAGCTTTCAGCCGGCCGTGTCGTGAAAACAGTATGTTTCAGTTTAACAAAGGATCGTATGAAATGTATTGTGTGATTGATTCTTTCAACGGGGTTACGTTGCTTGATGGTATTATAATTATTTGATATCGTAAATTGGTATTTTCAATTATTTTTTTTCCGACAGAGAATTATATCACATAACTTTTGAATGTGTTTCAGTTACATTATTAGATTTTATTAACTAAAGCTCATCGATATACAAAAAGTGAGGTCAACTCGGTAATTCACATAAAGAAAGAATATTCGGATAGCGGAATAGCCATCGAAAAAATACAAGAATGCAGCATCGTACGGCACAGAAATATACTTTTTATTTGCTATTCAGACAGCCAGTGTGATTTGGAGATCAATATGTAAATGCACTCGTGAGTGCAGCCCGAAGGCGTGAGTGCATTTTGTCGTAGCATGCGGCTCCATCACACATACTACTTTGATATACAAGTGTGACAAAAATATTTTAAAACACATTTTTTTTATTTTACATATTTATTTATTTATTTCAAATACTCAAAAAAACTTACAGCTATACATATTGTATCACGAGTATCTGTGGAGATCTTAGAAGCTAAGAGAAGGACTGATGACTGATGAATTATGATGAGTGGACGATAACATAATTTTTCTTGAACAATTTCATCTTCAAACGTGGAATTTGACATTGCCACCGGTAGAAATAAAACGAGTATTACTATGTATCTGTAGAGTAGCTTGAGCTGCATTTCTTCTCGGTTTAAATTTGGCCCATTAGCTTTTCCATCTATGACTTGCCGCAGTATAACTTTATATTAATTTCGTAGAAAAATGGATTTCAAATTTTATGCCCTGATATAGGTTTATTACTTGAATTTACGCAAGCGCTCTACTAATTTTAGCACATACACTTGAGAAAGTGTACTTTCAAATCACCTGTACTAGCCATCCTGCCCAGATTAGCGCCTGAAAAAAGTATACTAATGTAGTGGTTAAAAGGATGGCCATTGATACTATAAGAAGCGTTTGTACTGAGGACCATAGAGCCAGAGCCGGCGATTCGTGACGACCTTCTGTCTCTGACTTTGTGATTTCAACCTTGCTCTGTAGAATTTAAATGTGATGCTGCATCGATTACATCCATTTTATATTTATCACTCGACAGAGACATCGTTTTAGGGACTGATTTACATTGAAAGCTGTAATTGAATTGCATAGTTAGAACATAGTTTAGAATCGGTGATTTTAGTAAAGGGAACACGTACCGTAAAATGTATCAATTAAAGTTTCTATTTTATAAGTTAATTTTGCGAAAGTCTAAAGTTTAAGGCGTATTTTTCTTATTCTACCCCACGAAGGGTGGCCCATGTTGCTCGCGTCTTCAGGTGATTACCCATTGGACACGTGTTCCCCGGGTGGTGTGAAGGGGAAACCCAAAGTAGCAGTATAGTACTTGTGCTAAGTTCACCCAGAGAAGTACTGCCACCACACCTGAAAATCTGCCGCCAAGCAGTGATGCACTCAAATTGCTGTGTTCCGGTGGAAGGGGTGCTGGTGAAATTGCAGGCGCATAAAACGCAACATCCCAGCCTCGGGGTGATGGATGCAACGCAACGTGACTTTAGTCATCTGGTGCTATGGTGGAGAGGACTTGAGTCGTATTGCTGTTGTCTTTGGGCAGCGATTGCCACTTAACATCAGGTGGGCCGGCAGATTGTCCCACCAACTTGAATAAAAAAAAGTGGATACACAATATTATCCATATATAATAAAACGTGATCAGTAATGCGTATCAAAACAACCAAATAAATGAATTCATCTAACTAACACGTCAAAATCTAGAGCACAAAATTGATAAATAAAAACTAACTACACTGAGTATCTAAGTCTCAATTAGATATGAGGTTGTTCCAAAGGTTGTAAAAATGAACTGCCTGTCGCTAAATATTTTAAATCTCTATCAAAACATTGTAGCACCAATACCGGTGCAAAATTAAGTGTTATGTCAGCCATATCGCAAGCTCTCGAGCCAAAGAAGGAACAGCGGAATTGTCTGTGAGAATAGGAACTAGTGCTGAGCGAACGTGTCTACGGTCCCTGAGGTATCAAGGATAGACTTGGCGAAGATAGCATGAAAAGCCGGGCAGTGCGAAATATTTAAACTAGCTGGGTTGTCTCAGAAGCTTATTTCCAAGATCGCTATCTTATTGCTAGGAATGTAGGGATGGTATAGTTTATGACTTAAGTAATTCTATTTAAATCATATTCCTGCATCAACCACTGAGATGAGATGAGGTGAGAGTCATCTTAAGTGTCTGATTTTAGAATAGAAAAAGTTTGTTGATAGAAGTAATGATCAATATCAACAAATGGCATATGTCCACAGGCGACAAAGCGCACATAAACCGTAAAATTTTCTTCACTTATTTCGTCCTCCAAGTGTGTCGTATCTTTTCTCTGCCGATTTAATTTCATCTGCGATTTCGAAGTCATACTGATGATACTACGAGCTACAGCAGTGAAATGTTTTGGGAATTTAACGGCTACAACAGAAATTGCAAAGAAATTTTTCAAATCAGTTTTTCATTTGCTAGATTTCATTAAAAATATAAATTAAAAATATGTATCCGGCTAAATCCAGGCAGCTTCGTCGGGCATGCTTTAACGGGTTATATCCCATTGAGTTTGGAACGACTTGCTATGTTTCATTTATTCTTGGACATATCGTTTATAAAGTATAATGTTCCTTAGAGATTCATGCTATGAAGTTTTATAAGCGTCCTTTCTTTCATCTTACTTGGCACTTTAGTTTCATAATGCGTGAGTTGATAGTCAAGTAGGTACTTTGTCTAACTTACTTATATAAAAGTTTTTAATAAAACAAACTGGTTGAGTTTTTTTATCAGTGTTTGTAAAATCATCAATAATCGAGACTTTATAATTGCAAAGATATATTAATATACTATTTAAAATAGATTTTTACATGCATAAAATTATCCTTTGCTTATTACATTAAAGTATATTATGTAATGTTCAAGTGAAATTTTGGAAAAGGCCGGGTCAGAAGGAGCCTAAACCGACGAGCATGCATGAAGAATGTTATGAGAGTGGATGAAGCTAAGGAGGTATGTTAGGATCGTAACAGTTGGAAAACCGTGATCTCTGTCTACACTTCCGGGAAAGAGGCGTGATTTTATGCATTTATGTATGTATATTAAGTAACAAATTCACCAACCAATTACACAATATATCCAAAAAAGGCTATTAGATACTGCAGTTGAAGTGGAAAACCTAGAAAATGCAGGCATCTGCATGGTTCTGCCACTCAACTCATATAATGAGAATCGTTACTTTTATATTAACATCGAGCTTCATCTAACTAAAGCAAAATCACTCATTATTCTTGAATTAACATTATACTGTAACGAATTTTGGTGCTTCAATTTTAAGTAACAATTGTCACCATTTTCTCAAATTGTTAATACATTTAAAATGAGAAATATGTTTCACTTGGGGCGAACAATGATGTTGCATACGGAAATATTAATAACAGTGCTGCAGTGTGTAGAGAGCTCGAAAGCCTGTTATCATGCTCTGAATAATAATGCTTCTTGTGCACAAGTAAGCAAACATTACTCATATATAAAGTGTTCCCCCTTAGTAACACAGGCAATTTAATTTCAGACAAGTAACAGGAAGTACGTATTACCATGGACATTTTTCATTGTGAATTCTAAGTTATACAGATTAGAATAATCTTGAATAAGTCTAGAAACATTCCAGAACCATTCTACATAGTGGATATCAAGTTTCATATCGCTATTTGTTTTTTATTTTCATTTAATATGTCAAAAGTACTAAATGACACGGCTTTTATTCAGCTAATATAACGAATTCAAAACGTAAAGTGAGTACTCTGGCTGTCGGCATGTGAAAATACTTGTTCTGATCTGATGTTTCTGTTGCCAATTATTTCATCAAATAAAAATAAAATTATTAATTGAACTTTAACCAAACCAAACCGTATGAATAATTCAACTTTATGATTTTGCGGAGAAAAGTAATTAAGTTTTCCTTGAGAACTTCACTTGTGGCTGGCTTGCTGTTAATTAATCATCCTTGCCGTCTCCTTTCAGAAATAGGTTAATAAACGTTTGTCCTTTCGTATCCTTTTCATTTCCATTATTAAATAAGCAAATAAATTTCAGAGAGCTTTAATTAAATGCAAAGTTAGTTTTTGCTAGTGGCCCGATATCTCGTTTGTTCGTTTCCACGCGACAAATGCTGAAGATTTCGTTTTCAAACTGACTAGACACGATTTTAAACTAAATGAAATGCTATGCGTTTATTGTTTTCGAGCTTACTAAAAGTTTATATGAACTAGGAACTTCAATTTTAATTTAATATGAGCTTGAAGTAAATTGACTGAACAGAACAGAAAAGGATTGGTAAACCCAAAAATAAAATAATACGATTTCATTGCACATGGCACCTATTAAATAAAAATAAGAATTTATTTATTTCACCCACACACATACATATTTTTAACACATGGTTTCACCCTATTAAGGGTGGAATTTCCCAAAAATGCCTCCTTGGCTAGCGCTAAGTGCCGAAAGGAACGTAAAGTATAATAATACGAAAACACTCGTAAACTTTGTAGTTTCAAAGATTTCGTTGTGAATCATTAAGAGAGTTATTCCTTTTGTATACTGATATATATCTGTCTATAATTCATTATGTGAGATGATAATTATACTACCCATAAAATTGCTTACTTTGCACTATCATGTATGTAATAACTAACGCATAAATATCTCAGCAGTTTTCTCACTATTCAATGGCCTTATTAATATGCAGAGTACGTACAAATTACCCAGGTTAGTAGCAATACAGCTGCATCGTAATGAGTTTTCTGAGATAACAAGGAAATGGATGCAACAATAGGTGCTAGTAACGTTTTCTTGGCAAAATACCTTAGTTGCCTTTTAGTTTACCTGATTAACGAATTTAGCTTTTAATGGAGATATAAACAAAATTCGCATCAAAACGCAAAAATTGATTATGAAACATATCTTTATTGCACATCTGTATAATCGAACCGTTAAAATAAGTGTCATCGGAAAATAATAATAATAATAATAATAATAATTCATAATTTTCGTATAACATTATTTTTTGACCATTCCTTTAATTTTTTTAGTATTTTTTTCACTGCATTAACTTAATTTCGCTAATAAGGATTTAAACTCGAGAAAGATTTTCGCAATAATTTTGAAAATCTTTCTCGAGTTTAAATCCTTATAATTACTAAAACAAATAATTATAATAATTTTTAAATATTATAATTATTAATATTTTTAATTATTTCCTTACAATTATTGTACAAAATGTTTCTGCCGAAATGTTTCTGCTAAAGCACGAAAGTCCAAAGTCTAGTATATTCTCAGTTACTCTCATCGCCAACGCCAGCTTACGTGCGACTACGGACTACGGCGACGGGCTATCATGAGAACGATAGCACCGACTATTTGGAATACCTATGCGCAAGTAGTTTGGTCATTGTTACCTAAATTGCGGACCATTTCGACGTTTTAGTAAGAAAATAAAATAATAGTTGCCGCTCATTAGTGAGACACAAATTATTTCAGAAATATTTCCCCTCTAATTGCAGCATTAGAGGTTGAATGAGCAATTGCTCATTGAAACTTTACAATTGTAGAAGACATTACCATTTTCCTGTATCCTGCTCAGCAAAAAATTAAATGCGAACTAAACATCAAGCAAAGTGACGTTTGTATCGTAAAAAAACAACGTAAGAATTTCATTTTAGTATGCCCATAAATTATTAAATAACATCTTTGAATACATGTTTTATTTTAGGTAAATTAGTGATTGTACCATTCACTCTAGTGCGTTTCCATACTCTATTTTCCAATCGTTTTACTTTCTCACAAATTTCTCCACTTGCGTAAATAAACCTATTCATCTGTGAGGCCAGTAAATTGTAAAAATGTATTATCAGTGAAACAAACCTAGTTTACTGATTTTATGTACCAAAATACGATCTTCACTTTAAACTAAAATCTTATCTTACAATATTAGAGCTTCGCAAATTACCCGAAGCCAACATAGTAGGTAACATATAACTCATTTAGACCGTTTAGTCGACGGCTTCGGTTTAACTGGCGCAAGCCGATCTCACGCGCCATCGCGTATGTTAGATCTATAGCGCGAGAGCTAGGTACACACAAATTATTTTCAAAAAAATATCCTTTCGATATCTATGAAACCTGTAGAAATAGTATTTTTGGTAAATACATATAATTAACACTCAGACACAGAGTAAACATCTTCTTCTCACAAATATTTGTGCTGGGTGGGATTCGAACCCACGACCTACTGGCAATAGGCAGAGTTACTACTAACTAATTGTATTTTATTACATTACATTAATAATTTGTAATAACATTACAAATTAGTTAAATTACATTACATTAATAATTTGTAATTACATTACAAATTAGTTACATCATTATATTACTCAGAACATTATTTAAACATATAAAGTGTACAGTTCTAGCTCTTATTCTATAGTACTCAACTAATTTAAGATAAGTGCTCACGTAGCGCTCAACATTTCGAATGAGTAGGTACAGCACCTTAAGCTTCACTCGCGACAAAATAATGATTTCTGTAAATGGCGTTCGTTTTATCTCTAAATTGACACGTGGTAATGCCGCAAACAATTTTATTTTTTGAAGAACATGTCGCGTTGAGATACTATAGGTACCTGTAAATGTCGACTGCGTGGTGATGTAGTTGGATAGCGCACGGCCACGACGCGACCCGAGTTGCGGATTAAAGTCCCGTTCATGCAGCAATTTTCGTGCCTGAAAACCAGCGCCGGTCTCAGTCGCAAGCATGCTGAGGCATCGACCCATTTGACCGCTATAACAAAATAGGTGGGTAGGTACTTATAATTACTTCTTTGATGTTCCAATTATTATTACAACAGTACGTTTTTGTCTTAAGTGCTTTGTTAAATATTTTTCTTTCTTCTTCGTTCAATTTTCGGATTTGCCTGCCATAAACCCTTACCTGGTTACAAGGATCGTAGTCGCGAAAAAAGGAATCGTCCTTAAGAGGTTTCTGGCCTCTTCTTCACTATGGAGGGTCGGGATGAAGGATCGGATAGGGTCTAGGACAGGAACAGAGAACAGGTCTGAACTAGGAAGCCTTGGTGAACTACTATTACTCAATAACTAATTTAAAATTAAAATTTCTCGGAAATTAAAATTATGCAGTTTAAATACGTAAATATTATAGTTCTCATGCACAGAATCTCAAGTTAGATGACTCTCAATGCCCGAGGGGAATACGAGGAATTATTCGTATAGCTAAATGGGCTATTCTTTTTCGAGCCACGTCTAAATTAGAGGCCATTCGTTTTGTCACCCGCTATATAGGTTCTGGTCCGATAGCGCTTTTACGTAAACGTATAAGATATAATTGATATACGAGAACTGAATGGGGGAAAATAGCTTTTATTTATCATGCTTTGAGCATCCATGGTAAGCGTGGTGGCCCGTAATGATCTTAAATGTTTAATCCGGAGGTCGTAGATTCAAATCCAAGATTACTAACCAATTTGACGTGATGATTTATTTCCTTTCGAAAATATATGTTCACAATACTATGGTTTGATTTAACAATCTTTTGCTGGCAATACAATCGTGCTAAAATTTGGCTCACGTACGTAACTTCAGTACAGGATCTGATGGTGAAGCCAGAAGTTGGCCTTAGAAACCCCTCAACATTCTTAGGCCATGGTGTCATTTTAAAAGTTAAAATTAAATAATATATTTTGTAACAAAAATGTATTTATATATAGAATGTCGATAAGTTCAATTTAATTTTATAACCTATTAAAGACACACATTGCAGCACAATACAACTTCAGCGGAATTGACGGCTCGTAATGGGTATGCGGCTTATAAACTAGGTACTGCTAATACCGAAGCATTAGAACTAACTCATTCGTGGTTTAGCGGTGTGAAGGGTCTTCAGTTAGACGAAATATTTCATATTCAGACTTCATTTCCCAGGGTGATTGACAGTTGCAATTTCATTCTTGCACCACATTTTACTCTTGTAATAGTGTTAATATCCTATTACAAAAGACAAGTGTAAAATAAGTGCCATCTCTTTATCAATATTCAAATATAGTAGCTAGCCCAAAATCTTTTAAATGAACGATGTTCACAGGTTCATCATACGTGCAATACCTATATGGCTACGTTATAATGTAGCAGTAATCATTTACTGAAAGTTCATTATAGCCAGCAACCCCAAAAATAAACCAACATCCCAACCCAGAAGTGACATATTACGAGAATGTCACGAGGACATTCATAAAATCAGATCCATATTTCATGCCATGCAAATACACGAGATACGAGATTTTCCACACCGCGCTCTACATGTCACAAAACAAGCAAAGTGCGCTCATTCCGCGGCAAGTGTTTATACAACATCAATATTCAAAGCCGGTAGAAAAATCTGCCTTCGAGTCGCGTGGAGCTTAGCTGTTCGGTTCCAGGCGTGTTTATGCAGCAAGAGACACGCTCCACTGGTTTCCACGACGACAAAATGCACTCACGTCCCATTCCGGGCCGCGTGCACTCAGCTACGAATGCACTAATATTGATCACAGGATCAATCTGTACCTACCGTGCTTTAAATTTTAAAGCTGCATCTTAAAACGAGGTCGCTGGAAGTCTACAATTTTATATGTAAAGTTAACGGTTCAGTGGGTTTCAGTTATTTTAGAAATGGGTTGAGTAGCTTTTATGACCTGGCTGGAGTTTAACATGAGATTTAAATAGCATAATCGATCTCACCCGAGATGAAGAAGTTGAAGCATTTTCCAGAGTCAAAAGGGTTTGATAAATAGTTTAAAAACTTATAGATGAAGTCTACTTTGTACGTAGTCCCTTATTTTATATATCAGATGAAAATTGTATAAAATAATCTGCCACTTTCGCTGAATGCACGATCTCTGAGGTGGAGCTCAATGATTTACTGCCTTGTTAACTAATAAAACTATCCAGCAATGCTGATACGCTCAGTGAAATATCAGCTTTACTGAGTTTATCAGACATTATCTAATACAAACCTAAATTCACAAAAATACTTGTCTCCATAGTACATAAATGCTTCAAACGCTACACTTATTCCGTATCAACATTTGCGAAAACGTTTTACTATTCGAGGGTAAGAACTTATCCGTGCGGTTCTCATAAAAAGGTTTAGCCCTGAGCGATATCCAGAACAGTGGAGAGTTTTCGAGAGATCCGTTGGCTATGGCTGAAATCTAAGATAAAGATCTCTTTGGTTTTCAGCTTCACGGTTTCTCTGATTATTTCGTCGGTAGCTATAAGATTTTTCTTGACTGTTGGATTCAGGATTTTATTAAGACTCGAAGTGTTAACTGAGATATTCGTGGAAATGGCGCACTAAGCTCACAACTTGTCACATCTACATTCCAAATAGCCCGCTAGGTGAAAAGTGGCCCGTTGTAGTTGCACCTGCTCCTTCGGGGAAAAAGGCCGGAATATATGTAGGTTGTTAGACAACATTTTTCAGCCGAAAACCTAACCTAAAACCTAACAACAGCTTTTCGGGGATTACCTGTCGAGTAACATCTATTTATGTTTTTTTGTCAACATGTTATACTTAAATAAGGAGTATAGAAGTTTTCTCCAGTCACTACGGGATGAAGATTCAAACTATTTTAAAATATCTAAAGATATATCGTTTGCGGTGAATATCTTTAATGTCCAAGCGCATAATTAAACGTTCATGTTTGTATCCAGTTATATACGGTACAATTGGCCATATATTACGTGAAGGTAGCAAGAACATGACCCTATAAACAAATAAGGGTGCGAACGCTGTTTAAAACGCCTGTAGTACCAATATCCAAATATATTTTTGAAAAGTATTCTATTATAATATAGGACTTGCTTGTAGTAAATAGATTTTTTTTTCAGAAAAAATATAAATATAAATGTATAGTTAGTCAAAGTTACCTATGACATAAAAAAGTTGACATTAAAATAACTCAAAGTTTTTTGTTTAAAATTTTAGCGACTTTAAGATCGCAAAGATAATAAGCTCCCTGGACCCACCAATTGTTTCGCTGTCTCGTCGCAGTGCTTTTGATGCGTGGCATTCACTCAAAGAAGTTGCGTTTTATGTATCTAATAAATATTATACGGTTTCCATTTCTAATGAAAAATTTACAATTCCGTATATCTGTTTCAAATTGGCCTTATGGTAAAATCTGGTTTGTACAAAAACATGCTCATTTTCTGTATAAATGTAATTTATACAAAAACATGATCGTTATTATATAAACCCGACTCATGCCAGATCTGAAAACGAAAAAAGGTACACTTAAAAAATAAATAAAGAAATTTATTTTTATTTGTAACAAAAAACATCATTACATCGAAGCACTTAAATAGGTAACATAATAGTCAATGCTTAACTGAACTGACTAATAGAAACGCTGAGGTTGCTCAAATATAATTATATATCATGACTAAAACCGATTTTGTGTTATTATGTTATTACGTGTCCTATGTTCTTGCATAGTTTTCAGTTCGGGAAACTGGTTTAATCACGCCTCGGAAATTGAAATAATGAACCAACAAGACTTCTCGATGGATCACAACAGCTCGCTCTCGCTACACCGTCGAAGAACCCTAACCCGTCGTAATGGCTGAAGGTAGTATGAATTGAAATTGCTTTATTAATACAAGGGAAATAATCCAGGGAACCGCAGCGTTGCGAACCGTGCCCATGGGAAACAGATTGTTTGTGCCATGATAAATGATTGCCCAGACATTTTTAACACATATGCCACATTTACATCACCATTTTTGCCTAACCGTAACATTATTTGATCTTATATTAGATATCTTGGTGCATTTTATTGTGTCACGCACTGCAGCTCTCGTGAGACAGACAGGCTACGTACAAGCGTAGTCCGTTAACGTACATGCGTAGTCCGTCACGTCACATTGGCGCATGCAGTGATGTTTTTTTTAAGTGAATTATTTACGGTACGATCTGATGACCCACCTGATGTTAAGTGGTAAACTCTGCCCATAACAAACTTTACGACTTGGGTCCTCCTGATGTTTTATAGATATTATCAGTCGTCAAGATTATACGAATCAGTTTTCATCGAAACCAAAAGATAATATAAATCTGCAGTATATACTAAACAATAAATAGAAAACAATTGTTTGAGACAACATTTAAAGTGGCAGATGTTTACATATGAAGCGGGTTAATCAATTTGCAAACCGAAATATCACAAATCGTGAAAATTCTTAATCTTCGGATATAGGACAGCGGGTGTCGTGTGCTGCGGTTTCAGTAAACGCTACTCCTGGCGTTACGCTCTTTTACACCCTTCCAACTCCAAATCGGACGGGCCAATCAAGGCAAGCCGAAGGTTAGGGGCCTCTATTGACCCCGGGGAGATCGGACTCCACGGTGCTACCACGCAGTTTTTATACAATTTTTGTCTGTCTGTCTATCTGTCTGTTTGTTCCGGCTAATCTCTGAAATGGCTAGACCGATTTTGATGGAACTTTTACTGGCAGATAGCTGATATAACAAGGAGTAACTTAGGCTACTTTTCCGAGGGGTAGGGGTGCGTGATAAAACCGAATTCCACGCGGATGAAGTCGCAAGCAACAGCTAGTTACATAATAAATTTCAAAAATCTTCTATCTCTTCGTACTTCTAAATGTCTTTCATTCTGAAAGTATCACGCACTGCTCGCTTCGAGCACGCGCCGGGCACGCCTCGCTTAAAACACACTCAAAATTCTCTATTAAGTTAATAAAACAGTGTTTGTCTCCTGGACACTGAGCCGTAACTGTCCGTAATTACGCCGCGGTGAGACCGTGCGTCTAAAAACTTTTCAATTTACTACTGATTTCACTAATTAAATACCGAGCCATGTTAAGTAAACAAGTAGTCCTCATTATCAGCTATGTGAGTAGTAGAATACTTTAAAAAACCTTTAACTGAATTAATGTCACGTCCGTCCTAGCGATCTGAGAAGCAAGGTGTGGTTTTAGTATCGTATACGCAAATGTTTACGTGATCTAAGCAAATATTTGTCTCGTATCTGGGTGTCGTGTTAATAAGGAACTTGTTGTTTCTAATCACTAATTTATGTCAGTAATGTTAACTCATTAGCACTGTATTCGCACCTGTATAGAAATAAGAAGCGTGTTTTCTTCTTCCGAATTATTTTGTTAGGAGGAAAATGTTGGTGGTAAATTTATTAAAAACACATTTTTGGATGGAACTCTTGTCTATAAGAATACGTTTCATACAATTTTTGATACGGGTGCGCTATTGATTAATAAGCTTAAAACATAATTAGTAGCAATATAATAGATGTTTTTTTATTGTGACTGCATGAACAGAAAAACTAGAAAAAACATTTTATTTACCTTTCTGAAACATAAACAAATATGGCATAGAGACAAAAAACACAAATAAAATCTTCTCTCACAATTACCCATTTAGATTCATACTGTCTCGTTTTCCCGGATGTAGGCCCTGGAGTAGCAAATCACTCGACGAAGGAATCCTTTAAATAAATCACCGTAAAAAAGTGAGAATTCCCTTTAGATAATGCCGGCTTACAAGGGGAAATTAATTAGGTTTACTGTTAATAATTATTTCGCAGAAGGGCCCGCACAGCCAAATTATGACAGCCAGTTTATTCCTTATATTATAACACCATTGTCACTCTGAAATAATAAAAATTAATTCATGAATATTTATTGACTTTGGTCTACTAACTACAGGTAAGTTAAGTTTCATTCGGTTTTTAATTTACTTTGTTACATCAATTAGAAGGTACGTATTGTTGTATATTTATATAATCCAGAAAAAACTTGCAAATTTCAGATCAGAATGCGATCAGTTTCCGCAAACCTGATCAAATGGTCACAACAGAATAAATTTGATCGAGATAATAGCTAAGGAAATAACTCGATCGCTTCTCTCCTCTCATCTTGGTCTTACTACAACTAAGTAAAGGAGGACCCAAGTAGTTTTAATTTTGCTATTGGCAGAGATTACCGTTTAACATTAGGTAACATATAAAGCTTGCTAGGTTTTTCGGTCGTTTGCTGCTTGTTGCGCAGCGCATCTGCAACATCCCAGTAAATTCTGCAGCCAACAACAGCCCTAGTTCTGACAAGAAAGTTGCTGGTGGTTTATTAAAATTACATCGAAAGTAAAAGCGGTAATAATTATTCCCTGTGGCAGGTCTAGTGAATAATTCGCCTCCACTCTCTAGGGGCCAGTCCTTGTTAATTAATCGTCTAACTAGGTGGTCTCATGCTCTGGTTACTTACCACCCGCTTGTCATGAAAACTTATAATGGAATAAACTATGACGGGAGAAAAATATTTTCCCACGTATTTTATAGGTCATCAGTGCCAAGAAAGTTTCATGCTTGTTTTTGACATTTTGAGGCATATTTTAGTACAATTGTAAAGATTTTTAATAAATACAGTTTGACGCTTTTTTATGTGGCCTATAAAAACAGATAAAAAACTACAAACTATTTTCATTCTAAGGAGATAATGGGAAACTAATACTTGTGAAACTTGTTTCGTTTACTTCCAACCAAATCACCACATCTCTCTGTTTTTACGATTCAACTATATGTGTAAATTATTTTATTTTATTCTTAAACTGAACTTTGTATAACTGATTCAAATAAAGAATCAACATTCTTGTTTATAGCGGTCTATTTTTGTATAAGGCTCATTTCTTAACTTAAAACATCGGGGCATAATCACAATGCAGTTAACAAACAGTAAGACCATAAAATATAGAGCTGTGTATTCAGCCGTGTATACACTTATGTATACACTTACGGGGGCTATCTTTAATCCTGAGGATTTACAGTACTGCACGACATAGTTTGCAGTCAACAGTTATCAGCTGTCAGTTTGTATGGCAAAAATAAATGTGGATATGACAGCGATGGCACATATACTTGCAACTGACAAAGTCAAAGTCATTTGACTATTAGTCTAGCTGCAGCTGTTGTTGGAGTCATGCAAACTGCCATTTAACAGCATATAAAATGTTTTGGGATGCAACCACCTGGAGAGAAACTTTTTGATGTGCAAATAAGCATGCCATTATGCATGGCGCCCATATAGCACGCCAAAAAATCAAACTCCGTACGATTGATGAGCATACCTCACCCAGCAAACAGCATACTAGAATGTTGGTGTTTATACGATCAAGTATTAACCCTTATCTGACAGTCCGTAGACAAACAAACTCAATCTGGTGATAACTAGACGACATTACGTGTTCATTCGATGGCGGCTTACGTGTAGTGACGGCAGCTTACGATCAAAAGTAGGTAGTGGGTTCAAAAGATCGAGCTTGCGGCCAAAAAAATCGTGGTAGTTAAAATGCACAGCGTGCTACTACCACTCTTAAATTTCAATGTTTGCCTCACTTCAGTGTATATAAGTGTATTCCCATAGTCTTTAGAGCTAGTTAGCAATCCAGGTGTAGCGTGGCATCAGCTACTATTAGTAACCTCAGATTATAATATTTACTTAGTCAAACGTTATAAATGTTACGAACACTTGATTATTTTTATGGCGTCTCTTTTCACGTAGATTCTAATGATGTAAAGGTAAATATTATCCAAATAGTTGCGTTCACTCATTTGTTTTTACTGTGTAAAATCTATACCGTTGTGCATCGTTAATAAAAGGAAAAAATAAGATAAACCTCAGCCATCCCGGTAAATTGACCACTTTTTCACCTTAACAGTATTTGCAATGTTCAGTAAACACAGTTATGTTATGCACAATGTTCAGTTTTACCGTGAAGAGAAAGCGTGAAATGAATGAATCCCTCCTTTGGGGGTTTCTTTCTGTTCTTCTTCATTGAGAATCAGATAGACGTTGAACAAGCTCCAGCTTAGATAAATGTAAGAATCATCTTGTAATTTTTAAGTAGACTGTCGTTCCAAGTTATTTCTTTAAGTATTCAGTGGAAATAAAGTTTACGTCTATTGCCTGTACAGTTGTTCAACTTTACTTGCTTAATTATTGCAACATAGTCCGAAAACTAACAGGCGCTTGAGATTCCAGCGTGATAAACCTTTTTTCCTTAGTAGCTAAGTAATACTTTAAAATGATGAATACTCAGTGGAGTCGTGGGCTTACGATCGAAGGAAGAGAGTTTGGTTGCGAACTTGTATTAAAAAATAAACTTGAGCTAAGCTAAAATAACCGGTGAAAGAAAACATAGCAAGATTTACGTAGGATAATTTTCTGGCTGGCTACCACCACAAGTCAAAAATCCACCTGCAGATTTTGACATCTACATTGTGAAGGTAGTGGGTTTTATCATACGTAGGAAAAATATTATGAGGAATATAGATGTTAGTTTGTTCTGGTTTCTATTCTAAAAGCTACGCTTACTTTGAAGTTGGATGGCGATGTGTGAAATATTCAAGGATATTTATTTATTATTTAGCACTTTATTCGACTGCGTGACGGCCTTTGGGTGGCATCACTATTGGTCACTATTAGTCTCTTAATTTTAGATTAAATCGCTACCTTAAATGTACTATAAGTCGTAACTTTTCTCCATGGGGGTAGGCAGTTCCTCAGTAGGTCACTTTTTTGTGCTTGAGATACAATATTGAGGAACTGTTGAACCACCATTATTTTCACACGAATAACGTTGCTCTTTGAAGGATTTAATCCTTACAATTTGGTCCTTAAGCCAAAATATTATACAATAAAAATTACCAACAAATTGACCTCTTATAACACTTTTAACGACTTAAAAATATCAATGTAGCCAACGTAGAGAGAACAGCACCCGACATCAATATCAGGCGCACCGTTTGCCGTTAATAGGCAATAGTGAGACTCGTTTGTTTCACAGCTTTTTTGTATCCTAAATACACATGAAGATACTTTTCAAAACAACATTTAAGAAAATAATATAAGTAAGTGTTTTTTTTTTTCAATAATCTGTGTATTTTTTTTATTAAGTGTCTAGGCTAATAGGTACTTCTGTGTGAGGTGGGCCATTAGAAGAGACGGACCACCTTAAAGAAACTACTAAATCGATTGCATTTTTTTGAAGAGTACGCTAATATGTTCCTGTAAGCCGTTTTTTTATATATAATTATGTAAACAAATATGCATTTGTGTTATTACATTTTATTTTTAAAGGTTTTGGCAGTCACATATTTTTTCAGCGAGCACATGAGGGGCAAATCTGCGCTGGCCGAAGTTAGTATTAAATACAAGTTTATCGAATATGCTCAAATACATAGTCCACTAAAGATGTCCAACCTGAATATTCCTCAAACTGACCAAAAGCTATAATATTTTTTAACACAATTATATCCTGGAGAATTCCTGTGTCGCAGGTGGCATGGATATAGACAAATAATACGACACAAATATCGAAAACCGAGACCGAAGTGGTCCATCAATACACAAATTGCATAGCTGGTATTCGTCGCTTTGCATGTATAAATGAATGACTGAATTTTTTAAAAAACTAATTAAGACAAGTACAATGCTCGATCTTGTTGCTACGAAGCGATTTCTTCCTGACAAAAAAGATTCAACATTTCATTGTACCCGTTTCTTATCATTAATGGAATTAATGGAATGGATTTTATTTATTTTGATTTGTAGCAAAGCATAATTATACAAAATTATATAAATGAAGCCTTTGGGTGTGTGAAATTTTAATTTTTGTTTCTGAATAAGTATTCAAGTTAATTAGATAATTGTGTTTTTACAAGCCTACAAATCTTCAATTTCAATTTTATTTGAAAATATATTATTTTCGTATGTTCGAAAAAAATGTAAGTCACCGACTAACTAATTTGGGGCGCCGATGCTGCTAGCACTTTTAGGGAACGGTAAATTAGATTCTAGAGGAACGTGACTCGGTTTACAATCACTAGTACTGCTTGTTCGGCTCTAAAATATATTAGCCTCCAATATTCAAACGCCAAGCTTATTGAAATTTTATAAAATGTACGTTGAGGCGGTGATCTCTAGGTAATGTGTTTCCAATTCACGATTGGCTAACTACATCGGTTTACTTAAAAATCTGCCTGTCACCACAGTGATGGTTTGTTCTGGCTGCCTCTTTTTAGGCTCATACTACGAGTCGGGCTTCGCTATATTGCCATATTTGCCGCTTTTGCCGATTTTTCTGATGAAAGAACCATATCCACCATATATTAATATTATTCTTTCTGAAACAACATTCTGTTTAATTTATGCCATCTGAATCACATCAATGTAAATGAATAAATAAAAAACAGTTTAATTCTGAAGGTAAAAAAGTTTTAAATATGTTTTCAAACAATTCAATGTTTGAAGTTGAAACATTGAGCACATTGAAGTATTTTATAGGGAGACTAACGTTTTTTTTGTATAACGAAATGAAATTACCTAAAATGAAATGAAGTTCGATCTCAATCGTTGCAGCTAGCTAGCAGCTATTAAGTAGTAACCCTATCGCTGAAATATTCATAGACAGAGAAAGAAAGATATTCCTGTCTCGTTATCTTAGGGTAAGTTCGTTAGATAGAAAGAAAAAAGAAAGAAGAAAGAAAGAGTATTTATTATGCCTTAACCAACAATGCAAATTTATAGACTAAAAAAACACATATTAAAAACTAAAAACAGAATACTGTGTGACGCAACTGACAATAGTAAATGGAATGTGTTGAGTAGGCAAAAAGGGTCCCTGCCTCAGCATAGTGCTGCACACCCTGAAAGAGAGAGCACAGCGCTGGTTTTCAGGCAGGGCCCTGGAAAATTTTAACAGGCATCCCAATTTATAGCAGAGTAAGGTCAAAGATCTGATGAGTTATGCGAGGCACACTCTGATCACCGTTGCCTCAGTGCATACGAGATGTGCTTAAATTGATAGAATACGAATGCCCTCTCTGAGTCAAGAGAAATAAAAATGTCCAATCATTTTAGCAGCACAAAGTTATTATTTTAATGGGAATAAAATAAGTAATATCAAACTCTAAGACACTGGTTTGTCTAATTTATAAGCATTCAGTCTGAATTTGGCTAATCCAATTGAGTATACTCGTTAAATAATTTTAATCAAATATTTTAAGCCTAAATTTCTAAAGCACATCTGAATAGCATGTAATGGTAATGTTTTTCGTAAAATATATAATCAAAACACAACATAACAACAATTTATACGAGTAGATAGGAATTGCCGGTTCCCCGACACCTAAAAACCAGTATAAGATGATCTCTCGTTGTGAGTGTTTTGTATGTGTTGATGGTTCATGTTATGCTGGTTTTTGGTGTGAAATGTGTGTACGCGGATTCTGCGACCCGTATATCAGTATAAAATGGAGCTCTGTTTGTATGGTTGAATGTATGTAGCGTGGGGTCTATGGTTCACGTTATGTTGGTTTTTCGCTGTGCGTCTCGCTTAGTAAGCGAGGGACAGGTGTGATAAGAATGTGGTGACAGGGGTCTCACGTTATGTTGGTTTTTCGCTTAGTAAGCGGTGATGTTTTTCGGCGGGACAGGTGAGCCGATTCTCCGATCCGTATAAAATGGAGCGAGGGGTTATCGACTGCGACAGGATGTGATAAGAATGGTGTAATTTGTGCTATTTGTTGAATTGTTTGAGAGGAGGACAGACGTGATGGGTCCATTGTTTCCATGTTATATATTAAAATCGGCGCGTTTGGAGAGTTTTGCGGATTGGCCATTGAATAATTGCCAAATACCTGAGGAGTTGGCTGATGCTGGTTTTTTCTACACTGGATGTGATGATAAAACTCGATGTTTTTATTGTGGTGGTGGTTTAAAGGATTGGAAAGCGAACGATGATCCTTGGTTGGAGCATCGTCGATGGTTTGGTCGGTGTGCTTATGTGTATTTTAAATTTAGCGATAAGGAATCATTGTGTAAGGAGAGGCGTGGTGGGACGAGGAGGATTTCTATTTAGAAATAAAAAATGATTTTCTGTTGAATAGTTATTTTATTTTATAATGTCCCCAAGCTAGAGTATTAATATAATCTTCTGGACAAATATATCTTTTATCATCATTGCCGGAGATAACTTTTTTTCTTACAACTTTTGTATAAACATTGTGCTTATCACTAACAAACGTATGCATATTATCATAGAGTTTAAAATCTAGAGCAAGAGCATTTTTATAATTTTCAAACAGTAATTTTCTAACAATTGCAGCAGATATACCTTTGTTTTTCTTAATGGTTAAATCACCTTGTAAAATGTAGGTGTACATTTTTGACCGTAAACCTATGAACTCTTTGATGATGCGACCATTGCTTTCATCTTTCATTAAACCAACCACCTTCTTATTGACTAAAGGGAGATTGTAGACATTATCCTTTGGGAAATCAGAGGTGTCAAATCTGGTGTGTAAATCGCATTTAATGTCTTCATAAAAATTGTTTGTTTTAATGTTGTAGATAAAGGAATCGGTGTCTGTGTAGAGTAATTCTATATTTTGTTTATATTTAGGTAGCATATAGGAATAGTGAAATTCGTACATGACATGTTTTGAAAGTTCCAGAACAGTGAATCCAACGTAAATAGGTTTGTTATACGTTATTTTTGTTTTATTCATTTGCACTGCTGCCAAGTTTTCAGAGAAGATTTTACAACTATGAAAATTAGGAAGGGATATATATCTCTCGGCACCATATTTACATTTGGTTTTTGTTTTCTGATCATCCCAGCTATTGCATAGTTTAATGTCAACTCTTTTTGCAACATTTTCTATAGTTTTACCAAAAACAGCGTTATTCATTAGTTTATAGAAATCTTTTTCAAATGAGTTGGTAGCTGCTTGTCTTTTGTATGTGTTCAAATCTATGTAAGATCTGAGCCATGGAGACTGTTGGAAAGATAAGATTCTATGAATTTTTTTACAAACTAATCCATTTTCAATGCATTGTTTTAAATACATATAGTGAATTGTGTAGTTTTGTTTGTTGTTGAGAGTTAGTAATAGTTTTTTAGTTTTACCATTGGGTGGGGCTTTTTTTTCAGCACAAAAAGGATAATCGTTGTGTAAATCATGTAGGGAAGATGGATAATCCAAGTCCACTTCCAAAATGTAGCCGATATCTGAATCGGATCGTTGAGCGAGAATGTCGAATGTTTGTATTTCACTATCGCTTAACCAAACAAAATTAGAATGAGGTAGATGTTGACGCATAGCATGACCATACAAATTATTAACATCCAAGTACATTATAAAATTACGTTCCTGTTGCGGTTGATGCATCTTACTTTCGGTGGGATCTATAAATTGATTATTGGATTTAGCATATCGTTTTGAAACTTGACTGATGCCACCTCGAATGCCTGATTGTATGAATTGAATCATTTCATAATTGGTAAGAAGTTCAAGATTTACACCTGTCTCTTTTAACATGGCATCCCACGAGAGGCTAGGTGCTGTGAGGTATCTACATGGATCTAGTTTATACGCAGCCAAGCAAATATTGCGGAAGTTTTCAAAAACTTCAACCAACAGTAAAACATCTGTTTTCAGATATAAATCAGAGTATTCCCCCAACGAGTTACATTCAAATTTTTCCCATACCTTTTGTGCGTGTAGATAATCGCAATCGGAAATGTGTGTTTGTGTTAATTTACTGTAAAATGATTGTTTACTGGGCAAGGATGTTTCTTCAAGCTTTGTCCAACAATCTATGTATTCGTATGGGAATACTCCTTTTCGTGTTAAAAGGTTCATTTGTTCGGGCTTTGGAAAGTAATGAGGAAGTATTTTAAATTGATCAGCTGATAGATTTTTTGCTAGCTTCTCCAAACTGGTTGACATGAACTTAAATGAATCTACGAAGCGCACAGTGATATTTTTAGAGGAGGAAGCATCATCCTTATAAAAATCTATATTTTTACTGAATGAAATATACTTTTCCTTGTGTTGAGGTATGCATCTAATATCATCCCCACCTCTAGCAGCTAGTTCATTGATAAACAAATGACTGTCATATCCGCTGAGATTATGAAAAAATAGGGGTACATAGTCTGGTTTTGTATATTTCAAGTTACAACTATTATGAGCTACACCTCTGATTTTTCCCGTAAAATGACAGTGATCAATGACTTTTTTGTCTGTTGGATTGATTGTAAAATCTTCATTACAAATGTGGCAAAAAGGTGATGTTAATAATACATTATGTTTTTCAGTTAAATCTTCACAGGGAATTTGCTTGGAAAAAATTCCTGCAATATGATCAAGTTCACAATAGATGGAATCAACAAACTTTTTAACACAATCCTCACCACGATACATGACAAACTTTGACAGTGACTTATCATAGTTACAGTGTACATAATACCCAAAGCTGTGTGGTATATGTTTGTGAGTGTAATAGTTACTTACCCCCACCCCACTTGAGGTTTCAACGGGGCTTAGTATTGATTCTGAATCAGCATATATTACAAATGGGATGGCAAGTTGATGGCTTATATTTTTAAAATGTAGGTATTTGTCTTCGGTGGAGGGCAGTTCTATTAACGCCTTTTGACAACCTATTCTCCTATGAAGTTGAAATTTATCCTCACTCTTAAAACATTGTAGACATCCATCGCAAAAATGTAGATGGTGCTCATGTTTACTAATTTGACAACTAAGCAAACGAGATAAGTTTTTTATCCAACAATAATGCGACTTTTTGGGTTTTCCATCTTCATAGAACAATAGATTAACATGTTGTTTATAGGTTTTTGAAGATATAAACATTGGTGTAATACATTTTTTTACATAATCAACACCGTACACATTCACTTTAACTTGATTTAACACTTCGAAACGTTTGATTCCCTTCGCACACACTGGTAGAGATATTCCATCTGTTTTCAAGACAGTCTCATAAGGTGGATAAGATGATACACGAAACGAATTTGAACTGGTTGGTGGTGGATAAAGAGCACTCACTATAGCCCAGAAAAAACATGCGTTATCTTTGTTCTTCACATTTATACAGGCCGATTTGTTTCGTATCCAAACAGGAAGTGGTATGTAAGAGCTGGCCGTTAACGGGGTGTGTTTATTAATATTCACATCTAAGAATTCAATTTTTTCCAAAGCCCATCCGCTATCCTTTTCTTGAAACTCTTCACATTTTCGCAATATATTTAAACAGATATCTTCATAGAAAGAGGATAGATTTGACGAAAGGTCCAAACTCACATTCTTTGTGTTGAATGATTTCAGATCTCTGATTACCTTTTCTTCCTCATTCTTCTTCTCGAATATTACAAATGTGCAAAAAAGTTCAAGGTTGATTTTGATGTGTTTATAGGTTTGCAACTCAAGCGTGAGTAACTGACATACCTTTTTTGCTGCACCATTCAAGTACAGTTTAGGATCTAGAATTGTTGAGGATCCATTGATTCTGTATGATATGATTCTACACTGGAACGCTGAATCTATAACGTATGTAAAGTAATCATCACCTGAATCTTGTTTACACAACAACTTGTGACGTTTTGTTCTCGAGTGAGTAATTAACTGAGTTTTTTCAACTTTAACATTACAAAAAGGACACTCATACATTATTAGAAAGAAAAACAACTAATCACTTTGTAAAAATAATGTGATACTGATTCATAATTGTTTGACGTGTTCCTTTTTATAACGTGTTTAGCATCGTGGAAGGGATGTGGTTAAGATAAAAATAACATATACAGCAATAATTTTATTTCATATAATCTTAAATTAGACATGAGAAAAACATATGCTCTAATGTAAAACATTTGATTTCAACATCTACAAGTGAAGTTTTATCATAGATACTATCTATAAGAGCAGAGGCTTCATACAATGTTTTCACTTGATTAAGCTTAAATCTTTTTCTAAAGAAATTCATACGGTTTTCATAGATGAATTTAGTTTTATATAATTGTTCAAGACGCAAGTTAAGACAATTCATGATTTGATACATATACCACCACTCATCACTACATAATTTTACTAATTGTTCTCCATCATGAATCAAAATAAAGTTTTCTTTTACTTCTCCTTGTATATTTATATAAGTAATCGCTTGTTGTTGTTGTTGTTGCATCTTCAGCGGTGGTGTAGAACCATTCTTGAAAAATACTGATATATCTGCTATATTTTCACTTGTGAATATCACATTCCAGTCTTCTTTAGTCAGTTTTAAGCGATTGTTGAAATTAATGCACACGTCCAATCCTGTATTAGCATGATTCGATGGCTTCAAAAATGTTGTAATGTACGGTATTGAGTTTGAACCGATGTGATACACATTTTTACAAAGCTCATAGTAAAATTGTGGAATTGATGGCGCGTATGAAGGTAACCAACTACACATCTTGTCGGTGAGGGTGTCAAAGAGAAACTGAACTGAACTGAACAGAACAGGTCGGTTAAACAGATCAGACCAAATCAGATCAGATCGGTTGAGCAGATCAGAACAGATCGGTTTAGTAGATCAGAACCAACACTTGCAAAGTTGGTATATGTTTTTTCTTAATTTGTTATTTTTCGAACTGATTTAGTTAGAATACTATACTCAAATAGTGAGTCATTTATGATTAAACAATAAGCAGTGGTATCACTTGGTAGAGACTTTTTAAACTCCATCTCCAGTTTGATGTCGATAGCACCGCCACCTGAGCGAAGAGAATCACTTTGTCTGGAGCAGTCTATGATGATTAAAGGTGATTTTGTTTTAAAGTGAGGCGGATCTACTTGAATATTTGAATTCTTCGTTGCGTAATATTCCCTTTTAAAGTTACTAAACGCTTGATACAGAAGTGAGTACACACCCTTTTCAAAATCATTAGCGAATGAATCATAGGGGTAGTACTGAGAATTAAGATATAGACGAGCGTTATAAAAGTTGCTGTGATCAAATAAACTTTTATCTTTAGTCGCATCATTGTTGCGTAAATGTTGAAATCCAAGTATAATAAAACGTGGTTTCTCCAACTGAGTGCTAGTTTTCACTGTCCACACATGTTTCTGTGATGTCGGTAGCACGGGGTACTCGTAAAGATCCCACGTTCTAAATGCTATGGGAATCGGGATGTTACCTTCCACATACTTCAATAAACGGAGTTTTTCTTCATCTGACACTTTAACTATAGGCATTCGCCATACAATACGAGATATGTTTATGTCAACCTTTTTAGCTGCATCCTTGGTGATAATAGAGTTCAAGTTTGAAGAACTACGGTTCAATATTAGTTCATGCTTCCCATTCACAATAACCTTGTTGTAGTCCTCGGCGAAACCTAACAAGTGACGAAGTGGAATGGTGAAACAGAAATCTCCATCAAACTCTTTAAAACCACTTAAATTCCACCCACTATTTTCCAAGGCTTTACTCTCATCCTCACCATAGGATGCTAATCCTTTCATTGTAGTGGCAATGCCACAGTTCTTGGTTCTGTCAATCTCTACACCATTCAATTCATACCGTATGTCTTGGAACAGGAATGCCGCTGCATTATTAACGAATGCGGAATTTTTAATATTCCCCTCAATTATCAGCTGACTCTCACATGGTAGAACAATAGCATCTGGATTGTTGATGGGGATACGTATTTCATCGTTGTTTTTATACGATTCGTTGAAGGGTGTGTATGAGTGATACTCAATACCCTCAATGCTGTCATCGAAAAGCACGCTTTCTCCAATATTTAGCATTGACGATGTCATTTTTCTTTATTGTTATAGTAAACGAAATCCTAGAGAGCGTAAAAACAATATGTTATCTTTTGTTAATCGAAGACTCTTTTTTACCCGTTGTGGAGATGCTATCTCTTCCGCGTTATTGGAAAGACTATAGTTTTGTTGTGTTTCACCCTTCACTTTATAGATAATCATGATGATGACGTTATCTTTTTGATGTGTAAGCGAAGTGATATATTTTCGTTTCTGAAATTAACAAGATTTCCTTGTTCGTTCACTATGCGCACTTGAAGATTTTGTATTGTATTAATCTTCAACGGTAGATAAACAAGATGCGAAGGACACTCGATGATTTGAAAGCCAGGCGGTACCGATGGAGTAAACTCATGTAACACATGCGATGGTTTGTTGTTGATGAATGACCCTCGTATAATACTGCACTCTACTCTTATAGAATTAGTGATGAGTATATTAATTGGTTCATCTGATATATGAACATGTTTTTTTGGTAGCATTCTTTTGGAGAAACCAAAAATACGTCCAATACTGTTTTCTTTTTCAAAATGTATGTCATAGGTGGGGGAAAATAATATACATTTCATAGTGTTTGTATTGGTTTCCATGTCAATCAACTTGTTTGGGTCATCACCTGCTTTCTTAACAAGCTCCTTATTCAGACACTGTATAATATCATCCAGTTCATAGGAGCCTTCAGGAATTTTAATTATCTCATTTCCAAAGTGAAAAAGATTATTGCTGCTATCCACATTGGGTATTGAATGAAAGGTTTTAAAGTAAATCAAAGCACATTCATATTCACCTTTGCCCAGTTCAAGAGATGGAAAAAAATCAACATTCAACGTGGAATCATTACCACTTAGCGATATGGTGAGAGACATTATCACCATACAATGTAAGAATGTGGAATGAAACTCTTCTCTTAATTTCAACATTTATATATTATTTAAACATATAATCACAAACATTTGATAGGAAACGTAAACATAAGTGACCGCAGTTATATTTTTTATTTTTCTGAATATTACTGTAATTATACAAAATATTAGTGGTAACACCATTTGACATATAATCGAAAAACTCTTGTGGAGGTTTTAAATCTCCATAGCTGTCAAAGTATTCACAGTGTTGATCTCTTTTCACGTATGCTACCCAATGTGTTCCAGGCCCTTGTGAATCGTCTAAATTAACGATCCCCGTCTCATACCTCCATGGTTTTTCTCCCTTGTTGCGTAGATCGTCTCGCATAAACACACCCCGGAAATGGGGTATTTTTAGTTGTTTAACATATTTCACTATTTCATAATCAAGGAGAGCACGATTCGGTAGGGCTATATCTAGTTTTTTTGATATGGTGTTAGATAAAGACCCATTCCTTTTTTGTATGGTGCCATATACATGCCCCGCCCTAAAGCATGTGGGATAGAGTCTTTGGCATTATTCGGATTTTTCTTTTGAACCATTTCATATATATTTTTAGCGGCAGTTGTTACCCCACCAGCTAGAGATCCTGCAGCCGCCAACGCCCCGAGGATTGGTATCAATGGTAAAAATCCACCCTTTTTCGGTAGAGGTATAACTCTCGGATGATGATACTCCGCACCAGCGTGTTTCATAGTTTTTTTAGCAGCTTTTATAGCGGCGCTAATCAATTGTTTGTTGGTGGGTTTAACCTTATTTTTTTTATTAGAAATGCGCTTTTTTACAGCTTTACGAGCAGCTGTTATGAATTTTTTGAAATTCACCCCCATTCCACGTTTCACTTTGAACTTCATTATTTTGTTGACTCCAAGCGCTAATAACCTCTCGGGTAAACTATTTGACTCACGCCAACGCCTTTCCGCGGCTGATGCCAACTCTATATCAGCTCTATGTCGGTTCTCTAAAGATGTATTTTGAGCGTATGCAATATCGTGCAATTTACACGCTTCATCCAAAGGATTAATACCAACGTCACCTCTGTTTAAACGTTTTTCCAACCTGGTCCCAGGTCCGCAATAATTATAGCCGGGGAGATGTAATTCAAAGGGTAAATGATTAATGATTTTATTAATCAAACCACTTCCTATCTTGTTAGAAGCTTTTCGACAACTGATGCGATTGCCATATTGTACAATCATTTTTAACAATAATAAAGCGTTGAGTTGACAACAGTCACACTGTTGTTACCGCTCTAACCTACTTAACACATGTGCAAGCGTAATTATATACATATATTACCACACGTGAACAAACAGAAATATGCAGTTTAAGCAACAACCCGCAAGCTTATCGGTCAAAGGTTGGGATGTAAAAGGAGGTGACTGCTGTTCTAATCCCAGACATAGCGTACTCCTACCTAACAGTATAAGATGTTTGGTGTGTGGACCGTCCGGATGTGGTAAAACAAATCTATTACTCACCCTATTATTAGAGCCTAAAGGTTTAGTTTTTGAAAATGTTTACTTGTATTCGAAATCATTAAACCAACCCAAATATATGTTCTTAGACAAAGTTTTCAGTCATATACCTGAAATCAATTTTTACACTTTTTCGGATAAAAATGAGGTAGCATCACCGGAAGACGTTCACCACAACAGCATCATAATATTTGATGATGTATCAATGGAGGATCAAGAACCTATTCGTTTGCATTTCTCCATGGGTCGGCATAAGGGATTGGATTGTTTTTATTTATGTCAGACATACAGCAAAATACCTAAACAGTTGGTGCGAGATAATGCAAACTTTATTGTTCTCTTCAAGCAAGATGAAATGAATCTTAAACATGTGTACGATGATCATGTAAATACAGATATGACGTGGGATACATTTTTGAAACTCTGCAGAGAATGTTGGAGGGAAAAGTATGGATTTCTAGTAATCAATAAAGATGAGGTGAACATAAACAAAGGTCGATATCGAAAAGGATTCGATAACTTCATAATTCTAGAATAATAATATTCTAACACATATAACAGATGAAATAACAATAGTTTTAACATTACATCATGGACTCTTCAACAGTACAGCAGCAGATCTTTGGAGATAAAAAACTTAAACGTAAACTAATTGAATCTGTAAGGTCTGTGAAAAAAAAAATCAAATCATTGCATGAAGGTAAAGTTGAATTAGCATCAACTTTAGAGGAAACATTTCAACCAATCACAAAACCTTTAAATTCGCTTCTAAAGCAAATTGATTTAAAAAATAATAATAAAACAGAAAAAGGAGACAGCAGTACGAGTAAAAATGAAAAATTTCATGATAGTGTTGATGCTAATGAGGATGATGGCGATGATGATAATGGTGATGGTGGTGGTAGTGGCGGTGATGAGGATGATGAATATAAAGATGTTGATGAAGAATTGGATCCCAACAGCTCTACAACGGAATCAATAGAGCAATTGGATAATTCTGGTGCTGTCAACCATTTAGTGAAAAGCTATTTAGATAGTGTTATTATTAATAGAGTGAAAAAGGTACCTTACGGCATACACCTACAATCAGATGGATGTCACATAGGTGACAGCCTGATTGGTTTTCATGAAAACCATTTAAAAATCAAGAATGAAAAATTCAAATACACCCCCGGATTGATGGAGCTTTTATTTAAAAAGGAACCTCATATTTCACTCATCCAATCAGCAGATAAAGCCAACTATCGCAAAATCATTACCATAACGAATGCACATCGACGCAATTTTTTACCCGATGGTCAAATACAGGGTGATAGGAGTACCAAGTATTCTCTATACATAAAACAGTTGAGCCTACCACCTTTTACAAAAACAGGTGGATGTGTCACCTCACCATATTCTATAAATAATAATAATTACAGTTTGCTAATGAAAAAATATACGGCAAATACTGATTTTAAATATTGGAATGATCCCAATGAACTCGTCGATCGATTACGCCTACTCATTGCTTCGCAAAATGCTGGAAACAATGCTCATGGTAATGAAATTATAGCAATAATTGAAGAATTACAAGAAGCTAATATAATTGAACCACCCCCCAAGATATAAAGACGCTCTCAATGAAAAATGCATCTTCAGTAAAAGAATGACTGTGGATAAGTTTGGACGTTATCTGGGTAGAAGTAATAAAAAAACATTGAAGCTAATAACCATAAAGGTTATGAAAAATCAAATTGATTTTGAAAATCGACTTTTAAGAAATGCTAGTAAAGGTATTTTGAAAAATGATGTGGTTATCAAGTCACAACTTGATGAGGCTTTAAACTTGTGTTTGTTTAAGATTAAGAAAATTTCTCAAACTATAGAGGAAATACAAAAGATTCAAAGCAATCATCCAGAAACCAAAAATCTCATAAAAGAGGCATCACCACCCAAGAAAACGAGGGTATGAGTAAGTGGCAAGTGGTTCAGGAAATTCATAAAAATGCTCGTAAAAATTTCCCACGAAGGCGTTTTATACAAAAAGGTTTGGATGACACCTGGCAAATAGATTTAATTGATATGCAAAAATATTCCAAGTACAATGGTGGGTTCAATTACATACTAGCGTGTATCGATACCTTTTCGAAATATGCATGGGCACAACCGATTAAAAATAAATCAGCTGAAAATGTAACACAAGCCATGCTACACCTATTGAATGGAAATAATAAAAATCAAAGAATACCTAAAAACATTCAATCTGACGATGGGCGAGAGTTTTTCAATGAAAAGTTTCAGAGATTGATGAGAAAGTATAATATTAACCATTACTCTACGTACAGTGTTAAGAAAGCATCTATCGTTGAGAGGTTTATTAGAACTATCAAAAACTGGTTATGGCAAAAATTTGCTTACAATGGCTCTTACAAATGGGTTGGGCACACATTATCTGACCTAATGAGCAAATACAACAATAGAGTACACAGCACAATCAAGGTTGCCCCAGCGAGTGTGAATCAAACGAATGCCAACACCCTCTTATCTAATGTTTACAATTTTATCAAAGTACGACCGAAAGCGAAATATAAATATGGTGACTATGTACGAATAAGCAAATATAAATCTGTATTCTCGAAAGGATATACCGGAAACTGGAGTTCTGAAATATTTCAAGTACTGAAAGTGAATACTACCTATCCCATAACCTATCAATTGCAAGATGAAGAGAAAAAACCAATCCTAGGTGGGTTTTATGAACAAGAGTTGCAAAAAGTAAAGTATCCAGATGTCTACCTAGTGGAAAAAGTGCTAAAAAGAAAAGGTGATAAAGTTCTAGTGAAATGGTATGGTTTAAACTCAACTAGTTGGATAAATAAAACAAACAAAATAGAATAATATATGTTTAATAATGTAGCTTTTGAATTGAATATATGATTATTAATAACAAATTTACATATAATAAAAATAAAGAAAGATTACATGTGTTTTTATTTTTATAACATACAATACATAACTATAACTAATTTACATAATAAAAACTAGTGAAACAGAAAATACACACACATATACTTGCAATAATGAGATAACACGTTATGTTACATTTGCAATATTTAGTTACTTGAAATGAGAAAAACTTACGCTTTTTCTTGATAGTTTTGAACTATTTCACAAAAGCCTTAACTTTGGCATTATTTTTATAACATACAATACCTTACACTCTAAATATATATTTTTCAATCCATAACTATAACTAATTTACATATAATAAAAATAAGGAAAAGATTACTACATGTTTTATAATCAATAACATAAAACTAGTGAAACAGATAATACACACACGCATATACTTGCAATAATGAGATAACACATCATGTTACATTCGCAATATTTAGTTAGTTGAAATGAGAAAAACTTACGCTTTTTTTTCTTGATAGTTTTTAAACCATATAGCAAAAGCCTTAACTTCTGCGCCACTGCAATGGCAAGTGCGTAATTTATTCGTAAACATTGTATGTCGACTACAGTTTTCAAGATTGTTATATAAATTAAAAATTTCTACCACTTTTTCCAACTTTGGACAACCAATAGTTTCCAAATTGAATGAGGGGAAGTCTAAGTCATTCAATAACTTCTTTTCCACAACCCCTCCTTTGTATAGCCAAGTATACCGCTTATTACCATCTAAATACTTGATTTTATCTATTGCAGTATTATAAGAAATGTCGGTTAAAACATTTCTAAACGGTAAACCATGAATGTTTTTTTCGCAAAATGATATTTCTCTAGTTTTCCCTCTGCACAAAAACCAATCAGGCAGTTTTATATGTAATAATGTGACTTCATTTGTCAACAAATCATATATCCCTATTTCTTTATAGTAAATTGTGCTTTTAATTGGGAAACCATCTATATCTATTACAAATCTAACATTACTAAAATCCATAATCAAAAGTATCTAATAACAACACAGAGTGAGCACAGCAATCGCAAAGTTCTTAATCTCTATCCTTTATATTAATAAAAACGCAATGTTACGGGATTACACACACAGCACAAAACACAAAACGTTGGGAGGTTTTAAATATCTACTCCCGCGCTTATACACATCAACAACACATTTATAAAGAGGTTACCAATTCTCTCGGTAAACAAACTTTGTCCAAAGCACTCAGGTGGGGTTTGGTTGAGTAGTTCTAACCACTCTGTCGAATCCACATTTATGTCGCCCACATCATCTTCCTGGTGCGCTGAAATGCCATCCCAAAATTGAGCCACTGCATATATTTCCACATCACTGAAGCTGCTAGCTTCATAGATGCGTGTTAGCACCAAGTTGACATCCCCATGTAATTTACTCAAAGGAATCGCATGTGTCCACATTTGTATCAACCTATTGTTTGCAATAAACTGAATCCACTGGAGCTTAAACTCACTCATCATGACTTCATACAAGTTATGCAAGTTTCCATTTTGATTATTCATGATTAGACGGTGATGATGTATCTCAATTACACTGTAAGTAAAGAAACATGCGATGTTTTATATCACACATCAAGCTTGTGGTGCTCCTTCCGTAAACTGAACGATATGGGATTTACCATGCGGACCTCTATTGATAATATGAACCCTCTGTGTTTGTAAGTACGCAAACATATCTTCATCTAAATCATCAAATCTACTTGGTAGCGTGAGAGTATTCCCATTCTCTAAGCCAACCACCGTCTGCATCCTAGACGCATGAAACTTTGAGGTGACCTTCTTCACCTCAATTATTCTGTAGGGTTTGTTAAGCTCTAGATCGCTCAGCTTGACCCAAACTCTGTTGCCGTTGCAGTTGAGGTTGAATAGCGCTGAAGACATGATGAAATAACAGAAAAAAACTTACAAAATTGAAGGTTCTTCGAAGATCACACGCACGTGCACACTCTGGAGTTGTTGTAGCGAAAATAATATTTCATTAAACTCAATGCAGTATTTATACAGGCATTCTGCTATTAATTACCGTTTTCTCATGTGAAAACCGCATGCGTTTCCGTCGCTATCAACATCCCAATAACAATTTTATAGTTGATAAAATTAATATTTTCTCGTGTGAAACTATTATGACTGTCATTATCCAAAACCACATGCGCTTCCAACAATAACTATTTAATAGCAATAATGAAAACTGTAACTAGTTTACACAAAAATATGCGAAAACTATAACTATTTAATAGCGATAATGAAAACTGTAATTAAAAAAATATGCGAAAACTATAACAACATGGTGTGGTTGCCAACATCGATAAATAGCTCCCACGCTGATAAACGTTCTTAATATCTTAATCATATATGATGGGTGGGTATTGGCATTTTAGACAAACACCCCGTTCCAACGATTTCACCTCTATCCAATTTATCCAACTGATCATAACTCCAAAATATCACACTTTCAATTGTCATCTTATATTGCTGACAGCTTTCGCTTAAAGGATATAACGTTGAAGTGGAAGTTGGTGTTGTTGTAGCAGCAGCTGTCTTCGTTGAACCATCATGATGATGAGAACTATTAGTTCTTAAACCACCGCCTCTTGGCACTTTTACAATAATTTCTAAACCTTTCTCATCGGTAAACTTCTGTTCAAACACATCCGACGACCAAGTTTGTTGCAAATTATTTTTAATTTTATTGCTCCGCTTTGTACGGCTTTTGGCGGAATGTATAACTTCCAATTTATACAGTAATAATTGATTGCTATTTCCACATAAACACAAATTTAACAATTTGTTTCTTGTCCTCATTTCATTACTTCGTATTACAATCGTAGTATAGTTTCTAGAAAAACTGGGTTCATATTCCAAATCACCGCTACTGTTGCTCACATAAATTTTCATCACCCAATTCTTCACAAGATAACCCCCATCCAATAACTGCACTTTCCTCAAATAAAGATTATTACTCACGCATAAATCACGCAAATCTTCATTTATAGATTGAGTAATGTTCTTCTCAAAAATAGATTTAACTCCATTCTCTTCATGTTGTTGTCGCTGTATATACAACACAATCACCCACGGTAAAAGACTTGTAAATAACATTTCTAAATGCACCACTGTGCTAGATCGAGAAACAGCATAGAATGAAACCAGTATTCAGCAAACCTATCTATTTAACACGCAAAATTCTTTGTTTGATTTTGCACATGCACACTTATCTATTAAACACACATTTCCTGCAAAATCCTTTGCTATCAAATGCACATGCAATTTTTTCTCATTTCCTGCAAAATGTTTCATTTTACTAATGCAATTTTTTCATAGATAACCAATAAATAGCACACCATTCTTATCACATCCTGTCGCAGTCGAAAAACGTGAGACCCCTCGCTCCATACATTCAACCATACAGAGCTCCATTTTATACAGGTCGGCTCACCACCGAAAAACACCCTCGCTTACTAAGCGAGACGCACAGCGAAAAACCAACATAACGTGAACCATAGACCCCACGCTACATACATTCAACCATACAAACAGAGCTCCATTTTATACTGATATACGGGTCGCAGAATCCGCGTACACACATTTCACACCAAAAACCAGCATAACATGAACCATCAACACATACAAAACACTCACAACGAGAGATCATCTTATACTGGTTTTTAGGTGTCGGGGAACCGGCAATTCCTATCTACTTATACGAATACATATATTGTAACGGTTATCCAAATTATCTGGATACACGAGAAATTGACCGTCATATCAATAATTCAATGTCCGGAAAAATATGAATCCGGTTTCGGTATCCAACCCAACGCATCACGCATACCAAATCGCTCGCCCCTAGAATACAAACGAATAAATCATAAAAAAAATTGCCGGAGCTCGCACCGGCCCGGACCAAATTAGCCCTGGTACCTATTCGGAATCTGGTTATCAAACCTTAATTTATGGTGTTAATTACAATTTTGATTATGAACCCGAAAACGCAACCTTTTTTTAGCAACGGCGTTGCGTGAATATCCCTAGAAGGGAGGAAAAATATTTTCAGTGTATTTGGTTGATTAATTTACCTTGATATAATGAAAATATATTCAATTTTAGATCGGGGTATGTAAATACAGTATATACATTAAAATTATTGAATGATTTTGGTCTGTTATACAATGACTACTAAAGATGGACTTCAATATTTTACCCATAAAATAAAAAATGCAAATAAAAATTCCTTAAAACCAAAATTTGCTTCTAGAATCTGCTTGATACATAAATAGGTATGTATGTACCTATTTTTATTTATTTATATTTATACTAAGCAATATATTTAAGACACCCATTTAGGTGTTTAAATTTATGACATAAAATATATATTTGTGTTGGGAAGTAAGTGTACCACCCACCCATTTCTGCCGCCAGGCAAAATTCCCCGGACGGTATTGTCATGTTCCATTTAATTTAACAGGCTCATGTATATGGAACAAGTAGTATCGACTTTTATTTTATTTATTTATTAAGGTTTTCCAGTAAGTGATATATATCTTAAAATTAGACTTCTTGTGCTTCAAAGTAACCACAGCTTTGGTAAGTGAGGATAAGAATCGTGTTACTATTAGGATACCGCTTAAAAAATCAGTTGGTACACTTCCATCACTAACTCATATATTAATATAATAATTATAAAGTATTCGATCCTTCCAGAATTTCTCTAGACGTAGTGTTTAGAAAATACTGAAACATCATGTAAGCTATCATCACACCACATGCACAGCGAACGTGCAAGAATATTGGCACGTCGCGTTAAATAAGTCTCCAGGTGTACGTGATAGCCTTTATCCGCCAGAACTGATAAAATATGCGTTCGCTCACACCACACCAGTAACCGTTAGTTTCTACAGTAACTTGGTCTATTGACTTTGCAGGTTATGCTTTTTGATTAGTATTTTAATACGATAAAAAATGGTTTTGAAAGCTACAATTCTCACATTAAAAAAAAAACAGCAGGATGCGACTTGGGCCTTCCCATAACTAAGTAGGGGAGGACACGTTTTATTGCTTATTTTTTTGTTATGGGCAGAGGTTATTGCTTAAAATAAGGTTTGCATCTGCTCGTTCTGTAACAAATTCACATAAAAAAACTAGCTCACATAGTCACTAATTCCGAATATTAGTTAACGTCAAAATATGCCATTTATTCGAAGGGTCGGGACATATCTAAGTAGAAATGAGGTCCTCAAAAATGTGGCGACTACCTTATCTGTTTCGCCGCGGGCACCAGCTACCCTCATTCCCCTACATTTATTCACGCTTATATTTAAGTGATAGTAACAAATTATTATAACGAAATATAAAAGGAAATGATTATTTTGCTCACGTACCTTAGTATTCAGAATACTATTCTGTGTAATCGCATTATATTCCACACTTGTATTAAAAACGATGTTTTGAATAATATTATGTATAAAGAGTTGATTGGCACATTGAGATTGACAATCCGAGCGTATTTTAAATAAAATATACGGTTAAGGATCCTCCAAAGAAAAGTGCTTATGTAGTTTGTCGCAATTTTTTTTTATTTGTATGCACACCAAGCAAATGCAACGAGTTATCGCAGTAATAACAAAACCCAGTCTGAATTCCACTGAAACTGTTTCTAATAAGCTTTACTTTCGAGCGATCCCTGTAATACAAGCAATTTCTATTCAACCTCGGTAGATAACGTTGATATCACAAATACTATATCTGTACCTACTTCCTTATATGGAATGGAAAGTACTTTTATTGCGAGTCTTTTAGATAGCGTACGTGGTAAAGCTACGAGACTTTGTAAATTTGGTAGATTTTTGTTCTGATCTTTTATGAATATCGTTTTAGAAATAGATAAGGAGGGAGATTCAACACATGTGTATGTATTAAATGCAAATTTATAATAATTTCGATACAGATCTGCATTTAATCCGCCAGTAATTTTCAGTATTGGTTTCTCATATTAATTAATATTAGCAGAGGTAACAAAACAACAATTCATGATCATGCATAATTGTCTATCAAATATTCGTATTTCCATGATTAAACAATAATATTATTGTTTGTTTTTATTAGTGTTCTAGTTTTATGTTATATTCCAGAGAATTCCCATTCACAATATGGTATTCGTATATTTTCTTAGTGTCACCCAGAAATAAATTGCCTTACAAAAATAACATGTTTCGAAATATAACGAAAAATACTCCTTTCGTCACATGTTATACGATATACCAATAAATCAAATCCAATCCATAAATTATGTTCCACTCTCCATGCATCCTTCAATTTCATCAAACGGTACCATTTTATAGCCTACGCATCTGACCATACATTGAAACACTCATCTAAATTCAGTTTGTACGTGACTTGAAATACAATTCGGGACTTCGCTCCTAGTTAATTTGTACTGAAACTGCCACTTCAAGACGATCACGAGTTCCCTTAATTGGTTTAGAAGTTATAGAGTAAACAGTATTGTCGTAGATGTACATAAATATTGGCGAACCCTTGGGGTTCAAAGCTATTTGGTTCGAT
Source organism: Chesias legatella (assembly GCA_947359385.1). NCBI lineage: Eukaryota > Metazoa > Arthropoda > Insecta > Lepidoptera > Geometridae > Chesias > Chesias legatella. The sequence continues at coordinate 5,943,067 of OX375772.1, forward strand.
CGTCGCATCAGCGCTGAAGGAGTTTTGGTATCTAAGTCGGTACTTCATTAACAATTTATTTCAAATTCAAAATTTACGAATTGTAGACTTATAACTATAGTGGTAGTTTTCAAAAACATATATTACGGATAATTCCATCTGTTACCATGAGTATGTGATTGAACGATAAAATTTACGTGGCACTAGAGAGAAAATATGTATGTTAAAACACGAATAACTGATATGCTGTGGTGATCCTGTTACGTACAAACAAACGATTCTACCGAACGTACATTTCAATCTATTATTACTCATGCTAGCTAGCACATATGTTTGCATTATTTACCGATTAGGTTACTAAACATGAGTATTTATGATTTCGTAGATTAGCTCAATACCGTTAATAAATATTTTTATTAATAAAATTACACATAACCTCCTTGATTACAGTATTTTTTATTCAACAAAGAAACCTTTGTGTAAAACATATTTTATCTAATACTCCATTTAGTTTCAGTTTATTTTGAGATGTAGTATTTTACAAGGTTCGTTGTAAGCGAAATCCCTTTTAATACCGCTCTGGGCTACTGATCCAGTTTAAGCGCATAGTATCCAACTACATGACTAGAGAAATAATACTGGAATACCACGGAATAAAAATTGAATGACTTTTGGCTTTGGGCGCTTCGTTCGTTCGCCTCCGGTGTTGCGCTTTTCGTCACAAATCGTGGTAGATATCAGTTCAAAAGCTCAATGGCGATAGAGTCATAATTCAAAGGTAAACTCTTATCTTTAAGTAGAGGAACCCTTAAAGTCACATATTTAACAAGATATATAGGGTCCACATGCTAATCAGTATCTTCAAACAGGAATATAGTGATGAAAATGAAAAGTTGCAAAAACGTGTAGTGAAACCTCGAATAACATCTAACTTAAGAGCTCTTGTATCAGTTCACCTCATTATGATATCGTTGTTAAATTGATTCTCTGGGCTCTGTTATCCTGGACTAGCCAGAGAACAATTGCAAATATTATGTTCGGCTTCATTCGTTTTGTGGATCCCGCATCGTAACTGGAGGAATAATACGACTAGAAACCGAGCAAAGCTATTTGGTAAGCGAAAGGTCGTAGTTAATATACTCAAACAAAATTCCAAAGCTGATTAAAATTGATAGAGGGTTCTTCCACATTAAACATCTCATTAAGATCATAAGCTTGAGGGCTATACCTGTCTTTTTTTATTTCAATGAAATTTTTACTAATTGTTATTTGACTGATGCGTCCGACAAATAGAATCGTTGGAAATATTTACCAAAACAGTGTATATTTTACACTTGTTTCGTCGAAACACGTGAATTGCTACGTTTTAATTAAAATAAATATGAGCATACAAACATTTGTCCCACAATGTGAAACTTTTCAGCAAACGTAGCTTAAACCTCTGTGTCAAGCAGATTATAATGTATATAAAAAGGAAAAAGTGTAGATCGCAGTTATACGCATAGGACCCATTAGTTTCGGCACAGTCTCTAGTGATCCCTTCTGATTATTTCGATGAAACAGCAGGTTGGCCAACACTACGTGACCCGACTACTGATGGAGAGATTAGGGCCCCGATGCGACCAACTTGGCTTTGGATATCTTCACTGATGGCTTCTAATTACACTGGGGTAATGAAGATGCCGTATTGAGCTTCAACCAAGTTTATGCGGCTACAGAGACAGTAAAATATGTCAAGGAATAAGTAATTAATTGCATATAAATGGCGCAACTAATAAGCATTTTGCATGAAACAAAGATTGCTAGTCGGCAAAATACTAAATACTCAAAAAAAAATTTGAGCATCAATAATTGACTGAATCTAAATAATGAATAGCCTCACATTTAAGTTGGTAGTAGTAGCAACTCAGCCGTCTGCACTGTAAGTCGTGGATTCGATTTCTATCCAGGAAAAATATTTGTGTGTTAATCATACAGTACCTGGATGGCCGAGCTTTGCTCGGTATATATTTTTTTTTTGATAAATTGTGTTTTGTAGAAATTATATTTAAGTACGAAGTACATACTGATAAAATGATGAAATCCCCTGTATACTAAATTTTATAAAAATCGTTAGAGCTGTTTCCGAGATTCAGATTATATTATATATACATATACAAGAATTGCTCGTTTAAATATATAAGATACAAGGTGTGAAACAATCATCGTACTCAAAATTTTGTATTTCGAAGGTGAAACATATTATATTAAAGGTATGATATTGAAATGATGCATGAAAAAATGTATCTAATGAATAGCCAAAGGTTTAGAATCTCATTTTAAGAAAGAGCCATCTAGCGTTCAGTAGTGAGACTGTAAGCCGCGAAATTTCCAGAATTCACGCGTTTTTAGGTATAAAAGGTTTAAGGTTAAGGTTTTTAAGGTTTTTTTAGGGCGTTTTTAAGGTTTTGTTATTTCTTGCAACATATCCTTTAGCCTGCGCCCATACCAACTCAATGGGATTGAGCTCACAGTGGTATGGGGGCAGACGTAAAACAATTATCCCATGCTGCGCTGCCATCTCGTCTACAACATACTTATCGCAATGTTCCTGTTTGTATATTTATATCAGAGCACTTTTATACAATTTTATTGTAAAATAGAAATAATATTCTTTTATAGCTTTAAATGATTAACTACTCGTATTCACACTCACTGTTCATTCATCTGATTGAACGAGAACTGAACGCATCACTATTACTTTAAATATGGCAACATTATTTTACAAAGTGACATTAGCTACTGTCAGTTGGCCTCGTCTATTTAAAAATACGACTATAGAGTTTACGTTCAAGCAGTTATGCTACTCGACAAGAGATGGCGTTGCAGTCGTTAAGTTGATTATTGAAAACACGAATAAAACAACATTTTCTGAAAATGAATCCTAGCTAGATCGATTTATCGCCCCCGAAAACCCCTGTATACAAAATTTTATGAAAATCGTTGGAGCCGTTTCCGAGATTCAGATTATATATATATATACAAGAATTGCTCGTTTAAATAAGTAAGATGTTTGTTCTGTGGTTGGGTTATCACACATATAGAAATATGTATGTATTAACATCATTTATTCAAGGTTGGGGCTATTTGGCGCTTTTTGAGATGTCCACTGATAATTTATTCATTACCCTAAGTTTAAACTGAGTACTGATTCCGATCTTTATGACCGTTTGGATGTCCAGTAACGTGCTTTACGGCTAGTTTACGATTTAAAAGTATACGGTTAAAAATTAAGTTTTTTATTCTGAAGATGTCTATCGCACGGTCTCCAAATTATCTGAAGGAAAGCGACGATGCAGCCGAAGACCAAGCACGCGTCCCTAAAATACCTGTTCACTTTACGTTTTACTACTAATGACGCGAGCTTAAAAGCGTAAAGGTAAATAAATAAAACCTTAAGCAGAAATTGTATTCATTGTGGGGAACATTTTCATGCATCACCGTTCCCAGTACACGGCTACCTAAAACAATAGATAACAAGGAGTAACGTGGTTACAATCCAGTATCTATCGTGTTTTAACAAGCCTGGGGTATGTTCTATAGAAGCATCTCATGTTAACTCTATTTAATTATGTAATATATACCGACAGTTATCTTATATATAGCTCCGGGCGCTCAAAGTACGTACGATGATTCGACTTTAATCATTCCTGATATTATGGATCCAGAACAGTTTTCATCTTATTTCAATTAACAGGCCATCTCTCTCACTCACTCTGCTTTTTATTGGACACTACGTTGCTTTATACGTGTATGGGTACTATTAATGGCAGCGGGGTGATGTTAACAGCGATATTTTCTCATCGTGATGTATAGAGATCTTGCTTGAAGCTGTAATGAGAAATTCCGATGTCACAGCTTTTTGTATGATGTCCCCAAAGTGGAATTTTTGAGCGTTCTCTTTGGCAATGAATGGGGTGACAGGTTTAGTTGGATTCGTTCATAAAATGGGCTAGGAGTTAGAGAACGAAGACTGAGAATAGTTTTCCAAAATATATTTCATGTTTCAACAAAGTTTGTCATTAGATAAAATGTTTTTCAACGTCATTTTATATTTTCAGCTTCGAATTTTCATCGCAATTGTCAATTTTATTTCCCCAAGGAGCAGTCGGTTTTCGCATCACGATCTCATTGTAGTGCCCATGTGATATCCACAAAAGGGCTCAATTTTGCTCGAAGCGATAACATTTTCATGATTATGCGAGGAGGATAGCATCTTTTGTATCGTGGCAAGCTTTCAAGAGCAAACAATTCGCGCAAAAGCAAAAACAGCAAGAAAAATTACTGGTTACTTGTCCTTTCCACAATGTCATTAAAATGAAGTATAAGCGTAATAATTTTACTCAGGGAAAAGGTTGCGAAAGCAAAAAGTGCAAATTTATAAAATATTAAACTGTGACTCAGAAAATTCTAACAAATAAAAATAATTTTATTTTTTTATTTTTATGACCAGAATTTTAGAATAAAATACATTATTACTTTAAATACAATATTAAATAATCAGTGCCAAATTGATGGTGTGCTGGAAAAATCACCGTTCAATTCACAACAAAAGAAACAACTGAATAGGTGTCCAATGTGATGGCAGTAACGCAAAAATTATACAGTTTGAACCTGTTCGCGACATGCGACGGTACAAAATAGACCTTATGCTCGCATGACCATAATAAAAGCGGCCATATGTTTTTGAATAGAAGATAAAAAAATATATTCTATGAGTTGTGTAATTGGAGATTACATAAGTAGTTTTGTATTAAAAAACCAAAGCATCTCAAAATTAAGGTCACTGAGTTAAAATTACTAACTTAATGAAGAGTGGAGACAAAAAATAAACGTAGTCTTAAATTCAAATTGATCAAACCTGAGACGCACACATTTAAAAGTCCAAAATATTATTTGTATAGTATTTACCATAATCAATGAAAGACAAAAAGAAAGGCCCAATAAAACATCTTTATGATTTTATTCTTCATTACCACACATTATTAACCAACACACAGCAAACAGACCAAAAGTTATTAAAAATGTTATAATAAAATAAAATTGAGGATTTTCCGAAAATCCTGCACGATCCATTTACTGGAATCAATCACGCGGATTTACTCACACGTAACTTGTTCGTTTAATGTTGCGGAACAATCCGTTCGCATATTGTTTTTGAGAAGAGAGAAGCGGGATTGAAATTTATCAAAATCTTGCTTGGCTGGAAGAGAAGCAAGCAAATAACATAAACGCTTTTGCACTCGTACGCCTGAAAATAACACCTGTCATTATATCTGTCACAAGACATCAAACTTTGCATGATGACTAAACAGGCGTCACTCTCAACTTAGCTATGGCTAGCTAACTGTGTTCTAATTTCGATAATGCCTAAATAACGCGAGAACATTACCCAGACCCATACAGAGATATTTCATAATTGAAAATTAAGCATGAGAGTAGACTGAGTTATCACATATTATATATAAAAGGGTATCTAGAATCCAATATAACGATTATCTTATGTTTAGAATTTGAAGTTCCATATTATTTTATCATAAATGTAGTGTGGTAAAAGTAATAAAGAGAGTATTGTGAATTTTATTTTCATTAGATTTCATTAAATTTAGAAGAGAAATAAAACAAGTGATGTCAATTATATCATTGTCACAATGACATGATTGTCATGAAACAGTGGCAAATTATTTTTATAATAATAAATATTGACTACTAAAGCTGAGCTCACCAAGGGTTCAGACTTAAGTAATGAATTAATAAAATAACACTAAGTCTTAACTTTAAATCAAAATCATGTCATATTAAATTTAGATATTACGAATTTGTTGCTTTAGCTTATATTTACGCAACGTTCTCATGGTTCTCGTACCAAAGCTTTGCAAAATCACCCATGAAAGAAAATCGAGTTATTGAGTTAAATAGTTTAACAAGATAATAGGCAATCTTAGTAGTCACCGAAATTAGTATTTTTTTGTTTATTGTATGCAACCCTAATTATTTAAGGGTATTTTGAATGAAGAAATATCGCTCTACTACCTATAAAATTAAATATTAAAAAAAGGCTTGATTCATTTAAGGTTAAAGATGATTTATCGTATAAAATAAAAAGACAAAAACCAAGTTTATACGTTTCTTTTTAAGGCGCAAAGGTATGAAAATTACCCTGTCTTTGTAATGCTAATTTAAAAACCAAGGAATTCATTTTTTATTCATAAGCTTTCTGCGTTAAAGCCAGCAGTCGGAGCATCCAACTTACTTGTTATGAGTTTGAAGTTAAACATGAAAATCATTAGGCCAATTAAAAACTATTCATTTGAAGCGAATAATATGAAACGTAATTAATTAGAAGAGAATATGAAAGAAAATAAAAATATGATAAAAAAAATTACTATACGGTATTTTTTGACGTGAAACGTCTTTAAAATCATATAAACCAAAAAGCGGCCCGTAACGAAAAGGGCTGTATGGTCTCACCTTAACTGACTGGCCTCGTAGCTCAGATGGTAATACCCTGTCAAGTCTTTTGCGCTGTAGGTCGTTGATTCGATTCCCACCTAGGACAAACATTTCTGTGACATACGAACATAGATGTTTGTTCTGTGTCTGGGTGTTAATATGTATTATATGTATGTATTTACAAAAAGTATATAAGTATTATATAAATTGTCTGGTTCCCTTGATAGATTATAGTTTTTTTTTATTTTTTATTATTATATATGGTGCTGTGTGAAATGTCCACCAATATTGTTATTATTTTTATTGTTGTATTGTATTTTGAACAATTGATCTTGTATGATTCTAAGAACAAATCGGCACCATTATTTAGCTTTTACAGTCAGCTAACTGTGAAGACCTTGAGTTTGCGTCGGGACCGTAACTAACCAAAAGCTTTAATCCGATCTAATTAGTATTTTTGAAGAAAATACAAAGTGCGTTTCTATGAAATTTTATTATTTATTCTACGAAAATCTCCATTTGATCTACAAGTACCTAATCTTTTGCGTAATCTTAATAAAAATGACGAAAATGTATGTGAGGCAATCAGGGAAATTGTTTAAAGCTCACAAAGCCAGCTTTAAAACTGAAAAGTCTGCGCGTGGAACAAATTAATGTAAACTACGCTCAATGCAAAGAGGTATGCTTTTCAAAACACTTGAAATGTAATACTGAAATTTAATAAAAAAAATTGCAAGGGAACACAGGAATGTTACATTCAACTAAATGTAAGCATTTTTACCTCAAACCGGCGCATTTTATGTTTTCAGAAAAATTTAACCAACTCAAAAGCTATTTTATGTGCAGACAATACTGAGAGAGGTATTTTCTTTTTTTAGTTTTGTGTTTTAGGTGATTATATCAGAAAACATTTTATTCATACTGATATTTTATATCAGCATAATGTTTAAATACTGTGAAGGTACTAAACTGGATAGTGTAAGTTTACGCACGAATCGAACAAAAAAGAAAATGACGAAATATATACAGATCGCATTCCTGGCGGTTTTCACTGCGAAGAGCCCATAAATACCCCGAGTAACGGTATATATAATAATACTTTTTCCACAGTAGAACAATTTTGAATGTATTTCTGGACTGTTCGACTGTTCCTCATTGACGATTCAACCCTTGCGCGGTCGAACAAACTGGATTAGTCCAGGACATGTTCGCTCGCAAGGGAAATAAATTGATTTTTTTTATTCTGTTGTGTTTCCAGCTCGCGTCCGCAATGAAAAATAATAAAGCACGGAAGATCTGACCGCAGTAAATGTTTTACGTTGTGTTAATTTTTCCGGAAATAGGTCACGTTTGTAACGTGCCTAATTTACATTGATAAGCAAGACAAATTTCTAAAGTTGTTTTTAAATGCAAAATGAATTGTTTTTAATGTTTAAAACACAGGTGTAATTGTTAAGTATGTACGAGAATTTATTACCAATTATATGTTACTGCTACAAAACTGTAATTTAGTTAAATTAGGGTTAGTGAAGCTACAAGCTATGTTTTTTTTTATTTTTATTTGTAACGTTTTACGTTGTAGTTTAAGATATACAATTACTATTGACCAAAAATATTTTTTATTAATTACATTCAAGTTGTCCGAAGTAGATGTAATTTTATACATATTTGTATATTCATCAAAAACGTAATAATTTCGTATTTGATGCACACTTTTATAGTGGACAATATTAGCCATATTGGATATGGCTAATATTGTCCAAAGTTGATATCTAGAGCAAATAACCTTAGGCTGAAACTCTTTCATAAACACTTTAAACACTTTATACTTAAATCAACTTTTACTCACCTCTTTTATCTACACGTCAAATACAAAACTATTGATCCTTCGGCATTACTGCCCTTATAATTTTATCCGCTTGCAGTCCGCCTGATGAATGAGCCTGTTTTATGTTTTTGTTCTATGTTTTACGTTTTACTTTTACTTTTCTTTATTTGTTTATTTTTTATGTTATCAGATTGTATCTTTTGTTTGTTGTTTATGTTATTGTATGTCAAAATGTATGTACATGGTTTTGGTTATCTTTTTTATTTCTCATTAATTACTGTTTTGTAAAGATATCTTTGTTTCCATTCTTTTTTTCATAGTATTCAGTATGTTTGTGGACCGTGTCCGTGACCTCACCTGTGGGCCCTGCCTGAAAACCAGCGCTGCGCTCTCTTTTAGTGTGCAGCACTATGCTGAGACAGGGACCCTTTTTGCCAACTCAACACATCAACTGCCTACTCCTACGTTATGAGTTGTGTTTAACGTTATTGTTTTTAGTTTTAGTTTTAGTTATTAATATGTGTTGTTTTTGTAAAATAAATACTCTTTCTTTCTTTCTTTCTATATCAAAGACTTATTTATTCTATACAAACGCGTGTAAAAACTCTGCCCATGCTGCTTACAGGACAGCTGCGCGGAGCACATTTTTTGCTGTCGCTATGAAAATACCATTCTAAGGTTTTTACGCTCGTTAGCTTCTCTTCGGTTTCGGGCGATCTATGTCCGACACACATGCCCCTTATCGAACGTTGCTTTGAAAAAGTTGAAAAAGATAGTAAATGTTGGCCTCAAAATCAAGCTTCATGCTCGGTGACGTCACGCCATTATCCACAATCACACCATAAAAATATTGTTCAAAACACTACTATTATGTTACTCTCCAAGTTCATATTTCAGCTTTCGTATAATTTAAGTTACACAATGGTACTTATCACTCGATAGTGATAGACATTTCGTACGGTTCTAAGGTCGGAAGTGAATATCATTCGCAATGTAACATATCATATCATAATCAATTATGATTAATTAAATCTCATTCTTGATGGTTGTCTATGAAATTATTTAGTGACCACTGAGAACGTGGCTGCCCAGTGGTATAGACCTACCCTGATATACAATTTAGACCACTCTCTTTCTCCCCCCACTGCTATTACTCATCCCCAATGATACGGTCGCCCTTCTTAAACTTTATTTCCACTTCAGTTATACTATACATAAAAAAGGGTGAACTTTGTCATAATTTTCAGACCATATAAATGCTTATCATTCTTCTTGATCTGAATGCCTCCGATCCACATAGCTGCATATATTTTTAATTACAACTGATGCTTGTTCGTTGTTTGACATGTAAAGTCACAGTATTTTTTTAAATATTTGGTCCCAATTTATCCCCAAAAAGGTATTTTAATGTAATCTCAAATATGGATACATAACTTTTAATCGTTCTAGCTTTTCCAAGTTTGGGATATAAAGTTTCTTTTTTTAATTAAATATTATAAAATAAGACTGTTTGAAACATCTGAAAGCAGGAAGAAGACTTAATTATTATTATTTTCATTTTAGCATTAAATTAGAATAAAAAAACACAGCGACTCCGCTCCACAGCCCAACTTGTATAATCCTTTATTCATGACTAAACTACAGCAGAAATATTTTACTGAAGTTTCAGTTTACAATCGAGTAGATTGCAACGTTTTCACATAATTGCAACATCGCTCCAACAATGGTTTGAGATTTTCAATAGTATTACATTCTGTTGCGCAGGTACCAGTTCCAATTTTCCACGTTCCAAACAAATTAACTCTACGCCACTGAGCATTACTACAGTTAATAAACGATTTAATGGCTGACCTATTTATAACAGATTAGACCGGCGCACGTCAGTATTAACTGGCTAAAACCAGTTAAAACCAGTCACTGGTGATCTTATTATGTAAAACTTCCGATTATTGATTTCAACAATGATTTGAAATAAGTCCTAAAAGTTTCTTATTTGTTTTTACAAAAGATATTACCAAAATAACAAATAATTGCCAAAATTCAGTTCTATTGCCTGTGCAGTGTAAAGTTTTACTAATTTGGTAGAAACCTTCTCTATAAAGAGTTCATGATTCGATCTGCAGTGGGTATATATTTGTTCAGGTCTTGAATGTTTTCGTTATTTATCTAAGTATATTCGTGTTACCTGCACAACATCAGCTGCGGAGAAGTTATTGTTAATTTTACTTTAAAAGGTTTTTTGAAGGGATAAATCTATAAAACTTGATTTAAGAACTGTATTGAATTCACTTACAAAATATGGCGACCGGTTTGTTATGTGGCGTGGCATGAAATTATCGGCGCTATTAGCCATTTGGCTGAATGGAAATTACGTTTCATGACAGTTTGCGAACTTCTAAACGTCAAGCGGATTATAATCAAATTCTTTGTTTTCTTGTAATATAATGTGAAAATACTTTATGAACTACTTACACTTTACTTTTAGAGCCCAACATTAATAATAAGCGAATTAATAAGTTCCATTGGACTAATAAGAAAACTTAACGTTCCCATACAGAATACTGCTTAGCCTAAGTCGAACTATTTGCTAATTGCGTCACTTAGAAGTTATGGGGCCTTGCGTTGCTGAGTCAAAAATCTTTTGAAACCCTTATTTAAGAATGTGTTTTATTCTCGTGTGAAAATGGGAAAACGTAGACTTAATTAAGCGCGTAGCAAAGCGCTACGAAAACCTAACTTTTATAGTGCACACGTTCTGTGGGGCTTGTATCTTGACTATATGAACAAAACACATAATGGTATTGCTTTTAATTTATTAGTTTATTATGAACCCATCCGTTATTTTGAAATTTTTTGAGTACCCTTTTTTTGACTTTTGATGGGCTGCCTGTCTTAATTCGAGACATTTTTAGAATTAAGACATTTTCATATATAAATGCATCAATGGATATCAATCGAGACATTCCGTTGTGTTTAGTTTCAGTGACCATGCAATAATAACGTTTAGTGGGGGCTCAAGGCCGAAGATAAACTTCATCTTGTGTACAAAACTAAAAGCTGGGGATTTTGCTTGCATACGAGTATCTGTCTTTGTTATTAAATTGAACACAGTGTACGAATATTAAGTAATTTTATCACAATAAAAAAAAATGATTAATTCCATATAAGCAGAGGATCTAGGCATATTTATACAAATGCTGTGTACAATATTAAGGTTAGCAAACTTAATAAATGTTTTATTGACATGTACCTAGTTTATTTATCTTATGGTTTTTTAACTGCTTTTGTACCTAAACTATAAAATAACAAAATAGGTATATTCAACGAATATTATACATTTTAATCCTATGATCCTGTTTTTTAATAAATTATTCTAATTTTTTATCAAAGTCAAATATGTGTGTTTTTAATGGATGTTTGACCATTTGAAACTCTTTCACGGCAATACTGCCGATCCATCTGATATTTTCAACATAAATAGATAACAAAAAAAAACTCAAAAAACTCGTTAGCTACTTTACCAAAAATATGGTATATAAAATATGTCATACAGAAATGGGTGTGGTGGCAGGTTTTCCCCGGACGAACTTGGCTAATGCGCTAATGCTACTACACTGTGTATATTAAGTAAACCACGTAATGTATCAATGTGTGTGCTCAATCATAAATTCCCACGCTCAGAAAATAGGCTCTGTAAACACAGATAATGGAAAACAATCCCTGTAAAAATATTTATTAACCTTCAATTGCCCATGAAAGGTTCGCAACAATTTATTAAAAGTTAAAAACACAACATCAATATTTGTCGACTGGAATGAATTTCAGAAAAACGATTTTCGAGCTCGTTAAACAAGTACCTCGATTAAGCATTCAGAGGAGGTTTGTTTGTACCCCGCTTAGTTATTAAACATGCGTAGTGTCAAACATGAGGTCTCCCGAGTGAATTGCAATGGGAGCAAAAATATACCTGTCAAGGTTTGAAGAAAATAAATATTATTCACCAATGTTGACATATTTTTTTTTAAAATCCCTTATTATTTGTTCCACAGTTTCAAAGACGTCGCAGACATATAGCGAGGACTTATTGTACAACTTGTTCAAAGAAAATATAAACACACATTTTTATTCAAAGCTGCTAAAGTTTAAACGCGTTTTAGTTTAATAAACAACACTGAAGTGAGCCAGATATAAATGTTACGTTATTATGCATACTGTAATAAGATGCAGTAAAATTCCATGTAGCTTTGCTTTGTCCTTTAAAGCTTAGAGTTCAAGAGCTAAGTGAAAATCTCATTTCACTAAGGGAAGTTTTTTTAAATAATGGTACGTATAAACTTAAGCACACATTCTGCAGGCAATGCGACAAATGAAGATCATAAATCAATGCCGTCTAAAGTGTAATTGTAAAAATATTTTATGCGATCGTTAAAAGATGTGAAATTACATTAAGACATTACTCCTACATATTATTATTCATAGACTTAAAGCCGGAATTATCTTGGAAATCTTGTATGTTTGCTCCTTAGCTGCTGAACTATAATGCGAACGTAGTTTAGAAGTAGAAAGCCCATTTACCTTCGTAGTGGCTTTGTTCGAGACTGGGGTTAACAACGTAGGTACTTTTTTTAAAATACCTTTGTCATTTTCCTGCCTGCAATTTCCGAAATGGCATGAAGTTGATCGGATCGTTTTTGGTTTAATGGAACTGATACGATCTCTGCTATGGTAAGAACATAAATATATGAACTTAGTTTTGAAAAACAATTTCTTTTTTAATGATAATAAAAATACATCTTCATGCAGTAGAAATTACGCCAAGTTCGTTCGGAGAAGTACTATATAATATAAAATAAATCATTAGTAATAAATTTAAATATTTGAAGTAATGCAGTATCTGAGTGTTGGTGAGACGAATAAATGTAGACGACAATAATAAATGGAGACGATTATTGGAAAATACACATTATAGGATAGAAATACAGAATCTAAATAAAATAAGGTGTACTCGCTTATATATACTCCTAAACATAGCAATAGTGCATAGTAAAGAAGTGTTTCCATTTTATTGGTATGTAAATGTACTCGACTTTAATTAGTTACGCTAATAAAAGCTACATATTACCGAAACAGTTCCATCCCACAGAATACTAACAAAACCAATCTCACAACATATTGTTGTTCGCAATTTACAAAACAAACAGAAACTAGCTTAATTGAGAAGTAAGGGCCAGACGATATTGGATTTAGTGATAGTAGCGCGGTGCAGCTACTCGTATCTTACGGCAATATTGAAACACGACTAATGAGACACCGAGACTCATAAAAAAAAACTAGATTTTGACTTTACTCAGATATTTAGTAATTTTAATAAAAAAAAAAAAAAAAAATGGGTACCTGAACTACTGTCGATCGAAACAGAGGACTTTCAAGTATAGAAAAAGTTACTCAAAAAACAAACGCGAATGAGATTGTCGGTCATATCCAGGTGAACGATTAGCTATTAACTTTGAGATTTAATATTAATAAAATTTGTACTATAATATGTTTTTGTTTTATTACTCATGATTATTTTAAATTTTGTAACTACAAGTTTTCCAATAGTATTTTTTGTTTATTGAAAGAAGAAAGAAAGAAAGAGATATTTATTTATTATTATCTACTGCATTATAAGATGTGTATTGATTATCATTAAAAAGAAAATTAAAGAAGTATTTGCTTTTCAAAACTAAGTTCTTATTTTGATGTTATTGCTCATGATTGTTTTAAATTCACATAGACAAAACATTCCAAAGCTCGGGTAGTCCTTATACAAATATTAAGAGGACTTTTAGAAAAGTTAAAAGTGTTACACTCATTGTTTTACGGCTGATATCTTGATGAAGTATCTGGAAAAATTTCGACAACGTGTTCTCACAGCCACTGATCAGATGCTAATTATATTGACACAATAAATGTCACAACTAGAGACACCCCTGTGCACACATAGGTGTATATATGCATATATATATATGTATAAATAGTGTATATATATATATACTGAGAGATAGTGTCGTATTCTTAACTTATAGGTACCGCTCATCGCTTCGCTCATAGCCTGTTCACAAAATATTTGTTCATGAAATAACAAATAGTTTAACTTGTTTTAAAAAAAATCTCTTAGTCCATCTGATATATAGGTATTATACTTTAATCTTTTCCTGATCTAATGGCATCTAACTAATATATAAAGGTGAATGTGAGTTATTTGTTTGTTACGCTTTCACACCTTAACTATCCAATCGATCATCATCAATTTTTCTATAGACGTTGTCATGGGTACAGAAAAGGACAAAGGGTAAATTTCATCCTAGAAAAATAAATTTTTGATGGACGTCCGGTATGAGTGGCATTTATTTATTTAATTTAATAATAACGGCATTTACGCCAGTTACACAAATTAATACATAATGAATCCAGTAAAAGTTAATTATTAAAGTAATCACATTGAAATAAAATAATATTAAATAGAGACATGGATGTATTTTAGTTTATATCCAGTAAATAAACAAATAAAGATACGAGTATTTAGGTTGATGAATTGGTATACTACAATTATTAAACCGATTAATCCGATATTTGAGAGTAACTAGGTATCCCATAAATTGTCTGAATATATATACTTGGCTGACAAATACACAAGAATTTCTCAAAAGATGTAGGGCTTCTAAAAGTTTCAACGGCATTATAAATTTAGTCCCAACTACAAAGGAACAAAATACTCCCATAACGCAAACTCGTTTATAAATAACGCACTCAACCCGTATAAAACGACAATGACATTCAGTTGGAAACCGTTACTTTTCTCTGAGAACAATATTTTCCAATTTAAGTGACAAAGTGCACTTAGGTCCTCTCGTCTCAAACTAAAACTTCGCCATTTGAACTACAAAGCAAGTTGCACCGAGAAAGAAATCTTTTTACGTTATTTGTGGTAAGTACGAGTTCAGTTTTCGAGGTCAGAGTGTGGTAAAATAAACTATTGTGACTTTTTGCGGTCACAAAGATTTAAGTTCGAATTGTCGTTTAATTGAACACTTAGCTGTTTGAAACGTTGATAATAATGTAGGTTAACATTACAGATAGAGCGAGAAAACATCTGTCAAGTAGCCTCATTAGAGAATTTCGTTTGTTTTTATGGCGGCCAGAATCAATTCTGTTCCAAAGAAATAAACTGACTGACCTCATAGCTCATTTGGTAGTAACCCTGCCTTCTGCGCTGTAGGTCGTGGGTTCGATTCCCACCCAGGACAAACATTTATGTGACATTTGTAACATTGATGTTTGTTCTGTGTCTGGGTGTTAATATGTCAAGCATATTATATGTATTATATGTATATATTTATAAAAGAAAAGTATATAAGTATTATATCAGTTGTCTGTTCCCATGATACAAGCTATGCTTAGCTTACCTTGGGGCTAGATGGTTCTGTGTGAAATGTCCACCAATATTTATTTATTATTTATTTATTTAAACCGCTCCGTGAAGTGTTCCCGTACCAGTTATGTAATCGATTGTTAAATTCCAAAGCAACATCTAGTATTGTACAATCAACTGAACCCTCTCCTCTAAATCCCCCGCAGCAAAGGGCGACGCAGGCGTGCGCGTAGTGGGAACATGTCACCGCCCGATATGCGCGCACATCGCTACGTCAACCTCCCCGCGCCCCGTAACAACAGTGACGGACTGAGCTATATGGTTTGCTCTGGCAGCAGTAACAGTAAGTAAACAAGAATTTCAATCAGACAGTACCAATCACGTCTGCACATACTCGTAATGAAATTATTAAATCCATTTTCGAAGTGAGTAGATAATTTCACGGGATGGCCGTGTTGTTTGACTTTAATTAATTCGACGCTTGACAACGTGAACACAAATGAATGTAAGTAGATAGTACACTTGAGTGAATTGTAATTTAGATTTGTATTCGATGGATGTTCCCAGAATCCAAACAGACACGAAGAGGGTTGATCGTAAAATTATTAAGAAATTCAGTACTAGCAGGCTCTATGCCTATGTCTATATGACATACATTAAAGCTGTTAGTGTTATTTAGTAATTAGTGTTTTGGAAATGATTCGTGTAATAAGTCGCGCAACCGCTTTACCTTTAGACTGTATTAACATTACAGAAATAATCATAACAAAACGATGTCCGTAGGTGACAGCCCTTTGAAGCCCCAGGATAGTTTTTTTTTTTTTTTTTTTTTTTTTTTTTTTTTTATGTAATATAGTTACGGAACGAGCCGACGGCCCACCTGGTGTTAAGTGGTAACCTCGGCCCATAACAACTGATGCAACTTCGGTCCTCCCCTACTAGGTACGACAAGACCCAAGTCGCATCGTATGCGTCCGCAACTCTGAGACGTGAAGGCGGAATGTCTCGTGTGCCTGTAATTTCACCGGCAACCACACCTTTCAAACCGGAACACAGTAATGCGAATGCGTTACTGCTTGGCGGCAGAAATGGGCATGGTGGCAGTACTTCCCCGGACGAACTTGGCGAGAGTTCTACTGCTCTTAGATAGTGCGAAAGGAGCAACCCAAAGTAGCAGTAGGACTTGTGCCACGTTCTCTAATTAGTGTATATGATTCTCTAATTACTGTCTGTGCTGTTTTGAAATCCATATCCATACTGTGACTTCGTAATATGTGTCGACTGTCTGAGGCGTGTCTCGTTACTGTTATCGCGTTCATTTTGATCGTATACGATGATGCCTAAACATGTTAATATGGTTACTTTCTTCTCTGCCTGTCTTGAATTAAATTTTCCATGAAAATTATTTTCATATGAGTTGTGGTTTGACTTTGGCTAACCAATGAGAATATTATACAAATTCTTTAGAAATTTCTATTATATAATAATAAAATATAATGTGGGATGGAGTACAATTATATTAAAAAATAAAAGATTCTTCTGTGATATTCCGCTCCGTTTAAGATATATTAATAAGTACTCTCGGGATAACTGGACCGTACTGAACAGACTCTCCTAGCTTCTGCGTATTTAGAAAATGCCGTCTAATTCGATAAAAAAAATATTACCTAGCGTATTAGCGATAGTATCTTTAGTAGTTTCTCTGATTTTTTTTAACTAATTACTTGGTAGAAAAGCAGAAAATACCATTTCAAATCAAGTAGGCCATATGCTTCGTGACTTTCTATACAAGAAAATAGTTAACTTATAAAAGTGTATATTTTGTATTTCATCATTCCCTTGGATCGCAAAAAATCTGTGAATATCAGAAAAAACATAAATATATTACAGACGTGAGATATACCTGAAACCTCGTGAGATTCGGATCAGGTTGGATCATAGTAAAGTTTCAAGGGTACTATTTTTATTTTATGGACCTCAATCCTTCGAAATCTACTCACGTATTACACGTCCTCCGAAATATGAAACTTTTTTAAGCTAGATTGAAGCTGACAAGCATGAATTGTAATGTATATCCCTTTTCACGCCTGAATCTTTTGCTTCATTCGATGTCAAATAATATTTCGTCTAGTCTGACATATAGCTATGATATTTATTTGCTATTCAGTATTTTTTTTTGGCGGCTACACAAAATCTAGGTACCAATCACATACCTAGATTATAGTGTTTGTTTATAGTTGAAAGTTCAAATCCGGGACCTGGTTGAAATTGTAACGATTGTAATTGTAACTCACAAAAATTAAAATTCCCTTTTTTTATTATTAATTTATTAAACTATTCGAAGCCTTTTAGTAAAGTATATAATACAAATTATATTGGTACTTGTTGTTACTTTTTTAAACATTTGCATTGGAGTTAAGTTAATAACTTTATATTGTACAATATATATCAACCTTTAATAAGACATCTATACAGCTAACGAGTACAAAAGTTTAGCATTTAATCCTGTTACCAAGATTTTCCTACTGCTGCTAAATTTCGACCACAGGAGACGATAAACAAAAATGAAAAATTTTAAATCACACACCACTGGGATACAAGTGAAATATCGTCCTGGTACGAATGGAAAACAAATGCACGAAATAAGTTCGATGCTTTTCGAGACGCGAAAATGTAATGGTGATGTTCTTACTCAACGACACGATATCTTAGCCATCGTAAATCTCTTTGTTAACCCAGTGTTTTATATTAAAATGTGGTGGCATGTTTACACCCATGTGTACCCCACTTTAGGTAATCTTAGAGCTTGTGCTTAAGTTAGTTCAAAGTTAATTCACAATGAATTAATTTTCACTACGTAGTAATTGTAAAAAGTAAGCATAAATAATATAAATAATGCCTCTAATATTATAAATAATAATAATCATACAGTTGGAGCCGGCAGACAGAACTAGCACATGCTTTGTGAATTCGCCTGTATATTCTTTTTTGCCGAAATGAAGTTTAGTCTAAAACTAAATTTAAAAGTGTTATAAGAGGTAATAAAGATAAGAAGTAAAAAACTTCCTATAAATTTCACAGTTTTTTGTAAAGCCGCCTCTCAAAGACGTGAAAACCGATAGGTGGAGTCTCGACGCACACTGAGCCGAACGGAATCCGAACCATATTTCATGTTCTACGTTATGCGCTTTGTGAAAGAAAATACATTTTTCACTATCTTTAGAGCTTTACTCCATTCTCTATTTGTTTCATTCTCAATTCCAATACACTTACAAAGATTATGGAATGCGCAACAGTGAGAGTTTATATATAAATATCAAATTAAACCAATCAGGTTATGTGTTCGGTATATATCGCAAAGGAACGTTTTATTTTTTCAAGGCTTATAAATTCAACAAAAATTAAACTTTAGTTCTCATTAATCGGTAGTTATTTAAATTAAATTTACCTACACTAATAGTCTAGAATGTTCATTAATATTTTATGAAAAAAAATCAAGGAAAAAAATTTAGAATTTAAATGCCTCTCAAAGGTCAGACTTTCGCCCGGCTAGCCTAATATCGTTTCATCAACGAATCATAATACCAGCCTCATTCATTTCACAGCAGGTCTATCTTTAACTTTAACGTAGAATAAGACAGCTAACGGATGAAGTTATTGCTAGGTTAGTTTATTTTAGTTATTTTCATAGTTTTTTGACATACGGTATCCTGCTTTGAGGGAAAGCAGCAGATATCCAAGCCATATTTGTTTTACAAAAGAGAGCAATACGTGCAATTTATAAAATGAAATCAAGGGAATCTCTAAAACAAAAATTCAAAGAAATAAATGCCCTTACAGTGTCATCACGGTATATATATGAAAAATTATTATATGTTCATAAAAGCATATCTAGTTTTCAGAAAAAAAGTGCTGGTCATAGAATGTACACTAGAAATGAAAATAAATTAAACATTCCAAGATTCCGATTGCAAAAAGTCAACGGGTCTTTTATGGGAAACTGTATACACTTTTATAATAAAATTCCTGAACAGGCAACGAAGCAAGGAAGCCGCTTCTAGGGGTTTCTTGTTTGTTCTTACCCATGGAGAGTCAGGATAGGGTTTGAACAGGCGTCAAACTTAGCGATAAGTACGCGTGACCTTATGTTTTGAATATTATTGACGTTTCCAAACCATTTCTTTGTGAATTCTATGGAAATAAAGTTCTTTACTTTGACTTCGACTTTAAGCGTAGCTAATGTAATCTTTAAACGAGTGCACATTTGTAGATATAAAACATTTTTTCCACGCAGTCGCCGTTGAAGGACGATCATGTAAATGATTCTATTGACTTTATGAAATGTATGAATACATGTGCGACTATTCTTACCTTGCCTTAAAATAGTTTAGTTTATCCGGCTTACAATACGTAATCCCCTTAAAAAAAAAAGACAATCACCACGTTTTGGATAAATAATTTGACACGTAGAAAAAGCGAGTGTGCGGAATTAGAAAGTGCTCCCACAGAATGATTCCTCGTTCCGACACTCAGTAACGATTCATTTGAGAAACTCATTTGCTCGATGCCTCCGGAGAACGAGCCTCATTTGCGTTTGTAGTGGATCTGGCTCAAGCTACGTTCACATGGCAATTCGGCGTGGAGTTGACTGAATGTTGCGTCATAATAATCATCCTGCAGCTAAATTATGAGGGAATGGCGAGATACTGAATTTTCAACAATAAGTAGTTTTTCAAAGCCAGTTCACTCAAAATCCATCAACATATGGTTTAACGCACTAAGAAGCAAAATTCATGATCGGGTAACTTTATCTTAGCTAACGTCTTAAGTAAACTGTTGGAGCAAATACCGTTCGAATCAAGAATTTTGGATAAAAAGAGGGATTCATACCTACCACGGTTTACGCACAAATGATTTTTATCCTTTTGTGCACACTTTGAAGAATAGTAAATAAACATTGGTGGTGATTTTCAGTGCCGGGGAGTTGCAATTATGTTATCATGTGATCATGTGATCTCACACCTTTTTTTTCGGACCAGTCATAGACAGAATAGAGCAATATAGCAATATTTACACATAATTACGAGCAGTATATCCAGTTTAAGCCGGATAGAAAATGAATATCAGAACGCAAGTTTTAACGTCCAACCCAGTCAAATCATTTCGACACTAGTTGTAAGTATACCTTTGACTAACGATCCGACTCAGCTCTGCACGAGCAGCACTTAGGAACTACGGCCAGATGACTTATTAATTATAGATAAAGATAAAGATAAAATAAATACAATAAAAAATAGACACAAACATTGTGTATTCATTGGTGAAAACTATATCAAAATCTGTTCAGTACTCTTTGAGCTAAAGCTAAAAATAAGCCTACACATAGAGACAGAAAAATGCAAGGTGGATATGGATCTATAATTAGTAATAGACGAATTTGCTATCCACCATAAAATATTGCAATATGCCTAGCCAGTTTGATACAATGTTATAACACGAAATTACATTGTTTTTCGTGATCATTATATCTGCAATAGTTGCTTTAATTACAAACCCATTAACACTATGAGGTTCCTCTATAGTTCATTACTAACTAAACTTATTGGCAAACGATAGTAAGTCCATACTTTATGAGCGTTTATTTTAGCTATACGGGTCGAATGAATGTGTCCTAAGTCCTTTAGTCAAGACAAATGCCGAAATTTAACAGATCGGTTACCTGTGTGTATATATCCTTACACACATTCGGATCAGTAAAGGCACGCTAGGTAATTGCTATCTAATGATTTATAGCCACGTTTTTGGCAAACGAATGTGGCTACAGTTATATTAAACGTTTCAGGGCGTTTGCTGTGTTTTAATGTATGTTTAATCAATAATCGGCAAAAAGACATTTTTCATGTTTTGTAAGAAAAATCAAGGCTCCTTGAGGTATAATTGTATTAACAGTATGTATTAATACAAAATAGACATAAACAGATGGACATGCTACAACGTAACACGATAGCTTTTATTAGAAGCTTATAGGAAGCAAGCTTAAATGAGCATGCTAAGAACTGACCAATGGTAAATTTTTGTGTATTTTTTTATTGAATCTTAGGTGGAAGGGTTATCGTCACAAGTGCGATGTGTTAACTAACAATGAAAAAATTAAATGAATGCATGAAAATAATGAAATAATAACAATGAACAATGCTAACAAAAAAATGCAACTTTAGGTCGCTTTAGTCGCTCGCGGCAGGTGTACGAGCGCAAAATGAACGTAAGCTTAACTAAAGCTTCAATGGGTCACCCTATGGGTTGCTCTAGCAAATGTCTACTAAAGTACGTAGTCGTAGATCAGTTGTAGTTGAAACTATTTATTGAAGATGTACTGACATCGAGAAAAATAATGGATTCAGTTTTTTTCAGCGTTATGTTTTTTTAGTAGCAGTACAACTAATGCCAATTTCGTCGGGGGAAGTACTACCACCATTCCCATATCTGCCACCAAGCAGTGATGCATTCGTGTTAACATGCTCCGGTTTGAAACGTGTGGTTGCCGGTAAAATTACAGGCAAATGAGACATTCCATCTTCACATCTCTGGGTTACAGGCGCATATGATACGACTTGTTTCTGGTCTTACCTAAGAGGAGACCCAATTTGTATTGCTTGTTATGCGTATAAAGTTTACCACTTAAAACTAGTTGGCCAATCTGCTCGTTCCGTAACTTATATATTTAAAATAATCGGTATATGACTTTTAACTATGTGCAGCAAAAGAGGTATATCAGGTTAGTAGCGGAAATCCTTGGTATTTTTTACTTCTTAGGCACAGATTATATGTATAACATTATATATAATAAATGGGTGGAAAATTCTTAGTGTCGTGAATATATATAACCAGTATGTGCTGAGAATACTTAAATGGCCCTCAAACGTATAGCTGAAGTAATCAGTATGGCCGCTTACCATTAAAACTGTATTTTAATGCTGATTGTACAATAAACATACGAATACATCACTACAATTTTTGCCTCTGCCGGGTGTTCTTCTCTTAGGTGGGGTTGCCGCTATATATTTAATTTATTTACTGGCGGCAGTAATTCACCAAACTTGCACAATAATGCTTTTGTTTTATGTTACTGTCACACTTAAAAACATAGATAAGTACTAGAGATGCAATATTAAGATACTACGCAAACATACAGCGTAACAAAATGCTGTTGAAAATTTTCACTTGTCTGCGACGTGAAGAACGCTCGACATTTCGAGTGCCACAACGGAACTGTGACATCCTTCCACTTACCATCCGTGAAGTCTTCTCATCGTTTAAAACAAAGGATGAAATTGCCCGAGGCGGCGTGCATTCCGCGTTCCCTTGTACAGTGACCGCAGACGAGGGCACTGTGGCCACGACGCAGTAAAGGCAGCTTTTTTATACCCTAACGAGTTCTTTCACCGCACATTTTTTAACTGGACCATTTTCGTACTATTCTCTATTTGTTTTTATGTCTGTTTACATGAGAATGACATTGCTACAAGATAATGCTGACCGCGGTCTGCAGTTAATGTTTATTTTGCTGTTTCGGTCTGCAATTTTCACTGTTTTGTTAGTGTAAAATTAAACTACGGTTTTTGCATGCTCAAATAACATCATTCCTTACAGCTATTAAGGCTTATCTGTTTTAACATCTCAGACAGAGCAAAAATTCTGAACACGTTATGTTTTGCTGCAATCTCTTTGTTTGACGTAACATTCTCATACGATTTTGTGGCAACAGTGCCTCTAAAATAACGCGAGCCACGTATGATGGTTTAGCAAATTCATGCCGATACTAATTTTTCAACGTCGTTTAAAAATGGGTGACGTCACGTCTCATAAATATTCAGACGTTTATCCCAGCGTTTATTTGGACGTCCGATGACTGGTATTTTTATTTCGGAAAATTTTAAGTAATATCAACAAAAAGGCCTGAAGTGACCCAGCATTAAAGTCGGCTTATAACTGAGCGTGATAGATTACCGCCGGCTGTGCCCGTTTATTTTTTATTAAATGCATGACATCTGGCATCAATTGCGGTAACGGCTTTTTATTACCGCCCTGTTTACGCGAAAATCCTCTTGTTATTGTAAACTGTAAAGGAATACGCCTGTAGTTTTCCATTGGTCTGAGAGCTGGGTAATGAGACGTACAAATGAGTCCGTATTTTTCCGGTCGAGCAAGTCTGGTTAAGTTTGTTGCCCGTAACAGAAATTTACTGTACACCATTAAAAGTGTTTTAATTAAGTTGTGTATTCTTTTTTTAAGTTGATACCATTAGTGTAGAAAGTGCAATAACAAGGATTTTCTAATATTCAGTAAAATTATTTTCAAAAATATTAAATTTGGTTAAGGATGTTTTGTTAAAAGAGATGATCAGGCATTTTGTAATCCGCATAAGAAAAAACATGTAGCCATGATAAATCAGCTCACGAGCAAATTCTCTTAAAGCTAAGAAATAGGAAAGCTCTTCAACGTAAATGACACGCCTAAAACACAAAACCCAATGAAGCAGAAATGAATGATGCGCTGTATTTTGCTAGACGGCCGACATAGTTCAACGTTGCTTTTTTACTTCGGTATTTTTACTTGATGGCATGAAACTATAAATTAGTGTTTTCCCAAAGATTTCAAATGTTATCATTTTGTGTTAATTAGATTAATTTCACTTACCTTTCATAATGATTATTATTTTCCTTAACTCGATTTGAAGTTATGTTAATATGAATATTTCGTATTATGTGGTTACACTGACTTATAAATTCATAATTAATTAAAGCATTTCCACAAATTGTATTCGTTTTAAATAAAGGTAACTTTCGGTAGACAACAATTTCATTTAAAATTTAATATCGTTGAACGGCTGAAATTATAAAAAAAAAGCTCAAAACAATAAGACGAGAAATTCCCGGTAAGAGGAATGGCGATATTAAAATTTCTCACGAAATTGCGGTCTCAAATCTGGCCGCCTAACAAAAATTAACGTATCCATTGTTCAAATGTTACCGCAAATTCTTCCACTTAAGTTGGCGTCGTGACTAATGTGAGGGGTGGTACCTAAACTGCTACATTTCGTTTTAACCCGAGCAACCGTAAAGCGACGTTGATAAGTGTTCGATGTGACACGTCTATACGGTCCGAATACGAGATAAGAGATGAAATAACTCACGGAAATCGGAAACTAGCCTTACGTAATACACAACATGATTCGGTACTATTCAATTGTCGGCCGCCGGATGTATCATCAGCGGGGACAGGTGGAGATACAATCGCATATCGTAGGTTTACATTTCAATTAGCAGTTAAGTTGGTAGAGTGAAAGAATTTGTTAATTTCGTCACCACTAAAGCGTGCCTTCCATCTAATTCAGTAAATGCTTCCGAACCAATGAACAGGACACGTAGCGCTACGAGTCTCGTACTCGTAGATCGAGGCGTCATATCTTCATGGATGCATTGCGGTCGGTGTTGAGCAAACATTTGCGATGAAATCCAAACATATCCATCATGTAACTGTCAAACGTGGTCAATTTTGTTTTTCTACAAATCCATATTAACAGCATATCAAAAAACTTTATGTTTAGCTATAATATAATTGAGCAAACATCAGGCGGACACGTCAATTACTAGTTTCTTAACTTTAGCGACTTAAAAGGTGGAAAGTTCACAAGGATATCAAAAACATAATGTTTTATTATTAGAAAAATATTCACTAGTTTTATATTAATTTTTTAGCAGAACCTGAAAGAATTTGTTCTGCTATAGGTTAACAATTTAACAGTTTAACAGGTTAAACAATTGAAAAAAACCTTCTCTATTTTTTTTATTAAGTTAAAGTACCTTTCATGATTTCACAGATATGCCAATTTTCAAGTTGATAGCTCAACCGGTTTTGAAGTTTATCAACTTCATTATAATAATAAGAAAAAACATGTAGCCATGATAAATCAGCTCGTGACTTCAGCAATCTACATATGTATATATACGTTATTAATATTAAGTATATATTTGAGTATAATTGCGAATGTATTCATTCGCTTCTACTACAACTACAAGCACTTCTAAAACAAACACATAAAACATTCAAATTAAAAGGATATGGCGCTTTTAATGACTGTATGCCAATTGGTTTGCAAACAAAGCCAAAATTAATGTCACTGTTAGGTGATTAAGGTTACCATATGGAAATTATCTGAAATTGGATAGTCATAAATCCAGCTTTATAAATAAGGCAATAACAGTCGACAATGGCTTTTGTTAACATTGGACCGCTATTTATCGTATTAACATGAAATCAAATTTTGTTTATTACACGTGCAAAGGAGATTTAAAAGAATTGTTTGTGCAAAGCATTAATAAGTAATTATTCCTAGGAACACCATTATTATTAAAAATAATAATTAAGAATTTAATAAAATGAGTTATCCTAAGTTATATTACATTAAACAGAAATAACTTTGATAATGTTCGTATAACTTACTCTCGATTAGAGAATAAAATTTGTCAATTTCCAGTATAACTTCAATAATTTCTTTTTTTCCTTTAAACCTCTCTCGTTCACGCTGCGCCAAAGTTGTATTTCCTATATTTATAATTCAAAATTAATTTGTAAGATCAAATCAAGAATGTAATAAAACTATTTCTTCAGGATATTGTAATAAATAACCGAAGACAATAAAACAAAATCAATTTCATAGTCAATAACGTGCCAACACTCAACAACCCTCTTTGCACATTTTGTTATTTTCTCTGTAATATTTTTTCATGTAATTCACATTTATATGTTATATTCATATATACATTTATATTTTATTTACCAGTAAGTTTCTCGGAAGATTCGTAATTTTTCATTAGTAAATGGTCAATTGTTTGGTCATCATGAAATTAACTCATTATTTCGTCACAGCCAAAGTGATCATACCGTAATGATAAGATACGCAAAAGGTTTTTTTTCAGTATGCAAACCTTTCTGACACAAAAATAATCTGTGTGAAAACAAATAATCTCCGTGCCCCAACTGCAGGATTTCATTCACCGAAAAAAGCATCCAATTCTCCGGGAGAACCGAACTCCCTACATTTTTCAATCCGTTTGGAAATTATTAAAATCCTGGATGGAGCCCGTCTGTCACATCTACCGCACAGGGAAAATAAATGGAAAGGTTAATGTTTCACGTTTTGTGTACGAACATACATACAATTCCAAATTTGATTGTTATATAAGCGACAGTCCTCATACTTGGTTGATAGTAGCTCTGGTTTGACGCTGTAGGTCGTGAATTTGATTCCCACCCAGAAGAAATGTATCTGTGGTGAACGTAGATGTTTTTTCTGTTTCTCAATATTATACTTCTCCTAATGAGTAAACTATTATTTTGTCATCTTGTTATCAAATTACCTAAAAGATTTGCTTAATCTGGGGTTGTGTGACATCTCCACATATTGATATATTTTATTTATTGGTAGGATTCTTTCGTAGCTTTATACATAATGGTTATCCGTTACTGTTTCTATCAAAAGTTTTATCTAGGACACGCCATCTTACCACAGCTTAACGTCAGACGGGTCATCTGCTCGGTCTGTACCTGATTCACATAAAATACCACATGACTCTAAGCTCCGTGATTTCTGGAAACGCTAGCCGTTTGCTATAAACTTTTCTTATATTACTCAGCAGCCGTTGCACGTAAATCTGCCCTTACAGTGGTCCCGGTAACTTTTTCAATTTAACAGGTAAGGATAAATCGTTCATTTCTTTTATTTCAACATAGAATCTATAAACTCCCCAAAAGTTTACGCTCCCGTCGGATATTGTTTGTTTCCCGTTAACTCGGTAAATCTTTTTGTTCGAGAACTTTAACATAGGTAAATTTTACTGTTTAACCTTTTTACTATGATATTGTTGCGAAGACTTGGGGCGTTCTTAGTCGAAAATTCACGAGTTTTAGCACCATAAAGAGGTGGTTTATAAAAACTCCCCGAACTAATCCTACTAATATTATAAATGTGAAAGTTTGTTTGGATGTTTGTTACTTTTTTTCACTCAAACGGCTGAATGGATTTGGATGAAATTTGATACCGAGATAGCTTATATCCTGGATTAACACATAGGCTACTTGATCCCAGAAAAGTGCAGTGTTCCCGTGGGTTTACTTATTAAACGCGGGTAACACCGCGGGGCGCAGCTAGTATTTAATATTTCTAAAGACATTTAAGAACCTTTCGTTAAATGATAAGATGTATAGCGAAATTATTAACTGAAAAAGCTGCAAATTTTCGTATTGATATTTGTCGTGAAAATTATTAATCTCATCACATAAAACCAAACGTCATTCGTTCCAATCATTATGAGTGGGATAACCACAAGTTTATCATACGAGTATATAATCACTGACCGCACGCAATCAGCCTTCACGCTTCATGTAATACAATTCATTACCTGGAATTTCCAATAGTCGTCTCCTTAACTACCTCAACAGAATGGACTGGGTTATAATGTCCACGCCAAAAGGAAAATCAAACAGTATCAATTAGTAGGTGTTTTCGCAAAGTTTTTCAATTAAAAAGTTCTTATCTATAAGCCCGTGATCATGATGAAGGAGCGGACTGTGAATCGCGTTCTTTAGGTTCTAGCCACACAATTAGATTCTTCATAAGTTTGAAAGCTACGGTCATTGGTCCATCGTGATCTAACGTGCAATTTACTATATCGATAGCAACCTAACGTTTGAAGCTGCAATGCGCAATAACTTATTCGTACGCGACTGACCAAGCGCGTTCTTGAGGGAAGCTTGTGTGTGGCTTGGGCCTTATACTCGAATGCGCAGAGTCATTAAAACTTTTATCTGGCACAAATGCACTGGCACGCCGTCTCGAGTTTATTGTATACGAAGTGCTTTCAAAGCGAACCGTTTGAGATAACGCTTGGAGTGCATGCAAATCCGGGGGATCTCGGTTGTCGCATTGTTTTTGCTGATAGGAATTTATGGTTATATACAGTTCTTTATTGCTTCGTCTGATTAACGTGTGCTTGAAATAAAGTCTTCGTTTACAGTGTTTATTCGCTTTGGGATTCAAGAGGAAAGTAACCAGTGTTTTTGTGTCAAATAAATTGATAAAATGTTGACACAAAACACGTAGACACATAGTTTACTGGCGTATTTTATTCTTCGCAAATATCATGAACTGCAAATTGAATGGTGTAGTGTTTTCATTTCATTGAAACTTTTATTGGACAACGAAACTCACGACTCTGCTTCTAGTTCGTCAGTGTACTGTATTTGAAAAATTGCAATTAATTAGACGTATAATTTCTTAGGTATTTCAAAAATGTATTCTGTATTTTTTGGGCCATAAAGACAATATATAATAATTCTGAAAATTATATTATAATCACAAAAAATATTAAATAGATTAAAATGTTACGATTCTAAAAGTTTCGCCAAAAGATCGCAGATGAGATTTCAATTACTTTATGCATTCAAAGAAGGACTTTTCACCCTTCGATACAAAAGAAAAATTATTCCAACAGCGATTTCCTTGGCAAGGCACCTATTCAGCTGCTGACAACACAGCCTGTCGTTCGACGGAAATCTATTGTAATATTCGGAAACCATTATTGATATTTTCAAAGGGCTATTAAAATATTTTTTATTGAAAATCGTTTACGGACATTTTTCGGTGCGAAGCCATAATTCACCGGTGTGCCACAACAGACTTTTGTTCAATTATCACCAAAGGAGACAATTCAAACGAGAAAAAGGAATTCTCAAAACGTTTCGATGTTTTACTTGTTTACGACTGCATACCGTGATATTTGTACTGTCTGTGTTTGAATTTTTTATTACTTACAAAATACAAAATATATATTTCCACTTCAACAATTTTGTTTTAGTAGGTTCTTAACCTGTCAAAATTCTGATTTAATTATTAATTTGGCTACTCTGTAGCAAAATTGCTAGTAACTCTGTCCTAACATTGAGGGTATACAGTTCGATCTACTATAACAAATCAAGCGGTCACTTTCACAGTCTGCGGGGAATGCACATAATCAATCACGTATATACAAATATACTATTCACTATACTGTACAATACCAAACTAGCGTTTGTTAACACTGCAGAAGACCAAGATGAGGGTTGGGAACTTAGCTCCTACTTACACAAATAAAAACTGATCATAACATACTAGCAGGTATAAGAACAGTATTAGCGTTTACCCCAATAAATTAATGCGGAAAATCTGAAAAATGGCGTTACTTGTATAAAATTGCGATGAAATTGCACTATAATTTCCACTTAAGCCCCTTACAGCGTACCCTTACGTGGATGTTATGCCTACGTGAGCACTTAGGTAAAATTAGTCACACTGGTCCACACCTCTTGGACCGAGAACCGCTTATAAGGTATATATCCAAATATTATATAATGTGCTCGGTTATTGTGTTTATTTAGCTACATCTACTTAAGATGTTATACATTTCGATCAAATAAACATTTAATATTTTTTATTTTAAGTAACTTGTCTGATATGAGAATATTGTTTCTAAATAGCACTCTATTTATAAGACTTGATTAAATACATAAATAAGAAATATATATACAAAATAAATATTTTGAATAAATTATTTTAAAATATTTATGTTGTAATAGGAAATATACGTAATTATCTGTAAAGTTGCATCAGCAAAGGATTTCTAAACGACTAAATGACCAACAATTTGATTCCCAGGTAATGACTTATTTTTATCAAATATTGTGAATACCAATGCTCCGCAAGCCAAAAATACATATTTTTTGACGACTTCTTAAACCTTCATTAGGTCTTATGGTGATGTAATTTGCTTACATTTTCTGTAATTTGAAGGCCCTGTGTTTGAATGAAAGTATTATTTCTGGCTTTTTTACTTCGTATTAATATTGGTTTCTAGACTAAAATACAGCAATAATCCCATACCCATCTAAACTAAGTCCAACAAGCATATACTTTTTATTTTGGTCAGTATATTGACATGTGTGAAGTTTAACGTACACGCACATACTCATCTCATGATTAATGAACGCCAGTAACGCATGTTGTGATGCAAATGACTTGCGTCAAGCTGGTGAGACTGGCCACATACTACTGACGAGTCGCTACATTTGCACCGAAGCAAGCATAATGAACTTTAGAGAAGTGAGGAGATAGGGACATCATGTGAGGTGAAATTAAACACCAGTATTTTAAACATCTCATTTTTGATCTTTTTTAGATGGTAACTGTTTAACTGTTTAAAGACAATGAACGATTTAAGAGAAGAATTGCGACAGCGAAAAGAGAAAGGAGAAGATAACATAATCATAAAATATGTGAAAGGGACTCCTAGAATTATAAAACAAGGGTCAAAAAACTAGACAACAGAGGAAATAAAATTAAACCAACAAAAGAACTTGTAAAAAATTTTGTCTGCTACAGTTACAAAGACATAAAAATTAGTAATAAGACGCTGAAATTCTTATACGCTAACATTCGAAGCATAGTTAAGCCAGGAAAATTGGATGAATTAAGATGCGTAATAGAGTCATTTCAAACAACTATTCATGCTATTATCTTAACCGAGACTTGGATTAAAGATGAGGATGAAGCACAAAGACAGAATTTGCCCAACTATACTCATTACTATAATTACAGACCTCAGTCCAGAGGAGGTGGAGTATCAATTTACGTACACAATAACTGGCAGCATAATATTTTAGATGAACTATACGAAGATGGGAATCATTTCCTATGGGTGAAAGTCAATGCACTCTCAATTGATATTGGGGTGATATACAAACAACCCTCGTCAAATAATTACACGTTCTTAGAAACCTACAATAGACATCTTTCCAAAAGAAAAAGAGTCCTTATATTTGGCGATTTCAACCTAAATCTATTAAATCATGACAAAACTATTAACGAGTACAAGCATGTTCTCAAGGAAAATAATCTAAGGATACTAAATAAAATCAGCAAAGAACACTGTACGCGAGCAACAGCAGCTACTAGGACACTTTTGGATCATGTGTGCACCAATCTAGAAGATATTTCATTCAATATGTCTATAGTTGAATCGGATATGTCTGACCACAAGCAAATATACCTTGAAGTTAACAGGCCTCCACGTGAAAAACTGAAACGAGTCGAATATACATCGGTTGATTATGGGAATTTGGCTGTCACCGTTGAAGATGCGTTAGCAACAAACCAGACCACTGACTATGATAAACTAGAAAAGATCTTATTACAGGCTGTTGAAACTAACAAGATAAAGAAAACGAAGATTCTGAATCAGCCAAGAAAGGAATGGATCAACAAAAATTTAATATCGGAAATAAATGATAGGAACAACGTGTGGCACCAGTGGAAACAGACCCCTGAAGATGAATCACTAAAAGCGAATCTTGTACAGAAAAGAAATGCTGTTTTTACCAGTATTCAATCAGCAAAGTCCCAATACTATATCAAAGAATTTCAAAATTGTCAGAAGGATCCTTTTAAAATGTGGAAACTCATAAATCATCTATCCAATAATAAACCAAAATCCAGTTGTGCACCAATCAAACTGAACGTTTCTTCTGGTTCTATCCATGACACTGAAAAAGTTTGTCAATGTTTTAATTCATTTTTTTCTGGCGTTGGTTCTGAACTAGCTAATAAAATTCCCAAAACGTTTCATGACAACATTTCACATAATATTTCTCATGGTAATTTCAAAAATAGCAATGAAAAGTTAATATTCTTAAAACCAACCACTAGTAGTGAAATACAATCAATTATAAAAAACTTGGATGGTAACACCAGCTCTGGCATGGATGGTATCAGTGCCAAGATTGTGAAATGTGTTAAAGATAACATAGCAATTAGTTTATCAAATTGTATCAACAAATGCTTTGAAGAAGGGAATTTTCCTGATTCACTGAAAATTGCGAAAGTTAGTCCAATCTACAAATCGGGCGACAAAACAGATCCTAGTAATTACCGACCTATATCCGTGCTACCCACTCTGTCTAAAATTTTTGAAAAGGCAATTTATAATCGATTAGATACTTTTCTAACATCTACCAAGTTTTTTTATGAAAAGCAATATGGATTTCGGCCTAAGTCAAACACGCTTGCTGCGACCATTGACTTAGTGACAAATATAAAAAATAATATTGATCTTAAAAAACTTACACTAGGTATATTCATAGACCTGAAAAAGGCCTTCGATACGGTCAGCCATAAGATTCTCTTGAATAAGCTACAAAGCATTGGAGTTGAAGGCAAAGCGTACCAAATTATTGAATCTTATCTCAAAAACAGGCGCCAATTTGTCAAAATCAATGGTTTTAACAGTGACCAACAGCTTATAACGTGTGGTGTCCCCCAAGGATCAATATTGGGGCCCCTACTCTTCCTAATTTACATCAACAACCTGCACGAAATTGGACTAAAAGGAGACGTCACATTGTATGCCGATGATACTAGTCTATTCTATTCTGGTCACTCCATCGACTTCATAATACAACAAGCACAACGAGATTTAGATACTTTGCACATGTGGCTTCAGTCAAATTTGCTCACAATTAACACTTCGAAAACGAAATATATAATTTTTTCTGCAAAGAACAAAAAAATTGGTGATTATAATCCACTAACCATAAACGGCCAAATTATCAGTAATGTACGAGAAGAAAATTATCTTGGCTTATTACTAGACGCTCAACTTACATGGAAACCACAAATTGAAAAAATAAGATCTAAATTATCTTCCTTGAGAGGAGTTCTTCGAGGAATAATAAAATGCCTTCCAAGACATGTGCGTTACACAATCTATAACTCGCTGGTAAAGTCTCGTTTGTATTATTTAATCGAAATATGGGGCTCGGCTGCTAAAACTAATTTAAAGAAGCTGCAAACAGTACAAAACAGAATTATTAAAACATTATTTCAATATGACTATCTTACGCCAACTGTTACAATCTATAAAGAGACACGTATTTTTAATATTTCACAATTGTATGAATATAGTACCTGTTTGCTAATTAGGAAAATATTGACAAAAGATATCCATTCCACTATAACATTCACAAAAAAGGTACAACATTACAAACGGGTCACTCGCCAAGCAAATAATATAGTTTTATCAAGCCCTAGGACAAATTATGGCAAGAGAAGCATTATGTTTGAAGGTGCACAATACTATAATAAATTACCAAAAAGTATTAAAGACGCTAAATCATTAATGACTTTTAAAAAATTTTTAAAACATCACATTTTAAAAGATCATTCGTAATACGGCATATCGTATTACCATGTCCGCTACCTTATGTTTCATTACTTGTAACTCGAGCTTGTCTGTTCATTCATAATTATTTTTTCTGTGCGGGTAGGCACTGAGTAATACCGCACTTTTGAGTTGAAAAATTGTTAGTTCCACCTACGCTATTTGGCATAATTATTTAAAAACCTGTATTTACTCTGTAAGTGATTTTTGTAATCTTAAGAGCTAAATAAATTTCTTAAACCATTAACTTTTCTCTTCTTTTATAAGCTACAACTTGTCTTTCCCCTCACAACATTAATGTCAAGGGTTCAGTACCGCCTATGACGTAAATTTCTAATTATCACCCGGGTTTATCTACATATTTATTCCGGCCCAGCAATTACTTTTAGATTAGCATATTAAATGCAGAAGATAACGCAAGTTGTTGTAGAAGTAGATCGTATTCATTTTATAGCTTCTGCCGATCATAATTTTAGCTCCAGCCGCTGCTTAGGAGACGTTACTTTGGATAGGTAACGCCACCAACCGCCACCAATATATGACTTGTACTACTATACAGTCTTTCGACGTGACGCGCCTTAACTTGTTACCTTTGTTTTCATACAAATTTGATTGATATATTCAATGTTTTGAGTTATTTTAAAGTACCTACAATCAGTGACTTTGACACATAAAGCCTTGTCACTGTGTGACGCACAGCCTGTACTAATATAGTGATCGGAAAGCGTTGACTCAACAAGCGTTGCTGATGAGGCGCATGACGCAACTACAAGCTAAACCATTGTTTACCAATGGCTCTTTGACCTGAAATTGGACTATCGCTTTACGCTTCCAATGGCATTTGACCATAGCTACTGATTGCGTAATTTGACTGTAGGGATGAAAGTATATCAAATTATGTTACGATAAATATCACACATACGGATGGCACTACGGATTTTTGGAGTTTACTCCTTAAGAATCGATTTTCATTATTATATAGCCCGCGGTACGCTTATTAGATGGGAGGCCAAATCGATTGTTAACAAAATAATGAAGTTATGTTGAACGCGTGTTTCTTAAGTAGTAAGTCGCACGTTGGAGCAGACATGCACCATATTTTTTTGTATTCTGGCTATATATTTAAAATTATGCCAAAGTATACACTAATATTACGCGCGAATTACTTAGTTTGAGATTGGCTATAAATTGATGAAATCGAAATGGATTTAAAATTGGCACTGAATTAGGTTACAGAATAGACAAATATTTAGTAGTTAAGTATATATTGCGTCAGATGTAAACTCGTATTATTTCCTATTTTTTTTCTTATATGTAGCGCCTTAGGGAAAACAAAATTGAAAGATTGTATTATAATTGCTTGGAAAACCAGCAAATTAACGGTACAAAGGGATTACAGAACTGGATTTTTAAATATTTTATTTTCGTTAAAGCTATTTGTTTCGGCAGCTTTAATCTATTAAAATAACACAAATAAAATTAAAAGATAATAATCTTTTAATATTATAAATTTAATAGATTATTATATATTATATTATTATAAAGATTATTTTATCTTATGGCAAAATCTTTGAAAACTATAAATCTCAGCATGGTCCAATGATCACTTAAGTTTCTGTACAATTGGTTTTGACAGAATTCTGCTTATAATAAACCCTTTTAAACGTATTCACGCAGCTAACACCAGCGATGGAATTGATAAAATTACAGTACTTCTACTTTGAAGCTCAACAAAAAGGCCTTTGTTGTAAATCACAAAAGGTGCCTTTGTTGAAATGATTTTAATCTTTAAACGAATTTATCGGAAAATTACGCTCGGCATTTTTGCCATACGCTCAGTGTGAGCAGGGCCAGTAAACTAAAGGAATTAACATTTTTGCTGCATTTCAAAAATAGCGGGAATAGTAACGAAGAACGCAGGATGTTTTTGATATTCAAACGAAGGTTTAAAATGCCGCGTAACATCATAAGTTGTTATTGTTGTATTTTTATTTTGCGGCTTGTATCTATTTGTTTCTCTTGTTCATGGAAATTTATTTTCGTACTAGCTGTTGCCCGCGACTTCTTTCGCATGGAATTCAGTTTTATCACGCACTCCTATTTTACCCCTCGGAAAAGTAGCCTAAGTACTCCTTGTTACATCAGCTATCTGCCAGTGAAAGTCCCGTCAAAATCAGTCCAGCTATTTCAGAGATTAGCCGGAACAAACAGATAGACAGACAGACAATAATTGTAAAAAATGTTGTTTTGGTATATGTACCGTGTATACATCCATATGCACCTAGTAAAAAGCGTTTATTTTAATATTACAAACAGACACTCCAATTTTATTTATTTGTATAGATATATTGACGAGACTGATTCGTCGAGAATTTAACAAATTTTCTTCAAGGAAGCCAGTGGTAATAAAAAAAATGTTAATTTATCCATGCATTGTGTGTTTGAGATCCCGACACGTACACTACTGGAGAAACTCTAGATTATGCGGTACTGCGGTATTCAAACCAGCCAACAGAGCTAGGTATTAGCTCTCAAACTGATTGATTCATTGGCTGCGGCTCCTACGCTCCTATTGTCGTGATCTAAAGCCTCTCGGAACCGGACTAGTTTGATACTCGAGGATATAAATTGAGTTCGACTTTACCGGTGCTGAGAAAACGACGAAGTTCTGAGTTAGTGCTCCGTTTGAATCGGATCGGAGTTTATAATGTGTTCGACAAAAAGTTCATAATTTTTATATTATGCCCTATATAATTTTTTATAACTTATTCTAAAATTAAGCGTAAAACGGTTTACTGAGTTATTTGTTGAAAAGGGTTTGAACCTGAGTTACATACCGTACACAGAATGATGTAGTCTGTGGGTTGAACAATAAATTGTTGACCTTTAATTTTTGGAGCAAATATTTAGCTTCAATTATAATATATTATATATATTATAAATGTTACTTTCCTTGCAATACAAGTACATTCTTCTACATTATAATTTATGTGCTAATTCAAATCACTAAATATATCACAGTACGCCTGAAACCGAATGCTAATCAAACTTGAAAAACATTACTATAAAATACCTACCTAGCACTATACATTTCAATAATTTTATGAAATCTAAGATCCCATAGGCTTTAAAACTGGTCCAAAGAATTTTAATCACTAAAACAAACAATTAAAAGGATAGAGCTTTTTCTTTATTACTGATAATAAAAATATTTACTTCTTGCAGTCCTGAGTTATCTTTAACGTTTACGTTTTTAGTTAGCTACATTTTCAGTTATGATTTACCCCAATGGGACTACCTTAATTCGGATTTTACCAAGGGTCGTGTTTCGCATATTTCTTACTGATACCCGCATATTCGTAGCTATGACCGTTGCGAGGGAGTTTTGGTATTTGTGCGTTATCTAAATTGATATTTACGAAAATGTGGTCACATTATACTTTGTTATGGTTTTACGGTATACGCGATATATAAAGAAATGCGTTGTCATTAAGATAATAATAATGGTGTGTGCATATAGCTTAATTATTTTTAAGATAACCAACAATGTGACATTTTATAAATGAATGAAAATCTTGTGTGGTTTTGTATATATATTAGATTTTTTAATCAGATGAAACCCCTTTTCTTATAGCCCACGAATATTGTAAAAAAAATCACATTCACAATTCATTTATCACACAAAGGTATCGCCTGCTCTGATATTTACACACGAGCAGCATCTTCAAAGAATTCGATGTAAAAGAGACGTTCAGAATGCGTGTCGCGCTTGAAAAATGCAAGGGTGAACCATTTTTCTGTGTCACTGTACAAATAGCTGCAGGGAATGACATGAATCTTAGAAAGTCAGTTGTTCTTTCTATTTGCCAAAGTTAAAGACAAGAAAAGTATATTCCAATTTAACGGAGACAGTGCGCTGGGATAGCCTCGTTGTGCCAAAGTTTACATTACAACCTTGTTGTACAGGGTCCGTAAAAAGCACTATATCTCAAGATACAGTCCGTCTTTATCCGCCGAGTACCAAGTAAGTATAATCTATGTATAGTATTCGCGACACTTTTGTTGTTTTTAAGATATTGTGTATATTTCTTACACTCTTGATAAGGAAGCCTCAGAATAAGCTAAGATAACATGATCGAAAATAAGACCATCGTTTTATAAGTACAACATAATTTCTAACTGATATTTTTTCGTAAAAGCCTAAGATGATTCATAATCCGTAGAATAATTCAATAACAAAACAATTTTATTGATGATTGCTTGTGATAACTACATTTTGTAGGTAAATTACGGGTTCAACGTGATCAACCTGAGTCATACACATAAACGTGAAGTTTTGGTTTGTTCTTTTTAAGAGATACTGTGTAGGACAGATAAGGATAAATTCAAATTATCATCTTGAAAATATGAAAGATTTGGAGACAGTAGCGTTGCTGCGGGTAAATTTTAGCTGAAAAGTCTTTTTTTACTGTTAGCGGCAGAAATAGGTTTAGGTCTACATAAAAGAGTCGACATAAATGGAACTATTTCTTGCTACCCGCGCTACTCTCCATCGATCAGACCTCGCACCTCTGTCCCACCACAGGAAAGGACTGAGTTGATCTCATCAAATAACTCAATATAAAATTGGACCATTCAACATCCCTTCACAACGCGTTGATGAATAGCCTCATTTTCCTATTCATGTGATTGATGCGTCGAAATTTTGATGAAAACTTGAATAACCGAGCATTCTAAATTCCCATTTACAATTTAAAACTCCCCAGAAAAGCGGTACTTACCTCGTTACCGTTTCTGGAGCATCAATCATACTTTCAAATCATTCCTCGGGAGATATGAATGTTTTTTGAGTGCAATTTTTTTTGAATAAGATACGTACCTCAAACTGACAACGAATCAAGATAATATGGGGAAAAGGGGCTTGATTTTATTTTTTTGCCTTTTAGTATCCATTTTGTTGGGATATATGCCTGTTCACGATAGAAATTAATAAAGGGAAATAAAGCCTGTCGTCTCTTAAAACATAAAAAATTAAAAACTTTTTTCTAAAGTATCTTATTATTTGTTCATAAATAAATGATATCTTTAAATTGGCCTACGACTGTCTCATAGCCCCTTAGGTTGTAGCTGTCTTCGTGGTCGTGGTTTCGATTTCCACCCTGGACTAATATTTGTATGATGAGAAAAAAATTGATCGTTGTGTATATTATAGGTATGTGTTTAAAAATGTATGCATTATATGATTTGTCTGTTATAAGTAGTACAAGTTTTGAAGGCTCTGTGTGTAGTGTCCACTTAATATCTATCAATACTAAGTTGCCACACTTAATAATTAGTATGTCGACGCATTATGTAAAATTCAGTTTCTGATCAGATATTATATGCTTGTTTGTACCCTGTTGAAGGTGCCTTATGTCTTCGAATGTTGGTTCTAAGACATATCGGTTTGAATCAACTACATTCGGATTTAAAGTCAGGGTCTATATCACTTAGCCATTACCTTTTCACTATGCCAGTGGAGGGTATATCCGCATCATGAGAACGATTGTATTAACTCTTGTGAAACTCTATGTATACTTAGCACCGTGATTGAAAAAGCGGCGTAGGTCGTTACAAGTGATCACAAAATGAACTCGGTTACTTATCACGTCCATTAAGCTGGGTTTATACAGTATTATTATAAAAATGTAACGCTTCTCACGATCGCAGTTTTGGCTCATTTGTCTTTTATATGGCCGTTACTGTAATGGTGCCCGGGAGAGGCATATTTCTCGGGTGATATTAATAATGACGGAAATGAACGCTTCGATGTCCCTGAAGGATTCTTCGCTTCTTATTACTTTAGCGTTAGCAAAACTGTGTTAGCAGATGTTAGAGACAAGATGTACTTTGTCTTTTTGTATTATCCTTACGGACCGAGCTGAATACTGATATTTTGTACTTCATTTTTTAGGAAGGAATAAGTAACAAAAGGAGCAGATGGCCCGCTGATGTTAATGTCTATAAAACAAGCAATAAGAATACTGTGTCAGAATCAAGGGCAATTGGCATCTTATTGCCAACTTAACTCTGGTACAAATACAATAATGTAAAACATAATAATATAATTACAGTTATAATACATTATAACGGCTTTTTTGTTGCCAAGTTTGCAAGTTTTTAAGCTTATTTTATCGTACATTATAACGGCTTTTTTGTTGCCAAGTTTGCAAGTTTTTAAGCTTATTTTATCGTACTTCGTTATATATTAGTGGACATTGGAGGACATTTCATATATGGTTCAGATGTTTGTCCAAATTTTTATCAATACTGTACCAGCTTCCAATGTTCCCACGGCGGCAATACAGATCCATTCTCGAAAACCAGGAGTGAATGGGCTTTGTACAATCCGGTTTGCGAGATTTTATAAGCATTCTATTTGTTGATTATGGAATATGCCGGATTTTCATGTTTTCTTTCACTATTTTCAGTATCTATGCATACTCCAAATTTAAGATGGTAAATTTTTAATAATGAGCGTATTTCACATGAGACTTAAATTTTATATGCCAGATCTAACTTAAAAGTGATAATATTTATCAGGTATATTTTATTGTTCGCTGCAGGCGTCAGATCTTTATAACGTCTCGGGGTCTCGCAATGACTTAAATTTTACTTAAGGAGTAGAAGTGTTATGTGCCGTCTGTTCGCACAAAAAAACATAAGCAATCGGTAAATCATTGCACTTACTCTTAAATATAACGTGTTTTATAAAAGCGAAACTGCATTATCGGCGGAATTTTTTGAACCACAGTAAAATGAAAATTACTGCGTCATAAATTATTAATTATAATTGAGCATCTCGTAGAGGGCTCTTTGAAAACGAAATGTGATTTTTTGAATAATTATCTTTATACAACAAAAATCATAAAGCTGACACAATATAGCTATTTGAAATGTATACTGCTATAACTGTCTGGTTAATCTGTGTAGCTTTGCTGCTAGGCATATTAACATCTGTTCGGGCAATAATTTACAAGAATCGTGACATTAATTTTTTCGTGAATGCCAGCAGTAATTAATTACTGTCGAGGCCTGAAATAAAGCAATTTAAGGTCGAGAGATATTGGAAGGGCAAGGCACCGGAGGGCTTGCCGAGTGAATTCTTTAAATAGTCGAGACAAAATAAATACTATTATGACCAGACTAGGTCTGGTCTTGGTCTTGAACTGGTCTGTCTCCTACTGCAATACGTATTCAAATAAATCCATATAACAGTGTATAATTTTCATTCGCATCATTTTTATAGCAGTTTTTACCTGCATTGAAAAGAAATGGGCGTTCATTATTCTCATTCTGCCAAGAATCATTAAACAAAACTGCCCAGTTGGCGCCATATTATATTTATCGTGCCATGTACTTCTGGCTTTAAGCCGGTTGAGCATTGTGTTTAATAAGACAACAAATATCGACTACTTAAAGTAGAAACCATAGGCCAACTGGGATCTGCGGCTAAACTCTAAGAGCAACGCATTAGCTAATTGTATAATAAAATATTCAAACTCTTGTGGTTTTACTGATAGATATCTTCGTGTTATACTATTTACTTACTTTTTACCCGCGGCTTGGTTCACTCTAGATCTATCCCATAGGGAAAAGGCATTTCCTGGAGTTAAAATGTACACTCTCGAGACTCTAGACTAAACTATCTTTTTTGCTAAAATCGTGTTTTGCCAGAAGGACAAACCAAGAAACATTTGTTCGTATTAATAATTAAATACATATAAAGAGATATTGATTTAACTGGCAATTCCTGTGTCTAAGGTGACACGAATTCATTCCATACCAAGACCCACAAAACAGACTCAATGCTCATCTGACAAATATTTAATGCCCTTAGATCAAACCTATTTAAAAGGGTGTTAACTACGAAGCTGTTATATTGGTGTTTTATCATATTAAATTCTGCGAAACTGTATTTTTTCGGAGTCACAGCTGCACGGGTTAAACTAATTTCATCTCAACATGACAAGGGTATTAGTTGGGCCGATTTTGGGTCTTTTTATAACTCAGGTTAGGCAGCAAAACCTACTGGCTCGAAATGATTGTCGTTGTATGTTCTAATAAGCATATTATAGCGAATTGATATGTATTAGACTAATTTGTACATTTAAATGAATTTTTAAGTGTGTTAATGGTATATTTTTGTGCGAATAAGTTATGGAACGGGCCTACCTCATTTTAAGCGTTAACCTCTGGTTAGCGACAGTAGTACTTTTTCTTTTTTTTAAGTAGTACGTATGCTAATTCGTATATTTATATATTTTGATTTATACTAGTTAAATCAGCTCTGTATTCAGTATGTTTTAATGACTACCACAAATATTCAGCATTGTCAAAATTATTATGAGTAGTATATAGATGTTTGTGAATTTATAATA
Organism: Chesias legatella; assembly: GCA_947359385.1. NCBI lineage: Eukaryota > Metazoa > Arthropoda > Insecta > Lepidoptera > Geometridae > Chesias > Chesias legatella. The sequence goes on from OX375772.1 coordinate 5,985,508, forward strand.
ATTCACAGTTCTTAATTAAATTATTTCAGTTTAAATTATCTTTTGCAACTGGGTAGGACATGAAAAAGCTCAGGGCCAAGATAACTCAAACGGAGCTCAAGTAAATTATGTACGATAATTTTCTCCGAATGAAATGATCCTAAGTGTTCTTGAGTAAGGAGCTACCTTGAGATTTAAGAGCGTCGCAACGCGCACAACTGAAAGAGATAACAGTGGATTGCGCTTAGCTAGTGAGTTACAGCTATTACTTTGTGGAACGTTGAATGTATACATAGGTACATCTATAGCTCAATTCATATGTAAAAGTAATTATTCCCATTCTGCCATATAATCAGATATATATGCCATGTAGCATATAATTCATTAGGAACGTTTTCATTAATAATATTTTTTGACTACAATTTGAGTAATTATTGAGATTAAACTGACAGATTATAAAAATATCTATCAACCGCTTAAACAACTGCTTTAAATTTTATGAGTTGACACTTCAATATATTAAATAGTTGAAGCAAAAGCTTTCTAAAGCTGTTCAGTGATAATTGGGGTCTTCCCCTGCGAACGAATAATAATAATAATATTGGTGGACAATTCAAACAACGCCATCTTTCCCAAACAAAGCATCTGGAGGACCAAAAGATTATACAGCCTTGCAAAAATACTAAGGGCATTGGCATTTCTTTTATATCACAGCAGAACCTTATGGAGCACCATATAAATATAGATTTTTTTGACAAATACACGGCTAAGTCATAAGAAATTCACCCTTGTCAAAGGCGCCGGGAGCTCGTGAATTATAACGTCAGGCCCCAAGTTTTTTGCCGAGATTAACTGCGTATTACTTACAAGCCGAAAGTATGCCAATGAGCCGGTGTTCCCAAACTTCTTAATTACTTACGAAGGGTTTTTTGTTGCCACCTTATTAAGGAGACACGGACTGTTTTCACGTTACAAAGACGAGATCCTGCATAGTTAACGCTCAAAGAACTTTGACCTGAAAGTTAAGATAAAGTTTATTGTTCATATAGGGATCTTCACATATAAATGCTCAAATTTATGTTGAAATGCAGATATTTTATGTGCCAATAGCTAGTAGACACTCAGTTTCAATCAGACTCCGAGTTTTAATCCGGAGGCCACTAGTTGAAATATTGACGTGTCATCTTGAAGCCCATTTGAGGCACACTTTAATCCTTTCACCACACTGGTTCCGAGAGAGCTAGTGACTAGTAGTAGCTATGCTCAAATGCTCCATTGGGTTTATCGCGGTCATCTTGTATTATTGGCCAAAATATAAAAAAAAACACGAATTTGCACGCAACGAGACTATTATATAATCAGGTTTTTTACATAAATGGACAATTTAAAATCACACGCGTAAAAGTTTCGATGCGTTGTGCCTCATACGCACCAAGAAATTCTTACCTTTGCGCAGTGCATTTCCAAGCACCAAACCCGGCATATTTAGTTTTCAATAATTTCACTTCATCGTTTATTTTTGTTTTTTATGTCCACTGAGGAAACTGTAAGTCAAACGAGTGAGTAAATAACTCAAAATAACTAAATCTTAAAATCCATTCAGTTGACGTTATTTACGTTTCCAAGCCATTTCTTTTTGAATTCTATGGAAATAAAGTTTCTGACATTGACTTTGTTGAACTGAACTAAATTCTATAAAATATTTCACGTGACAATCAGCCCAATTTGATATTTAAAAGAGAGTCAAACCTGCTCACACAGTGCAATATGCGAGAGCTCTTCCTACGTTTATCGCTTTCAATTGTTTCACGGCCTGCCACAGTTTTATACCATAAGAGAATATTTTTATTTCATCTATTTTTATTCGATAAAATCATGTCTCCAAGACCTACAAATCGCATATCTTAGCAGACATATTTTCGCCTTAAACATTGCAATAGTGATAATGCCTTTAACTGAAACGGTTCATCAGTATTCAGCGGTAGAGCAATTGAAACTGCGGTAGAGTTTGGCCCTCCCACTCAATTTTCCTTGTTCCGACGGCTCGAGTTATTTGCATCACAAAAACACAATGTCGAGAGAACGCGGTGCCATTAATCACGCGACGGAACTTGTACATAGCGGGAATGGCTTCAACACGCGAGTGATTCACTTCGGTGACGATCGAGGGCAAACAGTCGCCACGTCTTGCAATTCACCCGCCACGCAAACATGCCACACAATCTACGTCGCTATAACACAAAAATGGGTATCTAACTAAACATAGCTTTAAACCATATCGCCACTTTCTGCCCGGAGACAATCAGAACTTCAGACAATATTTAGTTAGAAGAGTATTAAGAGTATTTGTCTCTTTACTCTTCTAGAGAAGAATCGCTATAAATCTTATGTGACACAATCAATTTTAAATTGTACTTGGAAAAATAGCGAATAATTTTAATAATAAGAATTGCATCGCTAGCTCTTTTTCTTCTTGAAAGTGAACTTTGTTTAAAAATTATTACACACGTTCGTTGGATTTAGTGAGACGACTCAAAGCAACATACTCTTCTTTGCAATTTACACGCTACGCAAATAACTAAGAGTTACCTTAGTCTGAAGTTATTTTGCAAATTTCCTTTGATGACGATCAAAAGCTAACAGCCACTACCTACAAAACGTGCAATAACGTGCCTATTAACTGAAAATTCAAATTTCATTTTCATTCGTACCAGACTCAAGTGATTGATTTTGACTTCAACCCCTTGAGTTGATCAGTTAGGTCTGGAACAAGTCTTAATCTTAGCAATGAGATTAATTGATCAAGACATAATAATATGGCTTACATATGAGCGTGTATCGTGCCTAAGGATTCCTTTTTTGGTCCAATGTAACGTATTCAAGTAAGAAAATAAATTTTACTGGACACAGTGCCACCCAGCACCAAACAAACCAATGCTTGTACTATGTAGTAAATGAAGGATTTGAAGATTTTTTGACTAGTGATGACGAAATCAAACTGTCAAAATCAAGAAAGCTATTATTTATATATATAACAAATGAATATTTGATTATGAAATGCTAAAAGTAACTATTTGCCTAATAAACGTACCTACCAGCAATTAAAAACTCAATTATTATATAAGGTTTATATACTGTAATTTAGATAGGAAAGCATTTTAATAAAATATGTTACTATAATGCGCTTATATAAAGAATACATATAAACGAAGACGTTCTCTTTTCATTCATAACTATAACGTACATTATACTACTAGCTGTTGATCCGTAATAACATTAAAATAATTAGTCATATAACACCTGTTTCTAAAATTATGGATAGCAATAAAATATTAAGCATTAAATATAATATTTTCTCTTGAAAATCCCGTTCGATTAATTTTGTTCCACAATTTGAAAGCACGTTGTGGCACGCGAATGACTCAAAGGTGACTACGATAGCAAACAACTGATAAAGTTACGATGCCCACAAAACCTGTAATTTTGAACTCTGCTGTGGAACAAAGCGAGGGTACGACAATCAATAGAAGCGAGGTATAAAACAGCTAATGGAAGGTATAGCAGTCCATTTTGAATGGCCTCACAGCTCAGTTGGTAATAACTCTGCCTACTACGCTGCAAGAGGTGGGTTCAATTCCCACCCAGGACAAACATTTGTGTGACGAGCATTGATGTATGTTCTGTGTCTAGGGGTTACTGTGTATTTATATGTATGTATTTACAAAAAGTATAAAATTATTTTATTAATCGTCTGGTTCCCACAGTACAAGCTATGCTTAGCTTAGTTTGAGGCTAGATGGCGTTGTGTGAAATATACACCATAATCAACTTAATTATTTTATACGTTATAAAAATTTAAAGGTACTGAGTTTTGTATTTCAAAAGGACATCAGTATGGGCTGTAAATATATATAAAATAATATGACAGAAACGCTCAGCGTTAAACGGGTACTTAGATAGACTTGACGCCTCCATAGCTAATTACTTAGTAAGCCTGTTGGCAAAGCCACCGACTCCGGGGTCGATCATTTAAAAGACAAGCATAGCATGTTTTGAGTCGAATATTGATTCTCGTAAGTGTATACAACACTTAGGTTCATACGTAGTACAGGGTTACCAGTATGTAAGCTTTGCTTATGATCCTAGCCGTAACCTTTTTTCGTTTGGTATATGTAGTTGTTTCATTTTTAAACGGTTTTATTTAGCTCGACCCGTACGGAATTTATTTGGGTCAAAATTAGAAATTGAAATTTAAGCACCTTCCCGTTGTCAGATTGATCTGAAATTTGGTACACACATTTAATTTAGATGACAATACAATATAATAAAATCAATAACATTATAAATCTAAGATGGCCGCCGATACAAAATGGCGGATTACATATTTTTCCTTAACCCCCTCAATATGGGTATCAAATCAAAGGGCTACACTAGTAAAACACGATGATTATGTCAAAATTTAAAATTCAAGATGGACGCCGTTCCAATATGGCGGACTAGGTACATATTTTTCCACAACCACCACAATATGGGTATCAAATCAAAGGGCTACACTAGTAAAACACGATGATTATGTCAAAATTTAAAATTCAAGATGGACGCCGTTCCAATATGGCGGACTAGGTACATATTTTTCCACAACCACCACAATATGGGTATCAAATCAAAGGGCTACACTAGTAAAACACGATGATTATGTCAAAATTTAAAATTCAAGATGGACGCCGTTCCAATATGGCGGACTAGGTACATATTTTGCCACAACCACCACAATATGGGTATCAAATCAAAGGGCTACACTAGTAAAACACGATGATTATGTCAAAATTTAAAATTCAAGATGGACGCCGTTCCAATATGGCGGACTAGGTACATATTTTTCCACAACCACCACAATATGGGTATCAAATAATAGGACTACACTGCAGAATACTGTCATTATGTCAAAATTTCAAACTAAAGATGGACGCTGTTACAAAATGGCGTATTAGGTGGGGGCATGATTAGTCGTGTCGAGAACAGTTGCGTCCAAGATTGTGTGACGTTAGAGGGGCAGATAAAAAAAAAACGTAATTAGATACCTCGTTAGTAAGCGGTATCTATACCACCCAAGTTAAGGTAATAGGTTAAACCGTGCCGAGGACTGTATGGCATTAGGGTGGATAAAAATGTAATGTCGTAAGCGCTTCCCCCTCAAGATTGGGCGCATCTTGTTGTATATTAAGCCTTGCCCCTTTACTGGACTTCTGGGGGGGGGGGGTCAACCGTCAAAATGCCCCTTAATCGTGGGAACAACATGGTAACAATAAATAAAAAAGCAAACAAAAATAAAAACGAAACTGCTACACAACGAAAAAGAAGGCTCGAAAAGGCAAAAGAAAAGTATAGAACGAAACGTGCAAAGGAAAGTGAAAATGAAACCCATAGTCGACTACAGAAACGAAGAGAACGGTTAGCAACAGAAACACCTGAGCAACATGATACCAGGTTAATAGCACAACGTGAGAGACAAAGGCAGCTGGTAGAGTCAGAAACACCTGAGCGTCATGAGTGCAGGCTAGCATCACAACGTGACAGACGAAGAGAGCTAATAGCGTCAGAAACACCCGAGCGTCATGAGTCCAGGCTAGCATCACAACGTGACAGACAAAGAGAGTTGTTAGCATCAGAAACATCTGAGCGTCATGAGTCTAGGCTAACATCACAACGTGACAGACGAAGAGAGCTAATAGCGTCAGAAACACTTGAGCGTCATGAGTCCAGGCTAAGATTACAACGTAACAGACAAAGAGAGCTATTAGCGTCAGAAACACCTGAGCAACATGAGGCCAGGTTAACAAGCCACTGGCCACGTTATTTACCCTAAAGCCATACAGTTTCCAGCAAAATTCAATTATGGTACGGCTGAAAGAAGGATGTTGCCCTTAGTTTTGTCATGGGCATCCACCGTCCATAAAATGCAGGGCAGCACCGTCGACCATGCAGTAGTATATTTGCGCTCAAAATTGTTTGAGGAAGGACAAGCATACGTGGCTCTAAGTCGAGTCAAGTCGCTGGAAGGGCTATGTATTGAGGAATTAGATTGTACTAAATTATCAAGTAAGAAACCATGTAATAATGATGCACTGAAAGAATTAAATAGAATGAGGAATATTCGGTAGACAATTTCACTAAATACTAAAAACAAGAAAATAAAAATCGGTAAAAAAACTTTTAAGTTAAACAGTTTTATTTTATGTGCACTGAAAACTACAAAATAAATAAATAGTTACTTACCTATCAACCTACGTAGGTGATCTCGGTCATTAATATCTCTGATGGTAGTGGTTGTCATAACATGAACCATGTCAGCGGCCGAAAGGCAGTTCATGAAAGAACACTAACACCAGGGTTTGCTTGGTAGGTAAACTAAGCAGCCCACACTATAACAAGTAGGTATTTTGACCTTCTAGTTCAGAAATATTTTAGTACTAGGCAGAATAGCTTTAAGGCATATTAGACTAAAATAAAAACGTGGGGCCCATACGATATGCTCTGCCATAGGTATGATTTCAGAGGGGCCCCACGTTTTTATTTTAGTCTAATATGCCTAAAAGCTATTCTGCCTAGTACTAAAATATTTCTGAACTAGAAGGTCAAAATACCTACTTGTTATAGTGTGGGCTGCTTAGTTTACCTACCAAGCAAACCCTGGTGTTAGTGTTCTTTCATGAACTGCCTTTCGGCCGCTGACATGGTTCATGTTATGACAACCACTACCATCAGAGATATTAATGACCGAGATCACCTACGTAGGTTGATAGGTAAGTAACTATTTATTTATTTTGTAGTTTTCAGTGCACATAAAATAAAACTGTTTAACTTAAAAGTTTTTTTACCGATTTTTATTTATCTTCCGTAACTCATATTTTCAGGGCTCCTACTGTCTATGTGTTATTAGTACTCTATCACTGAGCCATTCCATTCTATCAAGTCCATCTTTGGTATTAGGTTTTTTTTTGTATGACTGCATAAGCCTAGCCGTAACCTTTTTTCGTTTGGTATGTGTAGTTGTTTCATTTTGTATCTTCCGTAACTCATATTTTCAGGGCTCCTACTGTGTATGTGTTATTAGTACTCTATCACTGAGCCATTCCATTCTATCAAGTCCATCTTTGGTATTAGGTTTTTTTTGTATGACTGCATAAGCTATGCTATCATACTGCGGTTGAGCCAACCCCTGAGGCAAAAGTAGCTGTTACCTATTCTACCTCCGTCGACGCTGTTTCTAACTCTACAGTAGTCGCCACACTTTAAGAAACAATGTATATTATTACTATGCACACTGCTTACATTTATATGTGACTATTTGAATTGAAATGATAATTTCGCCAAGGTACCTATTGTAAGGAATGGTCCTCTCGTGGTCACTTCGAATCAGTAGACACAATAGCGAATGTGACAATGTGATTACTGGCGAAATTACAGCCACATTCCACCTTCAAGTCTCAGGGTTACGGGCACATACGATGCGAATTGGATCGTTGCGTCCTAAGTAGCGGAGGACCGAAGTCGTGTTGCTGGTTATGGATAGATGTTACCACTTAACACCAGGTGGGCCATCTGCTTGCCCCTAACTTTAGTGCGTAAAAGATCTGAGCTAAGACCTCGCCACAGGTACAGATACAGTCAACTCATTCGTTATAGCTGCTCGTCTGTAAGAGATCTAATGTTGCACACTATGACTTTAGACTAGATGTCCACTTCACCCATTCAGCAAAAAACGCACGTTTCCTTACCGTTTATGCTAAGTTATGTCGCGTAAGGGGAAGTAATTGTATTATACTTTATCTAATTTACGGCTAAACACACCGAAACATTGTAAAACTCCCCAACAATTTACGGTTTAAAATTTAGCACGCAAATTACTTTGCCGGTAAATGTTCTTCCCGTAATTTGCAACAATACTCCCGTATACGTAGATACTGTTTAAATTGTCTATGCCTATACTTTAAAAGTTTTTTAAGTACCGGAACAAGCCGCCGTTTTAATTGCGCCAACCGGAAAGGGGAGAGATGAATGGAAGGAAATGGCAGAAGCCTTGCCAACCACCCTACATTATTAAAACTTGCCTCTTACTCAACTGAGCTTCACTCTTGCAACTGCGAGCATAATGAATCGAGCGTCTCGAATAAACTTCGAATAATTTTATTAAAAATAAATAAAAATCTCATAACTGTTGCGAGCATCCCGTGGAATTTTAAGCTATTCCAGCTCCATTTCACAACTTGTCCGGACAAACTTTTCACTGTACTTTTATTATGTTTGAAGTGTACAACCGAACTCGTTAGCGCACACGTTTCCACTGTATCGTTACTGGCATGTTTTTTTCTTAAAGTGTAAACCAGCTTCCACGAAACTCAACCTATTTTTGTTACACTCATTATATTTTGGCCCATGAATATATCGTTATATTTTGCTTTCGAAAAAGACCAAGGTTTATTTTAACGGAATTGAAGTGTTCATACGCCACTGAATTGTGTGCCGAGTGTTTTGTTATCCGTTGCATTCACATTATTAGGATGAGGAAAAACAACAATGAATGTGAAACTAATTGCATGCTCGATACAACGAGCCCTCAGCCTCGTCTGGGCTCCGTAAACATTGTTTACAAAAGGCGTGAATAGATGGGTCCCGTGACACCAGCTATAATGAAACAGTCAACTCACTATACTGAAACCATAATACCTAGTGGTTTGTTTATATGTAAAATTTCTTCTTTATTTCTATGGCTGTAATGTTGGCCAAGTTATTCAGATTCCTTACACAGGTCGTTCGTAGCGAAGGAAGCTATATTTTGCTTTTTATATTCTGCTCTCATATGGATTTAAAGAGTGCAAGATAATACAAAAGTGTGGGATGATAGCTAGTGCTCCTTATTCTCAGAACAAATATAACTTCAAATGTATAACATAAATTAAATGTACATAGGTACTTTGATTTTGTGAGGCAGGTATGTCGTTATGAAACTATTTATATATTATATGAATAGGTCAAGTAAAAATTTGTATCTTACCCGAATGGACATGGATGGCCTTGTATATTAGTCGTAACATGAACCACTTAACCTTTGAAGACGTCTAATATTCAATTACCTTGCAGTATTTGGAAAACCTGCAAGAAATGTAACATTATTCCTTTGGAAATGCACTTATGTATATGTTTAAATTGATGAGGAATCTCTTGTCTTCTTAGATAAGCTAAGTTTAGTTTTTTAGTTGTGTCATTTTTAAATTTAAAAAGTACTTTTATTGTATATAGATAAAAAAATATGAAGAAAAATACTTTCAAATGTAATATAATTTTAGTCACAGAATAAATTTACACTTAGACACTCCATACAAATGTAAACATGAAGTTCGACCTAAAATGTAATAATCGTCTCATTCTATAACATATCGAACAGTTTGAGTTGAGAAATTTTATATTCCTCATATAAATAAAAATAATAAGTATTCATAGAAGAATGAGAGTTTTTATTTTAAATAAATCATATTTATAAATAAATACATCTGCGACGGTTCGGTTCTTATGGGCGCCTTTTAAAATACCGCATTATGGTCCTAGCGGTTCCCTCTTGGTCTGTGAGATTACCCTGGCCGCCTTATTACATTCTACAAGTACCTACCTCCACAAAGCCTTCGTCGTGCCTTATCTGTGGTGCCACAAGAGCCTCATAAGCCCAGGTTGTTACCTCGGAACACATTGTAACACATTTGCGCCGACCTCATAACACCACACTACGTATTAAGAATATGTGGTCTTATGAATATTTTTACCTCTTAGGAATTGAATATACTATGCTTTTCTTATTTATGTGGTGTAAGTGACGGACGAGTTGACGGCCCACCATTAAGTGGTAACTGCGCATAGACAACAGCAGTAAAACTCAAGTCCTCTCCACCAAAGTAAGAGGTGACTCAGATTCATATTATTTGCCTGCTCAAGTCGCATTGCGTTGCGTCCATAACCCCGAGATGTCTCATGTGCCTGTAATTTAAACGGCACCTACTCCTTTCCATCACAATACAGCAATACGTGTGCACTACTGTTTGGCAGCAGATTACCAGGTGTGGTGGCAGTACTTCTCCGGGTGAACTTACCACAAGTTGTACTGCTACGCACCACTCGGGGGACACGTATTCAAAGGGTACCGTACCTAACTTACGGACGAGAGCTACGTTGGCCCTCAATGGTATCCTGTAGTAGCGTAGCGTATTTCAAGTACGAGAGGCACACACACTTGTGGGCCCAAGTCCCTGAGAAATGGAGCAAAAATATATCACTTACATGTACATTTATCATCAGTCATATACCTCAAACCAAACAAACTGAATGCGAGAGCATAATTTCTTTTGGCAGAAATAAGTGCAACTATTGTGAAAATGTGGTTAGTAGAATAAAGGAAGCTACCGGAATCCGACTTAAAGTGCTCGGGATAGGTAATGCACGTTTCCAATGCCTTCGGGAGGTGCGAAGATCTATAAGCAATGATAAGAATATGGGCTAACTGTTTGTGTGTCTTAACATAACAAAATCTAAGGGATGAAAACCTTGCCTCCCTGTAGTCAACAGATGCGATTCTCCCTCGATTTGCCTAAGTGTGACCCTATAATTAAAAAAGTAGATAGTTTTAAAATATAAAGCCAAGAGTAGCAGTAAAGAATCTAATCACATTTAACACTTATCATCAGTCTTCAGCACAGTTGCCCTTAAGTTGGCGATACCAGGCGGCACAAGCAGTACCTAGTTTAGTTAAAAGGTGACAACATCACCTTTAATATTCAACAAGAGCCAGGTTTAAGGTGGTTCTTATGTCTCATCCAATAACCTATATACTTTTAGTCCTGAAATTTTCCTTTAAATGCCTGAATGCCCTATTTTGCCGTGCCGAATTGTTAAATAGAAACAGTCCTTATTGGCACTGAGTCCACTATAGCCATACAAATATCGAGCTAGATCCGTTTTTATTTTTACAAAAAATATGAATGAAAGTAAACAAATTGACTGGTCTCATAGCTCAGTTGGTAGTAAAACTGCCTTCTGCGCTGTAGGTCGTGGGTTCGATTCCCACCCAGGACAACATTTTTGTGACGATCATAGATGTCTGTTCGGTGTCTGGGTGGGTAATATGTATTGTAAGTATGTATTTACAAAAAAAAAGTATTATATCAGTTGTCTGTTTCCCATAATACAGGCTATTTACTATTTACTTAGCTTACTTTGGGGCTAGATGGTGCCTTGTGAAATGTCCACCAATATTTATTTATTTAAATATTATCCAAACGGTGTGATACTGTGATATCAGGGAATCACGGTACCTTGATAGGTATTAAAGTATTTAAACGATAGCTGTACCAAACGCAAACATAGCACGAATCCCATCGAACCCGTAATCATTTTGTGAACGTCGTTTCATCATACCATTAAACCACCGTTGCTTTGGAATCGCAACTGTTCATTAATTTACTCTAATGAGTTTATTATGTCCTGCAATTGAAAAATCTAACGTAAGTAAAATAATCTAAAGTAAGTCTAAGTATACCTGTACCAGGATATCTTGCTTCACAGGTGGCATCAACACACAAACATCCAAGACCCGTGAACAAATCTTATACTCTCTCACATTTTTATTTAAAAGTTTAATTTTCTGTTTGTTGAAATGTTCCTGCAATGCAAGTCCCGTGAGGTACATCCCAATATATTTGTGGACCCCACACATGCTTGCTAACCCAGTTTCCTAAACAACCTCTGTAAAGTAAACTTAGGAGGTCTCATAATATTGTGCTGATGTTTTATTTACGCGTTGCCAACCCTTTAATAACCTACCTTCTGTAAATTTTGTAATGTTTGTTACATTTAGTAAACATTCGTAAAAATACGATCCATAAAATATATCAGTTAACTACAGGATCGTCAACCATCAAGGTAAAATTTCAAAGAACACCAAATATTATCAAATTTTCTTTTTCCTCGAATTGTTTTGGTTATGTTTTTTTTATTGCGATAGTTTGCATGGATGAATGTTTGTTAATCAATCACGCCAGAACGGATGAATAGGTTTGGATGGATTTTTTGCACAGATATAGATCATAGTTTTGAATTAGAATAACACATAGGCTTTTTACTTTTATCCCGGCAAATGTACAATTCCCGTGGAATATTATTCACCGCGTTGCGCAGCAAGTATTAATATATTTTTTCATAAAATAGCAATTAATGAATTTTGGTTTTTAGTTTTCTAATAAAAACTATTATATTTTTCAAAACAACAAAACTAAATAAAAGTTTTTGACAGTCTACTAGATGGTGACACTATATACAAATACAAATACATATCATTTATTTCAAAAATATACTCCTGTATCTATCTCCTGTCTTTTATTATAATGCTGTCATTTGAGTTACAATTTCAGTTTATTTCGATCTTCAAGTATTTAAATGACGTGTACTTAAAGTTAAACAATTAATCCAAAGACACGAACATTTCACCGGACCCGCAGAATAAATTCGTATACCGCTAAGTTTCACAGTCAACAGTCTCGAGACATTACCGGAATAGAGAATACACAATAAACGAGTCCTTCAAACATTGTGAGAGCATAAAATCTTTCGCATAAAACAGCTCTCCCTTTGATTCTGAATGTGTATGTATAAGTGCCATTGAATTTGCGATACTTTGCTCGTATTGGTGCTCTTGCCAAGATTTCTCAATCTGAGATACACGTCCCTTAAGGTACATCAACATGGCATTTTAACAATCACTATTGTTAAAATTGGAATGCAATTTTTATTTATGTTGGTGGACATTACACACTTCGCTATTATAGCCCCATTTAGGCATACCTTGTGCTGCGGGAACCAAATGACTGATAGAATACTTATATAATTTTTAATACATAAATATTGACACCCAGATACAGAACAAACAACTTTGTCTTTATTCTTCGTCACATAAATATTCTATTCTATTCTATTCAAATGTTTGTCCTGGGTGGGAATCAAAGCCACGTTCTACAGCGCAGAAGGCAGAGTTGTAGGACAAGTGAGCTGTGCTGCCAGTCAAAAATGATCTTCACTAAATTTGATTAACAAACTTTCTAAATAAAAGAAAAACTAAGCTGAAGGGACAGCAAAATATGCTGAAAAAATATATACAACATTGTGAGATGAATCAGCGCGCCCTGAGGATTCCATGCCGTTATTATCACAAAGCCATAGACACATAGTGCTTGGATCTGCCACGGGCCCTTGTGAAAGGCCCCGTGGCCATATAGGCCCCGGAACTTGTGCTAAGTTCTCGCGGAGAAGTACTGCCAGTACACCTGGTAATCTGCCGCCAAGCACTGATGAACTCGTGTTGCTATGTTCTGGTGGAAAGGAGTGGGTGCCAGTGAAACTGCAGATGCATGAGACGTAACCTCTCCGTCTCGGGATGATGGACGCAACGCAATGCGACTTGAGTCAGCTCGTACTTTGGTAGAGATGACTTAAATCGTATTGCTGTTGTCTATAGGCGGTGGTTACCACTTAAAATCAGGTGGGACATCAGCTCGTTCCGTTACTAATATTACATAAAAAACATCCCAATTGAACATAAGAAATGCCACTTTTGTGTCAGTTCGATGAACTTTGCGATAACTTTGCTTATGAAGGTTTGCAGTAAACGCAGTAAGTATCAATTCTATTTTAGAAATCCACGTGAACTCAAAATAATCTTGAATAAAAAAATGTTATAAACTTCTGGATAAATGATTGAGATACACTGCTAAACTTATACATACGTGAATTCGGGACAACGGTTGAGCGGAATCGGATTATTTTCATTATAATCCTCACAGTTCAAAGAAAAAGCCCCATATTGAAGACAAGTTTTGTCCTGACTACAAGGGTCATAATATTGCTTATTTCTAACCTATTTACGGATTATTATTTTGACTTTATTTAAAGTAACTAACTAAATTTATATTTTACTGCAAAGTATAAAAATACCGTATGTGCAGAATAGTACTTAGTACAACCACATCACAGTTGTCACACATAATATCACAAAGGTACAAGCATAAATATTTAATTGTAAAAACACAAATTGACTGTTTTTGACTGATCAATGGCAGAAATAGGTTCAAATGAATATTATATATATACGTACTTTTATGATATTTATTTCAAGGAATTTTTAGTCATCAAATTATGCTCATTTCGTTTAGTAGCAATCATTCAGTAGACATGGTTTGAATGTACATAACAAGGCTGGATTATTGAATAAACCGTGAATGCATTTTATTAATAGTATTTGAATATATTATCTATTTGTAATTACTAAAATAATTGGTTATTATTTTTTATATATAGGTATATAAGATAGCAGCAGCAGTCCCAGAGATGTATCTAGAATTGGCCGGTATAATATACGAAAATATAGAACAAAGTGAGTTAATAAAACTATTTATATAACCGAACGGTACCTACTTACAAGTTGTAGCAACAAGTATGTGGTTGTAATCTCAGCACACCAGGAAGATCCCAAACAATAATCACTTCTGATCGTCAATCGCACAATGGTTGTGGAAAACTGAAGGGTTGGATTATAAGGGTAGAGGGTTATTAAATATTCAGGGTCACGGATGATGGGTTAAACCTCTAATTACTCAAGAGTAAAAATTTATGACGATCGTCAGGTTTTGCGTTGTACCGCGGCTACAAATTAAATACATACAAAACAAATGTTTATAAATTAAACAGTCAGCTTAATTAGATAATTTAAAATTGAATGGCCGACAAAAGATTTCAAAAAATCGTTGCGAGAGTTGAAGTCAACTTTCTCTTTATATTTATACCATGTCCAAATCTCTCGGTTGAGTCGTATTTAATCCTTTCATCGCACTGGTTCGAGTGAAATAGTAGAAAGAATGATAATTTACTTTTTATCAAAGGGTCTTAGGAAAACTATAGCTTTAGCATAGTAGGGTGAATGCCGTGCTGGGGCTACGATCCTACAAACTGGAAAATCTGCCGCCAAGCGTCTAAACTTCATTTGATAGCAAATTCTCAGTTAAGACTGCGTGGCTCCAAAATAAGTGATATGTAAACAAATACATCCCAAGTAGTGAAAACAAGTAAATTTACCTTTAATATGAATTATATTCAATTAAAGGTTGGGTTTCGTAAGCCTTGACTTATATGGGATTATACAACTTAACCTGAGTATGCTTCTGAATGATTATGAAAGAGGGCTATAAAGTTAATAAGCAGGATTTGTTGTGATTACGTTAAAAATATGGTTCGCTTCCTTTCGGCACGAGATATACGCGTGAATGTTATTTAGGGTGTGTGTGTGCTTTATTGGGAGATTGGAGATGGAATTTCCAGAGTATTACAATTACCGTTGAAAAGTAACGTGACAAGTGGTGATCTCATCACCGCAATTGTTTTCCCACGAATCACTAACTGCTATCACTTTTAACTTTCCTTCGTTAATACATTCCATAATATTTGTCAGCAAAGTAACAACCCCATGTTCATATATCCATATAGTCCATTAAATGATTTGTATTTGTATTTGTATATGTTGCAGATATCGAAGAAAAATTTAATATGGGGTTCTTTATTAGAGCAGTAGAAGCCAAAACCAGTTTATAGATTTTTTGTGTGTCTATGTCTGTCTGTCTGTATGTACATGTATAAAACAAAAAAAAAAGTAACCCACAAGTTTGGATTCATATACGTTCTTCAACTCTATTCGAGTCACAGTTTCTCTCGAACCAGTGTGGTGAAAGGATTTTAAGTGCGCCTCAAAGAGGCTCCTTTCGTGCACTTGACACATGTTTTCGAATTTTTTGTTCTAGGACGTCGGTTTCTTCACGATGTTTTCCTTCACCGTTTTGAGAACGTGGTATAGCGCACATCAATCTTTAGATCGAAAAACTCATAAATGCACGTCGGGATTTGAACCGGCGACCTCCAGATTGAAACTCGGGGTCAGTACCAGTAGACCACCTCTCACGCTTTATATGTATACGTTAATACATACAGACATTGAGACATACAGACCAATAGCTGTACCTTCAGTTTTCGCAAAGATTTTTGAGACAATTATTGACTCTGAACTTCGTCGTCAGGTTAGTGTGCGCCTTTGTGATTCTCAGCATGGCTTTCGGTCAGCTAGATCTACGGTCACAAATCACATTAACTTTGTTGATTTTGTCTCTGAAAGTATGGATGCTGGATTACAGGTTGACGTGACCTTCTTTGATTTTAAGAAGGCCTTTGACTTAGTGGATAACGACATCCTCTTGAGCAAGCTGGCACTAATGGGATTTACACCAAGACTTCTTGCTTTTTTCGCCAGCTATTTGGGCAACCGCAGCCAATATGTTGTTCTCCAGCGTCACATATCACGTACCTATTTCACTCGCTCCGGTGTGAGCCAGGGAAGTACGCTAGGTCCTACTTTATTCTTGCTGATGATTAACGATCTCCCATCAGTCGTAGTCAACTCCCAAATTCTGCTGTTCGCAGATGATCTCAAAGTTTTCACAGCAGTAAACGTGGCTAGCGACTGTACGGCTCATCAGCGTGACCTAGATCTTGTGGCGAATTGGAGTGAAACTAACCGTCTATGTTTTAACGTGTCTAAATGTAAAACCATAACTTTCACTCGTAGACGCTTTCCCATTTTTCACTCCTATAAGCTAAATGGCTCAGCGCTGGAGCGTGTGGAATCAATAAGGGACCTGGGACTCATGATGGATTTGAGACTTAATTTTAATGACCACATCTCAGGCGTCTGCAAACAAGCCTGCAAAATTCTGGGGTTCGTGATGAGAGTCACATGGGACTTTCCAGATATGCGGGCGGCGTTAATGCTGTACAAAGCGTATGTTCGCAGTCGCCTTGAGTTCGGGGCAGTTGTCTGGGATCCTCATGAAGACAAGTATAGGCTGACAGTAGAGAAAGTCCAAAGAAGATTTGCTCGATATGCCTACAAGAGAATGTACGGATACTACCCATACTTGTATCCCTCCATGTTCGTTGTCGGCATGGTCGGGCTGGATACGTTGCAGATGAGGCGGATGCTGCTCCTGCTCATGCACTATTATATGTTGTTGCGTGGCAAGGTGGACAACCCGGACACGGTGCGGCGTGTCGGTCTGGCTGTGCCCCGACGCCACATGTTGGGTGCGCAGGGGGCAATGGGTCCGCGTCGCCGCCCCGCGCTATTCGCGCAACTTCCCGGTGTGAGGACGCGCGCCGGGGCTGCGGCGCCAACGCCACGTGCTCTCACTCTACTCAATACGCTCATCTCTCACACTGACGTAGACATATTTACTGACAACGTTGCCAAGTTCTATCGCCTGGCAACTTCTTTTATCAATTTGAATATCATCAATTTATAGCATAATGATTATTATTGTTTATTGCCTGAACAGATTTCTATATTTTATTTTATTTGACATTTCATTACTATTTAATCAATCTCTTTTCATTTGACATTGTTATTATTCTAATTTAATTTAATGTAAATTATTTATATGATTGTATCAAACCATTAATTTGTATGTATTATTTATTATGACAACCTAACGTTTGGGCACTTTGGATTTATCTGTAAGCTCATTGTGTAATTTAAATAAATAAATAAATAAATAAATAAATAAATAATAATATTACTATTATTCTTTAATATTATTTACACCACTGGCTTGTTTGTGATACTTATTAAACAACACATGATGTTATGAAATCTCTGCAATATTTATGTACTCAACAAATGGAACAACTACTTTGCTAGAGCCTATCCAATGGCCGGCACCTAACAGCACACGGCTAAAGTTGCAGCATTGACGGAGTCAGCATAGCTGAAAACGACTTCACTACGACTGGCAACTGTATTTGCGGGATGCTAAATTTGGCAGCTGTTCCGATCTGATAATCCATAGATATTAACATTTAAAAAAAAAAATGGCCTCACGTCTAAGATTCTAAGATTTATAAAGATTTGATCAGCATGGGCAGTGCAACGAAAAGTAGAGTTTAGTGATTTTTCATCAAGGATAACTTCTGCTAGTTATTTTCACTTCTTGTTGCATCATTTTTATTTTTGTTTTTGGAAGTAGTCAGTTATAGTGCCTGGATGTTCCTACAATTCTTGAAGTATATAAGTAATATGTATAATATAAATATTAATTAGTCGAAACGTATGAACATAACCAAATTAAATTAGGATTCCTCATAAGACACATAGGAAGATGTTGATGAGAAGCTTGTAGGTACAAACGGATCGAAATCGAGTTTGTGCATAATGCAAGAGTCCAATTGGAATACATTACTTCAGAAGCGAATACTTACCAATATAATCCACGACCTATCACGAGAAGAAACGATATCAATACATATAATAAAATTGTAACAAGCCCATGTCCATATGTTACAGATATCGAAGAAAAACTAATATGGGGTTCTTTATTAGAGCAGTAGAAGCCAAAACAATAATTTATAGATTTTTTTGTGTGTCTGTGTCTGTCTGTCTCAATGACATTTATAGAATGTCATTGGTCTGTCTGTATGTTTCTACATGTACCACGCAAAAACTACGGCATGAAATCGAATACAGTTTTCAGCGATGTTGCTAGAGGTCTTAGAAAAACTTAAAATAAAGACTACATTTTTATCTCAGGAAAATGTCATATTTCGATAGTTTACAATATTGTCCGGATCTCACGTTAACTCCGAAACAGTTGGAACAATTTTGACGGGACTTTCACTTGCAAATAGTTGATGTGAGGCTAGGCTACCTTTCCGAGGGGGTAAAATAGGGGTGCGTGATATAACCGAATTTCACGCGTACGAAGTCGCGAGCAGCAGTTACTAATAAAATAAAATCAAAAACAATATTGCACTTGAATCGCCAGTGATGCAGTTGGTTCATATTCTGTAAGGCAGATTTAATCTTAGATCTCTTTCCCAGGCATAGATGCAACCCAGGATTTTGGATGTAGCATATCTAGTAAACAAGTTTAGAAATCATTAGAAACAATATTTTAGAACGTTAAAAGAAGCAAGAAGGTTTTTTATATGAATCAAGCATCATATACCTAATGATTTAATTGTATTAATTTAGTAGATTCTAGATTCTTTCTATCTAAACTAGTTTCGCTTCCAAATGTGTGATTTCCATGGTTGTATTGGCTATGCATGGTGCACTGCATCTCTGTTTACTCAGTAATGGAATACGGAATGTCAACATTTAGGCTCGGGCCAGGGAATGATCAAACTGTTTGTTTGAATGTTGAATAACTTTGTTGGATAAAATTAAACAATAAATGCTGTGCACGAATTATCTAATTCACGTTTGAACTAAAAATATATAAGTTCAAGTACATTGTTATTTATAATAAAATATATTACCCGACACCGCTCGCACTGGCATAAATAGCATCGGTGTAGATTATTTTTACTAGGTAGTAAGTACTAGAGTAACTCTTTGTGAACCCGATTTGTGTCGTTATCATTCAATCCATTTCAAATTTAAACTATTAAATATTAAACTATGGGTTTGGAACTGTATCAAAAACATTAGCATTTTTTTGAGGGACGATTCATGTTTTTAAAGCTTTTTATAACCAGTAATGATTCAAATAGAAAAATTAAAGCTTTTCCAATAAACAATTTTTACCCACAAGGTGAAACTTTTGGCAATCAATAAAACTCAATTAAAGCACGCTATCATGCAAAAATTTCATCATCAGTGGTATGATGTGCGAGTTATTTTCATTGGAATTTTACATATAAAATGAATACATTGAATATGAACATCCTTTATAAGTACGTGCGTTGAATTTTGCAGTATGACGCGGTCGATTCCGATAATTATTCTGATAATGAAATTTCAACCACAGTATTCTACCCGACGCCGACGCCGACGTCAGTAATTTTCCAATCAACTCACTATAACGTCTAATCTAGACGATTAGCGAATTTGAGGCGTGGTAAATCGCATTGTCCTATTAATGTCATTTTGTGCGGAACTACACAAATACAGCTTGATAACGTGCGAAGTTAAATATTTGATTTTGAGCTTATCTCCTTTGCATAAATGACGATACTTATTTTCTAGCTATTAACTATACAAGTCATCTAAGAACACCGGTGGGCTGCGAATGCAATCAAATATTTGAAGATATGACTGCATCAAGAACACTAAAGGAGTTTCACGACACTGGCCCAAGGAAAGAGTACAAGTAGTAACAAAAGAGGGTGCATATATTTTGTTGTTACCCTGTTCAAGTCACTTTGTAGGTCACGTAAAAAAATAACTTGATCTAAATCGTAGTTGGCTAGTGATGGGATCAATGTACAACCTAAAATTCGTTACTAATATTTCATGATGTGAAGTTCCTTCAGGTTAGTGTTGCTTCCTTACCGCTGCCTGGTATAATTTTCAAAGTTCTTCAAACGTGTACGTTAGACGTACTTACATTTATCATTACTAAACTGACCGACTCCTTAAACGCTATAATTTTTTTATTTCAAAATGTTAAAATTTCAACAATGATGATCCGCAAAAAGGTACTAAAGTTTTTTTGTGAATTCGTAATATGGCGCGCGGTAGGTATGTGAAACTCGACAATGTAAAAAGTTGTGAATAAAACAATTCCCAGGTTTTTAGGACGCACCGAGTGCGGGAAAAATTAAAATGGCCAGCTTTATTCATAATCATTATGAATGTTTTTTTTTTATACGCGCTTTTGTTGGCACTCCGCGCCGGGCAGGAAACCGTAAGGTATTTTCAATTCTAAAGATTATGCAAACGAAGACAAATATTTTTAACAATGTTGTCTTTAACAATTTAAGTAATCACAATCATTACAGAGAAGATAGGGTGAAGACTACTGCTATTATCATATAGTTCAATATAATAAAAAAAAGAACTGACTCACGGAATCTCTGAACGTACGAGTATAAGCCTAACGAGTCTGTTACTTTCCATAGGGGTTAGTTTTAGGAAGTGAATTTCACGGGTGAAACAGGTGTTAAAATTTGTATGGGAAATCTAAGACCTCTAATTTTGTGTAGTGAGCATTAGGTAGGTACATTTATTGTTACCAGTTCTTGGACGCTGATGGAGAATGTGAACAAAAATACTACCAACGTGTCATATATGAAATCCTCCTGTTGCGAATTATGAGTGATATTTTAAATATAAAAAGATAAAAAGTGGGAAATTTGTGAGCAAACGCTGGCACAGGCGGCAAAACGTCACTCCAAATGGTTTTTATCAAACTTTTTCTTCCAGGAACGCTTCCAAGTAAAAGTGAAACAAGAACCTGTAAACTTGGTTTAAATTAATTAAGAAGGTGGTAAATATATTTATAGAGTTCTGTTTGTAGACGTCTAGTTGGGTATCCTCATTAGGAGCCAGACATCGTACTACTGCAGAACGAGGTATAGTCAACATAACAAAAATGTTAGGTTTTTTCTCCCAGTTTTAGTTTTTATAATTATTGTTATGGCGATTCTGCGATGCGAAGGAAGATTTCAAATAATACAATTGCCAGCGGAGGTTTTAGTTCAAAAGGTAGGAAACTTCTATAATTGCAATGGAAATCCTTGAAAACCAAAATGGAGATATTCTAAGCCGATTATATGAAATAATCAACACAGGGAATTGTAAAAAAACTGTCGTTTATTAAAGCACATAGCCAGCACAAAGCATATTGAAAACGGTGTGTTAAAAAGTACGTATGTTTTTACAAAAAAAAATATGGATTCTAACAGCTATGTAGTCCCCATAGAACAAGCTGTGCTTAGCTTGGGGCTGGGTGGCTTTGTGTGAAATGTACAATGATATTTATTTAGCAACTTGGAAAAAAAATAACAAGTTTAGTGGGTAAGAGTACCATGCT
This sequence comes from Chesias legatella, assembly GCA_947359385.1. Lineage (NCBI taxonomy): Eukaryota > Metazoa > Arthropoda > Insecta > Lepidoptera > Geometridae > Chesias > Chesias legatella. Next base: position 6,007,434 of record OX375772.1, read on the forward strand.
TATTAAAATGTAAGTTAGTTCGTAAATTACGCTCAATATAGAGTCCTCTGAGATTAGCTACTATTTTCTGGTTACAGCACATTCCTTTGAGAGTGAATGCAAGCCACACTCCTGATTAGTTGAGTAGTTACATGAATGAAAAAAAAACAGGGCAGAGAGGTGTGGGATTTCACTTCATTCCACTCGGTATCACAAACTATAATCTGTAGGCCACTTGACCTTACATTTTATGTAATAGTATATAGACCAGTATTTACTTTAAAATTCGATACCTATTGCTACAATATATTTATTTTTTCAGTGAGCTTTTAGCTCTTAAGGCATTATTAATTTTATTCTTCAATGTAGAGTGATGTCTATTTGAGCAATTGATGTAGAATAATAGATTGTCCATTAGAGATTTTGAACTTACTCGTACCTTAATATGATGTCAAATATATGAATATTCCTATAAAGGTTGGTACATGTTTCTGAAGATTCATTTATATAACACTAGTATATTATATTTTTGTATACATCAACAAATCATTGTTTTATTGTTTCATGTATCCTTCGGTTGATATGTTAAAAGCGTTTTAATGTTAAAACTGGATCATAAGAAATAATATATACGAATGCTATCACTCGCTCGTCTCGATTATAAACTTGTTATTTTTTGTTCAATATTAAACTATGGTTCAGAAAAGCCGCTCAACTGTGGCTTTGCCATTGATTTTATATAAGTTTTAATAAAATTACTTGAAACTTCCACGAACTTTCTGAACATTCAACAGTTACAAAGCTTTCTCAAAAACAAACTTGATCCTTCCAGGAATTAGATTTCACCTTCACTAAAAGTGAAGGAGTCGATACGGAAAAATATTATTAATTCTGAAAATATAACCATCTTAATTATATCTGTAAATAAATAAACACTTTTTTGGAAACGCAAAACTTTGGTATGAACAAACAATTCGTTAGCAGCGACTGCGTGAATAATTTCGGTCGGTAAATACAATCTTTCGTCTTGATTTGCAATTCCTATAACGACCGCGTAAATTATTCATTTTATTTTTTGATTTTATGTTGTGGCAGCTCAAGACAATAAAGGCTGTGTTACTCGTTCTTGAAGAAATTAACAATGAGGAGAGCTAAGCAATTTAGAAAAAAATTACATTAAATAAGAAAAAAAGGTCTGATATAAATGGGTCGCAATGTCTGCACCAGCGGTGCTCGATCCGATTCCCAGTATTCCTGGGCTCCTGTACAAAGCCGCAGTGGAGAAACCAAATAGAATCAGGCAGTGGACGGATACTGTACTACTGCCCGGTATGAAGCAAATCTGCCTGAAAATTCGACACTGTTTTTATAACATCGTTCATTTTTATCGCAATGGTCACGTTTCAGGACATCAGATTAGTTACATTCAGTAGACAAACCTTCTTTAATTCTCATAATTGTTGCTATTGTGTCATCACCTGAGAAACCTATTTATTCGTATTATTACATGAACTGAAGCTGCTCTTACAGGGCTATGAAGCAAGCGGCGGTTTTGAACGCGGGTACACCAATAGTTTTTAATTCCATTTAAATTGATTGGTACTTCGCTACGATTAATATTGTTTCGAAAAAGCTGCATCGCTATTATAGAATACTCATTAACAAAATTATTTTACCTAAAAGGTTATTGGATCCTTTTGGGTATTTGGATTTTGGGTATTGAATTAATTGAATTGTAGTTTTGCACTTGCTTTTTCTTTGATGCATCTATTTTCACATTATTATCTTATAAGGCCTGTAAGTCATTTATTTAAAAAAACCAGAGGAAAAGTATTCACCTGATTAGATTTGCGATTTCTAGGTATTTGACTCGAATTCCAACTGGGATACTATTCACTGAAGTATAGCACTTTAACGGCTTAAGTATTCAACGAAGTAAAGAATTTTTAATAATAATCAGTGTATAGTACAACTTATATCGGATAAAGCGGTTAAACTGAAATCGTACCATATCCTTTATGTAAAACTCACCTTAGGTTTGGTTTGCACGAACAAAATTTTAATCAAGTAACAGTTCAATTTGTTATCTGTCCCTTTAGGTATACATTGTTTCACGAAATTCTAATCAAGTTGTCAGAATACAATAGCGACAAATCCAATATCTGTTAATTAAAATCAATTGTTACGACACTTTTGTTGCGAATGAATTGTGAAAAATACCTGTTTTTTTTTTTAATAAAGTCCATTCGTATTTTTCATTGATCAAGTTTGTTAATTAAGGTAATCAGCTAACGCTAAAATATAAAGAGAATCCGATACTTTTCTATAAAGACTTGTAAAAGACCAAATCCACAGCACTATATAACATTTCTAATAAGAATCCACTGAAGCAACGGATCAGACGAAATCATAAAAATCTATGTCGTACAAATTAATAAAAATACACCTCCCCATTGGATCTCTGCAAATAGAGAACTAGTAACTTTCAATTATTTATTAACTTGTTTTCCTCCCATGATTCGCTAAAAAGCTAATTCCCCCAGCGAATCCCTGATTCCTGTATCCAAAGACCCAAACCGCTCATTTTGTTTGGTTTATGCAACAATTAGAGGAGAATAGCAGCAAAGGGGTACTCTCTACCGTAATGTTGGCAATTCGGGAACCAGAATTAAGCTCTGCCCCGTGAGTTGGGCATTTTTGTTTAATTTTCCTGCATTTTATACGTTAGGATACTCTTTTAAAAGGTAGTGCTTCGTGTAATAGCAATGCTATCAAAACAAATTTCAGTTGTTGCTGCCGATTCACACAATTTTACTGCTTTTACAATATATTTCATGCTGCTAATAAGTTATACAAGTAATTACCGGAGTATCATAACTATCTGATGATATATCCTCTCATTTTATGAAATTTGAATTATTTCCATGCTCTAGGCTCTAGGACTCTCAGGCGTAAATACAAAGTTTCATTTTTATGATTGTGACCTATTACTTGGGATCTCATATAATAATAATTTGTTTATTTTGTTTATTTTCACATATACCTGTTGTGATTTTGTTAATTTATTTTAGTCGTACAATGGCTACTTACGGAAATCAGCCTGAAGCAATTAATGGCAATGATAAAAACTCTAGCGAAATGCACGTCTATGGCCCAATTTTTATACAGGTACTTCAGCAACTATTCACAAAATCGTTAAAATTATAAATAAACATTAGTGGACATTTCAAACAAAGCGTAGCTTGTAGGTACTATGTGAACCAGATAACTAATAGAATACAAATATTCTTTTTTGTAAATACATATACATATAGTTACATATTAGATACATAGATAGATAATACTTTATTGACCACCATACATTTCGTAAAGATTAATAATTTAAGCTTAGGTAATACAATGGGCGGCCTTATCGCTAACAGCGATTTCTTCCAGGCAAAACTCAGATAAACATCAATGCTCGTCACACAAATGTTTGTCCTGGGTGGGAAACTAACCCACGGCAGCAGGCAGAGTTACTACCAACTGAGCTGTGAGGCCAGTCAAAGTCAATGTTAAGGGTGTTAAAAATATTCATATATAAAAGGAGAGTAACGTTACTTTATTCCAAACATTTTAGCCCCACATTTTTTTCTCACACGCAGGATTACGGTGCGCTCAACCCATCTGAGAATTTTATTTCAATTACAATATAACTCAATTTGCCTCATAGCATTTCCCTTAAGTGTAATTGCGTTTCGTAATAAGTAATTCGGGAAAGTCTTCGCTGGCGCCCGGCGATGGTATAATTAGATACGTCGTTAATTAGACTGTGCACAAGAGCTCTCAGGGGCCGTTTTCGTTTACTTTCCCACGCAGGTCCGGGGCTAAAAGCAGATTTGAAATTATAGAGTGCAACTTTACTGTGGCTTGCCACTGCTTGGAAAATAACCTCGGTGGTTTGCGATCCCATTTGTTTTCCAACCCAAAGTTAAAACATGTTTAAAAATAAGAAGCAACCTCGCGTTGCAAATATCGCCAACATGTTTACGATATGATCATACGAACAGGTTTATTTGATTACGAACGATAAAATTAAATGTAAAAATGTTACAAGCCCGGAAATAATTCGTCACCCATTCGCGAGAACACACTCACAAAACCCAATTTTAATCATTTTATATACTTCACAGAATGTCGTGTACACGTGGAGTCAGTAGCTGCCATTTACTGCGACAGGTTTCGCAATGCGGTACTATTCGCCGCTGGATACTAATCACCAATACGGACTTATTATTTCTGTGAACGCCACTAAACTATAGTGCCTACCACCAGTCATCGGATGCTACTGCGCACTGACACCATTGATAGTAGCGATAAGTTTTTTAGAGTAAAATATAAAAGTGTTTTCATTTGTCATATAACAAATATGACTCAGTACTATTGATATTAATTAGCTCAAACGTTACTTAAAACTTGTTACTTATGATGAAATTAAGCTACATATGTTATGAGAATGCAGTGGGACATAGCTATTGAAGCAGCTGAAGCTAATATTAAGTATTTGCCTGAATGAACTTTCCGTAAAACGTATTTTGCTGTATAACATACTTAGCGCTGAACACACAGTTGTTATTTATGCCCGCGGCATCCATCGATACTGGGATGAAAATAAGCCTAGTCGAGTTACTTGTCTACCTATGCTCAAAAAAAAAGTATGTCAACAACAGGATTTAAGTTGAAATATATAAACATGCTTTATCATATTAGTGCGTTGCTGCGTTATACGAGAAAGGGCACATGCGTTTAAGTGAACAACAAATCACCGGGCACACGGGAAAAACCAATTCCTTAGTTGCACGTGACGGCCTAACGACGCTGACGGAAGAGAGAAGTGAGAGCAATTAATCACGAATAACAACAGCGCCAGGTAGACAGGCAGATTGTATAGCAGAAGGACTCTTTGTGGAGAGTTTGTCCAGGCTCAAACTGCTACCATATCACCCCTAATTTCCACAAACTATGTAGCTTAAAACTATCATGAGGTCCAGAATGAAATGGTAGACATCAAATATTCTCAAACATTTGATGTTAAGACATGCCGATTAGCAATAATTTTCCTTCACCGTTTGTGAACGTTGTATCGGAACATAAATATATTTAAAGAAAAAACTTTGCACGTCACTCCACATTTTAAACATTAGTGATGGATAGAAAGTTGGGTACCGTCGATTAAAAAAAGTCAAGTTGTTGCTGCATAAATGTGGTTGGACCCTAAAAAACTCTATTATCCATCGAAATTACCAACTCGATGATTTTAAATGCTTTCAGCAAAGCGGAAGCCGAGCCATTTCGTATATTTTATCAATTCTACACATAACAAAACAAATCATCAAAAAATATAATAATCAGTTATATAGTGTTCATAATGCTTCATATAAAAACAGATCATATGATAATTATATATATAACACAAAACATGAAAAGTCTGAAATTGAATTTCGTTCAACGAAGACAGCTTAATATAACTCATAAACGCCAGTATCAAATTACGCGTTTACCATACAAAAAAATACACATCCCATGCTACAGGAAAGAAAAATTGCTGATATAATTTTCTGCCAACATATGGCGTCCCTAGCGAGCGAACCGGAGGGAAGCCTATTCTGTTAATGGAAGCACAATGGGAAAGAAAACTCAATCAAGCGAGAGTCACCGTGATTTCTGTGCCTAACTACGAGAGATATATTGCGGACTGGACTCGTCATTAGCCGGGTGAACAGGAAATTCTTCTAAATAACCCCGGTTAAAACCAAACCAGACATTACATGTTTTCACGTTCTATTTATCGTTATTTGCATTTGTCCGTATAATTTGTTTATTATATAACAATTATATTAAGATATTACATATTAAGAGTGTAAACTTCTCAATTAGGAATCGAGGACGATATAGGCGTTTCAACTTTATAAGCAAAAACATTTATGTTCATTGAATGAAACCTTACGCAAAAAGATATTAATTTTATAATTGCTCGGAAATAATAGTTTGTGGTATTTTCATGTATCAATACTTGCATTTGCTGAGACTAGATCCAAGAAATTGTGTTTATCTTGGCTTTGTAATGTGATAGGTATGAATAGTATGTTGGGTGGACAAAAAACAGCTAGAACACTTTCATGAGATTTATTTTATACACGGAAATTTATTTATATCTAGGTATATGAATTTATTACTGTATTTATATTGCAAAAAATATTTCAAAAATACTGAGGCTAGCAAATGAAGAGTCTGGTTTTGGCTTTACCTCGCGTAACTTTTCATATGAGCCTGATTTAGTACAGCGGATGGCATAACTTTGGCGTTTGCGCTGTTTTTTTCCTCGTTTATTTAATGCTCAGTGTTGCTATCTCTGCGTTTTGTAGAAACATGCAGTTTTGAAACTAACTAAAAATTGCCACTTTGGGATTGGTTGAAAAATTCCCCTTATTGTCGTTTTAAAAATAATATTTTTCTTTATAGTGCATAAAATAAAATAGAACTTCCTCTTATATATGACTTGTGTATAATTGCTACATTGCTAAACAACTTGCAAATGAAAGACAGAAGGCGTTCGTTTTCTGATTTTTTGTAAAATAGAACTACTAAATCTTATCCATTTTGACCTTGGTTCCATAAATGCAGACATGGAAGTGACCTCGTCGCAGGCGCTGCCATTTTCAAACAACTCAGGTCTATCCCTTTAGTCCAGTAAATCTTTCTTTATTCATCCCATAGCCAGAAAAAACCTAAAATAAATTAAAAGCTGACAAGTTTGAGCGTAACTTTAAAATTGTACAAGCACAAAACATCAGTATCGAATTTATGACCCGCGTTGTCAAACCGCTTCACTTGTTTTATTACCATTTCTTTCACAAAGACGATTTTTGCTTGACAATCCAAGATCCAAATGTCAACTTCAAATAACCATAAATGCCTATCACATCTACGTTCCTGCTATGAGAGTTTCGTATTATAATGTTACCGTAACGTCACATGGAGATGTAAGGTATACATATTTATGTACGTTGTATACATATTTATGGGGCGGTAATGTCTACGGTTACAACGCCAGGCACGTTTGGGGCGCGCGCTTGGATGAATTGAAAGGATGTCTACAGCTGAGAGATCACTAGAGCCGAAAGAATTTTGTTTGTTTTGATTGAATTCTGCCCCCAAATTAGCTCTAAACGGAAACGTGATACTATTAATAATTCGCTACAAATTATTTACCCTGTACAAATTTTAGCGCGTATTGTGCATTATGATGAAAATTCATAAAAAAAGTAAAAATAATAATATGAGGGTCACATTTCTCGTACCAACTCGGAAACTGTTCCCACAACCGTCACTTCTCTCTGTTAATCTCTTAATAATCTTAAGTCTCTTAATAAGTTGCCTCTGTTTCACAATCCTTAATCATAATGTTCGATAATAATATTGTCAGATGATTAAAAGGATAAAAAAGTTATTACAGCTATAACGATTCATTAAATTTCAAAACTTATGCAAAAACATTTATTTCTTGTATGAAGAATTAATTGGCTGTAAGAATCACCTTAAAAAATTAGACGTATTCCTTTTGATGGCGCTAATGGAATAACAATTTTCTGAGGCTGGTATTGTGATCAATAATTTTAAAAAATTACGATTATTACGACTCCGTAAAGAAAGATTTGCTATCGATTATCATCACTTATCGATTTGCTATATGATGAAAAGTGAAAAAAAGAGCAAAACCTTAATGCAGCTACCGTCAGAAATCGAATGCCCGAAAAATATAAAACGTAAATATAGCCCCGTGTAAACTCGCCAGCTTCATCTTTTTAAAAACAATATGATTCAAATAATAATATTATCAATAAATTATACGCCGTTATCGATACAACTACCACAAAACAGACACGAAAAACCATTAACTCTCAAAAAACCATCGTAAAACACCTACTTATGATCGTTAAAGCCGTAAAAATGGGTTCAGTACAGAATAAATGCGATATATGAGTCTATTAAAACTGGAAAACATAAAACCTCGATGTAATGTATTTGCAATTTCCAGAAAAGTACCTAGCTTATGACGCTTACATAAGTCTTTCCTTTTAACTTTCTAAAACAGACATAGGTACTAAACTCAGTTTAAACGTATGACTTAAGTTACAACTACAATAACATCCAATTATTATAAAGTTTGAAAGCTAGTCATTTGTAGTGTTGAACAAAGAGTCAAATGTTTTAAAAAGTATATAAAAAAAGTAAAACAATTTCAATTTTTTTTTATTAAAAAAATAATGAAAAATATATTAATAAATTAATAATTCGACAAAAAAAGGAAGACACGTCTTTAAGATAACCAAAAAGAAGGTAGATAAAAAATTATCTAGTCACAACTCATTCTAGAAATTAGTTTCATGAACTTCAATATTGGAACAAGAAGCAAAACCAGCAATCAGCTATATTTAAGACATTCATAATTTTACATTCAATTTTATATCTCACTTGAAGATATGGTTTCCATTCTAGTCATAACAACAAGAGGTCTGTGATTATATGACCTTTGATTCTGGAAGATATTTAATGACAAATAAAAAGTTTAAAAGATTGTTGATAACATTTTCGCTTTAAATAAATATCATAAACGTTACTTATAAAGCTATTGGGGTAGGAAGGGCTTAGCCTGGGCATGATTACGTATACCTGATGGACACAGAGCAGAAATTACTGCTATATTATACTGTGAGCAATAATTATAGCTTTGCGGTAGATCCAGACGGAGTTTGTAGTACATGCTGAATGCGTCTACAGGACTCTCCGTTGTATCACATCTGAATGTAAGGGAGAGAACAAAAGCAGGCTAGATATAATTTAACACGGCAATGTGATGCCCTAAAAATTTTCCTGCTATTATTCCACAGAATAAAAATAATATTAATTATAATATTGGTGGACATTTCACACAACGTCATCTAGCCCAGAAGTAAGCTGAGTAAATGGCTTGTATCATGGGAACCAGACAACTGATATAATTAAATACATTTTGTAAATACATAAATATAGTATATATCAAAACCCAGTCACAGAACAAACACCTATGTTCATCACACATATATTTGTATAAGTTAAAAAACGAGCATCATAAAAAGATAAGGTGTACCCGTAGTTAGTATTATGAATATTCAAAGTATTTCCCAATATCCATCATCGTCGGCAGTAGTTTTACAAGACGCATCACCGTGGTTTCATTTGTAATAAAATACAGAGCGCTCGAGGGTATATTTACGAGTTCCGATGACATTTCCGAATATACATGTCGATAAAAAGAAAAGTGTTCAGCGGCTGAGAATATGCCCAAATTTGAACAAATTTGGGTCGAACATAACTTCAAATAGAGACTGAACGATCCCTAACAGAGGTAATATAAAACCGAGTGAATGGCGTCTGCAATATGGAGTCGGGTCAGAAATAAGTGGGCTCGCTTTAATTGTCCCTGGACTTTTAGGGTCTCACAATCTGTTCTTCATTGTAAGCTTAATTTGCTTTTTTTGTACAACTCTGTGTAAGAACTGTTTGAAAATTAGCTCCTTACACTGTTGATACGAATTTTTGTCATAAATGAGAATGTTAAGTTCTCAGAACACTTATAATTCGGAAGTACCGAGTCAATTAGATTCAGTAATTTAAATCTTACGTCTCACACAGTCACGGGTAACGAGTCACCAAGCATCGGCGACTTTTTGTTCGAAAGATTAACGACAAAGTATGGGTCACAAAAAAAGCCTCGCCAAGTAAGGAAATTGCCAAAACTTCGTGTCGAAGGCTGGAATTTTCTTGTTCAAAATGTCGTCGTAAATGAAAGATGGCTCTTTTAAAATCGGAAAAGAAATTAGGAACAGACGTTTTTGAGATTACGAGTTTTGTAACAAACTGAAAGTTAAGTTTTTTGCTTTCAGCGGGCGTGTCAAAATAACTACGGACTGGGATCTGAAATCTTGTTGGAGTGGAATTACGAGCGGATACGGAGTTTGACAAAACCGATCTTATGAAAGAAAAGTATGAAAAAAAAAAAAGTTCTGCTGCAACAAGGTATATTTACGCCAAATCACGACCCTTACTCATCTTGAATCCACTCAAATAGCGCGGCTGCTCAGTTGCTGAATTCTGAATATTGATATCTGTTACATTGATACCTGTCACTATCATGATATACACATAAAGTACCTAACGGACCCGATAGACGTTGTCCTGGATTTCTTCATTTTTGCTGGACTCCTGAATAATAATCATAATAGGGGCGCAATTGTGACGTGCTTTCGGTGTGTGGCGATACCGCGGCGCCCGATACTCTCTGGGGTCAATCGAGGCCCCTGACCCTCGGCTTGCCTTAACTGGTCGGTCAGGGGTGGAGTCACAAGAGTCAACCTATGCTCCAAGGATGGAGTGTTAAAGGGCATAACGCCGGGATTAGAGCTCAACCGCAGCACACCTCTCGACACCCTTTAGACGTCCTCACCAACGTTGCTCCGCACGCTGCCTCGCACTGGCAGCACTCATGGGGAGAGAAGAGAGAGGGTGACAAGTCACATGCCTTAAAGATTTTTCATGTGCTGATTCTCATTGCAATAGCCCAATAACCTGACAATTTAGTGTTCAACCGTAATAGCCCGGAATTCTCCATAATATTTATAATAGCTTTACCTTCCAACAACTTTTCCATAATAAACACCAATATAAAAACGGGCCTTTTGGTGTTGGCTTCGGCGTCACTAACGCTTTTTAAAGGATGAGCTAGAAAACGAGTAAAAACATTATAAAAACTCGACATGTTATATTAGAATGGCATCTTAATTTTGCTTCTATTTCCGTTTATTATTTACCACTATTTTGTGTCTTAATTTCAGTTCAATGAGATTCTGCATTTGTATTGTTATTGTTTTTGGTGAGTTATAAACTTAGTTTTTTTTTGTTATTACTAATATGAAAATGTATAAATATGACTTGCCTTATTATAACATCTAGGTACTGTTATTTAGTCAATAAATGATCCTGGAATCTGTATTTGGCTGTATTTATTTTATATTCCTTTAAAAACTATAGCTTTGTATAAGATAACATTCTCTTTTAACACAATGTCCGAGCATCTAAAATTTCAAAGCACGGGCGCGTCTGTCTGTCAATGTGAGACTACCATTACCTACAAACCATTTACTGCAATCAATCACTGCGAGCCTTCTTCGCTTCACTTAATAAATTCAGCTGAAATTTTATCTGAACAGCAATAAAAAGGAAGGCACTTTTGTAGACTGAAATAATTTGGTAGCTTTAACATTATAGATTTATATACCTTTTATGTAACAAAAACAAAGACCGTAACATTAAGAACAAGAATTAACCCAATGAGTTTACTAACCTTCACGGTTTTAAAAAGAACCGGAAATCACTTAATATGCCTTAGAATAAGCAATAAAAGACAGGTAGGTATATTTTTAAAATCTGAGGTCTAGTTTAAGTAATTAGGCTACATTTAAGATTACATTTTGGAGCAAGTATGTTAAATAACTTGATAATTTTCATTTATAATGAATAAATATAATAAAAGTAATAGTTAGATATTTTTATGTTTCTTTAGCTGGTTTATGTGCATTTCCTATGTATTACACGATGAACCAATAGCCAATTGCGCGTCTATTTTACTATTAAACATTTTAGTTTTTACACGCTACTAGCGTCTCGCTCCGGCTTTCCACTGGTGCAATTAAATGATATGATAAATGATATTATGTAATGTGAAATGAGTTACGTGGTCAACCCATCATTAACATCTTTGAAATTGACGTATTTTTCATTTACTGAATTCCAATGTCACGTCATATTTAGTAAAAAATAAACTTAAAATTTCCCTAAATTTATCTTGTTTTAAAAATGTTTTTTTTTCATTACGATCTCTCAAAACATTTGCCTGGAAAATATATTAGTAAAGTTCAAGTGTTGATATAAATAAGAAATGGTCATTTTAGCATTTCAATTATATTCCCATAATAATATTATTGGAAATAAGGATTGTAAATATAAATAAAGATTCTAAGATCTATAAGGTTTGCAATTATTTTATAGGTCAATGAAATACAAAGTCGCAAATTGGTACAAATTCATTACCGAGTTGGGAATGAATTTACGACAGCAGGATTATCACCGCGGAAATATCTGTTTCCGAGGGGTTTCTTGTCTGTCTCAGCTGGGTCGGTTAGGGTTGGACGGGCGTACTCTTAACAAAGAGATCTTTGAAACCTGACTGTAAATTTGACACAATCCATGTATGCGTAACGCGACTAAAGATTAATCTTTGGACATTTTTATACATGTAGCTTAAATAATATTCAACTTAATGCTGATTTCCAATACCACATTGTTTCAGACGCAAAACCTTTTAAAAATATTTAGCTATTATAAAAAAAACTACTCTCTACAAAATGAACACGACTTGCAGGGTGTTTAATATCTTGGCTACTTCTTGCAAAATCAGTGATGAACTCCAGTAACCTAGGCCAGTCATTAAACTGGACTAAATTTGTATCATTTTATCGCTGTATACCAACCACGCAAACAAATGAAACGTCCAAATATTTGAAAAGAGGAGCAAAGAGATAATACTGTAGTTAATGGCGCAACCGGACGTCGTAGCTGTGTTGTTATTGCTTTAGGTAACGAGACGCACGTTACACCAAAGTGTAACAACAAATGAGTGAAGGGTAATACCTCTATATGTACAATGGCGAGCTTCACCCTAAAAAGAATTCTCTTCCAACAAACCTTTGAGGCGAAAGAGAGGTGATTTTATAAAGATTTACATAATAATGATAAATTAAAAGTAAATTTTAAAGGGCTTAAAAACCTACATACTTTCCTTCTATAGATAAACTCAAAAAGTTAAAGCTAACGAGGTTCATTTTACTATATGTTACATAGTTTCGTATGCACACATGTACACAATTTTTTGAAATAAATTATTTGTATTTGTATATCTGTTAGCACGGAATACTACACTCTCTCCAATGTCTCCAATGTTATCCGCAACCGTGTTCAAAAGACAAATTCAACAAATGGCTCGCATGCTGGATTTCAATCAGCAATTGTACTAAAATAATAACGAAAAATATAACGATCGGACACATACCCCTCCAAAAAGTTTTCCTTTACCACAGGTGGCATGACAAACACAGACACAAAAGAAAATTTTCCCCTGCTTAGGATAGAACCCGGGACCTCACTTGGCGGGCAGGTTACTAGCGAATATGCCACACAGCCAACACAGTATTTAACACGCTAAAAGACCTTAGTTTATGCTCACTTCTCTCACGTTTTTGAAATAATATACGCACGGAACTTGATAAACAAAAGTTTTCTAATAAAATAACATGCCAAAAGATTTTGAGCCCTGTCTAACTCGTCGTTCTCTCGAAAAATCAGCTAAAACTTGTGAACAGAGCCCTGAATTAATATTTTAACTGACAATTTCGTAAGAATTTCGCTTGCGTTATTAATAAAATTATTATGTTTACTATTTTTACACAGTCATTTCTATAAGAGTGAATTTATTGATGAATGAAAATGTGAATATATTATAATTAATTTATTCACAATAAATTCACTTTTTCCGGGATGGCGTTCGAACAAACGAGTCGAACGGAATTGTCAATGGAAACTTAAGACTATATCAGAATTCAAAGTCGATTATTCAGATATATTACGTTACATTTTAACATGCAGCCGTCATACCGACCCAGGGGTAGGCACAGAACAGTAAAACGAACAAAAATGCAATAATACTCCCTTGAATTGTGATTTCGGTTGATGGAGGTCGATTCGGTTTTACTCAGTGTATACATTTCCATAAGAATATTCTCCATCATTTGCGGATCCATTAACAATAAATGGCTGGTGGTAAATATTTATATCAGTGACTTCGTGGCAAAAGTTAAATGTCTATTGTTTTTTTGTCAATAGTATTTTTGGTAAACTGTTTTTTGTAAGAGAGTAATCGTCGATTGTCAAATATTTTTCAATAACCAGCATGTTTCCACAATGTTCATTGGAAGTGAATATTCATTGGTGCGCATCAGGATTTGAATTAGTGACCTTCGTATTAAAGCTCGATGTCAAATCGCTGTTTGAAAATAGATGCTTACTGGCTTTTAGATTGGTGACAGATTGTTTTAACATTCAAACAACACTAATATACCATTAATTATATTTTAATCGCTATTCGTCACTTAGCCAACACTCAATAACGTTATATTTATTCAATTTACGAGGTTTACTCAAGTTTAAAGGGAGTTTTGCAGCAAATCTTGATTGATAGCTCGTACGAGAGCCCATCAATTTCGGCTGAAACCCGCATTTGCAAATTAATGCCGGTACGTACAAGCAGAATTCTTTTGTATTTAAATATGGTAACGTTTGGGGCAGATCTCGTTCGAGGAAGTACTATTATCATACCTATTTCTGCTGATAAGCAGCAATGCACACTGTAACTGATTACCGGATATAAGGAGATGTGAGGCGTCCACTCTTTCTAATATAAGGCACATAGGACTTAGTCAATTTATTGATAGCTTGCCATTTTTCGTCTAACACATAGCGATTCTTATGATAGTTTTGTATTTGAATTATGGAATGCCCAAATTGCGCAGATGGCTTAGCTAATGCTAATAGGTAACTTCTGCTAACAGAAAAATCGAAACTACTCAGACCTACCGTTTTTGAATTTGGGAAGATTCAAGTCCATCTATATATCTATGCCCTATAGATCTATGCCCAATACACATCCTGTTCCTTCGGTAACTCGGAGACGAGGAGGTTGACTGTTTCATGTGCCTGTAAATTCACCCTGATAACTGTAATTCAAATGCTTAACTGCTTAGCGGCAGAAATAAATTTGGTAGAAGTTCTTCTCATAAGCCCAATTGTCTAAGAAATAGTAAACCATTCACTTCTTTCTCATTTTTGAATATTAGTTTGTAACGATCCCAACTCTGTTGTACCACCAAAATTTCTAATCAATAATCAATTCGAGTATTTTATTTGAAATCAATGTATTTTATTAAAACCTTTTTCATTACTTTGCATTAAATACTTTTTACTCCACATAGAAAGATGACAGAAGGCTATAGGAAAAAGAAAAAGGTTTTTGACAGGGGATTCGGATTGGAATAGCGAGCTTAGATGTGTGAATCGAACAGATTTTTATTAAAATATTATTGATTTTGCAAGTAATTATAACATAAATTTACATTAATGTGCATAGTTTTGTGATACACATTTAATAGTGTAATTGGTTCCACCCATGAAACAGTTTCCATGATATTTCGTGAATACGGGATTTTGTAATGCGTAGTTGCTGTGATGACGTCATAGAACGTATTATGCTAAGTGCGTAATTAGTGTGGATTTTATCAAAATGTTGAAGATTCTCTTTCCTAAAAAAGGAAATAAAAGAGAATTATCATGGTTTAACCATTATATTATTTTGTTGTGAATATTATCAATATCTGTTCGATGAATACCAAAACCCATAACATGGTTTATGGTCTGCTGGCCTGATCCTCACGGTGTCAACGAAAGCCAGGAGTCAGGGATTCCCTTGTTAGTTAGGCCCAGGCAATTTGAGCGAACTGGGTGTTGAGTTTTCCCTTTGTTGGGCTCAGCAAAGCTCCCACATTGGTTGTTTCCTGAACTTGGATAATGGGGACTTGTCGAAGTGGGTCATGCCTTCAGCACCCATAATAAATCTATTTTCAGGATCCATTTGATGTGGTCCCTCACACATCTCGCGGTACACGTCTTAATTCTGCTGTCTTTGGCTACGGCCTGCAGGAGATAGACCTTAGGGCTGGCACTAGGAATACAAAGTCGAGAAAGCCAATCTCGCATACATTAGTCAGAATAGTTAGAAAGGTGCACATTTACAATCTCTTGTGTTTTGTACCTTCATGCACAATTAGAATTAAATACGGAGTAAGGACGCAACTCCTTGTTTTGCTCTCACACATATTTGTAGCTAGTTTAGGTATTTAGGTACACAACTGATAATTTCAGAGTTGTATACAGATGTTCCTTTTATTTATTGATACTGATTCTACTGGTTTAAATCAATGATTCCAAGAATAGTTGTGTTGGTTTTATGTTTTAAGTTATAAACAAATATTTTCTAAATAATTTTACACTTATCTAATACATTAGAGTATCTCAAAGATCAGACGTAAATAAAGTATTTATTTAATAGACGATACAAATAATGGCTAGATCCGCAATTATCTGTAAAGGAGCTCCATTGTATAGATTAATGCCTTCTGATGATACATTCACAGATGTTAGTTGGAAATGTTTTATATTTATTATATTGAAACAACTTGGTCCACGTTACCAATCTGATGTGCACAACAGATCATTTAACCTATCATAGTTTATATTTTAGTATAAGATAGAGTGAAGATGTAATATCCACTTTGTATTAATTTAATGAATTGATTTATATTTGAATGATGGAAATTGGTTCACAGATGTTGATATATTAACACTTACTATGCTATTTATTTTTAATTTGCCTTTTGCCAGCTTGTTGAGCACAAAGGTTTATGAATAAGTATTGCTATCAAATAACAATGTTATGATATTACTAAGCTGTGTCTAGTTTTCGTAATAGCTTTCCAAAGTGAGACTGGTAATCATCCATTATTATCACTGTTG
This sequence comes from Chesias legatella, assembly GCA_947359385.1. Lineage (NCBI taxonomy): Eukaryota > Metazoa > Arthropoda > Insecta > Lepidoptera > Geometridae > Chesias > Chesias legatella. Next base: position 6,024,171 of record OX375772.1, read on the forward strand.
CCGAACTACCACCTACTCTTACTTTATTTTACCGGTACCGATATATTGGTTTGAGAAACCCAGATATCTCACGGAATTGCTAGTTAGGCTATGCGGTCTGGTCAAAAAGGGGTACGACTCCATCTAGCTGTGATACCTAAATGGTTAGCATATTGGTTTGTGAGATCTGTAACCACCTCAATTGATCAGTTTTGAATTATTGTTAGGGTTGAGACACATTGCTAAGTACTGTCATTTATTATAATCTTATAAATATTGATAATGTGCTTTGCTTGTTCTGCATTATGGCACTCTACCTCCGTTACAATCTCAGTACGAGTTTAGGAACTTACTGAATGTGAAATACATTCATTAGCATAAGTGAGCCAAGCTCTTATTTATAATTTAATTTAAATTACTGTTACAGTACAGTTCATTGTGGATATAGGAGAGTTTTATACTCTTTTCATCATTAACTCTTGCTCGTATGCTATACGAGTTAACTAAATCTCTTCGGAGAATAATAGGACCTTTCCTCTTCTTTTGATTAAGGAGGGTTAAGTTCCGCAGGTTCGATGGGATAATACTTTATTATGCCACGAATAGAGGATTTCCTAGACGACAAATCCTAGAGTTGTCAGGAGTCGAAATTCATAGCATGGCGCGGGGAGGGGCGTCGAGCCATAGTTTGTGAAGATGCCGTTGGCCCACAAACTATGTTCGTGGTATAAAATAATTAACTGCTATTTTTACAGCAGTATTAAATAAATTTGTTATTCACTTTTCATTATTAAATTAGAGTATGTACTATTCCTTTAGTTCAAACTTTTGATTAATTATAACAATCTACTTTTGTAATAGTACATTTATAATTCTCCAGATCTAATATTTATTCTTAGGGACTTTCTTCACTACGCTACCCAATACCATGTCTTATGTCTACTACCAGCATACCTCTTAAAGAACCTTCTACTTAACGGGTTACTATGAAACACAACGTACAGTCCTACCACTAATTCGATCACACTATTGGCCATTATAGATATTAAGATTTAGAATATATTTTCGAAAATTTTTCGATCTGAGTGTCTTATTACGGATGGAAGGGGGTGGTCCGTTACAATTGGTGCCGTGACCAGGATAAAGGGGTCTCAAATGTTGGCAAGTAGCTAAGAACCTTGGGGGCGTGAATATGTTTTTAGAAATATAATTAATGATCATATTAATAATAATTTTAAGTTTTTATTGATGAGAATCCAAATGTTAAATGAGCTTGAGAATTAATGAGAAAATGTTAAAGAAGCTTAAGAATATTGGGGCCGTCTTTTTCTTCTTCGAGTCACCGGTTCTGTCGAACAAGTGTGGTGAAAGGATTGTAAGTGCGCCTCAAAGAGGCTCCTTTCGTGCCATCGACACATGTCTTTGAATTTTTTTTAGTTCTGGGACATGTCGGTTTCCTCACGATGTATTCCTTCACCGTTTTGAGAACGTAGTATTGCGCACATAAATCTTTCAATCGAAAAACTCATAGGTGCACGTCGGGATTTGAACCGGCGACCTCCGGATTGAAACTCGGGGGTCATTACCGCTAGACCACTACGCTCTCGAAAAGGGCCGTGAAAACAATTATTGATTTAGACTTTTAATTCTTTTGTATACATTTATTGATTTGTTTCAGTGTTTCAAATCGGTTGTGTTTCAAGATAATGTTAATCTAAATTGAAAGTTATTAAAATTAAATTCTTGTGTAATATAAAAAAAAAAATATTACATATTAGAAAAGGCAAGCATGTATTACTGTTTATTTGCAATTGATTCGTGTTTGTCTATTTAATTTATTTTCAAGGCAATTTGTCTTGTGTTTTCAATTTTAAGAACTATATGGGGGCGTATTGAAGAATGACTTGAAATTGTTTACGGTGGTAGTATTATTCATGTTATGTGTAATTCGATAATAACTTTAGTTCAAGTTTAGAAGTTGGAACCTAACCTAATTAAAGAGTATTTATAATTTGCTAATACTTATAATTGTTTAATGTAAAGGTTTGATTAAAATATGAATAATCTAGGCTTGCAAATTTAATGGTTGTTATTATTAAAAAGGAAAATAATTTGGTATTGTGGGTTTAAAGGAAAGTGATTCATTATAAATATTTAAAAAACAAATTTACGTAGGCCTCTTGTTTAAGTGGTCTGTTTGATTAATACGGAAGCGTGAAAGGCAATGAAAAGGTGCAATGAAAGTAAATGGGAGAATAAAAAAAAAAAAAAAACTTTAAGGTCCCTATTGAAATAACAGAGCCCAAAACTTGAGGCGATTTGTCAATATTTGGTTACAAACTATAGAATACACTCAATGAGTCTTTTATAGTGGAGAAGTTGGTGTTAGGATAAGTCAGCATGGGTCTGGTTGTATTTTGCGCCAACCCAAAGACAGTCATCAGTACCGTCTGATTCTATAGAAGATTCATACTCTACCATGAGGAAAGAATAGTACCCACACTGCACATTCACCGAATTATGGAGGGGCCCCGTTCAAGTTTTGAATTTGAGTGGCGAGTGATAGGGCATGGCAAATGATGCATTCACTCATAGGGAGGATAGACACTGGAGGGTCTTGTATGTTTGACTCAAGTAAACGGAATTTGTTCACTCGGGATGAGCTTACTGGATGTCACTAGGACTAATCTGCCTCGCAACCAGATTCCCTTACTTTGTCGATGCCGAAACTGGTGAGTTGTTTTCGTTGGTTATGCTTGTCACTTTATAAACTTGGATGATGGCTTGGATTGTGTTTCTTTGTGGTTCGGTTTAAAAACATTTACGTTCATCAACACACACATACATACAGACATTTTACTCAATACTGTTTGAAACCATTTATTGATGAATAAATAAAACTTTGTTTGCTGTTTGAATTGAGTATTGAGTATGAAAGTGAGTGAAAATTATTTCACTCACTACTATTACTATTAAGTAATAATAATTATTATTTTAAAAATAAATATATTCAGACAATATAGTCTAAAGTAGAGGCAAATCAAATTGAGAAGCATTAAGTGAATATTATTGGGGTTTATGTAAACATCAAGAATTGAAGAAAGGAAAATATCTTGATGGATTTTATTCAGATTTGGTTAGGTTACCAATTTCAGACACTATTTTTGATCAGTTTGGCGTAATATTGTTAATAATGTAAATAACAAGTGTAATTGATTATTGAATAAACTACCAAGTGTAATCAATCAACCATCAATACTTACATAATTTTGGAATTTAATTTTCTATTAATTAAATTCAATTGAATTGATTAGATCTGAAGAAATGGCATTTCCATTTTCAGTTAAAATTTACATGATTATTTTAGGTATTTACTCAAAAGTTTAATATTTTTGAATGCATTACGTGCTCTTTCCACTTATTTAAAAAAAAAAATTCACCTAATTATACAAACTTACTGAAAATTTGATATTTAACATAGTCAAATTTTTATTTTCCATGGAATTCTTAGTTTTATCATTTGAGTATTGAAATTTTGGAGTTTATACCAGAGTCATGAAAGTTTATTTTCTATTAAAAAGATATTTATAAGGATTTTTGGAATGTTTGATTTATTTTATTTTTTATTGTATATTTAATAGATGAAGCTAAACATAAAAATAAAATATTGAAATAATTTACAAAATAATACATTAAATAGCAACAAAATTGTTTAAATTTATTAACTAGCACAATGCGTCTTGGTTTAATAATCAGAGAGTTCTGTGACACATAGGTTTTTTACAACTGTTTTTATTCCTTTCTTGTGTAAACTTTTCTTGTTTAGATTGTCTTTGCTATTCTAACATCATCTGCTCGTATTTTTATTTGTTTATTTCATGTTATTTTGTTATCAAATGGTTGCGACTGTTACAATTTTGTCCATTTTATCTTGCTGTTCCTCTTCATATATTTTGTCTATTGCCATTTCATTTTATAATCATTTATTATTAATTTTATTTTGGTGGTGAGTTTTGATCTTTTATTAATGGTGTATTATATCTTCACAAGTTACGTTATAATACAGGGGGCGATTGTAACGATCCCAACTCTGTTGTACCACCAAAATTTCTAATCAATAATCAATTCGAGTATTTTATTTGAAATCAATGTATTTTATTAAAACCTTTTTCATTACTTTGCATTAAATACTTTTTACTCCACATAGAAAGATGACAGAAGGCTATAGGAAAAAGAAAAAGGTTTTTGACAGGGGATTCGGATTGGAATAGCGAGCTTAGATGTGTGAATCGAACAGATTTTTATTAAAATATTATTGATTTTGCAAGTAATTATAACATAAATTTACATTAATGTGCATAGTTTTGTGATACACATTTAATAGTGTAATTGGTTCCACCCATGAAACAGTTTCCATGATATTTCGTGAATACGGGATTTTGTAATGCGTAGTTGCTGTGATGACGTCATAGAACGTATTATGCTAAGTGCGTAATTAGTGTGGATTTTATCAAAATGTTGAAGATTCTCTTTCCTAAAAAAGGAAATAAAAGAGAATTATCATGGTTTAACCATTATATTATTTTGTTGTGAATATTATCAATATCTGTTCGATGAATACCAAAACCCATAACATGGTTTATGGTCTGCTGGCCTGATCCTCACGGTGTCAACGAAAGCCAGGAGTCAGGGATTCCCTTGTTAGTTAGGCCCAGGCAATTTGAGCGAACTGGGTGTTGAGTTTTCCCTTTGTTGGGCTCAGCAAAGCTCCCACATTGGTTGTTTCCTGAACTTGGATAATGGGGACTTGTCGAAGTGGGTCATGCCTTCAGCACCCATAATAAATCTATTTTCAGGATCCATTTGATGTGGTCCCTCACACATCTCGCGGTACACGTCTTAATTCTGCTGTCTTTGGCTACGGCCTGCAGGAGATAGACCTTAGGGCTGGCACTAGGAATACAAAGTCGAGAAAGCCAATCTCGCATACATTAGTCAGAATAGTTAGAAAGGTGCACATTTACAATCTCTTGTGTTTTGTACCTTCATGCACAATTAGAATTAAATACGGAGTAAGGACGCAACTCCTTGTTTTGCTCTCACACATATTTGTAGCTAGTTTAGGTATTTAGGTACACAACTGATAATTTCAGAGTTGTATACAGATGTTCCTTTTATTTATTGATACTGATTCTACTGGTTTAAATCAATGATTCCAAGAATAGTTGTGTTGGTTTTATGTTTTAAGTTATAAACAAATATTTTCTAAATAATTTTACACTTATCTAATACATTAGAGTATCTCAAAGATCAGACGTAAATAAAGTATTTATTTAATAGACGATACAAATAATGGCTAGATCCGCAATTATCTGTAAAGGAGCTCCATTGTATAGATTAATGCCTTCTGATGATACATTCACAGATGTTAGTTGGAAATGTTTTATATTTATTATATTGAAACAACTTGGTCCACGTTACCAATCTGATGTGCACAACAGATCATTTAACCTATCATAGTTTATATTTTAGTATAAGATAGAGTGAAGATGTAATATCCACTTTGTATTAATTTAATGAATTGATTTATATTTGAATGATGGAAATTGGTTCACAGATGTTGATATATTAACACTTACTATGCTATTTATTTTTAATTTGCCTTTTGCCAGCTTGTTGAGCACAAAGGTTTATGAATAAGTATTGCTATCAAATAACAATGTTATGATATTACTAAGCTGTGTCTAGTTTTCGTAATAGCTTTCCAAAGTGAGACTGGTAATCATCCATTATTATCACTGTTGCCGAACTACCACCTACTCTTACTTTATTTTACCGGTACCGATATATTGGTTTGAGAAACCCAGATATCTCACGGAATTGCTAGTTAGGCTATGCGGTCTGGTCAAAAAGGGGTACGACTCCATCTAGCTGTGATACCTAAATGGTTAGCATATTGGTTTGTGAGATCTGTAACCACCTCAATTGATCAGTTTTGAATTATTGTTAGGGTTGAGACACATTGCTAAGTACTGTCATTTATTATAATCTTATAAATATTGATAATGTGCTTTGCTTGTTCTGCATTATGGCACTCTACCTCCGTTACAATCTCAGTACGAGTTTAGGAACTTACTGAATGTGAAATACATTCATTAGCATAAGTGAGCCAAGCTCTTATTTATAATTTAATTTAAATTACTGTTACAGTACAGTTCATTGTGGATATAGGAGAGTTTTATACTCTTTTCATCATTAACTCTTGCTCGTATGCTATACGAGTTAACTAAATCTCTTCGGAGAATAATAGGACCTTTCCTCTTCTTTTGATTAAGGAGGGTTAAGTTCCGCAGGTTCGATGGGATAATACTTTATTATGCCACGAATAGAGGATTTCCTAGACGACAAATCCTAGAGTTGTCAGGAGTCGAAATTCATAGCATGGCGCGGGGAGGGGCGTCGAGCCATAGTTTGTGAAGATGCCGTTGGCCCACAAACTATGTTCGTGGTATAAAATAATTAACTGCTATTTTTACAGCAGTATTAAATAAATTTGTTATTCACTTTTCATTATTAAATTAGAGTATGTACTATTCCTTTAGTTCAAACTTTTGATTAATTATAACAATCTACTTTTGTAATAGTACATTTATAATTCTCCAGATCTAATATTTATTCTTAGGGACTTTCTTCACTACGCTACCCAATACCATGTCTTATGTCTACTACCAGCATACCTCTTAAAGAACCTTCTACTTAACGGGTTACTATGAAACACAACGTACAGTCCTACCACTAATTCGATCACACTATTGGCCATTATAGATATTAAGATTTAGAATATATTTTCGAAAATTTTTCGATCTGAGTGTCTTATTACGGATGGAAGGGGGTGGTCCGTTACAAGTTAGATACCAGAATGATCTGATGACCCATCTAATGTAAAAAGTAAGAGATGCCGATCAGTATTGGAACAACCATCAGCTCATTACGTTATTTAATTGAAAAAATGCAAATACATAGCTTAATGCATTAGAACGCAAAAAAAGCAGACTGCAACGACTTTTAACCATTAGATAAAAACAGAGTGATATTAGTTAATAGAAACTGTTGTCTGTTCACGGGTTTCGAAAACATTAGCTGCTTTAATATCTATGAGCCCTTACATAGACTAGTAGATAGGCATTTCTAAGACCCGAGACAGCCTGTCCGTAATTCATTGTTAATTAGGGATTCTGTCGCAAGGTGGCTCTTGCGTAAGCAGACTAAACAATGCCATTCTACGTCGTTTGCTCAGCGATTCCAGGAATAGTCAACCCTTCCTTCTCATTAAACATGAACAACGTAGGTGCCTTGGTAACATAGGGCGATCTGTATTGATCTTTCATCAGCCGTGAAGGTAGATGGAGCATGTTGAAAGCGATTTCGACAACTGTATCCATTGAGTGCTTTCATTGAATATGCCCGCGTATGTGTAAATTTTCCCATCAACCACACTATTCAAGTTTTCCACTGGTATGGTATGAATGATTTTTTTTAAATCCCTTTGTAAACGGATTTTTAGAACTTTTAAGTATGTTAAAAATTAATTATGTGTAAAAGTCCAAAGAGTATTGATTTTTAGGATTTTTATGAATTCATATCCCTATTATAGCTACTTAAAAGTTTTCGAAATTTAGGTACACATATTTGTTTTCATTTTTCTTCCGTATTTGCTTTCACTCTTAATCTTATTTCAATCCTCTTCATCACAGAAGCTGTTTATTGCTGGGTACCTTATCAGCCTCAGTGCAGTGGGAACAATTGTTCCCACAAAGGTGCACTCAGAAATTTTCATTCTAAGACGTGTCGTTTCTTCACGATTTTTTCCATCACAGTTTTAAGAACGTCGCACATATTTTTTCAAAAGTCATACTCCCTTTAATAATATACCATGACAATAGGAAATCAAACTGATCCAGCCAAATTAAATTACTTTTCATAGTGGGAACGACGCCATAAAAAACAAAACTACTGAAAAACGTTAATGTGCTTTGAATAAACTTTTCTACTAAGCTATGTAAAACGTAAGCCTTAAACCTGTCTGTATCATTATTTACATAAACACCATAAACTAAACAAATGATTTATACCGTAAAGTTTTGGGGCAATATCCGTTTTCTGTGACACGTTTTTTCGAGGGCCGTTGTTCATCGTTAATCTTTGAAACAAAAACGGCAAGCTGGTCGCGTCTGTGCCGTGCTATAATTTACGTTGTACAAGTGTGCCCGACGTGCGGCTACTGCGATAAAAATTACCTAACGAATGTTTAGATTTCTATAGGAATGGGTTATGACCGCTGTTACCGCTAACGAGGAAAAGTACTGCCAGCAGGGAAGGTAGAGGAGTATTGAAGTTCTTGCATTTTACTCCTTAATTAATATATTCTAATACTTAGCCCATGGTAGGCGAATTAGATGGAGAGTAAAATCAAGTGTTACAAAAAGTGAAGTTATCCCTCCACGCAACTATACTGAACGCTTGTTTCTTGAAAAGCAAAATCCTGTCACGCGTAAAGCTGAAACGCAGCGTCTTTTTATTTACTATGTACTAGCATTTTCACGCGGCTTCGCCCACGTGTTACCGTGATATGTTCAGTCAGTTCAGTAGTTTAGCGTGAAGTAGCAAAAGCTATTCCTATAAACAGGTATGCTTTCGTATTCATAATATTAGTGTCATTGTAATTCCACTCAGCCCATTCTCTTTTGATTTTTTAGACAGATTGAAACTAGCCGTTATACTAATAGGCTAGTACGGAAGCCTTTAGCACAAAGCCCCAACAAAAATGATACTGTAATCGAAGAGAATGCCACCAATTAAATAGTCTAAAAGCTGCAGGTCTACCTACTTAAGTCGACAGTTTAAGACCTCTCTCCGATAGGATTGCGAGCGACGTTGCCTCTCTGACCACTTATAACGTAGATACTGTTTACCTGAAATGCCACAGACAGGCAGTGCAGTCCCATTTCAATTTATTCATTTAATGTTCTTTGCATTATTTCTCAGTATTTGAACTAATGATAAACAAACTTGAACTTGCGTTTCTATAATTAGTTACCTACTTCTTAATATCCACAAAATATTTAGCTGCTTCTGCTTCCATTTGTTGAGACACGAGTGCCATAGATCCTTTATTGTCTAATATTAACTAACATCAGAGACTGTAAACATTTTAGGGCTAAATTGCTATCGAAAATCAGTTCGTGTAAAGGAAATTCAATTATGGTGTATAACGAGCCTGTCCTAAACACGTTTTACCTGCAGAGTTTTTGTAAATGGATAAAATAATGAGGTAAAAGGCACATAACAAAGCAATTCGATGAAACTTAGAATGTGAAGTTTTACTTTATCAGCGTTTAAATGATATTCGTTACAATTTATAAAACACAGCTCAAGTATGAACGTATAACTTGAGAATCAAAAGCTATCCACATTGGACAAGTTAAGTGAGGGGCCTTGTTGCTTGCGTCCGTGGATGATATACCTCTATATATAACCCTTTGAATCCGTACACGTGTCCCCCGAGTGGTGCGAAAGGAGCAATCCAAAGTAGCAGAACTTGTGTCAAGTTCGCTTGGAGAAGTACTACCACCACACCTGGTAATCCGCTACCAAGCAGTGATGCATTCGTATTGCTGTGTTCCGGTGGAAGGGAGAGGGTGCCGACGAAATTGCGGACGCATGAGATGTAACATCCCCGTCTCAGGGTGATGGACGCAACGCAATGCGACTTGAGTTCTCGTACTTTGGTGGAAAGGACTCGAGTCGTATTGCTGTTTTCTATGTGCGGCGGTTACCACTTAACATTAAGTGGGCCGTCAGCTCGTTCTGTCACTAACATAATATAAAAAAAAGTTACTGCGCGGATGGAGACCGATTTGCTATATAAAGCCGCGCCGCGCCATATCGTGAACAAGTCCATAGGGATGCATACAAATCTTGGCAGGCGCTGTCGCACTGCGCTATGCCACTTCCGATGTGTCTTGCTCCTTTGCCTAGTTATATAGCTATATCAAAGCATATTGTGTACAATATTAAGGTTAGCAGACTTAGTAAATAAGTTGATAACATGTACTAGTTTATTTATCATATGGTTTGTTAATTGCATTTGTACCTAAACTATATAATAAAATAATTTATATATATGTTAAAGTAATACTGCTACTATGATGTAAAACGTTCCTGTCTCACATTCGCATCTCTTATGTACTTTCAGTTAACTTACCAGAAAGAAAGCTCGAAACGTAAATAGAATTGCTCCCGATAACGACTTATTGATTTATATCTAATAAATAGCATTAACATACTGGTACCAATATGATTATCACAGCTTTTTGACCTCGGATCAAGCGAGGTCGAGAGCAGTAAATCTAAACGCTCTCCGATATCCCCCGGGGGACCTCCGTTCTGTAATTAAGTGCAGGCGATTGCAACCGATATCATCCCGCCGCAAAACTTTAATTGCTGATGAAACCTGTGAACGAGTGTAAATAATGTTGTTTTCAGTGTGAAATGTAAATTTATATGCGATTTTGTTTGTAGTTGAGTCTCACTACATCATTTGTTCTAAAATTTCTTTACTCATAATTTCACAGGTTAGTAATGAAATCCTTTGAATACTTTTGGTAGAATAAATTGTGTTATAAGACAGCGCTGATTACTTTGTAGATAATTCTTTCTTAGTCCTTCATCTTTAGTCCTAAAGTCGAGCACTGGAAACTGCGATACAGTTTTTTACTTTAGTATATTCTAGTGTCAATTACTGTATACTGTGCACCCCTGTTGTATCTTCTCTTCAGAAATTAATTATTATTATTAATAATAATTAAGTTATAAATACCCATACCCATACTCATTCCGTTACTAGTCCTAGTTAGTAGTATGGAATGGGCAGATGACATTCCTGATCATTATTGGTGTATTGTCTCTTGTGCCTAACAGAAGAATTAATAGTTGACGACAATTTCCCGAAAAAATTTGACAAGGGTTCTCCTGCTGGAAATATATACAAAGTATATTTATATATAGCACAGAACAAGGCTGAGCAGAGGTTGTGCCTGAGGTGATAAAAGTTTCTTGTTTCTCTCTCTTTGTTTCGGCCTCAGCAATTTTATATTCGTTATGAAATTAATTACCTTAAGTGAATTTATTTATTATAAGGACCGATGTTCGTATTTTATTTTTTCATATTATTATATCATATTACTTTTTCTTTGTTATTAAATCATAATATTTTAATCTTTAGTATTTGTTTCTTTCTTGTTGCGCTTTTTTTCTTTACGACCACGCTATGTCTTTATGCGTTTTATAATCAAATAAAAAATTCTTATGCAACAAACAAAATAGCCAAAGTAGTAGATGGGTAAAAATATAAAAATCAAATATTAATTCAACGTTTGACATTTGAATGTTGGATCGCTTCCGCTCTCGGTCGTCTAGCTAATTATACATTCCATCACGCCGTTTGCAGTCTCGAGGGTTGCAAATAGAATAATGATATTCGATCCCCTTATATAAAAGTTGCTGAACATTGAGCTGAGGGTTTTGTCTTTTCTATATAGATTTATTAATAGTTTGTTATATCTTCAGGGCTGTTTCAGTTTCTTCTATACATTCACAACATTTTGTTTTACAGCTTTCGTAACTTTGAAGGTTTTAAGGAATTCTTTGACGACAAAATCTTTTCTATAAAATATTAACAACCCCTACCCGGAGATTAAAATCATATCTGTAATATAATTAAGTAAATGAAGCTCACCCGACGGCCTGATGTCACTCTGCCCCAAGACTCGCAAAATATATTTTAATGTCTTATGCATAGCAGTAGTTATCATGTTGTCAGTCTTAAATAAACTTAGATTTAATTACTTGAATTATTAAAAGATTTGCTCGCAAAAAAAGGAATCCCTTTAAGAGTTTTTTTTTCTTATTGCACACAACACACAACTCTTGGAGACGAATTTCTAATATTCCTTATTTAGTTGCGCCTACGTCAAAATATCTATCAAACATAACTACCGGTCTTAGCTGTCCGTTTTATGGCAGTGAGACAATCAAACTATCTTTTATGGTATTTGCTAGTATACGTACAATATATAAGTATTAATAGTTCTACAAATATAATTCCACCCAAGTGGACCTCAAAAGCGCAAGATCATAACGAGTGGAAGGGGATTAGGGAGGCCTTTGCCCTGCAGTGGGACGATGTAGGCTGATAATATATATATATATATGCTGATATATAGGCTAAATATATATATATATAACCAAATTTTATAAAAAAAAACATCGCGTCATTTATTACCTGCGTTTATAACAACGGATATATTTAGGAATCAGGAAATAATAGTCTTAGCCAAAAGTAACAAAAATTTACCCTAATAACACAACATATATTTATTTTCCCTCGAGACAAATAACCAGGCCTTTAATCGTATTATTAAACCAAATCGGTATGAAAAATAGAACATCAATTTACCTCTTGGGAAAATCGAGAGCTGTCTTGAACTGGAACGAGTCAATATTTGTCGCCCTCTAGAGATGTTCTAAGAAATCGTTTGATTTTGGAAGCCATAACTATAACTAGGTGCAAAAAAATTGCTACTCTGATTTATAGCACATAAGTCTTTAAGTAAAATGTTATATAATCTGTATATAATTTAGACACAGAACTATTTTACGCCAAAGTAATTTTATCAACCCCAAATAAAGCTACACAAACTGAAATGTAGTTAAAATGGAGACATATGGATATTCGCCAGTAGTAGATAATAAAATTATTCGCTCAGTAGCTTCGAGTTGCATTATGTTTCGAAAAGAGCTCGCTGGATGCCAAAACCAGGAGGCGGTGGACACTCAGAAAGCGATGTGGGGCCACACGCCCGCGCCGGTTCACATGAATATCTCCCGTTCCTGTTAGAAAAGTTCACGTTTCATTTTTTTAAATGATTAAGTCAAAGACTGGCCTCATAGCTCAGTTGGTAGTAACCCTATTTTCTGCGTTGTAGGTCGTGAGTTCGATTCCCACCCAGGACAAAAAAAAGTGACGAACATAGATGTTTGTTCTGTGTCTGGGTGTTTAATATGTATTATAATTATGTATGTATTTACAAAAAAGTATATAAGTATTATATCAGTTGTCTCGTTCCCATGATACAAGCTATGCTTAGCTTACTTTGGGGCTAGATGGCGCTGTGTGAAATGTCCACCAATATTATTATTATTATTAATGAACGACTAGATGACCAATCTGAACCTTAAACGGTAGGTATCTTCTGCTCATAAATACAAAACAAATTTGGTCCACCCCCTACCAATACATGAGAAGTAACGATGTAAATCTAGATAGATGAAGTCCCATGTGGCTGTAATTTCAATTTAGTTTTCCAAAGTACATGCAGACTAAAATTTACAATCAACTGTCGCATCGTTTAAACCGATATATTTCTATGAAAGTTGTATTACAAATAGCTTAGGTAATTGGTAATAAATAGTAGCATCGGCTTGCCATTTTAGGTACAGCTAAAATTCAATGAATATGGGGCTATAGCTCAAGACAAACATCGTTCGAGAAAAATAATCAGCAGATGTTAAGAAAACATAGATATCGACAAGGTTTCCAGCGAACCAGAGCGTACTGCAGCGTACTAATATGCAGTAGAAGTTATGCCAAGTTCATTGTGATAAGTACTATCACCATACCCATTTCTGCATTGGCGTAACTGAGTTCCGGTTTGAAGGGCGTAGTTGCCGGTGTAATTACAGGCACATGAGACATTCCACCTTCACTGCTCAAAGTAACGGGTGCGTATGACGCGACTTGGGTCTTTGAACCAAGGCAAGGCAGGACCCAATCCAGATTGGCCAGAAATGGCATGAATCAGCTCGTTCCGAAACATTGCCATACAAAAAATATAATTCTCTCTTATATTTGTTAGAATACTAACTGTGGTCCGGCCGGCGGTATACCGCCACAGCGTATTGTCTGGATGATATTGTTGACGTCGCACGCAGTGAGGTCCTCCTACGAACAATGTGTAATCAGGCTTCATTCACGTCTGAGGAACTGTGCCATTACGTACACTAATGTGTGTGGTAGCAACAATTTCGCAAATTGTATCCGATTTACTTCCTACTGTTGGGTTATGCCCACGTTCTTAAAATTTTATATATTTTATTACGTACTGAATCTGAAACTTGTGAAGAACACAAGCAAAACACGTGAAAAAGGCGCTGTCATTGAAGATAATTAAAATTGTTAATACACGTAAATTTTGATAGTAACCACTGAGTTCTAATAAAAATTTGAATCAATTATTTATAGTATCTATATTAGCAGCCTACTGCAGAGTTAATTCCAGCTCTTTTTCGTTTAACAAGTTAAAAGATGGTGAACTTAAGTACTTAAATGTACTAAAAGTTTACCAGCAATTCATTCAAAATAAAACTAAAATACAAACATTATCTATAGCGCGGGTTTATCACACATTGGTGCTAATGCACTACAAACATGCTATAGAATGATACAACGAACAGCGTGAAGCTTGTTACTATATCTCTATCTCTCCTTTTCTTCCTCTCTATATATGTAATTATAGGTTATGAGAAAATGTAGAGTAGGGTTTGAAAACTAACGTAGTAATCATCATCGATCACCATAACGGGAGCGTTGACGCAAGCACCCGCACACTCCACTGTGTCTACTCCAAACATCCCATCACAGGACAGGCTGCCGACGCAGCAGCACGTAGCTTCTTCTGCCGCGCGGAGTATTATTTCAGCACCTCTGAGCATGCAAGGAGTAGTGCCGCATACCTTCACATGGTACTTGCCTCGAAAATGTCTGAAATTGTCATGACACTCATTTTGTTGATGTAAGAATGTGAAATATATAGTCAATTATCCTAGGATAGACTGGTTGAATCCATTTTTAATCCTTCCTTTCTTAATGTAAGGTACTGAATAATTTTGAAACAGCTCAAATAAAGGTTAAAAATAACGGTGTAAAACAATAAATAAAGGTATAGAGTGATTCGTTTGATTTCGAACGTGCTCGTTAGCGTCCCATAGCGATACGAGCAAAATAAGTGAACCGCAAGGGTCGCAGGTTTGATTCCTAACGGACTAATGGTCGCTCAATCTGTTAACTATATACCAGACCTCGGTATTTGTAGTTGCGGGCCCACGGATCACTGAAATTTGGTGACGATCTCCTGACTAAAGGAATTTTATTTATTTTGTTAAGTGCTATTTTGTTTTATTAAATACAAGAAATATTTAAAAACAAACCTTTTATTCATGGTGTAAAATGTAGCCCATTCGTAAACCCTAACTCTAGGCACGCTAAGGATTTCTGCAACTTTATGCATGGCCGATATCGGTACCCATCCGATTTGCCTTTGTGCGATATCCAATGCTGCTCCCAGCGCTGCCCTTTGGGCACCTTCTGGATAGTTCTGGATAAGTGCAGCTATTCTCTACAGGAAAAATACTAAACTTTAACATCGTTAGCCAACACTAACTGTTTGTAAAATACTTACGATGTCATTTATTGTTATATCAAAATAAAATATGAAGAAGATATAAAAAATCAACCATCAACTAAAATTGAATATATGGATCGAATACGAATTATAGAAACCCAAATATGTTTTTTTTTACCATCATGTTCGCCTCGGTGAACTCAAATGGTGTATGAGCGTTATTGTCTGGGCTGTCTCTGTGTACATTTAGCTCGTCACTGGATAGGCAGGCTGTTGAAGTTATTCGTCTGCTTAGACGGGCCACCTGAAAAATAGAACATGTATTACAAAAATTTGGAGAACCCTGATGTACAGCTTCTACATTTTTAGTCACTGAACCTCAAATATTAAATTAAACACAACATTTAAATTTAAACTTAACTTGGCCATACTGTTGGGGCAGTTTTGAACCTTAATTGTATGAGAAAGAAAATAAAGCTAAAAACGCTAATATCCAAGGGTCCGCATTGATCAGTCAGTTTTTTTAAGGTTACACTTTCAGATAAGTCACATACATTTCATCAAAATCGGTTTAGTAGGTTGCTTTTGAAATCAAAATTACTGAAAAAATTATGTCAACCAAGTATGAGATAAAGAGGAATCATTCTCGTGCATTGCCTATGAAGTTGGTTTTTCGTTTTGCTGAGCAAAATAAGTATTTACAATTAAAAAAAAAAATGTTTTCTTATGTCTTCAGATAAAAACTACAGCCGCAGTGATTAGCTTGTACTTAAAAGTTGTTGATTTATGGTACGTAGTGAGTTCATGTTCCCAAACGAATTCTGCGTAGATTCACAAAATTCCCAATCCCAACTTTACAAATCACTGTTCTCATCTCGAACTCTTCACTTAGTCGAATTGATTTTCTGATCGCAAAAGGAGGTGAATTAGTTAATCAGCCCCTGATAAAATTCGCAAAGTGAAAGTACTCAATAGTCCGGGCGGCCATTGCATGATTCCTTACCCCATCGTGTTACAGAATAATACCTCCTTCCATGAAAAGTAGACCAGGACATTATAAGGTAAACCTTGGTCTAGTGGGACTCAGCTTGAGATATCTTTCATGAAAGAGTTAAAATATCTCTAAATGTAAAGGATGGTCTTGTAATAATTTTTTCCTTAAGTTACTGCCTGTTACTGTTATCTTGAAAATCTGTGCATGAAAAGAAAGAAGAAATCTATATTTATTTATTCATGACAGGCAACAGGCAGAGATACATAAAACATTGCATATCATTAAAAAAAAGAGCAACCAATTAATAAAACAAATATCTATGAACAATAGGTTGAATTGCAAAATGTGCCAACTTTGCGAGCCAGCGGGCCAATTAATATTTAGAGATAATTTTAACTTCTGCGAGAACTTAGTTTCCTGTACTCGATAATGTAAAATAGACTCCCGATCTGACTCTCTTTTAGTGGAAGGTGGAATTATCCTTTAACTCAGTAGGGTTAATGATTACGCAATGGCCGCTGCAACTATGAAGTCAAAGTTCTTAAAGAATGAGACTGAAACGGGAAAGTATTTCAATGCGTGATTACAACAGACGTGAGATAATGTAGCTTTTGTAAGAGATCTAAGGGGAAATTTTAAAGACGGTGGAGAATAATGCCGACTTCTTTATTCTTTATTGTACACAGAACACATAATACAAATTAGTGACAAGGTAATACATACACAAAGGCTTGCTTAACCCTAAGAAGAGTTCTGTACCAGCAAACCTTTGAGGCGATTTTATAAAGGTAGCTCAGTAAAGAATCCTAAAATTTGAAATCCTCGGTTTATTTCTGCATATTATAAAAAATAAACACATACCTATTTTTTGTGAATCTCCCTGAAGAAGAAGAAAAGAAGAAAAAAAAAGTTGCGTTTTTCATTTCCCAAACAAAACTTAGCATATTTTAGATGAGTTAAATATCTATTTGCCATAACTGCTATTAATAAATCATACGGGACCCCAAAACTAGAAATTTGAGTGTGGTGTCGGTTTAAAAGTGCATTGAATGGAATTACGATTTATTATGTGAATAATACCGACACTACCTTTAAAAAACAATTTCAAAAGTATGGGACCTAGAAAAGTAATAGCGGAGCAGTATATTGATGCAAACGCAATTTAAATGGTAATCCGGCGTTGACGCTGATCATGAAATATAATTAGATAACTCTTTGAGAGGATGACTGGAGATTTATTGGCCACAATTTACTCAGTCCACACAGACTAGTAGTTGGAACTATGAGTCTACGAATAAGCAGTAGTCTCATTGAAGTTCTCTGATGACAGCTGATTGAATCAAAAATTGCGCTGCTACTGAGGTATACATGAGCATTGTCAGTTGTTTGCATATCGTTTCTGTCAGACCTGAATGTAAAACTGGTAGTTTTGAAACCCTTTATTGAAACTTGCACGTTAAAGTCCAAAAGAATGACACAAAGTTTCGGTAAAACTTTTCTTTGGTATGCGGTTGTGTAAAATTCACTTACCTTGAGTATAATAGTATTGAGTTTCAACATTTTGGTCCAAAAATCTTCTGTTTTTTTCGTATTGACATTATGTAATCAAATTGTAGAACAATTTTTGACACTGATAAATATCAAGTTGACATTGAAGAGATTTTTGATTGCATCTGTAAGAAGTTGGTTTCATCATAAAAGTTACAAAAAATGTTTGAATGGTTTAATCAGTCCCAATTTTAAGCAGTCCGTGTGTGCAAACCGATGCTGTTGTAGCTCCGTACTATGATTTTTTGACCCATCAAATCATCAATCAATTAATTAAAAGAAAGTTGGCTCTAAATTATATCCAGTATTCAACCTCAACAAAATCTTTGTTACTATTTCATAGGTCACAATCGATAATCCTTCTATAGGTCACCACAGTTTGGTGTGTTTGATTAGTATCCAATTAAAGTGAGTTTCTTCGAAGTTTTATTTATTTACTCTACAGCAGGCTCTGCTAGGTATTAATGGCATAATAACACAATACTTAAGAGTCGTGTCGTGATGTATCAGAAACTACATCAATACAAGCAATAGTATACCTACCAAAACGCCTGCGTTTGAGGTTAGGGTCCTCCCCTACTTAGATGTGTGAAGACCCAAGTCGTGGCATATTGCGCCCATAACTCATGAAATGGTTTGTTACTAGAATGCTTAATGTCTTTTTTAAGTCTACTGTACCTACCTGTAATTTCATATGCAACCACACCTTTCAAACCCCACAGTAATTTGAATGAGCTACTTCTTGGCGGCAAAAATAGGTATAGCGACAGTACTTTCTCACAAAAACTTTGCACGCGCTCCTGAAAATATCAGACCCTAAAACGAAATTGCAAAATGTAAAATATTCGATGAAAATGTTTGAAACTTGTGAATTCGAGGAATAGAACTTCGGATGCAATATCGATGTTCATTGCCGTAAAATCGCCTGGAGCAAATACCTCCAGAGCGATATTGACCAGTTTTACGTGAATATTGGATACTATGACTTTATGACTGGTGAATATTACCTATTTGCATAATGTGTTGGACAGTTTCCTATCTTTTATTTCATACCTACTTACACAAGGCTGCTAAGCTCCACTGACTTGGGTATCTAGACGTATACTGCAATACAAGTTTATTGAAGTTCCACCACAGGTTTATTACACATATTTAAATTTGTGTAGCGGTGTCAGATATAAGAAGAACGTAGCCTTGCAGCCGAAATCTTTCTAACTTTAGTTTTGGCACCTTTAATCTATCATCGTTACATTACTCTCATTGGAAGAAGCTTTCATTTATAAGAGAACTAAAGTGTGTTATGCACTCGAGTGGAGTACTGTAGGAGTAGATTACAACGCAATCATCAGACTCGAAAAAGCGCGTTAACGTAGTTACTACTGTAACTGAGGGTGTGATAATTTTTACAACGTGTAGCGTCGTTTTGCTCAATGCATATGATGAACCTACGTACATCAGATACATTACGTACATAATGATAATATCTTATACATAATAAATAAAACTCAAGGGCCAAAAATAAGCAGGTAAATAAGCAAATAA
The DNA here is from genome assembly GCA_947359385.1 of Chesias legatella. NCBI lineage: Eukaryota > Metazoa > Arthropoda > Insecta > Lepidoptera > Geometridae > Chesias > Chesias legatella. Next base: position 6,043,755 of record OX375772.1, read on the forward strand.
GTTTACTTGTAGATTAAGGGCTTCAAGTAGTATTTGATTACACTGTCACATTTTGAACTCACGTTTTGTGTGAAACTACGGTTCTACAAGGTGCGATTTTCAAAAAAACGGAAAAAGTTAGAAACCTTTTCACTTCATCATGCAAATACATTGGTGTGAAAAGAGCGTATGGAAAAAAGTTGGTACTTTTTAAACATATAATGGTATGCATATTTTAGACAATTTAACAGGCTGATCATAAATTCAGGTGGATCTAGGCCTGATGAGTTCACAATTTTAAAAGAACGCGAAAATTTAGGACGAATATTCGAACGGTAAATTAAATTTCTTGTTGACTGCGGCGCCCCTGCTCGTTAGATTGAAACGAATTTTCAATCAACCGACAAAAATATTCATCGGCAATTTGGAACGCAAAGAGAGATTTCCAAAAGACTGCGTAAGTGACGATGAGCGACTCACGAAGTGTATTTTGCTTGAAGCTTAAAATGAAAATCATTTGATTTTGTGAGTTAGGTATATTTTTGGTTAGGTTTATGGTAGTTATTATGTTATATTATGGTTATTTATTGTTGGTTTAATATTGAGGCTATGCAAAAAGAACATTACGGCTGCCTTTACTAAAATATATATTACTCAGTCCTCTCCCAAGGGACACAGACGCGGAGGGTTATGATGGAAGATTACATGCTGGTAACAGGTGACATAGGACACCTTCCTTTTTGTCGTCTATTAAAAAAAAACTACTAAAGATAAATATTTTCGTTGAAATTATATTCCCCTATACTAAACAGTTTAGTCAGCGCACTCCGAGCAAACACATCAGCACGTTTTTCTCGGAATTGATTGATGTATATTGTTGAGTGTGAATATTGTTATTTTGCATAAAAAAATATTATTAATCACAATGAAGTATAGCCTATGTCACTCAAGAAAAATGTAGTGTTCTAATGGTGAAAGAATTTTAAAAATCGCTTTAATATAATAGTTCCAGAGTTCCTACGAACAAACAAACTTCCCAACTTTACCTGTTTACAATATTAGGGTAGATTGTGACGAAAATTATTACCAGCCATTTTGTTTTTTCAATAATAAACGAATAATACTGCGTAAAAACATTGCGATTTCTGAAGAGCCCACTAAACACGATAACGTCAAATGGACAGGGGACTTGAGCCTTTTCACACAGTGGAGGATTACTTTATCTGAGGGTAAAGAGCAAGTATTTTAAGAGCAGTAGAACTCTCGCCAAGTTCGTCCGGGGAAGTACTGCCACCATGCCCATTTCTGCCGCCAAGCAGTAACGCTTTCGCGTTACTGTGTTCCGGTTTGAAAGGTGTGGTTGCCGGTGAAATTACAGGCACATGAGACATTCCACCTTCACGTATCACATTTACGGGCGCATACGATGCGACTTGGGTCTTGTCATACCTAGTATGGGAGGACCCAAGTCGCATCGGCTGTTATGGGCCGAGGTTACCACTTAACACCAGGTGGGCCGTCGGCTCGTTCCGTAAATGTATTACATAAAAAAAAAAAAAAATATTTGTTGACAAAATTTCAATCAGATACAAGTTGTTGACTATGGCCATCTTTGGTTATTATATTTTGACTGTTCAACGGTAATGTAGTATATTTAACTACTTCTCTGCCTTTTAGTAATTTTAATAGCACCTGGGATTATCGTATTTATTTAAAAGTTTACCGAAGTTAATGACATGTCTACTTTTGTTTTTTTTTTGATGGGAAGTTTATAGGGCTACTAACAGATTGTGGGGCCGTAGGAAATAAGGTTATGCTTTAAAAACAATCTAACACCTCAATGATAATAATAAATTTAGAAATATGTATGTATTGAACTTTCCTCATAAAGTGAATGCATCACACAAGTGCAAAAAAATTATCACGTCAAAAACGATAAAACGGTAGCTTATCGTTAGAGCATATGTAAAAGGTTTTGGCGAGACCCTCGTCACGAGTAATTCTGTTATGAAGTAATTAAATTCAGCTGGGACGTCCAGTGTTTTGGATACTTCCTGATTCCGTGTGACGTGGGAAAAATGGGATATTCTAATGATTTTTTGTAAAGGCAGTATTCTTTGTGCAAATTTTTATCTCCCCGGAACCGATATCCGGGTTACAAACATCTTGCAATAAAATTATGATATAGTCATGACCGGGTTTTTAGTAAATGGTCTAAATTATCTAATTTGGTTGTCTCTCTTGCCTTTGCGTTGAATTTCCGGCCTTTATTTCACTTTGCCGTATAAATTCTGAATAAATCCGCCACAAACAAGACTTATTTTTCCTTGTCGAATTTTAGGGAAAACTTAATAGATCATTTTATTTCTTTGTAAGAGATTAACACATTTAAAGCAAGGTTTAACCCTCGTTGGTAATATAAACAAACTTATAGAAGAACTGACTGAATTACTTCTCAGTACAACATTAAGTTATTTACTCCTGGGCGCAACAATATTTGTAGCGATATTTTACAAAAACAAGCATTATTCCTGTTACAGGAATCAGCCTTAAAAAAGGTCAAGATCCATTTATTTATCTGAATTATTCATAAAAGTCTACTCATCAGTGTTTTAACAAAGGAAGTAGGTGAGTACAAATTTTGGCTTTGGGAAATAAGCTTATCTTAGACCCTTATAATCCCTGCCCGGAACTTTGATCCTCTCGAAATGGAGACCAACAGAGATTGACATTTTACAACGTTATCTGTCGGAGCAGGCAGCGAGCTATGAGACTAGTTCCCGAATATCACTAACATTACAAATAAGTATGTGATATCAAGTCAAGTTACTGCTTAATGGGTTCTGTAATACCGGATCATTCTACTAGTGAAGGGACTTCATTGGAACTTCAGTTCAGGTAAAATCATTAGATCATTATATTATATTTCATAGCTTTATTATTTGTATATGATTAAATTACTAGGACAATGTTTGTCGCAAAAAGTTTTGCAAATAAAACAAGAAAACACAACACCATTGATATCATTATAAAATTTAAATAAAGTTACATTGTTTAGTTATATTGTTTTTTGTAAATAAATAAAAACTTTAGGTATAAATATCCCCAATATTTGAGAAACTCAAATGATCATTGCATTTGCCTTCATTGAGAAGGTTCTGTTATACCTATACCTATGGAATAAATATTTGACTAGCCGGTCTATTATATGACCATTTGTCAGCTTGAATTGATTTGAACAGACCCTAATAGCAAAAGTAGTAGGTACTTAAGCCTGCAAAAAGAGGGGAAACGTTTGAATACTCAAAATATTATGTCACCCTCCGTATACTTTGTAAGGCGTTCGAAAAATATCTTTACTCGCTTTGATAGCCAGATATTCTTTTCGTTTCCTCCATACGTCCTTTGTTACCTTATACATTGAATAAAACGTGAACTCGTGATACGATTTAGCGAACGATATTTATATAAAAAAATAAATATCTATCGTCTGAAAGAATAAATTGTTTTATTGAAGAAAATATGATTTTGAGTTAGCCGATGTTTCGGAAAAATATGCGTCACTGATTTATTCAATGCTATTCAAAGCTACAAGCATGGATTTCGTATAGATTACAAAGTAAACGATTTCCCTTAGGTCCCTCATCAAAATATGATGTCAGATAAAAATAGTCGTAAAATACTTGCACGAAGTATTAATAATAAGATAGTTATAGGTAATAATCTAATACCAGCTATATCAAAATGGCCCGGTCAAAAAATAATACATACAACATTAAAAAAATCATACCATGACAAATTTTCAATAGCTTCCAACGAATTCTATCGAACTGATTGTAAATTCGCGATGTATGAAACGTGAACACTTCACTGTACGCTCACTTCGTTTAAACAAAGATTTGCAATCGCGCATATTTGTTCACCTCTCCATTTAATAGGTAGATTTTCCAATGCTACGGTACACAAACGTTTTTATTCAGGCTAAAGTCAACAAGTACCACTTGTTGACGTTTTTACAAGCTTTTATTTAACTTGAAATGTATGTAGGTAACTATGTTTGTTCGGGTGAAATCATGCAACTCAATTTTGAAGCAGATATCTTCAACCAATTGAGCTGAAATTTTGCACGTTTAATTTGGATGACAATGCATGGTTAGCTGTGTGACGTCATTCTAAATCCAACGTGGCAGAATACCCAAGATGCGGACTAGTTATTTTCAATGCACTCCTACAATATGGGTATAAAATGAAAGGGCTTGCTGAGAATAGCTCGAAAAATTAATTGATGTCGCTCTTAGTCCAATATGGTGGACTTCTAAAAAGCTTGTTTTTAAAAAAGTTTTATTAATTTCATCAAAATGTTTGAATATGTTGAAACAAAGCCAATTCAATAGACGTCACACATTCCACACCTCACTGCCATTATACTACTTCACTGGCATTATCCATTGATCTATCATGTTTCTAGATAATACGAGAATTATTAATATGTTACAATGGATTTGAGAAATCACGCAAATTATTTATAAAATAACCTTTTTATCTTTTATTTCTGATTTCACCATCTTCAATATCAGTATCTTGCGGAATTCCTCCTCTTTTTGATGGCGGCGCGCTACATCCTGCCACATGACACCACATGGTTCTATTCCGCATTTGGATGAATGAATATTTGATCGTATTCAAACGGTTTCTGAGAGGTCAGGGAGGAGATTTTTAACTAGTTAGATTACGATGCTCGGTTACAACATCCCGGCAACATTTCAATGATTAGTGTTCTTTCCGAAACATTGATGTTTATGTTATTTGTATGTGTGTACCCTTACCGGCTGCAATACTTGCAGTCGAATGCTGGGTTATGTTTATCAAATATGGGGTCCCATGCACGACCATAGCCTAGAAAATATTGTCAACATCGACTTAAATATTCGATGAATATCGAACTTTCACGAATGCAAGCTAACATCCGAAGTCAGATAAATTGATTAAGCTAATCGAAATCAAATACCACTCGCATTCATGCAAATACAACTTAACTATTCCTAACTTGTGGAAGGATTACATAATGGTAATGAAACATTTGATGCTCAGAGTGAAACTGCACACGTCAGCTTACAATGGGCAATCCTATACCTAGGGATTAATCCGTCCTGGTGGAGTCGAGACTGGGACCCCTCGGCAACCCGCTCAAAGGAGCTTAGTTGAAATCTAGTGAGGCCTTAAATATTATCATTGCCTTACTACTAACGGGTTTCTCTGAATAAGTAATGAGATAACCCGATTAAGTGATCCTGTTTGAAGATTTAACATTCATCTCTGATTAGGTTGGGTTCGCGAAATACAGCTCGTGAACGATGATTGCTGAGGTGAAGCAGGGTAAAGTTAATACTATTCACCACTTTCTACCTTCATACAATCATGGGAACATTGTTTACTCACTTATATCTGAGCTTGTACTTTCTTTAGACAAATCATGACCGCCCAAATTCTGTCAGTCAGAACAAATCAACGGAAATTATTATTCTATCATTAGAAACAGATTATCTCGTTTTTCTCTCATCACAGCTTCATTTCGATGCAATATATTTATTCAAAAATATTTTACCAGCGGTCATAATGAAATTTACATTAAAGTTAAAAACACGTTGCCAAATAGTGTTATTAATATTATTATTATTATTACCTAAACCTAGGTTCGACCCGCGTGGAATATGAATAAAAAGTAGGTTTCATAGTTAATTGTTTATATTTAGTTTTTGTTGTTTTTTAAAGTATTTAATAGTTTCACTAGCCAACTTTATAAAAAATCTTCACTATTATGGTATAAGTACTGTATAACACAATTATAATATACAGGGTTACAGGAAAAGTCGTGCTAGATCCGTTAAGGGCGTGGAGTACCCATCATTTCTGACTTATTTCACTATGAAACACCCTACCCTAAACTTAACCCTTTTCGAGATATTCGACTTTTAATTTTTTATTGAATATTGCCGATTTTTAGGCTACGAAATTTATTTTTGTTTATTTTGTGTATCTTATTATTATTATTATTGCATTTTTACATGTGTAATAAGATGCTTTAGGACATCAATCATTAAAATAGTGCATAAGTTAATTGAATAGACCGTAGTAGACAAGTGAAAGTAAAAAAATAAAAAATATATTAGCAAGCTTATTTTTCTCTAAGGGATATCTAAAAAAAAAATTATGACACTTGTTCGGCAGATATTTTTTAAAATATCTACGTTTCATCAGCTATCTAACGAGGTCTAACAATCTAGGGTTTGTATTACATTTCGTGGAAAAAAGTAGTTGGGACGCTCCAGGTAGCAGTTCTAACGGTCCCGCGCCTATTTTCCTTCAAGTTAAGACGCACCGAGAGAGCGAGACAAGTGACGATTTATGTAGGTGCGAATGAAAGAAAAAGTGTAGAGACCGGTTAGAGCTGGGAATACAACAGGGGGTATTGTTTTGGTTGTCAGTCTGCTTTTGTGCTTCGTACATAGTAGATGTGATATCGTTTTGCTCTTTTTCTCGACTTGGTGATTCTGGACTATTTCTTCTGATTTGTGACTACTGTGCTTGTTAACCGGACTCTGATTTGTACCTGTGATACTGTGATATATGTGTTGAAGATGACGTCCTACACACCTGAGGAATATGCTGATATGCTTATTTGTTACGGATACTGCGATTGTGTGTCTGCGCAAGCTCGTAACGAATACATAACTCGCTACCCCGGTCGTCGAGTGCCGGATGTGGCCTGTTTTGACAGAGTTTATCGAAGACTTAAAGAAACTGGCTCTGTTTTGAGACGAAATACAGACATGGGAAGACCACGAATTGACGACGAAGAACAGGACAATGAGATAGTGCAACGCTTTCGAGCGGATCCGACTACTTCCACTAATATTGTTGCCCGTGATCTGGGACTTTCGCAATGGAGAGTGTGGTTTACAGTGCATACTGCTGGCCTATACCCGTACCATTACACGCCGGTACACGTTATTGAAGAAGGAGACCCCGCGAGAAGATTGGACTTTTGCAGATTTATGCTAAATGCTGACGTAGAAGACCCAGATTTTCTAAGAAATATCTTGTGGACGGATGAGTCCAAATTTGATAAAGATGGCATAACCAACTATCACAACGTCCATTACTGGGCCCCAAAAGAACTAAGGAATCCCAATAAGAAAAGAGTGAAAGGGTCCCAACGAAGATTCAGCGTGAATGTGTGGATGGGCATTATCTCTAATCATTTGATTGGACCTTACTTTCTCCCGGATAATCTAAATGGGGAAAGCTACGAAAATTTCCTGAGAGCAGACTTGAGTGATTTGCTGGATGATCTGCCACTCAACCTGATCAGGGACATGTGGTTCCAACACGATGGCTGCCCTGCCCATTTCAGGAGAAGTGTCAGAGACTGGCTGGACACAAATTATCCAAACAAATGGATAGGACGAGGTGGGCCGTTGCCATGGCCAGCAAGAAGTCCGGACCTAACTCCCATGGATTTTCATGTATGGGGGTGCATGAAAAGTCTTGTGTACAGCGAGCCGAATCCAGTTTTGTCTGTGGAAGACTTAAGAGAAAGGATTGTGGATGCAGCAAATAAAATGAGGACCACGTTGACCACTGGAGTAGTGAAGACTGGTCTCCGTAGAAGGATGCGACAATGTTTCAGAAATAGAGGCGGCCATGTTGAACATGAACTGTAGAATAAGAAAAAGTTGTGTGAAAACCTTTAATAAATGACATTTCATGCATACCTAATGTTTTATTTTACTTTTTAGGGCTAAGTATAAATTTTCTTCTCCACTGTCGCCTATGAAACTAATTTTTTTCCAATGCATTTGAATAAAACCCTAGATTATTATACCTCGTTAGATAGCTGAAGAAACGTAGATATTTTAAAAAATATCTGCCGAACAAGTGTCATAATATTTTTTTTAGATATCCCTTAGAGAAAAATAAGCTTGCTAATATATTTTTTATTTTTTTACTTTCACTTGTCTACTACGGTCTATTCAATTAACTTATGCACTATTTTAATGATTGATGTCCTAAAGCATCTTATTACACATGTAAAAATGCAATAATAATAATAATAAGATACACAAAATAAACAAAAATAAATTTCGTAGCCTAAAAATCGGCAATATTCAATAAAAAATTAAAAGTCGAATATCTCGAAAAGGGTTAAGTTTAGGGTAGGGTGTTTCATAGTGAAATAAGTCAGAAATGATGGGTACTCCACGCCCTTAACGGATCTAGCACGACTTTTCCTGTAACCCTGTATATGTGTGATAAGAAGTTCGAGCTGGACAGGTATAAAACAGAATAGGTTCCCTGACCCATTGCATTCCGAAAATAATATATACATACTATCACTTACATTAGAACCATTTATTAACTTATTAGATTGTTACGTCATATTTTAAGTTGCTTCGTTCTATAGTTTATGAGCAAGATATTTTCGTCTTTTCATTTGTAAAAATTATAATATAATATTTACGCTCATAATAATATACTCATATATATATATACTTTGTATCGCTACTAAAAACAAACCTAACAGCAGAAGAACAAACAAAGCATTGTTTCATTTAAGTTAGTATTCAAAATTACTCATTCAAATAATATGAAAATACAGCAGAAACATTATGTCCTGTTTATTCATCTCGCGTTAATTTATGCACTTGCAATGTTATTCTGCTTCTCGCTTCATCCCGTAATTTTGGTTAAAATCCTAATTTTGTTACGAGGCACTAAAAGCAGTAAAACACTCTCTAATGGATTGCGTAGAAAGCCACGTAAATCTACGGCGAAACACGACTGCCAAATCCCTGTTTGACGACAGCTGGTTCCGATTAAGTTTTTTAAAAATATCAAAAATTTTAACTAACAATTCAATACATAGTTACCGTTTTTGAAAGAAGTACAAATTTTGTATGTTATACATCTGTACTGCCAAAAACTAATACACAGCTTGAAATAAAACCTCGGTTCGATGACATAACTTTTAGTTATTTCATTCTATCAATTTAATGGTAGGTAATGTATAGATTTCACATTGAAATTGATACAAACTGAATAAAAGATAAACATTGTATAAAAGTGGGATAGCATTCGAAAAAAAGAAAGCATTTCATGTTTAAATCTAGTTATAGTGATTATCAAGAGTTAACTGTGTTATTATTTATATAATGGTTAATTTTAGAGTGCCATAGTTTCAAAAAATATAGCAATAGGTATACTAAAAAAGTAGTAAGTAGGTATAAACTGATTCGTAACAAGATTACAACTATTACCCTCGCAGCACACATTGTATATCTAATTCGATTTTCCAGTTCGGTTCCCCGAACGCCTGTATACCGCACACATACACAGTTTGATTGACCGGACCAAGGCATGGCCCTTGCATTCTAACCTGACATTAAGTTTACCAACCTCATCATGTTTGAAGAACAGTAGAACTCACGCCAAGTTCGTCCGAGGAAGTACTGCCACCATGTCCATTTCTGCCGCCAATAGTAACGCATTCGCGTTACTGGGTTCCAGTTTGAAAGGTGTGGTTGCCGGTGAAATTACATGAGACATTCACCTACACATCTCAGAGTTACGTGCGCATAAGATGCGACTTGGGTCTTATCGTGCCTAGTAGGGTTGGACCCAAGTCACATTGGTTGTTATGGGCAGAGGTTACCATTAACACCAGGTGGGCCGTCGGCTTGTTCCATAACTACATCACAGTACAAAAAAATGTAAAGCGAAGAGTACTTTCATAAAGAATCGACACCTTCAAGTGCCCGATTCTATAACAGCATTCATCATTTTATTCCACCATTTTGATTGAGTTGGGAACTTAACGTGATAAACCTATGTGTGGGGCCAGGTATAATGCGGAATTATACCATTGTGGTGTTGAGTGTACCAAGAAGATATCGGCATAGGACACTACACCCACTACACCTGAATCTCAAACACAAGAACTGCGATATTTGTATCAATAGGCTGCAGTAATTACCTAAACCTCTATAAGAGTGTAATAAGAGTGCCGGTCGAGAATGGGGTTCCTCAAGGATCCATTTTAGGGCCGTTGTTGTTCGTTTTGTATTCGGCAGATATTCAGCGGCATATAAAGTACTGTCAGTTCCATATTTACGCGGACGATACGCAGCTATACATATCATGTAAGCCCTCGGATGTTGATGAGGCAATTAGGAAACTTAATAGTGATTTATGTAATATTTCTCAGTGGTCTAAAAACAACAGTCTCTTACTTAACCCTACAAAAACCAAATATATGGTCTTTGGTAGCAAATACCAACTAGCTAATTTCAGTCCAATTGTTGATGTGGAGCTTATGGGTGCGCCCGTTGAGCGCGTGTACGAAGCGCGTAACTTAGGGTTACATATGGACTGCGATCTTCGGTTCGAAAAACATGTTGCTGATACAGTAGCCAACTGTTTTTACAGGCTGAAAGTCCTATATAGAATGAGGCCTCATATTCAAATGGACCTTCGAATGCGTCTAGTTGAGTCACTCATACTATCCAAGTTAAATTACTCTGACACAGTCATTAGTCCTAGACTGCTTTCTAGAACGCAAAAGTTGATCCAGCGAGTACAGAACGCCTGTGCTCGTTTTTGTTATGATATCCCGTTGAGAGGTCATGTTACACCGTTTTTGAATCAACACGGCACTATGAAAATGAGGCATCGTAGAAAATTTCATTTAGCTTGTTTACTCTTTGGTGTCCTCAAGCACCGAGTACCCTCATATCTCTATGAGAAACTGTCATGGTTAGGCAGCACCAGATCGTGCGGACCCCGACAGAGTGCCAAACAGCTCTCGATGCAGCGTCATAGTTCGGCCTCCTTTCGAGGCAGTTTCCGTTACGCTGCATCGCGGTGCTGGAATAATATTCCCCCACCAATAAGGAACCTGCACAGTTTTTATGGATTTAAACTCAAACTACGTCATTTTATTTTTGAAGGTCAGAAAAAACAAGAGAGTTTTAAAAACGATGCAAGTATCATATGATGATGTATGTATGTGTGTGTGTATATGTATGTATGTATGCGTGTGTGTGTGTGTGTGTGTATGTGTATATATGTATATACATATATGTATGTGTATATATATACACATATATGTGCTGTGTATGCATGTATATGTGTATATGTATATACACATATACATACACACATATACATACATGCTATATATGTATGCATGTGTATATGTATGTGTGTGTGTGTGTGTCTGTATATATATTTATTTGTATGTATTGTGTGTGTGTATATGTATATGTATGATTACATTATAGTAGATTATGGTTTGTCTTTTTTTGTCTTTTTTTCTTTTTATTGTCTGCATTTTGTATTTGTCAACCATTGCCATAGATTATGTTTATTTATTGTTACATTTTTGATTGTTTTGTGTCTTCTGTGTTATCTTCCGTGACTTCACCAAACGGCTCTGTCGGAAGACCAGCGTTAGTTGTAACGTGTTTACAACTAGCTCATGCTGAGACAGAGACCGTTTTGTGACTCAAATTGTCTGAAACTTTTAATTGTAATTTTAAATCATGTATGTTGAGTTACAAATAAAATATTTTCTTCTTCTTTCTTCTTTCTTCTTCTAATAACGAGTTCGTCTGTGTAAGTATGTTATTGTTTTCAAAAATTCTTACTTCACCCTTATTAGGAAGTTTAATTTATATATAAAACGCACTGCCTATAATGCATATGTTCAAACACCACTCTTAAAAATAATTGTGGTGACTAGAAATTTGATATATGCTATCACCAAGTGCCAAAGATTCTTGTGCAGTACCAAATATACGGGAAATTGAAAACAGAACAACCATAAAAATACAACTACAGTTTGTACTTTGTACCTTCACCTGCATAACATTTGAATATTCGAACCCAACCGTGCTGTTTCAGAAAGGATACCGCTGTTTCACTGTTTTGGAACCTAGCTAACCGGGCTTTTAAGTGGAACTGGGTCCAAGTGGATACGTTATTTAATGATTGTATTTTTATTTTGATACCAAGTAATGCACGAAAATTGCAAGCATGTGTTGAATTATTTTAATAGATAACATTATATATTAAAAACTTACTGTACCCACAGTAGGTTTTTATTCTACTGTAGATAAATTACATAGATAAATTACTATTATTAAAATATATAGATACACACAACAATAATATAGGTATACATTTAAATAAAACAGTAAATAAGGCAAAGATCTGACGACGATCCATGAAGACGGAAAACCATGTAACTCTATATCAGGCTTAATACTACAAGGCTCATTGTTTCGAGAAATTGTTAGCTAAATTATTCGTGGACTGATGAGTTCAGCCCTTTCACGTCTAAGGTTTAGCACATCCACAAGGTGAAAACTGACCCACTACGACTTTTTCTACCCCATCAGGAGGAAGAGCGTGAATCTATGTATTATGTACATATAGATTGTATTAGGTTTGTGTGTGTAATACGTCAAATAATTAGTACAACTGTTGCCATTTTCTTTTTACTCCATTACATGATCGTACACGTAGATAAACCGTGCCTTAAACTGTTCACATAAATTTTAAAGTTTTCCAATTTGAATTTAACTAACAACTTGAGATTTTCTTTGGAGAATACTAAAAAGTTTTAGTATTTTAACTAAGCTTCGTGAACGGAGCAGGGAAAGGAAGACCATTATTAACCGTTAAGATTTACCAGCCAAATGTGTGTTTCAAACTTTAGCTTATGGTGGAAAGGTTGCTCAATGCAGTTTTAGAAAGTGTAAAAAAATGTGAATTGTTATGTTATTTTAGTTTAATTTTAATTTTATCTCATTCCTATGGAAACCGTGACATTCTGAAATGAATTTATATTATTATTATTATATAAAAATATTAATAAAATACTCTGGTTAAGGTGGATCGTAACTGTAGTTTTCTACCAACCAATATTTCGTGCTGCATCGTTAACTGAAAACAACACTCTTTAAACGGATTTAATTTAGGCCTGCTATCTGTAATTTTTCAAATCAATTTGAAAGAGTTCGAATTGAAAAATTAATTTCATTTACTACTTACAATTTCGATCGTATGACTAAAGTTTCAGAACTTATTTCATTTCGGTACCTAAGGGATAAAAGTTATCTGACTCTCGAACTAATATCTAAACAAAATATCGGTTTAGCGAACAATCTTTTTATTGAATGAATGGGAGTTTTAATGGATTTTGTTTCTATACCGAGTTGAAATACTGAAATCAATTTATAAGCTGTAGGACATTACTTAACGAAAATACTTAAGTACCGTAGACAATATTGTTTTGGCCGTTATATTAGACTTAGTATAGAGGATCTTGAAAAAATTATCTCAGTTTAAATTATTTAGAGAAATATAGTTTCGCGGAGTCGGTATTTTCATTTCAAACACACAAGCATCGTCGGCAATGGCAAATTCATGAGCTAGGTATACGAGCCATCTTTGCCGAAATTCCAGATACAACTAACACGACAGTATGGGAGAAAAATACAAAGCTGACTTAGTTTTGGCAATAATTTTCACTAATAGGTACAACACAAATAAAGAAGACCATGAATAATTGTAAACCATCCATACAACTATGCGTAAATATAGGTAATGCTTTTAGTCGGACTTGTTGGTAAATTCGTTGGAATTGCCTTTTCCTGGCTGTCAGATTATTGAGGAATGGTTTATTTAAAAGAACGTTGCTTAGTTGATCCTGAGAAAACCTCACGAGAAACAAGGCAGAAAATCACCAAGAAAAGGGCGTTAAGTACAATATGTATGAGAATAATATTTCACTCTTATAATACGTTAACCGTAGTAACTAGAAAAAAGGTTTTGCTCACCCATGTTATAGGATCTATTTTTATGACAAAATGTTGATGAGCGCAATGCTCCAACTTCACGTTACGGAATGACAGTTGCTGTTTATATGAACAAAAAAAATCGCAAAAATAAAGGGACATTTTCTCTTTCTGTCGTTATTATTCAAAATATAATACCTTCACTGTGTTCAAGAAATCTCTCTTATTTATATAACAGCTACTTCTGTTGAAAATATTTATAATGTAGGGAAAAACTTTGGCGAAAAAAGGTTGACCACATAACAAATCATTCCTACCCGGACCCAGCACTAATAATATGACGGATATGTTTACTGAATATTCAATAGGGCACTTTCCCACAACAAAAGCAATTCCGTAGGATGAACCCATCAAAAATGACAGGGGATCAAATCAAATTCTACAGTTCAATGAATGTTGTTATCGAAAAGTTCGGCGTAATTAAATACGCAGGTAAACTTGGGATCTAAATTGAAATCTCGTCCCCTCCTTTATTCTGTAACGTTTTACACAATAATTTGTTAGATTATAATCTTAATGGAAGAAAGTTTTGCTGAGTCGATTTACGTTTCTACTTAACTAGATACCTACCATTTGAAATTGTTACGCAAACAATTAAAAAGTATATGAATGTCTTCCACACAACAGAGTCCTACAAAATAATCTAAGTTTGTGAAGAAGTATTTTATAGCAAATTAGTAAAGTTTAAAGACTTGTTCAGTTTGTTAACGTAACTAAAACTAGACAATACAATCACGCCCAGCAGAACAACCCAGGTTCAAATGACACCACCACACTTATTGTTTTCAAGATATTTACGACGTTCCCCTGAGGTAACGTCTTATCATTACTTTGTATTATGGCTTAACAAAGTTTCTTCATTCAATCGATAATTGTAAAAGTTTAATTAGGCTCAACAGTGACTATATAATATAAATCAACTTAACAAAATCTTGAAGCAAAAGTATTATAAGTGGAAAGAAATATAAGTACCAGGTAAACTATTTCTACTTATTAATTATAAAATTTATTTAGTAAGCTTAGTCTAGGATATTTTGTACGTTTCTTGAGCAAATATTCGATTCAATATTTGCTGATAGTGATGATTTTTTATTTTGATGATAGTCACTGATTAGTGATCTGAGTAAATTACAACAGAATATCAGATGCAATTTAAAAACCTGAACCTATTCTCGTGGCACGCAACGATGTGCTAAGGCAGTAAATGTATTTTCATCAGCGTTCAATAAGTACCATTCGTATAGTGACTTGGTACTTTACACCCTCGGCAGTAAACGTCAGTATTCCAATCTAGGGAATAAGCCGCGACTCACGCGAGACGTGTGAAATTAATTACGCCGGCAGTAAAGAAGTATCGGGCCGTATAAACGCAATAAAATAAAGCCATCGAAGGAAAATCATGGCGCAGAGCCTCTTAATTATATCGCTACTAGCGATACAATCCGGCTTCGCACGAGTTCGCACTACGTACGGCCGGACTTGTAAATTAATGGGGAAAACCTTCCGTGAAACGGTCTAAATATATGATATTGATGATAACTGTATCAAAATACAGTTGTTTATAAGTTTAGACTGTACAGAAAAATGTATGGGATTTATAAACGTGTATATATGTTGTTTTCACAAAAACATATTGTCATACCTGATGAGGTGCATATACATTTCTCAATTTTAATTATTATTGTTGTTAAACGTGGACTTACGCATCATATTTCATTAGTGGATTCCAGCCGTAAAAAATGAAATAAAATAAAGAGGTTGAGCCAAGTCATAACGTACAACCTCTTAATTATATCGTCGGCCGTTCGTTATTGTTTTATACAGACGTCTATAAAATCCAATGACGTTAAGTTGGCGCAAGCAATCAGACGCATAGGGTGCCTAAAATCATAACTAATATTATAAATGTGAAAATGAATTTGTTTGTTTGTTTGTTACTCCTTCACGCCTAGACCGCTGAATCGATTATGATGATTTTTTATATGGAGATAGATGTGACCCTAGAGACAGTTACAGGCTAAATAAAAGAGTCAGTCAATTGGTTAATTAATTCTCTGTCGATCGATAACCAGAATTGATTGACACAATCAACATTAACGCGAGCGAAGCCGTGGGTAAAACCTAGTAATTAATAATTTGACACGTGTGCATATCGCCCTGATGAAATACAAGCTTATATTAGTTTGGCGAATGTAAGCGTACTTGTTGAGATAAATACTAATTCAAATTGAGCTATTGAAGGAGTGATCAGAATCAGAATCTTTTAAGATCATCAGACCAAGGTCTATTTAAAAGATATTCTATCTATCAAAGTAAGGTAGGTCGAAATTAAGGTACTCAATCAATAAAATAAATATATAGGGTGCCTAATAAATATTTTGCGCTTTACAAGGATAATAAGGAATAATAAGGATAATAAGGTATATATAAAAATATATAATATAATAATAACGCTTAATAAGGATATAAAATAACTCCCATGGCAGATATTTTATTATAATGCTGTTTGAACTTTTTAAAAGCAGGAAGAAGCAGCAATCTGGATTCTAAAATAAACAAAATTGTGAAGCTTAACATTCAGTAATTTAATCTTAAACAAATGTGGACAGTAATTATTTCATTCAATATCCAATGAAATAAATAGTTATCATAACATGCATCGGAAAATATTCTATCACAAAATGTAATTCATTTTCTCGGTCTGGTTAGTAGTAAGTAAACTCAAAAGTTATAAAACAACTATTATCAGCAAATATGGATTGTGCAAAGCTCAAAGAGCATCAGTTTAAGTTTATCCCAAGTAAGAAGGTTTATTCCGTTCTGTATTGGTTTAGAGGCTTCTCGGGCGGAAAATTAGATCCTGCTCGAAAGAGAATATACTGTATCACATATTTTATAGATTTAATAAAAGTTCAGGATTAGGTAGGCACTTCAAAGAGTGCTGTGGATGTTGGTTGTCAGACATTCATAAAAATCTCTCCATGTGCCGACCGTTATTTATTTTATCAGAACTATTTTCGTAAAAAGATGTCTTTCATTCGTCCTTTCTATTTGACTGTCCCAGACGACGGTATATGAGAATAAATTTACTTTTATTAAAATAAGTTTGGTAAATAATGTGGGATAAATAATATAAAGTTTTCAGTAATAGTCACTGACACGAAAATAATTTGATAAAATAAACTCACCACTTTTTAATCAAAGTGCTGTTGATTCTATGATAATAAAATAAAAAATCTATATAATGTACCTAAAGGTTGCATCTTAACGACAGTAAAGTACACAGATAAGTATGTACCTAAGTAATAGAGAAAGACACAATAGGTACAACAAAATGAAAACTTTGTCACTCGTAATACATTTTACGAAGGATACCATCATTAAGAAACTTTCCATAAGTCCACCGTGAAAATGAAATTAGATGGAAAACTTTTTACACTCAATATTTTGAGAAGAAAACGATTCATGTTTTATGTATGTCCATTTAGGAGCATTGAAATTTAGGGTATCTCTTAATATTTTATTCAAAAGGTTTTACTCAGTAGGTATATAATAATCCAAGTTATAATTGAAGTTTTTGTGTTAAAATAGGATCACGTAAATTGATAAATTTATTTTTTATTACAACTTTGATAAGAAATGTAACCTCAATCGTCTCAGAGGTTAAAATACCTTTAATACAATTCAAAATATCAAATCACCAATTCTAATCTGAATATTGATAAAGTTTAAAAGCATATTTACGTGATTGCTCTTTCTCTTTTCATTGCTTGCGCTGATTTGTTTTCAAATGTGGGTTTATAAAATCGATATTAGATCGATGTTAAAACTACAAATGTTAAGTAGGTACCTACTATTTATTTTCCACGACTTCGCACTATTCCCAAATCTCTGGCTTTGTGATCGTTGCAAGATGCAATATATAGTTCTGAGTATAATCGTTTTTTTTATAGAAGAGAATTTTTTTTTTTTTATCAGGTGGAATAGATTTTAATAGCGGTTTTATTTCATTCATACCTCTTAAACAGCATAATTTCTTAATAATTCAATTATCTTCAAATATCAAAGTACCTAAACGACTGCTTTCGCTGTGAGAGATCTCGCTGACAGGACTCGCTGTATGTGACGTAAACATAAGAGTAAAGTTCAAGAAGTTTTTCATGTAACACGTCAAAACCTAGTTATTTAGCTTCCCTTCGAGGTTCGTGACATGAACGGAGAATAAACTACGCAGTACACATAATTTTTAATAAATATTTATTCAGCATTACACCGATACGTGAGCAGATTTCCACACCGGTTGTTGCTGTGGAGGTGTTTAATAGAGTTCACGGCACCAGTGATCATTGACTGCTTACTTATCGCAGGGTACAGGTAAAAATCATTTTAAGGATCGGTATTTTGGAAGGATTTTTGATTAGTGAATGATTATTTTGATAACACTGTCATTATGATAATACAAACTGTGAGTGTTGTGAGAATGAAAAAAGGACAATTTGATTAGCTCTTCTCAAATTTTTATCGATGATCACGTAGTAAACTAAGTATTTGGAACTTTTATAATAAAGTTAGATTTTTAAAAAGAGAAAATTGAGTATAATGACGAATATTATTTTCGTTCAACTACTCTTAATCTTAAATTCTTTGGTGCCGTTTTAATTTGGGCGGGAAATGATATAGGTTCTATCCCAAAAGAGACATTGACAATACGTGCATGATGCATGAGCTAATATTTGATCTAAGTCTGGGTACTGCGGCACTACGGGTACTCATACTTTCTTAATATTAAAGATAATTTTTGACAGTATAGTTGTGCGTGAGTATGACAATTATGTGATGTAATGGACCTGTTGATTGTTTCTGTTTTTACCTTACTAATGTTCACTATATTTACTCTTGAAGATTAATATTATATTTGAATAGATATTTAATTAAAAAAATATATTTTTATAGTTTAGGTACAAAAACAGTTAAGAAACCATATGATAAATAAACAACATAAGTGCATGTATGATAACTTATTTACTAAGTGGTTTATATTATTTACATTATTTCGTATAAATAAAAATATACACTATATTACTCTTGAAAAGTAACTGACAAGAGCGATTGACAAAACTGTACATCTTGTCTACAAAGAAGGAAAACGGAAATATTACCACAAAGAAGACTTCAGTAGATCAGAACACGACTACGCATTTCCGTTTTTTCCAACAACAACTTGTGGTCACATGCAAATCGGTCTAACAATTTCCACCTTACTTTTCCGATAATGTCATTAATGGAAGGGAGGGAAGACCAGATAAGTGTTTGGTTTCTGTTGTTCGCTTCTTCTTCAAACTAGACTTTATTACCGGGTGCTAGGGTTTAAAGTCTTTTTGTTTTCACTCGTGTTGATTGAGTTTGAATCCAATCCTGTAAACAGCTATTAGCGGAGAGTCGATTGAATTATCCAATTCCTTTCGGAGCCTTCTTGCAATTTCCTTATTTGGTTAAGTCTATCATCGAGTAATGGAAAGCTTACAGAAAAAAATCAATACGTGAAGACGTCGATATATACGAAGCGTAAGTAATATTATGATGTTTTATACATGACACCTTTTTTTCGAAGGGTTAAGCAAAGGCTCAGTGGGCCACTTTTTTCCTATTAGTTCCACAATCGTGGAAATATAGAAGTGACTCAGAGACAGTTCTGTGTCGTAAGCAGTTTGGAATCTTCATCAGGTTTTCTCTATTATTGTATAAACATTCAAACTTGCAATTTTAATAAATACCTGGCCTCAAAGTTTTGTAGCGGTAGTAACCTACGGCTTCTGGACGTGGGTTCGATTCCCACCCAATTTAAACATTTGTGGTATTAACACGTATGATTATTTTGAGTCTTTTTTTTTTCTTCTAATATGGTGTGTTAAAAAATGAATACGTATTGTATCAGTTATTTAGTATAGATAGTGCCATCCATGAAACGCGCCCTACTATTGATTTTTAGAAGGGTGCAGCATCCGTCAGTGTTTTAACTTTGTCGATGTATGTATCGATAATACTTAAACACTAGCCGAATGCTGCACACTTGTACTGGAAGCGATTTGGAAGAAAGAATGGGACGCGTCTGGGTGGCACTAAAGCACAAGCAATTCTAGTTTGGGGCTAGACGGCGCTGTATGAAATGGACATTGGACAAACATGGACATTTCTAACAACATTTATTTATTATTACTAATTATTTATCTCGAGTTCTTTGTTCGTGATAAACCGCCAGTTTGACGTGAATATAAAAACGTTACAAAATTAAATAAAAATGTCGATAACATAATATAGCTAATACTTTGACTGCGGTTTTAAATTCAATCTTTTATTTAAATTTAACGAAAGCTAAACCAGAAGCCGTGAATTTTTCATTGTCCATGTGCGATCTAACTCGCAATTTATCTTCCATTCCTGTTTTCCATCAAGGAATTGATTTAGGTCCCTCCAGGGGAACTCCATGTTAGAGCTTCCATTCAATACTTTGTTGTGTAATCCTATTTTATTTATTTATTTAATCGGAACGGCATTTACACCAATTACACCAATTAATACATAATTTATCCAGTAAAAGTTAAAAGAATCACATTGAAATAAAATAATAACAATAATGGATTACACAAATACAAAACGCAATAAAAATCAACCTAACCTATTCAATCAACCTATATATCTACTGTATAATGTACACTTTATGTTAAAAAGTTCATCACCCCATTTTGTATTATGTGACATTGATATGGACAATATTAGGACTCTTTTATTATGCGAGTCAGTTAAACGAGCAAGATAGCCTGATGTTAATCGGTAGCCCCTGCACATAAAAAACGGTCTTATATCCTCCCTTACTTAGGTATACAGTACATCACATCACATGTCATATAGGTATCTGTCGTTATTATCAATCTTTTATATTATAAAACTTAGTCTTTTACTCTCAAAAAGTGATACGAGAAGTGGTCATCGAAATATTTGAGAAATAGATATTGTATTGACTATAGCATAGAACATAATCTACCAAACGAGGCCCATAGGTAGTTAAGACTGTGACCCTGCAGTTTAGCAATTAAAGAGGCTGATAATTGGGGGATAGCTGATATTGATCTTATTATAATCTCGGAAATAAAATAAAGCTTATAGAGTAAGGTTCGTCTGTTTTATTTTATTTTGATATAATACATTTTATCAGCCTACAAAACAGGCCTTTAAAACTTATTCAAATTCTGTTTAAATATTACATTGCAAGTTTGAGTACAACGCCATCTATCGATAACGCTATAAACTTAATAAGCAGCGAAGTCGACATTGACCCAGTTTAAGGAAGCTTAGGTTCCCATAACATGTACTTACCAAGTTGTGCCACAAAATGATCATAGATGTCAGGGTAAACGAATTTGGGAAAGAGTTGGCAAGTTCCTTTGAGCTTTGATGAATGGAACTTTATATGGTATGTATAATGTTAATATACTAATATATATAATGTAATATGACGTTATAGGTAATAGAGACATTAAAATGATTATTTATATTCTGACGAATTATAGTAAGGTGTGCGCCAGTTAATGAACTGCAAACATATTCTCATTAGTTACTTGCGCGCACCCTTATATCATCTGGCCCCTACATGTCACATCACACGAGAGGACCAACTTATCTGGTTACCTATAAATAACTATAATGTGAATTTGACTGCCCTTACAGCTCAGTTGGTAGTAACCCTGCCTTCTGCGCTGTAGGTCGTGGGTTCGATTCCCACCCAGGACAAGCATTTGTATGACGAATATAGATGTTTGTTCTGTGTCTGGGTGTCAATATGTATTATATGTGTGTATTTACAAAAAACTAGTGTAGGTATAAGTATTATAATCAGTTGCCTGGTTCCCATGGCGCAAGCTATGCTTAGCTTACTTTGGGGCTAGATGGCGCTGTCTGAAATGACAAAAAATATTAATTTATTAATATATTTGTACTTTACAAGTACACCTGTAGTGGGAAACTCTATATTGTAATTTTATAGGTATCGTATCCAGGCTATCAACAAGGCGAAAATGTTTATGTATTACAATGTTTAGTAGATAGTGTCCAAATTTTTACTGTAGAAGCACTACATCCCTTATTATTCCAGCCGACATATAACATCTAGGCAAGCATGTTTCATCGTAGACCACATCGTCACTTAACATCAGGTGAGATTGTCAAATCAAGGTATAATAAATCAGGTCAAATGCTTGACTATCGCTAATAAAAAAAAAAAAAAAAAAGCCTCAAAACAATGAAATGGGAGCAGATAAAGTTACCTTCAGACAAGATTTTTTTATAATATTCCTTCAATATCGTGTCTCATAAAGGTCCGCACTTCAACACTGGACGCTGTCAAAGTAATCTTTTATAGATTCGAAAAGGCCAATGATGATCGTGTCTCGAGTGACGGACGCAATTTGTTAACGTCAACTTGAGTAATTCAACACATATGCTGGAGATTTTTTAAGCTATTTCCATGAGTGACAGTACTGATTATAACCTACCTGAGTGCTACACACTAACACACTGATCTCTATGGGGCCTTTAAGCGTATGCATAATAAATTAATTCATATCCCAAGTGACCGACCCAACGTTCGATACAGTAAACGTAGTTTTGGTCTCGTCTAGACTTGGCCATCTACTGTCCACAGGCAATAACACATTTGCCATCTTCACTTACTAAATACTATAAAATCAATGATCGGACGTCCACATACCTATCTAGCTGCTGGTTCAAGACAGCTTGATAAGGTAGTATAGTTAATAAACAAGATAGAGTGACAAAAACTGACTACTTGTTCAGAATCAATTATGAACTGGAAAAACGTGTCCATAAAATGATTAATTGGAATAGCCTTGAAACATCGTTTCAAGACAGGTGCAAACAGCTATCATGACTGCGATACCTATTTAGGCAATTAAGACTAAAATAAGAACGTACTATTTGATTAACTAAATGGTTAGGCATTAAAAAGTAAACCTAGAGTGGAATGGAATGTTTATTACAAATAAATCTGTTTGAAAATTGTAGTCCGTTCAATTAGTGTTTTTTTTTTTTCATTTTAAATAGAGACACGTTGATGCTTGCAGGAGAATATTACTGTGTCACAAGCATCAACGCCCCACCTCCGAATAAAGTTATACAAATTCCACACGAACATTGTTTTTTTATGGCAGAATTGTTTTTTTTGGTGTTGGGGTAGCCAGCAGTTCTTTTCCCAACAAAAAGCTAATGCTGGTTTCCTATAGCATACATCCGCCATATTGGATTTGTAGATAATTTACATAGCCATGTGATTCACATTAAAACAAAATTTTTTTTTACGCACATGATCACGGCCAGTCCAGTGACACTTCAATCACAGAAATCCATCTTGGCGATAGTCCAGGATGTCCTAAAGAAACTGACAAACATATATTAAACCAATAAGACACCAAAAGCACTTCTCCTTTTAAGCACTGGCGTAACAATTGAACCTCCTTTTTTGTCCATGGACAGTGAATAGGGTATAGTATACCTATGCCGAGCTTTCTGGCCTTTGAATATGACCTGTTCACGTGTGCTTGTCAAAAATAAGTAAAGGCCCTACAGTGGAGTTATAAGGTGGCTCGTACAATAAAATGTACTTCAATAGTACCTAATGCATGCCACGATAGTCTTTGTAGTGGTGACCTTCGAAAGACTGAAAATAGAAATTAATTTGGTGAAAGTTATTACAGTTTCGTGTTCGCTGAACATTCAATAATAAAGTAATGGAGTTGTTTGACCTTAACCGCTGACATTGTGAATTTGCTTCGGTAGTAGTAGAAATTGTCTCAGTTTGATTATTACTGGTTTTTTTCAGTTTAAACATATGGTGCAGTGAAAAGTTTTCAATGTTTTATCGAAACTGGGACAAAGTAAGCCTCTAGAAATATTGTAGCTTCGAAGTAACTACAGTTATGATTAAAAATATATAATATAGACATTTTGTATTGCTCTTTCATGGTCTTAATAAGATTCTTTTGCAGATTGGTATTTGAACAAATGGTTCTTTGTAGAGAGGAGCCACTGCATTTATGTTGAGATCGGGTTAGCAATGATATTTCAATGTCATTTAAATCCTATCACAGTGCATCTAATATAATTTTTAGAAACACGTCTGCGAAACCCTTCTTTTAAAGCTAAATAAATAACATTTCCATTATATTTCAATGTAATTTTTTTATTGTTCCCTTTGGCTGCGTAAAAATAGCTTTAGTTGTTAGATAGCTCGGAGAGATATATCCCACCTGCCCGAGGCTATTCATGAACAGCAACATCTAACCTATATCCATGTAATGTTACACCTTTCCGTCACAAAGGCAGCCGGATGAAGTCACGTTCTCATTAGTCGGTGCATCATGTTACTGTGGCCTGCACAGTGCCACTCATTCCTTCGTTTAGAACCGTAAAGTAGACTGCCGGTTTACGGTGTCAAATTCACCGGTCGTTTTAGAAGTTCATCTACAAACAGCTTTTTAAATGGAAATTTAAGTCTTCCGTAAAGTTATCAATAATAGGATACTTTTAGATACTGGCCTCATAGCTCAGTAGGTAGTGACCCTGCCTTCTGCGCTGTAGGTCGTGGGTTCTATTCCAACCCAGGACAAACATTTGTGTGACGAACATAGATGTCTGATCTATGTCTGGTTAATATGTATTATATTTATATATTTACAAAATAAAAGTACATAAGTATTATATAAGTTGTCTGGATCCCAAGCTATACTTGCATCATTTTCATAAAAAATTTGGGGCTAGATGACTCTGTATGAAATGTCTACCAATATTATTAATATTACTATTATATAATAGTACTTCGATGTTTTTATATTTCCCCTGAGGACAGTGATATCTTTTACAAAAGTGACCGCTTAAACGACCTAAGTAGGTATCACGGAAACATTTTTTGTCTATTTTCGACGCCGGGCATGCCCGATGTCTGTATAGTTTTATAATTACAAGTTCTAAATATCATCTGATTACAATGTGACCAAGCATTAATCTGACCCAAGTGAGAAAATATTCTCTACTAAGCTTACTTTGATAAAACCCCTTTACAAAAAGCAAACGTGACTAATAAAAAAATGCCTGTTTCTATCTTTCAATCAACGCTATCTATATGTTTATATGTGGATTGAAAAATCGACCCTTAAGATTATTAAAGCTATGAAACTTATAATTCTTATCTCAACATTCATCCCGCTGCGTCATGTCATATCATCGATCAGGCCTTTAGTCTTCAGCCATCTTAGCTATCTGGATGTTGGAGGTAATTTTTTTATGAGTAGGTACGTATTGTGTGCCTTGAGAGTTCCTTTATTGAAAGCTCAGTAAATAGAAGCATGAAACTAAGCAATACCAGTGACCTTATATTTTGAATAAAACCTACTTACTAATTCACTTAATTTTACAAATCCTCTTAAAGAATTTTGACTGGAAAATTTGATTGGCCTCACAGATTAGTTGGTTTCCTGACAGATAGTGTACATTATTTTATCAATCAACATACCAAGAGATCTATTTACAGTAGCAGTCGTTTGTCGCAAAATGCCGATCCGAGATTACTAAACACAAAATACACAGCACATAGAACAACTTACAGTTGCATACAGCTACACAACGCCATATAGACAGAATAATAAACAGTTGATTTTTAAGATATGTAAGCACACAGACTGCGTGATATTTGCCATACCAGTGCAACGCAATCAGCTGAGCGGAATGCCTTGATCAAGGCTGCGCGGGCGCAAGATAGGAATCGTTACGTACTGTGCAATAATCTGGGGATCGGCTCGTACTGCAGATGCAAATTCTTTAATACCGGTTCATCTGAAATGATATTGTAGTTTTAGTTACTTGTTTTGATAATCTTGTTTGTATTGCTATGTGCAAAGCGAATTGGTGATAACAATCTCAAATTGAAATAATTCCTAGTCTGAGCTATTTTTTATAATCATATTTTTTAAGAGCAGTAGAACTCTCGCCAAGTTCGTCCGGGGAAGTACTGCCACCATGCCTATTTCTGCTGCCAAGCAGTAACGCGTTCGCGTTACTGTGTTCCGGTTTTAAAGGTGTGGTTGCCGGTGAAATGACAGGCACACGAGACATTCCACCTACACGTCTCAGAGTTACGGGCGCATACAATGCGACTTGGGTCTTGTCGTACCTAGTAAGGGAGGACCCAAGTCGCTTCGGTTGTTATGGGCAGAGGTTACCACTTAACACCAGGTGGGCCGTCGGCTCGTTCCGTAACTGAATCATATACAAAAAAAAAAAAAATTTAATTCCTTTCGATTCCAGAACGATCTATTACTCAGGCATAGTCGTTATTTACAAATAATTCTTATATATAAAGCACCTAACAAATAGCGCCTGCATTCCAAAATGGAAAGCAAGCTGTAGCGCCTGTGTCCTTGCATCAGAAGGGCCCGTTGCTTGTACCAATCGAACGATTAAAAGTAAACGCGCATTATGAAGCATGTCAATTACCTAGGGATAACGATTCACATGCAAGCTGACGCGTGTAACGGTCGAATGTTGGGCGGTCGCTATGCGTGACGGGCTCTACACTGAAACAGACTACTTGATACGGACTTTGGAGCACTTTTGATTTACCTACTATTTTTAAGCAATATAGCAACAAATCTCTAACATAGATAGAAATGGATATTGAAAGTTATGTATAAAGTTAATAAACTCTAAGCTAACCGGTTGACCGATCACCATGACAATTGGTACATCTATTTTTGTATGGAGATTATTTTCCTTACCGACTTTATATTTTAAGTTTATAAACAGAAAAATTGTGATTCCGCCTCAATACTAGTACGCAATCACACAAATTAGAAAACAACACCCGCTGAAATTAATCTGGCCTCATAACTCAGTTGGTAGTAACCCTGCCTTCTGCGCTGAAAGTCGTAGGTTCGATTCCCATCCAGGACAAATATTTATGTGACGAACATAGATGATAGGTCTGTGTCTGGATGTTAATATGTATTATATCTACATATATACTTACAAAAAAGTATATGAGTGTTGTATCAGTTGACTGGTTCCCATGATACAAGCTATGCTTAGCTTACTTTGAGGCCAGATGACGCTGTGTGAAATGTCCACCAATATTAAAATATATAAAAACTTACGAAGTGATGATACCATGTACAAGTTGTAGATATCACAATAAGCTATTTCGGGATCAATAAAAAGTGAACCTTTCTCAACTTACGCAGTAGCACCAGTACAGGACTTAGAAGACCCACGCGACCCTCATTCGACGCCGACCGGTGAATATGAACAACTGAACATACAAATGGCCAATTCCCAACCTGCGCTGTCACTAATTAAACTTTATGTTCAACGGAGCTTACGTAAGCTTTGTTGACAATGCG
The DNA here is from genome assembly GCA_947359385.1 of Chesias legatella. Classification (NCBI taxonomy): domain Eukaryota; kingdom Metazoa; phylum Arthropoda; class Insecta; order Lepidoptera; family Geometridae; genus Chesias; species Chesias legatella. Next base: position 6,071,116 of record OX375772.1, read on the forward strand.
TGACTACAACGCACACGTATTCAACAAAATTGTGTGTGTAAAGGGCTGATTTTGTGCACTAGCAATTATTCAATGAATCTTCTGTTTTTGTACTGTTTCTAATATGACAATAAACTACTATTATATTATAAATTGATACGCCAGGTTTCCAAGAAAGCTTTTTTTTTGTTTTTAAATTTAGTCGACAACAGGTACCACTGCGTCACGCCTTAAAATATTACATTTTGCCAGGCCTCACAGCTCAGTTGGTAGTCTGCCTTATACACTGTAGGTCGTGGGTTCGATTCCCACTCAGGACAAACATTTGTGTGGCGAATATAGATGTTTGTTCTGTGTCTGGGTGTTAATATGTATTATTTGTATATATTTACAAAAAGTCTCTATATATTAGATCGCATAATGTTCCGCTCAGTCGGCAAGCGGTTAGTACAAATTATGTCAACGGTGCAGAATGTACATAACCGATTCCAGGTAACAGTATTAAGGTACAAAATAAGTTACGTAACCACTCGACCGTGTCTAGTGGATTACCGGTAACCGATTGACTCGGCTCGCCGACCACCTCGTATCTCAGTGTAACCTCTGGATGAGAAGACAACTCTAGAAAAAAAGGTTAAAACTAATTTTGGTTTTAATATTACGTAAGTAATAAAAAGGTAAATTTATTTTTGAGAATTACGTACAAAATAAACAAGTATACATATTACATAAAGTTTTAAATGCAATTACATATTTACAAATATAAGTTATATTACATATACCTACTAAAATTGTTGTCATTCCAAATCCTAGCCAATATTAAAAATGCGAAATTGAGTTTGTTACGCTATCACACCTAAAACGCTGAAAAGATTATAATGAATATTGATATATGGAGTGGGACCCTGGATACGGTTTTAGGCTACTTTGTCTCGCTAAAGTTTTTAGTGGGTGGGGTGAAGGGAGCGTTAAACATTGTATGAAACTTTTCAGGATGACTTATTCACCGCTAGGTATTAATAATGTATTAGGATTTATAAGTTTGAAATTTCCACTACAATTTTTTGCAAGTGCGTGTATTTTTGCTATCTTACGGTTGGATATATATGGATATATTTTTTAAGGAGTTTTCTAGGTATGAATTTAGTTCATCGGTGTATAACGTTATCCTATATAATTTAAGACAGTAGCGGAATACGCTACTGTCTCTCTGATTCTATAAAATTAAATAGGGGGTGAATTTTATATTTTAGTGTCTATTTACAGCTAAAATGGATAAAGAGTATCCTGCTAGTATAATACCTGCGGCTTACTCAAACATGGAGGACATAAACACTCGTGTCGTCTAAGTTTAATGCATTTATAGCTTTTATTAGCCCCCTTTTTAGGGTTCTGTAAAAAAATAACAAAAAGTGTTTGAACGTATTAACGCTTTTCATGATCGGATGGATGCGGTGACGCTCTTTATGTTGTGGGTTAACGGTAAAACCGAAACAACCTATTAAAGATGCCCCACATAATAAGAAGGCATATTATCGGTTGACCTCGGAAATTGATCGGATTGCATTCTGCCTCCAGCACGACACGCCTTCCAAAATTATAAGCTCACGTGTTCCGGCTGCACATTAATAAAGTAAGAAAAATGTATACTTTACCCTTGATGCCATGTGATTTTACGAAGTTACCGTTAAATTGACGGTAAGTGAGAAATTGTCTGGCTTTCGCATTGCGGGTGCAAAGGGAGCGTGAGAGAAAATGTGACTATTTTCGTATTTTGGTTTTAATTTTCATATTATATTTAATTTTATTTCTTATTAGATATAAACAAAACTTTTAATTTATTGTTATTAAAGTAGCTATGTGTTATTCCATGGCATTCACTTCTGCTTATGTTAAAAATTTCAACCAATATATAAATATAATATATATCAAATGTTCAGCAGTTTAGACGTGAAGGAATAAAAATACAAACATCCAGATATCCAAACATATTTTTCCAATTATAATAGTGTAAACGTGCGAATTGAGGTGACCGGAAATTTATTCCCTTATATTTTTAATGTTAATCTGATGCCAACTAAATTACGCCATTTAACATGTTTTTTTTTTTTCAGAAAAATATACTGCTGTATGATATTGAAGGGAATATACTTTAACAATATACTGGGTGTTTGTAACATGAAACTTAAATTTGACCATAAATATTCACTTTTCTTTATGGCAAAATTCGTTTGATTAATTGGTTTAAAAATAATAATGATATTAGTTTATTTTTAAAGACCTGTTTTGTCAACACATTAGTTAAAATATTATTGATTAAAAAAAATGTGCGCGTCCCTTATGACTCGCGAATGGAGTTTACTCATTGAGTGCGATTGTCACTGAATAAATATTAACGCTTTTTACTAGCCCTCGATGTTACTATCCATAAAATTTTCATACCGGGGCTTTAAATGAAATCGATTCTTTGCCGGTCTCTTCTTTTACTGAACCTCTGATATAACTTAAAATGACGGAACTCTTGAAAGTAAGTATATGTAGGCTCTTTATTCCAAACGCCAAGCACAGGAAAATAGTTTCGTATTACCCATGAAGCCATAGAACTTGAACGTCGTCGGCACAATATTGACACAAGTGCAGGGTTTCGGTCGACAGTTGGTACGTGTAGCCGCTTCAGCGTTTTGATGCGATGAATGCCTCCGAGCGAACGTTTACATAGCTGTGCTAAGCGATGAAACAAGAACTTTTAGACAAGCAAGCCTATGCGTTGGATGTAAATGTAATACGGTGGAAATCAACTAAGTCTAATTTAATATAAATTTTAGTTAAAAGACAAGCGCATTGCTTGCATACTAACTGTAAAAGTGATGACATACGGGCTGAGAGCCGTATGTATGATAATGTTTGTCATGTAGCTATACAAATTACGTACGTTTACATTTTAATTGATGTTATGCAGTCAAATTATATCAAAATATTTAGTTTTGTATACATATTTCGTGAAAATAACTCAAAAAGCTAATAAATTGCATATAATAATAGCGGTAACACCTACCTATAAGCTTATAGTACCTATAAGCTTTTATTTACTAGATTATCTTCATTATAGGCATAGGCACATGTATTATACAGCTTATTTTTAACTAACAACAATAACCAAGAATATGGTAGTCCATAAAAATATAACCTTGACACAGCCTGCCATACTTACATAATTTCTCATTACACTTCCTTCTATAGAAACTAAATTATAGTTGACCTTTTATATAGATTGCTTAGCATTATGCTATCGGAATATATAAAGCTGAGTCAACCCGACCTCAATACAAGCAGTCTGATAGCAATGAGGAGAAAGTGATGTATTGCTATTGCACAATCTCACATGGCCATAGTCGATAGCCATGATGTAAGAACAATTTGTGCTTCCAAAGTGGATCATCAATTAGATCAGAATTTATTACCTTACCACAGTGACATTTCTATGAACAAGTTCTGTTTCTTATTAAGCAATCAATTTTTAGTTTTCCTTTGCTAGGGCTGTGCTGTGAAAGTAAATATGTATGGTTACGATCAATCTAGATAATTATTATAATGAAAATAAGTAGTTAGATCTTAAGATCTAGATACTAACTTGCTAACACCAAAAAAAAAATGTTCACTACTCATCAAACGAAAAGTATGATGAAAATTTTTACCCTAAAATGCAAAACAATTTACCAAATATTTGACTTCGAAAACAAATAACCTATAAAGTAAGCATAAATATAATAAATACTTTCATTTCAGTGGCTCTCTCAAAACCATATATATAATTAAAGTGGGTCTCACAGGCTCTTTTCATGCATTAAAAAAATAAAAGCCATTAGTGGAGCTACACAAGCACAACCCACAAATAGAAAACAATTTCACTTCTGGAACTGATCTTGTTTCCAGTTATTGCAAATTTTGTTCCGGTTTCATCAATTACCAACATTGTAGATGTTATGCAAGTGTGTGAGAACTCAATTACGTCGATATGCTTGAATGAGATGAAGAAACAAAGATGTAAAGTATTACGTATAATTTACGATGAGAAAACTGTGCCTACTCTTTGTCCGAAATGTTTTCACTGGGAGATCGAATAACGATACTTTATGTATAATTCAGTGTCGTACATAATGAAATTTCCGGTCCCGTAATTAGCTAACTAGTACGTTCTTTCTTATATAGTTAATGAAGAAAACAGATCATGTGATCCACAAAGTCAATCGCGTATCCTACCTACTGTACCCAAATGCTCACAGTGCGGTAACAGAACCAAAGAAAATAAATAAATACCAAGCCAAAAACTTGATTTGACTGAACAATAAATAAGACAGTGACAAAGGCCGAGCAAAGTGGAAAATAAAACTGAAAAATAAACAAAACGCGTAAAACGTAAGAGAAACGAAGATATTTTTTTTCTAATCATATTTTTTTTTAAATAATGTAGCTTATATTTATTTGAATTTGAAAAGAAATTGACTTATTAAAATGATCTGAAAAAATCAGTCATTGCAGGTGCTATAATGGGAAAACATCAGCGGCATAGTATTTATTTACTAATACACTAATAATAATAATTATGCTTTGTACTTTACTTCATGATTTCTTCAACATTTTAATGGCGTTACCTATAAAACCTTGTCATAAACTTTTACATATCTACTCACCCGAACCTCACATGTGTTACAAGTTTATACTCCATCTATTTCAGTCTGAATCAAGCACAATACAAAATTAAAGGACGTTGTACGTGTTGTCGTAAACCAAGAAGCCCTCTTTAGGAATTCTTCAAACCAAAACCGCAGTAACATTTTTATGATCACCGTAAAAAATCTCCACGTTCTGTATTTAAAAATGTTCCAATTAACCGAATTGATGAATGACAAGTAATAACGTTGACATTTTTACAGTTACAGGTTTCTGCTGCCAAGACACTTAAGACTCATGTTAAAGTCAAAGTCAAAGTCAAACTAAACAAAAAAAACTTTATTTCCATAGAATTCATTATGAAATGACTTGAAACCTCAATAACTAGACGAGAAAAGAAAGAAAAGAAATACAAATCCACGACTGCAGAAAGCAGAGCTGCTACTAACTAGTTAGTTTTGTTGGTTTCTTTCTGTTTACTACAAACTACAATTATCGCCTGATGTTAATTGACCATGTATGAAACGTTGGGCAACGCAAAGTATGGATTGGGAACTGACTCTCACGTACCTATTCCGGTAGACTTACCGGGACACCGTTAACTTGGTGGCAGATTTGATGAGCTAGTTAGCCAGTCGAGAACTTATCCTGCCGCTACGCTTTTGTTAACTAGGTTTCTAACAATATTTTCCTTCAACGGAAGCTCTAACGCCGTTGTAGGACCCCTCGACATACTGATCATAAGCCGATGTCGCTACCAAATAAGTCGTCATCGCTTCAAAACTCTTATAATAGTATTGTTACTATACATACATATACAGTGTACATGTATTTAGCTAAAATAGCAAACAACTTTATGAAATCACAATTGTTTTATCCTAAGGGTAAGGAGTACTACAACTCTTGAGTCTATGAGAACGTGCCACATGTGAATGATATTTTCTCGATTCGCGCTTGGGCGCCTCGGCTAATAGATACCACTCGCATTCAACCATTAACGCATCCATTCATACGATATATTGAGATATCTCTAGTAATTAAAATTCAATAATTTAATATAGTTTATTTCCCACTCGATTGGTAAAATGTTACTGCCCAACAGATATTGCAACTTGTGTTTCTAATAATTTCCTTTCTTTTAAAGAATGCCAACGATAACTATGTTTTCAAACGTTAAAATCCCACTCTACATCTTTTTAATTTTTATATAGTGCAAATAAGTTAATATATACATTAGTGAAACACATGAGCAAAAGAAAAAATTCATAATAATCGATCGATCTGAATAAAATAAAACAACATTTTTGTACGAAAATTTCGGTTTGCCAATCACACTATCACAGTGATGTTTCCTAAGTCAACTACTTCAATAATCATAAATAATCTGTAAATTAAGTCACAGTTTAATCATAATTCTAAAACGTAGCAGCAGAATACTAATAGCAATTGAAGAAAACAATGAGACGAATGAAACCCCAACGGATGGCTGACATCCGAGTTTTTATTGCCCTATTCACGTTCAGTCATTGTCCTTGGTGGGAAGACACGGCTCTCTGTCAAGTTCCTCATGTGGATAATTAGTTGCCACTATAGCTTTAACGGCTTATTGATGCAGAAAAACTTGACTTATTAGCTGATTATATATTATTTTAATGTCTTTTGTATCTTGGGAAATATTCAATGCATTTTTTCCACAGACGACACTATTCTTGACATTCCTCATCACTTTTCATTTTGTTCAATTCTGATTAATTCATTTTCAAATATTGTAGTATTCGAAATAGATGATTAACGTGACCTTCGGGAAGTTGTATTTAAATAATATTCTATCATAAAATCGGGTGTTTCTATGATACAGCTTCAAATACAATAAAAAAGTCTTCAGAATAAAAAAAATACATTAACAGACGCCTCTTCTGGATGTTAATAAGCAGTCAGGACTAAAGTACTACAATAAGAAACCCACGACTTTCTATCTTTCCCACAAAACCACATGTCGAGGGGTAATATTAAAGTCAGTTAGTTGACGTCATTAGGTACGATTCCGTAATGACATCAATTGACAATCTCTGCTGCATAGTGATCAAAACAGGGAGCATTAATGCACTGGATGCGCTTATTAACTATTATGTTTCGTTTACACTATTATGCCACCCCAAAACTCTGTGAAATTACTTGAAAACGAGGCATTCCACTTTCACGTCTCAGAGTTACGGGCGTGTATGATGCGACATTTATACCTAAGTAGGGGAAGAGCCCAAGTCGTATAGTTTATTATGGGCATGGCTACTTAAAACCAGGTGGGACTTCAGCTCGTTCCGTAACACATTCACATAAAAACAGGTGAATCTTGGTGAACTTATGCGAACTCGACTGATCCCCTAAACCATTTATTTGCACTGTCTTCCAACCCTCCAACTCGGGGAAACTTTGCGTAATATCCATATAGTAAATCTAATTTATTCTACGGATAGTTCATAAAGCTCCATAAACAACGCATTTATTCTAAATTGCAGGTTGGTTAATGGTTGGGTGTAGTGTAAATGCGGGATATTTCTATCCTTTGAAATGACGTCAAAGAATAACTAGTACTTAGTACTTAATGCGCATATAGCTTTGGTACTTATGCAGGTATATCAAGATCTGTAAGTAAAGTCTGTATTTACAATTTTTTTTTCATTTACGAATTTTACCTCGGACAAGTTATTACAACAATTCGTGACAAAATTGAATAGATTGCCAATAAATCGTTTTCTATATCATTTTATTATAACGAAATTGTTTGCGGCTTTTACATTTCAATATTAACCTTCCTAACCACAATTTGTGATTTCAGCAACTATATAATATAAAGTATGATTGATTCAAGGTAAATGTTACCTATTTAAGTGCTACGATGTAATGTTTTTGTAACAAATAAAGATAAATTTATTATTTTGTAATAAATATAAATAAATTTATGATTATGTATCAAATTAAAATAAATTTATCATTATTATAATTATTATTAAATCATTTTTGTGAACATTTGACATGACTGCGCTGGAATCATGTGATGTGAAGTAATTTAAGACAATAAATAGACTCTTCTCTGTATAAATCCCCCAACACTGAGGGTAGAAACATGCCAAAGATGCTTCGCAGTCGTGGCTGGAATCTCGATGCTTCGATGTTCATACATTTCTACATGGATGGCAGTGCGAACACATCTCATCATAAAAATCGTCAAAAGCTATTTCATACTTGTAATATACGGAATCACATCACTCGTCTACTCAGCCATGTGAAATTCATTACAGATTTTCCATTCATCGCATTCATAGAGTAGCGGGTGTTTTCAGCCGCCATATTAGATTTTACCACTTTGTATCTTTCCATTTTCACTCATGGCTGGTCAGAATAAAAATGTGGATTTGTGAAACGGCTGAAGAATTTGGGCAGTAACTATTTGTTTTGAATGCTAGGCTATAATTATCGTCAGTCGTATCTGACGCCATTGTAATGATTTTGTAATTCCATCATGTTTGCCAAAGCGGAGGCGGACAACCGCGTGACGCAATATATGAGGAGTTACAGTCACCTGAACCATTAAAAATTGCTAGAACTTGCGATAAAAGTGGCTGTAGACCGAAAGAAATCGCTCACTCTACATAACGCTTAGGCGCATGGCAAATAGAGTACATAAATCATCGATTACCTGTATAAAACATTAGAGGTATATTAATAATAATATGTTTTTATTTTACTATTGGGAAATGTTTTATATCCATTACTTAATAATTCCCAACACATCAAAGAACAAGCGTTTTACCGATTAAGCAAATATTTTTCCTAAAGTAGTAGAAGAAAAGCCAGAACAAGATAAGTTTCATCTTCATATCAGGGTGGAAAGATCAGTGCGATACGACTTCGGTCATTCCATATCTACTCAAATGGATACCTAAATAAGATTGTTGTTTTTATGGGCAACGCATAAAGAGAAAATATTCGGTGGGCCATTCAGCTGTTTTATCATTACACCTTAAAAATAACGATAAAATATCAGCTTCCAGCAAATTGAAAACCTTTATCAAAGCAAGTGACATTATTCTACCTAATGGTGAAACTTTAAATCTGTTTCGGAGTAATGTAAAGAGTAATCAATCAAACTTTCGGAGTAAACAATACACAAAGTATAGACTTTGTCTGCGCCTAGCCTTGTTTCAAGCTCGATCGTTCCGTTGTAACGATAGTTTAGTGAACTGGATTTACACCGGGTGAGCTGCTAGTCAGAATGAACCGGAGTAAAAAGATTTTAGTCCAAGCACTAGATCTACCACTACTAGAAGCGAGTGGTGAATCCACCTTTAGTAGCATAAAAAGTAAACGCATAAATCAAGCTTAGATACATAGTTATGATTCAACCGTAAGAGTCCCTGTTTTGATGTCTTTGTACCACCACAACCACCTTATCAGAAAGAAACAGATTCGAAGACTTTTGCACTATTTGCCCCGTTGCAACTGGGATTCTCATCCAACACGCGAATCTTTGCGTATATGTCGATTTGTGCGCAGTTTGATATGCTTTTGACTACATACGGTTTGGATAATCCAATGACCATCATCGACCACTGACTGTCATTAATTAGAAATTAAATTATGAGATTAATTTTATGATACTTAAAATAATATAAATTTAAGTTCTCGACGCGTTTTTCTTCTCTATGAGCTTATTTCCCCAACTATTTTAATTAATTTAACTTTACAAGTCATCCAATCGAACCGTAGCTGGAAAGGACATGTCGCTAGTAATAGACTAAATAAACTTTTTCATTGCTATGAAGTGTTCCGAAAAAGGCGAGTAACTCGCACGACTGCTTACCCTGTCAAAACCATTAGCTGTCAAACTCGCTAGCAGGGCGAACGCCAGCTTATAGCGATCGAGAAACCAGTCGGAAACGAAATACCGCCGTATTCTAACGTATCGCGCATCCGCGCTGTCGCGTACTCAAAATATTCTCTTCGTCGCATATTTGTGACTGCAAGTGGAGTGAAATTGTATATTTAACTGTTTAAAATATCAAGTTCAGTAGTGCAAAGGACAGTGAAGACTGGATCGTTTTGTATTTTCACTGAGGATTGCACGCTTTTGTTTGCCGTTGCCGGTTCACTAATAGCTGTTGCGGGGAGGTAAGCAAAATGTTTGTTCGTAAATTGTATTGGCTAGATTTTTTTTGCCTTGAAATGGATGCTAATTTTGTTTTATTTGTTTTTCCTCGTATTGTTTTAAGTTATCATGAAATAAAAGACTTGATATCTTTTTCCGCGAATTAAGTGCGCATCGACGATATTTAATCGATAAGTACCTTCATTGAAGTGAATGATCTTCAATTCAAAGTTAATGTCTGTTATTTCTGTACGTTTCTTTACTGCACTATAATTATATAATTGAACGTCATTCCAAATCAAACATATATTATTAATTTATTTTTAATACAATTAAGATCATCTACACTGATCAAGTTTATACATCGTGTTTCTAGCGTTCAAATAAGAAATTCAATAAATAAACGATATAATATAACGATAAATATTCAGTATCTGCCAGTCGATGTTACAGTATTTTTTCTCGCAAAACAGTACTCGTAATTAAAAGTCATATTTTTTCAAGTACAATAACCATGGGCAATATTCAGAGAAAAGTTCAGCATCATATTTGTCACGATTTCAGTAATGTATATTTAGTATTTTGACAGGCCTCACAGCTCAGTTGGTAGTAACCTTGCCTTCTATGTAGGTCGTGGGTTCGATTCCCGCTCAGGACAAACATTCGTATGACGAATATAAATGTTTGTTCTGTGTCTGGGTGTCAATATGTATTATAAGTATGTATTTAAAAAGTATATAAGTATTATATATCAGTTGTCTGGTTTCCTTGACACAAGCTATGCTTACTTTGGGGCTTTATATATTTACATTTATTTAAGGTTACAGTTCTAGAGACGGGTGCAGCTATTTGCAAATTGTTTTATCTGTTCTTTGGTCAGAGGCTTCCTACATCAAGCGATTCAAGACGAACTCTCACAGTACCCCATCAGCGTCCTCCAGTCACGGACTGCATTCGATTGGTCTGATGCTATGTTGTCCCATGTAGCCCTGCCTTAGGCTTAGCCTTAGCGTACTTACTTTTTTTTTTTTTTTATGTTATGTAGTTACGGAACGAGCCGACGGCCCACCTGGTGTTAAGTGGTAACCTCTGCCCATAACAACCGAAGCGACTTGGGTCCTCCCTTACTAGGTACGACGAGACCCAATTCGCATCGTATGCGCCCGTAACTCTGAGACGTGTAGGTGGAATGTCTCTTGTGCCTGTAATTTCACCGGCAACCACACCTTTCAAACCGGAACACAGTAACGCGAACGCGTTACTGCTTGGCAGCAGAAATAGGCATGGTGGCAGTACTTCCCCGGACGAACTTGGCGAGAGTTCTACTGCTCTTAAAATTATCTTACCTTAAATTATCGTGTATTTTGGAATCATCTGTACCCTGGTATCATCAAAATACCAACAAGCTACGTTATCCTAACAGCCATCTTCACTTTATCCCTGTTGGCCGAGCAATAAAAAGGCTTTAATATCATTGCGTATCTACGTTCATCCGTTCAAACCTGTTCTGGGCCAGATGACTTTGTTATTATTTTTTTCTCAAACTGGTATTTTGGTAGATGCGATCAGCTACCGCTTGATGTCCCTGAAGTAAAGGGGATATCGGTTTTATCTCTAATGGGCTTTATTATTATTTTGTATCCATATAGAATTCATAAGTATTTAAAGCTTTATTTTCTTAATAATTGTTTCAACGGTCAAATAATGACTCAGTATTAATAGGAAAATATAGATATTCATAAAAAGGTTGAGCTATAATAAATGGATGATTTAATTTCACGTCTGTGCAAGAATTCACCCAAATATATATATATATAAATAAACGAATTTTTTAAAAAGTTATAATTGAAAGCTTGTACCAAAATAAACTGTTTGGAAATAAAACCAGTAAGTACGATGAATTATATTTGGATGGCTCATAGTTTTGAAGTATGTTCTGAACATTTTTAAATAGAAATTCAAACTAAAAATCTCAAAAGTATTCTTTTGTTTCCTGGGCTTGGTCACGTAAAAATATTTGTCTTTAAATTAACTTGGTAGGGAAGTACTGTTTCAATCCTTAGTTGTAATAGAAGAGTGTATTAAAAAAAAGCTTTTAAGTTAGGATTGACTTACTTAATACCAAATATATTATTTTTAAAATCAATGAGTTAACGATGACTTATGCCGAGTTACAATGATATACGAACTAAATTCCATCTGTTAGTACAAATTACCATGACAACTACAAAAATGCATACACAGGTTTAGACGACAAACATCGTTGCTATGTTTTGATATTGCTACGTTGCGTACAAATGAAACCATCCGTACGTAAATGATACAAATTTAGAATGAAAATAAAAATATGAAAATGGTCTAAATGAATTTTGAACTCAAGTCTTTAATAATCTATAACGGCTTATTATGAGATAAATTCCTTTTCTTTTAATGTAACTATTTAAGATTTGCTTGTATGTAAATGTTACCTTATGAACGACCATTTTCAAGTTTATTTCTTCTTTCATCTTCAAGTAAGCTACAGCTACCAAAGTTTAGATTAAATTCAGTGATAGATAACAACGCCTTTTTTTAAACTTGCTTCTTTCGCAGAATTCCCCTCGTTTACTTTGCAAGACAATCGTAGTTGACCTTTTATTTTATCCTTTTATCTTATTATTTCTTTACTTTCTTTTTGTTTTATTTGCTGTGCTCTGATTGATATAGTTTTAATGAAATCTATGATATTTCGAATTCAGATGTTCAGTATGTCTCTCTAATACTTATAAAGATTTACTAGTTTTGTTATTGTTACTCATTGGCGTTTCTATCCGTTTATATGCGAACCCATTTGTGAATACATAAATGAAATAACAATATTTTAATAACACTTGGCAAACCTATCTAATAATGGTTTTCTTAAATTATAGATGCTAGACTAAACTAATAGTCCATCCCGTCATATTTCATATGGAGTAAAAGAGACAGCAGTTATGTCAGGGTTGTAAAATATTATTTAGTTTGATAACAGTTAAATCAACACCAATAATAATTTATAACTAGAAAATTATATTAACGTGCCATATCTAATATTTGCTCAACAAAGTAAACGATTTTGGATCGACTGGAAATGTAAACAATTCCGGTAGCAAATGTGTGTATTTTGATAAAGTATCGCCGATGCAAGTAAGTAAGAGATAAAATAATGATGATGATGTATTTGAAGGTGAAATTACGAAAGAAATTTTAGGTATCACAAAGGTCGAATAACGATTAAGTAAACGGCGGGCTACATTATCCAATGACACGAACGTAAGATATCCACTGAATTCTGTATGTGAGTGCCACTACGTTAAAGTTGTGTAGATCAGCAACTTTTAACATTTAAGAGAATAGGTTAACCTCATGAGTTAACAAACATAAGTTAACATCATGGTTTGTAAATTAAAATGTAGACTTAATTTTCGGTTATGGTCGTTTCGTAAACTCCATAGTTTTCATTAGTTTAGTAGATACCTCTATATAAATGTTTTTTTTTCTTCTGATGCTTACGATCCTCACTGGCACACTACAACTCTTAAGGATAATGACAATCCGAAGTAAAATTTTCATGGTCATTTTCGTCATTTGCCCTACCACACGCCATGCTTTCCTCATCATATTTTCCTTCTCAGGAAGCACAAGTTGTTTTAGAAACCTATAGATTGTAAGCCGACGCGACGTCACAACTTACTCTGTCATCATGGATTCAAAATTTCTTATAAACACAGACATTTTCATTGTTTCGAAAACAGGGAATCCTAGTTGGGGTTAGGAGTATTTCTTCGCCATAATGGTTTTCCTTTTATTGTCTCTCCAACAAAAAAATGCTGGCCTAACTATAAAAGGTATTAAAATAGTAAGATTTAGAAACGGTAGAACTTACGCCAAGTTCGTCCGGGGAAGTACGCACATGAGACATTCCACCTTCTAGTCTCAGAGTTACGGGCGCATGCGATGCGACTCGAGTCTTGTCGTACCTAAGTAGGGGAAGACCCAAGTCACATTGCTTGTTATGGGCAGATGTTACCACTATCAGGTGTACCAGGTGGGCCATCTGCTCGTTCCGTAACTGTATAACATAAAAAAACAAGCCAGAGACGAAAGTCAAATACAGACTGATAGATATCACACTTGTTCGATTCATCATAATATTTTTCTTAAACGTCTATAACATACAAATTTAAAAATATTATTATCTCTGAACAAAGAATCACTTCATTGTGTTATAATCGAATCAGTCCGTCATATTGGTCGTGGTGAAGCCGTTAAGTCGAATTTATCTGAAAAAGCACTAGACTTGGAAATAACCCCCAGTACATTAAAGAATTCCGAACAGGTTATTAAATAATAAATCATAATGGCCGAGCGAAATTGAGATCACAATTCCCGGTACAGTCAGTGGCAAAAGTTGTAAATATGATTATAAAAGTTGACATACTAAAGTAAAAATTTATAAATTATTGTTTTCTACTTCAAGTACTTATATGAATATTTATTATATAAATTGACGTATTTTTATTTTTTGTTTATGCCCAGAATTTAATGTTTTTTATTATTGGAATTGTAATGCAGAAATATAGACAATATTCGGAAAATAAATAATTTAGGTACTTTCAGTAAAAATGAACTATATGACGAACGAATGAGGATAAATATAAGCAGATCGTTCTTTTCTATCAAGAATTCAAAGGCAGGATAAAATATATATTTAAACACATTATATAATAAAGAATTGCTAAAAAAAAGTAAAAGTCTTATGCATTAAACTAAATTATGGTAAATAATCAATTCTTAAACTTAATAAAACTATTTTGTTTGATCATAAATAATATTTCGTAACGCAATAAGAAATGAATTACAAATAATAAGATACACATTAATACATATACACTTTTAACATCAATATTTTCATTTTTAGTGCACATCCCAAAGGGTATCTGTTTGCATCCATCTCAATTGGATTGAGCGGTCACTTTATAAAAGAACCAACTGTAGGATGCTGTTGCTAATGCCTTGGGACCGCTAGAATAGGAAGACGATATTTTTTCTAAGTATAATTTTAATAATGTCTGCTGATAACTGTACTCCGGTCACTTTATTTGTTTACAAGGAGTTGTGTAGATAGTAGGGTGAATTTATCGAATCGGGTTGTCAGCCGGACAGATTGCATTAGGCACGCGATAAGCTTCCAAATCCAAGTTGAAAATTAATTATATAATTAATAGGGTTGTTGTGCTTATAAACTACCTACAATAACTTTGCTCACAAGGTACCAGATACTTTTAGCTAGAGAGGTAGTAGATATTGACCTGATTCTCAAAACTCTATTGTTGTACAAATTATTATGGTATATTTTGCACCTGTTTTGTAAGGCTCTCACTGATGAAAATAAATTAAAATGTAGATCGATTATATTATATTAACAAAATTCAAAATTCTTATAGTAGATCTGAGTGTATATATCAAGTTCATAAGAAGTAAAAACCTAAAAATTTGGTAGTAGGATATTTTTGTTCCACCTGAAATCGTACTTTTCAATTGGGTGTGAATTTAAAACTGTAATATTTCAATTACAGCTTTTTAATGTTCTCACTGCAAGTACAGAAGCTTATTCCTGATTAGCGAGAGTGAATGACATTCAATCTACGGGAGTTCAGTACGGTGTGATAGAGATATATCTAATTAAATTCGAAATTTTGGCTTGTTAATTTTTGACGTGTCACTATCCTCAAGATGTCATTCATTGTTTTGAACAAGGGAGTAAAAACTTTTGGTGCACGCTTGGATATAAACCAGCTTTTTTTGACGTGACAACGTCTTATAATTCGATAGAGCCGGCTGCACGTACGAAAAAACATGACTCATGCGGCGTTACCTCGCTCTGAGGCGTTCCATGTAAGGCTTGTGCAAGTGCAAGCGAGAGCGCGGAACGAGCGACAAAGAAGCACAATCGGCCTTTGCGTTCGGCAGCGTTCGACATCCGTCTCTCTCCTACTTGAGTGAGCGATGCGTCTGCGTGGACAGCTGCTAATACTTACATTTACATGTTTTGATGAAATGCTACCATTCCATCAGTATTTTCTTAAGACGTTGTCACGTTCAACTATCGTCAGTAAACCGACTTTACAGACAACCATTTTTTTTTTCTATTCGAGACACTGGTACTTTCGAACCAGTGTGGTGAAAGGAATATAAGTAATTTTAATTTTTTTTTTGTATCATAGTCCTTCGAATTTAAAGTTGGGGTCTGTATCGCTCTCCTGCATGCCCGTGCCAGAATATTATGTACGTAAAATTGCTGCCATTTCACAAGCTTATTATATTTGCTTTGTATGCCGGATGTCTTCAGACCGCCTTATCAAATGCAGTCCCAACAGGTCACATGATATATTGTTTGAACCGACAGGACATGATAACGTGTTGACAAGGAAAACGAGATGATAAAGGATGGCGTCAGTCTGTCCTGCCAATGAGTAAGAACAATATAATAGGACTGGCCTCACAGCTCAGTTGGTAGTAACCCTGTCTTCTGCGCTGTAGGTCGTGGGTTCGATTCCCATCCAGGACAAACATTTGTGCGATTAACATAGATGTTTGTTCTATGCCTGGGTGTTGATATGTATTATATGTATGTATTTACAAAATATAAAAGTATATATCAGTTGTCTGGTTCCCATGATACAAGCTATGCTTAACTCATTTCGGGGCTAGATGACGCTGTGTGAAATGTCCACCATTATTATTATATATAGAGCAGTAGAACTCTCGCCAAGTTCGTCCGGGGAAGTACTGCCACCATGCCCTTGTCTGCCGCCAAGCAGTAACGCATTCGCGTTACTGTGTTCCGGTTTGAAAGGTGTGGTTGCCGGTGAAATTACAGGCACATGAGACATTCCACCTTGACGTCTCACATTTACGGGCGCATACGACGCGACTTGGGTCCTCCCATACTAGGTATGACAAGACCCAAGTCGCATCGGCTGTTATGGGCCGAGGTTACCACTTAACACCAGTGGGCCGTCGGCTCGTTCCGTAAATGTATTACATAAAAAAAAAAAAAAAAAAAAATTTAGACAACAGTTGTATAAAATTGGGTACTACACAAAAAAAGCCGCACTCAATATTTATTTACATAATTAATTTACTTAAATAAAACGATTTCACACCTTTTACCTACAAAATGAATCGAAATAAATTTTTCTATTTAGTAGTTTTCTATTTTTTTCTATTTGTTTGTGTCCGCCAAACTTAAAAAGTAGTCCTTGATATTTTGACGCAACATTGCGTACTATGAGTTTTATGTAGGTACTTTTTATCCTGATATTCCCACGAGAACGGGAATTTCCAAGCTAATGAATACCAGACTGAGCTGCAGATAAGCGTGGACGGGTTTAGGTAGTTTTATATTTAAATATATATAATATTTTTATAGTGCTCAAAAAAAGTTAGAAACTTGCCTAAAACTAGCATTGAATAATAGATTACACTCCGGTTTCGTGCTCCCGTGGCAACGTACTGCAACTCGGTCAGGAAACGAACGACCCGTGCTGATTTAGCAGATTATTTATATCCACACCCCCGTCAGGTGAGCGATGTTTTAATACTCTCATTGGTCTTGGGAATCGAGAAATGGTTAGAAAGCATGTTAAATAAGAATGTGAACTAAGACTTGTTATTTAGGATGTGTCAGGACTTGCAAACGCAAAATTAATCAATAAACATGCTAAACCTCTGTACTTACGATAGCTTGAAGCTTAAGGCTCACCTCAGTATAAAATAAATAAATAAATATTGGTAGACATTCACACAGAGTCATCTAGCCCCAAAGTAAGCTAATCATAGCTTGTATCATTGGAAGCAGACAAGACAACTTACATAATACTTATTTATACTTTTTTTGTAAATACATACATATAATACATATCGACACCCAGACACAGAACAAACATCTATGTTGGTCACACAAATGTTTGTCCTGGGTGGGAATCGAACCCACGACCTACAGCGCAGAAGGCAGGGTTACTAGCAACTGAGCTGTGAGGCCTGTCAAAAAAATGGTAAGCATTCAACTTTTAGGCTCATCCCAGTATAAAAGCTTTTCACTAAAGTCTAATATTACAGGGCTAAACGAGGCCGCTAGTGAAAATATATTCCGAGCAAAGTGTTTTTAAATATCGGATATCGGAAGTGAAATAACATTTTATTTATACCTATGTACCTACGTGTGTTTTGGAGAACTGAACTGATGCGGGTATTCCAACAAGCATGCTAAATTATATATATTATGTATAATTTGCGTCGTGGATATAAGATAATATTAATATAAACAGCTTGATATAGACAGACTTTGATACAAAGGTATGCATCAATACGTTATAGTACCTAAGCATATTCTAGAACGAAACATTTGTAGTATGTAAGGTTGGACCTAAGTTCTATTAGGCTATTAAACCAGACAGTAATTATGTACTTTGGGGGATGCCGGATAAAATGTAGTGAAGTTTAGTACTTTACCAATTTAATTCGGTAAAGATGAGCAAAAATCCCCGGGGAAATTACAAAATTAATCCTTGAGAAGTAAACCTTTCGCAGCCGATAACTGCGTCAGAGACATTGACTGGTTCCTGTCGTGACGAACGTCATTACCTTCCTATACAACATCAGGTACTGAGATATTGTATGGGGATATGGCACGTTTACTATCACATTGAGCAAATAATTGATTTAGATCCCATATTGTTCACTCTTTCTTTTGGAACTGGTGTGAACATCAGAAATGAATAATACAATCCATTCCATTTTGAATGGGGTATCTTATCACTACATTGAAGTTTCTTTTTTTTTCTAACTGTTATAAATCCTTAAACAGACTAATTTAATTTAAAAATATTGGTTAAGTATATTCAGTTAATCTTTGGACTGAACAGTCTTCAATATCAAACATTAGCTTAGTTAAGTTTCATATTCTAAATCTCCATATTCCTAAAACAACATAAGATCGCATTAACGGAATCCTCCCTTGATACGATCCTACACAATATTTTGTTTTGATCAAACCTTTTGATGTTTAAATAAATAAAAATCAACCTTTTGCCTTTTATTTATCGATTAGTATGAATCTAACAAAATAACCTAACATAATAATTTCGTGAAGATAATCGCAGATAACAAAAGGCACCGAGAATTGACTGACTCTAAACTGTTTTCAATTGTACCTACATATTGACGCATTTTTATTTATGGTACATTGGTACGATATCAGGTAGTTTATATCATTAGTATTTAATAGAAACAAGATAAATCTATGCACCGTGTGCAGACTCAAACCTTAAAATCCTAACGGGTTTTATGAGTGGAGCTCGAGTCTCTTAAAACTAAATGATGGATTATTATTTATAAAATAGTAAGTGGCGTTAGCTTCTACATTCTTGGAAATTTAGAAGAATTAAAACGCTACGGGATGTAATCCTTTCCGTATGACCAAACCAAATTCATGGTACGTCATACTTTAGGGCCCACCATTACCAATCTTCTATCCATTGTCTTTTTTCGGTTGCGTGTTGGTGGTCCCATTTAGTTGCGTCAATAAAGAATTTTGTAATGATTTGTCAGGATAAAATGATAGGCTTGCCTCACTATTTTCGATCCTTCGCAAAGTATTTAAGGTTGTTATTTCTGTGCTGGTCTATGTCATAAGGAGCACTGAACTTTGCGAAGCGCCGCAGCTCACCTGAGGTTCACTCACACGGCCATTAGTTCTGACAGTCTTGAGATAGAATATCAAGTCTTATCACGCCAGATTTCAAACTTCAGTGCCTTTGAACTCCACACAAAACCATGAAAAGTCGATTTACCGTCACTCACAGAGCAAAGTACATCAATGTAAAACCCGATGATGCAATATCTAAAAAGTTTTAACAAAAAACAAACAACTTTATACCCATGCCAGAGATTTAATAATATTTTGATACTAACTTGTTTTGAACTTTTTGCTCGTCATCGGAGTAATAACGCGAGAAATTACCTTGTAATTGCTTTTCGATGAAGACGGGAGTACTACAACGAACTACATGTACTTGCATGTAGCTATATCAAGAGATTAAGTACTTTCTTATTTATATGTACTTACAAGCGTTCAAATATAATGTTCGAGGAATGAGACAGATGTTCATATTTTACCTGAAGCCGATTAATAAGAGTATATTTTTGAATTCTCTTTTTGTCTAGAAAAACAAGTGCTTTGCATTATTAGCATAAAATATATCCTTAAAAATGAAAATAAAAATAAACCATCGGCATATTAAAAAAAACCACAGTGGACTTTATTTAAGTTCTGACTGTAATAGCCAAATTAGTAGAACTAAATGTGCCTGAAGCTGAATATGTGTGATGAATCAGTAATCTATTACTGCTGATTCACATGTGATCAAGTACTGTGTTGCAAAGACAAAATGCAACTGACGTACCCCACAGTTTTATTTCTGGAACACCGCTGCACTTTTACGAAGAAGTGACACGCTATTTTAGTGGCGAGTGCTGTGACGCAGCGGAACTATGCTTGACTGAACGATTCATGGTTCACAAATTAGTTCCACAGTTTTAATTAATACATTTATTATTAATACCTGATTTGTTAAGATTCAGATAAAGTTTTGTATGATCTTACTCAACGTCATTAATTGATTTAAAATGATTTCTGGAAACTAAATGTGATTTTCAAGTTAAAATTAAATTGCCATTTTTATGTCACATCCTTCTTTAAAATTACATTAATAAGGTTATAATAATATTCTTTCTTACAAGATTACGACACAAAAATTAATTTTATGTTTACTTACCGTAACTTAAAACTGCTGTCTATTAATTTTTTCAGGACTATTTCAGTAATCTTAGTTTAGTATAAGCTCATTAAGATGGAATATAATATTTATTAAATAGAGGCGGCACCGAGGCTATGTCGATTTTATAACCCTGTCTGTGAATCGAGGGGTCCCGGTTATGACCTCAGCAGCCGGGGAAGACTCTTTTGGGAGCATAAAGTTTGCCCTCGGTCCTTGGATGTCTGTGTCGTCTTTCTGTTTGTCCATGCCACCTGCGGCACAGGGAATCCTAGTGGGCTATGATGTGTTTTATATTGGTTATCTTTTTGCCTTTGTCGCGGAATCCTTCAGTAGCGAGTAATCCCTTATCGATTGCACAGCCATTACGATAATTAGGACCTAGCAGTGTACCGCAATTATACCACGAGACCACATATCGGTATATAGCAATTTTAGTGCGCACGTAGTGGGAATAATATGGCCCCGGGCCCTAATGTACCCGTGGGAAATATGTGCTGGCGGGAATTAATTAATAACGCCAAGATAAGCGTAGTGATTAGAAAGATCCGGATTTTCCTCAGCAACCTTGGTAGGATTTACAATATTAAAATTGATGTGCAAAATATTCCAAGATCCCCATTTTTTTATACCTCTATAATACTTTTTATTGGCTAATCTTTTCTTGAAAAATTTTGTATAAATCATTTTCTATCCTTGGACTCAGTATACATATTTCTGCCATCATGCAGTTTTTGATTTATGTTGCTGCGTTATACATAGTTAGCTTTTGAGGTATACGATGTGAATATATAATTTACTCTCTACTTCTATATAAAATCTCTATATAAAACTGGCTATTTAAAATCTTTACCTTCTAATCTAGACACAATGTAGAGACTGCATCGCATATCAATGCGATACAGTCTCCACTTGATAAGGGGTTGATAGTGCTTTTGATTGAGCAATACTTTTCTCAACTTCATAACGTTCAATTGAATCGCCTCTGGGACGACCCTCCAACTTTTTTCACATTCAAATGATGGAATGTATACCATAACAAAGAAGCTGGCCTGAAACTTCAAAATTCTGCGGTGCAACTTCAGTGCATACATTGCATAAAAGCTGTTTAAACCGGCCGTCAAATTACCACCCACTGGTGCAAACCATATGATTTTTAAATAAAGTAAAATCCATGTCGATACTGCATAATGTCAAATATGACACACATATAATTTTTTTATAATCATTTAACAGATTTTTAAGCTGTTAAAATACTTAAAAATCCTTTATGAACCATTTTATACAGACCTCAGTAATTAAGGTCACAATAAACGTTCATCATTACAGGGTGCAAAGAACCATTATGTCCTGGCTCGCAACATGGCACCTTCTGAGGGCGTTTCAATAGCACTTACACTCCTGTTTGAGGTTTTTCTCACTAATTACTTGGCACTTTGGCTACATACTATGAAATGTTTTGAGCCATGTACATAAATAATGTTTAAGGTTGCTTAGTCATCTTCGTGTATGAACGCTTACCTCATGCGGGTGTGATAAAATTTAAAGACAATAGCGAAATGTTTTCCGCTTTTTCATTTTGGATTCACGTTTTATGTAAGTGCAATTTATTTCTTTAGTGGAACGGGCCATTTATGTTTTACACGCTAGCCATTTTCTTTTTGATTACCGTGACACTTTTAACCAACAAATGCAAATATTGATAATGTTTTCGTGTATTTAATTGTGTTTACCGTTATTTTATTGATTTAAATTGTCAATAAAACGATATATTGTTAACAAAATAAAGAAACAAGCCAAAAACTTGATATTTAAACCAAAGTGATTAAAAATGAAATTTAACATGCATAAACCATTTAATGCAAAATATATGTGTATGAAACACAAGAGCAGATCATTTTAATTTATAATAAGATGGTGTTGAAAAATACATTTTTACATAACAAGGTTTTACTATCAGACCCTGGAAACCACCGAGGGCTATAATACTTAAGATAAATCCAGCGAGCCCAAAGACAGCAGAAGTTGAGGAGATCCTGTGCCCACCTCCGTTCACGAGGTTACCATCAATATTGCCTTGTCATTGAAGTTACACCATGTGTTCCGAACTTCTAACATTCAGATGCAAACTTCAACCTAACCAAACATACAAATATTGTCAGTTAAATACTTGTAAAAAGCAGTCATCCCAGATTTATACCATCATGCAAATGTTTGTCTCGGCCTGGGATCGAACCTGGGGCCTCTCACTTTTGAGTCATAGCATCAACCTGACTTACTATGATCGATTTGTTACTGCGATTGATTTATATTATTAAATAGAAATCAAGAATGCTAAAGATATTCAACAGCACTCTTGACACCGGTTACCGGACCGTAAAATATTATTGTAACATTTGAATATAATGTCAATTCTGACCTTGGAGTGTCAAGGACCGGAGTACAGGTTTATTAGGGGTCACACGTCCCTCTTTATATTTGTAAGGCGATAGTATGAACAGACATCCGTTACCTTAATAACGGTGGCCGTTTTCCTTTAACTTTTATTATTTGGGATCTAAGTATACCTACGGCCTCTTTTGCGCTAAGCTTATTAATAAATAAATCAATAATATTTTAGAAGTCGCAAATCCACAATTACAATTTCCAACAACCTCTGTCATTTTAGAGTTCCGTGTCAATTTTTATGAACCAGACATAATATGGAAACCCCCAAAATTTTCTAAACTTACAAAATTCTTATATCAAAACATTATATTATTGGTTGTTGATTTTGATAGGTAGGTACTACAGAAATTTTCCTTATGAAGCATATTACTAATAATAATAAAGTATAAACTAAATGACAATACAATATATCTATCATCAAGTATCTATCATACTTGAGAGATTTCCATAACTAAAAGTTAAATTTTAATGTAACTATCCTTGATCTGCAACTTTGTTCAAACTTGCAACATATTATATGGGTGGGCACGGCTTACGTCATTTGTTCGCGAAAGTCTCCTCCGGCGGCAAATAACTTATTTTATGGTACAAATCAGTTGAAATGATCGTAAACGTAGAACCTTCTACGTAGAATTTGTAAACATAGTGTTACGTGGGTGCTCCGTTATAACTTTTTTATGACAATGAATTAACGAACGAGCCACAGCTCACAGCTCAGTTGGTAGTAACTCTGCCTGCTGCGCTGTAGGTCGTGGGTTCGATTCCCACCCAGGACAAACTGATTTGTGTACCGAATATTGATGTTTGTTCTGTGTTTGGGTGTTAATATGTATTATTACAATGTATTTCCAAAAAACTGTATATACGTATTCTATCAGTTGTCTGGTTCCCATAGTACAAGCTATGCTTAGTTTGGGGCTAGATGGCGCTGCAGAAGTTATCCGCCAATATAAAAAAAAAAAACTTTTTACGCAAACTTAATCGAAAGGTCAACATTATCTCGGAAACTATGCAACTTAATGAACGCCGCCTTAGTTTTAATGGCTATTAAAAGTAAAAGATGATTGCTCTAG
Source organism: Chesias legatella (assembly GCA_947359385.1). NCBI lineage: Eukaryota > Metazoa > Arthropoda > Insecta > Lepidoptera > Geometridae > Chesias > Chesias legatella. The sequence goes on from OX375772.1 coordinate 6,095,292, forward strand.
TCCGTTTCCACTTAAAATTTACAATTTGTAAAGGAAAATGAAATGGAGCAATCAAAACTTCAACGGAATGAGTTCGGTCAAAGGGTACAGAGTATGTTCTCTCTTTTTTAATAAGCATTTGGAACCACATCTAAGTTAGCTTTATTTTGTACGTTATGGTTTTACCGTTGGTTTATATATATCTACCTTGAGAACGCGATATTGGCAACAATTGAAATTACAGGCACATGAGACATTCCACCTTCATGTCTCACATTTACGGGCGCATACGATGCGACTTGGGTCTTGTCATACCTAATATGGGAGGACCCAAGTCGCATCGGCTGTTATGGGCCGAGGTTACCACTTAACACCAGGTGGGCCGTCGGTTCGTTCCGTAATTGTATTACATAAATAAAAAATAAATAAAATTAAAAACAATGTAACTAATATTTACATTTCTATAATTTCACTATTAGTCGTTAGGGGTTAAAAAAATAACTCAAAAAATGAAACTACATAAATAGTATTTCATACAAGTACCTAAACAGGTCATGCTTACCATTGCACGTAACATTTCGTCTTACCCAAAAGCTGAATTACAAACTAAAGTAGAAATTTTTGATAGAGCGATTAATCAAATTCATAATAATAAATAGTCTAGTAAATTAATACTTATAGCTTTATAAAAGTACCTACATCAGACCAGTTCTCAAGAAATGTCTGGTACACAAAATAATACCTGTACAATTCGTTTTTACAAAATAAATAACGATATCAAATAAGTATTTCTTGTTCTTGAATACAATTGGACAGGTTGACAGGCAGAAAATGATTTTACATCTGAATCCCAGTTCAGTCACAATAAGCAGCTTTTGAAAACCGTTATGAAACATTTTTACTGGGTGATGTTACATGCATTTTATCGGTGGCATACAGAACGATGTATTTGAGCGTGTAACAGGTGTCTAAACTGTTTCGTGATACAGATGGCTTTTCTCGTGGGGTACAATAAGTATGGTTCATCCTACTAATATATAAACGTGAAAGTTTGTATGGATGTTTGTTACTCTTTCACGCTCAAATGGCTGAATGGATTTGTATGAAATTTGGTATCAAAATAACTTATATCCTGGAATAACACATAGGGTACTTTGATCCCGGAAAAGTGCAGTGTTCCCGTGGGATTACTTATTCACCGCGGGTAACACCACGGGGCGCAGCTAGTTAAAAAGATATTAAAATTTTTGTTTTGTTTTAGGGAATTTAATGAAAAGTTTAAAACACCCCTTGCTTATATAGGACTTGCCACTAGTCAAATAGTGTAAATAAGGTGTGGTACACATAAAAAGTTAATTTTACGATTGCAGAATCATATATAGGCAATATTGCAAGAACTAGTTAGTGGTCACGATTGCTTAATAGTTTGCTACCCATTTCAGATTTCTCCGCCATTTTTCCCTCGCGTTTTCTCAGAGTTTCTCTCGATGACGCATGCTTGCGTACCATTTCATATATGATACTTATTTACTCTGCATTTAAAATATACAAGTATATTAATTGTGATCAATTGCTATGAAATCAGTAAGAGCTTCACTATTTTCTGAGAGGCTAAGCCGCCAATGTTTTAGGTACTCTACTGGGTGATGAGTTGGATCATTTGACTATCTAACATCATATCAAAGGGTCTTAATTGCTTAATTGGTTAGTTTGTATTATTATATAAATTAATAAAAATAAGTTGGTACAAGTTCTATTCTAATTGTAAACAAATAATATAAATTAGTATTTAAAATATTTAGGTCAAGGTGAATATCATTTCACAGGATCCACATTTTTAACGAATGATATACCCTGAATTACCTGCGTCACAGGTGGCACGGACAAACACAGATACACAACAATATTCGAACATTCAAGCCCCGAGACCTTAGTAAGTTTACCTGGGCTGGGATCTAACCTGGGCCTTTCTTTGCAGACATAGGAGCCACCAAATCCCGCAGGTCATCAGAAATTTAGTTTTAGGACAAACCAGTGCGCTGTGTCAGAGCTAAAAATATCATTTCCTTTTTTTTATGTTATTTCGGTTATAGAACGAGCTGACAACCCACCTGATGTTAAGTGGTAACCGCCACCCATGGACAACAACAATACCACTCAAGCCCTCTCCACCAAAGTACGAGATGACTCAAGTCTCATTGCGTTGCGTCAATCACCCCGAGACGGGGATGTTACGTCTCAAGCGCCTGCAATTTCACCGGCAACCACTCCTTTCCACCGGAACACAGCAACACGAGTGCATCACTGCCTGGCGGCGGATTACCAGGTGTGGTAATTATCATACAAAAGATGAAAAAGTTAATTTCGAAATATGCATAGGTACACGGCGCGTTTTCACACTATTTCCGACCTTGTCATATAGAGAAATCGAACTAATATATATAACGGAATGCAGAAAAACGCAATATAGTTCACCATGGAACAAACAATCGATAGCGCAAGTAATCGGATTGCATTCCCCCGACACTTGAGGAAGTGACCCCTGTACGGAACAGTGGACTCAATAAGCCTTTTCTCTTTATTTCAGCGGACAGACAACAGTGGTGCCACCTACAGCTGCACCAGCTTTTGAGATACGCAAGGTACGCATGTGTTTTATACAGTACCTGATGTAAGGTGGTAACCTCTGCCCGGCTGCACCGGCTTTTAAGGCTATGTGTTTTACACAGTACTTTTTGATGGAGTTGCCGGACAAGCAGATGGCCCACCAAGTAAAGTGGTAACTTCTGCTCATAACAAGCAATACGACTTGGGTCCTACCTAGGTAGGTAGGACAAGACCCAAGTCGCACCGTAGTGCCCGAGACGCGAAGGTGGAATAATTTATGTGCCTGTAATTTCACCAGCAACTACGCCTTTCAAACCGGAACACAGTAATGCTAAAGCATTACTGCATGATTGCGGCAGATTTGGATATGATGGCAGTACTTCCCAGCACGAACTTGGTATAAGTGCTACTGTTTCTTTTTAAACATGTAATCGTAAAAGTTGTGTCTCACATACTGGCACAAAAGTTTATTCTAAAAGCTCTCTGACGTTTATATCCTGGGTAACCTCGGTGGGTCCACCCACTGGTTTTAGTTCCATATTGCTCATGAAAACGACCGCACACATTATCCCTGGAAGCTAATAGGACAGCACGAATAATGTTGTTTTTCTTGCAGAAATATAACAAGAGATTTCTTTATTATATTAATGTTATATACGCTGTTAGTCGAAAGTGACTTTGATCAAATTGGTTTACTCCACACTGGTTCTCTGCTGAGTCGTAGGTGTCACAGCGCTAAGAATTCCATTAGCTTGACGGACCCAGTAGTTTCTTTCAAAAAATAATATTAAAAGAGAAGAGAAAAATATATTTAAAGCGTTCGTCTATACAAATAAAATAAAATTGGAGTGTCTGTTTGTAATATTAAAATTACCGCTTTTTACTAAGTGCATATGGATGTATACACGGTACATATACCAAAACAACATTTTTTTTACAATTTTTGTCTGTCTGTCTATCTATCTGTCTGTCTGTCTGTCTGTCTGTTTGTTCCGGCTAATCTCTGAAATGACTGGACCGATTTTGAAGGGACTTTCACTGGCAGATAGCTGATGTAACAAGGAGTAACTTAGGCTACTTTTCCGAGGGGTAAATAGGGGTGCGTGATAAAACCGAATTCCACGCGGACGCGGAAGTCGCGGGCAACAGCTAGTACTAAATAAATGTAAACGACCACGCATACATAAAGCGAAAATTTATTTCGAAAGACTAGGGATCGATACTAGTTGGATTTCATTTGTATTTTCCTTACGTAAGAGAATACGAGAGAACGAGGAAAAGACGATAAGCTCTGCGATATAATTGATTCGAGTAAGTGGATTCCGTCAGAAAACACAAATGTTTTTACGAGTTTATCCCCTCGTATCCTGTATTATGTAGTTATATTTGAGTAGTTACTCGTATGAAGTTATAATGACTATAATGTTCCATTGCTTTAACTGACCTCGCAGCTCAGTTGGTGAGTAACTCTGCCTTCTGAGCTGTAGGTCGTGGGTTCGTTTCCCACCCAGGACAAACATATGTGTGAGAAACATAGATGTTTATTCTGTGTCTGGGTTTTAATATGTATTATGTGTATGTATTTACAAAAAAGTATATATGTATTTTATCAGTCATCTGGTTTCCATAGTACAAGTTTGAGGCTAGATGGCGATGTGTGAAATGTCCACCAATGTTTATTTATTTATTATTACTATTGCTGTGTATAAGCCAACAAAATCATTCAACTTTTAAACAATTTAAAGTAGTGATAATGAGAGTATATTGATTAAATTGCGCATTCGGCATGTTATACAGAATGGCAACAATACGAAGCAGATGTTTTATGCTATCTACTATAATTTATTACCCAACTAAATTTATCCAAACACCTCCACGAGTATTTCGTAACAGACCTGTGTCATTTTATTAATTCTTCGAACGCCTACTACGGTGTTTCGTAATAAGGTAGTCCATTTCAGCTAAAACGTGTAACAATGAATAAACAAATAAAAATGACCGACCGGCTGAATACGGTACGTACAAATTAGTACGACAACGAAAATCTTTCATGGAAACAACGTGAAATGTTTCGTCCTGGGATTTCATGAGACTTTTACAGTTATACATTTATCTCTGTTTTACACTTTGTACTTTATTCGCAAAGGCACATTGACAGCGAATCAGCAAATTTTAGTTTTTCATATCCAACCGAATTAAAAAACTAGTCTCTTATTATTTTTGAATACGGCGGTACTGACTCCAGAGTTTCGAGTTAAATCACCACACGGGACAAATCATTCGGTCATGATCATTTGTACTATCCAAACTACGAACCGAAATATTTGTGAGTCCCAATTGAGGGCTAAAGCCTATCTGCTATCTAAAGCACCACAAATCGCACAGAACATTTAGATAATTTTATGATATTATATAATAAAGTAAACATATCAAAACCTTATAATACTAGTACGGACATAATTCAGTGCAATGCAATCTTAATAATGTTCGTTAAACTGAACTAATGTCCAATATGATACTTAAATTTTAATCTGTAAAATACAAGAATCATTCAACCAAACGACATAATAATACCAACGACAACTCTTCAACAATTTATTTACCTTAACTCAATTTAGTATCAAAATTCAAAACCATTTCCTCCGTACCTTCGCTCACGGAGGATATGAAGGTAAATACGTCACAACATCACCAAAGGTAATCTCATTCTTAAATCGAATCAGTTCACGTGCGAAAAATCCCGTCCGACAACGTATTTACGAAGCCAATGCCACAGTTCAAAATATTTATGCTGTCGCTCACCATTACCGTTTCTACTGGAGTTTTGTTATCTTTTCTATATCAACAACAGCAATGGATGCAGCTTTTATCTGTAGTGTCGCCGGTGTACTCACAGCTACACCGGTGACCGTACTGCCTGCTGAATAACTTTAGTTCCGTGGAGCATTCCTCTGGATGTGAACGCAATGTCGGTGTTTATACTCTGAGTAAAAACCTCGTGTATAATTTTATCGGGAAGTGCGAATGAAATAGTGAACATAATATATTTCTTGATTCTATAGGTTTATGATAAGCAGTGCATTTAAAAATTTAATTCTTTAAGCTTTTTGTTCAGGTTGGGAGGTAAGTTATTTTCTTAAATAACAATTTGGTGCATTTAGTCTAACAAGTTCTCTGTCTTTTATAAAAAAAAAGATTCATTGAAAATTTTGAAAATTACGTTTATTAGCCTAGTAATAAACATTTTGAAGAATTATAAAAGTACAAAATTATCTTTTTTCTCTACCATACTCAGCAAGAACAAGCTTTTCTACTAACAGTAATGATTTATTTCAATATAACAAGCTGTTACTTATAATAATAAGTAAAGAAGCTAATAATAATATAACGAATATTTTTTTGTATACTGTCACATTTCAGTTAATGTCTCCTACGACTCTAAAGGCTTACTACGGGCTAACCTTTTTCATTAAAAAACAAAATTAACTAAAATATTGGTTTGATTAGTTAATTTTTTGATCGTTATGACTTGTTTAATTTTAATTCGATTGGTTACTTGATTACATTAATTAACTTAGATTAATTAAAATTTCACAACCATAAGGTTATAATTTAAGAAATAAAAGACAGGCAAGTAATATATACCATTTCAATATTCAGTTTCACCAATTATAATTAACCAAAAGTTCAATCTAAGAATTATTAATGTTCAGTAAAACTGTGTGTTATTCCACTGTGTGTTATACTATTAAAATTCATGATTGATAAATTACAAATTCAATATGATTATACAACCCGAAAATAGGTAGATAACTAAAGAAGCTTTCAAACCCGTAGAAAAAGTATTAGTACGCCATCAACAATAAAACACTTGGTCAGAATATCTGTTCACTTTATGATTTTTCTGGTAGTCAAAGCAGTGTGCGTTCAGTACCAGAGGCTCAGAAGTAAAGCAGCTAGTACAAAACCTTACTTTAAAATTTGGTCCGCCAAATAACTTTAGTCTGATAAATATTTCCATTTCTATTAGTACCCTCGAATCATTTATTTTACTAGAGCTCCTCTAGTCGTTTAAAATATTTTTACTAGGGGATCGTTTAGTATAATTAATTAATATCTGGTTATTAATATTCATGCATCGTCGAATATTGTATGCGTAATTTCAGCTGCAAGTTCCATTTTGACTAAGTAGGAACTTGCTGCATTTGGGGTTGGTTTTGAGACATAAACTGTCATTTATTCCCAAGTTTGCAGAACTTCCAGAAGTCACTGAATTACCTCTTATATAGAATAATAAAATAACCAGTGTTCTAGACATCCTTGAGTGTACGTATCAGAATTCACTATAAAAAGAATCTAAAATCAAGACAATAAGTATTTAAATATACTAAAATCCTGATGGAAACCATACAGTCCAATGTAATCATGGTCATTTTTATGTTCAGCGGCGATGTATGTATATATGAGGAAATACATGATGACTTTTGATCGGATTTGTCATTTTATTGGAATGCAACCGGAATTCCGTGATAAGGCTTCGTCACCTCCAACTTAAGTGATTGTACCTATCTGCTCAAACAATATCCAAAACCAGTAAGTCATTCGGACTAACATAAGAGTAGGTATATCGTTATTTGAAACCAACTTTTAAAAGGGATTTATCTTAATTATAAACCTTCTAGTAATGCATAAGCTGAAATTCTCGGGCAATGATTGTTTTTTTTTATCACAACATAAACGAAAATAGTGAAATGGGCGATATTTCGAATGCTTATTGGAAAACTCGATCGTAATGGAATTATAACTGCCTGACACAGATTGTGAGCCAAAAATAATAAACATGTAGGCTGTACAAATCGGCCATTAATTGATGTTTATAGCATATCAAAATTGCAGATAGATCGCGAGCTCTCAGTTCAGGGCAAACCACATAGTTTTAATATATCCAGCCTGTTTACGAATCCTTGACGCCGCACTTTTTTTGTTCGAAGCTCTGTGCAATATGTCGTCAATAAGAAGAAAAAATAAAGCATAATTTATTGTCCTAACTGCTATTAAAACGTGATTTACAATAAAATATAAATCAAAATGAAATAGGAATCGGGAAATCGTTCTTATTTGATTTCGGGGTCGTGTCATCCGCTAGACCTATACCAGATTATACAATGAACTAATAGATTTCAAACGTCTCTGTTTTTGGGGCATCCATAAACTACGCCTGGATAAATAACAACCTAGTAAATCAGCTTAATTGACCGAAACCATAGTTTAATCTGCTACTCGTGTTACACCGAAATCGTATCAGTTTTACTCGTAATTAGGTCAGAATGACTATTTTTGGTTTTACCTGCTCCATTAAACTTTATTAAATAGTTTCCGCTGTGTGTGAACTAGGACATGTGATTTAGCTTGTCTTAATATCTAAATATTCTTCACAAATATTCTTGACCTTGTTTGAATTGCGTGACTTGTCATAGTTATTTCAGATTTACATAGGAGACACATTTTTGAATACAGTAGTTTACTATGCAAATAATCGTCGTCAAATGTGATTTTAGCTGATTCCAAGGGCGACATTGGATATAGAACTTAATATTTGAAGATGTAAAAATATCAGGTAGCAATTGTATTATTATAAAAGACATTCAGTTCATATTATATTTTCATTCACGTGGTCTGTATTTTACATTGATCTGTTGTACGTACTGTATAACTAGGCTCGGTCTCGTTTATTCCTACATCTAAATAGTACAGTCCAAAACCGCTTTTTTGGACAAGCATAGGACATTGGTTTCAATTCATGTCAAATGTTTGTGTTTCAAAGATATATGTACCTAATATATCATACAGTTTTATTAAAACAGGTGTATAACATTTTATATGCAATTTAATATAAGCAGATTAGGTATTTGTATTACCTAGATTCAGAATTATTGTCAACAAAGCTAGTTTAAGTAAATATTAATTGAGTTCGTAACCTCAATGAACTCTATCTAGGTTTGAAGTTTGGTCGGAACGTAAGAATTTGCGGGATTTTGAAAGAATTCAAAAGATGCTCATTTAAATCCTGAACAAAAGTAGTTTTACACTTAAAGATTTAAACGAGCAAGAAACAACTGACGTCCTCAAAATATTCGTGGAACAAAATTGGGAAGAAAGTGACATATTGTTTTTTGGGATTTCGCTGTTTCGCTTAATAGCGCTTGTCAAGAATCAGGACCGGTCTCCATTTAGTGGAAACAATAGAAAAACGGAGCAAAAATCTAAACTTTTATGCAAATTTTTATCATATTCAGTAATTATTCAGTAATTAAATTGTATCTTTCATATAACTTCGCTTAATTGTTTCTACTCAAGAGTTCACTAACTCCTCGAACGATTCCCATGATCGATTTGCACATCGTACCTATTCTGTGCTTTGTTGTCAGTTACACAATACTCACTGAAGAGTGAAATCGTTGGTTTACCAGCGAGCCAGTCAAAGCGAAATATTGAAGGTAAAGTAGATATTCTAAATAGTTATATTTTTCCCATTAAAAAGTCTTACTCTCGAAAAGTGACCTAAATGAATTTTCGGTTTTGGGCGTGCTGGTTGGTATGTTAAGATGATTCGATTTAACATTTTGAGAATGTTGTATTGCGCAACATACATATTAAGCATGATTTGGCAGATTCCCGCCTGGCTAGCTACCACCCCAAATAGTAAATCTGCCACCATGCACCTAACAGTGTGCTCCGATAGCCTTATTTGAAAGCCGACTCCCAATCCAGGCACAGCCATGGGCACTTAACCACAGGCGAATTTACGATGAAACGCAAGCATGAATAATACAAAAAACAACTAACAACAAACAAACATATCCAGATCATGTAAACATTAGTCGCACTGTCTCTATGGAGATCGAACTTCTTGCGTTAATTGTGACAAATAACACCACCGAGCTAACACAGCCAAATTGTACTGTTTGCTGTCGGAGCAGTTACGTACATCTTCAGACATAGCTTGTTAGCTTATATATTAAAAGCTGTACAGCAGGGTATATATCCTGCTGTACACATAAAATACTATAACTTATGGCCGCATAGCTCAGTTGGTAACCCTGCCCTCTGCGCTGTAGGTCGTGGGATCGATTCCCACCCAGGACAAACATTAATGTGACATTTGTAACATTGATGTTTGTTCTGTGTCTGGGTGTTAATATGTATTATATGTATGTATTTACAAAAAGAAAAGTATATAAGAATTATATCAGTGTCTGGTTTCCATGATACAAGCTATGCTTAGCTTACTTTGGGGCTAGATGGCGCTGTGCGAAATGTCCACCAATATTTACTATTATTATTACTGATTTAGTATTTATTACTGATAGTAAAAGTCGCATATGTGTTGAAACCCTGGCGGGTCTTTAGCCTCATGAATAGTAGATACCTCTGGATAAGGTGCAGTGAACTGTGCGCGGTGATCGCTCATATCTCATTTGTTCCGTGTTATGGATACGGGATGATGTGTTCGGGATCGCGAACCGCACAATAATGTGCTATGCAAATATATAATGCTGGTAGTATATTATATAACTTTTCAAGCTACGTAGAACATAGTTCTGTGAAACAAAAAAGACTGGTTCGTCGTGATTATAATTGAATGCACTAAAATAATATTTTTATTCGCCATAATTACTAAACCGTATTTTATGTGTGCAAAGAAATGGTCCCGTGTCGGAATTTCTCTAGCCACGGTGTTTACGAACACAAATTGAGCGAAGTGTTTTATGACGCGTGTGAAACGTAATTCAGACATTTAACATTTTTGTATAAAATATCGAGCAAGATCATAAAAATGCATAGACGGAGTAAGACTTTGCCCAGCAATGGCACATAAAATAATAAGTTAATAATTTTAAGTATTCCTCTTACCACTTTCCAAATAGTTTATTCATTCAAGTCGAAAAACAATAGATTTACTCTTTGAAATATAAACCTTCTAAAGTCGTCGAGTGTTAAATCTCTTTATAAAATATAACAGCGTTAAACACCTTCTGAAGCGCCAAGTCTTATTTAAAAAACAAGATCTTTTATGTTGGTAATTTTCATTTTTGCCGTAAAGTTTCACAATTTCCTAACAAAGAAACCAATGCATATTTCATGATTTGAGGTGGCAACTGTACTTAGACGCCGAAGATGTTTCTCGTACAAAAGGTTGAACATATTTGTATAAATATTCATACAGTTTAACGACCGCGGCTGGATTTCTTTAATTTATACATTGCAAAATACAGAACTTCGTTACTGAAAGTAGTTTGTTGATCATAAAAATGTCCCCAAAAGCAATGTTACATATAAAGAGCGTAACATATATACGAAAATTATGCTACAAATATCTGAACAATAAAATCTCTTAAGTAAATTCGTTTATCTTCACTGACCTTCTCATGCTGGGTATAAAACTTTCTTGACGCACTGGCAAGATGATGTTGGCTAGGCTTTTTCCTTATCGTAGTTATTTAATTAAAACTTTTTACCGTTTTTGTCAACAACATCACAATAAAGCTGAAACACTTGGTTTAATTTTTATACGATGATTACGGAACGTATGGCCCACCTGATGTTAAGTGTAACCTCTACCCATAACAATCAATCCAACTTGGGAGTTCCCCTACTTAGGTACGACAAGTCCAAAGTTGCATCGTATGCGCCCGGAATTCTGAGACTGAAGGTAGAATGTCTTATGTGCCTTATTGTTGCGTACATTTACGCATTAAGGCAGGCAAAGTTAGGCTTCTGAAACACTAACGAAATTTACTGCTTAGCAATGTTACCAGGTTGCAAGGTTTACCAGGGCAGAAAGCTAAAATAGAAGTTTTTTATAATCTTGTTCTTTGAAATTCATAAATTATGTAACACAGAGCCCACGTATTTTCCGGTTCTAAAAAGTTAATTACTTGCAAACAATGATTTCTCATGGAGGCTCGGATGTATAAAGTTTTAATTAAATTTGGGTTCATTATATTTTTATGTCAACCGGCAAATTACGCAAAACCTAAACAAAGAGACATCCCGGCATAATGAACAAGCACCCACGTTAAATGAATAATTCTCTACGTACTAAAATCATTCCCTAAATTTATGTTATGTATGTGTGTTTGTTTACGCTGAAACATTTTTATAGTAACAACAAATATTATGATTGAAGAGAGAGAATATAAAGTAATGACAGAACTCGCCCAGAACTAGATTAATGCTAGCAGTACTCTGTGTATAGCTAAATATGCCAGAACTGGGATTATTGTTACTGTAACGAGGACTGTATTCAGCAGTGGACTTAAGTGGGCTGATGATAAATGAGTAGGTACTACCTACGTAACAACTAAATTTAATTATGCAGGTTTACTCGGGTGCACTTTCGTCATCTGATTATAGTTAGTATAATTTGGACTCACTGCACCCAGCTCCATGTGCAGTACAATTAGTTTAAGTTATAATTTAAGATTTTTATTTTATTTGTTTTTTTTTCTCTAATATATTTATAATAATAATGATAATAATTGTAATTGTCACCAACTGAATTGTCTTCACAATCCCCAGGCCGCCGTTCTTTACAACAAAGCTTAGTAAAATGGAAGCCAATTTCACCGAACATTAAAATTTCACTAGCTTACGCCGACAGAATAGGTACTTAAACTTAAAACGTATTGATCGCAAATTCGCGTATCGTACCAAGATAATTGTAAAAGACATTCTAAATTCCTCTTCTCATAAATGTTGTGAATGGTTAAACTACTTATTATAAAATATCTTCATAGGTATATCATGAAATATGTCATAACTTTAACATTTTCAGTATCATTTATATTGATTGAAATTAGTATAGAAAACGTCAAAACATTGTGGAAGAATCCAAAGAATAAAAACTCATTTCGTACTGACACTACAGAATTGCCCTCATACCACAAAGCAAGAAAGGCTGTGTTCCGGCTCTTACAGACTAAGTCGGGTGGGCTCTAAAGAGCGAGCTTTACCAAAAGGCATTGGTCCAGGGATGAAATTCAGGGTTGAAAGGGTTTGGTTTTAGGGTTCTTCAGTTTGTGATAAAAAAAATATATTACATCTCACCTTACGAGTAGCAAATTATTTTTGTTACTACTCAGTAGTCTATACGTTGATCAGTACTTATTTTTTATTTAATTTAGGGACTTGCTATCTCTTTAGGTGATTCCGTTATCATTAAATGGTAAGTTTAAGTTTATAAAACAAGCTTTATCTAGCATCGAAGGGTTGTTGGAAAATAATTTGCAAAAATTAAGCTTGTCTTTTTACATGTGAGATATTAGATTCATTATCAGATATTTAAACTTTGTTTTATGTGTTCAGTGAATAATAAAGCGTCATTTGTGATCACGGGTATACTACATTTTCATACGTATAGTCCGTAATATAATTAAGGCATATTGAGGCTTTTTCAACTTATTCGAGACAAACATACTACTGAAGATCATTTGCAAGAAGTACCTAAACGACAAACGATATTAACTTGGCTGACGGATTTGATTAAGAGCTAATTATAATAACCTACACTTTAGCGATAATATGTATTACGAATATACTATATGATACGAGTATATCTTCATAACCAAGAAAAAACAAAATGCTTACATATTCAATTGGTAGAAACTCGCAGCACATTTTATTACTGACGACTACTACTACTATAGTATATATACTATCAAATAGATTAAATAGATTCCCTTTGCAGCAGTCTTATAACCCTGCCGGCCCTGGTTATATGTCAGTAGATGCTATTGAAATCCGCTCTTATAAAACAGGGAGTATACGCGTCTTTAGAGACCCTTACCATCTTGTATACGCCTTTATAAAAGTTTAAGTGTTCCGTGCCAAAATCAGAATATCAAGGGACGCTCATACAAAGTGGGGACAAAAGACAATATTCGAGAAGTATGCAATGACAGTGGTTTTCCCTCAACAGTGAAAAGCCAAATTGATTAATTTTATTACGGTCTGACAATTTAGTAAACACTATCTTTCCATTTTCATATTTTATCGTTCATGTAATTTTCTATATTACATTACATGATATCAGTTTCATTATTTTGTTCCAGTTGAACCATACACAGTTTACTCAGTGTTTTTTTTTTTTTTGTTTTACGTGAATATTTTTACAAACAGCGGTCTAGTAGTATCCATTCCACATAAGGCTGATGACCGAGCCTAGCATGCGTCACGGCTAATCTTAGTCGCTCGTAAAGATGCGACGTAATGCCTTGACCTCAACCTGAGTCACAGTGCTGGAATAATTACCGGCTTCTAATTATCTTAGCTATGATAGTGCTATCATAGCTAAGAAAAAATTATATTGCTCAATATAATTGCTATCGTGATTTTTTATATACTCCGCTATTGTCTTTGATTCGTTATTTGCACAGTAATCATCATTATTGCATTCCTCTCTCTTTATAGTTTCTTATTGAATTCAATACAATTTAAATTTGATTAAGTACGGTGTTTAGTGAAAATAATAATAAAATAGCAATAATGTGTAATCAAACAGAAGTTGTTACCTAAGTTAAAAATGGTAATAAAACATCCCAAATTGATACTGGAAAAACATTGATTCAGTAATTTTTTCCAAAGTTATTCATATATACGAAGATATTGTGAAGATTGGCCCATTATCATGAGTAAAGAAATCCAGAACAGCGCTCCTAATGAACATTTTGCACTGAATATCTGAATCTCTTCAACCTATGCACTGGTTGACTACGCAAGAGCTTTCCCACTTATCCAGAAAAGTGGTATTAAACTGAAGTGAACTATACAACTTTCGGTTGCTTTGCTGCTCAAACTTTAACAATAATTGAGGGCTTCTGAAACAAACAAGAAACCATATCCATCACAACTATCAGCAGTAATTCGGTTATCTATTTAAGCAATGCAAAACTTTATTGCAGACCCTTGAAATAGCTTACACCAAAGTTGCCAACTAAACTAAGATCTTACGTTAATTTATTCAAGTGAAAATATTCGCACTTGCTGATTGCATGATTGATTATGCAGGTGTTACGTGTTAGTAAAATTATAGTTTGTATTAGTTTACTCGCAATCTACGTATCTACAGCATTTGTAAACGTGTGCAAGCGGACATACTTTTAGTCAATTGGATTAGTAAGATTTGCAAACAATTTTTTTTTCCATAATATAAATTTAACTCTTTGAAAACTTTTTTATTTAAGTCTTAATACGTTGGTGGCTCAGTTGTTAGTGACGTTGGCTTATGATCTGTAGGTCGCGGGTTCGGTTGAAGAATTACCAGTACAGATGCTAGAGGTCTAGAATGAGCTCGAGTTTGCGGTGTAAGGAAAATATTATGAGGGAACTACGTGGTGATAGGGCAATTTTCCCGCTGAGTACCTCCTGAAGTTTGAAAATCTCGCCAATCACCGGACGTTGGTGGAAGCCTCACTTAAAAGTCAGTCTCCAATCCAAGCAATGCGTTTTATGTAGACAAAAAACATCTTTAGAATTTCATATTTTGGGCTATTCATAGTTTTATTCTAACACTGCAAACATCTAATAGAATGTGCCATATTTATTTGCAACAAAGAAAGATTCAACAAAGATATTAACTGTTCTGCTAAACATAGCTGTTCCACTTTCCTATCTGTCCTCGCGAGTAAAATGGGTCAAAGATTATCTGCTGTTATCGATGGATTGGTTTATCACTCTGAACATACGAAGACCCCTGTCAAAGTATGTTTGGATAGGAATATAAAAGCATTTCATATTGAATACACTCGCTGATAACACATTATTATTTTATCTGTCGGAGAATTTTATCATTGCTTAGTACTCAGCAAGAACTTGACCTCAAACGCGGGACCGAAATTGAATGACATTTATTGAGTGGCCTCATAGCTCAGTTGGTAGTAACTGTACCTTTTAAGCTGTAGGTGGCTCTTGGGGTCTGTTCCCACCCATGACTAGCACGACGACGAAAGTCTGTGACAAATATACATGTTTGTTCTGTCTGGATGTTAATATGAATTTATATGTAGATATATTTACAAAAATGGATATAAGTATTCTAAGTTACCTGGTTTCCCTAATACAAGCTACGCTTAGTCTGATGCTAGATGGCACTGTGTAGAATCAACCTAATTATTTGTGTTTTTTATATAACATGCCTTCCGAATTATAAAAGCACTAATTTTTCAATATCTCGAACAGTTTTATATAAAACAATTAAATATATAAAACAATTAAATATAAAAAACAGGTCGCGCGATTACGTTCTCTTTGTTTGCGTAGTCACCTACTAATTGCGAGAACCCATATTATAGTCGATACAGACATTCAAATAATCGCCTAATCAAACGTAAATCAGCTAAATCAAACGTAAGCCAGCGAACGCGAAGCTAGTACTGCAAAATATGCTACGGCCAAACACTCAAAACTCGCTGTTGCGCGAACATCTGAAGCGGCCCTTATAATCCACCAACGTGATTGATGACAACTTTGACCATTGCTTGCTAAATCATCGTAACAGGTTCATAAGTAGATTACGCCCACAGCTTTATTAAATAGGTAAAGTCATATGAAATTCAGTAGTGCCAAAGAGCTATTGATGTCAAAATTATTCAAGCAATTTTTTTAGACAACTAAACTTGTGCTTACCGATTTCCGCATTAGTATGTTAAGTTTAGTTGCCGGTGAAATTACAAGCACATTCCACCTTCATGTTGTGGGCTCAATACGACCGGACTCGCGCACCGAGGCTGAGTGTTCCTTACCATCACATATTTATAATTTATTTGTGTAATGTGATTATTTGAAAAAAAAATATCTTTAATTTCATTCGATATTCTTCACGCGATGTTGCCACACACTTGGCCGGTTTTTTATTAATTGATACTTTAGTTGATTAGAAATTGCACAATGTTTGCCAATGCTACGTATCGTTAACGTTGCTAATCGAAAAAGAAACTATATAGATTACCTATTTCACTGTATTAAAAAGTCAGAAGAAGCTTCAATTAGAACTCGAAGTATGAACTGGCATTCGCATCCGTATTTCGAACATTCAGTATTCCGTCCAGCACACAGGCTGCGGCCTCAATATTGATCACAAGAAACGTGACATCTCACCACAAATAAGGCATTTTCACTCGAAACTGAATTAAAATCGAAGAGGCGCGCAGAATAGTAAGTACTGATTTTCTGGTCCAATTGTTATTTTCATACATTGTTCTAGTGCACACGAACTTCGTTCCTACTTCATGTGAAACAGCTGTTAATGGTATGTTTCCTCAAACCTACCGGAAGAGGGAAAACTATGGTTTTATCGATCACTCTGAGGCATGAAGGTGGAGAGCCCCATAAGCTAATAATAATTATAACCTATTCTCAATTAAATATATTTAACCGAAACAAAAAAACTCTATCATAGTCGTCAAATTACATGACACCTAGTTAAACACTTTTATTCTTCCAAGAACTTGTACAAATAAAGTACCTATGTTCTAGGAAGTGGTAATAGCATAGTAATTAGTAACATTCCCTCCTCGGGTTATGTTATGGCCATGTCGTAACCCAAAACGTTCGGCCATTAATATTAATGCTGTCAACAGTCCAGACATTAAAAGAGACGGACACATTGCTACATTCCCATTAGGAAACTATTGCTCTATCCATCTACTATATATGCAGTGCATTCCGTTGCTAACTATCGCGATAGAACGGAGGCGTTTTGATACTATGCTTTGAAAATCTAACATACCTAAGCCTTCCTTTTCAAAAAGTACTGTTAGTCTCTTAGGGATAGGTCATGAAAGTATACTTAATCAGTTTATTTTTGTCTTGTTTCTACATTAGAAAACCCAGCGTCGAGGTAGTACTAGAAGTACCATGTTATATACAAACACATCCAGACCCTAGTAATTCATAAAAAACCTTGTTTATGAACTGTAAAACGAGTGATCTCGACAAAAATTTGAACAATCGTTAGTAAAATGCAAATGAACGAATCACTTTATGACATTTTCGTGCTCGGAATTTTAATTTGGTGTGAACAAATGACTTCAGGCAAATGACGTCACAACGGTTACTTCGCTTTACTTGCATCGCCAACGACTCACCCACGCTTAACTGAGACAGTGTTAAAAGTGTTAAATACTCGTAAATGTATTCTCTAAGGCTACACAGTCCCACTTATCATAATAAAATCCCGATTTGTCGAACTAAAAATAGGAAACTGTCTGTGTTCAAGGTTACAAAAAACTTAGTATGTCTCCTCGATTTTAAGACTGTCCCGGAATCTTAGAAACAGTCTTAAAATCGAGAAGACATCTCTCAGCCATGAGAGAGACAGTTTTTGTCAGATCTGGATGGCCGAAGGCAGAAACCATTTAGTTAAAATTTCATTCAGTCTAAGTTATTTTTATTTTTTTAGGTTGTTCTCTGATTGAGCGGATATGCGAAATTTTATTTTTAGTCCTTGAACACAAAAACAGCAAATAGGATATTGCAAATGAAAACTTCCAGACTTCCAGATGTGAAGGGGCGCATATTTTATCAGGATTTATTGCATATTGAATATTGTATTTAAAATCTTCTCATACTAAGCACTAAACATGGAGGATGGATGAAGCATCGTTAAAATAAAAACAAGCAATCACAATTGTAATTATTGAATCAAAGTCCAGTTTTAGACGTTCGCGCACGAATGATTCCAGTTTCGTGCAGCCAACGGCTTAATCACCTAATCTCATAATTAAATATCACATTATCGAAATTGCTCTAGGCACGATATAAAAACAAACGGTTTTGTTTGGTTGTAATGGAGAGCAGAAGAGAGTACTAAAATGAACTACTCAAACTACTCAGAATGAACGAAACTTAGTTTTCTTAATTATCATTCGTACATTCATTCTTCCGTCACCATTTTCAACATTTCGGGTCTTACCAAGTATTTTCTTCCTTTTAGGTCTTACAAGTTATGTAACTTGGCAAACATTAATGAGATCTTTTGTGGAATCGTACCTTTGCTCCATTCAATGACTACCTACAATGGATCAAATCAGTGCTATTGTTCCACGATCGTAGGAAAAGTTTATTTTCTTCCTAACAAAAATACTGACTCACAAAGTAACAGAAAAAGGACTAATAATTTTGTATCTTTTGGCGGGTATGGAAGACGACACGTCGCTTTGTTCTTTCCTAAGTTAATGTTTTTATTATAAATGATTTCCTGAACGATAGAAATGATTAGACGAAAATAACAACGCGTAAAATATTCCAGGTTCGTAGCTAGTAGCTCGAATATAATTACTCAGAATATCACAATAGTACACGGACAAGAGAAACCTTATGTGTTTCCATGGCGATTTCCTGGCCTCCCAAAACTTCTCATCCTGTAAATGAAAAAAGCAGACTTGAATGACGATACATTTTTGTGCAGCTGCTTAAATTTCTTTTTCTCATATATTGAAAGTCCAAAAAACCATTACTAAATGTGTCCTGGACAAATTTTGTGGCTTATGATATCTTCGTCCCTACTTCATTTACATTGTGAAAGTTAATAATAATAATATTTTCAAGATATAAACCTTACTTCCGTGTACGCGGATACGCTGCAATAACATCATTATATTGCTTATGACCCTCTGGCTCTACAAGACACACTCGTCTATAATGCCTCATCGAGCCTTGTTTTCCGTCACAAAATGTCAGCCGCGTAGAATATATTAATCGTATTAGGAAAATTATGCAGTCTATTATTCTTATGGATGTCTGAATTCTCTATAAAAGTAACTTTAACTATTATGCCATAAATAAATATGTGTGTGTTTTGCACCACACCTACTCTTTGATGGCCTTAAGAAGTTTTTTTTTTTGCAAATAAATCAATTGATTTGTCTTATATACATATAAACCATGTAAAGATAAAATAAAATTAGTTGGTTATATTAATTATTGAGTTCAAGCAGCGTTTTGATGTCAACATTGATGATTAATTTAATCAGGATAGCCATGTAGGTATGTAGAAATGAGATTGAGGTTATTTAGTACACTATGTATTCTCCTCATTTATCATATATGCATATAAACATATTTCAAAACAGTGCTTATTATAATTTTTCGGCTGTCATAATACCGACCAACCAGCTTGTTAACTAACTTCCTGCTTCCTCCTTGCTTCCCTTCCTCCTTAAGCTTAATCAACTAGCCTTCAAGAAAATGGTAAAAAGTATATATTAAGCCGGGTACTACTAATACAGTACTACGGGTACTACGGTAAATAGCGAGCCTTAATTGCTACACAATATTGTTACCTAAAATCGTAGTGTGTACGCCGTTAAGGAGCCTGCTGCGAGGATAACACGTTAGATTCGCGGCGAGCTTAAGATTGACAGTTTTTGCTGCGAATCAAAGGGTGCTCGCAGACGTCACAGAGTGACGCAGAGAGTGGTGGCACACTGCATCCTGAGAGTATTTTTTTTTTGACATGATGAGGGATTGGTTAAATTATGAAATGTTTTCTCCTGATAAACACCTACTAGAAAAATGTCTAGGACAAAAGTTAGAACAAGACACATTTGAACTGAAAGATGCCTGCTAATTCATGTGGTATCGTGGAGTTGCAGGCGAACAATGTGGGCAGGCTAGCTCGCCGTTACTGTGACAGTTAATGTGGACATAACGTACATATTAGAACAACGATATTGATTACGGTTACAGCTAGCTAGTGAGAAATCGGCTTTACAGTACGAACCATATCTCAAAGATCCTGTGACGGAATTGTTAAAGCGACAGAAAATTAATGTACATATGTAAATTGTTTAATAAATAGTAGTGTATATTTCACACTGCGCCTTTTAGCCCCTAAGTAAGCTAAGCATAGCTTGTATCATGGGAACCAGACAACTTTAATATATTTATTTTTTTGTAAATACGTACATGTAATATATTAACACCCAGACACAGCACAAATATCAATGTTCGTCACATAAATATTTGTGTTGGGTAGGAATCGAACCCACGACCTACAGCGCAGAAGGCAGGGTTACTACCAACCGACCTATTAGACAAGTCTTTTTTTTATGTAATTAGTTTTTTTTTTGCTGTCTCTTGCTACGATGGGCTGAACAATTAATATTTTTAAACAGTATTAGTCCCACAGATTCCTTCCTCCCGAACAATTTGAGACTTCCGCAAAGACACGTGCTATCGTCAAGATTATTATGGTATTGCCCAATAAAATACTGAGTACAAAGCCTCATATCGTGTCATATCGTTGATGAAGGAACCTAGATACCAGATTGTTGCAAACTCAACTGATAACCTAATTATATGTTCATCGCATCGCTCTGTTTTAAAAGTATGTGTACCACTGAATCCAAATAGGTAGACATATCTATGGATAATTCAAATATCCCACTACACTCTATCTTTTCTGGAAGAATATCCTGTTTTTGGTTTCCATTCGGTTTTTTAATGATAAAATTTTACGTTTTCATTCTCTCAAACAATGTAACTCGTACACATGTGCAAAGTTTTTAGTTTTGTTCCAATATTTAATCCGAGTGCATGCTGTCATTATCAGACATTTGTTGTGGTTAGATTTTGTTTATACTAGAACGCACTGAACCGAAAAACGTAGGAATGACTGTTAAAAATACGAACAACAACAGGTTTAAATCATTCACTTGAATCACGTTTCGTTGCAGTAAACCAGTCAACTGGAATAAGTCACTGGCACAGTTGTTACCAGTGTCAGCTGGTTACATAATAAAACTATCATTGCCATCAATGATGTCATTGATTGCCATAATCCATTGATATGAGAGGCCCGAAGACGATACATTCATTTTTTTATGTGAATAAGCTAAAGTCCGAGCAAGATGGCCTTACCTGAAGTTTTGACGCCTGCTCATAACAAAAGCAACGCGTCCTGGGGCCTTCCCCTACTTAGGTATGGGAAGACCAGGCGTTGTATTTCGCCCGTAACTTTGCAACGTGTATGTGCAATGTGACATGCCTGTAATTTTACCGGCTACCATACCTTTCTAACCGAAACACAGTAATCCCTATGCGGTATTGCTCGGGGGCAGAAATAGGGTGGTGGCACTTATTTTTCGGCAAAATTGGCACAAGTTCTACAGCCGCAAAAATATAGCGAATGAAAAAACTATAATGACGTCAAATGCGTGAAAAATTACTAGTTACCTGTGGCATTCGATTTATAGTTTTTAATTAACTTTTGTCACAGTTCGTAGGAATTTAAATCTATAAATATCGAAACGGAATAGTTAATTAGAAAAAGAAAGATAATTATTCATATTAATTTTTATATTGTTGTCATACGAGTTTACGTACCTCATGTCGAAACTTGATAACTAACTATTGAAATTAAAATGTGATGATGTTATCCTTGTGACATTTATTTCAAGTATTCAATGTAAAATTTCACTTATTACCACATAAATATGTACATTCAATGAAATATTTAATATAATTACAAAGTGGTATGTATACCTTGTTATCTAAATTGAACCTTAAACAAGTTCTTTAGTTGTTTCAAGCTTCTGATTAATTATTTATCAGAAATATAGTTTAGAAAATTTGTTGGAGTGCAGAATTTTTGGTTTCGGTTCCAAACTACGTAAAATAAAAGGATGACAGTCTACAGATTACGCTTATTCAAATCATGTCCTCGTATTGTGGGTAATACTGGGTATAAATCTGAAAAAATAAAACAAGTATTTCATTAGTTTGATGAGATTTGATCTTGCCCTGTTGTCGAAAGTTTCTTATCACCTGGGACTCCCGATATCGTTTAAGAATTATACAACAGCGAAGTAAAGTAACTTGCAAGCCAGCCTGGAGTGGCACACAGTCAACAGCCATTTAACCAGTATGTTGCAATGGTTTTATTTAAGTAACCATTGAACACCTCAAGTCATTAAGTTCTGACTGGTTTAAGACCAGTCCGTCTCCTTTTATGATGCTGTTTACACATACCGACTGATTTCTACATTGGACCTGGTTGTTTCAGTCAAGGTCCATCGTATCGTTAAACAATTTAAAGCTTCCATAAAATTTGACATTAAGTAAAGGATCGCATTACAAAATCAAGGGTTACTTTAAGAGCTTC
Source organism: Chesias legatella (assembly GCA_947359385.1). Classification (NCBI taxonomy): domain Eukaryota; kingdom Metazoa; phylum Arthropoda; class Insecta; order Lepidoptera; family Geometridae; genus Chesias; species Chesias legatella. The sequence continues at coordinate 6,118,042 of OX375772.1, forward strand.
TTTATATTTTTTGCCTGTCGTTGCACGATTTTATCCTTGGTTATTCAGCGTCTTAGGTGTTTGATTTTACTCTGATCTTCAGCCAAATAGTCAGTCTCTGTTTATTATAGAGTACAAGAGACATACAAACAGTTTAATGCATAACCCATAGTTTAGTTTACTAAGTGCTGATATAAACTTATAATGAACTGTAACATTCCACATTATTTGATGCGATGTGTAACCAGAACGCATTTCCGTAATTAACATATTTTTATTATATTTGTTAAACAAACAGAACATTCTAATTATGGATCAGCTTCTGACACGGATATCAGGTCGGTAATGTGGTACCGTTATAACTGTTATTATCCTTACGGGTTTTACAAAGTGGTTAATTAAAGCCAACTTTGTTTTCTCTTTGCAGTGAAGTGACAATGAAGTGAGCGTGAAATGCGGTGGTTCAGGAAGGGCGAGCCGCCCCGGCTGCTCGCCGTCTCTCCGGAGACCGAAACCAGATCAACTCGACGATCCAGAATAGGTAAGAGCTTATATGTTCGAAACTAGATTTAAGTTATCTCAATATTCTTACTGCAGGAAAACTTCACTTTCGACAAATATGTTTGGTTGCACGAACGCCCGTGAAAGCCCAATCTAGAATAAAGAATTCCGAATTCATTAAAAAAAATTCTAAAGGTGAGATATGTCACAAAGGACAGGATTGTCCCAGAAAGAATGCCAAGCATAAATCTTTTGGGTGGAGTTCAATCAATAACATGCGAGTGATTTGAGTACTCCGAAATTATACGTGATTTCTGAATTGGTCAGATAAATGGCTAATTCCAATTAGGACATGATCTAATATTATGCTCCTTCCTATATTACTATATATATTATATTTATTTAGGCATATTTAGGATTTCAAAAATATATTCGTTTTTTTTATTACATTGTAATCCACGTGAAGTGTCTTGAGGAACCTAAGAGTCCTCGACTTATTAAGTTAGCTCTAAACACTTACACATTATCTTTCATTAGGATTCCCTGTGTCGCAGGTGGACACAAACTTATTTACAACACAACTGTCTGAGACACGGGAACCAACGTTATGCCTTCATTCATATAAAAAATGTTTGCTCTGAGTGAGGTCGAAGCGGAGACCTTCGTTTACTTCCAACCCAGGGTTACTGGCACCTTAGTGACAAAGCAATCACTTACCATCCTTTATACCTGCTTATCGTACATAGTATGCGTTTTTGGAGGCTTTATAACACGCAGCGATTATTATTCCTCATGAAGTTTACTTGCGAGAATTCTAAGGGATAGCATTATGCCTGCCATGTTTTAGAATTCAACTGAAAATCCGCTTAGGATATTATGACTCAATTGATTCATTTTATCAACCAATTTACAAACAATAATTCTGTTAGATAGATCACGAAACATATAAACATATGCATTGTAACAAACACGCAATCGATTGAACAAATAATGACTCTGTTTGCCTAACACCAACGTCGGGTCATTACGAGAGGAAGTCTTCGCTTACTTTAGTAACACAATAATATGCAACATAACGCAACGTCCTATAACGTAATCGTGTTTTTAAGACCAAGAAAATCACCGTGAGCAACAAAACGTTGACAAATGAGGATAGCAGAATCAATTAAATACACGTTATTTTATAATAGGAATGTTTCAAACTGATACGGGTGTTCTCATAGTGTTCTCATGGTTTCTGCTGAAAACCAGCGCTGGCACACGTCAGTGTGTATCCAGCACAATGCTGAGCGAAAGCCATGTTTGCCTTGAGCTCTGGTACGCACAAAAATTTCAATCACGTAGTGTTGTGATAGTTATGTTATAACACAACTGTTATAGTTCAATTTATTGTGTAGTCGTTCGTAAGGTCAATAAAAATCTTTTCTTTCTTTCTTTCTTTCACAATTATAACGTGTTGGGCAAAGAAGTACCCACTGTGCACAAATACAAAGCGCAAAGGTTATTCATAACTCATAACAGGCTTTTTTTAAACCGTTTCATTAAAAGTTACTGACTTATTCTAACTTACTAATTGGATTCAATATTGACAATCCTACTTTTAAGGGTTCCGTAGCCAACTTCATCCACCCAAACGCAGGTCTCGCTTCTAGAATCATAATATCGCATCATTCTTAGTAGTAGTCATAGTCCCATTCAACACCTTCATCAGATTATCAGGTAGAGCCACCGGAAAATATAAATTAATGAATATAAATAATTAAATATATAAAATTAATGAGGCATTTCAATAATAATTAATTAAATTCCTCACTCATACGGAGGCCAAGATAAATTCTTGGAGAAGCCCATGACTATTACGGTATTCGTATCGTCAAGCAAAACAGAAAACACTGAAAACACATCTTTGGATCGAACCGGAATCACATCAAATAAACCCTATTCGCCACTAAGGGTGTATTTTCTCGCTTCTACCATTCCTCATTCATAAAGCTACAAGCCGAGGTCCACACAAGGGCACTCGCTTGGAGTCGTTGATAAAATTTTACCGGTTGAGAGCCTCTGGTCTCACGAAAAAGCCAGCTTTAGCCGGGCTAAAGCTGTCAAGGCCATCTGAGGCCAACAACTTCTTGACCATTCAGAAAAAAGTTTCTGATAATAAGTGGTATTTAGCTAAAAGTAGTAAGAGAAATAAATAGTATTATAAAGTCTTTGAAGACTTGTTTTGTATTATCATATACATTATAGTAATAATATCCAATACATAATTTACTATATATTGGATACTGTATTTAGGATTTTAGGACAGTCGTACAATCACCTTAGGGAATACGATAAAGCTTGATATTGACTATCGTTGCGTTTAAGTTTCGCCTAGTTTTTAACGCTAATATTTCATGGAAATTTACGTTGACCGTGCATTCCACAAGTTAGCCCAACATACGAGCACAACATTTCGGCCTTGCGAGCTTTTTTTGGCACCCAGAGCTTATATATTATATATACCTTACCGTAAAATGAGTTGCATCTCTATATATTTTATGATGCTGACGTTTAATTGGTGTGGCACTAGTCTTTATTATTACATCCATCATCGTTGGTTAAGCTTTAATTTAACAATGAATGTTTATTCCGTAGTCTGATTTTTCGAACTGTACGTGGCGCTACACACATTTGGCCAGTTTCTTATTCTGTCTGAATCATATTTTAAACATTTTGTTACTATTCGCTAATATCTTGGCATCCTAGGTGGTTTGAGTAGGTCAGTGGCATATTAGACTAACATTTCATCCATTTCTATTCTAATTTGTTCTTGACTAAACTTTTCTCATAATAGCCGGCATTTCTTCCCAACGTAGTCCTTTTCAACCAGGCATTTTCATTTTTTCAAGTTGTTAGACCTTTCTCTATGTGAAGCATTCACAGATAATCGTAATCGTGATATTTTGACGATAGTAAATACAAATATGTTAATTTGTGTGTTATTCATTTCTGGTACACCCTGTGGGTGGAGTAGTGTATAATAGGTACTCGTTTGATTAGCACACGTTTGTAAACTCAACTCACACGCACTGCATAATGTAAACTGTCACTGATTTAAACAGTAAGTCAATTTATGCAATGTTTATGCTAATTAGTTACGCAACTGAGAGAGTGAAAAAGAATACAAGATAAGGCTGAATACATTCAAAGGTTCGATTCGAACTGCAGACACTAAAAGCTGAGTTTAGCTAGAAACTAAGTTAATGTACAAATCTTATGCATATTCCATCTGTGGCTATCTGTGCGAACTCTGTGACTGATTATGAAGACAGTTCTTTGTTATTTAATCGCAGCTAATTGTTATAACACGATAACTGGTTCCATTGTTACCTTAAGTAGTTTCTTATATTTTATTTATTACCTAAATTTTTGTAGATTATATAGCATTTTATTCACAAAAAAAAGATCAATAAATGGATGCTTATTTACTGTTAATAGTAGCTTAATTACGATTGTATTTATTCCAATTTTTCCGTTAGATGTTCCTTTTTTCTTTTTTTTTCGTACCGAGTTGATAAAGTGTCCACTTGAAGCTAATCCCGGTTTTCTAAAATATAAATATAATTAAAAATGTATTTAGATGAAACATGTAGTAACTATGATTTTAAATGAATATGGCTGACCAAATATGGCATTAAATTCTTGTATTTATTTTTTATAATGATAATATAAACACAATTAGACTATTACAATAAAACGGTGTGGTAAATGGTAAAGCAACGCTCCCATAAAAAAGGTATAATTACTCATTTTTGTTGTTTACAAATGATATAATTTTGTTTGTTTGTTTTTTTAATATGTAATCAAATTTACAATTATAGTGTATCTATCTATGGTTTATATAGGTATATAAATCATCCATACTATAGTATCCACAGTTCTCCGAATTAACTAACGAGACTGCTTCGAACGAACGTTTGGTTAGCACATAAGTGTATATAGTGTATATCGTCACATTAGGAAGCGTACACGATACGAGATACACGTCACACGATACATACTCGACAGCAGACGTCACACACGGGAAATCAAGCCCGTACTAAGGGAAACCTCACTTTCCCTGGGGTAACATAATACCATGAATATGTATCGACGAATCTGTTGACAGAGCCGGCTATCTAGAGAAACCTAGTAGCCATCAAATTGTAGGAAGTGAACGTAGCGTGTAATTATGCTGCGATTTATTTAAAATATCTGTAAGTCATTTTGTATTTTCGATCTTATTCATTAAACCTTATAATCATAAAGATTTTTTGTGTTTTCAGATATGTCACCGGTCCGCTACCCGAACAGAAAGAGTAGCGGCAGCTCGGTGGAAACAAACTTCTACAATCTAAGCGATCAGATAATAATCGTGGAGAAGTCTCCACATCGGCAAACGGGCGCCGAGACCCCCGGCACTCGGCGCATTTCACTGCAGAACGGACCGACCTCACCACAGGATCATTACAGTACCACTCGCAAGAACCGCGGTGGCTCACTAGAGAAAGAATACATGGTGTATCGGGAAAAGCGAAATCCGTTGCTCGATAAAGTTAAGAACACTAAATTATCATGCTTTAAATCTAACGGTACTTTACGACATGACGACGCGGCTTCTACCTCCGGTAGTGATTGCAGCGGCTTCGGACATGCAGAGGACATTAACTGTCGCTATGCAAGCAACTACCACGACTCACACATTGAATTTGAGAATCATAACCCCTGGGTAAAAATGCCCACTTACGATGATGAAGTCTTTTTTCCTAAGAGTGTCAATAGTCCTGTTGAAAATCCGTGTAAGGAGGTTAAATCCTTTATTGGTCGAGGCACAAGATGCTACAGCTCTGGCTCGGAATGCGATCGGTATTACTCAGCACCCAAAGCTGGCTCCAAGCTTTCAAAATCTAGTGATCAAATTTTCAATGATGACTACGAAGCTTACGATGATGACACACCGATCACAGTGAAATCTCAAAAAAAGACTGATAAGTTAAAAACAAAAGATGGTAAAGATTCAATTGGACCTAGTTCCTGCCTCTCGGCAAAAATACGTGCGATGTCAGATCGATATCTCAAATCATCAACCAACAAATTTATATCAAAACTGTATAAACAAAATGAAAATGAGGATGTTGTAGATGGCATTGTAGATAACACACTTGTACTAAAACCTCCTAACCTGGCAATTAAAAGTCGGAAGAAAAGAGGCGGTGTCAAAGCAAAACTGAGAAGCTTCTCGTATGGCACACTACCTGGCTTGGATGAGTTCCAAAAAACTTCTGTGTTCCACGATGACGTATACCAAGCCTCTTATGATGATGAAAATATTCTAATACAAGACTGTGAAGACGCAGATTCTGGTATTCTAGTCAATGAGTCGGCTGCTTCGTCAATTTTCGAAAGCGATAGAATCTCATCACGCTGTGAAAGTTCCGCCTCACAGGCAAATAATCTAGTGCCATGTCACGGTAGAAGTGTGTCCGGTGACCAGAGCTACATGAAAGCCAGGACTTCCGGCAGGATGAGCAGGGAACGCAAGGATTGTCCGAAGCCGAAACCTAGAAATACCCAAAGAGCTTTATCCTTGGATCGTAAAGAGATCCTCAGGCGTATGCCAAAGAATAATAGCGATTATGATGAGCCTCAGTACCTACAACTGACTGAGAAACAGAGAATGAGACAAAGGGACGTCACTCTAGGGGATTCTGGCATCCCTCCAATTCCACCTTGCAGGAGACCTACAAGAAGCGCCAAACAAGATAAATCAGAATTCAAAGTTGTCAAAATAATAAAGAGAAACCCTGCAGAAGAACTAGGAATATTTATTGCCAAAACAAAACTCACTGACGAAGGCCATATCGGCTATTTGGTAGCACATGTTGTACCTGGAGGTTTAGCTGAAAAGTAAGATATATTTTATTTAAATATTTATGAAAGGCTACTCTTGATTCAAATGAGCAATTTATATTTAAATCCTAAGTAACAATATTTACTGATATACCTAAGTCTAATATATGAGGGCTTGGTGAGTAAAGACTTGATTTCTAGAGATCCCTTTGAAACATCTTAAAATTATCATATGTAAGTAAGAAATAATACTTAATACATTTTGTAGCTAAAAAAAAGGATTGGGTTGCAAAGATAAAGGTTCTACGGCATTTAAAACACATTCTGACATAGTTAATTATGTTGGATTCTTGATGTATTACATACTATGAAGTACATTTTCTACCTAGAGCAATGATCAGTAGTACAATTTTTTTTTCATCCATCCAGAGCGTCTACATCGGACAAGTAGTCACAGTACACAGACAATAATAGACAAGTACTAATATAGTTTTCTTTTCAGAGAAGGTACGTTGCGGATTGGTGACGAATTACTTAACGTAAATGGTAGACGACTTCGTGATCTTACTATGTCTGAAGCTAAAGAAGCCCTAAAATCTGGTACATCCGAGATCGATATCGTTATCTGCCGGCAACGGAAACCAGCGCCCGATCCGAGACAAAGAAGTGGAATATTGATGCGAGAAAGTTCAGTAGACTATGAGAATGCTATAATACTAGGAAAGGAAAAGCGCGCTGATAAATATGACGTCAAAATAGATCGTCGCCGGGCGCAGGATGAGACTGCGTGTAATCGCGACGCGCTATCAGCGGCGGACGAGGCGGGCGACGCGCCGGCCACGCACTCACACTTCCTGAAGGGGCACAACGCGAGCTACAGCAGCATGAACAACAAGCTGCTGCGCCGGCAGGTGGTCAGCTACGGCGGCAACAAAGAACAACTCACGTTCAGTTGCGCCGCAGACGTCAACGTGGACGCGCCACAACCGAACGAACGGACTAAAGATAGTGAGAGTGATGTGCAAACACCGAACGCGGCTAATTTCTGCACGCTCCCCCGAAGACCGCGAGCACCGACGCACACCTACCATACGGTTACTTTTGAGAAAGGACACGGGAAGAAACCTCTTGGCTTCACCATTGTCGGAGGACGCGATTCGCCGCGGGGCCCGCTTGGCATTTTTATCAAAAGCATCCTACCTCAAGGGCAGGCAGTCGACGATGGAAGACTTAAAGCAGGTATATACTATAGACTTATATAGTGAGTAGAATCGTGCGCCGCCGAACATAAATCATAACATTGAGGAATGCAATTTGATAAGGGCATGCGGCCGCATTGTGGCTCGTTGTAACATAATAACAAAGAGCGTAATAATTGTCTTCGGCTATTGTCACCGGAAAGGGCAACGCACCTGATATGAATTCATGTTAAACTAATTTATTGTTTACAAAGACGATTAATTGAATAAATCATTATTGGATTATAAGATAATGTTATCACGTGTAAATAGGTGGAATGTTAAACGTTTGGGACTGGCCATAATTATCGTCAATTGATATTAATTAGCTGTAATGAGTGACTTTATTATAAATGAACCACATCATTTATAATGGTCAAAACATACACACGCTCTACGTTAAAAGTAGGTACTCTCAGTGTAAATAAATCTAGCCTTAAAATTTATACAAGTGTATATCTTAAAAGCAATTTTTTTCTGAATGTTTAATGATTACTATATAGACTATACACACTGTTACCTTTGCTATCAATCCGACGTTGTTTAACATTGATTAACTATTTATAATCACGATATAACGTGGCCTGATATAATTTTTGACAACAATTTTGATATCTAGCTAGAGGCCGCTTTTCTCTGTGTGCGCACCGAGATTATAGTATCAAATTCTTTTCCCACATGAGTTATTACACTAATATTTATTCTACTGAATCATCCCTAAATGCACAAAAAGCCAAGATATGTTGTATTAACACGATCATACAAATAAGTCCGGGAAGGTTAAAGACAAGAACAGTTTTATAAAAATTTTGTGTGAATTACTGAATTATTTTTTGCTGCTTTTGTAATGTTTTCAGGCGACGAGGTGCTCGCAGTAAACGGGCAGGCGTGCCATGAACTAGCGCACATCGAAGCGTTGGCTCTCTTCAAGGCCGTTCGCAGCGGACCCATCGAACTTAGGGTCTGCAGACGAGTGAAAAGTTCACAGTAAGTTTATTTCACGTTTACCTGATTTGGTATAATGAGCTAAATTGCTCTGTGAGTCCGAGTAAAGTAAATATTATTATGTTATTGAACTATGTGCCCAATGGACATTGTAACTTTCTTGCGCTTGGACCAAGCGATTGCGAAGCAGGAGTGTCAGCCACGCGGTAGTAAATCTATGAAATGTTAGCGCCTGCTTCGCGTTCTGATCCTATACCTAATACTTGACGCAAAGATTAACAAGGTCGTAACTTATAGTCGTAGGCAGACTACAGTTGCATCAGGATATAAGATTTAATTGTTCGTCTTATTGTTTGGCATAAGGGCAGATTCAACGTAGGCAGTATTGTAGGCAAATAGGTAAATATTAAACTTAACTCATGGCGTATAAAAATATATAAACACCTATTTACCATGACATGACGTTCTCAACAGATTATAGTCTTTATTTTTTCAAAAGGTTAATTAATTTCAGTAGGAAACTGTTTTCCTGTAATGGAAATTTGGCTCGGGAGCCCAATTAGAATTCATAGATGCTTTCAAATGTTTAGTTTTAGGTTTATAGGAATCATGATCTTGTGACCAAAATTATCTAAATTTCCCAAATGAGCCATAATTGTGTTTTTATCTTTTTTCAGATCTACCAAAGCTAAATCATGCACGGACCTTCTAAACGACGACGAGTAATTCGTAAAATTAGTGTAAGACCTATAATGCATGCTTTGTCAATTAAAATGAATTATGTTACTAAAAGCATTAATTTTAAAAACTTTTAAATACTATTATATATGCAATGAAACAAACTATTAAACAATTCTAAAATTAAATTGAATTTGTATACTGCTATAAAATAGCCGTTAATGTTATAGGTTTTGTTGATGACACATAAATTATATAGGATCTTTGAAATGTATAACAAACTTTTATTGCAAGTATGATACTTTACTTATGGTACTTTTTTACCCGAGTCTGCAAGCCCCTTGCATTCTACTCATTCTAGTAGCAAAGCGCGTGGTACTGTAAAAATCATGCTTCCACTTCCAACGTTTTAGAGTACCGCAACTATACACGACTGCCCCGAAAGTCAACTGTGATCTCTTCTTAGGCATGGTAAAAGAAACGATATTCTTGACTATGAGTTATAAATTATGTTGGTTCATTTCTGCCAATCACTTATAATTTATTGGCTGAGATTTAAAGCCTACAGATTTACAATCATTTCATTATGTTTCAAATAATGTAGTGTTTCGAAACAGAAATTATTTAACAAATTCTACCTATAACTATACGTACCTAAATGAAGTTGAGAAAAAGTTTAAAAACCATTTGCGACATTTATTTATTTATTATATAATATTTAAGTGGGCTTACAGTTAAATCCAAGGTGCCGAAAGGTTACTTATTATAAACATTATTAATTAACAGGTAGATGCGAAAACAAGATTTAAATGTAATGAAAATGAATTAGAATTAATGTTAGCTGTAAATAGATACATTTTTTTATTTTTAATCATGACACATGGTGACTTTTAACATAAAGGGCCTTACGTGTGACACTGCTTTTTGACACAACACCGCGCGTTGCATCCGATGCGACATTAGTTTACATTCCCCATGCAACTTTATACACGACCAGAACATTGTCTGCAACGTGTTGTGTTGTGTTGCTCCGTGTCGCAACGCAACGTACTGCAAGGGACCTACAGTTTCCTATTATTTGACTTGTGAATTATATTTTGTACACTCAGAATTATATGTTGTCACACAATTTTAAATTATTATTATTATTAAAGATAAAGTAAGAAAATTGACGGTATTCGTATTTTTAGTGGTCTGTACCAAATTGTGAAAATATTAACTTGGATACACAAAATCATCCTCTTGGATGCCGAAAACGGATTTCATTACTTACAAATGTTTACCCTGGTCAGGACTCAAATCTGATACTCCGGCTTCGCACGTAGGCTTACTAAATAAATAACTTAGCTACAGAGTTTTCTTGGACTGGAGCTCATATAAAATTAAAAAGGTTGAATACAATAGTATATTTCTTATTTAAAAAATGCTTACTTACTACTATACTTCTCTACTATACTTACGTAGGTTTGCAAATATTCACGCACTATTTATTTGTATTTCGAGAGCAACACAATTTAATATCTGCTATTTAGAGTGTACATAAAAAGCAACTAAATAAATTACTGTGCCATTACTGATTTAAAACCTCGCCAAATGTCTAATAAGGACGAGGTGTCTCTGTTGTGTTGCCCGGTGACCACACCTGTCACATGAAAAGAAATGAATGAAAATTTATTGCAATACTGATGAAATGACGGTTTTTATTAAATAAATAACACCATACAAATTAATAAGATCTATTTCAATATGTAAGAAATAATACAGAATAATATTAGAGTAAACATTAAAGGTTCGATATATTCATTTGAAAAAACTCACAAATTAACCACATAAATTTTCCCTTAAGAGCTCATTTCTTAATTTCACCCAAAATTTGTTTCGTTCAATATCTGTCAGAAGAAAATATTTTTTTATAACATTTAAGGATACAATGTAAAAACTCTGAAGAACATTTATCGGTTCCCACGTTTTTATAACCGATACTAGTTTGACAGAAATTGAACTTCAGAGTAACGCCAGAGATGAACTAGAGAGCTTGCCTCATTCTATTTAGTAACTATAACTAAAACAATAATCGATTCGAACCTGTACCTGACATTTTTCTATAGCTCAAGTTTAGAGAATACATAAACTCCCAAATATAGTTAAATCTGATATTTCTGGTTAGTGTTGGAAGAGTAATTTCTAACAATACCTATATATTTTAGTGATGTGTAATTTAAATGTATATAATTACTTCTTAATTTTAAAAATCAAATACGTTTCTGTCTTATAGAAAGTTTTTCCACCATACTAGAGGGAACACAATATATTATAACACTATATTATTAATCTTGTATTCTGAAGACAAGAATAACTTATGTAACTTTTCAAGCAATGATCTGTCTTCTGTGATAGTTTTTAGTGTATTGTTCTATAGATCTAGGTGTGTAGCTTGTTAAAACTAATTATGTAAAAAAATATGTAATGTTGAAAATAAATTTAGAAATGTAACGCCATTTATGATATAAATGGATATAGTTCAATTTTAAAGAAATTTCTGGACTGCTAAAACAACAAAACATACCACTCACAAAATGGGCCTAGTAAAAATTTCTTCTTAACTCAAAATTCATTTTGATTAAATCCTCTCGTGTTTTAATAAGTAATATTTTGATTAAATTAGCTGTATTATATAAAAAATACAGAAATATTCGCCTATACATTGTTTTTATTCCCACGATTGTTATTGATCTCAATTGTAAAATGCAAAAACACTGGGTTTCTTGTAGGTTTCGTATGAATATGCTCAAGTTTTTGTTATGTTGTATTTTTTTGTGTGCTCATCTTGTCAGTTGGAAAGCAACGATGAGGTTATTATAGGCACGCTAACCCAGAAGATACCTATTAATATTTTTTTAGAACATCTTATACCTATGCTTATTTTTATAGAGTACTTATCTACATATCAATCGTATTATTGAACTGATTCATTTATTGTTCTTCAATATAATAATTTAGACATTTTATCCTTTCGTCTCATTTCTTTCAATTTTGGAGGATTCCCACTCTTAATAACATATCCGATTTGCTTCAATTTAAGTAGAAATGTCAGCAATTTTGTTGATGTGAAGTAAAGTTTGTTCTGCTTGTCGAGTTATTCATTATCAAATGAGAGAAACTGTTAGCTGCTTTGAGTTTACGACTTGTAACGTCTGAGTTCGTACAGAGGGAAGGGGGAGTGCCGAAGCGCGCCTTTACGCTTTCTGTAAAAAAGATATATTATGTAGGTATGTTAAAACAACTTCACTGATTAATGAAAAAAGTGCGAATTTCATTCCATGGTTCATGGCAATCTACTGACTATTGACATTTATAATTATTATATGGTTTATCAAGAACATAATCAGAAAACAAGATTATAATAATAACAATTTTAGCATTTAAGAAGTTAACCTATTGTTCGAACATGTCAAACCAATGACAATCGGGCTAGTTGTTCATGACGTGATGTTAAAATCAGTGCTACCATTGGCTAAGTAAATTGTTCCCATACACCTCTCCTCGACGCACGTATTTTTAGACGCCATTACACATTTATTTGATTGAAACACGCATAATTTGTTTCAAATTATTAAAAAAATCACTCTAAAATCCCAGTAATAAGGCACACGTTAAACGCTCAATTGCCTGCATACCTAAGCAGCTACACCTATTTTGTTATTTTCGTGTTGATCCATCGTTTAAGCCACGTCATCTTGAAACGCTTACAAATGCTGCAAATCCAGCTACGTCACATTTGAATATTCTTTGCAGATTAATTATATCCACATACGCTCAAAAGTAGAACTTCTTCATACTCTACTGCTTAAGAGTCAAAAAGTAGTTCAACGTACTTAAGACATTAATTACTACTAGGTACTAAAATACAGAAAATGCGTTCAACGTTTTCTTTTAATCACTAGGTGGCGCTTTTCCCCTAAGAAGCGACATCTACTGATTTGCAATGAAACTTTATTACTGAAATGGGGTTTTACACGAGGGCAAAAAGCAGAGATAGCTATCTCTAAAGCAGTGTAAATATGCGTGCTCTCTCTGTTCATAGGTAGCGCTGAAACGGCCACATTTGGTTTCATAAAATTGTGGCAGCACAAACTATTTAACCTCAAAAGAAGTAGGTACTCCATTTTGAATAATACCTGTTTGGAAGCTAAAAATATCATTTTTAAATTAAGATTGGTCCTCGTACAAAGCAGGAAACTGATAATTTAAAGAAGTAGTCAACTATACCACTGACTAAGCCGGCTGAACTAATAAACAAAACTAAATTTATTATCCACATTATATTGCCTTTAAATAAAATAAAATCACAATCTCCTCTATTTCCTTGGATAAGTAATTATGTAGGTACCGCATTTTATATTCCTACCTATTGCATATCACTAATTGATATCTTTCAATCGGTCTCACTAAATAATTTCCTATCCGCTTCCCTGTTTCACAGGCTAAACGTCACCTTAGTGTTTACTCACTTTTATTTAACTATGTGAAACTTTCCCTGGTTTGTAAACAATAGACAGTAGCGTGCGCTGATATCTCGTCAATGCTTATGAATAGTCGAGGAGATTCTTTCTACTAAAATACCGTACTGAAAAACAAGGAATTAAAAATAAAAAGCTTATGTGAAAGGAAATATTTGCATATTTTACAGTTTTTTTTTTATTTCATTTATCCACACCTCTTCACACATTACTTCTTACTTATAATAATATACTTTCACATCAGAAAACATGTAAAAATTCATAAATATATTTCACTGTACAAATTAGAACCTTCGTATATTTGTTAGGTATAATGATAGCGTCAAAATAAATTGTAACTGTCCAGCGTCCCTGTGTCCATATGTTAAAACTGCGTCCTCCAGAACGGGTACCTAATGCTATAAATAAAGTTTACACACTCATAATTCCGCAGTGAACTGCCTGATTCGTACGTACATAGGTGACAAGAACATAAACTTGCAAGAGGCAAAAACTAACTTTATTCTCATTACAAAAAATGTTTGTCTTAGGACTCGAACGCGGAGCTCCTCCATTTGCATGTTCTTTTTATCTTTTGTCTTACTTATCATTGGAGAAGATGTCACAGCTCATCATAGGTTTTAAAGACGCTCTGATCTTTCAAAAAGAGATACAGTGTTACTTTCATTAGAACCAAATAAGTGAGTAAAAGTATCTCTAGAAGTATTAAACACAGAGGTAAGTATCTATCCAAGTTTATGCCTTTAGCTCCTTGACTTAAAGGGACGGAAGCGAAACGACGGGTTGGCGTGACGATGTCAATCTTTACTGACTCCTGTGTTAGAAACTTCCTTTCCTGTAATAAGAACTTAGGAAGATTGAGAAAACTACCAAACTTGTGGCAATTTTAATGAATGCTCGATATCACGATACGCGTCAAGAACATTTCAGGTTATAATGTTTGGAAAAACGACAGGTTTATTTTTCATATAACCAGCGGAGTTCGCCATAGTTATCTTGTTAAACTATTCTAGTATTCATGTTCCATTATTCAAACCTAGCGTTGCGTAGCGCAACCATCGGCTACAGTACAGCGGGTAGAGATAGACCTTGACAACGAAGGAAACGTACTCGTAGTAAAACCTATACCAATAATTCAGAAAAATTTGGTCTTAGACCGGAGACGATCGATTGCAATTTATTTATGGTTACATATTATTTCTTTCACTGCACTAAAGAAGATGTAATTTAAATTACTATTTCGATTTCTTTAAACATTTAAAAATCTCTCCGGTTTAATAACACACACAGAAGCACGTGTCGTTGACACCCATTCATTAGCCTTATCATGTAAACAAAGCTCCATTTCCTGCTGATAAGGAGTAAAATGACAAGATAATCTGCCTCCTGCAGTTAAATAAATATTATGCAACTTGACCGTAAGATGATAAGATATCAGGTATCTTAGAGTTAATAATGTCTGTACGATATACTTTCATCATTCACACATAGTTGTGATAAGGGCACTTAGGTTTTAGGGAGATGCTCAGAGAAAATTTAATCAGCGTTGTTTACCCGAAGTTACCTACCACGCGTTACCTTCGGACCCCGCGTACGAAGATAGACTTATTATCATGATAACGATAATACATACCTACTCTCAATGACGTGAATAAATGTGTTAGTGAAATATATTCTTTTTTTTTTCAAATGGTTAGTACATAAAAATCCAGTTTCACGTTCGATCATAAAGATCCATTTTGCCTCGACTCCTTGCAAGCCTGCTTTTTTTCAGTGATGTCAGGAAATAACATTTGTCACATACGAATAAAAACAACGAATAAAACGTTTAATTTTTAAACGCAAATCTAGCTGAAAGTTACGCCATACAATTTATCTACTGATACTAGTTAGAGAGGACCTAGTTTGAAGCAATTCCTAGGCACTTCAGGTTCAGGTACCAAAACTTGGCACGAGTCGTCTTAGCGGCCCATTAAAGCGATGCGCGGCTACTCTCGAGTCGACCTAGTTGTTTATTGTGCACAGAATTTGCTGTCCATTGCATTGCATAGCTTTACTTGTATTTTTTATGTTACAAGTAACGGAACGAGTTATAATAATACTATACTGTACAGTAGTACTATGTAAACATTCTTTATGTATTAGTCGAAACAAAAGAGATAACCTACAATAAAGTATACCAACTAGGTTTACGCATTTATGCCAATATTTCGTTACATATACACAACAACAAAGACTATGGTTGAAAGTTCACCGTATATTCACTTGGCAAATGGAACATAAATCAAACCCTCTATCTTAGCGAAGTTTGGGAAAAACCTTTTTGTTCCGAAGTGTGCTGAAAGGAACAAACTGCCAACTTGTGATCAGATTAAGTGAACATTTATTTTCGTTTCTAAGTTTAGGAAGAACGCTTTTATAGCCAACGCTTTGTGCCGCAAATAACAGAAGTTCTGGAACATGTACATCAGATCCAGTCAGGAGTAGGTACATTTAATTACCAAATGATATATTAAAACTTCTAAATTACAACCAAACACAGGTAAGTATAAGTAGGTATATAACTTTGTAATAACGGCATCAATTAAGTAGCATACTTTTTGTGTACACGTCGGTACTTTGATTGATATCCTGGACGGGGAATGACGTTATGTCATTACGACGGGAAGACGCTAGGATTACTTGAGTATGTACACCGTGTGAGTGCACGCAGCAACTTAGGGCTCTCCCAGACATTGCACTGAGTAACACGGTAAAGTTGTCACAATTACATTTTAATGAAGGGTTTTGAATATTT
Source organism: Chesias legatella (assembly GCA_947359385.1). Taxonomy (NCBI): domain Eukaryota; kingdom Metazoa; phylum Arthropoda; class Insecta; order Lepidoptera; family Geometridae; genus Chesias; species Chesias legatella. Next base: position 6,134,571 of record OX375772.1, read on the forward strand.
GACCCTTTTTTATAATGAAACTATTTCCTTGACATTGATTCGGTATTTTCGTCTCTTTTCGGGAGCGAAATGTCAATAAAGTAACAAAGTAATAGATAATAATAATAATAATAAACTTATTCAAATAAAACATGGTAAATATAAAAAAAAAAAACTTATTTAGACATGTATCACTGCTGAAGAAGTTTTGAACTTAAGAACTGACTGGCAGTTGGGTCACCTATAAAAATGCGTTTATTGTTGTGCATGATATGTATCAATTAATGATATATTTAACGTTGTGAAATACCGTCGTTAATGAGGCACATCACCGTCTCCGTCTGAAATCCAGAGCTGCGCCAATATTTCGTTATCTTTAATGTTGGTAACAGAATATTGCTGATATGGATTTGACATAGATTATGACTACATTTACTTGCTTATAGTGCATATAATATATGCTTATTCTTTTGTTTGCTGTACATATTGATAACCTAACCTAATTATTTATATGTATCGTGCTATCCTTACTGTTCTGTTAATTTTTGTTTACTGCTCCATAACTTAAGAGGTTTGTTTATAAGTATGTTGACTAAGTGCAAATTATGCATTTAGGACAAATTTATTTAGTTTTGAAGATGAACTAGCAAGCGGTATTGATTTCATTTTTAAATGGTTTATGTATAAGCCCGACTTTGAAGCATAGGATTAAATTTACTGTCGAGTCTAGTCATGTCTTTATACGTCAATAGCCTGACTATAGGGATTAATAAAAACAACAATTAGGATGCAGTAAGTTGAGGATAATTCCCAGCTATTTCGTGTTTTCAGCCAGTTCTCAATAAATGCGATGTAATTTATAAACTTAAAGCAAACCGTGTCCGGTAGGTAATTGTATGGATCGCCGGCTGTTGCCTAGGGCTATATTGTATTTTAGAATGCAAAAATCGTGTGCATTTCGTTTACTGTAAAATCAAGAAATCAGGTTGAGGAAGAGCGTTCAATGCTTATTTTTATTAGATATTATATACCAGTAGGTATAGGTACATTCTCTTCAGATCTTTGAATATATAATTTAATTTTATGCTAAGGAATATGGGTCCTATTCCTTTCGTTCTATGTTCACATTATAGAAAATCCATCCATGCAGCCCTGATCCTTCAAACGGTCTAGTAATTATTGAAAGTAATGGATTTCATAACAACAATCTTGCTGCAAATATTCGCAGCGATCATTTCTTACCATCGCTAATGCATGGGGGGAGGGGGAGGCTCCAGGAAATTGTATCGCATTAGTAGGACATTAGCCGTTATATTAAAGGGACATTATTATTCGCATTCCCCCACGTTATGACCTTCCTAATGTACTTAAATCTTATGAATATATTATAAGAGATTTGATTTGGTGGTTGATAAAACTGTAATAGGAATTAATAAGAGTGACTGTTAATATTGGTGTTATTATTTAGAATGACTTGTTTGAAATTTGAAAATGGGTATATTACCTAATAGTGGAGATTAAAGTCTGTCTGCATCACTTTGAAATTTTTAGCGTAGATTTAGATCTTGGATCAGATAGGGTACTTACTAATACTTATAACTTTCTATAATAATAAAAACTACACTTTTACGACTATTTTCCTGTCGTACGGGATTTTTGCCGGACACCCAAGGCCCTTACACTAATTTGTGGAGAAGCTTTCTTCTTGGCCTTGGCCGGCAATCGCAAGTGGCGTATATGTTTTCTTATGATTTTAATTACCTACTGTTTTTTTTTTATGTAAGTTACTGAACTCAGTGCTGATGGCCCACCTGGTGTGAAGCGGTAGGCCTGACCATAAAAAAAAACAATATGTCTTGGTTACTTAGGTATGGGAAGACACGAATCATATAAATTAGAAGTAGGTAACTACCATCTTACCACAACGCACAGACCTAAAACAAATTTTCAAACATATTTTTTTCCATGCTCATATTGTACCTCCTTGCACTTAAGTCGGTTGCTCCAACCAGAAGCAAGCAGAATGTTCAATAGTGAACATGGCGGCATCCTGACAGTATAACTCCGAAATTAAATTCCTACTTGAACTACTTTCTAGTCACTGGGTCAAATAGGTATAGCTCATCCGGAACGTGTGGGGTGAGTCGAGGTTAGCCTCGTCTCACTATTGTGAGCACCCGGCCTTGAATCCAAATCGGGTTTATTCAAGTAATTAATGAAAAACGTGAAATGACTCAGCGGGACTACTTTTTTGGTAGTGTGTTTTGAAGGTGATCATAATGCGTTACGCTCGTAATATACTTAATGTTATTTGCTTACTTAACAAGATTTGTAAAATAACGATTTCAGAATTTCTGTCCAATTAAGGATCATTATTTTTTTATAGTTTATGAAAACCCAAATATATGTGTACAAGAGCTTTTTATATTATTATTTTTATATTATATATTACTATAACTCACCGAGTTTTTTTTACATTGCCGATACAAAAAACATTTAACTTAAAATTTGTCTTAGTTTTCATTCTACTAGAAATAGATTCCCTTACTGCAAGGAAAACAAAATATACACACCAATTCAGAAACTATGTTACAGTTATTGCTCCTTTAAAGTGGATTGGATAGGGTCAATCGATTTTGCAAATCCCCTATCGAAAATTGGCACATTGACCCGAATACCCACGGATGTACGGTCGTAATGTTGAGAATAATAATCATGGAGAAGCAAATACTTTGTTGTCAGTAAGCTATGTTGCGTTGTGAAGTCTAGAATTACTTATTAGTAAGACGAGTAAACTGAAATTTGCGTGCCTGTGTCTTATAGAAAACACGAAAAAATTAAAAACTTATTATTATTTTGCCAAATTATTCTCTGAATTTATTTTACATCCCTACTTTCAATTCCAAGATCCCTGATTCAAACTTACGCGTGCGTTAATGAGTTTTTATGTCGAAAAATTTATAAGAGCACTCTGATTAAAAAGAAGCTGGAAAAGAGTGACATATGTGCTCTCCGGATTTGGTTGAATATTAATGTTTTATTTATTAAAGCAGACACTGATTAAATCCTACGCTTTTCACTGCATTACAAAATCAAAAGTAATTGATCCGTGAAGCCAGCACACTTGCAATACTGCGAACTGCACATGCCAATTGCGAAGAATCAGACTTCGAAAAGAGGCTACCGTAATTGCCACGTCATTACTTCATTGATGTGATGTATGAGTATGATAAATAAATGGAATTTAACTCAGTTAGGAACTAGCGGTTCATGGTAATTTCAGAGCATTCTCAGTCGCAGTTCGATTCCCAATAGACCCAATTTGTATTTTCTAGTTATGGGTATAGGTTACCATTTAACACCGGGTGGGCCATCTGCTCGTTCTATAATCTAATCATATGAAAAAATTTGGTTATTGTAATTCTTAGACGAAAGATAATATGGAATGTTCTATGAATTATGAAGAGAAGTAGCTAAGGTCTTATTACATCTAGAAAAAAATATTATTTTTCATGTTTTCTTTAATAGACTCAGTTCTTTTGTATTATGTATAAAAGTCATATGTTTGAATTGCCATCACTCCTAGTCGCAAATTCATAGAGAGGCATATCAATTTGTGAGCAACCTTCAGATCAACGGTCACGAGGAACACTAGAATATGATCGGGCATTGCACAGTCCAACAAAGTTCATCTAAAGGTCGAATCCTTGTTAAGAAATCCAAAAGCCCTTTCCAATCTAGATAAATATGACTGGAAGATCTCGGTTGCATTGTGATTCGAACAACCAATTATTGAGATTCAAATGTTGCATCTCAAAATAAAGGTAAAAAAGGTTAAAAACCCCGAGGGACCCACAGATTAAAAAATGAATTTGCGCAAATCGTCGTGAGGAAATCGATATTTTAAGAACCAGTAATTTTAACTTGTGTCAAAGTAATGAAATAAGCTTCTTTAAAACGCATTTTAATCCTTAAACACGCCACTGGTTTGAGAGTCCCTGACAAGAGCAGTTGCAAATCTGCAAATGTTTGTTTCGAATCTAGGTACCTGCTTCTTGTACTAAGACCACGGAAAATTAAGTACCTACTTCATACAATACGACTCACTACTTCGCTTGTCTGTACGCTAAACAAGAACGAACGAACGAAACGTCTTGTTTAATTCACTGGCCTCGCAGCACAGTTGGTTAGTAAGTCTGGCTTCTGAACTGTAGGTCGTGTGTTCGATTCCCACCCATGACAAACATTTGTGTAACGAGCGCTGATGTTTGTTCTGTGTGGGTGTTAAAAGGTATTTATTTATATGTATTCATTTACAAAAAAGTATATATGTATTCTATCAGTCATCTGGTTCCCTTAGTACAAGCTATGCTTAGTTAGGGGCTAGATGGCGATGTGTGAAATGTCTACCAATATTTATTTCTTATTTATTAGTCTTGGTACACACTTCATTAGAAAATATTTAACTTTTTTTAAGAAATTGTGAGTACCAGTTCCGACGCGCGGCTGGAGTAACTCTATGAGTGCGATGACATCATGTGTCCATAACGCTTTTTTTTTACGCTCGATTTTGACGCAGCACGGAGGTCCTAGGGAGAATGGAGACTGAAATCTGGACAGCGAATGGCATCTGCGGGTCGCGCTCGCCTCTCACCCGATCTCGAAACCAAATGTCATCGTTGCACTCGTGAATGAGACCTTTACTCACTTCGCATTGATCTTTACAACAAGATGAATTTGCGCTGGTGCTGTATAATTTATAAGGATTGTTCACAATTTAGCGCATTGTTGTGACTAGTTGTTTTGATAATGCGTGAGAACCAACGAATTTTGCCTCGTTTTACATCTATGAATAAATATTGGTGGACATTACACACAGCGTCATCTAGCCCCAAACTAAGCTAAGCACAGCTTGTACTATGGGAACCAGATGACTGTTAGAATACTTATATACTTTTTTTGTAAATACATACATATAAATACATATTAACACAGACACAAAACAAACATGTATGTTCGTTACACAAATCTTTGTCCTAGGTAGGAATTGAACCCACGACCTACGGGGAATTAGTTTTATTAGAAAAGCCGATGTCAAAGTTGACATATCGGCTTTTCTAATAACACTAATATATAAAGGCGAAAGTTTGTATGTATGTGTGCAGGTTTTTTACTCCTTCACGGACAAACGGTTGAAGTTTTAATGTATATCCCAAACGCAATCAGTAAATTAATGAAATTAATTAAAACAAAAATTGTATTTATATTATTATAATTTTCAGTAGCTTTTGGAAACTTATTCATTTATTTTGGTCACCACTATTGTTCAAAGTAACAAATCGCTTACTACTGGAACTGTGACACTTCCTTACTTTGTTCCCTATTGTCTTCGTGACAATACGTTTCACCACTACTATTGATTCGCCGGATAAACAAGTTATTTTGGGTCAAGAACTCGCTCGCTAAGTGTAAACACGATCAGTAACGAATAATTGCCTTTCAAAACATTTTAAAGGGTACCTTTTAGATACAGTGCTATAGTATAGATCCTGTAGCTATACACTAAGCTCAGAGAATAGTACGGTCGCAACCTATGCAGTTTTATATTACTAGCGCAGTTTTGAGAAAATGAAAAAATATTACACTGAATCAAAATGCTTTATGCTGCCCTAATAAGTTATTTTGTGAAATGAAATTTATACGTATAATGACAATAATTTCCGAAATTTTGGCTCTGGTATTTCCGCAAAACAAACGTCTCCACATCTCCACATAGTAGATTTTGTGTGCTTCACAATGTGTATATAAATTTTATTTAATTAGGCGCATAAATATAATTGAGGGCTTTATGAGAGAAATGTTACAGAATAAAATAAGTTGACCAATGAAAGGAATAAAGGCTAATGTCCTGTCGTGGCCAGTTATGTGGGGGAAGATGAAAATAACTACTGAAATAGGTTAAAATCAAGGAAAATACTTCCTCTCACAGATTACGACTCAACTTCCTTATACAGCCTCGACAAATACCCATAATCCTGACATAGATAGGCTGTTTAAGCTGTAAGCTGGTAATGAAAGCCACTAATGAAACTAGCTTTTCGTTTCGCTATTCAGTTCGGAAATAATTTACTTGAATGACCATTACATTATAATTAGTTGAGTACATTATAAAATGTCACAGGCTTACATCCACTACGCCTATACTAACCGATCGAACGTCGCTAAATATCGCGTACGTTCACCTTGCTCAGCCTATGTTCTATCGCTCTATTGTGTGCAGTAAATCCGAAACAACCACCTCGTATGATGAACACAGATAGAAACCGTAGAAATTATTATTTACTAAAGTCAATAATGGTAACAATAATTAGTATCGTGGCATTCAATTAAAACAAAACGGTGGTACTTGCTTTTCTCATTGAGTTCTATGAAAAAATAACTATGATTATGCGTTTGGTTTTCTGTTTGGCACCGATAATGCTGTTTTATCTTCATTCGTTTGGTATGAGCACATCACATTAGGAACGCGACAGTGCACCCCGGGAATGCGACGCAACTTGTGCAGTCAGATATGTTGATACCATAAACAGATGTAGTTTATTTTCGGCTGTCCCTACTTCATAGCGCGTTTACGAGCAAGCCCACAGGAAGATATTATAAATAAAATAACATTAACAGCTCGTTCATATTATGCATAAGCGGAAATATATATATAAATATTTTGATATGCGTTTATAATTCTGAAAAAAGGAAAATAGATTTAGACTAATAACTCTAGGGATTGGAAATCAATTTGTATGGCCGAATGTTAAACGTTAGACGTGGATTGTAGATTAAAGTAGATTGTATCTAATTCACTCAAGCTAAAACAGAAGAGAGAAAATTAAGATTGGTGAAGAGCACTGGCAATGGCAGGGCATTTTTAGCCATATTTCCGCGTAAATGTTGTTAACCTAAACACATTTTTCTTCTTATAAAAATGGAAAGAGAAATGGCTTATGAATGCAAATACTTTATTCGCGTCGCGGCTCCTGGCTTTATGTTTACATTTTCAATAACAAGACAAGCCATGCATTTCTGAATATTTGATACACAAATATTTTTAACGGAAAAACGAAATTAACCTCCGAACAATGTTATTTTAAATGGTTTAATACGAATAATAATACCATAATTTCCAATTATGGTGACATCGTGTTTAATACGAAAATGGCTTTATGACTGGTAACTGTCGTCCCCAGGGCACGGGTATTATGATATTAGTCGGTAGAATGCTTCCCTTCACAATATTTTATACCAGTTTTTGTAAGGTTATGAAGATTATTAACCACATTATTTGTGTCGCCACTGAACATATTTTTTCCGTGTTTGACTCCGCGCTTTGACTAGATATTTATAACCTACTTAAAAAGGAGTACCTACATATTTGTCTATATGTAATTTTTTATTGAATTTTTTCTTTATATATTATTTCTGCATTTTATACGGTTTTATTGTACATGTTTAGAAAACCTAATAGAGCTATGACTTGGCGACAGACCCAGCTACCAACCATTATTTAATATAACACATAATTTTTTTTTGTGTTATATTATATAAATTATTTCTGATTCTGATACGTTGTTATTGACTAAACACGTATAAAGTTGCCTATGTTTACCGAATATAATATATTATAACATCTTCATTCTCGCCTTGTTTTTGTAGCTTATTGCAAATCCATTTTCCAGTTTCCATCAGAAGCAACCAATCGGTTTTATCAAAGTTTTCCACTCTATAGCATAATGTAATAGTCTACTGTGCAGATAAATTAGCTTATGCCTCCAAAATTCCTTGGAACCCAAAATTTTATCAATAATGCTTCCTTTTGGTATTGTGGAAACGGAGACCATTTTTTTTTTAAGATCGGTAGGCTCCCCATTTCAAGATTTATTTTTATTTTATTTTATTTTTTGTTCCATGAAATTGTTTGGGAAAACGCGCATTTTTAGACTACAAATATTTGCTGCAAGCACAACAACGCAGTATATTGAGCAAATACTTATTGTACAAAAAAAAAATTCTTTTGAATAAAGGCTTGTGTTACGTGCTGTGCTACACATACCCATTTTTTTAACGTTGTTTACCATTAAACGACTAACTGATATTCATGTAATGGTCATTCAGTATGCTATGAAGTTTCGAAATCACATGCGGCTTGGGCCATAAACTTTTACGGTATCGTGTTACTTATGAAAATCATGATACAATTTATATATTACATATTACTTTGAAATGAAAGGACAGAACTAAACAAAAAAGCTTACTTACAGTAGCAGACAAAACGCCGTCAATCTCTGTGACATTACAGGCACGAGACCTCTCAAAGTCACGGGCGCAGTACGATGACTTGGGTCTTGTCACACGTACGTAGAGGAGAGAGGAGAACCAAGTCTTATTGCTTTATTAAGGTCAGAGGTTACCTACCGGTTAACATTACGTAGGTCAGCTGCTCGTTGAGACTTATTAATATGTAATAAATGGTAATATTTCATACGAATTAATTCCATAGTATCAACACTGGCATGACACTATCAGACAGGTTTCATTAATGTTTTTTGAAGTATTGTGATGCCCATGCTACATGGCTAGATGACAAATTTTTCCAAACGATTGGCGTGAAACATGGCTGTCTACATCTAATGCCCTAATGCCCTGCTCATCTCATTGATGAAATATTATTTCTTACTTTATAAAATAAAAATCAAAACGACGCCTAATATTCGCTTTTGGTTTTAAAATTTGAATTTTCAATTATCCACCTCTGTATCTTTTGTGTGTTGTTTTTATCATTGTCTGATATTTTCTTTGTTATAAGAAAACACTGCGGATTAAACGAGATGCAAAAGCAGTGTATAAGGTATCCGCAGAGTAAACAGCCACTCCCTAGTTTGTTCCCGGGTAAGATAAAGGCGTATATCGGTGTTAATGTCTTGACAGCGATGCCACAGTGCAGCGGAGATGTAGTGCTACATTTATAAAACTAGATAACAAGATTGTTTAATAATTCTTGGTGGCGATGCTGGCTTTGGCTTCGTAACTATAGTTTTTTGCCTAAACCTACCTATGTCATATTGTATTAAAATTACTTCCAGATTGGGTGGTACTAAAATCTCGATATCTCGATCTGGGGATTTTAAAGGTTGATGTTAAGGATTATGAATTATGGATTTACGAATTAACGTCGGTGTATGGAAAAGAGATTTCAAAATTATTTCGCTCATGATTTATCATACATTTCCATCACACATTTAAGTTATTTAAAAGTGCGATAGACTTTTTATGAAATAATCTTATTACACTGATATAAGATTGTACTATGAGCATTAAGGCTGCGGAAGGCAGGCGAATGAAGATCAACGGCCGGTTTTATGCCCCCCCGTAATTGATGACACCTGATCCCTCCTTTTATATCCTGAAGGAATATTACGGTATTATTTACTGTACAACGAGACTTTACTATGTTCGGATTATGACTGAAACATTTTATGACACGAGTTAGGCGCATTTAAGTGTTCTATAGCCTATTACATGAAAATCAGATATGGAGCCACAAAAAGTTCTTCTGTTCTTTCTGTTTGAGGAGTTACCATTTTTTGTCTTTTTATTATAATATCTCTACTACAGAAGTACTAAATTTTCCTTTATAACAATTTTGGTACAGTATAATCTTAGCAAATTGTAGTGAATTTCATTTACAACATTCTCTTTTAAAGGATCCAGTTGGCTAATTTCAAATATAACCAAAAAGTTCGTAATTAGTGTTAAGTTTTACAAAGTGAACGGTCTGCTTGGCGGCACCCGACCTAGCGGACGGCGGCTGGGTCTGGAGTCTAACCCGAGGACAGGGTAACATCAGGACTTGAAAAGACGTTGTATGAACCTTTCTGACGTGGCTTGATCTGGTTACTGTTATGATTAATATACTCGTATATTCTTAGTATACCCGTTGGCTCAATTTGTAGTAAATTCTGCAAAGCCAAAGTTCCCGAGATTGATCTCCGTCAGCATAAACTTTGTTATCAGTTCTCGGATATTTCTGTATCCATGTGTGTCTATGCTATTTGCGACGTAGAAAATATTAGTAAAGTGTTAAGTAAGTTCTAGTCACAAAAAAAAGTTATTTTATAATTTCATAAGTATAGAAAAAGGTAAATATTTGACCGATTTTCATTTATTGTAAGATCAAATGATTATTATGAGCCATTCGCAAATTTTCATTATCTCATCTGGATTCTATAGGTATGTCTGCTCCGAGCGTCGACTGCAAGTAATACTTAGAATGTACCGAAAATATTCATGTCCAGATGTTATAATATTTTGGGTCGACAGTCGAGACGGATCGATGCTGCACCAGTCGTCAGCGCTAGTGAGTAGGATATCCACGAATACGAAATGAAGTCATTGAATACTTAGATTTTTTTATATTTATTTGGATGTTAATTTTCTATACCGATATTGTATAAGTGTATCAAAATTCCGTTTGATCACAATCTTAAAACTTAGTGACTTTCATTCGTTAACGTAAAATTTGATACAGGTAACACTAAACTGACCTATTTAAATTATAAAATTAAGCGTTGCATTTCAAAACGGAGACATAAATATGTAAAACGGAGACATAAATATGTATTAGGTAGTAATACATATTTATGTCTCCGTCAAATATGGCACTGGCATCTCCGAGGATGCAAATGTCGATAGGCGACGGTAACCACTTAACATCAGGTGGGGGGCCATCTACTTGTTTGGCTACAATCACATAAAAATACCATAAAGAGACCACTCAAAGGCGTTAAATCACTGGCTATCTAATCTAAGGACAACTTAGGTTTGGGAAACTCATTACGTTACAGACGTACAGTTCTTTTTTGTTACTTATCCAAAAATTTATTCAAACATTACGGTCACCCTGAGCAATATTTGCCTGACTCTTTATTCTCCTGAATACGTATGAATTTCAGTACTGGAGAGACCTCTCCTGAATTTGAAACTTTTGAGAAGAAAACTATAAGTTGAATGCTCTCGAGTTGATTGACTTTAAATATGGAAAACACAGAAAGAATTTTGAACGGTTTGGTAAAATAAACCACACGTATCGGTGAAATTACAGGTACTTGAAACATTCCACCTTCACATCTCAAAGCTACGGGTGCAATACAGTTGGACTTGGGTCTCCCCATACCTAAGTAGCGGAAGACACAAGACGTTCTGCTTTTGTTATATCCAGTGCAGGTGGGCCATTTTACTCGTATCGTCACTTATTCGCATAAAAACAGTGTTGCAAAAAGATATATCCAGCAAATACCTACCTACCGTAAGTACGCGTTCCCAAATAAGCTTTTCCCTTAGTTGCCTAGTCGTACTGCACATTTGTAAGCGTACAGCTTCTATTCCAGAAGATGTACGCAGGTCTTATCTATATATATATTTATATAATTTTTATAGAGATATTACTTAATTTTGTTGTACTAATAATACCACAACAATCAAATTGCATACGCGTTAGAACACCCCAAAGTAATCAATAGTCTTGTAAACTTGAGCCGGAAAAGCCGGAGCGGACCAAATCGGATCAGTTACGAAAATTCAAAAATCAAAACTTGAGAAAATGGTTCCTGAGCAATAACTTAATTAAGAAGTCGCGTGATTTCATAATATTATTTCATGAAGCCAAGCTTCGATTTGAGCAGACGGCCTTTTGATTCAGTAAAAATAAGTATATAAAGAGAATTTTCTTTGAAAAATTTCTTTGACTATTTTAATGAACCTATTTAGGTACATAACTAGTAACAGTACCTACTATATTAAATCTTTTTTATACGATTATAGATACGAGTGATTTCAGTAATTGGTGTGGAGTACTGACGCCGGACCATTTGAAACGGTCATTTTGAATCCACTCACTTTATTGATCTCGTTGAGTCTGGTCATCCAGTGGACTGGATTATTTATTTGTTTGTCTTCGGATGTAATTACACTGGCTCACGAAGCTGCTAAGGTGCGCCGGCCAGATCCCGTCCAACTAGTCTCGTTAATATTAATCTGATTAAAATAATGCCAATATCGAGTTATGTATATTGCTACGAAGATTGGGAATTAACAAAGATGGATTGAGAGAAATGTAAATTTATTGAACAACGACCATCTATTTGACTTATTCATGGCTTTCTTATCGCCTACTATAAAAACGGTTGAAAAGAGCTAAAAATCAAAACTAATCGAGTGTAGAGGACATCTACAGATTTATAAACAATAGCAGGATATCCATATATAGTCCAAAAATATTTCGTCGTGTAAATAGGCCGAGGAATATGGAGTTGAGCCAAATTTCTAAATTACAGCCAGGCACGAAATAGTTGTATTTTTATTTCCATGCATTGATCTGTAAATAATTACAGATCAATGCATGCGAATCATCTTGAATGGAAAACACTAGCACCTTTTCTGCACTTGTATTTTAGGTATGTTCCGTAATAGGTACTCCCATAATTACTAAACTAAATACTAACTAAATTGTAAAAAGGACCAAGGATAAAGGAATCCCGCCTTTAGGGGTATCTTGGCTTTCTTTCCCATGGAGGTTCGGTCAGGGTTTGAAAAGGCACCAGATTTAGCTGTATGTACGCATGACCTTATTAATTAATCTTATAGTAACTGATATTTCCAAGCTATTTCTAATTCAACTGAAATAAAATGTACACTTTGACTTAGTAATATTCTATTAAATTATTCTTACTACGTCTACTAAAATGTGTAATGGATTTTAATCCATTTAGTTTTGTGAATTAACTATTAATATATAAGTAACAGTGAAACAGGTCTGCAGCATATAAAGTTGTAGAAAGCGTTGAATAGATTCAGGATCGGTAGAATGCATGTTTTATTAAGTTCTAAGTTGAATATTCGCCAATAAATAGCAAGCGGGTATGTCCACGTGTCGGTACTTTACGACACTCCCATTAGATAGTCATTTCAATATCTCGGTACTTTACGATACACTCATTAGATGGCCATTGCAATATCTCATTCTTTGGTATTGAGTGGTACCCAAAGACTAGTTTACTAGTAGTATTTAGTGATAATGCCGCCCATTGTGTGCCTAATATTTTAATGAATTTTTTATTAATTTTTTGTAAAATGTTTTTGTGTTGTATACAATAAAGAGTTAATCTATCTATCTATCAAAGACGAGGGAGAGAAGTAAATAGTATTTTTAACGATTTACTAAAGAAAAAAATAACATAGTTTTGTTGTAACTCCACATCATGAATAAAATAAAATACATCTACTACCTAGTTAGTACTTTTATTATTCAAAACTATATGTAATTAGGTAAAAATTACTTAATATTTGATTGCCATGTAGTGAACATTAAAGTTATATTACGCTATAAAAATCCGTGAATATCAAAGATATGTATGTAAATTAATTGTGAAAGTATAAGAAATACTTTTGTGAACAATACAAAACATTTAGTGTTTTGGTATTAATTTATATTAGCAGACGAATATAACCAAATAAAACTTAAAAAAAAAATATTATGTAGAAGCTACGCATAAAGTTATATTAATCTTTAGATTAAAATCTACCTACTGTTGCTGGTGGTATGATAGATAGATGGGTTTGCTAAGATGTTTAGAGCATGTAGAGAGGATGAATGAATTACGAAAAACCTCGGCGTACTTCTAAACTGGTCTAAATAGACCAAATCGGTCATGTTTTGGAAAACGGTCAGGTCAAGAGCACCCTAAACAGTTTTAATAGTTTAATAGTTTTAAGAGTGGAGGAAGCGAAGGATGTATGTCTTGTAAGAACCGTAGCAGGAGGAAAACAGGGCGTATGTATTTACTCTCGCTTCCCGAGAGTAGTTCTGTCTCCCTGCAATACGAACGTTTAAAGCCTATGTAAACCAAAATCCTGATAGTATGGAAACACGAGCCTTTCTGTGATTTAAGTGTGTGGAAGAATAGAACATAAACTTGTAGCAGGTGGCACATCCATCGTAGTCTTTGGCTCCATCCTGTCTTTATTTAATTCCTTTTAAAAACTTTCAATGCAAAGCGCGGGCTAATATGCACTTACTCACAATTTATAGCGTACTTCTGAATAGTGATACATAAATAAAGACACTTGTAATGTTTGCTTGTAAGTACAGGACTTTAAAAGCTCGTTACTGTCCCTAAATAAATTGGTTTAGCAACTAAAGAGTAGAATAACTATGAGGAAACAGTGTTTTCATAATGTAGAAGTTACAAGTATAGTAATAGCTCTAAAACTGGAAATTTATTTGATGAACTCATGGTAAACGTATTCTTGAGTGCTTCCTCTTGATTACGATGGAACTAGAAAAGTTGGTATCAAAAAGAAAGAGTAGTTTATGATGGCATCAAGCTAAAACTATTTTCCATTTGTGTGTTCTAACTTCCGCTATCGTATTCCTTGTTTCCTCTTGTCATCAAACTCGGTTAGTATAAAAGTTTAATCAGTGTTTGTTCTGATAAACCAGAAAAGTTTGGCTTTATACGTGGCATCATCAGAACGAAAGTCGTAAAAACTCGCCTCTTGCATTTGTGTTGTTGGTTTCTTTCTTTTTATATAAGTCGTGAAGGGCAGATTTTTGTATTAAAATGGAATCAATTCTTAGTTAAAAACTAACGAATTTATTTTCAATTTCAAATAAAAATCGTCGTCTATTTTGTGGACAAAGCCTGAACATATGTTTATTTTTATTTGAAGCACTTAAACATTTAATGTTTTTTTAATTATCCATTAACATTTTACATCATCCAATTCTGACGCAATCTAAGAACAGGTACAAATCTAATGGTGCATTTATACTTCCGTCCCTCATGGATTTCATATCTTCACGAATCTAAGCGTAATCGATTGATCCTCTTCTCTCTTTGCTCGTGCAAAACTTCGCGTCCTTTCACGTAGGCACCAATTGTCTACGCTATGGATCGTTGTTGATACTGCACGAGTCACGCATTTATAGAGGTACTATCGTAAGTTGAACAGACAATTTCGGGGTTAGACTATAATCTAACCACACCATATTATTTATGCTCAATTTCGACATATAAATAAAAATTAATAAATATTTGTATACATTTCACACAGCGCCATCTAGCCCCAAAGTAAAACTAAGCATAGCTTCTAATCATAAGAACCAGACAACTGATATAATACTTATACGTATACTTTTTTGTAAATATATAGATGTAATACATATCAACACCCAGACACAGAACAAACATATTAGTCACACAAATGTTTGTCCTGGGTGGGAATCGAGCCCACGACTTACAGCGCAGAAGGGTTACTACACTATCAACTGAGCTGTAAGGCCACATATGAAACTATCAATTGCTAGCCTGCCTAAGGTATAATAAAATGACAAATTAAATCATGACTGATTTCACGAATATTATTACGTTTAATATATTATACTAAACGATGATCATGAATGATTTGATATTAGCTATCTATGTGTACCTAGTCGAGTTTTCCTATTCCAATTCGTCAATAACGTTGTATTGGTCTAATGGTAATATGCTCTACAATCATTTCTTGATATGTTTTGTAACACTGAGAGTAAATTGACTTAACGCCGGTGTGGCATAAACATAGCACAGCTGCGCGCGCGTCATTTATCATTTATCGCCTTATTCCCGTGTATATAAAGATGAATTTATGCCAGCAACTTCTGTCAGACGTTACTGAAATAGACGCAAAATGCAAAACCAGAGGTTCATCATCCTCGCAGCTATTCCGAATATGTTTACGAGAAATAACTTTGTATAAAGACAGGGATGACGTTTTATCTTAATATTTAAATGAACTGTACGTAATGGTTTGTTATGAGGTTCTCATTACTATACTATACTTTTATTCATAAAACCTTATTAGATGTCAATAAACTAATAAAATTTATAAAAAAATAACAACATTATACAATACATATACATGATATATAACATATACCTACAATAATAACATTATATGTCAAATGCTGGAGGCATTCTACAGTTCAGGTAACGTAGGATAATATAAATACATAGGTAATATATATAATTTTCGTATTATAATTCCAATCGTAGAACATTTTATTTTTATTAGTCAACCCGTCTACAAATTTAGAGCATAGCGTCTGGTTAATTAATTGCATTTTTACAAGTTATATTACTACTTATACAGTAGGCTGACAAGTTATTCATTCTATGTTTTTATTTCTTTTCCATGTTCACGTTTAAATATATATACTTACACAGGATTTAATGTCAGATTTTATGGTTTTATTTATTCTAACGTTTTCTATTGGTAATTTTATTAAGTAAAAATCAAATGGATATATTATGCTTATTTGTTTATTCTGTAGCACTGTTCAATAATAACTCTTAAAGCCAGCCTTAATCTCCGTCTAACGTAGACGTTATCATGCCAAAAACGCCAACATAAACTTCAATTTGAGATCCTGGGATTTATTTTGGACTCTGTTGAGAATACTTGTCAGTTTTTTACTTCATTAAGGCTAAAGTTTGTAAACTAGCTAATATTACTCTTAGCTATCCCTCATGGGTAGATAGATAGATAGATAGATATACTCTTTATTGTGCATAATTTAGGTAGATGTAACACTTAGGTACAAATTAACAAGGATCAGCCATTTGGGTGTAGTATCAATCAATATCTTTATTTTTAATCATCACAGCCTCGTTCATTATAAAGTAATGGATTGTAGGAATGTGCAAAACATGATAAAGCAGTAAAAACAAAAAAAAATATCATTCTTATCATTGAATCTTCACAACGGTAATAGTTGTGATTTACATTTTGTACATTCACGATTTAATTAAAATTATTTAACTGTTTGCAGTCGAGATTTTAATTTAATAAGTAAGTAAAGTAAGTAGATGGGCAGAATAAGTAAATTATGACATTAAGCCACAAATTTTCATAACAAACAAGGAAAAGCAGGAATACTTGCAGATGGCATTTTTTGCAGCCAAATCCATAGAGTAATAAAATAGAATTGGCACTTCCACTTAAGTGTACTGTTCACAAGTAGGTACTCGGGTAAATGGAAGCTATTCATACGCAAAAGGAAGGCAGAGGAAGCGAGCAAAACGTGATATCCGGAGAGCCGGGCACAAAATCAATCGGAAGTGGCTCCCACGTGGCTTCGTATACAGAATATGCTGCCGATTCTGCCATAAGGTATAATAAGGTATCTAAACTTAAATTTAACGCAATATTTCAGAACAAATAGGTACCTACACCTTATGAAGCAAAATAACCAATGAGTTATCAGAGTTTGAGACTACTTAAGTTGAATAAAATTACAAACTTTTTTAAGCCCTTTAATGATTTAGTTTTAATTTATCTTTATTATGTACACGTCATACCTTTATAAAATCGCCGCTCTTGCCTCAAAGGTTTGCTGGAAGACAACTCTTTTTAGGGTTAAGCTCGCCTTTGTACATGTATCACTTATGACTTTTTTGTATTATATTTTTGTGTACTTTAAAGAATAAAGACGAAAGAACTTAATAAATATATATCGAGGGTTAGTTCAATTATATTTATATTTTCGAGTAACACAACTAAATTCGAGTTTACTATACAGGGCGGGCATCCGGAAATAATTCAACTGGCATGCTGTTTGAAATTCTCTTCAATCCAACTGTTTCAACATTCACCGTTCTTGAGTTATGTTCTCAGAAGATTTATGCGTTCCTAAACTTTTGAGTACATTAGTGAATTTTGTTGAGTTATATTTATACTACGCAATCTCTTTTGATTAGATGTATATCTTGGAATTTTGAAGCCTACTAAATATGATAAAAAGGAACTAAAAAGATCAAGTCTGCTTGAAAATAATAAATATTTTTAATTTCGATATCAACGAATGGTGGATAAAGTAACTCGTTCAGTTAATATCTCTCTCTAGATTTGGATATAACACATAGTCCATGCAGGCAAATATATGGGCGGAAGCTACTTTACTCTTTATAAATAAATCTTTTTTTATTTAATTTGAAAGACATTCCTTTAACAAACCTATATTCGTCGATGGTGATATCGGATTGATCTGTTTTCTCGAAGGAATAAACTATACCGCAATATGCCACATTTAACGGTATTAGTGTTCTTGTAGGAATGTAGAAGAGGCAAGTGGTGAGTGCATAGCCGCCACTGTTTTACCACGAAAACCTAAGTACAACTTATTTCCAGTAAATTTATCAATAAACATTTACTTTTTTTTTTAATTCTTATATTAATTGCTTGGAAACGTCAATCAACCACTCAGTTTGAAAATATAAAATGCACCTTTTTCTCAAGTAGGTAATCATCCGGCATACCAACTGCTTTATTTTTTTATTTCACTTCTTGTGTACAAACTCGTAACCTAGATAGCCAATACAAATATGGAATTTATTGATAAGGTCACATTTTCCCTACTTCACTACCAATGAAGCTAAAAACGGATAAGACACTATTTGCAATAACGAAACATCTCTGTCGTTTCTGAGATATTTTTCTCTGAATGATCTCCGAAGTATTACATCCGATGTTTTTTTTCTTTTGTAGAGATCAGCAAACATAAATTGGAATATTTACGTCTGCATTTAATTCGGATAAGCGGTTGTGTATATATAATAATATAAGTATATAATAATCGAGATTTTCTGGCTTAAGTATACATTATATTTTTTGATACGTTAATAAAACATAGCGGTTGTCCGCGGCTTCTCTCGCATGTGTAATTACAAGTAATTAATAAAGTACAGTTTACCATTGTAAAGTTTGATGTCTCAGTTGATTACATTGTATGATTCTGGTTAGGATTTAGGTCGTGGTATCAAATCCTGCAACGAGCTTGAGCAGGAAGAAAGCGTGGCGGTAGGATAAATGCCCGGCCTGATTCGCTACTCACGTTGAAAATTTGCCGCCGTGTTCCGGTAGTCTCACTTGACAGCCATTTCCTAAACCAGGCATGCGTAGTGCTTCTATCCATCGGTGTTACAAGCAATATATTGCAAGCTTTTATCCACGGCTTCGCTTGCGTTAATGTAGATCGATAAGGAATCAAAAGCGAAAAAATTTTTAATGTATTTATTTCAGGTTTAAAGTATATACATATATAGATATATATAGGTAAATAATTGAGAAGAAAAATTTTTACTAAAGCAAATCGGACGACGCATTAAAAAGTTTCACACAAGTTTACCACTCTCACCTCACCCCATCGTCTCCGGGGTCCTATCTACCTCTATTACAAATATCATAATCGATTCATCGCTTTAGGCTTGGAAGCGTAACAAACAAACAAACTCACTTTCACATATATAATATTATAGTTCGGATTGTTATCCTTTAAAGTTTACACTATAATGAAATTTTAGGTAAATTCACTAGTTACTGCTAGGACGTAGATATGTAACAATTTATATAAGAATAATCATTCATTTAATAAGTTCCATGTATCGGGTATGTACTGCAATGAAAGCAGCGCAGTAGGTACAAATATTTATTCTGAAACTGTTTCATTGATTCCACATTTTAGCGTCATAAGCAGACGGCTTGGCGCCAATCATCGTTGGATTGAGGCCCATTTATCACGGCTTAGAATCGCCTATCGACTTGGCAGAGTTCCATACGTCCATCGCAGTAACATACGATCACATTCCGCTATTGTTAATTGAATGGTATCTTTCGATCCAATTGCGATCTGTTTGAGTATCGAAAGAAGCTTTACTTAGCCATGTATTTTTATTTAGGTATCTTGTAATCGTGCCCATGGTTTTCACGATCTCCGAATCTAAAGAGTTATTTAAGTACAAAATTGTTGACCTATTTTTTTTTAATCATTTAATTTTTTCTATTTTAGTAACAGTTAAGTCTTTTTTAGTATAATTAATATAATCAAAATCATATATTTTTAACAATATGTTAATACTTCGGGACCACCGCAACCAACCCTCTTGCTTGACCGAATTACAGAGTGACTGACCGTCGTACTATGATGGATACTTATATGAATAGCCCTCATCTTAATTTTTCATATTAATGAAATAATATTATTAGATTCTGATGACTAAATAAATGCATAAAAAGTCTATTATTGAACAAACTTGTACCTACATTGTTTATAAAATGTAACCAAAACAGAAGTTATGTTGGCTTTTTATAAACAAGATCTCGTTTCCTTTCACATCAAGCAAGTGCGGTGAGTAATGCTGCGGTTTTGAATTTTTATGGATATTGATGTTGAGGCTTATTTTTTTAATCTAGTACCCAAGATTATGTTCCCATACCACATAATATGTCAATATTTAAAACAGTATATTAACAATTATAAAAAAGCAATGATGAATTGAGAATGATGAATTGGAGAATGCTCCACGTTAAAATCCGGAAAACATCGGTGTTTACTGAGTTGTTGCAAACAGTCTATTTAATTCAGTAATGGTTTACATACTCTACAAGTGGCTAGATTACGAACCGTGCAATGAGATCAATAAGATGCCATGTTATATGATATACGAGTATCTACCTTCAACTGTCGTTGATGTAATGGAATTCGTTTTGTTATGTCTAGACATCTTATTGCTTTTATTTAGGACAATCAGAACAAGATTCTTAAGATTATTATGAGGATCTTTAGGATCTCTGTTTATCGGGTGAGCACGGTATTATCGACTAATCAAGTCAACGGGTCAAATGTTATATTATTTATTTATTATGGAAAAGAAATACTTGCAAATAAACCAAGTTCGCAATCGTATCACATCTAATATAAATGTGAAAATTTGTTTACATGTTTGTTCAATGTTACTTCTTTATATTTAAACCACTGAATCGATTTGGCTGAAATTTTGAATGAAGTAATTGTAAAGTGTCTGTGTATTTAGTGTCAGTACAAATAATGCTTCGTAGCTTACTATTTCTACAATTTTATGACTATTTAATCAGTTACTATAAGTACAGTCTGTCTTAGTTAAATTTTTACCTAAGATACATTGTTACCTAAATATCTAACTGAGAATAAATTTATCACTAATTAAATGTTCACCATAGTATAAACTGCCGAATCACATCCGTTAGTTCAGCAGAAGTGGTATGTGATCCATTTTTTGCAAGTGGACACCGTGCGATGGACCGTATGTGGCATTCTGCGAACAATGATAAAAACAGCTCGTTAGGATAGGTCTGCACTGCAGGATAGCAGTAATTACAGGCTCGCATGCAAATTCCAATCAAACTGTTGTCGCAACCTAAACATGTTACTGCTCTGAGAAAATGGATAAGATGATGAATTTACAAGTAAGAATAAATTAGTGTTGTAGATACTTGGTTGTGTCAGTAACAAACACTCGCATTGAAAGAAATCTTAAATAAATAATAGATTATAATTATATATACAAATCATCCCAAAAATTTGAACATTATTTAAACTAACATATAAATAGAGTTACATATAAGATAACTTTTAGGAGTCCCACCAGTATGATTAGGAATCTCCCACTCTGCTTGCGAAGGGGTTATTTGCTACAAGAGTCATCCATTACTGTTTTTTTATTTAATGAAGTCTAGTGATGTAAGATCGATATATGAAACACTCTTGCCTTGGTGCATTATTATTAATGTCCTCACACAATGTACTACAGGATCGATGTAGCGTAGTACCAGACAGTCATCGTTATTAGTAATAAAGTTCTCTACATTGAAAAGTTTCTCGTTGTCAATAAGTTGTCACACATACTGAATATAAATATATCCAAGTACACAGTCGTACTATTGATAAAGCTAATGATGATGGCTATAGCACACAGTATAATATCGAGAAAGCACTTCGTATGTGAGGCTCTGGATGCCGAGAATGGAGAAGGTTCCGGGAACTTTTAAGTAGCGTCTAGTGTTGAATAACAAGTACATAACGTAACTTGCCCTTCCGTTGGTGATTGTGCTTTAAACTTTTGCCTGCTGATGCTCACAGAACTTAAAATGTAGCCTCCAGTCAACGAATTGGTGGTGTAAGTTTTGTTCTTGCTATTGTATTGTTTGGGGAGGTATTTCTGGAGGTAAGTATGGCCGAGATATTCGTAAGAAAAGAGTGGTGGCAGTGATCTTACCATTTGCCACGTTTCGCTTTACCACAAAAGATTTTGAGGCTTTGCCTAAAAAGTTATGATTTTATATATCTATAAATTTAATCATTAATTATCGTTTTTGTAAAGCGTTTGCGTATATCTATTATTATTATATTTTTTTACTATATATTCTGACAACTGAACAGACATTCAGAGAGGCATGTATACAAAGCAAATTAGTGTCCATCACTCAAAGTGAGGAGAAATGTTGTATTCTAGAATAATTTCCTCTTATCCTCTTTCTATCATCAGAGCAGCTTTCCTGTCACATCATCGTACTTTTTTAGTCAGACAGTTCTTGAAGTGTGACTGATCAGGCACAGGGAGCAAATCATGGTGGTCACTGTATCCATCACAACTTAAGCGTCTCTAGCTTCACCTGAGCTGTGTGTTATCAAATACGAACAATGCCAATTGCAAAATATATATTTTATACATATTTTTATATATAAGTGTTGCTAAAAAATATACAATTTTGTCGCTATACGTAGTCCAAAATAAAATAAATTCTTTAGCTTATTGTATTCAACTTATGTGTCTAACTTGCTCATATATTCGCCAATTCGCTGGCATTATTCATTACACTCATTTTCAAATCGTAACTCCAATCGATCAGGTCGAGGCGCCTCTACAAATTGACGATCAATCCTCATCGCTGCCAATATATCATCATTACCTTTAGAGAGATATAGAGAGTAAATAACCAGCAGGTTATTTACTCTCCAGCAACTCTGAGAACGTAGGCTCGTGCACAATTATACTGCTTACTCTACCATTTATTAATACTGTGTAAACCTTGGAAAGGTCAAACATTTGATGCACACTTTAATAGTTGAGTCACGCGCCGCCTTCACGAGTTTGTTTTTACATGCTGTTCACATCTACGAGTCTGTCGGTCAAGAGAATGTGCTTTTATACTTTTTAATGTTCTCAGTTCGCAGCCGATTCTATTTTTCAGGACCAGCAAAGAAATCAGCTTTGAGTGCGTGGGAAGTATTTTGTATGTTTTATTCTATTCGAGTCCCTGGTTCTCTCGAAACCAGTGCAGTGAAGGGATTTTAAGTGAGCCTCAAAGAGGCTCCTTTCGTGCACTTATTTATTTATTTATTATTTATTTATATATTATTAAATTACACAATGAGCTTACAGATCAATCCAAAGTGCCCAAACGTTAGGTTGTCATAATAAATAATACATATAAATTAATGGTTAGATACAATCATACAAATTACTTACATTAAATTAAATTAGAACAACAACAATGTCAAATGAAAAGAGATGATGCACTTGACGCATGTCTTCGAATTTTTAGTTCTAGGACATGTGGCTTTCCTCACAATGTCCTCCTTCACCGTTTGGAGAACGTGGTATAGCGCACATAAATCTTTCAATTGAAAAACTCATAGGTGCACGTCGGGATTTGAACCGGCGACCTCCGGATTGAAACTCGGGGTCAGTACCACTAGACCACCACGCTCTCAAGAAAGTAGCATTCATATAGAAAACGTGCGGGAACTTAATGTTCGTCGTGTTGAATCGCTAATTACGTTATTCCTATGTACATGCAGGTACTTACATGTAATGTTGGTTCTATTTATAGCTTTAGTCAATGCAAAATTTGCTCACATGGATAAAAAAATGCATCACAAGATTATTATAAACAGAAATCCCCGACGCGTTTTTCTATCTGAATAGGATATTAAAACTACTGTACGTCTTAGATGCTGATTTCTCAACCATCGAGGAAAGGGTTTGTAAGTATAATTCACAAGTCCTTCAGTCAGTGCCATGCGAAACTGTGACAGGTCGCCAATTACTTATACATACATACAACGATTCACGCCTATATCCGCGAAGTGGTAGGCAGAGCCTCAGTGGGCCACTTTTCATGTTATTCACCTTGTAGAACAGGAGGCCTGAGGCCTGAGAGGCCTGAGAAAAACATTATAGTCCTCCATTTTCATAAACAAACGTACACTCCATTTTCATAAACGTATATCAGCGATAGATAGCTAATTTTGGTTTATCTTTCTTCGTTATATCCATTCCTAATATACAGTACGTTTGGTAATATGTTATAGCCCATAAGTTATTTTGTAAAAATTAACTTTGCAGAGTAATACTATTTTAGTTCAGTAGAAGTTCCACACGAAAGAAAACAACTTATTTTTCTGTAGGGATGGAAAATTAATTTTAGAATCAACATTTTTGCACGCATAAACGCCATTTGTAAACGTCGACTGCCCTACTTTGGAGCCACCCTCATTCATTCGCTGTGCCAAATAAAATGTCTACACAAAATTTATACCCCCGTGATTCTTTGCAACCTAGATCACTGTAACATTGCTTTACGACTTGTTTCAAGCCGACTCAAAAGTAATAAATGCATGAAAGTTGGGGCTGGGTAGTTTTCCTGCATATAGATACTATACAAGGATATTACACAGAACACCACAGGTCTACACTCGAAAAGCGAGTATGAATGGTTTCTAATCTACTACGGGAATTACATAAATATAGGTAGATATCCCAAGTCTTCGAATGATTATTCATGGGCATGCAGATTTCTGGGCTGAATATTTTTCTTCACCGTTTTAAGAACGTGAAAATTTTATAACTTGATGTGGCGATTCTCGGATTAAAAAGGTTCCTATAGTTCAGTTAATAACTCTCGATAATGAAATTATACCAACTCTTAGCATACGTGAATTAACATTTTGAAAGTGCTTTTCTTATAACTCAGTGATTACATCTTGGTTACTACATTTCACAGATTCCGTTGTCTTAATGTTTGTGAGTACATTACATCACTCAAAAAATTTTTTTGGTAATTAAAAAGTAGTTCAAACAGACATGTTTGCCCGCTGCGTCAATATTTGGTCTTGCACAGCTTAAACATAGAATACTCCAACCTAATTTATAAACGCGCAATAGGTCTCTTGTCATACAACATCTACAAATACATGTTTTGATTATAATTAATAATGTTATAATATAATGTTTTGTGTCTTATTACATTAAACACATTTTTACAGTTAATAGGTTTAATATTCTGCACGCGATATTCACTGATCAAGTCTTACTCAGAGTTAGACTGATTATTAAATGTATCGAGTACATCCCCCTATATTATGAGTGAATTTGTTTTTGGTATCGTTTTAAACATTGGTTATATTAAAAACTTTTCTGTAATGTATTCTATCTATGACAGTGACCATAAAAATAAAACAAAGGACGCATAATTATGAGCTGAATTCGTTTAAAAATAAACGAGTGATAGAACATTGTAGAATTAGGACTACTCCTACTGTACTACTATTAGTAGAAGCCCCACTTGATGTTGAGCGGCATACTCGGCCCATAACAACAGCAGGTTTTCCCCAACTTACTTAATACAACATACTTAAAACTGTAGGTACCTATGAGACGACCCAAGACGATCGTACGCCCGTCACCCTGAAACATGAAGATCATAAAAAACATAGAGAAGCATATAGAAGATGTTTTCTATTATCTTATTATATAGCACAATGAATACAGCGCCAAATAAACTAAACACTAGGTCTATTGTTTCTAAAACTACAATGTTTAAGTTTAGCATAGAAAACAATAAATGACTCAGTAATAATCAACAAATCGTGAACTATTTGTAAATTAATTGTTTGAGTATAACTGTTTCAGACTCGTATGTACTTAAAGAACATCTACCACTGCAGCACCTACTCAGAATAAGTTAAAAGAAAACAACGGTGACCTAAATGTGTACGCGACAGAAAGTGTCACAAAAAACGATAAAAAACAGCCCCGTCCGTCAGTGAATCAAGAATAACCAAAGACGTGAGCGAACGGTTAAAATAAGAAACGGTGTATTGATGTTTCATCCCGCACTTGCGTCCTAAAAACGGTGAAAGATAATGAGGAAATCGCCTAGAACCAAAAGTTCCAGGACATGTTTCGAGCATGACAGGATCCGGTTCGAGGTGCACTTTAATCCTTTCCCCAAAGGGGTTCGAGAGAGCCAGTGACGTTAGTAGTAGCAGGCCCAGATTCTGCAGCTTGTTGCACGCAAGATGATCGGGGTTCATTATATTCAGTATATATTTTTTCTTTTTGTTGTATTAAACAAATAATCTGGCCCATAAGCTTCTATGTTGACACGACGTATACAGGCTCCTGAAAATGAATCTTATGCGTATGTAAACTATGATAAAATTTTATACTCTGAATAAAATTAAATATATATTTTAAATCTGATATATTTATTTAAACAATAAAAACAAGAGAAATTTCAAAGCAAGTAAAATAACCCCTTATACTTTCTGCTGTGAGTCTTCATGCTTAAGTATCTATCTGGTCGGAACAACAGCGGCGCAACCGGTGCATTTTATCTCACCACTGATAAAGGAGCACATCTGGTACCATGTCTCGAGTGTCGTAACTTAAAACTTTTATGAAATAAACGGTAGGTACACCGCTCTGTTCCGCGTCTGGCGTACCAACTCTGTATCTATGAATCCCACACACATCGAATATCTCGGGGCAAAGTGAATGTTTATTTCCATGAGATTAGTAATTGATCACGTCACGTCAAGATTTGTTGTTAGATATTCAAAAGAATGTCCAAAAAGTTAAAAGGCATCCGCATCCGTAGTTAAAGCTTGTCCCCGTTGCACCCAGTTCTAAATTTAAACGAGGTTTAGTTTTAGAAAGAAAAAAAAAACAAAGTATTCGTAGAACGAAAGAATTTTAGAGAAAATTTTAAGAGCAGTAGAACTCCAAGTTCGTCCGGGGAAGTACTGCCTCCATGCCCATTTCTGCCGCATACAGTAACGCATTCGCGTTACTGTATTCCGGTTTGAAAGGTGTGATTGCCGGTGAAATTACAGGCTCATGAGACATTCCACCTACACGTCTCAGAATTACGGGCGCATACGATGCGACTTGAGTCTTTTCGTACCTAATAGGGGAGGACCCAAGTCGCATCGGTTGTTATGGGCCGAGGTTAACACTTAACACCAGGTGGGCCGTCGGCTCGTTCCGTAACTCAATCACATAAAAAAAACATGATTTTCAAAATTATCTTGCACACACATTTTTAATTTTTCAATGTAAATGTTATGAGAAGTATTATATAACGGGTTTTTATTATTTAACTGTACTTACTTACGCATTCGATACGCTAGTTTTATTAATAAAATGATTGTAAACATTGTAATTGTATACGACTTTATGGTGGTGGGTGGCTGACGGTGAAACAGACACGCTTGATCACTGATCAGTACTTGGCTCAAACATAGTTTGAATGTTCCTACTGCAAGGACATGTTGTCTTATTTGATCGATTACTATTTATCCGACTGTCCTATACTAGAGAGCAAATAACTACCTGTTTCCATATGAGAGCCCAACCATCATTAGAGCTATATAATAAAGGGATCGGACGAAGAGTCACAGCTACCCGGAGTTGGTTGAGTGGAACCTGAGACACTTGTAACATCGTACATAAGCTGGAATCATATCAAAAAATAAATGACAACCCCCACAATGAGTAGAGCATTAAAACAGTTATCGAGTTTGAGAGATATTTAATCGATTCCATCTAGTTTTAGTATCCTACACCTATCTGAACCATGGTAACCAATTAGGAGCGTCAGGATTCCGAGGTCGACGATCCAGAGTTGGCAGGCGGCCAGTGCGCAGTGTTCTGTCACTAAAGCAATAATTCAAAGTCAAAGTCAAAGTCAAAAACTTTATTTCCATAGAATTCATAAAGAAATGGCTTGGAAACGTCAATATTCAATTTGCACCTACAACCCTGGCTGGGAGGTATACTTCCATCACATGAACGAACTGCCCACCGAAAATAATTTCACATAATGGTAGAATGAGTGAAACAGACTATACAACTATAAAATACATGTAAATAAAATATATATTATTTTTTGCTATAACAAATGTTAAATTGCATGTAAATGTAGTACCTACAACTAATTGTAGTATGCGAAACATCTTAACTTACACTTCAGCCTTCCTCAAAGGCCAAAGCTTTTGAAATATTGTGATATTGATCCACACACTCATACAAGAACATACGATCATCATTAATCTAATTTTGGTAACATCGAACTTGATTGTAACTTGATAGAGTTATAACTGAAACGTGATCTTCGCTCATTGGCGCAAAGGAACAAGGATTGCATTATTCATGGTCCTTTGAGTCGACGATGATATGTATATCATTATGAATTAAAAAGATGAAAGCTTCACAACTGAAATTACAAGATCAGAAACAATAAACATGTTATTTTAATACAAAATAATAGGCAGGTATTATACTTAAAATACATTAAATATCTGGTTGGAGACAGCAAAAGATTGCGTTGTTTCGGAAGAGTTGGGGTAACATTTGGAAAAAAGGAAATCTATAATAGGCAGAATGAATAATGGTTGATTTATAAAAACAATTTAACAGCGCAGGATAGTGGATTGAGTTTCTTTCTATGCAAGGAGATAAATATGATTTATTCCGCTTACTGCTTCTACTGATCGTGCATCGATATGTCTTACAAAATCAGACCGCAACTAATCCTTCATAATTCGTAGCTTCTTTTACATTTTCACATGCAAACAGCGTCCAAACGACTTCAAAAGGAACATTATTCAAAAAATTATACAAACAAATGTATTATACAATATACAAAGTCAATTGTCAGGTAATGGCGTCATTTAACTCGTTCCAGACGAAGAACAAAGACGCCACGCTCCTGTTAATTCCTCGCTTTCCCACTGTCACGTTAAAAAGGAAGTCACGGAGGGCAGTTCGTTGCCCCGAAGTTAATAATTCTAAAGAAACAAACGAAACACATGAAAATGAAAGTCGATCATTAAAGGTGCTGTTCACTTGGAGACTAACAATGAAACACAATATTTGATAGCATGTTTCTACATTGAAGTTGAATATATTATATGGTTTAATATAATTTAGCTTGTTACTGGTATTGTATAGATAGGATATACGCAATATTCGGTATACTATTTTTACTTTTTGTATTTTTATTTTATTATGTAGTATAATATATTTACATATATTTATTGTATAGTGTAGTATAGTATATTGCTGTCACTGAAAGGCCCATTCAGAATACTTGCCAACGCGTCACTGACACCAACTGGTAGGATATTGTATACGATAAATGTGTGGTCATCACATTGAGCGTAATTTAAAGTTTAATGATATTAAGCTTCTAAATTTCAATTAGATTTCAGGAAAATTTCCGACATGGTTCATCATCTGCTGAAATCTAAAATTCACTGTGCTTTGCGAAACTGCTGTACATACCATGAAAAATATCCCCCTCTGAATTTAAAGTTTGATACGACTAGTGGTTTATATTGTGCGTTGTCTGTATATCAGTTAGTCAGAACCTTGATCGTTATTATGTTATCGTTATAATTTTGGTACACACAAATGACAATTTTCGACATCCTAACTTCTCAAGACGATCGCCCCTTTAGGAAAGAAAGTCCACAGTGAAGAGACAACGGCTTCATTAGCCGCGTTTTCATGGTGATTCTTAACGATATTAACCTACAGAACTTTTTATGTACACAACACGATTTGTCTGAAATGTCGTAAAAGACTATCGTTGTTTTAACGAGCTGTATCGAAACAATCCGATTTAATTTACAGATCATGAGTCAAATTTGAGACGAAGAAACATAACAAAGCAAATTTTTCGTTCTAAAAGGTATTTCTACAGTAAGATGATGCTAAAGAAATGCTTTATGCTAAAGACTAAGTTATTCTTAAGCTCAAGATGTTTACCTTATTTTTACTGCACTAGTCAAAGAGAAATTACAACATTTATGTTCCATTCAATGTGTCATATATTACTTGAAGATGTCACTTAAAAGATACTAGGTACGAGTGATTATGAAAAGTCAAAGACAAACCAAATAAACCAGTCCCACAAAATGGCACCTGAGGTAGGAAATCGTATTAAGGCGGTAGAAGATAAATGAGCCGTAGGCGGCACTGGGAACTAGTTCTTAATCCCGTCAACTATTCCGTAACTTTAAGTGTCACATAAGAAGGGTGCAACGGAAAGTGAAAATTGGACGTATATAGGTACCTACACCTAACTTAGTGACAGAGTCTGAAAACTTACCTTGCACCCCACTGTACCCTAGAGATCATCTCAATTACGAGTTTTTGACAAATATTAGGAGGGAATATTCAGAAAAATTAATGTCAGTCACTATACTAACAGACAAACCATCACTGATTACATTTCAACTGTAGCAATTAACGTTGTTAAGATTGTATAAGATAAAGTATTGATGTTTCACATACGACTATGTTAATTGCTACAGTCGATTTAATCGCTAAGTCGCAAAGCCAGAACTGCCTTAATATTATATCAAAGCCACGGTTTATCACATTTTGAAAGATTTATACTATATAGTATGTATATTATATACTAGTATGCTTGCAAATGCGCAGCACCAACTGAATGGTAACGGCATTCAAACTTCACCAAACTGCATTTGTGTTGTATTTGGTATGCAGTCCGTTTGACTGGACCCCATACTAAAGACTACGCGACGGCATCGGCAGAGGGGCTTTTTACACGCGGATAATTAACCAGCGACGGTAAAGTACAACTTAGCTACAAGGCTAAAAAAGGATCTCTGCTAGAATTACGACTTGTTTAGCCTTAAGCGATTCTGAGGTCTCTACCATAGCATTATCCAAGTGAATGCCATAAGGAAACAACGGAAAAAGTGATGGTGACGGTATTATACATATTTAAGGAATCTAATATGATTTAGGTTTGAAATACGGGAGTATTTCGAGTATTTCTTAAAGTTTTTGTCTAAAATTGAGGAGGAAATTATAGTGGTCTTCGTGGAAATTTTCTGATTTACCTATAAGATTAAAACGCAATGTTGATCTCATCCATTCTGACCGTAAATCGTGAATATATTAGTCGTTTAAAAATCAACAAATCTCAAATTTACTATTATATTATTATCCGGCCATCATCTTTAAACATCGCATCTTGTCGCATATTCTAGGAGTGGATGTAGAGGATCAATACAGTGGCTAATCTAGGAGCAACTCAATTAGAAAAAATTGCCTATCTGAATTGTGTGGTATCTATCTATCTACTGTCATTTTCAACATGCACTGTCTCTGCAACTACATTAGAGACGCCAGATTCAAATATTGAGACGCCAGATTCAAATATTGTGACATCAGAGTTAAAATATGAAATAGAAAAACATTTAGAATGTTTCGTTAAGTTTACGTTACTGTGGCCCACTTTATAATTATTAATTAATATTATCTCTTTAACATGCCTCAATCTAATTTTGGTACAGTGTAGTAGTAGTTGTTGTAGTATGTGTATACCTATTATATAGTAACGCTACCGTATAGCTGGGATTGGCAATTCCGTTAATATCATTTATATTTCAGTGTAGGGGCCGGGCATGGTCGTAAAAGTTCTTATTACATCTCAGTGTCCACACCCAAGTTAAAACCAGTACCCATTAGTGCGCCTAGTAGCAAAAACAACAGGGAACGAATCGGGAATGCGCCCTGGATCATTCTAGGACGTGTGTTGCTAGATATTGCCACTTAACTTTGTTGCAGGCATTTCATATTAATTATAACGTATAAAAGGACTAAGGAATTAGTTTAATTGAAAATGGCTACTGATGCAGGTGGTTGCTATGCCCATTAATGGACTCGTTGTTTAGTTAGTTGTTT
Organism: Chesias legatella; assembly: GCA_947359385.1. NCBI lineage: Eukaryota > Metazoa > Arthropoda > Insecta > Lepidoptera > Geometridae > Chesias > Chesias legatella. The sequence goes on from OX375772.1 coordinate 6,166,520, forward strand.
ACTCATATTTATCGATTAGTTTGTTCGTTAAATAGAAGAAGCATGGTATAGATATAGTGGCTGTTTTATATTGAGAAGCTATGACTGATGGACGCGTTGAGAGAATCTTGTAGGTTTTACTTTGCGAGCTATGGTTATAACGAATAATAAGTCATTAAACTCCATAAGAACAAATACACAAATTTTCAAAATAAGAAAACGTTAAAAGATGTTGTGTCAATATTATATGACCTGAAAAAGATCATCCCTCGGTGTCAAGTGTATGACATTATTTATTTTATTTGAACAATACATACGATTTATATTGAATGAGATAAATATTTGTTGTAGATCACAGTCACAAATATTATTTGGTTAAAATTAAAATTAATGGTAAAATATGTTCAGTATTTGTCGACAGCTTCTGGATTAAATTCCTAATACCTGGTGACAGCACTCGCCGAGTTTTCCTGTGAATGCAATGAAGGTGATAATCTTACCACTGGTCATACGTATACCTTATGTTTACAATATATTTTAAACACATAGAGTTTAAGAGATTGCCTGTTCTGTGCTGTTCTCTATTTAATCTATCTCCAACTTAGGAATCGTATTCATCACATTACAAAATAATAAAGCGTTTAGCATCCGTTGAAGATTCGCTCTCAATGCGGTTAGAACATTCACGCAACGTGTTGCGCGAATGTAAGTATTGCCAGAAGTCGCAGAAGACATTAGGTACTAGAGCATTTTAAACAGCACGGTAATTTGCATCACTTGTTTAATCTAGAATCATTTCATTTTATGTAACTCTCGATTACAATTATATTATATTCACTTATATCGGGTACGTTACCAAATAACATTTACCATTGTAAATGGCAATATTTATATATTTTTTTAAACTGCTGCCTATGTATATCAGAGATTTTGATTGAATGATGACAGAAGATATTGACGGTACTTGTCATTTGGTTGCTTGTCCTACAAGTTTTTTTTATTATCTAATTGTTGAACTCGGTAGAAAGCCTCATTACGGAGCTACGTAGTGTTTTTATTGGAGTCAACCTTCTGCTCAGCTTCGTAAAGCGCCGCGCCTTCTCCATCCTTCTAGTATAGGAGATCGCCTGTTCTCTGTACAGTATAATGATCTGCCGTGTACGGCGAATACCACCATGTCCGACAGTCCGTGTCGGAAACATTGAATTTATCAAAATGACGTTTCCCATACCCCGTGAGAGTGACGTCTCTGTGTACGACCAAACGTGCGTATGCGTCGGTAGACGGCACTTTATTTAAAGAGCCGATTACACTCGCCAGAACCACAGATGTATTTATTATAATAGACAAAACTTTATCTACGTTGAATTCTTAAAGGAAAATATTGAAAATTTAATCAATCGGCTTAAAAAATACAAGATTATGCTTGCGTACCTACAGCTGTCTGGTTCTCTAATTTATAATCGCATTTAGTATAAGTACGTAAGAATAACATAAAAAGATATGAGGGATCACACTTTGAAAAGCAAAATACACTATTTAAATAAAATAAAAAAAACAGTGCCCTAAATTAACATAAGAGACCAATTTTTCTGAAAGAGAACCTTTAATCCGCCTCCAAAGTTACCCCGACTTACATTGGAAATATTAAACCTACTTTTATTATTATGTTAATGCTTCGTTGAACAGTTCCGTGACCATAATAACAAGACTATAATTTCCAACCTTCTTGATTCTACAGATGTTTTGAAACATGTAAAAAAATAAAGTAAGTAAGTAAAAATATCAAGGTTAGTTGTCCTCTAATATTTATACCCTTTCCGTTATATCACTCCCATGAAAAATACTACACACCAACTTATCTCTCTGCTTGCAGTTTCATGTCATGTTTAAAGGTACGGACAGACGTGCTCATTACTAGCACGAAAGCATGCTTTTATTGAGCAAGTGCTCATTAGTAGCACGTGTGTAATGTAATGAGCATGCTTATTTAAAGCGTGCTCAAAAATCAAACGACGTTTGATTTTCAAGCATGCTACCTGAGGCGCGGGTAGGTGGGGGGCGTGCTCCGAGCACGTCTGAACATGTTTGCTTATTAGCATGCTATTATCCATTTTGTCTCGATCTGCGGCGGACGACTGTTTATGCAATTAATAAAATTGATGTAATTAATTAAAATTAAACCCGCAATATGTCGCGTTGGGGAGAAGAAAAAACTTTGCTTTTTGTGTCACATTATAGAAGTTACGAATGTCTGTGGAACACACATTCTCCTTTATATAAAAATAATATTGCTCGTAATAATGCTTATGAGGCTTTATTAAAGGACATGAATGATTCAAGTTTAACAATGAAAATAATTAAAACTAAAATTAAAAACCTGTAAGTATGCGCAAATGATTTTTATAACTGTCGAGATCTTCGCTTCGCATCTCTGCCAACAATCGATTACTTGCTCCCAGTGATTCTCTTCTGTTTATCCAATTACGAACCCAAATTCTCCTTTTTTTTGTATTTTTATTTTTCACCAAAATGTTCTTATACAATTCCGTTGCAAGCAATAGGATTATTTTATTAAGTTCTGTACGGATAGCACTGTCACTATATACTTGTACATCCATTTTGGCCGAGAGCCTGGTGCCAAATAGCACGTCTGTCCGTACGTTTGCTTTGAGCATGCCTATTTAGGAGTATGCTTTAAATCAAGCATGCTTATTTCTGGCAAATGTGAACAGTTTGCAGAGCATGCTAATTTTAAGCAAGCTTATTAGCATGCTTTTTTTGAGCACGTCTGTCAGTACCTTAAAGCGAAGACAAAGCGATCGCCGCTGGCTTAGTATAAATACAGAACTGTGTTGGCCAATATCATGTTTTATCTTGTACGTACTATTTCTGCCGATGAGTTCGGCCCTTTACCCGATAGTCGTTGGATGACGTGTCTCATCAGGCCGCGTAATTCACGTAATCGCCCATTCTTCAGTCGGCATTAACGCCATTATACTGGCCACTGATGTTCCCGACGATTCAGAGGAAATCTATTAGTTACAGTTAGCCACACTTGATTTTTACCAATTAGAGGTTATAGAATATGGTAGGTATGTGATGTTGTAGTGAAGTTATTATCAGGTAGTTGAACTGATCATGTAATGTTCTCCAATTTATTGCGTATTGACACCACAAGTTTTTTTATGCAGAGATGGTTATCCGAAGGGTACTGAGTAATAAACTCACTTGTTACTTGTTAGCTTGTTATACTCGTAAAAATAAATCCTAAAAAAGTTTTGCATGTAGGGCAAAAGTTGTAGATAAGTACAGACTTTTATAAAGTACTTACGACATAATATACTAAGCCCAATGTCCCTTATGATCCCTCATTTTACAAGTGAAGGTTTCTGCCTGTAGCCCAAAATTTTCTTGCATCCTTCATACAATACCTGGACATCAGGCTAATACTTCCCAAATCGGCCTCAACGATGCACTCTCTATAACACATTTTTTTCTCTTAATTATTCTAAAACTTTCTTTAACGTCTTAGGTTCAATAAGTTTAAGAGCAGTAGAACTCACGCCAAGTTCGCCCGGGGAAGTACTGCCACCATGCCCATTTCTGCCGCCAAGCAGTAACGCATTCACGTTACTGTGTTCCGGTTTGAAAGGTGTGGTTTCAGGTGAAATTACAGGCACATGAGACATTCCACCTACACGTCTCAGAGTTACGGGCGCATACGATGCGACTTGAGTCTTGTACCAAGTAGGGGAGGACCCAAGTCGCATCGATTGTTATGGGCCGAGGTTACCACTTAACACCAGGTGGGCCGTCGGCTCGTTCCGAATCTCAATCACATAATAAAAAATAAAAATAAAAAGTACTTATCACTTAGATAAACCGAATTTTTTGTAAACAAATTGGCAAAATATTTGTGCTTTTAGGACAAACAAACTTAACTAATAAAATAATAGTAGCTTTTAATACTATTATTTTTATATTGGTGGACAATTCACACAGCGCCATCTAGCCCCAAACTAAGCATAGCTTGTACTATGGGAACCAGACAACTGATAGAATACATGTACCTATACTTTTTGTAAATACATGTATTTACATAAAGTATATACATACATATAATACATCGTACACCCTGACACAGAACAAACGTCTATATTCTTCACACAAATGTTTGTCCTGTGTGGGAATCGAACGCACGATCTACAGCGCAGAAGGCAGAGTTACTACCAATTGAGCTATGAGGCCTGTTAAATTATGTAACAGGTAGGTATGATTGGCTCCATGCGATAGGTATTAGATATATCCCGACGTGAATATCAGACGCTATTTACGAGAAAGAGTTTCTGATTCTTTCTAACTTCTGTCAGACTACGCAAACATTTGTCATCAGCGCGGGAATCGAACACGCAACTCGCGAAGGCGTCGTTTCAGCCGCTACACCAATATCCTACTAATATTATAAACGTGAAAGTTTGTATGGATGTTTGTTACTTTTTCACGCTCAAACGACTGAATGGATTTGGATGAAATTTGGTATCAAGTTACCTTATATCCTGGATTAACATAGGCTACTTTGATTTGAAAGTGCAGTGTTCCCGTGGATTGACTTATTCACCGCGGGTAACACCGCGGGGCGCAGCTAGTTTTATGATAAAATCGTAATGAAGGAACGCTTGTCGGGGCGTGGTAATATCGTGGCGCCACAGATTGAATCGAGTTAGTACTGCGTCGGCGCCCGCCGCGCGCCGTCTCGTGTCGTGCTGCGAGCACGTTGCGTGCGAGGGAGAGCGGTGTGGAGTCGCGGCACACGTGCGAGTGAGACACCGCACCCCAGACATTTGGCGGGCGGCTGGCGGCGCGGTAGCTAGGCGCGACTTGACGTAGCGCAGGAGCTCAAGCACACGCTTATGGACAATAATTATTGTTATTATTTGGTTACTACATTTTTTCAATCATTCGAGTAAACGAGTTTTTGAAGTAGAAGCGATTACATAGATAATATACATGGGTACAATTCATAGGTACTTTGTTCGAAGCCCGTATCATACTCATAAAGCGTTTTATTGTAAATACATTTCATCAATGCCTTCCAAATAAATGGACTATTAACTCAATAAATGGACTATTGACTAATTAAAGAAATTGAATTATAATTATATGTATTTATTATTAACTAATTAAACTAAATTAACATTTTTTATTACGGACATTAAGGATGCGTCACATATTTTTCATTTAAAGGGGCGCTGGGTGCCTTATCGGGTAGCTATTTTGACCAATTAGTGGACATTCACACAGCGCCATCTAGCCTCAAAGTAAGCTAAGCATAGCTTGTATCATGGGAACCAGACAATTGATATAATACATAATATTCTTTTTTTGTAAATACAATACATATCAACACCCAGACACAGAACAAACATCTATGTTCGTGATTTAGGCTCTTACCTAACGAATACTACCTATATATAAATATCTAAGTCTGGACAGGGAATCACAGAATGAAAGATGAAATTCACATGACTATTTTATCCATAAGACTGATCTACCTCCTGGACGTATATACTTGATTTCAAGAAATCCATAACATATGCCTATCGCACAGATATAATATATGCCTATCGTTCGCATATTATTTTGTAAACAAACAGTACCCCGCTCTCGCACCAAACGCGGGGGGAATTCAATGGCGCGGGCGTGGCGGGGCGGCGGCGCTGCGCGACTCCAAAAACAGTTTGCGTTTCACAAGCGCGGCGCGAGCACGTCACGCTCCACTGGACGGGACGCGACGCTCCGAACTAGAACATTCCAAAACCCACGAAAATGACGAGCACCTACGACGTGGAGACCCTCATTGAGCTTGTGAAGAGTCACGTCTACCTGTACGACATCACTCACAAGAAGTACAAAGACGCCAGTTTGAAAGCGGCCACCTGGGATTCCATTGCGCAGAAGCTACACAGGAGTTGTGAGTATCAGGTTATTCCGTGTTTTGGGTAATTCCCGATCAGTACAGACTACAGACCTTCGACCTCCGACTGTCGCTCTGTGACGAGACCTGGCAAGGTAGCCCCCCACCCTCCGCCCCCCGCCCGCTTATCGCCCGCGCCGCGCGCCGCTACGCGCGACGTTTTGCACTATTCGTCACATAGAATTTTATAAGCATGTCTGACATTACTTTTTTATGTCAATAGTAGTCAATAGGAGCGACGTTAAATGTTGTCCAAGTCAAACAGTGGTGAACTTCTTTTGCGACAAATGAAGTAACCAGTACTGAGATACAAACTGTTTTTGGCTTATTGAAACTTTCCCAGCATTACCTTGTATTTTTGAAGCTACACCGCGACGGGCTACTAGACATTTCGTTTAACTATATGTCCGCGCGTAGATAATGTTATTTAGGTATATCTAGTATGTATATCTTAATGTTCATTCTGATATCGGGCAGACTGACTGACACAGCAAATCATTATATTGGAAGATAAGGTTAAGGACACAAATTTCATCAAACTAGTGAAAAAACAATTGACATTAAATGACTTTTCTTTATGATTATGATATCGCTCGATTTTGTTGCCAAAATCGAGTTTTTTTCGACACTTTTATTTATGTCATAGAAGTGACGGGAGGGCTGACGGCGCACCTGATGTTAAGTGGTAACCGCCGCCCATAGACAACACCTGTACCATAGATAACACATTATTGGTCTCTTAACGGGAAAAAATGGATGCCGTTTAGGCAAACTTTTATTTAGTTTCAAAATAACAGACGCCTGCCAATTGTTATATTCCCATTCCTAAACCCTACATATCTTACGGTAGATTATATTATTAATCTTTAATTCTTTTATTCATAGCCTTACCACATAGCGGCTTTTTAGTGAAATTTTTGCACTGCATATTTTATTACTAGTAGTTTTTTCAGGTGACTCGGTAAAACACAAATGGAAGACTGTAAGAGATGGTTATATCAAGTACAAAAAACAGTTGAGACAAAATGAAGCATCTGGCAAGAAATTAATCGAATACGTTTGGAGCTCGAAGCTACAGTTTCTGGATGATTACCCGGTGACAAGGAGAAGAAATAAGGACTTGAGCTGGTGCTCACCTCCATTGGCCGAATTGGTCGACGAGGCATGCGAATCGGAATTACCCCATTCACCTTCGAACGCTCAGTATTCCGATGATCCCTTCGCATGCCGAGACGGAGAACCATCCACAAAACGCAAGAAAACCGAACTGCTACCAGGTGACGTGGAGCTAATATTAAATTACGTCAACAATGCAAGACTGAAGAGCAGTGATGCAGTGGACCACCTGTTTATGAGTTACGCAGAAACATTCAAAACATTCTCCCCGAGACGACAAGCCGATATGAAAATCCAGCTTGCGAAATTGTTTTCAAATGCGGAACTGAAAGAGCTAGACCATGTTGGCGACCAGCATCAGTATGATTATCAAGTCAAAGCGGAACACTTTCTTGTAAACAATTGAATAAGTTTTGATATCGTTGCCGATTGCGGATCCCAACCGTATCATTAGTAAACCATTTAAGAAGAAATCCTTCATTAAACAGATAGGAGCGGCGCGGCGCGGCGGTCAGCGGTCACTGTAATTGGTGTTATCCGTGTCGAACCATCTCACCGCCATAGACAGTTTCTTGGTATTTCGCTCGACTATTATTCGAAATTACTATAAATTTTTCAAAGTAGAGATTACAAAAAAGTGCTTCTTATAATGATAAGATATAAGATGATAAGATGGTATTATGAGGCAGACATAAGTGTGAATGTATGCTACTAATAAGCTACGTATATGTACTCATAAGAAAGAGAGTAGACATAAATTTAAAATAGTTAAAAAAGTGAACATTGTACGTAAATAAACTCATTGATACATTAAGTATGTCAGCAGTGTGACGTTAGTTATTACGAATATGCATAGTCTATAATAAGTAACGTTTTCATATCCATGTCTAAATTCATCCTCACATAGAAAGCCCATATTGTAATACAGGTAAATATTGTGTACAAAAATTGTACACAATATTTAAATAAAGAACCTCATTACATCTATTGCAGTTTTAAATATTAAGTATTCGTTTAGTATACTTTCATTCTCGCCATTTCGCAAATAGTCCATCCTAGTATGTAACTTAGCTGTAACTGAACATAATATACTTTGTTGTACATAATGATTATGCACAGCAAAACGAGAAAAAACCGACTTCATCGCCAATGAACAGAATTCTTCTTCATTATCTCGTACATGGACGAAAAATATTTATCTAGTTATGTCCAATTATTTTAAAACCGTATTACTTAACCGATTTTGAACAAATTTCTATGGACTAATAGGAAACTATATCCTTAAATATAAATAAAAAATAATTTTTCAAATTGGTTCATAAATGTCGGACTTTAAGAGAACCAAACATAAAAAAACCGAACTAGAGCCTCTTTCTTTTTTGAAGTCTGTTAAAAACTACAGATATATCTTGCACAACTTGTACAGAAAGTAAGTGATCTTACCAAAGAAGTTATATTTTCTTGTGAATGTAGTGAGCCATTCAACAATACACGTTTTTTATTCATTACTACTTTCAAGATAATACTTATAGCCGAAATTTTCCGATGTTATTCCTAATGGTTCATTATTGATTCCCAAATGGTGAATATTGTTCGGGCGGTAAGAAATTTTTCAACTACCTAATTATTAATTAATTTTATTATAATCTGTCTCATTTCAATCAATCAGTGAAATAGTAATTATTATAATCAACTATATTGTACTCTTTATGGCAGAATGATGATCGAAATAAATTATTATTATGTATATTAAACTTAAGTGACAGGATAAATAAAAAACAGGTGCAAATAAATAAAAGCCTTTTAATTCGAAATGGTTTTTTTTTTACTGTAATTAAAAATTACGCTAAATGAATTACAAAGCAGTAGTCAAAAACGCTGGGATACGTAAAAACAATGTGAACTTAATTCTAGCTTTTTTGATAACCTTGAGTAAGTTTGAATCGAATGCATAGCCTTATGCAACCTGTTGTAACAGGAAATAACAAACAGATTTGCCGAAACAATACAATACCCTCCCCATGTTTTGTCTTACCTACTATTTATTAATCCCATATGAAATTAAAATATCTACCTACTTGTAAAAGATACCAACAACAATATCCATCAATTTAAATATTAAAATGAAACAAGAAAGGATACATAAAGCATCTTGTATCTAAAGATGTCAATTAAGATACAGAGGATGTCCTGGCCCATTTTATATTAGCAAGAATATGAGATGGAGGCTAGATTGCGCTGATTGGGTAATTTCTCGCTTCATCTTTCTATAACGAAGGCGAGTCGTCGGCGTCGTACTGCCTAGGTTTGCTGGCCCTCCAAATAGCCCAGATACATGTTTTAAGATGATTATCACAGAACAGCCGAATTTCCGAGATTCTACACAAATTTACATGAATACCAATAGGTCTGCAACTGACTATACAAATGATACATAGGTTGTCATTTAAAGTTTGGAGCATAAATAAATCTGGAATACTTAAAAAAATTTGGCAATTTGTCATTGAAACAATATTGCGTAGTTTGTGATTTTTTTTTTTATTAAAAGTGGATATTTCGCACACAATTCTAGCCACATGCTGAGCAAAGCTTGATGGGAATCAGGTATCTGAATAAAATACTAATACTCTAATGTAACTACATCCTAACTAACCCACGACCTACATCACAGAATCAACGGCTGTGAGGCTAGTCAATATTGGAAAAGTAGCAGTGCTTTGCAGCGCCAGGGTTGCAGGGGGTTGCTGAAGAAAAATATTTGCCTTCGGTGATTTTTTGCCGCTTCGCACGGCCATGTCTTACTTGACAAAACGCCGGCGCCGGAGCAGAACTTCCCAGCGACAAATGTTCATCATGACCATTACTTAATTTTCTGCATCATCAATTGCTACTTGCACATGGCGCATAAACACTCAGTGCAAAGACCAAACAAAATAAGTGCCGCTATTTTTGAAGAGCATTTATACACTACTTAGCGCAAAATCCTTTGTTCTACTTCTCAGTAGTACGGCAGATGCCACACTGAACGCTTCTACGAGCGTCGCGCTAAAAGTCAAGAAGCGCCCCTACATACATGCCCCTAATACATATTATGTAGCTATAAAAGATAACATAATGCCTATTTCACAATTACTTTTCTACCTATGTACATTTATATAACTCACTTGGAAAGTGCTCTAAGACCCACACTTTTAGTAGGTAAGTGAATATTAAATATATATTAGTATCTTTATATCTATAATTTATTATATCTTTATCTTATCTCTTACTTTTTCTTCTCTTACTATCTTTAACATTATATAGTATTTTCATTGGTAATCATTATTACAGGTCAATTATATTGTCGAGTCATTTAGTAGCGCGTAAATTATAGACTCAATTTCTAATCTTATCCAAGGAGATCGTCAACATCTTGCGCTTCCGAGATTAATCTCGATAAGAAGCTGTAGCGCAGAGCTAGTCATTTCCCCATTACCAACCTGTCCATCTTTTTATAATAGTCTACTAATCCACATTTCTCTCGGGCAAATTTTATTACTTATTTCTAAAATTGCCAATATTACAAATTAGTTTATGTACTTAGTTTAAAAATTGTTGTGATCTAAAACAGTTGTTAGCATCAAGTAATTTTAGGTTCATCGCCGCTTAATAGGGGGAGAACAGGAGCGGAAAAGACAAGAACTTCAAACCAAATTTTGTTATTTTCGTCTCCATGTTTTTTGCAAGGTATGTGACATCAATCAGTTTTTTAATGTGATTTTGGTGACGGACGGAGCTGACGGCCCACCAGATGTTAAGTGGCAACCGCCGCCCATAGATATCAGCAATAAGACTCTAGTCCTCTCCACCAAAGTACAAGATGACTCAAGTCGCATTGCATTGCGTCTATCACCCCGGGAAGGGAATTACGTCTCATTCTCATGGGCCTGCAATTTCACCGGATAATTGATTGAATCTCTTCCACCGGAACACAGCAAAACGAGTGCATCACTGTTTGGTGGCAGATGGTGTGGTGACAGTATGTACTTCACCGAGCGAACTTAGCACAAATACTACTTCTACTTTAAAGTTTCTTTCGTAACACCCGGGGGACACTTGTAGGGATTCAAAGGGTCAGAAATCACCTACGGACGCAGGCCCCCAAAGCCTATCGAGGAGACATCGGCGACGCAGAAGTTAAAACATTCGTTGTTTCCTAATTCAATTCTAAATTTGGCTATTAGATGACTGCCTTTTAAGAGAATCGGATATAAGTGGTAGTTCGGTTAATGATAGCATCGGAAAGTGCGCGTCACTGCAAGAGCAAAGTGTGTCGCGTGAAGATGCTCTGCAATCATTCCGTTAATTGGAGAGAATCATTGTAGAAAGTCTGCCAGATTCAGTCGCGGCGCGCGGCGGGGCACATTGATGGGCTTGCCAACTCCCAAAAATACTTACCATTATTTAAATAGGGAAAACATTTAAATACGACTACGATATACCAACTCGAAATGTTCTATAGCTGGTTAATTAATAGTACTCGTATATTTATTTGGTATTTCTCGAGGCATTTAAGTGAATTTGCAATTTCTTATTTTTAAAATAAAGCTCCGATATCAATAAACTTCTTATTCTGATACCACACTTTTAAAACTGGACTTATCTTTTTTGGTTTCTATCCTTAAATTTATATAATACAAACAATTTTATTGTGATCTTTTTACGTGGAAATATGACAAACATTTTGCTCCTCTTATAAACACAACTGAATTCCACGCAGGTGAATCCGCGGGCACAGCTATAGGTTACGACTAAAATAGAGAAGTTGGTAACCCGTGAGTATGGCCACAGCCGACAGCCTAGTTTGACGGACGCAATGTCGGCGGACAATGCGGCCGGGCCGGGCCGAGTGCAACAAACCGACGGACGGTCGTTCACGTGACATTAATTTATACACATGCGGCTCGACCACGTATAGAAAATCATTCTACTATAATGTCGCGTGCTTTGGCATGGGATAGGCTAAAAATTAATCATAAAGTGGAAATTACGTGCGTTAGTGAGTTGTTTTTAACCTCGAAGAACACAAAGTAGCTAGAATTTAACTTCGAAGCCAAATCAAAAGTAGTACCTAATCTAATCGTTTGCTAGAAACATTATTCGGATGTAGAAGTGTGATAGAACGTTTCTGCTTACGAGAGCAGCGATATTAACTACTACATTTTTTATATATTTGCAAAGATCTCTGCAGTTATAAATTCCTGACCTGGCTACTGTGTACCGCATGCTATAAATTTCCAATATTCACTACACCTCTGTGTTACATTAGATACCTCTGTATCTAATGTAATCCTAGCATTATTATGTTGCATCACATGAATTCGTAAAGCTCATTATTTAATCGCACAATTCACACCTAACCATTATAGCTAATGTTCGCAAATGTAGATTATGGTTCACTATTAAATGAGTAATCTTGTCTTATATAAAATAAAAACAAATTATGTACAGGAAGTCAAACAACTTAGATGAATGTGGCGGCCTCCGTACAACACCTGCCGCACCAAATAAGGCAGCAAATAGCAACGATGCAAATCAATAATGAAAATTACGCCATATCTGTAGGGAAGGTCTATTCATTATCCTGAATGGAGTGTGGGTATCGTGAAGTCGGTGTGAGGTCGCTGAGTCAGTGGCCCTTCCTGTGCTCATTCCTTTTGGGAACGTTACGTGAGCGTACGCGATCAGCACGCCAACGCTAGCCGCATTGTCTACCGGGCCTTATAAACTGGGACCTGCCATTATGCCAGGAATCGGACGAATCCCTCATTGTTCTGGCCGTCTTACGCAGCACTAATTGCTCCGATTACTCGCCGATACTTTGCATATGTACATGCTCATTAGTCCGATCATGTTACTAAGTGACTAATTAGTGTAACTTGCATTCAGTCATTACGATGATTATTTCAGTCACGACAGTGTTTATAAAATGTAAACAAATGAATAGAAGTACATGTTGTTTAGCTCGATATGCATACGGTCTTTGATTGGTTATATCCGTCGATCTCGAATGGATAGTAGGTAATGTTTCCATGAATATATTGCGTCATAGAATTGTTTACAACAATAGGATTTTTTTAAACTTCTAATTATCAAAAATAACAAATTTAATATTAAAATTGAAGCATCAGCAATGTTGCTATCATTTTTTTATGCATGACTACGTAAAAGAAAGCACTTCTACTTATAACGCCGAACTAACAAAGTGGTTCGTTTTCTGTGTCAGTCGAGAAGTCTGGAGTAGATGATAGTCTTATTAAATTCTTTATCATCATGCCTCACTGTTATTATTATTTAAGGTACTTTTAACACTCATTTTTGTAGAAAAGCCTGCCAAGAAAATGTATATAACTAACGTAAGCAAGCAAAGGACGACGACGTCGGAACACGTTCAACTCACGATTTGTCAACGTCGCAACACATCGCTGCGGTTGTCAACCACAAATAAAACGAGAGAAAAAAAGCCTCGCGAGAAAATGTAGACCAATTCGTAACATAATTAAAGACATAAAGCAGGTTCGTGTTCATTCAAATACCCGCAGCACATTCAATAGCCTGCAATAATGAACATCAAGTTGCATCTAAAAAATCTGTAACGAGAATGTTTAAACGCAGGAGTAATTAGGTATGTACTCGTCCGTCGCTTAACCAGGACAGGTGTCTAGATATTCGCGTTTTATTTTTCGAGGATGTTGGGTGACATTTTTCATGCAGTTAATTGTAGTGACCGACGTTCCCGCCAATAATTCATAGTTTTTTGACGGATGACTCGATGGAATCCCGTAGGTATTCGAGCACCTGGCCCGTACTTTATACCGCAATGCAGCGCAAATTTGAGCTCGTTATAAATTGAATATACTCACGACATAGCTTAGTGTTTACAATTGCAACTGAATGTATAAAATACACTGTTTCACTTTCAGGTATTGTTTTCGGAGTAAACACAGAGGAAGTAGCGATTTCAAAACCACACAATAGGTTACCATTCGGTTCGTTTGAACCTGTAATTATTTAGCAAGAACATTCTTCGATAACGACGCATCAATTTCGACACTAGAATTTATAAATGCAACCCAATTTCGATAGCGTTTCAAATAGTCTAGTCATAGTTAAATAATGTTTTAGTTAGGCATTTTCTATAGAATACCTACATACTATTAATCTTTCTTTCTTGGTCCAATTACCTCACATCCGTACGAAGCGTTTTGTTTCCACTTTCATAATGCGGACAGCCCAAGAGTGGTACTCGTTGCCTGCGTCTGTATTTCCCGAGAACTATAATCTGGAGGTCTTCAAGAAGAGAGTGAATAGGTATCTTCTAGGCATGCATGCTACATCGTAGACCGCATCGTCACTTAACATCAGGTGAGATTGGGATCAAATGTTAGCCAATCGTAATTTAAAAAAAAACATACCTATCTAAAATCTTTCAGATAATAATTATTACTGTAAATTCCAATTCTACGTTTATGTATCAGACAAATGCCTCCCTGCCTCATTATTTCAATGTACTATAATACCATCTATCTGCTATCTGTGCGGTAGCTTGGCATTATTTTTTCCTCTCGGCCGTTGTCTGAAATTTATTTGGCAGAAACGTCATCTATACACGGTGATGCCATTAAAACAAAAGTGTTATAATGAAATTATGTATATTGGGATGCAGACGCGTTACATTACAAATGTGCGGATTTGCTCACTGATGTTTATTTAACTACTAGGTATGTTCTATCATAATCTTAGTAAGCCATCTCACGTGAACATTCCGGTGTTTTTGATGAGCTGGATTTTGTTATTACCACATTGGGTAACATAAGAAATGAATGCATTCTGCACTAAGAAACAGACTAGATTTTTCGTATTGAACTACTTCCGAATATGTTAGTGGATTGACTTTATGGATACCCACAACAATATCAATTCCTTAAGTTTTAATATACATAGTTTATGCTATAGTTTCATCTACCGTTTTGAGAACGAGGTGAACCGCATATAAATCTTTCAAGCAAAAGCTCATTGGCACACATCTGGACTTGAACCAGTGACGTTTGGATTGAAACTTGGGGCGCGTACCTCTGGGCCGCTACCTGGGCAGTCAACTTACAAAGTTCTCGGACTAAAGATTCTGCCACTCTCGAGTACACTTCCTCTCCATACATTTTACGGAACCCTGTAAAACGATGTATGTGCATAACCCATAGATCACAGACTTCGCCCTCTTACGCATTGCCATTACACAGGCACACAGTAAATTGATTATATAGGCGTGTGCACAACACACGTAAATCAGGAATTAAATCCATCGCACCGTGCAAAGACGACCCAGTTATGAAGACTCTGCCATGCGTCAAGAAACAGTGAAATGAATACATCACGTCATAAAGTCATGCATTAGAAACGTTTTAGTTCAGTTATTTTGGCAAAACGATGATGTGTTCCTATTTTTATTTTGTGAGATAAGGAATACGATTTTTAATGATAATCTTACCCTATTTTTATCCAGTCACAATAAAGTCACTTTTATGTTACAATAATTCGAAAACTGTGACATATAGTTCAGTTTGTAAGTTTCACTAAGATTCTCTTGAAAGTCCTAAACATTAAGATTCAAAAGTTTCTGCTTTATTAACCCCATTCTGATAATATCATCATGTTTGCCCAAACATCCCATTACGCTATAATTCAGATTGTAGGGCACAGGATACAGATAGTGTTGCAAGCCTTGCGATATTTACGATGCACGTTTGCTTCCATCGCTGATAAATATGATTAAACCCCTGATAAGAACCTAATTATGCGTATCTAATGCATACCGCCTTTTACAACTTAACTTTATTAAATTACGAATTATAATTAAGAACCAATCTTCATGGCTGACTGCACCTTTTGCGAGTGCGAGATTGAGGAAGCAACAGCAGAGGTTATAGTAGAAAAATGCTAATCGGTAATTAAATTGCCCGCGTTAAAAAATTGGCAATTATAATTATTAGGCTGGCAAGCGATTGAGATGCGAATCTAAGTAATTAAAAAAAAAGTGACGCATAAAATTGGTGAGTAACATTTACGTTAGCTAATGCTGCTCATGGTATCATGTCATGGTTAGTATACAAACCCCAGATGGCCGAGGGAAGTCATAGAAATTACAGCGTTAAGCCGCCCTTACGAACGGCTTAACCAGAGAAGTAAATAGGACGAGGTACTTGAGGGATGCCAGGGACGCTGATACTGTCAGCTCGGCTTTTAGTTGTGACTAGTTGTTGCCCGCGCCTTCGTCCGCGTGGAATTTGGTTTTACACGCACCCCTATTTTACCCCTCGGAAAGTAGCCTAAGTTACTCCTTGTTACATCAGCTATCTGCTAGTGAAAGTCCCTTCAAAATCGGTCCAGCCATTTCAAGAGATTAGCTGGAACAAACAGACAGACAGACAGACAGACAAACAAAAATTGTAAAAAATGTACGTGTATACATTCAAATGCACTTACTAAAAAGCGGTTATTTTAATATTACAAACAGACACTCCAACTTTATTTATTTGTATAGGTTCCCTGGAAATGGGCTGGTTCCTTGAAGCTCCAAAACGTCACTATTACCTATACTTTACTATTATAATACTTATGTTTAATTATGTAACATTTGAGTGAAAAAAGTAAGGAATTATGGATAATCGAGTAAGTGAGTCGTGTCATCCAGTCGAGATTGATTTCCAGAACATACATATTCCTATAATATTGCCTTCCTTTACAGATCACAAAGAAGGTACACTCAAGTGAACTGAATGTGCCACTATGAGTTCAAGTCATTCAATTATTATTCTTGCTCTAAAATAATTAAAAACAATCGTGAGATATCTATAAATATTAGAACCAATATTTGATCAGCTTAATCAGCACCTGTTACAAATAGATAACACAAACCATTCCATATTTCGACCTGTAAAACCAGTCCAGCCTACAGGTATGTGATTGTTTTCGTAACATTATATCAGACAGCGATCTAATCAGATCTTAATAACACCCTCCTTTTTAAGTGTTGCGAAGGTTGCGCGTTCTATTGAATTGTAATAACTTTTATTTGTATTCCTTGTTTTATTTTATTCTACGAGATATACTCTTGTAGACCAATAGCGTTGCGTGGCAGAAAATTGAGCAGGTGAAGAGAACAAGCTGAGGGCCCACCTGATACTAAGTGGTAACCGTCGCCCATTACAACAGCGATACAACTCAAGTCCTCTCCAACTAAGTACAAGATGACTCAAGTCGCATTGTGTTACATCTATTACCCCGAGACGGGGATGTTACGTATCATGCGCCTGCAATTTCAACTACTCCCTTCCACCGGAACACAGCAATACGAGTGCATCGCTGCTTGGCGGAAGATTACCGGATGTGGCAGTACTTCTTCGAGTGAACTTAGCACCAGTTCTACTGGCACTTTGGTTGCTCCGTTCGCACCACCCGGGGTAGGGATTCAAAGATCTACAACCGTGAGCAAAGTGAGCCCACCAAAAGGTGCCCTTTACTACCGACCTTGTCTAAACAGATAAAGAAATGTTTTGTTTCCCACAGGGCAGGTAGCGATAGCTAGCTTGCAATGAGTTGCCACAGACCCTAACTGTTCATATCTACGAATAATAACAAGTTTGGAACTAAAACAAACGCCAGTCTATTACAATAGCAAATAGTAAAGTAACTGGTTATCGGAATTTTGGGTCAGAAAGATGTAACCGCTGACCCGGTCCCCACACAATAGACATGCGACATCTTTCCACCAACTGTCCAAACAGTTACATTGTTCGTACACACTCGTAATAATGTGCACTGACTATATACCTGCAATGACTTAGCAGTACCTGTAGATGGCCCAAGAGTAAACAAACAGGTGAACTTACAAATTCTTCTACACAGCTTTATGTAAAAGAATATTGAATCAAATTTTGTTTTAGCTATAAGTAGTAACTAAGCTATTAATAGATAACTTTTACATATACTCATTTGCATTTTTCTGTATTCGCAAACACAATCCGCAAAAAAATCGATGTATGAAACCTAATTTTAACTTTACAAACGTGGGTAGTATTTTACCCTCTGAGGAATTCAGCGTGAAAATGTATGTGTCTAATAACACGATCCAGTTATGCCCGGTGCGGCTTCCCAACGTTCATATCTGGAATTAAAATGGAATACGGTGAAGTTTGGCTTTTGTTTGTTTTTAGGCATTTAGGGAATACCATGTACTCGTATTTGTTCAGCGACTTTAGGAAACGTGTCGACGGTTTTACCATAAAACACTTTTGCAAAAAGTACTCTACTGAACAGAGACCACTGTTAACTAGTTGAAACATGGTTAATACCTTAGCCAGATCTTCAAAATGTATAGGTACATAATTTATGCTAAAATACTTAGCGACTAACTGTTTTAGGAAGGTTGTATTATTATTATATATCCTTCAGTCACAATGGTCTAGATTCATCTAACTGACATTGGCATTCATCAATATCTACGGTTATTGTTTATTAGCCATTTCTTTATGAATTTCATGGAATTAACTTTTTTTGGCTTTACTATGACTTACTTCGTCCAGCGCTCTAGCTCCTACTTCGGCAATCTCTTATCTCTTGTGACAAAGGCACGGTGCCCATATCGATAAGATACAAATAACATTTCTTTGTATTCAATATTAAGTAACTTTTTATTTTATGACGAAAGTTTTTAACAACTGTTAAATAATTTGCTAACCTTCGGTACGAATCTGACAGTATAGGGTCAAGACTCAAAACTAAAATAATATAAGTACTATACATGATGTTTCCATATTTTTGTTAATTTTATTAAGATGTTCTTATGATGATTCTTAGGATGTTAATGATTTTAGTATAATGAAGGGAGCTTTCACAGAAAAATATAATAATCATCAAATTTCCAATATATATTAGTAGAGAAACAGCTTATTGCTTGAATTATTCAGAGGAGCTCACAATAAAACCCTTAGTAATTCAGAAGGCACGTTTTTTCCTATAACTTATACAACTCCCAAACAGAAACCAGTACGTGACTACGATAACTTAAGAGGCAGTAAATTTATATTTTAGATAACGAGCAAATATAGACAACATCATTATCGATATAAATGAAAAACAGGTACAGTACCTACTACCTACTTTAATAACGAGTAGGTATTAAGCCATGATCGGACTTGTGGATATAGATAGATAATACTTTATTGACCACCATACATGGAAATTTCGTAAATATTAATACTTAAGCTAAGGTAATACAATGGGCGGCCTTATCGCTAACAGCGATTTCTTCCAGGCAACCTTTGATATAATTTAGATGTAAGCATTAGAAAATATAACATATATTAAATATAAATATATTATATATATATATTATATATATATATATTATATATAACATATATTTTTATGTGCGTATTTCAATATGATTAAACGACAGTTTAATACGATATTATGAAACGAAGATACCAATCGCTACTCGCTTTAGCAATAAACTGTGTTTAGGGGAAAGAGAATGTCTTGCGAACGCGAGCGTCGTACGCACCTCCGGTAGGAGCAAGAGGAGCAAGAGGGGTGTCGCGTATCGTTCAGAAGCGCTCGCTCGTCCAATATTTGTTTTAATTTCTTTTGCAGTTGCCCCTGTTTATCGTTTGTGTTATTTGGTTGGTTAAATATTTAAATATACGCTTTAATCCTTTCAACGTTTTTGCAGAGACTGACAATCGTAAGTAGGTACGCGAAATTAATTACAAAAATATACACCAATGATCAAAAATATTTTAATCTATTAAAAAAACGAAAAAAAAAGGTCAATCCACCTAAAAATCCATCAAAAGGTTAGCAGCATTTCAGTCACGGATCTTGCCGTTTCTTCGATAAAAAGCATAAATTAATTTTTTATTAAAGAGTTTTCAAAATTCCATTCTAAAAGAATTGTGAGCAAGGTAAAAACGTGTGATTTACTAAACAATAGTATATTATAATGTCTGTTTTACTTACTGGTATTTACGCTCTGAAGCCTGTTAGGTGCATTACAAAAACTGTGAGTTAATCGTTCCAGTTTCCTTGCATACATAATTATCAAAACGGTGGAAATATTTGACCTTACGACACAATGCGCTCCAAGCGCGCATATTAGCCTTATTTTAACCTTGAATAAGTTATTAAAAATATTTTGAGCCATTGGTGCTTTGAGAATACGAATTTTATAATGAGCACAAAACAAACACATCATTATTATTATTTGCCCGGGACTCAGTACAAATGGACAAAGTGGTATAACGCATCTTAAGATACATATTAATTGATGCATAGCGGTGTCTGTTAGAAATTCCTTGGAACTTGCGTATTTCTAGACTCAAATGTACGATACTCCTTTGAGATTATTAGATGTAAGCAAATAAAAACTCATCAAGTAGTTATACATAATGCACCATATCTTTCACACGGCAAGTTAACTGATGGAAATGTGATCAAAGCAGTCGTTAAAATTAATGTGTGGACGCACGTGACGTCAGAAAGAATCATGCGCTCGCCCTAAACACCTACTATAGAATTGCTGCATACCTAGCTATTAAGTAATAAATGATAGAGCCTCAATTGTTTCATACAAACTATCAAGTAATCTACTGTAGAACCAAGTTGAATCATGTAAAGCCGCACACGTCGATATCGTTCCAGAAATTTTGTTGTAATTCGAGTAATTGGTAAAATTTTGCTTAACAAAGAATTGGAAACGTTATTTGGCTGCCGGCTCAGACTTCTGGGCATTGCTTGTTATCGAATCGCACGGGATAATTTGAAAAATTGCTGCGGATATGTAACTTGAGAATACTCAGAAAATAACAGTGCGGTGATTCGTCGTTTTGTGAGTAAAGATAATCTTTGTTTGAAATGCACGTGTCTTCACTTTCCAAGATGTACCTATAACGAATAGGTAGATAACTTTTAATCAGAGTTTTTGTGGGGCAAAAGGAAGCAATATATATTTTGGTTGCCAATTTGTTTGTTGTAGCAACTTTTCTCAGAAATTATAAATAATAGACAATAGCCAAAATTTACCCCGTTACTGCCCGCATTGGGCGCGTCTTCCTCTATTCCTCTTGATTCGCAACTTCCCAAGCCGAAGTCCGTACCTAAGTGGTGTCATTGTGATAAAATATTTCTTTACTGGATTAATTTTTCTTTCCTCCGGACATATGCAGCCAACAGCATCCATTCAAAAAAATAGCCTCAACCTATTTTCCTTTGAATTAAAAAAAAAGCTTGGTAACGTCTCCGAACATGCTCCGAAAGATTTTGGTAATAACTGGATGGTTATTCCCAGGTAAGCACAGGCTTATCAATAGGTAAGAATAACTGAGCTCCGAATACTAAGTGCGAATACATATCATAGAAAATGTACTGACCGAAATACACAGCCCGACCACTTGACCTAAAAACATGAAATTCTGAGTGTTCTTTATAAGAAAAGAAGTTTTGGAAATCATCAAAATACCTCTGGCAAAAATATATAAAGTTTAAAAATTAAAAAGGGGTTATGCTTTTTTCTGGAAATCACTAAAAGCAGTGCCGAAATTGCATCCCTTAAATTAAATTAATATAACTCTTTTAACCGTTAACTGAATACAGATTTTGCAAAAAAATATAGCGATGGACTACCATAACACAATTTACAAATTATTCAAAAGAGTGCACTTAGAGGCAAGGTGAAAAATCTCGAGTGCTCGTATTTCAACCGAGATTGACGTTTTATCGGCACTGTTGCTTTCCTTAGCAATAAAACGGAGATTGTTATAGACGTGAGAAAAATAAATATTTATGTTCTGTCGTAAAAATGATTTTATGTTCTCAAATACAGATTTTGAGTAACCAATTAAGAGGATGTTAACATAATTTACGATGTTCCATAGTATTCCAGTAGATGGACATTTCATTACGGATGTTTCATTTACGTGTAATAAAGGTTTAATGACGATGTAGACGAAGAAGTGCTGGAACGGAATACTGCCACCCATTTCGGTCGCCAAGCTGTAGTACACTCGCATTACCTACCGCTTCGGTTTGAAATATGTGTTGGCTGGTGAAATTACAGGTGCATGACACATTCCATCTCCAAGTTTGTGAAGGCACAATGCGATGCAGTTAGCGTTTTCATATACTTAAGTGAATCAAGATTTCTTAAGTCGTAATGCTGTGTTACTACCAAGGGATGCCGTTTAAAATCAGGCCCTTAGGGTACTTACATACAGACCGCAAACGGCTATACGCGTGAAATTTTAGGCAGAGCTACAGCGAGTCTAATCTGACTGTGGTTTACGCTATCGCGAGGACGTAGACGTGACAAGGGGTGCCAATTTTGCAATAACAATTTTTAAAAAGCTAAGTTTGCAAATTTATTTTTACAGTTGTTGTAATACAAAAGAATCCCGTTCTCATTAGGTATTTTGTTTTGTTAGGTATTTGTTGGTTGTGCAGTTGCGATGCCAACTTGTGTCTCGTTTTGGCAACGACCTACGGCGATATTCGTGGGTACAAAATGTAATCTTGCTTGTCAAGATTTATAGTATAAGTTAAATGAACTGTTAGCTACGAAAGTTCCTATCACCTGCCTCTTTCGGCCCACCCTATAAATATAAGGCAATTTTAGTACTTAAGTCCGTTGTTTAAAAGTTCTGGTTTTGACCAGTTTTAGTACACCGCTGGTCATTTTGAATCGCAAAGTATGTAAACTGTTACGGAATATTTATAATAATGAATAATCTAAGTACGGTCATCACATTATCATCGAGGATGAAAGTTTCTAGTAATGATAATAAGAACGAACACAAAAAGCTTTTAATATGAGCGGATACGATTACCTTTTAATAGCTGTGGTAACTGTTCAATAGCATCGTAAAACGCTACTTAAGAAAAGGGAGCTCGAGAGTAAAAGTTACGTAGCGATTATTTGATCAGCAGCGGTAAAAGTATGTTCAAGCTTGTGACTATGGAACTGATATAGAAAGTTACGCAATAGTTTCGTAATTTTATTGTATTTTGCGCGAAGACGGTTGCATTGGTGAGAGGATCTACAAAGTTCCGAGCTTAACCAACTTAACAAGCATTGGTTCGGAAGAATTTACGAAATTATATAATATCAGAGATAGTTACCGACATTTCGAGTTCCTTCAAGATTTCTTTTGCTTATTAGAGAACTATTATAACGTCAATTTATAGAATGACAAACATTATCATAAGTATATTGGATTGGATACGAACGACGAATTATGCAAACTTTCATTCATAATGCATTCAATCGATGAATAGATTTCGATGATGCATATTTATGTACAATTTCAGTTCTAAAAGAAAAGAAAATGTTTATACCTAACAACAAATTCACAATTTAGTGAAGTCATTTATTCTGTGTTTAGCATTTGATTCAAATTCTAATCAAAACAATACGTGTCCATTCTGAAAACTCATTGTACTAATTATAATTTACAAAACCGATCCAATTGACAGACCTCACAGCTCAGTTGATAACGTAACTTTGCATTCTGTGCTCGTAGGTCGTGGGTTCGATTCCCACCCGGGACAAACATTCTTGTGACGAATATAGATGTTTTGCCTTTTGTTTTTTTGCAAAGGATACAAAGGAAGAATCTATCGCCAGTTAACACATGAAATCTATATACATGTAATAAACTAGTAGATATTCCGTGTGTGTAAATTAAATATTTTTCCAAATAATAAACTGGGATACATTAGGAATAAGTAACAGAATATAAAAAAAAAATTGTTTATTTGTCTGTTTGTTTGTGCGCGCTCAAACGGCTGAACGGATTTGGATGATTTTTGGTACCAGGATAGCTTATCGAATAACACACAGGGTTCTTTGATCCCGGGAAATTGCAGTGTCCCCGCAGGATGACTTATTCACCGCGAATAACAAGAGGGGCGCAGCTAGTCTATACAAATAAATAAAATTGGAGTGTATGTTTGTAATATTAAAGTAATCGCTTTTTACTAAGTGCATATGGATGTATACACGGTACATATACCAATTATTTTTTTTACAATTGTTGTCTGTCTGTCTTTTTTATCAATAAGGTGACTTTCAATTTTGAGATATGGTACATCATTTTATAATATTTTATTTGTGTAAAGGTCCCTAAGGACACAAGTGCTCTCAGTGATGACAATAATAATAAGTAATTACTAAGATTTTATCAGTTCTGGTTCGAATTGATGGATGATGACAGTGTTATCAAATATGAGTAATTTGAGCTGCCTCAACTTTCTTATTGAGGCTTTATCGGAAACCGATGAAACAGGTCCAAAATGTAGTAAGAAGAACACGATTTTTTTATCTCAAGAATTTATACGATAAAGACTTTTATGAAAGTAATCACGTAAGCCATCTCGTAGTTCAAGAATACGTATCCAATGATAGATCACATACGACCTATAAATACTTAGTTCATTGTTAATTGAAACGAGGAGATATTAAAACTGTAGTTTTAAACACAAAACTGTGGGGACATTTCCAGAAAAACCGACCAAAACGCAGAACCTATTTGGGAATAAGC
The DNA here is from genome assembly GCA_947359385.1 of Chesias legatella. Taxonomy (NCBI): domain Eukaryota; kingdom Metazoa; phylum Arthropoda; class Insecta; order Lepidoptera; family Geometridae; genus Chesias; species Chesias legatella. Next base: position 6,191,222 of record OX375772.1, read on the forward strand.
ACTCAAACGTAAAACAACGTTAATTGAGTTTAGATCTGTAATATATTCAATCTGAATGAATCGTTAATTCTAGGACCAACATTTATCTCTGACGAGTTTTGGGTATTGCACAGATCAATACATCAAGGGCCTAATTTCGGTATGTTTGAACGTACACTGTGCATCATTGCAGATCTAAAAATCTAAAATCGTAATAACTGTGTACAGAGTAGCTTGGTGCAATAATCATAGAAACTTTTGCTTTGTCTTTGCAGGGTTACCTTTTTATATAACAAAATTTACACGTTCTTCTACATTCTTACTTCCTTTGCAACAGACTGTTGGTAACAGGATATTATGCATAGATAGACATGGTATACTTTTCTAAGAGTATAAAGCCCCAAAATATTTCCCGATGCCAATATTGTTATCTTAGAAAATTGATTTCATTTTTTACTTTTAGTAGTCCCTTGTTTAGCAATAGACGTTTTTTTGCCTTTACCTACTTGTGTATGAATGTTTTATGCAACTGTTATTTCAGCTTTATCCATACACTTGAAGGATAAACGCGATTAATGACTGGGATACGGCACAAATAGGTTGGTGGCATTACTCTCCGGACTCTGCGCACTTAGCAAAGTTCTAGGGTTAATACCACGTGCGCCTAGTTCGGGACATGAGTCTCAAGATTTTCGAAGTTGTATGTTTGTGGCTGCGCTCACCCGTCACCCGTCAGCGGCAGCGTCGTGTTGCCACTGGCGCATGGTCCGGCGGCGGCTGCGGCTCGGAGGGTCGGCGGCGCGGCGCGGCGGCGGCTCGGCCCGCGCCAGTCTCGCCGCGCGCACCGCCGACGCCTCTCGCGTTACCCCCGTATCAGCGTCCCATATCGATCCGCACGTTTGTGATAAGCGCTGCGTGACTGTGTAGTGTTGTGATCAGTGATTGACATTTGGGATAAGAAAAGTTACTGTGTAAGTTCATTTTTGCAACATCGCAAAAAAATTAAGATTCATGTTTCAGGAGAAAATTTTGTAGGACTTTTTCAACATGTATTGCATATGATAATCGTATTTATCTTTTACTAATTTCGTATTAAGAAAATAAAAACAGAAAATAGGGCAAATAGTTTTTTGCAGAAAACTTTTCATTATATTTTCCATTATTAATCTGAACATCAATATCATAAACTGTTGTCAATATGTATATGAGATGTTTTCTTAAATTAATGACTATGTATTTGCAAAAACGTGAACTTTCACAAACGTTACTGTAATGTTGTTTAAATGCAAGTAGGTAAACTAAAACGTAAATGAAACATTTGAAAGAAAAAATTGGGCCAAAAGACACGGTTTAGTTATTATTTCAGAAGCTAACACTTTTTATACGCTATAGGTAAAATATTTTTCGATATATAAATTAAAAAATGTTCTGTTAAATCCAAGAATTTCTTTACAAAAACCTTTACGAACGTCTAAATGTCTCTGGCACCGGAAAACTTGCTGTAAAAGCAAAGGAAAACAAAGGGTTAAGTGACAATGTTAGATATATTTGGACTAAAATGAAATCAACTCTACACAAATCCAGACGGAAGGCGTGCTCAACTCGTGTAGAGTTTATCTCAGAGCTATATAAGGATATCTTACTATAATAATAGCGTTCAGATCAACACATGGGTTAAATTTATACTTAGGCACGAACATAAAAGAGTATCGAAATGAGCAAACAGCTGCTTCTAATAAAACAGACCTAGTTTTATGGAGGTGTTTATCTTTGTGTCTCAAAGGATTTACGTAAAAGGTCAATTCTAAGAATGATAGAAATAGATACTAAAGTTATAGAAATAAAACGAGGATTAAAAATATTATCACAAATATCCACTGCAGAGTATTAGCCCTGTAGGCATGAATGGGAGTGGGTTTTGTTTGTTTCGTGTTATATGTATCTATGCATTTACAAAAAGAGTATACAAGTAATCTATCAGTTATCTGGTTAAATAGTAGGTACAAACTTTTCTCTGTGCGGGGTAAGATGGCGCTATGTGAAATGTCCACCAATATACTTATTATTAAGATACATATTTTTTAATCACACGTTTTGGCCACCCACAATACTAATTCCAAGTTCACATATAGTTAAATCAAGTTAAATATCAACTCACGGTTAAAGTATAACTAATTTAATTCAGTTACCCGCAATACAATGAATCAATAAAACAATTACCGAGAATATGCCTGTTTTGCCTCAAGTGCCTCTGACATAAAATAACTGAATTACGATACTCAATAATTATAAAGCAATCTATTGTAATAAAATGCATAATTGTTCCGTAATAGATCTATAAGTTAATGGAAATTGTGTGATGCTTCTGCGCTCGCTTCATCAAGAATCAAGTTCACATCAGCGGACACATTAATGTTAGACTCCTAACGACCCCCGCCTGCACTAAGAGTTTATAATAAACACTGTGGGATTACCGCGATTGCTTTTACCGAGAATTCTCATCTGCGGCAGATGTGCGATAGAAAACATTCGCTGTACTACATTTGATGTTTTCATCAATACACTTTATTTGGTGTTTCGTTCATCCGTGAAATTGAAAGGCTTTTTTAAAAATAGAATTCTAATCGTACGCTCAAACTTTTTTTTAGCTTGATGCATAAGTTGCCTAGAGTGAAACGATTGGGTGAACTTGGCGACTGGATTGTACAAATCCTTGAAATACTTACAACTGTCGAAGGTCGTAATATATTAACGAGTACAAGACAAATCGTAATTTGCATGCATCCAATAAATGTTAGATACCTAATTAGAAACATAATGAGCGAGAACTAAATTATCTTAATATAATAAACTGAGACTCATCAATTATTGTGACAGATATTTATCAGAGCGCAGCGAATTATTTTAAAAATGTCGAAACATTTTTGTATTATTTTTCCTGATGAGACAAAGAGTCGGTGCAGTTGCTGTAAAGTGAAGATTTCATTTCAGATCATCACGACATCACTTAAGTAGGCACGTAATATTTTGTCAAGTCCAATGAATACAAAATTTGAACCCCGTCTGTCTAATTGTATAGCATCAATCATAACAGAATCGTTGTCAAAAGCCTGCGCGCACTCATTTAAAGACTCAAAACAAACTGTCAGTGACAATGTTACTGTCGAGACAACAACAAGACGATATGACCGCGCGTGTAGGAGTTAATCTCTTATGAGTTGATATGAGGCTCATTGAGTTCGCACATCACTGCGGAGCGGTCTCCACATCTGTGACCTGGATGCCACCCGACCGTCACATTTAATCTGGCCAATTCATCAACATACCCAGTGATAATTAAACATCAACACTCGAAACGTTTCAAGGAACACACGCTTGTAATCTACGAAGATGCTTCGAAATACTTTACAAATAAAACGCTCGAGTTAACAAGCAATACTTAATCTACTGAAACATTTAATTAACAAAACGTATTAAAAATATTGTAAGCGTAAAACATTTTGCATATATGGCATCAGCGCATACATTCGGTATGTTTTAGCAGCAAAATTTGCATGAAAGGAGCCTCTTTGAGGCGCATTTAAAATCCTTTCACCACATTGCTTTAACAGAACCAGTGACTCGACGAGTAGCAGCAAAATATCCAGACACGTCATTGTAACTAAATTATGATAGCTGATGATTATTGCAAGTGTGATATTACTTGCAATAACATTGCGCATATCAGTTTATTGCTGTATATTCCCATCGAAGGGCTGTCGTTTCAGAATAACGCTTTTATTTGCACAGATTACCGGAGGAAACACGAGGGAGACCCACTTTATTCGTGAATTCTGCAGAACCTGTAACTTACTTTGTTGCACGACTGCCGTCTCGCGATAATATGAGATCGAGCTCGGTTATTATGTATCGCTTTCGATCATGTTATTATAATTTTTCAACAAATTAGTAAATCATAATAACGAGAAGATTATGATGTTCCGTCGGTTTCTCTTTTACTACTACATGTCAAATTACATGGACAGTGGACTCAACAAAGTGTTTTAAAAGAAACAATTTCGGCGTCCGACTGGTTTGGCGTAACTCCGGAAGCGAACAGGTTTCACAGTCTGAGATAAGTATTAATTGGAATCTTTAATTTTAACTAATGAAAAATGGTCGTCGCTCGACGGGATCGTTTTTCTGTAGCTACTTATTACGTAGATTGAGTAACAGTGGCTTTCACTGTTTTTAACGAGTTGTTACAATCGAATTAGCACGCAACGTCTTTAGGTAATAAAACAGCTTATAGCTTGTCGATCACTTGATTACTTGATCTATAAACAACTGCTATCGTGAAATCCTTTATTTACAGTCCTAATTTGTTTGATAACTAACATGTTTTAGATTAAGCTCTAAAATTCAATCGACTATAAACTATGAGCGTTTATATTCTTGTTAAATGAAGTCGGGTGTTTCTTTGTAAGCAAATCGTTGTTGATCTATTTTTGAGGAAGTTTTATTAATCTTAAAATATTCATATAAAAAGAATTGCACTCGACATAGCCTAAACATTAAAACATAAAAAACATTATGCTAACTTACAAAGATACATTATGACAAGAAACTGAAATAAAATTCAAATCATGTCTAATTAAAATTTTAACTGATTCGATTGTAATTAAATAAGTTTGATGAATAAATTATGTTCAATAGAACTATTATGTCCACAGTATCATTAAAGTTATCAATGGAACTGATATTAAGATAATGTAACCGAATAATTAAATAGACTCGGTTTACACTCAAGGTTAAAATAACTGGGCAATGACCGAGCATTACACGTGAACAGGTATTTAGAGAGCATTAGGCAAAAAAAGATGCGTGACTACGAAGCATAACCAACGTCTTAAAAATGATGGTTGTACTTAATTGGTGAGCCGAACGGATACGAAATAGCAAAAGAATCTCGCGAGTTCCGGAAAATAAAACTGGGTAAGCACTGTGATCCGATCTACTTGGTTTTTTAAATCGCATGTTCTGTTCAAGTTGTTGAGAAACTTAGTCTTTGAAGTAAAAAGTGGATTTAATAACTTACTTATTTCACACTATTCATTAAAACATTCATTAAGAAACTTATAAATATTGAAGAATCCGACTATTCTTAGTCTTTCCGACTTGGAACGAATGGGGGGAACATACCTACTAGTTTTACAACTGTATGAGTATGAAGATATTTTTTTTAGATTTTGACGTCATTCATTTCCGCAAGAAGTGAATGTCATTTTTCAGAGCCCTTCATAACGACTGCAAGCTTAAGCAACCTTTCTAGGCCATAAATTATTTAATTCACGCATTACATCTTCCTCTATTATTACCTCAATGGGATTACAACATTATGCAAATACATAATCGTAAATATCTCGGATATCAAGTGGTGGAGTTCCAATTCTGTGGCAGGAAACAGTCGAGTTTGTTTTATTGCTGGCTATTAATGTCCCGTGGACGCGGTGATTTACCTTCCAGCATCAGTACACATACGTAGAGAACTGAGAATTCCTACAGCCGTATAAAGACTAAAGACAAGTACTTGATCTATGGTGCTTTCGGGATCTACTGATTGATATTCATTTCACTGCTTGAACTAAGCATAATGCTATTAATTACGAAAACAATTAGGCGGATGCAAGTGAGATTAAAATTTGTTATTTTTATTATACATTCATCTACAAAAGTTTCGCATTTACGCTATTACATTTTGATAATTACATCATAAACTATTATAATAGATCACATGAAAAAGTTAAATTCTATTTATAAAATACTCCATATATAACTTGAAGTTAATTGAATTTAACTGTTTAATTTATGTTTAGTGTAAAATCAATGTAATAAATATGGAGAAAAGTCTTCATCTAAACCCTGTTCAGGTACTGATAATTTACAGACACCAGGCGAAGATACGAGTATTAATATACATAGAACCGCTACCCCAATAAAGTCACGACAGTAAATAGTACTGTAAAATCGGTCGCCAACAATAGATTTTTTTACTCGTATGGTGTCGTTAAAACCATTTTACATTGTCATCTCTGAAGCCTCAAAGAGGCTCTAAAGGCGTTAAGGTTTTATTAAGGTAATGTTTTGTTGTGCATCGTAAAGCTGCAGATGTAGGCGGATGGGCGCTTTTACTCTAATATAGCCCACGTGACGCTTAGCATAAAATCAAATCTTTAAACCTAAAACGAAGATGTGTTTTAAAATATATGTATATTTTGTATTCATTCTTATAGGTGTGCAAAATGATTTCTTTTCGGTAGGTAAAACTCAAAAACATGCGCCCATTTATGTTTTCTTCGATAAAACTTACTTTTTTTAGCCGACTTCAGAAAAAGGAGGAGGTTCTCAATTCGGTTGTATTTTTTTATGTTTGTTACCTCATAACTCAGACATTTATGAACCTATTTCAAAACTCTTTGTTTATGTTAAAGTATAATACTTTTTATTGGTCACATAGATAAATATCTTTTTACCGATTTTGATTAAATAATCAAAATCGGTTCTGTGTGTGTTTGGTTTTAAATCAAAATAATGAAGTCGGTTTTTTTCGTTTTGCTGTTCAAAATGATTATACCTATATATTACAGTGTCAGCAAAATGAATTACATTTGATGAAAAAATATTGATGATGCCAACGCAGCATATTATTTGTTTAGCAGGGTGGATTTCATGAACATTATATCCATAGTAAAATGTCCAGGCGTCATGGATATCGAAAAATGCGTTTTGTCTAATGAGTAATAAATAGTCGGTGTATGTGAATCCTTTTATGTTTAACTTATCCAATAGTGATCGTGTCGTCGACTTTGTAAGCACCCGCTAGGTAGTTTCATGGGCATATCTCGTCAATGATGTCCGCCTACAATGCGCGCGCGCCGCCCGCCCGCCCACATGCTTGTAAATCGTCCCTAACTGTACCGGGGACAAATTACATACGTAATAGTCCTTTAATATTTATTTGACGGCTATATAATTACTGAGAGTTAGAAAGTTAAATATCATTATTAATTAGTTAACCATTGATTTAGATATCGTATTCTGAAAGTGTGATAATCCATACTTCATTATCGCTTATCGAGAGTAAATTGTTGCCCTAACAAAAAATATAAAAAAAACAAAGCAGACATTCAAAGCTTTGAATATAAGATTATATTATCACGATTATTAACAAATGCTGTCTTTTCAATAGTAAAATAATTGAAGACATGAGCTGACTTACATAGGTTTATTATTAAATATGATTAAATCAATTGATTCGTTTTTGCCTTGTACATTAAATGATCGATCCATCTCAGATCTCTCAAGTGATCCATTTTAGTCCAGATCCATTGAACTCAATACATTGGCAGCAAGCTTCGCTAAATAGAAATTCAAAGCAGAAACCGTGCATATCTGTATTATGCTTTCTTTAAATTTCGAAGGAATTTTTCTTCAAACCTTCATTCGTACTTCCATAAAAGCAAAATTAACGGGACAGTACTAATAACGTGAAAACAACGGACGGCACATTTATACTAACTATTTATCAACCGTTTTAGTAGCATTTTCATAGCATATAAAGAGTTGCAGTAAGTCTACAACCGTCGAGGTCTTGCCGTACTACTGGTAGTGCAGTTATGTGTTAAATAGGCACGTTATCATATTTTACGAGGTCTTCTACCATGTAAAGATAATTTAAAATTATGCTGGACAGTATAAATGTGTGAATATTATGTTAATAATATCAAACTTGTACATTGGGCCTGGACGAAAACAGTACTTTATAGCTATCTTGACCGCGGCTTCCTCGTAGATAAGTAAAACTTGTCTTAGTTTAGTTTAGTAACAATAAAATGTCTTCTTATTCATCTTATTGGGCTGTGTTATAACTTACAAACAACTACATTACCATTGTGACTATACATTTGCGAGATGCAATTTCGGTTTGTAGGATTTTTAATGAGTGGTTTGTTAAGTATGGCATGTAACGTTACGTAACTTTTAAGTTTTATTAACAAATATACGCATATAAATCTGGCTTATTATGTTTTACACATACATACAAGTACATACATAGGATAGATAATGACAGAATGGCTTTTCACCGAGTGGTATATATCTACAAATCAACAAAAAAAGATTTGGCTTTGTTTTATTATAAAACTAATAAATATGTATGGTAGACTTGATTTTAATTTTATTGATTTAAACATACTAAATTAAATAAATTGAAGAAATAATCAAGGTCACCTTATGTATATAATTGAACCTAAAATATATAAAAGAAAATGAGAGACAGAGAGAGGGAGGTAGGCTCAATTAGACTCTGAAACCGTCGAACTAAACAGACTCAATAAATAACATATAATGATAAAAAATTACCTTTATCATAATTATCTTTGAAACTAGAAGACCTTTCTGTCAGGATGCAGACGCTCTCTCATACTATTTTGAGAAATACCCCTGCGGAAAAAGTAGTAGCCGAGTCCATTACAAATAAACCAAGAAACTCTACTCCAGTATTAAACTTAAAATATATCTCCATTTTACAGCCGATAAAATAAATTAACTAAACATTAAAATAATAATGGCTCGGTCAAGGTTACAACAGTTAGGTCATCCAGCTCGCTACTGGTTACGCGCGGTCGCTAGTACAAGAAATATGCGCCACTGTTTCGTGATTTACTTACGCTTTTTTAATGTGTATGTGACTACTATTCCTTGATGGTTAATGTGCTAGCTGTTAATAGTTAGAAAAGTGATCACCCCGACGCGACGCCATAAAGCGTGCACATTCCCGTCATGCCTTATAATAACTAACATTCTAGACGAGTAGGACCCGACTCTACGGAATTCTGCATAAACCGAATATGAAGAAAAATAGAAAACCGTTAGACGTTACAAAGTATGAAGCGGGTGCGGAAATATAATCTGCATTATAAATATAAGTTTTAACAAGGTGAAACTTTACACGTTAAACGATCTAGGGACCTTTCAAATAGCTTTTCTTGTAGGTACTAGGAGTATTGCTTGCTTATTTTGTAGTTTGCAAATAAACTTGTAGCCTATATGATTGCATAGTTCAACAATGTAATAGTGCACTCAAATAACTCTAAGGGAGGAGGACTAGACCTCATGACACAGCAAACCTAGTGTGAATGGCCTCTAGAAGGGCTCATTCATAAGCCAAACATTATTAAGTAGTTTAAAATGTCTGTATTCATGCATATGGCCAAATCAAGCCACAAACCTTTAAATAGGTACCTAAGTTTCTGTATCATATTATTCTTTTATTAGTTTATCTTTCTTTTAAACTTTCATTTTCATTTAATTTCATCATTTCAATCGTAATAAAATCGTGTTTTCCTATTCATCGACCATTACATTACCCATATATTTAAACGCTTTTGGGGATTGATAACCATATAACAATTTTATATAACAAAAATTAAAATAATTGAATTTGTGTTTTCATTGTTTCTACTCGATCTTCAAGCTTCATAAAGTGCACTTGCTGTCACTACGGTACAGACTAGAATTTTATTGAGAAACTTTATTGAATTCACATTTCAGAGATGATGAAAGCCTTAAGGATTGAGTTGGGAGTATACTCGAGGGAATAATATATAACCTTAAGATATGGACTACCTAAAACACGGCTTTGGACTGAACTGATCATTCTATGAATAAATACAAAACAACGAACATACAAGAGTATTTTCAAACTGGAACAACAGCAATATGTGTAGTCCTATAATATATATAAAAGCAACTTTATCTTTATGGTGTTACTCAACTGTTCACCTCACTAAAAGCTGAGAACGTGGTCTCATTAACAATCTTCATGAAAAGGTTTACGATAAAAATAATCCTTGATTCGAATTCCCATTTATGCAATCATTTACGGAACGAAAGCTATCATTTAGCAGCTTCAATACCTATACCTATAGCACTAGTAGATTATATAGGTACGTCCAGTCTGTAAACGACCAAAATTTATCATCAATTATGCTACAACTTAGCGGCATTCCATTTGGGTACACTTCGTTTCCGTTGTGAACAAGGTTTGCCAGCAATGCATAATTATGTTTTATATGTCATGGCAAGTTAACACTAATTACTAATAAATATTGTGCAGGTAAACCACCCAGTACTATGTATATTATCATTTTCAAGTTGCGTTTATTAACATATAAACTGACTAAGTTACTAATTAAGTCGTATAAATCTGGCAAAAACGAACAAATGAATTCAACAGCGAAAGAACGACATTGTGCGCTTCATTTACTAGAAAGCGAAATCGTAACAGTTCAAACCAATTTAATTTTAACTTCTAGATTACAGACCGACCTTGTTTTGAACATGTTACGCTTATGCATTCTAACAGAAGAAGCGTTTACTAATGCTATTGTATATCAAAAGGCATATGATGACGTGAGACACTACTAATTAATTGAAATTCTTTTCGAACGGAGTATTGAAAGAAACAAAAATAGGTACTTTATTTGTGGACTGTGTTATCTGGATTTTACTGGTATGACATAAAAGTATGTGCAATCTTCTAAAGACATGAAATTCTTCTAGAGACTACTATACTAGATATTATATTAACAACTTTGTGTGTTATCCAAATAGTTATTCAATTCAAAATATATTATGTACCTGTGATTAAGGTATTCTTTCAAGAATTTATTTAAAATTAGGAGAAGTATTTCTAGCTAAACATCAAAAGGGCGTTTGTCTAATTTCACTTGGCAACCGTTGTGGGTCGCGTAATGAAAACGGCTAAGAAATACTTTCTCATCAAAATCTTCCCCTCCGCCGAGATTCGACCGAAGGCCGAAATGAAATATTACGGAAGTGCATAGGACACTTTACCGTTATGTTCCCCCAATGTCGGTGTCCCCGTCGTCGCCCTCGCCCTAGTCGTTTTTACCGTAACCGGAGCGTGCGTTTAATCACGTCTCATTGCCTGCGTTCTTGTCATACGCAGGCTAGCTGCCCGCAAGATTAACTGCGGCTCTGCGGCCTATATTGCCTAGGAAAACGTCGCAGTGGAAAACAACAACTTGACATAATTACTTGTTCAAACGGCTACATTGTCGGAAAACTTAACGACTTACTACAACATTATAAGCTCACGTTGACGAGCTATTAAGAAGACATATTTTTTGTAATGGCAATATTTTAAGATTTCTTTTAAGTAGACTCGAATCGGACAGAAACAAACAAACAAACTAAATAAGTAAGGTAATTCAGGTTAGGCGATTACATCATTCAAAATTGCGCAAAAATCACAAATCCAAACTGACCTACGTACCTATTGTTTCTTTGTGACAAAAGTTGCTCACTTGGAAGATGATTATATGTATTGTTTGAGAAGATTGTGCCGAAATCGTAATAAGTACCCACCTACAGTCTCCGGTGGCTGAGAAAATAAATTACAGTATAAACTACAGGGGAATTTACTCCTATTTGCATGTCACGGTGAGCGGCGTGGCTCAAACCACCATTAGATACTCCATCAATGCGGCCCTATTGTCCTTCAGTGGTGATAAAAAACTTCTCTACGTGAGGGAATTTTTATGTTTCCGATCCATAGACGCCGGGCCGTTGGCTTTGTAATATTAAAAAGCTTTACAAATAATATCCGTGCGGAATATTTATTGAAATTTATAAGCAGTTTTATGACTAAGCATACCATACACCCGTGGTTTGCCTTTGAAGTTAAAAGTTCTATCGAATGCCTCGACCACAATCAGAGCTTGGTAATTTGGGGTTGATTTATGTTATTTGCTTTTAATTTGCTTTGTGATCCGAACGTATAAATTGAATTTTAATTTATTAGAATCTCACATAAAAAGATCTTCCAACTTGAGGCAAACGCGTTATAAAAACGCTGAGCTCAGCATTACCAGCATTGTAAGCCCAAAGAACTCTGAACACGTTGCAAGGGGTCGGAAGAGGGAAGTCCATTATCAGTTCGCCCTCATTAAGGTTCAAGTCAGTCATCGACATAATTAAGTTTACATCGCCTAATATTGTACAAATAGACTAGTGGACCCGCCCGCGGCTTCGACTCTCCCGCAATCTCCGTCACCCTGTCACCTCCCTCAAGAGTTGTTCCTTATCATCACTAAACTCACTCAACTCTCCCTTTCTTGAGGTTCCAAAATTTGGGAAGGGATTATAATTAAGGATCTATCTAGAAATATTAAATCGTATATAGCAACTTGTGATTTCTATTTTTTCCCCATTTCAACGACACCACACTCGACTTTCTCAGTTTTGGGGCCCAGTTTAGAATCCCAAATCCTTTTTATATATTTAAGACCATATCAACCCCAAATGACGGCAATAGTTTTAAGCACGGTTAAAAACTGCGATATTTATTATTTGTGACACAAATTCATTTACATTTTATTTTTTATTTTATTTTTAAAGTTCAAGAATTACTACACAAGGTTTTAGAAATACATGGATATTCCTTTGCTTTCCATTAAAATCTCATTTCTCGTTAGAGTGCGAATCTGGTACCACAAGAGAAACACATCCTCCAAAGTTCAATTCTCTACGAGCAGCGGCGTAGCTCGTGCTATGTCTACGTGTCGATCAATCAGGCCTTAGTTTTTTATATTACGAGCATATACGAGATGTTAATATGTATGAATTTAAATAATATAAGTACTATGTCAGTTATCTGGACTCCATAGTACATGTTTAGCGCTGTGAGAAGTGTCCACCAATATTTATTTATGAAATCAAGTGGTAATGCATTGATTTTGAGTGTTTAAACAAGAATTCCCTGAGACGACGCGATGCATAAATTGTAGTTATGTTAAGTGGATCGTCTCACTTTCGTTCCCTTAGCCAATTAGAATCAGTAAAACAACGATTCCAGCGTCAATTGTGCAATTCGTATTCGATCGGTCAAAACATTCTAACACGAGCGTTTATTTTCAGTGCAGCGTCCCGCCTGCGCTGGCGCCCGCGCGGCGTCGCGTCGCCCACCCCATGTGCACTTGTATGAGGTGAGTCACTGTTCCCAATATAACCTGAACAGTAAACAAGCAAATATTCTGACTGAATGCAGTTAAATGCTGATTCGCTTATCAATTCCAACAGTATCTCATCGTAATAGGAGGGGAGGTAGTTTTATCATTACTGTGACTTTGTAATATGCTCATCGACTTAAATTATACTTACAAATACTGTACTTAACTGAAAGTTACAAATTCATAGTATTATAGTCCCAACAAAATCAAACATAACCCACTAAATTATTTAATGTACACACAGGAAGAATGAAGTAAAGTTGTATACTCAACAATTCATATATGTATAAACTATAGCACGTAAATAGCATTGACTAATTTGAAAAAGATATAGATGCAATTTTATTGTACTGTACTCAACATTTTAAAAACATACGAGTCAAATAAACACCGATATAGTCCAGAACTGTAAATAACGCAATAGTTCTCTCTATAAAATAGTTTAATTAGTTCATTCACGTATCCGTAAACAGTTAATTGTGGAACATTTAGTGGCTGATAGTGCATAAAATGTTAGTGAAACGTGTGGCATGTTATACAAGTAAGTAGTTACACATATCGTGAGTTCGCCATTATCTATTAGTCAGAACCGCACCTGCCTTGTGCCGATGTCAATGTCCGTCATACGAGATCGAGGAGTAAAAATATGTGGAAGCGGCAAGTGGGATGCTGCACACACGATATGCGGGGGGTTACGTGACAGTCTTAACTGTCAGAGAAAAATATTTAGGTACTACAGTTCCTTCGATGAAATAGGGGCAAGTAATTGCATGTGCCCCTCCTTGAAATCCTAGACCACAAGGTATTAGAATAGGGTGTCACTAAAGACTGTCGCAGACAGCACAGCGCGTCGTTACCTATCAGCAGACAGGAAAAACAATGTGTACACTATTATGGTGATGATATGTAGTATATGTATTTACAAAAAAGTATTTGAGTATTCTATCAGTTTTCTGGTTCCCATATTACAAGCTATGCTGTTGGGGGCTAGATGGCATTGTGTGAATTGTCCACCAATATTATTATTATTATTATTATTATATAGCTGTAAATTGTGATTGTGTCCGTACGTCAAGAACTGCCGGACCAATAACTGATGAACCTTTTTGTTTTAAGTGCTTATGATTATTTTAAGTCGCTATCTCAGATATAACAATAATTCGGAGGAACTTCGAGAATCGTATAGAATATGTTTTATACCGCTCGTTCTGCTGTGCTATATAAACTCTGGACAAATTAAGAGCTTAAATAATGAATAATTAAATGCCTTAAGTATTATCGATATTTAACAAGTCTGAATGCAGTTTTTTTACAGTCATAGAGGTAACACAAAGTATTGTTTGTGTCCACAGATTAAAAAAAAGGCGTAAAATTACGGGAAATGTGTTCAACTTCCTCAAGAAGACCACGTTGAGGTTGATGTTATATGTTAATCGTTTTTTAACTGTTTATGTTATTTTGTTTCTAAAAGTTATAATAAGCTCCATAGACATATGACTTAATTGCTTGTTCATATCTTTTTGTTGCGTTCCTCTAATTATGCCAAGACTATTTTACTGCTAAGCGCTGTAGCGCAATAAAAACAGTCGGCTACGATCTTGGTTATCATATTTATTACTATCTCAGTTATATTCATTTAAAATGTCTTATCGCTCACTCATATTACTTATTATTTTCTGCTGGCGACCTGTTCGCGTGTAGCTACTTCGTATACGTTCTTCGTACATGGTTAATGTCGAAAAGTAAACATGGAGCGACATAAAAATAATGACTTAGACTTCTTGCGGATGTGTTCTAGGAAGGAACGTGGTATAATAAAGGAGGTACTCTAACAGTCCACCTTAGAAGATATATTCTTAGGTAGGTCAAATTCTATGATTAATTTGACTGCATTATGTGATTAAGGAACTATATTCTCAAAAGCTTCGCAACTCACAAGATCATTACCTATGGATAAATGGGCTAATAACACGCATATTTTATGTTCGGATCACAGTTTGGATCATTATCATTCGAATCCGTGCTAAAATAAAAGCTAAATGTGATCAGTTGCAAGCATCAATATTTGTTTATAAATGTCAAGTTATATTAATTCAAATTTGTCAATAATTAAAACAGACTTTCAAATTTTTTTATGCCACTGACCATGATCACATGAATAGTCAATTAGTGGTCGAAAAAACTGATTTACGATATTGGAACTAATCGAGTCGGACAATTTGTCCGTTATGCTTCCAGCATGTGAAAGATAAGACGCTGGTTGGCAGGATACACTGCAGATAAAAAGGTTAATTATGTACTGGATACGCAAACAAATCACACCCATGGACAGTAGCTTCTCGTTATTTCTAAGTCCGCTGAGAATCTTAAGAGGCGGTAATCTAGGAAATATTCGAGGCATTATCCCTCCCACAATTTGTCTTTCATAAGAATGCGATGTAGGTATTCAGAATGCGATGAAATTTAAATTACTGTAATTCAGTAACAGCTGCCTCCTATTACGGGTATTAACATTCTGGAGTGGTTCCGCAACAAAGGGCCCTTTCGTGTTTGGGGTAACCATTATGAAATCACATACAATTGTGGCATCACCGCAAGCTGTGACATTATGCTGCGTTGCCGGTCGAATAAGCGATATTACATGCTAAATTTAAATCGCTTATCGGTTGTGTAATGTTACGTAGTGGTTGCTTGCAAAAAGCATGCTCGTCCAAATAGTTATGTGCGTATAGTCGGTTTTTTATTATGTTTACACACGTAGGTAAGTTCTGGCATCTTTTGTGCTAATAGTATTGGAATGCAGCCCGACTACTTGGAGTAACTACGTATGGGTACAAGACAGCACGGGCGGCCTATATTATCTAATTAGGTACCTTTTGGGCATTACGAGTCCCATACGTACTATTAGTGCGTATGTGTACTTAAGCAAATCGCTAATGAGCAAACTAATTCATAATTAACGTTTTAAATGGTAATTAATAATGAAACGCAATATGCAACTAATCCACCTTGAAAATATAAATGTTATGTTCCGTAAAAGGAGCGTGTTTGTAAACAATTCGCAAGAAATTCATTGTACATGCTACAACTGTATTAAATGTATTTTTTACGTTTCGCTCTATCGGACGTCCCATTATCGTAACAACATTCCATTCGATAAAGAATGTTTAGTGTATAAACGAAAAGGATATTTGCAATATCCTGCTACCTCATAAAAATATGAGGATAGTATTGATGGCTTGTAGGTATACGTACCTATAGGTACACGAAATGAAAAAGTTTATTTTTATGGTGTCGGCAAACGGGGACCACATCCGGCGGGAAGGCATCGCACTTCCTCGCAGGTTGCGTCACCACCTGAATTTAGCCGTATATAAATATCCGTAAGATATCTGGTTAACGTTGAAATCAGTTGCGATATAAAATACACTGCACTTGAAATTGGTTTAATGGCGAAATAACTTAAGCCGTAGCTTAACCTATACATAATCAGGGCATCGTTAACTGAGCGCATTTATACAGCGACTTGAGTCTAATCGCATGGCATTGGCAAATTTGTCACATGGATAGACTGCCACTTCTCATCATCTCATTCATTTATTCACTTTAGAACACAATTCAGATCAATTAAAAAATGTACTGTCACGCAGTTCTAGATGGGATTCGCATCAATTTTATTAGGTTGTCCGAAAATTCATACGTCCATCAAGGGATTCATTAGAGAACATTATTTACATATTCTATGACGAGTGACCTAGCTGTTTGTCTAGCGGTTACTTCTGTCAGCGCAGTTAACCCATTATAATTTTATAGAACCGCTGTCCGGGCTTTAAAATAAGATTGTACATTCCATTAACATTTCCTGTAACATACGCCCGTTAATTTATATTGGACCTTTTGAGACGACAGAGTCACTAGAGTCGCGTGCTTTTAAAAATAAACTAGGTAGAAACGGGTTATCATCTATAGGCTAGTTATTAGAGCCCCTTCAAGCATCGGTTTCCGGCGATTCCTCGTCGTTGTGACTCACCCTCTAGGTATAAGAGATTAACCTAACTGTCAGTATTAGATATTATTAGCTGGAAAGCAAATGTACTCAGGTACTTATTTAATTGCAGTGCGAGTGTCAGTTATGCAGATTTAGGTATGTTTTCCACTGAAGCATCGCTACGAAGAGACTGCCTTGCTCCTACTGCCAACACTCCACTCATGGGTCAAGTCCAGCAGCAGTTTGAATACTGATGATAACTTATAAAATTTGCCGCCTCACTAGCACTCTTTCAAGGCTTTAGATAATCTGACGAAACCTTCAATCATAAACTCTGCCAGACTGCCAAACAAAATCATCAACATAAAATAAATGCTCTAAACTAACTTTACACTCTGTTTAATGATATACTCGTCTTTGCCAAAAAAAATCTAATGGAATTAGACGGGTACATATGTATACACTGAAACTATGTCAATATGGTGTTGCTATGTTCACTTCAGTGGACACTGGGCTTTAGAGATAATACGGTCCGCATCCGATCTGTCCAGGGCTGTTATGTCCACATCAATTACGGGCTAAGAGTATTGATATTGCGGATATGGGTACTTAGGCACTAAAGTTATACGTTCATATAAATGAGAACTTCGCGGACGGAGGTCCAGCGGTTATATTCTTATCTCTGTAGGTATGTGTGTTAACTCCGGTACGAGAATAAGCAACTGTTTAACATGATCTCTAAACTTCAGTCTTCACAATATTTGCTTAAATCATGTTATTATAATTCTTACGTGCATTATTAAAGGATAATAATGGTCCTGTACCTGGCCGCAATCTCATATCATCATTAGAATTTTCCATTTCTGCAACTGAGTTACGTAGAAAATAAATTAAATTTATATTCCCTATTTTTTCTATTTACTTATGAATCTATTGGTATATATTAGTGAAGTCTATATCAAAATACTAACAGTACTTTCTTAAATTCACCTACACAGACGGACATGAAGACAGACAAACACGGCGGGAGATTTTTATTTATAGGAATATTATATATAAATATGTGTATACCAATTATGTATATATCCGTACACGTATTTCCATTATAAGCAAAAACCACGGATATCCACATTTATACATACCTGTAGTACAAAAACTCACCCGTAAAATGTTTCCCATTCCAGAGTGGACCGTGTGCGCGTGGCGCGATGGTTGCGTGAACGGTCATCATGCGCCTCTTCCGCGGGCCGAAGCGCAGGGAAGTGACCACGCCGCGAGCCGTCGCCGTCGCCGCGACGTCTCCACGTCGAGACGACGAGACGACGCACGACTTCGCCATCGTGACCGCGCTCCCAGCCATGGTCATGGAGGATGATGTTAAGGAAATGAAAAAAGGTGATGCGAGTGTTCTAATTTTGCCCCACAATCACTGTCCAACGGAGCTGCTCCAAATAACTTATTTTGTTATTGGAAATTATTTTCAAAGTACCTACTTAGTATTCTTTGAATAAATAAGACTTGTTTTTTACAGTCTTCGCCACTTGGGGCCGACGAATGGGGAAAAAACTCGAAATTTTGAAAAAGACTGAGCATAAAGAAACGACCCAAGAACTGCCTCTGGTTGAAGAGCAGAAGGAGCGCACTCCTATCATTGGACAGTACAAGAAGAAGCAGAACTGGAAAATGGGACGAAGTAGCTCCGATTCTACGTCTTTAAAGAAAGACAACGACACAGATTCAATAAGAAGCGGTTCTAGGGATAGATCGCCGAGCCCATTTAAAACTTTTTTCCATAGAATGGGCTCAACGGGGATGCTGAACTCTTCTAAAACTCAATCTCTCAATGTGAGAAAAACTCCCGAATACACCGTAGCTAACGGGCCCTCTTTATATCGAAGTTGCTCAACTTCACATTTATCCACTTATGTAAAGGCTGATGACCCATCGGATGACATAGATTTGCAGAACTCGAACAATGAAAATAAAACTTCACCTTCGAAACACTTATTGTCAGATGAAAATCTTGTCAACTCATCAACAAAAGCTATAAGCTGTGACAATATTCCTAACTTGAACGATGGACAATCAAATAACGGTGCTTGCAAGAAACCGAATTTCCCATACGCCTTTTTACGATCGAAGTTATCAGTATTACCTGAAGAGAATAGCATGGCATCGCAACAAAGATCCAGTTCCGTGAGACAAAGTTTTTCAGAGAGAATAGACAAAAAATCACCTAAGTGCCGCAGAGAACGAATTTATCTTAATAATTCTAGATCTGAAGAGAGGTATCAAAGCAATGATAGCATATCTATTCATGAAGACAATATGCTTCTCAATGCTGCTCTGAGAAATGAATTTGATTTCACAAGATGTTCTATGAGAAGTATAAATGATTTTGACAGTAATATGTGTCCATCCGGGCGTATGGACGACGTTCCGCGAAGATTATCGATGATCTCACAAAGAGGTCCTCTCGACTATGACCCTATGCTAATACCCAGGAACAGAAATAGCTTACCAGTGTACGAGTACAGTTACATGCGCGGTTCTATGAGAGATTTAAAAAGTGAATTAGCTTCTTCGAATCACAGCATACATCATGCACCAGAACCAGGTGAAAAACAAACCTACCGTCTAAGCAACTATGTAAGCTCTAACGAGTCTGGGTACGACAGTGATGGACGGCCTACTGATGAGCATAGCAACCATTCTCCTCCAGGTTACTCCTGCCATTTATCAGGCGGATCAGTTCTAAAGGAATGTACGGAAACCAAATCTGAAATAAATCACAGCAATTTTTCAAGACAATACAGTTTAAACCATAAGATAAATGTGAGTAGAGTTCAAGTTCCTGTCCGGCGGAGTTCTACGCCCTGCGCGTTATTCCCGGTGAATAAAAACCTTCCTTACGAATATGAAAAACAAAATTCTGGAAATACAACTTCGAATGTTTCAATTACTCTTCATAATATTGATCAAACAGATGCCAAACCGCCGCCACTTCCAAAGAAAACTATTAACAACAAAAAACCACCATGCGTTTACAAAACTATGACATTAGACGAGCGAGTACAAACGAGAAAAAATAAATTTATGCAGTCACAGCTAGTTCCAGCAGAAAACATTTCAAACGTTCACACCAGTAACAATAATCAAAACGCAGATCACCAAGCACGAATGCAACAGATACCCGAAATAGATATTTTAGGAAGAGGGCCATGCACAAAGCGTTTTAGAAAAATAAGACTCCTTAAAACACGATTGGATGAAAGTCTCGGCGTGTATCTTGCGCAACATAGAGCTGACTTCGACAATAGCGGTTCCAATTACGAAATCCGTTACATTGTAGTCAAATTAGACCTAGATGGAATAGCTCATAGAGATGGTAGGCTTCGGATAGGCGACGAAATAGTAAACGTAAACGGCCAGGTATTGAGAGGATTGTCCTCCTTGAAGGAAGTTCAACATATCGTGAACTCCTGTTCTACCGAAGTTGCAATCGAAGACGGTGCACCTTTCTTTAAATGTCAAGTAGACCTTGTTATGGCACACGACGAGATATCACCAGTTACCCTGAGCAGAATAATAAACAATCAAAAACCTGAGCCACCAGGCCTAGTTAAGCCTCAAGCGTCTAATCCACCCGATCTTATCTCACAAACGGTGCAATGGCCGTCTCCTTCTAATCAAGTGACTATAGAAACGCACTTTCCGAGTAACGATTATTACTATCATGACGCTAAAAATTCATCAGAGACAATTTCAAAACATTCTTATGAAATGAATCCCAGTCATTTAAAAGTTCATCAGAAATGTGAACATGCGAATCATAAGAGTGATGACGAAAAGTTACGAGAACGCTGCTTAACACAATCATCGGCATCCCTGCAAAACATAACAAATATCGAAGTATCGATGCGATCTTCCCCGACTCCAGGATCGGACCATTACAACTACCGACCGATATCAATGCACAGCCCAAGACAACCACCAGTAGTAGGCCAGTATTATAATGACAACGCTACCAATGAGGTCAAAGAGACCTCTCATTACATAAAGCACACACCGAGGCTATACCAGAATAGATCATATGAGAGTATACCGGAGCAGTTGCGGAGTAACAGTCGTAGTCGATTTTTCCAGAGAGTTGGATCGCAACGATGTTCGCCAAATCACGGGCCACACGTTTCAAGAAACAAAGAGTACGGTGCAACACTTCACCAAGAGCAGCAAGTAGGGCAATACTCTCACAGCTCGATACACAGAGCAGAATTTTGGAAAGGGCACGGTCATAAGAGTTTGGGATTCAGTATAGTTGGTGGTACAGATTCACCTAAAGGACAAATGGGTATATTTGTTAAAACAGTCTTCCCTAATGGACAGGCCGCTGACAAGGGTACTATTTTTGAAGGTAAAGGACAAACCATTATTTGTATCATTCTTAAGCTATTTAGAAATTGGTCAAGGTATAAGGTTATTGTATTTTCTATTGCAGGTGACGAGATCTTATCAGTAAACAACGTGCCAACTCGTGGGTTGAGCCACGCTGGGGCTATATCGCTTTTCAAACAAGTAAAGGAAGGAAAAATAGAATTGACGCTTTCAAGAAGAAGGTACGTAATGTACGTACACAACCGTACATCGAAGTATAAGATAAATATTCTAGTCATTTTTTTTATGTTTCAGAGCACCAAGGTCAAGATCTGTGGAACCTCTCGGCAATTTTCGTGGCGAACACAAGAGGGAATAGTAAAAATATTTCCTTAAGAGCCCAAAGACAATTTGTGTTAGTGTGCAATACATTCATTTTAATTGTTCATTCAGCCAAAGGCATTCTGTAGACGCTAAAGCATCATGTTTCAGTTTAAGACTTATAATTAAACTATAAATAGGTATATGTAATTTTTAGCCTGAGCATCTATGTTCTATTATAAATTTTGCAAAATCTTTTGTTTTAGCTACTATAATTTACTATTAAGCCTAAAGCATATACGCAAAGTTTAACTTGAGTATAAATTTTTATAATTTAACTTATGCTACTTTTTGTTAGCTTTGTATAGCATGATAATAAGACTGTAAGTATAGTTGTTAATTATTACGTCAATTGTTGTATGTTATAAATATAGTGCATTGTTAAGACTGCTTCAGGAAAGCTAGATCTCGTTAGAGCAGTCTATTAACTTTTTGTGGTACTCATGCATCGCATGCAGTTTTAAATTCGTTGAATATATATATTGGCGTAAATTTAAATAATAACAATGATAATGCTAACAGACTGATATTCTACGAGTACCTTTGTTACTGCCAAAGTTTTAGACTTTAGACACTCATTCATACATATCCATACAATCATTTTATATACAAATGATTAATCGTGTTGACATGGAAATAGGTCTGAGATGTGTTTCTTTTTTTATTAGTTTACTGCATTGCTCTAAATAAGGTCAAAAATGAATTAAAAGTAAAATAACAGACTCCGCCCAAGAATATCGAATCCTTGAATGATGCTTCCATAACATTTGTGATGTCAGGTTTTAAAATATCAGCGAATATGCTCCGTCCATTAAATATTATTTTTTGTTTTGTAT
This sequence comes from Chesias legatella, assembly GCA_947359385.1. Lineage (NCBI taxonomy): Eukaryota > Metazoa > Arthropoda > Insecta > Lepidoptera > Geometridae > Chesias > Chesias legatella. Next base: position 6,213,853 of record OX375772.1, read on the forward strand.
TAATATAATAGATTTTTGGGACGTTTGTTTCTGAAGTTTTATGATCCTATTACGTAAAGATGCATCGATATCTCCAGTGCTTTAAGATTTCATAATGTCACGCAAAAGAATGGCAATAGTAAATTGATTATTCTTAGGTAAGCCCTATATCCTAGGCGTGTTGTCTAACGTCGGCCTCTGGTGAACTTTTAAAGTACTTTTCGTTTACGTTTAATTTTTTATTAATGAATTATAGTAAACAAATTCGAAACTATGAGCAATTTGTAAAAGGTATGGTTGGTATATTTGCATAGCCAGGACAGTATTGGTCACCAAGAAATAATAAATAAGTAATAAAAAACTCGGAAGTGATGCATGCGCAATACTGTATGAGTTTTAAGCAGCCATGCGTAGGGGATACCTCGAATTCATTGATACGTAGTCAATATTTTATGGAAGGCGGACCATTTATTTGTTTACCAGGTTTTTCACGTTATTCAGTAATTAAACAAAACTTGGGACAAACCACGGAATACAGAGAAGTATACTGGGAAAACGTCGGAAGACACTGACTTTGAATTTTGCTATTTTATCATCGTCCCAGACGATATGTTTCCCGTGCGTTTTACGTCCTCCAATTCCCTCCAAGCGCACATTTATGCACTTTAGTATACATTTTATATGAAACGATGTTTCCGAAAACTGTCGTCCTGTTTTGTCCGGCGTCAAACAACGTTTTTTGCTCTGTCTTGTAAAACTTGATAAACTATTTGATACATTTAAAAGTTTTCAATAGAGGCCGATGACGAATCGTTCATTAAATCAAACGTTACTGCGTAACTACTTATAACAATTATTCAAGTTCAAAAACTCATAGTCTAAATGTTTGTATGATCTTTTCATCCTCATGATCTTTTCGATTAAATATCTAAACCACCACTTACCTATCGCTTGTCTATTTATTTATAAGTGCACTACCCATCCGCAGTATTTACAGTTGAAAATGTTTTGTAAATGTGTTATAAATAAATTGTAATACCTCTGAAAAGTTTTTATCTGATAGTATCCTCTGAATGAAAACTATATACTTTTAAGTAAATAAATATATTATAAGAAAAAATAACAACTGCATAGACACAAAATATCACAGAAACCGTAGAACAACACTGGAAGTCAAAAATAATATCACTATTATTTCATACAGAAACTTACAAAAATTATTTGATATCACATAAAATAGCCACACCTCGTAGGATCCAGTGATCTGGGTTCTTTATAGTGGGCAGCCAGAGTGGTGTTATGAATGTGAGTCCAGTACGAACCGGCTTCTTGTAAACGGGACACTGAAAACAAAATCAGCAAAACGTTTGAATGTATGAAAATGAAGTTGAAACATGAAGCTGTTTCTAGCGGGACTGCGCAGATTCTAAATCCGGGAAAACATCTGTTTGTTTTTATCTTAACTAGATAGAGATTTACTGAGAACAGGAGCGTGGTGGCCCAGTGGTACAGAACCCTAGTTTAAATCCGGCTGGTTCAAATAGTGGTGTTAAAAATGTATGTATGCAATATATCAGGTTTTCAAAACAGTGAAGGAAAACATTTTGAGATAACCAACATATCTTAGAATCAATAATTCGAAAACATGTAAAAGGAGCCGCTTTAATCCTTTCATCACCACATCGTTCAAACTGGAACACAGTAACGCTGTGCTGCTTGGCGGCACAAATGGGTATGGTGGCAGTACTTCTGCGGGCGCACTTGGCATAAGTTCTACTGCTACTAAAGTATTAAGACCTAAGTTGTAACGCACTTAAAGTGATCATCATGTACCTAACTTCGGCAGTTTAATATTCGGAACGCATTATCTAACGCTCAAGACCGATCAGTATGGAAATGTGGACTTTTAACGGGCTGATATGATGACGATGATGATTATCTAACGCGGTCAAACTGGTCACAAGGAGCATACGCACTTGGTACAGTTTAGGGTCCTTAGGTGCAGTAGAGTTGATGGCATACACGTGTGTGACCGGCAGAGCTGTGTACAGCACTTTGAGCGTGGATTCACACAGTCTCCCGTTGCGCCGATCCCATCCTGCGCCGTCTAGGAACATGCCGTGCACGTACACGCCTTCCTGTAATATAAAGTACGGTGGTTGGAGGGATATCGTCAAAGTATTAGCTCAATAATAGAAAATAACGTAAGTTTATGATATCATGTCGAGATTAATTATGCCAAAAATATGATAAACTGCTTAGTTTTTTCTAGTACATTACGATTACGATCTAGTACATACGAGGAATTAATTGTTTTTTGATGTTCTGATTAGCCTTTTGAGTTTTTTTTAGCGATCATGTTATTAGATGGTGGATTGGGAACTGGCTCTCGAGCAAGGCTACCGGAACACCTTTAGGTCCATTCATTTAGGTCCGGCAGATTACAATTTGCGGGTATCTGGACAGCCACACATTCGCCCTACCACTACGTAATGGTTTCCTCGCGATGTTTCCCTTCACCGGAAACTCTATCCCGTGACTTCACAGCCAACTTAGCCGTATCCGCGCATTTGCCCTATCACTTCGCAATGGTTTCTTCATTGTTTTCCTTCATAATATAATAATATTTCTTCACGCTCTTTATTCAAAATGTATAATTCGTTAAGTTTATCAAGAAATAAGAGATGTGGTGAAAATATATGAAAAAATACTGACCGGAGGTGGCGCCTTGATTTCTTCGTAAGTGAACTTAGTGACGTCATTGTGCAGAGACACCATGTCCAGGGCCCAACCTTTGTGTGCTCGAGTCACTTCTTGACGCATGGCCGTAAGAAAACCTGGAAATTTATTAAAAATTTAATTTTTTCAATTTATACTACCTCTTGTGAATGGGAAACCTCCAACGAAATAAAGACACTGACAAAGGCACTGAGAGCAAATACTCTAAAGGTAAAAAATAAAAATAATCTGAAGATGAGTTCTTTTGAATATTCTGTCTGTAACGCAAAAATAATCCGAAATAAAATTTAAAATGTTATCTTCTACTATTTCCTGAATAGCCTACCGCGCCATTTGCTTTTCGCTATATGACCCCACAATTATGTGCAAGTTAAATATACCTTGAGGGTTAAAGAACCCAGTCATCCAAAACGAATCGGGTCTTTTTTGGAAGCACCAAGAAGAGAACTGTATATTCCTCTCGAGGAATTCTGTGAACCAAAACCCAAGCGTAGATGAAGACCAGGAACTCTTCAGCCAAATTTTGGGCACCTTCGCGTCGTAAATGTTGTCGAGTGAGTCACGAAGCGCCTGCAAAGAGTCAAAAAGTAGGAGTCGCAGTGGAAATGGATATGCTCAAGTACAGAACTAATAGTTAAGCCTCACTGGATGGCAATAAATGCTCAGTTTCTGAACCAGGAACATGTCAGCTGTCGGGTCACATGTCGCCTGGACCAGGTACATAAATCTAAAGGTAACAAATCTGTACACAAGCCATTATATTATTCGTTGATAATAATGATTTTACCTCGTTCATAATAATAGTTCCGTCAATAGCGAGCAGCAGATCTCTTAGCGTTGTTCTGACCAACGATATTACTTTTTGCATTCTGTCGATTTCTTGTCGCAAGAAAATTACCATAGATCCAAGACTGCCATAATGTTTCAATCTAGAATAAAATCAAACAAGTTTTCTAGAGCTAATATGTCAAAGATAAAATGCGTAATAGCTACCTTACAAATAAAGTTGTCCGACTTGTCTATTTTTTATATTGGTTTTATGTCACGAATTAAAAATTGATTTCAAATTTAAATGATTATTTCGACTAGATTAATGCTAACTAAAGCGAGGTGAAACAAAAATGATGCATTTAAAAAATCGAGGGGAACACATACTATTGCATATTATGTGGCGCAAAAGTTTTACCACCATTAAATGTGCCATCAGTTCTAAGTTGGTTTAATCTGATGCACTCGTGTTGCTGTGTTCCGGTGCAAGGGAGCGGGTGCCGTGGAATTGCAGGCGCATGAGACGTAACATCCTCGTCTCGGGGTGATGGACGTAACGCAATGCGACTGGAGTAATCTCGTACTTTGTACTGTTGTCTAAGGGCGCGGTTACGACTTAACATCAGGAGGGCGTCAGCTCGTTCCATCACTTACACCAAATAAAAAAACTTCTAAGCAACCTACGTTTTTGGTGTTTTGTCGTGGACCTTCTTTTTGTCCAACCATTTTAAATGCCATTTATTTTCTGTAATTGTACATTTCATTAACCACAATATTAAGTAATAATTGATGTATAAAAAATATTTCTTGGGAAACCTGTATAAAGAAGATGACCTAAGTTCAACTTGAACTTACCTTTCTTTCACTTCATGAGGGTCGAAGTTAGGAGGCACTTTATCAAGCATTTCCTTAGACTGTCTGTACACGGAGGCCTCACGAGTCTCACCACCTCCAGAGCTAGACTCCTTCGGCTGAATCGATAGAACTGTATCGAGTAGATCTTGTGTTTTGTTACGTTGATAACTGAAATCGGTACAAATCGTAAGTGAGCTTCGGGTCAATTCACATTTTAAGAGCAGTAGAACTCACGCCTTGATAGACCGGGAAAGTACTGCCAACATGCCCATTTCTGCCGCCAAGCAGTTAATGTATTCGCGTTACTGTGTTCAGGTTTTGAAAGGTGTGGTTGCCGGTGAAATTACAGGGACATGACACATTTCACTTACAGTCTTAGTTACGGGCGCATACGATGCGACTTGGGTCTTATCGTACCTAGTACGGGATGACCCATCGCAACGCTTGTTATGGGCAGAGGTTACCACTTAACACCAGGAGGGCCGTCGGCTCGATCCGTAACTGTATGTAACACATAAAAAAAAAGCATAATGGTATCGAAAGTTAGATAGTTCAAATTTTTTGAGTTTCAAATAGTCCGCAAATGTTAAGTTTGTTCTACGGGACAGAAGAGTATATTTGGGCTTGCAATTTAAAATAATTTCTTGTGATTATAGACGGTTTTATAAAAGCTTAAATAATCATGTTATTACTATTAATAAACGAATCACAAACAGGTCTACGTTTAATCTGGGAACTGTCATAAATATTTCTTTTCGTGTAAGTACTTACGTTATATCAGCATTTGTATGCAGCCCGTAAGCCTGAGGCGGATCGACCTGTTTCATCCTATCAATATCTTCCAAATATTCTGGAATGTTCTTAAACTTCATGATGCCGTAACCCTTGTAGAACTGGAAATCTTCTGAGAACAGCTGATCCGAGAACCACACTCGACAGAAAGTGACCAGTAGTCGCGTGTCGTAGTCGTCAGTGACACGGCCGCCGTACTGTACCGCAGATACCATATAACTGAAATTGCAATGTTCCAGATACCGTGATTCCTCTTCTATACGATCAAAAGCATACTTTTATATTTTTGCAGAGAATAGCATTCATGTCTCTTATGATATATATTAGAGCACACAATTACTCAAAATGCTGTTGCAATATTTTGTATTTCCCATAAATTGATAATGAGATTTATGGTGTTTCCAATGTAAATCTAAAGGGGGGGGGGGGGGGGTAACCTAGTTGTAAATATTCTGATTTTCCAACCGGAGGTCGCTGGTTCTAATATAAGCCGAACCGCTGAGTTTATTCTTGTAATGAATATTCGCGCAACACCACGTTCTTAAAAGGGTGAAGGAAATAATTGTGCGCACTTTAATCCTTTCACCAAAATGGTTCGACAGAGCCAGTGATGGGGTAGTAGTAGTAGATAGTAATGAAAACATATAAAGTTCTTTATGCGAATGAACTACGGAACGAAGAAGATGTAAAATAACCTCTGCCTATCACAAAAACAATACGTCCTGGGCGCCTCCTCCCCTACTTAGGTACGGGAATTAACTCTGAGAATTAACTCACCTTTCAAACCGGAACACAGTAATGGGTACGCATTACTGCTTGGCGGTAGAACATGATGTTGCAAATATAAACCTTCTGAATCGTGATAAAGATTATTATATGAAGAGTGTTAAATAAACTTCGATTCAGAATATGATTAGTGTTCAGACTAACCGTACTGTAGTCCAACTGATGGTTTGGCCCTGTTCCAAACCTTCCAAGTGATTCTGCACAAACATGCATGAAGACAGCCAATCGGCAGAGTTGAACTCATAGGGAATGTTCCAACCGAGAGGACCAAACTTTCGCCTCTCTTGCACGACCGTGTGTAAGAAAGAGATTGTGTAAATGAGAGGAAGATAGAAAGGACTGTCACTGTAATCTAAGAAATCTTGACTCATCGAATCATACGTTCTCATCAGACCAGCTTTGATGCCTGGAAACAAACATATGAACCATATTATGGGCCACTGGTCGAAGATAATATTTTGTGCATCTGAAAATTACCTGAAGGAGGTTCACAAGTATACTTGATAGACATTTGCAATAGTGTAATTGGGAATTTGTCATGCACTTCTGTTGTTATCCAGAGTCTGAAATTAGAATAGCATTAGCAATCTGGTCCTACCCACTAAATAGAAGCGATGCAGCGATGGCGGCTTACGATATTACGTGGTGAATACTACAATGATTATGAGCTCTCGGGAGCCTCACTTTGAGAACCAGTACCCAATGCAGGCGTTGTGTGTCACAACTTCAGTTCACATCAGATGATATGTGTAACTAAGCAATTATTTTAGTAGTAAAAATAGAGATTGGGTTGTGAACGTTTCAAATTCAAGTGATTGATAAATACATTAAAATAATAATAGTTTTACCTGAACGTTTCGTGAACTTTTTCTGGTTCTTTTTCAAGTTCTGCAAACTGTTCCATGATTTCCACCATGTACTCAAGGCCCAAATGGCAGTTTTGTAGTAACACCCAGATGCCCTAAATATAGTTTCAGAATCAAATTATCGTATTTGTAAAGTTCCTACATAATTGTGTTGACTTTAATTGTGTTGACTTTACGAACTAAATATTATTTAACACTTTGAACAAATGATAATACTTACTTCTTTTAGGCCGCGGTCTATGAGCTTTCTCGCATGTATTTCTTGCCCTTGTCCCATAGAAATAGACGAACATAGACATTCCAGTCGTTTCGCAGTCGTCTCTATGGAAGGCGTCGGATCTGAACCCATCGCCAAGAATCCGATTAGCGGCACCAGTGGTCGAGATTCCATTACCATTTGCTAAATGAAAAACAAAAAACATTAATTTCAGTTTATATGACAACTCCTACAGTGGCTGTGGATCTTATTAGGTCTGAAATAAGCTGTTAAAAGATCATAATATATTGATATCTCTTTTTATATAAAAAGAGATATCAAAAAGATGGTTGCAAAAAGATATCTTTTAATATTAAAAGATATCTTTTTGCAACCAACTTCAGTTTTTCCAACAACGTTAGCTAGAACTATATCAGCGGATTCACTTGAGCGTTTAAAATAGACGACCTTGGGTGAATAATATTCATACCTCGTAATTGACAATGACGGCTTCAGAAAATCGGGCTCCCATGGAATGTATAACATATTTCCTGTAAAATATTTAAATTATTATTATCTGTAAATGATCTTGAAACAACACTAAAACAAGCAGTTGCGCTTACAAGCTCTGAGCCAGAGTTCTATCGGGACACCAAGATCGGACGACCAGTAACTTCCTGAATACATCCAAGGAATGGTATCCATCCGGCAAAGGCTCATCCTCAGGCGCTTCTTTATCAAACCTAATAAAACAATCCATAGAAATATAGTACCAGATTGTTTATCTGATAATTACTACTATTTTAAAATTCCTAGTTTTTAACTCCTAACCGCTGGACCGATTTGACGAAATGTTTCGTGATTGTTTGAGTGGGTGCCTAATGGTTTAGTTAGGTTAACAATTGCACCCGATAGGTGGCGCTGCGGTCTGGTTCCAGGACAACGTCTGTCGGGACTGCTAGCATAGCTTTATATGTAATAGAAAGGGGGATGGCATTAAGTTAATATAGATAGATTTAGAGTATTTAACACAGAATTACGGCTATGTTAGTTAAGATCACCATAAATAAAATAAGCTATACATTAGCATTCAGTCGAATCAGTCATTTTTAAGGTAAATATAAGAATACAGGATAGAACACAATAACTACTCTTAAATATCATATTCTGATTAATTTATGGTTTGGTTGAACTATGAGTTTGAAATTAATTGTATTAAAATAGGGAGTAAGCATACCAATTCTTCCATCCCTTTTCGTTGTTTGTAACCTGGTTCAGTATATTTGTAAACTGCCTCAAACCAGATAAGTTTACCAAATTCAGCCATGACATGTCTGTTACCCACTTGAAAGGTTTTGGAGGACATGCATTCAAATCCAATGCGGCACCACCTTTAACAGTTAATACAGTTTGAGAACTCTACTCTACTAACTCTACTTACACAACTCTACTATTTCTTACCTTAAGAATGGTATCAATTACCAGAAGCAAAAAAAAATATTAGAACATGCCAAATATTTTAAACGCAAGAGAAAAGGGAGGGTTTTATTTAGAAGCGTACCTTTAATCAAGGTCTGGAATTCTTCAAAGGTTACGTACTCCTTTTGCATGTCAATCTTCAGAGTCAACAACAACGTGAACAAGTATTTATGTGTCTCGTAGAAGCCGCGAGAGATATATTTGAAGACATCAAAAGTCTAAAAGAAAACTATTATTTGAGTCTTTTCGGAGAAATCGATGGCATAGCAAAAAGATTATTGAATTTACGTATACGAACGCAAAAATTACCATTGCATCAATGTACTGTGCGATAGAAGTGCTGTTAACGTCCAAATAAATTTGTAAATAATCAAAAAAGCACGACGTCTTACCAAATAATCAATGATAAACCCGATGCGCCGAGAAGTAATCGGACTAGGAGTAGACCTTTCCATGGATATGTCGAATCTCTCCAAGAACTGGGCCAAGGAAGTTTGATACATGTTGCATACTAGAGACATGTTGCAAACTAAGAAGTATAGAACAGAGCCGCGCGTGGCTACGGGACGGAACTCTTCGCGGGCTGCGTTGATCTTTATTTCAGTTTCTTTGGCTATGTCCAGTTTTTCTTTAACCTACAAAATGAAAATATTCATTTAAAGAGAGATTAACTCATTTTTTTTTTCATTACGATTTAGAACTGGACAAAAAAACAAAAACAACTAACTAACATCTGTGGCAGTACTCTTAGTGATATTCAACACTTGGATTAAGGACACGTCTTCGACCAGCGACCCCTGAATGGTGGTCAGTTTGTGCAGCAGGTTGCCTTCCAATTCCTGCATCTTGCGCCGGTTGGCGGTTACGTCCATAATCAGCTGCGTGCGTTCGGCCTCCATCTCGGCTTTCTCTGTGAGGATCACGCGACCTAGTAGCTGGTCCTCAAGACCTAGAAGTGGGGTCAATCAATACCTTATACCTCTAGAAGACTGAAAACTCCAAATAATAAGTGGAACTTTGTAGTAATGTTTCGGGAATGAAATATTTTAGGTAAAAAATCATTCCATGGAAGGAATTTTATGGATACCTACTTCAAGTAAACGGCAGCGTTCAAAAAGATATTGATATCAAGAATAGCAATTGCTCAATCACTTTAAATGCTGTATCAACGTGCCATAGACGATTGGTGGATATTAAACAGAACACCAAGATAATCTAAGTACTAGGTGACACACATTTTAAATAAAACAGAACCAAAGAATACGACTTACCTTGCATGGTGACAGTGAAATCAATTATGGATGTTCGTGCTGAAATTTCAGGAGTATAAGCCGGATTGGGGAGTTTTGTCGTGATGTATATTTTGTGGCCTGCAGTCACGTCGATTTCTTTGTCTCCTAGTTTCACCTGGAATTAAAGTAGCATAGTGGCTAGCGTCCTAGATAATACTATCGAGACTCAAAATGCGACTTTACCACGTCAAGAGCATGCAAGAAGTCTTTAAGAAAACTTTTTTTATTGATAAATGGACGTTAACCTTGTATGATGAACCAATCTTTATGTAATTGCGCTCAAGAATGTTGTCTAGAGCAGGGTCCAACTCTTCAGCGACATCTTCTATTAGTAGTGGTCTGCCCAGAGAAACACAGTCTTCTATGTGATTTCTGAAATATATTTATCATCATTAGAGTTCTGACCATATGAGAGATTAGCTAATTATTGAAAAGTCTATTCAGGTTGTGAACGCGTTATCAAAATATGACAAGCCAATGTTGCGAAAAGAAGTATTTTTGAAGTATACCTGAAATATTTATGATTCAGAGTAGTGACAATCAGTTCGTTGAATTTCTCCATGTTCTTGATCCATATTTTGCCCTGAGTCTGCGGGTCAATCAGTAGCGGGAACCGAGAGGCTTTGGTCACGATAATGCCGTTTTGTATCGATAATTCGTCAGTAGGCAGCCCACATAAGTTCCAATCGCCAATCTGTTCACAAATGAATACGACTGTACATTGACAATAATAGCCATAAAAGTAGTTTCTAGTACTTTATAAATAAGGCTGTTTTTAGGAGAGCTGTTTTTATTAAGTTTGTTTCTTTGAAGATATTACGTGTAATCAAAGTTTGAAAAAATACTAATTACCGTAGCTGTATCCGTAAGCTGATCAGTTATATTCAGATTCATGGATACAGGAATCTTTCTCCTGAGCAACTCAGCTAACCAGCTACTTGTAAGATAGGAACGGAATTCCTGGTTAAATGGACCGGAATAGGACAGGAATCTAGAGAGGACATAGACGAACAATTTTAAAATTAGTTGTCATATAATAATGATGTGGGAACTTAACAATACACTGTTATCAAAATAACTAACCCGGTAAGTAGTAGTATATCACCAACAAGCCTATCGATTTCTGACTTAAACAGTGCCGATTGTTCGGTCCAACGCACTCGTTCGCCGCTGAGTCCGTTGATCAAAGCAGTTGCCGCGTCCATTTTCTGCTGGCACCTCGCCGCGTCGTCCAACACGGCTTGCTTCAACGTCATGGCATCGTCGAACATCTTTTGCACGCCGGCTAACTCACGCTAGAGATATTATAACATTATGTATGTTAAACAATATATAACAAGAGAAGACGAGAAATACAATTAAGTCTGCAACGACCTTGTTATGCCAGGAATATTGTAAAATGAGGTTTTTGAAAGAACTTACCATGCTTGAGCGCCAAGGAATGAGGCGTCTCCAGTATTGTGTGCGAATTATAGGTAATGGGTGCCACAAATGAGATATGCGAGAAAGATGCAATCTATATGCCACAGAGTTAAAATGAATTAGGTATGATTTATGGGCGGTAAATGTGTCACAAAACAAAAATTTTGGTCACAGTTATACCGATATAAAAAAATGCATAGATAACACCAGGTCTCGGTCTACATAGCACAAAGCCTTGGGATATAGTATTGCTACAAGAAGTTGAGAATAGTAGTAAACATTAAGCGGACCACGAGCCGTTTAATCAGTACTCAAAAAAAAAGGTAATACCTCTTTGGCTTCTAATTGAGCCTCAGCGGTTTCCAGCTCTCTCTTGGCGCCCTGGTACTTGCCCTGCATGATAGCGAGGTTAGCCTTCAGCGGCAACACATCCTTGTTCACGGAGTAGAACTGAGCCATGGCAATGGTCCAAGATATCAAGCCGGCTACATTTCCGCAAGCAATCTTTGCCGCTTCAAACGTGTATTGACTGAAATTTTACATGCAGATAGGAATTAAGCAAGGAGTTCAATTTATAACATAATAAGAACACTAAGATTATTGTGTTCGAATTAGTGTTATCTGATCATGATTTGATTTGCTGTCGTGTATAAGATAAGCCTCGAGTCGATTCAAGGGGACATTTGTTGTTCAAATACACGACTAATTAAACTGTTAGAAAAATACTAACGGGTAACCGAAGTAAGGTATGAGTAAATCCACCATTTCTGCGTTAATTTCGTCCTTTGGGAAGAACTTCAAATTATTCAAAAACTTTGAATCGGCCATGACCTAATAAGAAAGATATACAAATGAAAATAACTTAAATACCTCAATACACATAATTTTGTTTGAAAGGAAACTGCATTCCTCTGCAGCTATAAATAAATCAATAAATATAAATATATAGGTACTATACTATACAGGTGAATGTTTTATTTATCGCCAACCTTGAGAGATTCAGCCCACGAAGCCATGAGAAAGTTTTTCTCCATGTCAGGTTTGATGGGGTCTATTTTCTTCCTAAACAGAAGAATTACAGCGTCCATGATGAGAGTGATAAGGTAAGGCGGCTTTCCCAGTTTTCGGACCGTAGCGATATCGGCCGCATTGATGGTCTATAAAAAAACAGTTCATGTAGTAGGTACTGAAACTTAGCGGTCAGTAAATTCTCCAGCTGTGTGTTTGGAAGATGGAAAGCCGTCTATTAAAAGTCTTTATGTAGACGAACTTCTCAAGCAGAAGATGACTGTGCAGAGATTGACAGGGGTAAAGGACTGATACCATACCTTTTTTGAATTAGAACAATTACTGTACTGGGACGACTAGAAACTAGTCCCTTCCTTGAAATTACAGGGACCAGAGACATTCATACTTCAAGTCAAGGCGTAACGAGCATAAAACATGTCTTGGAACTGCTCAACAAGGGAAATACCTAAGTTGTATTGCTGCTGGACCATTCAACTTGTAAAATCCCGCCGAATAAGTTACCTGCAAGGCAGCTTCAGCTGCGTCCAGCGCGGGTTTAGCGGCGGCGAGTTTCTCTTCGGCGATGGCGGTCTCCGCGGCGATAACTCCCACGAGCTTCACAGCGCGGTCCTTCACTTCCAACACTTCCGCCTTTACTATTTCTGCGGCTGCTGCCGACTCAGCTACAGCCGCCAATACCTAATAAAATAATACATTCGTTAAACTTTTTCTACTTTCTCAGAAGTCCGTTAAACGAGTCAAGGAAATCCGTCACATGAAACTCGCGAGAGTTGCGAATGTTTATTCATAAAAGGTTTAATATTTTATCGAGGGAGACTTTTCTAAAGTAATTGCAAGCCTTTTTAGCAGAGTACTACTAAACCCCGTGATAAATTCCAAAGTTCCTAAATCATAGAAGAAGCAAAAGTCCATATTTTTTGGGCTCAAATATGTTATCAAGCTTTATTACAGATTACCTCCTCCGCTTTCGCCGTAGCCTCTTTTATTTCAATGTCTTTTAATTCCAACTCTTTCTTCAATATGTCGACGCTTGCCGCAGCCTCTACTAGCTTGTCCAAACCAGTCGTCATTCTGAATAATATAATAATATATAACTCAAATAGCAGAAAACTCTTTCTGACTCTCCTTGTTTAAGAAAAATCACATGTGTAACAGAATTCAGATTTTACCTCCGAGCCATTTCAGCAATACCCAAATGCTTCTCCTTGTACAGTACTTTATAACCCTCCAAGAAGGACAGATACGACTTGGGTGTAACGTGAGTTTGTCTCCTAAACCTGTCGTAGTAAATGGAACAAGTGTCCGCGACGTTGTCTTGCACCATCCCCATAATCTCGATTAGCTGAATTTTTGTTTCGGGTGAGCACACGACCTGAAATACAACAGATTTAATATTAGATGGTTCTGAGTTGTGTAATACAGACTCAATACTAAATAATCTCGTAGTATGATATACAAACATCGTATCAGCCTATTTACTCCAGTAGATATAGGGACAAAGGCCTACACTCGAAAAGTAAGAGTGAATACAAACACGCACTATCCAATATTATAAAGACGTTTTGTCCGGACGACAGTAATTCTTGCCATCTCGTCAGCTACATCACGAGTTTCATCATGACAACATATCATAAACTAAATCCCCTGCATTTTATCGTTCTGCCTGTATAGACTCATTTCAGAAACTACGGTAGGGATTTTCAAATACGGTGTTCACTATGACCGAGCCATGAGAAAGGATTCTGACTGTAAACACTTACCGTGTGCGAAACCGGGACGGGCCGTAATAAATATTGGTGTGCTATCCAAATAACTTACGTAGTTGGGACGCTAGAATTGTGGAGAACTTACGTGGAAATCTGATAAGAAATGATGAGCTACTTCAATCAGCGCCACTCGTGGCCATTTTTGGAACCAATCCATCGTCGAACCGGATATAAGACCGGGGAATTTCAATGCTCTGCTCCTGAACTTTTCACCTACCTAGAAATAAAGGAAAAATGTAAGGGTTTACGTCTTTTAGTATGTATTATTCATAAGAGTATACAGTAGTATAGTATTTCTATATAAACAAGTTTTTGTTAACTTAAAAGTTTATTTATAAAATGTAATACTACAACAACTGGATCTGAACTGTTTCTAAATAAAATTACAAACAGTTCAGATACGCTCTTAGTAAGCTTAGAGTACTATGATTAGGTCCAATTCTACTTGACAAGCGGTATTTTTAGAACTACTTACTGGAGAGAAACACAATACAACGTGAAGATTCGCCCGAGAGCGCATGATGAAATACTCATACAGTATATCTGGAACGGGAATCCTTCTAGGAGCGTATTTCTTCATAATGGGCGTGAGTTCATTCATTATTTCGTCTGAAAACCAATGACGTTCTCTCATTCCCGCAACGATATAAAAATATAGTGTAACAATAGCCCTTTATAGACTGGGATCGCATTTAAAACGAGGGATTTAGAATGAATATCAAAATTATGTGGATTTTTCTTCAGTTACGCAGAGAATTAATAATTTTCACTATTAATTAACTTATTATTATTATTAATTATTAATGAATAAATATTTATTTTCAGTATATTTAATATATTTTTTAGTACTTATATGATTGTTTTTGCTATAAATGATCTAATGTTAAGTGTTTTCCTTATGTAGTCGATGGTGGTGTCACGCAAAGGATGGATTGGGAAATCGTCAAGTGAGGCTACCGGAACACACCGATAGGTGCTTGGTGCCACATTCACAAGTTGGTAGTTTTCAAACGAATCGTGGGGTTCGAGCCCACGACCAATCGTAAGTCGTCGCAGTTGTAGCCATCAATACTTCAAAATCATCGCTTACCCATTTCATCTTTGGCGAATAAATTCGCGATTTCTCCCGAGCTGAGGATATTATTCAAGAACTCCAAAAACTGTTCATCTTTTATATCGTTATCTGTGAAAATAAATGAGATTCCCTGCCCTTGCAGGCCAGCTATTCGGTAAAGGATTTTGATATCGTCCATAAAGTTGCTCACGTTGTATGTCCTGAAAATATATTGATAATTCAGAAATTAATGGAAGCAAATTTATACAGTACATTTTAGGATAGTATATCGACCAATAAAACGTAAAACTGTCACAGAAACTGATTACTTGCCTTGTGAGAGTTATTTGGTAGAAGGAATAATTGGCAATGTAAGAAGCCAGTTTTGTCAAGCTTTGTTTTCCAGAACCTCCGACTCCCACCAGCAACGCATTACCTCTAAAAAAACATGTCAATGGTTAAAGCGGATTTACGGTAAAGTTTTGGCAACTCTAAGGTTAGCTGCAAAAGAGTTTTGTATCTCTTACCATAAATGAGACCTGAAAACCACATATTTCAGCCCTTTACAGCTAAGTATCTAAGATCGTAGTACATATATAGAATCCAAGCTAATTATATGTCGTTTATATTTGGAATGGACTTTGCATATGTTGCATTGATACATAGCCAAATTAAATGACAGCCAACATTTAGGCGCCAAGTTTCTATAAAATAGCAGATTTTTCATTCTGACAGTAACCAGACGTCACCACGTCACCAGAAGAAATATAATGAGATATTGGCTATTTATTAAGTAGGCAACTAGCGGTTTATTAAGATGAGATTACGAGGCATAAGTCTACCTTGGAGTATTGATGACTCTTGAAATAATAAACAAGTGCACCATAGCATCGTGGAAGAATACGAGATCCAAATGCGCGCCGCGGATTTGTTCATTGAACAGATCTTGGAACTGACCTAGTTTCATTAGCACAAAGTCCCATCTGAAATGGAAACCCTGATAAAGTTATGGGGAAAATGCATGATTGCATATTTTTTACTGAACAATTGTTTTAAAAAAAAATATTTTCCTACCGTCCCTAATTAGATATCTCCTTCAAAAGTTAGGTAGGAACAATTCGAGACGAAAAGAGCTGTGAGAAGAATACTTACGTAGGTAACTCCTCATAAATTTTCGGCGCTTCAGTACTAAAATCTTCATCTTCGTCTCCAGTCGGGTCAACCGGTTCTCTCAGGAAGTTTACAAAGAAAGTTTCTTCTTCTGGGAACTCGGGCACAATATCAGGTAACTCCTGGGCGGCCGTCTTCCAGAAGTTAGCGACAAACCAGTCCTTGTCGTCGAACGTCGTAAACCTGAAATTATATTATGATCTATTTGTAAATATGTAATTAGCAGACCTAGTTCAAGCTCACAATAAGTTACTTCATAATAAAACAAGTAATTTTCCCATGTTTTAAGCAATTTTCGAAAATCAACTTACAAGCTAAACAAGCATCAGACGGGCAATCTCGCTCGTTACGAAAACATATTCACTTAGAAAATAAAGAAACGAAGCTGCTTCTGATTAAACAACATAACATTTATTTGGATTTGTTGTCACTTTGTTGACGTGGCATTTGAAAATATTTTCTAAGCCTTTTAATTTTCTAAGGGAGGACGTCGTAGCGAAAAAGGCATTACGACGGGTCCAAAATCAAAACCTACATAATAAGATTGGAATGTCTATTCCGATGACTACTTGAAATATTGACTATGAATATTGGAATATTTAGCGATGTATAAAGTTTTGCGCATTACCTATCCGATATGACCCTCAAGCATTCGTGGAACCAAAGTTTCAAAGCGGTTTTTACATTGGGAAGTTCATCTTTTTTAATAAATAGTATTCCTTCCCATATTCGGGATAAATCACGGAGGTTGAACACGTAATGGAACTTCGCTGGCGTGGGTAACATTTTTACCTGTAAAAAAAAAGTGATAGTTAAATTGCATCACTATACTATCTTTGCAGCGTGGATTCGCTCACTTGAGCTACGTAATTAAATGCAGTGAGCACTTTTACGGTTTAATTGTGATTCGTTTGAGATATTCTTTGGACACCAAACCGGTAAATGAACGAGGTAGACGATTTCGTAGCGTTCTGAAACCGCGACGATTATTTTGGTTAAGTAATTATGATAGAAAAACAATACTAACTTTAGTTTGCTGCCAAATAATGCGAGTTACGGGCACCAGTCGTGGCATAAAGTCAACAAGTTTTTTGTCGAAACGAGTTTTACAGAAATAACCAGCACTGATTGTTTCTGAAACATCGAGAATTCGATTATGATAGTAATAATAAAAATCGTTTATTGGTCATATCACAATCAGTACAAACACCTCATAATTCTTAGTATGCAAGAACGATTTTCTAAGAAGATTCATACTTTGAAGATTGTGACAACTGAGATGAAACTAAAGATCAAACACGTAATATGCAACTTGAGGACTAGATTACGTACCAAAGATTCGGTCCATAGAAATGTTACTGGGGAGAGTGCAGTTAAAAATGTTGAACTGTCTTTTCAGTCGCGGTGGGATGTCATTACGCCCGCCACCTGTAAATTTTATTTTATTTTTAGTTAATTCACAAAGCATATTAAAAAATTACCGACCAACCATTAATTATTTATCAATTTCACTTGTTATCTAAGCAAAGCCGAAAATTGTACATTCACATGCAAACTCCTCCATATTTAAGCATATTTTGATAAATTTTCATTCAAACCATACATACTATTCCCATAGCAACTGCTATCTCATTCTCATGCAAGTCAAAGAAATAAATGTTTATTTTCTTCGAATATACATATACACACTTTAATATTTTTTTTATATTCGTTGTTTATGTGCTAATTATCATATTCCGTGAGACAAATTGTTGTAAACCACCAAATAAGTAAGCAATAAACTAAACACCCAAAACACCAATAAATAATGATTACCGGGGTGAATCATAGCTCCAAACATCTGGATATCCGCAACGATGATAAACTCTCCAGGCTTCTCGAGCGAGTAAAACCCGCCACATTCCATCATTTCTCGTACAATCTCGTTTGTGACCTATAAGTTAAAAATTCCTCAGTCATAGGGAAAAGAACAGTGGTGACAGCACTTTATAACGCGACGTTATGTTTGTAGGCTCCTCAGTTTCGAAGATGAATCTAAGCAACACTGAAGTTAGCTGCAAAAGGTTTTGTCTTTTAGTATACAGGACACAGGAAAGAGGCACTTATAATTTACTTTATAGCAAATTTTAGAGATGCAAAGATCCACCACCAGAACCGTACTTGCCATAGAAAAAAACTGGAAAATTCGTTAGTTCACCTGATCGCCCCACTCGTTGACTACAGGCATGTTGATGTCATCCACAAATATTGTCATAGACCTTCCACCAGGCGGGCCATAAGTCATTCCAACACGTTTCTCAACGTATGATTCCACAATACGCTGAAAGGTAGTCAGTTTTTTACTTTTGTTTTGCTTTGATTTAGACTTATTATAGTATCACTGCAGGTAGTTCAACAAAATATTATGTCCAACAAGTTTATTTCCCAATATGAATCCCTTTCTTTCAGCCGCAGCTTATGTTGCTTGTGGTCGAAAAAACGGAGTGTTCAGACTATTAGCACTGATGGATTTGTTTATCTTTCTCCATCAGCACAGAATAATAAGTCGTTACAGAACGATATCATTAATAAAAAATGCCTTGTCCGAAAAATTTAACAACTACCTGAAACATATTCGGTGTGGTAGCAGAAGAGAAGTTGATCATCTTATACAGTTTGACTTCATTATCGTACTTCTGCATGTAGCTCTTTAGCATCACAGTTTTGGCGGTTCCCTGCTCGCCGATCAGTAACACGGCCTTGTTCTGTTTGGCTATGGTTTCGATAAGGAATGAAATGCATACATTGTCGATGTTTGGGACCAAGATTGATGCGTATTCAGGGACACTGTCTGGTGGGTAGTAGTAGTCTTCCACAATTTCGTTCCTGAAACGTTAAAAAATTAATTGCTGAAAATTTTGGGGATAATGTGAAAAAAGAAAGACTAAAGAAAACTAAAACACTGAAAGTAAAACAAATAAAAATAGCAACTAAACAACAGACAAAATACCTAATGAGAATAAGTGTCTCGTATTGTGAACTACGGAAATTAAAATTATAAAAAAACTAACGAACCAATGTTGCCAAACACCGGATTCATTGATCATGTACTCAAAAGGCATGATCCATTCCTTCGACTTGGCGCCGGGCCAATCCATTCTGCCTGGCAGTTTGGTCATGTACTCTGCCATTTTAGTCCTAGCGTCCAGTTCTAGGACGGCGCCTAGTGACCACATCATTGCGAATATAAACAGCCGCTCGAGATGACGGTCTGTGTGCATCTCTGAAATACCAACCAGCCTCCATTATCCATCTCACTTAATAATATGAACGCTTTATCAATTCGAAACAATATCTTGCGGTGATTACGAAATTACACCAACAATAGGTAATAGGACTTGACACATGACACTGCGTATACCAGAAACAGCTTTTGCCTTACGGTAACTTGCCCAGATTCAATGGATATCAAGGCGAAAATTATGCATTACAACATTTTTAGCAAAACTCACTGCCTCCGGGAATTTCTATTTGCAGTAGGCCAATGAGGACGTCTATAGCTTGTCTGAAAACAAAATGATCCATGAAAAATAAGCTTTAATTACTGAGGGAATTTGATTATAACTTTTACGTAGTAAATACCTGATGTAAATAGCTTCGAGTAATTTCATTTTAGCTGGTAACCTTTGTTGAACAAATGAATGAACATCGTCATATACCTTGTTGAACGCGTTACGTAGGGAGTCTGATTCCTTTTGCGATCTCTTTTTCAACCAACCCTAAAATATTAACACAATTTAGCCGGTCAAGGTTCTACTTAAAAAGGGGAGGGGGCACATATTGAGATGACGGGAGGTGCCTAGAAATAAAAAGTTGAAAGTAAATCACAGATTATTTTTAACAAAAGGCTTCCAGGCTCCTTCCTTCAAAGGTATCCCTACAGTTGAAAGATAAAAAATCTGTAGTACCTCCAATATTGGCTGCCATTTAAGCACAGAAGATGAAAGGAACACCATGCCCATCCGGCTGACGGTAGCTGGCGACGCGTTATCCACATTATCCGGCTCGAACACAAGCTTGCTGTTCTGAGCCATGGTGATGCGGTCCCCGTTGGCCAGAGTTAACGTCTTATTGTCGTCCAACACAGAGTTAAGGTTCTCAATCCACACGGCGTCTACTGGACCATCTGTAATTATTGTTTAAATATTTATTTTAAGACAAGTAATAGATATCAGTTTTTCCATCCGGTTATGTATGTGGTTATGGTTTACGCATGTAGAATTTATATTTTTTTGATATATCACGAAACTAATAACCACTGGATCCGCGACGAAAGAAAAATAAAATAGAATAATAATAAAATATAACCTATCTTTCCTAACGCTGGTTTTGACGATAACAAAATGTTAGTACAACTTACCCAAGACAATCCATGTAGTGTCCGATTTCTTCACCTTCAAAGCCCTCCTCCAAAGAGTGGAGAAAATTCCGTCCGTCCAATCATTAGTAGCTACATCCAAACGCCCAAACATTTGTGGAGCTGTTATAGCCTGAGGAAAACGAAATATTGTATAGAACTTCGATTTAACAACGATGCCAATTGTAATCTTGAACAAATGTACCAAACACCTAGTAGCCCGGCTTTGTCTGCATGGGCTAAGTAAATTCAGTTGGTTTAACAGTACTAAATTAACAGGTTTCTGTCGTTGCAAATTTGTACATAAACGTGAAAATATTTATATACCTTAGGATTCATCCTCATTTCCCTATGTGGTTTTCCAACCTCGGTGAGTGCAGCCATCAGCGTATGGATGCACGTGGTCTTCCCGGCCCCGGTGGGGCCCATCGTCATGAGTCCGTGACGTACCAACGACGTCTCAAACAACTGGATGATCTTCAGATTCCAGTCGGGATGGTTCACGAGGCCAAATCGCTCGGCTACCAGAGCTATAGCTCGTTGCATTTCTCTGGTCAGTGATTAATGTTAATCGTATGACAGTCGCCTATACCTTATAAAGTCTTAGCTATGATGTTAATTAGTAAAAAGTATTAGGAATTAGTAATAATGTTCAGCGCCTCAAGCACTTAGCAACATGTATTGTCTGTTTTAAGCGGGGTACATCAAAACACTTATTCGGGTGATAATCGTCCAGAAAGTAACCAAACAGATCTACGCAGCTTTAGAGTTCCGTAGCTGTTAGGAAATTGGTGATGTGGTTGTATTTTGATAACTCCTTCAATTTCAATCCAAAACGGGCGTAATGTGTAGAGGTGTAGATGTCAAGCACTTACCGTTGTACAGTCTGACTCATCTTCATGCCGGGGAACAAATCTTCAATCAGAGACACGAACAAAGGCTCATCTTCATCTACAAGTTTTGAAACGTTCATTTCTCTGTAAATGTTGTATGTTTTAGTTGTATTTTTATTTCTAGTAGTAGTATTATTATTATTTTCATATCTCAAACTCATTAATAATCAATAATTATCTTACTTCAATACTCTCATCATGATATTCTCTTCGGTACTTTCAGGGTTGGCTCGTTTTTGTGAGCCCATAGTTCTGAGCACTGACAAAATGTTACGAAGACCGAAATCGTAGTGCACTTGCTTTGACAACTGCTCCTCACAGAGTTTGTATAGCGTAAAGAATTTACGAGCTGAAATTACATCAAATTCACATGAATGTTTATCTCTTATCAGTACGCTGATGATCACATTAAAATTAGCTTTTGAAAGCTCCTCGCAAAATGGATTATGTTGTTGTGAATTGAAAATGGTTATGCATCTTTCCCAGCTGTTGCTTGATACAACGACTTACCCAGTAAGATATTCTCTTTGAAACCGCAACTGGCCAACTTAACTCGAATGATAATTTGTCTGTCGGGTACCATCATGGCGACGGAACGGAACTGAATTTTCAGGTTTTCCGGCAACTCTTGGCGTCCGGCGTAACCGGGATTCATCGTAATGATGAATGCGAATTCGGGATTGATGCTGACTGTATCGCCATCACTGGTAACAAAATAATGAAACACAATGAGAGCCTACTTTAGAGGGCGTGGTAGCTAAGTGGTAAGAAACCTGAGTTTTAATACAATGATAGCTGGTTCAAATCCAGAGTCGGCGTAAACCAATGCGTAATCAGTCAATAGTCTTGCGCAAGACTACCCTCGAAACTGTAAAGAAAAACTTCTCGAGAAAACCGGCATGCCCCAAACCTTGCGACATTTTCCAACTTGGATCGAAGATGTTACATGTTTCTCACTTAGTAAATGCAATTCAATTCACTGTAGCTTGTTAACAAAAGGGCTTGGGTATCAGCAGTGGGCAAATTGAGGGTGGTACGAAAGTAAACCCTATTCTAAGTCCGTATGCACCGGAATTCATCGTCGCTGATTAGTATGACAAAATACTATGTAAAGCTGTTGAAGTATTAAGCCAATGGATGTCCTTTCACACAATTAGATAAGTAACATTCAGATCATGTCTTCTAGTTTTCATGTAGACCTCCTTGTACACACAAATGTAAGAACGGCCTGATTGCAGTTACCTGAATATAAAGAACTCGCGCTTCTCTCTTCTGGCCGTGAGACAGATGTATATCTGTTGCGCAGCTACCGAGAGCACTGGCAGCTCGATTCGGTTGAACTCATCGAAGCAGCCCCAAGTACCGGACTGGGCTAACCCTTTGTAAATGCGACCGAGACCTTGAATCAAAAACCATCATATAGTTATGTCATAATCCATAAAACGTTACCATTGGGAATCTCTTAAAATATTCTAAAAATGATCAAATAGCATTTCTCTCAGAATTTAAATGGGGTGTAAGATTCAAGAACAGTAAACGGTGATTCCGCTACATATTCAATCATTGTGGTGCAAAACTTTCTCTTTAACTCATCCCTTCCCCATCTTATTGTACCTAGGCAACATACGCACAGAAACGATGGTAAGAACAGAACAGCCGGGGTACAAAAGCATAAACTACTAGAAATAAACATTTACCTCTAAAATCCATCTGGTCGGAACAGTTGAACACAATAACTAACTTCCCTAACGTACGGGCCATGTCTTTGGTCGTTTCAGTCTTGCCTGTACCCGCGGGCCCGGCCGGGGCTCCGCCCATACTCATTCCTATAGCTTGCGAGAGGGTTATGTAGCATCTGTCTGTGAGAGGCGTGATTACAAGACGCTCGGTGATGCCTAGATATTCGTTCTGAAAATAACAGAGATCGACTTGACTTCATCCTACTGATATAAAGGCGAAAGTTTGTGAGAATGTATGGATGTTTGTTACTCTTTCACACAAAAACGGCTAAATGGATTTGGACGAAATTTGGTACAGAGATAGCTTATATTCTGGATTAACACATAGGCTACTTTGATCTCGGAAAAGTGCAGTGTTCCCGTTAGTGTTCAATAATGGCACTAATAATACCAGCTTTACATACTTGTCATTCAGATGTAACATTAGGGAGTAGCTGTGTTGTACTCATAACTGTAATATTGTGTTGGCAATGGTGCATACTTACTGCTTACATTGGGATAGGAGGTATTTAGGACAGCCATACCCATATTTGGTCAGGGCAATTAAGCTTTTAATAAAATGTCAGAAAATTTATTTAGTCCAAGTCTAGTTATCAAACTTTTCGAAAAGGCAGTTAAAGTCACCTGGTATAAGAAGTCCACATCGGTGATGGACACTATGCAATCGTCGCTGTCTTCAAAGTAGTAGAAACGGGCTTGTTTCTGCCATTCAAAGTCAACAGGTGTCTTTATTCTCATTCTTACTAAATCATCGAAGATATCTCTGCAAATGGAATAACATGGTTATAATACAGCACAGCAATATTAAGTATGAGAGATAAATCACTAGATAAGATTTATTATTGTCCTTTTGTTGGAGTAATAAGTAAATCAAATCACCTTTGATGCACGTGGATAGTGATCATAGTTTCTACTCTGGTCCTATCTAGAGGCGCCAGATCTTTGACAGTCATGTCGATAAGCCCGTTGAGTAAATCCAGGAACTTTTGATTGGTGAGTCTCATGATAAACTTGTCTGCTCTGGCTTTTTTCAAAGCGTATTCGGCATCACTTGTCCACAAGATTTGCATTCCCAGCAAACCGGCCTAAAGAAATAATTTATCACTTTACACTTCATTCTAATCGTGACACAATATAATCACAGAAATATACACAAGTAGGTACGTAATATTCAAGAGACTACTAAAGCCAACCAGCATACTACAGAAAAAAAACAGACAGACAGACAAGACAACAAAGCTCTTAAATATCGTTTTATTATTACAGTATTGATCCTTCGAGCCGAAATATTAATTTATCAATGAAAGTATTGTAGACGAAGCATATTTTCCAAAACCATTGGTACTTAAAGTAAAAATAATAGATTACCTGTCCGGGGAAGTTCCAAAATCCGACCAAGAACTCAAATTCAGGATCTCCAGCCATTGTTTGAGATATACTAGCAATCATATTTCTAACTGTATCTTTCATAGAATCCAAAAGAGAGTTCAACCATATCTGTAAACATTCCAGTACAAAATACAAAATCAAGAAATAAAAAAAAAGACGTGTGGCACTCGGAGACTGCCGCGGTAAAGCTATTGCGCGTGATATTTCAAAAAGTCATTAAAAGTTCTGGTATTTATCGATAGATGGAAAAACTAAAAAGTAACACCGCTGTGCCGGTCGGAGTGGGGGGTGTTAGGTTTTTTTCGTTACGGAATTTCTGGATTCGGTCTCCACGCTCAAGGCCCGCGATAGAAGCTATGCAATAGCTTAAAATGTTTTTTTATTGTGAGTATCAAAATACTTTACGTTTCTGGACTTCCCTTTTACTTACCTCAACTCCTCCAACGCACGTGACAGGCCTTTCCAAGGGTATGGTCTCTCCGTTATCAGAATTCATATTGATAATCCTCTCCTTGTCATCGAAATCAACTGTGTACAGCGCATCGAATATACTTGGCAAATGAGGCTGCGAAGTTTATAAAATAATAATTAAGTCAAAAACTATTCAATTTTTTATACGAACTAATACTGTCGTCTAATTTCATTATGATAATTATAGCAATAAATTGTATGATCTTGATGAAATTGTATATTTGAATGATCAAATGAGAAGAAATGAGAAATTATATTACGTGCAGATGGCACACCGCTAAGCTGTAATCTCTGTCCATAACGATAGCACTACAACTTGGGTCTTCCCCTATTTACGTACGGGAAGACGCAAGTCGTATCGTATTGCGCCAGTAATAGAACATGAAGGTGGACTGTCATTTTTTCTGTGATTTTCCCGGCAACCTTTCAAACCGGCACACGGTGATGCGAATGAGTTAGAATTATGAAATATTAAAACTGTAATTATACTGTTATCATATTGTTAATTGTAATATAAGGTTTTTGTCTTTAAATTTAAATTTAATATTCAAATATGAATAAGAAAAAAACATAGACACCTGAATAGAATGTGGATCGGACGCTTGTCCAAGGATCTCGAGCAACACCGGATCGGACACGAAGAAAAATCTTGGGAAGATAAGACGTTTCGTCTCCAGGTACCCCGTGAGTGACTTCTGGCAAGCCTCCAGTTGTTCAAACAGATGCGGCAGGAGCTGTTTCAGCGTGTCGTCCGACGTGCACGTCTCCACACAGTTGATCATATCGCGGGCGCGGTACATTATTTTCACGTATGTCTTGTCGATCGTCTAAACAGAAGACAAATTCATGTCGCATAACTTATATAAAATTCGAACGATTCGGATAGTGAATTATAGCAATGGGCGAGTCGAGTTTACAGCTCGAGTCATCCAAGTCTGTCGTATGACTTCTCGTAACGTGTTTTCGTCATGTACCTCGACAACGATTCAACTCTGTTATGCTAAGTCACTCAGTCAGTCAGTCAGTCAGTCAGTCAATCAGTCAGTCAATCAATCAATCAATCAATCAGACGATTTGTGCCGAGGTGACACTCTCACTCTCACTTCTCTCAACAGCTGATATTTTCCTAACTGTGAATGCGAATAAATGATTTATGGTATCGTTTATGGTCTCGGCTAATATTGTGGAATCAATCTAACGATTTTTTAATGAGTTCAATGAATCAACATTAGACATACCTTGAGTCAAATCAATATCAAAATCTATTTGATACCAGAGCCAAAAAAATCAACTCTCCTCAGACGCAGACACAGCTGAGTCGATTCGAGTCGAGATGTCACCGAGTCAGCAATTATTTCAAATCCAGTGACTCGAGTTGAAAAGTCGACCCAATCTCTAGTTTGCAATTTAATTATTCCAAACATAACATACAGCAAATCGCTTAGCTTCAGCTGGAAGTTGCTTAGCGATGTCACCTCCAACGAACACAGCTTCTAGATACATCCACAAGTTCTGCACTTGCAGCCATTTCTCAAGTATTTCTGTGGTATTCACAAGTTTGGTGATCCACAGGAGAATGTCCTTTTTGAATGGCGCGTTGTACCTTTACACAAAGATTTGGACGTTTACTACGTTTTACTACGTATCATGTAAGAAATATAATTATCTAAACTATGCAATAATCAGAAACAGAAAGAGAAAATTTGGGTGATTTTGAAGAGACCATATTGCAATCTGGCTTTAATGTAGACTTGGTTAATAGCTATAAAAAAAAATACCTGTTCGAGGCCAACGAGTTGAGTATCATCAGAGAATCTTCAAGCATAGTAATGATATCGAGGGTCTCCTGTGGTTTCAGCAGCAACTCGCCTCTGTTCTTGAACTGAGCGAACGTCAGATCCACAACCGCCCAATCGGAAATAACTTGTTTCAGTTTCGCTTCAATATCTTTTTCTTTCACGGCACTTATACAGATATCCTGTAAAAATACCAATAGTATTACTAACTGCTCAAATAGGATTCGTTACTTTCCATTCGAGTGAACTGTGAGGTATGTGTGCCTTTTACCTCAACTTCCTCTTTATTTTTCAGCAATGGCGCTTCCATAACATTTGCCAGTGTAAATGAGTCAGACTCCACGTCCAATACACAATCTATAACAATGAAAATTAAATTACCAATCATATTTGTGAGATTTTCGACTATTTTGACTCAAAGCTCAGTTGGTAGCAAATGTGTCTTCTGCGGCGTAGGTCAAATTCAAATTCAAATCATTTATTTGTGATACACAGGTTAAACAAAGGTCTTAATAGGCAGCTATATTGAGGTAAACTGTGATCTGCCATAAGGCGTACAAATTATTTACACATAGTTTATAAAAATTAATTAATAACACATATATCAAATTCATAACTAAAATAATAATAATAATAATAATCCGTAATACTGTAAATATGCCCTCAAAGTATTAAAATAATTATATACTAGTCCCTACTGTTAAAAAAGTCACGAATTGTATAAAATGTTTTACCGATGATATAAGAAAAAAGCTTAGTCTTAAAAATTGTTATATCGTTACATTTCCTGATGTCCGTTGGTAATTTATTATAAATTTTGCACGTCATTACTAAAATTCGTTGGTTCGATGCTCACGCAAGACATAAATATAAAATATATGTGACGAACAATAGTTGTTTGTTCTGTGTGTGGGTATAAATATGTATATAATGTATGAATTGACAACAAAAAAGAAAGTATTTAAGTTTTATGTCTGGTCCCCATAGTACGAGTACAAGCTATGCTTAATTTGGCGCTAGATGGCGCTGTGTGAAAAAATCTTAATAGATCGTTTCGAAAAGATGGTTTATTTCATTCAGCTGTTTCACTTACTCATAAGTTTCTCCAGTCTTCGCCAATGTCTGTCTTTCATAGACTTGTCAGCCATCAGCTCCAATAGCGGACAAGTTTCGTTGAAGTCGTCAATTTTAGTCTTCAACTCTATGAAAGCAGGCCAATCCTTCATTCCTCTTGGAAGCTTACGACATCTGAAAAACATTCAGTTTCCATGATACTTTGTCTCAATTCATAAAAATAGTTCAAGAGCCTTTTGCGTGCAAGCACTTAAATTTAAAATGAAGTATTATGTGATTACCTCAAATCGAAGTCTGCCAACTGCGAAACGATCTGTTCGATATCGATTTCAACCCATGGCGTCTCGAAATAGCCATCGATGGAGTTCATCACTGACAAATACAGAGTGTATCTGTTATAAAAAAAAATTAGTTACTTCCGTGCATTTGAATACTTTTCAAATAAAGAAACTCTTTAGATTAAAATATCGAATACTATGATCATTTAACACACTTACAGTTTGCTGAGAAGATTAAACTCCTTCTTTTTCTGGTGAAGAATTGGATAGTCTTTGACTTCCATACCGAATAGTTTTTCACCATTCGAATACATTTCAAACCTTCGCCACAGATCATCAAATCTTGACTGGAACATTATAACCCTAAAAACGACTAACACTGAGTAATTACAATCTCAGATCCCTGTGAACTTAAATTAGTTCGTAGGGGTTTTAAATATGGAGTGATTAATTCATTAATTCGTTTTTATTATTATATAACTTTCGGCACATGCAATGTTTTCAGTTTAATTCTAACTAAGCTTTACCAAGAGATGGTCATTCTTAGTTTCTCTCTTGAGAGAAGTCACACATCTAAATATTCTTAGCACTAATTAAGACATGCACAAGCTTGTAGTGCGTAGAAATACGAAAAAGTCGTTTCAACATTCATCATCAATAAAACCTTGTTTTTTTTTAATTCGTGGTTGGTAAGCATTTGACCGCAATCTCACCTGATGTTAAGTGACGATGTGGTCTACGATGAAGCATGCGAATGTTCGAATTTACGCGTAAAAGTATTAGCAGTCAATTGTACCTGTCGCTGGCTTCCCGCGCCGTCAACCCCGGCGTCATTGGCCCAAATGTGTCATAATCGGCATCAAATTTGAGCACATCGGCATTGAATGACGCTACCCCTTCGGTCAACTCTTTCTGGAGTGGGCCTTGCATGTCTACTATACGTTGTTGCACTTGTTGAGACTAGAAGACATAAAATTACCGAATGTTTGTGTCACATGAAAATTACAGTTATGCTGCAATCCAATTATGAATAATAATAATAGTTTATTGTCATATTAAAAACAGAAGATTTATGTTTTGAAAACTGTGACCACTTAGACCTAAACTAAGAATGAACTTGTGTTTTAGGTAAAGGTACTACTCCATCGGACGTCATGATAAATAGCCAGCAAACAGAATAAACTTAAATAAAACTCAATATAAATCTGGTTAGTAATCTTGATCGAAGACACTTGTAAATGAAAAAGAAAAAGTTAAATTTAAGAAATGTTTTCTTGAAGAAACATTGTAGAATGGAAATATTTTGTAGAATTGTTTTTAGTCTGATGAATTCTGTTTGAAAGTCTTGGAAGAATATACTTACAGTAAGAAGCATGTTTTGGAAAGCATAACGCAATCCATACACCATATCTGCATCTTCTTTTGGTATATCAATATTGAATTGAGCAAATGTAGCATAGCTTTCTTCAATAAGATCTAACTCCATATCCATGCTGCAAATTATAATAAATGATATTCCCAATAATGGTCATTTTGATGACCTTTTTTTATGCGATACAGTTACGGAACGAGTCGATGGCCCACCAAGTGGTAACCTCTGCCCATAACAAACCGCATCGTATGCGCTAGTAACTAAGACGTGTAGGTGGAATGTCTCTTGTGCCTGTAATTTCACCGGTAACACCTTTCAAACCGGAACACAGCAACGCGAACGGGTTACTGCTTGGCGGCAGAAATGGGCATGGTGGCAGTGCTTCCACGGACGAAGTTGGCGATGAGTTCAACTACTCTTAAACTTTTATTTACGCGTGATAAGACAAAAGTTAATATCTTTGTAGTAACGTTGGTTTTCATTGCTTACCCAATAAATTCTTCTCGAATCAGCTCCAAGCACATCATAGCCAACCTGACGTCATCGAGATCTTTTATCTTCTTGCCCATAGTTTTCATACGATCATTGATAAACTGCATTAGTCTTGTAACGCGCTCTTTATAGGCTACGCTGAGGAGTTTGCCTAAGATTCTCTTCCACTCTATGGACTCTACGTGAAGGCCTAGTTTTATGTTATCTGAAGGAGAATTGAAAAATTTCAGGAACGTACGACACACTGGTTTTAAAATTAATTTAGTAATATTTAAATATCATACCCATATCAATCTGGATGGACCCCGTGATATGCCGCTCTGGTAAATTAAGCACTTCCTCGGTTTGTCCCTCATATTTCTTAAGCATATCTCGAATGATGACATTCAAAGGATTAGAATCCACAAAGTCCTGAACCTGCTGAACTCTATCTTCTGCCCACAAATGAGCAAACCTTCCATAGTACTGGAATCAAGATGATTATAAACATTGGTGGACATTTCACACAGCGCCATCTAGCCCCAAAGTAAGCTAAGCATAGCTTGTATCATGGGAACCAGACAACTGATATAATACATGTATTTTTGTTTTGTAAATACATACATTTGACAACCAGACACAAAACCAATATCTATAATCGTCATATAAACGTTTGTTCCTGGGTGGGAATCGAACCTATGACTACAGCATGGAAGGCAGGGTTACTTACTATTACTACCAACCGAGCTGTGATACCAGTCATCCAGTCATATGATTAACATTGTGCTATCAAAGATATCCAAATAGTTTATGAAATGCAGTCTTATACCTGACAAAGTACGTTCCTCAACCATAACATATGTATTAGAAATATAAATTATTCGTTAATGAGGGGGACAGCGCGTACGCAGTCCCCACTACCAAAAATAACGCACCCGAGTTATCCACATTAGGGATAATCGCAGAGGTCAACCCATTCGCAGTGCAATGAATAGGCCTCGCTCTGGGGGAACCGCCTTCTTGATCACGGTGTCCCCTGTGCCAGGTAAGTATGATTAGTCACCGGTACGGAACCGAACTAACGAAACACGGCGCGTTTTCGTCATCGCGATTCAGGAATCGCTTTCTGTTAGCATCGCCATCTATTGGATGCAAAATCAGTTAACCGACGTTAGTGACGTCAAGTGGCGATGACATGACGACCCTCATACGCACGGGCGCTATTTCAACGCGGCGTTAAAGTGTGATTTCATGCGAATAAATGAACGCTTTCTCATTAACTGCAGTGGAGTATTTTTTATTGCGCGTTGCAAAAACGCCCGTTCGCATATGTCATAGACATACGCGTGCTGCGCCGCGCCGTTGATAAAATAAACAATCGCGTCTTATCCGATACTACATCCAAAATGTGACAGAGAATAAACGTCTGATAATAGTCACTCTCCTATTAGTACTGTCAACTGGTATTAGTATGTATTTTAGTTCAGATTCATATACTCTATATCCAGAATTTAACTGTAAAACAAGATCAAATGTACAACAATATTTTTTCGTTGTTTTTTTTTAACTAACCTGTTCCTTTAAAAGTTCTTGACTCGCCATTATGAGTCTGTTAATTGTAGTGTAAAGAAAAATGTATAAAAAAAGAAAATAATACAGAGATTAATACATAATAATATTGTTGGAGATGGACATTGAAAACCTACCCAGTAATCGTGCCCTGAACTGCCAATAAGGACGCGAGACGATGAAGCGAAAGTGCGCGCTGATTGGTCCATTTTATTGTTCCCATACCCCGCTATCCTTGTCTCTGTACGTCAGTCAGTCTGTCGAATACACTCGCATTTAGTTATTCACATGAGCATTACATTTTAATTTATTAAATTCCCAATCCATCCAGTCAAGCTGAAAAGTCAGTAAATAATACCATTGTTGTGTAGCCATCACGCCGCTACAAATATATTAATATATGTATACGTAATACTTCGGAAGTTAAAGAAAATCCACCAATGGAACGCATTAATAATAACCCGTAATGTAAAGATGTAATATGTAGTCCGTTTTACGAAATAAGTCCTGCGGCCGTTAAAGGAACTAACGTAAAGCTGAACTGAAATTTCGCCTTTGCGTAGATACTAGCGCCACAGCCAGGAGACTTCTTTCGTCGAACGGGCTCTACGATATCATTGGCGTTGTGCCAGTTACTTCAGGCTATGCAGTTAGTTTAACAATAGATGGCGCTGCTATCACGTTAAGCAAACTGAATCGCGCTGACGAAAACGCACGGCTGTTTATCACTTCTCTCACAAAGTCTATCGTCAGTAAGACCTTACTTCATAGGATCATTTCTATAGTAAGCTCTTCCCAAGACTTTCACACTATGTGAGTCCCCCTCAAACCGCGATGATGAGTCGTGGCGCGGTGCCCTGAGCGTGAGAATGGCAGAGGCATTTCGCTTCTAGCCCTCGATGATCGTTCACTTCCCTTCACGGGGGAGCGTGGGGTACTGTCGCTAGCTGAGTGGTTTATTTAATAAATAATGAATAATCGATATCAAACGCCCCATTTAAACGTATTAATAACATCTGACTGCCGGATCTTCTCAATATCTCCCAATTTTAAATATATCATATTGTTGACTGAGAAATGTATAGCACTAATACCTAATTATATGATAACTTAGTAATATTCGATAGTTGCTTCAGTTATCACGAGAGCGTGCGTGTACGCTTCCCAACGATAATAAATGTATTTTATGTGTACAGATAAAATAATTGTATTTTTTTTTTTTATACTCTGTCCTGATTCTTCTTAATACTGGTATTGGTATATTTTATAAAACAGCGACAGATTACGAAGTTTTAATACCTGTGACGATAAATACGCCTCACTTCTAATAGCCCAGCTCAGTAACTAGCTTTTTCGATGTGCGCAAAACAAGCAAATTTAATATTAAAATGTGCGTTTTCTGTAACTGAGTCGTCAGCCGGTGGTAGGTTCGTGCCACAAATCGTCGTTACTCACTTCCTGGACGCTGGCACAGGGCTCAATGGACATGATTGCAAGCTAATGATTAAAAGTTACATTTATCTTTCACTTGTGCTCGATGTTGTGTGTCACATGTCTTGTGGCAGTTGCGCGTTTCAGCTACAAGTAGTACGTGTAGTGCAGATTGCGATGAAGAAGTTTTGTGGCTGTCACGCGGGCGGCGAAGCTTAGCTGTGTCAAAACTTCGAATACTTACGTTAATTTACTTACAATTGTGGAGTGTAGCTTGCAGTTTCAAGGATAACATATTTCAAGTCGATAGCATACACATTCTACAAAATGTAGTCATATAATATCAAGTGTTATAAATTAACCTTCAATAGCTTTTCAATATCCGGCTTGAACATGTACATCATGCCTTGCAAAGCCATCACCGATCTCACGATATCCTTATGTTCGGAGACCATTCTAAAGTAGTTTCTGACGCCGGTCATATTTGAGCCCGATCTAGATCCTGCTGTGAATCAAAATTATACAGTATTGGGGATTTATCATTCATGTAAATATATCCTAAGACAAACTCGTTCTTCTTCCCAGCAGCTAGTATATGAAGGTTATTAGGTTACCTTATTACAATTATACAATTTATTACAAAGAGAAATATAATAATATTTTTAATAATTATATATAATAATTTTCATAATCAGAAGAGTCAAAAAAAGTAGTTCATAATTGTAGATTTCCCCATTATGTACCTACCTTGATCGCTGCATGGTCCATCTGTACAGTAATTACATTGAAAAAAAAATACCTTTAGCATTGTGACATAAAATATTTCGGTTACCTAACAACGTGCAGATATAATCATTCCTGAATTATGAGAAAAAACCAATGCAATTAACATAAATTTACCGCTGACGCTCCGAGTGGCTGTCAAAGATACACCTGCCATTGCGGAATTCTTTATTTGCTCTTGTTGACCCCACATGAACACATTTCGGTGTATATCCATTATACAATTCAATACAACCTGAAACAATATCAGTCGTACCGTACTATACCTACTAGCCTCTAATGTTCCCGTGCTTGTACAGACTTACTTTTAATCAACCACGGGTGCCAATATGCAGACTAGAACATCACGTGTTTACGAATTTCTGGACAAGACGGTTTCCTCGCGATGTTATCCTTAAATGTATATCAAACAAATAAATTTTTCAAGCGGTAGTCATTGTATTTATAAACCTCTGCTACTCTCCCCAGCTACCTCTGGATTGAAACTCAGGGTCTGTGCCGTAACACCAATAAAGTGGAGCATAGCGACATCACACCAATAGGGATTTATCATTTAAATAATCATTTACAACTTTGTACTCTTTATTTATATAACCATTTTCATAGTATACGACTTATTTATAACACCTTAATGTTATAAATATAACGTTCGTTTTATAAAGTTTTTTCAACTGGAATCCACCCTCTTATTAGCCGCATGGTGGGTACAGGGATGAAACGGAGCCGATGTGTTATTTCAGCTCAACATAAAATAATATAAGGCACGTTAAGAATTTGTACCTAATCGATTGACTAGTATTATCAGTTGAGACAAAAAACTTTTAACCAAATGTAAATCGAGTTGCTACGCCTAATTATTTACAATGCACATATTGTTGTCATCTTTATAATGCACCTGAGAGAACGCAGTTTGAATCTCTTCCAGAGTGGGCTTGATGAGAATCCTTGGTATTTGTAAGAGCATTTTGGTTAACATAAGTGGATGTAGTTTCTTCTGCTCTTCAGGATCAGTCGTCATTGTAAGGAAACTAAAATATAAAGGAAATTAAAGATAATAAATTTAATTGAAGATATCGTCATTTTTATGAAGTTACAACAGGTTGTTACAAAAGTGACGCCCTATGGTGACGTCTAATGTAAAAAATAGCAATTCAGCAATCCTACATTTTATGAAAGTGTTACAAACCTAATGTTATGTACCAATTATGGCCAATCGCAGTGAGAGTGCGTCCTTTTCATTATCGATACAAATGTGAAAGGGTTCCTACCATAGCTCGTCTCCGTGAACAATGTACAGTGTATTAACCTCGATACTGAAGCTCGTCGCCTCAGCAAATCCAAGCTCTGTCTCGTGCACTTGATCAAGGACTCCAGACATTTGGTAGCAAAGTATGCGAACAGTTCGTTGCATTCATTAATTGCGGGCAGAACATCGAAACGATCCGGATTTTCAATCTCTAAAAATGCTACAAAATATATATATATATATCAAACTTGTGGACAGTCTATAAGAAAACTGTATAAAATATGAAAGTTTAATTTGTTACCTGCGTCTTCAGGGAAGACTCTAGTGGCTGATGTCACTTGTTTCAAAGCTTTTTCAATGTCTAGCCTGAAACCGTTTCAATGGTTTATAAACAACTAATGTAAGTTTATTCTGGCAAATCAATATTCATTCATTCATTAATTTAAGATTATAAAATGGAGCAAACTAAGAAATAGTTAGCCATCGGGAAAATGAGTATATTTCTAGCCCATCCTTGAGGTAAAGTAACATATCATTAGGTTTTTTTTCTAGAGGAGCTATTTCGAGATTCGTCAACGTTACCAGTTATCTTTCAAATCCTTTATCTGTTGTGAAGGAACACTTTCCAAGAACTTATGTATCAGTTCTATAACAGCAATTTCAGCGTTCCAAGATTTTTGTTGCAAGTCTGCAGCTGAAATTTAAAATACATAATTATTTAAAACCCAGACTCTTTTTAATTTAGTTTACGATAATTTATTTAATGAACAGACTAGAATCATGATTCTGCAAAGTCCAAGTCGATACATTAAACTTCTGTGAATGGTGGCAACACATGGACGGACAGAGGCAGACTTCTTATCATAAAGACTTTTTTGCTGCTCTATAAAATCAATAACTAACCATCTAAATCTATTCGAAGCTCTTACTCAACATAGCTGTGGATTACATTCAATACATAAAGACTACCTCCAAGGTATTTCCGGCAAAATATGACTTGGGCATCTTCAAGAGAAATATAAAACGAAATCTCCAGGGTAGGCATCAATAATACTCCTGGTTTCGATGGCGTCTATAGGTTGTGGTTTGCCTAAACATGATATAAAAAAAACTTACAGATCTCATCACGTCTCATTAGATTTTCCTCATAGAACGTGGCGGGATCTACGGCCTGATCCGGTAAATACACCAGTAATGTCTTTGTGATTGATTGCAATATCGCATCGATTCGGGCTTCCTTCATGTCTACAACCTGGGATAGAGAATTTTATTCGTATTGGTAACTAAAACACAACAGTGAATAAGATCATTTTTTCAGACACAGATCAAACATATTATATCTTCGTCACACAGATGTTGGTCTTAGGTAGGAATCGAACCCACGACCTCCAGCGCAGAAGGCAGAGTTACTACCAGCTGTATTATAATTGCTGTCATATGACTGTCAACATACAATAAAAAAACAAGTCTTGGAATCGGCCATACCGTGTGACTTCCTAGTTCTGGAAAATATTGTGCCCGTCAATAGTTATTTTTAAAAAGTTACTAGCCGACGAACGGGAGTGCAAAAATAAAATAAATTAATATCGTTAAATGAATAATGATCTTCAGGGAAAAGTAATGTACCTCCTTTACAAACAGATCAACTTCGTCCAAAACGCTCTCAATAGCGGCGCAGTAGGAAGGTATCTCCAAAGAAGTCCAAGTGATGGTGGAGAGGCCGGGCTGGAACGACTTCTCCAGTTTAATGAGTTGCGCTCGCAGCAATGGCAAGTATAATTTTGGCATACTCCTAGAAAAAAGATTACTTGTTAAAAGTTGTGACAAGTAATATTAAAAAAAACAATTTATGTAGCATGATAATAGATTCAGCTGAGAATTAGCGGAAGGCAATTTGAATATAAAGAAACAAATATTGGTGGACGTTCCACACAAGCCTGCAACGTAAGTACACTGGGCTCCATATAAAGTAAGTTACGTACTTACACTAACGTACTTATAGACTTAAAGTACAAAAACACTTTTACATTGTTTATTACAAGTTAATCCGCTTACTTTCGGATCTGATTGTTCCTTTCAACCAAATGCATTATTCTTTCATAGTTTCCCAGTATCTTATCTTTGCAAAAGGCGACGATTTGTGCGCCGTCAGGAACATCTAAAACCATACAGTAATATAGACCGTGGATTCCGTTTAGACCACTGACTCTCTCTCTCTCTCTCTCTCTCTCTTTTGAGTTTCAAATCCAAAGAAACAATGGGAGATTCGATTCGTCTATGTAGTCAAGAATGAAAGATTTTGCTATTTGACAGGTGCATCTTACTCTCATGCATTTGAGGCTCAACCAAAAATTTAATTTGAGATCCTTTCTTGTTCTTAACGACAAACTTATACGACAACATAATAATGCACTCGTGTAGCTTCAGAGTAGGAAAATTCTCAAAACTACCCTCTATGGTTTAAACTTGCGCACACTGAATGAACCCCTGGTATATTTTCCGGTTACCTTCTACGGCACATAAACTCACTCAATTACAGATTTGTGACGAGAAATATGAACTTAAGCAAGCTGAATCGATTACTCCTAGCTAGAATAATATTACTTACATAGTCCTAACTGCCACATGTACTCAACTTCCCTGATACATTCGGGAATATAAATGCTGAAGTTAACGATATACATGTTTGTCAACGGATGGCGAATCAGAAGAGGCGCTATGAGACCAAGTCTCACCTGCAAAAACATAATTCACGTCAATAAGAAGAACACCAAAAAACTGGCAACTGATGCCAAAGTCGTCCGGGAAAATAATGCCACCACACCTGTCTCTGCCGTCAAGCAGTAACGTATACCTTCGCATTATTGTGTTCCGGTTTGAAAGGTACGGTTGCCGGAGAAATTACAGGCACTTCAGACATTTCACCTACACGTCTGAAAGTTACAGGCGCAATACAATGCAACACGGACTTAACATACCTTAGTAAGCCCAAGACCTAAACCCAAGACGTATGTTATGGGCAGCGGTTACCGATTAAAATCAGGTGGAGAAAAAGAAGAAAGAATCCTGGTACAGCGTTATAAATTAGATCCTTTTAGAACATATGTTTGAATTCCTATTAAGCTAAAATCGCGAAATGTTGAAATCCCATAAA
This sequence comes from Chesias legatella, assembly GCA_947359385.1. Classification (NCBI taxonomy): domain Eukaryota; kingdom Metazoa; phylum Arthropoda; class Insecta; order Lepidoptera; family Geometridae; genus Chesias; species Chesias legatella. Next base: position 6,252,108 of record OX375772.1, read on the forward strand.
GCGGACTTTCGTTTACTTAGTTGGACACCGATGAGACCGCAAGATACAAGGATTTATGTCATGCCTTCGTATGTATTATGAAGTACCGTGTTATAAAAAAAAACGAATTACTATAAAAAAAAACAAGATTTCTAACTTCTCAAAACGTCTAATTATTCCTAGCAATACTGCAAAACGATTCAGTACCTCATCTTCCTTTGAGTAAGCAAATCGACATCATGTGTGGTTTGCACATTTGGGCGTATTGATCCTAAATGCTAAATATAAAGCAATAAATGATTATTTATTCATAGTTTACCTGTCCAACATTTTCAGTCCAAGCTCTATGATATATCAGCTCAAACTCTGTAAATACAATGCTCATAACGTTGAAGAGCTTGATGCATCTCTGTGTGTTCTGAAAAATTTTATACATTTCTCGTAGGTGTTTTTATGGGCGTTGAAATAGGTATCAAAATTAGGCTATCGAACTACTCCGGATGAACTCTGTTTAGACAGATTCATAGAATCAATCAGTAACCATAAAAGATGGATAAAATAAAATTTGCTTTTAACCCCGTACTATTGTGTAGTGTTTTATTTCAAAGCAGGTAACTGCATCTTCAAAGATTATATTTTTGACTTTGAGTCATTAATGAAAATGTCTTACCATATGTTCAATAACTTCACGTTTCGTTTTAAATATTTCCATAGGAGTTTTGATGTTTTTATCATAGAATCTTATCCACATAACTCTGCCGGCTACGGGCGGCATGTTTCTGGGTAACTCCGGGTTTTCCCTTTCTTCATTATACCTGGAATATCAGTATATATACTTATAAAACAGAGAATATTAATCATTATTATATCACTGGTTGTTTCCTACCTATATTATATAGACATGTACGTACATATCATATTACAGTCCTGTATCAGGTAACATTGACGTTCAGACAATGCACAGCCCAAAACGCTGCTCGTAGAGACTTGAAATCTGTGTGTTCCTTATGGGATGTAGGTAAGTGCTTCTAAGAAAGTGTTGTTGGAGATACGCATTTTAGAGGCACATAATGTGATTTCCGTGGAAAACACGAAAAACTTTTTAATTAAGATTCTATATTGGGACTGATGTGGGGGCTTAAATGTATAAAGGGATTTGGTGCTATATAAGACTATATAGGAGAGTTAGAAGATAAAGATGAGATGAGATTAAAAGATAATAAATAAATTAGAATTAGAATTTATGTTGCCAAATCGGCATTATCATTACTACTATGCAATGTACTAACTAGTCTGTAACACTAGAACAGTTCACACATAGCCAGAAACTCGGGCGAACTGACTTTTTATAAATGCTACATACAGGGTTACAGGAAAAGTCGTGCTAGATCCGTTAAGGGCGTGGAGTACCCATCATTTCTGACTTATTTCACTGTGAAACACCCTACCCTAAACTTAACCCTTTTCGAGATATTCGACTTTTAATTTTTTATTGAATATTGCCGATTTTTAGGCTACGAAATTTATTTTTGTTTATTTTGTGTATCTTATTATTATTATTATTGCATTTTAACATGTGTAATAAGATGCTTTAGGACATCAATCATTAAAATAGTGCATAAGTTAATTGAATAGACCGTAGTAGACAAGTGAAAGTAAAAAAATAAAAAATATATTAGCAAGCTTATTTTTCTCTAAGGGATATCTAAAAAAAATATTATGACACTTGTTCGGCAGATATTTTTTAAAATATCTACGTTTCATCAGCTATCTAACGAGGTCTAACAATCTAGGGTTTGTATTACATTTCGTGGAAAAAAGTAGTTGGGACGCTCCAGGTAGCAGTTCTAACGGTCCCGCGCCTATTTTCCTTCAAGTTAAGACGCACCGAGAGAGCGAGACAAGTGACGATTTATGTAGGTGCGAATGAAAGAAAAAGTGTAGAGACCGGTTAGAGCTGGGAATACAACAGGGGGTATTGTTTTGGTTGTCAGTCTGCTTTTGTGCTTCGTACATAGTAGATGTGATATCGTTTTGCTCTTTTTCTCGACTTGGCTGTGATTCTGGATTATTTCTTCTGATTTGTGACTACTGTGCTTGTTAACCGGACTCTGATTTGTACCTGTGATACGGAAGTGTTGAAGATGACGTCCTACACACCTGAGGAATATGCTGATATGCTTATTTGTTACGGATACTGCGATTGTGTGTCTGCGCAAGCTCGTAACGAATACATAACTCGCTACCCCGGTCGTCGAGTGCCGGATGTGGCCTGTTTTGACAGAGTTTATCGAAGACTTAAAGAAACTGGCTCTGTTTTGAGACGAAATACAGACATGGGAAGACCACGAATTGACGACGAAGAACAGGACAATGAGATAGTGCAACGCTTTCGAGCGGATCCGACTACTTCCACTAATATTGTTGCCCGTGATCTGGGACTTTCGCAATGGAGAGTGTGGTTTACAGTGCATACTGCTGGCCTATACCCGTACCATTACACGCCGGTACACGTTATTGAAGAAGGAGACCCCGCGAGAAGATTGGACTTTTGCAGATTTATGCTAAATGCTGACGTAGAAGACCCAGATTTTCTAAGAAATATCTTGTGGACGGATGAGTCCAAATTTGATAAAGATGGCATAACCAACTATCACAACGTCCATTACTGGGCCCCAAAAGAACTAAGGAATCCCAATAGGAAAAGAGTGAAAGGGTCCCAACGAAGATTCAGCGTGAATGTGTGGATGGGCATTATCTCTAATCATTTGATTGGACCTTACTTTCTCCCGGATAATCTAAATGGGGAAAGCTACGAAAATTTCCTGAGAGCAGACTTGAGTGATTTGCTGGATGATCTGCCACTCAACCTGATCAGGGACATGTGGTTCCAACACGATGGCTGCCCTGCCCATTTCAGGAGAAGTGTCAGAGACTGGCTGGACACAAATTATCCAAACAAATGGATAGGACGAGGTGGGCCGTTGCCATGGCCAGCAAGAAGTCCGGACCTAACCCCCATGGATTTTCATGTATGGGGGTGCATGAAAAGTCTTGTGTACAGCGAGCCGAATCCAGTTTTGTCTGTGGAAGACTTAAGAGAAAGGATTGTGGATGCAGCAAATAAAATGAGGACCACGTTGACCACTGGAGTAGTGAAGACTGGTCTCCGTAGAAGGATGCGACAATGTTTCAGAAATAGAGGCGGCCATGTTGAACATGAACTGTAGAATAAGAAAAAGTTGTGTGAAAACCTTTAATAAATGACATTTCATGCATACCTAATGTTTTATTTTACTTTTTAGGGCTAAGTATAAATTTTCTTCTCCACTGTCGCCTATGAAACTAATTTTTTTCCAATGCATTTGAATAAAACCCTAGATTATTATACCTCGTTAGATAGCTGATGAAACGTAGATATTTTAAAAAATATCTGCCGAACAAGTGTCATAATATTTTTTTTAGATATCCCTTAGAGAAAAATAAGCTTGCTAATATATTTTTTATTTTTTTACTTTCACTTGTCTACTACGGTCTATTCAATTAACTTATGCACTATTTTAATGATTGATGTCCTAAAGCATCTTATTACACATGTAAAAATGCAATAATAATAATAATAAGATACACAAAATAAACAAAAATAAATTTCGTAGCCTAAAAATCGGCAATATTCAATAAAAAATTAAAAGTCGAATATCTCGAAAAGGGTTAAGTTTAGGGTAGGGTGTTTCATAGTGAAATAAGTCAGAAATGATGGGTACTCCACGCCCTTAACGGATCTAGCACGACTTTTCCTGTAACCCTGTATATACCTGTCTCGTATGGCTTCAATCTCCCCTGTGTAAGTGCTGATCAAATCGTAATACTGATCCTCTAAGTACAAGCACCCCAACTTGAGCGTCTCAAACCTATTCAGCAAATGCAGTGCTATTTCTGTTGTAGGGCATTTATTGACACTCTGAAAAATTTAAAAGAATACTGGGTCATAGAAGGTCACCACCAGTTTCTAAGAATCAATTTGTTTAACTATTAAAGTTCTACTTTTAAAGTGGAAATGTGAGCTTTGCCCAGTGGTACAGACTTCGAGTTTCAATCCGGAGTACGCGAGATCGATTCCTGATGTGAGTTTATCGCATGAAAAATATTTATACCACTTTCTCAAAACGGTGATAGAAAACATCGTGAGAACACGCCATGTCTTAGAACCAAAAAATCGAATATGTCAAGTGCCTCTTCAAAGAGGCACTTGACATATTCGATTTTTTGAGCCTCAAGGCTCACTTTAATTCTATCATCATAGTGTTTCCGGAGAGAACTAAAACAGAAATTAACACTTTTTTTCATATTTCTAGTGGAATAATATGCTTCTCTCTGCAACTTAGAATGATAATGTATTTTTAAATACTGTAAGCATATTGGCAATATTTACAGTTATCATAAAATTCTCTAGCAACAGCTCTTGATTCGCGACAGCATCTTTATACGCTTTATAATCCTTATCGAAATCTGGACGTCTGCAATTTTAAAACATGATACTAGTATTTAATCATTCATACAAAACAAATAAAACTGAAGTATGTCAGTAATGTAAAATATTTTTATTTTACTAGATACATATGAAAAAAAAAACGAAACTATAATAATAAAAATTGAGTGACTGTATATCTGTTTGTTCGAGCTAATCTCCCAAATGGCTGGACCTATTTTGACAGGAACTTCACTAGCAGATATTGGCAGTAAGTGATATATGTTTGAATTAAGTTATAAGAAGTAACTTTGACTACTTTTCCGAGGGGTAAAATAGGGGTGCGTAATAAAATCCCATTCCACGCGGACAAAAGCTAATACAAATATATAAATCATAGAAATATATTTGGTAGGTGATCTTACCTGTGATCTAATGCATCGTACGTTTTCGTGGAAATTGTTTTAAAGAGTTTATTGAAATTCGTCGCATACTCCTCGATACCTTCCAGTGTCGTCTTATTCAAAACATAGTATGTGATGTATGTTTGAAATAAGTCTATGATCTGTAATTTAAACGTAAATAATTAATAATTGGAGGTGGGGTGTACATATAATATGAAACCGTTGCCAATAAAACCAAAATACTACTGCATTCGTTGTTTTGGATGTGCAAAATTCGTATATAGGGTCTTTTGAAAGATTCAAAAATTTCAATTCAAAAGATCTTATTCAGCATCGACGAGCATGCATGAAGAATGTTATGAGAGTGGATGAAGCTAATGAGTTATCTCAGGATCATAGCAGGTGGAAAACCGTGTTCTCTGCCTACCCCTCCGGGAAAGTGGCGTGATTTTATGTATGAACGTAATCAGTATCACCTATCTTGCCAATAAAAATAAGATTACATTTTCTTACACGAATATGGTAATAAATAGACTTGGCTACAAAAGATTTAATCTCTTACATTCAGTAGACATGGAAAGGGACAGTAAGAGTAATATTTTATGTCTTTTTCATATAAATTCAGTTGCCAGATCAATTGAAATGTGGCCAGAAAAATACTCACTAGTTGGTACTTTTCAGAATATTTCGATATATGAAACGACATTGTGAATTAGATCTATATCGTGATGTGATCTCATTCATACCTTTAGCAGGCGTTTCCTGAAAGTCTCGAATTTACCGAAAATGTACATTTCCGAGCAGTCAAACGGTCTCTCGTCTGCGGCTTCCATCATCTCCTTCTGCGTCTCATTGTAGCACTCGCGGTAAAAACTGTACAGATTCAAGCACAGCTGCGAAACCAAAATGTTCTCAGTTTACACACACTGATAACAATGTACAATCCAGGATTTTTATGTGTTTAGTTACGGAACGAGCAGATGTTCCACCTAGTGGTAAGAGGTAACCTCTGCCCCTAACAACCAATACGACTTGGGTCCTCTCCTACTTAGATATAACAGGACCGAAATCACATCGTATGCACCCATAACTCTGAGACGTGTAGGTGGAATGTCTCATGTGCCTGTAACTTCACCGGCAACCACACCTTTCAATCCGGAACACAGTAACGCGAATAGATTACTGCTTAGCGACAGAAATGGGTACGGTGGCAGTGATTCCCCTGACGAACTTGGCATAAGTTCCACTGAAATTTATTTATATTTTTTTAATTTGTGTTATTACCAGTTTTATACCTTATATCTAGCAGTATAATATCAATGCAAATTGGGTCCATATGCTTGTGTGCCTGTAATTTCACCGGCACCCACGCCCTTCAAGTCGAAACACAACAATGCTAGTTCTCTAACGCTTAGGAAAGAATGGGCGACAGCACTTTCCTAGCTTATTTTACCAATAGAGATAATAAGAAACGAGTATGCAAAACGTCTCACCCTAGACTTTTTGATGAAATTCAGCTTATCCTGATTCCAAATGGTCTTCCTGTCGTTATTAGTCAAAAAGTCCATGCACATGTTTAGAATCTGATTGGTCACTTTCACCAACAATGTTGATATCTGCTTCGTTGTGTTGTAATACCGCGACGTTGCAAATATCATACGAACGGTGTACAGCAATCCAGGAATATACTGTTGCATGGTGTACGGATCACATCTGTAATACACATACATATTACTAAATGTTTAATCATAATATATCTAATGGCCTAGTAAGGCGAAAGACACATGTATGCGTAGGACACTTTATATGATGACGGCTCATTCCGGCTTTGCATGTATGAGTTTTTCGCTTGAAAGAATTATGTGCGCAATACCACGTTCTCAAAACGGTGAAGGAAAACATCGTGAGGACACCGACATGTCCTAGAACTAAAAATTCGAAGACATATATGTCATGTGCATGAAAGAAGCCTTTTTAAGGCGCACTTAAAATCATTTTACCACACTGGTTCGAGAGAACCAGTGACTCGAATAGAATAGAACGGGTAGCTTTGATTATTTACGGCTGGAACTCGCCTATATCAGAATAAAAAATAGGTTATAACATTCAGGGCTAATTAGCTTCCTATTTTCTGTTTTGGAGATTACCTCCGACAAACAAAATTACAAACTTTACTTTAATATTAGTGTAATAGTAGTCTTTACCTATACAGAGGCTCGCAGTACTTTTCCAATGCATATAAATATTTGACGTTATCAAAGGACTCATTGTAATAATCAGTAACCTGATTATCCAGCAGCCTCCACTTCTGTGAATTGATAATAATAATTATTATCATTTAATTCATAAATATACTCATATTTATGAATGGTTGCAAAACTTGTCAATTCTTTTTTAGGTACGAATATTTCATATGGATATACTTTTATATATTTTTTTACTTTAAATATATTTTCATAATTTCGACTCGAATTTCGAGTTGCGAGATGAAACTCAACAATAACAGGGCCAACGTTTTATTTTTATATCAAGAAAATTTCATTTATTCTTGTTTTCCTTTAACCATATTTAAGGTATTATGACCAAATTTGACATAGGAGGAACAGTCTCCTAATCTTAACAGTCTCCTAGTCTCCTAAACAGTTTACTAATAATATGACTTACGCTAAATTAATTCTGCATAGACGGCCTTTTGAAAGTAAAAGTAATTTGAACATAATTATGTACCTACCTATATACATCGAGGGATAGAAAGTTGGCAGTGAAAAATGAGCCTTGCGTTTACCTTAATAAGCTTTGATTTAGCTCGAATCAGAGTGTGAATATACATGTGGCATGGTTCACTCTTGATATGCTCAATGATAGACGTGAATGTGGTGAGCTGTCGCCGCCAGTGGTCCAGTTCTGCTAAAGGCCCTATGTTTGACGGCTCCCGTCTTAGCTGTTGACTTTGAACCAACACCTGAAAAATCACCAAACATTCAGTTAGATAAAATCTCCATTATAATAATAAATAAAATAAAACGCCTTATATTTCTCAAAATCAAATAAGTTACATAAATGTCACATGTACATACTAATTTTCACTTCTTCTTTTTTATTTTTTCTTTTCTTTTTCTCTTTTTTTCTTTTTTTTCTCTTAAAGCGGTTATTTTAATATTACAAACAGACACTTATTACTTACTTATTTTATTTATTTGTATAGATTACAATACATGTAGGTATTGTGTCAGTTGACTGGTTGCCATAGTACAAGCTATGCTTAGTTAAGGGCTCGATGGTGCTGTTTGAAATGTTCACCAATATATTAACTTGCTAACCATTGTAATCTGCTTCATCCACTGCTTCACATAGGAGCAAATTTCTTCCAAAACATGCGTTTTAGTAATAGCTAGCTTCATTTTCTCCTGATCTGACAGTTCATCTTCATACAAAGTCAGGTTTATTTTGAATTTCGTGCAGCAATCAAGATCAACTTTGGTTTCTGAAAAATAGTATAAAGTTTCGTTATTTGATGAATTTTCGTCTTTAATGGAATTTCTTTATGCATTTTTTATTTCAATTTGAAAACTGATCATTATGTTTACCCTTTCTTTTTAGTTACGGAATGAATAGATGCCCTTATTCTAACCTAGATGCTTGCCACAACAAAATCCAATATGAAGTGGGTTCATCGCTTAGGGTTTTAAGTTGAGGTCGTTTAAAGTCGATAACATAACTTACTAGCAAGATAGTCAATGAACAGCATTATCTTAGAAATGTATGACTTGATGATATCCTGGCTATTAGGATTGGGTGGGTTTATGTCACCCCAAGCTTTGCAAGCTTGCAGTGCTGGTATGTACACCATGCTCATGGTCTTGAAGATGCCAGACACAACATTCTCCATTTCTTGGTTCATATCAAACACCACTAGGAAATAATCCTGGGAAAAAGGCATTTTTTTTTTATTCATGTTTCCATTTCATTAGTCTTGCTAGATATATATGCTAGACAGATAGGTCTCCTAAAAGACTATATGACTGGTGAAAGGAACTTCATTTGAGAACACATACAACCCACAAATTATGTTCACCAAATTTTTTGAAGTCTGAAATTACTTAAGAAATATTACAAAATTATAGTCAAGACACACACAAAACACTTAATGCAACATGTGAGTCAATGCACCTCAATTTAAAAATATGAGCTCATCTCAAGTAAATCATAAAGTTATGGCATTTCTGGTATATAAAGATTTACTTAAGACAAGACTACTCATACTTTTACCCAAGTACATAAGTACACATTAAATATACTCAAGTACAGATACCTTATACTCAATTACACATTATGTAAGTTTTTAGTCACAGTACTTAAATCAAGACTTACATCTGCCACATTTTTAGTATCCACAGCCTTATTCTTAATCCTGTACATAGCTACACACATCCCTTCAGTGCCAATGGTTGCTCCGTCTGATATGTAAGTTCTCTCCATTCTGCCTTTCTGTTGGTGGATAAATCTACCAGATTCTAGAAACACAATGTATTAATTAATTACTATTGATTATATGTCCCAAAATAGCATGTGGTAAAGAAAAGATGTGAGAATGAATTATCACTAAACAAGCAAATAAATTCTCTGTATCATCTTGGATGTCTCAGTATTTGTATGTATGACAAAACAAGCTCTCACACCACTGATTCAATTTCCCTGGATCCCATATGAACATAGTTACATGTTAGGCCGAATGATATTACTTGATCTACTTACCCATTTTTAAAGGTGGTAGTAAAGCATCACAAAGAACTATGCAATTTCTGCCACCCTCTACCACAGCACTGTCCAACAATTCTACATGAATATCAGCATCAAAGACACCTTCCTAAAAACAACAGTGATGCTTGTTATCCAAATCAAAACTAACTATTAAAACAAAAGCACTTGAGACAGTCACAGGAGTAACAATGCATACCAGAACATATTCCGGAGTCCTACCCAATAATGCAGCTGCATTTTCCAGTAGGAATCTGTGCTGGGTTTTCAGACTGCCCACTCGGTTGTTGCGAGCCTCTTTAGCTTTCGCCTAAAACCATGATAACAACATTGGAACTACATTTCAAAAAACATATAAATGTTTAGATATTTTATTTAGTTACTTGTTTATCTTTGTATGACTCGTGGGCCAGAGCTAATGTGCTCATTGACACTTTACTCCTCTTCTGGATATCTTGAATACGAGAGCTGACGTCAAGGATGGCCTCCAGAGCAGTGCGGTCAACTTCCACCCTTTCATCGCTGCCTATTGACGTGCGAGGATGCATGGATTGCTTCCGAGACATTCGCCTCGCGATCTCGTCAATCTGTACGGTCGTGTGAGCTACATCTTCCGCATGCTCGTCGGTTGTATCTTTCGCCTCTTCTGCAGCAGCATCAGGTGGCGCCGGCACTTCACCACCTTCGTCAGCCATAGTTTCGCAGAAAATACCAAAGAAAATTTAAAAATAGACCCACAATCAATGTGAAGAAACTTTTACACAATCAATAAAATACTTTCTGCCTTTCTGCAGTGCAGAACGATATTCGTTTCCAAATTCAAAATAGTTTGTTTTGTTTTTTCATCAATCAAAAACAAGCCAGTGACTTATTCAAGAGATTTTGACGTACCCGTTCTTTTTTTTCTCGGATTTAATTCTCGTTATGCTTACCGTCAATCAAGTGAAGCAATCGATTTATCTATGTACCTCGCGCAACTTTAGTATGTTTTTTTTTATTATGGCATTGACATATTTTTATGTAATTATGTATATGTATGAATACCAAAATACAACGGCAGCCAATGAGCCAAAACTTGAAGCGGGAAATTATAGTTTCGATGGATTTTACGATATTTAATTGATTAAAAAAAAAGTCATAAAATGCGCCGTAATTGGAGAGGCCGTTATAGAAATAATAACTCTCGTCCTCGTAACCAGCCAGTTAACAATTCAGAAAACGCTAGCTTGAAAGATTCGTCAAATTCAACCCATGCTTACACCAGTACAGCAGGGTCTTCAAGAGCCCCAGCCAATAAACAGCCTATTGTAGTGCCTATCAGCAATGAAAACAATGTTTGGAATCTTTATTTTCCTACAAAAGGTATTTTTTTTGTAAAATTTATAGATTTCTGTATACAACCCATTCATACTCTTATCTACATGCCATGGTTGTTCCACTTATCCTTGCGCCCGGTCTCTTTCATCGCAGCCACGATCCGGTTTAAGATAATACATGCTAAAATCTACAAAAAACAGACTTATCCCACAGTTACTATACAAGAATGTCCTCATTCCAGAAAACCCACCATGTCCTGAAACAAAAGAACACATAAACTCCTTCAAGACATTCATAGACAAAAACAGGAATGTGTTTGATTTAGAGAAAATTGACCAAACACGCAGCGTTCCTGTTGATATTCAGAGCTTGTTGAATGACTCCGAGTTTATAAGTAGTTGGTCTACATTCAGTTCTGATCTGTTCGAGCAACCGGATGTGACACTGCGGCTTTTAGAATATTGTCTTCATGAGGTAATAATAAAATCCACATATGCTAACAGTAATTATCAACTTAAATGGTATTTTCCGATAACATATTTAATATACAGTAAATTTTTCCTATTTCAGAAATTCAAGTTTGATGCTAAGATAAAAGTGAGAGTCTTGAATCACCAGCCAGTCATACCAATCGCAAATTTGAAAGTTAACTACTTTGGCAAGTATCAGCATGTGGATATAACACTTTGTATTCTAATACTTTAATTAATTCATAGTACCACAGCTTAAGCGACATGTGATCCCAGATTCCGAGATTTGCCTCCTCGCCGGGCAAGCATTTGTATGATGAGCTTAAACATTATTTTTGGGTCTCAAATTTTTATTTTGTTTTGCATATCCTGACTGTTTCTACATAGAATCCTAGATTAGGGTATGAAATCTGTGTCACATGTTTTTGATGCATTTACTGACATTACTGAAAAGTGCCACTTTCACCAGCTAACCTGTAGCATGCTCACAAAAAACAAGAAATTCCATATATTAATTTCAAATTATGAACTTTTAGGAAAATTGGTCACAATCAAAGGCACGGTCATAAGAGTGGGAAGTGTTGGCCTGATATGCACTTCTGAAGCATTTGAATGCAGTAACTGCCACTGCATTCAAGCCGTGATTCAACCACAAGGAGTGTTCACAGGTAATATTTAGAATAATTGGCAATACCTCTGGTGTTACCTATGTCCATGGGCAACAGTGACCACTTTTTATCAGGTTGCAGGTTGGTTATATCAACATTAGAGGCTGGCTACAAAATTCAGTGGCTGTCAGACTGAAACTATAGCAATCCTTGAAGGTCTAATAGAATATATCATTCAGAGGCAAATTAATTCACCTAATCCAACTATCCCACTATTATTATGAATGTAAAAATATCTCAATTTTTTGTTATTCTATTACACCAAATTTCAGATCGGCTGAAGTATTTAAATATGAAGATGTGATGACCTTCATAAACACAGTCCTACTTACTATCCTAGTACCATGCGGGCAAAGCCACCTTCAACAGGTAGTATTAAGAGGTTGTCGAATTTTTTCAGCTCCAGTTGTATGCCAAAGCTGCCAGAGAGGAGCCAAATTCGAGCCATTGCAATCATCACAGTTCACAAATACAACTGACTGGCAAGTTGCTAAAATACAGGAAATACAATCACAAGTATACTTGTTTTTTTTTTTTGTGCAAAGCTCGGCGAAATGCTTTATCACAGTAACAGTATTCAGTAACAATTTTTATATACATTATACATACAGTATACATTTGAAGAATAAATCTGCTCAGTGATTCTTGGTAGGTTAGGCCTATGTCAAGCCAACAGATGGACAAATAAGGGGTTATGATACTGATATATAACAAAGATTAAAAAACAAGCTATTAAAATATGTATTATTTTCAGAGTATATCTGGTACAATTCCAAGAAGTGTAGAGATTGAACTGCAAGGTGATTTGGTTGGAACAGCCTGCCCTGGTGATGTGCTATCAGTCACTGGTATTGTGCAGGTAGGCAAAAATACAACTTACTACACAGACAAAATACCTCCTAACAAAAAATATCTTAAATGTATGTGTAGGCTTCATGATAATAGATAAGTACTTGTAATTGGATTCAACCATTTTCAAACACCATATGAACTACAACAGAAAAAAAAACTACTTCTTTATTTTACAGGTTAGAGGTGAAAGCAAAGGAGGTGAAGATGGGAAGAGGGCAGCAAGGCTTTTGCAGCTTTACATAGAAGCAGTCTCCATACATAGCCAAAGGAATCTTAGCAATCCTACGCTGTCTTTCACGTTAAAAGACTACTATGCTATACAGGTAAGCAACAATTTTTTTTTTAAGTCAGCAAAATTTAAAGTTGAAGTCGGTGACATTGGGAGTGTAGCCACCAAAATTCAAGAAATCGAGCAAAGCAAACGAGTTATCACAATCATATTATTTTATGCTTGGATCAGTTTAGCTTTCTCACATCTTGGGAATATGATCCACCTGGTAGTAAATTGACATATCTGTCTAGCCTCACAGCTCAGTAGGTAGTAACTCTGCCTTCTGCACTGAAAGTCATGGGTTTGATTCCAACCCTGGACCAATATTTATACGACGAACATAGATAGATGATGCAGTCAACAAACTGTATGATATAACAATGCAACAAATAAACATTTCAGGAAATTCATGCTTCGGAGGATGTGTTCAGACTACTGGTCCACTCCCTCTGCCCAACAATATTTGGGCATGAGGCAGTGAAAGCAGGACTGATATTGGGTGTTGTCGGTGGCACGGAGCATGACAATGGACTCAGATCCAACCCACACGTGCTGGTGGTCGGGGATCCTGGATTGGGCAAGTCTCAGTTGCTGCAGGCAGCTGCGCACGCGGCACCTAGAGGTAACCACGTAATCTACTTCTACGTGTACGTAATAGATGTAGGATTTCCAAGCTGAAGTGGCAATGGGTTACAATGCCTAAGAACTGATAATCGTTGGGATATACGAATTTTCGACTGGAGACCGTGAGTGAACATAGAGTAAGGTAAGGTCCCGGCTAGGTACAGCGACGACATGAGCAAGATAATGGCGAACAGAGTCTACGACCAGCCTCAGTTGGAGTTACTGGGAGGTTGATGATGAAGTGGTTGGGGGATTCTGGGCTGGGGATGTCACAGATAGTGCAGGCAGCTGCGCATGTGTCTACTTTTGGACATAGATACAACTACAGCACGCTTTTTATAAAAACAGAATCAGCTATTTCACACAGCGCCATCTAGCCTCAAACTAGCAAAGTTTTTACATCATGGGAACTAGGTGGTGGACATTTCACACAGCGCCATCTAGCCTCAAATTAAGCAAAGCTTTTTTACTATGGGAACTAGAAGACTGATAACTATATTACTTTTTTGATGTAAATACATACTAACACCCTGACATAGAACAAACATTTGCATTTACACAAATGTTTGTTCTGGATGGGATTCGAACTCCGACCTACAGTGCATTAGTTAGAGTTACTATCAACTGAGCTATGAGGCCACTTGTTAACAGATGCCTTTCGCAAATGTTGTTGCGCATCGTGTAGAAACGATGAAAGGTTGTTTATTGTTATAATATTTGCAGGTGTGTACGTGTGTGGCGCTTCGGCGTCTGCTGGCGGGCTGACCGTGGCGCTGGGACGCGAGGCGGGCGGGGACTTCGCACTGGAAGCCGGGGCTCTGGTGCTCGCCGACAAAGGGATTTGCTGCATTGATGAACTTGATAAGGTAACAGTTTTGCTGTTCCCTGCGGTGTTACCCGCGATGAATAAGTCATCCCACGGGAACACTGCATTTTTCTGGGGTCAAATAAGCCAATGTGTTATTCCAGGATATAAGGTACACTAGTCTCAAATTTAATCCTAATCCGTTCAGCCGTTTGAGCGTGATGCGAGCACAAACAAACATAAATGTTTTATACTCTGTTACTTATTCTGGACGTATTTATTTGCAAAAATATTTAATGTTCACACACGGTCTACGATTTTAGTATATGTATAGATTTATAAAGTAACAGCAATGAGGAAAATAAGGATTGCGTTTAGCGTAAAACGTTTGACAAAACACCGCCATAGTTAAGCCATTTTGTACAAAATATTCACCACATATGTACACAAACTTTCTTCGTTTATCGCTCACTTCAAATGTATTTTATAAATTTAATAGATGACGGCTCACCACAGCAGTTTGCTAGAAGCGATGGAGCAGAGGCGCGTTAGTGTTGCGAAGGGCGGTGTCGTGTGCAGCCTCGCCGCGCGCGCAACCGTCCTAGCCGCCGCTAACCCGGCGCAAGGCAGCTACAACAGGTACTATACAGTGACGATATCATCACACTTCTGTAGCTCACTCACTCGCACACTCTGCATGTGACAGCTCTGTAGCTCACTCACTCACCCCGCATGTGGCAGCTGTGTAGCTCACTCACTAACCCTGCCTGAGGTGCGAGGGTTGGTTTCCATTGCAAACTGGGTCAAGCTTTTGTGTGATGACCAAAAAGTTTTTATTCGAATTTTGGATGTCTGTGTGGTGTATATGTATCCGTGCCGCCTGTGACAAAGTGAATCGTAGTGCAACGGTGTGGTAGAGCTTTTTCCTAATTTTTTTGTTGGTAATGCGCGTTATGGCGTAATTACGCTTGGCTGCATAATATCATTTCCACTCTCTCATCAAACCAGTCCATATATTTACAAGGCTACAACAAAATCTCATGGAACAATGTTATATTTGGTTTTTCATATCTGAAATTAAGACGCCAAATGATAAGCGCTCTTTTATTCGTCTCCTGCTTAGCGCAACCTCCTAATTTTTTCAAATTTAACTATTGCAGGGCAAAAACCGTCGCAGAAAACCTGAAAATTAATTCAGCTCTACTATCAAGATTTGATCTAGTATTCATATTGCTGGATCAACCAGATGAGGCGAGTACTCGCAGTAATGACGGTACTAAACTTGACATCACCCTATTTCACTATTAGTACTAAAGCCACCTACAGTACTACCTAAATCTTATCTATTGTTGGACGTAATCACAGTAAGGTAATTTCGTATCGGACCTTCAACTGGCCGACCTCAATGCTTCTTTTACATCATTTTCCGGCGTTAAATGATCATTTATGTACCTAACCAGAAGTTATAAGCCAATAGCCGTCCTAAAGTGTAGTGTCAGGACCAAAGAATACCATTACAGTCAGGACCATGTTTCTTGGTAGTCCTTGTTTACCTATTTGTATATAAACAACCGTTTTTTTTTTTCAGAAATTGGATGCAATGTTGTCTAAGCATGTGTTAGCGCTGCATACCGGTCTAAAAGGAAGTAATGTAGCCAAAGCTGCAAACCTGAACGGAAGCATCGCTACTAGTCAAAATAATAGTCAGACATCGCTCAGGTAATTATGCTTCTTCTATTCATGAAAGCTTTTGTAATAGGAATACCTCACACGAATATTTCAGTAATTAATCATAAAGCAAGCAACAAGTAGTATGCCTCAAGCTTGTTTATATTTTAGCTAAAGAATTTTCAATGTTTCTTCAGTATGCATGAAAATGTTATGAAAAATCTAACAATCCGAATAGGGTTCCAGGTTCTACCCTTTGTCGGGGCAAACATTTTATGATAATAAATGTCGGTCTTAAGTCTCGGGTGCGTCGATGTGTGCGACACTGAAATTAACATGACAGCTTACGCCTTAATTGTTTTACTTCGTCTTCCGACTAGCGTTGCCAGGCGTCCGGATAAAGCCGGACACAGTCAGGCTTTTTGGTTGCGTGTCCGGCCAAATTAGTTGGTTTTAGACTTTTGTTAGGCTTTTAAATTTTTTTTTTTTTTTTACATTTCTCATATATGTAGATATAAAGAAGACTTATTCACTCAATTTTATTGCTGTTTCATTAGAATTTAAGAAGATGAAAAAGCAAAATAATTATGGTTTGATATAATGACGAAAAAGTCAAGCTTTAGTTTAAAAAATAATTGTATACTAAGTCTAAAGACTAAAAAATTTGAGGTGTCCGACATTTTTTAAACTAGTCAGCCTGTCCGGGTTTTCGGTTTTACGACCTGGCAACCCTACTTCCGACCCGGAGTAGGGAGTAACGTTTGAAATTGTATTCAACTAACTAATAATAGTTGTAGTATCTGTTAATTATTGTTTCTTTGTTTTGGTGTGCAATAAAGAGTTTAACTATCTATCCGCTGGCTGCGTCGTTTTCTAATTGGGTTACCATGCCACCTGTTCACAGTCAAAGGCTACGTCTCAAACCGGGCGAAGTGATAGATCATTTGCCGATAGTATTGTTACGAAAATACATAGCGTACGCCAGGAGATACGTCCATCCGAAACTGAGCACCGACGCAGCGAATGTTCTCCAAACGTTTTACATGGAACTACGACATAACCAGGGGACAGGGACGCAAGATGGCACACCCATCACTACCAGACAAATTGAAGCCTGTATTAGGCTTACTCAGGTGAGGCATGCCATTTTTAACCTTAATGTGTACAGATAGAGCTTGGTGGTCCAGGGGTAAAGACCCCGAGTTTCAATACAGAGGTCGCTGGTTCGATTCCTGAAGAGCACCAATGAGTTTTTTCACTTGAAAAATATGTGAGCTATTCCACCTTCTTAAAACCACGAGAAAACTGACATTGTCTACAACCAGAATTTCGAAGACATGTGTCAATTGCACGAAAAGGAGCCTCTTTGAGGCGCATACATACACACACGGTCTGGATACATAAAGGTGGAATGTCTCATGTGCCTGAAATTTCACCTTTCAAACCGAAACAGTAACGCGAATTCGCTACTGAACGGTGGCGGAAATGGGTATGGTGGCAGTACTTCCCGGACGAACTTATAAAAAGACCTACTGCTACAGAAAACTTGAAAGCTTCACCTATTGTTGGTTCCAGGCGAGGGCAAGAGTGGATCTGAGAGAGGAAGCTACGGCAGAAGATGCTAATGACGTCATCAGTTTGGTCAAACACAGTCTGATAGACACATTCAGTGATGAATTCGGAAATATACAACTTTCGAGATCCATCAATGGTTCAGGCGTTAGTTCTAGGAGCAAAGTAAGTCTAATTTGAGTACATTGTGTTTTGCGCCTTTTCCTCGACGAGGAACCCTATATCACCCTCAGTTGCAAGTCCATCTCGGGCATATAGACGTGACAAATTGTGTGCTCATTGCCGGAATTGTCCTACACGTAGTCATAGAAATAAATTATGTTTATTTATTGTTGTATTTTTGATTGTTTTTTCTTGTGTTATCTACCGTGACGTCACCAAACGGTTCAGTCGGAAGACCAGCGTTAGTTGTAACGTGTTTACAACTAGCTTATGCTGAGACAGAGACCATTTTGTGACTCAAATTGACAGAAATTTGTCTTGTATTTTTAAATCATGTTTGTTTTTGTAGATTGAGTTATAAATAAAATATTCTCTCCCTCTCAAATTCAGCAAGGCATAGTGAATTACATAATAAAGCAAAACAAGACAAATGATACATTTTAAATAAGGTATAATTGCATAAAGAAAATATAAACTATAAAAAAATGATTTTTGTTTCAGTTGAAAAAGTTCTTGGATGTGTTGACAAGGCGATCTCAACAAATGGGCACAGATCTATTCACACGACAAGAACTGATAGCAATACATAAGGCCGCGGGTATAGCGGGCGATGCGGCAGATTTGATAGAAGCACTGCACATACATTCCTACTTATTGCTAAAACGATCCAATACGTACCAATTGTTATCTGTTTAATTAATAAATATAATGAATCTCTTTCGCGAATATGCTCATTACCTAACTATTACAAAATAAGTTATAGAACGGCTGAAATTGAGAAATTTTAATCTCAGTATGTTTGACTAGTGTAAAGTACCTAGTAGTAATTTTGTTAAAAAGTAAAAATTTAATTTTCAAATCGCTGTCACCGTATACGGATATTGTGGCGGCGAAATGACAAAATTAAGAAACTGACAATGTGTCATGATCACAAAAGTCACCAATAAAAGATTCAATAAATATTTAATTTATTCGAAACTCAAACGTTCAATAATTTTAACAGGAACTGAAGTTTATTCCATTGGTACATAAAACAGACATTGAACGAATACAATGTTAAAAATATAATATATATATATATATTATACAATGTTAATTACAATGGTAAATGTGAAAAGAAAATTAATTATTACGGTAATTTATCACAGAGATACTTAATCAGCCTTAACGCGAAGTCTTTTAACATCAGTTCGAGATGGAACATCTTGTAGGGATATAGAAACATGACAACAACAATACACAGCTATCAGTACTATTGTGAGATTGTAAGGTGAGGGTGCTCGCAGCAGTCCAAAGAATAGATCACCTACTTCACTACCACCAAACAAATAAAAGTTTGAAATGGCAGACAGAGCCAGCAGTGGTGCACACAAAAATGCAACAAAACGAATTTCCATGGCTTCCGTTTTCAAAATTCTTTCCTTGAATATCTTGTAATTTTCTGTCGTTGAAATAGCTTTCGCAGAATACTCTAATAAAATTCCTAAATAATTTAAAGCAGACCAGACAAATATATTCCAAACGGTCCCATGCCACATAAATATAAAAGTAAATGTAGCAAAAGATGCTGCAAGTTTATATGTCATCTTTGATAGTGTGATGTATTGTGATAGAGTACTATAGCCAGGTTTATAAATATATCTGAAACAAAGACAATCGATTTATTATTGGACACAATTTATAATCTAAATATTTATACTACAATTTTTGAATATGTATGTTGGACTCACTTGACTAAAAACTTGTAGAGCCCCACATCAAAGTATCTCCACATTTGTGAGTAGACATGTATCCTAGCTATGCATCGAGGCGTTGGTGGTGGCTCCATATTATCTAAGCGAGCAAACGCTCCTGTTGTTCCATAGGATATCACATATTTCAGATGGAACTGAAATCCCATCCATAACCCTCCACCACAAAGGGCTAAAGTTGGCAATTGTCTAATAGTCTGTAATATCAAAAAACTGGTCATAACTTTTATAACCAGAAGAAAAAATAAGCATTATTTCATAAACTTACATCCATGTTTCCTTGCATAGCATAAAAGTACATATAATGTAATGCTAAATCCATAAAAAATGTGTATATGAAGAATAAACACATATCTATTGCAAATCTTTTGAGCCTTGGAATCAATTTAGCTTGATTATCAGCGTGAAAGCTTCTCTCAAAATCGTCATACAACATAATTGGTCCAATATACAGCAGCGGCAAGTAAAGAACATAACTGAACATATTGACTAGAGTTTCAAAAGTGGAAGGCAGAAGTTTGTTTTTGTCATGATGGCATTCAATATTTTCCTTTCTTTCCACATAGTCTATTGAAAAGCTTATACACCGCAGTTCAACCCATGCTACAGCAAATAACAGCAAGTAAACTTCCTCATCTTGCAGATTTCCATGATCCAATAATTGCCAAAAATAATACTTGTATTTCAGTGAATTGTAACTTGCGAGCAATATTATGCTAGCTATCCATATACTGATCCGTTTTCCTCCAAGGAATATAATAAGGAAGAAGACTATTGGTTGTGATAATATTATGACCATTTGGCTTGTTCCCATGTACAGAGTCACAAATATA
This sequence comes from Chesias legatella, assembly GCA_947359385.1. Classification (NCBI taxonomy): domain Eukaryota; kingdom Metazoa; phylum Arthropoda; class Insecta; order Lepidoptera; family Geometridae; genus Chesias; species Chesias legatella. Next base: position 6,272,710 of record OX375772.1, read on the forward strand.
ACACTTGATAAAATAAACCAGTGTTTTAAAAATGAGGGCCAGAATTTTCTTGTCAGCTCCGAAACACTAAATTGAAATAACATGTAGAACAATGATGTGCTGATGTAAAACTTCCAGCTACTCCATTCCACATCTGAGACATCCTTTTCTCTAGCCAAAAAGCTCCACCCTGGGGTTAGATCTCTCAGTGAATACTTTAAATACGGATTGCTTTCTAGTATATCTGAAATGAAATAACACTTAATACACAAATAATAGAATAACTAATAAATATAAAACAGGACACCAACCAGTCTGAACAATAAATAATTTGTACAGCGAGTAGATGTTTAACCATATCCATGTGATGTAATAAACTGATAGTTCTACTACATTTACTGAACATTTCATATTACATTAGATGCGAAACCAAAAATAAAGCCAGTTTTTGTAAATATTTAGATTTTACACCATTTCAAATCGCACGGCAAAACACACAACGAATTTCAGTGTTGCCAGCTACAGTTTTTCAAAATTGTCGAACAAATAAAAATTGTTATATATATATCATACGTAGATACGTATGATAATATGAAAAAATCGGGAGATTTTTTTTTTCTGTATAATTATTGAACGTTCAATTAAAGTAGAAGTGCCTCTGCAGAGTTGTTTTATTTATACCTACTAGAATGGTTTCATTTGCATTGCACAGTTTTTTTTTTGTGTTTAATATACGGAACGAGCCGACGGCTCACCTGATGTTAAGTGGTAACCTCGGCCCATAACAATCGATGCGACTTGGGTCCTCCCCTACTTGGTATGACAAGACTAGTCGCATCGTATGCGCTCGTAGCTCTGAGACGTGTATGTGGAATGTCTCATGTGCCTGTAATTTCACCGGAAACCACACCTTTCAAACCGGAACACAGTAACGTGAATGCGTTACTGCTTGGCGGCAGAAATGGGCATGGTGGCAGTACTTCCCCGGACGAACTTGGCGTGAGTTCTACTGCTCTTAAATTTACTTTATTAAGGAAATATCACACAAATAGTATTGTCAAAATGTATTTAATTAATATTCTGACCTAAGCAAAATTGCGTAAAATAAAAATAACTTAGTGTTTTCGGGTAAAATATTAAACAGATAACAATTTGTCACCAAAGTTTACATTTAACTTGAACACCGAAGCATAGTTTAATAAAAAAAAATATAACTAGTTTTTTTTGTCTTGCGACTTGAACACCTGTCACCGATTTGGCGACACAACACTGCTGCCAGAGATTTTGAGTTAGAAGTACCTATTACTAATGTTATGTAATGTGGTTGAGGAGGATCGAGGAATCCTCACGACTCGCAACGCCCCAAGCCGAGGTCCGTACCTAAATGGTGTCGTGTATAATTTAAGTTTTACCGGTTGAGAGCCCTCTGCTCTCACCAAAAGCACACGTAAACGCTGTCAACGCCATCAACGGCTAATAGCTATATAGTCCATTCATAAAAAAAGAATAACAATGGTCGGGGAATTTATTGTTATAGTACGGGGATACGAATTTATTACGGCTTTGTGCGCTAACGGTCAAGTTGATGTTTGGAACTGATGATGGTCCGGCGTGTTCAGTCAGGATTTTAGGTGCCTAATACACGGCAACGTGGAAGGGGTAAACTCCATTGGTTATATTAATCAAAGGAAAGTTACGTTAGTTATGAAAGAAGTTATGAAGGAAATGTCTCGAAGCCAACAAAATAATTAAATTAATTTCACGGAGAGTTGGACGAGAGAGAACGAAGTCTTATCTTATGTTTGAGTATAAATTGAGATGTAGTTCAATTGTGTTTTAAACATTGCGCATAATAATAATAATTATTAATAAATGTAAAAATTATTACCGGTTTGCGCCCCATAATAATCAAACCAAAAATGACACAACGTAAAAACATATCCACACCAATGCACAACCAATTCCTTTCTGACAAATTTATTCGACATTTTGCTTACAATACGACTATCATTTGACGCAAACACTTTCAACTATGAAAAATTTTACAATAATTCGATTAAATGAAAACGCACTATAAGTACAGAGTAATACGTTATTTATAATAAGGTACATTATGTGCTGATTGTTCGGGGTTATCAAAGTCAGGGATTTATCTGAGGAACCCACGACATGTTCTCTTCTAACCAAGTTGGTATTTTGAGTGTAAAAACAATGTCTTATTATTTCTGAATAGTGGCAGAAAATATTCATTTCTTTTCTTATTTTACTTTTCTAAATTGAATCCTACTCTGTACCTAATAAATTTTAATTCATAAAAAAATAACACTGCAAATTCATTAATGAATTAAATAATTAGGTAGGATTTTACTAATGTCCAATACGTACTTACGTACGATACGTAAGTATACGTCTGATACGTAGTTTAGTCATTTTGTCTTATATGCTGTCTTTTTATTTAATAAGTATAACCCTTTTATAATGTATTTTAATAAGACAAAATTTATTGAAAAATGGTGTAACAAAAATAAACCTCGGCTCCTAAGCTATTGAGAATCGCGGAACAACATACCTAAAGTTTCGTTTACAACGTCAAGGAAATTAGGTAGGTAAGCATATACACACACACACACAACACAGAATGAATTGCTTGTTAAAGATATCACGCTTCCATTCGGTCAGATGTTTTTGCTTGAGCCAGTCTCTTGTATAACTAGTGCGTGTGTATTGAACTCGAAACTAGATTGCAACTTTATAGCATTTATCGATGATTTGAGCCTAGTCGGCTAGGTACTAGTAAGATGAAACATCAAGCAGTGGTTTTATATGTGATTCTATTCTCCTCATGTAATTTGGGTAAGTATCTACCTATTTTTCCTTATTTATTATGAAGCGTATTTAATCTTTGTATATTAAAACTCGAGGAGAAATATTTGGGTATTAAGGTCATTTCAATAGAATTGTCAGTCTTGCCTATATAAGCGCGGGTAATTTCAAGTACCTAAACCTGGTCAATAGAAATTAATGTACTGCCTAATTTGTAGGATACCTACTTAATTTCGATTTTATTAATGACTTGGTATTACACGTATTCTTATTATTGTAAGTTGCTCACGTACCTACTTATTTAACTTTGCTATTTCTGCAAAATACGTACGAAATAAGGAAATAAATCTAAGTGAGAGTGACCGAGATTTTTGCGTTTGTGAATCAAATATCAGAGAAACTGTGTAGATAGTTACTATGCGCTCGTTTTTAAGAAAGTTAAGCGACAGATCGAGCTCATGAGTCACCAGAAGTTAAGCAGTGTGCTCTGCCCGTAACAAAAGTGAAACGAACACTTTATTTCCTTATAATCAAATATGGATCTTCCCAAACCCCAATATGGGCAAATTGCATCGCATTGCTCACGTCACTTAGTTATGAATAGGAATATATGATACGTCTCTAAAATTTATTTGGCACTAACTTCCTTAAACTCAGCAATGGAGGCAGGCTTCCACGGTCGAACTAGGAACATTTTAAATTCTAATAGATACCTACTTAAATATTTATTTTGTTTTGAAAATTTATAGAAAATGACAATGATATCAAGGGTGAAAAGTATAATATGTGTAGGTATAACATTTTGTATTTTCCCATTTCAGGTCTGGAATACAACAAACAGCGGCACAATACTAACATTGACTTCTTAAATCACGAAGGTGGTGTTTATAATAATGAACCCAAAAACGATGCATCGAAGTCACGAAATTCTAATTCACAAACAGTGGCATCTCAGAATTCAAATCAAAATAGTGGCAAGTATGAAGCTCAATTCCCTGCTTTGGGGCCGGTATCTACCCCAAAAACACCTACTGTAGGAACCACTGTGACCAAACCCAACTCGGGGAAAAGAGATTACGTCGCACCGCAGTTTCCAAAACTTCCTTCGCCCACAACACCCAAATCCCTGACTGCTGTCACCCTAAAACCAACGTCACCAAATGGGAAACGGGACTATGTGGCTCCTCAGTACCCCACACCTACACCAATCAATAACCAACCATCATCTGGAAAAGTAAAAGATTTAATAAACTTCTACGATAAACAAAGTGGTGGCCAAAATACACCACATAAAGTTCCTAGCTACAGTTCTATTTTACAAGGAGGATCTACTCACAAAAATACGCCTGGCTCTACTTCTACTACATTATTTACCCAGACAACGCCAAAATCACCTTCGGGCACCACTAAACCTATAAGTTTTAGTGATACTTTGTCAGGAGGAAAATTGCCCAGTACGCATATTACCACACAGAAACCTTCAACTAGGATCCCAGCTAGCACTGCTACTACTCGCCCAGTTCTTCCAAGTACGATTGTGAATAGAAATCAAAATACTCAACCAATCAGTAATGGCCCCGCAACAGACTTGGAATTGCAAACTTTGAGCGAGGAATTGCTAAGAAAAGATGTTAATAACGCAGCGAAATTTGTAACCATAAATTATCAAGGGAAAACTACTTCACAATCAAAGGATGACAGAGCTCCGAGCCCGTAAGTGAAGTATAATCAGTACCTAACACTGTATATCTTATAACATTGTTTTAAACAATGTATCTACTTGTTCTTACTTTAATAATACTATGTGCCTAAGAAAAGAACATACAAAGGAAATTTTTTGATGCGAAACAACCAGCTGTTTAAATTAATATAAGATGATTCATCCTACCTAACTATGATCGATTGATGAGTAAGATTCATCACTCTACTGAGATTTATGTAAATATCATTTCAGTCTGCTTACTATAGCACCCGAAGCATGGAATATCCCAACAATTCAAAAATTCGTACCATTGCTAGACAACTACGAAAGGGACACCTTGGTTAACGAATACGTCACTCCCATGGTGAGAATATTACGTAATACTGAGACTCATTTCAGGTTTTTCTACTTTTAGCTTCTAATTTGCGATCAGAAGGTTAATGGCACAAATTCAGATCAGACTTGCACAAATGAGTTTGACGCTTGAAAAATATTACCTATTTACGTAATATAAATTGAGCTTTGTAGGATATTACCTATTTACCTCAATTTTCAAGAGGACAATGCCCTAGTATTACGGAGTCAACGATCAAGTTTACTGTTTTAGGAAAAAAATGAAGAAAATACATTCATGGACGCTATAATGTCTACTTCAGTCATTCGACACTTGATGAATTTCCTGAAAGAAAAGGGTATGGTGGAGTTCTTTATTTAAAAGTCTTTTGACTATGACCTTAATCCATATTTTAATGATTGGGATGTTTCAGGAATTGTTTCACCCGATCCAAGGCAGCAAAGGGATTACCTCAAGCAGCTGTGGTTTAATTTGTATTCTAGAGGTAGGGGAAAAATAAGCAGTTCAGGGTTCGAACATATTTTTGTTTCCGAACTAAAAAATGGACAGGTTTCAGGTAAATACTTAAACTTATTTGTTGTCTCCTAATTCTGTACTAATTTAATATTTGTATCAATAACAATGAAAACCATTCTTTTTTAGGGTTACATAACTGGATTTATTTCTCAAAGGAGGAGGTAGCTAACCGTATCAACTACTTAGGATACCTCAAATATGCTCAGCTTGGTGACGTACGTATTAATATAACCAGTATTTAATTCTACATCATACAAATAAGTAGATCCAGCGATAGATACACAGGGCTCTTACTCACGAGCGGAACTTTACCTGTGGCAGACGTGACCGGAGCTACTGCCGTATCAATGGCAGCTGCCAGCTACATGCGACGTGTTGACTGTCTGCTGGTTGTGATAAAGTTACGGAACGAGCTGTTGGCCCACCTGGTTAAGTGCCAATTTCTGCCCATAACAAGCAATATCGGCTGCGGTTACCTCTGCCGGTGACGTGCCTCTTACCTACAGACTTACATATTTTCAGAAAGGAGCAGTGCTGTCGCATCATTTCAACCAACAGGGTGTTGACAAACCAGTAGACTCTATGTTCATCGGCACATCACCGGAACTGGAAATAGCTCTTTACACGCTTTGCTTTGCAACCCGCGCTGACAATGACTGTAAGCTAAAACTTGCCAATAACGACGTTAATATTGTCACACATACATTCCGCTACCGCAGTAAAAACCTAATTGGTAGCTCATATCCACAAATTTAATTAATTGTTCAAATAATAGTATTATAATAATTGATTTCAAAGAGAACTTCAAGAGGTACCACGAAGCAACGAAAGCAAGACGGCTCTGTTTATTGATCAAACCAGCTCTTTATGAGATTTTCAATAGTTTAAGAGCTGTTGCATTTTTGTACTTGTGCCAACCTAATTATTTTTAACAGGTATCTGAAAACAGTGGTTGAATAAGTGTGGTTTATGTACTAGGTATATATATAATATCATTAATATAGTAAGTTAATGAAAGTGCCAATATTTACAGTAATAATTCATGTATTCAATGCGAAGTTATATATATATGAATCTCTGTTACATAATAAACAATCAATAATTTTTCATTAGGTTGGTACTTGTGTGAATATGAATTCTATTTTCTAATTTAGTCATGTATCTGTATTATGCCATGATAATAATATACTCATTAAAATATTTATTTACAAAAGCATTTTTATTTTATGTATAAAACAAAATATGATTTTAACCACCACCTAAGTACAGTTTATTATCGTTCAAAAAAGTCATATATGTATTTTGATTAAAAAAACTTGATTCCAGTTTTCTGTAGTGTAGGAGAGTGCCTGTTCTGTGATGGTGATTGTTATTTATTTGATAAAAGTACGGAACCAGCAGGTGACCCATATGATGTTAAGTGATTACCTCTGCTCATAATTAGCAAAATATAAGCATAAGCTAGCTAGATGAATAGGTTAATAAATAGATGCTTAAGGCTAGTTAAAAGATACCAAAGATGTTAATCATTCTTATTATTTCTATTCAAGTGCTGCCCATACAAATATTCGTCCCTACTATGGAACCTTTGACTGTGTGTGGTTCGCACATAACCGGATTTTTCTCGAAAATTATAGTCACCCTTATAAACGAAGACAGAATGCTTTGTTTTTGCTATTTCGCGCTTGGACTAAATCTGTTTGAATAGCACTCTTTACATCTGACAATGAAAGTTCGGTGATTTGACGTTGATTTACTTGGTGTAAAAGTCAGACACAAGACAGAGGAGCGGACGACGACTGACTGCGACTGGCTGACTGTGACTGATCTACCTGCACAGCAGCTGTGCGTGAATGTGAAGTGAACGTGGGGTTGTGTTTTTGTTCATAAATTCAATTCGAATTCGAATTATGCAATGATAAATTATCTAAAAACACGTTGAACTATCAAATTATATATTAGTTTAATAGATAAATTGTACCTTATTCTATAAAAAGTGGCTTTTCTTTCATAATTTTTATTCTGCCTAAATAATTCTCCGTATTATTTTTGGAGAATGTCGTCGATAATGTGCGCGTGCATATATATCTACAGATTTGGCAAGTTGAACCCAAACTTGGCAAAAATAAACGTGAAGACAACACACTCAGTTCCTCTGAACAAAAAGTATTCTACGCGGGATTTGTTGAAGGAAGCGTACTGTCGTACCAAATTGAAATGTAGATGTAAGTTACCCAGCACCTGTAATTTATTGTATAATTGATAGAAACTTTTCAATAATAGACAAATTCTTGTGTAAAAGCATAAGTTTTTAGGATTCTTGGTGTTGACATGTCTTACATTCGTTGGTAAATATTTCTGCTGCCAAATATTAATGAACTTGCAAAGGTAAATAGGTATATGGCTCTCCCTAAAAATGTTTGCAGAAGGTATGGTAAGTATTTAATGTCATATAATGAAAATGATTTTTGTTTCCAGCCAAGAAACTGCCTAATGATGTGAACCCTAAAGGAGTGTTTGCTTGCAATGAGCTAGACCTCTCTGAAGTCAAGGTTTACGGCTTCGACTATGATTACACGTTGGCCCATTACAAACCAACATTAGAACACCTTTTGTATAATCTGGGCAGGGAGGTTCTGTTAGAAAAGTATAAGGTAGACTTTAAAATCTTATTAAGCCCTTCAAGATCCCATTGTTAGGCAAAGGCCTCCCCATATTGCATTCTTTATGACATATTACACAATTGACATTACACAACAAAAAAAAAATTACAAAATTATTTATTTGTTTCCATAAAAGTACAATTATACCATTAAAAAACAAGTTAGTTAATTTAAGAATAATATATTATTTATTTACTATGTGTGAATACATTATTGAGCAGAACTATCTGCTAGTCTATGCACAAGTTAATATCACTCAAGGATCATCATCTATACATAATTACTTGTATTAATCTTGTGGTAGAGTGATGTGTATTATGGGTATTCCCACTGTATTTCTAATGTGGGACTTTACCTGCAAGGTGACTACAAGGGGAGTATTCTCAACATATGTATTATATTCAAATTTGATTGCCACTCCTGGTCTAATAACTTCCTCATCTTGTGCAATTGTTTTCTCATGTGGTCTTTGTATAAATTAAGGAATATAAGGCTTGTAATCAAAAACTGTATGTAAAATTTATATATACCTTGAGTTATCTTATTAAACATACAATACTATTATTTTTTTAGTATCCTGCAGAGATATTAAACCTGGAATACAAGCCAAACTTTGCAGTAAGAGGCCTCCACTATGATATTGAAAAAGGCTTACTTCTGAAGCTGGATTCATTTCTACAAATTCAATTTGGGGCTGTGTATAGAGGCCTTACTCCTGTTTCTACCGATGAAGTGCTAAAGCTATACAGGAACCGGATTATACCCATTGCCTATGTGGAGGGTGATACAAGGGCTCATAAGGTGAGAGAGAATGTTAACTATTTTATGGGATTAAGTAATAAGACATGCAGCTATCCAATGATCCTAAGCAGCATCCTTAACATGTTGAACTTGAAATTGAACTCAAATGTCATTCAGCCTATAATTTGTGGCTTAAGAAACACTTGATTAAAATTTAACAATATTTTATTTTGTTAAAAGGTATATTATATAATATTTCATTTTGATTATGTATATCATAAATCAATTGCTAATTAAATATGTTCACTTTGAAATGTAGAAATAGCCACTTTCTGTCGAATTTTTTATTCTGGGTCATGCCGTTCCATGCGATATTGCAAAATATAGAACTCATTGCTTTTCCCCTGAACTGTAACCAGCGACCTTCGGATTGGTGGTCAGGGTCCATTCCACCACTACACTCTTATCATATCATTTGAGTCTAACGTCAATACATATTTATGAATGTAGAGATTTTGTGGTTCTTTTGTAGCAGGATTTATAATATGTATAGCCTGTTTTTAAAACCCATTATACTATAGCGGGTACATACGTCAAGTTTTCAAAGCAACATACCATTTATTATATGAATCAGTAATTAAAATAATATATTAACCACAGATTTTGCGTAATATGCAAGATCTTATACTCAACAAACAATATTACAAAACACTGATAACAAATATCTAATCTAAGGTTCTAAGTAATCATAGACAATGGAAACAATGTAAGAATAATGTATTAGGTATACATACATGGTATGTGGAAAATACTCCTAACATTATGTGTCTGTTAAATATTGATGTTATGAATTTCTATGCTACAATGCTCTCGTGATAAACAGATTAAGATTACAAATTAGTATAGGTAAACAATACCTACCCAGGCTTTACCTTAATTGTCCGCCTCAGTCTGGGTAGCAGCCGAAACGCGACAGTCAGACTTAAGGTCGCCCGTTTGAATTCCAAAGAAGTTGAAATTCGGAAGTAATAAATGATTCGCTATAAATATTTAGATAGTTAACGTAAGGAAACTGGCTAAAACCGAATATTCGAAAATATTTTCTATTATTATAATTTTATATTTTTTTCTACTTAAATGTTGTAGTAATAAGTTTAACGTTATAAAATAACGTTTTGTTTACAACACACCCTTACAGGGTACATGTGATGTATTTAGTAATAGCTGTCTGAAACATGTGCAATGAATAAATAAATAAATAAACATCTACCAACTTGATTAGGCTTCCTTGGTAGAACCCCTAAGATAGGGGGGTTAAACCCCTTCACTATTCCCCATCATCGCCCACTCACATTAACAAACCTAGTACCTATAGCGGGTGTCTGAAGTAATCTGGCACAGCACTTGTAGGCAATCATTCATTTAAGACTCCCCTTGTGCAACGATACGGCCATGTGGCGTGACTTTGATATATTGTCGCCGTATGTGTTTACATTTAAACATTCAATAATACCATGGAATTGTTTTAATGCTTTGTCGTTTCTCGGCAACGTGATTCATATTTAGGTATGGCCATGTCTCATAAAAATCGCTTTAGAGAGCGTGGTGGCCCAGTGGTACTGACCGCGAGTTTCAATCGAAGGTCGCTGGTTCAAATCCCGGCGTGCACAAATGAGTTTTCGCTTGAAAAACTTATATGCGCAATACCACGCTCTCAAAACGGTGAAGGAAAACATCGCGAAGAAACGGAAATGTTTCAAAAAAAATTCGAAGACATGTGTCAATTGCACGAAAATAGCCTCTTTAAGGCGCACTTGAAGTCACCACACTGGTTCGAAAGAACCAGTGACTCGAATAAGTAGTTGAAGTACCGCTTTTCCTTGAAGGTCCCTTGAAGGTGGTAAACCAGGGTTAAAAAAAGGCATGGAAATGGAATTCTATCCATATGCGATATCTTTGCCTCAGCCCGAAAGTCATTACGGCACACTCTGATATAAGTAGTAGTCTGAAGATCTTTGAAAATTGAATATTTCTATGGATAATCAACATTTTAGAGGGGCACTTGCACCTTTCTGTTATTCTTATGTACTTCTCTTTTTCTTTTTCCTTTTTGCTTTATATTATTATTTTTGTATCTACTGGCCTATTCATTGAAGATAAAAATTAAGATCATAATAATTTATAACTATGTATATTGTTTCTATAATATGTCACTCCTCCCTCTGCACTTTATATTCGAATACTGAAATGTATAGTACTTAAAACTTTAGTCTGCAAAACTATGTTTTATATGCTCACGTCCTAAAGTCACAGTTTATGTTTTTTGTTTCAAATTTTATCGCACTGCTCCAGGGAGGATCGTATGAGGTATATAAAAAAACAATTTTAAATACTCTTCTTTCGTAAGCACTTTACTAAAGAATTACAAAGCTTATAAAATGCATGAAAAAAATAATGGAATATACACAGGAGTGGAGAAATACTAACTTCGTCTCGCTGGTAACTGGAATGTACTTTCTGTCTATTTTTACTTCCCATGTTTTATTTAATGTGCAGTTATTAAAAATGTGATCTCTTTTATTTTCAGCCAAACAGAGCCAAAATGGTGCATTTAGCGGATCTATTCTCCGTACCAGAAATGGGCCTGCTATGCAATGTGGCAGAGTACTTCATAAAAAATCACATTGACTACCATCCCGAAATCCTGTTTTTAGATGTTAAGGTCGGTTCCTTAAAATGCTTTTTAATGTGTCTTATATTACATGGAGTATTTTTACACAATAAAAATAAAATCTAGAGATGATACATCCAAACAATATTATGTCAATCGCGTTTAGAGATATTTATTAAGATACTCTGTCCTCATAGCTCAGTTGGTAGTAACCAACTGAGCGGGTGCCGGCGAAATTTCAAGCGCTAGAGACGTATAATGATGGACGTAACACAATGCGACTTGAGTCATCTCGTACTTTGGTGGAGAGGACTTGTCGTATTGCTGTTGTCTGTGGGGGCGGTGACCACTTAACATCAGGTGGGCCGTCAACTCTTTCCGTCACTAATATAACATAAAAAAAACCTGCCGTCTGCCCTGTAGGTCATGGAATCGATTTCCACCCAGGACAAACATTTGTGTGACGAACGTAAATGTTTGTTCTGTGTCTGGCTGTTAATATCGTATGTATTATATTATGTATGTATTTAAAAAAGTATACAATTATTATATCAATTGTCTGGTTCCCATGGTCCAAGCTATGCTTAGCACACTTTGGGGCTAGATGGTGTGAGCAGCCTTTTCTTTAGCTTGTAAATTAGCATAACTTGCCGCTGTTGAGTGTTTACACTCCTAATACTTTCTAATCATTTATTTTATTATAGAATTCAGTGCAGAGTTGTCACCCAGTTATGCACAAGATCGTTGCTCAAAACGTAGAGGAGTACATAAGGCCGAATCCTGACCTGAGGAACTACTTTGGAATGCTTAAGGCAAGCGACAAGAAACTTTTCTTAGTGACGAACAGTCCTTTCCACTTTGTGTAAGTATGTGTAATACAAATTGACATATAAATACAACACCACCAATACCACTAGTGGCGTGGTGGTCTTGTGGTACTGAACCTTAGTTTCAGTCCGGAGGTCGCCGGTTCAAATCTCGACGTGTACCTATGAATTTTTCGATTGAAAGATTTATGTGCGCAATACCACGTTCTCAAAACGGTGAAGGAAAACATCGTGAGGAAACCGACATGTCCTAGAACTTAAAATTCGAAGACATGTGTCAAGTGCACGAAAGGAGCCTCATTAAGGTGCACTTAAAATATTCGTTTTCTTTTTCTTTTATTAATAGAATTGGCTATGTTTATAGACTCAGATCAGGTTTAATGATAGACGCCAAAAATTGCATAGAAGCGGATTTTTCACATTCCGTCTAAATGACTCAAGGTGACTAAAAGTGAACGGAATAAAAAAAACGCTTATTACCCAGTAAATATTCCAGTAACCTCGGTATGGATGTGCTGATGCTGAAGGCTCACCTGGTGGGGCCATCAGCTCGTTCCATACATTACCAAATAAAAAAAATACCGTTCAGCATCAGGCCGTCCGAGCAATGCCAAACTTGTTTTTAAGAAACAATATAATATTTCAGTAATGCCGGTATGGAGATGCTGGTCGGGCACGACTGGCGCGAGTTCTTCAACGTGGTGATAGTGAACGCGAATAAGCCCAAGTTCTTCACGGAGGTGTCCCGCCCCATCAGGGTGTTCGACAAAAACGCCAACACGCACATCTGGGAGAAGGTCACCTCCTTGGAGAAGGGAATCATATATTATGAAGTGAGTGTTTATGACCGGTCTATATAGCTGTTGGCCGTTGATGGCCTTGACAGCGTTTACACGGGCTTTTGATGAGAGCCGACGGCTCTCAACCGGTAAAACTTAAAATTATACACAACGTCACCAAGGGCACCACTTAGGTTCGGACCTCGGCTTGGGGCGTTGCGAGTCGGGAGGAATGGATGAAGTGAGTTTTGCTTAGTGCGCCTTTATAAGGGGATAAGTTCATTTTATAAAATCAATCTGTACAAATAAATAAAATTGAAGTGTCTGTTTGTAATGTCAAAACGAAAGCTTTTTACTAAATGCGTATGTTTACCTTTGACAAGACCTGTTGCAGCTAACTTCAGAGTTGCCATAATTAATCGCGCTATAACTGTAATCTATGTGTCATAACAGTCAGTTTCTGGTTTGTACAGTTAAAATCGAGATACGGTGCTTATATTTTCAGGGTACAGTGAAACAACTCCAAGATCTGACGGGGTGGTACGGGCATCAGGTGCTGTATTTCGGCGACCACCCCTACACCGACCTGGCCGACGTCACGCTGGAGCACGGGTGGCGGACGGGCGCGATCATCAACGAATTGACGGTCAGTTACACATTAATCAATCAGTTCCAGGTATTTTTTTGATAGGCTAGCTCAGTTGGTTGTAACTCTGCCTCCTGCGCTGTTGGTCGGGGGTTCGATTCCCAACTAGGACTAACATTTGTGTGACGAACATATATGTTTGTGTCTGGGTGTTAATATAAAGAAAGAAAAATTATTTATTTTGACACAGACAATACTATTTTCAACAATGGACACGTATATAATGAATTTTTTATTATGTTTGCATTTACAAAAAAGTATATAGGTATTCTATCATTCGTCTGGTTCCCGTGACACAACCTATGCTTAGCTTACTTTGGGGCTAGATGGCGCTGTGTGAAATGTCCACCAATATTATTATTCTCTATCTGACGTTCCGGTACGGCAACTTCTTAAACTTGTCTCGAAATTCACCTTTTGTAACCTATATTTAATAAAGTCATGACGACTGCTCCTGGAAAAAACCACTCGAAAACTTCAGTGAAGATAATGCTACGCGCGTTTACGCTGAAACGCCCTGCGAAGTATGTTTTCACGAGTATGCACCGTTGTTATGAAAAGGCAAACTTTATTTTATTACTGTTTGTTCTGACAGCACGAAATTAACACGCTCAACATGCAAGGATTCAAAGAGAACGCGAACTGGCTCCAGATGCTCACTCAGCTGATAGAAGACCATCAAGAGCATAAAGAGCCGGATAGTGTGGCGATCCTGGCGGAGTGGATGGCTGAGAGGGACTTCCTTAGGTAAGATATGTTACCTCACACATTTAAGATACGGATGTTGAGTTAGACCTGGCTCCAAATGCTCCCTTACTTGATAGAAGACCATCTGGAGCATGATGATACGGATAGTAATCAGATCCTGACAGATTGGATGGCTGAGAGGGACTTCCTTAGGTAAGATATGTTACCTCACACATTTAAGATACAGATGTTGAGTTAGACCTGGCTCCAAATGCTCCCTTACTTGATAGAAGACCATCTGGAGCATGATGATACGGATAGTAATCAGATCCTGACAGATTGGATGGCTGAGAGGGACTTCCTTAGGTAAGATATGTTACCTCACACATTTAAGATACAGATGTTGAGTTAGACCTGGCTCCAAATGCTCCCTTACTTGATAGAAGACCATCTGGAGCATGATGATACGGATAGTAATCAGATCCTGACAGATTGGATGGCTGAGAGGGACTTCACATTTGACGCTAACTCGGCTGACAACATTATTTACATGAAACATACTGAACGAGAATTAAATTTCTTAAAATTTTTATTCGGGTAGTTCTTGGAGACTAGGTTTCGACTAAGCTCAGCTTCAGAGCCACAAATTTTCAGGGTCACGTAGATCTGGGCCACTTTAGAACCATATAATAACTTAGTGAGGTGTGTGTATATCTATATATAATATATAAGTTATATACCTTAATATGTTTGTATATAAATATGTATATTTATATATAAATACTCAGCGCCACCAAGACTAGACAGTCTCTTTTACCAAGAAGAAGTCAGAAGAGAAATTTAATGTTTTCTTCTAGTTCATCGTGTCACAGTGAAACAGTGCTCTTTTAATTGAATAAAGTGCCCTTGATATTTAATAATGGATGATGTTGTCTGATGTCGTATTCAGTGAAAAAATCAATAAAGTCTATTTACGTCACATACAATACGAGCTCCATAAGTGGCATGAAAACCCGTATTTGCATGTAGCTTTACCACCACTTTCTCGAAATGGATTATTATTGAAATTATTTAATCATTTAATCGAGAACAATTTTAAATACTCTCATACGCTACGGCTTTATCAGCTTGTTTCAATTTGATCAGCCTTTCAGAAACTGGGGGTAATTGTGTACTGTACTTGCTGGCAATACTTATAATGAAATTAGTGTGGTGTATTGAATACAGGCTATCGATTATGTATCTGCTGCTTAATCCAGAACTGTTTAAATGTTTTAAAATTCAAAATTGTAACCGTGCTTTCAGAATCGATGTCCAATTGGCTGTAAATAATGCAATGTGTGTTTGTTTCCATGCCTGCGCTATAGGAGTAATATTATCGGTTCCAGGAACGAAATAAAGGCAGTGTTTAACCCACAATTCGGTAGCGTATTCCGAACATACCACAACCCCACTTACTTCTCGCGGAGATTATTCAGATTCGCGGATATCTACACTTCAAATATAACAAACCTACTCAATTACTCACAAACGCACACTTTCTACCCGCGGAGAGGTGTGATGCCACACGAATACGGCTCGTACTTCGTATAGATAACGTTTATTTCGTAACGTTAGTCGGTTAATTGAATTGTAAGCATGCTACATTTGATATAAGGTTTACAATTTTCGATAGCGATTTTAACACATTTTTAATTGGTTCTAAATCATACGGGCCATATATTCATCGTAATATAAGTTTACTTCGATGATAGATAAACTAATTTTATCGTATTGTTTTTTTTGTTACTACTGTAAAAAGACAGTTTGTAAATATAATCATACAGTTAGCCAAATAAGTTTATAAATCAAATTTTATATATATATTTAGGGTTTTGCAGACCATATAATGGTATGAGATATTGTAATTAGAAGTTAAAATTGAAATTTAAACGCTCCAACGATATTCTAGTCAGATGTGTATACTAACATGTTTAAGTCAAGCTTGTCGTCAAATTCTCATTAGTCAGTTTATATCAAATTTTGTCAATTGGTTATATTTAAGAATTTACATAATATCAAGAGACCTTTAGAAAAGGCAACAACAAATGAAACTCAAAACCAAGTATTAAAATGATCTGGATAAGTGATCAGTTTACTTATTTAGATATTTTTTGGTTAATTTAGTTAGGTGTGTTTATTGTAAATATTAAATTTCAATAATTTATGATAGGGTTTTATTCATTTGAAACTTACAGATGCATGTGTAAAAAATATATTTTTGTAACGTCCCACGTTATTTTCTGTTCCTTGTGAAATAGATTTGTCGCATACTGCCTGTTCCTGATGAATTTCACACGTATTGCGGTTAGGGGAAGCCCAACAGTATAATGCAGAATTCCACAGTAGTTTAGTAAAATTGTGAATAATTTTGTGGACAATTTTTTCTCTAAAAATATAGGCTTATTATAAAAATAATAATAAAAGTAGTCCCAAAATGAAAACAAAAACAAAGAAAACACATTTTTACGATTATCATTATGATAATCGTAAAAATATAATGTTATTTCGGGTTCCCTATGCTTTGGGCTTCCCTTTAAAAATACAGAACCAGAGTATCGCCTGTTTATCATTTTGAATGCTCATTATATTCAATTTCTATTGTAACCATGTCAGAACCGAAAATTTATATATTTTAAACTGTTTTTTTTGACAATGAATTATAAAAAAAATTAACAATGAACGCGTTTATTTGAAGTAAAAAGTAAAATAATGAACCTGCATTTTCAACTTAGTAGTACTGCTCCTCAAATAGTATAGTAGAAGCTAATACCACGGATTGATATCTGAATATCAATGAAAATGGACAGGTGTCTCTGGAGTCACCTGTCAGATTAGAAAACTTGTCAGTTGGTTGTCGATTTGCTCAGCCATTGAGAAAGTCTTTAATTATGGATACTTAGTTGACAAGCAATTAAATGCGTCTATCTAGAACTCAATTGCAGTCATGTCTAGCTATACGTTATCTATTAGTTACCTGCATACCATCAAGTATATGGAAATAACATTGTCAGTTAAGCACGAATTCTACGCGCCTTACGCTAAGGCCTTAGTTATGATATGAAACATGTTATTTGATTTTGCAACTAGTTATATCATCTGTTCAAATATTTTCTATACTTTAGATAGACTACTGTGTTGGAGTTTACTGTGTTGTGCACTAAAAAATGTGTGGGAATATATTCCTACACATTTTTTATATAATCGTATACTAGCTCACTTAACAAGTAGTCATTTTCTAGCTATAATGTACAGGTTTTTATTTAGATTTACTTAAACTGTATTCATTTTAATTTTCTCTTCTCTTTATATATATTTATTCTTATACACCTTGTGTTGTATTTTTTCTAGGCAGTGTTATTCTAAGTGTATAAGTTGTATCCAAATATCGCTGTATTTTCTGTAATCTCGTGTTCATTTGACTCTGATAACCTCTGTAGTGCCATTACTCAGGACAATAAATAATACAATTGTGGATGAATGCGTTTTGTAGAATTCTATATCGTACGAATTAAGAAATCATGTACGTCTTTGATTACTCAAGAAAACCTTGTAATAAAATTGTGTTTATAGATGGTTGTTTGATTTGTAATTGATTGATTTAACTTATTGATCAACTTATAAAATAACTGATTGATTTAACTTATAAAACTTGGTATCCTCTTTGTCTATGAAGGAATAAAGAAAAAAATTACGTATATTTATTCCTATCACAGAAAAAGTAGGCCTTTCTAATAGTTGAGGAACTGACTACATGTATTATAATATTAAAAAGTAATTATTTTTTAAATGGAACTGTTTTAGCTGTATTTACAATTTATTTATTACGTTTGTCATTTGTTTTATCTTTGTGATGCCGATTTGAGAATGTGATAGCCTTCCGAGAGTCCATTGAGGTAACCACTAAAGGAGACTGGGCCATCTGCTTATGATATTTTACCTTATCTGAGCCCAGAAACTTTGTATATAGCCTAGGTTAGTAAATAAGTAGAACAACGATTTTGGAAAAAAAAATTGCAAACCGGTCAGCATTCTGACTGGTATTTTAATAGTTTATCTTTTTTTTTTTCTAATTGCGGCTTAACATGTGCAACAGTGATATACGCTAAGTGAATATCATTTTAGAACCATGTCATATCCACGCCACAGTTTCCCTCTAAAACACTACTACGATTGAATTCTTGAATAGCTTGATGCCACTTCTTTGATTTACAGTGATATAACCATGTTAATTTAATAAATTATATTTATTTTGTACCTGTTTATGAGAGAGCTTAACCAAGCTTACATTTCAGCGATATCTAACTTCATACAGAAAGACGTCCAACTAGCGTAGAAAACAATTTCTTTTAAATATTCACTTACATTAAAAGGTGAAAAGTATTGTGGCCATGAGTACCAGAGTGGCGTAATTAACAAATTTTAAAATCACTTTTAAGCCACTGTCATTCAATCTATACAATTTTTGTCTGTCTGTCTGTTTGTTCCGGCTAATCTCTGAAATGGCTGGACCGATTTTGACGGGACTTTCACTGGCAGATAGCTGATGTAACAAGGAGTAACTTAGGCTACTTTATCGAGGGGTATAGGGGGTGCGTGATAAAACCGAATTCCACGCGGATGAAGTCGCGGGCAACAGCTAGTTACCAATAATTTGAAACTATAAATAAAAAAGATGAGTTAGGCCACTGTGGGCCTTACGTCCTCTATTGCAGCAGTGACTATATTTAGTAGGTAGGGTATGCGGTATCGATGAGCAAGATGTTGTCCGCTTTCAAGGTCTTGGTTTGTATGGTGAAGGGCACGTTGTTGTAGCGCAGCTTGCACGGGCGGTCGGGCCGCGCCATGAAGCACAGCGTGTACAGAGCTGTCTCCAGCTCGGGTGATGTTCCCACGAACATGTTGATCTCTGGGGCGTCCTTAGTTTCGCTCAGTATGGAGTGCTGTCTGAGGATCATTCCTTTCTGTAAACGGAGGTAAGAATCGTTTTAGGCAGGCTAGAACATAACAGAAATGTGTCTTTTTGTATTCCATAGGATTCATATGAAGTTAATCGATCTTGAAAATATCGTGACGTCGTAGAGAAACTTGCTCAGTGCCGAATTTTTCAGTCTTTTACATGTCTGACCATGTTTAAAGTTGTACAGTATAAAATATTGGTTGGAAGTTTCTGGGGTCTACTAATAACAATTATGGAAACCTGTAAAAATCAATATTGTTGAACCCACAACGATGTCCACGCAGGCAAAGCCGCGTTGGCAGAAACTAGTATAACATAAAATGAAACTCCACTTACTCCAGACAGGTCAAGTTTATCGATGTAGCCCAAGTAGTTGGCTTTGCGGTCCATCTCACGCTTAGCGAAGAACAGCCAGCTATGAAGACCTGAAACGAATAAATTAACATGATAAAGTATTGCAGTTCTGATTTTACATTAGAATTATTTATTGATGTGTATGTATAAACAATTTTTTTCACACATTTAATGTACCTAAGTCACAGTAAGACACATTTAATGTACCTAAGTCGGTAGGTACCGAAACATATCTATACTTAGTAGCAGAACAGCATGCCTACTTATTTTTATTAAGTAGGCACGTTTACGTTATTACGTTATTAAGGACAGGTAGTGGTTCTACAGTGTAAGAAAAGATTTAAATACGTATCTATTGGCTTAATAATTAATGAAATTCGGTTTGATTGGGAACCTCACTCTAAGTAGGTACTTACCCAGCACAGTGTCTGACTTGAGTTCAGCCATGAAGACGTTCTCAAAGGCGCAGCTGCACTTACAGAGGCCGGTCCAGTGGCGCGCATATTTCGTGAACCAGATCTTTTTGAGAAGTTCCACTTGTTCTTGATATTCGTTCAGCTGGGTCAAGCCTGGACGGATTGAATAAAATTAACTTCTTAGATAGTTGTTAGTCATTTCTATAATGATAGCTGCGGTAAGAATCATGATCTCGTAATTGTGAAATTATCTTTGAAATAGATCTTTGTTTTAAAATTATTTCCAACTTTTTTTGTTCGTTATTAAAGATAGACGTCGGATCAAATACAAAGGTAAATTACTTTAAAGTTCTTTTCTTTCTTTCACGTTTCTATTTACGCAGTGTTGATTATTATTGTGAGAGCGATATAAAAGAACAACACTAAAATGTTTTGATTAGGACAACGTAACAATCTCTTCAGATAATATCTCGAAGAAACGTGAAAGCTCGTTGGAAAAATAAGAGAGTTAGATATAATATATACGTGTTTTTGGAAACGTATTTAACATAATAATTAGGTATTTTACTTATCTCATTAAATTTTTTGGTTCGTACGATTACATTATATTTATAATATATTATAAATATCAGCGAAAACAAAATAGTTAAGTACCATTTTCTCATCTGTTTATGAATCGTTTTGTTTTTTGTTTAGTAGCTACTGATGATTTGGGGAACGTTGTCAAGGGTTTTTAAAAACTAAAATTGGAATTTAAATAAAAACTACATGATTACGTCCACACCGATTTTGAGGCGTTTTAGTAATGACATCATTACAGAGGCAGGACACAGCCGGCGAGTTGGAGACGGCTGAGTCTGCGATAAAAACATTACTGAGAAATGCATCAGTGTATGTTAAAACTACTCTATGCTTAATCTAAGGCAGGGGGACGAGGGTTATAACATAAGTAGCTATTGAACAGCTTTAGTGTTACCTATCGACAAAAAAAAACCTCAAACATTCAATGATGATTATGATCGAATTTCGACTACTTGGGCGAACACTAGACTTTATAGAAAGGATACTATTACTAAACTTAAAAAAATCTGAGTATCTATATTCCACAGTATAAATATTTATGTTACGTGCAATCAAAATAATTATCTAGTTACAATTACTGCAACTAAAGCATATAGACCTACCGAGTAAGAAAAATTAGCGACTTCCTCTTAAGTACCTATACAAAATACCCACGGTTGTTCATTTAATAACACGTGTGAGTTGCTCTACTAAGATTCAAGCTCACCTACTCATAAACAGGCTGGATGGCTTCTAACCCGCCCGACAGATGTTTTCTAGACTGTAGATCATGTCGTGATATGTCATTATTATGATGGGTACCTTTGCGTGATCACTACGCACAGTAAGAACAAACAGTTAGCAGAGATTGCACTGAACTTTATAGCATCAGTCTAAAACTTATCTATGTACCTACTGCTAGTAATTATCGTGATATTCGATAAAAAGTGAATGTTCATGTAAATTTGAACAATAGGTCTACTTTTACAACTATTGTTCTGTGCATCACTAAACTTTATAGCACTAGTCTAAAACTTCTCTAAGTGCATACTAGTAATTGTCGTGCTATTCGATACAAAGTGAATGCTTACTAAGCGGGGATTAAATGCTACCAGATCCAGTAATTACTTCTTGAGCTTGATCCAGTTTCTAAATGTATTTGCAGTTAAGAATCACGGCAAATCTTTACCACGATAATAATATTAATAATATTGGTGGACAATTCACACAGCGCCATCTAGCCCCAAACTAGCACAGCTTGTACTATGGGAACCAGACACTGATAAAATACATATATACCTACTTTCTTGTAAATACATACCCAGACACAGAACAAACAATTCGTCACACAAATGTTTGTCTTGGGTGAGAATCGAACTCACGACCTACAGCGCAGAAGGCAGGGTTACTACCGACTGAGCTGTGAGGCCAGTTATGTAAAACCTCGTACTTAATAGCTAACATACATTAACTAAGTACCTACTGGTCTAAAATTAAGATACTTCTGAATTATATACATAAGGATATTTCACCTACCTTTGTTGACTAAGAAGGCGACGAGGCTCCTAATCGGTCCGGTCGCAAGGATTGTGTTTATATAAGTTGTCTGTTCCGATTCTTCCTGCAAATGACATCATCTTGTTTACCTCATCCGCATGAGTCGTTTATTTGGATGCATGATTCAAATGCAACATACAGTAATCGGACAAAATTGATATGGTTTCAATGGAGAAGCTGGGTTACAATCGAAAAAGGGTGTCAACTAATTAATCTAAAGGTTACAATTGCATTAGTTATGTTAGTCATGTTTTAGTTCCTGCAACAATAGACATAGCAAAACATCTACTAAATAACGAGATATTTATGATAACAAGTACCTAGTACTTGAATGGATCATTTTTTTACTCGAAACCCAATTCTTTTACTTCAGCCGTTATTATGAATCGTTTTAGATAGGCTACTTGCTTATTTTATGAGTGGCAATATTGTTTACTTACATTGGGTGTGACGAATTCTGGCCTTATCACGTTTTTGTGGTAGTTGTCGAACAGAGCTACGAATGGTTTAATTGTCGGGCCGTTCCAAACATTTTCAGGGACGTTCAGGAGGCTGTGTACAAGAAGACAACATGAACGAAAAAGTTTTTTAAAAAGAAACTGGTATATAGGGGGTCATAAAGATCTACTAACGATAGACTGCAGAGACTCATCAATGTTTAATTCTTTTAAACCTGATTTTGTTATAGACCAAACTATTGATTTTTTGTAATGTAACGCTTTACTGTAAACATTTTGAGCTCATTTTGGTAATATCTTAATACTCTTAGTTTTAAGTATGCAAACGTTTCAGTCGGCATATAACAGTTAGTTTATAAGCACTTACTTTGTCGGTGCCGCGTCGTCCTTCGTCATCGGGGTCGTCTTGCCTTGCAGATTCACCTGGATGTAGTTGAATGCGTTGTTGATGTCAGCGTTGAACATCTCCTCGCTAAGACGCAGCAGATCCTCATCAGTGGTAGAGTCTTGGACTTGGCGCAACACATCTTCGTAACTCTTCTTCTTAGCGTAGTCGACGACTCCGCCCACGACTGTTCCGATCTGCTGTATCGTGTTCGATGCTGTGTTACCATTGTTTCCGTTCGCGACGTGGTTTCCGATCAGATTGGGCAGAATGTTGTTGAAGATCTGTCCGGCCGCATGCGCGATGTCATCGGCACGGCAAGCCGCCAAACAAAGGATGAGAACTAAAGTGACTCTCATTTTGTGGATAATACGTTGTGTGTAGCGCGTTTGCGGCGCACTAGTGATCTCTGCCCGCTCGAACCGGCGCGGGCGATACTGCACGACCTCTGCTGACGTCACCGCTATAGATACAGCATGTTGTTGATATTCATTAAGACCTCAGTTTTGTGGCAGTACTTGTCTTAGTGAGTAACCCATGTCAGTACCTACCTTGGTAAACAAAGTTGACCTTCCGATCGTATGGCTAGGCGCTGCAAAGAAATCATCCGCATAGGAAATGACCGTGCTTTGTATATTAATTCAACTTAGATTTATCTTAGAATGGTTGGTTAAATTATTATGAGCAATACTAAAATTTGTGTTACATTATGTGTAACGTTACGCAGCTGCAATATTATGCTTAGGTTCTATGATTGTATGCTAATAGAAGATGACGTAAGAATCCTGATTGTACGCGAGTTGATTGACATTACAATCGAATCACGTTTGGCATGATTGTGTGTATGGGCAGGTCACCTCTACCTAAAACAGTCAAGATAGTTAAAAAAGTTACGAGCAACATCTCATTTCTTTCGTTTTAATTAATATTTTGATGTTAATTAGTCTGAAGAAAATCAGTTACGTTAGTATTGTAGCACTATATTCGATAGGTCGCCATCGTCCTGGATTCCACACTAGTATTGTCTTTTAATCTATGAAAATAATGACCTAGATTATAAATACAAAATTTATATAAGGTCAGAAAGACGAAGAGTACCAATACCTTCCTATATCCTATAAATTTACTCATTCGTAAATTATACAAATATCTTTCATACACAAAGCGCTCCTTTTCATCTCTGTATTATAATCACTCCTCGCTTCGGAAGATTTCAAAAGAAGCCGTTACCTATAATGTATTTCTATACTTATCATGCAATCTCCACCTGGGTCGAAATGAGAAGAAAGTTATCAGAAATGAGACATTATCATCGAGTATCGTTGCGGACGAGTGCGCGCGCGGTATTCAGTGGCGTGCGCGGCCACTCCGCGGTAAAATCCACGTACTCCGTAAGTAATATATAGAGTGAGAGCCGGAGCAGATCTTGGGAGGCAAAAATACACAGACGAGACAACACAGGAACGAAGAATATGTAGGCAAGCTTTATAATAGTGCGAATTATGCGCCATCTTTCGTAGACTTATAGAAAATATGATACGAATAGTTCACATGGGATTCTATATTATTATTTATATTCTTTGTTTTTGATCTAGAATAACCTATAAATATTATATAGGTAAATTTCACACAGCGCCATCTAGCCCCAAAGTAAGCTAAGCATATCTTTTATCATGGGAACCAGGCAACTGATATAATATCCACTATATACATTTTTTTGTAAATACATACCTACATATAATACATTTTGAGACCCAGACCCAGAACAAACATCTATATTTGTCTTACAAAAATTTGTCCTGGGTGGGTAATCGAAACCACGACCTACAACGCCGAAGGCAGGGTTACCTACTATTACTACCAACTGCGCTAAGATGCTAGTCAAAAAATTTGAACTATGTCTTTTCGCTTGATAGCGGCTATGCAAAATATTTAATTCTCAAGAATAATCAAAAACAAACGTATACCAAGAAGCGTTATCAGTGCGAGGTCACCCGCGAAGCTGAGAGGTCACTCACGCTACTCAGCCAGTCACCGGCCAGTACTGACACCATCTTGACCCTGGGTATAACCCGTTACGAGTAAATAATACTAGTCGAAACATCAGTCAGTTAATTTTTAGGAGTGGAGAAGTCACGTCAGATTTACAAAATGAAGGCCGCTGTGGTTATTTTATTAATAGCGTTCGCGTCTGTTGAATGTGAGTATTTTTAATTATTTGTTCCTTTCTCTCAATTAGCCGGTCGTGGTATCTACCTTTGGTTCTTTACAACTGGATTGATAATGAAATCAGCATGTATACATAACTAAACGGTTGCTACATTAGTTTTCTTTCTTTGCACTTATAAACGTAATAGTTTGATTGATTTTTTGGACACAGCTCAGTTGGTAGTAACTCTGTCTTCTACGCTGTTGGTCGTGGGTTCGATTCCCACCCAGGACAAACATTTGTGTGACAAATATAGATGTTTGTTCTGTGTCTGGGTGTTAATATGTATTATATGTATGTATTTACAAACAAGTATTCTATCAGTTGTCTGGTTCCATAGTACAAGTTATGCTTAATTTGGGGCTAGATGTAAATGGCGCTGTGTGAATTGTCCACCAATATTATATAATACTAGCTGTTGCCCGCGACTTCGTCCGCGTGGAATTCGGTTTTATCACGCACCCCTATTTTACCCCTCGGAAAAATAGCCTAAGTTACTCCTTGTTACATCAGCTATCTGGCAGTGAAAGTCCCGTCAAAATCGTTCCAGCCATTTCAGAGATTATTTGCTTAGGATTTATTCAGAGGTTTCATATTTCAGGTAGAAAGATCGTCCAAGTCAGTAAACATGCTAATGTCGACTTTATCAACATGGAGGGCGGTGGGGGTTACCAGCCACCCCGCGCGCCCGCTCCCGCACCAGCGGCTCCCAAGTCTCCCGTCCAGCCTGCACCGCCCTCCCCGGTAGCACCTGCAAAGCCAGCTGCCACTACTGCCAGACCTGCGCCAGTCGCACCAGTGGCTACACCAATCAACAAGCCTGCCCAGCCTCAGCAGCAAAAACCTAATCAAGGTGAATATGATAAACTCCAGATACTAAACATTCATGGTAATCCAGCAGTTACTACTACTACTGCTACTACTACCTGATAGGTCCAGAAGTTGCAATGTGGCATAGCCACTGGCACAGATTACTCAAAAGAAAGATGTGTGTCCACATTAGGATTACATTTCCATAGCTTGCATTACCCCCCCTAAAATATGGCTAAAATGTACTAAGCTACGAAAGTTTAGAGATTCAACTATACATCTTCGTCTCGCATACATCCCTCCCACCTCGAACTTCTGCTGGAAAGGCAGATCAAATTCTAATTACAATTTAGATACGATGGGTTCTACCTTAGTTGATATTTTGCAGATCGAGAATTCCTGCATTGTATCCCGGTTCAGGCATATCTTACTACTATATTATAAATGCGAAAGTTTGGATGGATGGATGGACGTTTCTTACTCAGCACGCCAGAACGGCAGAACGAATCTGGATGAAAAAGGGATAGATTATAGTCTGGAATAGCACATAGGCTACTTTATTCCGGAAAAATGTTGGTTCCCGTTTGATGACTTATTCACCACAGGGCGCATCTAGTATGTCATAATGATAATCATAATTGTCGTCTCGTGTCTTGTATTTACTTATAGCTATTTATTAGGGTGCTTCTTATATGACAAAAAAATTTTTTTTTTCTGAATTACGTTGTGTCACCCTTTTATTCTGTTCTAAGACATAAAAAAATATTACATTAGATTTTTCAGATTTTTTAAATAATATTTAGGGGTCGCTACCAGCAATTGAAAAAATAAATAAAATACAATCACTTTTATTTCGTAACTGCGAGGATAATCATACATACATCATTATTTATTAGAATATAATAAATAATAAATATATTATTATTAGAATAAATATTATAATAAATATATTTTACGCTAACAATGTGCTTTTGTTTACATTTGGATACTTTTCTCTAAAATTTTTGACTACCAAAAGAAGAAATTGTTTTTGTTCTTCGTTGGTCGTAATTAGTTTATTATACTCCTCCATTAACGCTACGCCCCGCTCTGCTATATCATTCACCACTCTCATAGAGCGTATAATTTCTCTAGAAACTTTGTATTCTTCATCTTCGGTCCAAAGTTGAGGTTCTTTATTTAAAAATGCGGTCGAAATTCCAAGGATTCTGAAAAATCTTAAGGTGTTGCTAGACACAAAATCCTCAATATTTTTTTCGTCAATATGACAAATATCCAGGGTAATGCGCTTGGGAGTAAAATCTGAAACTTCGTCATTTAGCGCACGTACCATTTTTTTCTTGGTTTCAAAAGAGACATCGTCATCAAAAAAAGCAAGCGCAACAAGTTCTTCGGATAGATACCACAAATGTCCTAAGAACTTTGTTAGAGCTTTTTTGGCCATTGCTTTGTTTGTATTCTCAAAACTTTTTAGATTTTTCAACAACCATAAGTCGTTTCTCGGTGCTGCAGTTGTCACAGGAGCTTGATACCAACATCTGACGTAAATTGTAGTGACAAAAACGCATATATCAGTAACAGCTTTTACTTCCCTTTTTGACATTTTGAACTGATCTCTAAATATAAAAATCTTAAGGTAATAAATTGCCTTTGCCATCCACCGCGCACGATGAAGACCTGCTGGAGTTCTGAATGAAATTCCTTTAGTAGGCACACTCCCAGAAATATTGTTGTAAGTCTTAACAACTCCTTGTAATCATCGCGAGGTTGATAATCATTCAGCTGTTGTTCAGCAAATAAAATCATGCTACTTACTACATTTTCCACGCATTTTAAAGCTTCAGGGTCTGTTGAAACTGTGCAGAACTTATTTTTATCAATATTAGGCCAAGCAGTCCTAAAACGCTTAAAAATCAATATTTCTGGCCCACTTGATGGACCTAGTGCTTGAACTACGACTGCTTCTAGCATTATTTCTAATACATGATGACGACAGGCTAACCAAAGTACATCTTTTTCCATCTTTTGCTCTAATAGGATACAAGCACCAGCTCTTAAGCCAGTGTTGACCGCAGTGGTGTCGAAACACAAGCATTTTATTTGGTCGCTTAAGTTCCAGGATAGAATTGTGTTATAAACAGCTGAAGCACAAGCTTCCCCAGTTCCCTGGCTAAGTTTTGGAACTGCTAAAAGTTGATCCACACCTTGGCCTGACACCAAAATAGGTAGTCTATCCACTGTTTCGTGTCCTGTTATGTCTTCGATCAGTTTGCCATCCCAATGAATCGTAAGAGGCATATTTGGTTTAAATTCTTTTTTTAAAGCCTCTGCTACCCTTTGCCTTTGCTGCATACGTTGGCGACGAATTGAGGAAACATTAACATTGAATTCAGAGGGATCGGCTCCTGCACTTTTGAGCGCTGATGTTAAAACAACAGTCGCTTTTCTGTCACTCAATTTAGCAAAGTCGAGGCTTGCGGATAAACGTTCATCAAGAAGGTTCTTTGTGCCTCGTTTGCGTTTATCTGATGTTTGTCCTACCAACCAAACACTAGTTTTATTCCTGGTCAATAATAAAGAACTGGACGACGACGCCATGATGTCACAAAAACGATACGCGGCAAAACAAAGTATACGTACACTCGCTCAGACAGCGCGTTTGCCACTGTTGCCAAGGCGCTTTGCGGGAGCACGCTAAAGATGGCGGGGGAAGGGCGGGAGGGGAAACAGAGTACGTCACGTGCCGCTTATAAAGACAAAGAGTTAAGAAGTACGTTTAATTGTATTTCAATTACGAATTGAACCGTTTTGTGTACACTAAAATGACAACTATTGTATGTCTATTTTTTTAAAACTTTGACACGCAGTAGCTACCCCTAAAGTATATCGAAAAAAAAAAAAAAAAAAAACTAATTACTTTTTTGGATGATAGAAGCTAATGGCGGGTTGACGCGGTAAATTTTTTAAAGTCGAAAAATAAGAACCACCCTACTATTTATCCTATTAATCCTACTCACAATTTTTTTATAATATTCAGGTCTTCCCACCCAAATGGATCTAAAGCCGGTCTCACCCGGAAAGGCTGCAGGCGGCGGCGGCGCGGGCGCTGCAACCACCCCTGGATATGGTAATGTGAAGCAGCTGGTAACATTCTACGACAGCCGGGGCCAGGCTAGCGTCATCAGACCTTACAGCTACAGCGACGCCGTCAAACAAGGATAATAAGTCCCACCTATATAAGACCACCAGCGATATACATTTATTTTTGTACTATAATTTTGAAATTTATTTCCGAATGTAATTGTCATGGTTATATCCGAATATACCTATTAATAATTATAAATAAAGAATTGTCTAAACCTGTCTAATTTGAGCTACACGATTGCACCGTAATCTATAAAATTTCTTCATTAGATCAGGCAGGTACATTATGTTATATTCGTGCGTATTTACGCAACATCACTTAATCTTACAAGTGCACGGTATACTATCACAAATTGCCGCCACAACCCACCCATGGCTGCAATTAGAAAATAAGTCAACGACCGTCACATCAGCCGGATACATCTAGCCAACTTGAGATATAAAAGGAAAGGCATTGCGAAGAGGACAGGCTTGACTATCGCTCGCTAGCAGCGCAGCTCTCGCTAATGCAATTGCGTCGCTATTCATCGCATGTTGAGTTGGAAATTGGTTGGTCAAAATATGATAAACTAAAATAATAAAAGAATTTCTTAATAAACAGCAAGGAAAGATGATTATTTTCATTCTAATAGAATCTTGTTGTTACATGTTATGTACTTTTATTTTATTTTAAATGGTGTACAATAAAGATAAAATCTAGCTATCCATCTAGTACGTTTGTATGTTAAGTAACCTATTCAGAAACACTATTTAAGTTAGTAGTATTTGAAAAATAAGTACTCATTCGATCAAGATTCTATATCACAGTGCGGGCCGTTTAAAACAATCGCCGCAAAGCCTATTCCAGTCAGTGAAAGTGTACGAGCGGATGTAGTTTGCTTTGTGAAGTTGTTCAACGTTAGCTTTGAACGTGGCTATACGATTCCGATGTTGTAAAAAGCTATTAATAATAACATCTTAAAATAAATCATTTTATCATGCTAAGATGTCTGGTTCCATCACTTTTTTTAGCAGAAAGTGTAATGAGAGGGCAGCATAAAATCCGCAACAAACAGCAGATGATAAAATCAGATATTTTGTGACGAATATAGATGTTTGTTGTGTGTCAGTGTTAATACATATCTATTATATGAATATAATGTACAAGAAATAATAATTAATAATTATTAATAATAATAATGGTGGACATTTCACACAGCGCCATCTAGCCCCAAAGAAAGCTAAGCATATCTTGTATAATGGGAACCAGAGAACTAATATAATATCTACATAATTATGTATGTACTTTTTTGTAAATACACACATAATCATCCAGACAAAGAACAAACATCTATGTGCGTCACACAAATGTTTGTCGTGGGTGGGAATCGAACCCACGACCTACAGCGCAGAAGGCAGGGTAACTACCAACTGAGCTGTGAGGCCAGTCAGTGACATCTCTGAAAGAGTTTTCACGTTTCGACGATATCACTCTTCTCTTGAATGTTGCTTGCTTACTTTTATTTCAATAATTTAATGATTTTAATGCCATCTTTCTCTGCACTAAATTATGTGTTAAGGTTTCTAGTCACAGTAAAATGGCATTATCTGTTGTGATTTCGTAATGACAGAATATTATAGCGATTTCTAATATCTAATCGTCATATCTGAATGTCCAATGTGTAAAAATTAAAATTAATTGGTTATATAAGTTGAGCTTAACACCTGTATCCACGCCTTAGTACATTCCGGACAATAAGACACATTGGAGTAGAACCGAGCACATTTTCGTCACATTCAAATCATGTTTTTGTCACTTGCGAGAGAGTGATAATTACTTAAGACATGAATGAAATATTTTTCTTCACATACTAAACTACACCGCTATCAATCATATACTAATCTCATAATGATAGTGCTTATGTTACTCGTATTTAGGAATTTGTTTATTTGCGTCGATGTGTTCACAGCTTGCAAAATCAAGACACTTTCACTCTCGGATATGATTCATACAATTACGTCTACAGGACATTTATGTCGGCGACATATTGTGCAACAGACTGACCGCATTTTATAATAACAATAGTGATTCATAGACCGCCCAAAATAGATGTAAGGTAACATTGAGGCCAGAAATGTTTGGAATTGGCAATTAAGTTCTTATACGTGAAAAGGAAAGTAACTTATTTCCGATGATGGTACGTGAATAAAGTGATATCTGCGATTATCTTTCCCAATCAAATTAAAACTTGTATAATCTAAATGAATACTCGTAGGCACAAAACTTTAAAAGTTATATAAACAGCTTTTCTTATTGAAAATGTTTTATTATTCATGACTATTCAATATGTTTGTAACTAAAGTAAATTTATGATTTTCTTTAAATTAGTTAATGCAAATTAGATAATAATCTGTAAACTCAGATTTGTGTGCACCTTTAAAACCTCCCACGACATCAGTAACTGCTTCCTTCTCAATGCCATCGTATTTTCCTTGAATACTATCTACTATTTAAAATCCTACTAATATTATAAACGTGAAAGTTTGTGAGAATGTATGGATATTTGTTACTCGTTCACGCTTAAACGGTTAAGTGGATTTGGATGAAATATGGTATCAAGATAGTTTATATCCTGGATTAACACATAGGCTACATTAATCGCGGAAAAGTGCAGTGTTCCCGTGGGTTAACTTATTCACCGCGAGGAATACCGCGAGGCGCAGCTAGTATTACTAATATCTGCGCCCCGCGGTATTCCCTACATTAAAATTCCTATAAATAATAAAAAGAAAAAACCATTACATAGATTACTTACCGGCCCGCTGACTTCAACTTTCTGTATTCTCAGTCTATAATGAGATGTAATGCATTAATAAAATAAGCTACGTAGCGTATAAAGTAATTTACAATAAATCATAAAGAATTCGCATGACAATTGTGTTTTTACCTGTGTCAGTTTCCATTCAAATATGGTGTAATAACAATGCTCTATAAGAAGACATGATTCTGAACATTCTACGTATTACTCTCATACGAAGTCATTCATACTCGGCGAGGGAAAGTTGCATTACATTTCGTCTGTGAAAATACACACGGGATCGACTCACAGTTTATTTGATTGTTGCGACTTGTTGTACAGAATAAACGTTGCTAAACATTTGGTAAACTTCATTCATACTCATAATCTTAGTTTCCTATGCTATAAGTTAATTAATAATATATTGGTAGACATTTCACACAGCGCCATCTAGTCCCAAAGTAAGCTCAGCATAGCTTGTAACAAGTGAACCAGATAACAGATATAATAATTATATACTTTTTTGTTAATACATACTTATAATACATATATACATATCAACACCCAGACACAGAACAAACATCTATGTTCGTCACACAATGTTTGTCCTGTTTGGGAATCGAACCCACAACCTACAGCACAGAAGGCAGGTTTACTACCAACTGAGCTGTGAGGCCAGTCAAAATAATGAGTGAATACATATTATATAACACAATGCTACGTATTATATATTTGTATTCACAAAAAAGTATTCTATGAGTCATCTTGTTGCCATAGTACAAGCTATGCTTAGTTTGGGGTAAAATGGCGCTATTTAAAATATCCACCAATATTTATTTATGCTCTAGTATTTATGTACTAGTATTATTAATTCCTAACGTTTCTATCCAGATCATATTAATCCGGCACACAAGGTATTATTAATAATGAGAAATTTTCACTTTGTTTTTCAGTTTTTAGGACCTGAAAATATTTAGACTATGGTGGAGCAACAGTGAATGCAGTTTCCTCGAATTGGTTGTACAATTAATCTTGAAACACTATTTGTGAGTTCGGATAATTACTATATTATATATATATATATGAAATGTTTTAACGAGAATAGAATAGTTTTATTTTGACACGCACGTACAATATAACAGTAAAAAAGATTTGTTCATGGTGTGGTAAAATGGGTCTCCATCTCAGCAAGATGCCGCTCCCAAACATGGCAGATAATAACCCAACATGCCAGTAGCGGCGCTGGTTTTCAGGCGGAGCCTATAATGCCTTACATACTACAATAACAGATAAATAAAAAATAAAACATTACGAAACATTAAATACCCAGTAAAATTCAGAAAAAGCTTAGTCCGTCATTATTTTGAGACTGATTTAGCCGTCGTCGCGCGGTCCGAACCCTTCCTGTATTGTCTCCTAATCAATTATTTAAAATCATCAGTTGAGGAGGTGTGACCAACTAAATAACGTAAAAATGGATACCGAAAATACTTTCACTTACATGACCTACCTACATTCTGCCTATTGTATTCATATTGACACATTTGCAATAACGATAATGGCTTGTAGTAAGCCTCTTATGTAAATCGGAACACTTTGCCAAGGCAGTGACTAACACAACCCCGAGACGTGATATCGTTCAGTTTGCAAGAAAGTTGCGCGGTATTGTTATGCAAAGCGGATCTAGGTAGAGCGATTTTAACGTTTTAAGTCAAAATTCACCATCTGTGACGAAACCACTGGAATGTTTTTGTCTGTGACAGTGACAGCTAGGAATGCTGGAAGTCGAGCTGACGTGCTTATGGAAGGTCGTCACCGCCGAATGTGGACATTTGCAACCCCAGAGGCATGCTGAACGTTGCCGGCCTTTGAAATTGATATTAACGACATTTTTATGTTGTTGAATCTTTATTTATATTAAATGTATTTATTTGATTCTTAAAATCCAAATTTATACCCTACATTTTGTTATGTTCTGACAATCTTAAAATCTTAGTTTTTAGTGATACCTTTATATTCAATCTAATTTTTGTTATCATTCGTGAGTCAAATGTATAACAAAATCAATAATGATTGAAGATAAGTAATATTTTATTCATTTTCGTCTGATTAACGTTTAAAGAAAGACCAACAATATATAAAATTATCTGAAGGAACAGAACATATACAATAACACTTCATTATGAATAACCTTGATTATTTTTATGTGTTATATTTACGACAATATGTTTCTATGCAAAATTTATTAAGTAATTTATGAAAAATTTGCATTTTTTTACACACGATAAATAAATGTATTCCAGATAACCTACATAGAATCTATCTTTGTAAGTGGAAAATGTGTGTACCTAATAATAAGACACATTATGTAAGTTGGAGAAACATTGTCATCAGGTTTGAGTTAGGTAGGTCATTTTATGTTTTTTTACGTGAACAAGACCCAAGCCGCATTGTATGCGCCCGTAACTTTGAGACGGAAAGGAATGACCCATCCTAAGTGCCTGTAATTTCACCGGCAAACACTTTTCAAACCGGAATACAGTAACGCGAACTGTTCTTATGTTTTACAGTATCACACAAATGAAATAAGTTTAATAATTAAATAACATTGAAATAAAGAAAAACAGATTATTATAGCCATATCCGCATGGTTTTGAAATGTTCGTAACTAACAATATCTAACAATGAATACTGACTTCGATCTCGTCAGATTAGATCGACTACCGATACCAAGCCTGTGAAATAGAGACATTACTCTCACTCAATTTTCGTCACTACACTAATAGACTTGCAACTTTACATTCTCTGTTTCGTATCACATTCGGATTATCTAAGAGCATTTAGCTTAGTTCGGAAGCCGGGTACACTTTTTCTCAATATTGATAGCAGCAGTGTAAACAGTTGAATACGAGATGTGATTGCGAAGACGGGTCCATATGATACAGACGTAATTAGTATGAACACTAAAAAGTGTATCTATATAATTTTTTTGCAAACAGCATGTAATCTCAGGATGAATCTGCAATGTTTGGCAGAATATGGTAAGATCTACCAGTTAGCCTAGTATTGGTCACTTTGTCTGGAATTTAGGGTGGTAGCAGATCGGCAGCGTTGCGCAGCATAGCAACTGGTCAGTTTTCGGTCAAACGACGATGTAATGTGGGTATATAAATTTTAAACCAAAGGCGAGCCCTGTCGATGTCACAAACTAAAATATTACACACTATAAAGACAAGCGTGTTATTCGTACGACAATATGCATAAGCTCCGAATCTAGTCGCCGCACGTGGTCAGATGAAAACAGAAAGTAATAACTTGCTTATCCACCGAATTCGTGCACTCGCTACACAATGAACAATTTGGGATTTCACTTTTTTCGCAGTTTCATAGATTTAGGTGTTAAATTAGTTATCAGCTAATTAATAACTGACTAGGCCATAAATGATAAAGAGTAGATTTAACATTATTTTTTGCATCCATCGCTGTAGGATACATACGGTAAAAAAATAAAACACTAGACAAAATAAAAATAAAAAACATCTGTATTTTCTTGATTTATCTCATTACTAATCCTATGCCATAATCTTTAACCATATTAAAGATGTGTTAAAAATAATATGTACATGGAATTATCCATTTTAATAAAACACAAAAAAAAAAGATCTATTTCGATTAATATGACGTAAACATAGGGCAAATAACTAAATTTAGTTTGAAGTTATATCATTCAGTCCGCCGTCTCTTTTCATTCCTATGTCACTAGGGACAGGAATGAACGCATATCTCTAGAGAGAGATGTGTAAACCTAAAATCAGTAGACACCACTAATTAATGAACCTGGTCTAAAGGCGCGTGTGTGCACTTTTAAGGAATCAAATCAAACATGGAGATGTGCGTTGAAGT
This sequence comes from Chesias legatella, assembly GCA_947359385.1. NCBI lineage: Eukaryota > Metazoa > Arthropoda > Insecta > Lepidoptera > Geometridae > Chesias > Chesias legatella. Next base: position 6,308,672 of record OX375772.1, read on the forward strand.
CTTTAAATTAACAAATCGATGTCGTTTATTTGAAACCAAGATTGAAGTATTCAAAATTTATAAATATTTTTTTAGTTAGTGTGAACCAGGGGTCTTATATTTACAAAGTGGCAGCAACAATTTGATAATAAGGCGAAGAAAGAATACCAGATAGAGACCACGGTCACGTTACCTATGTGAACATACATATCTCGCTTCTTTACTTGTAAAGAAAGGGCTTCCGTGACTTGTCTCTTAAGTTTCTGTGAGTGCTTCTAAGAAAAACAGAGAGACAGCAAAATTGCATTTAAAATAAAAGTTTTATATATATATAAAACATAATATCCACATATTATAGAACCTTGGAAGGCTCGGACAACTCGCTACACAAGATCTTTTGGCTATGGAATGGGCTACCCCCAGAGCTACTCCTGGCAATGACATGGGCAGGTTAGGTTTAGATTTAGGCAGCATCAGCATGCTCCCGGTGTTGCTGACGTTTGTAGGCTGCGGTGACCCATTAAAAATCAGACGGCTAACAGGCAAATACACATGGTTGCCTATTTTAACGTCAAAAAAAACATAGCATTGTAATTCCAGCTTAGGATGTATAATGAATGTCCATTAAAAATATTAATGAAATCCCCAAGAAGCGCTCACACCGTAGCTTGTACGGTTCTTGTTAGCAGATCCATTGGGTTAAAAAACGTTCACGCAGTCACTTGGATGGGGGACCCTAATGGCATTCACAACTGAGTGTTGCTGTGCTTTATAAAATGTCAAAACCTAAAATTCCGACCCTTGGCTGGTTTTAGCTCGCAAATGCGAACTTACAACACCCTACAAAGAAGCAAGTCCACTCATCTCTCGTCTTGCCTAACAGTTTTCCCCTCGACCACGCGTAAGGTTTGACGTCAGCGTGTCGCAAGGATTTCAAAACCGTATCCTCGCCAAAAGCCGATCCGGGATAGAGCTGGGGTCGGGTGATGCATCGCCGGAACTTTCACGCGTATATAACGTCCGCTGAGGCGGCGGCCGCGACCAGTGAACGAACCAACTGCGCCGACGCACGGCGCCAACGCACGCGCCGCGAAAACGAAAGTGACTTCATCAGAACCGAATATCCGCTGTGATAATCTGACAGAATTCACATCACACTGTGTGTGTACTGTGAGTGTGTGACTGGAACAGTGATCGGTAGCCTGTGTTATCCTTGAACTGTTGCTTCTCGTGCCGCTGAAAGCTCGCCTGAAAAGGTACTTTGGATTTTGTGATTGGATGGAATGGTGATGTTTTAGATAATAAGTTTAGGTACTTTTAAATATACAACTTTTGAAACATAATTTTAGGGTAGTACTTACATATAATTCGTTGTGTCAAGGAGGTAGTCATTAGTTAGGCGCTTTCAAAAGATTTTTAGTTATTTGTGTTCAAAGCAATACGACTTGGGTCCTTGCGTACTTGGGTTTAATAAGACCCAATCTCAGAGTTACGCATACGATCCGATCGTATGCGCCCGTAACTTTGAGACGTGAAGGTGGAATGTAGTAATTGTAGTAATTTCACCGGCAACCACACCCTTCAAACCGGAACACAGTAAAGCGAGTGCATTACTGTTTGGTGGCAGAAGTGGGTACTTCCCCGGTAAAACGTAGCAATAGTTCTCCTGCCTTAAAAAAAACCCACAGTTATTTATTTATCTTCAAACCGACACAACTTATATCGAAAAATCTAAAAGTTTGCTAATTCTTCTCTGGAAACACGGCATCATGACGCGAAATGTGCCCACAGACACTTACATACATACAACTGAAAAATATCAAGTAACATCTATTTCACATTAAAATCGGATATCTACGAATAAATTTGTTCAGTTGTAGAAAGTTGCATAATTTTACTTTCACTTGCACCAAAATTATCACCGGCTCGCGAAATATTTCAAACAGAATCTGCTGGTTGGCGGTTTTTGTGTATTACAGCTGACGTTTTAGCGTTTCTTATCATTGTATCGGAACATGTTCTTTATTTCCATATAAATAAGGTCTGTAGAAGACATGTGGTGTAGCCGGTACGTGGAAAGTAGGCCGCGCGTCACACAGCTTGCATTTTATAGGTGTACCTGCGGGGTTTCTCGTTTACGTTAATAGCTATGTGCATAATGTGAAATTGAAGTAAATGGGTTAAAAATTGCAATTAAATGTTATTAGAGAGTCAACGGAGAGCATGCTACCCGAGTGGTACAGACATTTCAATCAGAAGATCGCTAGTTCCAATCCAGAGCGGGATACCGACGAAGATGTCGTTCACTTACCCGTGATAGTACTCTTGCTTTTCGAGAATAAGTCGGTAGCATGCAGTGACAGTATTGAAAAGCTGGTACTGGAAGTGATAATATTTTAATGTGTAGTAATTTAAAATTAACAGAATGAATATAGCGTGATACCTGAGTATTATTAAAATAACTTAGAGTATATCATCATATTATCATTTGAGATTGGTGGTAACAGTTGAAGCTCATATTTTTTATAATTAACTACAAAAACTCGGCTAACGTTGTTCTGCCTTAGGTAAATAGATAACAACAAAACCTTTTGCATGTAAACACATCTGTCAGTTTTCATGGATATCGGCCAACCAGATTTAGAGTTAATCTACTTATACGTATTCAAAATCCATTATTATAAATATAGATAAGTTGTCCATAGCAGTTATGTATGTAACGGACAATTTTTGGATTCAACAGAAAAGAAATACACATGGGTTTAATGACGAAGCGGAGTCGTTACAGCATCCTGTTTTGTCGCATTATCCAATTAAATGGATGTAAGCCAACACATTTACGTGTACTAGCACATACGTATTGCACAATTTACGTGAACTGTAGGACTTCCATTCCATTGTTCGAATGCATTAGATTTGGTAAGCGTATGTTTCGCGTCACAGTGGCTGCGTCTTCAGGGATGCTGTTGCGCAATTCTTTTGAGAACAAAAGCTTTACGACAGATGCACAATCACATTACACTTATTTTGAGTAATAAGCATTGTGTCAAAATGAGTATTTGGTAATGCACAATTTTGTTATAAATCTTCACGTCTTTCGTAATGCATTGGTGACTTTAGCCACAACTCTGCCGATGCCTGGTGTTAGATTGCTGGTTGAAATATTATACGGCGAATAAAAACTTCACAAATCTATTCCATACTAGAAGGCACACTTATTATGAAAAATAATAAAAAAAATTGCTGCATTACTTCCAAACGTTTATTATTTTGCATAGTTACTACTTATGTGTTGTAACGTAGCTCGTTGCTACGATTGCTACGGCAACTTTTTCTATGGCATTTCAACAATAAGTTTGCGAATTTCTCACGAATGATCATCGTATTCACTAATCAAGATTATTTATAAAAAAACATTACGAAATGAAAACAAATTAAAATTTAAACTTTCACTTTCCCGATGTAAAGGATTCATGTTTACGAGATAATGTCCGGAGTAACGGAAACGAGCGGAGAAAGCGCTAATGAGTATGTCCAGTTTTAATTTCCGTCAAGACGACTCAAATATGTGTGTCTTGTTGTGAATGATCTAGTATTGTTTTCACATTCATTATTTATTTCAGCATACGTTAAAATTCATAACTGAAAGGAGCTATTTCGCTTCCAAAGGAAATTATTTTGACTACTTAGTAGAATTGAAACAAGACGGGTGTCGGATCAAAATAAACGGGCATGGTAATTTTCTTTATGGCATTTTATTTCCCCTAACCCTTAGATTGTGTGGAGTCTTAAATTCATATATACAAATAGAAATGCAGTGACATGACGTAGCTTCACAAAATTTCAAAAGGAACCTTAAGAACCCTACCCTTATATTTAAGTTAATAGGCACTCACTTATCTTTAAGTCAGAACAGTTTCTGTATTGCAAACAGGTAGATAGGTAGTAGTTATCTATAATTTTTGCACTTAAATTATAAGTACTTATCCAATAGTGTCACTGTTACTATGTGTAGAGTGTAACATGTGCTAAATAGCGTTGGAATTAACTATTGTGTTGCATTCAACGAGTACTCTGTAAAGATACTCGCGGCATCTGAATGTACGCTCAGCTACAACATCATACTCTAAAGTGGTGATGCTGGTATAAAGTTTTTTATCTGATGTCAAGCTGACGGCCCACCTGATGCCCGCAACACTCGAGGAATTACACATTCTATCGATTTACACATTAATTGATAGAGTTTAATTTATACTGATTAATTTATTATATGTAATAGTGCTTTGATATTATTTTATCAAACTTATTCATACAAGAATTAAAATCAAAAGTTTGAAAAAGAGATGATTCCAAATAGTAAATGATTAATTGGATAAAAAGGAATATTTCAAATGTATTTCAACACTTATGGTACGGAATATTTTTTGCCATTATAGTCACTGCCGCTGACTAGCAAAACACGATACTATCACGGCAAAAAAATAATTTTGCTACAACTGTTTAAGAGGATTACAATTATTTTTTGTTGGCAATCTATAATATAGGAATGCTTATATCGCAGTGTACCATCGGGTGTACGAGCGATGTCATGTTAGCTCGCGAGTGGAAAGCGAGTCAGTGTGTCAAAGGCACTCCCGCTCCTCAAACCATCACTAGCACCTGATCAACAGTGTTTATCATGCCTCACCTGTGTGAGCATGCATCTCGCTCTAATCTATACTCGAGTGAGAAGGCGAATCTATTCTTGGACAATTAATGTGATTTTACAAGATTTTAATTAACTTGCAATGTATGTAACTATGTTTGTTCAGGTGGAATCTTGCAACTCAATTTTGAAGCAGATATCTTTAACCAATTGAGCTGAAATTTGTATACAGGTTTAATTTGGATGACAGTTAGCTATGTGACGACATTATAAATCCAACATGGCGGAATTCCCAAGATGGCGGACTAGTTATTTTCAATGCACTCCTACAATATGGGTATCAAATGAAAGGGCTTGCTGAGAATAACTCGAAAAATAAAGTGACGTCTCTCTAAATCCAATATGGCGGATTCTTTTTACCACATATAAATAAAAGCTTATATATAAAAAAGTTTTTTGATTTTAATTTACTACCTTACTGATCTTTAAGTGCAGTTTAGTGCCACTACAGAGGTGCGGGGTGAAGTGTTAAAAGTCACTTTTGGCATTTCGAAGCACTTTTGCCACCAACGTCTGGTATTCTCATACCTGTTTCATACGCTGAGCTTGTTTTATATGGAACCAACCAAGAGAGAATCGATTAATATGGTTTCACTACACTGGGCTATGGTTTATTTTATTTTATTTTTACGCTCCAGCAGCAGTGCTTTATACAATTTAAAATGTTTCTCTTTAATTTAAACTGTTTAATTCAAATACAAAAAAAAATAAGTTTTTAAAAAGTTTAAATGTATCTAGAGAAATAAGCGCATAATGCATACACTCTAAATAAATTATATCTAATCTTAAATATTTTGTCTATCTATCAGGGTTAACTTATTTTCCGTTCCAGCTAGATTCTATCCATAGTTAAGTTATTCATTTGAGTCGGACATATTTTATCTGAACATTCCCAAATAGATTGGAATTCCTTGAACGCATTCTATAACATCTGTTTTAGGATCAAACCATTTACTTTAATCGCTTTCCGTTTTATCGCTACCAGTGATGGAGCCGACAAAAGCCTGCACAAACTTTACGATTAGAGTAGACAAGAAAATCAACCATATGGATATAGTATATAGGTTCTTGTCTATTATCTGTTGGTAAGAGGTAACTCTACAATAGTGAATATGAGCATATAAATGATATCAAACCGCTATTTTATTACTGGTGGCACAACGACAATGTAATTTATCGTTTAATAGAGGATAATATTGTTTAAGTTCAAATATTCTATGAATGAAGCTATTTAATAATGGGAACTATCACTCTTTGTAAAAATATTACGCGCAGTGCGAGAAGAACGGATTTGGCGTTAGAAGACGGAAATGTGGCAAAAATCTGTATTACCAGTTTCTTCTCTACTCTCTTATGTGCAAAAATCAAGGCTCAAATCGCCGTTATTTTGAGTTGCGGAGTGAAAGTTTACAAAAACAGACCCAAGTTTGGAAAATTTTTGCATCGACAAAGTTTCGTCATCAATAGTGTTTTAGTATATAGGTATCCCAAATTTAAGATAATATGATCAAATATATAATCATACGCAGCTTTCCTATAATTTCAATGGCGTCGAATCGTTAGGTGCTAAAGTTTGCTTGGGTGGCTTCTACTTATATTTTTCCTAATCAAACTGTTTAACAGCTGGGTATAAATAAGCAGTCATCCTCAAAATTTATTACGCTTTTGCGCATAACTATTTGTTATTGCGCCGATGCACGGTTTATAGTGAAATATCTATAAAAGTATTAAAGTGTGAATGTGTATGAATCTTCTAAGTAAAATATCTTTCATACTCCTTCATGTTAGTTTTACAGCGAGGTTGGAACTGACATTGCTTTGGCAGTTACGAATTGATGCAGTACTCAAAACTATTTTTAATAGCTTTTGAATTAGTATTTCAATTGAAACAAAATGTTAAAATTAAACGGCAGTAACTAGGCCACCCAGTTATTACACTTCATCTAACATGTAGAGGTAAAAACCTATAAAATGTGATAAAAAGTAACTGACATATTCACGCAAAAGTGTTACAATCACTATTTAATTAAAATTACGATGAAAACTATCTGATAAACAAGACAAATTAGTTTTGTTTATTAGAAAACACAGTGATGAGAGTATTGCCTCTTCAGAAAGTATTTTATTGTATTGTACCGAGTGATCGCATCGCGCTGGTGGGTATTGTTTGGAAGTAGAGCTTTTCTTTCGCCTGGGAAGTGAGACACGGAACTGACTTTGAGCTAGATTTACATTAGGCTTAGCTGTTCTGTCAAAAGATTTGTTGCGGTATGACTCAGGATTAGCTTTACATTTCCCAGCAATAAACTTAAAAAATAAAAATACACCAATAAAACAGTTTCTAAAGATGAAATCATACTGCTAAAAGGCGTATTTAAAATGATATACATAAATATACAGCTAAAATAATTTTGGTGAGTAACTGACATCACATTTATTTACATAGAAATTTGTAATATCAGGGTACCAATATTAAAGCGTTCACAACCGACATCATTTTTAGAGGGATACATTAAATGATGGATGTTTAAGATTTCTATAGGCCAGTTTGGCTCTTCATTTGAATAACCGCGTGAGGTTGTCCGATTTCTTGACATCGATAAACTGCGAACATCCATCTCCATAATTTCTAATCGATCTTCTGCTGGGCTGACGAATATTTTACCATTTGCGAATGGTGACCCCCGCGAAGAATGCGGTTATTCGCACAATGTGGTTAGTTGGCAGGTTTCCATATATATATTTTATCGATTTGGATTACAGCCGCGGGGTCTCGGAGGTCTATTAAACTCTCGTTACAAACAATTATTTCAATCGCAAATCAAAATGCTATCTAATATTTGCTGGTGAGAGTGATTTGGCAAATCGTAAAATATACCGCGTAATTATACTTCAATCAAAAGCAATTTTAGAGCAATGCCAGATTTTCTAAACGATTCTGAACATATTATCTATGTCGCTTGTAGGTACTTCTCTTACAAACTAGAACGAGCGAAGAAGTGCTAAAATTAGTATTTCTATAATAATGTTACTATCTATATAACGAGAAAATCAAGATAAGAAAATACGTGGGAATCAAATAATTTTTCCACAACAGCACTTTCACAAATTAAGATCTAAATAGGTTATGATGAAAATATCAATCGGGACCCTATGGCATTTTCCTTACCTGAGTTTGACTAGAATTAGATAGATAATATAACTATTCTTGGGTTCCAGTGTGATAAACATTTATTAAAATTAAAACGTTTCATAAAAAGCGAACTCCGTGTCTGCATCAATCAAGACTAGTGAGATGCGCAGATAAAATCGTTACTTATTCTTATTTATTTGTTCTTTATTCTGTCGTTTTATATTATACAATCACAGATATTAAAAATAATTGTGGTAGCGACAATTCAATTCAGTAATAAACATTAGACAGATATTACCTACCACTAAATATCATGCGGACTCTCTGTTCGTCTGCAAGTTAAACATATATAAAATAAATAAGTACTTACATCGTAGCGTACATGTGTTCTCTGTGATGTGATCACATCACAGAGTTTGTATAATTTCCGAATTTTTTTTTAGTAACTTTTATTCTCTCTTTCTATTCATCTCTCTAGGCAAGGAAATATATGCCGATGTTCTTGTCTATGTCTATTTTAGGTTCAACAAAGTAAAAAATAAATTGTCATTACCTACTTGTTATTACGATAACATTTATGCTCCGAACATATTTAAACGACATGTCACGTAATAACTTCTATAATCACGTATAATGAAGAAGGTTGCAATAGAAAGTGGCTCATATCTCATCTGCGTAATTTATTTCGCGGTACAAGCCGCGCCCGTATGAATTATTTCCCGTAACGAGCCCCGATTAGCCTGATAGAGCCCCTATAAAATAACAACTGGAGAAACTCAGATTTCACTTTTTTTACTTTACAGGGTAAACAATAATAATGATGAAACAATACTGACTAAAGGCGTATTCAAAATAATATACACTATTAGCATAATATAGTGTGTATACTTCTAATATAATATAGTGTGAAGTAGACTGTCACACTATTATTATAATTATACACAGAAAAATCTATTATTTTGGTTTTTATTTCATTAGCTACGTCTGAAATTTGATGAAGATAAACAAATCTCTAAATGGTATAAAAAAATCTCTCTTCTTCGGTTACTTCTTCTAAACCACGGAAAGAGCAATAAACGAGGAAGGTTTATGTATATAATTTGTAAATATTATACATGTAAAATGGCTGATCTATGACGGTGTCTGGTCAAAAAACAAATACTTAATACTTGCTAAGCGCACTCGTCATTTTCTTTATTAGTAAATTGCACCCGTGCAATGCTGGGATGGGTCGCTAGTAGATTATAACTTGGAATAATAAATAGTGCTTGAATACTTTTTTAAAGTAATAATAGGTTATTGATATATTAGAAACTGTACAAAAACAGAAGAATTATGTTTTGAAAATTGTGACCACTAAGACCTAAACTAAGAGCGAACTTGTATTTACAAGCATTAGAGTTATTTTTATTTTTAGGTCCCAGAATGCAGCATTTTCGCAGTGAAATAGCCCTAAACGCTTACACGCTCGTACGCCTTTCTCGTACGCACTAGAATTGCTTGTTTCGCAGGTGGTTTAGATAACACAACTACATAACGGTAAAAATATCTATCCAAGATTATACGAGACCCGAAAACATAGTTTATCCCGAATGTTTGCCCCGGCCAGGATTCGAACTTGTGAATCCAGCGTCCCATGCAGAGCTCCGAAACATAGAAAATGCGGTTATGTAAATCGTAAAATGCCAAGGCATTCGCTGGAATTTTTAATTTACAGGGAAAAACAGTGCGGGCCTCTTTGGCTCAAAGCCGTCTGATTAACCCCGATTGACTGATAGAGCCATAAATAAGAAACAGAGAAACTGAAATGATTTCTATTTGTTTGATTGCTAAAGTGGCTTATGAGCCTAACTTACTTTTTATATACATTTTATATATTGTGTTTATCGGCTTGTTATGGCAAATCTGTAGTGCTGCTGTAATTGTAATTGTTATACTGTTAAGAGAAGTTACATTATTTTACTTCATTAGTACTAACATCCGGTTGTAAAACAATGTCTAAATAATTCGTGAATATGTAACTATCCCGAGAATGTAGATACATTTTACAAAAAAAAAACTCTATATCTGCTTTGTTAGTCTATATGAATATGGATATAAGGTGGATATATTCAAAATAATGAACAACTTATTCACCTCAAAATATATTAAGTGCGGATGTGGTAGAAGCTGTTGCTAAAACCACCTGAAGAAGAAAACGAAAGTGTTAATTGAAGTCTCAACATTTTAAGTACATTGTTATTATGTATGAATTTTTATGAATTATTAAACGAACGAGAGAAAGTATATCAAATTATTGTGCTCCAATTATGATGTGTAGATAGCATGTTACGCCAAATGAGTCGGGTTGGTCGTGAATCTACGGTGCGGTGGTATGTGGAGATGCGGTGGAATTTGACAATACTCTTATCATTTCCAACCTAGTAGTTTGAGCACAATGGGCGTAACCAGTCTGAGCTGACCAAAGTAACTGACTGCCCATTGACATTGGGCACGGAAGCACTGAAACCGGCATCAGATAAACAAATCATAAAACTTTGAAAATATTTGACAACTCACTCGACTAACAAAAGATCTTCAAGTATACTACAGAACCTCAAGTTTAGAAGCTGATGGATAAAGATGTTTTACAATGTGCAAAAGATGGTTTCAATAAAAGATGATTGACATGATGCACTTCAATGCTTAATAAACACATTAGATCATCAAGCTACCAATTTCTCAAGCAGCAGCAAAAACGTGACGTGAATTCCGCCCACTATTTTTCATTTCGTAACAACGAATATCGAATTGAAATCAATCCGGCAATTATCTAAATAGAAAGGTTCGTTTGGCTAACTATTAAAACCAGCACCAATCACTTAAAATACGTATTTCTTGTCAAAACATGAACGTTAGAACCAGACTGACGGTTTAAGGGCTTGTCGTCGAAACTAGTGCATTATTTATTATGGCGGCGATTTCTCGCGGCCTGTCCAATGATTTCACCACTTTCATCTCGTATTTACGAGTATGTGCAAGCCACATCCATCCTCCTATCGGTGCACATTCTTATAACTACATACAACGACATAAACAGCTCTCAGTGAAACTGGAAAAACTCTGATTTATACGAGTGAAAACACACTCATTATTCATTAACATGAAACACTAGATCTTATGATTTCGGTTGCTCGGGTGAAATCGTGCGAGCTTTCGCTTCTAACTTGTATTGTATATGAAATATCTCTCTATGTACATCTTACCATACCTAAGTAATTTATTGCTTTAATATATATATATATGTATATCAAATTAAGACATTGCATTGAAATTAGGGGTAAACGCAATCAGACATTGTTTGCAATTTGTTTGCTTTTTTTAAGCCCGGTATTAAATAGCATAATTTAATATTTAATGACATAAAAAACAATAATTTAATGTGATATGCTTTTTTATAACTTTAAATTAGTGTAGTTTATGCATAAAGCCGGAATGCGAATACTACACAGCTGAAACTTGACTGGAAATTCAACTTTTAATTTAAACGTTTAATTTCGAATAAATAAATTATGCTTACACATCTCAAATGTCAAATGATTTTTAATTTTTTTTTCCACTTCACAGTAACCATGAATCCTACTTATTTTTCTGATAAATTATTTAATGAGGGACGCATGAAAACAACTTTGTATGATCCTACTAAAGTATGCTCGACTCATAAACACTTCGTCCCAAGCCATAACTCATATCGCTGTATTTACGAGCCGACTACACGATTCCTTCTATAGCAAATAGTTTACGTATTAATAGTTACTCTACATACTTTAGTATTCTGTGGTGACTTTCACTTTCCAGTTTCCGTCGCTTCCAGACAAGGAAGGCAAGCTTATCGTGAAATAGCTCATTGTCTGCATGCGCTGTAGCAAAACCCGCAAGGACGGTTTCACTAGCGACAATAACGACGTAGATAACGAAAATTCATTGTTTGTGACATCATAAAGGAAGACAATAGTAAAATCTTTATTTTATTACGGTGTCCGTTGCCAACATGTGATTGTTCTTGAACAATGCTGATTACCTGCATGGAATAATAGTGTCATTATTTTGACATAATGGGGACTTGACCCCCTATTTAACAAATAACACATAATCTAAATACAATACTAAAAATAGATCCGTTAGCTGTAACTGTCAGTCCAATGAATCTGGACTCATATTACACCTAATAGCTGTATAAAGTAAATAATAAAGTGTGAAGGACATCCGATGTACAGGTGTTCAGTTTAAGCAATTAATTTTCGTGTCTTCCGATAACACGAGATAAATAAAATAGATTAATTTCCCGATACCCAATATTAAAGTTCCACACAATTTACCTGGTGCTGGCGTCGTCGTTTGGCGGCCCTAACCGGCGACTGGCTTATCGCTATCATCGCACTCAACAAACAAGATCCCTTAGAATGCAACAAAAAAAAACATGTGGCAAGTTCAAACACGAAATAATTTATTATTTGTTTGTTTCAGGTTTTCAAAATAAACGATACTTTATGACACCAAGATAATTTTTTTGTAAGTATTCACGTTATTGTATTTTTATACCTACCAAGTGAATATTAACTATGTAAAGCCATATTTTCTTACAAGATATCTAGGAAGAGTAGACATCAAGTCACAATTATTATTCCAGACACAAATTAATTTAGGAAATATCACATAATGTATCATAAAAATACTTTTAAGCCCACGTGACGTCTATCAGAATTAATTAAGCTTTCAGTCATTAAAATTGAAAGAGTGCCTCTCCTCTCTACCATTAAGTCTGCTGCTGCATCATGCATTAATGCATCAGCTTTCTTTCATATTTTGGAGAAAATCACACGAACCGTAATTCGTAAAATCATTTGTTTGTTACGCAACCGGTTAACGTTCTTCGGAAATACTCGTATTACGTAACACACTGGTTAAGTGAAACGAAGGTTAATATTTTGATCACTGGGTAATTTCTCGCCGAAATACATACACTTTCTCCGGGTAATTACCGATGCAGTACGACTGGGCTGGTGTGGTCGGTTATGCAATACATCTAGAGCTGAAAGATAATTCACTAAAAGCTATATTCACAGGTAACGACTGAATTTCATCAAGTATCTCGCAAGATTCTTACAAAGAACCACTAAACCATGGTTTATAAAGCTATGCACTAAGAGTAAAAGCGCAGAAAATTAAAAAAAATATGCCGCTTTAGTTTACTTTGCCATTCCCTAATATACAAATGAAAAAAACCTGTACCAACCAGAAAATAAGCGTACCTGTAACAGAGAATACAGATTGACCGCAGATAACTCTGCACCATCGATATATTATGAGAAAACCTTGCCCTTCTAGATTTGAACACCAATTGGCGGCCCCGAGCGCAAGTGAAAGCTCCGAAGGGGAATCATCGTATTTCATTAAACTCGTTTTTATGAGATAGGTTATTTATCGCATTATTTTGATCGATGCGATGCGTTTTATGGCTCAGTTACGTTGAATTATATCATCAATCATTCTAAACTGTATTACCATAATGAAAGTTTAGAAGTTATGAATTCCTTTGAATACATTGACTGTGGGATAGATGTTTTTAAGCTGCGGCATAGTGTGGGTTAGAATGAAAATATATTTCGGTTAGAAATACCAAAAAAAAAACTAGAGACTACTTTAATATTACTACTACGTACTAAAGATTGCAGCATCAAAAGACAATGGACATATCTAGAAAAATTTAACGTTTTCTAATGTTATAGTTAGTATAGTATTTTTTTTTTCTTGAAAGCTTGCTAACGTTTAAAATGTACTGTGTTGATGTACGGTGTACGGTGATGATACAGATTTGTTTTTTTTTTAACAATACATGCACTATGTTAAGCCTTTGTTCTGTAAGTGAACCGTTAAAATAGTTTCTATATTATGGTCACACCGACTTAGAAGTAATAGAAAAAACAATTGCTAAATTAAAATATCTATTGTATTTATAAAGTTTTAATGATTATGTTTTATAAAAGCGCACAGAGGAAATACAACTCACAATGTCCAAAGTATGTAGGATAATAAGTATATTAAGATTACCACGTACTTTCTAAGGATGCCTGTGCTAAGAGATTGTTTGATCAGGCCGTCGACGTGCTCATCATTTTAGCTAGTCATAAACACAACATTCCACAATCTGAGTGAAAGCCGTTCCCCAATTCAGAAACGATAAAAACACCAACTCATTGTCCTTAAATAGCATCCGCATTGTGATTTCATAATATAAACGGGCGCGATGACCTGCTGCCAGGGATGTCTCACGAGCCTACTTCATAATACTTCCAACACATCTGTGCATTTTGATATAATTTTAGCAACACGTAAGAATATTAAGTATACCTATAAGTATATTTAAAAACTTTAACGTTATAACTTTAAACTGCTTTGAGTTATGATTCATATTACTCTCATATATCATGGAGATTGATATAAAACAGAGAAAAGCTTTAGGTATATTTATTATGCTGAATTATAAACAAATCTTCATAAATTACTTCAATTGATCAAAAAACTCACAATAATTAAACGAACTTTTAAGAGTTACCGCAGTAAAAATAGATACAGGCACTTGAGACATTCCACCTTTACGCCTCAGAGTAACGGACGCAGACGATGCGACTTGGGTCTTGTATGGGAGAACCCGACTCGTATTGCTTGATATGGGCAGAGGTTACCACTTAACACTAGGTGGGCCATTTGTCCTTTCCATAATTATCACAAAAAAAACAATAACGGCTACCGTAAGTTGACAGCGTAATGATTTGTCTCCGGGGCACAAAAACAGCGACAACAATTTATTATTACATTCTCAGTTGCCACCATACAGCTGAGAGCGTGGTGGTCTAGTGGTACTGACACCGAGTTTTAATCCGGAGGTCGCCGGTACAAATCCCGACTTGCACCTATGAGTTTTTCACTTGAAAGATTTATGTGCCCAGTACCGCATTCTCAAAACGGTGAAGGAAAACATTGTGAGGAAACCAACGTGTCCTAGAACAAAAAATTCGAAGACATATTTCAAGGGCACGAAAGGAGCCTCTTGAGACGCACTTAAATCTTTTCACCACGAGGTTCTCTCAAACCAGTGACTCGAACGGAATAAAAGACCACACAATTCCCTACTGGTGGTAACTGGGAATTTCTGGGCTACATCGTGGCAACCCTAATATCGGTGGTCATCGCATCAATTATCTCACGGTTGCGCAACCGGGACGTTGGCCTCGTCCTTGGCCTGTAAACGCACTTTCTCTTCCGCCAAGCCATCCGACTTCTACCCCGGGCCCAACGTTCCCACCCGTGAAGATTGAAGATAATGCTACCGTTTTTAATAAACTTTAATATGCAGGCTATACGCCTTATAGCAGCTTTTCCTCTTAAACGCGTCGGTAATGTTGTCATAGTCCTATTAATGTTAGCGTGGTGAGACATTTGACTTTTTTTGTAGATGGTAGTCTAGATTAGGCCGTTAGTGACTGAGATAAGTTACATGAATTTAAATTGGTTCAAAATTTTGAGAAAGCGTATAATTAATTAATTTTTAAAAAGGATGAGAAAACAAGCTTTTATGTTAATCAGTGGTCTAGTTTTTTATCTTAGCAAATATGACAAGATACCATCTCATAGTATCAGCTTGAGTTCTTAAATTATTTGGCTTAGTTATATCTATATGATGACGTTCACGACTTAATTTTTTTATGTTACATAGTAGCGGTACGAGTCGACTGCCCATCTGGTGTTAAGTGGTAGCCTCTGCCCATAACAACCGATGCGGCTTGGGTCCTCCCCTACTAGGTAAGATAAGACCAAAGTCACATCGTATGCACCTGTAACTGTGAGACGTGAAGGGGGAATGTCTCATGTGCCTGTAATTTCACCGGCAACCACACCTTTCAAACCGGAACACAGTAACGCGAATGCGGAACTGCTTGGCGACAGAAAAGGGCATAGTGGCAGTACTTCCCCAGACGAACTTGGCGTGAGTTCTACTGTTTTTTTTTTGACGATTTACTTCAACTTGTAACTTTACTAAACATAACAGATAAACCTATTTTAACATTGTAAACTTGTAAACTTTGGACACTTCTCCAAATATGCTGAAATTATAATATATTTTATACACAACAATAGTATCGCAGTCACGCCAACATAAAGATAATTAACTGATAAACTATTTTACAGTAGTCGTATACCCGCGGCGCCGATAGCGACTGCAGCCTGTCACGTTAGTAGTTAGATACATAATGTGCGTTCGTTACTGACACAAATACATTTCGCAAGTGAGAAGCGCTCGTTGAGTTGAATAAGTGTTCGACACTCGTGCCTACTCGCGTAGTTAACTGATGCAGGAATGTGTCGGAAGTATAATGCGACCTAGCTTGTCGCTAAAGTAGGCTAGTGATGAAATAATAGCCCAGCTAGAAATGATCTCTTATGGAAACGGTTTACTTAATACCTTGTGTACGATGATCAACGAGCTTGTGAGCGCTTGTTTTATTTATTTATACTTCAGCATGAAAATAACATGTCAATGCGACGAGAGAGTTGCGAATGAATTCCTTAGATAGTAGTTGCCAGTGAAAATAAAAACTATACAGTCCAGAGATACTTGGCACTCCTATTAATAAATTAAATTATCCATGTTTGTTGGTTGATTTGCAAAGATAAATAATACATATTTACACAGGAGTGGAGTATCTATAAATATCATGAAATTACTTTCAACTCATTAATACCATTTACCGATAAAATATAAGGGTAGCACAATTTTTTCTAATCTAACTGTAAGTATGTATTTTGACATAAATTGCACTCATTCGGTTTTATCAGTAAAATTATCCGCATTTTACGTGTATTTCAAACGTTTCGATGAAATCTATTTACGATCTAGAAAAGGTGGATATAATCAGATTTCCATTTCACAAAGAAAGGAATAAAAGAGAATTTCACTGATTTCGCAAGTCGGGCAAAAAGTTGATCCAAATAGTAAACCGCAATTGGCGGTCACCCGATCTCGGGTGTCGGCTGTCGGGAAAAGTGCAGTTGCAGAGTTTTCTCCGACAGTTCCGGCTACCGAGAATGCAATGAAAATCATTTATCAATGAACACGTGCTGTACAAATGACACTCTGCTTGTGGCTTTTAGTTGGAGAATACAGATTGGCTGGTAATATTTATTAACACCCAGACACAGAACAAATATCTATACACGTCACACAAATGTTTGTCCTGAGTGGGAATCGAACCCACGACCTACAGCGTAGAAGGCAAAGTTACTACCAACTGAGCTGTGAGGCCTTTGAATAATTAGTTCCAAATCAAAATAAATGTAAATGCTCAACCGCCAGTCAGTTTATTTGGCGAAAAATTGCGACAATTTCCCCCCTGCGGTACAGTGTTAGATAAACTGTACCTATCGGGGAGTCAAAGAAAATGATTTATTTTGAAATTCAAATATATGTATAATTTTTGATCGATGCTAATTGTTCTTTCATATGAAGTTTGTGTAATTATACATTAGTCCTACTTACTTTTATTATGTGTCTGATTACATTATACAATGACTTCCAGCTTTTTGCTGCTATGTGCACGTAATACATACAGTAATGCAAATACGTCACTGCTTAGCGGCAGATATGCGCATGGTGCACAGAGTTGCCCAGACAAACTTGGCATAAGTTCTACTATCTGCAGACATTTTATCTTTCACGGAGCTAAAATTCCTAAACCAATCAATTACAGAAACTAGCAATCACATATTTATCTCCATTTCATTTCAAGGTGTAGAAATTCGAACCAGGCGTTAATTAAGGGAATGTAAATAAATAACTTTACCGCGTCAGTATTCCTGTAGCGACGGTGAAGGCCGTACATTAGGTGGCAGGCTCGGGCAATTAGGGCGATTTTCTCGGAGATCCAGGGCAATTTCGCTGAGATGCGGAAGCGTAGATTTGCAAGGTGATGCCACTGACACTGCTATTGCGTTTAACAAACTTTGCTCGGTCAAGTTAGACTCGGTCAATGGGATCGCGTAATCGCTGTTTTTATAAGTTACGTTGACTTGAACGAACTTGATCTATGATAGGTTTATACTCGTCTGGTAGACGTTTTTGGCGGGAAACCTAACGAATACAATGAACTGACGAAATACATATGGTTTTGTATCATTATTCGCGTCAGGCTATATCTTTAGTTGCTTTTATCCGGTGGGTTGACGAATTTTTACGTCAAAAACTGCATTAACTATGCCACGAAGCCCGGCTCTCGTGATATGCGTTAGCTGGGAATTCCGAATGGATGAGCCTCTGCCCATATTGGACCTCAGTTACTGTGACTGTATGCTAGGAACTGTACATATTTTAAAAAAATGTGTATTAGCGTATTAGTGTGTGTATTAGTTAGGTACTCGTACATAAAACCCGAATCCGAGTAATGACGGCCTGAAACTGCATCAGACTCAGTGCCGAAGTTCTTTCGGATGGATGTTGCATCAACACAAAAACTGGTCTTATATAATCATACGAATCAATTTAAAAATGTTGTTACATCATAGATAAATTGTCACTGTTCCTTTGTGACAACAAACAAGCTCTCCATTACAAAATTGATAAATAATTGTTACATAACAATGGATAATTGTATCGAAACGGGCGTGGGCGGCAAACACCACCCGAATTGACACAATCGCATGCTGTAAACGAAAGTTACCGGATTTCGTACACCTACCAATGTCAAGTGCGGCGAAGAAAGCGAGCCCAGCATCCTCGATCGGCGTACCGACTGAAATACCACCGTCTCGCTCACCACACGTCACAGATCACGAGTAAGAAGGAGTTAACGTTCGCTTAAAAGAGAAAGTGGGCCACGTTACGTTCCATGGTATCATTACCACGGACAGTGAACGAAAACATCAACAGTGAGGATCTGAGGGGAACGCGTATTACGTTACATTGGAATCTATGCGCTGGTGTCGTAACTTTTAAGTAGAATTTCGTTTGTTCGCATTTGTCTTTCATTGACGGTGGTAGTGAGGCGCTGAATTCGGAGAGCAACGAACTGTGGAGCGGTGAAAGTGTGCGGCGTAACCTTGAGAGCACGCTGCACTTCATCGAAACACCTAATCAATCAACACGTCACAGTCATTATGTCTGTCATACTGTAGTGTAACCTACACCTTAATCAATATTTACCTATTTATAAAATTTAGCTACTAGGAGAACTTACGTTTGAAATCTTAGTACCTAGAGGTAGGTCGGATTGAAAACACTTCAGGGTAAATATATGAGATTAAGGAACTTTATTCTCAAAAGAAATACATTTCACTCGATGATAATAAATTATAACTAAATGCAAAATCGATTTAACAAAATTGATTAAATTATTCACTAATTCAATTTTAGTGGCTAAACTACAATCCAAATAGCATACACACATAAACATATATAATTAATAAGTAAATATACATAGGTATAGGTATATAGTATTTTTTCAATCTCCTGTAAACTAATATTTTGTTTGTATTCAAAATTTTTCATGATTGGCCAACAGCAACTTACCACCAGTTAATTTTAATTGAATACGAAAGACGATGTTGTGGCGCGTGACACGAAAAGCAAAATGTGAAATTCTGCCGCGATCGAGTTTTGGGAAAGAATTTGATGTAAAAAGATCAAGCTAACAAGATTACAGATCAATTTAACCTCTTTGGCATTCAGTAACAGCCATCGACTGTAAATTGATTTCACCAATTCTTTTCTTATTTTGCGTTTTATTAGATTATCTATGTATAAAACATATATTTCTAGTTTTCAGGGTAGTATGACGTCGTATCAGTCTAAAGTGCTTTGCTCACTAGAGTAGTTGTGCAATATGTGCATACATACATACATAAACATAACATTTTTTTATTGAAATCAATGTAATAACGATATTGAGTTTACTTGAAAAGTTTTCGAGCTATTATAGATCAAATTATATTTCCTAATAGTTCCATTCTATTGTACTCAATTCAATGTTTCTCATATATTATGTACTTATCTAGAGGATTATTGACCCAATAAGTGAAAACTTCGAACAATTAATCATAAAAAGTGACATATGTTTTTCATTAGAAACGAAAGCCTGTAAAACAAATTCAATAGCTCGTTCTCAGATTAATTCATGGCACTTAGATCGTAACGTGCATCGCAAATTATGCCTTTTCTTGGAGACGCTTCAATAGAGTCGGATTATTTTCCGTTTTTTACATGTGCAAGAGAAACTAACAATCTGCTATCGAATTGTGTTTGCATTACGTTTGGTTATTCCCGACAGCAGGATTAGCTGTACATTTTGTAAACAAGTTCGCTTTCTACAGCACCGAAAGAATAGTAAGATAATCGTTCTTTCTCATTCATTATTCCACTAAAAGTATGTATAGAAGAGCTAATTAAAAGTCACAGCACTCACATCGTTAATTACAGCTGAAAGTCACTTGTTAAACTGGGCAATTTGTCTGTGATAATGCATATACAATGCGTACGTTTGATGAATCACTTGGAAAGGCTCCTACATACCTGTTTAAACAACGATAAAGTTGTATTATTTGAAACTTTTATTTAAACAATATTATATCTTTTAATTAATGTTAATTAATTTTATTTATTAATATTAATTAAAAGATGTAACTTAACTTACATTTCAAGTGGACGAACTCGCGGACTGTCTAGTATTATGAAGTATTACGAGAAAGGTAAAGTGGGCAAGCCTCTCCAGTAAAATTACTTTACGTGACTTGGCGCCTTTCTAAAGCGGCGCGCAGCCTACAGCTAGGTGCTACTCGACAAATAATACATTCATATGATAAATACTTGATGAATTCAAGTTATTTATTTTTCTTGTTTTTACATATATTTACTTTATTTATTTTTTTACTTTATTTTTCATGTATACAAAAACGTCCTTTTCCATAGTCGAAAAGCCTTATTTCACTGTTGGTTACATTTACTTACTGGGTAAAATTAACCTCACTAGTGAGGTTATCGCTGTTATTGCTTGCATATGAATAACTCTGATCTGATTTATAAGTTTTAATAACTTTATATAATTATGCTTACACGGTGAATAAAACAATCCATATATGTCCAATATTCAAATAATTTGTTTCTATATTGCTTGTTGCTTCATTTAACTCATCAGTTACTGATTTGATGCAGGTGTGGTGATCTAACAGTCCAGAGGGCTATATGGGCTTGAGGGCGTGGTTGAAGATTATTGACTTTTTCTTCAATAAATCCATTATTACAAAACTCTTTAATTAATGTCATTATCTAACTATTCTTATAATGACAAATTCTTTAACAAACTCAAAAATCATAGTAATGGATCTAATCTCAGTCTATACAATCCCATAGGACAAATTAATCGTCGAACAAAATCATTTATTGGAAGTTCTCTGCGTTATTCCTAATTTTTTCTGCTCTTCAATATATAAGTTTCTGTAAGAATTGTATTTTAGTATTATAGGTCTTTCACAGTAGTACAGTTAGATTAGTTTAGAAACGGACCACTTGATGTAATGTTATTTGTAATACTGTGACAGATGGCTAACGTTACTGTAGCAACCTCTACTCAAATACAATAATCATAGCGGTCACTGCTGTCGTTGTAATCTTTGTAAACTTTTTAAGAGCAGTAGAACTCTCGACAAGTTCGTCCAGGGATGAACTGCCATCATGCCCATTTCTGCCGCCAAGCAGTGACGCATTCGCGTTACTGCTTGGCGGTGTTCCGATTTGAAAGGTGTGGTTCCGGTCAAATTACAGGCACATGAGACATTCCACTTACACGTCTCAGAGTTACGGGCGCATACGATTCGACTTGGGTCTTGTCGTACCTAGTAGGGAAGGACCGAAGTCGCATCAGTTGTTATGGGCTGAGGTTACCACTTAACACAAGGTGGGCCGTGGGCTCGTACCGTAACTGCATTAAAAAATAATATAAAAAAAACACAACCGTTATATCCTACACCCAATATTCTAAGGAAAATCCGAAATAGGCTTTCAAAAGTAGATTGTAGTCCGTTCTCCCCAGTGCCCAGGCTGAGAATCGAACATTGGACGTCTCGCTTTATAGACAAGTTTGCTTCGGTGGCTCCGTAGTCCTCCAGTGTTCGATTCTCAAAAACCTAGATGCATTTTTGTTAATTACGTAATAATTGAACCGTTGTTCGATCGACTCACGGATGGATTACACTATAGCTTGTCACGCTTATTATACACACATGCTAATTATAACAAAAAGGTGATCGCAAAGTGACGGGTAGAACACACAGCTTGTATTAACTTGCAAATCAGTGGCAGGTAGAAACAGAAAGTTCTATAACTTGCCAGTCACGATAACTCGCTTTTTGTCGATCGTCTCGTGTGAAATCCGAACGCTTTTTACGCACACAAGATTGTCCCACTGATAAACTATTGATGCGATTTACTTATGATACACCTATTCACAATAGAGCAGTCGTGCCAGTATCGCAGTCTTCACGCTTCGTTAACCGTACACGATTTTCAATACATTAATAATTAAACAATTTTCATAATTGAAACTTAAATTTAGTTCCGAGCAAAATAATTGACTTCATAAAATTATGAAGAATCGTGACACATTTTCTATGACGAATAACGACCTGAGCTTTTAATAACAAATTGTTTATTTGGATCAACTTTCTCTGTAGGTAGACGTTGATCATTGAGAATTCCATTGGATAATACCCGCACTCTCCGCGACAGATGAGAATTTTGACAGATCAATTAAAGAGTTAAAAGTAGACGCGCAAATAATAGAATGTTGCCATCGGGCAAGGCCGGACCTCGTATGAGATTGATGATCTACAAATTAATATCGCATGGTATGATGTCCTGTCAGAGCGGCCTAATTTCCATTGTGCACACATCAAAGAGGTATTTTAATAAACTTTTCTAATAAGTAGAAGCAGTTTTAATATATTTTACGAGTAGGTACATACAAGAAGCGGAGTTCAACTGAATATTTTTAAGGAAACTGTGATTTAAAATACTTTACGTAACTACGATAGATTTTTTATAGAGTTTACAGACAAATGACACAGATTTGCATATATCTGTGCGAACCATATTTTCAATATTAATGAATGTGCGAAATCTAGTTTTCATTTTGGGTACTAACATTGCATACTCGGTTTTAGTTCATTATTTATAATGTTTCAAATGATAATTAATAACTAACATATACTCGAATATGATTTCTGAACATTTGGAACAGCCCTTTCAAATGACCTCTATGAAACTTTATGATATACAAAATAACGGTTCGTTCACGTTGATTAGAGAACATCGTTTACTCGCTCAAAGAATTTCAGATAAACAGTAACGTCATTAACACTAAATATTATTAGATAAATAAAACGGAATTATAGGCATTATGAAATCACTTAACATATGTAACTGTTAAGTATTTCAGGTTCGTAGTAAGTACGAAGTTTGCCTAGTAACCCACCTTACAAAACGAAGGTTTAATCCTCAGCCGAGAAAACATGTTCTCGGGTTTTGAATTTGTGTTGGGTATATGAGTGTCCATGCCACCTCCGTCCGATACAACGATTTCTAGTGCACGATTGTGTGTGCTTTTTGTCAATGGCTGAATTTGATTACATCTGCGCTACGAAGGGCTACGAAAATCGTAGCTGAAGTAATTGGTATTCGCTACATTTAACAATAAAATATTTTTTGTTCCTTGCGCGACTTCAATACTGAATATATAATTAAATAATTTACGAGTTCAGATAGATAACCAGATATATGTGTTTCACTTGCATTGATGCAGCCTCTTTGAAGATTTTCCTCAGACAGGCACACATTATTTATTTGACCAGCATTTTTTCTTGGTGTTTAAGTGACAGCTACCTATAGTTAGTATAAATTATTATAATATTGCCGAAGATTACAAAAACTTAAAATAGGCTAGGGCCTATTACTACGACCGGCCGTTACCACTAACTAGTGGTTTACTAGGTGAACGTGGCTGAAAAAGTCTAGGCTGACTCACTGAAGTCTTCAGAATCGTCGAACTTTATTGTTGAAAACATGTCTGTTCTCAGCGATATAAAATTATTCATAGAAAAGAAATTTAATAAAATAAAATATTTTTCATTAGTTAGTTAAAATGTCTAGTGTTCTATGATATAATTCATGTCATAACTACGTTAACTTTGAGATTATATACTCGTTATACATACCAACCGACTCTCGAACGGGGAGAGTGTATCAATAAAACATAATACGTGATGATGATTATGCAAATAAAAATTTTTACTTAATCCAAGATGCTACAGAAAATCCAAGTTTTACGAATACATGTTCTCTATTTGAGAATAATGATTAATTTCATCATGTATTATGTGCGTTTTATGCAAAGCGAGAAGAAAACCAAGACCATTATGCGCATAAATCGTGTGCTGTTGAAAATATAACGTTGCATTTAACGCTCGGCAGTTATTCTCGGATCGACAGATGATACTTTCTGTGCTTTCTAACTAGCGATCGAATGTCTGGGGTGAAATCTGCTACGCTCGCACCCACCGGCCGCGGCCGCGCACTCAACACAAACTGCGACATAATGTCGGAATGCAGTCTTATCTTTTAACTTACTGCCCAAATAATTAAAAATGTGGTTTTTGTGTGTTACAGGCTTATTAGATAATATTTCATGGAAGTTAAAATTTTTAGGTACCTGAAATTCTAGACAAATTGAAATTAAAGCTCCTCATGTGTATTAGGAAAATAGATAAATCAGGTTTTTGTCTTCTAAATCACGCAGCCAATTCATATTTACCTTTTCCCCCCTCGTGCCCTTTAACCATTAATTTCAAAATCAATTTAAATTATGTTGCAGATAGGAGCAAAAGATGATGTTATGGTAGATAAGTATGTAAAGACATTTTCACTTAAAAATTATTTGCTTATTGGTTTCTATGTTCTTTCTCATAATAATATTAAATAGTGAATAAAAACATAAAAAATGGTAAAACCAACATCTCTGTACTCGATAGTAATAGATTGTTTCGAGAGTATTTACAGTATATGTTCTCAAGTATGTATTGTACAGACTAATCGTTCTACGTAACTGGTAACTAGTATACCCATAATCCATTCTTAGCTTTATACCGTAGCAAATTATACAAGGGAGACTAAAACCCTATTCATTAACGGAGTACATTCTCAAAATTAAATAATTTGCTTATTTTCTTTAGAATATTATTTGAATCGGAAGTTTATTCATGTGATCGGAATATTTTATGGTAATTAATGGCATTTCAACTTATATGCGTAATAATATCAATGGCAATTTATTCCAACGGTGAAAAAACAAAAAAAAACTAAGTTTTCTTTTTATAATAATTAACGAAAAGCAAATGTAAACGTTTAACCTGTTAACAAACAATGCGACCTTGCCATAATAAGGTGAAGGCCGCAGCACGCGCGGTTTCCTCTCGACGCAACGGGAGCATGCAGTGCGGTGCAGTTCCGTCCGGCGCGGTGCGGCGCGGCGCTGCACTCGGTCAGTGGGTCAGCCCCACTTGTTACCGAGGGGGGACAGGGACATGGGGGGGACAGCGTCAGTGCCAGCACCAGACTCACCAGTGCCAGTTGTGCGCCCCGGGTGTTGTGATGGCACAGTAGCGAGAGCGAAGCCCGCGCAGGGCCTAACTAGTGATCTGCTGAACGTGTCTCCTTGGTTGCAGGGCTCGCTGACGGACTGTGATCATGAAGAGGATAAGGTTACTGGCGACCGTGGTGGTGCTCCTGTTACAGGTTGGTTCACTAATATTTTTTTACTTAAAATAATAATAATAGTCATAATGTTATAGTGGCATCAACATAACAGATACAAAATAAGATTAAGAAACTACCACTGATTTTTTTTTATTACGTCTTATGATAATATCAAAATAGTTTATCATATTTCTGTCAGATTCACAATATTTTTATTCCATTTCTGTTTAATGCTTAAATTCATAAAAAATATTGTCACAATGATTCCACAAAAATGCTTCATGTATTAGTTAGACGAATAGTCCAATGTGTTCTGCACAAATAACTAATTAACGATAAAACATTAAACATATTGTCAACATTCAGATCGTAAAAGTGATAAACACCATTCATTTCTTTTCCGCCTTAGCAGCTTTTCCATAGAGAAGAGGATTTTCTATACGGTCAACTTATACCGTTGGATGAGCGTTCAGATGATAATATGGTTATAACAGAACAGATAACAGTTTGGTTGGTGTAGCAGTTTCGTTTCTAGGAAGCACTTGCTGCCGCAAGACTTCAATAAATTTTAAATTACATGAAAAATAAGTCCAGTTTTAGACACCTAGTTTATATTTCATTAGACTCTAAATGGAATGGTACCTTACATTACGCGCAACAAGTGATGTGATTTTTTTAATTTTATTGTTGCCATCTAGTAGCAAATATCTTAACAACCTCATCAGTCAATCAGTTCAAATGTGCAATCATAAACTGAAGTCATATTGACGGTGCATTGTTCATTCCCAATGTTCTTAGTCTGAGATGGAATTTGATCAATGACTGCCGATGCATATCTAAAATCGAATTATAAAGACAAATGGAACACCGGTCAGCTCATTATGCGAAACTTTACAATAGCAACGGTGTTTTGCGTGTAGATTTCTATAAGCATAGTTCAACCTATCTTAACAAAATGTGTCTTGTTCTTGTCTATAATAATCACCCCTGTCTTTCTAATTAATGACATTTGAAAGCCAACGATTTACCAGAGTGTTTGTGTTTGGTTACACGCAGAAGCTAGAAGCAGAAGATTTCAACTTGTTAATCACGAATTAATCGGAGTGCCTTTTACGGGCGATTCAGCGAATGGTTTGGGATAGTTCTTTATGACATTTTCGCACAAGAGGGATTGTAACAGAATATCTTATAGTTTTTTTTACATTAAATCGAGCAGACGAGAATTAGCTTTCAATGTTTATCAGATCTAAGAATAGTAGAGACATTCCGTAATATTTTTTGTTAACATTACTGATGTTTGATGGCGCGTACAGGCGTACATACGATCTCTAGAGCCGTGTGACGGAGCGTGGTACGGCCGCGTACGCGGGTGCCGTGCGCGTGCGCTCCTCTCCTACATTATTCAGCTTTTTCCGCTCGCGATCTCGGCAACTAGGCTAATGATTCCGTTAGCACATACACAAAACACCGGACCATTGGAAACTAACTGCATATGCTGATAGAGAAATCAATGTTTCAACTTGTTAATCACGAATTAATCGGAGTGCCTTTTACGGGATGCGATTCAGCGAATGGTTTGGGATAGTTCTTTGACATTTTTGTTGGTATGATGAAGTGTCTGAATAGATAGATAGATAAACTCTTTATTGCACACCAAAAAAGCAACAATAATTGACAGATATTATAACTATTACAATGAATATGTTATTGCGTACCTTGGTTAGCTATATAGGAAGCTATTAAGGAATATAATAATCGACACGTGTGTGAAGTAAAATATACTCTTAAACAGCATTAGTCCCTACCTCTATCTCACCTAAATTGAAATAAACAAATGGTTGCGTTAGTTATATCACCTGATGTTAAGCAATGCAGCCTGTGGAAGCGCCATGAAACACCTGTATTCGAAACTGACTCTCTAGTAGGACCACCAGAACACAGAAGGTGCTGGGCGTCAGATTTTAAACTTAATGTAACTAACCAGCCGGGCATTTGCCACACAACCACCGCTTTAGTTTCCTCACGATGTTTGCCTTCACCAGACCTCCAGCTGTAGGATTCGAACCCACGACCTGCAGATCGTAAGCCCACATCAATATCAAATGAGACGCCATCCAACAATTTAATTTATAGTATTATGCAAAGTACATAAAATTGTATTACACGGGTTTACTAATGACAGTCGTTTACCGGTTAAGATACCTTTTTCTACGATTTAACACTTTCACTGACCGTCTGATTAGGCAGGTTTGTTTAGGTGACGTAATAGTTACGAAATAATGTCGTTTACAGAGATCACGATTGTATGAAAGAGCTTTGGTTACAAGTTGCAGTTATGAAAGTGCAACAAATAGTAAGCAAAGACATCGAGTTCCGGTCGGGAAGGAGATGAGATTTATGGAGAAGAGAACTGATAGTATTTTAAAGTAAATGAATTAAATAACTTAGTAGCAGTGGAACTAATGCAAAGTTCGTCCGGGGACGTACTGCCACCATACTCGCTTATGCCGCCAAGCAGTGATGCGTTCGCGTTACTGTGTTTTGGTTTGAAAGATGTGGTTGCCGATAAAATTGCAGGCACATGAGACACTTCACCTCACCTTCCGTCTCAGACTCACGGGCGCATACGAAGTAACTTGGGTCTTGACCTATCTAAGTAGAAGAGGACCGAAGTCGTATTGCTTGTTATGGGTAGAGGTTACCACTCAACACCAGGTGGGCTAACGCTCGTTCCGTTACTTTGTCTCATAAAAAAGAAATAGTATAAAGTACCAGGGCTAGCGAGCTTCACTCATAGTACCGTCCGTGGTTGATTAGCTACTGGTACCTTAATATTACATATATATACAAAATGACGTAACGAAAAAGTAAACGCGTGAAAGGTCTCTCTTAGTTTGAATTTATACCAAGCACGTTTGGAATATTCGTTTTTTAACGTAAATATTTACTTTATTTTATTTATTTGACAAGCCTCAAATTTTTTTCATAGTAACCGTGCCTTCTGCGCTGTAGGTCTATTCTCACCCAGGACAAACATTTGTGTGATGACCATAGATGTTTGTTCTGCGTCTGGGTGTTAATATGTATTATGTCTGTATTTACCAAAAAGTATACAAGTATTATATCAGTTGTCTTGTTCCCATGATACATGTTATGCTTAGGTTATGCTATATATATGCTATGCATTACAAAAATAGTTTAGAATTATAGATTTCTAGTAAAAGACATCAACGCGCTCCTTCCACTTTTCACTTCTATTAATTTATGCCTTTGGAGTTCTCCGGATGAAAAACTCACCCAAGGATCATTAGTTTTTAACGATATTTCACGTGTTATGATATTATCAAGTGGAAAATTAATCCTGTGTATTTCTGTTTCTCAAAATCTATATCTAATTATTTTTCATGTATATTTTTATCTAGTAATAATGGATTTATAAAGGTAGGTCTTGCTGAAAAGTACATGAGATTTCTTAATGCCTAATAACCTAATGCT
The DNA here is from genome assembly GCA_947359385.1 of Chesias legatella. Lineage (NCBI taxonomy): Eukaryota > Metazoa > Arthropoda > Insecta > Lepidoptera > Geometridae > Chesias > Chesias legatella. The sequence continues at coordinate 6,337,817 of OX375772.1, forward strand.
CAAGATACATATTAGATCAATGGGTGACATTATAAAATATGCACCAGTGTTAATAATTGTCCGATAAAAATATTTTATTTTATATTTTTGTTGCTGACTGACTAAAAATAACCAATTAGAATGTATTTTTTATATGTCATTGCAAGACAAATTTTGGATTATGGAAATAATTACTCCAACTTGCGGAACACCTTGTTCTTACTGCAGTTGATGAATCAAAACTTGCAATGAAGTATTTACATAACAAAGGCTGAACAGGCTAGTCTTATTGAACTTTCTTGCAAAGTGACAATGCAGTCTCGCTAATTCATGTTAGAAAGCAATGGCTCAAAGAAAGTGTTAAATGTTCGATCACTTTCGTTCGCCGGATATGATCACAACGCGTTGTCCATTATTTGGGAAAATTGATCTGTTACGCTTAAGGTGGGTGCTTAATCGTCGTTTACGGTCATTCATTCGCCTCACGAACATAATTTGTCTATTTGTCATGCTTGCCTTTGACTGACATTTCGATCTTGATAGAACAAATATATTTCTCAGTTAAGTTTTGCGCAAGCTACAATCTGAGTAAGCTGTGGTCTGATAAACTTCAATTTGTTAACCTAACAATTAAAAATAAAATTGATTTCTCGCGTCAAAACATAGAAATTATTTAGAAATAAATCTAGATTGCTGTGAAAGTGAGTTTTCCTTTGTATTTGTTACCTTCTCAGTGCGATAGAACCGATTTTATTTAAAAGAATGTTAATGAATATAGATAAAATATAGATATATATATATATATATATAATATAGATAGATATATAATACTTTACGCGGATGAAAAAGTATTAAGCCTAATTTAACAAGCTAAGCAATTAATTTAAGAAATATTTAGCGGTAATTTGTAATCTTCATTAGAATAAAAAGTAATAAACATCGCATCGGTGAATGTTATGCAAACATAAGAAACTGATAAACAACCTCGACCTTGTTAGGATTCATAAAAATGCAGAAGCCAAATAAAATTCCGGTTTAGTAAAACTCTACGTTTATTTAATAACTTTCATTTAATTATGAATTTTTTGTCAACACGATTGAAGAGTTCCCTTACCCAAGTCATAAGTTTTTTTTTATAGAATGGACGAATCGCGCCAATATAAATGGGTCTCGTTACGGGAAGAGGTAACATCATGTGGGCTATCTGTACCAGTTCCGAAAAATAATTTGCATAAAAAAGTTATCTCAGTTAGTCTCGAGGTAATCAAATCTAAGACCCTCAACACAATACGAAGACCTTATCGTGGAACTAAAACAAAGTCACAAATCCCTCTTAGAAGTAGCTATTTCCAAATTTTTGGACATGATCAAGACAAAAAGTTCCATTAATTATAATTTGTAATTAGTAAACTTATGTTACAAAGTTAATATATGCCTAAATAGGCACAGGTACTTTTTCAAGTCATATTACCACAAAATTGGAAAATAACGTAACATGCGATGATTGTGCACGTAAAATTGGGGAGTAAGCGGATGCGGCTAAGCCGGATACTTTCACCTGCCGGCGGGCGAAGTCGCCGGACGCACCTGTCGCCTCGCGCTTGTACTGACGCGCGTGCGACCAAATAATTTCTCACAATCAAACCTGCCGATCTCACGTACGCAGATGACTGTGAAAAGCATCCTTGATCTAATCTCATCACAATAAAAAAATAAAATTAGTGGACATTTCACTCAGCGCCATCTGGCCCCAAAGTAAGCTAAGCATAGCTTGTATCATGGGAACCAGACAACTGATATAATATATACTTATATACTTTTTTGTAAATACATACATATAATACGTATCAACACCCAGACACAGAACAAACATCTATGTTCATCACACAAATGTTTGTCCAGGGGGGAATTGAACCCACGACTTAGTTTCGAAGCCAGGGATTACTACCAACTGAGCTGTGAGGCCAGTCAATTATATCAGGTAATAAAATAATATCGGGTATAGGGAACACTCGCATTTTCTACACAATCATCCACTACCCTCTATTCGTGGTTATGCTAGATAGCCTTAGACATTTCGTTGAAAATGTGTGGCAGCGGTATGTGCATGGTTAAAATCTTATTTTAAAAGCATCGATCCCGGTATTAAAGCCACGGACTGAAGCTAGTTTGTTATAAAAGGCGCGCGTTACTAAATCCACAAACATATAATGATGTAGAGCCATGTGAACTGCCAAAGAAAACTACACTTGTCAATGTTGCGCATGTTTATAGGTCCGGTGTTTTCTTCCGCAACTGACAATCTCGATCAGTGGGTAATTTCTAACCGGTTTAGAAAACGCGAGCGGTACGCACTGGTTCCACCGGGTGTAGGGTGTGCGGCTATTCTTATATACAACGCCGGGCACCTAACACACCTGTGTCGCCCGCTCTCGCCCCATATACTACGCGCGCACTCCAAATACAGATACATCCAGTTCTGCCGACGGAATTCTCACTCAATTAAGATTTAGCAGGGCGAGATAAAATAGATTTCTATACTTTCAGTTTTGGCTCAGATGGAATGTGACACGTCAAATTTGTACGAAACTATCTAGATAATTTATATGATAGTTACAATTAGTGCTGTTGAATTAATAGACTGCCCAGAGTGCCCCGTGGCTAAGGCACCATTTTCAAATTATTCATCATTTCAAATTTGCAAAATAAATAATGTTCGAGAACTTGTGATTCATTTGCTTACATACAACATAAAACAAAAGAGGCTTCGTGAAAGCATTTGTGGAACTCATCTAAACTGTATGATTGCGCTGATTAATATTATAATTGGTCGCGCGAGGCATCCATCAGTGTAGAAAGTCGGTATTCGCGAGATGGCGAGCGAACGAGTCTTCTCGCGTGGCGCGGCGTATCTAGACTGAAACATTACGCGGAACACGAGATGTGGAAAATATTTTACAAATATTATTTAAAACTTATGATTTACCTCTAAGTTTCGAGTATATAACACGTTACCTGCTGGCAATATTATAGCAGATCATTTTCTTCTTCCAGGAAGCAACAGGCGAACCCCCCGTGGACTCAGCATCGTTACCATTAGAGCACCGCGCGGGCGGCGGCTATGGGCCCCCGCTCTCGCCGGCTCACACCGATGACCCCTGGCCCCTCGCCACACCTGACAGCCCCAAGATTAAACATCTACAAGTGCAATGCGAGAAAACACACATGCGGGTCAACATAGAGTTCGACCGCCCATTCTACGGCATGATATTCTCCAAAGGGTTCTACAGCGACCCTCACTGCATGCATCTCAAACCTGGAACTGGTCACCTCAGTGCCACCTTCGAAATCTTCCTCAACTCTTGTGGCATGTCTAGCTCTGCGAACCACAACGTCGCCACATACGGCAGCCCCACGCCCAGCGGATCCTTCGTCGAGAACACGATCATCGTCCAGTACGACCCCTACGTCCAGGAAGTATGGGATCAGGCGAGAAAGTTGAGATGCACGTGGTACGACTTCTACGAGAAAGCAGTCACATTCAGACCTTTCCAAGTGGATATGTTGCACGCGGTCACGGCCAACTTTCTCGGCGACAACTTGCAGTGCTGGATGCAGATCCAGGTCGGCAAGGGACCCTGGGCTTCCGAAGTGTCGGGCATAGTCAAAATCGGTCAGACAATGACAATGGTGCTCGCGATCAAAGACGATGAAAACAAATTCGACATGTTGGTCAGGAACTGCGTGGCTCACGACGGCAAGCGAGCGCCGATACAACTCGTCGACCAGTATGGATGTGTAGTCAGACCCAAAATTATGAGCAAATTCCAGAAAATTAAAAATTTCGGGCCCTCCGCATCGGTAGTGTCGTTCGCATACTTCCAAGCGTTCAAGTTCCCAGACTCGATGAATGTCCACTTCCAGTGTGTAATTCAAGTGTGCAGATACAACTGTCCGGAACCCAAGTGCGGAGGTCTCGGCGCCGATTATGGAGTGCCACTTCTGGGCGGCAACTCGCTCGGAGGCGGAGATTACGGGCTACCCAACTCGCCGCACGAATACGGACCGCCACCTCAGGCACCACACGGTGAATACGGAGTACCCCCGGCGTTCCCCGACCCTCGACACCCAGCAGACGCAACGGGATCCTTCTCGGAAAAGCGCGACGATGCGGTACCTCCACCACAGGCGCAAGTATCGTCCACGCCGAACGCGCCGAGCCCCTCCTCGCCCGCGCCGGCTCACGAGGACGACGAAGTCAACCTACCTCCCCCGCCGCCGCCGGGCAGACGCGGCGTTTACAACACGGTCAAGCGGAAAGACGACGGACACACGAACCTCGTCACGTTGGGCGGGCGACCGCGTTCCGTCGAAGGGCTGCCTGAGAGCCTGGCAGGCGCGCGGAGACGGCGTGACACATCGCGGATCTACAAGCGCGATGCGCAGGAGATGACCGACGTCAACACGAGCCGCACCATTCAGGTGGTGGCGCCGGGAGACGTCAACTTCGCACTGAACAACGCCGCCGGCAACGAGACGGTAGTGATCCAGTCGCCGGCGAGCGATCCCGAGACCATCTGCATGTCGGTGCCCTCGTTCGTGGCGGGGCTGGTGATGCTGCTGCTGGTGCTGGTGGTCGCGTCCCTCGTGGCCGCCTTCCTGTTCGTGCGCGTCCGCGCGCTCGACCGCAAGGGCGCGCACGCGGCCGCTTACTACGAGACGGACTACGTAAAGCACACGAACTAGGGATCGCGGCGCGAGTGTGACGCGAGGACGTTGCGTAGACTTATCTCGGATCCAAAGAGCGTGCGCGCTTCGGCCCCGGCCGGACGGCGCCGCCGCCGCACCGGCGCGTCGGCTGTCGCGGTCGCGATCGAAGCTCGATAGTGAAAACGGCTATTTATTTAGGTAGTGAGCGTGTGTATGTGAATGTTCGACTGTTTTGTAAATTATTTTATTCGTGTGAGAAGCACCCTGCGCCTTTTAGTCGATACGTCTGTTGTAATTTTGTAAAGAGTCGTAAGTAAGAAAATAGTCCTAAGTTATGTACCAATTAAATGTGTCGTGTGAGGAACGTTTACACATAGTTTTATTCACATAATCCAAAAAAAAACGAAGATAGATTTGCAAATTGAGGCTGAAGGTCAAAATCGATCTCAGAAACTGAAATATCTAAGTGTGGTATCGTTTAAAAAGGCACTTAAACATTCAAAATTGAATTAAATGTCTGTGCTTCTGACTTTAATACTATCTCGAAGTTATAATTAACCTACAGATCCCGTTTTGATTTTAAAATGTTTGAAGTTACGGGACCTCAAATTTGAAACTAGAGTAGGGTATCACTGAAAGGTGAATGTGTTTATTTTCAAAGCGTCGCAGCCTAATAAAAGATCCTGAGGTCCAACAGGAAATTTTGGAATTGGAGAGTTTTTTTAGTAGATAGATCGATCTTGTGGTTGAAACTGTAAAGTATTAGGTATATTACTACTGCTAATCTTGTCACTGGCTCTCTCGAACCAATGTGGTGAGAGGATTAAAGTGCGTCTCAAAGAGGATCCTTTCGTACGATTGACACATATCTTCGAACTTTTTGGTTCTAGGACAAACCGGTTTCCTCACGATGTTTTCCATCACCGTTTTGAGAACATAGTGTAAACTCACGTAAATCTTACTGAGTTTACGTAGCCTACGCGGGCAAAGCCAAGCTGGCGAGACTAGTGTACAACAAAAAGTGAACATTTGTAAATCGGTCACGAACATGTGATTATATAGATCAGGTTGGAACGATTAAGTACGATGATATGAGATGGGTAAGTTCAAAACATCATTCAGAAAAACCGCTTAAGGAGGCAAATGTGTGAGAAAGTCTCTAGTATTGTGTTTGATGCAAAGAAAGTGCAATAATAGAGATCTCACGTGTCACTTGAAAATTAGTTCGAGCCGCCATCTTTTAAATTAAATGCAACGCAATATACAAATCGTATAATCCAGTAACTAAAACTTATTCGAGTTAAACAAGTAATGAGATAAACTAAGCGAAGGCTCTCTCCAAAAAAAGCATAAGGAGTAACGAAAAGTTTTTAAGCAAATTTAGAAACATCATCAAATATCAGGTAAATATTTTTTGTCAATTTTCTACAAATTACAGGGTGCGTAAAAAAGTAATAAATCACCTCCAGGGAAGAGTTTTCTTCCTATAATTGGTTGCACGTTGCCGGTCCCTGGGCGAAGGGATTAAATTCATAAGGGATGGTAACTCTTCTCTGTTTGGACTTTTGTACAGCACTCTCAACCTCTTGTCCCGTTTGGCAGCGATGATTTCGATTAAATCCTAAAAATAAGGAGTATTTCAAGGGAATCCTTTAAGACATCAGAAAATGTTGTGAAATTTATTTAGGCCCCTAAGAACCGCATGAAAGTGTATACTGCCGATGCAATTTAAAATCCCAAACAAATTTTTTTACAAATGTGATCAATATGCAATTTTTATGGAATTCTTGTAAGTATTCTATGGAGCGGAGAGAGAGAGATTACATCATATAATTTGCTGTGTATCGGCAATTCGTTTACACTATCATGGGAATGTAAACGCGTCGGTGAGGGAGCTCATCTCTAACTAACCGCTCAGATCTCAAACTTGCTTCCAGTAAATCACTCCTTGATAATCCGACAGCAAGCCTTGATATTAAGCACTTAACTTTGTTAACCAACGAAAAAACAAGCCCAAAAGGAAATAAAAATAAAATTTAAGTATCCAATGTACTTATTTAAGAAAAGCCCACCTTGAGCACTCATCAACAAAAAGTAATAATCAGCTTGTTCTGCACCAGAACAATAATATTGTAATAAAATTACACACCTGATCAAAAATAAGAGAAGGGATTTCTTCAGACTGACTGATTTCCGAATTGTTCTTCAGGCGATATGTTTGGTTATTATTTTTTAAGTTAAGATTTGTCGACGCAAAACTTCTAGAGAACTGACGTCCGTTTGGTTGCTTTACTCGACTTGTATTGAGTGAGGTATCTTTTATTTCTTCACAAGGCTGTTTTTCATTTCTCTGATCTCTTGGAGGGCGGGTGAGATATAATTCTTTATTCGGCCTCTCTCTTCCGCGTGGCTTTCGCAGAGAAACGGTTATCGACGAATTTTGTCCATTGTCTATCCCCTTTTCTGGATTAGCTCGACGTTTTTTAGATGAAAATTCTGTGTTCTGATGATTTACCGAGCAAGATATTTTTGAGGAATACAAAGACTTTAATTCACAGTTTGACCGTTTATCCAAACTCAAATGTTGCACACCAGACCGTATTAGGGTGTGGGGGTATGTGGCGACGTTATTTCGATTGCGTTCATGACGATTAAGCTGTACACCATTTAAATATAATGGTTTAGCAGCTAAACTTTTCTCTGAACTTCGGAATTTTGGAGAGGCATTTATTGTAATTTCGGTTTGTGTGTATTTACATCGGGTGTTAGTTCTACGACGAGGTACAAGAGACACCAACTGAAAAAATGATGTAGATGTTGCATGGAAATATTTAATAGGTACATATGTTAACACGGGGATATAGGGATATTAGGAATGGCTTGCGTGCCGAATGGTTCACTTAATGAAGGAGTATTTACCACAACAGAAGCGAATATATAAGTGGCAACGAAATACAACAGTCACCTATACAATAAACATTTTCTGATTCTGATTCTTATCTTTAATACATTTTTTAGAACTAAAATTAAACAGGTATAAACAGCCAATGTTCTTAGAGTCTTTAATCATAAATATGTAGTTGGATTTGGGATTCGCATTTAAATCATCAGACAGAATAATAATAATAATAAGTCTTTACTGGAAAAACACAGGTACATACACATACATACACGTAGTGAAGATTGCTGTGTATCCAAAGGTCTTATCGTATGTTGCGATTTCTTCCAAACTACCTGATTCTAAAACTATACATAAACTAAATCTAAAATATTAGTAACTTAAAACTAATTAATGCAAGAACTATGCTCTCGAGCACGGAGGTAGACAATTGGAGGTATACACTGGCCCCAGAACTAGTATTAACTGTAACTCAGGTGGCATAGTGTCTAGCCCCAACGTCCAGAATAGAACACGTGCTACTCACACAACTGTCTCGCTGGGTGTGTATCACAGGTGTAGCGGTGTGTGTCCTTGTCACAGGGTTTGCGGGCGCGGCGGCGCAGGCGGCGTGAGACAGCAAGCTGTACGTGCGACACAGTCGAGGCACGCGCCAGTTGGCACGCACTGGAGGCTTGTTACGTGACAGAGTTCGTCGAACATTTCTTTTTCTAGTTTTATTCTGAAATAAATTTTTCTTTAAGTATAGTTACCATCTAGTTAATTTAGTGACATTAAAAGTTATGTGCGTAATTTCATCTAAAGTTAAAAAGATCGCGAGGAAACCGAAAGTTCTTTTGAACATGGCGGTTTGTTAGAATAGGCGGAATGGTAAGTGTTACATGGCTATAATATTTCGTTCCAACGAAAAATTGTGATATCTACCAATCCCGACTGAACTCTCGTGGAGAAGCAGGGCCCATCCCATGTCGCTTATCGATAGAGAAGGCCTGAGACCATTTTTTTGTAAATGCTTACATGTAATACATATTAACACCCAGACACAGAACAAACATTTATATTCGTCACACAAATGTTTGTCCTGGGTAGGAATCAAACCCACGACCTACAGAAGGAGTTACTACCAACTGAGCTGTGTGACCTGTCAAAGTGAGGTTTACTGTGTAAATAGCAAATCACCAACATTTCTTGACGTCTATAGATGTTTTTTCTTCGTTACGATTGCTTCGTTGAACGGCAAACGATGGAGTAGTTAGATCTCGCTGACGTCATCGAGTATACCTGAGATGTTAAGTCGGGAAGTGTTGGAGGCGACGACGTATGATGATGACGCGACGGCAGAAGGCGCAGTGCTGGCGGCCTGCGAAACCGCACTCTCGATGCTGTTTGCTGCGTTGAACAGCAAACGACAGAGTTGGCAGACGTTTGCTGAAGACGCTGTTGGGAAATACAATTTTAAGTTTTAGATTTTGGATGGCTAATTAGTAGTGAATTGATAACTAAGGATTATTATGTTAGCCGTAGTTGGTGTTTTTGGTGTGGATGCTTTATGTTACGTACAAATACCTACTTATTTTAAAATATTGGGATAGTAACAGCAACAAAAACCCGCTGCTCCACCGATCTGTGTGCATTAACGGGCAAATTTATCTTCACTGTAGTCCACGCTATTGTATGGCTGTAGCTCGTAAAATTCAAGAACTTGATCGAGGTGAGATCATATGGCCACAGCTGGTATCAGGCAACTGAAATCATAGGCGGCGCTCGATTTCCGTTCTGCGTATCAACGTGCAACTTTATCATGTGGCACACATTGTGCGCTGTTGTATCGACGTGGTGGAATAGTGTGGATGTCAGAGCTGTTGCCCGTACATCGGAGGCAGGACCTGGGTCGAGATGGGAGCAGCCGGGCGCCGCGGGCGGCAGTTCACTGAAGTCTCCGCTGGCCGTCGCACCGTTTGTATCGACGTGCAACTTTATTTTATTGCGGACTAGATGCGGCTTTATATCTTCAAACCAGACATCACATAGCTGAAAGATAAATATAATTATCCACAAAACAATTAAAATTCACCATCGCGGCAGGAAATATATAAGGGTAGGCAACTCACACCAACTAAGGCGTTCTCCAAATCATAGCGTATACTTTTGGGTATTTTGTTCTTGCTTCTGCTACTTTGGTCCTGTTTCTGGTTGGCACAGAGTACTGAGTCTCCCGATGCCTTGATCATAGTTGTGCGGGGCTTCGAGCCAGGCTCACCAATATTTTGTGATTTTTTCGACCGTGACTGAGACATCGTTAAGCTCTAAAAGACCACATTGAAACAATGAACAAAATCCGAAATAGTTTAACCAAGAACCTGCCTCACTTCCTACAAAAATAAGTTAAAAAATTAATAACCAAATGAACGATTTCAACGGTCAAATGATATGTCAAATGTGAGAGCTTTTTTTCTACATAAGAACCTTTTTCATCGAATTTAAACTGAAGTAAAAAAAACTGGGCCGTTCCCTCTTATCGAAATTAAGCATGTAGTAGAGGCGTGCCGCAGAATCTCATTATATCCATGATAATTTTAAGGAGGTTTAATACCTATGTAAACTTAGTTAAATAATTGAAAAAATAACCACGCCACATCCACTTCTTGTTTCTTTATCCCACGCCTTCACACTTTTCACCATCTCATTCGGGATTGTAGAGTGGACAGTCCAGAGGAACAGAAAGAGTAGGTAATTGGCGGTGTGTGTGAAGTTAGTAGTAGATAGCATAGCTTCCTGCTAGATCGCTTAAGCTTTTGGTCACACATAGCTCCAAGACTCGGTTAGTGGGTCACTTACAGCTACTAAAACATTAAGAGCGATTAATTTATTTTAATTAATTTTAAACAAAAATATCTTTATTAAAAATCGCTGCAAAGGCAGTGTTCGCGCCAATCGCACTCGTTGCATGTCAATGTCATCGCTTCGACACGTCAATATTTTATTATTGACGTTTATGTTGAAAAAAAAATGGCCTCTCTATATACAATGGCCTAGCTTGACAGCCACCTCGAGGGCACTGTGGCCGGCACCTACGCGATGGCTGTGCTCATTTCTCGTTTCCAGAGCGCGAAGACGGTCATCATCTTTAAGCTTCTGCTATTTATTTTTATTCAATGACAGTTGTCTCAAATATCAATGCAAAGCCCTAAAATTGTAAATTACAGAACAAAATTAAAACACAAATGCCGTAGTTTAAACAAAATACCACTTTGTTCCGCTGCCTGTACTAAATAAAATGTACTACGCAATTTCGGCAAATGACTGGAAAACATGGCATATTTAATCAGGATTCCAACACGATTAACACTTCATACATTTTCCTTAAATGTCATTACTTAGTAATAGCAGAACTTAAGCAAAGTTCGTCCGGGGAAATACTGCCACCATACCCGTTTCTGCCGCCGCATTCGCAATGTGTTCCGATTTCAAAGGTGTGGTTGCCGGTGAAATTACAGGCACTTGAAACATTCCACCTTTACGTCTCAAGTCACGGGCGCAACACAGTACGACTTGGGTTTTCCCATTCCTACTAAGTAGGGGAAGATCCAAAACGTTTTGTTTTGACCGGTTTATATAGCTATTATTATGTATAGTAATTAGTACGTTCTTGTGCTACCACGCCAAGATGTAAGACATAGTGACACTTTTCGTATATGCTTTTCAGGCCCATGATTCCTAGATTCTAGATATTGCAGACACATCTACTAAATAAATACATTAAACATACGAAATAATGTAATATAGAATAAATAAATGGTAAGACAGTGAAAACGTAGCGTGCAGGAGATTTCAAAATTAAAAGTTATTTAACAAAACATATTCTGATTTTATTTCATCCGCATAATGATTTATCTTTTCACAATTATTTAATTAAAACATAATAATTTATTACAAAACGTACTAATTTTTGTACTCAAGTGCAGTATTGCCTAATTAATAACTAACTGAAAAGAGACCACAAGACAACGTACATAATTCATACAGCATCATAAAATAAAGGCAGGTTACAGAACATTTTCACTATTCAGAAATATAGCATGCACCACTAACATATTATATTGATAGGTACATAAATAAAACTGTTACACTATAATATTGACTTGTGGTCAGTCTTCTCATTTATAATATTAGTTTTAGAAATCGTGAAAGTGTAAGTTATTGTCACTTTCTTTTGCATCGTTCTAGATCATTTTGTAAATATGGGCAAAATTTCGTGTCAACATATTACAGTAACTCATTTAGGTACAAGTTATGGCGTGCATTACAGTTATTTATCAGTAAATAGTTTGATAAAATCAGTACCATAATTAATTATTGTTTCATTTTATTATTTATATAACATTATATTATTTTTGTCTATGGTAAAGACGGTTGTAATGGAAATGGGCGGCTGAAACTCAAACGTTGGAGTCGCAAGTTTGATTTCAAATTAGCGGAACGTTCCGTACAAAATATTAGGGTGGATTCTGTTAGCATGAAATTTAAACTGATGGTGGCTCTCCAGAATAACTGCTGTCTCTTTTAGTCTCTATAATATAGAAAGAGACTGATGTATTAATTAAGAATGAAGTCAATGGCTTGGCACTAGTTCGTTTTATTTACGTCTGTATTGGACGCCATTTCTCGAGACAGTTTCGTGAATTAAAATAGCAATAGACTGAAACAATAGCCACTGCCTATATTAATATAAATAATAAAATATACACAATAATTAAAAATATTATTAAATAAGAAGGTACATTTGTTCCAGTAATACGAATAATTAGAACTCGTTTATGACTGATGCGAATTATTATTTTCTAGTACTATTCATGTATCAGACTTTATGCAATGGTTCACTTACATTCGCTAATTGCACTTATGATAAAATGAAATGCCACATTCCATGTCTACTTTGGCACTCACCAACATTCACAGCTAAATGATCTAAAACAGCTCGCGGACAATAATATGAAAAGATAATTTACGTACATCACAGATCAGAATTTGTCTAGCATTAACACTTCTATTCCGGAGCAATATCACTTCATGTCATTATCAATAAGTAGATTATTCATAATTTTAGGGCAGACTGTTTACATACAAATATTATTTATATTACAACTTTTAAACCATTACACACTTAAATAAAAGGCTAAGTCACAATTTATACACGAGTAAATTCAGGCGAATATACAGTGAAGGGCCAATTTTAGTCACCTTGCAATAAAATTTTCAGTAGCCACCTAAAGAATGAAGTTATCTGGCTTGATCTTTCCAACAATTGAATGACTTTTATAAATTAAAAAATTATCTTACGAAAACGAGTTATCTTATGAAATTATCTGAGATTATTTTAACCCGAGCAATGTTAACAAGCAAGATAGAGAGAGCGTAGGGGCACTGTGGTACAGACCCCGAGCTTCAACCAGGAGGTCGCTGGTTCGAATACTGCCGTGCGCCAATGAGATTTTTCACATTAGAAATTTATCTAAAAATCGAAAACATGTGTCAAGTGCAAGAAAGGAGCCAGGATTAACTGAATCCTTTCACTACCGGTCTCGAGAAGATAGTGGCACGATAAGTAGTAAGAGAAGATCAAGAAAGACTATAAGAATTTCAGTCATGATATTTTGAAGGTGCTCATGCTATAATTTATTCATGTTTGTTTTTGTTGATTAAGTTACAAATAAAATATTCTCCTTCTTTAGTTTTCAATCATACAAAATAACTGCTCTGATTTAGTTAAAAAAAAATATGAAATTATGTAGTCGAATTATTCATTGCTATATTCGCCCTGATTACCTATGCACAGAATTGGTCACTCTGTGCGCAGATACGCGCAGTGCGGGCGGGGCGGTTTTGCTGTTCGATGACAAAAACCATAAATTCTCTTAGTACGTCAAAATCAAAGGATCTGTTTATACACGACTGCCCAAAAAAAGAAGTGTAATGTTTTCAGGGTTCATATATGTATTCGAGTTCCTTTATTCCCCATTAACATTTAAATGCCTAACAGATTTGGATGTATGCGGTATCCTTAGGATACTTACATAATTCCGAGGGAAACTGGATACATTTTTTTTAATTTTGCAATTTGGCATTGGTTGTCTTCAAACTGGAGAAAAAATATCTTCACTTATTACAATACTAACTGGGCCCCGCGCTGACCCCGTGGTGAATAAGTCATCCCACGGGAACTGTACATTTTTGTTGTATATAAAAGTAGCATATGTGCTATCCCAGACTATAATCTATCTCTGTGCCAAATTTCATCCAAATCCGTTCAGCCGTTCTGGTGTGATTGAGTAACAAACATCCATCCATCCAAACTTTTGCATTTATAATATTAGTAAGATCCTATAATGTGGCAGTCACACTTTACATCTTCTTGATTTGACAAGTTTGCATCTTTCTATTTAAATGTGAAATCTTTGCGCAAAAACAGAGTTAACTTTATAAAATTTTACTGTCATGAAAGTCTGAACATATCGGGTTTTCACTTTACCACTTTCAAGTCAAATATGAGACACAGCTTTCGTACAATTTCACTTACATTGAATTTTACGCACGTTATTGGACAGGTGTTATATTAATGTTACAGTCATAATGAGGTATAATATTACAAGGCTTTTACATTTGTCACTCCATTCATCTAAATATTCTATAATAATACAAACTTTGGATAACGTAAGTACGACATTAAGTAAACGTTAACAATACCACAACTAACATCAATAAGATTAATGGACCCTAGATAAGCGACGACACCAAACCTAACAAAGGAAATTTAGTCAATAAAATTAACAATACACTTAAAATAATATTTATGCTTAAATTGATTGTTTATCCAATTCTCCGTAGGTATTATGAGATATGTGACCAGAAGCCGTATTCCCGGCCCGATGTAAGATGAGATAATTACGCATTTAATTATTGTCTAACAAGGAGACTCATTCAAACACTTAAATAGTTTCATATCCTAATTTTTATAGATGTTGCAGTCGGGGAATATTTATTATACGCGCATTTTTAAAAGTTTAGAATGGAGTGATTCCCGTTGTTATATTGTTTAAGGGAAAATATTCAGAAGTCGCCTTATTTGTTTTTAAGCATGAAGTTTTCACTGAAAATAGTCGCTAGTTAAATAATAATAATTGACTTCTCTTTTTAATTACCAGTTTTGTAAATGAATAAAAGTCTGAACTTTTTTCATTTTTAGTGTTTGTATTTCTTATAAGTTCAATCAACTGAAAAAGAAAAGGCGATTTAGAATCTCCAGTCATACATACTACAATCGTAGTTATGCTGTAAGGAATTTCAAAACATAAAACAATTTTTATTTTTAATTTTACAGACTTATATTACAATTTCACTAACACAACTTAAAATACCTTCAGTACGAATGTCAAAACAAGTAAAATAAAGATTGGAATAAATATTTAATTAGTTCAGACGCGCAGTGTTCTGTACTGCATTGTAAAATAACGCAATCTGTGCAGAATATGAGAAATCTTTGGTGCAAACATGCATTGAGGTTAATTTATTTCACCTTAATACGGAATACGGAATGAAATAAGTATATGTCTATCTCACAGTTACCAATGAACTGCATAGTCATACAAAGGAAAAGAGCAAGAGGTCATAGTCTTTCCAATTATGTTTCGACCCGTTCCTTCAAACTTCGGTTGCAAACTGGGTAAATTTATAAAATTAGATATTTTTCTATAATACACTAATTTCAGGCTCATAATAAAACGAAGAAAATCGATCGAACTGTATAAATGAACTGAGTCCGTAAGGACGTTCACAAACTGACAACTGCATGACAATATAACATTAAGTCTTTTAATTTATTTTGTCTGTTCACATTTTTTCGTTGATATACTATCGCTCTCTTTTTATTATAAACTAACTGTTTTTGCAATTAAAACATGAAATATACACCCCAATATGCACGCGACGTTCGAACGAGGGGTTGAAACTAAATCGATAAGACCAGGAGGACAAAATAATAATCATATTAAATAGTTGATAAATAGTACACGTAGGTATACAAGAAACATTACTCGTCCCCGCCTAACGTACAACAGGTCCAGGCCGACACACACTGTACACTTACAAACAAGTAAAAGAGTCCACACCTGACGCGCACTGTACACTTAGAGACAAGTAAAAGAGTCCATGCCTGACACGCACTGTACACTTACATGCAAGTAAAAAGTCCACTCGTGACACGCACTGTACACTTACATGCAAGTTAAAAGTCCACTCGTGACACGCACTGTACACTTACGGACAAGTAAACCAGTCTATACCTGACGTGCACTGTATTCTTAAAAACATTCTGACAACCCTATCTGACAATTAACTGTACACTTACAGACAAAAACAAAACTTACACCTAACACCGGTTAGACACGAATGTGACTAGCAATACTATCATAATCATAATGAGTTCAAACACGCGGAAATATTGCAACGTTCTCAGTAAACACAGGCCGAAGACACGGATCGCAAAGTGTATGGATGAAGAATGTCATACATCCACTTCGACGTCGCTGTTTGCGTCGCCTTGCGTCTCGTTCGAGTGCGACGACTCGTCTTCGTTGGAGTGCGTGTCGCCGGGCGACGGCACCCTGTAGTCCTGCGGGGAACTCGTGTCGTCATCTGCCGACCCGTTGTCTTCGTCTGCCGACCCGTCCGGTATCATGTCGTCATCTGCCGACCCGTCCGGGATTATTTCGTCGTCTACCGACCCGTCCGGTATCATGTCGTCATCTGCCGACCCGTCCGGGATTATTTCGTCGTCTACCGACCCGTCCGGTATCATGTCGTCGTCCACCGACCCGTCCGGTATCATGTCGTCATCTGCCGACCCGTCCGGTATCATGTCATCGTCCATAAGGATCGAAGGCGGGAGCAGAGGAGGATCATCGCAGAGATCCGTTGTGTACACTGGAACGAGTTGAATGTTTTTAATGCAAATTATTTGCGGAGCGAGCAAGCTGGCCCACTTGATATTAAGCGGTAACCTCTGTCCATAACAAAAGCCAAACTTCTTGGGTCTTCCCCTACTTAGGTATGGGGGAACCCAAGTCACAGTGTATTGCGCCCGTAACTTTAAGACATAAAGGTGGAATGGATAATTCTTTGTGTGATGAATGCAATTGTTACCTGTTTTGTGACCATACCACTTCATGAACAGTTCAATAAGTAAGGTTAAGATATTCTACTAAATTAATTTGTTCTCTCCCTAGATCGAGAGTTAGTAAAAAAGAGAATGTCAAACTAAGACTTTCCAACATGGCGGCATCCATACACAATTTCAGAGGAGGGAGAGGAGAGGAGAGGAGAGACACAAACCAGAAATCTTAGGTTGAACAATGAACAATCTTAATAGCAATTTAGTAGTGTGTCTCTTTTAATTTACTAGGTACAGAAAGAGATATGTGAGCCCAAAATAAGTTTGTTGCCAAAATAATCAGCACCATCGTATATTTTGAGGTACTGATGAATTTCAGTATGAGACGAATGTATGTCGTCTATGAATGATATGCAAATATCATATTTTTCACCCGAGACACAGTTTCTTTTTACAGACTTCCTAGTTCATGCATAGTATCATTGTTATCTTTTATTAGATACTAAGTCATAATATAAGAGGTTTTTTATCTCTTGCAATTTTAGGTTTTATATAACCATACTAATAAACATAATTCAACCAGTTTAACCATAACTGTAATTTCTGATATGCACAACACAATCTTCTCAGGAATCATAGTTTGCAGTCAAGATCAGGATCAGTAATACATAGAAGTGTGTCTTTTGGGTGCAAATATATTTTATTTATGTAAATCAGTAGATTTAGTGTGAACCCTTGTCAAACATAGTGTCATTTTATTTTCTTTGTCGAACACTATAATAATAAAATAATAAAAAAAATACCTTTGATACCGGTTTTGACATCATTATTATAGGCGAGAGACTCTTCCATGGATTCCATAGTAAGAGAGTCAGCATCCAGGCTCTCTATTGAACCCGAACAAGAAGGCGAGCTATCTGGATTTGAGTTTCCTGACACCTGTAGTTCTAACTGAGGTATGTGCGGTCTCACCTGGAATCAGAAATACATGACATTTATGGCATTGAACTCAATAATTAAATACCAGTGTTTAGAAGCATTAAATTTAGATGTATTATATTATTTAAATAATTGCTATAGATCTTTAGGAAAAGATTGTCATGAAGATACAAAAAAAAAATAACAAAAATCAAATAAATTTGTCCCAAACTTTTTACTATCTCAGTTTATTTCTATATATAATTAAATTTATACTTTTTTTTTGTTTTTAAGTTAATATAGTCAAATAACTTTGAGAATTTGCTGAATTATTACAAACCATATCAAAATATTTTGTACAAGAAATTTTTTGTAAGTATTAATGGTATCTATTTATCTATAATTCAGTAAAGTGACGCTTCGGCGCTCGAACTAAGCAGACGTGTTAATGTTTTAATCAAAATTATTATAATTACGGTTACTCTAATGCAAGTTTTAATATTCAACGCATAAAGTGGAAATTCGCCTAGCTTGAAATACGGCAGCTACGACATTTTTCTACGCATCGCTGAGCACAGCCGATATGAGTGTCCAACGTTCGCCACAGGGTAAGAACATACTAGCTGGTCCAGAAGTTTCGCGATCTCAACCGGATTTGTCGGGGCCAAAAGACTATGAAATGTATGAAAGTCAGTTTCGGAAAAGGAAGAGGGATGTTGATTGTGGCTGCGAGTGTGATCGTGTGCTAAGCGCTTTAAACTCCTTCCGTGCGGACATGATATCTGTTCTGGAGGATAATCTGAAACCTATGCGTGATGATATATCTGCCATGAAAAATCAGATTTCTGATATCAAAGGTTCAACTGAAAAGTTATTAGCCGAACACAATAGCATGAAACAGGACATAACTGAACTTAAAAAAGCCAGCTCATCAACTGATACAAAAATATCTTCGTTAGAAACTGAAATAGAAAAACTTAGAACGGAGTCGCTAACGCAACCTAGTGCATCACCAATAGTAACGAATGAAAAAATAATAAATGAAATTCAAGAAAGGGAACGCCGGAGCAAGAATCTTATAATCATCGGCTTACTGGAGCCCACCAATACAGATGACTTGATACGTGTTAAAGAAGATGTGAGTGCGGTACAAAATACTATCACAGACACCCTTTCCATTTATCCTAAAATTCTTAAGGTTGTACGGCTTGGTAAGCTATTTACTGGGAAAACACGTCCGGTAAAAGTGAGCCTGGACAGCCCACAAACAGTGAAAGAAATACTAAAATATAGGAAGAAATTTCCAGAAAACCTAAGAGTATATTATGATCAAACCCCTACGGAAAAAAATCTACTGAAGGAGCTCAGCCAGGAACTGAAGCGCCGCAAGGAAAATGGTGAGGACAATCTGATCATAAAATACATAAAAGGCACTCCCAAAATTATCAACGCCCAAAAAAACTAAATACGATTCACTTGCCTGCACACTGCACAGACACCATTACATACCAACTGTGTTACACCTATCAAGACATAAATAAAAGTAAGTCATGTTTAAACTTTTTTTATGCCAATGTTCGGAGCATATGCAAACATGGAAAGTTTGATGAACTAAAAAGTGTAATAAGATCTATTAACTGCACAATCCACGTCATCTTGCTTACCGAAACATGGTTAAAGACGAAGGAAGAAGCCAACAGTTACCGCATACCTAACTATACACATTATTATAATATCAGAACTGATGCTAGAGGGGGTGGTGTCTCCATATATGTGCACAATAACTTAAATCACGATCTGAATGAGGAATCATATACTGGGGGCAACAACTATTTATGGATTCATCTCGACAAATATGCGTTGGACGTAGGCGTCGTCTATAATCCAGGAAATACGAACCTAGAGGAGTTTTTGGAAGTATATTCCAGACAACTACTCAAAAAAAAACGATCAATAGTGTTCGGTGACTTTAACATTGATCTTCTCTCGAAAAATCGCACTACAAAGCGTTATAAAGATACTGTCCGAGAATCAGGATATGAAATAATTAATAAGGTCAAGGAAGACTACTGCACGCGTGAATCACAACACACAAAAAAGACCATTCTTGATCATATATGCTCGAATTTGAAGGACAAGAGATTTCATATGGCTGTTGTGGAATCGCCCATGTCTGACCATAAACAGATCTTCCTATCTATGAAAAAGTACAAGCCACCGCCGAAAAAACGTATCAAATATGAGGCTATAGATTACGAAAAACTATACACGACGATGAAGAATTGTGATATTATCCGAAACTCCCAGCATTACAATGATTTAGAGAACCTAATAAAATGCAGTATATCAGAAAGCAAAACAATCAAAACGAAGATTCAGAACGTTCCCCGAAAAGATTGGATATGTAAAGATATCACCAATAGCATTAGAAAAAGAAATATATTATGGTACAATCTGAAACAAAACACGAAAGATGAAAACCTCCAAATCGAATTTACTACAGAAAGAATAAATACAGCTAAATTAATTAAAAATGCCAAGAGAAATTACTACTATGAAGGATTTAAGAAATATGAAGGGGATCCCAAGAAAATGTGGAACCTGATAAACACTCTCTCTAACAATAAAGTCAAAGCACAATGTACTCCTCCAAAACTAATTACTCAACACGGTTTCATAACAGATGGCAATTCAATATGTGAAAAATTCAACGATTTCTTTTCTACTATAGGTTTAACTCTTGCAAATGCCATTCCTGCTAGGATTCTAAAAATAAATAGTGACACCCAAAATCCACAAACCAGCAAATTTACAACTTTTATTGCCTGTCAGAAGAAAGATATAAGTATAATGATTAGAAATCTTGACCATCATTGCAGTGCAGGGATGGATGGTATTACTACTAAATGCATTAAATGTATAGAAGATCTCATAGTCAGCCAACTTACTGACTGTATCAATAAGAATCTTACAGAAGGAACATTTCCTGATGCCCTAAAGGTAGCTAAAGTTAGTCCTATCTACAAATCTGGTGCTAAAACAGATCCGAGTAATTACAGACCAATATCGGTATTGCCAGTTATCTCAAAAATTTTCGAAAAAGTTATTCATTCGCAGTTATTGAATTATCTTAATTCGATAGATCTCTTGTTTGATAGGCAATATGGTTTTCGGTCGCAGTATAATACCCTGGCGGCTACAACAGACTTGATAACTAAAATGAAAACCAATATTGACAGTAAAAACCTAGCTTTGGGTGTATTTATCGACCTAAAGAAGGCATTTGATACCGTCAGCCACTCAATACTACTGCAAAAATTGAGCGACATAGGTGTGACAGGAACAGCCTTTAATATTTTCAAATCATACTTAACAAATCGGTTTCAAGTAGTGAAGATTGGTGAGTACCATAGTCAACCACAAATTGTAACCTGTGGGATCCCACAAGGTTCTATTTTGGGACCATTGTTATTCCTAATCTACATAAACTCTTTAAAAGATATTACACTAAATGGACACTTATCACTTTATGCAGATGATACTTGCCTGTTTTACTTCGGTAGGTCCATGGATGATATGATAAATCGGGCACAAGATGATCTAAACAAACTTCTCAATTGGTTTCAAGATAATCTCTTAACTGTCAACGTATCTAAAACTTGCTACATTATATTTAAATCTAAAAACAAAAAAAATTTACCCCATCCTCCCCTCAAAATTGGCCAGGAAATAATACAAGAAAAGCAATCCGAAAAGTATCTAGGGCTTCGATTAGACTCTCACCTATATTGGAATGTGCACATAGAATATATTCGTTCTAGACTTTCATCACTGTTGGGTTCTATGCGCAATTTGGTATATTGTGTTCCACATCCCGTACGACGAATAATATACAATTCATTGATTAAACCGCATATTCTATACCTAATTGAAATTTGGGGCTCTTCGGCAAAAACCAATCTAAAAGAGCTACAAACTACACAAAATAAAATCATTAAAATGCTTTTCAAATATGATTACCTAACACCAACAATCAAAATATACGCAGAAACAAAACTTATGAATATAAAACAGCTCTATACTTACTATACTTGTATATTAATTAGAAAAATTCTTAATAAATCCATAAATACAAATATAACCCTTCTAAAAGTACACCAGGTTCATAATAGAAGTAGTCGAAGGAAGGATTATATTGTGTTGCCACGAGTGCGTACTGTCCATGGTGGGAGAACAGTTTGTTTTGAAGGAGTACAAATATACAATAAATTACCAAAGGAAGTAAAAAACGCAGACTCCTTCTCGATCTTCAAGGGTAAATTAAAAAAACATATACTGTACGACCACACATTTATCAAATAAATTGTTACCCAGCTGCGTAAAGCTAGACTGTGGCTCGTAGAATTGAACCGTCTCTGTTGCGCTTGTCATTGTGCACGAATCATAATTTGTAAAGCGGGTAGTACAAGAAAAAAAAAAAAAAAAAGTTACCTTATTTATAAGTTTATCTTTAAAATTGACTACGCCGAAGCATAAAACTTGTCAGAAATGTGTTTCTCATGTAAGTGAAATTGTTATTTCTTTTTGAGAAAATAAATGATCTTTAACCATAAATATTCAGTATATTTAAGTAATAGATGGTAATGGCTTACGTTATACATATACATGAGCAAAAATTATTTACCTTCATGCCATCAGGCCTGTGTGGATTTCTACATCCTTTACACTTGCATTCTGTGCAGGGTTTACTCTCTACATAGCACGGACATCTCTGACCACAACATGTGAGCTTTCCTGGAGTTGCTGTAGCATTGCCGCAGCGGCAACCTTTCCGTTTGGCTCCCGTTGAACTCCTATTTCTATTTGATGGCTTTTTGAAACTATTTGACTGAAAACAATATTCCACTGTGAGAACAGAACTGTAAAAAATATGTTGGAAATAATTATTGTGCAATACAACTGTATTGCACAATAATTATTTCTAACATATTTGCTTGAAGAAAAAACATATTCAACATTTATTACCTTACTATCCCTAGATGATGATGATGATTCATTTTGTGATGGTGAATCTATTTCATCCACAGCTTTTCTTTTAATTGTAATTTTGTTTCCTGAGCCAGCATACATAACTGAATACATTGGGGAACCATTGGTTGTTCTGGAATTGGGTGAACTTTTTGGTGGTCTCACTTCTGAGTTGGCCATTGTAGCTGCTGCCTGAGTCTGTGTGGATGCTGAATTTGTATAAACACATGGTAATATACTATAGGCGGACTTTGAAAGCCCTGCTGTGCTCTTGTAATCGTCTTCAAAGCCAGCACCTTCCTGTATCAGGTCTATCAAACCTGAACTTGCTACTGTGCCTCCGTTCACTCCAGCTGTTATATCATCTTCCTCCAGTAGGGTTTTATACACATCCGAGTCAATAAAATATTCACACAACTTTTTATAACACTGTAAAAGAATACGTAATTGTAAATTCTCCTCATAGTTATCGTAATCTTTGCACCAACCACAAGACGGCTTCAATTTTTTCCGGCCGCCTTTACACTTTTTGCAGACGTGATGTTGGCATCCAGAATTCGTCGGCGTGTAGGGCTCTTTTAGTAAATTACTGCAAACTGTACAAGAAAGAGATTGTCTCAAATAGGGAACCAATCGAAACAAGTCGATCCAAGAACTTTTGTCCGCTGCGTCAGCCAGGATTATCAGCCGACAAGTTGACACGTATAAACTAGTTGCATTCATTGTACGGTAATAACTGAGTCAAATAAAGTAATCTTGTCATTTAAAATAATTGTTTACACATAAAGGAAAAATAACTGCAAGCCAAAAAGCCGCAAACGCTTTGATTCTCCCAGAATTGACAAGATACAACACAACAAATAGACAGGGACACTGACAATGACAGTTATGAAAACATCATTTAAAAGGAAAATGACGCCGACTGGCCACTGTATTCTACGACTACAAAAGAAAATATTGTGTGCGCAAATATTTATTTGAAACTACATTCGGTCATTGCAAAAACAAATAGATTTACTATGATCATATCAGATTTTAGTGTGAACACTTGTCCAACGTAGTGACATTTTATTTTCTTTGTCGAACACTATATGCATACGACTGGTTTTACAGCTCGGATAGTAGTGCTATGCCTGTCCATGTACACTGTAAATCATGGGTTCGCCTGCCTGGGATGAGCATAAACATTTTTTTTTCTGTGTAGTAATAATAACAATAATAATAAATATTGGTGGAATTTCACACAGCGCCATCTAGCCCCAAAGTAAGCTAAACATAGCTTGGATCATGGGAACCAGACAACTGATATCATACATTTTTTTGTATGTACATTCATATAATACATATTAACACCCAGACGTAGAACAAACATCTATGTTCATCACACAAATGTTTGTTCAGGGTGGGAATCGAACCCAAGACCTTCAGCGCAGAAGGTAGAGTTACTACCAACTGAGATGTGAGGCCAGTCAGTAGTAGTTTTAGTAACTATGTTGGTGACATTCTTCATTTATACACTAGGATTCCCTGTGTCGCAGGTAGTATGGATATATACATTTCAAACTAAGACCATCATAACCTATCTATGCTCATCAGACTTTAAAAACTTCCCAACTGGAGATGGAACCTGGGATCCTTGACGTAATCCGATTTACTTCCAACTTAGCTACCCATTTGCCATTGTCAGCTATTTATATTTAAGTACTGTAATACTTAATTGACTTACCCTTGAAATATTTTCTATGATGAAAGGTATGTATACTAAGAAGTAGGATAGAGCCCCTAAACTCTACCCATACTTACTTAGTTTTTATAAGTTCAAGCTCAGAAGATTCACAACTATGATACTTAATAGCTAATGCTGCGATGTCAAACGGGAGAGCAGATGGCCCACCTGGTGTTAAGAGGTAACCTCATCCCTTAACAAGCAATACGACTTGGGTCCTCCCCTAATTAAGCACTACAAAATCCAAGTCGCATCGTATGCGCCTGTGGGTCTGAGACCTGAAGGTGAAATGTCTCATGTGCATGTAATTTCACCAGCAACCACAAATGGAACAGACTAACACTAAAATAATACAACTTTACCAAGCAAATTATCCAACTACACAAATAAATATTTAAACTATGTGTCAAATTAAAAGATAACGTAGGTAGGTAGGTACATCATTATTTAATGATTACTTACTAATCAATGTGACTCGAATAATCATCATTAGGTTCTACGTCGACAATTAGAAAAATAAGAACAACCGCTATTTTTGCCCAATAAACACGAAAAATATAACTATTGTAGCATTTTATTAATAGTTACGATAACATATATGCCCAAATGATCGACCGCCGCGCATTGTCTTAGATACGGTGCTCAAGCGCAGGGCAACTGATAAAAGATTATAGCGTCAAAATAGCAGTATCAGTTGATCCGCCGCCGGGGGAAGAGCTCCTCCTTCACGTCCGTCCACGGAATCAGTTCAGTGTGGTTTAATTGAATCAATTTAACGTCTTCCGTCGCGATTGCAGTCCCCATGTCCACTCGGTTACAATGTGCTGTGTTTTATAAATGTGATGTGAAACTCTGATGTGGAATATTTTGTAACATCTGGATCCGGATATCGTGCATCATGTACAGGTAAATCTTTTAACTGGGCAGGGGGGCCATAGTTCAGTAGCTGAAGTGAAAATATAGTAACCGTCGTGATGACAATGAGTAAGAGCCACACATAGGTTTTTATAATTAACACATTAATGTTACCGTTCTTCAAAACGGCCATTTGTTTATTGAATTCTTCAGAAATAGCAATACAATGATTTGTATTAACATTATCAGAGTATATTTTGACTGGTAGTAACGGCCAGGTAAAGTTACGAAGTGAAGAACATTCTTCATTGGCCCTAGTTACTTACCCACCTATATCTTAATCTACTGATATATAAATATAAAGTAGCCAGTCTCTCGGTATCGGTATTCTATAGGTTACATTACGGTGAGTGAGTTGCACAATCGCGGCTGAGTTGCACGATCTAATTCCCCCATCTCCATTCTACCACTTTACATCCAGACGTACAGCATCGCGTCACCCTTTCTTGGTCCAATTACCTCACATCCGTACGAAGCGTTTTGCTTCCACTTTCATAATGCGGACAGCCCAACAGGGGACCTTGCCTGCCTGTCTGTATTTCCCGAGAACCATAATCTTGAGGTCTGCAAGAGGAGAGTGAATAGGTATCTTCCAGGCAAGTATGCTACATCGTAGACCGCATCGTCACTTACCATCGGGTGAGATTGCGGCCTGATGCTAGCCTATCGTAATAAAAAAATATTATATTTTTCACCACACGACGATGCTCAATTATATATCATGGAAACATACCTAAATTAGTGGGCAAAAGCTGTTTTGTCTTTGGCGACCTAAACCCTCGCTGCACTCAGGATTATAGTCTTAAATCACCCCCTTCGGTGAATAAGCTACTATTATTATGTGCTAAAAAGACAGCAACGGTAAATTGCTTCATGATTCGTAGCATTACCGAATCTCGTAGCAGAATAGTACAGAAAATGGACTTACACAACACAAACATCCAAGTATCGAAAATAACAAAACAATCAATAAATCGCAAAATGTTTGCCCCAGCCAGGGGTCATAGGTTTTTTCTACTAAAGTATATCTAGGGAGCAGTAAACACTTCAAATTACAAAACCACAACGCAGATATTTTAAAGTAATAAGTAACCGATCTAAGAAAGTGTGATTATCTAGTAGACCTTTGGAATGAAATTCCAGAACGTAGGAGGTACCTACTTACCACGCTCACATTCAAACTAGTATCCACTTGAATAATCTGTGTATAGTGTCTGTGATGTGAAAATCGCGGTTTCCATTGTCGTAGAAGACTTCATGTTTGCATTATTTTCACATTTGTACTGATATAATTCTGGAATAATATGTTAATTCGATATGAATGTG
The DNA here is from genome assembly GCA_947359385.1 of Chesias legatella. NCBI lineage: Eukaryota > Metazoa > Arthropoda > Insecta > Lepidoptera > Geometridae > Chesias > Chesias legatella. The sequence continues at coordinate 6,364,484 of OX375772.1, forward strand.
TATAAAGATAGTAGGTATTTCTGATAACCACGACCAATTGTTATTCTATTTGTTATTTTAGTAATATCTATGAGGAAAGACGGTCGCGAAACATTTAAGAAATAGACTTTTTAGATATCATTTTTCTATCGCACTGCGCCCAGTATGTTTACCATACTAAGGGAAAGGACAAATTCAACGCAGGCCTATCAGCCCCATACAAAAACCGAGTCGAGTATTCGTATTCATGTTTCTTTTTATTCACAAATTAATGGAACCACTTCTTGAAGAGGAAAAAGTATCTCTATTAGTTTTTTGTAGTATTAGCCATACCGCCTTTGTGAAATAACTAATTACAGACCCATAAAATCATAAAAAATAAATGCACTAGCATCAAAATCTAAAGAGGAAGTTGGGATAAACATTTGAAAAACCAGGCTCTTTTCGATTTGTAAGTAATTCAATCGTACTACCTATCTTGACCAACTTAGGTAGGTAATAATAACGTAATTCATTAATAATGGGTGCTAAATGTATATAACAATCAAATACCAATAAATCTCAACAGCTAAAATGGAATTTTCTTTTCTATGCGAGTAGAAACATTAAATCCAAATGAGTGCGACGTGTGTTATCAAAACTAGTGTTTTCATAGAAGTAAAACTGAGATTCCGGTTGATTCATACAACATTCATATCATTCTTATCTGTAGGTAATAATGATTATTTCGGTTTCAGAAAAAACACACTTTTAAATATCAATACTTACAATACACACTGAAGATAAATAAATATAATTACGATGTCTTTCTATTTATGCTTATATTAGCGTATGTTTTGATTTCCAATGAATTATTCTATTCACCTATTTTCTAATTCCTAAATACGACCTTTACATTGGGTAAGAGTAAAAAATAAAACAAAATAATTACATAAAAGACACAAAGACATGCCTAATGAAGGATGTAAGTAAATGCTTATTAAAATACCTAGTTATTATCAATATGAAAAATTTAAGAAGCTACAGTTGTTAAATCTACTTTTTTTTTCATTCAAATATGTATTGTGATAAAATCATGGACATAAAAATGTAGATAGATGGAGATAAAAATGTTCAGAATATACATAAGCAATGCCACATTCCCAAAACGGCGATGTCCGATGAAACCGACATGTCTTACAACCAAAAACTCGAAGACACGTTACAAGTGCACGAAACGAGCCTGGTTGAGACACATTTTAAATTCTTTTACCACACTGGTTCGAGCCAGTGCCAAATGTGTGAGTGTGACTTAAAATGTTAAACAGAAGATCCTTGCCTGCGTCTATATTTCCCGAGAACTAGAATCTGGAGGTCTTCAATAGGAGAGTAAATAGGTATCTTCTAGGCAAGCATGCTCCTTCGTAGACCGCATCGTCACTTAACATCAGGTGAGTTTGCGGTCAAATGTAAGCCTATGTAGTAATAAAAAAACAATTCTAAAGAAACTAACACATGTAATATGTTTTGGCTGCCCATGATTGAATATTAGATGATTCGATACTCATTCCCAGGGCGTTGGCGCATCATAAAGATCATTCAGACAATTGAGGCCGCCACGCATACTGCGCAGGAGTGCCCCTCACGATACACACTCACTGCTTCCGTTGAATGAACCGATCGGGACATATTTTTCCTAAATGATTATCCTGGCTATCGGATTATTAAAGAACTAGTTTCTGGAAGAAAGTTAGCTGCGCTATTCGTTGGAAATCAATCGCGGCGATAAGATCACACTTGTCGACCTTTATGACACTGCCTACCCCTTCCAGGGAAATGGCACGAATCTTTTTATGTATCCTGAAAATACCATGCTATTATGTCAGGTAGAGCAGAGGTAGAAGTAGGAGGTAGAATAATACAAAAGTTGTTTATTTTTTTTACAAAAATTAATCAATAAATTGCTTTTTTAATTTGGAACCGTCTTCAATAAGATTGACCCCGCAAATCCTGGACTTCAGTATAATCACTTGTCATCATGGAAATAACTTTACTTAAGCAAGCTGAACGAATCAAAAAAACATGGTAAAATGACTACGGCTTCGCCTTTTTCAGACTTTCACATATCTAAATATACACAAGCCAACCGCATTTCGCCAACGACTTCCAAGAAAGGGATCTATTGGTTAATGTTGCTTTAAAGTTCAATCTGCCATGTCGCGAAGTTTTCTCAGCAGAGTCAACTGCCAATTAGGATGAATTAGTTTGACCTTTGAACAATTAAGACGGTTGACTGTGACCACCATATTAGATGGAATTACTTTGCAAGATGAGTCTTAGATTAGGGCAAATGCGAAAACACTGCAGGAAGATGAGTTGCAATGTATTTTATTAAAATTACTACACACTAGTTAGAGGCTTGTGCCTTATTTTGCGTCTACGTAAAGTTTCAATGGGCTAATTAACGTTTAATTCTTATTTTATATTAATTTAATTCATTTTTATGTATATAATGAATGAAACGTTACATAGTTATTAGTAACAGTTGGTTAGTAACTCTTCCTTCTGAGCTGTAGTCGTGGGTTCGATTCCCAGCCAGGACAAACATTTATGTGACGAGCATTGATGTTTGTTCTGTGTCTGGATATTAATATGTATGTATTTACAAAAAAAAAGTATTCTATCAGTCATCTGGTTCCCATAGTACAAGCTATGCTTAATTTGGGGCTAGATGGGGATTTGTGAAATGTCCACCAATATTTATTTATTTATTATTTATTTATTTATGCTCTTAAGTATTTTAGAATCTTTTAGTCTTATGTGTCGTTCTGGTTTAGAAGAAAACGGATAAATTTTACTTAATCGCAAATTAGGCTCTAGTAGGTCTCTAGTTGTTTATTTTTTTATCTCGAGCACTCTATTTACCGTAGTTCAAATTAAAAATGAATAATTCTAACTCCCCACTTTATCAATATCCTACAAAATCGAGAAAAAATGCATATTAATCCGTCAAGCAGATTTAAAGTTTTAAGTTATATGTTACCTCCTTCGAAGCACACCCAGGTCCCTCTAGCTTTTGAGGTTCAACCAAAAAAATGTATTTGGCAATTCTTTTCCTGAGATAAATGACAACTGATTACTACTTACTCAACTCTCATGGATGGCCCCTGGCATTTAAAGAGCACCCATGTTCGATTACTTTATATCTACTTTAAAAGATTACTCTATTTATATATGGGAAAAAACGATTTGTAAACAAAGAGAATCATCATAAGTAAATAAAAGTGACGATGTACATTTCCCAATATTTTTATGAACCATTCAGTACACAACATAGCCGTTATCGATAGCAGAATAATTTTAGTAAGTAGCTATCTGTTCGATTGCCTTGAAGAAGTTATCTTACACCGCGCCAAATTACACTTAAAATATTTTTATCATCAAACAAAACAATATCATGGGTGTTGCACACCCGCGCGTTCATGACCAATCAGATCTGAATGGATTTATTAAATAGGGCATGGCCAAATGTTTCTGAATTCTTAGTAGATAGCTGTTGCCCGCGACTTCATCCGCGTGGGATTCGGTTTTATCACGCATCCCTATTTTACCCCTCGGAAAAGTAGCCTAAGTTACTCCTTGTTACATCAGCTATCTGCCAATGAAAGTCCCGTCAAATCGGTCCAGCCATTTCAGAGACTAGCCGGACAAACAGACAGAAAGATAAACACAAAAATTAGAAAAAATGTCGTTTTGGTATATGTACCGTGTATACATCCATATGCTCTTACTAAAAAGCGGTTATTTTAATATTACAAACAGACACTCCAATTTTATTTATTTGTATAGATTTACTAAACCAATTTGTTTTCCCTTCGTAATATTTGGCCGATAATAATAACAGGACTAGTGGTGAAGCAGGATTTTTACTGGTCTCATGGCTAAGTTGGTAGTAACTCTGCCTTTTGCGCTGGGTCGTGGGTTCGATTCCCACCGAGGACAAACATTTGTATGCCGAACATAGATGTTTGTTCTGTGTCTGGGTTTAAATTTGTACCTATGTATTTAAATAAAAAGTATATATGTATTCTGTCAGTTGTCTGGTTCCCATAGTACAAGCTACGCTTAGTTTGGGGCTAGTTGGCGCTGTGTGAGTTGTCCACCAATATTTATTATTTAGAAAACACGTTTGTTAAGGTCGTTCTCATGTTTCTTTCAGGTTTCGTTCAAAAAGCCAGCGACAAAGCCTTAAAATTTTACATTATAACTGAGTGGATATAAATATGCCAGCTTAATCAAGCTATTTATAGTTGATTTGTTATATATTTTAAAAAAATTTATTCCGTTACCAATTTTGATAAGTTTCAAGTACCTACCCAAATTTAAACAAAATTTTTTGATAGGTAACTTTGAATACCTATATTTTAAGATTTCGTCATTTGTTGATACTTATTTTTGTTCCGCTTAACAAGACTGTTGAAACTTACTGAAAACAGCTGGACATACATAAACAATGAAAATAAAAGGTACCGTAAAGATCTTATATCAGAACAATTTTAGTCACATCGTAATGAAAGCAAGAATATACCTACAACATTGTATTATGAAGCTATAAAGCAATTTTCCTGACAAAAGTGCACGAGTACAAAGCAGTTACACCAGCTATTAGTGAGAGATGTGACGGACAGTGGTCGCATCACGAGGATGCCACTGATTATCCACTGCATCACACTATTATTGCATTACTTTAAACCCACTAATTTGATATTATTTAACCTCCATTATTTTCATTATCTCTGCTAAGAATAACCAAGTTTCACTATTGTCACCAGGCAGAGTGACGCAGTTTAAATTATAGGTGCGGTACTGTTAAATATTAACCTCATTGTGAGCGGTAGATTTTCAGGAAATCATTTCCGGGCAAATCCGTCATCTGTTTACATACTTATAAGTATTTTATTAGAGGGTAATAAGCAGTTTGAGAATGACGTGAGTCTGATAATTCGTGGTAATAACACGGCAAGTTATGTAAGCGCGAGTGTTTGGATCATGTGGGATGTAAGATATAACATGGAGAAATAAAATAAAATTAATATTGGTGGACATTTCACACAGCGCTATCTAGCCCCAAAGTAAGCTAAGCATAGCTTGTATCATGGGAACCAGGCAACTGATATAATATTTACATATATTTTTACAAATACATACATTATAATACATATTGACACCCAGAACAGACATCTGTATTCGTCATACAAATATTTGTCCTGGGTGGGAGTCGAACCCACGACCTACAGAGCAGAAGAAAATGTTACTACCAACCGAGCTGTGAGGCCAGTCAGTCTGCAAAATATTTACTTGATGGCGTAAACAATAATCTTCTATAACCTATAGGTCAAAAATATTCGGTTATTTATTCTGTAGTGAAGTTAATTACAGCGAATGTGAGCGATAATCTTGAACCTTTAATTTAACGGTTTAGCAAAACATTAAGGTATGCTTAACAAAGCTTCAATCTATTTTGTACCACTCGTATTTCCAGGACAAAGACCTAGAAACTTGAATCCTATATGTGACACGGAACCGTAATGGCCATCTATTTGCGCTCTTGATAAATGCACTCAAGTTGATAACAATATGAGTGTATATTGTGTTAATGTCTTTATGTGGAACAATGATAGATGCCATTTACAAAATATAATTATCTACTTGTCGGGAAAAACCAATCCGACACGAAACTAATAGATTTATAATTTATTCACTTGTATTTGCTTTGGGTGATTTCCTGATGTTTTACGAAGCCTCAGTGCAAGAGTAAAAAAACAACAAAAGACAACTGATAGATTTCTTAAATTTTTTGCGTGTGTTATGTATTTTTGTCTCTATAAATGGAATCCTTTTCCCGGAAGGGGTGAACGAAGACGAAAGTACGTAGACAAGTTTCGTAGCAAAAAATAGCGAAATACTAACTCACCGTAAACTGTTATAGTCTTTAAATCAAACGCAAAATCATAAATCGAACCAAAATACATAAGGTACCTAGTAATTTGGTATATCAACATCAATTAACGCTACGTGTTATCATTTTCAACTTACCACAGCAACGAGGTTTTCGTAAACAGTAAAAATTATAATACGGTCACAATATGCACGCAGGTACTCGTAATGTAAATATTTAGCGTGTTCTACATAAAATTATCAGTGGGTTAATTCATCTCAGTCTCAACGAATGATAGGCTTTTCATCTCTTCTTGAGAACACTAGCTGAGAAAAGAATAATTTTGGCTCTTCAAATGCAAATGGGTGTAAAATTGTAATCAAGGTTCCCATGCCACAAATAATATATTTTTAGCTAGTCCGTACCAAATACCTACATTTTTCATCTCAAGAAATCCTGAATATGACAGGTAAAATAAGGCTATTCGCCCAAAAATCGCCTAAATGTTACAAAACTCTTTACCTACTTTTGTACTAAGCAAATGGGTATTTGCGGTATATAATTAATTATTTAAGTATTACCTTAACAATCCTTCACTTCAGTTGTGGAAATATAAATAACAAGGCCCCAAATGAATATCCGCTAGGTATGTCAAATACGGTGAGTTGTTTTCTTCGTATATCGAATCTATTATAGAGGTACAGGGTATACAGGTAACAGCAGTAGTACAGCTCAGCTTATGGGTACTAGCTGGTACCCGTAACTTCGTCCGCGTAGAACTAGTAACTAAAAAAATAAAAACCTTACAAATTAGGCTACTTATAGTATAAGTTGCCTATTTTTCCCTAATATTCCCATCAGTCTCTAAACAAACTTAGTAAAGAAATAAAAAAAACCCTAATGACTTTTATTGGTCAAAAACGCAGAACCATTATTTATTTCTTACCAAAAGTATAATAATGATGTTTTATATCCCTTACTTGAGAAATGATTGATATACATACAAACATACAAAATGTCATCCCCTATTTCAGCCCTTCAAGTTCTATATTCGTGACAAAAATGTGCCCTGTACAAGGTATAATCTAACCTCTATACCAAAATTCATCATAATTGTCTTTAGGGTAAAAAGTTAACAGAGTTACTTTCGCCTTTATAATATTTATTAGTATGGATATGGGTGCGTCGTCTACAGGTCACGAGATGCGATAACCTCCCTATCCAAGAAATGTAAATGACTGCGTCTGTACGTAAATGAATAAGACCTTGTGACAGAGCGGAGCTCATCGATATAAAAAAATATTGAGTCGACACTGGTATCGATTCTATTGGCCGACTAAGCTAAACTGTATCATCCACCCCTGTTCTAAGATATTTTTTTTTAATTTTCGTTTTCGATTACGTTTTTATCTCGGCTTCGCATGGGTAGTGTTAAGTATTTGTAGTTGGAACCCATTTTTATCAGAATAAAAAATCGCAAGTAGGACCCCTGCCTACCTAAGGGTTCCATACCGTTTACTATTTTTTAGGTATTAGATTATTTTTAGGTATTTCTTCTTAAATAAAAAATAATAAAAGCCTGTTTCCTTGCGTTAACTGTGCGTTGTATAGGTAACAATATTTTTTTTTTGTAATATAACCACAATAATCGATTTTTGGATTGGTTCCTTTATTTGAGCTGTAAGACCTTGACTGACCTTGATTTTTTCCAAATTGCATGATACTAGGTCACCGCGAAGTACCTATATACCATAGATTTAGATTTACTTGCAAGTTTCAAAATAAACCTACAGAATAAATGTCCAACTTTTTTATATATACCTATATACTTAATAATAATTCAACTTGATACCTTAACACGTTCCTAAGAAAAAGGGTCTTGACAGACAGATAGAAGTGATCCTATAGGGGTTCCTTTTTCCTTATCAGATGCTGAGCCCTAAAATAGCCACAGCACTCTGGGATAATGTAGCTTCGTGTCAGTGTAAGAATTTTCAGAATCGGACGAGTAGCTTCCGAGATTACCTCCTACATCCAAATTTTACCTCCACTAGTGAAGACAATGAAATCTACACCTACTGTACTCGCAGGTTTTGGAATATCGCGAATATCCAAATAAAGATTCCCTTCTTTTTTTTCAGAAGCTTGGGAATAATTAAGCATTATAATTCCAGAATAAACGACGTAATAATCGTTCTGGTCCTGTGTACCTCGTACAACTGGGCCAAGGAGCTGACAGAGATCGAGGCGCTGTCTTCCAACCCGAAGCACTGCACCTACGAGTATGCATACGACATGTACGGAGCCCACTGCGCAGGGCTACGCCTCACCAAGCTGCCGAATCTACGAGGTGGAATCGAGGTTCGTTCCGTTGAGCAATACGATAAGCTAATCTAAGATAACCCGCTTACTTATTCAAATCTATTAAATATTGATTGACAATTCGTTTGTAAGAATTCTTATCAGTAGCAGTAGAACTCACCCAAAGTTTGTCCGGGGAATTACTGCCACCATGCCCATTTCTGCCGCCACGCAGTAATGCATTCGCGTTACTGTGTTCCGGTTTGAAATGTGTAGTTGCTGGTGAAATTATAGGCACATGAGACATTCCACACGTCTCAGAGTTACGGGCGCATACGATCCGACTTGGATCTTGTCGTACCTAGTAGGGCAGGACCCAAGTCGCATCGGTTGTTATGGGCAGAGCTTACCACTTAACACCAGGTGGGGCGTCGCTCGGCTCGTTCCGTAACTGCATCACAGAAAAAAAAGGGTATGGGTTTTTTGTAATTAAAAATGATATTCCTTATAATGAAGACTATTAATTCATATTGCAGATTCTGGACTTCAGCGAAAACAAACTACAGGAATTACATGGAGACACGTTCTCAGGATATTCGAGCATTAAATTTCTGTACTTAGCCGACAACCAAATATATCTCATAGAAGAAGATGCCCTATCATCTCTCACCAGCTTGGAAACGTTGGACCTATCCAATAACGTCATTCTAGAGCTGCCAAACTCCATATTTCAGTTGCCGTCGTTACGGAAACTATATCTCAAGGGAAATCCTTTACTACACAAAAATTTTAAGGAGCTCTCTATACAAAAACCAATAAAGGCACCTTTAGAGCTGATGGACTTATCAGATTGTAAAATAGACCAGTTGCCAGACTGGGGCAGTCTACCTCAGTTGAATTTCTATAACATCTCACATAATCCTTTAACGAAACTGGATGCGTCGCATTTTGCCGCGATGTGCAATCTGGCTAAAGTGGATCTGACTGAGTCTTTGGATAGAGTAAAGCTTTGCGACATCAGACCTGCTGTGTCTTGGTTTCAAGCAAAACGTATCTACTTCCAGTTAGCTGACTACACTAGGCTAAACACGAGAGGTGAGTGTTCACAATGAGACTAAATTAAATAAAAAGCAAAGTACAACCGTTTACGTTACCATTTTTTGTTGCAGAATTTGAAAGTTGTCATGTAACGGATGAGTTAGAAGTACACAATGCTACGTATCTCCGGTGCAAATCTGAATATTTGCAGGTAAATAACTGGTAGTAGAGTATGGTTACTGTTTTACTGTTGGTTGCCGTAATAATTTCATCGATTTCTCAGCTCAAAATTGGGAGCTTAGATCTGGAAATCTATATCCTGACTTGGGACTCAAGTTAACCGTTGCAGGGAGAAATTTGTAAAAAAAGGATTTTAGCTAATAGGCACCGCGCTGGCAATTCCTCGAGTGTTTAACGCGACGGTAGCCACTAACCATCATGTGCGCCGTGAGCGCATCTAGTGTAAATGGTGCATGCGGACTGCACCTTAACCGAATGCGATTGAGGAACTCCAATTCAGTCAATTTCTTACTAAGATCCCTGGGTCCGACACACCCTCAATCACCTCAATAAAACCATCAAAAAAAACCATACATAAACTGATATAATACAAATCGATCATAATTATTTTGCGCTGCAAAACGAAATAACCGACTAAATCGCAAATGAACGAGAATGGTTCCTCATTATCTCGTACTTGGACCACATATTTTTTCAAGTTGTTTTGATTTTAAAACCAAATTACAGAACCAATTTTGATGAGATTTCTATTGGACCAAACAAATCCTTTCAAACAAAAGAATTTTCCAAAAATGTCCAGACATGTTTGGCTAATCGGAGAACATACATAAAAAGACGACGAACTGAGAACCCATTTCCCATTTTTGAAGTCTCTCAATAAACGGAAATCGTTAAGCAAGTCGCCGTATAATAAATCGACAAGTTACCAATACTCACGTATTATTTGCTCATGTTCCAGGTGCAAAACATCAGGGCGTCGCGTCGAACGTGGCTCACGATCGGCGGCGGGCTGGCCGGCTTCCTCGTCGGCTTCATCCTACTCCTGTACATCATGCACCGTCATAATGTCGCGCAGACCAAAACCACGGCCGAGAAGTTGCAGCAGGAGAAAGCTAAGCGGGTCGGGGATAACACCGCAAGCGCCGTACTTCTGAATGACGTGGCCTAAACTCCTATTGCTAAGGATTTTTGTACAGATGTGTTTACGGTACTCGACCTTCCATTGGACACTAAAAGCAATAATAGCCAGTCGGTTAATTCTGCTACAGTACAAGTAAGTACTTGCATAGTGATATCGTTGCACAGACTCAAAAAGTGACCGCGTAGATGCACTAAACGCCTACGAGACAACACTAAGTGCACGTTTTAATATTGCCGCGTAGTGTACTAAATTGATAAGGAGTCATTTCACACTAAGGCTTGCATTTTCACGAGCAACTGTAAAAATAACTATTAGTGTGATGTCCATATATTTGCGCGCTTTAGTGAAAACTATTGCTATCGCATTTCTAAGGAGCTGTTCACATCGGACGGTTCGGTTATAAACTGATTCGCTTAGAAAACCGCGTCGCGCCGCACCGCTTCTGATGTGAACGCCTCCGTAGATACGCATATAAAACTTTGCAGTCGTTTTGCCGCGCGTATGCAATGTATGATGTATAGTGCTCCCAAAAGTTTGTTGGTTGTATTCTTTTGTGATCTCTATATGGATGTGCGTTTCTATGTTTTTGTAATTTATCAATAGAATTATAAAGTAATACTTGTAATCTTTAGCTAGCTTATAACATGCCTAATTATGCAATGGGACCTGTGTCGCGTCCGAATGTAGTTACTAATGTAAGTTACGTAATAGAGGCTTGAATAAGCTGTCTAGATTCCTAATAATAATCTTTATTTAAACTATCTTTAATATAAAAATATCATCCATTATTTTTCATAGATTTACTCTAAACAACTTTTGTTGCCAAAGATGTTATAATGTTCACACTAGATTTAGTGATTGTTCTCAATATTGTAGTAACACCTAATTAAGCACATTGTTAATACCTGTAAGTTTTAATTACTGTGATAGATATTAAAATGGTTTTATAAAAATAGGGTTGTTTTAATGGAATTTCACTCTCATTTATACAGAAATCTCGATGAAGTAAATAAAAACTGGAAATATTCCACTAAAAAAAATGAATTACATATATTTAAATGAAAATAACAAAATGAAATTATACAATCAAGCTAAAATATAATTATGATGCATTTAGACTCTACTTTGATTTAATGATAAAACATTTCCAACTCAATATAATGTTTAAATTAAACAAACAATAAGAGACAGCTTTTGCACGAGCGTTTCCTTGAGTGGCACATTCAGTGGTCCTCATCTACTGAACCTGCGAGGACACTTATCGTTGCCAGCTGAGGGTGATTTCGTTGTTGTCCAAATTTCGGGAAATGTTGAATAGATCTCAAGTGTCTTTCTTTTCACTTTCATTGACTGATTTTGCTGTTGGCAAGTTTGCCTCTTTCTCCTTGGCCAGACGCTGTTTGCTGAACTTTCCCATGCCCGGCTGGTAAATAACAAGGCTTGGGCGGTCCTGGAACAAGACGATAAGATGACTCCACTCAGTATAATAATCTAAGTCTTAAAAGGAAACCGATACGGCTGAATCTACCAGTGTCAAAGAACTAAATCCATCTCTTTGTGTCATACAGACAGACTGCAGTAATAAAATTTAGTGAAGTCAAAAATCATGCCAATCAGCAATGGACGCTTTCGTGAACTTCGAGAGAAAATATGACTAAGTGTAACCCACTATTATGCTAAGCTATATTGCAGCAAAACAACACCAGATCTAGGTGCTACTCAAATAGAAAATAAAGTCACATAAATAAAAGTGCTTTTGCATAACTTACCTTGTTTCTGATTCTTCTCTCAGTGCGGCGATCAGAATCGCTCCTGTCTTTCTCCTCTGAGCCTTCTCTGTCAGAAGATTTGCTCCTGTCGTCCATATTCAAAGATTTCTGCCTCTTGAAAGGAGACTCCTCTTTTGGAGTGTCGTTGCTATCCATGCTGTTTCTACGAACACTCGGGAAAGGTTTATCAGAAACATTGTCATTGGAGTCTTTGTGTTCTTTATTATTTTCCTCGATTTTAGCTTTCTTGTCCATGCTTTCGATCAGCTTCGTCAGGTCGTCAGTCTTCACATGAGGCAGCTGAGTGAACGGCTTTATGTCATCCTGGTTTATCTTAGATTTCATGTCCGAGAACATGATCTTGTTTATAGCAGCTTGTTTATCAGACTTCGCTACTTCATTCAGTTTCATTCTCTCCTTTCTAGTATCGCTGTACTTCTTACTCTTTTGTTCGCGCGGAGACTCTTTGATCTTGTCTCGTTTCTCTTTTTTATAACCCTTGTCAGAGTCTTCACCGTCATCGTCGATCGCGTGATCCCTCTTATCACTGTCAATTTTTTTCTTTTTGTCATTTATGAAACTTGATCCAGTCTTACGCTCTTTATAAGTTTTAGATTCAAATACAGATCCTTCTTTATCATAGTCGTCTCTTATATCACTTTTATCCTTTTCCCAATCCCGCGACTTGATTTTCTTGACCTCATTATCCCCAATTTCGTCCTCCTGAAATGAATAAAATTCCTGTAATGATTAAAAGAAGCACCGTATATAGAACGCGGTATTCAGAGGCGTCGACTCTGTGGATGCTCGGAGACTCGAGCACCCACGCGAGGAAGTAGTGAGAGAAAGTGGTAACTCAGGTTAATTATAAGGTTTTTAGCAGGGTTAGCTCTGTACGTTCAAGCTCATACCATTGAGCTTGTTTTTGAGGTTTTCCAAGCCTGGAAATGAACGAAAGCTTTTTTCCTCTCGTAAGAATATCATAAGAGAAGAATTGTCTAATTTATTTTTCGGTGGCACTTCAGAAGCTAAGGAGGAAAGTGCACATGCCAAATTACAATATCATTCATTCTTAAATGAAGCTTGTTAAACGTTGTGACAGAGTAGGAAACCCTCAAAACTATGCTCAACGTTTTGAGCATAAGCTTACGGAATACTTAAACAGTAACTGACGACTGAATCATCAGACGCGCTTGCTTGCGAATATGCGCGTCTTAGAGTAGTTAAATGAACAACATTGGCACCCCTGGTGATATCACTACAGTATTAAATAAATTCTCAATATTTTTTTTATTACATCTAGAGCGAGAGCCTATGTCCTTGGTATGGAACTCATACAAAAGTTCAAAAGTCAGAGGGGAAAATGTAACCGCTTTCGTTTCTATCTGCAAATGATGACTACCTTTCGATACTTTTCACTAAATAAGTTAATTAGTTAATTCAGATACTTACACATATACAGATGATTACAAATGATATCTGATAGTGTCAAAACCAAAATAACATAAAAAGATGTACTAGATAATTCTTAAATTAATTAAACCATAGACCTTAAAAACTGTATCACCAGCGCTCTTCTGACTCTCTTGAGTTTCCTCCGTGTCACATAATTTGGATGAAGTAAGAGTAAAAGTATTATGGGTCTTCATTGAAAGAGCAGGGAAATGAACATCCCAGTCTGAATCTGTACTTATAAACTCATCGGAGCCATGAAAACTCTGTTTGTCATGTTTGCTATGGGAATATTTGGTTTTGCTTTTGTGATAGACCCTCTGCTCTCCAAACCAGATGGTGTTGGCTTGAGTGTGCTCACAGTTTTCGGCTATTTCGTCTTCAGATAAATCGCCAGATTTCTATAGATCAATATTGTAAAAGATAATATACAATGTACTTTAATATCAACTGTGATAAAACTAGCCTACCCCTACCTAACCTGACTAGCGTAACCTGATGTTAAGTGGCATTATCTGGCCAGCCTATGTAAGAAAATCCCAGTTATATATTGTAGTGCCCATCAGTTTAAGACATAAATAATAAAGATGAAAGTCTCATGTGCTTGCAAGTTGACCAAAGTTAATAATTTATATTGAAATACTACTATGCTCAACAATGTTTACAATCTTTTACATGTTACACAAGAATTATTTTTCAAAGAATATAAAGTTTTTTACCTTTATAGAGCCATCCTTAGTTTTCCTTTCAATCCTCATTTTCCTCTTATCATTCTCTCTCCTACGGCGCTCGTCTCTGCCCCGCTTGTCTGGTTTACGGGCAGCAAGGTAGTCGAGCAAAGGAGTCGATTGAACTTTTTTGTCATTAGCTGGAAATGAATCCATAAAATGTTAATAAGAAAGTCATATTTATTTATTTATTTGTTTATTTTATGTGATACAGTTACGGAACGAGCCGATGGTCCACCTGGTGTTAAGTGGTGACCTCTGCCCATAACAAGCAATGCGACATGAGTACTTATCCCATACTTAGATACGATAAGACCCAAGTCGCATCATATACATCCATAAGTCTCGAGGCGTGTAGGAGGAATTCCTGTCATGTGCCTGTAATTTCACTAGCAACCACACCTTTAAAACCCTAACACAGTAGCATGATGTGTAACTGTTTGATTGTTACTGATTGGCAGAAATGGGCATGGTGGCAGTACCCGGGGTGAACTTGGGGTTCTACTGCTCTTACAAATGGTATGGTACATGGCATATGTGACAGAATGGTAAATTTGATTCAGATAAAACCAAATTTGAAAGTTGTGACTGATGGTCAAATTACAACCATGTAAGAACACAATGAGACTCTCTGTATAAAGTCAAAGTCAAAAACTTTATTTTCATAGAATTCATAAAGAAATGGCTTGGAAACATCTATAATATTCAAAACATTAGGTCACATAAGGTCAACAAGCTGGTGAGGGAGTGGGTGGTTAAAACTACAATGTTTAGATCCTGGTGGAGTTTAGATCAAATTTTGAGGCATTCATTTGATGTTCAACAGTACACCACACACAGTACCTTCCAGTATTTTTCTATTGTAGCTTATTGTAATTACTGAGGAAGCTTATTCCAAGTACTTTTAGGAACTACATCAAACTCACCATCAGTTATAGGATAAGAATACTCCAACTTTGGCTGATTTTCTGTCTCTGGTTCCTTGGTGAGGCTTTCTATGAATTCTTGGTAGATAGGGTCACTCTCTATAGTACCGCATTTGGGATCTTTCTTCTTTTTCTTTTTAGGGATTCTTTGAAAGGGGGCATACTCAACTATCCCTACATATTCCACTCCTAGAAAATATAAAATTTTATTCTCAACATGCATTTTCTACCTTCGTAAGTGCAAGTCACATAATAACAAAGTTAGGTATCATTCTACAAAAAAATTATATAAATCAGTAGTGTAACAATACTTGCCTTTGTCATCTACAAACACATATCCATCAAACTTGTCCCTAAAGAGATAGATATCTTCAACGTTGACAAAGTTTATGTAAGCTCTGCAATACAGGTTATTGCCAAGCGATGGATCAGCTTTAGCGAAATAGAAATGGTCATGTTCTGGTATTGGAGACACCTGTTCTAAAAATGACTCTTCGGTCATAGTAGGTGGCAGGCGGCGGATAACAATCTGTAACAAATAAACACAAAATAAAAAAACTACCCTTTTAGAAGTGGAACAAGATGTTTACATGTAAATTGTTTTACTTTGGTGAGGGGCCGTTGGGTCTTCAATTTCTTGTGGTCTTTGTTTTTGTTCAAAAACATTTTGCTGCCTGTGTCAGGCTGTGTGTCTTTAGCATCTTGATCTTCGGTCATTTTCACAATATTCTAAAGGTTTTCGAGTATATTATCCAGCATTATCAAAATTCCTTATCGTGCGTGGTACTTTTGACATTTCACATTTATATTTTCACTGACATACTTAAACTTAAGTAAAACACTGACACTGAAACATACATACACAGAATTTATTTTTCTTTTTTTTATCGTATGCCTTTTCAGGCCGGCAATTACCTTTGGCTATCTTGTAACGCAACATTACAACTACATAATAATAATATATTTACATAATTATGTATAAATAAAATAAACTGAACTTTTGAATAAAATATTATTTTTGTGGAGCATTTATGACAGCTTCCGTCTTTGAAAAAACATAACATCCACAATAGTCTTGTGTTGTTTAACGAATCTAAAAGAGTAATTAGTTTGCATGACCGACTTTCGCCAGGCCGAAAGTTAAAAAAAAAACTAGTTGACTTTAACAGCAATCAATCATTGACATTTAAATGAGGGTTATAATAGTGAGTGGCCTAGAGGGGGTGTTTTGATTTTGACTGCCTAGCGGTGTTGCGCTTTACTTTTCTACGAAAAATAAATTGTTTTGTTTTTTCAACTACAGTGTGATCTAAATAAAAAAGCAATGTTTTCCCTGAAATTGGTCCATGCCGCTAATATCTCTCGAGTATCATGCATATCGTCAAGAATTCTTCAAAAATCTCGTACATTAGCCACTGGTACAGAAAACACTAATAAAGGAGAGGACAGCACTATATACGAAGATGTTAAAGCCGGGGGATTCGCGAAAGCTTTCGAGAAGCAGTCGCAGATCGCAGACACTAAGGAAACAGAAGAGCCAAAGACCTTTGCTTCTTTACTTAAACACTCAAAGTTAATGGATGTAAGTATGGACCTCTGACTTTCAATCTGGAGGTTGCTGATGTCTTATAGCACATATGCACAGTAGCTTTCCGTCTGAAATAATGAGTGTATTAAACTACATTCACAAAATGATTTAGAAGACAGTGAACAAACCGAGAAACAAAAATTCAAGATCATGTTATGTCTACCTAAATCACATTTCACTGTCACTAGTTAAGATTAGTCTGATGGACAAGAATGAACATAAATAGTAATATAAGCCTATAAACTTATTATTTTAATTTTCAGCTTGGCGATCCAGCAGGTAAAGTGGTGATAGGCAAAATATTTCATGTTGTTGAAGATGATCTGTACATTGACTTTGGCTGGAAGTTCCACTGTGTATGCACTCGTCCAACAACCAGAGGAGATGAGTATGTCCGTGGCTCTAAAGTCAGATTACAAATCAAAGACTTGGAGCTGTCTTCTCGATTCCTCGGATCAAGCACTGACCTGACGCTCCTAGAGGCAGATTGTAAGATACTTGGCCTCGTTTCTACTCCAATCAGACCAGCAGTAAATGAAAAGTAATTTATTAGTAGTTAAAAGTATTTCTTAAGTAGTTGTTTTAAAGTAATAGTTGTTTGAAGTGTGATTTGATTTTACATGAAAATAAATGTTAAGAATCAAAACGCCCAAAGATGGGAGTTTTTATATTAAACCATACTTAATTGCTTCTGTATTTCTGTGCAAAACAAACTGAAAGAGAAATCAATAGGTGTTGTCACAGACAATTTTAGTTCAGAAAATGCTATTACATAGCTTTGATGAAGCAGGGATATGGTTTATTGATTCTCCAATGCAAAATCTCTAGGGTAAAAAAGTAATTTTGTGTTTACATACTTATTTTACATTGCACGGAACCTTAAAGCTGAAATATATAAAAAATACAAACAATTTTGGATATGGATATCTACTTACCAATATACTATTTAGTACTTAATTCTCAAAGATTAAATTAATGAAATTAATTTTCAAAGATAATTGTTACATGTTAAAATTAAATTCTTGGTCAAATAGAGGCAGATAACATTTAATTGACTTTTAATTAGATTGACAACAGTAATAAATATGTGAGTTAATGAGATACATTCATACCAATTTCTAACTACATTACAATTTGCAATATCTATTTATTGTCTTTTATAATATATAATATAATAATCACATTCAGATTCAAACATTTCTAAAAGCTCAAACATTAAGTTTCTTTATATTTGATTAACAAGTCACTTACTGGTATTCTTTTATAAATTGAGAATTTAAAAGTGCCCGATAGGTGCCTCTTTGAAGCGCACATTGACATTTTAGCACACTGCCAGTGACACAGTTTATTAGTAGTAGTTTATTAGTAACTAAAAATTGGTTACTCTATTGGAATAAACATACCATTGACTATTGGCACTATGGAATGTCAAATATATTCCACATTTAATTTGAATCCTCATTATGAATTAAGCAGATTCTACTATGTACATATTTTTTTATTCCTGAATGGAATAAAAAAATATGTACGTAGTAGAATCTGCTGAAATCAGAATATTCAGAATATTTCAGTTTAATAACAACATTGAGTGCATTTGTCATTAATTATAAATCTACAATGAAAAAACTCTTAATGACAGTAAAAAGTACCAAATACGAAAGAATACACAGTCAAACACAATAAAAACAAATACTAAAAATATTATTCCGTCCAAATTTACATACTCTTTTTATAAATTAAATATTATCGACACATTCAAAACTATCAAAATTAGAAGGTATAAGTCCGCAAAAAATCGTCGTTAAAACATCTTGATTCATATTTATCTTCATAATTAAGAATTACACTGCAACCTATATGCAAAAATATCAATAATATCATGAGATCTTTCAAAACCACGCTGTCGTTATAAGATTCAGTTTCACTGAACTTTGTCACCGTTTCTGGTGACAATCTCCTGTATGCTGGGGTCCTTCACGGCGTCGTTGGCATCCGGTTTCGCTTCCAGAATATCGTCGACGTTAGATGTGGGTTCGGGTATTGTTTCTTGCTTTGGATGAGCCGCTTCCCATTCTTTGAGGTATTGTACCACGGCAGTGTGTCCAAAAGTCTCGGCTTCGTTCAAGGGACGGCTGCCCCAGCGATCGCGTGGCTCGTGGGGCACGCCGCACTGTGCCAGAAGGAAATCCACGCACGAGAGGTGACCCTCAGCAGCGGCTAAGTGCAAAGCCGTTCGACCGTCGTAATCCGAAAGTGTCATATCCATTCCGGACAGATGGTGCCTACAAATGAATACGCATTAGTATGAACTCTTTGAGGAGTAGAGATGACAAATCGTTAACGTGGACGTTAATTATACAATAAAATATTGTTAGCCTAAACTAGCCCTAACTACACTGATAAAATACAGTAAATACGTAATACAGTAAAACTAGTAGGATGACATTGGACGCATATGACGATAATATAGTGGCTACACTTTTTTAAGTTGTAGAGTTCCAGTCTATTCGATGGATTCACCGGAACCAGAAGACTTGTTTCCGAATCACTGAAATTGGTTCAGACCATCACCAATATTCTTAATAACCTACGTGCAAAAACAAATGAAACTGTCGTATCGTAAGTTTCTTACCTTCTTAGGGCACTAAGATCGCCACTCGCGGCAGAGAACAAGAGGTTGACTATATTGAGGCCAGTTGATTCGAATTTGTAGCGTCGAGGATCCTTTTTGTGACTTGCGTAGCGAATATTGTCGTATTTGTGGAAATTGAAACGCTCAATCAGTTCCTGCAACAAAAATATTTATGTAAAACGTGTAATAATACCTGTAATATTTGATTTTATGATGTGGGCATCATCAGTACATACCTCACAAAACTGCAGTCCTCTGCAGCTGTTTCCCAGTGGGTCAAGAGGAGGTGACCAGGTGCAAATTCCCATGACATTGGGCACCACGATGAGCATAGCCCCGGAGACCCCCGACTTCGCCGGTAGCCCTACTTTGAATGCAAACTGTCCTGAATAGTCATACATTCCGCAGCTGTGCATCAGAGAGAGCACATTGCGAACTGAATCTGGACGAAGTACTTTTTCATCAGATATTGGACAAATGCCTCCGTTAGCGAGGGTAGCTGCCATTATTGACATAATATCGCAGTTCGCTTCCATGGAACAGCACTGAAAACGTATTTTTCTTTATGGTAAATCATCCCAATGCAGTACGTAATTCGATATTGATGTGTTTTTACTACCTACCTGGAAATAGAAGTCCATACATTCCCGTAAGTTTGTTTTTTCAGGATAACATTTGTACTCCCGCATGTAGAATCCGAGTGCATAATTACGGTCCGCTGCCTCACGTTCTGATAAAAATACTGCGTTGTTGAAACCTAACACCTCGTTACCGGCCAGTCGACTGAAGAATGACATTACATAGTCGAATTTTTCAGCGAGCGTCATTTCAGGTTTGTCCAAGGTCTTCAGTAGCGAGCAAACAAGAATTGCTCCTGCATTAATCATCGGATTGTGTGGCTTCACTGTAAAATGTATATGATGTAGGTAAAGATCAATATTTAGGTAACATTACACTACAACTACAACTAATTTGTAGATATTTTCTCTTAAATATATGTTTAGTCTATTAATTTGTGGTGTAAACGAAGAACAAATAGTTGTCGTCACCTGCCTATCATAATATTTACATTTAACGTAGATAATAATCATTACGACAAACCTGACGTCGACTCTTGCTAAAATACTGAAAATAGTAACAATATAAGTAAACGTACTATTATAATCCAGAACGAGTTCATTGAAGTTTCGTCCGCTGGGCTCCGTGCCAATATATTTGTGTACCTGTTCAGGACCCAGTGTCTCGAGAGCCATCGCGTAAGTCAGCGGCTTGCTGCATGACTGTAGAGTGAATGGTACGTTCACGTCACCTAAAAAATAATTCTACATTTGTAACTGGCACTGATTTAACACATGACTCTGGAAAGTATTGTAACACTTACCGATAGAGAACCTCTGACCATCGATTGTACAGACGCTGACTCCCCAACTATCTGTATTCGCTCTAGCTAGTTGCGGAATGTAGCTGGCCACTTTACCGTCCGTGTTGCTTTTTGCAGTCCAGTACATTTCTTCTACGTCTTTGATAAAATCCTGAAAATCCGGAATGACGAATTGGCTTCGGAACGCCCTCGTTATCAGAACAATGTTGGGCGCGATCACTTCTTTGAACGTGTTTCTGTCCAGCTTTAGTGTCTCGGGGGATCCTCCTTCAAAGTTGGACTTTTTGTGGACTTTGTATAAGTTATGCATAACTTCCTTTACACGAGAATCGTTTTTTCTAATACCGGTAGTCCTCAAGGCCTGTAAATAAAATACAGTATTAGTACCAGATCACCTGACGCTAAGCGGATTTGTTTTGTCTAGCTAGGCTACACAAGGCAGGTGAACTTAACACGTGCCAAGAGATTAAGCCACTTGGAAAGAGATTAGCAATCATTGCCTGCCTATCAGCAAGTCTACTTAAACGAATCTCCTGCTATTGTAAAGCTAAACAACGTCTAGGAGGAGAACTCACGGCCAGAAACTTTCCAACAGGCAGTAGCCCTGTGTCTTCATTTTTGAACATGTCGAATAGAACATCATCAGCGTTTTTGTGCGGACCTGCGCGTACCCTGCAATGTTGAATGTATAAGGTGAATTTGGATTTTACATCTGTTCTGTAGTCACATGCTGAAACGTGAAAACGTTTACGTTATATACTGTTACGCTTCGGACAGCTAAACGTTAGCATGGTTCATCACGATTCGGTCTATTAATAAACGATCGTATGGCAGGTGTTGACGTAGAGGCGGGTGTGTCTGCTTGCTGCGTCTGAACACGACTATGAAACATGCACTCATTTACAGAAGTCTCACATGACTTTATTATAACATTACCTACCTATAAGATCACTAAGCAAATTCAAAAATCATTCATAGTTATAAAAAATTAGGTTTTAAAAGGTACCTATTATTAATTAAGCATATTTTTAACTTCGATTTTTTTTTCTTTTTCACAGCTCTTTCTCTATACATTACATACCTACTATAAATCAGTCCCCTCCGCTTTTCGGTCCGTATGTCTATGTAGGATAATCTCTGAATGCACTGACGGATTTTGATACTGTTTTCACGAGTAGATAGATTAATTCACGAGGAAATTTTATGTAAATAATTTACAAGTTGTTCCGGCGCCAATAATTAGCATAAATATAACCCGTGCGAAGTCGGATCGGGCTGCTAGTAAAAACTAAAGCCAATCAAAATGCAAGCACTAAAATACCAATTAAAGCCAAATGTCGCGCAATACATTTTAAAACTAAATATTATAATTTAAATGTATACAAAATCTGGAAACAAATTCTGGAAAACCAGAAACTGAAAGGTATATTTGTAACATGCATAAAACTGAAGGGTTGAACACAGGTAATGTTGAATGAAAAGTAAATAGCTAACGTTTGGAAATTTACCTCCCATTTGAAACAAATTAGTTGTAAAAAATAATAACAATAAGTAAAGGATATTCTTCCATAATAAAGCATATCGCTTAATTATGGAATGCTACATATCATGCACCACACAAGAGATGGATGACTCCTATGACTTACGATTTAGGGTCGATATTATGGGCGAACGAAAACCGCCTGCTGCATGTGAAATAAACGGAAACACATCACAGAGAAATTATATTTGTTAAATTTAAAACAATGCAGTAGCATATCGTTGATGTGTAAAGTTTATCATTAACCAATTTAGTATATCTTACACAAAGTTTGTTTTACCACGTCACCTACTCAGGTGACACATTTAGTCCAAATAGGCAGCTGTAAAGAATCAATCTTAGATTGTATGAGTACTCTACATTTTTCTAATGAGAATACCACGCTGTAGATTCCATACGTCTAAAGCAGTTGCATAACTTCATTCTGGACTTCTGTTGTCAAATCTGTTTTCATGAGTTTAATAATGACAGAATATGTAGATGAATATATAAAAATTGTAGGCTGTCGTCGGCTGAATTGAACGAGCACTCGACAGGCGCCGTCTAGTTTAAACAGATCAATAAGTCTACTCCAGTTTATTAACAATTTAAAACAATTTGTCTTCAATAAAGTGTCAGCACTTGTGCATTGATTTGAACGATGCATACCTCATGTCAACGGACTGGACCGCGTAAAAATGGGGTGCTGAATTGCGCCATTTCTGTAACGAAGGATTACTGATTTTAGATCATTGTTACTGACATTATTTTACGTAACAGAAAGCTTTGAAGAACAATACATTGGTTGAGACAGAACAGGACACTCACATCGGTTTTCTCTAATACATAGACGGGTCTCACTTGACTATAGTGACGGATGCAGGCGCAAAGCGAGGGTTTGACGGCGGGGCTCGCGAGCCGGCGCAGCTGACGGGCATTCATGTTGAGCGCTGGGCACTGGAACACCGTACCACCTCGCGGATCGGCGGCGAGTGATGAGCGCCGGGGTCTTGTCGTACACCTGTAACGCGCAGGCGCCAACTGACGCCTCCCCCATGCCTCCGTCGCTTATCTTCCTCGCGATGTTGACTCTGTGTCGTACCGTTTACTGGAAATTCTTAACGTCTATGTCACGCTTGTGACGTACCCACCCGTAACACCAACGCTCAGTAAATGCGGCTATTTTGATAGTTGTTTACTGACGGAGGCAGGCAAATAGAAGTCAAATTGTTTGACCAGTTTGATCGGTTGCTTTGATGATTCACTTACGTGCTTGAATAATTGACGCTGAAAATCAACATGCGCAAACTAACCTAAAGGAAGTAGTAAGGTTGGAGACTTGTGAGACGGCCCTATTTATTAAATGGAAAATCATGAAAATTTATATTGTTTATGGATTATACAGATTCGGCGAGAGAGTGCAAATTACCACGAGATGGCCTGTCGACCTCCATGAATGGCGTAATAGGTATATGTCTAAGGTATATGGATGAAAAAAAGCAGTCACCAGATTCATCAGGGCTGTTATTACTAATGATATAAACTCAACCTAGCTAACCCCTTAGTTGCATATTTTAAGAATTTACCATTATACTGGTAAACTAAAACTGTATGACCATGCCTTATAGAATACAAGAATTCTGTATTATAGAACTGTTTTGTTGCTCACAGTGCTAAAATATAATTTAAACTCAGTTAAAGCAACTGTCGCTTAGAAAGGTTTATCTGTATATCTACCGTTTATCACTTCACTTATATTTGAGTGCCCGAAGGACTTTTTTTGCATCTTAGTTAGAGTAACAAAAGGGATATATAGGCTAGTAAGTTTATGCTGGCTTTTTCGATAGTTGTACGGGTGTCGAAGAGAACCCCAAAATAGATACAGCTGGACATAATCTCGCACCAATCAGTTCATACTTCACTCGACGTCACACGGCTCACGTTGTGTTGTCTTCATATACATGTCACGTGGCGGAGGTGTAGCAATCCAACGCCTCGTGATAAGGTTCAGAGCAGAGAGATGGACTTGGTAAGTTTTTACAATCGATAGAACATGTGCCGAGCTCGTCCGGGGAAGTAGTGCCACAACACCTATTTCTACAGCCAAGCATTAACGCATACGCTTTACCGTGTACCGGTTTGGTTGCTGGTGGAACTACATGCATGTGAGACATTCTACGTTCACATCTCAATGTTCCGGAAGCAGTATAATGACACGCGGTCTTCCCATACGTCAGTAGGGTCGGCACCCCAAGACGTATTGTTTTTTAGCAGAGGTTACCTTTTTTTTAATATGAGGTGGAACATCTTGCTACATATAAAAAAATCAAGTCTACATTGGACCTTATGTTTTGAAATACCGTTTCCAAGCCCTTTCTTTACAAATTCTATGTTTACAAGTTTACAATGTTTACTTTGAGTTAGTGGGACCACTACATGAATGTCCTAGGACAGCAGCCTTAAGTGACTAAAGGTGTCGAATCTTGAAGTGGACTTGAAGTGACAACTACAATCATGCAACGAGAAAGAATTAATTATCACTAATCTATCCGATCGATTATATCTATTACCCTAAACTTTTAATTTATTTTATGTTTCATACAGAATCTACAGCTCATATAATAAATAAGTGAACTCTTAAAATTACTCATAAAGTCAATAACAGATTCAATTTTTTATCTATCCTATTATTACATTCATTTACAAAACATAGAATTTCAAAAAAAATGGTATATAACATCCTATCCGTAAAATACAGCAGGCTTATATAGCAGGTATGGTACCTACCGATCTTAAGTTTAAGGATATTTTTTAATGATACTTTATGCTACCAGTAATAAATAAAAACCTACCTCGAAACCATTCTCGCATTCCATTATGAAATCCTTGAAGCCACTATCAGACAATGTACGCATAACAGAGAAGCAGTTTGTTGCGACCTGAGGCTGTCTCGCGAAAAGTCCTAACTGTCGGGCCGCGGTTTTTGCGAACGGACCGCTTCTTGTGCGCGCGCCACACTGAGACATTTTCTTCACTTGTTGTTTATTAATATACTAGTTGGAGAGCCAAATTCTATTAGCTGGTGTTCTATGTTTTTCTATATTTAGCCTATTTACTTACATCGCAACTACGCAACTGGTATTATTTCGGCTGAAAGAGCTTTTGGTTCCAAATGCGCGTTGTAGTTTCCCTTCAAATTCTGAACATTCAAAACTAGTTGTGGAGTAATCAGAATGAGATAAGAGCTCGTTTAACACATCTCATTAAAAGTGTGTTTAATAGTGCCTTTTTTTATGTGATGTGACGGAATTGACGGAACGAGCTGACGTCACACTTGATGTTAAGTGCTAACCGCCGCCCATAGACAACAGCAATACGACTCAAGTCCTCCACTAAAGTACGAGATGACTCAAGTCGCATTGCGTTGCGTCCATCACCCCGGAGATGTTAGGTACGTCTCGTGCGCCTGCACCCACTCCCTTCCACCGGAACACAGCAACACGAGTGCATCACTGCTTGGCGGCAGATTACCAGGTGTGGTGGCAGTACTTCTCCGACCGAACTTACGTAGTACAAGTTCCACTGCTACTTTGGGTTGCTCCTTTCGCACCACCCGGGGGACACGTGTAGGGATGCAGAGGGTAATCAACTAAGGACGAGAGCAGAGTGGGCCCCCAAAGAAAAAAAACAGGTTTATTTCGTATGGGTATTGGTATGAAGTGTATTCCGTATTTTCCGGTTGGGATTTAATCACAGATTTGTATATAGACAAATATTATGAGATACTGTATTATTGTCACCTATTTGTATAAGTTAAAAAATACAACCAAATTCTTCTGAGTCCTGTCACTTATAAAGACATTTCATATCACTCAACAACTACCCCTGCTCAAAAAAAGCCAACAGTGGAAAGATTTAAGCCGAATTGTTCAGAAATCCAAATAAAATCAACAAGTTGAGACATAAAAACTAATGAAAAATGCAAAACAATTTGAGTAACTATTGTTCAAAATAGTGTAAAAACCTTATCTTTTGACAAACTTAACATATACGGGCCCTGCATTTCTTAGCACTAAATCTGCCGTGAACACGATGTCCTCGGGCCGAGTCACTGGTACCATCTCGAACTTTCGCAATATCTCCGATATGGCTGACTTCAACTCCATCATAGCGAATTTTTGACCTGAGAACAATATTTTTCAATTTTAATCTTTGCTTTCTAAACTCTGCTTGTACTTTCTTGTGGTTATGTTTAACGGAATGTACTCGTTGAGCATCATTCGATTAGCGGTGACCAGAGCGACAGGCTTCAATACAACGGGCGACTGTTTTTTTCCGTTTTTGGCTAGCTCAGTCACAGGGACAAGCAACTCTTTTGACTACGTAATGAAGCTTTTCTTTAGCGTTTCTGTGGCAAATCAAAAATAACACTCCAACAGAAACACTGACCTTATATTAAACCTTATAAATAAAATAAAATAAATAAATAAATAAATATTGGGATTCCCTGTGAAGAGGAGTAGAACTCACGCCAAGTTCGTCCTGGAAGAACTGCCACCCCCATTTCTGCCGCCAAGCAGTAACGCATTTGCGTTATTGTGTTCCGGTTTAAAAGGTGTAGTTGCCGGTGAAATTACAGGCACATAACACATTCCACCTACACGTCTCAGATTTAGGCATACGATGCGACTTGGGTCTTGTTGTACCTAGTAGGGGCGGACCCAAGTCGCATCGGTTGTTATGGTCCGAGGTTACCACTTAACACCAGGTGGGCCGTCGGCGTCGGTCGGTTCGTTCCGTAACTGCATAACATAAAAAAGCTACGAGTATCGTCATCGTACCAAAACGCCTAGACAAAGAACAATATGTTTAATAGAACCCGTGGACCTTTTGTCGGATATATCTACTTACTCGGCTTTACAGCTTTTGGTGTCCCATACGTAAACCGTGAAAATGGTATGGGTTAGTTTACTTAATTATAATAAAAATTGTTGCGAAAAACATCCGGGTTCAGTAGCAACGATTATGTAATATCGATTATATCTAGTAGTCATCGCAATAAATTTCTAAGTTCGACTGAACTTATTGACCTTAGGTACGTGTTATTTCACTTTATGATAAAATATATAAACATCAATTTTGAGTCATTTCGTTTAAGGTGGTTAATTAATAAAGGTGCGATATAATGTACTACACATAAAAACGACTTGCCTATACAGTTCCGTGGGCCAGCGCTGAATGGTATGTAGGCGTAAGGGTGCCTTCCGACGCAGTTCTCAGGCAAGAACCTCTCAGGGTCAAACTTCAGAGGATCCTTGTATATATTTGGGCTACGGTGCAGATCCAGGATGTTGACGTGGCAAAGGGTATTCGCTGGAATCGTATATCCACCTGTGGAATGTTGCGTCAATATATTAAATAAATATTATTGGACATTTCACGCAGCGCCATCTAGCCCCATAGTAAGCTAAGCATAGCTTGTATCATGGGAACCGGACAACTGATATAATACTAAATACATACACACAGACCGTGGACATGTTTGTCATACAAATATTTGTCCTGGGTGGGAATCGAACCCACGACCTACAGCGCAGTAGGTAGGGTTACTACCAACTGAGCTATGAGGCCAGTCAATATCTGATTCATCACTTCTTTCCCCAAAATAATATACTGACCTCGTTGAGAAGGACCAATTTCTGTTACTTTTTTGCACTTCTTATTAAAAAAAATCTATATATTTACAGCAAAGTCAAAGCAAAAAAAAACGAAAACAATTAAAAAAGCAAATATACCTAGTTAGGTATCCAACAGCAGTCTAAAGTACCCTAAGTCGCATAAAAACGATAGAAACAAACCACTTTAAACCGGATTTTCAATCATGATTGCTGTGTAATCTCTAAAGAGCGATTACATGACTTAATGAGAATTCAGAGGTTATCATAAAATGCGAAAAATCTGTTTAAACAACACAGAAACGACTGATAAAATGTAATAATAATAATAATAATAATAATAATAATATAAGCCTTTATTGCTGAAACTTAACTTTAACATTTTTTTTTTTTTCGTTATATAATATTATACTTTTGCTTTATTTAACATATTTTTTTTTATCCTTATTCAGCTTGTCCTTCGACAAAGGCCTCCTCTAATGCTTTCCATTTTGTCCTGTCTTTTGCAATACGTGTCCATTCTGGACCAGCTATCTTTTTTATGTCATCTTCCCAACGCTTAATTTGTCTACCTTTGCTCCTTTTACTATCACGCGGGTACCATTCCGTAACAAGTCTCGTCCATTTCTCTATCTCTTCCCTTAGCATGTGTCCTGTCCATCTCCATTTCAGAATTTTGTATACTGTATGTATATTTTTAAATTTTGTTTTTCTCTTTATACTTTCTAATCTTACCTTGTCTCTTCTTTTCACTCCAATAACGCTTCTTTCCATTCCATTCTGGCAAACTTGGATTCTTTTGAGAAGTTTCTCGTTCAGTGCCCATGTTTGACATCCATACGACAAACATGGAAGGATACATGTGTTATAAATTTTCCTTTTTTCTTTGATAGGCATACCCTTGTCCTTCATGACTTCGCTCAGCGACCAAAACCGTTTCCAGCTATTTGTTATCCTTCTATCTATTTCCTTTTGCATTGTATCTTCTGTAGATATTAGTTGACCTAAATATATGTATTCGTTGACATACTCTATTTTCATCTGTCCCCCGTTTATTCT
Source organism: Chesias legatella (assembly GCA_947359385.1). Taxonomy (NCBI): domain Eukaryota; kingdom Metazoa; phylum Arthropoda; class Insecta; order Lepidoptera; family Geometridae; genus Chesias; species Chesias legatella. The sequence continues at coordinate 6,393,610 of OX375772.1, forward strand.
AATGTCTTTTTTAGCTGAGTTTGTCATTACCTTTGTTTTTGATGTGTTCATTAATAGGCCTACCTTGGCACTTTCGTTTGATAATTGTTGTAGCATGTCTTCCAAACTATCTGGGGTTTCGGTAAATAGGATGATATCGTCTGCGAAGCGTAAGTGATTAAGTTTGTCCCCATTAATGTTGAGTCCATTTCTTTCCCATTGCAGGTTTCTGAAAATCATTTCTAGAACCGCAGAAAATAGTTTCGGAGAAATGGGGTCGCCTTGTCTGACTACTACTGTGTGACTACTACTACTGTATTACTAAAATGTAATACAGTGTCTTCTATTAGAATAGTTTACTCCCTGAAATTCGTACTCCCTTATCAAAGCTACTAGACTGAATGAAAGAAGGAAATAATCCCGGACTAGTCACCTGCCTATTTCCTGTTTTTCGTCACCGTTTCCATAACATGAATAAATAGAAATCAATTACCGTGCGTTCGTTTCGCAAAAACTCCAAAAAAGCTTGAATTTTTTTTTTTTTTTTTTTGCGTCGATGCTGGTTTAGGTAAAAAACGAAAAATCGAAATTGGTAATTTTGCATGGTAATTGCCACTTCGGATTACTTTCGATAGAGTGATTAAGATTGATAATCGCTTCTGAATATTGACAATCAGATAATTTTAGGTGGTACTAAGTCCATCTAATGGTCTTATCAAAAATACTTACTCAAGACGGTTTTTTCCTTCAGTTGACGGCTGATGAAGTGTACTGGAGGGTACAGCCGAAGTGACTCTTTGATACAGTATTCTAAGTAGCGCATTTTCGACAGGTCTTCTATAGTACCCGATCTGTCTGAGTCGCCAAATATCTCTTTCAGTTCGTTGTGTATTTTAGCCTGAGAATTGAAAGATGTTAACTTAATTTCATTGAAGAAATATTATATACCCGCAGTAAATATTTGCTGATTATGCTAATATTTGTCACTGGGTGAAAATTTAACCGCAATATTTATGAGAGTCAGCCGTTCATATTGAAAAGACTAAAAATATTTACACGGCATCCTGTCTACTTTATGTGTAATAAAAAATAATTAATATATAATATAATTCTAAAACATTCGCACCGGACGATGGGGACAGGACGGTATGGGAGATTACATGCGTCGATACATTAGCCAGCGCAGCGCCTTCACATCTCTCTCCGACTTGGGACAAGGCAGGTGCGGCGGCAGATAGTTACTAACTAAAGACCCCCACGAGGCATACCTAAGTATTGAACCTCGTAAAATAATCATGTATTTTGGGGGTCATGATTTAGGTCCTAAGACAAATGGAAACACTTAAAAATATCGGAAAAATATTTTCAGATTGCCTAATCGAAGGGGCACGTCACCCGAGAGCTTTTACTTCACTGTAATTTTATTCAGCGAGGTTTTTAGTTTTCAGGTTGTAATCTTTTCTGAATGATTATTAAAAAAAAAGTAAATTCACATTTATATTACGACACAGCCATACACCACACGTATGTAAATTTCCCATCATATTACTTATCAAGCAAAGAAAATATTAAAAATAGTTACCTGAATATCTTTGTTATTTGCCAGCTCCATCAAACAGAATGTCAGACCTGATGAAGTGGTGTCATGACCCTAAAAATATAAATTAATTATGTAATGTTATAAATAAGGTACATGGACAGAACTCTTTAATGTATACCACAAATATAAACATAAACAGTATGACAAGAAATATCAGTGTAAAGCAAAATGGGCGCCCTTATCACTTAAAACAATTTCTTCCAGGTGGCTGGACTAAACAGAAATGATATTGGTAAATAAAAGAGATAATATCCAGAAATCTTATCCATTAAACTAAAATATAAATGTATAAATATATAATACGAAGCATGTAGTCAGTCGTAGTCCCGGGTGTACCTAATACCCCTATCCGATGAGACAATTATTAAGAGATATTTAGATCTTAGTTTTGAATATTCGTCTGTATTTTCTGTATCCGCCACCTGTAAAGGAATCCTCTTCAATCAAAGGAATCAGTGTAGATTGTAGGTATGAGCGTTTGTATGTCGTTTTATGAAATATTAAATGATTGTGCCACTAATATAATAAAAAACAAGGTATTATTATTATTATATTATTATTAATATATTTCACTGCATTAAGTCATATATTTCTATTACTGGCAATTCACTATCATTTATTATAGCTTAAGTAAGCTACAATAATTGTACTGTTTCAAATTCATTCATTCAAGGTATAATGAAATCAATGAAAAATATATAGTACCTACTTGCGCGACCTTTAAGATGGTGTAATCACTTAACGCAAATTTAAGTTTTTGGCAACTTTTGTTGACTTAAATATATCAAATCGTTAATAATTAAAATCAATTAACGATTTGATATACTCGTATTTATACATCAACAACTTTCTAACTAAAATCCATCGTCAGGTACGCAATAAAACATATTTTGACGTCATAAAGAAAAAATAAATTACTGACGCAAAATAGTTTTTTTTTTATATTTAAAAATTATATATAATTGGCCAGTTCCTGAAAGTGTGTATTCTAGAACATAATGTTCCATTCAAGTATTGGTGATGCTCCAACAGGTCTTAGTCACGTGAAAAGTGCTTCAAACTTACCTCAAACATAAAAGTATCGACTTCCTCCTGTATTCCATGACTATTTATCAAACCATCTTTCTCAGCTAATAATAGCAGATCTAACATAGCAAACTTCTTTTTTTTCTTGTAAACAATATCTTCATCGTATCCATCAGTTGTTGTGATTCCATACTTATTAATATATTCTCTTCTGTCTCTTATTACTCGTTGGGTAAAACTGTGGATGGTTTGCAGGTGTTTATTCATTTCTCTACCCCATTTGCTCCAGTAAAAGAACAAATCTGGATAGAGGTACACTCTGGTGAATCTTTGGATAAACGTTTGCACAAGTCTATTGATAGAGTCTTTGTAAGAACGGCCTTCATCTGACCCTTCCTGATTAAGCTGTGTTCCCATTGCGGTTTCTGTAATTACAATTACAAATTTTGTTGTGAAGTAGGATCGATTAAAACCTTATAGGTAAAATAGATATCGTTAAATGAAATAACTTATGTAAAGGAGGGACGACTGACCTCGTAACTACGCTAGTTTCATTCGTCTATGTTAGTTAATATTGCAATTATGGATCATCATAAAAAAATTATCTCTCCTAATTAAATCAATCTCGAAGTGGTGGGCAGTCCGTCAATAGGCCACCTTTCACCTTGTGAATGTTGTGATCCTTGTTGAGTGCTGAGCTCACCGGCGCGGCGCGGTTGGTTCCCCCATGAATAAATCGGCTGACTCTTCCGGTAGATCATTAATTGTCGACAGCAGTTACCAAGGAAATTACTAATAAGTCCGTAAGTTTACGGATTTGTAAACAGAGTCATGAACGTTACTATACGAAAACATGGTGGTCCAGTGCTACAGAGCCTGAGTTTAAATCGAGAGGTCTTTCATTGATATCCAGAATCGAATCAATGAATTTTTACGCTTGAAAATATTATATTCTTCATTTAATTTTCTTCAATTTACGTTTTCAATAAAGAAAACAACATGAGGAAACGACGTGTCCTAGACCCAGAAAAAAAGGAGACTTTTCGAGACGCACAGTGTTTCTAGACAGCCCATGACAAGAGTAGAGAAGTATGTAGTAGTACATTAATTTCACAACAAATTTTAATTTTATTTCAATATTGTACTAAGTACATAATCTTATTCATCAAGCTACTCATTGAAAGCGTAGTTACCTATTCAGGGAATGCGATGGGCTCACCACTTGCAAGCCCTATCCCTATAGTATTATAAACCACATTACAAAATCAAAATGCGAAATCCATAATAAATAATTAGTGGTGTTTCAAAACGTTTTTTGTCCTATCGCGTGGCCGCCCGGAAAGTTACACGCACCGCGCTACGCATTTTTGTCAATTTTTTTATTATTTTATAGTCAAGGGCGGCTAAATTAAAACGGCTGAACTGACTAATACTTAAATACTTACCACAGATAGAGTTCAGCGTATACTCTGAGAGGACAGGTACAATATTTACCGCTTCCCCGTCCATTTTGCCTAGACCTTTCACCAAACGTTGACTGTTTTCCTCCAGTATCAGAAAAAACTGACGCAAGATGTTGAAGTGGAAAGCAGGCGTGATAAGTTTTCTCCGTAGTTGCCATTTTTCACCTGCAAATAAAACAATGACGATCTCGTAGCGCTGACAGGAGTATTTTCGTAGCAGTAGTAGCAGTTTTTCTTTGATTCTATTCAGACTTTATTTCTGTTTGTTTTCGGTACCAGTGGTCATTAATAGATCTGATTTTTTGTTTCGCGAACTCGCTTAATCTTTAGTCTAGTCTTTTATGCTATCTTAATTTTTTTATCATGGTCAATTATTGGTTGACATCCGAAGACTATTTCGTGTTACCAAGATAAAAAAACTAAATAATTACAATAAGAATAGATATCGTATGCAATTAAAGAGAGTATAAAATAATGAAAAACAAAACTCGCTTAATCTTTAGTCTAGTCTTTTATGCTATCTTAATTTTTTTATCATGGTCAATTATTGGTTGACATTCGAAGACTATTTCGTGTTACCAAGATAAAAAAAACTAAATAATTACGATAAGAATAGATATCGTATGCAATTAAAGAGAGTATAAAATAATGAAAAACAATACATATATGATGTCTTTGTCTTTGTTTTGTTTCGTATATAGTTCTTTGTTCTCTGTTACTATCAGTTATGTGAAATATTATAAATGCGACAGCGTGTTGGTTAGTTAATCGTTCTTCCATACAGCACCGCAATAAGTTTTTATACGTTGTGGGGTCTCTAGCCGCAGGTAGTTTCCACAGAGCTCACTTTAAATCCTTTGTAGTGGGGGTGCTTAGAGAACACCTCTCGACCTTCGTGATGGAAGGTATAGGGCCAGAAGGAAGCTTTTATAAATTCTGAGGCCGAATGCCGGTCGCCCTCGCGTCACTGGGTCAGGCGCCGAAAATACTTGCATATTAATTTATGGTCTTAATATTGTTTTGTAAGTACTTTACTAGTACTAGTTTTTTACTTCTAAGCCCTATATTTGTACGGTATATGAGTGTATGCACTGTTTTGCCTGATTTAATAGAAATACTGTTTGACTGTACCTTCTTAAGGCCGTCACATAATTTCCACCCAACACATCCCCGAGAATAGAGGTGATGATGGGTAGTGATAACTTTCAAACAACTCCCCACCGTTACATAATCTCATATTTTCCCTTTTCTATCTGTAACTGTAGATATTTTATACCCAAATAAGTCTTAATATTTTTTTTATTATATTCTATATCTACAATATTCTAGTCCAAAACTAAGCATAGCTTGTACTATAAGAACTAGACATTGTATAGAAATCTATATACCTTTTTAGTAAATACATACATATAAACACCTACACCATTTTCACATTAACACCCAGACACAGAACAAACAATTATTATTATGCTCATCAAACAAATTCTTGTCCTAGGTGGAAATCGAACCCACGACCTACGGTGGAGTAGGGAGACACTACCAACTGAGACTATTTCAAAGTACTAAAAATCTCTTTTAAATATAAACAAAATCATGCTCTGCTCTCCGAGATGGGAATGGGCCTGTAAATGTTCATACTTACCATTGCTGACTAACAATCCATTACCAAGCCAGGGTCTCAAGAACGTATAGACTAAACTTTTACTGTTGTACCTGACGGTTGATATTATGACCTGAAAATCAGTAAAATTATGATTTCATTATTTTACATTTACGTGCGTTATGTCGCTGTTATTGAAATAAATCTCTACACACAAACAATATACCTAATATGTGTACATTTTGCCGAAAATACATTTAATTATAAAAATGTGTATTTACTGTTGAAAACAAATTAGCACCCTTAAATTTGCAGTGATACATACATAGATAAATTCACGCCTCTATCCCCGTACAAGCCTCATTTGGCCATTTTGTGTGAACGCAGACCTGACAAGGTATGAGCTATCATTAAACTGATTTAAGGGTCTCTTATTTTTTTTTATATAGTCAATTATTGAATCAAATACGGTTCTATACTCAAAAATAAATAAAAACTTGTAAAAATAGTTACGCTCCTATTTTTCCAAAGGGGTGTTTTGGCCTGTCTTGGACTTATTATTATTAAGTAAAGATATAACATAGATTCAATATTGTACCTCTATATCCTGAGGGCTAAAGATGTTCACAGCGGCAAAAGGAAAACTCCAAAATCTATAAATGTCTTTCCATTTCTTGCTGTATTCTCTTCCCAATTTCATTAATTCCACTAGAATTAAGAACATCAATTTGTCAAATATCTCACTCACACTAAAAATGTTACTTTATCATAACTGGGGGATGAGAATATTTAAAATCACAGTAATATTTTTTACAATTTAACAACGAGCACTTATGCTTTTCTAACGAACAGTTAGTAATTTACCTGGTGAAACAATAATTTCCAATGCATTTCCAATGATGAACGCGTCATTTGGACCGGGAATTTTCTTAATGAGCCTAGCTTTCTCATTATAGTTAAACCCGATATGAATGAAAGCCAGCAATAACAATAGGACTGACAGGACGATAAACATATTGATGGAGACGTCCTAACCCCAGCACACTTCACTGCTAATTGATATCTAGAGAGTCCCTGAACCGGCTGTGATACCAACGCGATAATTGCGTCTGGCCAATATTGTGTTATGATAATAATATAAAACAATGTAATAGCCATTTGCAAAGTGTCTGTATGATCACTATACTGATGATATAATTTGCATGCAAAAATCATTATTTAAGTTTGGCACTTCCGGAATTTAATCATGAAAACGACCTTTCACGCTTGAGGCACTTTAATGTATATAAATAAAGATTAAATAATGTTCGTTAAGAAGCGCTCACTGGTTATTTAGCATGTTCATTAGGGAAAGAGAAGTTCGAAAATTTGCCAGGAATATAGAGAATAAGATATTTTGCTTTTTTCAATGGTGTTCATTATTTAAACAACCAAGAACGACTCGCACTTGGCCGATTTATTATTGTAACTGTTCGCTGGGAACGGACAAGTTTATGTGCCATTTGTAGTGGAACTATTACGGTATAAAAGCACTTGTGTAAGGAAGAAACTTGTGTCCGACATACAGCTAACGCTAGTCCGGAAATCAGGGCTTTAACAAAACTGTCCAATATGGTGTATTCAAAAAAGTTTTATTATTATTATTATTATAAACCCCACAGAACATTAGAATCTCCCTCATAAAACCCTTCTTGTGAAAAGGCGTAGGGCTGAGACAGTCGCAAAAAGAAATTAGTCATTTATTTCTATTATTGTTTCGCTCATAGCCATCACAACCATTTATAGCTTTTTAGCTCCAGACTAATAAATGGATAATGTTGTAATCTGTAACAGCTTCTTATTGACCTAATTTTGTGATTTAAAAGTTATGTATTTTGATTCCAACATAGTTTTTGAGAAGCGGTTTTTCGTCCAATCGATACTGATGCAGGCAGCTATTTAATTTGCAAATATTTCAATAATCGTTAATTCGGTACATTTACAGAATGGATTTCGGTAATTGCGACAGCTGGTATAGATAGATAAACATTTAAGATTTATCATTATATTAGTCTTTATTAGTTAGTAGTCTTATATTAGTTAGTAATCTTATATTAGTTATTAGTTTATCAGTATATTAGTGACAATAACTCTGTAACAAAATTTTGCAACCAAATCTTTAGGCCGTAATATTTTCTTTAAGTTGTACCTAAAAAGTTAAGGAATTAAAAAAAAAGCGCACTTGTTGTTGATGTTGAGTGACCTCTGCCCGTAACAAGCAATAGGATTTAGGATTTAGTCTTCCGCTACTTAGATAGGTACTATAACAAAACAAAGTATCGATTGCGCCTGAAGCTCTGAGACGTGTGAAGGTGGAACGTCTCATGTGCCTCTAATTTCACCAATTTTACTGTTGAAACCGGAACACAGTAACGCGAATGCATTACCACCACCATTCTCAATTCTGCCGTCAAGCACGATGGCAGAATTGACTATGGTGGCAGTTCTTCCCCGGACGAACTTACCGTTAGTTTTTCTGCTTCTAATAAAAATAATGTATTATAGTAAAAAATAAAATCATATACTTGTAATGCTTTGTTTTTTAAAGGTAATATGACTTAATATATGTTAATTAATAATGTTATTAAATATTTCCGTGGTATATAAATAACTATGAGATAAAATGTAGGTCATTATTTGCATTTCGATTAAAATCACACAGCCACTACATTTGATTTGACCCTAGAGACTCGACATTGTAAATTTTTCCTATAGAGTACATTTCTAGGGGTACAATATCAGGTTTTAATGAATGAAAACTATAACGCTGTATTTATAAAACCGTTGCTTCTAGATCCGTGAAAAATTAATCCTTTCTCTTTTGTTCCGCAGTAACATCCTCAAAAATCTTTGAAAATAATCATAATCTTAAAGAGGCGATCTAGGCGATACAGTTACGGAACGACCCGACGCCGACGGCCCACCTGGTGTTAAGTGGTAACCACGGCCCATAACAACCGATGCGACTTGGGTCCACCCCTACTAGGTACAAGACCCAAGTCGCATCGTATGCGCCCGTAACTCTGAGACGTGTAGGTGGAATGTCTCATGGAACACAGTAACATGAATGCGTTACTGCTTGGTATTGTATTGTATTGTTACTGCTTGGTGCCGAAATGGGTATGGTGGCAGTACTTCCCCGGACGAACTTGGTGTGAGTTCTACTGCTCCTATATACATTATGTAATCCAATTAACAGAGTGTCTTTAAAGGGCAACTTATCCGCGTTCTTATCAATCATAAGATAATTTGCTTCTATCACACTTACTTTGCGGATAATAATTATTACAGACCTTTTGTTTATCTTGATGTACTTATTATCATACCTGTATCCTGACGGTGTAGTTATCTGAGAATACATATCAACCTACATTTTTAGTTAAATTTGTCGGTTCAAGAGACTGTAACAATTAAAGTTACACATAAAATTATCTTTATATTGAATTTTTTTAAGAGTAACTGTAATATTTCATCCTCATCAAAATTCATGGACAAGAAACCTTTAATTACACCACAAAAAAATCATATCCTAATTGATTCCCGTTGGTCTGGGACTGGCAAATAAATTTATCAAGGTTACATAAATGTAAGGTATAATTTTTGCAGATACTTTTTGCTTTTGATTACATGCTGATAACCTTACAACATTCCAAATGACTACCGTGTCGACTGTATCTATGGCTAAAAGCTTTGTAAAAAATATAACAACCAATTCTGGTTACGCTAAACTAGGTTTTAATGCTACAAAAGCCTATCACGTTGTTTATATTTTATGATTTCATAACTCCTGCTCAGAGACAGACTTTTATAACAGATTTGAAAATTTCTCTAGGATGTTTTTGGATTAGTTCGAGTTGAAGAGCAAGATAAACAACTGAGTAAAAACTAGAAAATACAAGACACTGACTTTTAAACTTGAAGGAAAACCTTGAAATGCCACCTTATCGACGTTCTTTTCTATCATAGAATAATTTATGCCCTCAGTACCCGTATTATGTAGGTAGAATAATTATAACAAATAGAATATTTAATGAAATTATTGAACGAAATTTTGTCAACTTGTGACAACTTTGGTGACTCCGCCTCCGTTGTTGAGTTGGTTCAGTTCGGAAGTCACTTGCCATCAAAGCGCCGCCAGGACCATCTCTTAAGCCAACACCTGCTTGTCCATTAAAAGAGTTTTGTGCTCATTCGTCTCTCTGCACACATCGTAGGCCCTACGCCTTGGCAAGCCTACGACTGTTCTTTCTGCAAATTGTTTGAAAGTCGGCCCTCGGCGGTAGAGATAAAGATGAGATTTGCCATCTCGACAATGAATATGGTTAGTTCTTTCGATCCATCACAGTGTTCTTTATCGAAACGCAACTACAGGTATATCAGAGCCTTTATCCTAAAACCTCTACTATCCACATTACTGGCAGGAAAAAATGCAATCAGCATACTATATTATTCATTTCTGGACACGGTAGCACGGTGGCTTGTAGCTTGTCCAAGTTCAAGAATGTATGAAGCCTCTTGGGAGCTGAAAGACGACGGAGTCCGACGGAAAGTCTTAGCGTAAATTTTGCACCAGTAAAGGAATACATTGATTGCAAAACTTTGCACTGAAATATAGAATCAATTCCCAGAAATTTGGCAACACTGAGTGGCTTAACTTTCGATAAGCCGAAACAAAGAAACCATTTCAGGCAACCTCCACCTTCAACGCAATAAGACTCGTAATTTAACCTGTGAGCCGGTATCACTCCAAGTAAGGTCAAACATCATCAAAGCAGAACCGACCTTTCATAATCTGCTAGACAGGCTAAATTTATTACCTAGGACTGATAGTGTAAGTGTAGCTAGTTAGACGGATTAATTTTTCACAAGTAATAAATCTAAACAAAAAAATCTTATGATTAAACGCGCACACAAAAAAGTTGCGTGTATTTACGTATAGTTTTTGTTTTTGTATCTCACAAAAACGGCAATATCACCAACGATCCGACACAATTGAAGGCCTCCCAGTCTTGACTTATTGTTATCTACCTTTGTCGTATCCTAATAAGAAAACTTTAGTTCAAAATAACTATATACTTAACCACATAAATATTTCAAACTTCGAAAAATCAAACCGTGAACTCATCTATTGTCAAGTGTTATTCATCAGTGCGTAGAGAAATATAAAAAACACTAAACCAATCGATATGGTTACATTACAACATATTCATAAAAATATGTCTATGTTCTTAGTAGGTATACTTAGTAACAGTATCATAAAACATCGGTGTTACGCGTTATACACATCATAATTTGTTAATTGTATAGTATCTCTCCGAGACAGAAAAAAGTATTTCTGCAGTTGTTAAACTTCAAATAGCGTGTAACAAAATAGGCCATAACACAAAAACTGTATAATATACTTATTATATGATTCAAACGAAATCGCGAGTGCGGCTGCCCGATGAGATCCGAGCACTTCCGCGATTGCATGCCGCAGGGCACAGTTAGTATCTCTAAATAATAATTGGACCTTAGTTGGGATTGGGCTTCTTATAATTATAATATATAACTAGTGTTTTCCCGCGGCTTCGCTCGTGTTAATCACGATTTTGTCAACCATTTCTTGTTGTCGATCGATATATATCTATCCTATAATCGTCTCGAGGGTCCCATCGATCTCTATACCAGAATTCATCATAATCGCATCGGTTTAGACGTGAAAGCGTAACAAAGAAAAACACTTTCGCATTTATATTAGTTAAGATTATACATTATACAGAAATTACAGTATTAAGTGTCAAAAAGGGGTAAGTGTCAAACAGTCAAACTGGATTTTATTTCATACGAAGGACTTCGCCGCGTCGGTCGTCAGTCTACAAGCTGCGAGGTCGCTACGCGAGTAATAAAAAAACTGGCGTCTAGTTTTATTCTCCTAACGGACCTTGACAAGTTTACATCAGACTGTTAGTGTCATAAAATGTCACAACCATAACAAACAACCCGAAAAATACAATAATGATTTTATTATAATATCACAATAATCTGGTAGCGACCATGAACCAGACGCATATCTTGGAAGCCATGTATACGTTCCTGTCTTCTAAAACATTCCAAGCACAGAGTAATGAAACCATACCAGCGCACTCATAAAGTATTCATGGTTCAGGTAAGGCTTAGTAGTATCAGTTAAGGTTATTTTATAAAATTCAAAATTACTAGTAGGTATTCCAAAGAATTTTCTTTTGTAGTTTCTGTCAAAGTGAATACCGACAGTACATATTGTTCCGTCGAGGAGTAATTAACTTATTTACCTCTTACGTTTCAAGGTATCAAGAGACCTGAAGTCGAAATATCTTGTGCCTGAAATTTCACCGGTACCCAATCCCTTCAAACTGGAACACAGAAACGCGAGGAACTCTATTTACTATTACATATTTTCACTGCTACGGTGGTAATTACGTCCAGCATAGCATATACCCAAAACAAGAGGAACGAAATAAACGCGCTTTTTGAAGCCATAAAGGCTCAATTGGTAGTGGCATCAGCTTACGATCAGTAAAGTCGTCGGTATGAATCCTACAATGAGTTTATGCTTTCGTTGAAGGAAAACATCGTAAGGAAACGATGGTAAGGCTAATGCTCCCATAGTAGAAGTTATGCTAGTTTGGGGCTAGATGGCGCTGTGTGAATGTCCGCCAAAGCTCGCCTGGCTACAACCCTCAAGTTGGCAGCCAAGCAAAAAACGGTGTGTAGCATACTAGCATAGCATTACTTGAGAGCTAGTTCCCGATTCAAGCACAGGGCACACAAATGCGTGCGCCAAATGTGCTCACACATTTTGGTTGTTGTTTTTGTAGAATCCTTTTTTGTAACATATATTTTCCAACAAGTAACATGATCCATCTACTCTTTTAGCTACGTACCGCATCCACATTCGGTCGCGCGAAAGTCCTACTCCGGGAATTCGCTGGAGATGTGTTCTCGCTCTGGAAGTACGGGGCTCCCTTCCCGACGTTCCTAAAGCTGATCGCCACGCTATTGCTATGCATGGTGGTGCTTATGCCCCTAGCTTACCCTGTCTTTGCCGCCTTCGTTACGTACTTCACAGTTGAAGGCCTATTTTTGAGGTAATCAAATCTTCAAAGGCTGGTAGTGCCTGTGCTTTTTAAATAGCAACTCGATGAGTATTTGCTATTCAATAAGTATAAGTGTGATCATTTGTAACATAATCGCCCAGAGTAGTTTGTAATATGCTGTATTATCTTCGTTACTTATTCACCATTACCATGCATACAACAACTATAGAATCCTGAATTTATTCAAATAATGTAAGTTACTCTTAAGGGAAGAATAACGCATAGGTAGGTATATCATTAGTAGGTACTATTATCGCCCAGTCGTTTGTAATTGCGTCTCGTCGCATGGACACACAAACAGACACAGACACACACACACACAGGTGCCACAGAAAACCAGCGCTGAGCAACCACACCGCTGATATAGCCATGCTGAGTGGTAGCCTTTTTTGCTGTTATAAGCCGCATTTTCTTTTAAATGTACTTAAATATATTTCTAACGTAACACATAATAAATATTTTTCTTTCTTTCCTTCTTTATTTATGGCTGGAACTATAACACTAAAACTAAATAAATAAATGATACTTATGTATTGGGCATAGCATTATTGGTATAAACGAATCACGGTAGTTATTCCTACAGCTGGTGGCTAAATCAGCCGTGGCGTTTTCTGCCCCTGCCCATCGCCCGCCGAGCGCTCTCCGTGGTCTTCCGTCCGACGCGTAGACCTGACATATGGAAAGTGCGCGAAGTGATGACCAGAGGCATATTACTGATCCACTCGCTGGCGACCTCCGTCGACTACCTCTGTGTGATGCAGAGCTTATTGGACGAGTCTTTTTAGGTAAACTATGTAGTTCATCCATTACTTAAAAATCTTTAGTATTTCTTTAAGTAAGTAAATGATGGTACGAAAATTGTTACAAGGATCGAATGATGGCATACCTCATGTACAGCGGTATCTTTTGCCCATAGCAATAAAACTTGGATATCAAAGTCTAGGAATACCAAAGTCACACGTCAAACTACTTCCGAATAGGATGAATAGGGAGATGAAAAATTTAGTAGTCTGCAAGCGTCCGTGTCAGCTCAGCGATTGGTCGTATGGTGAATTTGACATGAGATAAAATTTGCGGTAAATTGGTCATCGTTTAATTTATTTGAATGTTTGAAGCATTAACTCATCATCACCACGCTGCAGTAGTCTGTAGATTTGTAATATATACGTTTTTTTTTTAAATTTTACTCTCATATATTTCATTTACATGTAATAATTATATATTGTAATTTTGAAAGAATGGAACTGCCTCCCCCACGAAATTCGTGCGAGTCAAACGGACTATGTGTTTAAGAAGAGAGTAAAAGAGCACTACCTTTCTTTTTAATCTGTCGTCATATTTTATATATTTATTCAATTTATATATATATATATATATATATATTTTTATATACTTTTATATACTTATATATAGTATTTTGTATTTATATATATGTTTAAAGTATGTAGGTTTTTTAAGCCCTTAATAATTTAGTTTTAATTTATCTTTATTATGTACACATCCTACCTCTATAAAATCGCCTCTCTCTAGCCTCAAAGGTTTGCTGGAAGAAAACTCTTTGTAGGGTTAAGCTCGCCTTTGTACATGTATCACTTATGACTTTTTTGTATATTTTATTTTCTATGTACAATAAAGAATAAAGAAAGAAAGATTTAAAAAACATTTTATTAAAAAATATCCTTATATTCAGTTGTCGAAGTCGTTGCTATGTTAAACCACAACCGTCATAATTTGCTTACAATATCGACGCTAAACCCAATGATTGACTTTATCTTAAACTCAGCTGTCCTCTCGAGATTGTACCGTTAACCGGCGAAAAGGTAAAGTCGATGGAGGCTTCGCAGTTGGGCACGGGAGCTCGTCGGCGTCGGAGCGACACGAAGCATGGCGCAGTACTACGTTATATTCGGCTTGCTGGCGTTCTGCCATACGTAAGTAACATTTTGTTTACCCCCTTAACTCAAAACATCGTGTTTAATGCTGTAATCAGTTCAAGCAGAATCAATCGAGTTAAGATGTTCAAAGAGGAAGGCTATTTAGTAATAACGCAACTGTTTCCTATATTTGGTGTCAACCTGTCAACTGAACGTGATTATAATTTGAATGTGCTTATTACCTAGCTAATTATTCACCGCAATACATCCAACCACTGAATAATTTTGGACTATACCAATCAAATAATGGAGAACTCTTTGATAATAGTTTTACGCGCAGCTATAGCCGCAGTATGACAGACAAGTCATACTTGGCTTTGCATTTTTAACTACTTATTGAACGAACTGATGACCTAGCATAACTCTTTTCTTCACTAGGTCACACGAAGTGCATGGGAGGCGCACTTTAGTCCTATAATAACATTCTCTAGACTACTACTAGTGAGTAGCAGTAGTAGTAGTAGGGTCGCACGGAACCATTCAAGGTGTAAATCATGAAGACGGATTATTCTATATTGTGTAATTTCACCAGCTTCGATACCTTTCGTTGCGTAACAATAATACAAGTCCGTTAGTGCTTAGGTCTTTCAAAAAATGGCATGATGGTCATTATTTCTCAAATTCTGTCGTGTGCTTACTTGGGCACAATACACCAGTTCCAGCCTCGGTGCAGGATATTTTCTTATCAATTTGCCTTTTCAGATCCTTCGCCGGCCACACCAAATTCCCTGAGGGTTTCACCTTCGGAGTAGCAACTGCCGCTCATCAAATCGAAGGCGCATGGAATGTCAGCGGTAAGATCTACAAATAACCCTTGTTACTATGTAACCTTTACCTAGTTTCATTAGCTACAATCCTCTTATTCGGCATCCTTCTTATCTTCAAGATTACTTGTTGACATGTTGTGAATAAATGTTGTGTACAATCCTTATCATTTTAAAAGGGCTTTACATTTGTCTCTTTATCTGGCGTCAATCAATCAAATTGATATCGATGTTATGAGAAGAGGGTCCACTTCAATAGTCTTTGAATGAATAATATCTGTAACATTTGTGATGGGCATGAAATACGACGGACTTATGCTGGTTAGGTTGTAAGTAAATGAGCAGGGACTAGACATTGTGGTGGTAGGTACTTGAAAGAATAAGTTTTAATACCTAGCATTTCCAGCTCAATAATCCAATAAGACGCCTTGCCCTCACATCAGTCCTCATCAAACTATAATAACGTGTTGGCAAGCATATTTTAGCAACCTAAGTAAACTTATGGCATTGTTATTTTAAGACATCTACCAAACCATTTCCATTAGGAAAATTGACAAATATTAGGATTTTGGATTATGATTATATTAGTTATAGATTATATAAATTATGGATTATACATTTCCAGGGAAGTCCGAAAATGTATGGGACCGCTTGTCTCACACCCGGCCTGAAATGATAGCGGATGGCACCAATGGAGATGTCGCATGCGACTCGTACAATCGCTACTTAGAGGATGTGGAGGAGTTGGCCTACCTTGGCGTAGACTTCTATCGGTTCTCGTTGTCCTGGGCCAGGATCCTGCCAACTGGGAGGATTGACTACGTGAACCCAGATGGAATCCGATACTACAATGACCTACTCGATGCTTTGGCGGCAAAGAATATTGAACCTCTTGTAAGTGAATATTATAAACAAATCTGACTCGCTTCTGAATCTTGTTTTTCGTGACGTGCCGCTGCTTTTCTTCTTTACCTTGAGATACTGGCATCAAAAGCATAGCGAAACTAAACAAATTCAGATCGTGTGCCTTATTGATTCTCACTGAATTTCAAGGAAATTATTTCATTCAGGTCACTTTGTTCCACTGGGACTTACCACAAACCCTCCAAGACCTCGGCGGCTGGTCCAACCCGAAAATGATCGACTACTTCCGCGACTATGCTGACGTTTGCTACAGGGAGTTCGGAGACAAAATTAAGTCTTGGATCACCTTCAACGAGCCATATGAAATCTGCGAGGATGCTTACGGGGATGAGAAGAAAGCTCCAGCCATCGATAGTCATGGTGTTGGCAACTACTTATGCAGTGACACCCTTCTTAAGGCCCATGCGGAGTCTTACCACTTGTACAATGATGTCTACAGGCCAAAACAGAACGGACGAATTATGATCTCCATTAACGCTATCTGGTACGAGCCGAGTGACCCCGAGAACTCCGAGCAAGTTGCGTTGGCTGAGGTTGCTAACCAGTTCAAAGTAAGTCGTCTGCTCTGCTATTGTGATTGTGACGCCTTTTTTTAAAGAGAGCAAACCTCGCCCTTGGACTTTTGCAATACCAGAGGCAATGCGGATGCGCTGCCGGCACTTAAGTAGGTGATGAACCTTTTGAAGGACTCCATATTAAACATACATCAGGTCCAACGCTAAACAGCTAACGATGTGTAGTTTTGAAGCATCATTGTACAGCACTGACAACAGTGCACCTTTAATACTCTTGCGCATCCTGTGGAATTTGATGCAATTCGACACTGATCTGCTGCGGTCAAATTATGCAAGTGTCAGTTAGTTACACTGACACTCCTTCAGAGCTACTAACAACATTAACATTTTGTTAACAGTTCGGTTGGTTCGCCCACCCTATCTTCACTACGGAAGGAGGCTACCCGGCAGTCATGGTAGAAAACGTGAAGCGTCAGAGCGAAGGTGAAGGTCTCTCAAAACCACGTCTAGAGCAATTTGACGACTACTGGATTGAAAGGTAAATTAGATAAGACCTTCCATTTTGCAATCGTGTAGAGATATTTTTGACGTGTTAACGTCTTATAATTCGATAGAGCCGGCTGCACGCACGAAAAAACATGACTCATGCGGCGTTACCTCGCTCTGAGGCGTTCCATGTAAGGCTTGTGCAAGTGCAAGCGAGAGCGCGGAACGAGCGACAAAGAAGCACAATCGGCCTTTGCGTTCGGCAGCGTTCGACATCCGTCTCTCTCCTACTTGAGTGAGCGATGCGTCTGCGTGGACAGCTGCTAATACTTACATTTACATGTTTTGATCGAGTATCAAGTGCATATATACATAAAAATCTATTAAACAAATGAAATTAAAATTTTCTTTTGAAAAATGCTACCATTCCATCAGTATTTTCTTAAGACGTTGACACGTTCAACTATCGTCAGTAAACCGACTTTACAGACAACAATTTTTTTATCATTCGTATGTGACAATTTCGTTTAACCCACTTGCATTACCTTATATGCAACGCCCTTAATTGATAACTGGTTCCCAAGTGGAGGATGCTTTGCTGCTGTTATATTCGGGGTTTACCAATGTCTTTAAGTAGATCAACTTGTTTGTCAATATTATTATGTAGAAGAGTATATAGCCTGATTGATTGAACGGCAACGTGCATCTTAAGTCGTTAATAAGCTCGTTAGCTTTAAATTGCATGGGTTTTATCCATATATAAAGTTGGTGCACTTGACTGATGCAGTTGTCCAAACCATAGCGTGAGACTGAATACCTATCTGTGTGTAGTTTCTGGAGAAGCATGTCCATTTAATGTCACTGAATTAGCCTACTCAGAAGTTAATTGCTACTACCTTCGTAGCTTTAATGGTTAGTTTTACCCATCAAACACAATAATAAAAGGATTTATTTCGTTTTAAGGATCAAGGGCACTTCAGACTTCCTCGGAATTAACCATTACACCACTCACCTGGTGACGGGACCAGGCGTAGACCCGACCGCTAAGTCACCGTCTTGGTTGAAAGATATTGGCGCTGTCACTACTATGGACGTTGGTGGCGATTCTGCGTCGGAATGGTTAAGGGTAGGTTATGAATGTGATGCTGCGTTTACATCTTAGAAACAAACTTAGGATAGTATGGTAGTATAGTCGACGGGTTTTTCAAGGACGAAGGCTAATGACTCCTGTTGATTAGCTTAACCAAAGCTCCGCAATCGCCAACGAACTACTTAATATGTTTGCCAGTAGTCGACGCAGCTAAATATTATACGTTATATAAGACATATATTGCTATATTAGATGTAGCAAAATTCACTTCTATTCTGTTTGTATATTTATATAAGAGAACTAGAGAAGATTGTTTTATTATAAATAGCCTACGATGCCGGACGGTGACTGAAGTACCTCTTTAGATAATAGAAGATATAATTATGTACATACCATATATCTATAGTTCAATAACTACATTTTAGTTGTCACATATTATATAGAATAACGACAAACATTTCGCTGAAGCCAACATACATTTCCTAACGGCTCTCCTGATGAAGCAATAAAAAGAAACAAGCCCTTTTTATAATAAATGAATTGATGGAAAAATGAATTCCACAATTGTCAAACATTTGGCATTGTATCCAAATATTTCGTCTAAAACATCAGTACATGAGGCATCGTCCCCAGGTAGTACCAACTGGTTTCGCTAACCTGCTGCGCTGGTGCAAGAGCTCCTACAACGACCCACCGATATACATCACCGAGAACGGATTCTCCGACCGTGGCACTTTGGAGGACTACGGCCGTATCCAGTATTTCAATGTGAGTTACAATTGTACACATGATTGTGCTAACCGTCGGCGTCGGCGGTCAGAAACCACGGTTGCAGTCACATGTGTCGTTTCTCCTTCAAGGTTAGGAGTATCGAACGCAATGCAATGCATTAATACATAATCTCACCTCAAGATAAGTGATGACGCTGTAGATGCTGTAACACGCTTGACTCAAGTATCGATTCAAATATTCGCTCATTGATTGAATGAGAAGAATCCACCGTGAGCGACTCTGCGTTATTCTTCTTGCCTGTATTTTTGTGTAATTATATAAAATCTACGACACAAGAAAGGTTATATAATTAACGTTGGTTTTTTTTTTTTTAAGCCCAGGATTTAACGACAGATCATCCCAAAATCTATCTAACGCCACTCTGGATTGTTGGATTGACTTTTGTGATCACTAACATAGGTACTTACTGAAAAATATGTTACTTATACCTTCTGAGACAAACCCTACCTCCTAAATATAAGGTTTGATTGAAAAATGATACTTGGGTTATGTTATAATGAGTAATTATGACGATTTTAGGATTACTTGAGCGCAATTTTGGATGTGATTTACGACGATGACGTGAAAGTCCTCGGATATACGGCGTGGACTCTCATGGACAACTTTGAATGGAGAGCTGGATTCTCGTAAGTTAATAGCGAATCGGTGCTTATCTCACTGCGTCAGTTCACTTTAAGCAGTCATAGTGAATCCTACCACACCCTTGTAGGTATTAATTAGTGTGATATCATATGTCTTACAATTTTTGGTTCTAGGACCTGCAGTTTTTCTCAATATGTAATCCTTCACGTCTTGATAAAGTGATTATGCACACAAAATTATTCAATATTTTTTTTAAGTTGAAATAACTTTATGCGGTAAATAAGTTTGGATCTTCATCTAAGTTCAATTGGTTTTAAAATTGTATATTTGGCTAGATGTTGTGTTGATATGCTAATTTAAATAATATTTAGTTTTATGAAGAGACCTATTCCTCACGATAGACAGTGTCAGTCGCGCATAATTATATTTTCGAACCGAACTCATTGGTGCACGCGTGCGTCCATAACCCCGAGACGGGGTTTTTTTTTAATTTGGTTTATCATGTTACGTCTCATGCGCCTGCAATTTTTTTAGTGTCCACTTCAAGAAGGCCTTACACTTTATTATATAATCTATGTTTGCAACTCCTTAATGTTACAGCGTTACGTCCAGTTAAGTGGGCCTATCAATAAAAAAAAAACACTCAAATTATTGTCAATTGTCTAGTGAGCGTTTCGGTCTGTACCACGTGGACATCACCCACCCGGACCGCCCTCGGAGTGCCAAGCTGTCGGCGGAGTATTTCCGCGAGCTCATCGCCAACAGGGAGCTGCCTCAGGACGGCCGCTTCAAGGAACCCTCCGTGAGTTCCCACAACGTTTCTGATCCTACCCCCTATCACTATTTAATCGGGTTACTTTTAAACTGCAACACTTCTGTTTGATACACTTTTTTCCCCCGCTTTTATCATACATTAAGGTTTGATCCTTCCCCCTATCACGATTTAATCGGGTTTCTTTTACACTGCAGAACCTTCTGTATGATACACTTTTTTCCCCTGCTTTTTATCATCATAGCACTGCGGATGTCAGTCGATGACACTAGTCAAAGCGTTCGCTCTAAGTTCATCAGGCAGTTCGTAATGATAAGTAACTGTACAGTCTTATTGGGAACAAAATTTCTTGTCAAACTGTTAAAAAATATGTGCTGTCACAATAAAGCTTTTATCGCATATCATGGCATTTCGATGTCAGAGCAATCGCACCAAGCCATCAAGACTACATTCAGGATGGTAACTGTAATTATATTGCGAATGAAATTTCTTGCCCAAACTTAATATTTGCTAGTCACAATATACTCAGTCGTGGTGGTAGAGCATACTGCGTAACCCAGTTTATCACCCTGTTAGGCAAGCATGGCATTCATGGTAAAGACGGACTGATGATACGTGCGCAAGTGTGCAACGCTTTTTGTCATCTGTTGTGGAGACGCATTTCATACAATAATGATTATTTCTTATATACGTTGCATAGTAGGCTCAGTCTGTCTCAACCGTAGGTAATTAGCATGGCTTTTTAATACTAAAATTTGTTCCACAGGCAAGGAAGCATTAAGGTGGTGATGGAGGCTCTCCCTAGTTAGTCGGACATTGTGCAATATACCAAAGCATGGCTTTTATACAACAGTATTTATACATAAAAAAATATACCATAATGTATTATCTATAAAGTTTTTTGTTTTTTTTTTGACAGACACGACCCAGAAACGAGCTCTAACCTATAAAATACAGGTCATAAATGAAAACTGCGATTGGTATTAAAACAAATATTTATTTAATTCATTATTATAAGTTTATCGAATTATTTACAATGAAATTACAGTTACATTAATAATAACTTTGACACTTAATTTCATTGTTATAACATTGATACACGTAATACACTACAAAGAAAACTTGCATCTGCTATCAGACTGAAAAGATATGTTTGTAAAATAAAGGCTATAAACTTATGAAATAAAAGATGTAGGGCGCTCTATATTGCTCGGTGTGTATATCGGTGAGAATGTGTCCGGCGCCGGCCGGTGGCAACATGGAATGTTTCTCGATGTGGAAAAGGCTGAACCCATCTCTCCCAGCAGTCCCAACAGCTGCGACCAGGAGCGGGGCCGCACACCACGTCTTCCCATCGGCATATCAGTTCCGCGTACAATAACCTAGCTCAAACCACGTGGTTAGGAATAGTTATACAGCTATGAAATTAATAACACCGATCGCGGTCGATTTGGTCTCAGAAGATAAGGCCCAAAATACTGAAAGCTGTGAAGTTTAACAGAATGCAATATGTAGAGATAGACTGGACACTCCCAAGAGCCGAAAGGGAGTAAATATGGTGGAAAGGGCAAACCGAACAATATGACAAGCGACGCTACACTACATACGGCTTACAAAATAATACACGACAAATACAAAATATATGCATTAAAGTATACGAAGTGGATCTACAGAATACAAAAATTAAATATGTATTACAAACCCAGCACCTTTACGCCTAGTTACAATAGTTACACAGATGCAAATTATTGCTATTTACCATAGATGATTACAATTAAGTCTTATGAGAATAGTACAATTACTAATATGGCAAAGTTTTCAATGTAGCATTTGATGACATACCCAACTTTGATAGTTATAACAAGCTAGCGTTGATACACTCATGCATGGATAAACGATTCTAAAGACTAGGTGGGCTTAAACACAATTTTGAGAAGAGTACAAACACATTTATAAATGTTACAAAATAGTTTTCACTGATTCACTCTTATAAGTACTCCTTGATCAGCCGTCAGTGTAAATTTATACTAAAGTTAGATTAACGATAACAGTAGAAAATAAAGGCTTATTGCTTTAGATAATAAGGCACAAGTGGCAACACCGTACGGAGCGCACAATACTACATAACGTACATTATTTATAATTACTTACCTAAGTGATTTAACTAGCTGCACCCATACATCCATCCATTATTGTGTGGAAAGTTCATTTTCCTCTCGCAACTAATATACGAGTATATCTAGTATTTATAGTTGCCAACGTTAACCTACTTCACGATTAACTATAAAAACTTAGCATCTATTTATAATCTCGAAAAATACCAAGGACGGTGTAAGTAGACAAAGACTTCCTAACTACTGTATAAGTAGATATCTGTCAATTTTCATCTCAACATTAAAACCAATGTAAAATTGTAGACATATATTGATAATTATCTAAATGACAAAAACAATAAATATATTTGTATAAAGTGTAAAGGCACAACAAGGCACTGTTACTGTTACGTCGAGATGTTATCACAATCTTAATTATACGATAAAATCAAATACACGAAACGATTTCCTGTAGTCTTTGAAAAGAATAAGGAAACATGTGGTTGAATTATTGGCGCAATGCAACATCTTTCTGTAATGAAAGGCGGCATGCGGCCGACTCCCCTTCTACTATAGCAACTGCGATGCGACAGTCTTGCTCTGCATGTACGAGTGGGTCCTTAGTAGCTGGGTATTCTACTCGCCCGCCCCACCACACAGTACTGTAGTCACAACATAACATCTGGCCACAAATACCCAGCCCAATCCAATGAGCTCAAGCAAATAACGTCCATTCTCAGAATTTCACTGCTACCTCTGTCTCATTAACGTAAGTTAACACAATGACGATACAAATTAGATTAGTACACAACAATAACTCGTACAAATCGTATCTACTAATAAATGACACTTATAAAATTGCAGAATTACAATAAGTGTGACAAGCTGATGGAGAAAGAGAAAATACTTTATAATCGAAGTAACTGATCCATTGAAAATATATAAAAAGTTTTAGCTAGACGTGGATTTTTAAACACAAAAAGTAACCTAATATGTGACAATAAGTGGGTACTAAAAACTCGATCGTTTTAAGAGTTTTCCAACATATATCCGAAAGTAGGGAACTTGCCGTTAAGAACAATTTTTACTGTATTATTTTTAAAAGCTTTAGTAATAAAAGTAATGTTCCTCAGAGTCCAAACAACTTGCCACGTATATCTATCTCAATCGGATAAATGCAGAGACATAAATATGATAAATATAATAATTCTGCACAATAAGCGAACACAACGCGAACAGGTGAAACGATGCGGGCAGTCCAATTCGCAACCAATTCCAAAACATTTGACCGTCAATAGAAATAGCACCCGACACGAGAGATGCCTGAACGTCTGCTCCCACTGTTCGCTGTAAGCTTTCATACACACCGTACACACCTCAGACAGTCCACACACACTGAACACCTCGGACAGTCCACACACACACACACACTGCATACCTCGGACAGTCCACACACACAACACTGCATACCTCGGACAGTCCACACACACAACACTGCATACCTCGGACAGTCCACACACACAACACTGCTAACCTCGGACAGTCCACACACACAACACTGCTAACCTCGGACAGTCGACACACACTGCATACCTCGGACAGTCCACACACACAACACTGCTAACCTCGGACAGTCTACACACACTGCATACCTCGGACAGTCTACACACACTGCATACCTCGGACAGTCTACACACTCTACATACTTCATACAGTCCCCACACACACTGCATACCTCATACAGTCCACACACACTGCATACCTCATACAGTAAACACACACGCTTGTCATTTTAGTGATTTATACACCTTTACCGTTGTGCGGCGTCGGTAAGTACGCTAACTACAATAACGGACACGTTCCTAGAGCCACGTGAGCACGTTGTCCGGCTTGTTGCTCGATGGGTTGATGAGAGACTGCACGTCGTCCAACAGTATGTCGTTTGTGAACTCGTTCATGTGCTGGAAGTGAATGAAAGGTACGGCAGGTTATTGAACCGTTCAAAATACTAATTTGTAATAATATGGTGGACATTTCACACAGCGCCATCTAGCCCAAAAGTTAGATACATATTATACATATGAACACCTTAACACAGAACAAACATTCGAAGAACAACAATCGAACCCACGATCTACGGCACAAAAGGCAGGGTTACTACCACTGAGCTGGAAGGCCAGCCAAATAACGGATATCTAACAAGCTTGCGTTTAACTTTGTATTATTACCAAGTTCAAGCGAGTATGAATAAAGCGCCCACACCATCTGTTTTGCGAATCAGTCTATCTAGGAGAAACAGTCCACGTGGATAGTTTTTCTGTAGTTTACAAGTCATTCGACCGTCGGTCGGCGTCGCGTCGTTACTGAGCGCTTCGTGTGAATTTTGGACAGGTCGCTGGTTGAAATAATATCAATCCTCTATAGGTATGAACGCAAAATAAAATCAATCAATCCCGTCACTTTAAATAACTAAAGTTTAATTTAACTCTTAAATAAAAAACTAGCTTGAGCTATGAAAGATGGCGCCCGCCAAATGTTAAGCTGTATCCTCTGCCCATAACAATAGTGGGGTTACGACCTAGGTCTGCCGCCTTGTTACGAATATGTATGAGAAGACAAGATGCATCGTATTGCGCTAGTCATTCTGACGTAAAGAGAGGAACGGTTTTTTTTTATGTAATATAGTTGGAACGAGCCGACGGCCCACCTGGTGTTAAGTGGTAACCTCGGCCCATAACAACTGATGCGATTTCGGTCCTCGCCTACTAGGTACGACAAGACCCAAGTCGCATCGTATGCGTCCGTAACTCTGAGACGTGAAGGTGGAATGTCTCATGTGCCTGTTATTTCACCGAAAACCACACCTTTCAAGCCGGAACACAGTAATGCGAATGCTTCACTGCTTGGCGGCAGAAATGGGCATGGTGTAAGTACTTCCCCGGACGAACTTGGCGAGAGTTCTACTGCTCTTAAGAATAACATGGTCTCATGTGCTTGTAATTTCACCGACGATTACGACGATTTTGGCAAATTATGACAATGTACTTCGCAGAATAAATTCTGCAAGAGTCTAGTCTACAAGAGAGGACTAGTACTCCTAGAAAAAATTCTATAACGTGTAAGTATAAAAAATGCAACAATGTTACCTGTAACGAAGGCACAAGATCATCAGTCGAGTCGAGATTTTCCCCGAGCGACATTTCAGTGGAGTCCATGGCTCCGGCCTCGCTGGTACAGTCCATGCGGTCGTCCATAGTAGCGAGGAAGTCTTCGGGCGTATGCGGCATCGAGTAGGAGTGCGGCACTGCCATGCCGAGCCCGCTGTCCGCCGACTCCTGCCGCTGGTGGTCCGACAGACCGGACAGGAACGGGTCCAGGGGCAGGTCGGTGCTGGCGACCGCTCCGGTGCTGTTCGCTAACGACGAGACGATCGACGACGCTTGTCGGGCCATTATCTCTTGCTGGAATTGATGAAGCAACGAGTCAGTTGGCCTCACAGCTCAGTGGTAACTCTGCCTTCTGTGCTGCAGGTCGTGGGTTCGATTCCCACCCAGGACTAACATTTCTGTGACGAATATAGATGTTTGTTCTGTGTCTAGGTGTTAATATGTATGACTTTACAAAAAAAGTATGTATACGCCTATCAGTTGTCTAGTTCTAGTCCCATAGTATAGAGTATAGGCTATGCTTAGTTTGGGGCTAGATGACGCTGAGTGAATTCTTCACCAATATTATATTATATTATTTAGTGTTTTTATTTTTATTTTAGGCAATTAATTAAAAAGGATTAATGAAAGGAAGAGTTGAAATAAAGATACACCATAGTAGGTTCTGCTGTGATAAAGTTACTTAACGCAGCTATAGCGTTATAACAAGGGGTGGTTTATCTATTCAACATTTCAACCAAAGCGGTTCAAGAGTATGGCGCGAAGGAGTACAAAACTCCAAACAAATTAATAGTGTGTAATATAGCAATGTGTTGTGTGTGGTTCCGTACCTGGCGTCTGATTTCCTGCTGACGCTGCTTGAGGCGTTCTCGCTCCAGCTGCAGAGACTGAAGCCTGAGCTTCTGGCACGCCTGGAGCGAGGAGTTGGCCCATGTGGGCGCGTTGCCACCTGCCGGCGTCCGCTGCAAGTCTTGAGCTGGAATTAAACACGTCAACTGTTGAGTGGGCTGTTGAGATCTAAACACACATTCTTATGCTAAGCAAGGAATCAGATTATCAATATCAGAGAGGCCGGGAATAGTGAACTGGGCTTAGCATACAAAAGTACGTTTTTTTTAAAATCCACAAATTATATCGAAACCGAATTCTGCAGGTAGATATAGAGCTGTACCCAAGTTACCCATAGAGTAGCAAGATCTCCGTGGTCATACATATATTTGTAGATATTTATTTTTCTTCAATAGAAGTCTTGAAGAACTGGGAACGGATTTTGTGTCGTACTGTATACAAAAATTACGTCAATGTAGCTCATACTCCACACCATTTCCCATTAAGAAGGTCGCGTATCACAGGCACAGTTGTCTATTGGCATAGTTACACCATTCTTCATATATTTTCTACCCAGCAGATATATTTTTAGTATCTTATTTTTTAACGATGGGAAAAACTTCGAATCTGGATTTTATGGTATTCTTCTTGCGCAATAGGTATTCAAAGGCTGTTTGATTGAAACAAGCTAACAATACCTTGAGTTCGTTACTTGCAGCTGGTTTTGGTGAGATACTTACGTATTCTAGGGTCGAACCAGGACGTGGTGCGAGCGGCATGGTTTATGAAGTAGATTTCTCCCTCCGCCGTGGTGGCCTGCTCCCATCCGTCCGGCAACGGCCCCCGCGGATCCGCGGTCGCGTTACTACTTGTACTCTTCGCTGCTGAAACCAATCAGAGGTACTCGAATCAGTGAACTTAATCGATGACAACAATAACTAACGTAACCGTGATCCTCTCAACAGCGATTAGTTACAAGTTGATTATGAACTAGGACGTACGCGCACGTGATTGAGTATCGGTGGACATCGGGAAGGTCATCGAGTGCTCGTTCCAAGAAGCGACGGCGCCAGGCGCGCACCGCGCACCGCGCACCCCGCCGGCGCACGCGCTCCGATATGAATCACTGCGTCGCCGACGCATCACCTACCCTCGTGCCACTCACGCTTTTGTACACAAATACACGAACGACCAACAAACAAACGATCATTCATACACTCGGCCCGGACACCCGCGCCCGCCCCGCTAATTGGACGCCGATATCATCGGCATCGGTGAAATAATCTACTGACGTTCGCCACCACATATCATTTCTAACGTTTCAATCGTGCCGTGGTGAATTAGTTTGTAACAAATTGTTTCTCATCCACTCATACATATGTAACATTCGATCAAGTTATTCTATGGATATTGTGATCGGTTTTATTTAGGTTAGGATGCAAATTAACGATACTGCGTAGTACGGAATATATAAATAACTTTGTTATCATATATTAGGTGAAATTGACAATAGTTGTAAAGAGACAGCGTCCTTACTTAGCTTAGGGACTGAAACCAGTGTGTAATTACACTATTACAATGATCATTACTCAACAGTCGACACCGCGGCGCCGCTAACCGTGGGAGTTACGTCAGCGCGCCGCGTCGGCGTCGGGCCCGACTGCTACCTACTAAGTATGTTTTGTATGTTCAATTTTTTTTTTTGTTAAAAGCCATTAAAATCTTAAACCACCTAACTAGAAAAATTACATTCTGCTGCTCTTGAAACGCCATGTTAGAAATAACACTCGACAGACGACAGTTTCGAAGTCGTAGTATCAGTATTTAATCATTTCCCGTGGTTTTTTGTCCTAATGACTTGAGAGTTTGTCTTAAATAGGGCATTTTCAAAAGGTTTAATTTTGTTTTTTTTTTTTCATTTTCATCAAAATACTGCAATCTAAGAATGTCTTGATGTAAATATTCTCTTAACATTATGAATAATACAGTGAAAGTAAACATTAGGATAGATTACCTAACCACATTGAAGTTTTAATAAATTAAATTAATTATATCATACTTTGTAGGCATATACTCATAACATTAGAAATATTCTGTATTTAAGCAACAATTTCAATATTATTATCAGAGGTATTACACACCTGTTTAAATAATCAAAGTTCAGCTAGATCTTACATCTTTCGTCGTAAATATCAAGTCATATTCCGGGAGAGAAATACAATACGAGAAGCAAATCGACAAAACTACATTTTGGCATATGAGAATCTTCACACCCGAACTGTTATTGCTGACATTACGTACTTAACACATTACCATTCATGAATGTAAAGCCCAGTACCTAGCGTTTTAATTTACATGGCATTTCCATGTAAGGTATTAATTGAATTAGAAATAAGGTTGAAGGTGGAAGGGTGTGGGTGCCGGTGAAATTGCAGGGGCATGAGACGTAACATCTTCTTTCAGGACTTGAGTTGTAGTGCTGTCTATGGGCGGCGGGTACCCCTTAACATCAGGTGGGCCGTCAGCTCGGTTAGTCACTTAATCGCACAAAAAACTGTAATTCAATTATTACGCTAATTTGCCTCTAGAAAACATGGACCGCTTATTACAAGGAACTTTGCCTTTGATTTTACATTTTCTTTTTTGTTCCTATTTGAGTACTATATTCTGTACGATCGGTATCAGCAATTAATTCAAGACATGCATATTTTAGTAAAGAAATAAAAATATTCAGACAGTATTTTAGGAAATAAGAAAGGTTATGAAATTCCGGTACGCGAGT
Source organism: Chesias legatella (assembly GCA_947359385.1). Lineage (NCBI taxonomy): Eukaryota > Metazoa > Arthropoda > Insecta > Lepidoptera > Geometridae > Chesias > Chesias legatella. The sequence goes on from OX375772.1 coordinate 6,423,164, forward strand.
GGCCTAATCATTATACAGTTTCCATAATTCCTATTTGTGTAAAGAAACGTCACGTCAAAAGCATGCGAATGTTGAAGGTGTTATTATCAGACATCAGAGATAAACGAGGAACGCGGTGTGAAAACATCATACGTATTGTCACTCGATCTGTGTACTAGAAAATAAGACGACGGTATACGCATATATAGAAACATTTGTCTTTGTACTTGTAAATGTAACGTGCCTTGACCATGAATCTGTTTAAGTTAGTTCCTACAAAAAGGATGAAAAAGAATCTGATGAGATGAGGGAATGTGAAGTGAAAACAACAAGAAATCCGCCTGCGTTCATGGAAATGAATAGAGATACCAAACAACAAAGTTCTAATTTGTTTTTCTCGTACTAAATTTAGCTGAGATTTTCATAGCCCGATCGATTGATTTTTGGCGAACACTAGGCTAAGACTGGTACCTATTGCTTGTTACGCCTGGATGGTTAAGGATGAGTATATATATCGCTCACCCAGAAGATGACAATTAATTTATCTCTGAAGATACCCAAAATCTTGCGAAGGAACCACATTAACGTAGGAACGGCGTCGACCACTTTATAAACATGTTGAAAGCCAACTCCGCAAGCGAGAAATTTAAAGAAGAATGATTCTCCTGGTCTAATTAGTCATGTTTAGTATAGAGCAAATAATACTATCATAATTTCAGGCTTGCTACTGCTGCTAATGGAGTCACTTGCTCTCTGGAACCAGTGTGGTGAAAGGATTAAAGGGTGCTTCAAAGACGCTCCTTTTGTGCACTGTCAGGCGTGCTAGTTAGGATATACACAATCTCTTTTCGTCGGAGCCCGTCTATGATGGCTATTGGGAGGCTGCTCGCTTAGTCAGTGTAATAACTTTTCTGAATTAAAAGCTAGCCAGAGCTGGCACATTTACCTAGAAGCCTAAATTCAAGCTAGTGTAATAGTAACCTTGCGCAGACCTCCTGGTACTAAATATTGTCTAGGTGGTCGGATTATGAAGTGTGGTCCAGTGAGGCTTTGCCTACCCCTTCCGGGAACAGGCATGAATCTTATGTAATAGTCCCTTACGTACGGAATGGAAACAGTATCCGTCTAGTCTGTGGTATGATGTGAGGCTTCAGTGGCGCGGTGGTGCCAGCGAGGCGGCGCGCGGCGGCGGCACAAAGAGATTACGTGACTAGGTCACGTACCGATCACCTACCTATCTTGCGAGGAATATACCTAACGTGATACACGATGCACTTGATAAGTGAGCCTATTATTATTATTATTAGCTAACTTTTTTTTCTCAGATAATAGTCAGGTGACTGACAGAAAATAAGCTGATGTCGATCGTCGTAAAAAGTTTTGTTTAGTTCATAAAACGGTCAAACCTATTTAATTGTTTTCAGACACAAGTTTATGTGACATACTTTCAAGTACAAGAACATAACCTATCCAAGTATCGTATCTCATTTCGGAGACTGTCATACATCCTCAATCGAAGCTATAAAGGGTCAAAATCACAGCGGTTCAATTAAAATACTTAGAGCGGGGGATTTTTAAAACTCAAGTACCAAGAGGAACCACTAGTCAACAACCCAAGGAGATTAAATAATCAAGAAACATGATCAAATTGTTGCATATAGGTTAATTCGAAATTGATAAGTGGGTATAACATTGTGGGCAGCAACGAGCTGACCACACCGCGGCAATATTATCGATCTTATATTTCCTCATGAATAAGCCCGTGATTCACTGAGTATTAATAATTTCATTCACTCGTATGAACAACGAGGAAAATCTTGAAAAACTTGACAGGTGGACAAAAATAATTTTAGACTTTTAGGGGAGACCTGCTCAAAGGGGGTAAGCTAATTGTTAGCAATTTGTTAATTATGGAGGAACGTAAAATGGAACAAAATTATAGTAAAATTTCGCAATAATAGCTAAGATGCTCGTTTTGCCCGCAGTTTCGAAGTGGTTAGGTACTACTATATTAGTATCAGAAATTAGCATTATTTTGCACTATTTGTTCAATATTTTCCTTATAATAAAACAACGTTTCATACATTCATACATCACACGATTCATACATGAAACATGTTTGAACCTTTGACTAATCAAGAGATTCAATGAATTCAGGTTATAATGCTACTTTGATGTAGTTGGTACCCTCTAACCTTGCGAGCCAGAGATTCGTGTCAACTGTGTGGTGGCCGGGCAACTGCGCATTCCCACTACAAGTGTGCAAAATAAGACTTACCTGTTTAGGCAGGGTGTGCGCTATAGCCTAGTCTCCTCTATGACGTTCAGCTTAATACTGAAGTATGTGATATATTTCAACAAAATGAAATTGGAGAATTGCTGATCGTTCAAATACAAAAGCTATTGTACGATCAACAAATTCATTACTGCATCAGATTACACTTAACCCGTGCGCTCTGGATGACTCAATTTTAGAAAAACCACAATACAGAATTGACTATGTAAAATTCTGAAAAGGACAACATTTTCAATATGCAGACAGCAAATACTATGCTCTTACGACAAACTTATAACGTATTATACGTTATATTGTTTGTCGTAAAACGGTGCAGCGCCAGACGGATGTGTCGCAACGCAACGCAGCGCAAGTCGCTGTGCGGCTATGGCGCTCCGGGCGGCGCGGCGCCCGCGCCGGCGTCGTCAGGGCCGGCCCGACGCGACACAAATGTATTTTCCGAACACCTTTCAACGCTCATCTCGCATCGACCGACGGAAACAACACGTTAATTCCCGTCATAAAATCAGTTTTAGAATTCGGGTTATTTACTTGTTTTTATTTTAGTTCCATGATAATTTTAAACCCGACTCTGTGGCCAATTAGATCACGTGAAACGGCATCGAGAGGGACTTGAGTTTCATTTCTCACTTTTAAATTATTTTCGAGCGGTTGAATGGATTATATAATTTATCTTACCCGTTGATAACATGTAGTATATGCGAAGGTATATTCTTAATCGTATGTTGCAAACAAAACATAAATTCAATTTAGAATATAACTGAATCTCTACATTTTAGACAGAAATTTTGCTGTGATGAATATTAATTGAAAGATAAGGGAACGAATAATCTTTGTCATGATAACATCAATACAATAGGGAAATAAGCTTGAAAAAATTAGGTCCGCAATACCGCGTTCTCAAAGCGGTTGAACGAAAATAAAGCTAGGACAACATCCAAAATTCTAAGATGGATATCAACGCGCTTTCGAATCCCCGACTGTTTCACGAGATACACAAACAAAACAAACCATTTATTTCAGTAAGCAAGTTCAAGCTTAAAATAACTGAGAAATCAATTATTTCGACAGATTCTCTCACTGAATAATTCGGCAAAAGAAGTTCCCTAAATGAGAAGATGCTACGATATGTCTCGCGGAATTGAACAAACTATGAGTACTATATAGCTGCAATCGAGTCCGTCTGCGAAAACTACTGCAGGAAATCAATTATAATAATGCTAAATCTTTAATTCGTGCCAGAGTAAACTAAAAGGCACCAATCTCGTTCCGTTTTAAATGGACCAAACAAAAATTTAATACTTTTAATTAATCGCGAAGATACTATATGCCTGTAAGTACCACAATAAGTGCAAGGCTAAGCATTTCTACTTAGATGCATGAAAACTCACTGACGGTGAAAAGTATCAAAATCACACTGGCCTGGCTGGAATGGAAGCCGTCTGCAACGCGAGCGGATGTAAGGGGACCACCCATGCCTACAGTACTGACGATAAATCTTGACAGGTCTGAAGGTAGCAAAGGACAACAAGAATATTTGGTTGCCTCTCCATGTCTCGTGCAGATTCTTCTGCAGTCGACTTCAGGGTTGGCAAGATCTGTCGCCAGGGGTGTGGGTGGGTCTCAAATGCGCGTGGCACAGGTTATGATGCTCACCAGGAGCTGGTGTGGCTGCGATGGAGGCCCTCGCCGCCGCCTGGGACAGCAGCGTGTCTGTGCTCTGATGCTGAACGCCCGCCGCCACTGTCTGCGCCGCGAGCGACTTGCGCGGGTCTTCCCATGTCGTCGTCTTTGTTATGTGACTGCAAAGATACAATTGATTTGTCAGAAAAGATATAAAGTTTTATCAAGCTACTCCGTCTTAATTTCAGACTTTTAGCTACTACTATTAGAGTCACTGGTTCTCTAAAACCAGTGTGCCGAAAGAATTTAAGTGCGCCTCAAAGAGCTCCTTTCGTGAACACGACACATTTCTTAATTTTTTTTAGTTCTTGAATATATCGGTTTTCTCAGGATGTTTTCCTTCACTGTTTTTTAGAATGTGGTACTACGCACAAAATATTTCAAGAAAAAAAAACTTGTTGGTGCTCGGGATTTAAACCGGCGACCTCCGATTGAAACTCGGGGCCAGAGCCACGCTCTCAACTGGGCCACCATCAGACTTTCAGCCTGAAGAGTAACGAACATATATCCATCCAACATCCAATCAGGCATACTTTCTTGTTTATAATATTAGTGTCAAAGCGTAATTTCTGCGAGTAAATTAAGACCACTGGATGTCGCTCGACGGAGAATAAAGTTGTTTAGGAAGTTAAACTGGTCAATCTGATTATAGTAAGGAAGTTGGAAGTTTATAACGTGTGCTCTTGCTGCTTCCGGCAGCACCGATGACGAAGGGCATTAACTTTTCCAAAGCAAGGTCGGATACTGGTTTATGCAACATCAACAACATATTACGAGTAGATGATTTATTTCTTTATACCAAAACAGTAAAATAACAGTATAGTTCATAATTTTATGTACGTATGTTATATTTTGCAATGTACAGTCTCCTAGCGTGCATGGAGGGCTTTAAATGATATAAAACCCAGCTTTGGAATATATTTTTGGATTCAAAGTTAACATACTAAGTAGATATATACTTAGTATGTTAACTTATAACCACAATATTGTAAATAAAGTTAGTTTCTTTTTTCCACTTGAATTCCTTTTTTCTGTGAATAAGTTACAGAACGAGCAGACAGTATCCTGATGTCATGCGGTTATCTCTGCCCGTAACCGAAGCACTTGGGTACTACATGCGAGCGCTCGTAAATTTGAGACATCAAGGTAAAATTTCTCGTGCATGTAATGACACCGGCAAACACACCATTGAAATCGGAACACAGCAACGCTCATTCGGAAGAGCGTTTCAAAAACTAAATAAAACAAATATACTATCTTGCTGAACTTAACATTACGTAATAAATAACTTAATAGAAAGCAACGTAAACAGTGAGCTTAATTTATTTGTTTTAATTTACTTAATTTAATCGGATCGGCATTTATGCCAATTGTATGTAAAATTCTTACTATTGTGCTCAATCGGATCATAGAATTATAGAACTACTTTTCACTGGATTACTAGTTGACTGCTACAGTAGAGGCTGATTCAACATCGCCTACATCTAACGGGAAACGGGTGTGACTCTGTACCATTCTGAACAGTACTTGTTGATCTATACAAATAAATAAAATTTTAATGTTTGTAAGTGTATGTCAAAACAGCTTTTTACTAAATGCATATTAAAGAATATTATGGTAGATACTTACAACGAAAAACATTTATTTTAAATCTGACTGTTTTTCCGGCTAATCTCCGGAAAGGCTGGACCGGACCGATTTTGACTTTCACTGGCAGATAACTGATATTGTAAAGAGTAACTTAGGCTTCATTTAGTAAGGTTATTCGCAAATCGATAAAAATTACTAAACCACGTAGTAACGTACGTCTTTTAGACACGAACTAAATTCAACGCGGGCGAAGCCGCGGGCGAAGCTACTAAGAATTAAGCCCGAAGCGTCAATCAATAACGTTATAACGCCGTTAAATAAAAACTACAAGCCTATGCTAAATGATAGATGACACATCTGTATAAGTATTTTGTCCTGTCCGCGCCCCCGTTACCGAGCGAAATGTAGGTATAATTACTTTCTCCACCTGGGCGCTAATAAAAATTTAGCTTTCCTTGTGCTGGGTCAATACCTGGCGAATGAAATCACTTATCGAAACCGCGGGTTCACGAATCAAACAATCGGTGGACCTCATTTGCCATCGCTTGTTATTTTGTATATTGTTGTTCGCCCTAATCATATATCACAATTTTTATGTCAATTAAGTAACGGAACGAGCCGAAATGGCCGCCGTAACGTCTGCCCATAACGACAGGGTATTCCCTATTTACCTGTGGGTAGACCCAATTCGCGAATTGCACCCTATGAGTGCACCCTCATGATAATGGAACGCACTTATCTATATATAAATAGGCAAATAAATCACTCCATCAACTCTATGTTGTAATGACAATTATAATAATATATTTCCTCTTCTATTTGTAAACGTTTTCCTCAAATTTTGATTAACGATTATAGTTATTATACGAGCATTTGGGCGAACATTAGTTCGCGGAATTCGTGTGCTTCAGTAATGTCCGCCAGGTGTCGACTGTCGACCCAGCATTATGGTCCACGCAGATTTTTCCCATTTAGCGGTCAACGTATCCAATCTTAGACAAACCGGACGCCGCGTGCGACCCGATGAATAAACTCGGCTATGATGAATTATTGTAACATACAAACTATTCAATAAGCTGAGCTTTTACTTTCTTTGCTGTAAGTAGGCAGCAGCGGCAGCCGTAGCGGCTACAGTAAACGGTGCCGTGACGCCGGAGATTGTTGTCGGTTTATTTATCACGCATGATTTTTGTTAATCCTTTTAATTTTACAGTGTCCTCAATTCATAGTTGCATTCTCTTAATCAATAACGAAATCTAATGATTTAGGCGGGATGGAAGTCGAATGATTTAGGCGGGATAGAAGTCTAATGATTTAGGCGGGATAGAAGTCTAATGATTTAGGCGGGATAGAAGTCTAATGATTTAGGCAGGATAGAAGTCTAATGATTTAGGCGGGATGGAAGTCTAATGATTTAGGCGGGATAGAAGTCTAATGATTTAGGCGGGATAGAAGTCGAATGATTTAGGCGGGATAGAAGTCTAATGATTTAGGCGGGATAGAAGTCTAATGATTTAGGCGGGATAGAAGTCTAATGATTTAGGCGGGATAGAAGTCTAATGATTTAGGCGGGATAGAAGTCGAATGATTTAGGCGGGATAGAAGTCTAATGATTTAGGCGGGATAGAAGTCTAATGATTTAGGCGGGATAGAAGTCTAATGATTTAGGCGGGATAGAAATAACGTATTAGTTCCCGTCCCATTAATTCGAAATCTTAAAACTGAATAAAACGTAGCAAATGAAACGATCACAAGTCAAAACAAAGAATAACTAAAAATAAAAAGTCAATAAGTACGACTAATGGAGGAAAACTGTTTGGGATTCCCATAGTACAGTAATTCAGTAATAAGAATTTAAATGAGTTTTAAAGTTTTATTATTACTTTTAGTCAACTAATTATCATGTTGTTTGTTTACCTATCTCCTTATAGGTATATCGTATTACACAGAACCAATTGAGGCTAGTGGTCGGGTCGTGGGTTCGATCCCGCGGCACTCATAGTTCTAATTACCACCAAACATCAATGAAAACCTCTTTGATGGTACTGTAATACAAATTTGAGCGAATAAACTATAGAATATAATAAGACAATCTTCTATCTTCAATCATATTACCTCTAACAAACCTTTTTTCATAAAAATATTAAATTATTGTAACAAAAATATTCACAGTCCTATTGATTGATTCGATTTGATTTAGTCGCTAGCGCTCGAATCATAGGATGTGTTTTTAAAATTACTTAAACAATATTTTTAAAATTACTTAAACAATATTTTTAAAATAGTTTTAAGTGTTATTGAAATAGCCAACCATACGTGATCTCTAATAGAGCACAAATTGCAATAACAAACAATACGCAAGCATACTGCATCGACACGGGTGAACTATTATTACATTGCCTTATCCTTATAAGTAGTTGAAACTACGAAATTATGGCTTGAAAAGGGGTACTATGACAAATGGATTGGCGCGAAATGCCAATGAACTTGACCGTAAACTTTATCAGCTGTTGTCGATATAGGTCCATACCACCTGCTGGTCAGCTTTTTAACTTATGATGGTGGTTTCCATAAACATAACTATTTAATAAAGATTCCCACATTGTTGTACAACAATTAATAATTAATTTTAAATTGCGTTGCGTCTATTGGGTCATAAACGCTACATGACACAAAATTATTGAAATTCGCAATCAAATTCCCAATCATCATTTATAATACCTATTTGACATTTCAATGAATAATAAAATTAAAACACTTTTTTGGTTTGAATTTTATTCACATAGCGAATAAAATATATGGCAAAAATGATATCCACTATATGCTTTCCTTATCATGATCATAACATTAACATATTTTAGTTAATTCAATCTATTATTGGAATAAATAAAAGATGAACTAAAACATAGCAACAGCATTTGCACTGAGTTCGTATGCATGGCAACAGCAGTTCGGTTGAATTACCTGCATGGAATTACAATTCAGCCAACAGATAGGTACACAAGAAACACGCAAGCAAGCATTTCATGAGAAATTTTAAATAACATTATATATTAAAACAGGTTTTAGTAGGATATGCGCGCGCGCGTATTTCGTGGATTTTAGCGCACGCAGGTGGCCGCCTCACAGGTTGACATATGAAACTGGTAGTGTGGTAGTGGAACCCCGACACAGGTGCGGTGCATCTTTATATTATGACGGTGCAGTGCCATGGGTGCTTAGACAACATCGTTTACACGTTACACTTCGAATAAAGCAAATTTATGTGAACAGAATTGTGTTCTTTTATATCAAAACTAAATGTATTTCTCAAGAGCTTGGTATATGCGGAATATTGACACTTATTGTTGCTGTGAACATGAAGCTATTTGATACCGATAAGCACATTTATAGTGTATATTTTGAATTAAGATAAACCGGTCCTAATACAGAACCGAATGAATAAGAACTATCTGCCCTACACGGAGTAAATTCGAATATATGCGTAGCACCAGTAGTGGACCTAAACTAAACATGGCTAAAACGATTAAAAGATTTTATTTTGTTCATAAAACGCCAAAAATATTAAAAAAAAACTTCATTTATTTAGATGCAAATATGACCAGGACATTTTACACGTTATTCATAATTTTCTCAAATGCTTCGGAAACATTTGTTTGCAGAAGCCCCAGGTACATAAGAATTGGCAACGTTGACAAACATCTGGCCAGTGTTAGTCATCCAAACCACAGAAAGGGTAGTATGAAGTTCATCCTATTATCGAATCTTCACCTCAAATATTATGAAAGACTCACCTGTTACAATTTATAAGTTCAAAACTCTTCGAGCCGGATTCGTTCCTAAACTATTACACAACTATAGGTTTATTTAAATAGATGGTTGGCGAACAGGTGCACGTTATTATGATGGCCGAGCCTCATTATCATTAGGCTGGTATTTGCAACATATTTTCAAAGCTTTTGCATTTGAATAATCACAATGAACAATCACCCGGTGACAAGGACCAAGCATTAAGAAACCTCACGCCATTTCTCTCGCGCAAGGCCTTCCACTCTTGCTCAACAGCTGTACACTCAATACGCAGTTGCTGTCTTTCGATAGCTTTACTCACTTGTCGCCGTAAGTACTTGCGGTTTCGAAATATATATCGGTTTGTTGTTGCACTGATAATTTCAATCTTTGATTTATTACATATCTTTATTAAGTGTGGCACGCAATGTGAAGTGGAACCGATCATTCCCATTACTAACTATTGTGAATTGGTTCCATTGAAGATATTTTTATTCCGACCTTTGTAAACCGTAATAGTCCATCATCAGATCTCGGTATAAGATCGGTACTATCGTGTATCTAACCGCTCGACATCAGATCTCGATCTGATGATAGTATCATTTTCAATTCTCAGTTTTTCTAGATTTTCTCGAACACGAAGCAAACAAACGATCACAGTATACAGAATACATTGAAAAATAATAACAAGAAACAAACCTTAATCGCAAACAAAGCATGAATCGTAAACAGACTATCGGGTACAATGACGAATTCGCCGAAACTCCTCGTGTTTCAATTAAACGGAAAATAAAGTTGGCATCGCATCCGTCGACGTAGCATAAACATTTAAATAACCACTATAGTTGAATAGCAGAGCACCCCGCTATTCTCATTCAGCTGCCAATGCATTCGGATATTTGTATACTCCGCGTAACCGCGTAACAAACAATACGATTTTCATTTCCATTTCACCCGTTTTATCAGATTTGTTTCGTCACGTTCAGTTATTATCCTCTATTACCGATAGTATTTCTTTGATAATGTGCCGTTAGTTTACGATTGTAATCACCTTTATTGTTCTCAAAGACTTATATTTTTCATAACATTCAAAGGCCTAAGTTGACTCAGAGGACTAAATCTTGTCTAGTTATTAAGTACTAACATCCCTAAATTATAAGCTTTTACTAACCCCATGAGCTATTGTTGTCTAAATAAAGAAATTTAATTATTATAAGTCTGGAAGACGCATTCAATTGTCAAATAATTTTTTTAACGTAGTTTCCCGAATTCCTAAAAAACTACAACGGACCCGAAATTAACTAATGTTATCAAAAATATGGAAAGGTTACAGTCACACAAATAAACCAGTTTTATTGTTATAAAAGATTATGCCCTGCACAGCAGCGTTATCTCTCAGTAGTAAACAATTATAAGAAAGTACAAAAACGATACTTTTGATAGTGCCAAATGGCAAAAATGTTGTCCAAATGAACTGTAAAATTATTTTCCAATAAGTTGTTTCATTACTGCCGCCAAACAGTACAGGGATAATACGATGCAACCTGTGTCTTGCCATAAGTAGGTGACGATCTTAAATCATGCTGCGGTTATTATGGCCCGAAAGACAAGATAATTCAATAACGATTGAATGTTATGTCGTTCTGATTAAAACGCACGCAGCTGAGTGCAAGTAGTTTAAATTGTATAATGTTCAAGCCAGCTGATTAATCGAGTTACTCATTGACAAACTGCATTGATTCAGGGCATCAGGCTCACTGGCACTGCGGTCCACTGCAGTGTATCCAGGATGCACATTGCACACACAGTTAATAACTCGATTAGCTAGTTAAATCGGGCACAATCTGTAGACGGGTATCGCTCCAAAGATGGCGCTTGACGCCGGATACGCGTCATGTCGGACGCACATCCTCATCTGGCGTAATTTTCCGCTTTTACTCTTCGATAAGTAGATAATTGCCAAGACAATGTCGGTGGTACCTATAGATTTTGTTTTTGAGTTAAACTACTAATATAAATTGCAGCTTCCACTTCAGCGTGAACCTAAAATTGTGGCGCTGGCGACTCTACCGTTTTACATTTTTAATAGTGAAAATTCATCAACGGTGATCCATTTACAACGTATCTCGATACCAGATCACATAATCTCACAAACAGAATAATATCTTACTTGGGATTTGCTAATTATTTGAAATATTTTGAACTCGGCTACAGTCATGCGTTCCTAACACCAAACTTTTTTCTGTGACGTGCAAGCATCGTGGAACATACAAATAATATAAAACAGATTACAGAACCACAGACACCTAATAAAGAACGGATATCTTTATTAAAACTTCATATACAATACAGCATTCGAAACTGCTACCAATGCACCTTATTTGTTGTTTCATCAATAGAAGCATATCATTTATCAAGGAGAAATAAGATATCCTCGTGGATCTAAAAGTAGGTGCAATCCGAAACGTTCATGCCACCCAGGTAGCCTTTCTGATTAAAACGACGGATATACCTCCTACAGTCGCAACTTCGAAATAAATCAGCATTATTTGCTAACGGAATAACGCAACCTAACTGATTGCGCGGTTAGGATATTATGCTCAAAGGTGTAACTGTGAACGCGGAAAACAAACACGATTACTTGTTGCATTTATTAGGGTATCTGTGCTACCAATTAAGTTGTATGCTTAGTCACTGCAGCTTTTGTTTTCCTTCTAGATAAGGGCTGTATGAACCATTCAGTTTTTTCTTATTCGTACCATATTTTGTAGGATAGCTCAAGTCAAGCTTTAGGGCAGGCTTCCATTATAACTAAAGTATGTTTTTCTGCCATAACGATTCTTACCATATCATCATTCCTTATGAAAAACTACTACCGTTAGCAACGTTCACTGCGTTCATCTTGGATGTGATCATTAACGACAAAACACGTGTTTTAGAGGGCACAATTTATAGACCGTTTTGAAGGCAATCTCGGACGTTTGATAATTTCAAAGGCCTAGTGATCTGTCCTGAGTAATGAGTTCTTATTGCATAAAGCTAATAACATGCATTCTGGACTCTACTGCGAAAGCCTTGAAGTTACATATTAAATAATCCTTGAGGTTATATTCTTAATTATAGCAACGTCCGGACTGGCATCTAACGAAGGCGGGCGGCGAGATTGTGTTCTTATGCGTTAAATAAAAAAAAAGGTATAATTATACTTTATAACTTTATCAGTTAAAAAAGCTACGAGTTAATGAGTTGGTTTTCGTTAGGACCTTATGGCAAAGAATACTATTAATACGATATAATGATGTATGCGTATCCAATGAGTGTTTAAGATATTCAAACTGCTTGGCCACTTAAATGGAAATCGCCGCGTAAAGACAAAATATTGACATGCAAATCATTTCTCTGTACCCGCACCCGCACGCAGTGTAATAGATGTTACAAACAGTATACAGATCCCGTTAAACACGGTGTCGTTTCGTCAACAAAGAGCGTCAGCGAAGTAAACAGTACACAATAGGTATGATGGTTCGCTCACGAAGCATTTGGCTTCGTGGACTCAAAGCTCAGTCGGTAGTAACTCTGCTTTACGCGCTAAATGTCGGCGGGTTCGATTCCCACCCAAGACAAATATGTGTACGAACATCATGTCTGATGTGTGGCTGGGTAGTGTGTATTTTTATACTGTATGTATTTACAAAACAAATGTATGTTATAATTCTATGGGTTATCTAGTTAGTCTAGTCTAGTTAGTAAAAGATATGCTTAGTTTGGGGCTAGTCGCTGTGTGAAATCCACCGGTAATAATATTTATTTGGTACGACAAGCTCTATTTATTACTAGCTGTTGCCCGCGACTTTGTCCGCGTGGAATTCAGTTTTATCACGCACCTCTATTTTACCCCTCGGAAAAGTAGCCTAAGTTACTCCTTGTTACATCAGCTATCTGCCAGTGAAAGTCCCGTGAAAAGTGGCTCACTACCAGCTCTGCCTGCCTCTTCGGTGATAAAGGCAAGATTCTACGTATTTATGTATTAGTCATAATAGTTAACAAACAAAAAATAACCTGATACATGAATAAGAAATCAGTCTCTATTTCGTATTTATAACGCGCGAATAACGTGGGTCTATCATATACTATTTGTGGATTCATTATTTGTTTTGATATCCCTGGCTGCCTATTTGCTCTATTATAGGTCAAAATGATACAAATTATACGGTAAAAGTATCATAGTTATATAAGAAAAAATTGATTAGTGACTAATATTACCAATTTTTTTCATATAAATAATTCCGTGTTTAGAACAGCTAAATTTTGCACCACCTGCTTCAGCATTATACAGTGTTTTTTGATAACACGGCCTGCGTAATCGTAAAAGATAACTCTTATGAAACTGATTATTGAATATTACATTGATATAATGAACGTAAACAATGATTATCTGCTGAACATGTTATAAACAAAAACAATTTGAGCGTGTCAATAAAATATAGTCCGTGGCTTTAATTTTCAGTCAAAGTAAACGGTTTATGAAAACCTTTTACCTTTTTCTATAACTGCTACTATTCGTGACACTGACCCTTTCGAACTAGTGTGTTGAAATGATTAAAGTGCGCCTCAAAAAGGCTCCTTTCGTGCAATTTCTATAACTAAAATCGTATGATACAACTTCATAACATTTTTGTTTAGTTTTCCACAATGCTGAAGACTCATCAGGACAATAAAAACTGACTAGAATAGGTTATTCTTCAGTAACTTTTTTTGTTTGCTTTAAGATTTAGTTTATTATATTGTTAATGAAGCCTACATCAGCGTTTTCTCTATGACAAATAGTTCAGAAACTCGCTACACAAATAAAATCACGGTGTATACAAAACATATATGTGTAAGTAAACCAGCCGAACTCCACGTGACTCATTCATTCACATGAACAACACTTACGTTTTACTAACCAGCAACATGTATACGCTTTAGCGAGTGTCTAGTATGTATATTTTATATTCGGGGCCAGTATAGCCATGGATGCGTTCAGCTTTCACCCCCACACCTACCCTAGGCCTAGATTAGTAATTAATAATTTAATAATAATTGATTACAATTATCTTTGACTTTAAATTATCTTAGGCTTAGGGATGCAAAAGGTAAATATATTATATACCATCAATTTACCAGCTCAACCAACTGAACACAAGCTGCCTAATAACATTTAGCTATGTATAATGTTTACTTATGACTATAGCTGTTTTGAAGCATTCTGACAATAATTGTGTCTATAAAATCTTTGGTTTTATCTATAGCCTCTGGATAGTTTATGTATTTGAAGAGAATGTCTTTGAAATATTCCTTTCTTTACTTACAAGAGGAAAACAGACGACGTCGTTTCTAAATTCATTATACTTAATTGGTTTTTGATGCCCCATGGTCATTCATATCTGGTGCTCATAGACCTACGGTGTACTAATCTTAGAGTATGACTCGTTCTTAAAAAATAAAAAAGAAGTAAATTAGGCATTAATAATTAATAGGCAGACAAAAAAAAATAAGCAAGCCATAGCTTGCTTATTTTTTTTATATTTTTAGTATTTTATGATAAATCATAAAATACTAAAAAATAAGTAAGTACTTGAAATTATTAAAGTAGAGGAGCTACTTTAATAATTTCAAGTACCTACGGAATAACTTTTCCAAGCAGAGTAACTCGCCACCCAGATTCATAGATATGTCGCGGATAGATAAGCTAATCCTGCCACGAAAAAATATTATGTTTCAAATATTATGTTTCAAATTGAATTCAATCAACAGCGGCTAACTGTGTGACAGTTCCACGGTTCCACACGATGGATTGTTGGTTTTTCACCGAGAACAACATGGCGGAGACGGCATTCTAAATTTGAATCTCGGACGAGTCGGTGCTCGCGTACGTAAATAAACGCACACACGAATAATCAGTAACACTATACAAGCGTTAGAGCAACGTGCAACCACTAACTACATCACACAAATTAACAGTTTACAGCAGTAAATGCGGATTTATTGTACCTACGCTTCCCAAATTCAGTATAGTGAAATTTGAAAACTTGGATATTGAGGAACAAGAACACAAGAGCGATACCTTGTCTATAGCTTGCGCTCAGTTTAGCACACGTAGAGCACACATAAATTAAACTCACACAAACAGAAGTGGACGAAAACGCACTAATGACGCATCGACTTCCGGCCGATGATTTTATTATGGGATCTACGTTTTGAATAAGTGTCAGAATTATATTTTCAGCAACTAATTCAGGATCAAGACATTTGGGTGAAAAATAGATTTAGTTTATTTCGAATATACGTCCCAGATTATATATTGATTCAGTATTAAAAGAATAAGAAAATCTGATATTTTATCACAAGATTAACTCTAGAAAAAAAAAATACGATCGGTCGTAACGAAACTGAAAAGGCTAAAGCTTATCTGCAAGATATCAACTTCAATTTCAGTTTAAAGCACTAGGGATACCCAATATGGAAGAATAACAGTATCAAGAAAGGTAGGAGTAGCGACGCCAACGCAACTGCCAGCGCAGTCTTAGTTGCAAAACGTAAATCAATCGTTACTTTCCGTGTCGACAGGAACCGGCGAAGCCGTGGCGCCGCGCCGTAGTTTGCACTTTCAACAAGTACCTGTCAAGTTAAGTGCTTACAATCTCACAGAGTGCTTGTTTCTTACGATTCGTTTTTTAGCTTCATAAAAACTGATGAATGACTTATTTAAACGTGCAAAGCCTGCAATCAATTCGGTGATAAGGTTCCGGAGCATTAGTCTCGGCATTTGTAATCGCAACGTTTAGGATATTGGCAATATTCAAAATATCAAAGAATTGGAACAAAGAAATTAACTTAATTCCTTTTAGACTTGGTTGAACTCGATCGGTAATCAGAACCATAGATAGAGAAGTATTAAATGTAAGAGGAACCTATATAATCTGCGTAGTTTCTTCATTAGCAACATAATGCTGTTTATAAGTTACTATTTACGCACACATTGTAGCAACATATACGCGGGTGAGGCGTTGGTGACCAGGCGGCCTTGCCGCTCGGTGGTCTGCCTCTCGCTGCCAGAGGTTAACTACGTTTTTTATCTAACTATAGAAAGTAACTACGACTTATTCTATTTGCATCGTTTGAATATGCTAGATAAACTTTTAAATTGGTTTATGTATTTATTCGGCAGTATGAACCATCTTTGCTCATACAGTTATGTATTATATGTATTTAACAATAACATCTTAGGACGAAATTTAAGCTGGAAGACAAATCACGCCCAATAAAGCAGCTTCCTGGGATCCATTAGTTGCAATCAGCGAGTATTATCGTGACGTCACTTAGCCCGGTGATGTCACTTTTGGTCTTGAGATAGTATAATTGTGATTATTTGGAACAATATTCTACAGTAACATTACTGAAGAACCGGAAACAACATATCTTAATCTTAATCCCATCAAAAAGTATTTATAATATTTGAGATAAGTCAACATCAATCACATCCGGTACTTATATCGCAAAAGATGTCGGTACCAAAGTGTATTTTAAGTCTCACTGAGTCACTAGGAGTCATGTGGTTCGGAGCCGTGCCCTATAATTAGACGTTAATCAGCGAAAAAGGCAGAACACGGAGCATAATGTCGTGTCCGGCCGGGGCGGGCGGCGCGGCGGGCGCCAACGGAAGCAAATCTGGCACGAATACATTTCATTGTGGTTCACGTGGTGCGCATTGCCCATTCATACGAGTATGATATGATACCTACGGCGCCGGCGCACTAGCCAGGCCAGTCACACACTTTGGATTTGGACGGCACACAGGAAGCGAATGGAAGCGGTTTGCGACACTCGGTTAGCCAGCGATAAACAGCGGAACAACTGGGCAGGAACTAAACAGTTAAAGCCGCGAGCGGACACCCGTAATGGTTGTCGGGATAACTATTATAAAACATGATGCTAATACGCTGCCTGCAAACTTAAATCTTCATAAAAACTTGAGTAAGTAAACCGAGTATTTATGATTCTAAATCCCTCCATGAAGGATATGATGAGAGTAGATGATGCAAAGGAGGTAACAGGAACGTAGCAGGTATAAAACCATGCTCTTTGCCCACGACTCTAGGTAATAAGGCGTGATTTTATATATTTATGTAAGTAAATCTCCAAAACAGGTTACAATATTTGGATAAACTATTACAGGCAGAACGTTACTATAGCATTAATTGCTGTCTGCAATAATTCATTAACTGCTCCTAAGTTGATTATCTATTAGATATTTCTAAAAAACTATACCTATTAGTAGATATTGGCAAAATTCTCATGTCACAAAAATGTTTTGCCATTCATATAAAACTCAAGCTCAAACGGCAAAGCTTTTCTCAATAAACCATCGCGAGATGTTCTTTTATTGTTGAGGTATAGGAACCGACTCGAGATTTGTCTCGGGTAGCTAAGTGCACCGCGGCGTGCACCGGCCGGCGGGCGGCGGCGTGCGCGGACTTTGGACCCGGGACTGTTTGTATGGGCATCGTGTTTCCTCTCGCACACGACACTACCTTGTATCTCGCTTGCTCGCATGTCCTCCCCGCACTAACACTGTCATGACTTCATCACATCTCTCGATTCGATTGCATGATTGAAGTTGCCGGCCTGTCGGATCGGATCCGATGATTTGTTTTGTAATAACAACGGGAAAGAAGCGGCAATCACTCATAGTTTTATGAATCGTACTCGAAGTTTTTTCATTTGCTATAGTACACATTTCTAGTAGTCATACCTACATGCTATGGTTATAGTTACTGGCTTAACTACATAAGCTTTTTTTAAATTTTCGGGTTGGACATAATTATCTCTACATTTTCATTGTGTTCCCATAGATTATCCTAATAGTTATAATAAATAATATATTTTCTTGGATTCCATTATTTCATAAGACAGTATATCTCTGAGTACGTATTAGATAAACAGTCTGCTTGTAATGTCCCACGTTCAATAGACGAATTGCATGAGATGACTTGAATTCGATCAATTCCAATTGTGTGTCCACATCAGGAAGAGGAAACAAACCGTAATGTAAATATAGCTATTTGAATAGAACAATAACGAAAAAATGCAGGAAAATCCAAAAATCCCTTGCAATACTGATTGGAATTTAAATCACAACATATATACTGTTTAATTGCAGACAGGACAACTTGAAAAGTGCAATATGCCTATACATTGTATCACAAAGAATTTTGCCAAGGTTCGCCACTCACAACAGAAACTGATAACAGGAATAACAAAATGTCATGAATACAAGCAAACAGTGGAAATAGGTGTAAAGGTATATCGGTAGCCTGAGGGCTGGCTTGTACCTGACTACTAAATGACTTAGCGGTCCTTGAACTTTCCTCGCCGCAGACGACCGCTCCCTGCACGGAACAGCTCAGATAACTCAGATACAACAGGATAATAATCATCGAAACTGATGGCGATGACATTGTAAATTATTATAAACAAATGTTAATTTATTCAAATTACTTAGCATTTTAATAGGTCACGAAATGCCACAAGTTTTTGAATGTCAAACCACATCATTACTAACTTAATATTCGCGTTAGTTTTGTTCTTACTAATGTACCTTTAATTAAGGCAGGACCTTTTTCATAATGATTACCATAAAATGGAACGTTGCCTGTTGCCAATTGCTTGAAATGTGTTTTTGGAGAATTAACTGGTGAGGTATTAAATACAAGCATTGCCGATGAATTCTCATAATATTTCGCCTTTAAATAATAGATAACTATGTAGCTGCACTTAGCAGATATTACAAGGATATTAATTCTGAGACAATCGCAACATTATTTGCAACACAACCATCGACGTTTATTACCTAGTTGTGCAATGACAAAGCGAGAAGGGAACCCGACCCGTGTTCTTAGCTTCGAGATGTAAAATGTCACGAGAAGTGATTTACATAACATTCAATATCGACCCAGTTACGATTGTTGAAAAATTCAAGGTCAATCATTGCACATTCGTTCAGCGACATAACAATAGACTGACTACCCCTCAAGTTGCCATGACCTTTGTTTCCCACGATTCTAAAGAGCAATCAAATCACAGCAATTGACAAGGATCTTTGGAGCTGAAGAGTGAGTCAACTTATATTTTATGACGCCTTCTCAGTAATGTTATTGTTAGATTTACTTAAGTAGGTATTAAGTGAGAACGAGAGCAGCGCGAGCGGTTGCCTTGCTTATTTTTCAATGCACTACCCACCCAACAGCTATCTCAGGATTACTGAATGATCGGATTTGCGCCGTTACCCAGAATAGCGGCGAACTGCTCAAAGACCCGGGGCCCGGGGCGGAACCAAGAAAAAATCGATTCCTTTGTAACAATTCAGTTGTGTTATAATAACAGGTGTTTATAAAAAGAAAATAAAAAATGTTTCAACGTGAGCAGGGAGTCTACGATCAGTGCAGTTCCCAAATGTACCGAACAGCGATATCGATAGAATGGTTCTGTCTGGTCTGGTACTGTTATTGATATATATCTGCACATTGATGATTATATTTGCAAATTTAATATTGATCATGATAAGTCGAAGATTCAAATGATCAAAAGAAGAGATCTAAAGATTCATCGACAACTGAATATCGATAAGCAGTCTGCTGCAGCGAGACTCCGCCTGTAGAGCGAGGCGATTATATGGGAAGGCGTGCGGGTGCGGGGGGCGGGGAGGCTCTGGAGCGATTCCGAGAAGGCAAGGCGCAGCCTCCAAGGCTAGCTGCGGTAACATCACAGGACACGGGCTCGTTAACTCACCGTGAGGTGAAAAACGAACGGCCGGCCGGGCAGCGCCGCGCCGCGCCGCGCGGTCGCTACTAAGACCGAACCCAATTAAAATTCAACTTGTTTTTTCTGTTCTTGATTCGATTCCTTAACCTTTTTCTTATACAAATAAATATAATCAAGTAACATTCATAATAATAATGAATAAATGATATTAAGTTTTGCAGTCTGTCGAAGTTAGTGGTACAATATTGGTTTATTTACCGACTTAGAAGGTAAGGAAAGTAAGTAAATACAGCAGAGGCTTTAATAAGAGAATATCAGTTAAAAATACATCGGAAGATAGAAAAATTACTTCATTCAATGATTCAATGATTTCCTATCCAGTGCAAGTCCAGGGAGGATAAATGATATTACGACGATGGCGTCGTTGTGCCGCGGTCGACGTGCTGAAATAACAGCACGCGTACCGGCGCGGCGTGTTCAATGGAGAGAGCGCGGGGGCGTGGGGGGGGGAGGGGGGCGCGGGGGCGTCGCGGCGCTCGCGCCAAAATTAGACGTAAACATGACGGGCACGAGGCGCCGCCGACCGACGAGACCACTTTACACTGTACGTAAACTACAGACCCTTCACCCATCTCAGGAATCGGAACATTCGGAACGTACCACAATGACAATTTAGTCCTCCGAAATCAACGATGCTAAATTGCACCACCTAAAACATTTTTTTTTATGAACTATTCAACCTCCGACGTCACGCCGACAAACAAGAAGGGATTTCATCAGAACTTTTTAATTGGGATGGTTAGCGTATGATAATCTCTCCATTTGTTTATAGGTAACGAGCGGCGCTTTTCCGAATTCGTGTGAGAATTTCATAGACATATCAATGTTATCAACGCAATATGTATCTATTATTTGATTTAATTAACTTATTCGTTCAATTTGAACATGGTTGTAGTTGTACGACGTACGTGTTGGATTTTTTTTATTTATAATTCTTCTTTATAACCTCCAAATGATGTTCCAAAGATTAGCTCAAGAAAAATATTAAATAATCGCAGGTGAAATGGACAAACATGTAGTAGTAACATAAGTCAGTTAGTCACAATTCAGATACCGGTAGTACTGTTGATCAACTTATTCACAAAAACACCACATATGGCATGTGTCAACTTATCAGTATTCAATGAAGACGCTTCGGTGGCAAACAGATGACCAACCAACGTTCAGACAGCTACTCGCAACATCGCCGTGCCTGGCTGTGACATCGTATGAGTAATAGCAGGAGTACAACAACTCATTTACGAAGGGGAATTGAAGACATTGACTGTTTCTATTATTGCAAAGGAATGTTGCGGTCTTAATGATTTATAATAATGTAGCTACATCGTATACGATAAAGTAATGAAATAGGTGCCTAAGATTGGACACGAACTGTTTGACGGCTCCGTCCCAGGTTAGGAAATACCTCAGCCAGTATTCCCGATAAACTTCATACAATGCAGTTAGTTCCGTCCTGTGACCGCCATGACAAAATATTAAAGTTATTTTCTTATACACGACATCCATGCACGAGTTTTGAGTAACTATAAGTCTAGTAATACTCGTAATATGACTAAGAATCCAGTGTTTAGGTTTATTTTGCAGACGATGTCAAATTAACTTGCCTATTGACATAATTATTTAAAACTATACAGTTTAACTACAACCCTGATAAAAAAACGTGTTAAACAGTGTAGATTTCGCATAAAACAACCTATAACAAAGAATGTACCTACCGAAGTTTTGATTTAATAATAACTGTGATTAAACTATGTATTAGATAATACCTCTTTCGGCCGTAAAAAGACACCAAAAACTGAAAATGAATATTATTCACCTTATGCTACAGTTTCATGTCAACAGTCTAAATAAAGTGTTGCTATAGGTAATTGCAAATAATTTACTGAAAAAAATTGTATACATGCAGGTCCTGTATGTTAACTACATCAAAAAAGAGATGGGAGATACAATTTACATTGTCTCCTTTCTTAGGCATGACGTTGGCCCTTAGGCGCTTGTCAATGGACACACTTGACCCCTTTTGATCCTACAATTAAGCTGGTGATGGACTCTGCATGTTCAATAGTCACCAGACTTGACTAACAGGAAGAATAAGTAAGTTAAAACAATAACATTTTATTTCTGCCATGAAGTAAATATGGTATAAAAACCGAAATAATAGATGAACCATAAATCAAGAAAGATAAATCGATGGCAACACTGAAGCATTAGTATGGCGCATACTACATCCAACATTCAAGCAGGAGGCACAACTAGTGTGGTCCTACGACCTGACTAACTCTATTCATTGCCGCAGGCAGGCAGTTTTATTGTCCATGGCATGTATTATTGGAAACACATTAATACCGATGACACAAGCCGATGAGAGCCAACTGTGTCCACAGTAATGAATAATGTGGCGCTTCCCGAAGAACAAATATCTGCCCTTGAAGCTTGGTAGCCAAGGAACCGAGGTACTTTCAACACGAATATGAATTTAACAGCTCAAACACCACAAATTAGTTACGTTTGCTTCACGAATATCAATTGTAACTACGACAATTACATTTTTTTAATATTGCGACAGATCTTGTATGGTGATATCATCACCTAAAATTCGTACCATGCCAGGCAGCATTCCATAAATCATAATAAATTTGTCACATCAGCTGTTAGTACTTGTTGCACGTATTCTATTGTTAACTTGTTTTTATTTTCATCGAAGTAAAACAAAGAATCACTATTCCGAATCTGCTGTTTCTATGTAAGGTCAATGTTAAAAAGCAATGAAAGTATTATTCATAATATATTTTACGTACAAGGGCGTCCTCAGTTGAGTCAGCCGGATTTCACAGCACTCCCGCTGTTCTTAGTTTCTGATTGGTGCCGATAAAGACGCTGTCTAGAGCCAACATCCAGTAATCAGAGCGTGGAAACTGAGCAAGTAACTTGTTGCTATTATGCCACACGACACACGACTCATGTTACTTATATTCAGCGAGCTAAGGCTACTTCAAGAATATTAATATACAGGTAAGTAGTAGTACTTAATTAATACAAAGTTTGTGCTACTTACAATGTAGTTGAAATTCATAATTTTATCACGAGACTAATGTGGCATCTAGATTTTCGTTTAAAAGTACACTGATATCACTGAATTCATTATTGCCAATAAATGCTACATGCAATAAGTATCTAATGCCGTTTATAAACTAAAACTACAAAGTGACATTATATCCATAATATACAGAACATATGAAGTTCAAAGACTAGTTTTAATTAGAAGAAAAGCAAGAGAAAGTATTTATTAACGGCATCTTAGTTTGTTCTAAAATTGCACTCTCAGTGTAGTTCCGTTAGGTAGAGTTACCTGTCGCTTTCGGTCCGGCCGCGCCACGACGCGACGCGACGCCCGACTTCTGGGAAGGCGATAGTGAGCTGTGTTTTAATGTTATCGCATTGAATACTCCGATAAGTCTACTTGCTGTGCATGTGACCGCACATCACGATATTCTTAGTAATCGTCGTCGACCGCTCTTGAATCTTTCTTTACAATTTCTTTATTGTCTATTTACAGCATCCGGTTTAGATTTATTTTAAGTCATCTATGTGTTCGTCATAACTTGAATACAGAACTAGATAACAGTTGGAGCTCTCTAGAAATCTGTTCGTTATGAACTTTGATGGAAGAAAACAACATAATGTGTTGATATATGTTTATATAGACCATCTTACACAGAACTCACAACTGGAATCTAATTACCAAACAATGGTATCTAGGTACTTTGTATTACACCTAAATATATGTTTTCTTCTGATGGCTTTAATTTGTACTCGTAATGATTACAGTGAGTTGAATGAACTGATTTTTCGTACAATGAGTGTCCTTTAGTATTCAGCGCAAGATGCAAGACTTATTAGGATTCATAGGATGACACTTAAAAGGAAATATTGTTCGAAGTACGGTCAAGAGCCTTTTGTATCATATTAAACTCTAATAAAAGGCAGAACTTAGTAAAATTCATAAAATAATATACGCGTTTAAAAGTACAATAAATAGTGCGTTTTATTCTGCGTGTATACGATTAAAAGACTATCAGTTGGACCTAATATCTAGGTAAATAACTAGTAATTAAGTTACTTGGTTAAAACGTAATACGTTAAAACAAGCCCCAGGTTGCTTTGTATAATGAATTTTAGTAGATGACTTTCTTTTAAGATAAAGCTAACGTTGATTACCTAAATAATACTTCCAAGATTCTCGAATTCAAATTTAGATTTGAATCACGTTGCAGATAATCAAACTGACAGACATAGGAACATAGGTAAACCTATGGGTCAAAAGTTAACAAAAGCGGATACGCGTTAAAACTGCGGCATCGTCGCGGGCGGGGTGATAGCGCCGCATTGGGCGTCCGCCAAGGCAATTTGCATCGATACCCGTTTCGGAACACCGCCAAGTCTAGCCGAACAAAACCACAGAGAATTACTCTCCATTCCAATAATAATTAAAGCAAACATTTCGCAGTCGAGAGACACGCCGACGGACGTTATGGAGCTTATAAAGCATCGGCCTCAGCGTGCAATTAAGAAACGACGACGTGCAAGTCTATTTACCGACACGGAAGAGACGCACCGCTTGCGATGGACCATTGCGCTATGCCTGTGCGGTCGCCGGCGCGGCGCGGCGCGGCGCGGCGCGGGCGTCTCGACCACCACAGCCCAGCCGAGCGGCTGCGCGCCCCCGTCTAAATTAATATCTTTGATATTCGAAATATCAATATTTTACGGGAGCTTATGAAGTGCGTCGTTGCAGATGTAATGTTCAGGCCTTCCGCGTTGGCAATCCCGACGCGCGCTAATGAACCGAGTTATATCAACAATATAATTACTTGTAGATATTTGTGAAGTATTGTAAAACTGACAACACCGTTTAAATTAACCATCAAAACTTGGAAAATGTTATATAAATATAAATTAAAATGAATCTAAGGATTGTATTCAAGTGAAGATAGGTATTATCATTAATTAAATTCGCCTCAAACTCTAGATAAAATAAACTAGTATACTCTTGCAATGTTTTTTTTCCGATTTTGAAAAATATTTTAGATCAATACTTAGCCGTGAATATTTATTTATATGTTTTATGACGAGATGCCAATAGTCAGTTTCCAACCATTCTACTATAGATAACTAACTTCAGTTTCTACCATCCGACCCACAGCTATGTTGTTAAATGTTTTCAAAGTTGATCTGTCTTTTATTAATTTATCATTATTAATAATTAACAAATGAAGTTATATTAAAAATAGCATTATCAACCACTAAGGTTCGGGACAATGCTATAATATATATCTACATAGCTGGTATGTACATTAATTACTCTGAGGTACATATCTCAACGAGGTATTTTCTTTTGTAAGATCAAGATAAATATTTTCTACAACTACTGAGCGAAATTTTACCAAATTGTTCTGTTATGCAAAACTCCTTTAGGACAAATATTCAAAAAACATAGGGATCCTAAATTTAAATACTCCATAGTATTCTGAACGTTGAATCGATGATGAAAAAATAAAAAACGCAAATCTACAAGATGCCATGTGGGCAACTGAAAGAGCGTACGTACGCGACAATAATGGCAATGGCGCCAGTCTACAGGTCTACACTCAGCTCTACACCGCCATTACAGATTTATCAATAAAGTATAATTATTACGAAATCGATCGATCGCCTGTTTCAAACATAGGCGCCGGCGCCGACGCCGTCATCGCATCTGCTTCATCAAAATAAAATTGAATGTGTTTCATGTGCGTCGAAAGACTCGACTATTGCTGGTGCGTCAATGTAATATCATAATCAGTTTCTGCTGGACTATTCACTTTATGTCATAGTTTAGTTTGTTTACTACAACAGTACAAACACGACGAATAACGTCCTCTTACCTTCTCTCATATTTATACCTAATAAGATTATCATAATGTTAGGTTAAATAATGTACATTGATCATTAAACATAACACATTAGTATGTAACAAGTAACTAAATATTTTAAATCTTTTAAAACAGGCTATGTCATCTTATATTTCGGAGCAAACTGACTGGTCTTGATGGGCTAAAAATGAAAATAGCTCTCATTTTCAAATTGGAAGGTATTAAAAGGTCTTAGATCTTATGAATCATATTCCTCAACGTTATCGTGTTTTATCATTGTAAACTGACGGCAGGTACATATTGCGATAAGATAGCGAATGACGACAATGTGTTTTCAACATGAACAGCGGAGATAAGCATGGCGGTTTTTAGAAAATACAAATCTAACAATTAATAAGGTAGGAAGTTAAAATGAGATCACTAATATATTAAGAAAACAAAGCCGTTCATGTGTGTCGACAAGACTTGCCCAATCAAGCGGCAACAAATAAGACTCAAAGGAAACAATTATGTGTTTATTTACTAGCATCATGGCTAATTTTATTATTGCTGTTATAGGTAACCTTACGTTAAAACAAACTCCAATAAACAGGTGCTAATAAAAAAAACAGTCAACAATGCTGAATTAGTTAGAACGAAGATATACAATCATCTGCAAAACCTAGTGGGATGTTCTTAGCGTGACGAGAATTGGAATTAAAATCCGATTACATTTATTAGCTATTACTTTTATTGATTTCTTGTCAGGAGGTAAAAAAGTTCAAACAATTTCAAATATTGTCATCATAAGTAGCTCTCGCCCTGCGATCGTGGAGCTCACACCTAAGTCGCCAAATTCAATAAATTTGAAAATAGCAATTAATTTTATTGGTGGTAACGATAACAGGCTATTGATGTGTATCAGATTAATACTCTCGATTTCGTGCTAACTTCCTGCTGTCAACAAAAATTGACTGATCTTTACCGAACTTTGTTTAAACTAAAATTTGAGTTACAGTTAATTGTTATTATTATGCATTACCTAAGTCATTAAAATATCTCAGACTTTCTTGAAGTTTATTATGATGAGTTTAAATTATTTTTGTTTCTCGATCGATAAGTCGATGCTCGCGGGGCTGTTCAGATAAAACTATTTTAATTAAAACTGCGGTCGCAGCATACACGGAGTCATTTTTGAGTATCTCGTTAATATACCAACAAAAGAAGTTTTGAAAAATTCACACGCCTTCGTACCGTTGACTTTACCCAAAGAATTTTTTCTTAGAAGTCACGTCCCGTAGCTACCCACTAATAGTCCATGGCGTATTGTGGAATCCGCACAAATGCGAATTTACCCACTTAGGGTAACTTCGAGCTAGTCCAGGTAAATTAATGACTCATTGCAGCTAAATGATCACTGCTGGTTTGTAATTTAACAACACATTTAGCATAACTAGCCAATATTTTAATATGGTGTGGGGATCGATTCCCACCCAGGACAAACATTTGTGTGACTAAAATAGATGTATGTCTGTGTCAACACCCAGTTAATAAGTATTGTATTTATGTATTTACAAAAACAAAATACATATTAGTGTTAAATCAGTTGTCTGGTACGCTGATCTACGCTTACTTAGGGGCTAGACGGCGCTACGAGAAATGCCACCTATATTAATTTTAATTAATTAATTGTCTGACATAGTCGATGAAATGCCATATGTTTTAAAGGTAGTCCATTCATGGCAAACTCCGCATTGTGGACAAATTTACATACAATATGCAAGGCAAGTGGTGATCCAAGAGAATTTGTGTCAAATCCAATACCAGAAAAAAAACATACATCACTGCAGATTAGCGCACTTCTCTGGTTTAGGCAACAATTAAAAACAATAAAGGCCGCTGAAACCCATTTGTGTTGCGCAGCGCATGTAAGCGCATCAGAAGACGTTGCATACTGAATTCGTATGGGACGTGTCGATGGCGTAAATATTCGTCTGCGTTGCGCTGCAGCACGTAAGCGCATCAGAAGACGTTGCATATTGAATTCGTATGGGACATGTCGATGGCGTAAATATTCGTCTGCGTTGCGCTGCAGCACGTAGGTAAGCGCATCTGAAGACGTTACATATTGAATTCGTATGGGACGTGTCGATGGCGTAAATATTCTTATGCGTTGCGCTGCAGCACGTAGGTAAGCGCATCTGAAGACGTTACATATTGAATTCGTATGGGACGTGTCGATGGCGTAAATATTCTTATGCGTTGCGCTGCAGCACGTAGGTAAGCGCATCTGAAGACGTTACATATTGAATTCGAATGGGACGTGTCGATGGCGTAAATATTCGTCTGCGTTGCGCTGCAGCACGTAAGCGCATCAGACGACGTATATTGAATTTGTATGGGTCAAGTCGATGGCGTAAACAGTACTCTGCTTTGTTCAGTACTATATTAGATTCTAAACTAAGCAACAATAGAGCATAACTACTAAACTAATATAACTTTACGTGCCTCTGGCTAACTTAGAAATTACATGAATGATAAGCTAAAACATAAGCATTAAGTTATATTAGGTATTGTTTGCGGAATAACTTTTATATATATGTTTATGTTGAATTGGTAATGAACACTTACTTGAGATAATATATTTGTCCCTCGGGAGTTCGTGCTTGCTCCCATCCCGGAGGTAGTGGGCCGAGATCGTCAGGAATATGTGGGACGTCGTAGGACCTCTGTTTGGCGTGCTGGTGGTGTAGCGGCGGCTGCTGCTGGTTCTGGTGTCCGGCTCCGGCGGCCGCGTACGTCTGCTGCAGGCTCGCAGGCGACGAGTGCGCCCGGGAATGGGACACGGTCGAGCCGCCCGCGCCCGCGCCGGTCGCCGACGACGATCCGAACGCCGAGTCAGCCGAGTTTTCTCGCGAGTGAGACACCGACGGCGACTTGGAACCGGTCGAGGGCGGGTTAAAGAACGACTTTGGAAGCTGTCGCATTCGGAGTGGCACCTGTAGCGGTCGTTTCGAGTCCGGCTTTAGCACTGTGTCGAACAATGACTGTAGGACCGAGTCGGAATCCTGGTCCACGCGGAGGACCAGGTTCGATTTCTGTTCAGCGTCCGAGTTGAGAGCCATGGTTGTGTCGGGACGAAGAAATCTCGAAACCGACCTGGCCCACCGCTGTGACACAACACTTCCACGCGACGGGTTGGCGCGACGCCACCCTACGTTATTGCAATGTAGCGCTCGCTGCGCGACTGACGCGCGCCGCCCGTCGCCCGCTGCCCGCGCCCCGCGAAGGCTCGCTGCCCACGCGCACCCCACCACCGCACCCGCCGCGCCGCCCGCGCCCGCGCCGCGCCGCGCACCACAGACCGGTCCTCGAGAGACGAGAACGATGCCCCCTCACCTCATCTCACCCCTCACACACCCATAACTTCTGTCTTCTCAGCTCAGACTGCTCACGCAGTTGCTGCTGCTGCCGTAAAATGATGGCACAAAGTCTAGCGCAAACCTTAGCGTATAGGTTTTATACAACACATCTAGCAGAGAAGACAACTAATAATAACAAAAAGAGAATAACATATAGAAAAGATAGTAACATTTTAGTGATTTTTATTGGTGAGACATTTTCCACTCCAATCAAAAACACGATGATACAATTACTTAACTGATTTCTCATTTCCTTAACTAAATTATATCCTCCCCCCCCTTAATATAGCCTTATTTAAGTGTAATTAATAGAGCTTTTTGCTAATGAGGGGAGCTAATTGGGTACCTCTACTTGTACCACCATAATATGTTGAACACCGCCTTCCCCAATCTTAGTAGAGTCGATGTCGTTTCACATAGTCACGGAATACGAACGAAGCGAATCACTAGTTTTTTGTACCTATCATGTAAATAATGTACCAAGCTGATTCCGTCGATGTCGCCTGTGAACACAGCGGTGGTCGCGGGAATTCTAGGGAACGGAAGCTATAGTTTTAGACAAGTAATAAGTATCTACACTACAGTAACGGTTGAGAAAAGGTTAACGATGCGATTATTATACTCCAGTAATGATTGACAAAGACATTTTTTGAACTAAGTATTTGTATAATTGAATCTGTGTGGATGATAAAAACTTTCGTATCAGTCTTCGGCTTTTGCGAGTCAATGGTTCGTAATATTATGAAGTTTGACTTTGTATCAATTTCAATGAAAGACAATACCATTTTGAAACGGAATTATTATATGTTAATAACTAGGTACCACTCTCGCCTGGCAAGAATGAACAACGCATTACGTATCTTAACTCACGATGAGATGATAATTTTACTAATTATTTTATTAGGACTTTGATGTTATGCTACGTTTCCATTTTTATTGAAAAATTTAAGAATTAATAATACCTAATGATTATTAATAAAAAACTATGAACTATATTTGACTTTCTGTCACATCTGTTGCCACAAAAGTTTCTGCAAAAGGATATCTAAGAAAATGTGTGGTTAGGAGGGTGAGGATCCTACATTTTCAAGAAATGGAAGCTTTAATAGTAAGTACCTACTTATTTAAACTTAAAAAAAAACTGCCCCTAAAGTTTATAAAAATTTAATGTAATAATTTCCTCTAACCATCACCAATGGTGGACAGTGACAAACTCACCAATTCAGAAAACAGCTCGTCACCATATTATTTTTAAATTCATTAGATTTTAATTCATTAAGTGTGTTTGCCAGTGAAATTACAGGCACTTCGGACATTCCACCCTCTCTTCTCAGAGTTACGGGCGCATACGGTGCGACTTGGGTCTAAGAAAAAACCTAAGAAGGGGAGGACCAAAGTCGTACTGCTTATTATGGGCATAGGTTACCTCTTACCACCAGGTGCGACATATGATCGATCGGTAACTTTAGCGCATAATACAATAACAAACAAAATATACAAAAAATAAAATATAGGTAGTGGCAGTACCTTTTTATCCGGACGAAACTGCAACTAGTAACCCCGTCGCCACGGCATTTATATATACCAAATTTTACCGGTTTTAGATAGATAGATAGATAGATAGACAACTCTTTATTGTACACCACACAGACACATACAAATAAACAAGTTAAAAATAATTTACAATACATGTGACGTACAATCGGCGGCCTTATTGCTTAAAGCAATCTCTTCCAGGCAACCTTTGGATGGACTGGATTAAAAAAGAATGATTTGGGACGGTGGTGTTAAACAAAAGATAATATTATATCAATACACTTACATATCAATACTTACAAAGTAAACACATAAAATATTAAATAAATATCATACATACATACAAATATTAGAAAGCATTTCTAAGACGACAAGGACAAGAAGTGTTTGTGCAGCAACGTTTTAAATATAGGCAGTGATTTCGCACTTTTGATTTCGTTGGGGAGATCATTCCAGAGGCGAATAGCTTGTACAGTAAATGAATTGCCGTAGAAAGACGAAGAATGAGTGGGAATTTGAAGTTGCAAAGCTTTAGTCAAACGTACTGAACGTGGATTGGAAATATGGAGTTACTCGAAACGCTCCTTGAGATAGGGTGGAGTGATTGGATTGAATAATGTACTGTACAAGAGTGAGAGAATATGAGTATTCCTGCGAAGGCGGACGGGTAACCACTTGAGTTTATTACGGAATTCTGATATGTGATCGAACTTGCGCAGGCCAAAAATGAACCTGATGCAAACGTTTTGGAGCCGCTCAAGTTTATTGAGTAACATTTCAGTGAGATCGGGATAGCAGGCATCAGCATAGTCAAGTATAGGAAGCAAGAGAGATTGTGCTAATGTAACTTTGGTGGCTGTTGGTAAAAAGTTCCGCAACCTTCTCAAAGATGCAGCAGTAGCAAAAATTTTTCTACTTAGTTCAGTCAGATGATGTGCCCATGACATTTCTGTATCCATAACTACTCCCAAGTTCTTCACTGTCTCCCTAAAAGGTATGGGTCTACCATCGAACACAACTAGTGGGAGAGTAGTCCAATCAATACGACAGGTCATCTTAGAACTACCGATTACGATAACCTGAGTTTTGGCCGGATTTACTGTGAGACCAAAAGTATTGCTCCAAGCAAGTATATGTTCGAGATCATTGTTGATGTTTTGAATCCCTAGTTGTATTTCGGATACAGGGACTTGGTTATAAATCTGTAGATCATCTGCATAAAGGTGATAAGAGGAAGAAAGTGAATTAGATATAGAGTTTATAAAGATAGCAAAGAGAAGAGGAGAAAGCACGCCGCCCTGAGGGACACCAGCAGTTAAGTCGCAACACGATGAAAAGTTGTTATCAATACGAATGCGTTGCTGGCGTCCATATAGGTAGCTATGAAGCCAGTCAATTGACGTTGGAGATATGTTAAGAGAACGAAGCACACCCAGAAGAATATCGAAGTCCACATTGTTGAAAGCGTTACTAAAGTCAAGTAATGACAGCACAGTCACATGACCGTTGTCCATACCCAGACGAATATCATCGGTGATCTTGGTCAAGGCCGTTGTGGTACTATGTCCACGACGGAACCCGGACTGGAGCGGATTTAAAAGGTTATTACTTGTAAGGAAAGTGGACAGTTGTTGATGAATAAGTCGCTCAAGTACTTTAGAGAGAAACGGAAGAATGGAAATGGGACGGTATTCAGAAAAAGAGGAAGGATGTAATTTTTTAGGTAAAGGTATGACCTGCGCACTTTTCCATATTTTTGGGAAGGTGGCAGAGGAAACGGAGTAGTTAAAGATGTGGGTAAGGATTGGGATGATTTCATCGAGTATGGGCACTATCATATTACGACTAATGCTGTCATCACCCACTGCATTAGATGTGATGGATGTGACGTTTCTCTTAACATCACAATCAGTGAATTGACTAAAAATAAAAGGAGGATAATCAGAGGCTGGAGTTGACGAAAGATTCCTTAAAGTGTTAAGCTTGGTAAGACCATCAAAGCTAGAAGAAGAAGTGAAATATTGATTCAAGGCGTTGATATCCAAATCTTTAGGAATACCATCAGTACGTGATTTTCCAACCCCTAATGTTTTAAGAAATTTCCATACTTTAGACGGGTCATCATTTTCAACAGAATTGTGTATGTGACGGCGTTGTGCATCTCTACACACCTTGTTGCAGTGATTTCTATGATCTATATATTTTTTCAAGTTCTCGTCAGATGGACAACATTTAAATTTAAATTTTGATACATTTTTCTTGCGCATAGCGGCTTTTATATCAGATGTTATCCATGGTGCTGGAAGGTGTTTTATTTTAATGGCTCTCAGAGGAGCATGCTGGTCATAAAGATTGATTAGTTCCTTATTGAAAAGAGATACCTTCTCATCTATGGAGTTGGCGTTGATAACCTCAGTCCAATCTATACAGGTTGCGTCCTCACGCAGGCACTCTCGATCAATACCACCAAAGTTACGTTGCAATAAAATTTTAGGCTTAGCTTTAGGCGGACGAATTTTGTATGACAGATAAATTAAGTCGTGATATGAGAAGGCGTCCGCCGAGCATTGACCATGTTTAAGAACATTATTAGTGGATGATACCAGTATCAAATCCAGAAGCGAAGGGTTGGAATTAGGAAAATAGTGTGTAGCACCAAGAGGGAGAATAAACAGATTACTAGATTTTACAAGAGATTCAAAATTACTAGAACGGGAATCATGCTTTAGAAGACAAGTGTTGAAATCTCCCATGACTATAGTGTTTTTACCGGTTTTTACCGTAAATACCGTTATTTTATTGTAAAACAAAAGTGATTTTAAACTAACGAAAAGTTTGTAAAAGGACATAACAATACAGTTTAACGCAATCATTTCTGATTGTTAATAATTTTACAATGCTCTAGCCGCAAATTGTAAACGAAAAGTCATCAACAAATTTAAAGCCAAATAGTCCTAGTAATGCACTCCCACTCTTACCAGCGGCTCAACTTTCTCTTGTACTAAAGTTTTTTTTTAAGTTTGTACCTGTCGGATGCCAGTAATTTCTGTCCCGAAAAGGGTAGTCTAGTAAACCAGTAGTAGGTAATTATTATCTCCATATTCTGTAGGTAAAGATATGGAGTGTGTCACAAACAATAGGCCTCTTGACTATCTACTACTAGGTGGCTAAACCTACTTTAGGTGGTCGGCAGTTTCGAGTTCATATAGTGGCCAGTCCACTGGAGATCTTCTCGTAGGTATCTTTACGTTACAGGGGTGAAGAAATAACACGACTGTGAGGCTCTTGACATGTCACTCGATATTTCCAAAGCCTTCGACTGCGTTTGGCATCCCCTACAAACTTCCATCCTATAGGATTACTCAAGAGCACCTGCCAAGTTTGGCCAAAACTGACGGAAAAGCTCAACAGCCTGAGCTCATTATTGAGCAGGCCAAGACATGAGAGATGTCTCAGATTGCGGCGATGCAAATCCAGTTCCCTTGACGTAGCTAAGACTCAGTTGCACATATATTTACTGGCAAGCGGCGCTTTTTGAGCTCTACCTCTTCTTGTAAGAATTCACAGTACCGTATAGCGGTAAAAAAAAGCAGGTAAAAGCTTACATACGAGGGCAAGGAACTACTCTATATTGATCAGTTACTTTATAAGAGAACAAGAGAAGAGCCCAAGAACTATCGTTTATGGAATATTGCAGCCATTTTTGGGATTACTAAGGCAAATATCAGCATTCTGCTCTGGAATCGAGCCAAAAACTAACTAAACTACGAGGCGCTGGTTGTGTAAACCTACAAAGCTTTGCATTAGATCTTGCAGAAGATCATTGACTAGTTCTAACTAGTTACCTAATAGATAGAAGATTAATAATTAACTTCAATAAGAAGAATCTTCTTCAGCAAGTGCGCTAAGGAACTGCACGAATTGATTCCCTGTTCTCCATTCCGCCGTGAAACAGCCAGACACGGTGAAACTTTCTATTTCCACACTTTTATCGTCGAAATTCCTCCTATAAATTTAATTTGAGTGCTACTTAAATAGATCATTCATCGTTGCTTTCCATCAGGTGAGATGATGCAAGATTCTACGCAATGACAGGTTAGTTGGTAATGACTTCGGTTTACGACTTGTTGGTCGTGGGTTCGATCTTTGGAAACTTTTAAACATCGTGAGGACACTATAGCGTGATGATAGAGCGTAGGCTAGCTAGCTACAAGTACCTACTTACCCTCAGTAGAAAATATGAGTCCAAGCACCTAACGGTATGATCCGATAGATTCACTTCAGAGCCAGTTCAATCCACATAAGTTCCAAATTAATCTGTTTATATCCATCAGGTGAGGCGAAGACAAACTCAGCCCTTGTCCGTAGCAATAAATATTATGTCAAACGCAAACCCTTACTAAACAGTGCTATTTTATATAGCGCCTAGCAGTTTTGTAACACGGCCATTTTACATTTTGACTTCAATCTTTTTAAAGCGCTTACTTAGCTTCGTATGGAGACTGATGAAAGCTTGGAGAAACCTACCTACCCACAATTAAGTATTACCATGACTTGTCTAACAAATTGAAAGGGTAATTTCATTTAGGTACTTGAGGTGCAATGAATAGATGATAGATTCCTCCAACAGTTCTTTTCTCGGTTCTAACCACAATTTTATACTCAACGGATACAATTTGATCCAATAAGTGAAACAGCATTATATTATTGTACTTTTGTAAAATCTTCTGCAGGTCTTCAATGATATATATATTCACGCCTTTATCACCAAAGGGGTAGGAAGAGCTCCAGGGAGCCACACTAAGATTTGTCCTGGCTGTCGGGTTATTGAAGAATGAATTACTGGAAGAGTTCGTGAGCAAACAACGGCCGGAAAACGCACCGGAAAAGTATTCTGTCTTTTATTATATATAAATATTTTGTTACATTGGTTATTACAATAGTGATCTCAGTAACACCATTTCCGTTTAATACGACAAAATACAGGCATAACTATAACTGGCTTTGTGAAATTTGGGTGTTCACTGTCGTAATGGCTTGACAAGCTTCTCTCTGTAAGGAATGCTTTTGGACACCTCACACATTTCAGTGGTTTTTCTCCAGTATGTTGAAACATGTGAAACTGAAAAATATAAAAGAATGATTATCAACTGATTGCTACATAAATACATAGCTTGAAACTGGTCATGAGTCGATTATATATAACAACTCTTACGTACACTCCCATTAGTAGCAGAACTTATGCCAAGTTCGTCCGGGGAGGTACTGCCACCAAACCCATGTCTACCGCGAAGTAGCATTCCTGTTGCTTTTGAACACGAATGCACCGGTTCCGGTTTGAAAGGTGTGGTTGCCGGTGAAATTACAGGCACATGGGGTATTCCACCTACACGTTCAGAGTTACGGATGCATGTTATGCAGCTTGGGTCTTGTTGTTTGTAATTAAGTAGTAGAGGACCCAACCCAAGTCATATTGCTTTTTAAAGGCAGAGTTTACCACTTAACTACTTTATCATATAAAAACACAACGAGACTTGAAGATGGCATGCCTGTCATTTCACCAGCACCCTCCAAACGGGATGGCATCACTGTGACTCGCATTGATGTGTTCTCGTTAATGTAGTGCACTAAAAAACCTTCCAAATATGCATACAAAGAAAGAAAATCATTTAGTTTCTCAAACTGTACACAACGCAGATTACATACTTATATAAGTAGGAGAAATTAAACTAAAAATGCGCGGATGGCTCCGTGTACATTGCTTGTGATAAAAGCTCTGTGCTCGGCAGGTGCTGAGGACACAAGATCCCCAGCGCTGATTTTCAGCACAGGCTTAAGTGAAATGACGGAAATTCAAGAGGTAAGGATCTAAGGAAAAAGACGATGATAGACATACCGTATAGTTTTCTCTGCGATTAAACACGCCTTTACAATAAGGGCAGAAGAATGAAGGTTTCTTAGACTTCTTGGCGTCAGCGGCTTCACCATCGATGCCCTTAGAATGTAAATCCATATTGGGATGTACACGATTTTTATGTGTATAGCAATTCCCACTGCTAGCAAATCTTTTGTCGCAAAACGGAC
Source organism: Chesias legatella (assembly GCA_947359385.1). Classification (NCBI taxonomy): domain Eukaryota; kingdom Metazoa; phylum Arthropoda; class Insecta; order Lepidoptera; family Geometridae; genus Chesias; species Chesias legatella. The sequence continues at coordinate 6,460,297 of OX375772.1, forward strand.
ATTTGTACGGCCTCTCACCAGTATGATAGTTCATGTGAAACTGGAACAGAAAAGTTTAAAAACGTGGATAAGTGATGGGATGACTAGATTGGCTTTCTTACCGACTTCAGAAAAAAAGGAGGAGGTTCTCAATTCGGGTTTTTTGTATGTTTGATACCTCAGATCTCCTTCATTTATAAGCGATTTGGAAAATCCTTCTTTTTTAATTGTTTTTTTCTTATGAATTTTTTATTTGAAAGACATTCTTTAAGATTGCTCCCAAAAAAAAATCTTTAAAATCAGTTCAGTGGTGTGGATTTTACATTAAAAATAACTGAAAAAATATGTCTTCCAAGTTTGAGATAGGTATTTACAAAATATATATAAGTATTTTATCTAGTTGACTGGTTCCCATAGTACAAGCCTTGCTTAGTTAGCGCCCTGAGTAAATAGTCCACTAATATTAAAAATAAAAATAGGTATATCTATGGCGTCATTTAGTCTCCAGGTCGCGTCCCTATTATAGAGAATATTGTATAAGTCGAACTAATACGTACGTAGAAAGATTTAAGCCTTTATTGCCAGCGACTTAAGGACTAGGCAGAGCTTTAATAGGTAATTTTTCACCTTGTGGATTATGGTATCATGGGTACATGTTAAGAGATTAGCTTACCTCCGCGCCACTGTCTTCCCATAAATAACTCGGCTAATAATTTCTTCAAGAAATTCGTTTATTAATAATCTGACAGCGGGGACAAATCTTAAACCAATGAAATTACCAACAAGTCCGGACGTTACATACTACATACCTTTAGCTCTTGGTTCCGTTTAAACTTCTTTTGACATATGAAACATTGGAATGGTTTCACAGGACTGTGAGTAATGCTGTGTGTTTTCAGACCTGTCACAGTGGCATACGACCGCCCACAGACATTACAGGAATGGGACTTTTCTAACGACTTGTGTATAGCCATGTGTTGCAGATATGATCTTTCTATCCTAAATCTGAAAATAAAACAAACATTGTGGTAATTAAGTACTGTTTTGAATATTCAACGTTGTTCATTAGTAGCACTAAATGATTGGATGATAGAAGGTTAGGTAGGTTCTATGAATTCTGTTCTAATCAAATAATATTCTCTCATATATATTTAAAGTATGTAGATATATAAAGGAGATAGCAACCTTCATTTAGATTATAATTACAATGACACAGATTAATTGACTGGCCTCATAGCTCAGTTGGTAGTAACTCTTTCTTTGTTGTAGGTCGTGGGTTCGATTCCCACCCAGGAGAAACATTTGTGTGATGAATATATATGTTTGTTCTGTATCTGGGTATTGATATGTATTATATGTATGTTATTATATGTATGTATTTACAAAAAAAGTATTTAAATATTATAGTTGTAGTAGTAGTAGTACAGTTGTCTGGTTCCCATAATACAAGCTATGTTTAGCTTATTTTGGGACTAGATGGCGCTGTGTGAAATGTCCACCAATATTCAAAAATATATTACCTTGTTATATTTGTTAAAACAAAACTAACTAAATAGTATCCATCTCATTCTGTTCCCTATGGAGTAAAGGAGACAGCAATCATATGAAAAATATAAAAAATTATCACACTACATTGTAGATAATTAACAAATAATATGTAATACTGAAATGTAACTTTTTAAATCAAATTGGCCTGATCTACTGGACAAGAACTCAAAGTTTAAACGAGTGTAATAAGAGAGCAGCGATGATGAGCTCTTTACTTATCATTTAAATGTGTGCACAATAATTCATCAGTATGGTGCACTGTAGAGGCCCAGAAGCGCTTTGATGTTCTGCCTAAACTTTGGCGGTAAATATGGGACTGTTTATATATAAAGTAGTATAGTTTACCTCCTGGCGCAAATATTACATTTATAACCTCTAGGTTTGTGAGATCTCATGTGTGTTTCCAGTTCTGTTTTCCAAGTAAATGTCCTTTGGCAGATAAAACAATAGCGCCCTTCTTCCTTAATATGAATCCAAGAGTGGTTTTTGAGCGACTGCTCTGCAACGAAACCTTTGTTACAAATCATACATGAAAATCTTTTCTTCTTATCTCTCTCAGTTGGAAATTCACTGCCTCTTCTATTCTTTCTTTTTACTTGATCTTGTTTGTCATTTGGCATCAACTTCAATGTAACTATTTCATCAGCATATGCATATGAGAAGAGGGGTTCCGAAGGCTCCTTCCTCATATTTAACACATCCATAGGATCAATGCATATTTCAGTAATTTCTTCGGCCTCTTCCTTGGTGGTTATTGGATATTTAATTTTGTCAGACTGAACAATCGTTGAGCTGAGAGCGTGGAGATAATCCTGTGCTTTACGCACCAAGTCAACAAATTCACAATGGCTTCGTAGCTTTGAGCAACATTTGATGCAGATATTTTTGGGAAACTTGTCATTTTTATCAATCTGTCAAAGAAAGAAGCACAAATTGTTATTACATTTATACCATTAATCCAATCAGTATTATTTGACTTAACTACCTGATTTATGTAATTTAAGTATGATATAGCTTGTTTATTCTTGGAATAATAAATAATCTATATAAATAAAAATCAATGTTTGTATGATTGTTCCCTATGGGCTATGTGTTCTGAAACAATTGATCAAATTGTGATGAAACTTTGATAGTGTTCTGGGGATGCCCGCGACGATTTCTGGCGAAAAAATCCTATATATAAATGTTTTTTTTCGTTTTTAACGAAGCGTCGGAAAACCGGCTTACTTATTTGTGTAAAAAAATATAGTGTATATAAAAAAGGACTTCAATAATTAGAATATTATTTTTATTTATTTACTTAATACATGTACTCCTTATTTCTTTAAAGTTAACGTGGCATTGCAACTCATGCCGGGTACAGCTAGTAGGTAATAAATAAATAAGAAGTTTATCAACTTAAGCAATACAGTATTTTATGTGTTTGAAATCTCATTTTAAGTATAATGAGAAGGAAGTACGATTACGCGTTATATGGGCAAATATTCAAAAAAATGTTCTGAATAAAAATACCTCAATATGCAAATATTTTCGAAGTTTCTCTACAAGAAGCATATCAGTAGCTTCTGTGCCAAATAGCATCAAGGTAACTTCTTGTTCTTCAGCGCAAAGTCGGCAGTACCTCTCGAATGTGGTATATAAAGTTTTCTCCATGTTTTTCCAGCCAACAGGTAACTTTGTATGTTTTTTCTGAATAAAAATGCACAAACCGTTGCATCAGAAAACTACAATGTGCATAGCTCTAGCAGCGGTAATGATTGATCGTTCGGCGCATGCGTACTCCGCTTCATAATAGTACTAAGTAAAGCTGAGAACACATCGGCACGCGTTCGTAAGTTACGGCTGACAGTAGCGACAAATGAGTGTGTCTTTTTCATTGTGGTTTTTCAGGCGCCTGATTTGGATTTATTTCACTCATTAACTCCATTACTGTCAACGAGGAGAGGAACCATGTCGAGTAGCGACAGCGAAGAAGAATTTAGCGAATTAGCGGCAGCTACTATTTGTCATCGACGGAAAATAATAAAAACAGTGCGTGCGTGTCAGTTCCTACGCGCAACTGAAGTTTACTACTTAGTCCTTATGAAACATCCGTTCAGTATATAAGATATGCGCGAATATGTTGCGCAGAGGGGCAACATAACGACTTCCCTTTTTGATAACACTCGATTTTGCTCCCTATCTAATTTGCGTAACATGGGCTATATGTGAAAATCGATTCATAAGGAGACAGGAGTAAACTCCAAAAAGAAGCATGGTCCATAAATTAAGATAAAAAGACCCCAGTTAGGTGAATTCCACACAATATAACCCAGATTTATTGTAGGACGAGAAACGTTATGCAAAATATATTTAATAATGAATTAAAAACAATTGCATTTTCTGCTTTGTTTAATTGAAAATTATGCGTATTGAAAAACGAAACAATTTAGGACACCTATTCTAAAGGAGCGTCTGCTCGTAACTTCGGGTCAGTTATTTAATATAATACATTTTACTTTATTACAGTCAGATTTTGGCAATTTGATTTGAAAAAATATAGACGAAGGTATAATTGTTTTATATTGCATTTACAGTTACGAAACTTATTGAACAACAACTTCTAAATCTAACAGTTTGCATAAAAGATCTGTTACATATTTAATCATTCTGATAGGGGGAATAAATATGATAAATACCTTTTACTCCTATTTTTGCACAACTTTGAAATCAAATTTTAAAGAATGCCGGTTATGAAACCTGCGCATAAAGAAAATAATTCCACATTGACAACTCTGATTGATTTCCGGATTCACTCACAATCACAGATGTCACTGACTGCCGAACAAACAATGTTTGTGTTTTTTTTTTTTTTTTTTTGTCGTCCACTTTCCCGATTAGGTGTCGGCCAGTTAAACAATTTTACCAAATGGTTTACCTATTAGTGTATAATAATTATGTAGGTATGTACTCATTTTATAATATATAATTACATCAGAAGAATATTATTCTGAATTTACCTGTACGTTTAGTCCTCTAACATGATATTATTCATTATTTTGTTCACAACGAACTTCATGGTATGGTAGCATTGTAAAATATTTAACAAATGGATAATATTTGCATATATCTGCATTTTCATGTTCTATAGCTCGTAGAAGTTACAGCTATAATGCGCCACGTTTATATAAAAATATTGACTTGAAACTGGACATAAAACATTACAGTAATCATCAAATAAAAAATATGTTGACGCAATGGTTAGACTCATTTGATTATACTAGTATGGAGAATCTATTCGTGTGACTTCAATTCTCCTCTCACACAACACACACTTACACACACACGCACAAACACACGCACGCACACACAAACGCACACACACACACACACACACACACACACACACACACACACACAGACGCACACATACCAATCATTTATGAATTTTTGTTTTGATTAAAATGACTAATAGCTTAAACTATTTAGCCTCTAAGCAGCATAAGACAATATGTATATATTAAGACTATTCGGAAGAGAACTGTGTCCCGGGCCACAGCTCACGCTTCTCCGGGCCACAGGGACTCAACTTTAATTGTGTATATGTAAAACCTGTGTCAATAAACATTATTATTATTATTATTAATATTAGGTAGGTTTGTTCCTGGATACCTATTGCTATATTTTTTTGTGAAATTCGTCCAATGGCGCGCTCCAAATGTCCACCAAATATATAAAATTCCTCCGCTATTATATTTATTTTTATTGCGACATTCCAAAGCAGTGGATCCATCTTTTTTCTAAGTACACTGGTGATGGTGACAGGACCGTAAAAAACATTCCGCCATTTTGTTATTTTTGTCCCACTCGGTCTGATTATTTGAATTGCTTATAGTAGCATCTTTGTCTGGTGTCTCCGCAAAGTCTGCTGCTATTAGGACTCTAAAGTATAAATATTAAAACTGACAAACGTAAATAAAAGAGGGGCAAGCTGCTAATTGTTATTTGTTTCACCTCCCATCCATAGATATCTAAAATTGTGGTGTTTTTTTTTTATCTAGGAATCAGTGTTCGAATCTAATTCCTTATCTACTAAGTTTTCGGCTGATACTGATATTGTACTGCATGGTATTTCTTGTCCTTCGTTTCGAATTTCAGGGTTTACATTACCGTGAGGATTATCAAGTCATGCATTATTTTTATCTGTACAATGTATAGCCAAAGTATACATTATAGTCTCACGGTTGTCAATGTCACTAGTCTACAAATAAGAAAGTTTTATTTTACTATTTTAACTGCAATTTTCTGAAATAAAGAACTATTTAGTATTAAGAATTTTCGAGAGTCGCATGTTTTTTTGCTAAATAACAAAAAAACTACAAAAAATAGTAGGTAAAACTTGGTTTTTGACCTTCAGTAATGACCTCAAACTTTCAGTCAATATGAAATGCGCATGCGTATGATCCGTCAAATTGAGTTTGGCGCGCAGCGCAGCTGATAATAAGTATGTTGGTATCTATCTACGTAGTCAGTTGATCACGATGAAATTTTATATTTTAGTCGTCGGACACATACCTTACGTGCTACACGTTTGTACTAAACACTTTGTGTATTCTTGTTACGAAAATGTCCAGTGAAGATAACATGAATAGCAGAAAGATGGCACGGCAAAATAGTATTGTGCAACCTCTTCTTACTGGTGAGTATTTGTACTTAATTATTCATATCTTAAAATGCTGTGTAGCAAATTTCGAACGTATTACCATCTTCTACTTGTCCTATTCTTACTAAATTGAACATAATTTAAGGAAGTGAGTGATCAGTTAAATTGAGAAATAGACAGCATTATCAAAACAAAAATATTAAATATTTTTTTGTGTTCTAATAACATAATAACAAATGATTTTATTGCAGACCTTTATCAGATAACGATGGCCTATGCTTACTGGAAATCTGGAAAAATTAATGATGTTGCAGTGTTTGATCTGTTCTTTCGCACAAACCCCTTCCAAGGAGAATTTACCATATTTGCTGGACTTGAGGAATGTCTGAAGTTTTTGGAAAACTTTCATTACTCTGAAAGTGGTGAGTTATTTTGTTCTATGTTTCAATACTTGCATTGTTTATTTAGAGATACAGTTTTATTATTTAGGGGAATTCCGTTCAAGCAGTAATGACCAATTGAAAAAAAACATTACATTCTTTAAGATGCTAGAAGTAATAACCATGCTTTTTTATGGTTGTAAGAGATATTTTATGATTAATTAGTTAAAATAAGTAGTTAATTAGCACCATTCACCTCAGAGTGAGCAATTTCATGACACACTGTAAATTCAGTCAAAATTAAAATCTAAAACATTTTTACTAAACCACCATTATATTCAATAAAGTTTGATTGTGATGTGTATAAAGGATCGTTAGAACATTATTTATTCTTCTGTAGTAATTTGGCTAATGTTTTGGGCATACACATAAGATTAAAAGACACGTTAAAAGACAATTTAGATATATTTTATGAGATTCTATTAGCTAATTTTTTGGGCCATAAAACTTTTGCCTGGGTTAGCCTGGGAAGTGCTGCCACCATTCTTATTTCTGTCTTAGGGTAGTAACGCATATGCATTACTGGCTTGAAAGCATGTTGCTGGTGAAATCACAGGCATATGAGACATTCCGCCCTTGCTTCTCGAAGTAACAGATGCAACACAATGTGACTTTTTCCATATATATGATCTATATTGCTTTTGTTACGGACAAGGGTTACCACGAGCCATCTGCTCGTTTCCTATCTTAAAAAGATTCTTGTCCATTTGTTACCACAGCTTATGTGTACATTAGAAAGAAAGAAAGAAAGAAAGAAAATATATTTATTTGTGACAGTACAGGCAAAGAGCACAAGACATTGATAAATAAAAAGACACATTACATACATACATGTTTCAATACCTTAACTTTATACATTGGTGAATTTATCATGTTCCAACTAACAAATTGTTTCAGATATTGAATACCTTATGCAGACTTTGCCAGATAATATAGAGCCAGAATTCTTTGCTTATTTGAAAGATTTGACATGCAAAGATATTAAAGTGAGCGCTATTGAAGAGGGATCTGTGGCCTTCCCAAGGTTTATCTTTTTTTAATAATGTTGTGTGAAGTTTTATATTTTATGACAAGATAATTTTATATAAGAATAAATACATAAATATCATGTTAAACATTACTAATTACTAATATTTTTTTTATAAAATTAAATTTATTAATTATTATAATAAGTACTAATTTTTAAATAATTTCAGAGTGCCTCTCCTGAGAGTTGAAGGTCCTCTCATAATTGCACAATTATTGGAGACAACATTGCTAACACTGGTGAATTTTGCAAGGTCAGTGTTTAATGCAAACTTTTTTCCTATTATGGAAATTAATTGATTAAGTTTCAGAATTATACCATGAATAGTATTTAGTAATAATTAAAAGTGCGTACCATATATAAATGCATAATATTTAAAGTTAGAAATGTAGTTTTAATTTTTAAGTTCATGTCCACTATATAATTTCCCTGTTCTTATCCCTTCTTTGGTGGGAACGGCACATGTATTTTCCTTCTATAGCTCTCTCAGACTTAATCTCAGTGCTCACTCCTTTCGTCTTTCACGCAATCTGTCCCATCTATTCTATGGCCTACTTCTACTCTTATATCCATCCACATGTATATTTAACACTCTTTTCTTAGCATGGGTTTCAACCCTCCCCATAACATATTCAAACCGCTAACCTATTGCTCCTCAACTTCTCCGTCACGGGCTTTACTTTCAGACTTTCCCTTACATACCCATACCTAATTTTGTCACTCCACATATCCTCCACATCTCAACAAACGCATCTTCGCTGTATGCAATCTTCTTTGATGGACCAACATTCTCAATACTCAATACTCAATACTCAATATATTTAGTGCTGTATCACATGGTATACCGATCTATACAGCATGATAGTTCTGATATTCGACTTGTACATTTTCCCTTTAAGTCTAAAACATGCCCAGTATTCAGGGTGTCCGGTAATGAATGGATAACCTTGAAATGGGTCTTAGTAGAACTATTGGGCATTCGGAAAAAAATATCAAATAAAAAAAACCAAGTAAGTAGTATAAAAAAAAAACACAAAACAAAAGATACAAAAAAAAAACAAAACATCGATATTATTAAAAAAATACATATCTTTGATACTACTTGGTTTTTTTTTTATTTGTTTTTTTTTCCGAAAGCCCAATAGTTCTACTAAGACCCATTTCAAGGTTATCCATTCATTACCGGACACCCTGTATATCGAGTCATCATAGCTAGACGACCTAAGTGACATAGCTGAAACTGAGACGCAATCAACGCAGATTAGTTTCCCGCCCTGTACAAAATGTCACGATCAAACGTTATAACTTCGAAGCTGGTGAGGCAACACGAAAATTGCCGACTCTCAAAACTAACACCGACTAGTTGTATGTGGAATCAGTATTTTCTCAAGTAATTTTGATGATAGTACAGAGATAGATTGGAGACCTTGGAGAATGATACAGCAAATGATGTCGGAAGGTTGATGAGCATTGATTATAGAAAGAAAGAAAGAAAAATATTTATTTTGTGTTACATTACAAACAAAATTAGGTACAAATAAAAGGAAATGTGGCTTGTAACAGCAAAAAAGGCTACCACTCAGCATGTGCTCAGCGGTGTGACGCAAAATGTCATAAAAGAAATATTCAATTCTGTAGAGCCATCTTTTTATTTTAGTGAGACTAATGAACAGCGATTGTAAGTGATACGAAGTTCACCGGGTACGCTAGTAATAAATATTAATACATTCTTGTGCAAATAAGCTTTTGAGCTTTGCTAACAGTAACATTTTATGAATAATGATATACGATTGCCTATGTTTCGATTCATAAAGTTGATGGTTCACTTATCAGCCGTCAGGCTTCACTGGGTCAGTTGATTGCACTCGACGCAAACCAACTGCTATACCTTGTTGAGATAAACTGCTAATTAATCGTGTTATACGATAGCATTCTCCGTAAACAAATATGTAGGTATAAAAAAGGTTTTTTTTTAATATCCGTTAGTATTCTTTTGAAGTCTGAATCGTCTGAAAACGTTTAAAAGGAGAAGCAAAGTGTCGGGTACGACGCTTTCTAAAACTGAAGGTGGACCGCATTACTTAACCTATTACATATACCTATACCTATACCTATACTTAACCGGATTTACTTAAGAGGGAGGCACGTACTCTAAAATTGATGCTAGATTTTTCACTGCTTGAATTTTGAGTTAATGATTGAGTAACTCGATCATGAACTCAAAATTCAAGCATTTAAGTAACCCAACTTGAGTTAACTTAAATGCTTTAAGTTAACTCAATTTGAGTTAACTTAAAACGGTTCCTTCCTGTTAATAATATCTCAGTGGCTATAAATTGGCATATAAGTAACAATTGCTAAAGAATCATCTTAAGCAGACTGAAGCAAATACAAGCTTCTAATGTGTGAAATCGATATGGAAAATATCTCGAGTTCGACTCTGCGTTGGTTGTATACAACTTTGTAAGGCAACTGCTGCCACAACTTTAAAGTAACATAATGTCCACATATATGTTACTTTAAAATAGCAGCATATATTACAAAAAACACCAAGGGTAGCTTTTACTCGGTGTAAAACCTACCCTTTTAGTTTAGAGTTGTTGAACTTTGATAAACATGACTTGCTTCTGTAAGCTGATCATCTATACAAATAAATAAAATTGGAGTGTCTGTTTGTAATATTAAAATATCCGCTTTTTACTAAGTGCATATGGATGTATACACGGTACATATACCAAAACAATTTTTTTTTACAATTTTTGTCGGTCTGTCGGTTTGTCCCGGCTAATCTCTGAAATGGCTGGAATGATTTTGACGGGACTTTCACTGGAAGATAGCTGATGTAACAAGGAGTAACTTAGGCTACTTTTTCGATGGGTAAAATAGGGGTGCCTGATAAAACCGAATTCCACGCGGACGAAGTCGTGGGCAACAGCTAGTCTGTGAATAGATGTCATCCACTAACTTCTCTTCCTGTGGCAATCTAAAATCAGTAAGGATTGTATGCCATTGATTTTTGACAGCGAGAATCATTTTTTTAAAATCTTAAGTACAATAGCAATGTAGTACGAAACTTTGAAGTTTGTCCGATGGTGTACACTTATACTATCGCATATCTACACAGATTTTTGTATCTTGATATGACGTAATGTAGTCAAGGGCAACCCCACAACAAGTAAAAAATACCTCTTACAGATTACCACAGAATGTACTTACAATGTATTGATTAATATGTTTTCCTTTCAGTCTGATGGCAACGAATGCGGCAAGGTATAGAATGGTGGCTGGTAAAAATGTATCGTTGTTGGAATTCGGATTGCGGCGCGCCCAAGGTCCCGACGGAGGGTTGTCGGCGTCCAAATACGCTTATATCGGTTTGGATTCTACCTTCGTACATTTCCAAAGTTCTTTTACTGTGGCGTAAATGAACTCATTTCAGTATTATTGATTGCATTAGCGTGTTCCACGGCTCGCGAAACCCCGTGTCTGGTACCAGCTCGCCCCGACTGTTCAAACTCGTGCAATATACAACACCCCACAGCGCCATTGACTCATAAGAAACCCCAATAGCTATTCTTTGGCTTAATAGGTTTAATCAGGCAACTTTTGCGAACCTTGCCCTTGAACACGCCCGTTACTCATAGACAGAAAATTAGTTTTACAAAGTTAGATGACTTTGCACGTGTCTTACAGTTGGATTGCTTCTATAATGCTATCTAATTGCTTAAATAACTTACATAGAAGTACTTACTAGAAGTAGAAGAAGAAGACTAATGTTATAAATGCGAAAGTATGAATGGATGGATGTTTGTTCGTCAATCACGTCAGAATGGCTGAACGGATATGGATGAAGTTTGGCACAGAGACAGATTATAGTATGGAAGAGCACAGGTAACACGGCGGAGCGCAGCTAGTGAATGATAAAACTTTGGGAGCTTAAAGGCAAAGACTGACTGAGCCCGCGTATATTATATACAATACCGTTACATAGTTTCTTATCCATATGTATGTATGCAACGATTTTTGACATCCAGGCATCGTTAGTACAATAACGTTGCGTATAGTAACTATGTTTCTTATCCATGTATTTTTATGCATTGCCTTTTGACATCTAGGCATCATTTATACAATAATGTAGTATGTTTCTTTCCTTTCTTTCTAATCCATGTTTTCATGCGTCGAGTCGCATCTACTAGCCAGTATTTACGTTTATTGTAATAGTCGTATTACATATTCAGTATGATGTAGGTACTTGTTAGAAACGTTTTATTATTTAAACATAGATTCACGCCTTTATAACTATAAAAGGGGTAAGCAGAGCCTCAGTGGACCACTTCCTACCTTGTGAGTTACGCTATTGTGGGAACTTAGACGTCACGAGGGTTGAGCTTATTGTCGCCATTGTTTTTTCACTAATAACTGGGCTAACGCCTTCTTTTAGCAGTAGGTAATCCATTAACCGGACGGCAGCCAGAATATATAATTATACTGTAATATATTTCCAGGCGGTTTTGACGGTACAAGCAATGTGTTAGCTGGGAAGATGTTCAATATCCCGGTGAAGGGTACGCATGCGCACTCGTTCGTGACGTCGTTCAGTTCGTTGGCGGACGTGCAGACGTGCGCGGCGCGGGCGTTGCGGCACGCGGGCACGCGCGAGCCCTGCGACCTGGTGGCGCGCGCGCGCGAGTGGCGCACGCGAGTCTCCGCCCTCACGGAGATATCGCAGGAGGAGGCCAGCGACGGCGAACTAGCCGCACTCATATCATACGCCCTAGCGTTCCCCTCCGGCTTCTTGGCACTAGTGGATACGTACGATGTCAAGAGGTATAATTATCAAGGCTTACCCTCACGACACGTGCAGCATAATATGAATGGGCATACTGGCTACAATAGCAACTGTGGATCCAATGGTACTAGACAAAACTCACCGAACATGCATATTTATGGAACTAGCACGGTCGAACGCACACTGAGGTAAACATGCAAACGTAGCGATTATGTCGCGTTTGGTGTCTGAATAAACTTTATATTTATTATTGTTTTGCATTGTTCATTATGTATACGTTTTGTGGAGTTTCGATGACTCGTTTAGTTCGGTCGCGGGCCGGCTCTCGGGCCGACCCGGCGCCGGCGACGTGCATCGACATTTCTCATCATTAGGATGGGCATGACTCATATATATGACCATACATGAGGGGTAACATACATGCAAGCACACTCTAACATAACACGCGGGAACCGCTATCCCACACTCCGGGGACTACCGTAGTTATGATTTTATATTTTATTTGGCTTTTTCAGTGAAGCGTATATGGACGGCGCTTCATGTTACAACCGAATGTAAATAATGAGAACAGTCCGACGACAACTTTATATTTGCTTCAGTGTGACGTCCTGTCCTGGACCCTTGAGCGACATTAGGGCCAATTATATGCATTGGGCACAGTTGCATTGTATAGGGATATGCACACATTCACAGTAATTATGTCAATGTATTTGCATGTTCTTAGTTACTCATCGTCATTACATTTTTGTATGAGAACACTTGCACTGATCGCGTCTTATCCATGTAACAAGTAATTCATTATAACAAAGTAAGCTATGTTAGAGCGTACATTAACCTTGAAACGGCTGTATGCGAACGCAAATGACATCATGTTTCATATGCACCCATCAGAGATGCAACGCGACGTATAATCGCAAATAATGTCGTTGCAGCTATTTAACTGCTTATGCACTCGTATGTGAGCTACGTATTATTTATGATTGCGTTATTTGTACTGTTATATTTGCTACCCTTTGTATTTTGCTTATATATTTTCGTGTGATGGGAACCGTTAGTTCTGATCGTGGTTTTCCTCGACAGGAGTGGCCTTCTGAATTTCTGCGCCGTGGCATTAGCTCTCAACGATTGTGGATATAGAGCCGTGGGAATACGGATAGACAGCGGAGACTTGGCATATCTGTCGGTATTGGCTAGAGAGACCTTTGAGAGAGTCGCGGAAGCAGTTCAACTGCCTTGGTTCGCTAAACTGACTATAGTTGCCTCAAATGACATCAACGAAGAAACTATATTGAGCTTGAACGAACAGGGACACAAGATAGACTGTTTCGGCATCGGGACGCATCTAGGCAAGTACTAATCGCGTCGCTCTCTCGAACCGGGGAAATGATTAAAGTGCGCCTCAATGAGGCTCCTTGCGAGCTTTTCATATATTCGAATATCAGGTTCTAGGTCATGCCAGTTTCATCATTAGTTTTCCTTCACCGTTTTGAGAACGTGGTATTGCGTAAAATTATTCAAGTGAATAAACTCAATGGTGCTCGTTGGGGTTTGAACCAGCGGTTTTCGAATTGAAACTCTGGGTCTGTAGCACTCTACTACGTTCTGTCGGCAAGTAGTTATTCTGTGGAAATTAATGACCTTCATTTGATCATAAATCATATATTTTGTTTAGTTTAAATTAATAAAAGGTAAATGATAATTAGTCTGGACCCATTTTATGAAGGCTAGCCTATTTATTCTTACTACAGGAGAAAACATGTGAGACAGTTTACAAACTTTCAAACAACAGTGCGTACACTGATATTCACTTAGTCTAATGTAGGCGTATCTTTATTGTGCTGATTGCTGAGTTTAAATAAATAACTAGGGCATTGTTACACGAATACTTAAACGATGACACTTAACGGAAACTGAACTTTATGGCCTTGACTGTAGACTCAATGTCTCACATTCATTATATAACTTTTTAAGTGATCTGAATACCTAGCGCTGAATTTCGTAACATTTTATTTTGTTTTATTTTCCACAGATTAGCACTTAGGGTAAAAACTGAATATCGGCAATCATAATAATTACATTTATTCTGTGATAGTAGTCAGATTTCTTTCGTCAGATATATTTACTTTTGAGTGTTGTCGTAAAATATAATTTCCAAAAGTTTAACTAATTTTCAACTGTTTGTGCTGTTGGTGAAAAGAGTTGCTCTAATTTCCTTATAAAATAATGGGGAATCTATTAGCTTTTAACCAGTCATTTCCGAACTTTTGCCAGAACAACTTAAAAAAACTAATAATATTTATATATTTCACTATTCATATATATATTTAGATAAAATTATATATAAAGCCACATTTCATTTTACAGTAACGTGTCAGCGTCAGCCAGCGCTCGGTTGCGTTTACAAGCTGGTCGAAATCAACGGTCAGCCGCGCATCAAGCTGAGCCAAGACGTCGGGAAAGTCACCATACCGGGACATAAAGAGGTACACAGCCATATTGTAGTTCACACCTTAAGAATCTATTGTCATAGAGCCCGCGGTACGCTAATCAAATGGGGAGCAAAATCGAGTGTTAACAAAAATTCCTTATAAGTTAATAAGTCGTTACTTTGCACTTTTCCTTGCAACATATTCGAACGCTTGTTTTTTCCAGGCGTAGTGTTTCATTTTTTAATGATCATTTTACGCAGCCCCATCTAGTCCCAGACTAAACATAGAAAGTACTATGCGTGGACCAGATAACTAATAGAATACCTAAATGCTTTTTTATAAATACCATCATTTAATATTAGCACACATATAGAATTACTCTACGATTCGTAAACAAACTAAACAGATTTCGGTTCACACATCTCTATCTTTTTTTAGAGACACAGATTGAATTATAGAACTATCAAACTAAATTTAGTCAGTTCACCTAAGTTTTCGTCAGTTTTAAATCGTGATGGTTTAGGTGCTATCTAGAACGAACTAAAGTGAAAAAAAAAGATAATACCAAAACAAAGAAATGTGAATATTCTGACTCGCTACACGAAGCAATTTGATCGCGCTAGTTTTAGAGTCTGTAACACATGATAGGGTTATAATTTTATGCGGGCTAAAATGATACGTAGTTCAATGATACTAAAACAAAGAAATCTGAATATAATACTACCGACTCATAAAAAACTTTTGAAATAGAAATAGATAAAATATATCCACACACCACACGAAGCAGTTCTTTCGCTCTAGTTTTAGACGTCTGCGACACATGATAGGGTGTATACATAATTTTATGCGGGTTAACATGATACGTATTTCTTTGCGTGGCGAAAGTCACTTCAATAAAACATACAGAAGACGATAAAGATACGGCCTTGAACTGATGCGTGTTATCATATCAAAATAAAAAAGTACGTATTAGGTTGCCGTATCATGTTTATGGACTCAGATATAACAGTAGGTATCGAACAGCGGTACAAGGTCTGCCGAAGTGAAATCAATAACTCAATCGGAAATCGGAAAGAAAAGTCTGAACGTATTAACTATACAGTTCCTGAGTCAGTTTCAAGAATGAAGGTTAAGCTAATTACTTAGTTATAAGTACTAATGAATACTCAAAATAATGTTATACTAGAAACTGAGAACTTACTAGTAAGATAAGGGTTCAACGTTTTTATCATCGTCTAATGTTTGTTTCTGAGTAAAGGAACTAGCTGAAAGCCAACTAATGAATGGACGAGAGGCCCATTACTTTACGACCAGGGCCTTCCCTACCTATGTATGAAAAGAACACACCCAAGTCGCACTGTATTGCACCCGTTACTCTGAAACACGTGAGGTTTTGTTTTTATTTGCGAATTAAATAATTAAATATTTTTTATTAGTTGTGATTGTCTCAAGTGCCTGTAATTTCACCAGCATATACACCTTTCTAAGAGGAACAAAGTATATACACTATCGCTTGGCGGAAGAATTAGGCATTTGTTCCCAATTTTCCAATGTCTCAGACGAACTGAGGCCAATTCTCTATTTCAGTTTAAATGTTAGTTAATTGAAATCGAGTACGTATACAAGTCCTTGACCAGTCCAATTAATGTAAGAATCATGAATAGTGATTCTTATTCCGTGACGATTACCTGGGACGGTTGACAAAAAGATGCTATATCATATTTCTTTGTCAGCGCAGTAGTAACTCTGCGTTGTGCGCTGTGGATCATGGGTTCGATTCCCATCCAGGACAAACATTTGTGGCACGAAAATGTATAATTTTTCTGTGTCTGGGTGTTAATATGTATATTTTAATTATTTTCAATAAAGTATATAAGTATTCTATCAGTTGTCTGGTACCCATAGTACAAGCTATGCATAATTTGGGTTAGGTGGCGCTGTGTGATGTATCAACCATTATAATATTTCTTTTTAAATATATAAGTTAAATATGTAAGTTTTTAAATTTCCGATTATATAAAGTTCCTCTGATACCATTTTAATGAAATATTAATATCTTATATGTGAATTTATAATTTCTCTTTTGCTACTCAGATTCCCATATTATATACTCACTCAGGGTTACGCGAACAGAGAATCAAGTGCTAGCCGAAACCGTGCCATATAATCTGCCTGTAACTGATTTATTATTACGAATACTTGCAACCACATTACTTTTCCATTGAACTACTTAAAATGTTTATTACGTCTGATTCAATGCATATTAAGTAGGTGATTGAACCTGAGCGTATGTATTTGTACATAACAGGCGTACAGATTGTTCGGTGCCGACGGTCACGCCCTGATAGACTTGCTGCAGCGGTCCTCCGAGCCGCCGCCTGCTGTCGGCCAGAAGGTGCTGTGCCGACACCCCTTCCAGGAGTCCAAGAGGGCTTACGTCATACCAAGCAAAGTGGAACACCTCTACAAAGTACGTTCTAGACTGCTGCAGGAGTCTGAGTAAAGTTAATTTAGTTATTTTAATCATTTATTGAAACATGTACGGGAGTGACATGTTCTAATTAGAGAAAACAAGCTCAAAAAAAATTAATTAAAAAAATGTACGTTGATAATGCTGACACACCTCACGGCAAAATTATAATGTTCACTGTCCCCCGAACTGATATAAACCGTATCTCAGGAAGCACAGTGTCTGACCTAGCGTTCGAAATCTCATACACACATACATATTATGCTCTAGAATTCCTTGTGTAGCAGGTGGCATCGAAGAGCGGAGTACAATCTTGCTTTTCACACTTATGTTTGCCCGACCAGAGATTGAACCCATTGTATTGTTTTAGGTGTACTGGAAGGACGGGCAGGTTTTATCGCCGCGGAAGCCATTATCCGAGGTGCGGGAGAGAGTACATCTGTCGCTGCGAACTCTGAGACAAGACATCAAGAGGAATTTGAACCCAACGCCCTACAAGGTACGATAAAGAACAAGTCATTAATGCCATTATGATTTGAAAGTTTGTTGTGGATTTGTCAGACGATCGTGTTTTTACGTTCCAATCCATGCAAATACCTAATTCCCTTTCTAGATTATTTTTTCAGTACCGACGGTTAAATGTTATTATAAATTAATAGTGGATATTTCACGCAGCGCCATCTAGCCCCATAGTGCTAAGCATAGCTTGTGTCATGAGAACCAGACAACTGATATAATACTTATATACTTTTTGTAAATACATACATATAATACATATCAACACCCAGACACAAAACAAACATCTATGTTCATCACACAAACGTTTGTCCTGGGTAGGAATCGAACCCACGACCTACAGCGTAGAAGGCAGGGTTACTAATTTATTCATTATTCATTAATTTAATTCGATTTATCTTATCTTAACTTCTTTCCACTTCAGGGCAAAGAACTTATTTCTACTTTGTTTATCCTTTGTGGTCTATATTTATTATCTTATCTCTGGATCCCAACTCGGGGCAAATACCTTTTGCACTTTTGTCATTCTTCATGTCTTTCACCTTTTGATGAAAGAAGTTTACTCTAAAGTTTGTTCTTTCTATTTGCCGCTTTGATTTCTCCCCACGATTCATTCATCATAAGTCATTAAGTTATTAAGTGGTGTGAGTCATGTATAAATGCTGAGTTTCAATGCAGGTAATACTTTGTAGGATACTTATAATATTTCTCATGGAGAATTGAAAGTGTTCAGATACAATTGTCTTACTTTGTTAACATTTTGTTCGGTTTTGTATTTATAAGTAATAGGAACATATCCATCAAAGGCAATTTTTGGCATGTGACATTAAAATATTTTGATGATTATCTTAACTTTTTCAGGTGGCTGTAAGTGATGATCTGTACAACTTCATACACGATTTGTGGCTCCAAAATGCTCCTATCGGGGAGCTATCATGAAAAAAACAGCTGAAACATAGAAGAAAATGCCTCATAAAATATTAATTTTCGGATAAGTACAAACGTGGAATTTTAAAATAAGGTCGCATTTCATTGTCATAATAGCTTTTATCGGATTAATTTGTTAGTTATAAGTTATCTTCTTAGGAATTTTAATAGTTCATTTACACGACGCCATTAGAACAATCTATTGGAATTGTGTAATTGAGACGGCCAAGCCATATGTAGAACAAATCAATTCATTAAATAAGAACTTTCCTATTCTGGTTCAGTAGATGGTGATGTGAGCTTGCGTCCTTAGCCAATAAACAACTAATCATTTGACATTCGCATGCTTGCGTTTCTCTATCTGATATTAAACTTATACAGACTCTTATTCTGGATTACTTATGATAGTAAAAAATATAACATAACACATTTTATCCTGACTGGCTCAATGTCAATAATCTGCTTTGTATAAATTGTTTCAAGTGTCCCTGTTTCACCGCCAGTCCCATATCTATAGTTTCTCCTTAATTCAGTAAAGGTATGGTCAGATGGTCGGAACGAAATTTTTCCGTTTCATCCTGCGTACCTCTTTTAAGTGACAATTACGCAAATGAGACAATTAGTGAAATCTGGCATAATTCACTACAATTTTTGAGATATTTATGTATCTATACTTAGTTAAGATACCGTCCATAGATCATAGAAGGTGGTGAAATATTTTGTATACTTTTTCAGCAGAAGTTTATGTGAATTTATTGCGTTTAATGTTGTTAAATGTGTTATTTTAGTGAAATTATCATATTTTGTATGATATTATTTTCATAGCGCCTAAAAATGACTCCTAAAGCCTATTTTGTGCATCGGATCAGAATAATCGCTAAAGATCTTTTTTTTACAATCGGATAATGGTTGACTGTGTTGGCATGCCTAACACTATAGTTTCATATATATTTTTTCTCTGACAGGCGAATGTAAAAATATTCATGTGTCACATTATAATCTGACAAACATCATCTGAAGATGAGGCATCCATAGACCATTTTAATCATAAAAGTAACGCTTCACTTATAAAATTTCACTGAAACATATGATATTATATTTAATTTCAATTGCCACTTTTGAAAATCAATCTGTGCTATGTCGGTCTCTTCATTCGCTAGGAAGAGAAGAAAAATAGATATGTGAACCTAAAATTAGTTTTAATTGTTGGCAACAGATGGCCACCATTGTACTAAACTTTTCAGTTACCTTTTTGATTTATGGTTATTGATGATTGAGTATATTGAACACAAAGATAGCTTAATTGATGATCAAGTCAATCATTAGATAAGCATATTATAGAAACATGAGTAATAAGTTTCAATGATGGTTAAGCGACAGTCTATTATGCTGTTTTACAATCAAATTCATTTGGCATTCATATTTTATTACATTTTTACAGGTTGTCCAAAAATGTAGTTAGCATTTTTGGGCGCTAAGGAAAAAACCTTACGTCAGGCTTTTAATGCTCACTACCACCAAAACTCCACAAAAGCAGGTGCCAAAGTCACTTTTGGCACTTTCTAATCTTCTTATTCACCGGCGACTGACTATATATACTTCAGTTTAAACTACAGTAAATAAGTAGATTTCTCACTGTACTAATACCATCAATTGCTGTTAAGGCACACTTACGGTTAAGGTATAGTTGGTGAACGTGGGCATAAATACCAAATTATTCCTTTAGGCTAGTCTAAATTTTAGCGATTCCACTTAAGATTATTGTATGTTGTACGCATGTAAAAATGCTAGTATTGGATTTATTGGTTAGGCCAGTGATAAGTTCCATGATTGTAAAGTGCGAATAATTGACGGAAATACTTTAAGTGACGAATGAATTCTTGAAGATACTTCATGTTAGTATCGTTACGGATTCAACGATAGTGTAAACTGGCCAATTGTCAGTATGTATAGCAAAGTGCATTCCGATATTGTTGCAAAGCCAGACCAAAGATGATTTGACAAGTTCCAAGAACTATTTTGAACCGCGGATAAGTTATTGGTTTATCTGAAGAATCTTACTCTAATAAATGCGAAAGTTTGGACGGATGGATGTTTGTTACTCCATCAAGCCAGAACGGCTGAACGGATTTAGATGAAATTTGGCACAGAGATAGATTATAGTCTGGAATAGCACATAGGCTAATTATTATCCCGGAAAAGTGTACCGTTCCCGCAGGATGACTTATTCAACGCGGGTAACATTGCGGGGAGCAGTAGGACATAATTTTATTTGCACGAATCTTCGGAAGTCTAATGAAATCAATGTTAGTCGCAACTTATATAATAAGCGTAGATTTGTGCTTTGTTTTTGTAAAAATATGTGTAGTTAGTGTGTACAAAGGTGTACCTCTTAAATATAAATGTTGTAATAATTATTTAAAAAAAAAATGTTGTATTTTTGTAATGTAACTCTCAGAGTTAATGGAATATCATCGAAATAGCTTCATTTTTTTCCAATTCCAATTAGTTTTTTAACAACGCGTTCAGTGGTGGTTATTATGTTCGCATCTGCATCTGATTAAACCTTATTTACCTACACATTCTCTCCATAACAGAAGAAAAGAGACAGACTACAATATTCAACTAAGAATCGTCAGTTACAAAGGTTACAAAAATCCAAAAAAATATGACTGAACAGGTTGACTGGCGGAAATCAATGTTTAGTTCAAGAGTTCTAAAATTATGTTTATTGTCTGTGTTTGTCTCTATTTATTCCATAGAGAGATAGAGATGCGCGAACATAATATTAGTTAAATTTATTGCCAACACAATCAGCACCTAGGTGCAAAAAACACGTTGCAGCCGTTGCTGTGTGCATTTTATGATACAGTTCAGCACATCAAACACCTCTTGGATCATCCACGCCTCACGTACTTTCACGCCCGCTAAAATATACACTAAACATTAAAAAAATCATTCAGTATTTGATTTGATTAAACAGCTAGCAGAGTTATGTCTTATTTTTCAGCTAAATTTTCGTTTTCGCGGTAGATTAATGCATTTAGTAACACAAGTGACATTTTTTTTATAACTCTCACCATGTTTTTGATTATTGCTACTTGTGTATTTAATAATGTAAGTATTCTTGTTCTGCTGTCGTAGTTGGAATCGGATGTTACATTTTATCATATATACGTACAGTTTGAATCTGTAGCACATACACGTGGTTGTGACTGAAATATCTTGGAAATGTTAAAGTATGTACAATAGTTACAATATTCCATTAGTGTGGTTGCCAATATCTTAAATATGGAAGCGTTCAACGCCTAGTGCGATATTAACATTTGTTTTAATGTAGATAAAAATTTTGTATCCTAATTTTATTTATAATTATTTAAAATTAATGTTAATTTATAGGTAAGGGCACAAAAATATATCGCATGACGCAATAAAAAATAAATATGCCGTGAATATCTAATATTTCACGAATCATCTGTTTGTTTATATATTTTTTTAATATTGAGAGTGTGGGTCTCTTCAATCATAATTATATAAAAAAATTATTTTTAATATAAGTAGTTTAATGTAACCTATGTGTGTAGGTTATTAAATAAATAATTAAGAACAACACAGGCCTATTCCTGCAATGTTTTTGTGTGCCTTTTACGAACAGCATAATATATTTAAAACATTGCAAACATGTGTTTTATTCATCCAATTCGAATAAATAATACATAAAAACCAATTTTTTATCTGAGTAATTCGCCCCTCTAATAGAAAACATTTAGGTAGGTTAGTTAGACTTGTTTCGTTCGAGTTCGAGTGATGAAAAAAAAAAATTTTCACCGCAGAGACGCAATCTACCCTCGACAATCTATTACAACAGCTTAGCATTTTGAATCACACAAAACTTTTTGACTGATTCTGGATTTTTATCTCAATAGCTTAAAGCCGCATAATTGATATGTTTAACGATTTTATGCGACCTAACAGCAAAAAACTGGGATTAGAAGAAAGCCAAATAATAAAAAGATTCTGTTCGATAACTGCCTCATTTTTAGAGCTTTATTAAAGTGATCTACGGACAAAAAGTTATAAAATACTAGGGTATATTTAATGGTAATATCTTGTAATTATTGTCCTTTGTTTTTATTATTCTTTGTTTTTGGTGTGCAATAAAGAATATGTGACTATCTATACCATAGAGTTTATTCAAAAATGGGTCGTGTCAGTCGAAGGCTGGTGAAAGTTATTTTTGGCCAAAGATGCCATGGCCGGATCGATAGGGTGAATAGACTTGAGCTGATGAACTTAAAAGAAACTAAGTCTGTCTGTCTAATAGTCTGTGGTTTCTGTTTTGACAAATAACCTCTAATATAAGACTGATTTTAATATTTTTTACTTGTGTAAAATATATAAATAATAAAAATTAACACGGCCAGTTTTAAGAGGACTAGCGGCTACACTTGTTGGTAAGTGTATATTCCAATATTATAAAACATAAATAAGAATGAAATGGGTTTCACAGAATACACCTCTACCAGTGATCGACGCTTCTTTTAAAATATCCGCTTATATTATTTGCCTAATGCCGTTATGCCACGGAAGCCTCTACCTATGTCGACACATTGGATTTTATCTATATATTAATAATATAGGCACGATTTAATAAAATTTGTTATGGATGCCGCCGGTTCGTTGTTTTTCCGTTCGGACTTTAGATAATGGTAATGTAAAATGTAATCATTTTCTTAATTTAATCGTTGCAGCATAAATATTCCGCAAATTTGTAGTAAGTGGATATATTTGATTGCAGTAGAGTGGTAGGTATTAAATAATAATACTGAAGTAGGTATCTTGTGTATACAATACACATTAATAAATTTTTTACTACATAAAATCAAACACATAGAAGAAATGAAGATATTGCCCATCAGGGGTGACTTCGGGATATGTTCTTGGCCCATTTTTTCTTTATTCTTCTATAGCCCATCTGCGTCTGTTGCTACATCTCTTAATTTAGCTTTACAAAAAGATTAAATATTAGCCCTAGTCTAAAAAAAAATCACATATTTATATCATGAACTGTCATCTGAATTTCACTGGTGACCAGTAGGGGATATTTTTCTTAAACTTAAGCTGCCAAGGCTTATGAAATGTAGAGCTATGTACTTCAGCTGTTTCAAAATCCAGTATTATCTTATGTCCAAGTTAAATACAATGGACAACATCAACTGGGTTTTAGAAGTTTTTAGACTCAGGAAAAAAGTTTTAATTATTTAAATAATTTTTGGTGTATGGAAGTTGCCTGAGAATGAAAATTAGACTAAAAAGTAACTATAAAAGCTGGTTCTTATAATCTATCGAAATAAATATAGTTATACTTTTATTTTATATATTTATTTTAGTACACATAACAAGTTGATCGTTTTATACTATTGTATGATGCATTTATGACTCGAATTTCGGGTAACAAAGTGATATTATCGAAAGCAAAATTACCTCGAAGGTAAGAACTAAACTAACCTAACCAGGGTCGTGATTACTAGTTTTCATATAATGATCATTTTCAAAGACTGGCCAGCTCACAGCTCAGTTAGTAGTAATCTTGCCTTCGTAGATCTTAGGTTCGATTCCCACCAGAGGACAAACATTTGTGTGATGAACATAGATGTTTGTTCTGTTTCTCAGTGTTGATTTGTATGTATTTACAAAAAAGTATATACATAAGTATTATATCAGTTGTCTGGTTCCCATGATACAAGCTATGCTTAGCTTACTTTGGGGCTACATGGCGCTGTGTGAAACGTCCAACAATATTTATTATTTATTTTCAATTTAAAATTGAAATATTTCGCTTTGTAAATCATCTTTACACATTTACTCGAATGCTAATAAAGTCGACTACCTAAGTCCACGACAATAAAGCTCTATCCATCTGTTGTCTTTTATAACCACAAACTTAAACGTAATACACGGCATGTCATTTACTGGAGACAGTGTAATTTAGCCCTAAATCCTCCGACTTCAATTGCAGGCGTACCGTAACTCATAAAACGCAGTTGCCTACTTCAGCTCAGATGTTACTTATTGCACGAACGCAACATTTCAGCATTATCTCATTTGTGTTGAGGGCGGGGGATCGCATTTGCTTAAAAATCATTATTCTTATTGAAAATAATTTATATGCTCTTTGTGATACAGAATAAAATTGACATCCCTCAAGTTTAGGATAATATTGAGAAATATTAACCCTGGTGTAATGGTCCAAAACCGACAGACGAAAAGATCCCGGATTTGTTATTCATATGGAAAAAAAATTGGCGATGTATGCAAACATTCTTAAAGTTCTAGAACAAGTTACGTGTACGTAACTTGCAGTTCTAGTGTGGGCCTGACCTGAAAGCTTTGATTTTTTGTAAAGCGACGTGTGTTTCGAGCAAATTACAGGCATAAAGTTAAAGCGTGTAGGGCCTCAACGACACCAGGAACATTTTAAATAATGAGTAATATATTGATAGTTTTTCCCTGATTATCATACAGGAAGTCTCAAACAAGAACACATACAACATGCCATTGGAGCGTTAGAGTAATAATAAAGTTAACAAATTATTTATTTAGTTATCCTAAATTAATAAGTAATAATAAATATCTGTTTTTAAATCTGCACATGAGTAAACGGGTCCAAAATCTCAAAGAGAAGATTTGGGACACCGCTCCGCTGGGCGGGCGGGAGGCTAGATGCGCCGGGCGGGCGGCGCATCCGCCCTGCGTCACTGTCGACAGTCGCTCGCTGCCGCGTGCCCGGCCGGCCGCGGACCGAACTACCCCTCGCTCCCTTATTTCTTACGACTCATTTATTCATGACCATTGGCTGATTTTGAGAGAAAATTGCCGGGAAAGCGACCATACAATTGATGTTTTAGACATTATCATATTCATGTTCAAGCAGTTAAGATTTGGTTTACATTGGTATGAATTTCAATACTATAAATTGTAACTATGTTCAAAAGTTGTTGTGCTCGACCAAATAAAAAAGTTGTAAAAAGCAAATCTAAACCGGAAAAAATGGATTCTATGTTAGAGTCCGACGATCAAACCAAAGATAATTTGCCTGAATCGAATACAGCGGAAACGGATAAAAAGGATGATCTGGCATCCAAGAAACCTATTCCAGACGAAAATACAGACCTCAGCACTGAAGGCGACAAGCAAATAATTAAAGATAATAATGAATCTCCGTCAAATAGTGAGCTAAAAAACACATCTAATCAAAACTCTCCAAGTGAAAATGAAGAGGAAGATGATATTGTATTTGCTAAAAGAGAAATAACCAAAAAAAGGTATTCTGTAGATTATAAGAGAAGTCGTTTGGATTTCAAAAGATTTTCCGTGGATTGCCGCCGGGACTCTGCAACACTAGAAGAACTTGCTCGTCTGGAGCAGGAGTTGGCCAAGACTACATTCGCCGCACGGCCGGTGACTCGACGTAAATCTACTGGCATCTTGAAGTCGACCACAAGCAGCAGCAATAGTGTGGTAGAACAACGCGTGACACCTAAACAACCTTCTGATTCAGAGGACGATGAGGTATTCGAAGAAGCTGTCACAAAGAACAAGGAGCCAGATGGACCAAGGGAACCGCCGGCTACTCCAGTAGGCCGCGATGAGTTGGCATTAAAACGCCACCGATTCTTTTCCGATTTGGTTTGCGCCGCACGCGCAGCTGTCGAACATCGCGTTCGTTTTGATCCTCTCGGTCCCGTCGTTGCTGATGCTGGTGAGATTATATTTTGTTCCCAGATAATTGTAATAACCTATTTAAAACTATTTTAATTTGACGTTGTACTCAGTAGTGGACTTTGATTTAAATTAAATTACGTGTGAAATTTAAAATGACAGTTTATCGTATTTAATGACTAAAAGAATAGGTATATGCAACGTATTTAATATTTTTAGGCAGTAGACCTTGTGTTTTTTCTACAGGGAAAGTATTGCCACCATACCTATTTCAGCCGCCAAGTAGTAAAGCATATGTATTACTGTTTTCCAGTCTGAATGTTTTAGTTTCCGGTGAAGTTATTGGCACATGAGGCCACCTTCACGTCCCAAATTTATGGGCGCAATACAATGTATTTCCAACGTCTTGCTCGTTTGGTATAATATCATTAAAAAAGATTACTTCAAACAGGTGGCAGATGGTTTACATATCCTATTTCTGCGTGTTGACTTACCTTTATGGATAGCAGGTTTTTCGTATCATTTTTATTTTGTAATCTTGTTGAATTTCTTATTGTCTGGAAAATCGATACTGTTGGCGTTGGTCCAAATAGGAATAAAGAGGCGGTTTATGTCTCCAAACTTCCGACTCGTCGTAATAAGTCGTTCCGATTTTATTTCTTGTAAAGGACTAGAGACATTCCAAAGTCTTAGTAGTTGGTAATTGCTACCGCTCTTCAAAGTAAGTTCTTAAGTAGTCTCAGCAAATGAACAAGTTAGTTCGCACGAAACTTTGTAAGATCCGTTTTCTCCCTCTTCCTGGTTCTGGCTTGTTGATAATCGCTAAGATACATAGATGTTATCATTATAAAGAGAACATATAAAAAAAGATGTCCTGACTGGACGACTCACAAACAAAGTACAGCCTAAACCCAGTCCTAGATACTCCGAATTTCATAATGAAAGGAACTTCGGAAATTCGAAATTGAAAGGGCTACCGAATTTAGTTCCTAAAAGCTATAGTTCGATAACAAAACTGAAAGTTTACGTAAAGACTCTGCAAATGAAACAAATAAACATTAGTTTACCTTATTTCTAATTCGTCCTGAAAACTAATGAAGATTTTGCTCGGAAAACATAAATGTTTTAGCCTATTTTGAAACTATCTTGTAGTATTTTACGATGCTGAATCACAACTGAACCCAAAACCTTAAAAATTGAAGAAAAAAATGGTGATTCTGTTGACAACCACCTAAAATCATATTTTCTCTATGAAAAGAGAAAATATATTGCCAAGCTGAAGATCTAATTAATATGACATCTTGAGGCAATCATAGACAGTTTCAATACTCATTAGCTGCGCCCCGCGTTGTTTCACGCAGTGAATAAGTCATCCCACGGGAATCGCACATTTTTCCGGGATAAAAAGTGGCCTATGTGCTATTCCAGACTATAATCTATCTTTCATCCAGATCCTTTCAGCCGTTCTGGCGTGATTAAGTATCAAAAATTCATCTTCCAATCTTGCGCATTTGTAATAGTAGTAAGATTAATAAACCATCACAATTAAACATGACGGAAAGATAGGGTAAATTAAACTTAGTTTGACAGTTCTTAATATGAGCCTCTGATTTGTGTCGGTCTCTTTTCATAAATTAAACAGAGAGAGATGCATAAACCAAAAATTTTTGTTAGTTTGTTGCCAACACGTCCCTATCAACGCTATACACTATACAGGTACATAGCCCATTACTAGAGACAGCTTTGTCTGCGTTAGTATGCAACTTTAGTATATTATAGCTTCATCTAATTAGGGAGCGTCAATTTATAAACAACTTTCTTTTACCAGCGGCTTCGCTCCCGAGATCCTATGTTCTTTGGCCCGTGATTCTTTGTTCTGTATGTCTTGGCTAAAAAATAAGTCAATCCATTGACCTCTGGATGCGAGAAAGACAATTTTCTACTCAAGTAACTCAAAAGCTCGATTATGTCGTGTCGCTGACTTTCTTAGAGCAGAAGAATTTTAGTATATTTTTCTCTTATACTCTCATTTGGTCAGGGAAAATTGGAAAATGTTAAGCAGCCTTATTGCTTACGACTAAAATATATGTAGATCATGCAAACGTTTGTACAGTCGTTAGAAACGTCGTATAGAAACGTAATTGATATAGTTACTAACCTTCTACTCTCATAATGCCTAGTTTATAAAGGTAGTATGAAGGAATAGTTCGTAACCTATTAGGTTGATGCGCAGAACAATATGCATATGTGTTCCAATATGTCTTATAATACGTCTTTTATGGCCCCCGAGGGAATACAATATTTTCGAAAGTTCGCAGAAAATACCTTACCGAACCTTACTGTTCCGTACGAGAAACGGCATCGCCTTAGGTTTAAGATAGTTAAAAATGTATAAGTTAGAAATAGCATCATAGAAGACAATAGAATAGTTCTAAGTAAGATCTTTTGTTATAACACCTGGTGTTTACGTGTGAAAATACAGATAGTTAATTCCCTTCTTCGAATAGTTCTAAGTAAGGTCTATTGTTATAACACCTGGTGTTTACATGTGAAAATAGTAATAGTTAAATCTCCTTCTTAGAATAAATACTAAAAGATAAGCCGCAGCATTGTCGTACCGCTCCCATTGGCAGCTGCGGCACAAGCCGGTTATAGTTAAATAGAATTAAATAGAATTGAATAGTACAATAAATGAAACTGGAAAGGGGTTCGGAAATATCTTTGTGACGAGTGGTATAAATATAACGCCATTTCGGGCGTAAGTTGTAGTTGGTTAATAGTCGCGTAACAGTACACACGTATAGTTCACGTAGTTGGTTAATAGTCGCGTAACAGTTCACACGTATAGTTCACGTAGTTGGTTAATAGTCGCGTAACAGTTCACACGTATAGTTCACGTAGTTGGTTAATAGTCGCGTAACAGTTCACACGTATAGTTCACGTAGTTGGTTAATAGTCGCGTAACAGTTCATACGTATAGTTCACGCAGTTCGTTAGTAGTCGCGCTATAGGCGACACGCGTTCCGTAAATAGTCACGTAACAGTTCTTCGCAACCAGTGCGTTAATAGTCCAGCGTCAAGTCGAGCAATAGTCGACACGTTGGCTTAAATAGTAGTGCGCTAATCGCGGAATAATAGAAATAGATAGCAGATCGGCAGTACCACTCGGAACAACCGGAACCCAACCCTCCAGTATAGAAACACCATCTGAAGTTTTCTTAACAGAATCCCAGTAATAGCGTGTACAGACCCCTCGCACCGGCGGAATAACAACAGCAACATACAGTCCACTACCACCTTATAGACCCCGGTCGAGCCGTCCCGTACATTTTGGTCCTTCGAACCGGATACTGGAAGATAGAAGATGGTTATCACGAGATCAGGAGGAGGGAACAGGCCTGCGAGCACATCTCGTACCGAACCTTCGAATACCTCCAACACCACCGCAGCGCCTACCACCACAGCTCCAGTGATTACGACGGCACACGCTCCGTCAAGATACATGGAGCCGTTAATAGCCACGCCACGCACCCATTCTGTGGCGCATTCACCACCGAGAACCAGACCATTGGCTGACACAGTGTTTGCAAGGCGCGCCTCACCGACGTTAGAATCTGTGTTCGGGAAGCGCGTTCCTGCCGACTTCACGCCTACTTCAGCCAGCAGGAAGACCCTACATGGAATGACGAGTTTCTTCGTGCCGGTAAGCGATGCTGTCGCTGCCTCATCAAGTGGCGGAGCCAGCACAGAGAGCACAACAATAGCGTCGAGCCAAACAGCGAGTGATTCCAAGGAGTCGATTGTCACCGAAGTCACCGGCAGGAGGAACCAGAGAGATCCCGATAGAGAAACGTCGTTGCACAATGAGCAAACTACGACCACCAAGCCTACGTCGACGACTTCAGCAAAGGCAAGAAATAATAGAATAGCAAATGCCCGACTAAAATTGCTGAAAATCCAGAAGGAAATAGCGGCCGCCGAACTAAAGCTCATGGAGGATTCAGAGGACGACGATGAAACAGTAATCTCTGGCCCTGAAAACACGTCAATGATATCCGATTGGGTGAAAAACACAACCAGAGTGTTAGATATAGCAAACGAATCACAACGAAAAGAGAGGGAAACAATACCCTCCGTGCTACCAACGGAGGAACAACGGACGGAGCTGCTCACTGAAGATAGACCGGCACCGCGCCCTGCACCCGCTGCGGTTCCTGCAGTCCTTATAAAATCAGAACAGGAATTGCCAGCAGCGAACGAGGAGCGCGGACCGATGAATAGCAAATTTGTAGATGGACCTGGACTCAATAGTTTTAATGTGCCCAGACCCAATAACGGATATGAACTTCCAGTGTTAAATAGAACCAACATGAAAAATAGTGATTTTGGAGACAATAGCGCGTATGCCAAAAATATTGGAAACGTGAACAATAGTGCCTTGGCAAACAATAGTGCCTCGGCAAACAATAGTGCCTTGGCAAACAATAGTGCCATGGTAAACAATAGTGCCCTGGCAAACAACTGTGCCAGAGTGAACAATAGTGCGATAGTGAACCAGATTGTGGGCCAGCCTGGAGGACCTACGAAATCTGAAAACACTTGTTGGGAGGAACCAAGCAGGGAGCAACCGGCGGGAGAGCCTGATCTTCTGAAATTGTCTCGTTTCCTGGATAGAGAAGCAAGCAGATGCGGTCCCTACGCAGAGCCAGAAATAGTCCCTTCAGGAGAAACCGACAATAGAACTAACTTCAAGGACAGAAGTTATGCTGCGAGGGTGGAAGAGAAAAAAGGAAAAGTTTGCCTGATTTGCAATAGTGAAAACCATCTCACAACGGTTTGTAATAGGTTCACGAAGGCAGAAGTTCCGGATAGATGGGATATAGCGAAGAAGCATAGATTGTGTTTCAGATGCCTTCGACTGAAAACGAAAAATCACACTTGTAAGATGAGAAGGTGTGAAATAGATGGTTGCCAATACTGGCATCATGGACTCCTTCATTTCAAGAAGGAGGAAACCCAACAGAAAAGGGAAGCCGTAGCCTCCACATGGACTCCCAAAAACATCCAAACGTTTTTAAAAATAGTACCTGTAACAGCGTTTGGAACGTCGGGGAAAATAGACACGTACGCGCTTTTAGACGACGGATCCACGGTCACCTTGGTAGAAGAATCTATTGCAAAGGCGATAGGGACAAAGGGAAA
This sequence comes from Chesias legatella, assembly GCA_947359385.1. Classification (NCBI taxonomy): domain Eukaryota; kingdom Metazoa; phylum Arthropoda; class Insecta; order Lepidoptera; family Geometridae; genus Chesias; species Chesias legatella. Next base: position 6,491,988 of record OX375772.1, read on the forward strand.
GAAGGATCCCTTATTCATAGAAGCCATAGGAAACTCTCAGGTGAAACAAAGACAATCGCAGAGAATACAGCTCACTATTACAGGCACAGAAGAGCACACAATAGAAGCTCGAACGATAGCAGAGTTAAAACTTTCACCTCAACTAATGAAGAGGGAAGATATCGAAAACTGCAGTCACCTACAGGACTTAACAAAAGAGATACTGCACTATAGAGCGACTCCGAAGATCATAATCGGACAGGATAACTGGCACCTGTTGGTGGCATATGGAATGCGAAAAGGCGAAACGCATCAACCAGTAGCTTCCTTGACGCCGCTAGGATGGGTACTCCACGGATCAAGAGTCGGTGCCCAAAGAAATAGCAGAAATAGAGTCAACTACGCAAATAGTTTTGAAACAAATGGTCGAGAACTGAAAGATTTCTTTGCAATGGAATCGCTGACGATAACGCCGAAGAAACCCCAAAGCGATCCGGCAGTGAAAACGTTGCAGTTATTGGAACAAAACATCAAACAGATAGACAGAACAAAACAGAGCCCCAATGGACATTTCGAGGTTCCGATGCTGTGGATAGATAGTAATAAGAAAATGCCTAATAGTTACCAAAATCCAATAAATAGATGGCATTCCACGGAAAAGAAAATAGACACAGATCCAAAACTCAAAACAATGTGTAGACCCCAACCTTCCTCGCAACGTATGGCCCAAGGGAGTCATAGTCGCCGTGTATCCAGGAGCAGATGGAATAGTACGCGTAGTAAACATTCGTACCCCAGGCGGCGTGCTGAAACGACCTACACGAAAAATAGTAATTCTACCCACCGAATCGGACCCGGCGTACTCCACACCATAGGTTGCAATGCCAGGAGGCATTGCACGGCGGGAGAGATGTTCCGTACGAGAAACGGCATCGCCTTAGGTTTAAGATAGTTAAAAATGTATAAGTTAGAAATAGCATCATAGAAGACAATAGAATAGTTCTAAGTAAGATCTTTTGTTATAACACCTGGTGTTTACGTGTGAAAATACAGATAGTTAATTCCCTTCTTCGAATAGTTCTAAGTAAGGTCTATTGTTATAACACCTGGTGTTTACATGTGAAAATAGTAATAGTTAAATCTCCTTCTTAGAATAAATACTAAAAGATAAGCCGCAGCATTGTCGTACCGCTCCCATTGGCAGCTGCGGCACAAGCCGGTTATAGTTAAATAGAATTAAATAGAATTGAATAGTACAATAAATGAAACTGGAAAGGGGTTCGGAAATATCTTTGTGACGAGTGGTATAAATATAACGCCATTTCGGGCGTAAGTTGTAGTTGGTTAATAGTCGCGTAACAGTACACACGTATAGTTCACGTAGTTGGTTAATAGTCGCGTAACAGTTCACACGTATAGTTCACGTAGTTGGTTAATAGTCGCGTAACAGTTCACACGTATAGTTCACGTAGTTGGTTAATAGTCGCGTAACAGTTCACACGTATAGTTCACGTAGTTGGTTAATAGTCGCGTAACAGTTCATACGTATAGTTCACGCAGTTCGTTAGTAGTCGCGCTATAGGCGACACGCGTTCCGTAAATAGTCACGTAACAGTTCTTCGCAACCAGTGCGTTAATAGTCCAGCGTCAAGTCGAGCAATAGTCGACACGTTGGCTTAAATAGTAGTGCGCTAATCGCGGAATAATAGAAATAGATAGCAGATCGGCAGTACCACTCGGAACAACCGGAACCCAACCCTCCAGTATAGAAACACCATCTGAAGTTTTCTTAACAGAATCCCAGTAATAGCGTGTACAGACCCCTCGCACCGGCGGAATAACAACAGCAACATACAGTCCACTACCACCTTATAGACCCCGGTCGAGCCGTCCCGTACACTTACCTTCCGAACTAGCGTTTCATAATAAGTGATTTATTGTGATGAGTTTAGGAGTTAGGACGATTAAAAGATTTTGTATTAAATCTTTAGTCTGCCCGCGTGACACTAATTAGTAAAAAAACGTATTTTTGGAATGTTTGTTGTTTATGTGTTACTCTGTCATATGTTACATGAGTAAAGTACTTTTACAGGTCACCACCTAGAGTTTAGAGGTCACCGCCATGAAAGTGAATAAAATATTCACGAACGGCATTATCTGTCTGCATTATCTATGTGCCGGCTGATTGGCTTTGACTCTACCATGTTTTGTATCGCTCATTGTTCATACCCGTTTATGAATCCGACGTCATCGCGCAATGAGTCATTCGCTCGGTGCTCGGGCGAGTCGATGAGATAGGGCTGCTTGCTAGATGTTCTAGAGAACGTTCCGTTCGGCAACTCGCCGGTGAATCACTATAGCTAGTGTTGCCAGGTCGTAAAACCGAAAAGCCGGACAGACTAGCTAGTTTAGCCGGACATTTTGGTAAAAATGTCCGTCAAAAATGTCTTTATAACACGACAGTATAAAAAAAACTTGACTTTTTCATCATTATGTCAAACAATAATCATTTAATTTTTCATCTTCTTAAATTGTAATGAAACAGCAATAAAATTGAATGAATAAGTCTTCTTTATACCAACATATGAGAAATGTAAAGAATTTGGCCAACTATAAAAAGCCTAACAAAAGCCAAAAACCGACTAATTTGGCCGGACACACAACCAAAGAGCCTGACTGTGTCCGGCTTTATCCGGACGCGTGGCAACGCGAACTATAGCACATCCGTCGCCGGTCGGGTCCGCCTCTCGACAGTTGGACGTCGCACGCGCATACGGACACGCATCTCGTTTAGGGACTAACAGTGCTATCAGTGCATGAAAATAACGGTTCTCTGTGCTTAAAGTGGTTGGCAACAGTGAGTGAATTGAATTTTTGGATTAACGCTATCTTTTTTTGGGTAAGATTTATTGTATTTTTTGATACGTTTATCATTTTATTATGTCTTTTCACATATGCTTTAGTCTGGAACACGATGTCATCGACCAAAATGATTTTCCTATTATAACATTGTTTAAATTGATACATACATGGGAGCTGGACTCGAACAGTATTGAACTTAGGAGTATTGTTGAACTGAGAAGGATATGTAATTGCTGTAATCATTTGATATGATTTATAATTACTTTATAGAATTGCTTTATTTATTTGTACATAGTACGTGGAATATCGTTTGCCGGTGTGATATTGAAGTGCATTTATTACTTCGAAATTCTACTCAGAATACATTTTTCCGAATCAGATAATTTTGCAGTCGATATATAATAATTTTATCGGGAAAAGAAAGCTTAGTGATTACGATATGAATATTATCACACAATCTGCTTTTACGTTGTGATAGGACTTTCTTTGATAATCGATGTTATTATATTTTGTTTCTTCATTCGCAGATTATTGTAGTAGTTCTGCCTCTGACAATAATTAACCTTGTGCTTATAAGTTTCAAGATATTCTCTGGTTTTGTGTTTTTATGTTCGTCACAAATGTTTGTCTTGGTCCTGGGTCAATCGAACTCAAGACCTATAAGCGCAGAAGGTAGAGTATCTACCAACTGAGGCTTGAGGCCACTAACATTCCTAGGAATAGCGCATCACTCAAAGTTTCAAAAAATATCACAATCGGCAATATAACTAAAACTAATAATTAAAATATAAAGATAAGCCAAGCAACAGATCATTATTTTCCCCAAATACCTGGTACTACGTCGATATCCATAGAATGGTCATGAAATAAATATTAAAAAATAGAAGAAATAAATAATAAAATGATCATGGAAATAGCATGAAGATGTTTTTTTAATATTCGATGATATTACTTTGATGATTTAACTTTAAATAGCCTGAGCCTTCACTACCAAAAGCTAACATGACTAACCAAGTGGAGGTCTTGGATAGCTAGACACTCTTGACGACCTCATTAGGAAGTCATTAAACTCGAATCTTGAAATAAAAACACTATTTATATGCCTGGCACATTCGTATAACCATTCTAATTTGAACTTTTGAACTTTGAACTTTTATTATTATAATTAGAGCTTTAATAGCTATTTTACAGACGTATCTAATCAAAAGATAAAACTCTCGATAGTCAAAAATTTCGGTATTGTATCATTCATGTAAAATAAACAATATTGTGGTTTGGGATCAAATACTGACTAATCTGACCAGCTGGCACAACTCCCAAGCGTACGTAAATATAGCACGAGTAATATAACTGGAAAGCAATTTCTGACATCAGCTCTCACAGCGGCCTCACTCGCCCGGTGACCTCTTATAATATTCTCATGAATGCCCTTGAAGATCTCTGGGTCACATACAATTTGTATCAACGTACCGCGGGCGGCGTTCACACCTGCTAAATAATTTGCTAAGTTTCGGCGCTTGTTAGAGAGGGATACGCTCATTATAAAATAAATAGAGTCTTACGCTTAGTAAGCTATGGCCACGAATATGGGTCGTGTTGAGAGGAACCCTCCTTCGCATAGACTTCACTTTGGAGTACACTAGAGTACTCTCGCTGCGGACTAATTTAGCTACCCAGTCAGTTTTAGACGTCATTCATGCTCAAACTAGTCTGAATAACAATAACTCTAATTAAACAGTATAACCATATTAATAATAAATATATATTGGTGGACATTTCACACAGCGCCATCCAGCCCCAAAGTAAACTAAGCATAGCGTGTATCATGGGAACCAGACAACTGGTATAATACTTATATACTTTTTTCGTAAATACATACATTATGTTCGTCACACAAATGTTTGTACTGGTTGGGAATCGAACCCACGACCCACAGCGCAGAAGGCAAGTCACCAACTGAGCTGTGAGGCCAGTCATTGCCTTATTATTAGTTCATCACAAGTTTAATTAGTTAAAATGTGTAACAGTTCTGAGTAGCGGCTATAACGTTGTATCGGGGATGTTCATCGGTTTAATGGCTATAGGTGTGATCGAAGCAGGTCAACCGAGACTGTTTCCCACCGTGGACACATCCTGCCACACCGTATAGCTTACTATTTAACACATGGTTTGATTGTGATCAGATTAACAGACCGTAATAGCTAGTTGCACGACAGATGGCCCTGTTAGTTGACTTTGCTTGTGGCCCTGGTATGCCAGAAATGGAATTGCAACGAACAGTTGTTCTCTACTCGTCTTACACACAATCTGCTCTGTCAAGACTTTGTGTGTTCTAATTTTCCCATAAATCGCATTAAACTAATTTCTCATATTAACACATTAAAGACGATTATTTCATTACCTTGGTAGTTAGTTAATAGTGTGGACAAATAACTCTGAAATTATATAATAGATAATACTCTAGGTGGCCATTCTAATTACGATTACTCCTTTTATAAAGTTCATTGTTAATTGAAATTATAAAAGGATAAAAGATAAGCATATTTATGAATGTAAAAGCAAACACGTTTTAGTAATTATTTTTAAATGTACCCTTACTAATGAAGCTTTTCGCTATGTTCAGCTTTGTTTTATTGTATTAAATTCACTAATTACCTTTGTCTTGGTTTAATTCAATACCTGTGGTACCCGTTTCTCTGCGGTGTGTGGTTGAACTGAGTACATAACAGTTATTATGTAATGCTCGCGTAGCAACTGAAGATTTCTTAGAATTACAAACCGTAAACCGTTACCGATGGTTCCAAAGATTACACAGTGCACAATTCCAGTAATCGGCTGAACACTCATCTCTTAAATGGTGGTGGATGCAAGTTGGAATGCGGTAATCTTTTGCAATACCCAAATCTTACAATGTAGAGTTGCATTAAATTTTTAAATATATATCTATCTGTAAATATTTGTCTGTATTTTAAGCAGTTTCCGTAAATATTTACGGTTAATAGAGATATATTATGTAATTATTTTTTTTTACCTTCCGCGTCTTTTACCCCAACCAGTTCTTTACTAATTTAATTTGGTATCTTCTCCATAAAACCAAACAAAATTGAATAATTCTATAAAACGGGATTTGATTATATAGTTGATGTCTTTCGAACGCAAATAGGCAAAAACAAAAATCAGAACCGATCCTCCCTTAAATCAGTATCGAAAATAGCTTTCTATTTTTTCTTGGATCTTTAACAAGTTCTGTTAGGTACACTTACACGTATTTATGAATTTATTTGTGTGTCTTTACGAGCATGGACGACGCGAAATAACATTTCTATTTTTATCTAAGAAATATCTTGAACTATTTCAGCTAGGTAGAGTTTGATAACTTTTCTCCCCTTCTGATGTACAAAATTACGAGTATGTTTACTCAACTTTAGTATGTAGTAGTTTCGGAGTTCCAGTAATACCCTTCTTTGACTATTAATGCTTAAGACGCTTTTTGATAATTTCCTCAAGTTTTTATTTGTTTTAGAGATTACAAATATTTATTTATTACTTCCAAAAATCTATATTAACAATTACTGTCGCCGATCAAAGTCGTTCGTAATCTGTATGAATAGTAAATGAGAAAAACTCCACAATTTTTGTATCGAATCGTTTCTTCCGAACTACCGGCCCCGCCTAAAAATATAGTTGAAACTGTTTTCCCGGTATGATAACGTTATCTCCAATTGTTCACGCGGGTGCTGTCTTGCTGTGATTGTGGCATGCAATTTCACTTGCAAATGTATCTGTATGTACTACTGACATATACCATGTTTTAGCATCCAATCACATGTGTATCTTTATACCTAAGTGTGGGAATTCAATTTCAGACTATAGAAAGTAATTACTAGTTCAGCTTTATTTTATCAATTTCTCATTGAAACTTAATATATCGATATTGTCTCGTCGAAGAACTTCTATAAGCCTTTTTAAGCTCTACATTCTATAGAAAGCGTTCATATGTCTTAACGTTATTTAGGGCAGCATTCGTAAGAAACGATTCATCGACTTAGTTGCAAAATTTGACTCCAGGAAAAGCCGTTTTATTTTAAGGGGATAATATAAACCCTTTGCACACACAGTATTGAAGATATTAATTGTCGTATTCATGAAGTAATGACACCGAGCACCTTATTCTTAAAATGAAACTATATATATAACAACGTTTATGTAACTTTTTCTCTCAATAGCCGTCGACCTTGTCTTGGTCACGCTCAGAAGTACGAGAATAAACCAGACATAAATAAAGCACATGGTAAAATATTGTTTTCATTAAAATATAGTGCAGAGTCAAGTGAATAGGCTGGCTCCGAAGTGATTTCACTTTTTGATGCTTTGCTCTCAATACTATATATAGATCTAGCTTTATAAACACTTCCAAGTTTGTCCGGGGTAGTACTGCCACCACATTAGTTTCTTAAAATTACCATCTTTCACCAAATTACAGGCACATGAAACATTCATTGAGTTACGTGCGCAATACGGTATTATTTGCCCTTAATAAATGTAATAACAAATAATTCCCTGTAACAAAGAACTAGTTACGGAGTGTCCTTAAAACTTTCATCTTTTCAGCGATTAGTTCTCCAATCGTATTTTATAAGCCGTGTTGTTCAAAACCTAACGGGACAAGCATATGTTTATACTGGTTTTATTACTGATCATTTTATTTTTCGTGTTCTATAAATAATCAACAATTGGTACCAACGGAGAGTAGTGTGTATGGTTAATTTAGATCTTTTGTTTTTTAACCTCATTCAAATTTGCAATGTGTATTTCGGGAGGTATTCCACACAGAGCACGAATCCGTTATTTTAGTATGGTGATCAAAGTGAATTAATCTATACAAATAAATAAAATTGAAGTGTCTGTTTGTAATATTAAAATAACCGCTTTTTACTAAGTGCATATGGATGTATACACGGTACATATACCAAAACAACATTTTTTTCAATTTTTGTCTGTCTGTTTGTTCCGGCTAATCTCTGAAATGGCTGGACCGATTTTGACGGGACTTTCACTGGCAGATAGCTGATGTAACAAGGAGTAACTTAGGCTACTTTTCGGTATTATATAATTAAATATATATATATCTATATTCGGATGGGTAAAATAGGGATGCGTGATAAAACCGAATTCCACGCGGACAAAGTCGCGGGCAACAGCTAGTAAATGTTAAAAATGTGACATTACCGATTGATTCAGTTTAGATGCATTTATTTGCCACACGTAAACAGACATTGTATAGGTGCTTAAATACAGAATCAGTAAACAGGGTGCATGTACCCTGATGGGGAGTTGCAATTGATTAGTACTAATACAAGGTATTAATAAGATTAATAAACTGATGTAATATGTTACTGACGTAACCTTGATACCATCCTTGTGTGTGCATTCAGCACGTCTAACGGCGTTACTAACGGCATATAAACCACAAGTCTAGATTTTGCTTCTTATTTTACACCTTACCTATTCATTACGCACATACTCTATCTAGTTCATCGGCATTACAGAAAGGGTCACCTGAGAAGGTCTTAAGGATTTAATGAATACACGAACACAGGAGAAACCAGAATCTCAGAAAAATATTATTTTACTTAACGAAGCCGGTTCTGGTTTAATGGCCGTTGGTGGCCGCTGCAGATTGGCTTCATTATAATTTCTGGCTGAAGAGCAACGGACGCCCCCTGAACTGACGTCGGGGATTATTTATTAACATTTCGCTCAGGTTGATTTCGGGTCACAAGATGATCATATATTGATGGCATACATATCGCTTGTATTTGATTAACGAGCCAATCAATTACGGAACGTGTTATGGGATCTTCGATATTAACAAGTAATAGGACCGGGTAAGATACTAATTTATTGATATAAAGGCATTCTAAATTAATAGCGCGGAGACAGTGTTTTGTTGGGCTTATGTAAATCTAAAAAAAATATATTTAAAAACCTGGTTTGTAAATATTAGAAGTTTATTGATTTTTTTATATATTTAAATATTTTCTATTTTCTATAAGTTCAATGGCTAACGCGTCTTGGTACCGCGCTCCCGCCACACTATTATTACAATTTTGACGGACATTCAGTGCTGCTACTATATGAAGTTTATCATATATACATTTTAAATGTACTTTTAATTATTTCAGAAAGAACTTGTATCAGAATAGACATTTCGAAAAGTTTAAATTTTTGGAATTTACACCTTAAAAATAGATAGATTTCATTTAAAGCCTCCGGTACAAACATTTTGATGGGTAGTAAAATCGAGAGTTAACAAAAGGCGTTACAACAGATGTCATCGCACTTAGTCATATTACTGCTCTTATGGGCAGACGATGCCGCTTTACATTTCTGTTTATTTATTTATGCTATTATCTTTAACGTAGGTTAACTTAAGCTAGCAGGTTACAGAAATAAGTACCTCCGCGGAATCGAGCTACATAAAGTCGAATTTTCTAATCTTGTGGCCGTATTTCCATATTATATTAACTGCTTCCATAATCACCGTTATTGTAGAAACTGCCATCTTTCGGTAGCGCTAGTATTAACGTCGAATTTTCCTTGAGTTAATTTTCCTTATCTCACAGTCAATGCTTTATCAGCCGTCAAAAGTGTGATTAGAGAGTTCTCCTTACAGAATTGCTCATACCATATCGTGCTATCTTTTGGTCGAGGCCGCAGTTTTGAGTAGTCGATTACATAGTTCTTCTTTGAAGTGATTGAATATATTAATAATTTCAATTAATAATGGATGCGAATAGTAAAAAGTTGCGGAATCTAATAGATATGTTCGAAACGAGACCAAACAACGGGGAGGAAGAGGATGTGGCGGAAATTGTGAACGCAACCCGAGAAGCTTACAACATCGCCATGGGTATGACATTTGTATCGAACGACTCAATTTCGGATCGTTACACAAAACAATGGTTTAAAACTGTGAACAAACAAGCGCTCTTTGGTCGCTATTGTACAAAGTACAAACAGCACGAATCGTTGATGCGTCAGCAGTGTTCAATCGTGCATGATTATTTTATTTATGTGTTGCTTCACTATGCGCTATTTTGTTGGTATATTTTCAAGTTTGCGATCATATAATTTTCGCCCGAATTGTTGGTTCGTTATTATAAGAGTTGTCCTGGCGGTCGGAGTACTGTGGATTTAAATTAAATATATTAGCTAGTATTATCAATTAGATGCAGCTTTGCAGTGTACCCACTCCATTAAAACTTTTTGTGAGTTATACGCTTGCCGGAAGGCTAGGAATGAGTTATTTTTATATTTTACTTTTCTTAGAAAAATGATAAAAAGCGACTTTAATAAACTAAATAAATCGTAATCTACATCTGAAAAATACTTAAATTTTGTACATGCATAGGTATAGCACACATTAACACCGGGTGTCAGAGACAGAACATACATCTATGTACTTCATACATATGATTTTAAAGGTTGGGAATCGAACCCACGAAGGCGCAGGAGGCAAAGTTACTACCAACTGAGCTGTGAGGCCAGAAAAGTCAATAAAAGCTCATATAAATAATATCCTCGGCCGTTCCGCCGCGGGTTATAAGGTCTCCTCTGATCAATATCGCTTTACCGTATTTAGATAAAGATAAATAAATATGAACTGATAATTGTATGCGAAAATTCATATCTAAAAATAAAATAAAAAATATTAACCTGACTTAGTAGAATTATAATTATACAATTTAGTTACAAACAAATGTTCATTATTTCAATTATGCTTTGTAATTATATCAACAAATAACACAAAACACAATATGAATATAAAATTGCACCTTTTCCATCTTTTTGGCCAGTTTCTTAAATTTTAAATAGATATTTCATATGCATATGCCTTAGTTATTTTAGTCCTACTGACCTTCTTCAGACTTTAACGAATTGAAAAAAAAAACACAGCCGTCCTCTAGTTTAGCGCTCAGCAACAAATTTAGCTATTAATTTTTATTTATACCGACAGATGTTATGAGTCTAAATGATAAATATTTTTTATTCAGAGTCATATTATATTTAATGACGAAGCACTGTTGCGTACGTTGAAGGAGATCTTTAATTACACAGCTTTACATTTGCGGGCGTATTGTGGTGTTAATATTCTCCACAGTATGCGTTATTTATTGCATCGGGCAATAAATTCAATAACCTTTATAATTATGTCTATTTTAAATTCATTAAGTTCATTAGTTACATTTATAATGGCACTATTCTCGTATAACTCATTTATACGAGAATAGTGCCTGATGATGGGTGTTCTTTAATATAATGTTTTGTTACCCTTTATAATTAGTACCTATAACAAGCATGCTCTTGTTTTTTTATTGAAGTCAATGAATTAATTACGAAACATAACCACGGTAAAATAAAGCACGTTTTGCTCTGTCGTCATATGTGAGTGAGCAACACATCGCAGTACCCAATATTAGAGGGTGTGGTGCGGAATCTAAAATGGGCCAGAAGTGTGCACGCGTGGAATTCACAATCACAAAATTCGAAGAGGGCATTGCTCCATGAGAGCAAATGAAAGCAAAGATCTATAATAATATCTGCTTCCGTCTAAAGACACCATTGAAATAAATCAAAGGTAATGAAATGACACTTCCAACGCTATCGATCGTCATATTACTCGTATTTACACTTGTTCCTGAAACTCTTTAGAATATTGACACTCGCTCACTAGCTAATGGAGGCATTAACTTATCTACCAATGTGTTTGTCGCTTCTATGCCAGTAAGGAAACAATACGTATAATGTTTTGATGCGAGACCGGGAAGAAATAACAGTGCGTATGTGAGATTTGTATTCTCTCGAGCATTAAAACACCGACAACGAATTTGTTAGAAGAGGCACTCTGAAATAAGGTTCTTGTTTGCTATTGAGCGTCGTTTCATTTAAATATGACAACAGTACATGCGTTTGACTTATTATATAGGCTATTAATTGGTACCTCATAACTAACGCACATAGTTCACAGTTTACTAGTGCCGTCTTCCTAGGTTCTGACTTCTTTGTTTTTTTTTTTCCACGGAGCTTTTGGCACTTTAATTGATCACAGAGAGCTGTGATCACAGACTGATTTCAAAAACAAGTTGAACCCTACGGCAGGTCTATTATACAAATCCATCACAACTCCGTATTATTTATCAGGTACAGACGTCGAGGGAACAGTCGCCGCGACCGTCAGTCCGGCGTCGGAGCTCGAGTGCCTGATCGAGCGCCTGGAGCGCGTGACGTCACGCCTGGAGCGGCTGCCCGCGCTGCGCCGCACCCCCCCGTGCTCCCCCGCGCCCTCCCCCGCCTCCGCGCCCTCGCCCTCGCCCTCGCCCCCTCCCCCTCCCCTAGACCTGGTACTGGAAACTGACAATATGAGTGTCAGCGGGTATCAGGATTTGGTGCAGGTAAGCTATCTTCCTTTTTGCTCGCGTGGAAGTAGAGCTCAAGGCATGTTATTACAATTGGCAGATTAAACATATTTCCTTCCTGATATTAAACGGTATTCCTTAGCCTAACAGCAGCCGTACAATTCCTTATCATTTCTTACTAAAAAGAATGGGAAATTCATAAGTCGCCTGTCACTGAAACTTGGTGATGTAACGCCTCAAGTGCCTGTAATTTCACCGGCAACTTAGAAGTCGGCAAAGTGAGTGCACTACTGCTTGGCGGCAGAAAATGCTAAACATAGTATCGCACACTGGGGCTGATCTTTTGAGAGATTATAAATCTGTAGCAGCTGCTAGGTGATCCATTGGCACGCCCACACAACAACACTCGTATCGCCTGCTCCTAATATAATGCACTGAAATGAAATAATTTATCAGCATGCGCCTACCTACTCACAAATGTTACGTCTGGCTTATTTTCTTACACCAATAATACTTCTGCAAAACTCGTTTGCATTTTCGCTGTTTCTATTTATTGCTTTATGGCAAACATTCTCAATTAATGTCTTGCAGCACGTCTCTAATTCTAATTCTGCATTTCCGGAGTTTGCTTTGTATAACTGACTTTGTGTCAGTCGAGATATTACGTGTATTAAGAGATCGCGTGGATAAGTGAAGATGGGCAAGGACATTGTGACTAACAGCTTTGACTCACACATTTGTAAAATGTCTTTAACGTTGAAAATAACTGGTGTTTTTCTGACAACATCTAAAATGTCTGTTATAAAAATAAGCTTGTCTTTGGATATCTCTATTGTTATACCCTCATCTCTCTGAAAATGACAACAAGATTACATAACAGATTTTACTGGAACGTTTTCATAAAAGAATGCTGCGTTTAAAGTTAAGTCCCGTTTGTATTATGAGCAGCATTCGATTAATCCAGTAACTGATTAAAATATATCCGATAGAACCACTGCAGTTTAACACGAGTTGACACGAGGGAATACTCAGGCCGCATCGTTATTACTTGCTACAAACGTTTTATTCAAATTGTGGGCATTATTTTTCGAAATGGCTTCCTCCTTTGAGTGCTCTACTCCCACTAAGTCTATAGCGATGAGTATTTAATGGCGTTATCCATAATGATAAACGTGCTGAAGCGTTCACATAATTCGCGAAAACTTACACTGTTTAGTCTGGAAATTGAATTATTATGGCACAGTATAAATAAGGTACCTGAAAATGGCTACAATGACTAATGGATTAGCGCCGGGACGATGTGCTTGTGTACAGAACGGTCAGGAAGTGTTCCTTCGTCGCACAATTTACTACAGTTTCTTCTGACGACCCTGTGACGACCCTTATGTCAGCTCAACGGGAACAGCTCGCTCATTCGTGTAACACATGATTGTTTAGTAGATTTGAAAGCAATAATTATTATTCAAATTTATTATTATCATTATTAAATCATTTATTTCAGGTGACAATGGACCCATACACACATACTTATTCTAAATAGACAAAACTAAACAATATTTAAATTAGATTATAAAAAATCACATGTCGATTAAATTAAAAAAGAAATCATAAAAATACACAATAAAACAATTAATTAATAAGATGAAATTTACAACAGTGATTTATAAATTGACAATCCAGTCGATCAGCAATTGCGGAAAGGATGCTAGTGGAGCCTGCCCTCACCCGCCGCACCAAGGAAGCGCCTTATATATTAATATATTTTAATTATATATTCAATAAATACTATCGTTGACTTCAAACGTTCAGACTACGCAATACAAGCTGTAGAAAACAACAACAAGAGTATTTCAAACATATTAAATTTAATTATCCTTGGTCCCTGCTTGTTCGAAACTAGTTTCACTCGAGGGGCAAAAGTGGAATCTGATTACATGAGTCTGTGTGATGGTTCATTAAATCATATGAAAAGGGATCAAAGGCGGTTTTTTTTCCGCAGTTATAATGTCAATGTAACAATTTCTGGGATTCTTTATATTCGCATTGTTACGTTGAGTTAGTAGCGTAAAACCATGTTCGTCCGGTGAATACTCTCACCATACCCATTTCTGCCGCCAAATAGTAATGCATTCGTGTTGCGCTTTGAAAGGTGTGGTTGCCGGTGAAATTACAGGCACTTGAGACATTCCACCTTCATATATCAGAGTTACGGGAGCATATACTGTGTCTTGTCTAGTACGCACGTACGTACTAGATAAGACACAGTATGCTTGTTATGGACAGAGTTTAACACTTCACACCAGATGGGCCATCTGCTAATTCCGTTAATTTCTCACATATAAAAAAAAAATATTTTAATTAAATTCATGATTCGTTCTTGTTCCTTGACTTATAGCCATTTTTGTTCACAGGGTCCTCTGCGCACATACTTGGATCTCTCGCAAAAGATCGGTGGTGATGTCGCTGCACACGCCAATCTGGTCAACGCCGCTTTCCAGTAAGTGAACGGAAGAACAACAATTTAATGTGTGTCTGATGCGTCCAAAATGTGCTAGCCGTAATAGCAACAAGATCAGAGTTAGGAGACAAGAGTTCCGCTTCTTGCGGAAATGAGGTACATAAACCAAGAAAAGGTGATGCGAAGCCGTACTTATAGATGCCCTATGGTGAAAAGAAGAGGGGTACATTATAAGGTCGTTCAATTCTGTCCCACATTCTCGTAATGTACCCTGTAAAATACTATAAACTGGCCATTTTGCGTCGGTTTTTGAGAGTTGAACTAGCTCTAACTAGGTCATCGTAGCTAATGAGTCTATTAGCACGTCATTCAATAGAACTCTAGCCCCCAATATGACATTTGGCAGAGCCATCTCATAAATGGTAACAGATCACACACGATTATACTTGGTACGCAATAAAAAGCTGCCTCGGTTTGAAGTATTTTAGAACTTTGGCTAGAACGCAGCCAATATGTCCTTGGACTCTACGATAGAGTCAATTTGAGATTTGATGTTAGACACACTCAAAAGCTCTTGTTGGTCTGTAGCAGGCAGAACATATGCATAGCGCAATTTTTTATATTACTCGTGACTACATATCGACCGCAGTGATTTAATCACTTCTAACAAATTTATTTGGATCGTGTGCTTCCAACTTATAAACAATAAAGTCCAAAGAAGCCAATGTAAGAGGAGCTTTATTAATTTATTTACGGTGTTGTGCCCCCGTAGAGCAATTTAACTTTATTAAAACCTGCCACAAAATATATCTGCTCGGGGCCGGTCGCATTTTAGCAAGTTTTATCTCTTTCCCGACCGTTCACCTTGTTTAACGGTTCTCTAAAAATCAGATAAATCTCTTAACGTTAACGGTGCTACGTAGGAAAGCTAATAAAACTCTGAAACTCACATAAAACTGTGCTCAAGTTAATGTTTTGTTGATAGGGCGCAACTGCGTTACATTCAGCTCGCCGCGTCGCAGGCTAAACCGTCACAGTGTCAGGAGCAGCAGTTGCTGGCGCCGACCAGCCAGCAGATATCCGCCATTCAGCAGTTCCGCGAGAAGAACCGCGCCTCTCAGTTGTTCAACCACTTGTCCGCTATATCTGAGAGTATCCCCGCGCTCGGGTGGGTGGCGGTGTCTCCGACCCCCGCTCCTTACGTCAAGGAGATGAACGACGCGGGCCAGTTCTACACGAACCGCGTGCTGAAGGAGTGGAAGGAGAAGAGCAAGACTCACGTGGAGTGGTGCCGCGCGTGGGGCCAGCTGCTCTCCGATCTGCAGGCGTACGTCAAGCAGTACCACACTACGGGGCTCGTCTGGTCCGGTATGTATAGTAATTACTCGTATACTACCCAACACATACTGAAAGATCCCAAGAAAACCAGAATGTCCTAGAAAGAAATAAATCTTTGTTCGGTGCACGAAGAGTGCCTTATTAAGGCGCACTTAAATCCTTTCACCCAACCAACATGTTTCTCAAAGTTTCTCATGTTTCTCAAGTTTGTGCTCTTAGCGGTTATCTGTACCTGCAACATTTCTGTCACCATTTGAAACTTATCTTGTACCCAATAGCTTAGATGCTTCTATTTATTTCTATAATCAGTTGATCAGTTTTACGAGTATATTTTTTTGTCACCCCAACTAAAACGCTCCTAGTTATTAGCCAGTATAAATTAAACCCATTTCATTATTATTCAACCATAATAGAGTTTTAACAAATTCGTTTGCACTTTTCGTGACTGTGTGCGGTCGCGTATACCGCGTAATACAAGCGGGTTGAAAACCCTCATTACCTACGACCTTTATTCACGTGCGAACTCGAAGCCACTGCCATCTGAGTAACTTTAGCGGATTAAATGCACAAAAGCAGCATTTATTTATGCTAATTTGTATCCTCTTGCCACAACAGTTTCACTGCTACTTCTAAGTCGTATTTTACGCCGGTTACTATGATTCAGCCATGTTCAAATATATATACTATTTCATGTATGTGCAGGAAATCGTCTCTCTCCCAACATGGAATTTGTGTTCAGTGAGACAGTAAATTTGTATGAAGTGAATTGAATTAGCTTAATTTTAGCGCGCGCACCCCAAAAAATATGTCTCACATTCCTGTTACGACGATTAACATACAAACGTATAGCGGGCGGTGGGTATTAAGCCGCTTACGTAAGAAATATTATAATTTTATCTGTCGACGAGACTATGCCTAGGGTTGCCAGGTCGTAAAACCGAAAAGCCGGACAGACTGGCTAGTTTAGCCGGACATTTTGATAAAAAATAAAAAAGATAAAAATGTCGGACACCTCTAAATTTTTAGTCTTAGTATATCACGACAGGTTTTTTTTAGTTAAAACTTGACTTTTTCGTCATTATATCAAACTAAAATCATTTTACTTTTTCATCTTCTTAAATTGTAATGACACAGTAATAAAATTGAATGAATAATTCTTCTTTATACCAAAATATGAGAAATGTGAAAACTTGCCAAATTTAAAAAGCCTAACACATGCCAAAAACCAACTAATTTGCCCGGACACGCAACCAAAAAGCCTGACTGTGTCCGGCTTTATTCGGACGCCTGGCAACTAACTATGCCCATACAAGGGAAGCCGTTTCCATGAAATATAATTGTAAGGTAATTATACTTTTTAACCGACTTCAGGAGGAGGTTACCAATTCGGTTGGTATATTTTTTCATGATTGTTACCTCATATTTCCGTCATATATAAACCGATTTCAGGTTTTTTTTTTATTAGATATGAATTTTACTTTCAGATTGGTCCCATAGAAATTTATCAAAAAAATTAATAAAAATCATTAATCATTAAAATTAAAATTGCTAACGCTGCTCGCTAACGTGACTTGTAAAGCAACTCGTATTAGTTTAATAAGCTTTGAGAATGTTTCTTCATATCCATTTCATTGTAAACAACGAGAAATTTCAACAAATTCCGTTTATTTTCACCATCTCGTTTCGTCCTGTTTGGGGTCAAGGTCGGGTTGCGGGCTCAGATCAATGACTTTTCCTCCTTTTCACCCCCGAGGAACCTTAACGCTTCGATCTCTGCGCAACGACATGTTAAATTGAATATGAAGTTGCTGTGAAACGTGTGTTTCTGTATAATCGATGTAATAATGTACAACAGATTTAGTAGGTACAGGTAGTAGTAGCTACTAGTAACAAGCTATGTTTAGCTTACTTTGGGGCCAGATAACGCTTTGTGAAATTTCCACCAATATTTGTTTATTTATTTACAATTTATTTTTTTGCTTTTCTTTTCTGTTTGATTCGCTAGTTCTCTCGAACCTGTGTGATGAGAGGAAAGGAAGGTGAAAGGATTTTAAGTGATTTTAACTCCTTTCGTTATTATTTATAATTATTATTTTACTAGTAATAAATATAGATGCTGATCCTTTGTATCTTGAATGGTTAATAATAGTATTCGTATGAGGATGCCTTAGCCGTAAACATGACTATATCCCCGGCTTATCCTTATACAGTAAATGAAGCCGTTACGAGATTTTATGCGCCACGCTTCGTTGATGTGTTTTCGTAATACGGTCTTTGAAATTGGAGAGAAAATGTCGAAAAAAATGACTAACTATCTAGTTTAATTGAAACCATATCCTGGTTCTGTTTCGAGTAATTTCAAAAAATATTTTTATGTTCCTTCATATATTCATCTTTTAATTAATATTGTTTCCTTCATGATAAGAGATGAGAATACCTGTTCTGACGAGTTTTAATCACATGTAGTCGGGTACGCCTAGCGTTATTTTATGTGTCTGAAACACTGAACCGACGAAAAGAATGGTCTTATTTTTCAGTTGAGGATTTATACGTTCGCTTTAGTAATTAACTAGCTACGTCCCACGGTGTTACCCGCTGTGAATAAGTCATCCCACGGGAACATTGTATTTTTCAGGGATAAAAAGTAGCGTGTGTGGTATTCCAGGCTTCAGGATATTTATCTATATTATCTAGCTCTTTGCTTAATTTCATCCAGATCCGTTCAGCCGTTCTAATGTCATTGAGTTACAAACATCCATCCATCTAACCTCTCGCATTTATAATATTTTATAATACTAGTAAGATATGTAGCATCGTTTCAGTAAGTGATCATGCTAGGCAGGCTAGGCACTCGCAATGCAAGAGTTATTTTTCCAAAACTATTAATACTGATGAAATTAGAGCAAGTTTAAGTTTTGTGCTGTCAATACTATTGTGTGAGATTAACTATGTTAACGTAATGTCAATTGTTGTGCAAGGTAAAGGCGCGGGCGCTCCCCCCCCGCCTCCCCCCGGCGGCATGCCCCCGCCGCCCCCGGTGCTGCCCGAGGTGGACTTCTCCAACCTGACGGTGGATGACCGCAGCGCGCTCTTCGCAGAGATCAACCAAGGCGAGGCTATCACTGGCAGTGAGTACCTGTCAAATAACTACTAACCAATTCGGTGATCCTTGTTTGGTCTACAAAGCTTGAGCATCTTTTCATTTTAGATGTTGTCTCGTCTTGCTTGTCCGCCTGACCAGTTCTGAATCCCGTGAAAATCAAAATCAAATAACTTTATTTACAAAAACAAACATTTTATAATACAGATTACTGTGACGCGGGAGACCGGATTACAGAAACCTCTCTCATTTGTTTTCTCCTATTATCCGCCCTTCCGTCAGTCATGTGATCTTAGTAGCTAGTAAGTTAAGGAATTTTAAACTGCTTTTAACCGAAGCATGCAGTACTTTTGATGTGTTTAAGCTAAATATTTCTATAAATTGAATTCCCATGGAATGTTGCATAATTTAATGTTTGTCACAGAATCCGTATTCTCTGTTATGCTAATCTGTGAATTCAATGAATGACGGAATAATTCCATCATTGATGTTATAAGGACTATGAATGTAAAGAGGTCAGGCTGAATGCACAATGCCATGCGCGAGTTTTTCTACTACTGAAATGAACCGGAACAAGTGCGTTTGTTTCCTATAAAAAGAGAATTCCGATAACAATAGTCCTATTCTTATAGTCCTATTATATCAGTGTCCAATAAAGACTTCATATAGTATTTTTATGATAGCATCTGCTGTTAGGCGGTGGATATTGGTAACTCTGAAGCTACGCTAATTAATTAATAAATATAGCTGCCTTTCCTTAAGTTTTTATATGTAATAGGAATGTCAATATATTTCTTATATTACTTCAATGCAAAACGATCAATATATATTGCAATATATTGCAGAAAACAACCTGTTTTATTGAACAGTGAAATCGTTGGTGTCCTTTATATTTTGCAAGATTTTTCAACAGGCATACATAATTTCAATTTTGTAGAAACTATAATCATCCTCATTTCACCATTTGAGAATAAATTTAATACAATTATGATGACAAATTAAAAAAAGCGAAGAAATAAATAGAAAAAATATAATTTTTTTTCCCAATTTCAGTGTCGTTTGATCGCAACAGATGTGTTATGTAATTAGAAAACCACCGATGATACGAGAAATTAATTGAAGCCAAAGTTCTTTAATTACCCTACTGTAATTTGCTTCTTAACAGCTTATCTCAGAACAATACCACATCCACTCCACACTATACAAAAGTTAGCTGGAAGGAAATGCTAATTAGCATTAAGTTCACCCATATACTTGTTTTTCTTGTGCAATAAAGAATCTTCTATCTACCTATCAGTACATATCTATTACAAATTAAACGTTTGTCTACATTTATATGTAGATCCATTAGACCGTTAACCGGTAGTAGAGAATATAAATCCAAAAAAAAATGTAACGCTTTGTTTCTCTAACAGGTCTACGTAAAGTAACGTCCGACATGCAGACCCACAAGAACCCGCAACTGCGCACGGGACCCGCGCCCTTCAAGCCGGCCTCCGCCCCCGCCTCCGCCCCCGCCAAGCAGCTGCCCCAACCCGGGGCGGGCAAGCTGCCGGACAAACCGCCCGTGTTCATGCGCGACGGCAAGAAGTGGCTCATTGTCAGTACTAGATTTATTTTATGTGACAGAACGAGCTGACGTCCCACCTGATGTTAAGTGGCAACCGCTGCCCATAGACAACAGCAATACGTCTCAAGTCTTTAAAAAAAAAGGTATATTAGTTGTCTGGTTCCCATGACACAAGTTATGCTTAGCTTACTTTGGGGGGTAGATGGCGCTGTGTGAAATGTCCACCATTATTTATTTACTTTCTCCGTTAACCCCATGCATCTCGCGACATACTCAAATTCCACATTGTCCACAGGAATACCAAAAGGGCAACTCCAACTTGGTGGTAGAGAACGCAGATATGAACAATGTGGTTTACATGTACCGTTGCCGCGATTCTGCCATCACCGTCAAGGGCAAGATCAACGGCGTGGTACTCGACTCGTGCACCAAGTGCGCGCTCGTGTTCGACAATCTCGTCTCCAGCGTCGAGTTCGTCAACTGCCAGTCCGTGCAAATGCAGGTATGTTTTTTTTTTTTTTTTTATAATGGTGGACATTTCACACAGCGCCATCTAGCCCCAAAGTAAGCTAAGCATAGCTTGTATCATGGGAACCAGACAACTAATATAATACTTATATACTTTTCTTTTGTAAATACATACATATAATACATATCAACACCCAGACACAGAACCTACATCAATGTTACAAATGTCACATAAATGTTTGTCCTGAGTGGGGATCGAACCCACGACCTACAGCGCAGAAGGTAGGGTTACTAACCAACTGAGATATGAGGCCAGTCAATTTTAGGCCAGTTTATTACCACACCATACCATAAGAACAGAACTCTCGCCAAGTTCGCCCGGGGAAGTACTGCCACCATGCCCATTTCTGCCGCCAAGCAGTAACGCATTCGCGTTACTGTGTTCCGGTTTGAAAGGTGTGGTTGCCGGTGAAATTACAGGCATATGAGACATTCCACCTTCACGTCTGACATCTACTGGCGCATACGATGCGACTTGGGTCTTGTCATACTAGTATGGGAGGACCCAAGTTGCATCGGTTGTTATGGGCCGAGGTTACCACTTAACACCAGGTGGGGTAGGCTCGTTCCGTAAATGAAAAAAAAAAACTTGGGAGTGAGACGTGTCGATTTCGACCTTAAAAACATTCTTCCTCACTTTGTTATATAATGCAATTTATGATGATTAAAAAACATATTACCTTTAGCAGTCCCAAATACGCACCTTAAACTGACATTAAAGGAATTGATTCCGAAGTAATAAGTAATATTCAGAGAAAATTTCAAAATGTATTGACTTAGGTGGGAATTAATATGGAATCGTAACTTGGTCCGCGTAGAACTAACGCAGCGACTCAAATCGCGATGAGATCCCTGCAGTCGCCGTCGTCCCCTTCGCTCGTCTCGATCGCGACCCGACTGACGGTCTCTTCATCAATGACCGTCAGTTTCCCGCAGTCCCACGGCACGCAACACTTCATATCGCCGTTGTCTTGCTCGCTGAAGTATCTACGGATTCCCACTGTTTGAGGAACGTCCTGTAAAATAACAATACACTGATAAGAAGCGTTGGGAAATGTAGTTTCTATTATATAACTTGGGTGAGGAACTAGCTGACGGCCCACCTGATGTTGGGGCCACCGCAATGTGACTCAAGTCCTCTCCACCAAAGTACGTGACTCAAGGCGCATTGCGTTGCGTCCATCACGTCTCATGCGCCTGCAATTTGTAGTTGATCATCGAGTGTAAAATGGCTTTAATCTTACTTATTTGTTGGAGTTGGAAATAGCACTTAAGTTATTCTGGCTCAAGGACAGTAACAGTACACACAAGTACATAATATTCCCGGATACGTAAGTTCTAAGCGGTCTGGCAAATATTCATATAATGTATGTAATCTATACAAATAAATAAAATTGGAGTGTCTGTTTGTAATATTAAAATAACCGCTTTTTACTAAGTGCATATGGATGTATACACGGTAAAAATATTCCGAAACAACATTTTTGAAAAATTTTGTCTGTCTGTTTGTTCCGGCTAATCTCTGAAATGGCTGGACCGATTTTGACGAGACTTTCACTGGCAGATAGCTGATGTAACAAGGAGTAACTAAGGCTACTTTTCCGAGGGGTAAAATAGGCGGACGAAGTCGTGGGCAACAGTTAGTAACAAATAATATTCTACCTCATTGTAAGTTCTGTATGGATTGTGTGCCCAGTTCAAACTGTACTCGTCAAGGAACCCGTCATTGCAACTCATTAAATCAGTCTCTGATAGACATTCATGTGCTTTAGAATAATCCCCCATGGCCTCCTGAGACGCCTCGTCAATCGGATACATATCTACATTCACGATGCTTCGTTTTATCACCATGTTGAGCTTCCGATGCCAATCCTCCATAAGATTCTTTATACTTTCCATCTGAAACGAAATAGCACCAAGTTGAAAGCAATTTGAATAATCTAGTTACGTGCGGTTTACGAGAGGAGTTCTTTGACGTTCGCGATAGCTGAATAAATGAATAATTCAAATACAGTGTAAAGGTTGAAATGTTCCTACGTAATTTATTTACAGCTTCTGGTTGCACAAATAAAAATAACTTACTTTTTTGTTAAAAAGCGCTCGTTTGTTGGCTCTGCGCAGTCGCTTCTGCTTGATGTAATGTTTGAGATACGCGACTTTGTACACGTTGGTCACTTTGAGGATCTTGACTCGGCAGTCTTGTCGTACGTCCGCGTCGCTCAGAGATGAATAGACGCTGTCGGCCGGCGTCGCCGTCGGTTCGGTTTCGGCGCGCTCTACGCAATCCATCTTGTCAAACTTATCGGACAATCTGTCCGGGATCGCGATTCTCTCGTCCTTGAGAACCTTCAAGAGCTCCATTGTGAAATCGCTATCTGGAAAATTACCTTGCGAGATCAAAACATATAACAGGTTCTTCAATTATCTTTGCAACGCGGGTTTAATATGTATGAGGTGGAAACGAGACGGGATAACGAGTGTTGTAGAAGCTGATTTTATCAGCGCGTTTATTGTAATGTAATTATATTGTAATGTAATCGCTTTTATGATTAAATATCGTAGTCAAAGTCAAAGTCAAAATAATGTCAATGAATAATATTCAAAAGATAAGGTCACGCGTACTTATTGCGTTTGACATCTGTTCAAACTCTATTATCCATTTTCTGATTGGGTGCAGCCGTTTATCAGACTCGCTTGAGAGAGCCACTGTCTCTCTGATGATTTTTTAAGTGATACCGTTACGGACCGGGCGGATGGTCCACCTGATGTTGTTTTAAACTATTCCCATAACAAGCAAATACCACTTGGTTCGCCTAATTAGGTACGACAAGACCCAAGTCGCATTGTATGCGGCCGTAACTCTGATGTCTCAGTTCGCCCCATATAATTAGTATTGCAAGAAACAGTGTTATCACCTTGTTGTATATGCACCGGTATAGTGAATTCGTCATCGCAGTCTGTGGCCGCCTCGAGCGCACACCTCAGGGAATCGTCCGTCGCGATGACGTCGCGCACTCGCGACCTCACCTGCCTCAGTCGACGACGCAGTATGTCGGCCCTCTCTGTGTACTCTGAGTCCCGAACGCAAAGCTTCGTGTTTACTATCTGTATCTATACAAAAACGTTACCTCTAATTAGGAATATAACTATAGTATCGGCTCTGTGCTAGTATTTCTAAGGATTACTATTCATTAAATAAATATCGCTGGACATTTCACACAGTGCAGTCTAATTCCAAATTAAGTGAAGCTTGTACTAGGAGGAATCAGTCAACTGATGGAATAATTATATATGTTTTTGTAAATAAATACGTATGATAGGTTTATTAACACCCAGGCTCAGAATAAACATCTGCGTCGTCATAGAAATGTTTATCCTGGTTGGGAATTGAACCCTCGATCTAAGCGCAGAAGGCAGAATTACTAACAAATGAGCTGTGAGACCAGTCATTATTACATTTGGTGCTCCTGCTGCATTTCTCGCGATTCATATAACAGTGAAGGTTACTGGACGACCTAACATCGATCGGGTTAAGTGCATGTTAAATGCAGTGCATTCCAAGAGCTTAGGTTTATTTATGTATAGTATAAATCTAATAACTAATTAAGTAGTCAACTTAACGTTCTATACCTTCAGTTGGATGTCTTCCAGTTCCGTCTGTTTTTGTTTCAACCGCTCGTGAGACGTCACATAAATGTTTTTGATGACCCCGTACATGTACACCCCAGTGGGGACGTATTTCAATAGAAATATAATCTGAAGGCACGAGATATAATATATAGAAAAAAATCATTCGATATCTAAGTGACTAGATAGCGCCTTGGATTTATCTGTAAGTCCAGTTGTGTTACAGTAATAAATAAATAAATGGTCTTGTAGCATCGGAACTTTGCCAATTTCGTCCGGGAAAGTAATGCCTGATACCCAGTTTTGCCATCAAGCAGTAATGCATTCGCGTTACTGTGTTCCGGTTTGAAAGGTGTGGTTGTCGGTGGAACTACAGGCACATTGGACATTCCATCTTCACGTCTAAAAGTTACGGGCGCATGCGACTTTGGTCTTGTCGTACTATTTTTTTTTTTTTTATGTGATTCAGTTACGGAACGAGCCGATGGCCCACCTGGTGTTAAGTGGTAACTTCTGCTCATAACAACCGATGCGACTTGGGTCCTCCCTTACTAGGTACGACAAGACCCAAGTCGCAACGTATGCGCCCGTAACTCTGAGACGTGTAGGTGGAATGTCTCGTGTGCCTGTAATTTCACCGGCAACCACACCTTTCAAACCGGAACACAGTTACGCGAAAGCGTGACTGCTTGGCGGCAGAAATGGGCATGGTGGCAGTACTTCCCCGGACGAACTAAAACGACGTACTAGCTCGGGGAGGACACTTGTCTTGTTGCTTACTATGGGCAGAGGTTACCTCTTAACACCAAGTGGGCCCTGTTCGTTCCGTAATTTAGCACATAGAAAATGACCTAGATCTTGAATACGTGGGAAGTTGGATTTTACTCACTAACAGAAGTTAGCATTGCTTTTCTAAGCATAAACTACTATGCGATCAATGAGTAACGTACCAAGTGGAGAAGGGTAAGCCGCAGATAGATTCCGTAAAGGAAGCTTACGAAGTACTGTCCGAAAGATATTCCAAACAGGTCGGCAAGTGACAGTAGGCACTGGCTGAAGCTCCAATTTGCTCCGTTCGTGACCTCCATTTGTTCAGTTGTTACTCTCTTAGCAACCACATTTTCATCTACCAGCATACTTCTGAATACAACGGCGAACGCTATCGCTATTAATAATAAATCTAATTTGCCCATCTACGAATAAATAAATGACAAAACCGCATTTATGCGTATAATAAAAATAAGGAAATAAAAATAGAAATAATTTTGAATACGAAATTTTTCTGACGTTTCTTGACATTGGCATGTATTTTTTCTTCTTTCAGTGCACGTTGTAGGACATTATGAGATATTTTTAAAAAAGAAGTTTGTTCGTTGTTAAAGTCATGATAATTTTTTTAAACATCTTGTCTAATTACAGCTTTAGTTGAGTCATCGCCCATTATGCAGTACATAAACTGATGGATTTGATATATTTTCAAGCTGTCTCTTGCGACTGCTCACTTGTCAGTGACGAAGACAGGAACAACTCAAGACTCAAGAGAATAGACACTCAAATAACATATCAGTATACACAGTGTATATACAAGTATACATAATGCAGATAGCAATATCTTACTTATTTAAACGAGCAATTCTTGTATATATATATATATATATAATCTGAATCTCGGAAACGGCTCCAACGATTTTCATAAAATTTTGTATACAGGGGTTTTCGGGGGCGATAAATCGATCTAGCTAGGATTCATTTTCAGAAAATGTTGTTTTATTCGTGTTTTCAAAAATCTACTTAACGACTGCAACGCCATCTATTGTCGAGTAGCATAACTGCTTGAACGTAAACTCTACCTAAAAACCCGTGAATTCTGGAAATTTCGCGGCTTACAGTCTCACTACTGAACTGATGGCTCTTTAAAATGAGATTCTAAACCTTTGGCTATTCATTAGATACATTTTTTCATGCATCATTTCAATATCATACCTTTAATATAATATGTTTCACCTTCGGAATATAACATTTTGAGTACGATGATTGTTTCACACCTTGTATCTTACTTTATTAAAAGTAAGATATATATAATCTGAATCTCGGAAACGGCTCCAACGATTTTCATAAAATGTAGTATACAGTGGATTTCCGGGGCGATAAATCGATCTAGGTAGGATTCATTTTCAGAAAATCAACTTAAACATAAACTTTTTTTTTTTATTGAAAGTAAATAACAAAATGGTGGCGTTTATTCTGTCGGTAAGATCGAAAAATATTATTCATGTTTCATCATTTTATCAGTATGTAATTCGTACTTAAATATAATTTCTATAAAACACAATATATCAAAAATAAAAAACCGAGCAAAGCTCGGCCATCCAGGTACTGTAACATTACAAGCTGTGCTTAGTTTAGAGGCTTGATGTTGCTGCCTTAATATGTCCACTAATATTATTGTTATTTATGATTTTTGATATTATTA
Organism: Chesias legatella; assembly: GCA_947359385.1. Classification (NCBI taxonomy): domain Eukaryota; kingdom Metazoa; phylum Arthropoda; class Insecta; order Lepidoptera; family Geometridae; genus Chesias; species Chesias legatella. The sequence goes on from OX375772.1 coordinate 6,519,342, forward strand.
TGATGACTCGTATAACCTGACTATGACAATTCCTAGTGAGGGATATAAAATTTATGAGTAATTGAAAAATAATCGAGTGACTTTAATATTTTTATATATACATAGATTCACAGTTATATGAGTTGTACTGGGTTTCGTCATAATATTTGTTTGGACTATCTATAAAAGTTTTTCTCTCGTTAAGACCGCATTGTTTTAAAGTTTAACTTATCGTAACTTATGTCGCGAAGTACGAGAGTTTTTGTAACATTGTTAGCAAAATGTTCGTGCGACTAAAATTAATTTTATTTTGTTCCTCTTAACATCTGAGTCTGAGCTCTACTTTCCCTACATTACAAAATGCAGACTTTTCTCTGAGAATCCCAAATCGATTGTGTCAATTGTAGGAAAGAAATTGTTTGAAATTATAACGAAGAAATTAGCCTGATGCAGAATCGAGTGCCTAATAACGACAGCTGTGTTAGCGTGTGTTTATTTCACGCATTTCGTTAGTATCGAAACAGTTAATCAAATTTAGACCAATGATTAAGTAATGTATATACCTCTAGTTGCAACTTTTGCATTGAGAATTTCGTCATTAGCGGCCCATTGCATCTCCTCTGTTACTACCTTTAATTATAATATGATATTTTATTTTTATTTATTAAGAAAACCAACAGCACACGTAATAATTATGAAATAACATTATCCTAGTATATCTAGCCAATTACAGGTTTGCTTTAAAAAGAAAGGTCAGTTCACAAAATGGGTTATATATCTTTTAAGTACTTTTGTATTAGTAAACAAATATTTTTACTTTAAAATAATAATAACTTTGTTGCAGGTGTTGGGTAAGGTGCCAACCGTTTCCATTGACAAAACGGACGGTTGCCAGATCTATCTGTCGAAGGATTCTCTCGACGTCGAAATCGTGAGCTCCAAATCGTCCGAGATGAACGTTCTCGTGCCGCAGTCTAACGGCGATTACGTAAGTTTATTATTGACACACTACATTTTGGTTGTTAGTTCCATGGAAAAATAATTGGTATTATTATGGCCTAAGTTTTAACAAGACAACGTTGCACCGGTCCTCAAAAAATTATCTCTAGGTACACCTGTAAAGTTAACCGCCCTATTAGCTTTTGTAGAAACTTCTGAAACCGAAAAAAGTATTGCTTTTAGTCCAGGTTTTTAACGTTATACTGCGCTCATAAGAATATTAAAGCTTTCATTCTGTATTATGAGCTCGGCCGCGACTCGCAAGGGATTAAGCGTTATTTAGTGCAAGCTCTCTTCTGACATTGAAAGCACTTTAGCTTATAAGTGAATTACATTGTCATGGTATTGAAATTTTAATACATTTAGTCTTCAAACTTGAATTGAGTTACTAAATATTTTGTATTCATTGCGGTTAATAACTACATTACTTCTTTGCTGTCTTTGTGTTTTGGTAAAACTGTGAACAAATATGTAAATGTGGCTAGATTCTCGTTCCAGTTATAACGATTACATTTCATAGAAATGCCCTTTTGGTTCCGATATTCTATTCCGTACAATATGGCGAATTTCACCAACAATTCCGTAATTGAAGAAGAGAATAGCAGCCGCTGTAACAAGATGCTGTTGAAAATGTATAGGTTTAATCTTCGTAGACATCCATTTCGTAATGTTGCTATTTGATCACAACCTTTTCATACGCACACGTACACGCATACGCACACTCGCACGCAGACGCGTACGCACACTACACACTACCCACACTTCAAAGCCTCCGCTTGCACTCCGCACATCAATGCTAGTTGCATTACTCCTTTGCAGTACAAATTAGTTGGATCAAAATTATTGAACTAACAAGCTGTTCATAATTTCCAGTTGGAGTACCCTGTTCCGGAGCAGTTCAAGACTCTTCTGAACAAGCCGCCGACCGGCCTCACCACCACGCCTGTCGAAAACAAGGGCTAGGCAGATACCCCCACCCGGGAACCGCTCGATTAGTGTATCCCACTCTATATCATACTAGCTAGCTTACTATATTGGAGCTTTCGTTCGCTGTGTGAGACAAGATTTGAAACAATAAAAACTTAAAGCTCTAAAACTAAAAGCTTAAAGCTGCTGTTGTTATTAACATCAGGTGGGCATTCTGCTTTGACCGTTACAGAGTTGAATGAAACAGTGAGGCATATCAAGAGAATTTTGAATAAAGATTTTTAAGTGATTAAAGCCTAAAATAAACCTGAAAGTTATCTCACGACTGTACGCGCTAAAGAAGGTACCAATGTTTGGTTACCTACGGGAAAGATTATGTGGTTTAAATACTCTCTAAGTATTTTACTGGAAAGAAAGCAAGCACCTAAATGGGTTTGTTGATAAAAGTGGGTTGTTTGATAGTCTTACACAGTGCACGAAAGCCCTAATTCGAGACGGGTTCACAGATCATACCCAGCACCCTAGATCAGTATTAGCTCACCAGCGGTTCGTCTCATAAGCACAAGTATAGGTAAGTTCTCGGGCGACACTTTCATATTATCGTATTATATCATTCACATCTGTAATAGGTAAGTAGCTAGTTAATTATTAATTTAGCGAGTCCATCCAGTACTTACCATTATTAGGAACTTTGGACAGGTCGTTTGCCGAATGGAAAGTTGCTAATAAAGTTCAGAACACTGGAACAAGTTAAATTTGAAAACTAAACTTGCTACTTAACTATTGCTAATGTAATCAGCATAAGTAATCTTCGTTTCTTGCTCATCTCGCTCGCTAGTATTAAAATATATAAACGTATATAATTTGATGTAGACGTGACTATAACACGTGTATTTAATGGTTCGTGTGTTAATTGCCAATATTGATGTTTTGATTTTGACATTGAGGAAAACTCGGGAGTACCACTAGGTACGGGATCAACTACGTTAGCTGTAAGGCGTGGGACTGTCTCGTTTTTTTATTTGTATATTTTCGTCTCGACATTGCTATCTTTACTAATAAGCGCGGTGATTTTATAAAACCCCGATCGGCGACAAACAGTCGTGTGATCTTTTTATATCAATCACTTTTCAATTTTGTAATAAAACATCCATTACTTTAAATTTTTAAATTAAGACTTTGGCCGCGTTCATAAACGCAGATTAGCTTATTTTTGTTTTGTCTGTTACGGAGGAATTTTAAACCTCTTGGAGAAAGACAAACAGAAATTAGCTAATATGTCTTTTATGAACAAGGCTCATAACTCTATGACTAATGTTTATAATAGTTTATATTGTATTGAATTAAAGTATTACCTAAGAACTATGTCATCTGTGTATTGTGACGTCGTAATTAATGAATCTTAATTATTTATTATGCCAGTCTCATTTCAAAATTTTCAAATTTTGCATTTTGTTAATATATTTGTCGAGAGATTAAAGTTATTTTAAGAAGAAACTTTATTTTTTTTACATCCCTTTATCCTGTTAAAATTCTGTAGACATTCCATAAAAAAAAGGTCGTCGAGGAGGTTAGAGATAAACAAAACAACATATCGCTATAATTTTTATTTATTAGGATCATGGCCGTCATCGTCCATTTGAAAATATATTTATCGACGAATTCAAACGGAAAAGGTCGTCCATACTTTTAATAAATAGATTACATTGTGCAATGGTAAATAACAACACGGCCCCCAATATTTTATATTTACATTGGGCCCAAACGTCGTCGCAAAAGGCTTACTCTAAATGATATAATGCAAATACATGACGTGGGGTTATTAATGAATTTGCACAAATATATCAACAATCCTAACATCTATTTCTTACAAAGTATCAGTCGAATTTAGAATCATACCCTAATTACTGGCTTAGAAGTCCGCAGAGTCGTTTAATCGGGATCAATGCTGGAGCTGTTGAGATTCAGTTTACTGCATTGCCATTCGTCGCTTCCGTCCGAGCATTCGAGGAAGCCGTTGCAAACGCTCGACGCGGGGAGACATTCTCCGAGGGGACAGCGGTAGCCCCGGCACGTGTCTATTCTAGCCGCTCTTCTGTTCTCTGCTGTTTCTAAATCTGCGTAGAAGTTCTCGTCGGTGTCGTAGTCTTCGCTTGACGTGTCGTTGTGCGCGACGGTGTGGTCGGACATTACGCCGTCGATCCATTCGATGTAGTTGGACACCTTGGTGTAGACGCCGGGCCGGTTGGCGCGCGCGCATCCGTACCCGTTACTCGTCACTCCGTACACGTACCAGCGATCCGATTCCTGGAACAATAGTATAGTATACATAAAGAAAAAGCTTTACAAAAATTTGCTATCCTCTGCCGTCGTGCTATCAGCTATTAATTTTTAATATAAGTATATTAGTTATAAATACATAGTAATTTAATATATAAAGTATATATCTACACAATTAATAAATATGGCCTGCGAATTAAAAATCTCTCTTAGACTGTACTAATAGTCATTAACGTCGGATTAAATCTGTCGTAGTGATTGCACGAAGCACGAAGTGTTTTTCAGTAGCAGATGGTTGTTTTAAGATTATGGTAAAGTGCACGTAATTATTAAAAAAAAATGCGTGCTTGTTTCGTACTGGCAGTTCCACCTTTCGCACAGTTCGCACACGGCAGACAGGTGTGAGACGCACCTGGCACAGGAGGGGGCCGCCCGAGTCCCCCAGACAGGCGTCGCGGCCGCCGCGCTCGTACCCCGCGCAGAACATGTCCTCCGTCACCCGGTAGAGAGGCAGCAGCCGCGTGCGCCGCCGGCACTCCGCCGTCGATATCACCGGTAGCTCCACCTCTTGCAGAGTGTCCGCTGGAAGTTTATACACTTGGTATATATTCCAGAGGATATATACTCTTGTACGGAACCGTACAATTATAAGAATGGATGCAGCTCGGCAGTTTAATGACTACAACTGTATAATCTGTAACACTAAATAAAACAGTTCGCACAAAGCCAAGTGATTCGGGTGGTCGTTTTTACTTTACCTCATTCCCACGCCGCTCTAAACTTACTTCAACTTAACTTTCTACTACTATCAACACGTACGGATGGGCTCGTACAACTCAGTTTTTTAAATAGTTTCTGTCATCTTCGTCTTATATTAATACACTGATGGATGTTACGGTTACGTCTCAGTAAACGCAGTAATCACCACTAAGCCCGATCTTTGTTCCTTCGCATCCACTTACCGCAAGTTGTCACTTCCTGGCCGGGGAATCCTACAATACGTCTGCTCGAGTTTACTGTTAGGTCTCTGCACGAATATTGATTTTTACTTCTACAGAATACTCGCTCGTGTTTATACTACGAGGTATGTCGTTCCTGAAGATCAGCGGGGCGTATCTTTGGGGCATTAGTTCCTGTTTGGAACTAATGCCCCAAAGATACGCCACAAAACATCACTCACGGAATACTCGCTCGTGTTCATACAGCTGTCCCCAGCCGACCACCGTGCAGTGGTGTCCCGCGGGTGGATGCGCCCGGGCGGGCGGCAGACAAGCCGGCCGCAATCTCGCATGCAAGGGGACGGCGTCTATCCTCAACAACGCTATGTCGTTCCTGAAGCCCCGCGGGGCGTATCTCGGGTGGAGTATAACTTGTCGGACCCGAGACACGCGCTCCCAGGGTCCTCTCGGCCACGCTCCGCGGCGGAGTGCGCCCAGTCGAGCCACCCAGTGTGCTTCGGTTGCTCTGGAATATTCATATACAGGTTTCAGTTGTATACATAATTGACTGGCCTCATAGCTCAGTTGGTAGTAACCCTGCCTTCTGCGCTGTAGGTCGTGGGTTAGATTCCCACCCAGCACAAACATTTGTGTGACGAACATAGGTGTTTGTTCTGTGTCTGGGTATTGATATACATAATATGTATGTATTTACAAAAAAGTATTTAACTATTATATCAGTTGTCTGATTCCCATGATACAAGCTATGCTTAGCTTACTTTGGGGCTAGATGGCGCTGTGTGAAATTTCCATCAATATTTATTAATTTATTATTTATTGACGGGAAGAGCTGTGTACCCAATTGATGTTAAGCAGCATCCCCTGCCCTTGACGACTGCTACATACAAAACTTTATCCTTTTTTTAACTTTATCCGTAAAGCTGAGAAGATCCAAGCTAAATCGTTTTGCGTCCGTCACTTTGAGACTTCAACGTCTCATGTGCCCTCATATTATATTTGAGATGTGACTGATTCGTACGGACGACTCGTTAAATATATACTCCTTTCTCTATTTAAAGGTGAAATCATATCAAATCCATACAATCGTTTTAAAAGTAGACATTAAAACTAGGCTAGGATTCAAGGGCGGATCCAGCTTTGGTGCCAGGGGGGTCACATAGTCGTGGTCAAGTCACAAGAAGTTATAATTTAATTTTTATAATCATAGATACAAGTAAAAAGTAGGTATTTTATTAACGTATGTTAAAAGTACTTTTACTGTAACTAATTATATTGAAAGTACTTACATAACATTTATATTGTGACAAGAAAAAAAAACATTATGTTTAACAATTTTAATTAGTGGTCCACCTAAGTCCTGGACCCAGCCCAGGGGGGGTCATGACCTCCATGAACCCCCCCCCCCCTGGATCCGCCCTTGCTAGGATTTCAGTTAATAATAATTGGTAGGACATGTAGTGATTGACTAAGAACACAAATCACAGAATCTAATTAATATTTTTAGTTATCTGTGGTTGTGAAATATCATTTACTAGTCGGGCTAGTCTATGAGGCATAAGCCGTTTGTCAAACTTAGAGACGTAAGTATTGATTTGAGAAAACCACATAGGTAGATGTCAACTCGGATCTTGGACAGTTCAAGATGTGTGCATTTATGTATATACAAAAAGCTACAACAGTAGGTATTCTACAAGTTCTCTAGTTTGTACAGTAGGTATGATCTATACGTACATTGCGGCTATTTATCGGTATGGATGGCTCGGCGAGAAATATCCACCAATATTTATTTATTAGGTATGTTGTGACACAGCAACACAGCGAAACCTAGCGATAATATGGTTGTGTAAACGTTTAAAAATGAATATGGCATGCAGGTTACTCACTGGTAGAAACAATGGCTGGCAGAGAGCAGCCACTGTCTGTGCACGAGAGTGGCGCCGCACTGGAAGTCTCCGTCGCGGTAGAGCGCCGCCTGCCACGGCCAAGCGCCCGCCGCCGCGCCGTCACCGCCCACCACCCTGCTCCGACGCACACCCTCAGTACTCGACACTTCCCTAAAGTGGCCCGTACACGATCATTGCAATGCCGCGTCACTCTACACAAATCTGCACGTATTGTGTGCCTAAGAAAACGCTTTTTTTTATGACTGACAATTTGCTGTTGGCCGCAGACGGCCTTGACAGCGTTTACACGGGCTTTTGGTGAGAGCAGACGGCTCTCAACCGGAGAAAACGCATCGCATACGCACGAATATAAATTAAATACTTGGGAGGTTGTGCTATGAACTTTGGGCACCGATCAATATTTTTGCTAGGTGCATAGTGAAATAAAGTCGCTGCTCTTAAAATCAGTGCTACACGTGGAATACCTATATAATTTTATATAATTATTCTGACTTGTCCAAGCTATATTATATATTACTACGGAATAAAATACATTGCAATTGATCGTCTATGGGCCATATGAGCGAAATCATATTGCAGCTGCATGATTTTCAATACCTTTTTCTATGGACTGGGTTACATTCCACCGTGAATCTAATCAAAGCATGATAACCAGGAGAGGGCAGCAGTAAAATAACAGTAGAGCACTTTATTTTCAAAAAGTGTTATTCATAATGTGAGTGCCTATTTTGTGGTGCACAGCTGCAATGTAATTTGACTCTCGGTAACAGTAATATTTGGAGACAAACATTGGTTTATCTATATTGATTTTAAAATTTGACGAAAAATAAACATTTATACGACACGTATAAATGATTAAGTAATATTTGATATTAATTAACTAATGTACAGATACTTTTACAAGAATTGCATATTTCGGTATGTAACGTAGGTATATGATTAATATCAGAAAACTTTAACCGGCTTTCTGGAAAAACCAAATAAAGACGAAATAGGTATTAAAGTTCTTGAAGTAATTGAAATGTTTGCATCTTTACAGTTTCGTTTAAGCTTGCGTAAGAGTAGGTACCCGAGAAAACGCTTACCTAGGCTGCTGCGCGTCCGCGTGCGGTCTGATCCCGCAGTCGAGTCCGGTACACTTCACACGCAGCGCTCGTCTCTTGTCGCACGCGGCCCGTCGGAACGAGAGGCGGGTGTCGGCCGCGCGGGCAGCCGCGTTATGCCACACTTCCCAGTACCCCGCCGCGCTCGTCTTGCGACCTTCACGGGCTTCACGAGCCCAACCTGCCTCCCTGTAATAAGTTACCAAGTAATGTAGTGGAAAACACCCTTAATATTGGATAGATTTCAAACAAAATTGGGTGCAGAGAGGTTATATGTTACAAATGGTTGATAAATTGCTTTCTAACAGTCGCTTCGAAAAGGATATCAAGCGATTTGAAAACTGCGATGGTCTCTAGCACTCAATACGTAGGTGTGTTCTATCACAAAGAACTTACTGAAATGTCATGGCCCGGCATACTGCTCTACCCAAATCTGGAAGCTTCAGGGAACTGTGCGCTTGTTCCACAACATCTGCGAAGCTTTCCACGCAAAGTCTACCCCAAACTCCTCGCTTGCGAACCATAACGTAACCTAAAAGAAAAACAATATAGTCAAGATACAGAAAATTAAACATTACTTATGAGAATTGTTTGGCCTCATAGCTCAGTAGGTTGTAGCTGCCTTCTGCGGTTTAGATTATGGGTTCGATTATTACCCAAAATTAACATTTTTGTGACGAACGTAGACGTTTATTCTTTATCTAGGTTTGTTTGTGTACTTTTTTGGTACTTTAACTTTGGTACATTATGTAAGCAATTAATCAAAATAATAAATAATAAAAAAGACGTGTGGCACTCGGAGACTGCCGCGGTAAAGCTATTGCGCGTGATATTTCAAAAAGTCATTAAAAGTTCTGGTATTTATCGATAGATGGAAAAACTAAAAAGTATCACCGCTGTGCCGGTCGGAGTGGGGGGTGTTAGGTTTTTTTCGTTACGGAATTTCTGGATGCGGTCTCCACGCTCAAGGCCCGCGATAGAAGCTATGCAATAGCTTAAAAATAAAAAATAAACTTCCATAAGTTATCTGGTTTCCAAAGTAGAAGATCTGCTTGGTTTTTAGAGCTAGATGGCGCTGACATTTCTCTAAGAGCTATCACTGTTAGATACTTATTAAAGAAACTCAGATGACATTAGCATACATTTATTTTGAGTGCCTTACCTTCTTCGTTATAGGGAACAACTTCATTGTCTTCTAGTTCATCACCCAATGCAACACAACTTTTCTCATCATCGCCAAGGGGGCAGTCTGGTGAACCGTCACAAACCTTTGTCATCTCAAGACACTGTCGAGCATTCGCGCACACGTACTGACCTTCGTTGCACCAGTCTGAAATATCAGGAAAACAATATATTATATTTTCTATAGAATATTTTAGTTGTAGGCCTGTTACGCTGACTCATTCGAAAACTTACCGCACTGGTTTTCGTCAGAATAATCCCAGCAATCAACAACACCATCACATATCTTTGATTGAGAAAATTCTGCTCGCAAATAGTCGGCACAGGAGCAGGCGCGTTCGTCTTCACCACCAGGACAATCTATTAATCGGTTACATCTAGATGTTAGTGGCAAGCACGATCCACTTTTACAACGAAATGAAGTTGCATTGTCACATGTATCTGAAATTGAAATCTAAGTGTAATAAGCAGCTCAATTATTTATATAGTATTCTTAAAATAATATTATAATCAAGCTGATGACTTGTTACCTTCTTCTTTGATAACTGTTTTAACTGAAGCATTATCCTTTTCCTTCTGCGCCTTGTGAGGTTTGCTGTAAGTCTTCTCGGACTTGTCTAGGCTATTATCGTCCTGTTTGTTGGACTGGCCCTTACTATTGAATGTTTTAGTTAGAATTTTGAACCCAGCCTGATTCAATGTGTAACTAGAAGGGATTGCTTTTGTTGAAATTACACCTACTCCAGGGGCACGAAATAATGTATTGTTGTTTGAATCTGATATCGTGGCTAAATTGGCAAGTTGTCGGAGTTTGTCAATTGTCAGTGAATTGTTTTGGCTAACGGGAATTTCTAAAACGACGTCTGGTTCTAAAGTTAGCTCGTAGGCTGGTAAATTTTGGGTTTTATTTGCCTGCTTACTACTAACGCTTCCAGTAACATGATAAGATACTCTGTAAGTTCCTTCAGGTACATTAGGCTGTTCAATAGTTTTGTCATTCGATTTTGGGTATCTGTACCCACTAGACGCCACGTTAGCAACTTCAAACTCTCTTATATTTTCTGTAACAATATCAGAATAATTAGGATCTTCGTTATCTCTAAAAATTGTTGTTACTACTTCAGAGCCTTCTGTGTTGATGTCTTTTCCATTGTCAATGTGCACATCGTTTTCTGTACTGAGATTAGTTATTAGCTTTTGCGCCTCTGAGTCACTATGAAAAAAACGTCGCATATTTTCTTTTAATGCTTCAGGTTGCGGTTTGAGAGTCGGTCGGCGTCGCAATGGTCGATTTCCACCAAGATTGGACTTTGCGGGCAATAGAGTTATAACTGCAGCGCCCGTCGAAGTTTCAATTTCATCGTCTAAAACCACTTCTACCGTCCCAGTCATTTTACTGTGTTCTTCCTGCTTTTCTATATCTTCTTCTGCAATGTTATATCGTTTTTCTTCACTCTCACTAACATGATCCAATGTTTGTGAATATTTTTTAATAATTTCAGTTAAATTTCTCATGATAGATTTACTCGGAAATTTCGGAGTCGTATTGGGGAAAACGGCGTCATTTTTAGTGATGATAGCTTGTAAAGTGTCATTATAAAACTTTTCTGGAGATTGTTTGTTTGATGTTTCGTTCCTATCATTTGTTGATGTATTAACTAATTCCCAAATATGATGAGGTGGGTTTGTAGTAGGAATTATTGACACTTTGTCATTAGGACGCCTTGTTGAATTTTCTTTATTTGAATCATTCTTCTGATGTTGTACACTTTTCTGTGTTGATTTTACGGTTGTTGTACTTAACTTTGGTTCCGTCGGATTCACTGGCTTAAACGTACTAGCTTTTGTGGTTTCTACTGTAGTGCTGGTAGTGGATGTGGTTGTCGAAGTGCTTGAACTTATAGTGGAATCGTTTTCCATTCCAACTATTCTTGAAGTAGAAGCCTCATGTTTCTTTAAAATGGAAGCCCCATCGATTATAATTTTTTCAGTATCATCATTTTGTTGGTCGTTCTCTACGTTTAAAACAACAGAAGTCTTCTTTTCTTTAGGGGGTCTGGGAACAGGTTTGCCGTCATCTTCATCATCGGAAGCCGATCCTTCGACTACTGAACTTATTTTGTCTACTGGTATTGGAAAAGGTTTAGGATAATTAGATCCTAATGTTTCCATATTTTTTAAAGATGGTGCATAAGTCGGAAGAGTGAAACTTGTATAAACTGGATTAGGGACGTATTCATCTGAATCGACGAACGGATCCTTATGTAGTTCTATTGGCCTACGAGTAGTTAATGGCCTCTGTTTCACTGGAGGTACTGGACTAAGCATGCTCTCCAAGATTACGACATCATCAACTACTTCTACCTCTGCTACCCCCATTCTGTCCTCAGCATTCAACTCAGTATTATCTGTTGGTGGTGGAGTTGGTTTGTTACTCGTTTCGTAGTAAGGATGTGTGATAGGGCGCCACGGCTCATTGTCTATGACGTGTGGAACTGTAAAAAGACTGTCAATTTTTGGTAAATCTTTGTAGTGGTTTTCATTAGCCAACAGATCAAATAGAATCTGTGAAACGTTGCTCGTTGTTGTTGCAACCGATGTTGTCGTAGGTGGAGTAGTCGTTGTTGATGTAGAAGTAGTTGTTGAAGAAAGAGATACTGTCGTAGTTATGGTAGTTTCTTTCCGAGGAGTGGCTTCTGTTCTCGTTTTCACGTTTAGAGTAGATTTTATTGTAAATGGTCGAGTTTTCGGTGTGCTCGTAGAAACTCTCTTCGTAGTTGTTGTTTTTGTCGTTGGGGCCTTAGTTGTTGTGGTGGTTTTGGATACGGGAGGTATTTTATGTACTGTTTTTTCATCGTGTCTTACTGGACTAGAATTATGTTTATTTTCAGTAATGTCTGCTTCAGTCTTTGTAATTTGGAATGATCCCTGAACAACCGGAATGTTTTCGGTGTCAATATCTGGTTCGTCTGGATCATTTTTGTTTGGTTTCACAGTGGTTTTACGCACAACGCCTACTCTAGACTGCAGTATTTTATCTTTGCCTGTCTGAGGTGATTTTGGGTAGTTCGTTGACATGCTTTCATTTAACGCTTCTTTTACATAAGATTCAGATTGATATGTGTGTTCTAAGTCTCTTTTAATCGTTATACTAGATGTGTCTACTTTGATCGTGGGACCGAAAGCAGGATGCTTAGAATTTAAGTCTTGAATTAAAATATTCTTTAATGTTTCTTCTATATTTGAAACGGTGCTGAAAAAAAAGTATCATCATTAATTTATAATTCCATAAATCTATCGCGCTTATTTTAAACCTCTCATAAGTATTATCCATTACCTTGGTATTTTTCTTCTGTCTAGATATAATCTGAAATGCACGTCGAGCCGCCTGTCTCCGAAGCCGGTGACGATGGCCCCGGTGAAAGCGTGTCGGAGGGGTGATGGCGCCGCGTAGAGCTGTCGCAGCGCGGCTCCGTAGCGGCGCGCGCGCTCGCGCCACGCGGGGCTCCCGGGGGACCCGCCGTACACGTCCCCCCGCGTCACTCGTATTGAACCCTCGAATGCCATCATAGCTGGAAGATATTACTTTTAAATATAGCTTAGAGTTAAATATATATATATTATATATATATATATATATATATAATAAAATATAACTATTTGACTTTGGATTTGATGGTCCCATAGGACAATATTTTACTGAAACGAAAAAACTCACGTCATTAAAAAAGTTTATAATGAGTTTTTGATGGTTTATAAGAAATAAGTTTATGTTTATATAATACATAACAATTATTCAAAGATAAATTTACATCCTTTTAGCTGTTGCCTGCGACTTCGTCCGCGTGGAATTCCGTTATATCACGCACCCCTAATTTACCCCTCGGCAAAGACGCTCAAGTCCAGTGAAAGTCCCGTCAAACAAACAGAACAGAACAAACAGACAGCCACTTGAAGTACAATATAGGATGAAGGTCAAAAATCCAAAACGAATATTGGATTTTTGACGATCATCCTATTCTTTATGTAAAAAACATTTATTGAAAGATTAGTAAGGCCAGTATCAGTTTTGAAGTCATGATTTATAAAATGTGTCGGGGCTCAAGTTTCCTCCATTTTTCTTACAGTAGTCTTATCAATCTCTTTATAAATGGTGGGCCATACGTTTAATGTGACTGTGAAACGTGTACTTGGGGGAAAAAAAACAAGATAGGTATATATTTAATTAATTTAATTATTATATTGTATTATTATGTTGTCTGGTTCCCATGATACAAGCTATTTACTTAGCTCACTTTGGGGCTGATCGCGCTGTGTGAAATGTCCACCAACATTTATTTATTATGTATTCAGTACTCTGAATGGTAACTCACGTTCTCCATTGTCTGGCCGCAATGCTCCCATGTAGAAGGCGAGCGCGGCTACTGCGAGCACTGCCACCGCCGCGAGCAAGGCTCCACCGACGAGCGCTGCCGAGCACAGTCCATTGCTGCGGCTGCTGCTAGGGGTTGCTCGAGGATACCCCCCGCCAGCGAACCGGTATTCACTCTGTGGACAAAACAAAACTGTCAAAGTCAAAGTCATTTATTTCCATAGAATTCATAAAGAAATGGCTTGGAAACGTCAATCATATTCATAACTGGTCACGCGTTATCGCTAAGATTGACGCCTGTTCAAACCCTATCCGACCCTCCGTGGGGAAGATGTCAGATGTAATTTTCAAATTATACTGTTCCTACAGTGAAATGGTAATTTTAAATTGAGTATAACTACATGCAATCATTCATATGCATACTAAAACAAGTCGAATTAAAGCTTATTAAAAAATTGTCCTGATAAGAGAAAAACGTTATTCGAATCCATCATTCGAAACAGTTTGAAAACAATATGTAAGTTTATAATTCGATACCGCGGACTTGATTTCCAAGACAATGAGGCCGCAGCAATTTTTGGTGCGGGTAAGTTTACGATGATTACCGAGGCTATGCACGATGGGAACGAGACATTCGGTATTGTATGGGAATCGCCCGCGGTGGCCCATCCATCCAGCCAGCCTCACCTGTCACCGAGCGCCGTTAATCATCCTTCCACAAAACCAATCACGTTCTTCCGAACGTGATTGGTTTTGTGGAAGGCCTGGGAATGTCGTTTCGGTGGCAGCATGCGGCAAGCCGGAAAATTACACTCATCATGAAATAAGGATTAATTATTCTTTGGGTTTGGGTTCTGTCTCGTGTAATAAAAAGTAATTAATACAATTTATTGACATATTTACAATTAATTGATGTGTGGTATGCCGTTCTAAGATCTCAGTCTCGCTTTTGCCCCATGCTGCTATTTTTACTATCGGCAACGATGAATCGTCAGTCAGAAAAGCTCAAATCTAGTATCTCTCATACAAAATCGTAGACCGTATTTCTTCATATTTCATGAAAATAAAAATAAACAATTTATTACGCCAATGGTTCTGCATGTTTAAAATAAAATCAATCCTGCTATATCCAACTAATGTAATAGGTAAACGTGAACTTTGATCACGGAAAAGTGCAGTATTCCCATTGGATTACTTATTCACCGCGAGGCGCAGCTAGTAAGTAATAAACTGCAACACTGACAAAAAATGTCATAATGTTCTGTCCAAGATTCAAAATCAGATAGCTGGAAGTCCAGAGTAGGTACACCATCACACCATTGAACCCTTGCACGTTAAACGAAAATATCAAGGTAGCAGCCTGTGTCACAGGTTTACACAAACCTACTTCAGCCACCAGTCTTTCACAAAGCAGGTTAAATATTTACATTTTAGATGTACTTTCTTGTATAAGCCTATTTTTATGATAGAAAATAAATTTGATTTATTATTATTATATTACTATACAGAGTTATTGGGAAAGTGCAACAAAGCATCAAGGGTTTAATTCTGTACATTATAATTATAACAAACGCAATTAGTTACGACTTAAGGAATTTAAGAGGCTTTTAGCATTTTACCAATTATAATACCCTGTATAGTTTGCATTACTTATAATGATGATTATGTTCTTCGTCATTTTGGAGAAAAGTCCGACATGGCAGCTTGAATGTCTCTTTTTTGTTCGGACACATTTTGATAAAAAGCGATGTTCATTATACGAGAAACATTTAGAATTCCTCAAGGACCCAAAATTGAAGTAAATGATATCTGGGAAATGAGAACCAGCAAGAATACTTTGAATTTTTTTTAACTTAGCCAGTAAATATGCCAAAAGCTTTATGCATTACGTTTACGTACTTACGTTCTAAGTTCTACATTATCTGAGTTTGTGTAGAATTAGTGTCGAAAGTTATGGTACTACGCTGTGAAAGGATAAAAGTCCGTCTGTAAGTTGTTATTACTTATTTTTAATTTTATAATAATTTACTTAATATCACTCTAACTCAAACTCAAAGCATTTATTGCACTATTTTGTTGCGAAAATTTAACAACATACTGCAATAATTTGTATTAAGTTTGAATCCTATAAACTAATAAATATATTTATAGGATTTAAACATAAACCCTGTTAGGGCACAGCAATGCTGATTTTAGGTGGCTATTTGTCGTGATTATTATTATTATTATACATTTTAGTTTCTTATAGTAACATTTAAGCTTTGCTTCCTAGACTAAACTACTAAGGAATGTCTTTAGGCGGCCAATCTTCTGTACAAAAAGTGGTTAATACCACCCCTAACTATAACATGGAAGGAACATTTCATTCATTTATTTTAAATATTTACAGAAATTACAAAATAGTAATCGGTTGATGTGTATTCGATATTGTTCGTGTTCCAATTTTCCCATATTGTTTTTAGAATTTTTGCACAACTGATAAGCTAATACTTTAACTTTTCCCATAAACCAAGCCAATGCATCTTTAATATTTCCTATGTTCTAATAAACCAAGCCCATAGAATGCTACTTTAATATTTCCTATGTTCCCATAGGACTATGTTCCATCCCAGATATTAGAGGTATTCTTTGACGTTTATCGACATCCGGCGAGTGCCTAATTGCGAGTGTTCTGCGCAGTTGCGTAATGAGAGCTTTGACCCGACGCGACGCACGAGGGGGACTGCCGAACATGATGCGACGCGACGTCGCGTCGGTATACCACCCCGTCATTATAAACAAGTTAAATAAACTGTACAGCATACCTACAGCCTCCAATCGCGATGCAGACAAATATTTTGGCATCAAACATGGCATCTTACTGCGAATTATTTAGTAATTTTTGAGAGTTTACTCTTTAGAATCGATTTCGTTTAAAGCCCGGTACGAAAATTTAATGGTGTGTAAAACACATTTATTCAGTGGCAATTGCACTTATAAACTTAAGTCACGCGTCGGAACTGACACGAACAATTTTATTTGAGTATTATTTATTACCTTAACAAAATTGACGAAAAATGTCATAGGACTCACCTGGAGTAATCAAAAAAGACAGGTCCCACCGAGATTTGAACTCGGATCGCTGGATTCAGAGTCCAGAGTGCTAACCATTACACCATGGGACCGCTGAAAGTTTCAGCCAAATTGATTACCTCTTCCAGACATGTGTATCCAGGAAAATTTACTTTCTAACTCTTAACAAAGTATACTTTTTTAAAGCTCTACACAAAAAGCTCTACGTAGCACATAAATAGATTCAAGACATACTATGTCAGTCGATTAATTTGTTTTTAAGGAACGACTTGAAATGCAATGGCTCTACTATAAACCGATACTTCAGACGTTTAGAGTAAGTGAGTTTTGTTTGTACCTACCTATATGAAACAAAAAACTGATTATGAATAAAAACATACCTGCAAGGATTTATTTGGTTGAAAGTAGCGATAAACGGCATCAGATTTTATGTATAAGCGATATAAAGTGAGGAAGGAGCGAGTAAGATCAAAAATAATGAAACTGGAATTTGATATTTCAAGAATTTGACCAAAATCGAATTCGACGAATGGCGTCTATTTTGCGGTCAAAAGTCGATTGTTATATTAAATATATGTAAACCTGTGTATATGTATGTCATTTGTATTAAACTTTGTGTTGTCAATGACTATAAGAATCAGGCATAGGATTTTATAAATAAAATAAACACGAATTAATACACAGGTAGCTAAGTAATTACTCATTGCATGTCTTTAGGTGGTTAAATAATTATTTTAATGTTCGACCTTGACTTAGTGGTGTTTATTACTCAGATATCATAGATATATATAAGATTATTATAGAGCCAGTATACATACCTACCTGTCTTCTGTAGCTGTGCATGATTTCTATTATGTATTTATCCTCACAATCGCATTGCATAATTACAACAATAAATTACAGGATGTCCTTACGTTACGCTGTAGATTCAACAATTAACCATAAATAAATATAGGCTATATGCAAGTGAGACTAGCGTATTAAGTGATTTTGCACTACAGAGAAGAAATAATCACTTTGTTGATAATGTTATTACAATTAAACCTAATTATTTAATGATATGGAATACAATTCTATAATATTTTATGTTTTATATATATTGTCGTATACCACATATGATTAAAACCTTCGCACTTCTTTTGGTATGGTCAAAGCGACGCGGCGTTCAATTAATTGGTGTGTGTGTGTGTGAGTGTGTGTGTGTGAGTGGGTGTGTGTGCGTGTGTGTGTGTGTGTGTGTGTGTGCGTGTGTGTGTGTGTGTGTGTGTGTGTGTGTGTGTGTGTGCAGCAATAGATTAATTATCTTTACTATTATGATTTTATACAATAAGAAGAATAAGAAAGATATTAAAAATTACTAAATAAGAAACCATTTTTCTTGGTAAAGCGAAAAGATCAGAATTTAACATAAAACAAAGCCGGGCAAAGTAAAAAAAAGGCTTTGGTGATTTCGCGAATGTTTTCCTTCGCCATTTTGAGAACGTGGCATTGCGCACATACATTTTTCAAATGAAGAACTCAACTGTCACGCGTCAGGATTCAGGTCTGTACTACTGGCCACCACCACGCTCCCGAAAGTGAAACAAACAACCCTCGCCCTAATAATATTAATGATAATAATAATAATCAGCCTTCATGTGGTTGGCCTCGTGGCAGATGCTCACGACCTCGCATCAGCTCCAGGGTCCGACCTGTTAATTGAATATTTGTTCATCGAACAGTGATCCTGTGTAAACTCACGGCTGTTCACGAAATCGGAACCCAGCGTTGTTTTAACAAGAGTGGGAGTTTGCATTGAAATTAGTATTGTATTTTACTTAAGGATAAGCGTTTTCTTCAGGAATACAATTTAATAATTATATTTATCTCTGTTTGTCGTAAATAGTCACCAATAATTGCATCCAAATCTCATAAACAGGTTTTATTAACTTTGAACATTGAATGCCTTTTGCTTGCGTTCAAACTAAAGGAGATTTTGTAGAATTATGCAAAACCTGCTATGGGAAGAAACTTATTATAAAAAGTAGCACCTTGCTAGAGATCCACATGTAATAAAATATAAATAAAAAAAACCCGACCATCTCGCCTCTCTTGAATAACACTACCCGCCTTCCTCGTATTCATATTTTTGGAGAGGAATGTATCAAAAAAGTAAAAACAAAACCATAGGATGCATAACAAAACGGCTTGGAAACGTCACTAAATAATGTTCAAAACATAAGGTCACGCGTATTTATCGCTATTCTACGTCTTAATTATGATCTAAGCGAGTATTGAGAACTAGTCAACAACCATCATTCATAACCGGGACCATGAATGAAATGCGATCGTGTAGAGTTAGCGCGTTATAGCCAATTTGTCTGTTTGCCTTATCATAATTGCCGCAGAAGGCTGCGGGGTTCATGGGTGAACGTAAGTACGGGAACTAATGTGTGTCTGTTGTTACTCAGAGGCTGAAAATTATTTAAGCATAGCGTTAAGGTCTAGGCATATACAGCAATTATATCAATAGTCACAGCGTGAAATAATAAGTGTCCAAAATGAGATCTTGAAATTAACTAGGAAACTATGCCCGAATCAACTTAGCTGGATGTTCTATACCAGGGAATAAACATCGGAAAGCAAAAAAACCATGTGCCGATGACAGCTCTATATATGGAAATAGATATCCAATGATGAGGTTTCCCGTACAACAAATCGCAAATAAGGACGATATAAGTAAACGAAGTTACGCTTAACTGGGAAGCTTCGAGTCTAGGCAAATCAAGTTAGAATACTTCTGTTTCTAAATCATAATGGGCATAGTGAATATTCACAAATACGTTTGTTTTATTTATTTTGTTTATTAAGGAAAAAACAAACAGCTACATAATATATATTAACACTAGAATTACATAAACTAAGAAAAACTATTAATTACATAGCCCACTACGTTATCCACATGATGTTAAAGGTATACAGGTTATAAGATAGTGTTACAACTAGAGGGAATACAAACATATTCATTATTTAGAGCAAGGTGTCTAAACAAGTGATGTGTTTATAGAAGGTACAAATAATTTTAAACAAGTAAAATTTAAAGTTAACTGAGAACGTCTATTCCACATTATACAAGTCAAAATCTTTACTGGACAGAATACAATTTAATTTTTTCTTAAATTGGTACAGGGAAAAGAGAAATATATCTATTGTTAGGAAATATTTATTATAGCACTCGACCATACGCCTAATGGGGGCTCGAAGCCCAGAATTGGTACGACAAGTATTTAACGCAAACAGCGTACGGGCACGAGCACGTGTCTCACGTGGAGTACATGTTCTTGGTACAGTGAAGCATAGCTTCCTGACTAGATATATACAATCAAAATTGTTATGAATTATACTATATAGTGTAACTGCTTCTAGGTATTTACGTCTTGATGCGAGGGTTACGAGGTTGTATTTCGTGAGCAACTGGGGATATGAGAGATATCGTCGAAAGCATTTAAAGTGCATAGTACGCAGGTATTTGCGTTGGACTTTTTCTATTGCAGCTATATATTTCTTGTAGAAGGGGTTCCAAATAGGTACTGCATATTCAAGTTGAGAGCGAATCAATGTTTTGTACAGATAAAGATATGTTGAGGGATTTTTAAATTCAAATTCAGCGGATGACCTAAATACGAAGCCATACATTTTGAAGGCTCTATTGATTATATTGCCAACGTGGTCATCCAGACATAACTTACAGTCGAGTTGTTAGTTCTGAAAGTAAAACCTACCCAAATAATAACACCTATTTTTATTTTTCCTAATGTAGACTGAAACAAATCACTTTGTACACTAATTTAATTACTCGCTACGCTTGTACTCATCCAAGGCTCAAGAGCTACAGTAACATTGAAGTGATACAGCAACGCACGCCTCATTGACATAAATCTCGAAATAGTGATTAATTGTTGTTCAATATGCGATAATCGAACTCAGCATGAGGTCGCTACTCGCTTAATTAATGTGTATATAACACATAGCATTGTTCTTTCTGTACGTATACTAATACAGCTCCCAGTAGACAAATATATAAGGTAACATGTAGGTATATAAATATTAACAAAGTACCTATAAAGACGTATTATAGTCACGTAAGGAAGTAAGATGTAAGATGGCTTTATTTGATTGTTATTAATTGCTTAAAGTTATTAAGTTCCATCGGATCCGCTTGCACTAACAAGTCCATGGAGCCTGTTTTAAATATACAGTTATTTACGAATTTCCCTGGATTTTTATTGTTAACCACCCAGGACAAACATTTGTGTCACGAACAAAGATGTTTGTTCTGTGTCTGGTTGTTGATATGTATTTCTAAAAAAAGTATATATGTATTATATCAGTTGTCTGATCCCCATGATACAAGCTATGCTTAGCTTACTTGGGGCTAGATGGAGTTGCGTCAAAATGCAAAAAAAGCAATACGGTTTGATTCCAAACAATAACAGATAAGTTTTTAATTCTAGTATTATTATTCACTTATGACTGTCTGCACAAGAGGATGTAAGCACTTGACACGAAACCTTTGTGGCGGTGTCAACCTTCCTATGAACACAAATAATGACAATCATTATTTATTATTTTACCACAACATATTACATGATACACAGGAAAACTTTTTGTGAATAAAACCTTCGATGTGATGCAGCATAATAGCCATGATGGATTTAGTCAATTATTTTTTTGATTTAATAGTATAATAGTATATATAGCTATATAAAGCAAACGACTGAAAAATATCAAGTTTTTCTATTGCCATAATTTGGATACATGCAATCAATCTTCTCTCTAAAATGTGTAAACAGCTGTTGAAAGCACACGCGCTTATTAGTCTACGTACATTTCTCTGTAGTTTTGTTACTACATATATTAGGTTCAGCACACATACCGTATCTTTATCCAGAACTTTTTTCATCATGGCTGTTTATTTATGTTGATTTCAAACCTTCCCTGACTTTTAACGGTCCCACAGGATTTTGTTCCTGAAAATATTCACTTATCTACTTTTAGATTGAGCTTTCTTCTTTCTCCTTCAATTATGCGATGTTAGTTTGCCTTAGAAATTATTCCAAATAACGCGCAAAAATTAAAGGTTATATGATGTATATGATGCATTTAAGGAAATTAAGTATCATATACTTTTGTAAAGTGTAAAATAAGATATAAGATTTCTGGTTTTTCATTGAACCCTATGCTGGAACCCATATTTTAGAGGTTCCATATTGTAGAGGTTTTAGAGGTAGGAGAGGAGAGGTAGAGGGATGAGTAATTTATTTTAGTAAAATTGAATAGGTTGTACTATATTTGATGTCATAAAGTAGATACGCCCTGCAAAAACTAGAGCTGGGTGAGCACCTGTGTTCTATTAATGCTGATGACTTCAGTATTTTTTATCGACAAGAAGATACAAGTAAATGTAACTACGGCGGACGACAAAAACAAAACAGCGACGACCTGTCTTGTACGTCGATAAATACATGCTTTGCACCAATAGACTAGTTTGGCTCAACTGGTCCGAAGCTAATTACTATGGAGACTTGCTTATATCCATCATATAGTAGTGAAGTGGATATAAGCAAATCGTCCACTCATACATAAGAGTGGCCTAAGATTGTTCCAAATGACACGCAACTTCCTCAAAATTATGGCCAACAAGAATAGATATGTTACTTTGTGTTTTGCACAAATCACTTCGACCTCAGCATTTTGTGTTCTATTATCTACCGACAACTTAAGTAGCAGTAGACGAAGAAGCCAAGTTCCACCAAGTCCGGGGAAGTACTACCACCATACCCATTTCAAGTTTCCGTTTTACTACACTTTCTAAAACTATCTATGAAGTAACTTAATTAGGCTTAGTTTGTTGTAAATGGAATGATCACCACTGTGCAGTCAATGACGGGCCTCTTAGCTCAGTTGGTAGTAACCCTGCCTTCTGCGCTGTAGGTTGTGGGTTTGATTCCTACCCAGGACAAACATTTGTGTGACGAACATTGCTGTTTGTTCTGTCTGGGTGTCGATATGTATTATATGTATCTATTTAAAAAAAGTATTATATCAGTTGTCTGGTTCCCATGATACAAGCTATTAGCTTAGCTTACTTTGGGGCTAGATAGCGCTGTGTGAAATGGCAAAATTAATAATAATAATAGCACTTCCCAGTAGCCTTCTATACTTGTCAAATCAGATGTCAGGTAACACGGCTTAGATTCCACTTGCGTGGGTTTCCATTGCGTAGAGATCTCGTGACCGATGTTATGTCACCTGTTTGGGCGGACAGTTTACCGAAAAAGGCATCTAGTAGCAGTCAGTCATCAGTAGGAGCATAAACAGGTGGTTCCATTGTCAAGGTTAAAGGCTATTTGTTAGGCCTAAACCGAAATTAGTGGTTTCTACTATAACACTAAGCAAATAGAGTCTAAAAGCATTGGTTAATGTTCGTCTGATTTTCTCGAAATAGGTGCTATCCTTCGGTGGTACAGAATTCACTTTATTGGACTATGTTATGGGGAAGTGTTTTTTCTAACCATCTTTTTCTATGGGCACAAGTTGTCCACAAACTTATTTTATTTTAGGAATCCTCTTTTAAGTTTTCATATTTGTTAGAAATATTGTTTATTAAATATTATGTTTTTTATATGTTAGAAATATTATATGAAACTCATTAGTACAATCAACTCATTATACTAACAAAATATGGATCACTGGTCTGAGATAAATGTTTATTATTATTAGTACACGCTTGCTCAGAATTTATCCACCCTAAGACTAAAAGTCACTGATCAGTACCACTCGGGCATCACGCCTTTCGTAAAACATCATTATACTGCGACAAATTATCTGTGGTCAATGTACTATTTTACCTTGAGATTTTATTATTATTATGAGCATATACTAGAAAACACGTTTAATATCGTATACATCGATAAAATAATTATCATTTATGCTACAGGACACACTACAATAAAAACTGTATGCGTTCTCATATCAGGTACTCTGCGTAAATTGGTATGATAATATTTTGAAAGTTAAATGTGTATCAAAAATGTATACTTAAGTATTCGTGTTTGGAAAAATAGAATAACTCCATATATAATAGATATACATACACTTTAGAGAGTGTAGAGATGTCCATTGTCAAGTGATGAAAGTACCTACTTCTACGGCGGCGGCCCGAATGACTCACCGATCATTAGTTACCGACTTTGCCCAAATTCTTTAGAAACTGAAAGTGTCACCGTTTTAAAGAATGTATCTACACATAAATATATTTATATGTATGTATGATGACATAGTTCTCAAGACATGGAAAAACAATACATTTTATTATTTACATTACAACAATTTACAAAGAAATATGAAACCAATTGAGGTATCTGGCCACCGTTTATGGACTGATCCAACTGTTGTGAAAATGAGCCCAAAATACTAGCGGCATTGCCTAGGTGGATGGCAATTATCAATCTCTGAGCCAGGAAGGTGCCAACTTTCGGCATCCTTACCACAGAAATTATCTCTACAGGCTCATGAGACATCCCCCCTTCCCTTGTCCCTACGATCGCATACATTGCGACTTGAGTTTATCGCACTTAATTATGGGACGACCCAAGTCGTATTGTTTGTTATGGGCGGAGGTTACCACTTTACACCAGGCGAGCAATCTGCTCGTTCTGTAACTTTATCACATAATAAAATATCCTGCTAGGAGCTAGGAGGATATCCGCTATCAGATATCATATCATCCGCTATCATTGTTTGATGGTTCTAGTTTTTCGGCTCACTTATTTCCGGTCATGATTCTAAAGCAGTTGTTTTAAGGGCTAGTCATTATGAAGGTATGCCCGTGTTACGGAATGCGTCGCAAATTCTCTGCACTGATTGTAATCGCTCTACTGATGGCCGCAGCGACGAGTCGGTTCCGATGGCCGGGCGCATTCCATGAGCCGACAGCTCTTTTATGGGCAATTCACTGAGGAGCAATAAATCTTTGTGCGGAATTGTGGACACAATCGATTTTCTTACGATGTCGAAGAATGTCTGAATAGCGGTTTACATCATGCCGCACGAATGACAACACAGTTTTGAGACAGGTGGAGAATACTGTAAATGGAATGTTTTCCAAGGGATTTGGTGGACTAAATTGTAGTACAGGATTTATCTTAGGATGATAGACAAGCTACAATGCCTTATAAGTCTCATTAAATAGTACTGCTGTTAAATCAGGTTTAACTGCATCTATCTCCCATCTTATATCTGTTCCATCTTGTTGGTAATGTCGTTGAATTTGTCCTGGCTACCGGATATTAAGGAATGCATTATTTGAAGAAAGAGTAAAGAGTAAGATATACATCAAATCAAAAATCAAAGTCAAATATCTTTATTTACCAAAAAACATTTTAAAATACAGATTACTTGTGGTTCCCGCACATATATCTGCTATCTGCATCTACATATGTCTTCTAAGTCCAAGTTCCAAGTCACTTAGAAGAGTAAATTAGACCTTAGCTCCACAACTAGCCTGAACAAAATGCGCGCCGAACTTAGTTGGTTAACCTGAGTCACGACAAAATTATTCATCTCCACCTGACTAATTAAACAAATCAGCCTGCTATAGCTTAAAACAAGTCGTCGCCTGATCGCACGAAAGGATTTAATAATAATAAATTAGAAAGCACGATAGCGAGTGTGTCGAGTAACGGTCTCGGGCGGGCGACGCGGCGCGGCGGCGCGGCGCGGCGGCGACGCGCGCCGGCTCGTGCGATACCGCCCGGGGCAGCCCGCCACGACTCATAGGACAACTTACTGTTACACTTGCTTTTATTGTTAGAATATTTATCAATTAAAAATGCCCAAACACTATTAAACGTCTATTCAATCCACAGGCCGTTTCGGAAAAACAGTCATTAGTCTAAAAGTTAAACAGATTTTCGCCAAATACAGCTAGTAATCCGATTTTTAATTATCAATCAAAAACGTATCTTACAAAGAAATAAAATTGCGTAGAAATCTGTCAATCTGGTTAGGAGCTACCAGAGCTACCAAAAACAATGGTTTTTTTTTGCCCTTAGAACGCCGAATCCACAAACTGACGTCGAAAAAAACCATTGATTTACGACGTCATCGGACGGGAGTACTAAGGTAAATCCAAAAATATCTGAAAATCAAATACTTTTTGAGAGCCATTGCTTGTTGAGCACTGGATCTCACTCGAAAGCACAGACTCGACAACAGTGGAAATTAAATATTACAGATAAACTCTCTAAGATAAATAGTTACTTATTTTATAATTTTATTTTTCTTTTATTTACTTTATTATTAATTTATCGTTATTAGCTATTTTTTTGTATAATTTTGTGATAAATGAAATAATTTATTATCATGAAAATATATATGTATATTATTTCAGTCATACTGTGGTAGAATAGTTCCTCTCATGGTGTCCGGCCCACAAGTAGTTGTTTTCAAATCAAAATTATTAATTCATGTCTGCCTTATATAATATAGTATAAATTGCAGAGGTTTGACAACATAAATAATGCTAATTAGTAGGGAAGTATTTCACTCAAACATAATATTTTCCAGTAAAGCTCTACAGTAGGCCAGAGACAACAGACTCGGCCGATAGAGCAGTAACGATAGCAACTACTTTAAGAATGTTAGATAATTGTCTAATAAATTTATTACATTAAGCCGTTTAATAAAATAACTTACGTTGAAAATTATTCGATAGTTTCACCTGTGTCAGAGTTGCATATTATATTAATCTATTATTCATTTAATTTGGTCATTGACTATATAAAAATAAAGCATATTGGGAAGTGGTAATATACTGTGTATATTCTTGAAGAATACTATGAGCTACACAGCAGGCTAATAATGTATAGTTTTATAGTAGTTTAAATGGCTACAAAAATATCTCTGCTTAAGCTACAGTTTTCATGCCGTCGCTAAATTAGATAAAGTTAAACCACGACACTAACTGGTAACTAAAGTACTATTTTATGTAGTTAGGTATATAACATCTTTCGTCTTAAAAAAAGGCCGTTAAACCGTTTAATCTATGTATTTACTTAACAAAGTTGTAAAATACTTTCATAGATAACGCGGCAACATGTTTCATGGGTATCTGAGATGAGAATGCATCGGAAATGCGGAACTGTTTAAAAATAAATGGAATTAACTGCAATTATTTCATAACATCAACGCTGACAGCAAGTGATTGAACGAAATATGTGCAAGAAAAAAATCATAGTTTTGTTGTATATTCAATTCAATGCTAAGAGGCTCAAGCTTTATAGATTTTTCACCAAATAAGTGCATGTATCTGCTATTAGTATTCCCATAAATATTTCTTATAAATGATGTTGTAAGTGAACAAAATAGTACGAATTTACGCGTTAAAATCTCATTATCTTTGAAGTTTGTGAAGTTAGTAATGTAGTTATATGCATATCAGTAATAAAGTATTAGTCTTAAAATTATTAACATACATTTAAAATAACAATAGACAACTACTTTCAATCAATGTACTAGCCTAAGCAAACTCAGATCACACAAAATATCGCTATCATACGAAGTAGCCGTCAACTTTCCCCGGAAACCCTTACACATAACTAGATAACAAGTTATTTGTATACGCAGTAACTAAACATTGAGGACGCCGAAACTGACCGGCCTCTATGGGTCAAGGACTCGGTCACTCACCCGCCAGCCGAGACCCCTCCTACGCGATACGAAGACGGTAGTATTTGACCACTCGTTCGTTTTTATACTATTTTTTGCTGCACGTGTGTTTTGGTGCACACTGTTAGTGCAGTAAGCATTTGATAATAAATAAATTTAAAAAAAAATATGGTAATGACATTTTTTTCTTGGTATTTAGCATTTAAGTATATTAAGCATTTTAGTACTTAGGTGGTTCTAGTGGGAGTAGCGCCATCATCTAACCGTCAACTATCAATTTATCATAGCAGAAGAATAGAGAACTTACAGAATTGGTACAAAACTAACACTAAATAACTAGAAAATATCAAAATAAAAAAATGGCTAAATGTAACATTAATAATAAAACATAAAGTGTTTTATTATTAATAAAATCACAGTTTTATTTGAATAATCTAGTTTTTATGGAAACAACACGCAAGGACACGCGTTGGCGTCTTTCGGACGACTAGACGAAACACACTGACCGCTATGACCGAAAGAAGCCTTGACAAATATGGATATCTTTTTTAAGTCACTAATTTGTCACAAGTTATTGAGGCCATGCGGCCAAAACTGTTTATGAAATTCAGTTAAATTATTAACGGTTTTCTTTATTCTGTTCCTTAGCTTTTGTTTTTACAGTCAGAGTACCAATAATTAATAGTCAGCTTTAAATAAACACGGCCAAAAGATTAAATTAGGGTGTGTTCTTGCACGATCCCCTGTATAATTTATATTTATAAGATAAAACTACAGAATCATTTAATCCACGATTGTGTTATTTTATAACTCAATAGAAGTACAAGTATGTATAATTTCTCACGATTATTAAAGAACGTGATCGAATCAAATATTCCTAAAATAAAACCTTGTTTGTTCATATATTAAATGACGGAAAAAAAACACCATGAACTATAAATTTGAAAAACTGTGAAAAGAGTGACGTGTTTGCAGTATCTCATTGGTGCTTTTGAAAAGAAATTTCCGACTCGTCATGAAAACTTTAATGATTAGCTCGCAAAATAAATAAAATTTGAGTGTCTGTTTGTAATATTAAACTAACCGCTTTTTACTAAGAGCATATGGATGTATACACGGTACATATACCAAAACAACATTTTTTTTCAATTTTTGTCTGTCTGTCTGTCTGTTTGTTCCGGCTAATCTCTGAAATGGCTGGACCTATTTTGACGGGACTTACACTGGCAGATAGCTGATGTAACAAGGAATAAATTAGGCTACTTTTCCGAGGGGTAAAATATGGGTGCGTGATAAAACCGAATTCCACGCGGACGAAGTCGCGGGCAACAGCTAGTCCATCATATTTAATGTCTCATTTCTTGAATGATAAATGGGGTACTAAAACTTCACACGTCGGTCCTGAAGGATAATGGACAGGTGAAATTGGACGCCATATTCTCTGTACAGGCCGGTACCTTCAGACGACCCAATATGATTAGGTTTCTGTGGTGCATCTGACAATGATTAATTTTATAATTACTTTAATAAAAAATAAACTTGCAATCTCTCAGTATTCATTATATTGCACGTGAATTACCAGAGGGCATTTTATAACAGTTATTGTATTATATTCTGCACAATAGGCAGTGCGCCTACTTTAGTAGCAGTCTTGTCCGCCTATCACATTTAATAAAATGTTTTCTTTGTGTCTATAATAATAATAATGCATTGAAATGCAGGGTTAGGTAATATATATATTATTACTCAAAATATTTTAATAAACAAAACTAAAATTTCTTTTATTGTCATATAAATTCATTAGTTAAAGAGAATATATAGAAAAATGATATCAATACAACAAAAACATGTGTTAAGGGTACATAAAATGACATTTAAGTAGTTAGTAATGACGTTAGATAGTGGACAAACGCTTATTAAAAACTGGTGACGCATTTTTGGAGATCAAATTGAGCTTTTTATATAAATAGCAATCCAAATATACGGTAAATATCCGAGACTGATAAATATTAGAAACGGTCAGATTTAAGTAACTGTTCATAGATTGCTCAATTTTATTGCCTAGATCACGACATACCTAAACCAAGACGTTTGATTACACGCATATTAAAAGACTAGATCATAAACAGTATGCGATCTCTCGATGGAATAATAATGGCTACATTCCGACTTGAAACCAGTTCCCAGGACTGAGGAGTTTCATCCAATGCCAATTAAACTATGCGGAATCTTCGGGCCTGTGTAGACCTAGATTCCATTCTAGAAGGTACCACAATTTGATTCATATTATACTGACATCGAATCACGGCAGTATTTTTGACATTAAATCTACATACCTATATGTATTTCAAAAGGCATATCTGGTACTTATCACACACATAGCCGTAGTAAAGTAATTTTTAACAAATGTTTTACTTATGAATAGAATTTTTTAAACTAAGACTGTTTTCACAATTACTAGGAAAAATTGTGATACCGTCTTATAAAAAGAAAAGTTAGGTTGCTACTGAGAGCATGGTGGCGCAGTAGTACAGACCCCGAGTTTCAATTCAGAGGTCGCTGATTCAAAACCCGGCGTGCAACAATGAGTTTTATCACTTGAAACATTTATGTGCGGTGAAGGCAAACATCGTGAGAAAGCCGGCATGCCCTAGAACGAAAGGAGCTTATCGAGGTGCACTGTAATCCTTTCCCCGCACCGTTTCAGAGACTAAAAGAATATGATTAGTAGTCGTACCGAGAAAAGAAAAAGATCGCGACCTAGAGACCGAGGAGAGAAAGCCTATTGTAATGCAGCTAGGTATAACAAGGATTATATACATTTATGTATTATTTAAAAATCAAAGCTCTTTGAACATTAATTTCTGACATATACTCGTATTCAAATAGAGTTATTGTGAGTTCGTTTTATGCAGGATATAAAGGATCGCCGTGTAATTAGCATGGGCTCTGGTTCGTTCTAGTCGTGGGGCATCGAACTCACTTGGGTCAAAAGCCTTGCAAAGAACGCTGCTATATTTGTTTTCAATATAGTGGTCCTTTTAAAGTCGTGTTTACAGAATCGGACATGGTCGATAGACAATGCGAAAAAACTTTTGTGCAATTAAATTTCAATCTTTCGCACACAAAAACACATACCAGGCAACCTCCTATTCTGTGATAGAGAGATACCTGTTAACTTTTTGTACTTGTCTTCCTTCATTTTATTCCATTAATACATCAACCAATAATTATTCCAATTTTTATGAGTGTATTTCTATGTGCGAATATGATCTAGTTATTTAATGTGATATATGTGACTGAACGAGCTGACGGCCCACATGAAGTTAAACGGTAACCTCCGCCCATAGATAACAGCAATGCGACTCAAGTCCACTCCACCAAAGTACGCGAAGATTCAAGTCGCATTACGTTGCGTCCATCACCCCACCCCATTCACCCCGATGTCTCATGCGCCTGCAATTAATCGCGAAAGATGATACTATGTATCATCTTTCGCGTATTACTGGTAACGTCATTGAATTTAGCTAGATATGAACAACTTTAACGAATAGTCCTCATACCAAACAAAAGCTCGCGAGATTCGGAGCTTCACCATAATTGGCGTTCGACTGTTCGTGCTAATGTAAAAATGATGCCAGAAAGTTTGTATAAAATAGAAAGTTTAAATCTATGATACAATTCGACTGTTTCACTTTTATCTCGTGAAAATAAAACCACGAACATTTGTTTGTTCGTGCAAATTACTTTCAGTTACAAACGTTCACCATCCAGTCGGAAGAAACTTGACTTTTTTTTGTGGGGTGTAGTGCGGTGTAGTGAAAGGTAACGGGCCTACTGACACTGACCCACTGAAGAACTTTCCTTGCGTCATAAGTCTTTGTATATTACTATTATTTATCAATCGCTTATTCAAATATCAGATTCGGGCATGGGTGAAAGTTCCGTTAACATAGATGTAGCACTTGAGTTTTTTGCAAACGGTACCCTGATTATGTATTTCAATCATAGCTCATTTTCTTAAATTGATTTGTTCTGTACAGTTTTATAGATATAAGTGACAACGTAACAGAATTATAAGCAATTTTTAATGTTTTTTTATTTTTATTTTTGATTATGATGATTTGATTATGATTATATATATATATTCATAACTTATGTTGATAGCTTTAGCTAAAGTTAAAACTGTGTTGCAAAAAGAGATATTGTAATTAATAGTATTTCATTCAATCTTTGTATTAGGTATAATAATGTCCTGGCGGTAGTAGTCGGAGCTTATAATTTCTATAGCCTCATATTCTAGAGTTTGTAATGTGTACATAACCCTGGATACAGGACAGGTTGTCAGGTGAGGCGAGGACTAAATATAAACACTAACAAGTTTTCATTGCATTACAAATATGTAGGGTGACTTAAAGATAAAATTGGACACACGAGTATAATCATATTAGGGTTTTGGTGTAACGCACTACTTATTCTACAAGAAATCATGCCAAAACTTGCTACGACTACTCTCTATAAAGCCAGATTTTTAGACTTTATTTAAAATAATACAACATTGTCTGCTTTTCCATGCTAGAGAAAACTTTCTAGTCCTTCAATGTTTATTCTATGAAGTCCTTAATATAAAAAATGTCGGACGAAATATTGTAAACTACACAACCAAATATAATGGTATCAATTCTAATATCCAGAATTGGTCAAACCGTTAGATTACCTCAAACCCAATTATCAACAAAACAGAACGATGACTACTAATCGCGGACAAACCGGCTGCGTGTGACCCCATTCGTAGAGCCGGTCCACTTCAGGGCCGGGTGTTGCACTGAAGACGCGCTCCGGTCGCCGCCCGCCCGCCCCCGCCGCCCGCCGCCAAGTGCAAGGCGAACCACATCACAACGTAACACAACATAACCAAGAAACTTAATTCCAGCGGCCGAATGCGATACTTGTTGCGTTTACTTTCGCACGCTTTGCAATTAATTACAATATCGGATTCGTTGTTCTGTGTAGAACTCACGCCAAGTTCGTCCGGAGAAGTACTGCCGTTATGCCCATTTCTGCCGCCAAGTAGTCGCGTTACTGTATTCCAGTTTGAAAGGTGTGGTTGCCGGTAAAATTACAAACAAAAAAAGTGCATGGAAAATTGTAAAATACTTTATATTTATTTTTGTTCAGACACTTACGAGTATATGCTACTTGTGTGTAATGTAAAGCTTGATGAAAGAACTTTCGATTAAACCTTTAAGTGGCCATTAGAAGACACATAATAAATCTGTCGCTTTAATGATTACTAAGCCATTACAGATAACTCGTATGATATAGCAAATTGCACTAAGTATATGATGGGCAAGCGCAGGCCCGTCTCGCTTCGTGACTGATTATTGATAGGAAGTGTAACTATACTTTATTTTCTGCCAATTACGATGATGCTAAAGCTCTTTCGTTGGTTATTATAGTTTTTACAAAGTGAATATTCAAATGAATAATCAAAGATTTAGTTTAGGAGTAGCCTAATTAAAATGAGTTTACAATCCATAACGAGAGATACCACAAAAACCTAAAGCGGGCAAAAGCTGAGTAAATAATGAAGATCTCTTTTTGATTATTTTTTGTGAGAAGGTATTAATTATATATGTTGAAGATACTGGCCTCACAGCTCAGGTGGTAGTAACGCTGCCTTCTGCGCTGTAGGTCTTGGGTTCTATTCCGACTCAGAACAAAACGTTTATGTGACGAATATAGATGTTTCTTTCGTGTCTGGGTGTTAATACGTAAAATATGAATGTATTTACAAAAAATATGTAAGTATTCTATCAGTTTTCTGGTACCTATAGTACATTAGCTATGCTTAATTTGGGGTTAAGTGGCGCCGTGTGAAATGTCCACCTATATTTATTTATATTTTATTTATGTGTGGTTCATTAAGACCAAACATAAGCCATATAATTAAAATATGTGTGAACCTTTTCAAGCTTGTTCAATACAAATTGTAAT
Source organism: Chesias legatella (assembly GCA_947359385.1). Lineage (NCBI taxonomy): Eukaryota > Metazoa > Arthropoda > Insecta > Lepidoptera > Geometridae > Chesias > Chesias legatella. Next base: position 6,552,826 of record OX375772.1, read on the forward strand.
ATTTAATATGTATGGCTTTTGAATAATTATGATAATCAGATAATAAGTAATCGTAAAATTTAATACAACGTCTAAAACTCTGTGCATAACAGATGCTTAAAATCTTGGAACGCTATCTTAATATCTTAAGTATTGAGATGCTGAAAAACAAAAGGCAAGGTAATCTATTAATTGATTGTCCGAGTCCTCGCATAGATGGAATTTGCAGACGAAATATGTCCCACAGGTATCTCAACAAAAACAAAATAAAAGCTCCGAGACCACAGTTTTCTGATAATTGATGTGTTAGAAGTTGTCTCGAAATGCAAGCAAAAACCGACGGCTAATATAACCAACTATTGTGTATGTATGTTTTAGGAAAGAGTAACATCTTTGTACTTTAGACGATAAAATTATCAAGTTTTTAAATTAAATTAAATCTTCTGTCATGTCCCATTATTTCTAACGTCTAAGTCGGTATACACTACATCTTTTCGCAGAATGTTGACGTGAAACCTATAGATTTAACTTAATTATTTTTCGTTGAAGCTTGATAAAAGATTTGCTTACTTGCATAACTAAAGTGAAGGGCTAGGACCTATCAAGTTCAAAACGTGCTCAAGGAGGCGTTTTGCTCGTATTTCTTAAAAACATGTTAATGCTGCATTTTTTTTTTATTGAATGTTTTATTGGCTTCGTATTGAATTTATTGGCTGAAATGCAAAGGTTTCATGTTCAATTAGCACAGAAACTTAAATAATCAAGATAAATTGTATGCGTTTGGGTACTTTATCACGGTAGTAAATTATTAATTAGTTATTTTTTTAACTCTTAGTATGCATACTATATGTATATTTTTATGTATGCATACATTAAAATATATTGTTATTTTGTGTAATATTTAGTATTAGAATTTATTTATATTTTTAGATAGTATAATTATTTGTTGAAGCAGGATTTTTTATTAATCATATTTTAACTAAATATTTCCAGATTAGAATGTGTACATCAGGCTCACTTTTCGTTGACAGACGTTTTCTAGCCTTAAATGTTCGCTAAAAGAAAACTCTTTTAGGATTATGCCTCTCCATTTAGGATGCATGCATTGCTGCTAGGCTAAACAAAAAACATCTAAGTACTCGATTTATCTTACCTGCTACCTACAGAATCAGGAATGTGAAGCATGCTGTTATTTGAACCAGAATATTAAAATAAGACTAAAGATAATAAAATTCTGGTTTCGTGTGAGCACCGTTGTTCCGAGAGTACTGGGTCACCGTTCTTCCACAAACTTTTGAACAATGCGTGCTGTTCCTACCTGATACCATCTACGCATATCAAATAATGCCTCATTCTTTCAAATTATTCAGACATTGAACTTGAGACGATCTGTCCGTGACGTCAGTCAATGCTAATAACAGATTTTAAATATTGGTGTTTTGTTTCTGTTTGTATCACATTTCGAAAAGATTTTTGACTTGAGTAAACTTATTGTAGGATTACTCGACGCGACAATGGGAATCGATCCCACGACTCGACGATCAAATCAAACGTAGGTGTGAATCATATTATGAACTAGTTAAATAATTGCATTATTCGCTCGTTATAACACATTTCAAAACTCGCTCGATCCTGATTTATCTTGAATAATCCAATGTATTGTTTTGTAAATTGAAAAAAATATTAATTCCAAGTATACACAGCCATTATTATAACAAACGCGCGCCGATATGGTCTGCAGGGCGTCAAATGATGCACATGACTGAGGGAGGTGCTGTATGGGTTAGGTAGGCAATTAAGACGCGGAAGTCCATTCGGCATTCATTAGCAGCATCGCTTAAAAGCTTTGCTGGCTTCCTGGGTTTTCCTGCGCAGAAGCAGATGATCGCGTGCGAAACGGTTGCGCTCGTGCGCCCTCAAAACACTCTAGCGCATCTCAATTCTTACATCATAATTCACAACGCTATGTAAATGATTACCTGTAAATTATATATTCGTTGTGGTCGCTGATTTCGAATCTAACGGATTGTTGTAAATCATCGGTTAATTGGCGCTAAAAGAACCGTGTTTCAATGTTGACAGTCTCCAAATTAATGTAACAGTATTCTTAAAGCATTTTTGGGGTTAACTTATTAATAATGTTATAAAATGTTAATATGAAATCCTACTTCCCTCTCTTAATGCTGGTCTTGACAAACCAGATGGAGATTTAGACGTTTCTAAATTAGAACCTTATAATTATTATTTAAGTATTTTTATTTGGTTTTAAAACAGCTAATTGAGTGTTACCTAATAGGAATGGCCCTTGATGAGGAGGTAGTTCACCGTTGGAGATGGTAATATTTAAATGCCGCTTGCCTATAAGAACCCTAAAAATTTTAAAAGGCAGAGTTTTTTTTCAATTCTGAGAAATTCTTTTTAAATTGTTTATTGATCATTAATTATATTATCAAATTTATATTTGTTACTTAGCCGAAATATGCGACTGCAAATTCTCACCAGAAAAAATAAACAGCAAAATACCTATCAGCATTTTACATTTTACTTTTTAGCAAGTCTTCAAAACTTTGTCTACGAAAATTTGACCCGTTCGAGTACAATATTTATATATGTGTGTATGAATCGGACGTCCCACATTACACACACATGTAGTCCATAAGTTAAAGATAGATTATTTTTATAAGCTTATGAGATCGACAGTGAGCTTATTAAAAAACTCAAGCTCTATAACCATCAAGTCACAGACACCGTAATGACGGCTCGAATCATCACGGTGCGATGGATGTAGCCCACTAGAGCATGAGACACTTAAAAGTTTTTTACTTGTTTCGCGTTTTGCTTGATGGTAATCGATTCAGAACGATCGCCACTGCGGTCGATAGTCGATCGAAATAAAACTCAATCGATTTTTGTAACCAAAGTAATGCTTCATTTTCTCACGGTTATATTTGTAACCAACTTGATAACGTGATTTTTAATGAGCAGACCAATCGAAATTATATCGACCGTCATGTAGATATAAGATAAACGTAGCCTAAACTAAGTAGCTGCTAAACGAACAAAGTTTTAAAGTAAAGATATTATAGATCGGTAGAGTAGAACTGTTTCGTTGAAGGTTTCATAAGAATCGTGCCTCTTTTCATGGTTAATCCATGGAAGTTCAAATAATATGACATAACACTGCTATTAAATGTAAAACCATCGATTGTATTTGCTACATACACACGTACAATGACCAAGTAATTTTGATATATCTATCTGCGCATTCTGTAATCAATCTACATCACTTACAGGTTTGTCCTTGTTCATCAATTAGCATAATGCAGTTTGTTATTATACAAAGTTAAATGAGTCCTATTTGATTTTCAAAGTAGAATGTTTTTAAATAAGCACCTATATCACACGCATATTAATGTACTTTGGATTAAACGTAACATTTTCATGTTACGTACGTTCGAGACCGCCATTATTCCTCTACAGAATTATTCATCTGTGTCATTTATATCCAAAGACAAGGTAAGGACAGATTTGTGAGCAAAAGGTATTTTTTCCCCTTTATTTTTAGTTCTAACTACACAAGTAATGTAAATGACAAATTTGAATGACACCAAAACACATTCGATCTCAAATAATTACACAGACATATTTGCACATTTTTTACTAACGTACCTAACCCGATGGGCCCATCAACGCGATCGGGAGCTGTCTCTCAACTACCTACCAAAATGTGCATTATAAGAATAGTGCAGACACTGTAGCTAGCCAGTCCAGGTAATTCCCCTACCACCACGCTTCGGTTTCCCTACGGCGGCGGCGCGGGCGGTGTTTTCTTTCACCGAAAGCTCATACTTACCATAACATACACATCATGTTTAAAAATCTTAAGTAGGTACTTCTAAATAGTTGTTGTAATATGTATAAATTGTAGTTATATTCATAGGACTATTATTCTCTAATAAACATAAAAAAATTAAGGAGTCACATACATAAAACCCAACACAATAGCCGCGCCGGTTGGAAAATATATAACATAGAATCTGTTTACATAATGTACACAAAAACTTTAATGTTAGGTACTATAATATATAAAAAGATTATAAAAATGCAGTCCAGCATTTTACTAGCGTGAATTAATTTGTCAGACGATGCGTTTAAAATTACTAAAAAGTTATTCAATGTAGATATTTTGTAAATTTTTGTAGAATCGTGTCGAACGCATTTATTCCAGTTCGATCGTTCTCGAATACCGTTCGGCGGCTACTGAATAACGGGACCGGCCGGCCCACCGGCCCTCTAAGATAACTCTACAAACCATCTCGATGTAGATTATCTAGGAGTAGTAGATATTTCGTAGAATTGAGATTAAATCAAAGTCAAAATGTGGATTTAAATACCTGAGGACGATGGAGTGTTGTGTGTCTGGAGTAGTAGTCATGTTGCTGTTGGTAGAAACTCGTGGGTGATATGGGAGGCCGGTACTTCTTGTGGCCGTACCCCAAGGTGTCCATCGTGTGCATTGTGGCTACCACTTCACTCTATCAATAGATGTCTTGACGATGAGATGTCACATGATTCACTGCTGGAACAATACAAAAGTTATTCAACCTATAAATATTATAACTAGCGGCTGGTTCCGGCTTCGCACTGTTAGCGTTAAGTAATAACGGCTGGGAATTATGGCTTTATCCGAATAAAAACTGCCTGTACTAAGTACTCAGGGGGCTGTAGCTTTGAGTAGCTTCATATTAGTGTAAGTTTTCAGAATAGTTTCATAGTTTCGGAGAGTACGTCGTATATCAAAACTTACAATTTAATCTTTTATAATTAGCTTTTTTTATAACAACTGACATCTGCATTTTACTGAATGCCACCGATTTTACGACTGTGCTATTTTGAGCCTGGCAACGTTTGGATAGGTAACACATGATGGGAATACTCACAAGTGAGCTGTCATCGTTTCGAAATATATCTAAACATAAACAGCATATGCGCAAACGCATACTAGTCATCGGAAACACGTAGAGACGCTACGTCACGCGTAAATTAACACTTCATTCAAACAGAGAGCCGGTATTAATATGTTTTACAACATATGTTTAAAGTTCATTTATTTGTATGTATAGATAATAATAATAATAAATTTATTCAAATAAAACATGGTAAATATAAAAAATCATAAAACTTATTTAGACATAGGTATATATATCACGAGAGCCTGAACTAGGTAATCCTGTGTTTCAGGCGAGGACACATAAGCAAGTTATTGAATACGTTTATAAATTTATGACCTTATTTTAATTTTAGTTTATAATTAAATATAAATCAAATTTATAAGAAGAATAAATATCGACCTTTATTATGCACATTGATTTCAAATCACTGATCTGCCGATTCCGTGAACAAGGAAGTATAAAATAACAAATTCATTTATGACTCTCGGGTTATAAACAGTATTGTGTTATGTTTTATGCATTCCATGGATGATGACCATTAGACGATCAGTCGACCGTCAGTTCAATCGTTTATATTGTTAGGATTGATATCAGATTGATCGTGTCATGTGAGGATTGATATGTTTTTAGATCAGTCTGACTTAATTGAACTGATGCCAGCTTGAACATCTAATAGTAACATATCTTATGAATCCATCCGTTGTTAATAAATAGAATACGTATCCAGTCGTAATTACATGTCCATGTTTTATTGACCATAACATAAAGTACAGAAAATACAAAACCATAAGTCAGAATTACCATATCTGGGGCATGATTTTACCGTAAACAAAGGTATAAATCCATTTTTTATCCAAAGAAATAATTTATCGATTGTTTGTAAGACGTTTATAGATATTCGTTTTTAGATATTATTAAAGAGCAGATCAGTGTATGTCTAACAACAATACTTGTCATTCAAATTTAAGTTTGGTTACTAATTTGAACTGTGAAGTTGAGATTCGCGAAGAGTTTTAAGAGCTATTAGTTTCACTTCAGCATTTATTTAATAATTAGACTATAGATTTGATAAAACACTGCGTCATGTTTATAATATTACGCTACGTCAAGCTTGGATAGAATTTATAATTGATTTAGTTATCATAAAACAAAACAAAGTCCAAGGTATGAGAATATCTTGAGAAACTACATCATATATCCTATGTTAAAATAATATACATGTAATGCCCTTATAAACTTCATTAATTTTCTCAACTTAACTTTAGACGCAGCTTTGGTAAGTGTTTAGAACGTAAAAAATTTATTGTGTAAAATGTCCACCAATATTTATTTACATTTAATATTCACTTGATGTGACTATTACCAGAGAATTAATGCAATTCGACTAGATCTTAATGTACGCAAACTCGTTTCTGTGACGAAATTTATCCAGTCACAAAAATGTAACGGAACTATACAGTTTTGTGTCTGTGTGTCAGTGTTTCACACTGCGCCCCGCGCCCACCCGTGTTTGCATTGATGTCAACGTGAATAACACAAACTGGTCAAGATCTAAGGCGAGGCTGTGAATTAAAAACAAGTAATCGGTCAAATACCTCGCCACCTTGAGACTAACGGTACTGACGATGCTATTATCACTGTGTAGGTAATAAACAAATATTGGTGGAACACAGTGCCAGCTAGCGTCTAGCGCTAGCATAGCTTGAATTACTATAGGAATCACTTAAGGGATAAAGTACATACTTTTTTATGAATATTATTGACTGGCCTCACCACTCAGTGTTACCCGTGTTCGGTCGCTTGCTGCCCACAGTAGTGAACACTGGCAAGCATTTGGTAATGTACCATTCGGCATAAATGACACTAGATGCCCTGTCATAGTAAAAAAACCAGCGATCAAAATCTTCCCTGCGCTTCTCGGTCGCATAATTTTGGTAGGTGTTGGTTCATTTTGAAACAGTCAAACTGTCAACTGGCGCCTGGAAGTACGCCTATTTTCTTTAACCAAATTTATAACTTCTGACACTTTTTCTTACACTAACTAAAACAGACAGCTGTCAAAGGGAGACCACACCTTTCTTCATCAGCCGAAGTTTAAATACTTAACCTCGCTTAAATTCGTAAAATATCATCGGCCAAAAATGTTCTCGATACTGTTCCATTTTTAGTGAGACACGATAATTACGTTTAATCGTAATAAAATGTGGAGGGTAATTTGAATTTTATGCTAAAATGTACTTTTAAAATAAAAGTATAATTGACCCGTGAAAATTGACAGAGTGGCCCTTATGCAAGTATTTACAGAAGTAAAGTATATTTCTATATTCTAGCAATTATCGAGATCCCATAGTACAAGCTATACACAGTTTGGGCTTGGATGGCGCTGTGTAATGTCAGACAATATTTTTTATTTATTTATCATCCTTACAGTAGAGTAGTAAAAGTAGTTGTTGTTTCTGAAATAAGCCCATAAATAGATCGAGAGAAAATCACAGCGGAGAACTTTGATTTATACTTCGTATTGATGATTTGTAAAAGTCAATACAAAAGACATCGACGCGCTACTCACCACACAGGCCTTTGTACTTGTATAGTGAGTAGACAAAGTAGTAGCTCACTTATTTGTAACAACATGCCTGCTCTATTAAACATATTTAATTCACCTACGTGATGAGTCATTACACGGTAAATCGAGAAGAGACAAAAACAAATTGCGATGCCGAAATTAATTGTCGATCTTATCTGAAACACGAGTTGACTAACTGAGAATATTAGTAAAAAATCGGGTCGATCGGCACAGATCCCACATCAATCAAAATAATTGTGTCAATATCCTCTAATATTGTAAGCAAAAATATATTACGTTTTCTTCTTTATTCTTACCTCTACGAATAAATGTATACTCTACATATTGTGTTTACGTTTACACAGCGACTGGAGACGAAGTATTGTTCACAAAGAAAAAATATTACGTAAGCAAAGATACTGACTTTAAGTTGCACAGACTGTATGACACTTGTTCAATGCCACAGCTGTCATAATAACCGTGTAAATTGCTACTGCGACTTGACAAGTGACAAGGAAACCGACTAGATAAATTAGTAGCATAACCCCAGAAATTGCTACCATTCGACACAGTCGTGGGAAAAAAAAGATCACACTTATTTCATCTCATGTTCTGTTAATTACCTTCCGCGTATCTAAGTCGTGGTCACTTTTTGTCTACCCACGCCCTCGGAACAAATACTTTGATAGGCACCTATTAAGATAAAGTATCTTCTTAGAATGCCCTTAGGCACGTCGTCGGCGGCAGTTTTGCATCGTTAACACGTATCTGTTTAACTGGAGCACGGGGGAGACCTTGGCTGTGCATAGCTGAGTCATGGCTAGACCATGGGCACCGTGGGAAGCTCTATCGGCCGCCATTGCATCTATCAACAATGGGCTGTAAACTATATTATCGGTTAAGACGTTTATCAGTTTTGAATTCAGCTCAGTCTGTGTCCTGGATGACCACCTGGGTTGTTTGAGCACAAGGTAATCTGCTGGAGGGACTATTTTTGGCCCGATGTTTTGTTCAAATCATTATCACTACATAATGTCATATGACTTATATGACAGACTACATATGATACAACTGAAGTTGCCTTCTCCCTGTCTGTGTAGGATTATCTCATTCTGTATGTCTGTAGGGATTTTAATATGATTTCAATAATAGATAAATATCCATATGCATGAAAAAGAATTGCGATTAAGTTTGTAGTCATCCGGCAGCATTATATAATCTGACAAACGGTTTGATTTCTGATAGAGTATATTTAGGTTAATGAATATAATGATAAACAATTATTTTTATAATATTCTGAATAGACTGTAGCAACTACAGAAAATATGTCTGTACCTTGCTTTATTGATGCACCTACCAATAATTTTTTATAATTAATACGGTAAGTATTCTGGCACTTTCTGTCAAAACACTTAAAATATCCGCACTCATACTGCCAAACTGAAATTGAGCAATACGTCATGGTATAATTTTAGCATTTGCTAAGTCCTACTGGGAGGCTCCTTCAGAGTCAAACGTCATATTTACGTCATTATTATGGGGTAATAAGTTTCTCAACTTGCATACGTCAAATTCGATTATGAGTGTCTAACAGGTACATAACCTACTCGTTTTCTCTCATAACAGGTTCATAGATGTTGTAAGCTAAAATAAGATTTCCGTTTGCAGGAACTATTAAAATTTTATACGTATTTACGGATATTTAAATATATAAAACTTCCCAAATGCTTTTGATTCAAACATTGATATTTGAATTTAATATGTCAACAAAATTTTACCTGCAGAGTTCAATGTTTCTAGAGAAGGCCTCGTCGCGTTGAGCCAATGTCAATGTCACCTTCGGATACATCTTAATGGAGTAGTGTGGGGGAGATTGTTTACAATGACAGAATTTATTACGTAGTTGGCTACTGTTCCGTTCCGTACCAGAGTTGTAGTGTTTTTTATATGTTGAAGTTACTGAACGAGCAGATGGCCCACCTGCTATTAACTAACAAGGAATACGACTACAACAATACCCAAGTCCCATCATTTGCACCTGTAACTGAGGCGCGAAGGTGGAATGGCTGTAATATCACCGGCAACCATACCTTTCAAACTAGAACACAGTAACGCGAATGATTTACTGCTTGACGGAAGAAATGGGTATGGCGGCAGTACTTCGCTGGACGAACTTAACGTAAATTCTACTGTCACAGCTCAATCGCTTTCAAACTGAGATTAACTGAGCTACAATCTGCCATGGGCGCCCATGTCTACACATTTTCCAAGCGGAAAACTAATCTGTCTGTTTCGTAGCTCCGTATTAAAACCATAGAAAAATTAAAAGATATTTAGTGTAATTTCAGTCTTTACACAGGAAATATGATTTTGCATTATTGGCTATTGGCTCTTGAGTAGCTACTCCAATGCATTTAGATGGTAAAAGCTCTGCTTAATTTGGGCTATTTGGCGCTATGTGAAATTTACAACCATATTTACTATTTATTTATTTATATGAACTATATATATATATGAACCTTAGACGTTTTTTAAAACACCTTAACAACCTCCTAACCTAAATCACTGTTAAACAATATAAAAAAACAACCTCTTAATGGATTGTTATGGACCGCACTAAATAACAGATACAGACGACACCATTTTAGTTTATTGTCAACACAGTACGATTTCCTAAAACATATATATATTCATACAGGATATTTCACACAGCGCCATCTAGCCCCAAAGTAAGCTAAGCATAGCTTGCATCATGGGAACCAGATAACTGATATAATACTTATAAACTGTTTTTGTAAATGAATACATATAATAAATATCAACACCCAGACACAGAACAAATATCTATGTTCGTCACACAAATGTTTGTCCTGTGTGGGAATCGAACCCACGACCTACAGCGCAGAAGACAGGGTGACTACCATCTGAGCTGTGAGGTCAGTCTCCAGAGTCCAATGAGCACAGTAATCCCTGGGCCTGGGTGGAGTTTTAATGAAACATATCAAAGTGGGTGAGATAACGCGAAACGCCGCGGAATTCGGCCGTGTACGGTAAACTGCGTAACGCTTATATTAATCACGTGAAACATGACACACTAACACACTTGTTTCAACATTTGTTTCACATAATACATGAAACAAAAATATTCCTGGTAACACCTGTGTACACTTTGAGTGCAGTAAACTCCGTGTACACTTTAGCTAAGTATGGAAGTAAGTAAATTCTAGTTGATTGTTAAATAAATAAAGTTACTTAATAAAGATACTTTTACATAAATAAAGATAAAGATAGATAGAGAAGATTTTTTTATAAGTCAAATTGATGAAATATTTGATATCCTAGTTATTCAAACGAATTTCATACCTGAATGTATTTTTTCACATGTATTTGTTTTTATTTTATTATGATATAGCATTTATGAAAAAACAAAAGTTTTTCCTTAAATCCTCGATGGGGTGAATGAATTTAAACAAAAGCTGAGATTGACGTGAGTTGAACAGATATTTTTAAAACAAATGTTTCGCATCGAATGACCTTGTTATTGATTGAACACTCGTTGACGAGGAGGTCACATGCATTCTTGCCTGTTCTTTCCCATGGAGGGTCGGATAAGGTTTGTACAGGCGACAAACTTAGCGATAAGTACGCGTGACCTTATGTTTTGAATATTATTGACGTTTCCAAGCCATTTGTATATGAACTCTATAGAAATAATGTTTTTGACTTTGACTTTGTCCATTTGTTATTCACAACTGAACACTTCCCATGCTTCGAAGATCTCGTAAATACTCAGTCCCGGTTGCAACAATCAACAATACACATCAGAAGTCTTCTAGGTATTTGAAATTGAAGACAAAGCGTATATAATACATTTAAATATATATTTATAACTTAATTAGTGTTCATTAATCTAATGCGGCAGTAGGCACGGACACTAATATTGTATATATTATGAACATAACTATATAATGAGACAAGGAGCCGACACGCGAACACCGCAACAAAGCATTCATCACCGTGAAGAACCATCGAATAATTGTGATGAGGAGTAATAATTTAATGTAATAAGCGTATAATAGCATACGTTTCCTGCTGCCGTGATGTTAGCGGTATCATGTCACGACGCACTGGTCGTCCTCCGGAATCCGTGAAGACCTCTCGACCTCTGAAGTCACAACAATTACTTCTGTTCTATCATGAGGTAAAATCGGTACTTTTCAACAATATCATGTAACTTTTTCATATTGTAGCGAGCAGTCGAGCTTACCACCTGCCTAATGGAAAGTGGTCGCCGTAGCCCTCAGACATCTGCAATACCAGAGGCGAAGCTGACTCACAAAATAAAAATTTGACTGGCCTCACAGCTCAGTTGGTAGTAACTCTGCCTTTTGAGTTTTAGGTCGTGGGTTCGATTCCCACCCAGGACAAACGTTTGTTTGACGAGCATTGATGTTTGTTCTGTGTCTGGGTGTTCATTTGTATTTACTAAAAAGTATATATGTTTTCTGTCAGTCATCTGGTTTCCATAGCTACGCTTAGTTTGGGGCTACATGGCAATGTGTGAAATGTCCATCAATATTTATTTATTTTATTTAATTAATTAAATATACCAAAGTTATATAATAAAAAACTAAGACTAAGTATCATATCTTAATTAAAGATCCTAGTCTTTTGATGTTAGGATTACAGAGAATAATATCCAAAATATTTCAATAGAGAATAGTTAAATAAGATTTGAAAATCGTGTTAAAATATCTTATGTCTCTCAGCGGCCGTAAATACTTAAGATTATATTATGACCATAGGCATAGTATAACCGGGCATGAGCTATCAAATGATTACCATGGCCATTGTAATTACACATTCAATTAATGGCTAACAAAACGAACGTTACAGCTCGTTAGGCTCACAGTTGATCTCACAGTTCATCTTGTCAGGATCTCAATGCCTTTCAGGGTTAAGGGATTTGTTTTCGAATATAAATACTCAATTAGATAAGGCCTTCCATCCATAAATTATTTATTGGCGAATGCATAGACAGATCCTGAAGTGGGCATTATAATAATAATATAATATTGGTGGACAATTCACACAGCGCCATCTAGCCCCAAACAGAATAGCTTGTACTATGGAAAACAGACAACTGATAGAATACATATATACCCACTTTTTTGTTGTAAATACATAATATAATACATATTAACACACAGACACAGAACAAACATCTATATTTGTCACACAAATTTTTATCCCGGGTGGTAATCGAACCCAACAGCGCAGAAGGCGAGTTACTACCGACTGACCTGTGAGGCCTGTCGAAGTAGCGAATACATTACTCGTTTCTCTGGCTCTCAAAAACTATTATGGTGAAAAGTTAGTGCTCCTTAAAAAAGCTAATTTCGTGTACTTGACACATTTATTTGAATTATTAGTTACACAAAGGACACACGTTTCGTCCATGGTCTGAGTTTTGAGAACGTAGGTAGATGTGAAACCTACATACATATATGTGATATTAAATGCAATTCTCGGCGGCTCCGCATAGCTTTAAATGTAAGTTGGTAGTTTATCTGCATGCAAAACGTTGGCCCCGGGTTCGATCATTCCATCAGAGTAAACGTTTGTGCGATGAGCACACACAGTTTTTGATTTTGTCCAAAGGTGGATATTTGTGTTCTGTATTATGTGTAGTCATGTCACCTGTGACACAGCAAAACCTAGTGCAGGAGTTAGTGTATTCTTAATACATATTATGTAGGCGACGTCTGGTACTTTACCTCAAAATACTGGATGTTCAACAGTTTGGTTTTGACCTTACAGAAGATTAACATATTTGTTCGGTACCTTGGCTCAGTCTGAATGAATGAAAGAATAAGGAAAATGTCTAAATAGTGCCAGGGAAAATGTGACTTGTGTGAAGTTTATTTTATTTTATTTTTATTTTTATTATTACAAAATCCACAGCTCTTAATACATAAAATCTTAATAAACTTAACCTGTAGCCAATAAAATATTTATATTTTATATAATATGAAAATATATAAATAAAAGATGAATCAGCAGCTGGCTACAAGCTTCATAGCTTGCAGTAAGAAGCGTTCGCGATATAACCTGTCTTGTCGTTCTTAACAGATCGATTAGCTTAACATGTTATAGGTACTTGGATGAGTAAGTGACAAGCAGAACTGATAACCATACATAACTTATTATTATTCCTCCACTGCAACGACGGAGAATTACCATTGAATGGGTAACAGTGTCTGCGGCTCCCTTCGACTCCGACACGCACTTTGCACTCTATTTAGCCACTTAAATATGTTCCCACAGGTAAAGAATCGATATACGACCGGTATTTCGAAATGCCAATAGTTCACAGATAACATTGTTTTGTGAAATAAATACGAACTTTATATTTTTATTACCTGAGAGATAAGATTTGGGATAGCTTTTTGACAAAAAAAAAAACTTTGAAGGTCAATGAACTGATTTTTATGTGAGTTTTCTCAATATTATCAAAAAAAACTTCGGAATCCTTATGCGTTGAACCAATGTTTATGGTTTGATTAATTTCCTTTGTAAGGTTTTTAGTATATTGCCAAATACCCTATATCTTATCATAAAATATCATAATTTGAATGTATTTTGTCGAAGTCTAGAATAGAAAAATAAAGTTATTTCATGAAATAACTTTATTTTCTGTAGATTATCATTTTAGATATTAGTTACAATGGAATAGGGAATTGACAAGGGAATAGGGAAAAGGCATTGACTTTCTGAGACTTATCGTACTACGGAGAAGGTACCTAAACTGACTCTTAGATTTTCCGTTATAGATTTCATATCTGAACGATCGTACCTAAATTAATATTACCGTTGTGATATTTATCACGGTTTCATATTGACCACTAGGCAGTAATGAAGTTGTATTGATTTGTATGCTGTTGTAAATAACTCGGAATGATACTTATTGCGTCTATTTTTTTTTTATATAGCTTTGTCTTCCGCCTCCAGCAGATATGTAATTAATAAAGTACATAACAGACAGTTAGTTTACAAAAATACCTATTATTTTTATACATATACCTATTAGAATATTCCCTGTATCATGGGTACCAAACTCCGTCCATAATCGTACTACTGTTTCTTAACCGTCAACGTAAATGAAATATTTTATTAACTATAGTTTCGATTCATAACTACTGCGGTTGAATAAAAGTTAGACTTGAAATAAATATTTGTAGATAGTGCACACATTTTATCTGAACGAACATCCAACCTCTAACAAATATTCACTCAATTCACTTAGCAATCAAGATCTATTAGATTATCTGTGGTTCAGGAATTACCTGTACTAAGCCGAATATGAAAAGCTTAAGTAATAACACTCAAAGGAACAAAAATTGTATTGAATGGAGTCGTGAAATTTAGTAATAAATTATGCAAGGATACTTTATCAGAGTTATCTTATCTATTATATTATCTTTTCTAACATCATTATTAACATCATTTTAATTGAGTTGATATACTAACGATCGTCAACACGGAGCGTTGATTAAATAATACCGTTATGTCAATTTATCTCGGTTTGAACTTGAGGACAAGATTATATCCAAATGGTTTTTATAATTTTGCAGTTACGTTTATTAACAAGTGTTAATGATTATGGAGAAACATTCGTTGTTAATAATTCGTTTGAAAACTTTCTAGTGACAGAGAATAAATAGTATCGAAGATATACTGAAAACTTATATTATTAGATATCTTTTCCTATTTCACTGAAGAATAAGTTCAATAGAATAAAATGCACTTTTCGAAATTGTTGAAGTTTTATCGCAAATAAAAATATGATTATTAAAATATTCATTATAATTCAATCACAGGCTTCTACTGTGAGTTTTCTCTCATAAACTTAAGTTACAAATATTTTGTAATATTAGGGTGCGGTTACAGATTTTAACACAAATTACCCAAACCTATAAATGTGACTTGTTGTTAAAAGCACAATCTAAATGGACTCGACACCGGATTATAAATGCGTTTCATTTCGTTTAAAATATGCGGTTGTCTAGGAAACGGGTAATTGACGATCGCCTCGCCATATATCCCTGCACGCATCATTTAAACGCGTCTCAGAATACCAACACAGCATTGAATGTTATTTCTATTTATTTAACGTACTTATTTACTTACAGTATTTGCTTTGATTACTAAGTGTATACGCAGATTAAATATAAGTCGACGTCGAAGTTACGATGTGCGAAAATGCGGTTAGCAATCTAAACAATGGATAAACTAACTCAACACGCATCGAACTGTTAACTTAGAACGAGAACAACTGTTATTTTTTTAATATATTCTGAGTTTAGTTGTAATAGTAGTGATAATTATTACACATTTGTATTCTCACTAGAATTCCCTGTAACATGAATAAATACAGATATACTACAAGACTTCTGGCTCTTCTGCTTAATTTAATTTGTTTGTTTTATGTCTTACTATTACTATTACTATACTATTCTTTTTATTTTGATGTGAAACATCTATAGCCGCACGTAAAACCGATTTCTGGCTTGGCGACGCGTCGCCACGGCATGAGCGCTGATTGGTCCGTTCAAGGTTACGACAAATCATAAACATTATTAGTGATGGGGTACTTAGTTTCTTACAAAATAATGTCGATGTTTCACATCTGCCAGGCGTCCCGTGACGGCTCACATTTTTTTTATTTATACTATTACTATTGTCTTACTTACTATGTCTTACTTGATTCTTTTAAATTTCTTAGTTTTAAGTACTTATTTCCTTTTTAATTTTCTATAAATGTTATGGTAAACGATATGTACACTTCTAATTGTCATATATCAGAACTGTCTTTTATGTTATTTTGTGTTTAATTGTTTAATGTAGGTATGAGATGTTTGTGTACTTAATAAATAAATAAATATGACTTCGAGAAAAACTGTATGCTGACTACAACAAAGCTATGGCTTCCATATTCCATTCTAATTTCTGGGGCCATTCGCACAATAGACGATTAAAGACAACTATTTTCATGAGCGACGCGTGTGTTGCATCGTCACGTTTGGCGCGTGTAAATGCGTATACACCGTTTCGCCTCAAGCTTCCGTTATAATGTTATCGTATAGCGGGCTTTTTCACGGTGACAAAGTTCCACATTTTTAGCCCCTCGCTGCAAAAAGTAGGCTTCAAATGGCTATCAGCCTCTTAACCTCAACTTTTATGTCTGCGCTGCTGTTACACAGCACGACTATGTAAGCGCTTAGTGGAGCCGCGCAATGTGATTGGAAAATGGCACAGTTAATGCCAGTGAAATTACAGGCACATGAGACATTCCGTCTTCAAGTCAGAGGGATTGAAAGTGTGTACCTTGTAACTAAGTACGGAAGACCTAAGTTATATTGTAGAATTTATGAACACCATTTTTTTTATTCTATGCTGGTGGTGGAACGTACTGACGGCCCCCCTGATGTTAAGTGGTAACCGCCGCCCATAAACAACAACAACACGACACAAGTCTTCTCCACCAAAGTACGAGATGACTCAAGTTGCATTGCGTTACGTCCATCACCCCGAGACGGGAATGTTACGTCTCATGCGCCTGCAATTTCACCGGAACACAGCAATACGAGTGCATCACTGCTTGGCGGCAGATTACCAGGTGTGGTGGCAGTACTTCTCCGGGTGAACTTAGAACAAGTTCTACTGCTACATTGGGTTGCTCCTTTCGCACCACCCGGGGGACACGTGTAGGGATTGAAGGGTAATCGCTTACGGATGCGAGCAACTTGGGCCCCCAAAAGGCCCTGCCTGAAGTTACGCGATATTGCCATATTGCTTATCTCCAGATAAGCTTTCGGCTAGTTCCATCATTTATTTACATATAGAATAGCACCATTTGATATATAAACAATTTGATAATAACATAAACTAGAAAAATCTTATCCCCAACTTCTAACAAACAATAAAATCATATAAAATTACATAGTATTGAACGAACAACGATTAAAGTATCTAGAATAAAAATAAGATGAATATTGAATTATCAAAAGGGAAATCTCGAATTCGAAATATAGGTATGTCGTACGACATGAGAACAGTGTCAGTGCTCATGTTTATTGCAGGGCATCATCTGTCTAACAGTATATTAGCGATCAGTCGAGCACGTAATAAGCCCTGAGGTGCGGAGGATTCTTGCAACAGTGTAAATTACCAGCTATTAGAATATAAATTACGTACTTATCAAATTGATTGAGAACATTTTAATTACTTAACTTTGTGTGCAAAGCAAAATATAGCTGCAAAATGTTTTAACAAAAAGTATTGTATATGCTACTTTATCAAAGTTTGATACACTATTCTGTTGTGTCCGAATCAAACTTCAAAGATTCCTAATTCAATAAAGGAAAAACCTTAAAAGTATGTTTTCATTAAGCCTCGACATTATATAGAGAAATTATTTCTCTGACTAACATGATTTCTTGGTAAGTTCTTTGGTAATTTCTTTAGTAAGTACCTATAATATTTGTGCTGGCGTGGAAATTTGATTACTCGGATACAGTTACGAAGCCTGATCGAATGAGGAGTCATTCAGTAGTGAAAAGATAAAAGGTTAATGTGATCTTGATATTGCTGTAGGTAGTAAGATCAACCTAATAGAAGCAAGGGACATATGATCGATTTCCTCACGAAAAAAAAATGTTTGAAACATCTGAATCTGAAGTAGTTTTCTGGTGCATGTACCCACAAAACACTATTTATTATATATAATATAGTATAGTATATTTAAAAATGTATGCCTCACTAAAAATTTATTAAATACCACTACACAGTAACGATGTTATGGGTAATGGGTTATATTAATGATTAACGTAAATAACGAAAATGAGACAATACGCAGGCGTAGCAAACGCGTTGAAGTCTTTTATAGGGATGAAGTTCCAGCTACGACATGCACCTGTATTTTGTTTAATTATACCGCAGCGATATAAGACAACTTTATTTTTCTTTTAGGAGTAAAGCTCTTTAAAATATACTATTGATAATTTCTTGCAATACTCATATCAGCACATTACTGGAAATAGGTATGTATATAACTCGAAGTAAATAATGATATAAATTTGACCTAAGTTATTTAAGTTTTCTCTGTATATTATAATAAGCAGGCTTCAATACTCCACATTACCGACAATCGTGTTTGCATGTTCGCAATTGTTGAACAGGAATCTTAACTGTATCGAAAATAACTGTAAAAGATATTTACCTTCTTATCCAAACCCAGAAGCTCCACTCGCACTGAAGAAATTAAAAACTTGAGTCCAACAGGCACTAAACACAATGAGTTTATGAGGTCTATTTATAATTTGGTTTGTTTAAGTTCAAACTTCGTATGTGGAGCGCGGCATGAGGCATCGACGGTCGCGCACCCGCGCGCGGAAACGGTCTCTTCGGATGTGCGCTAGCGCTGCACTTGAACGTTGAACCAGCGCGCCAACCCGGCTGCGCCGCCCGGTCATCACCGCTCTCCCGGCTCGCTCGGCGCAAGGGGATATTAAACTCGGCCGGGTAATGGATACGTACATCGCTCCAAAGTAATTGTAGCGTGTACGAATGCGGGCAATGGACAGCAACCGCAAAACATTTCGGAAACGTTCCGAGCTACAATACATTATGCCGCGGTTGTGGTCAACCGGTGTGCGAGATAGCTTAATTGATGGCTCATGATCGCTATCGCATCGGAGTATGTAACGTTATCTGTAGCTGTCCGTAGATATGCACTAATTGTTATATTCGATAATCACCCGTAGCGACCATTCAATTTTATGGACTTGTATGTATCGGTGGTTTGGATACGTGACTCAGAAATATGACTAGTGGCGAAGAGTAATTGTAGCATTAGATACGATTTAAAATATTTCAATGCAATGTTGTACTAGATACTAAGAACCTGAATATATATTAATCATAACTCCAACCTCATAATCTTTATGGGCACTATTATGCTATCCATATAATTATCTGCAGATATTGGCAAATAATACGAATAAAACAATGCAAGGTGGTAGAGTATCTCTGTGTGCATTCAAAGTCCCTGTAAGTAATTTTTTTTAGATCAACACAATAAACAATAGTTCACTTTTGTCTTCAATTTTCTCCATGAATTGCTAGAACTATTAGAATATTAAAAAATTGCAGGATATCTTATAGCTCCATTATTTAAAAGTTGTTTGCAAATGGAAACAATTTCTGTAAATCACCAGCACAAAAACCAACCAACCATATCCTATAACTAGGATTAGTCTTAGCAATAAGGCAGTCGTAAACGCAGGCCACATCCTGTGCAGTAGTTATATCCTAGCTAGGATGTGACTATTGCGCACTCTGTGGCACAGCGCACGACCGGACATCGAACTCTGGACCGCTGCCCACCTCGCGAATCCACGCCACATTATACTTGGACTAAACAGCGCAAATACTACAGAGCTTCATAAAAATGTATGTTACTACGGTAATGTTAAAAAAAATTTAAATTATATGAAGGTTATAATTAATTAACCATATAATTTATTAATCATCTAAATGCCCTTCTTTAATAATTTAATTGGGAACGCGGGGCTGTTTTATACCTTCAACTTTCATATATAACGTTGACTGATTCGAAGGTGTGAACTGACGAATGTATTATCGATTCAAAATTAAGTGATTGTTGTATTAGTAAATAATATTTACATTATTACCGAAGTATTAAAAAAATTAAGGAAAAACTTGGGGAGAATTTGGTAAGTTACAGAAAACAAAAATTGAAACAATTGTGATTCAATTAGTGTAATAAATTATAGCTTACACTCATTTATCAAGAGTAGGTAGTATCCTTGCAGTAGACATTAATAAATTAAGAACAGATGTTTTTTTTTTGAAATATTGTATATATATATATATATTGTATATATTATATAATTTAAATATTTTTTGAAATTTATATGGTTTAATTGATTAAGAAAGTTGCAGTTCTTTATTTATGATGTACTATGTCGAAGCAGGACTACTAATTTCATGCCGGCATGATACGAGTCACGAAGTAGGTACATATAGTACCCATCTCTTCAGTAACAATAAAATTTTATAATGTGTCTGAGAAAATTTTAAGTGTGCCTTTGACACGATCCTTTCGTAAAGAAATATTAATTTATTCTTTCAAGACCGGTATCACTCAAGAAGCTTATGACTGTTATGACTGTGATCTCCATATTTATTTCACGATGGTTTTAACAACTGTAGCTCACTATGTTAACGTGGAACTATTGATAAGTAAATCAATTCCAGTATTATGTCACTGGCTTCGTGTCGTCTCTACGAGCTGGTAAAATATAAAAAAACTAAATCCCAAAAAGTTGTTAAACAAGGCTTCCAAAAATATTTTCAAAGAAAGAAATGCCTTTGCGATTGAAATTCTCTTTTGATTAATTAACGCATAACTGGATTTTCCCAAGTCAGATAAAAATCAGTGTTCAGTTTTGTACTGTGTGTAGTGCAGTGACTGAGAGTGGATAGGAATTAACAAACTAACGTTGAAATATAAACTTGAAAAGTCCCATAAATAAAATAATCATCCCATTTTTTGGGCCGATGGTATGGATGATAAATATCGCTACTCTAAGACCCTCGTGGTGCTTGTATATGATCACAGCACCGACGAAACCTCAACGTGCAAAACCGTTATCTCGTTCTACCGCATATCATGACTTCATGCAATAAAACCCGCCTTTGGACATACACGTTTTATTTAATTATACACTTACTAGGAACTAGAATCGAACTCTACACCTAAACTATACATTAACACCTATAGATCCGACTCAAGAGAACTTTCATACAACTTCTGTCAAATCAGGACCTATTTGGTTCGTAAATTAATATGGCTATAGATTCTTCAATTCCGGGTAACAAGAACTTATTTAATAATCCTATCATAGAATGGTGGTTGTCTAGATACTTTGCGTTCATTATAAAATACCTAAGTTTAATATGTACACCTATCAATCATTGTTATCGTTGCCCGGTATTGAAATAATCTTCTTACTCACTATGATTGTTTGTCGTAATTTTTTGCTAAAGCATCCAAAATAAACTGGAACATCCTGGGGTTTATCCAACTAAGCCCTGAAGGTAGTTCCGAAGACTCCAAACTTCGCGTTTGTCTACCAACCGTTCGCTCTAGGAAATAGTCATCGTACTCCATGCTGTAATCTGGCAGGATAGGGTTAAATTTCGCGTAGTAGATGGCGGACAGGCAGGCATACAAGAGAAGTGCTGCAGTGAAGAGCTGGAAAAGATAAAGCATTATGTAATGGTATGTATATCAAACTGCGTGTATTTTACCTCTAATTGTGAATCTCCGCGTTTGAACTCATGTGACTAAAATGCGAAGAAAACGACCTAAAACCACCTAAATTTCAGACTAACATGAACAACTAGCTACTAAGTTACTATCTTAAATTTGTATAGTGGGTAATACAAAAACTATTCACGAAGTAATTTACATGACCTATTACTTAGTTATAAACCAGTAGTATTATAATACATTTTTTGATGAACTCGACGAAAAACTCCGGAATTATTTTAAAGAAGCACTTAAACATGACCATGACGCTTCACGTTCGACAATGATTCAATCACGCTCGTGTCAATAACCGCTAATTGGGCTAACAATATCTTGGCAGACACGAAAGACCATTTCACATCTTCATTTCATAAAAAACCGAATAGAATAAGAAAGAAACAATGAAGGTTTCTTCTTCATGAATGAATGAACAGAGTTGCAACTCTGTTCATTTCACTCTGTTGATTTTTTTGTATGTGATTCTGATGTTGGAACGAGGAGACGGCCCACCTGATGTTAAGTGGTAACCGCCGCCCAACAATACGACTCAAGTCCTCCCCACCAAAGTATGACCGAATCGAGATGACCTAAGCCGCATTGCGTTGCGTCCATCACCCCGAGACGGGAATGTTACGACTCATGCGCCTGTAATCTCACTTCTGCTGCCCTGCCACGGCTGCTTCATGACATTTTGGATATATAACACGAATACAAAACTACTAACTAGAGCTGAAGTTTTGGTTTCAGAAGGCAAATTACGGTAAATCAAAGTATGTAGGGTAGTAATGCAGTAATCTTGTGAAAACAGTGGTAAGTAGAGTTTTTGGCTATTGTCTAAATAATGGAATGATTTATCTACTAATTACAGTTAAATTATGTATTTTTCTAAAAAAAATACTACTAATTCTATAATTTATAGTTAAATACTTATTACTTTTTACACAAGATATTATTTTAATTTAAATACTTTTGATCTCCTTAAACTTTATGTAAATCTTATATATTATTATCTATAAATATATATTTATTATTTATTTTTAGTTTATATATTTTATTTATTCTTATATATTTTTTAATTTTTAATAGAATTACTATAATTAAATTAGCGGAGAATTTGATTTTCTTTTCACGTTCGTTGTCATAAAAAAGTCGAATATGTGGGTTATTCTAACATTTTTGCCCAAATTATACGAAAATGGTTTTTATAAATACTAAATGATAGCTTTTCTCTTGATAAACTCTCAAATATAGTTTTAAAGGCATTTAGTAAGTTTTTGATTTATATTAGCATAACCCATTACGAGACCGTCCGACATTGCCATAACATTTTCTATAGGCTTTTGTTTCTTCGCAACTGACCATTTACAAGTATGAGAAACAGAATACAACAACAATGTACGTAGTTGTCACATAATAGGTACATAAACGTACAACAAAAACAACAATCAAGGAAATGTGAGTCTATAATAACATTCGCAAGGTCCAGTGCAGTGTTCTTGAATTATGTCAGGCAGCGTCAGCCATGCAAGACAAAACGATCATCACACCGCATCAAAACTATGTCAATGTTATGTCTATTTCTACGGGTATTCCAATAAAATGACAAAGTAATCGTGTTTTTTTACACATAAAACAATTAACAACAATATTTTTCGCGCTACGATGCGCTAGGGTGCGTTTGAGGTCGAATACATTTGTGTGAATTTAACTGAGAATAATCGTTTAGTGATATTTTGGAATGTTTTCCTGAATTACTTAAAGTTATTAGGAACCAGTTATATGAATAATTATTTTGTTTCAATTATTATTAGTTCGTTTTTTTCTTAAATTATCTATGAATGTGTTACAAGAAAACCTAAGCAATAACCGTGGTTTTATGCGTTAATCGAAGCCGTAGTTTAATAGCCATTGTTTCCTTAACTGAGATCATTCTATAAGATGTTTTATTTTATGCAAAGGTCAGCAAGTACGTTCGTATGCAGTATTGCAGTACAAAGATGATCGTATACAACAAGGCTCGGAAGCGCTTAATTGTATTGTGTCATCCATCCACAATAATTAATGTCGTTATGTATTGCAAGGCAATTCTTGGTATTATTTCATGGACGATACAGATTACCATTATACCCGAACTTTTAAATAGATTTTCAACATATTTAATAATTTTGTTGACGCGTATGTAACATAGGTAAGCATGATTTGTAACACTTTGCTTTTGATAAAGGGATACATTTTATACCTACTTGAAAATCAAACGGATTTTTTAAAGTTCTCACATGTTACCGACATGCAAGAAAGCCTAGAATTAGTGCAAGAAATTAATGAATAAGAAACAAACTTACTTGGAAGGCACTCCAGAACTTGAAAGAACCTTCATTGATGATCCAATCGTAGTAACCGGCCCATGGGTCAGTGTAACGTCCTTGCTTCATGGGCTTAGCCGTAGTGGTCTCGTGGTAGTGTTCGTGCTCATCGTAATATTCTTCGAAGCCACGACCGGTTCCCACCGAGGTGCTATTCGTTTTCGAAGACTTTCGTTTCAGCTGAAAATAAAAAGAAATCCTATTTTTTCTATGCAGATACTTTTTGGATAAACATGATTTGTAAAATATCCCGAAACGTCTTTTTATACTAATTCAGTATTTTGATCCAGGGATGTGGACATATCTCGCAATACAACAGACCTTCACAAAATATTTATTTATTGCTACATATTCCTGAATTTATCACTTCATCGGAAATATGCTCGTTAGGAGATCCGGATCCTTCGCACCTCCATGCAAACGAAAACCTAGATAAGCTCTGCCCGTGAGGGTGCTAACTAATTGTTAGCGACACCTGGTCACCTACTTGAGTAACCGTTAGTGACCTGAATTCGGAAAGCACCTGAATTTTGTATGCTTTGCATCTTTTTCAATAGGAAAGTGAAAATTAGGCGTCAAAATTTGAATTATACGGGCCTTTGAAAGTTTGCAGGTACTTAACATTTGCAGTTCTATAACAACTATGTTACTAAATAGCGGAGATTTTAATTGCTACTTATATTCGCACATATTAAAATAGTTAGGTACTTCATTTTGCTTTCGATATATTTTGCTCATTCACATATCAGTAGAGCTTAAAAAGTTTACATAGACACGAGTAAAAAACCTAGCACATATAATAATGTGTTACAATCTCTAACATAATAAGGTAAACATAAATAATGTATATAAAAGTAGATTTCCCAAGTAGATCAATTTCATTGTGTGGCTGAAAACGATAATAAAGATGACGATGATTATGAATATAAATCTCCGATCACTAAAAAACAGGGTACACCCAAATATTTATGATTTTAATTACCAGATATCTAACAGTAATACCTTTACTGCCTGATATCCTGTGATATGCTTGTCAAAGACAGGTTTCACAGCTCAGTTGGTAGTAACTCTGCGTTCAGCGCTGTAGATCGTGGATTCGATTCCCACTCAGGACAATCATTTTTATGACGAATATAGATGTTTG
This sequence comes from Chesias legatella, assembly GCA_947359385.1. NCBI lineage: Eukaryota > Metazoa > Arthropoda > Insecta > Lepidoptera > Geometridae > Chesias > Chesias legatella. Next base: position 6,578,228 of record OX375772.1, read on the forward strand.
TTTTGAGGCTGGGTGTTAATATGTATTATATGTATGTATTTACAAAAAGAAAGTATAAATGTATTCTATCATTTGTCTGGTTCCCATAGTACAAGCTATGCTTAGTTTGGGGCTAGATGGCGCTGTGTGAATAGTCCAAAAATAAAAAAAGTAATCTCGGGCATATGGAAATCTCAAGATCTTTGCATGTTTCTGCTGTATCGTCATATTTATTCTACCGTCTCATATTTATTAGGGCTTCTATCATCAGATAACTAGAAAAATTTAAGTATTTTAAGGGCAAAACCACATGCGCTTAATTTTCGTCGAAATACTTGTACATTGATATCTAGATACCCCATTAAATGCCTTTTACAAATCTAAGTCTAACCACGTCAATATTTTTGAGATTGATTTTAATTGAGCACCTTTTTCATTATAAACCAAGAATCGGGCCAATATCGAAAATGTGTAAAATATAGTTATTCGTCGTTACCCTGTCTGCAAAATCTTGGGTTCAAACAGTTTTATCATGAGAATAAAATCTTTATTTGTATTGCGTATCTGTATGTATTAATGCCACCATGACACAGAGAATCCTAGTTCAAGTTTTTTAATTAAATCTAGATTACTTACAGCTATGGCAGTGGTATTGGCACTTGCAGCGTGGGCAGCCGATCTCTGCTTGTTCACGTTCCTTACGACATCGAGGGCGGTTCTCAAAGCTGTGAGGATGAACTCTGATATCGGCATACCGGAAGATACCGATTCAGAATTCTCCACCGGTGCCGGCGCAGTTTCTTCCGAGTCATATCCGTCGGACGAACCACTGGAATGGTTCATTAAGTAATCATTGTAAACATAAAAGTTGGCTCAGTTGGCTTTTACTTTGGTGTACAATCTCGGGTCTCAAGCTATCTTTCTGTTTCTCGGTCTCTTTCCATGTGCTCAGCTGCTTGGTTTTTATTTTAAAGTAATGGCTCAGTTGGCTTTTACTGGTGTACAATCTCGGGTCTCAAGCTATCTTTCTGTTTCTCGGTCTCTTTCCATGTGCTCAGCTTTGACGAAAACATCGCGTCGAGCATGGTGGTAGAAAAACCCCAGTCGGCTAAACACCTCAAACATGAAAATCTATCGCCAACAGTATTCTTAGGTAGAACCAGTTTCCAAACCAGGCATTACGTGGTATCACCATCGTTTACATAGTCACCTAACATCAGATAATATGTAGTCAAACGCAACTATGTTAGTGGGAAAAAATAGACTGTCCTGGTGGCTCAGTTGGAGTAGTCAGGGATCAAACAAATCAAAATAATGAAATTGGATGTTTTTCATCCGGACTTTCGAAATGAGAGTAAATGGCATATCTAAGTGTACGGCAGGTCACTGCCGATTACTAATAGAGTACAAAATAGTTTTTCTAATTGACTCCTCATAAATAAGATAAAGTAATACTTACTGTATAGGTATGTACTTGTACTTGTTGTAGGGCGGCGAATACGGCGTAGCGGTGTCGTAGCGAACGGCTGCGCGGGCGGCGCCCGCCCACAGCGACAAAGCCAGCGCACCAACCCACACCAGTCCGTGACATGATAATAGCAGCGCGCCTTTCGACACCATGTCACTTTTATTTATAAAAACTATATTGGGACAGTTTTTTTATTACGTCCAAGTTTCTTTTTTTTATTTCAAGCTCATATGCTCATGGTTTGAAGACGCAAAAGCGACTGACGACTGTGCGAAGTACCGCCCCAGTTAACAGCGCATAAGGAGCACTGAAATATGAATACTGTAAACAAATCGTGCATGTCTCGTGTGACGTGTGAATTTAATTTGTGAACGACTTGTGGCACGGTAGTGAAAGCTTGCTGGTGCCATGCTACGAATATTTAGCCCATGGAATGAACGATTCACGTGCTCAACAAGCAATGTCAAGATGTCATATTATCTTGAATGGAGTTTTTCATTCACGATGAGCAAGGACCTTTTTTATTTTTTTCATGTCAATTTTCTAGCGATCATGTGAATATAGGTTTCCGATTCAGACATTTGCTGACTAGGTGACCGCTGGCTACAGGACGTGAGAGTTTCTAACTACCTTCTTAAACGTATTAATTAGATATTAGTTTCTGCAAAATTGTTGCCAGCCCCGTAATCATAAAAATAAGGGTTTTATTCATAAATGTTTAGAACTCTGTTTTAAATAAATTAAATAGCGGATACAGATACCTCAGTTGACACCTATATTCTAATTGCACAAATTGTTACTCTTCTGTCTAACAATTCTTGCATGCAATGCACATAGCACGGGTACTAGCCTTACACTGACCTAAAAACATATATGTGTACACAGAAATTATATAAATATATAAATACTGTCTCTTTTTGTCCCAGGCCTTTTCCAGAATGTTGTCAACTGTTATATGTTATTTATTTATATAATATTATGGGCCATAGTTTATAGTTATAGTTTATGGCATCTGTGAAATTACAGACATATGATGCGTTACAACGTCAAGTCCCTTAGTGTTCGGGGCATGCAATATGATTTGGACTTTCCCATTATGGTACTGGAAGACCAAATTTGTATTGGTTTTCTTATGGGATGCAGAATCCGCTTCTGTTGGTTTTGTCACTTATATCCAAAAATAATCTAATAGTAATGGTCCTTTTTAGTTTCTTAGGCTACATAAGGCAATAGCAGTAGTCACTAACATACACACTCATATGTGTATATGTAACTGTTATATCATCAATCTTCAAGGGGTATCAAAAATATTGATCTCATGTTTACATGCAGTTTGAATTGTAATCCCGATGTTGATAAGATGAATGACAGAAAATATGTATATCGAATGCAAGGTTAAATTTTGTTCGACTAACAGCTAGCTGATTAGGTACCAGTTCTCAGAACCGCACATCCTGTCCTATAGTAATGGCGTTGAGCCGCAGGCAAACACTAGTTTAGAGCCTCTGTATTATCGGAAATAATGATAAAACTACTTCAAGTACCTGTTATACTCGTATATAAACTCTCTGACACCCGACGTTACAACGAGTTCTTTAAAAATATGATTTGGAAATACAAATTGTTAGTAGTAGTTGTGTATATTTTGTTACAAAATGTGAAAGCTTCGAGTCGTATCGACCCACTAGTTGATACTAAAATTGGATTAATTCGGGGGCTCAGATCATTGGATGGCATATATTCAATGTTCATGGGCATACCTTATGCAACAGTGAACGAAGAAAATCCTTTTGGGGTAAGATTACTTATCAATAGGTAAACAATTTCGTGATTGAAGTGGGCCCCAACAAGGCTCCTTTCGTGCACTTGACACATGTCTTCGAATTATTAGTTTTAGGACATATCGGTTTCTTTAAGATTTTATGTTTACTTAACTACTTTAACAACAATTTACAAAGAAACATAAAATTTATTTTACCGGTAGCAAAAAATTTGTTTGTGGCTTAAGTTTTTCTTAAAAAAAAAAGTTATGAGAAACTAAACTAAATTCAATATATTGTGTCAAAATATCCCATTCCTCAAATCCATAACCACATCATATTCAAACCAATATTTAACATTAGATAGAACATAATTTTATCCAGTCGTTAAAAGAGTTTTTTGTGACACTTTTTTCAGCTTAAAAATATATTTATGAAGATCAATTCTTTATGTAATGGCTTTTTCATCCCTCAGTTTCATAGATATATGGAATAGGTGTATGCCACACCTAATTAAGATTATTTTTTCTTATCGTCACTACCATTGTATAGTGTCTCTGAGCGAAATGGCTGTGACATACGGACAAACAAAAGGCCGGTTTTGTTTTAGTGATCTGGTAAATATATTCTATCAATATGTCCAGTAAGTACTTCTAAGAGCAATTTTCTTTATTTCCAGCCTTCTATACCACATCGAGGATTTGAAGAAGCTTTTAACGCTTACGACGACTCAGCAATATGTCCTCAAGTTGAAGAGTTTAACAACACCATTGTAGGATCACTCGACTGCCTGCATTTGAACGTTTATGTCCCAAATTCTGCCACGTCACAGAACCGACTGCCTGTACTGGTGTGGATATACGGAGGTGGATTTAGCATTGGTTTCTCTGGGAGATACTTATACGGACCCAGTTATTTCGTTAGACATGGTATAATTTTGGTCACTCTTAACTACCGATTAGGACCTTACGGATTCATGTGTCTGAATACTCCTGAAGTGCCAGGGAACCAGGGCCTTAAAGACCAACGAATTGCTTTAAAATGGATCAAGGACAATATTGATGCTTTTGGCGGCGATTCGAACAAAATAACTATATTTGGCGAAAGTGCTGGCGCAGGCTCTGTTGATTTACATCTGCACCACCACGAAGATTTACTCTTCAATCAAGTGATAATGCAGAGTGGGAACGTCATGTCCCCGTGGATCGTCCAAGACCCAGATACATCAGCTCCTTTGACTTTAGCAAAACATCTTGGCTTTGAGACTACTAACGTAAAGCAGGCTTTATCTTTTATTTCTACTATCGACACAAAACTGGTGATTGCAGCCACTAAAGAATTAAATTTAGCATTTAGACCTTGTATTGAAAAAGATTTGGATGATGTTCCGAACTTTGTGAACACACATCCACTAAATACCGTACCCCCTAATCTAAAAAATATTCCCATTCTAATTGGATATAACAATCGAGAAGCCTTGAGTGATATACATAATGAAGAATTACTGTCCAATGATAATATTTTTCGCGACTTTCTTGCCAGTTACTTTGACTTGAATGCAAACGAAGTTGATGAAATGGAGAAACTTTTAAGACACTTCTACATTGGTGACGAAAAAACGAGTGATAAGACTGCATTTTCAGTCATTGATTTTAATTCAGATTTTAAATATAACTTTGGCACTCTGAGAAGTATCCAAAAGTACTTAGAAAACGACGCTGAAAACATTTTTTTCTATGTATTTTCATACAGTGGTGAAAGAAACTTTGCGAAGACTAGATGGAATATTACCGAAAGCGGCGCTGCTCATGCTGATGAAATTGGCTATCTGTTCGACATATCTTACATGACAGATAAACCGACACCTGAAGATCAGATTGTTATCGATAGAGTCACTACAATGTGGAGTAATTTTGTAAAATATGGGTACGTATTTCTGATAAATGAACAAATACAAGATGTGATAAGATTACTCCCGAAACGTTAAGACCATCAAAGCGCGTTTATCGATCTGTTACTTCAATAGGCTATAATATAAATTGACCACTTTATAACTTCCACTTTTACGATGTTTATGAATGAAAACTGGATTCGTATCTATTACGGAGGTCGGTGTTAGGTTTGGCTGGCCTCACAGCTCAGTTGGTAGTTACTCTGCCTTCTGCGCTGATGGTCGTAGGTTTGATTCCCACCCAGAACAAATATTTGTGTGACAAACATAGATGTTTGTTCTATGTCTGGGTGTTGATAAGTATTTATTTTATTTTATTTTTACAATTTTAGGTAATCTTACAGATAGCTTAATGAATAGGTTAATAAATTAATTAATTAATTTAATTAATTAACTAATTAAAAGATTCCAGAGTATTCTATGCATGTGTTTACAATAAGGCATAAAATTCTTATATCAGTTGTTTAATTCCCGAGACACTAACTATTCACTTAGCTTACTTTGGGGCTAGATGGCGCTGTGTGAAATGTCCACCAATATTTATTTATTATTATTATTATTATTATTATTTATATTACAGCAATCCTACGCCCGAGACATCTGAACTACTGCCGGTGACCTGGACCCCCGCATCCCAAGAAACTATGTTTTATCTCGATATTGACTCCGAGATCAGCGTCAAGCAAAGGCCATTCCACAGTAGAATGGCATTTTGGGAACTGTTTTATCAGTTAAATGAAAAAGCTCAAAAAGGATATGAAAATAACCTTGACTAAAGGATAATCAATTAAAATTAGAATGTAGGTTACATTATCTAAAATCGCATTATACTGGTACTAAGAGAAATAAAACAACACCATAAAGAAAAATATTGTGTCTTTTACCTAGAATACGTGTCGCCAATAGTATCAATTATCACTTACCTGTAAATGATCTCATTAAAATATATGTACTTTCGAGATTTCTCCTATCGATTCTAACTGTAATATAACATACCATAGTTTTTATGGTATTTTATGTTAGTATAATTGTTGTTGCAGTGTAATTTTATATGAATGTAACTTTGGCGTTTTGTGGCGAGATTATGAATCTAGAACAGGTAAATTTTTAGAGGTAGATTTAATGAAAGTAGTTATGTTCAATTAACTCTACTTCTCCAAAAGTGAGCCAAAGATTTTTCTTTTCCAAGCAAAAACAATAAGGACTAGACTAATTACAAGAATTTCGTTTCATCGTAGCAGTAGGACTATATATTGCAAAGATTGTCCGAAGAAAGTATTTCGGTATCTGTTTTAGCCACCATTACTGTGTTCTTACTTTAAAGGCGTAAGTGCAGTAAAATTAAACGGCTTAATCTCTGTTTTATGATGGAAGGACCTAGACCTAGAAATATTGTGTTATTGTCAGGAGCTTGAGCATTAGATGACTGGCCTCACAGCTCAGTTGGTAGTAACCCTGCCTTCTGCGCTGTAGGTCGTGTGTTCGATTCTCACCCAGGACAAACATTTGTATGACTGTATAGAAGTTTGTTCTGTGTCTGGGTGTAAGTATGTATCATATGTATGTATCTACAAAAAAAATGTATTTAAGTATTATATCAGTTTTCTGGTTCCCATGATACTATGCATAGCTTACCTACTTTGGGGCTAGATGGCGCTGTTTGAAATGTCCACCAGTATTTATTAATTTATTGGATGAACCGCTAATTTATTAACTTTTAAACATTATAAAATATAACCATTATTTAGTGAATCCCAAGACTGCCGTTCAAGTGGGTAAGTTTCGGTGTTATCACCATCACCGTTATATAAATACTTAACAATAAGTTTTATTTCAGACGGTCGCGACTACGCACGCGTATAGATTCCGAAGAGACAATGCAATATTTCCATTCAATTGATTGTTCGTCGTCACGTGAAGTTGACGATTGCTTTAGCTAGTAACCGACAAATATGCTAGGTATGCCAAATCGCGTGACCATCTGAAGTGGTCCATACTCTCGGTTAACATTTTACATCGAGATAAGGATATGATTCAAAGTTTATCTTGGTGTCCCTGGTCTTGTTTTGAATAATTTTTAAATATTGCAGTTACTTATCATCTCCTCTCTCTCTCTTTCTGTCATGTTCCTTATGATTTGTAATCTTTTATTATTATGGCAAGCTTTCATATACGTAACTAGGTATTTTAATTTGATAAACATAGTTTTTAAGAAGTTTAAGTGCTTACGATCATGGGAGACGATTTTTTTTATTGGGTGGCGGAACGAGCTGACGGCCCACCTGATGTTAAGTGGTAACCGCCGCCTATAGATAGATAGATAAATAAACACTTTATTGCACATTACACCAATAAAATACAAATACATAATATTGAGGTACAAAAAATAGACAACAACAATACGACTTAAGTCCTCTCCACCAAAGTATAAGATGATCCAAGTCACATTGCGATGCGTCCATCACCCCGAGACGGGGATGTTACGTCTCATGCGCCTGCAATTTCACCGGCACCCACTCCCTTCCACCGGAACACAGCAACACGAGTGCATCACTGCATGGCGGCAGATTACCAGGTGTGGTGGCAGTACTTCGACGGGTGAACTAGGCACAAGTTCTACTGCTACTAAAATATATAAAATATTTAACAGCCTCATTACAAATTAGTGCACCTGCATACTCAAAAACAAGTGGTGAAGGTATCCTTGATCCGTGTAAAGGCAACGCATGAACGCAGCGTACAAACGTAGTAGTCAATCTGCTTAAATTTTCGTGGTCAGGTTGGTGCGCGCAAATGCATATACTCGTACCTAGTACAAATATTAACTAGGCAGATTCTATGAGTTTATTCACTCATTCGCTTTAAGCAAACCCTTACTTTAGGTTCATTTATGTCGTAAAAGTTGTTCCGACTAATCTTGACACTTTGGTGATAAGATTAACATAAATCTTTGAAGTGGAATTTATCTCCGAAGAATTTATATAACAACCAATGCAAGGCCAGGTGTCTTTTAGTACCTATTCAGTATAGACATCATGAAAGGTGTGGTTAAACAGTTTATATTTTCCTTAGTGATTATCGGTTTATCTCGATGTGTTCAAAGTGCCATCCGATTAGACCCATTGGTCGACACTAAAGTTGGATTAATCCGCGGTCTCAGGGCTACTGATGGCGACTACTCTAAGTTTACGGGGATCCCGTACGCATATATAGACGATGAGAATCCATTTGGAGTAAGTTGAACCACCAAATAATAAATGTCAACAGTATCAGGTGTTAATTCTGTAAATTACATTTCAGAATTCTTTTCCCCATCCTGGATTCGATGAAACTTTTGAAGCTTATGACGACGCAACAGTGTGTCCACAATTTGATGCAGATAGATTATCAATCACTGGGAATCCTGACTGTTTACACTTGAATGTTTATGTGCCAAATACTGCTACTTCCAAAAACCGATTGCCTGTTATGGTGTGGATCCATGGAGGCGGATTTATGTTCGGGGATTCCACCGGTGCGTTATACGGACCTAACTTTTTAGTGCGACACGATGTCATTTTGGTTACAATCAACTATCGACTTGGGCCGTACGGGTTCATGTGCCTGGACACCCCTGAAATTCCTGGCAATCAAGGACTCAAAGACCAAAAAATTGCACTGAAATGGATTAAGGATAATATAGAAGCTTTCGGTGGTGATGACAATAAAATAACTATATTTGGAGAAAGTGCGGGAGGAGTTTCCGTCGATTTACATTTATATTACAGCAAAGAGAAAGTTTTCAGTCAAGTAATAATGCAAAGTGGTTCAGCATTGTGTCCATGGGGAACACAGGAAAGTGATACGTCAAAAACCTTAAAAATTGCAGAGTATCTTGGATTGAAAACAGACGATTTGAACGAAGCTCTAAACTTCCTTGTAAAAGTAGATACAAATCTAGTTATTGCTGCCACGACAGAATTAGATCTAATTTTTCATCCTTGCGTTGAGAAATATTTTGAAGGTGTAGAGCAGTTTATTGATGAACATCCATTATATGTAGACTTGCCTCAAGTAAAAGATCTTCCAATACTCATAGGAACCACTAACGACGAAAGTTCAGGTTGGATTACCATGAAACCAGAAATAAAAAAAACGTTAATCAGTTATTATCTAAAGGAATATTTTAACTTTAATGCCGACGAAACAACAAAAGTAGAAAAACTGGTGCGACATTTCTATGTTGGCGATGAAGAAATAAATGACGAAACTGTAAGGGAAGTCATTAACTTTGATTCTGATTTTACGTTCAATCATCCGACTGCAAGGACCATTCAAAAGTACTTGAATAACGGAGCTCCGAATATTTATCAGTACATTTTTTCTTACACTGGAGGAAGAAACTTAGTGAAGTTAAATATTCCGAGCGGTGCAGCCCATGCTGATGAGTTGGGATATTTATTTAGTAATCAGAATCAGACCGAAATTCCTTCAACTGAAGATCAAGTAGTCATTGACAGGATTACCACTTTATGGACAAATTTCGCCAAATATGGGTACGTACATTTTATTTACTTCAACAAGTTGTTGTTTTTGTCTATATTTTTTTAGTAAATACTTAATAATTGTTGTTTTATCTTCAGAAATCCAGTTCCTGAGTCTTCTGAGCTCATACCCGTGACTTGGCCCCCAGTAACTCAAGACACGTCGTTCTACATGAACATCGACTTGCAGCTTGCAGTTGACACCAGGCCGTTCCATTTGAGAATGGCGTATTGGGACCTGTTCTACAAACTATATTATAGAGCTCAAAAAGGGTATCGAAGTGACGAACAGTAAAGCTTATTTAAAAACATAAACTAGGTGAATTGTGTAATACGCACGCTGTTATATAATAAATACAATATTGGTGGTAATTACGCAGAGAGTCATCTAGCCCTTAACTGAGCATAACTTACAAACTTTTATAATATATACATTACATATTACCATCCTACTAATACTATTAAACTTGAAAGTTTGTGAGGATTTATGGATATTTGTTACTCTTTCACGCAAAAAGGCTAACTGTATTTGGATGAAATTTGGTACTAAGATAGCTTATATCCTGGATTAACACTTAGGCTACTTTGATCCCTGAAAAGTGCAGTGTTCCCGTGGGATGACATATTCACCGCGGGCAACACCGCGGGGCGCAGCTAGTACATAATAAAACTCAGAAACAGAACAAATATGTTCTTCACACGAATGTTTGTCCTGGGTGGTAAAATGGGAATCATACCAAAACCATATAGCACAGAACGTAGAGTTACTATCACCTAAGCTGTTAGGCCAGATAATAAATTTCAGTCTTACCTCATGAATCAAATAAAAATGATGTAGCAAGTAAAAAACAAGTAACAAAGAATGATGATGATGAAGTAAATATTTTAATAGCCTTATTTTAATAGCATATTAAATTGGTAGCTAAAATAATATAAGGAATAAAACATACGTTATGAAAACACTGAGAATTATTTTTTACTTCAAAAGAAGTAATCAGTGTTGTGATAATGAACAACGTTTAAAATTATTTACGACAACGCTGAAGCGTCAATTAAACATGTCCAGTTCACAACAAATCCATATCCTAATTAATACTAACACATTAAATCTAATACATCTTAAAAAATAAAATACTAGTTTATACAATGTCGTAGATTTTTTACGTTTTCTTTTTTTCACTGAAATATTTTTTCCCTGCTAAGGCAATAGCGTGAGTTATCTTTCCAGTAATTTCGTGTAAATTTTCATTAGAGAGATCGTATGTATCAAGGGAACGCTTGGAGAAGAACCCTGCCGTTTGAACATTAGGTCTCCAACTGTTAGGATATACAATCTTGTGCCGCAACACAGCCTTGATGATAAGCGCTCCCACATACACAATGAAATATACACTGAAGTACAGCGGTAAATAGTAAAGTTTCTTCCCAAGATAGTAGTAACTGAATCTATTCACACGAGGCGTTTCTGTCGTAGTCGTTGGATGGTGATCATGGTAGTGGGGAAAATCGTGTCCTAGATCCAAGTCATGATGGAATTTGAAATCTGCGGGAAAATCTGCAGGGAAACCGTGATCATCGTCCGATCCATGATCCAAATAAGGCTTCACATCTGACGGAGGAGGAGGTACCATTCCCAAATCTTTCATATCGTGCCCACCCTTCATTTTATGTGGGTTATCGTATATTAGTTCAGGGTAATCGGGTCCATATGAATGGGAATCGTGACCGTAGCCAGAGTCTTGCGGTGGTGAAGAGTGTTGTGGCTTGCTGTGGTATCCTGGAAAGTCTGGTTTATCCTCGTTATCAAAGGCCCCCGGTGGCTTGTTGTATGAATATCCACCAGATGGAGGTGAATCGTCCATGACCTGAGGCTTGTCGTATGAGTATCCGCTGAAAGGTTTCGATAAAGGTGGAATTGTTGGGATAAAGGGTATCGCGGGAGGAGAAGGTGCTTTATATCGGTATCCGACGTCCGTCGGTGGTCCGTCGTTGTCGGGTCCAGAATCCGGGCCCGAGTCATCGGACGAGTCGGTTGGTGGTTGAAACATTATGGAAGGCTTGAGAGCTGACTGAGGTGGTGCCGGGGCTGAGGGAGGTGCACTGGATGCATACGGAGGGAACGATTCGTAGATTGTAGGTGCCGGGAAGTTACTATCTGTTATTCTAGGCGGAGGAGGCGGCGGGGGTGGCACCAAATTAGCCACAGCGTTCACCGGATTGTCGTTTGGACTGGACTGCTTCGATTTGCTTCCGTACTGCGGTTGCGGTAAGTAGGGCTGGGCTGGGTTGTAACGGTCTACCGGCTGACGCTTCATACTGGTAACATCCTGCGCTTCACCTCTTACAGGGTTTTTGACGTCGTGGAAGTTATCTAAACTTGTAAACATGTTGGTGCCTTTACTGTTGGAGACTGAATTGAGATGTGGTTTCTTGCGTGTTTTCATTTGGTAAGATTTCAGATTGACGTACGGGAACCGTATATTGGGTTCGGTGTGTATCGCTCGAGATTCGTTTTCTGCTCCATTGCCAGGGTTTGTTCCAAATCTGGGAGGATAAAATGTTTGTATTAGTATGAGAAGCGTGAAAATCTAAATGAATGGGTGACAATGTAATAAAAAATATGTTTTTGATGTCTTGTCTATTGGAATTCTTACAAAACTTACCCCGGTAACGCAAAGTTTTCATCAATCTGTTCGTCGCTTCTGTTCTCATCTTGAAGTTTCTCAGTTTCAGTCTCATTTCCCTCATCATTTGCGACCTCTTCCCATTTACCAGTATATTCGTCGTGCTTCTGACTATCAATGATATGCCATATGTTATGTAGACTTGCTTCTGGCGTCACGGTTGTGGTCGGTGTGGTGGTAGTCGTCGACGGCACATACACAGCCGCTGAATCAACGTTATACATACTGTTGTAAAGAGCAAAGTAATCCGTCATATCCGGGGTCGTCGATTTTTCAGCTTCCTTCTTCACATCGTTCGGCAGCGGTATTCCGTAACTCTCGCCTTGAGACACGAGGTTAGTTTCCTCAGCCACGTATATCGGTCTAGTGGTAGTGCTACTTTTAATTCGGATCTCCTTTTCCAGCAGTTTTCGTATCGATTTCATTTTGTTGCCAGATTCGAACTCGGCGAATATCAAATCCGGTGTGTTCGTCGTTGTGGTCGTGGTCGCGTTTTTCGGCGAGTCCATTCTTCGCATCCAGTTGTGATAGTAAAACGGAGCCGATCTGCCTTCGTCGATCTGAGGCGGTCTGGGAGATGGCGTCACGACATACACTGGAGGTCCCGGTAGATTCAAAGTTTGCGCTCCATATTTACATAACACAAATAAACAAACTAGTAACTTCTTCATTTTTGTACTTTATGTGAAGCACATTTGCCGGCGTGTGATCGGCTCGAGCACTGACTTGAAAATGTAAGTTAGGGCTTAATATTATCACGTAGCCACTGGCATGTCCGATGTCAAATTGCGATAATTTTTAGCGGTATTTTAGTATTTGGGACGTCTGATGCACGACTTTCATGACCTAAACCCGAGTTACAATTTGCACTATTAGCGCGGTATTCCACGTCTCCCGGCGGAGTTCAATAGAAAGTGTCACATATTTGTACAAAACATATTGAGCGACTCAAAAGGAAAGTAGACTAAGACATTTTACGTTACCCGTGGATTTGCATCCATTTATCACGGTTTAATGATTATCCGCTATTGTGGGTTCCTCACCGTTGAAAGGAATATAGATACATCAAGTTATCATGTTAATCTAATAATTCCTCTATAATCATTTTGCTTTCTATAACTTAGTGGGGTCAGTTGAAAAGTTTTAGGTAAAACAATGCTTAGAATACGTAAAATGTTTTATTTCTTTTATAAAGTATAAGTTAAATTAACATCTATAGGTAACTGTTCATCACTACAATAAATATGTAATATATAAATAATATATTTTAAAAACTACGTCACATATACATAAATAAATATTGGTGGACATGTCACAAAGCGCCATCTAGCCCCAAAGTAAGCTAAGCATAGCTTGTATCATGGGGACCAGACAACTGATATAATACTTATATGTATCTAAGTATAAATATACGTATCTATAAAATGCATTATATTAGGTACCTGAGTACTAAGTGATGAAACGAGCAAGTGGCGCATGCGTACCCCTGACTGTAACAGCAGCAAAACAACTCGGGTCCTCCCGCACTAAAGTAAGGGAAGATCCAAGATTCATTAAGTCGCACCCGTCACTCTGAGACTTTGAGATAGACGCTCTCATCCTGTGGCTTTCCACCACCATAATGTTTAAATGCGCAATGCGCTAATGGCTAGTCACAATACTTCCTCGGACAAATACTGTATATAGAGTAGGGCCTAATGCTACTACTACTATTCGTGTCGAACTCTCTCGACCAGAATGTGAAAAGATAAACGGCGCCTCTAAGAGGCTCATTTCGTCCACTTGACACGTCTTCGAATTTGGTTCTTGTAAATGTCGTTTCCTCACGATAATTTCCTACACCGTTTTGAGAACGAAAAAAGTCATTGGTGCACTTCAGGATTTGAACCAGCGACCTGGGGACCACCACGGTCTCAAACCTCGGTCATCTACAACTGAACATACATTTTAAGCATTATTTTACTCGGTCACTCTAAAACTATGGATCATATAAACGATAATACCTACTAAAAGTGAATACTAATTTAAATAAGGTTAAGTTTATCCACACATAACCTGTCAATGAAACGCGTCAATATATTTCTAGTAACAAGTATTAAATTAATGAAAAATTATCCTCTAACGCGAGCTGAGAATCCGTCTTAAAACCTGATTACGTGTCGAACGGCCTTTAAAGTTAGTCTCTTAGTAAAGCTGAAACCGAGCGCTACCCAGTTTTAGGTTCTTCCTTCCTCCCGTTTGAAGATGAATCGGTTTCGTTGTAAGCCGGATTGTCCACACCGGAATCGCTACCGCCATCTATGTTATCCGCTGCCAACTTCGTACTAACTATTTTCAACTTATCGTCTTTGAATTCGCTTTTATCTACATCGTCTATGTCGGTTTTTTTCACACCTTGGCCCTCGATGTCGGTCGGTGGTCGTTTCTTACAGAGGTCGTTTTCGTCGCTCACAGCACGTTTCCTAATGTAGAACTGGTTGAAAAGATAGTATATGCATCCGGTTATGAATGTGGCGCACGCGAATATTTGGTAAGTGGGCCGGGTGCCGAAAAATTTCATCAAGTAGCCGCCGATCAAGCTGCCCGCGCCCTTGCCTGAAACAAAATTTAAGACTCAGACCCAGACAAAGGACAAATAACTTTAAATCCCCCTATTTATAATAAATCAAAAACTCATAAATTATTAATTATTATTTATTACATTCTTATTTTTTATGTGTATACTTTATTAAGTATAATCCTAAAAAATAATTAACAAGTAACATAAGTACAAAGGCGAGCTTAACCCTAAGAAGAGTTCTCTTCCAGCATCTTCCGAATTTTCCCCAAATTTTAATATTGTAATCACTGGCAACATTATTGCGCGATGACGTCACAGACTCTACGACAGTGACATGTACGTCACACGAGACGTCACAGAGTACGACAGACTGTACGTATGGCTCTGGAATGAACGCTGTGACGAGGGGAACGAGGAGGTGTGTTAGCGCACGTACCGACTCCGTAGTAGAGCCCTCCGAGCAGCCCCTGCACCGAGGTGTCAGTGGTGGTGGAGGAGAGTCGCGCCGCGTACGTCACCGCCGCCGTGAACGACAGCGATGACGTCACCGACTCCAGCGCTTCGAACACCAGACACAGCCACGGGTTGTAGATTAGAGAGTAACCTGGAAGGTGAAATGTCAATCGAAGTTTTAATGAAATTGACAATGTCATATTTACGTGTAATATTTTCTTGTAACCATTTTTGGGTCGACCGTCGCTTTCTGAGCATATGGGCTATGAAGACCATTCAGTGTATATATTTTCCCCCAGATTAAGACTCCTTTATTTATTAGTGTTTTTTTGATGTGAAACATCTATAGCCGCACGTAAAACCGATATCTGGCTTGGCGACGCGTCGCCACGGCATGAGCGCTGATTGGTCCGTTCAAGGTTACGACAAATCATAAACATTATTAGTGATGGGGTACTTAGTTTCTTACAAAATAATGTCGATGTTTCACATCTGCCAGGCGTCCCGTGACGGCTCACATTTTTTTTTTAATTGTGTATACAGCTTAACTTGTCACTTCATTATCAATTAAGGATTAAAATGTGTACATGCACACATATTATGAAGACACTCTAAGTAAGTTCATATACTGGGTACCACTGAGTACCCTGTTGTCGGACTAAGGCTTCCGACATGGTTTATATCAGTATGCAGGCAATACGGTGCGTACTCTGTTCCGGTCTGAAAGGCGTGGTTACAAGTGAAATTACAGGCATTTGATTCTACCTTCACGTCTCACTGTTACGGTCGAATAGATGCGACTTGGATCTTCTTGTACCTACCTAAGGGACAACCCAACTCGTATTACTTTGTTATAACACCAGCTGGGCCATATGCTCGTTCCGTAACGTTATCACATTAATAATACCCTAATCGCATATAACCCGTTGGCATAACAAAATGGTTACATTATGGGTCAGAAAAAGTGTTCTATTCTATTCGAGTCACTGGTTTTCTCGAACCAGTGTGGTGAAAGGATTTTAAGTGCGCCTCAAAGAGGGTCCTTTTGTGCGATGAACCAATTGCTATTGTGATACGATAAATCTATAAACTATACATATAACTCAACTGGTTTAGAGCTGTTTTACGAAACTCACCCATAAGTCTAATGGCGTAGAACACAAAACCAATGAACAGGACGTTGGCGTGGCCGAGCCGCCGGATGATGGGTCCGGAGAGCACCAGCAAGGGTAGACCGGCTACTCCTCCGACGGTTATAGTGATGCCCATCAGAGAACGGGAAGCGCCGAGGTCTTGCAGTAGCCAGAAGAGGAAGCTCTCGATGTAGCCCCACGCAGTACCTAATAAAGTGTTTAATCAATAATATCAAAATGTTAATTTGTCTATTGGTAATTAGTCAACAATGAATGGAGGACTTTTGAAGTTGTGTAGTTCTTAAACAAGTTTTATGTCGCTATTTTGTGACAGATTGTTGTTCATATATATATATATTCAAAACCTTTTCCCATAAGATTACATTTTACACAGCAAAATTCTAGAATAACAATGTTCTCAAAAAGTAGGATTTTTGTTTGCGAAATATTGAACCTTTAATATTGCGAATGATGAAACATAGTATTCTGAAAGATTTAGAAATACACTAATTAGAAATAATTAAAACACATAAAAAAATATGTGGTGATAAATATAAGTCTTGAGAGAAACAGTACTCAAATACGGGGAACTTTGACTTTGAAGAATTGATGTGTTATTAGTGTTTTGTTCGCCGGCTACCCATTTAATGAACGATTAACAACTCACCCATAATAAAGCAAGCGATGAACAGCGCTACTATCTCAATATTTTTGAACACTGATATGACATCGTCGAGAAGATTTTGCGCCGGTTGTTTAAATTCCAGGTCTATGCTCAGCATCAACGCGCCAGACGCGATTTTCAGTACCGCGTACAGGTAAAACGCTGGTCTGCAATTATATAGATTTTTTGATTATTTAACAATTTAAGAGCAGTAGAACTGAAACCATTTCTGCCGCTAAGCAGTAAAGCTTTCGCGTTACTGTGTTCCGGTTTGAAAGGTGTGGTTGCCGCTGAAATTACACGCACTTGAGACGTTCCACCTACACGTCTCAGAGTTATGGGCGCATACGATACGACTTGGGTCTTGTCGTACCTAGTAGGAGAGGACCCAAGTCGCATCGCTTGTTATGGGCAGAGGTTACTACTTAACACGAGGTTGGCCGTCGGCTCGTTCGTTCCATTACTGTATAATATAAAAAAATAGATATATAGAAAAGGATGTTGATGTAAACAGAATAACGACGATGTGCTATAGCAGAAGTTTAAGTAAACGTTCCTAGTTCAAATTCTGATGGTTCCGGCCGCCCAGCCGCCCAGCGCCCTGCTATCTTAGTATTATGTAGTACCAACCGTGTGTCCAAAGTTCTTGCAATATTGTGAGAACATATACGTGGCTCTGGGCGGTGCTAATCACAAAATACAATGATAGTAGGCTCATGCCGATGCCGATTTTTTTTGTCAAAGACCGACTTACTGTTTCAAAATAGGTAACTGATGCAATTTGAAATAATCGACAAATATAATAAATAGTGTTATTATACGTAACAATTGGAAACTTTTATTGAAATTAATACAGGTAACAATGAAAGGAGCCTCTTTCAAGCTTAACTTTATCCTTTCGCTACCCTGATTCGAGAAAATCAGATGAGTAGTACTCAGTAAAGAAATTGTGTATCCAGCGAGGCACTGTCACTGTATTTTGTAAATACATATATTTTCGTTCATGTTATAAACATATTAAACAACTAAATTTATCTTTTGCCTAATCTTAGTTCTCATGTGTAGTAACTATGAGATATTCAATTGACATATTCCCAGAATAAAAAATAAATTCTATTATGTTCACAGAATAATGACTAAGAATAATACTGTGTTTGAGTTTCTGTGTGAATATGAAACAAAGTGAACCTACTAAGCTGAATGAGTGATCTAGATTTTGTAAAGCTTAGACGCTGCCATTTCGAAGAGTGACTTATGCAATATTATGTCGAATGCGGTTGCATTGTATTACAACGACCATTTACCGCAGAATTATGACACACTGTATACACTGAAGATTTATGGCTAAAGCTTTTCGAACATGCGGTAGAACTCGTTTTAAGTTCATCCGGAGAAGTGCTGCCTGCCACCAAGCAGTAAACATAAACCTACGTTTTATTGTATTCCAGTTTCATAGGTGTGGTTGCCGGTGAAATTATAGGCATGGGATATTTCCCTTTACATCTCCAAGTCACAGGCGGAATAATAGCAGTCTTCCCATATCTAAGTAGGGAAGGAGCCCAGGATATAATGTTTTCTACGGGAAGTGGTTACTTTCTAACAACCAGCGGGCCCTTCTTGTTTGTTACGTAACTTATTACACATTTAAAACAAAATTGTTCGCGCATATTTCCTAATCATTCAACACACAAACATGCGTAGCAAAATAATGAAAAGCAAACACAAACTTGCTTTACAATAAGTAACCACCTGTATATCTGTGTTGATATAGCACATTTTAAACGGTCATAAACTATAATAAATTTCATGTGAAATTTACCTACATAATATCCTTTTTTATTGATACAGTGAAGGAACGAGCCGACGGCCCACCTATGTTGTGGTAACCTCGGCCCATAACCGATGCTACTTGGGTCCTCTCCTACTAGATACGACAAGACCCAAGTCGCTAAGTAACTCTGAGACTGGAGTGTCTTATATACCTGTAACCGGCAACCAAACCTTTCGAATCGAAACACAGTAACTCGAATGCGTTACTGCTTGGCGGCAGAAATGGGCATGGTGGCAGTACTTCCCCGGACGAACTTGACGTGAGTTCTATTGCTCTTACACTCAATATCTACATATACAGTTTATAAGATCTTCGTAAATACCTCATGATTTGTAAACCAAATCTTGCTACTAGCACTATAACTGGTTTTTACCTGAAATCCGTGTATCCTTTCCCTCGGCTGGCGTAGTCGATGAGCATCCCGGAGAGCGGGGATGAGATCATGCCTCCCAGACTACCGTACACCCGCTGCATTCCGTAGTCAGCCTTCTGTTCCCGCACTATGGCGATCACAGCGCCTTCAAACATAGCGAATGCGGTGCCTCCGATGATTCCGATGAATACACGCACCTGGAAATTATTTCAACAAAATGTAGTTCCAGTGTTTTTATTTTTTCGGGAGCGTGGTGGTACTGACCCCGAGTCTCAATCCGGAGGTCACGGGTTTAAATCCCGACTTGAAATGAGTTTTTCGTTTGAAAGATATATGTGCGCAATACCACGTTCTCAAAACGGTGAAGGAAAACATCGTGAGGACACAGACATGTACTAGAACTAAAAATTCGAAGACACGTGTCAAGTGCACGAAAGGAGCCTCTTTGAGGTGCACTTAATCCTTTCACCACACTGGTTCAAGAGAAGTAGTGACTCAAACAGTTTTTTTTTCTGCTAATGAGTAAAGTAACGAACAAGATGGCCTCTTGATGTTAAGCGGTAACCTCTGCTCATAACAAAATCAAAACGTCATAGTTCTTCCCCTACTTAGGTATAGGAAGACAGAAGTCGCATTGTATTATGCCCGTATCTTTGAGGCATCAAGGTGGAATGTTTTAAGTGCCCGTATATTCACCGGTAACCACACCATTCAAACCGGAACACAGTAATGTGAATACATTATCGCTTGATGGCAGCAAAGGGTATGGGGGCAGTACTTACCGGAACGAACTTAGCATAAGGTCTACTGTGATTTGGTTCCAGTGGTTCAACCCTTAGGACTCTAGCCTACTGTTGATAAGCGAGAGTGAATGGGGTATCATAGTCGCGGACAATTCAAGCAATAATGTATGCGACGCTTTTTGAGGCGCGTGGACTGGCATTGCATAGGATAAGAAGCATATTTGTCAGCCATGTGTTTCATATAGATTATCAATGTAATGCACATGCAACTGCGCAAATATTAAGCTCCGACAAATAATACCGATCATAATTGGCGAATGGCATTTGTTTTAATGTTTAAATAATGGAGTTAAACAAACTCATTATGTATTCAAGACATATAAAAATAAACCAGGGCCATCTTTCACTGGCGTTTGAAGGTCAGTTAGATATATGGTAAATGACAATATTTTGTAGTATTTACTTGTATGTAGAGTTTGTGGTAGAGTGCATCAGAGAGTGGTCAAATATTTGGCATAACATTTGGCATGGTGGCTTAGAGGGGGAATAAATAGTTATTAAAAAATAACAATAAGAAGCACATTTTCTGTGTTGCCACAGCCAAATTTTAAAGTGTCGGTGGATTGTTTCATGAGATCTAATCAGGATAGATAACTAGGCTATTTGAATTAAAACATCTGAGAAATTCAGATAACTAAATAATTATATCGCTTTACGCCGAAAACAGACATAAAATGTTGCAAAAAAATATAACAGAAGCGCTTGACCTCAAGATTCATACTGATTAATATTGGCGGCTGATTACTAAAGGCGTCTCCCTTCGACCTGATAACCAATAAATTTCCATACAAGTGCACGTTTTCTCAAATCCGTGAGCGCGAGGTAATATATCTAAGCTCACTGAGATCGGGCACAAGGCCGATAGAGACTATTGCGAAACAATCTAGCATTGTAAGGTTGCGTGTTCTTAAGCTCACACGATAATATTATGCTTATCTAACGCAGGTATTTAGTACTTAATGGACATCGATGCATAAACTAAACGGCCAGTTGTAAGTGCTTAAGTGTGCGTGTAAACAGTTTCATTTCCATATTTTTTTCTTACTTAGAAGTTCACTTTGTCCATTTAGCATTTTGTGTTTTTGCATGACTTAATAATTAATATTCAATGATAGTGAATCATCCTTTTGTTTCTAATATAATGTTATTTCTAAATTTACGTATACCAAGACCATTTTATAGCATTTTTCTTTCATTCCTTTCAATTTATTTTAAAATATTTTCTTTCTTTTTTTTTTTGCTTTACCTTAATCGTCTTACGCCTCTCTCAGTTAACGGAGGCGGGTCACTTTTAAATAGCTGGTGTATAATTTTCGAGTACCATTATGATAGTTAGTGCATAGAATAATGCAACTACACACTATTGCAAGTACCTTTCACAATTCACTGAGATAAGGCATCAGCAACACGAGAAAGCCAATGCTTGAAGATATCAGAATTACACACATTGAACGCTCTCAACCATTTTCAATGTAGAATGAATAAATGAATATTCTTTATGGTACACTATTAAAATACAGCACTAACGTTAAAACTACTAAAGATACACGTAAAATGGGCGGTCTTATCGCTAAGATACGACCTCTTCCTGACAATCTTTTAAGGGATGGAAGGTTGACATGCCAGTCAACTTCTGCAAACAATTACAGGCGCATGAGACGTAACATCGCCGTCTCGGGGTGATGGACGTAACGGAAAGGACTTGAGTGTTATTGCTGTTGTCCATGGGCGGCGGTTACCACTTAACATCAGGTGGGCCGTCAGCTCGTGCCGTCACTTCAATGACATAAAAAAACCGCTGATTGTTTGCAGGCAACTAAATGTATGTTCGTATAAGAAGCCAGGTGAGTCTAGCTATATCTGTAAGATAGAGGGCGCGGCGTCGTTCCGGCGACCGATCGAATACAATACTATGTTGCACTGTAGTATATTCTGTGCCAATAGAAACGAACGGCCGCGGCCGCCACTCCCGGTATCAAGTTCGCCATTAACCAGTTAGCAACGATTATACGACAATCTTTCCATCAGGCAAACGTCTCACCCGGTGACACGTGGATGAGCGAAAAAATGCTCCGTCCTTGTCTTACGTCAATTACTACATCCTGCTGGATGAAAGATGTTTTGGTTATGATCTTGCAGAGGTCTAGTAGCAATATCTAAATGTGTCACCAGAAAACCATTTTTTCGAACTTCCTGACTTATGTCCTGACTTTTTGGACCTTGATGCGGCTTTATTAACTAGTATGATTATATAATAATAATAATAAATATTGGTGGACATTTCACACAGCGCCGTCTAGCCCCAGTTAACTAAGCATAGCTTGTGTTATGGGAACCAGACAACTGATATAATACTTCTATTTTTTTTTTGTAAATACATACATATTATACATATTGACACCCAGACACAGAACAAACATCTATATTCGCCATAAAAATGTTTGTCCTGGGTGCTAATCGAACCCACGACCTACAGCATAGAAGGCACGATTACTACCAACAGAGCTGTGACGCCAGTCATTATATGGAACGTATTAGCTGTACACCAAATAAATATTGATTTAATATATAATCCAAATTTATATTTAAACAGACAGTGCGTAAGAGGCGAGCAAGCTGCATACCAAATGTAAAGCTATTAATATATTTCAAAGTTGTTGAGGTGCAAATATTTTATGTTAAGTGCTAAATATATTATCTGCTACGATAATATTTAAATTATATTTTTAGCTTTGATCAAACCCAAAGTCGAAAAGTTTATTTTAATGGAATTCATAAAGAAATGGCTTGGAAACATCAATAATATTCAAAAACTAAGGCCACGCGTACTTATCGCAAAGTTTGACGCCTGTTCATATAGGTACTATCCGACCGAGAACAGACAAGAAACACCTAAAGGTCCTATGTTCGGTATCCAACGTATCACATCTGACTGAAACACACTACAGTTGCTTGAATCTTGTAAATATTCTTAATTATTGTACTTACAGCGAGGTACGCCCAAAAGGTAAACACAGGATCAAGTTCGATTTGTTGTTGTTTATTGTCGCATATCTCCTTCCGAGGTACCGAGGTGGCGCACGCGGCGGAGCATTTCGGCATGCGCTGCGAACCTGCTACCACCCGGACGCCATGCCCTTCTTCAACCTAAACATTATATGAAATACTAAGCAGAAGTAATGTAAGAAGAATTCAATGTTCATAGAAATATGATGTTTGTGATCAGCAAAACATATATTACAAGAGTCCGTTAGATGTGTACCCTCACTCGAGAGTTTGACTCCCAGAAAATCCATAAAATACTAAATTGAATAAATATTTATATTTATTAATTTATCTTAATTGAATTAATTATTATTTATGTATATTTTATAGGAAACGCTTTAGATAGTCAGATTTGTTCGCTGGCTGACTGAAAAGATTAAAATAAGCTATTTAAAAACAGCCTTCAGCCTTTTTACGCGTCTATAGTTCACATAGATTTAGGCATAGACAAAACATGTAGATTTTTTAATATGATTTAGGTGATGGAACGAGCTCACGGCCCACCTGATGTTAGTGATACCGCGGCTCATAGACAACAGCTATACACTGTCCTCTCCACCAAAGTACGAGATGACTCAAGTAACACAGCGTTTACATCCATCCCCGAGACCGATGTTACGTCTCATGCGCCTGCAATTTCACCGGCACCCACTTCCTACCACCGGAACACAGCAACACGAGTGCATCACTGCATGGCGGGGTATAAATTCAAACAGAGGTTCAGATTTAACTGATTTCCTAACTCTATGTTATAGACGAGAGATTGAATAACTATACTGACCACATCGAATTTATCTTGACACGTGATCATAGCCGATCCGTAGTCTTCGTCGAATTTCGTAATATTACCGATTGCCAATGCATTCACCCAATAGGTTCTGACATCGACTGGCGCCTTTTGTGCATCGTGAGATATTCTAGCTCGCAGCACCCTCTGTTTCGTTTCATCTGCTGCTTCGTCGAAAATATTATTGTTTCCAAATAAACACGTTGCATTTACGAAGTCTTGTGAACATTCTATGTCATACAGCTGAGGCGTTGGGAAGAATATTTCAGTGTCAGACACTCGAATTATCGAAGTGTTGAAATAAGGATCGTTGATCATAATTCGAGATGTGCTCTGATCTTTCATTGGCGTGTTGATGCGGGGCGTCTGTGACGTCACACTATGCCGGTACAGAAGGCGTTGTGAATCAAACGGCGACTGTAAGTGGACGTCGTATGTGTGTGAGTGTACAATATCGTCAATTTCTTCTGATGTCAAATCTTCCGGCAATTCGCAAGTGAAACCGCACGATAATACCCTGCGACAATGAAATTCTATTAGAAATTTCTAGATTAATATCCACGTTTCTAGAAGACTTCAATATGTATTAGCCAGATATAACATCCGACGGACGTTTTGTGTTGCTTGAAAGCTAGATTACCTACGATAAGACACAATTATCTCCGTGTAATCCACTTAATACGCAAATATTTCGGATCGATTCCCGAATGACCCTAATCGAATAAACATCGAATCTGAATCAAATATTACATCGACAACAGTCAAGGTATAAGGTTACTTGATCGCAACTGCTGGTTTATTAAACTAATATATTTATTATATTGGTTATAGTACAGGAAGTAAATAATAATAATATTGGTGGACAATTTACACAGCGCCGTCTAGCCCCAAACTATACATAGCTTGTACTATGGGACAACTGATAGAATACATAGGTACATACTTTATTGTTTGTGTTTTTTTGTTGTGTTTTTGATTTTTTCAATTGTTTTTATTGTTTAAATTTTCAATTCAACAAATTCAATTTTTGAATTGATTGTGTGTGTATTGTGTATATATATATATATATATATAAAATTCATATTAACACCCAGACACAGAACAAACATCTATTCATCAAACAAATGTTTGTCCTGACTGGGAATTGAACCCACCACCTACAGCGCAGAAGGCAGTTACTACCAACTGAGCTGTGAGGCCTTGCAAACTTACGTGAGGTTGATATCGTGAGCGTACGGATGAACAGGCAGGCAAGAGTACTCTTGCATGTTACGCAGCGTCAGACCAGAGTCTTCACAAGACGCCAGCAACTCCACCGAAGGCGGGAAGGTGACGGTAATGCGCCCGACTGGCACGGCCAGAAGCAATAACGCTGAAGCACCGCCTAATACTGATGATAGTGCCAGGAGTAACTGTGGAACAAAATTATAGCACATTACAAAGAGAATTGTTTTTCTGAAGTTAGCTTACATAGTAGCCATTCAATATGTAACCTTTACAGGGTTATAAACCTCAGCAATATTAGAAGGTAAAGGTCGTGGGAATATGCATTATTGTTGGCGTATCTGTGAAAATCAATATCCTCTCATTTCGATGTCGGTGTCCACGCATCTGACAAACGGTACATTACTTTGTTTCACAGAAACCTTAATAGCAAATAAATAAATGTTTTCTTTCTTTCTTTCTAATAATAATATAATATCGGTGGACAATTTAATTACATCATCAATCGCTTAATTACAAGTATTGATGAACGACCCCTTAAAATCGTGAATGGTGGAACAAATTCAATTTGATTAGAGCTTATTTAAATAACAAAGATTTGCTTTATCAAGTCCTTCTTTATCTATTATTATAGTGTTCAGCTGTTATCCTCACAACAACGCTTTTGAAGATTCGCTGAACGATAAATCGCCCTAAAATATTAGAAAGCCAGTCAAGACTAAAAAATTATACTAGTTGTCAGTGCGACTTTGACCGCGTGGCCTAAGTAAATGGGCCAAACATTCACAATTTCAGTCGACACATATTAATAATATAAAAGAAAAATCTGAAATCAGCAGATACTTATGATATTTCCCACTACGGTTTTGACTTTGTTAGCACCTATCGCAGAATCCATTCCAGAGTCCCTATATCGTTTATGCATTGAATATTTCGATCAACGTCATAGTCGAATTAGAACTACACTATGTTATACAACATCACACTTGAATTCTGCAGTTTTTCTTATCATTTTGATATTCAGGCCTCAAAGTATGGCATACCTACTGCTCGTCATTAGACAAGGAATTCCTATTATTATATTGTTTAAATAACCCGCTGAGTTTATGATGAATTGATAACATGAAGTTAGTTAAAGTAACCAGTAGCGCGTGTAATAAACAGGATGTGGTATTTACGAACAGTGATCAGCGAAACTACATCAAATTGACGGTTTTAGATGTAGTTGTGGGCTGGCATTCAGTTATTATTCTACAATAGAGTCGTTTAAACGACTGTTATGCTGATCGTCTGCAAAAGCGGAAATATTATCTTTGAATTGAACTTTTTTTTGGCTCAAATGATCTAAACATGGGTCTTATTCACTCATAGTCTTTGACTAGTATCACAGTTCAGTTCGTAGTAACTTTGATTTCTGCGCTATAGGTCGTCGGTTTGATTTCCACCCAGTACAAACGTTTGAGTAACGAACATAGATGTTTGTTCTGTATCTGGGTGTTAAGATGTACATTTATATGTATTTATTACAAAAAAGTATATAGGAATTCTGTCAGTCATTGGTTCCCATAGCTAGGTGGCGTTGTGTGAAATGTACACCAATATTCATTGTTATTTATTTATTTATTTATTGATAGGGTAGCCGGCATTGTTTCGCTAATTCGTACATAATTTGTATAGCAATTTGTTACTTTTCAATGTATCAGAAGACGGTCCCCACATATCAAATGAAAAGGCTACAAAGCTACAAACAGTTGCAGTACAAACGGCTCTGTCAAGGCCAATTCAACAATTATCTACATGAAACCAACTTTGAAGCAGGAAGCGTCGTCGCATCTATTGTCATTATTAGGAAGAAATTATTCCCACGAGTAACGCTAATGGTTTTCTAAGTATATAGAGTATACAATAGACATATAACGAACGTGTCAGGGTTCCTCGTTGTTAAATAATTACTTAATATAATACGTTGGTTATTAAGAGTGCATGCAACTACAAGACAATAATTGTTTTGTATATACCTACTAGTGACCCAGCAACAAATTATGTGGGTTTTGTGTAGGATCACTCCGAGCCAGGTCACTGTAGAATTTAATCCCGAGTACCATAGCTTTATAAGACGGGACTTCAACAAGTCTATTCCGACAGGACTGAACACCGAAACTACTTTTCCGTTCGATTTTATTGAGATGATATTTATGGATAATTTTTATACAAAATTAATTTTTATTAGTAATTTAAGATTAAAGTAAGATTATTTATGTACTTATGTAACTGACAACGACAGCGAATACAATTAGATATATTATAAATCACAAATACTTGTAACAGAAAACCTTTAGCTGGTGTCCATAGCATAAATGGGTACGGTTACCTATTTATTAGAAACTGTACAACAAAGGGGCTAGACTTAGTGAAAGCGTTTTCTATTTACATAAACAAGCATTTAACTAGTTTCTGAAAGTCATTCCAACAGAGGGAACCTAGGTTGCAAAACATCTTTGAAAGTACATTCAAACATCTAAGGTTACAATTTACAATTATGTCTTAATTTTGAGTGGCACAGAGGTCACCTAGCAAACACTAATTGGACATCACGAAATTGCGGCAAAATTGTGCAGAGAATCTCAGTTTAGGCTCGATTCGGGTTTTTTGGCAATGATTGTTTATGGCTAAGTTCTCTGAAGTAAACATATTTAAACATATAACGCAAAAAAATATCTCAACAACCCCGCAAAAAAAAAGAGTAATTATTTCATTTTTATAGGTTATGTTCTTCCTAGTAAACTTGCGTGGCTTTAAAATGATGGCCAATGTGTAAGGTCAAGTTGCATTATTCAAATCAGGCCTGGATGGTGCCTTTATAGTAAAACGGTGAGACTTCCGGCTGTCGCCTCACGTCGACGCGTCCTGCGCATCACTTCACAACTAGGGTTGCCAGGTCGTAAAACCAAAAAGCCGGACATACTGGCTAGTTTAGCCAGACATTTGGTAAAAATGACGGACTTCTCTAATTTTTTAGTGTTAGTATAAAACGACAAGTTTTTTTAAATTAAAACTTGACTTTTTCATTGTTATATCAAACCACAATCATTTTACTTTTTCATCTTCTTAAATTCTAATGAAACAACAATAAAATTGCATGAATAAGTCTTCTTTATACCAACATATGAGAAATGTAAAGAAACTGGCCAAATTTAAGAAAAGACTAACTAAAGCCAAATACCAACTAATTTGGCCGGACACGCAACCAAAAAGCCTGTGTCCGGCTTTATCCGTACGCCTGGCAACGCTGTTCACAACTAACTATGACGCAAGACTGTTAGTACTGTACGCATAATATATACTACCCTACTTACGCAGCCGACTTGGATTTAAATAGGTACAATATATTCATACTTTTATGGTGCACAGTTTGAACCTAACTTCATAGATAGATAGATAGGTAGATAATACTTTATTGACCACCATACATGGAAATTTCATAAGGTTAATACTTAAGCTAAGGTAATACAATGGGCGGCCTTATCGCTAACAGCGATTTCTTCCAGGCAACCTTTGGATGGACCAGATGTGTAACAGTAATAGAAGGGTTCATATCTCATGAAACAAAATCAGCGTACCGAATTACAGTGGGATGAAGATAAATCTCAATAGCTGGTCAAGAGTCCATAAAGTATAGTGTTGAAATCAAAGAAGCTGTCATGTAAAAGGATACGTGTTGGTATGGACTGGCCTCAAAGCTTAGTTGGTAGTGACCGCAGTAAGTCGTGGGTTCGATTATCACCCACAGCAAACGTTTGTGTGAGAACATAGGCTCATACAACAAGCTATGCCTAGTTTCGGGGCAAGATGGTGCGAAGTTAAGTAAATATTATAAAAAAATTATAGAAGTATCTTAGAGTATGTGATAGAATCTTCATATGGATAATCATTTCCCTTTACAACTCTTTATCTGTATTTTATTTCATTATTTCTTTTATTTTTATAATTTTTACCTTAAAAGGTAGTAATTTATGTCTGTGATATAAATGCTATCGAATGTACTAAAAACAAAAACTCATTTCGACTACACATGAGAATTCACTCTCTGCTGCTCTGTTTAGATAAATAGAGTAAGTAAATAAAATATTTCACAACTACTACCTTCTTAAACCTGTCACACACCTATTGGGATAATTTGAAGACACAGACCATGTACATCGCCGCGCCGTATTGCTTTATCTAGCAATCTAATTTGAATATTTGAAACAAACATTAATTAAGTCCTGCATGAGAATTCGTTACGAAACGACCAAGACCTGATTTTAAGCTGTAGAGACTAGGATAATCCCCACTTCAGCTTCCATATAAAGAGTCAAAGCTTGCACCCGCAAATCCATGGCATGAAGTGGAATGTATTTTGCGCCTGTATCAGATTTCTAGGACTTGATCGCGCGGTCTACAAAGCATGTAGACCACAGCATGCGTAAGGCAGCCAGCGCATTCGTCCACTCATGCATACACAACACAGTATATCAAACATGACCAGCTCTCTACCGAAGCTGTGACCCACACGTTACTATTCAACCCGCGATAGGCGACAATGCCGTACAATGCAAGGTAAAGGTTATTGTAGCCAGAATTGGAGGTAATTTGCGTTACGGACGAAGCGGATTAACTTGATTATATTGGGCCGGACATTACAGAATACAATCGCGAATTCAAAACATAATTCGCTGTTGATTAAAACGTCTCCATTGTGAGTTCGTCGTACGTGAGTTTGTCCCACGTAAACACGGTTAAACTTTTAACGGGTTTCTACACTTTCACTACGATGAATGGTGGGATTAAATGTTTACCTACTGCGAAAGTGTTTTACTGGAGAGTTTAATTAAAACCGATGTTGGAGGCCTGTTCTTAAATATGGCACGCATTAGGTTGGTGGAATTAATTTTATAATACTTGTTATAATAACATCAAATAGTTTCCCCCGTCAGAGGATAACAGGTGATTCTGTTGATGCCTAACTACTTCTGAAAGCCAAAGGTCTGTTGATCGACAAAATAACCGACCGATTAAAACCGACAACTGACGACATGAAAGCTGTCTCCTTTTTCCTACCTAAATGTTTGTGTAAGCTAATAAATATGTCAAGCCTCACAGCTCAGTTGGTAGTAACCCTGCCTTCAGAGCAGTAGGTTTTTATTATTAATTTTTATTATAGTATTTTATCATAGTAGGGATTTCAGAGTTGTAGGTCGTGTGTTCAATTCCCACCCAGGACAAAAATTTGTGTGACGAACGTATGTTTGTTCTGTGTCTGGGTGTTAATATGTATTATATGCATGTATTTACAAAAAAGTATATAAGTATTATATCAGTTGTCTGGTTCTCATGATACAAGCGATGCTTAGCTTACTTTGGGGATAGATGGCGCTGTGTGAAATGTCCACCAATATTATTATTACTAGCTGCGCCCCACGGTGTTATCCGCGGCACGGTAATCCCACGGGAACACTGCACTTTTCCGGGATCAAAGTAGCCTGTGTATTAATTCAGGATATAAGCTATCTTGGTACCAAATTTCATCCAAATCCATTCAGTCGTGTGAGCGTGAACGAGTAACAAACATCGATACAAACTTTCACGTTTATAATATTAGTAGGATTATATGTGTACTTACCCTAAAATTGCCAATCTTGTCAGCGAGCATGCCCGCCAGCGGTGGCATCACGATGGAGACGACAGGAGTGACGGCTGACATGATGGCCGTCTCCTCCACGTTGATGCCCAGCTCTCGCATATGGATGGTAAGGTATGGATACAGCACGAAAAGAGCTGAAATATTATCATTGATATGTATGGTGCTTCCGAACAGTATTTGATTATTCTATCGAATTATAGTATTCCCTCATGCTAACTCGTAATTTAGGGTTAAATTGGCTAAATTTTGTTTTGTCTTAATTTGAATTAACTCTGAATTAAAAAATATAGGGTATGCGAAATTCCTGTGCCGCGCAGTCAGATGTGACCCAACCCTTACAAAATATTTGGACATTTGATTTTGTATGTACATTGCAAGTACATATTGTGATGACGTATCCACACAAATCTCATCATCATTAGCATAAGTAGGCATTATTTTTATTCTCAGCACTAAATGCCAATAACCCGAGTCGTGCCGAATTGAATAGAATAGAACAAAAATACTTCAATTTGCTACAAACTTATTTACAAAATAATTACGGTAAATAGTTACGGTAGTCACATTTTTGTGTGTGGCTACCGTACCGACATAAATGGTCATACGACGGAATTTGTTTTCATTGCTTCACAGATCGCTGTAGTCTGAACTGAAAAAACGTAATTATTTATTTAACTACTTTTTATTATACTGTGAATAAATTAAACAAAACGGCGCAACTGAATCACTGTTTTGTTCTCTTATGCGGGTAATGCATTGTTGCAATAATATGAACATGTTTACACAACTAAGATTATTCAGTCCTTAATACCATGCATGTATTCAGTATGTAGTGAATAAGTCACAGAGATAATTAAGTCACTCAAAAAAAATCAGTAAGGAGTTTAAGTATCAAGTATATATATACCTTTAAGAAATTACATAATACTCACTTGATGCATGAACGAAGAACAAAACCTTCAGAGGTACAAGTTTCTTCTGTTTCAGATCATCCGTGATCCTCTTGAAGAAGGAACGCAGCATCTTCATCTTGGTTAATATATATGGGACTTATTTTAATTTATAGTGACACTAGGTCGGAAAATCTTTCGTCACCCAAACTTCCCCATAAATGCTTGCCTGGCGATGTTCTTGATACATGGAAAATGTTTATTCTGGATGGCTGTAATTAATCACATAGTAAAATAATATGAGACTGAGGACCAGAGTGGTCTAATCAATAAAATTCAAATCACTTTTAGGCCACTGCGGTTAAATCAGTTATTCAATTACCGGCAACTTAAGATCATTACCTTATATTATATTGAAAAAAGAGGAGTAATGGCCTACACTAAAGTCCTTATGACATCGCATGACCTCTAACTAGCTTTAGCACATTTAAGTACCTACACATAAGTCTAAAAGTATTCATATAATAACAACAGCAATGCTAACCTAAGGGAGCAGTTTTTTTTTAATGGCATAACCTAGACCCTAGATTAACACAGTGCATATTGTGCAAGACAAAATGTCACTTTTAGTAATCTTTCATTGAATAGTGTAAGCTTTCTGGAGTAAGATTGAAATGGGTCCAGAGTAGTATAAATTAAAAGAACTCCAAGTTTGTACGTATACAGTGACTCGGTGCTGGCCAACTTGGGAACAATGGGCAATGACAATGGCGAACAGAAAATAATAAGCAACAAGAGTAATTAAACTAAAGGCCGCTACAGACTACTTGCGAGGCGTGGAAGAGCGACACAGACCTGCTGTCAAGATGTGCTACTTCGTCCGACTAACGACGGATAATACTGGATGCTTTCAAACTCGGGCCCAGGGAAGGTTGCCTATACAATGTGGCAAGCATGATAAATGCAGAGTCAAGAGAATACCTGCCTTTTCCCTCAAGGCGACATGACAAAGGAGCATCTCAAATGTGCGATGTTGGCAACCGGAGGGTTTTATTATTATAGGAATTATATATATTTATTTACATAAACTGTTGGCCCCTAAGGCGAAAAAAGCTTGTACGAATGAATTCGTGTAGCGGATGTCACAGCACCAGTGCTTTTGACGTGACAACGTCTTATAATTCGATAGAGCCGGCTGCACGCACGAAAAAACATGACTCATGCGGCGTTACCTCGCTCTGAGGCGTTCCATGTAAGGCTTGTGCATGTGCAAGCGAGAGCGCGGAACGAGCGACAAAGAAGCACAATCGGCCTTTGCGTTCGGCAGCGTTCGACATCCGTCTCTCTCCTACTTGAGTGAGCGATGCGTCTGCGTGGACAGCTGCTAATACTTACATTTACATGTTTTGATCGAGTATCAAGTGCAGTGAAAAGTGAATGTGGTGTCAATTGTTTATAGCAACGATAATTACAGCGATAAAGGTAATGATTCTTTCGATATTAATTATATATTAAGTGATATATTGTAGAATATTCGTGCTTTCATCATTAAAATGAATAGCATCGGGCATCAAAAATGCTACCATTCCATCAGTATTTTCTTAAGACGTTGTCACGTTCAACTATCGTCAGTAAACCGACTTTACAGACAACCATTTTTTTAAGTATACCTAAGCCAGTGGCGGATTTACCAGCAGGCTAAGTAGGCTTGAGCCTAGGGCGGCAGATTTTAGGGGCGGCAAGTTTGAAAACCCGTTTTTGTTTATCCAGATATCTTTTCGATTTTTGTAAGACGGTTTTCTGATGTGATTTCTCTAGAAGTCCACAAGACATCTTTCCGTTTACCGAATGTAAATTATTGCGTGAGTGGCAAACCCTGCCTTATTAGTCATCATTGCGCTTTGATTACCAATTACTCAGAAATATACCCAAAAACTATTTCCTGTGCAATTTGAATCGAATTGTTGGGTTTAAAAGATAATCTAGGAACTGATAATTTACAATTGTAGAGGTAAGGGCGGCAAAATTTCCATAGCCTATACTTGGGAAATGTGTAAATCCGCCACTGACCTGAGCACCACAAGTGCGCAGGGGGTCGGACCAGAGGGTTTAGTCCGGTAGGAATACCACATAACCTGTAAGAGGTACCCCTCAGTAAAAAGGCATCGTAATATATAAAATTCAATAATAACTATCACACCTGGCCGCGGCATCATATTAAGTTGCTGCATTGACTCGCAAACATTTGTCGAATAACATAAATAAATAAATATTGGTGAACATTTCACCCAGCGCCATCT
Source organism: Chesias legatella (assembly GCA_947359385.1). Taxonomy (NCBI): domain Eukaryota; kingdom Metazoa; phylum Arthropoda; class Insecta; order Lepidoptera; family Geometridae; genus Chesias; species Chesias legatella. The sequence goes on from OX375772.1 coordinate 6,612,339, forward strand.
AGCCCCGAAGTAAGCTAAGCATAGCTTGTATCATGGGAACCAGACAAGATATAATAATCATATACTTTTCTTTTGTAAATACATACATATTATACATATTAACACCCAGACACAGAACAAACATCAATGTTACAAATGTCACATAAATGTTTGTCCTGGGTGGGAATCGAACCCACGACCTACAGCGCAGAAAGCAGGGTTACTACCAAATGAGCTATGAGGCCAGTCAATGCAATTAGTCTGCAGCGGTCTTTAAACCTATTTATATAAATTAGGTATCAACCTGAAACTTGACAAATTTTAATTAGGATATATCAAGCTGGTCATTGTTTCGCGAGATTTCATAGCATACATAAAATAATTGTGCGCAAGGCAAGCCACTAGATAAAATACTATCTTGACTTTACACTGCGGTACTTAAAACAGGTTGTATTGGATATGTCTACTAATACAGAATATGGTAAATGTTAGAAAAGTTACCATATACTACCTACCAAGCAAGATAAACACCACATATTTATTTGATAGATTCCTACCTACTTGGTTACCTATATCGAACCTAAAATCGACGAATAATTTAATTTTCTTTTTAAACGTAAATACATCAATTATTTTCGTGTTCTTTTAGACAAATCCTTAGTGGCGTGTTAAGAGATTTATTTCAAACCTTGACTGATAAGTACGATTACGAATAAAAGTACAGATGTAAAAGATCCTCACGATATATGATGCAAGCGAGCATTTACATTTTATTTTGTTACGTAGGTAACGGATTTAAGCAGTATATTGTTTTGAATTGGGTTGAAGCTTTTAACATCCAATATTGCTCATCTCTCGTTATTAATGTGCCTTTGTAACATGGCTGGCATGGAGCCATACCTATCACAGGACCTATTTATACCTATCTACTATGGTTTAGACGAGGACCCTCAAGGTGAAAAGTGGCTCACTAAGGCTGCGCATTCCCCTTCGGAGTTAAAGGTGTGAACCCTATGTATAGATTCTCCCTATCTCCTGAATCTCTTTTTTTGTGAAGAAATTATGTATAATTACTTGATACTTATATGTTGTAGGTTAGCTTCTTATTGAAATTAGCAAAACTGCAAACAGATACATAACATTGTTCATTAATGTTTTTTTAATTATCTGAACTACCTTCTACGTTTTATATGGTCTCTATTATTAACATTCTATATGATCCTATTTTTTATTAATTATTAAAACCGGCATAATATATTATGTGTAACATAACAAATTCTGCGGCCATTACGGTTTCAATTATAGCCGTATGTTACCTGCATAGATTCATGAAATCCCCGAAGAGGTGGGGCAGAGCCACAATGGTTAAACTAACTTGTAACGTAGATGTGACAAATCGTGAGCTCATCGCAGCAATGGTTCTCCCGCAAATAATTCAACAAATTTATTTTATTAAATTTGTGAAAATTGCACATGTACCTACATTTATTTAGACGTTCACGAAAGAAATGTTTGATAGTCCATTAAAAATAGTTATTTTTCCGATAATATTGAGAGCGGAGATCGGTTTTCATACCAAGTGTTGATTTTTAATCCAGAACAAGCGAAAACATTAAAAAATAGAGTGCTAATTGGAAATATTTTTCCCCACGTAAAACTTCCCATTACGAAAATTTTTATTTAGATTCCATCTATAGAAAATATTATAAGCTTCTCAAGGATATTTTATTTGCATTATTTTAAGGAGTGTATATTTAAATTCGGTTGAGTAGGCGCGGTGTATTAGTAAGCAACTTTTAATTTTCCTTTCTTTAAATAATTAACAAATTTTCGAGTCACAAGATTTACTTAGTAATTATACGATACATATTAAATTGTTATTTTTACAACACATTACAAAATATAAGAAACATAACAAAATGCACAATCATACTCACATCACCGGTAAATTGAAATCCTTATCTACAATAGGCGCAGATTTATAGTTGAAATTGCAGTAAGCTCACAAATCGAGTGTTCGAGTGTTCTTGAACTGTGGTTATTTAAATTGTACGCGGATGTTGGTACCCGCGCTTGCGCACGCGCAGTCGCAGTCGCAGTAGTGAGCGTTAGGTGGAGACTGGCGAAGTTAGACCACAGAATAATGGTACATACATATGTTCGCTAACGTAACGACCGTAATGGCTGTTACGATGGATGTGTCCCAGGGTCCCCTACATACGTCAATAGCGAAGAGCAATTTCAATAACGATCGTTGAAAGTAAAGACTCCTTTTCTTGACACGTATTTGTAGAAACTTTAAATTTATTGAATTCAGGCCTTTGCAGGTTTATCTTTTATATTCAGGTTTATCGTTTGAGAGTACATCTTGGCCCTGAAATCGAGCTAAGCTAGAACGAACGAAGTCATCTGTGAGTAAGAAATAAACATGTGGTTATGGACTGGCCTCATAGCTCAGTGGAAGTGACTCTGCCTTCGTGAGTTCGATTTCCATTTGGGACAGAGATTTGTGTGACGAACCTATATAGTTAGTCTTATTTATTTTATAAATATATATATATATAGTATAGTAACTCTGAGACGTGTAGGTGGAATGTCTCGTGTGCTTGTAATCTTACCGGAATCCACACCTTTCAAACCGTAACCCTAACGTGAATGCGTTACTGCTTGGCGGCAGAAATGGGCATCGTGGCAGCACTTCCCCGGACGAACTTAAAAGGTTTAACTTATATAATAATATGACTAATACATAATTTAACATATTTCCCTTATGTACCGACATGGTAAAATGTTTGATAGGATGATTATGTGACGCATGTGCTGTTTGAACAGATGGGTGGTACCTATTTGATGTACCTAATACCTACTTATATACCTGTTATTGGATGACGAAGTGCGTTTGTTGGTTTGGCCTTTATCATACGCATGCATATACGCATCAACAGAATAGCGAATCGACATGGTTTTTTGGTTACGGGCGCATACGATGCGACTTGTGTCTTGTCGTACCTAGTAGGGGAGGAAACAAGTCGCATCGGAGGTAACCACTTATCACCAGGTGGGCCGTCGGCTCATTCCATTACTGTATCACATAAAAAATAGTATTAACGTTAACGCTCTTCTACTGTTGCAGATGTTAGCTCATGTTAATTTATTTAAAATATTCATAGTTCTTAGAAATAACAGTACCTACTACAATACAGTAGCGGATCTTCAAAATATTGAAAACTAAACCAAAAAAAAAACATTCCGCTGTTTCACTTTGAAGGACAGCACGTCACTAACAAGATACATCCGACGAGTCAGCAATGCAGCATCAGGCCCGGTGAGATATCTCCCCTGGAAATTTTGTCTCCCCTCACACCTCAATTGTTAGTCAGCCTTCTGCACTATAAGATCGTGGGTTCAATCAAGGACAAACATTTGTGTGACGAACATAGAAGTTTGTTCTGTTTTTTAAAATTTATATTATGTATATACAAACAGGTATATAAATATTAATCAGTAGTCTGGCTCCCATAGTACAAACTACGCTTGGTTTGGGGAAGGTAGGCGCAATGCAATATGTCAATAAAAATTCATAGACTCAGCCAACGTGATTGACTCCCGTGTAAGTTAGTTTTGTGACTCATTGAAATATAACGCGTTATTTTGCGCTGTCCCATGCAACGTAAAATTTACTAAATAAAAGATTGCGTGTAATGAATTGATATCATATTTGTAGATCCAATCTTAAGCTGGGTTTCCAGACGGAGATAAGTGGCCATCTATCCAACGACTCACTTCTCATGGCGCGTGTTGAAGTATGGAAATGAATGCTAATAAATACGGAAACTGTGCACTCAGTGATGTCAGCCCGCACAGCGAGGGTCATTTACCTAGCAATGTCATCGTATTTTCTTCTATATATATTCTCTTTATTTAACACCATCGTCCCTTATCATTTCTATTTTAGTCCAGGCCATCCAAAGGTTGTCTGGAATAGATTGCTTTAAGCAATAAGGCCGCCCATTGTGCTTCACATTTAACTATTATTTCATTTACCACTATGTTTATATTGTGGTGTAAAATAAAGAGTTTTCAATCTATCTTTTCCTCTAGGGTGCCCAGAATTAAAGCTGACTTACTTGCAATGGATCGAAACTAACGGCAAACTAATTTTTAAGTTTCCAATGACTAATTTAAAACATGGAAGTTAATAAAAATGGACGTTTACGTATATCAGTCTTTTTATTTAGAATTAAAAGCGATTTTATTAGTATAAGTACCATCTCATTAAATATTTCACGTTTCAGCAGTGGGTATAATTTTATCGAACTAAATTTATGAAACTAAGCCCAATAAAAGCATTGATTCAGGAATTTCACCAGCTAACTATAATTTAATTTGATTTCTTTGAGCAAAATAGAATAAACCAAATTCCTCTCTTTAATCACACTGGCCTTCATTTCTCAATAATTTAACCCATTATAAATAATAAGTATGTAGCAGCAAAAGTGTATACATTTACAGTGTAGCTAAACATTGGCATTCCTTTATTTAAATGTATCTCAAAGATTCTGCCTGAACTTGAATCTGCCAAATTTTTATGGGTTACGGTACCGAAAACGGCGCTGTTTTGTAAACGGCTAGCCGTTTTGTAACGCGGATTATAGAATTTTGGTGGCGACACATACTAAAACATTAAATTATAAAAAGCAGCTACCCGATGACTATTTTATAAATTAATTTCAAAAATCTTATAATACAGTCTTAATAACCCCGCGTAAAAAGTTAATAATGGAAATGTTTACAAATCGAGTATTTTGAAGAAGTATTCCACTTCTAATAGTCCATCCTCGGCTAAGTCACTGCAGTGTATGGCATTTTGGACCTTTGTTTTGCCAAGCTTTGCTCGGAGCGTATGCGGCCGTAAAAGTCTTGCTATTTCCTAGAAATAAAAAAGCCGAATCATTAAAATTACAGTAGTAAAATAATCGAATTATTAGTAGGGTAAATATGGGACTTAAGTATCAAATCGGGACTGAAATGAAACCAGAAGTTTTTATAATGGAAGTATTAAGTCTTTTGAACGAAAATATAATAAAGAAACAAGCACAATTATTGTAGAACGATAAAAAAGCTAAAACATCAAGCTACAATGGTTTACAACTTAGATTTTCAAGGTTATTTTAACTGTGCAATTTCAAATATAAAATAATACATGTCGAAATATATCCTCAGAAACGTAGGTTTGCTAACCTGCTTCAATCAAGAAAAACATAATGATCTCTATGAGTCGAAGAAACGAAAGGCTCTTGTCACCTATGGAGAATCAATGAAACTCACACATCCAAAATGATTTAGATTTAACTTACAGGGTCTGATGGTCCAACAAGTTTCCTAAATTCTACAGCTGTGTTGAGACTCTTGTCTTTGCCAACTATTTCCATCGCAACACACGGACCGCTGGACAGCTCTTCGACCATGCCCTAAAATTAATATAATTAACTATTTTTCCTATTCTCCTCTTACTAATACATTAATAGCTATTGACTAGATACTGTTATGAGGTAAGTGTTTTGTTGAAAGTTATTTTTTTTAAACAATCTTTTATAATCCGACCTACACCCAGGCCCATATTAATATTCAAGACAAATCCAACGAGCCCAAACTGGACGGGGTTATTTCGCAATCACGGTGATTAAGGGTGACGTCATTTTATTTTTCGTATTCTTCGTAGCAAACGCTTTCAGTTGATACCCATATCATGGGAGTGCATGAACAATAACTAGTCCGCCATCTTGGTCCGTCTGCCATATTGGATTCAGAATGACGTCACTAAGCTAACCATGCATTGTCACCAGTATACAAAATTTCAGCTCAATAGTTCAGGATAACTACTTTAAAATTGAGTTGCAAGAATTGACCCTACAAACATACATTGCAAGTTAAATAAAAGCTTTAAATAATAGCTCACTTTATACTCAGGAACAATCCCTTTATAGACTTCATAGAATTCAGCCGCGTTGATATTCTCTACAATGAACATATTGAGAGCGGTGACGTCAAAGCCTCCCTCGTCGATAGCTTCCAGCGCCGCGCCCAAGTTGCCCTCGCGGACGGCGTGAGGCTTCACGATGCAAAGGGTGCAGTTGGACAGCGTCGCGGTCAGACGGAGGCGGCTCGACCGGAGCGGGGGCGGTGGGAAAAAGTACTCGATGTCCTGTTCAACAATTAACTTCACAATGTTATATGTGACGTGATGACGTCAAGTTTTTAGTAACAGTAGAACTTATGCCAAGTCAGTCCGGGGATGTACTGCCAAGAAGTTTTTTTTTTTTTTTTTTTTTTTTTTATGTAATACATTTACGGAACGAGCCGACGGCCCACCTGGTGTTAAGTGGTAACCCCTGCCCATAACAGCCGATGCGACTTGGGTCCTCCCATACTAGGTATGACAAGACCCAAGTCGCATCGTATGCGCCCGTAAATGTGAGACGTGTAGGTGGAATGTCTCAAGTGCCTGTAATTTCACCGGCAACCACACCTTTCAAACCGGAACACAGTAACGCGGATGCGTTACTGCTTGGCGGCAGAAAAGGGCATGGTGGCAGTACTTCCCCGGACGAACTTGGCGAGAGTTCTACTGCTCTTAAAGTAAAGCGTTCACGTTACTGTGTTCCGGTGTGATAGGTGTGGTTGTCGGTGAAATTACAGGCACATGAGATATTCCACCTTCACGTCTCAGAGTTACGGGAGCACACGATGCGACTAAGGTCTTCTTGTACCTAAGTAGGAAGCAAGTCGTATTGCTTGTTTTGGCAGAGGTTACCACTTAACATCAGGTGGGCTCATTCCGCTCATATCGCATAAAAAATATAAACATTTTCCGATAGCTTAGAATCTTAGAATAGATAAATCTTTTATATTTTCTTTATTATCTTAAACTAGCTCCTTTCCTTGCCTCACTACATGAAAGGCATGAGGCTTTTCAAATACAGAGTGGAGGTCAGTCAGTCAGATAGACCCGAGTGGAGGCGAAGGCAAAAGTTATCTATGCCCTGTTGAGAGATTGGTCATACAAAGATAAACATGAAGTCGAAACTTGCCTCGTCTATAACTTCTGCACAAGCATCTTAAAACACAGAGTGGAGTTAGGCAATGTGGTCCAGTCAGGCAGACCAATGTGCATATGGTAATGCTGTCAGGGAGAAGTTTTTAAGAATATGAGGAATCCAATCAGTTTTTTTAGATGCCATACAATAAATACTGTAGAAAATGTATATAAATAAATTTTCCCAAACTTACATGTATAGCATTATCGGGAGTGGATGCAGCGTGCACACAGTTTCTGACTGGATCTGTTCCATAAAGGGCCCTGATTGTTCCAGATGCTGCTTTTGTAGGATCCCTATCTCCCAGACATTTCACACAAACTGAAACTGCATCTTTTCCAACCAACTCAATTCCATAAACCAGTTGACCGGTCAAGTAATCCAATAAAAAACTGAAATAACAAAATGTGTATAATGATAAGAAATTTTATCAAACACATTTGAACAACATATTAGAGGTAAAATCAAAACAGTAGTTAAAAAAATTGCTTTTATACTATTTATTTTTTATATGTAAATATATAATTCTATCAACATATTGACAAATATAATGAATCAATAATAATAAAGAAAATGATACATCAATTACAATTTTGATTTTGCCTTTTTATATATTTTTCTTTACATACTATGTTGCATTTGCATTTATTTATTTATTATTTGCATTGACAAAATGCATCTGTGTAAATGCTAAAATTAACAGATTGTTAAATATTAAAAGAACTATGAATATCAATATGTTACTATCTGGTAAAATAAATACTTACGGGAAAGTAGGGTCTGTTATTTGTGTTCTGTAAAGGACATTGACATCTTCAGCTGTTAGGCGAGCTTTCTTCATTTTAGTCACACGTAATCCATGCTCATGGAAAACTGTTAAGATTTTACCAGCTGTCTTGGTTGGCAATGGCTTAATCATTGCAAAAGTTCTGAAATGATATCAAGCTTGATTGAGAACTGATGTCTAAGACAATAGATCTTGATTTAAACTGACAAAAGGCAAGTCATATTAATAACATAAGCATTACGAGGCATGCCTTTTAAGTTTTGTCGTTTGAAGAAAAAAACATAACTAGAACCTTATAGTACTTTTTATTGTATTTCGAAGTATTCACCACGTAGCTTAATACACTTTTCCATTCGCTCAAACCAGTTATTACAACATTTATTCCACTCTAAAGTGGGGGTGTTCAAAATGGCTGACTTGAAAGCGTCGACTACTTCTTCACCGGACTGGAACCTTTGACCACGAAGACTTTTCTTAATTTTAGGAAATGTAAAGAAATCGTTAGGGCTTAGGTCAGGACTGTATGGAGGATGGTCAAGAATTTCTACTTTTTCCTGCTTCAAATACTCAATAGTTTGACGAGCGCTGTGTGAGCTTGCGTTGTCGTGGTGCAGGATGATGCGTCGCTTTGAGTTAGATTTTCGAAGTTCGGCGATGACTTGTAGTAAACAAACTGTGGTATACCACTCTGCGTTAACCGTTCTACGATCTTCAAGTGCAATAGTCGCAACATGGCCGGTTTTTCCAACGAACGTGGCCACCATCTTCTTTGAAGTGCTTCGAGAACGAACAACTTTAATCGGCTTTGGCTCGTCTTGAAAGACCCAGATTGTTGTTTGTTGTTTGGAATCAGGATCGTAGGCATAGATCCAAGATTTGTCACCACTGATGATGTCGTAGACGTGATTTGACTCTCCTCGGTTGAACCTTTGCAGAGTTTTCTTACACCATCTGACGCGGGCCGCCTTGTAATCGTCGGAAAGCAGATGCGGTATCCATCGGCAAAATAGCTTTCTCACACCAAGCGCTTCATGCAAGATCTTCTGAATGGTTGTCCCTGAGATGCCTAATAGAGCCTCTATCTCTCGATACGTCACATGACGATCTTAGAGAATTAGTTGTCTCACAGCAATGATGTTATCTTCACTGAAGGCGGATTTTGGGCGTCTTTCGCGAGATTTGTCACTAACACTAGTATGTCCACGCTGGAATTCTAAATACCAGCGTTCAACAGTCCGCAGACATGGGGTTTCATCACTGAATACAGATGTTAGCTCTTCAAAACACTGAAGCCGTGTCAGGCCTCTTCTAAAGTTGTAGAAAATTATTGCACGAACATTTTCCTTAGAAAGATTCGTTTTCGTACGTAACCTGACAGATTCCTAATTCTAATACTTTCAAATATTTTGAGATCCAAAATTTAAACACATTCGAATATAGCACAGTTCAAAATTCAAAATTGACCGGAAATATGGAAACGACAGAACTTAAAAGGCATGCCTAGTACCTGAGCTAACAAACAAAATTTCTCTAGGATACAGAAATCAATAATTTGGATTGTTGTATGAGGTAAAAAACTGTGACTGCAATATGCCAGCTCAGATATTCAATGCAACTATGTACTACCAAGTTGTCCTGACATCACTCCTATGAAGTATAAATGGTACTAGTACTATGCACTATGCAGCTTTGGTCCAAATATAACTAATGTACTAGCTAATAGAGGGGAAACGATATGGACAGACAGACAGGTGGTAATGTTTTTATTGAAAGATGTACATTCATAACACTTTTGATTACAAGACAAAATTGGGTCACATGCAATAAAATTATGTCTCTAACCTTAATAGGTGGTTCTGTCTACTTACACTTGCATATCCTTGTGAAGTCTTTCTCTAGTATCTTCACAAGCGAAGTCAACAATTTTAATCAATCGACCCAGTATGTAGAGAGTGCATCCAATGTAAAAGTTTTCCAGTGTGATGCCATTCACTTTTACTCGTCTCACGAACGTTTTGCGATTCTTTAGATCGAACATTTCGACCGTCTCATCATACGGATAGTAAAAAATATTGAACCGGCGAATTAAACTGGCTTGATTGTCGTACCACTCGCCAATAAACGAGTATTTATCTTTATAAGACTGCTCCTGAAAAATTTCTGTTTATTAATATACAGGTGCACAATACTAAATACCTTTATGTGACAATAACTTGCTTTGCATCATACCATATCAATTATTGTTGAACTTTGTTTATTTATACCAAATCAACCGACTATATTTTTTGAAATAAATAGATTGACGTGACAGTGACAATAACAAAACACAGATAGCACAATAATCGAGGAAACGGAGAATCAAAAAATGCACGATTCAAATATTGCACGGCTAAGTAATTCCATGGCTATTGTTTATTATGGGGGATTATACGGAAATTATTATTTGTTTACGTGTACGTTTATGCGAGACCAAAATCGTATAGATCTATGCGCCCGTAACTATGAGACGTATTGTGAAATGTATCATGTGCCTGTAATTTTACCGGCAACCACACCTTTCAAACCGGAACACAGTAACGCAAATGGGTCACTGCTTGGCGGCAGAAATGGGTAGGTGGAATGTCATAACAACAATACACTTCTTGTATTAGATGATTAGATGAGGTTTTACTTTTTTACATCAAATTGACGCTTTGATAAAAAACAGTATACCAACATTTGATTATTGAGAATTCATTGTTGTAAATTATTCTTACCCTTCCTGAACGAGGAGCGGAGCTACCCACTGCAAAATGGTAAGTTAACATTATTTTACGCCATAAGATATTATTAGACCATCTTACCCGCTGCAGTACCCTGGAAGCCTCGATAACGATGCTACTTATCCTTCCAGTTTACATTACGTTTGCAACTGTGGTGTTCTATTCATGCCATATCGTAACCAATCGTCCGTACAGCCACCTACTAATTAACTCCGACCACTTCACAATTTTTAAACAATGATTATGTAGAGATAAGAACCCTATACCTGTGAATAGCTTGATAGATGCGGTACATGTTATTTTTAGGTTTACGATTACTTTGACAAATATACATTCCTATGCGATATGTTCGACGAAGAATCCGATGCGGTCGTCGAGCTGGTGCTGAATTTCTTTCCCTTTGACAACTCAGTACAAGTGATTGACACCAAAAAGGGGCAGAACCTGTTGAGAAGAGTTCAACTTCCTCCATTGAAACTGGAAATGTTACAAATTGGCAATATTGTGAATGTATTCTCTAAGTTGTTGCACGTCAGGGATTGTGCACCGGCGACTCGGCGAACTTTATTCAATAAAGTGGAAAGGTATAATTAAATCTGCTTTCTGATAAGTAAGTAGGTACCAGAAGTCTGAAAATTTTAGTTGCATAAAAAATTGTCTATGGGCGGCCGTTACCACTTAACATCAGGTGGGCCGTCAGCTTGATCCTACACATCACATAAGAAACTGACCGCATTCTCATGAACTTGTTTTGAATGATACATTTAATATGGAATGAAATTAAGTATGGAAGGCACTTGTTGATGCACAGAGATGGACACAAGGTCGAGATCAGACGGAGAATTTCCCACTGCCCTGATGTCACAAATCCTGGGAGAAAAGTTTGTGCATCACTGTGTATCACCTGAGGGAAAAATGGGTGCCGAACAGCGGGAAGAAAGACCACAGCCAAATACACAGGAAATGCCCCACATCTTGTGGTTAATTTATTAAGACTATAATGATTCAATTTGGGACATGTCAGGCAATTCATTGCATACAATTATTTAGCAATCTTCAAGAAGACATGAAAGACCAATGTCATCTATTTTATTCGGTTAATAAGATATGGTATTTAAAAAAGTTCGCTATTTTAGTAAGTATGTATATTTGGACATCATAATATTTTATCGTGGTTAAATTTTATTAGAATATTCATAAATTATCTGCTTATTCTGATATAATGGTACTTAGGACAATTAAGTTTTATCTTAGGTACCTAATTTAACCAGGTGATAAGGCTGTGAAGTTATTGTCAAAATTAATAAGACGAAAAATATGTACCACCAATTACCGTGTTGTATTATTTCAGCACATTTGCCCTTATAAAACCTGTTCCACCAAGTGCACATGGTAAAATAATAACCTTCATAGTGCAAAAGGGTTTCCGGATAGTGCGCATGAAAAATGGAAAAATCACTAAAGATTTTGCCATGGAATTATACAAGAGTATCGCAGGAAATAACATGCTACCGTTAGTTGTACACCTAATATCTATCTTTATATGTGAAAAAGTCAGGGAATGAGTTGATGTCCCACCTAATGTTAAGTGGTGTAGGAAATAAAACAATATTTACTTTCGTCAGTATCATCATTGACTACGTGACAGCTGGTGAAGTGATAGGACTGGAATTGGTGGCGCCCGAAGCAGTAAAGACATGGCGTCAATGTTTAGGCGCTACGGACCCTGTCGATGCAGCGCCGGGAACATTGAGAAGGCTTTACGGCGAGAATAAACTGAAAAACGTGGCGCATGGCTGTAACACTTTGGAGGATGCCACTGAGGTTACGGGGTTAATCCGCTATATTTGCAATTTTTATGGACTTTTATTCTTTTACTTATCCTATGTTAAAGGGTTAACTTACCGAAAACTTGGGTACTTTATTATTATTACTTTATTATTTCTCATTGAGTGAAATTTATTTCTTTTGAGAATAAAGTTCTTTAATCACAAAACTTGGGTACTTTAATTATGCACATGACGTCATACCGACACCACTCAACCTGGGCCTGTCCGGTCAAGCCCATCTCTGTTTTTTTACCTGGTACGGTACTGTACTATTGCACCGGTAATAAATATGGATGAAATAAGTGCAGGTGCCTGTCAAAAAAGTTTTTAATACCTACGTTATCTCTAGTTTGAGCTGGAACTAAATTTGACTGACGTTTTTAGTCCCTGGCTGATATATTCCCTCACTCCTTCCACAAGTCGCGACCATTGCCACCCTTTGGCCCCTATCCGCCACAGCCTCTTAGGCCTTGTGGTTCAAATGCATCCAGTTCGTTTATTCATATTTTTCTGGGCCTGTCTCGTGTTAATTGGCCATCCGCGACTTACATGTTTCACCCAAAGTTCCAGCTGATATTTCTGGCTCCTATCTACTGCAACTTCGTATAATGTGTTTTTGATTGATTTTAGATGTTGGAGCTATTCTTTGGTTATGATAAAGGTATACCAACAATCCCGTTTCGTGCTACATTCAAGGATTGCACTTGCTGCATTATCAAACCTCACGCTGTTATTGAAGGGAATGTCGGAGCGATTCTCGAACAGATATCCATTTCGGGCAAATTCTACATATCTGCTATGGCTATGTTCTCCGTAAAACTGGCAAACGCTGAGGAATTCTATGAAGTATATAAAGGAGTATTGCCAGAATATGAAGTAAATTAATACCTTTCATAATATTTCATATAATCATTTGTTACAAGTTTAGTTCATGACAATTGCAGATAGAGACCTCCTCGGCCAAAAACACTTATATGTTTCAGGCAATGTGCATACATCTGGCCGAAGGAAAATGTGTTGCCTTAGAAGTGAAAGCTACAGATGTTAAAACTAACTGCGTGTGTGAATTCAGAAAACTATGTGGACCAAGAGATCCTGTAATAAGTCAAAACAAACAGTTTTTAATATAAAAGTTTACTTAAATTAAAATATAATAAAAATAAATAAATATCAGCAAAATATATTTGATGAAGAAATGTAATTAAAATTCTTTTCCTGTGCAGGATTTGTGTCGTCAGTTGTATCCAGAATCAATCAGAGCTCAGTATGGTAAAACGATAGTCCATAATGCGGTACACTGCACTGATCTACCTGAAGATGGTGAACTAGAAGTAGAGTATTTTTTTAAGCTTCTTGCCAATGATTAAATGGATGGTTGAAATAGTTGTGGTGATTACTTTTTGTAGTCATTTTTAATAACAAAATCATTTCCTTCTATTTCAATTTTTTCATACATCCATTTTCTGTTTACCCTGAAAATAAGTGATTTATATTGTGATAATTGTTTATTTTATAAGTACAAAATTATAGTACAACAGTAACAACAGTACAACATTTTACAGTACAACAGTTTTTCTCCACATAAAAGTCTATCCACTAATTAGTACCACCAGAATAGGAATTTATATGAGAAATATTAGCTCTTCATGAAAGTTTAGAATTTTGATGTGAAACATCTATAGCCGCACGTAAAACCGATTTCTGGCGTGGCGACGCGTCGCCACGGCATGCGTTGCATATTACTTTTACAAAATAATGTCGATATTTCACATCTGCCAGGCGTCCCGTGGCGGCTCACATTTTTTTGTGTAGTTAAGTGTAGTAAATAGTTTTAAATTCATAGAATCAAAATAAGGGATTATATGAGCAGAGAATTTTGCAAAAAAAAAAGCACTTGTTCTGTTTAGTTACAATTATCTAACAATTCAAAACAAAAATGAATTTGTTACACTGATCTAAAAGTAGATGCTGAAGCTTACAATCCATTTGGATATAATAACCATTGTGACTGGTTAACTGTGAAATTGTTAAACTGTGATTAAGTTTAGAACTAGTTTCTGTGAAGCTCAGGGGTAGTTCATGGTCAGCAAATCTACCATTAGAAGAATAATGAGCGTGCACTTAATGACAAGACAGGAGTAAAAAAGGACCGATTAGAAGGTGAATGTCACACAGGACTCTGCCAATGAAAACAATCAAACAGGATTCTAGAACTCACTTACCTGCATTCATGCCCACATTTATTGGAGCTGCATTTTGGGCAAGGAAAATGGCAACCAGGACAAGTTTCATCCAAACAATCACACAGATCTTTTCCAGTGCTAGTTATATGTCCTCGTTCGTTGTATATTGATTTTGTCTTATTTTTATTATTACTGAAACATTTCATTTTACAAATAAGGTGACAGGCTAATTTTGTGATCTTATCTATAGGTTCAGGAAAGGCAAATTTAAATGTAGATGCTTGTTTCTAGAAAGCAAGTTTCCTTAGAACTTTTAAGATCATAAACATATATTAGCTGTATATTATTTATTTTTTAATTTATATTTAAGTAAGCTGGTAAACAATTAATACGCTCACCTCATAAAATAACTTTTACGGATTAGCTTTCGCCGCTCACGTACAGATTTTTCTGGGTCAAAGTTATGTAAGAAATTCATTTTTCGAATCAAAAATAAACAAGAAATTATATACTTACAATCAAAACTGGTCACCCGTACAGACAACAACAACAACAAAACGATATAATATAAAGTGAAGCAGGAAGAAATGCTTGCCTGTCACTATTGTCAGTGAATGTCAATCTGACTTGACAGTCTTAGTATACGGGGCGGTTTGGTTAATCTAGTTCATAGAGATAATATTATACTATCGTAATTGTACGAATGTACAAACTACCTCCATGATCTAGCTACACTTGAAGTTATCGGATTAGGTTCCCTAGTGTGGTTTAACGAATCAAGATGTTTAAGTATTTTATTGTTATATATTGTTTATCTATGAATTACTTTAAGTTTTTAGTATTCATTATTTAAACTGTCACTATACAAACGGCAACCAGTCAGTTTTATTCATACAGTTATACTATACAGTTACGAGTAGCTAGCTACAATTTTATTATGGGTGATCGAGAAAAAGATACAAACCCTCCTTTAATTCAGAATTTTGTCACAGTGTCCAAGACTGTTATTGATGTTTGTTTTATGTAGTCGATATCCACAGGCTGCAGAACTTATGCCAAATTTCTCTGAGAAAGTAAATACTGCCACTATAACGATAGCTTTCCGGTAAGCAGTATGTGACGCATTGTCGTAAATATAAAGAATAACAATTGTGGACGTTTTGTCCACTTGGTTTTGTGACCAACGCTGATCTATGGCAACATCGTAACGTCGCACGTCATTTTTTACTAATTTGACATTGATTTTGACATGTATTTGACATGTGAATAAAGATGAGTTAATACCGATATTTTACAATATCACTGATACCAATATATTCATTGAGAAGTATTATAATACGTAAACTAATATTGGATATCACTGATATTCATGTAATTGGTGGCTATACCTAATACTATGAATACCCATCTACTCTTAATATTATTATCACGTTTATTGTGAAATTAATATTAATGCCTATTATGTATGCCTTTCATTAATCTATCGGATTTTGTTGAATTATTGGAATCAATAAAAAAAAACGATGAAACACTATTAGGTAGTTAAATAAAAGTTTACAAAAAAATGTGGGTGTAAACAATTATTCAATCAATTTATTACAATAAATAAAGAAAAATGTAATAGGCAAAACATAAAACATAGTAAGTAAAATGTAATGTAAATTATGTAAGTAAGTCAATGATATTTTTTAATTAACATGTTTGTCTGAAGTAAGTTGCATTTCAAATATCCCGCCGGCCCAACCACTCAAGCGTCCACCCCGCGCAAACGACACTCGCTTCGCTTCACCTGTCCGCGCATTAAACGTCACATTCGTTTTCTACAACCGCGCGAGTAGTCTACAAAAACGATTAGGTACTACTGAGAAACTACTGTAGCCACAGTTGATTAAAAAATACTACCGAAAAGTTCAAAGAATCGAAAATCTAATGAACTTCAAAATAAATTACTTAGATTGATGACAAAAGAAGAAAATAAAGCTTAAAGTTGGGGATTTTCGAAAAAAATGTCGTGTATCCTTATTGTTTCGAGTTTTACAAGAAAATATGAAAGTTAATAGGAATAATTCTTTTATGTAACAGAGTACACGATATGCCCTTTAAAATGATATCAGAATCTCAGTATAAATATTAAGCTTTCTCAGAAAAAAACAAATATAGAAGTACTTCCCGCCGGGTCAAGAGGCCTCGGGCGACGTAACCATCCATCCATTCATCCATCAGACGCATCTCAGTATATTTCGTTTGTTGAATGGTCTAGATGTAATGATAGTGAAGCATTATCTTATATTTAGCATTTATTTTTACAAAGATACTATTATAAATTTTCAACAACGTACAATCACAATCAATTATAGCGTCGAGATCATGTAACTTTTCGGACCAAATTATTCTACGAAAACCTTTCGGGATCGTCGTCATTATACATATTTCGAACATAAAATATCTTCACGATTAATCGCAAAGAAACAAAAAAATTACTTCATTTTAGTTCGACCACAAATTCACAAACAAGAATGGCGAACCGTCACTTTAACTTTTTTTTTCTAAATATTTTGTTTCTGGACAGGTACTATTCACTCTCACGGATGCCAAATTTAATATATTGCCATCTAGTAATTTCCCCTTGAACTATTAACAACTGATTGAGGCGCTGTACGCGCCTACATGACAAAATATGTCCAATGCAAAATAGTCCTTAAGCAATGCACAAAAGACTCACTTTCCCTACGTAACTATTTGTCTCGCTTGTTCTGATCACGTATCACATTTTAGCGAATCAGAGTGAGGCATAATTTACACGAAGCCCGCCGACAGATATATCAGCCAATGAATAGTGAATATGAGTAGAATACTGATATTATACGACCGATATTAAACGCCCGCTAATATGGTAGAGTGAATATTAAGATTAGCATACCAGATTTCGTGGGATTACTGATACATGAATACACGACATATCACTGATATCTTAGCGAATACTAATATATCGGACTCACCCTTACATGTGAATTTGTTTCACATTTCACAAACGCTAGCACCTTGTATTTGTAGCAGGTATTTTATCCCGGAATCACGTTTGTATTATTTACTGATTTCATTTAGCCATGGCCGATACAGGCAAGGAACAATCTGTCACTAAAGTGCCTATGATTTATGTGTGTGGCGGTGAGTAAAGTGGTACCTACATAACTGAAAATATTGTTAAGTACACCGGGGTATCTAGCTTTTATTGGTTGTTATATTAGGTACCTACGAATCACCAATATACAAAGTATGTTTGAAACTCAAATCAAATGTCAGTAGTAGTTTCACACTAAAATATGTCCGCTATACCATTTAACAAGTATTTTACAAGTTTTATTTATTACTAGTACATAATTATATGACTTGTATGTATAAACATGGAATTAGAAAATCAGTACTTATTTGAACACATTGACTGGAAAATACATAATTTTGCATTATTTTAGAGTTCTGGTCAAATAAAAAAAAATATTGTAGATATGTGTAAAGTATAGGTATGATTAGGTCTTAAATAAAACATGGAGCTTGGCAACTGTAAAATTCGGATCTTGTGTTTACAGAATGCCATCGAGAAAATGAAATTAAACCAAGAGACCCAATCAGATGCAGAGAATGTGGTTACAGAATCATGTACAAGAAAAGGACGAAGAGATGTAAGTACCCACTGGTTTATGTATTTGTTCAAACATTTGTTTTTCTTTTGTATAATTTTGATGCATGTTTGCAAATAAGTGTTTTACCCCAGAAGATCATTTTTATCTTAGGTTGTTGTATGAAAATGTCTAGCAATGCTTTCCAGTTCTGAACCTCTGCTGTAGTAGTAGTACTTCCCTGTACGTACTTGGTGTGAGTTCTACTGCTCATAACGTAGGTAATAAATTGTAGAGTCCAAGCAGTTTGAAAATGACAGATATATTTGAATACTGCTACTACTAGAAGACTACCAAAATAACTAATATTACATTTCTGTTGCATTTTGATCATGATGAAGATGATATTGGAGTTTAAGACATTTGTACAGTATTTGTGGAAATGTGTAAGATAATTAATAATATTTTTAATTAATTTCAGTGGTTGTGTTTGATGCCCGATGAAGCAGCATGAAAAATCCTACAAATCTAGTACCTATCTATTTATAAGACTTAATTAAAATAATTTGTCAAGTGAACTCTTGTTTTAATAATAAATATTCTTTTAATATAATAGTTAATTAATAGCTTTAATATAACAGCCCCCTATATATACATTAAAAATCCCATTCACACAAAAAAACAAGTAGGTATTAATTTAAAAACTAATCAAAGCCAACTGAAAACTGCCACATTGAAACTGAAAACTATTGGTACACACAGTTATCAAGTTAAGTGCAGTTGAGTAATTAGGTACTAATAGTGGTGAAAATTCATCTGGTTTTTAGTTCCATTAAACCAAAATTGATTGTCGTATCTTTGTACATCATTTTTACATAGATCTGTTCAGGCTACAAGTGTCTTAAAGGAACAGACACACCTTTCTTTCTTTCTTTAAAAATAACCTCTAAGCTCACTCAATCAGTTACCCTCTTAAATTTTAGCATTCATTATCTCTTCAGTCGCTATTTTCCTGTTTGAATTGTACCCGTGCGAAGCCGGGGCGGGTCGCTAGTAAGTAATAATTCAACTTTCGTTTCCAGTTCCAAATTTTTATTATCATAAGCCTTACGAAAACACTGCTGTACATGCGCTTCGTTCAATGAGCCAGGTGTTCCGCTCTACGTCCACTTTCCTACCTCCTACCTACCTGCCTGAGCAGCTGATCGGTAGTTTCCCCGCGCTACTTTTTTTGTGGTACCTACGTGTACAAGTTACGTTCCGAAAAGATGCAATTGATGGATATCGCGTTCCTTATAAATTCAATCTCAAATCAACTTCCAACTTCTCTCCCATCCTCTCATCTCTCTAGCTGTACAGCTAATAGCTTCTACACAGACGATATGCAAATATACCAGCAAGCTCCAATAATATAACCACATAATAGTGATCTGAGCCGTAATAAGCTGGAATATGCGAACTGCGCAGTCACTCGGGCTTACTTGAGAGAGCTAATAGTTTTGCGCTTGATTATACCAAGTCCTTTGAAGTTTCAGAACTGTTGGCCGTACGGTTCTGGAGTTTTAATCGGATATAGGTACATTATCCAAAATGCCGATTCGTTGGATGATTTGGAGAACTTCGCTCGGTCGTTCATTATTTTGGATTCACTTCCAAGCTAGTAAGAGCTTACTTTATTTCACAAATCGCCAATTGGTAAGCAGTGGGAATGTTGGTAAATATTTGACCGACATCACCGGGTGGGGTTTTCGGTAATATTCCGATTTCGGCTGCAGGAATAAAACAAGTAAAAAGTATTTTTCGGATTGTATTTTTTTTATTACATACTTTTTGCAACAATGTTGTAAAATGTATCCCATTTAATGTACAATAGTAAACATCAGAAAATGTATAATTCTAAATTTTACATTAATCGAAATCGCACCTACACCGCTTCATCCAAATAAGTATATTGTATAACGTGATAGTTTAATTTCAATGGCACGGTGTTAAGAAAACTCATTCATATAGTGATGATTGTGTAGTTATCTTTTCAAATTAAAGACATCTGAAAGTGATATCGTACTGTCAGCATCAAAGATAATGAACATAACTTGAAGATTCACAAATACATAGTTGTTAAATAATATTTAATATTTCCAATATATTTATAGATATATATATCTACAATTTAACACGAAAGCCATAAACCGGCTCAAGATATATCATTGACAAGCATAGAATTTACTGTAAATAATTTAACGTTGTTATTAATGTAAAAACAAAATGCTGGACTTTACAATCATAGACAAGCACTTCACACTTATTGAAATAAAATATTTTGAATAAGAAAAAATAAACTTTAGCAATGACGCAGTGCCTATAATAAAACATTTTCGCTTGCGATGGATTGTTTTTCTAGCTGTGATAGGTATGTCCTATCCAAGATTTAATTGATTCCTTAAAGTAACTTGGAATACACCGTGCCAGACATACGAGTAAGTTCCAAAAAATATATAATCTACAGTTTTCATTTTAAAGTATTTTTCAATATGTGCCAGACAAGTTCCAAAGCATGGGAAAATATAATTTTCATTTAAAGTAACTTGGAATACACTGTGAGTGAAATCAAAGTTACTTTTAGTGCATTTCAGTTTATTTAGCTCATTAATGAACCAAATAATTTAATAAGTTACCATAGTCATAACATTGATTACTAACGTTATAATAAGGATATAAACACTATAAAGTAGCATATTTTTTTATACTGATATTTTGCTATGTAGTTTTCTTGATATGATTAGCTAAAGTGTAAAGTTAAAAATACTTAGGCCTGTATGTACAAATAATCCGTTTACAAAGGCTAAATGAAAGTTGTCAAATTGTATGTATAATTAAAGTAATAATCTAATCCATAACACAGTATGCTTTTGCTACTATGAGCACAAAGTATAACCACTGCCGATTGAAGAACAAAAGCGCGTGCGTTTAAATTATATTTTCACAATGAACATTATATATAGTTAAAACACAGTTCTACTATTTTTGATATGGAAGACTTGTTAAGTTTTAGGTAAGTTCATTTATACATCTAATTTTAGCTTCTGAATGTTGATATGCCAATTGTTTTCATGATCATACAGAATCTGGAAGAAGTTACAGTGTGTAAATACATTATCATTACATCATCATTGTATATAAAGTACATATTTTATAAAAATATATACAAAAACATTGAAATGGGTCTTATGAAGCTACTTCGCTACATTTTCGTAATATGTCTCATTGATATTTGAAGCATAAGTTACCAGTAATGTGGACCACATAATGTTTTTGGAAGTACATACATATATAAATGACCCCACTGTGAGTATTAAAACGAACTCCGTGGGGGTTTTCAAAGATAAATGTTTTTCCGTTTACATGATAGTACAAATAACAAAAATTACCTATAATTAAGTCTAACAGTAGAAGCAAAATTTAACAATTTAATAGCTACATCAAGTATTTACAGTTTCTATAATTACGTATTTATATATACATATTTTATATACAACATAACATAGTTAAAGCGCGTCAATTTGTTTTCAAATGTCTGAGTCAACCCAGGATTTTCCAATAATAATTACATCTTTTAAATTAATAACAAAAATTGCACAATATAACATACTTAATATAATTTTGGCACTAAATATCTGTGGCACTATAATTAATTCGTGTTTCATTATCCTGTTCAATATTATCAACAGTTTTTACTTCACTATCTTTTTCACTGTCACACATATTTTCACAGTTAAGACCATTATCTTCATCATCTGAAGATTCCTTGTTACCTGAAGGACCCACCCCCACCCCCATCGAAGCACTGGACTCTCTATATTCCAACTTGGTAGGATCATTTTCGTGTAGCTTTCTAGCGAGCGATTGTAAACTAGCCAGAGAACTCGCACAATCAGTTGTATCTATGTCCGTTAAACTGACGCCTGCACGTTCAATTTCAGTGAACGTTCCAAAAGGCAGTTTGAACAGACACTCGAGGCGCATAACATGCATCTTACTCCGAAGATGTTTAGCCAAATGGCCATGTATCCTGAATGCAATGTTGCAGTCTAAACATCTGAAAGGTCTCGGGTTGAAAGACGTTGCAGCTCCAAACGTTGACGTCATTGAAACTTTATTATGATGGGATCCCGATCGCTCATGTTTCTGGAGATGTCCTCGCGTTCTAAAACTAACAGCACAGACACTACATCTGAACGGTCTTTCCATATAATGTATGTTTAGATGCAACCTCAGCTGTGACGGTTTGGTGAACGTTTTTTTACAGAAGTCGCACACTCGTCGCCCGTCCTCCATTAGCCTACCCGGTGAATAAGAAGCATTTTCAAAGTCTTTGCCTTTGGTGACCTTAAAAGCTACACCGCCGACTCCAATCACTACTTTTCTTGCTACTGGTTCATGATCTAATGAAGGCATCTTTGTTGAATCAGATTCAGACACATTTACAACTTCTACTTTCGAGCTTTCTTCTGGACAGATCATATCAACATTATCTTCAACATTTGCGTCGGTCTGATTTGACAATATTCCTTCTTGGGTTTTTATTAAGTTGATTCTAGCGTGTTTTAAATATTCGGAAACGACGTGTTTAGCGTTTTCTGTATTGCTACTATTTTGGAAATTGTGCCTTTTTATATCTACATTTGCATTTGTAGACTCAGATGAGTCTTTGAGGGCTGTGACGTTTTCTTCTTTTCCTACAATTTTTGTATCGTTTTCAGATACTGGTGTACCTTTTTTATCCTCTATCACTAGTGCCGTGGTAATAGGCTTATTCAGGCTTTGAGTCGCAGTCGTTACACATTTGTTAATGTCTTCTGCTCTATATTTTTCTGTAAATTGCGAATTTTCCTCTTCTACTTTTCTTAATTTACTAAAGCTGCTAGTCAGCTGACTTTGTTTTATCTTTGTATCTAAAAGTGCCCTTTCTGTCAGATATGTATGTAACATAGGTTCTCCGTTTGCCCATTGAGACTGATGGTGAGGAAGCTTTGCAGTGTTCGATGCCAGTGATGCCAAAACGCTAGATTCCCTAGCAGTTGGTATCTCAGTTATGTTTGGAGAAGGAGTTTTGACATCAGTTTTGCTAAGATCCATAGGTTCATTTTCAGTATCTTCGTCGAGGGATTCGATCGATGAACTTCTTGAAAACTGGCGTTCAGTTACATCCAATGTAGGATTTTCCAGTCCAGTTGGTGTATAAGGATATGTGGTAGGCCTAGCACTGGTTATCAAACCTGGTGCCGCAGATGAAGGCGTCCTAGGACCTCCCAAAGATAATAAGCAGTGAGCTGCCTCATGTTCTGGTAACCGAGACTTGCAAGCTTCTGTATCTGAAATAAACATGAACATTTTACTATAGGTATGCGTAATGGCTATGACGTTATTATTAATATTTTATTTATTCGCATACTGTTTCTAAGCGAAAACATGACTTAATTACCTATGAATTAATGTTATGGAATACCGACTAGTAGTAATAATTTATTTTATATCTTGAATTATATAAATATCTTCTTTTTTATCTTAATGCCAGAGGCTTTCGCATTAAACATAAAGATTTAGTAACGATAAGTTTGTAGACCTAATATATATATAACCTATATATAATAGTTTTGTTGTCCGTGCAGTTCACAGATAGTAATTAATTATCAATATAATCATGATTTATATGCAGAGTTCACCTCTAGGTCGCGTAACTAATATTAGAATATTTGTCGTAAATTCGTTATATTTAGGAACATAAACAAGCGTGTTCGTCCGAATGGATGGTCGGGTAGGGTCTGCGCAAACTTAGCAATTAGTACGCGTGCACTTTTCAAGTTTTTTTTAATAGAGCTGAGTAACCTTTATAAATTGGGCATTTATAAGAAGACCTATTGAGAACTTGCGGTTAAAGTATTGAATTGTTGTTTTGATCTCAAGATTAACGCTTTTTTATAGCTTGGATTGAACATATAGACCATCCCAACGCTTTCTGCGCCGTCTCAGACTTATATTTTTCGGGTTTTACCATTTATGCCCATATTTATGCACGCGTGCGGCTGATGTGAGCCGTCTTCATCTTAGGAGTGTTGTTCATTGTTGTACGGTATATTATAGTCAATATTTTGCACGCATTCGGGATTTACGTTTTTTAGTTATTTTATTAGGTTATTTTCATATTTAATATAACCATTTTTGTGCATTGAAACAAAAATGTAATTCACATGCAATAAATTTAAATATTTCACGTATATTATTGTAACACGTATATTATTCCATGTAAATAATTCAAGTATATTACACGCATAAGTACCATTCTATTAGTATCAATCTCCCTATGGTTAAGCAAACTCCGTCTAGCATAAGTTATCATATCGATCACTAACCGTGAAAAATATACGCGGCAATTAATACTTTTTCCATGGAAACTTGTAAAAACGAGCATTTGCCGTTATTTTAAGCGTACAAATTTTATGACTCGGAAAACTGAAATTTCTTTTTGTATTGTATGTTGAAGGTAGGAATAGTTGGTAGATAAGATAGTTTAAATAGTTACTCGTATTTAGAAAAATGTTCTTACCACTCGATTCAGTTTCTCCTTCATTTCCTTCGTCGCCATCTGATTCAGTATCGTCGTCAGTCTCTCCCGAACACTGCGCCATCTCTCCACCCTCGCAGTCGGTGCCTTCATTTGGATTGATTCCCAGTTCACAGCATTTTTTATAATGAGCTTTGCTCTTCATGTGTTTTGTGAGGTTGCCCTTTGTTTTAAAACTGTAATTAGTAATAGAAATCAATATTAAACTTCTTATGTAGTTATTATTTGACAGAAAATTACTGTTTTTACGGTTTCATGATAGGTTTATAATAAGTATTTCCATACCTGAATGCGCAGTGAATACAAGTATAAGGTCGGACATCTGTATGAGTGCGAATATGTTTCTTGAGCATAGAAGGCTTCTTGCAACGAATTCCACATTCTGAACAAACGTACCGCCCCCTCCCTCGTCCCCGCACGTATGTGTATTCTTCATTACTTTCAAAACCACCTGCTAATTCCTTTTTAGGGGTCATGATGTCTGAAGACATGTTTTTACTGTCCTCTTGTTTCTTCTGATCAGCAGACTGAATCATCTGAAAAATATTAACATACTAGGCTTAATACTTGATGGGTGTTACAAAAATAGTATTCGAAACATATACGAATAATCAATATAATTATTTATAATTCAAAAAGTATTATCCTCTCAACACGCGGCGTCAAACTAAGTCAAAATAAGTACGCGTGATGTTTTGAATATTATTGACGTATCCAAGCCATTTCTTTATGAATTCTATGTAAATAAAGTTGACTTTGACTTTGAAACTAGCTTTTCATCAGCAAATTGTTTTAATGAGAAACGTATGTTACCTGTTTTCCATCTTTTGAAATTGTATTCCATTTAGACGAGTGAGTCAATATAAGGTCCTGTTTAATGACCGCGACTGTCACGGCTTGTGGCCGATGACGTGAGTCATACAGAGACATGGCAGACGACGCCGATAGACCCAGCGGGTCCGGCGTCAGCTCAGACAATAACTGTAACGAATAACGATAAAGTAAGAAAGGCTTCGCTTGTAATCTCATCGCATACAGTTATACATATGTATGTTTCCATAATTACCTGCCAGTTACTGTACATGGACAGGAAGTGTTGGTTCGGTACGTAAGTTGGCTGAGGACGATTAATAGTGCAATAGAACACTTTTGTTGAACATTTCAATCCCAAGTAAGTATAGGCGTTGCCATTCAAATAAAGCTGTCCGTAGGCTTTGGCAGGACGTGGCGTTTCAGGTGACACCAGCGGCATCGTATTTGCGTTTGGAGTGATTCCGTGGTGCCGTTTCGGTGTAAAAGTGCCGGGTTTCAGAGGCAGAGTCGAAGGCCTTAAGAATTTCGGTTTTCTGTCATCAGAATTGTCTTTCACAGATACATTCTTTTGAAAGTAAAATGTTTCAGATCTCTCGTCCTGGATCGATAAAGGTGTTTCTTGAGCGTTGGTATTCTTCTGAACTTCGGAAGAGCTAGGTATTTGATTGTTATAAATCTCTGTTTTCGTAATTAAAGTCTCAAAGTTAAAGTTTCTAGTATCCTTCTCGGTTTTGATATCCATCGTTTTCAGCAACATATTCGATTTGTCTCTGCTCTTTTTACTAGAGGCAAAATGCATGTTCTCTTTTAAAAGAGGGGTTTTAGGCAATCCATCAGAACTTCTTTTAATTCCTCCATCCTGTCTAAGCACATGCTTGGCATGTCCTTGTGGAATGATTCTTAAACTGGTATTGGTCTCATCCACATTTTTAATTTTAATAATTGGTATCTGTGGTGCATATGGTGGCCCATCAGGGGTTACATCGTGGCTGTAAACAAGTTTATCAGGTTCACTGTGAATTAGCCTCCTATTGGGACTTCTAGTATTACGTAACTGCTGTATGGTTAAGCTTGACGTTTCTTTTGTTTGTTGATTAGCTAATAAACCAGCATGGAAGTCTTCACGTGTAGGTCTAGAACTTCTATTTATATCACTGTTTGCATGGGGGGATATTAGAATAGCATTTGGATGACTTACGAATATACCTGGTGTGTTGGGCCCAGGTATGCCTGGAACGTGTGGTATAAGTTTTCCGCCGTGCAGAATAGTTGTAGCTCCGGTAGGAGACGAAGATGGGCTTAGAGGTGGCAAAGTCAACGGGTTGAAAGCTGTAATAGCACTTAGTGGAGGAAATTGGAAATGTGTTCTATCGTGCAGGTTCGGTAAATTAGAACTTACACACGAAGTAGATGATATCGATATCCTTGGGGTTTGGGGTTGTGGTGTCCCAATAGTCTCTTTCGGAGTAGGAGGATTGTGAACCATCGTCCCACCGGAATGCAAACTAGATCTTACCACAACGCTGCTCGCTTCTGCATCATTAGCCAGTTTAGAAGGCGAAATGTTTTGATGTATTAAAATTGGAGAAAGCTGGTTCTTGTTGGGCTCAATGCGAAGAGTAGTTGTTCCCCCTGAGTGGTTAACAATTTTCACTTCCCCTCCGAACATTTGGAGAGATGTAGTATTATTACCGTGCCTCATGTGTTGTGACATTTCATCAACTACACGCAATGTTGCATTTGTGTCTATGCACCGAATTTTAGATTGGTTGTAAAAATCGGACCTTGGTGAAATATTTTCCACCAATCTAGGGCTGTATGTATCGGATCTACTATCGATTCTCCGCTTAGGGCTCGATACGGGCTTTATTTTCATACTTTCATTTTTCCTGACAAAATCCGATGGTGTTCTAGTATCTACTAGTCTCGTATTACCGAGTAATGGCCCTGGTGACGGTAGAGGTGCAATAACATCATTGCATTCCTGTTTCATAATAACAAGATTTTCAGGTCTCATTCTTAACGGCTGTGATCTATTCACGGTATTCGCCTTAGAAAAGTTATCGTTAGATTGTGATGATTCAGGAAACCGAACGTTAATCGAGTTACTTCTTACGAAAATGTTTTCTTGTCTGACAGACTTAATATCTTTTTGATTAGCGCTCGCTGTTATGTTATTCATACTGCCCTTGCAATAGTACATTCTGTGTGTTTCCAAATTATCTGCACTTCGGAAAATAATCTGACACAAAGGGCATACAAATAGGGCATTGTCTATGAAATCACTGTTATTTGGAAGTAAACCATTTAGTTTGTTTTTGAGAAGAAGATCCTTTATAATAGATCCTTCGGGATTCAAAGGGTGTTTTGGATCATTAAGTGTAAAACTTTCCGAATGAGATCGTTTTCGAAACGGGTGTTCAGTTTCATTATTATATTTAGTTAAGTTAAGAGGTGATAATTCTGTTTTCACTTCCGTTGTTTCATTTTGAAACTGTTTGCTCTCCGCTATTTGCTTTATTTTTCCATATTTCTTCTGTAATGGTGTTTCTATGACGTCAACAATAGCTTCATTATCTGATATAATCTTGGAGATATGTTCTTGTAAAAAATCAGCATGTGGCGAAATAGATTTCTTCAATTTATCTTTATCGTCTATTTCTTGATAAAACGCTGCTCTGAACTTAGGTTTATAAATAGTTTTTGATTTGTTGTTCTCATTAGTGGATGACATGGGGCCCTCCGTCGTAGACTCTGACGATTCACTGGGCGAAAACCTATTTGTTTCGTAGCTATCCATTCGGACATGTGACAATTCAGAGCCAGCTTCTGAAATCAACGCCGGGGGAATGGACGTGTCACTTTCAGATCCACCTGACATATCTTCATCGTTTAAGTTTGCGGGTACGTCTGCGCCTTGCAATCTCAACGCGTGTGTCCTGGATCGTCTATGTTTATAAAGGTTGGATTTCGTTTTGAAAGCAAATCCACATGGAACACAGGGATACGGTCGCTCATTAGTATGAGCTCTGATATGTTTCTGAAGTACTGAAGGCTTGGCACAAGATAGTTTACAATATGGGCATACGTATCGCCCACCTACACTTCCATTGTAGGATTCCCTGATATAATCGTTTTCAAGATTCTCAGTCTTATTCGAAAATTCATCAGTAGAACTGGTCTGACCAGCCACTTGAACTATAGTATTTACATTACTTATTCTATAATTTTCTTCACTAAAATTAGTTTGTACATTTCTACCCACGTGTTGAGCTTCTGTGTATTGTGGGTTTTCTCTAATTTTCTCTATTTCTGGATGAGCGGCAGCAATACTACCGTTGGAAATGGTAGTACTGCAAGTGCTATGTGGCATGTCTGATTCCTTTTGTCTGACTTCTCCACCGATTGAAATATTTGGTGGAAACACAGCAATAGTAGTGGCCATTTTTTTAAACTTTTTATGTAGGTAGCTGTGGTCATTGTTGTTGGCAAAATTGCTGTCCAAACGTTTCTCTTGTGTGAGCGGCATTTTGCCCGCGAATTATTACCTGAAACAACATGAAAAATAAACTATAGTTTTAGGCGTATCATTATCTAGTTTATCATATAATAGTTTGACCTGTTAGTACCATTATCACTTTATTTACGACCGCCTACTATCTTCCGTTGGACAACCCACAGAAAAAAATAACGTGCCGAGATACCACGTGAAATAAAATATTACTATCTGCCATTTTGTTTGAAATAAATCATCATTATTCGGTATATTTGTTATCAGTTTAAAAAAACATTTACAAGGTCATAAACAAAGTAATGGTTATAATAAAATATTTCGCTTGTAAATATAGCAACTAAGCTTATTTTAGATTTGACCTTTATTGAATCACTACACCGATTTGTTATAGACCATGTCTATTGTTTTAGTTTGACCAATCTATACAAATAAATAAAATTATGGTGTATGTTTGTAATATTAAAATAACCGCTTTTTACTAAGTGCATATGGATGTATACACGGTACATAACCAAAAACATTTTTTACATTTTTTAAACATTTTTTTATTTGTTCCGGCTAATCTCTGAAATGGCTGGACCGATTTTGACGGGACTTTCACTGGCAGATAGCTGATGTATCAAGGAGTAACTTAAGGAGGAAAACTTACAGCTAGACATAAAAGGATATTAAAGTATATAAAAATGCATGGCAAGGCACATGCATTTTGAGCTGAAGACTAATTAAAAGTTTCCACTTATAGGATAACAAAAAGTAGTAGTAGTAGTTTTGACAGGACTTTCACTGGCAGATAGCTGATTAACTTAGGGTACTTTTCCGAGGGGTAAAATAGGGGTGCGTGATAAAACCGAATTCCACGCGGACTAAGTCGCCGGTAACAGTTAGTAATCAAATAAAATGTGTTGAAAATCACTCGACACACGAGCGCGTTGCGTTGCGTTGTGGCGAGAGAGTTGACGCAACGCGCATGCGCCGCCTGCTGCCTCGCTATTTCTATTGGTGTTGTGTGTGTGTGAGTGTGTGTGTGTGTGTGACATCATCGTGACGTCGCCTGACGAGGATATCCCCAGTTGCCAGCTGTATTCTACGATTCCATTATCTCTCTCGAGTTCCTAGAAATTTTCAAGAAATACAAAATAGCTACTACTTTACAGATAACGATTACCAGTACACTAAAATTTGTTTTCTCTATTTATTTTCGTAACTGTGCTATAGCAGTGACTCATGTAACTAATTATTTTACTAGTTTTCTAATATATTGTTAAAATTAGTATTATACGCATTTGAATCGTAAAGTAGTACGACTGTCGAGACAGTGGCGAAGGGGCGACCTCGCTTGCGCTCACTAGAGCCTTTCGTGGACGACGATGTTAGTTTGTTCCGAGAACGCATTACATTTCTGAGAATCAGAGACGGGCAACCCACCGCTGCGAGTTAAAAACAAGCAAGCAAAAAAGGTCAATACGCACTTGTCCCGCACACACACACACACACACACGCAACCTCAGTACGGCATCGACGCACCTCACTTGTTGGTGTGTATTGTCACTTACATAGTATTTTGGTAAGTGTATTGTACGTATTGTATTTTTTTTTTAATTACGATAGGCTCACTTTCGACCGCCATCTTACCTGATGTTAAGCTGTCTACGATGTAGCACGCTTGCCTATTTGTATGATAAAGCTCCTAAATAGAGAATCTGTTGTAACTACTTGAGTTTAAAGACAAATACTTTCCATTAAATAAGGCTCTTAAGTTGCTCTTTTAATGGCCATCATGAATTAAGTATTAACTTAGTGAGGAGCAATAAGTAGAATCACTAGATGTGTTGTAATGAGACAAAGGAATCCCGTCGGGCAGCCGCCGCCCGCCGGGTTGGCGCCGGGCCAGGCGGCCCTGGTGACGCCTGTTCGCCCGCCAGCACGCCGCCTAAAGCCAACTCTCGTTGCTACACCCACCCACCTTATTAGAGACTCCATAACATTTGATTTCTGAAATGTATTCCCCGGGTAGCGTGTCTAACTTGGTGTTTGTTTTTTTATTTATTATTACATTGATGATATGTTTATCTTTTCCAGTGGTCGAAATAGGGATATGATTTAATATGATATAATTAATTGCTTCCCTATTTGTTATTTTGTATAAGTCTAGAATCGTGACGAACCAAGACATATAGGCGTACTATTAGTGTTACGGACAGAGCCATTTCATAAAACTCGCTGCCTCGCTCACTCCACTAGTTTGTATAATTTAAGTAAAATTGAATGTTTTGTGTTTATTCTATACCTTTGCGATAATGTACAAAATTGTAAACTACTTAAGACAAAGAAAACAATATGTGCGACGAGAGGAACCTATTGTAAGAAGCGAGGCGCAATAAGCACCCGTCTCGCTCCCTCCTCATTCGTTTTAGTCGCCAGTGCGATGCGCGACGCGAGGTCCAAGGTGGGAATAAAAGTAGCGCCATTTTTATTCAAATTCGTATTCCTGCTTGCACTCGAACGAATCAAGAACTCCGAAGAAATTGTAAATAACAAGCTGCGCTGAACCCCTGCTCCTTGGACCTCCCGAAAGCGACACCCGATGATTTTTTAATGAAGAAACCGAATAAAGAAAATTTATATACAGTCCACTGAAGTTTTGAACCAATCCTGACCATTTACACCCTGTGGCCCCCACAGTGTTCTTGGTCCATCGGAAGCCGGATTGAATAAACCAACGGAAGACCGCCGGAAGAAGCCACAATCCACTGGGTGTACCGAACGGAAGCCCAGGGGACGAACGTGTATACTCTCCGAGCCAGTTGAACCAGTTCCGGGTGTCGAAGAGGTCCAGCAGCAGCAGCGTCAGCCAGCAGCGTCAGCCATCAGCGTCAGTCATCAACCGTCAGCCAGCAGCCA
Source organism: Chesias legatella (assembly GCA_947359385.1). Classification (NCBI taxonomy): domain Eukaryota; kingdom Metazoa; phylum Arthropoda; class Insecta; order Lepidoptera; family Geometridae; genus Chesias; species Chesias legatella. Next base: position 6,644,443 of record OX375772.1, read on the forward strand.
GTCGATCCATTTTAAGATTCGACTTGAAGACACGCCGTGCTCAACGTCGGGGCACTAGGGAGTGCTCGAAGAACACCGAACGGTGCGCCGAGCGTCACGTCGGGCACAGGGTGCTGAAAAACACCGAACGGTGCGCCGAGCGTCACGTCGGGCACAGGGTGCTGAAAAACACCGAACGGTGCTCCGAGTCTCCAGCCTGAGTCAATCGTCGCGTCATGTTCCCCGGGCAGGTGATATCCGATACGCAGTTCTCTGCGGTCTGTGTCTTGCCACCACCTAACGGTGTCAAACGGTGTCAAGCGCAGGTTAACGCCTCACGGCGGTGTGGTGTGTTGTGCGACACCACCGGTTCCATCAAGAGCGCACCGGGGCGCGGACCGAAGTGCACTTCCTCGTCAGTAAGAAGGTACCGTGGTGCGGGGGCCAGACTGTAGGCACTGCCAAAGGGGTCGGACATTCCAGCCGATTACCGAGCGCCCCGTATTCACGTTCCTTCCTCTGCTGAGTGGATCCTACCCCACCCTATCCCTCACGATCCATCCCTAAAGGAGCGTATCCTGGCCGCGTGGCCAGTCCCTCCTGAAGGACTGCTAGGGACAGTTAGGTAGTGTGTAAGTGATAGTGATAGTGTTAGGGCTAGGGAGTGAGCGAGAGGCAACTGTTAGGCGCGTATATCGGGGTAAGTGTTTTTACATTGTTTTTTTTATTATTGCTTTTTTTTGGTGTTATTTTTTTTTGTGCGTTAGTACAGTGTTAAGATTAGGATCGGGTTAGGTACGTTTTTACGATGACTACTAGAAGTCCGCCGGTCACGAGGAAGAAGTCTGCCGCGCTTAGAGTTTACGAAGATTATCCCGCGTCTCCTTCGGAACCAACGCCGCCTGCCGTGCAGATGGAACCACCACACGCGACCGATCGTACCACAATGAGTAACGTCGCGACCGGGACTACAAGTAGGGACGTACCACAAGCCGGAGTACCAACCATGCGCGCGCCGTCCGTTCGTTCACATATGTCAGCCGCCAGTGCAGTAGCTCGAATACGTCAAGCTGAATTCGAAGCAGAAGAAAGTCTTGCCATGATCCGAAGGCAAGAGCTTCAAATTCAAGCGGAACTTATTAGGAAGCGACTAGCCGCTAACGTTGCAAACATTCGCGAGGAAACTGATCGCGAAAGTATAGGCGCGAACGAAGTCAACCTATCAGAAAATAGGGTTCACGATTGGCTACAGCAGAACGTCCCTCGGGAGTCGTCTCAGGAACGCGAACCTACGGACACCGAGACTCGCTACAGATCGTCAGCGCCCAGAGCGAGAGGGAACGAACAGTACCTTCCGAACAAGGTTACTTTCGAGTCAGCTGTGAGACACCGATCGCCGACACCCACTAGGAACAACACGGCAAATGAAGAAAAAGGAATAGACCGGCTAGCAGAGGCATTAGAACGAATATCCCGCGGAAGAGCACCACCACGACAGACGCAAGATCTTCCATTATTCAGTGGAGCGCCTGGCGAGTGGTTGCCGTTCAAAGCCGCGATGAGAGAATCTACAGCCATGCACAAGTTCACGCCGACTGAGAACTTAGCCCGTCTACGATCCTGCCTGCGAGGCGAAGCGAAACAGACCGTGTCAGCGTTGCTATTCACCGCTACCGAACCAGCGGTGATTATGAAGACTTTAGAACAGTGCTACGGGCGTCCAGAGGTGATTATTGACCGCGCACTCGAAGACATAAAGAAACTGCCACGAGTAGGCGCGACCGCGAGCGAACTGAACTCCTTCGCGATCAAACTACAGAACATCGTGACGGTTATTTCTTGTGTAGATGAGAAAGGGTACTTACTGAATCCCATGTTAGCGCGTCAAGTCACAGAGAAGCTCAGTCCGCACGTTAAGTCTCGCTGGTGCGATTACGCAGAGGAACACGAACAACAGAGCGAGCCGGAAATAGTAGCTCTGTCCCGCTTTCTCATGCGCGAAGCAGACCGCGCAATGAAACACACGTTCTCCACTACGACGACAGTATCGAGACAACCGGTCATAGCTGTTCGAACGGAACAACGACCGCGCACTCAAGAACGGAATCGCAGCGCCGTGTATGCAACAACCGAGAAGAAAACGGATTGTTTATGTTGCGGAGGAAAGCACGGCACTACGGAGTGCAGAAAGCTCAATGATATGTCGATCGATGAACGGTGGCGATGGGCAAAGGAATCCCATGTATGTTTCCGGTGTTTAACGAGTAAACACCGACGTTTTAAATGTAAGGCGAAAACTTGCGGTGTGGAAGAGTGTCGACAGTCCCACCACAAGTTGCTACATTCACAAGTTCCTGAATCCAAGGAAGATTCAGCAACCACAGCCACGGCACATACGTACGGAACAAACGAAGTGCTGTTGAAGGTGTGTCCGATCACGATACAAGCAAAAGACGGGAAAGAGGTAGACACGTACGCGTTATTGGATGAAGGATCAACTATCACGTTGATAGACGAGGGCATCGCCCAGATGATCGGGGCAGAAGGCCCAACCAGAACGCTACGCATCATGGGAGCAACCTCTTCTCAGACCGAAACCGAAAGCCAAATTGTAGATCTTAGGATACGAGGGAAAAGTCAAACGGACACACATCACATCAAAGCGCGTACCGTAAGAAACCTCACGATAGGAAGTCAGTCCGTGAGATCAGATCTATTGAGGCAGCCGCATCTGCGGAATATGCCACCGGAAATAGTATCTTATACAAATGCTAAACCGCGCGTACTGATAGGAGCCGACAACTGGCACTTGATAGTGACAAGGAAGTTATTAACCGGACGAAGGAACCAACCGGCCGCGTCACTAACCCAGTTGGGGTGGATAATCCACGGATCCGCGCCTAGAAGTACGGTCTGCAAAGACAAAGACACCGTTTTGCACATACAAACACAAACTTCGAACGACATCGACTTGGACAAGGCCGTCAGAGCGCACTTCGAGATAGACGCGCTAGGCATTGCGATAAAAAGGAAACCCGTTCCTGCCGAAGAGCGCGCCAAAGAAGTGTTCAAGAAGACAGCCAAGCGAGTAGATGGTCGTTTCGAAGTGGGGCTGCCGTGGGCCGAGGATCAAACCACCCTGCCCCCGAGCTACAATATGGCATTAAACAGATTAAACAGCATCAAGAGAAAAATGGATAAGTCGCCCGAATTCGCAACCGCGTACACCGAGCAGGTGGAAAAACTATTTCAGAAAGGGTACGCTACAAAGTGTGAGCAGGACAGAACGAGTCCAAAGGAATGGTATTTGCCACACTTTGCGGTAACGAATCCCAATAAGCCTGGAAAGCTTCGAATGGTTTTTGACGCGGCGGCGCGATCCAACGGTGTCTGTTTGAATGATGCGTTACTTGACGGTCCAGACTTACTCCAGTCATTGTACGGGGTATTGTTCCGATTTAGACAAAAACCGGTCGCGGTAACGGCCGATATTAGGGAAATGTTTTTGCAGATAAAAATCCGACCGGAAGACCAGGTAGCGCAACGTTTTCTATGGCGAGGGACCGACCGAACCGGCCCGCCGAACAAATACGTCATGACATCCATGATATTCGGGGCAAGAAGCTCACCGTTTATCGCTCACAGCGTAAGGAACCGAAACGCGGAAGATCATAAGGACTCGCATCCGTTAGCTTTCCCATCGATCACGGAGAACCATTACATGGACGATTGGGTCGAAAGTTTCGATGACGAGGAGATCGCATCCAGAACGGCTGCACAAGTCCGCGCAGTTCACAGAAGAGCAGGATTCGAACTCGCCAGTTGGAGTAGTAACAGCGAGGCCGTACTAAACGACGTCCCGACGGAACTGAGAGCGCACGCACCCGTGGAACTTGCGTCGAACGCGCATCCGTACGGAAAGACGTTAGGCGTCTTATGGATAACGCAAACAGACGAGCTCGCGTTTAACTGCAACATGCCTAGGGTACCAGCCGAGGTAAAGAACGGGGAACGAACTCCGACAAAACGCGAAGCTTTGGCAGCGGTCATGTCGATATTTGATCCGTTGGGATTGCTCAGCCCGTATACCATAACAGCTAAGATCATGCTGCAAGAACTATGGAAGAAAAAAGTGGACTGGGACGAGCAATTACCACATGAAGAAGCGGCATCATTTGTTGACTGGCAACTTGACCTGCAGCACATAGCAAACTTGCGCCTACCACGATGTTACTACGCACACTCGCGTAAATATGAACGGCAGCTTCACCTATTCTGTGACGCTAGTGAACAAGCGTACGCCGCCGTTGCATATTGGCGATTCAAGGGCCCCGAGGGTGTAGTAGTGAGACTAATCGCGGGGAAGGCAAAAGTGGCTCCAATGAAGGCGCAAAGCATCCCGCGCATGGAGTTACAGGCAAGTTTGATAGGCGCTCGACTCGCCGCGGAAATTTTAAAGAGTCACGGGGACACATCAAACGTAACATTTTGGAGCGACTCAAAGACCGTGCTACATTGGATCAGAAATGATGCGGTGAGGTACACGCCATACGTAGCACACAGGCTCTCGGAGATCGCAGAGTTAACTCGTCCCGAACAATGGCGCTGGGTCCCGACAAAGTGTAACGTGGCAGACGACGCAACGCGCAGCGGCTATACAGAAATGCGAAGCACGGACCGATGGTTCACAGGTCCCGCGTTCTTGTACGACGGCCCGGACCAATGGCCACACGAAGTAGATCAGCCTAACGTGGCTGACGATGTAGAGGTGAAGCATGTTACCGAATCCACATGCAATCACATCATAGACATGTCTAGATTCTCCTCGTACGAGAGAATGGTACGGGCATTAGCCTGCGCACTCAGATTCATTGACAAGTGCCGAAAGCGTGCGAGAGAGACAGACCTAGAATACGTATTAGAGTCAGAACGGTTGCTCATTCAGCAGGCTCAAAAAGACAGCTTTTACCCCGAGTACCTACGTTTGAAACGGGGGGAGAGCGTCGATAGATCGAGCCGTCTATTTAAATTAGATCCGCAGCTTCGGGACGGGATCATCCGTTTGAACGGGCGTATCAACGCAGCGGTGATTCCCGAAACAATGAAAAACCCACCGATTTTAGACGGAAAACACAGACTTTCAGAACTACTAATAGAACGAGAGCATATAGTAAACCAACATGTAGGTAGGGAGCAGATCGTGAATAACCTACGACAGCGCTACTGGATTTTGCGCCTGCGGCCGTCAGTACGTAAAGTGCTTAGTAGATGCACGCGGTGCGCGATAAGGCGGGCAAACCCAGGAACGCCGGTCAAAGGCAACCTCCCTAAGCTCCGTTTAGAACCATACGGTAGGCCGTTTTCAAAGTGCGGGGTAGATGGTTTCGGTCCCATGTGGGTGACTATAGGTAGACGAAAGGAGAAAAGATGGGGACTCCTGTTCACATGCATGGTCACAAGAGCCATCCACATTGAGACCCTGGCCAGCCTCAGCACCGATTCCGCGATCATGGCTATAAGACGAATGGCCGCGCGACGAGGTACGCCGAGCGTAATAATTTCGGACAACGGCACAAATTTTCATGGGGCAAACGTAGAACTAAACAAGGCTTATCAAGAATGGCTCCCCGCTCTCCAGAACTACGCAACGGCAAAGCGTATGGAGTGGCGCTTTATCGATCCCGGCGCTCCCAACCAGGGGGGAGCGTGGGAGCGCATGATTAAGACCGTCAAACGAGCCATTTCGGTAACTCTGAACGAACGCGCGCCCAAGGAAGAAGTTTTAAATACATTAATGGCCGAGATAGAACATACGGTAAATTCCCGACCGCTCACACACGTATCTGTAGACCCGCAGGATGACGAGGCGCTTACGCCAAATCATTTTTTATTAGGTTCAGCAAACGGGCTACCTTACGTAGGAGAATGTAGTGCGGCCGATAGAAAAACCTGGAAAGCCGCGCAGGCATTGGCGAACTCGTTTTGGGCACGTTGGCTCACCGAGTATCTACCTACCTTAGCGCCGCGCGGCGATCATAGGTGCAATAAGCGAAACATTCAACAGGGGGACGTAGTGCTTATCGCCGACGGTATACTACCCCGTAACGTATGGCCAAGAGGACAAGTAGAGGAAGTCTTCACCGGGCCAGACGGGGTGGTGCGAAGCGCTAGTGTCAGGACGCGAGGGGGAGTTTTTAGGCGACCTGTAAGAAGGCTCATTGTCCTGCCGATAGATGAGGGCTTCGAAGATCTTCGCCGGGGGGAGACTGTTACGGACAGAGCCATTTCATAAAACTCGCTGCCTCGCTCACTCCACTAGTTTGTATAATTTAAGTAAAATTGAATGTTTTGTGTTTATTCTATACCTTTGCGATAATGTACAAAATTGTAAACTACTTAAGACAAAGAAAACAATATGTGCGACGAGAGGAACCTATTGTAAGAAGCGAGGCGCAATAAGCACCCGTCTCGCTCCCTCCTCATTCGTTTTAGTCGCCAGTGCGATGCGCGACGCGAGGTCCAAGGTGGGAATAAAAGTAGCGCCATTTTTATTCAAATTCGTATTCCTGCTTGCACTCGAACGAATCAAGAACTCCGAAGAAATTGTAAATAACAAGCTGCGCTGAACCCCTGCTCCTTGGACCTCCCGAAAGCGACACCCGATGATTTTTTAATGAAGAAACCGAATAAAGAAAATTTATATACAGTCCACTGAAGTTTTGAACCAATCCTGACCATTTACACCCTGTGGCCCCCACAATTAGTATATAAACTGTAGAAAAAACTTAAATATTAGAATAGCTGCCTACGCTACATTTACACCAATACATAATCAAAAATAACTAGTCGCTGATCTTATATCATCAGACAGTAATCAAAATCTCGTGTCTATGCAAAAAACAAATGCAACCGGATCTAAATAAAAGCGTCAGACATTCATAGAATTAATGAATAGAGCAGACGTACATACCGCGGCTCTAATATCAGTCCACCATCATCGTAGTATAACGTCTTGATATCATTTGTTGACGCCTTCTTCGGCACAAATGTCAACAAGTCCGATAGGCTGCATTTCACCAGCGCCCAAGTGAATCATCGCTAGTAATTGCGCGACGATCCACGCCACTCCGCACTCACACACACACACACACACACACAACACAACACCTGTATTATCGTCACTCGTCTCACTTGCACTAGTCCTTCTTGAATACGACGCTTTCTTGTGCATAAAAATTAACATAAGAGCATATCGCTGACGTCACTTAGTTGATAGAAAAATAATAAAAATACATCCCTGGTGTTCGTATACATTCTAATCAATTTATTACGGAACTGGGCAAGGCGAGGTGCCGTCACTCGTGCCGCGGATGACGTTCAACTGTTTGTAATGTCGTTGGTCGGTTGCTCGTTCCGTTCCGTGCCCCCCCGCGCCCCGCGCCCCGTGCCCCGCGCGCCTCCTACCCGCGCCGCGCACCACACTGACTCTGCGCCCGCTGTAAGTAGTGATTCATGTCGCGTTTTATCTATCTCCCTCCTTCACCGCAACCGGATCGGTTATTCTTCGTAATCTATTTATACGTAGGCATCTACATAATATGCACGGACTTTAACCTTAACGACGCAGAGTGCCATCCAAAATCGTTTTTTAATCATAATATGTCAGTTTTCGTATGATGATTACCTAAAATATATAGATTACAGGATCAACGATAAAGTTCGCGGAACGCACATTTGATTACAAATATATATTAATTTTGTATAGAATTAAATAAAATTCATTAAATTGTTTCCTATTAATTTGTATGGAATTGACATCAGAGGTAACAACAATATTCATGCAATGCTGATTTCGTAACGGTTGCGCTCGACTAGAACGGGTATCGGTTTGTGTGCCACTCACTAGGTACATAGGGTTGCCAACATTTTTCGGTTGAATATAGTATTTTTGGGAAAAAGCTAAGAAAATATATAGTACACTTAAAAAATATAGTATTTTTTGAAAAGATGAAAATAAGGCAATGGTGTAAGTTTGTTATCTATTTATTTTTGTAAAAACGATATTATTTTTTTCACATCATGCATTATTTAAAAAAAATTGTCTGGAATTCTGTGTTCGAAATATAGTACCTATATTTGCGTACTATATATTAGTTCAACAGTATATAGTACGAAGAGCCGAAATATAGTAAAATACTATATAATATAGTACGGTTGGCAACCCTATCACTACCACAACACAACGTCCACTTACATTCGCATTTGTGTACATCTACCTCATTCCTACCTACAATCATAGAGAAGACTCTATATTGCGAACAATATTTATATCTAAGTAGGCAGGCGCTGGTATTAAGATTCATTTGACATAAAATACAGAAAGATTAAATCTGTGCTTATCAGAATAACGTTAAGTAGGTTTATTTTAAGTATTATTCAAGTTGATTGTGAATATTTTACTTACGATCATTATTTGTGTCGATTATTTTAATTTACACTTGGCATTTTCCTATATTTAACTTATCATTTCGTGAACTTATATTATCAGCGAGACCTCTTTATCAAAATTCTGTTCATAATTCTACCTACTTCAATGTTACAGGAAACAAGTTTGTGCATACGTATAAACTGTAAATTCACATAGGTAAATTATATACTAAATCGTATAAAAAGTATTAATATTACATATCTACTAACTGAAAATATGGGTAAACATCTCTTTCCTTGGTATTTTATAATTTGAATTATATACTGTCCTTATTATACAAACTTAACAAATCAATTGACGAATCAGTAACGCCAAAATTTTTAATACTAGATAAAACTAAATACCTACTAAATACGACTAGTGCGAAGTCGCGGCATGCGGCTGCACATCATAGAACTGAGAAACTCACTGTGTTGAAGTCGGATAGATATGAATGTATAAAATAACATATTATTATATTTGCAATGATAATTAGTAGGCAGGCGCTTATCAGCAGAGCGGAGGCGATGACGCACACGATAGTGCCAACTCAACTATTGTGTTCAGCCAGAGTCACTACAGTTGAAATGGCGTATTATAGTGATTCACTAAATTGGGTTACCATACTTACCTATCTGTCTACCCTCTAATCTTACGTAAATGGAATTCATAGATGAAGTGGAAATTCATCTCATTGATCATGTAGAAAGATTAATTATTATTGTAATGAATCAATGAATGAATAAATGAAAAATATTCGGTTTTATGAACGCTGAACAGCGGTAGAACTTGTTCGAATTTGTCAGGGGAATTAATGCTATATAAACTTTTCTGCCGCCAAATTGTTTAGTGCGCGAGCATTACTGTTCTGGTCTGAAGGTGTCGGTGAAGTTACAGACACATGAGACGTTTCACGTCTTAGAGTAACGGAAGCAGTACTTCTCCGGACGAACTTGACATAAGTTCTACTCGACGAAGGAACGAACATTATGTTCACACGTGTTTGCAGAATCGCAGTTTGGCCAACCAGAGGGCTATTTGCATTCGATTGTGATAAAAACCATTCATACTTGCATAATTATGGCATGGTAGTGATCACCTACACTCGTTAGCAAGGTTCTACGTACCTAGTAGAAGTTTCCACTTTTCATTCCAGTTCATAGCCTTAATTGTTTAATTAATTCATTATCATAACATATTACATTACTTGATTCACTATTATTACAAAATATGTATACCCTATTACCAGTTACCTCTTTGTGCGCGCTATAGCTAATGTCCATTTGATTGACTTTACAGAAACTAATTTCACAATGATCACGTACTTTTTTCTTATTTGATTTAGATGACGGCACGAGCTGACGGCCCACCTGATGATGTTAAGTGGTGACCGCCGCCCATAGACAACAGCTATATGACCGAAGTCCCTTTACGACTCTAAGTCCTCTCCACCAAAGTACGAGATGACTCAAGTGGTATTGCGTTGCGTCCGTCACTCCGAGACGTCTGATGTTACGTCTGATGCTCCTGCAATTTTATTTACCTACTGAGTATATGTGGCGTAGGGAGTATATTATACTACTCTTATGCCATATTATTTTTCGCATTCATCATTGTACCTCCTACAGATAAAATCAGACTAAGGAATAATATGTTTGAAAGGTAAATTAGTTCATGAGATATGAGATATGAAGCATTCACTTTCAGTTAGGTGGCTGGTGGTGGTAACATTTTAATATGATGGTCGAGTTTATTGACAGATTCTTTCAATTATTTTTAACTGTACACATAACTATTATTTTATTATTTGACAGGCTTCACAGCTCTGGTTGTAACTGCCTTCTGTGCTGTAGTTCGTGGGTTCGATTCCGATCCAAGACAAACATTTTTGTGACGAATATAGATGTTTGTTCTGTGTCTGGGTGTTAATATGATTATGTGTATGTATTTCCCAAGAAGGTATACATATATGTATTCTATCAGTTGTCTGGTTCAAGCTATGCTTAGTTTCGGGCTAGATGGCACTGTGTGAATTTTCTACCAATGTTTTTCTTATATTATTATTATTTATGTTGTAAGACTACGGAATTGTAATTGCCTAGCGATCCGCTCCGGATTCGCACGTGTGCAATTTATTAGTTAAGATAATGAGGAGTGCTCTGAGCGTAACGGATTTGGACAAAACAACGTCATAGTTAAGCCATTTTAAATTAAAATGTTTACAAATTATACACACAAACCTTCCTCGATTATCGCTCTTTCTTTAAGTGGAAACCGTACAAAATGTGTGGCGTGGTTTAGAAGAAGCAAGCGAAGAAACAAACAGAGGCAGACAGCGAGTTAGTTTTATACTACGTGTTTAGAGATTCAGTCTCGAAGCAATGAAAAAAATATAGAAAATGTATCGAAACATAGTATACGTACTGAAGTATCAGAAACTAATAAATGTTAAGTAGTAAATTATTATTAGGTTTTTAATTGCTCGCTCAATACAAGAATTGTCAACACGTCTTTACCTTTAAATTATTATGGCATTTATATACTCTTTTTAATATGTCTTATACACTTTTACTGGTGTACTTTGAGTTGGCGATCTTAATAAATAAGTAAATAAAATGCTAGCTGGTGCCCACTTCGAGTAGCCTCCAAGCTTTCATCAATATCCAAATAAAGGTACATAAGTATCGTAATTATGTACTAATAAAATATATGTAATCATCGCTTTATTAACTTGATTGGTCAAAAACGCAGAAACATTCTATATTTCGTACTAAAAGTATAATTATGACGAGTTTTATATCCCTTGAGAAATTATTGATTCCCCTTATAAACATTCTTCCCCTATTTCACCCCCATAAGTTTTATTTTCCCGACAAAAAGTAGCCCATGTCCTTCTCCAAGGTTCATCAAATTTTGTTCAGTGATTGCGTGAATAGGTAACAGACAAGAGTTACATTCGCATTTAAAATACTAAGTATGGATAAAATGTTACCCAGTTTGAGTCTTAGAAGCTAATGCAATGCAACTGTGACAGTTGATCGCGAGCGAGCGGCGCGGCGGCGTGAGGGGCGCGGGGCGCGGGGCACTTGTTGCTCTGTTTGGCTGGCTTGGCGTAGGAGCGTGCCGACTGGCGACGTCACTGCGCGACCTTGGACCGCTCGCCATGGGGAGTGTCGGTTCTACCTTCTCTGGCAGTCTATAAAAGCGCTTTACGGGCACATGCTAATGTGATCCACCGGTTGAGAGCCGTCTGCTCTCACCAAAAGCCCGTGTAAACGCTGTCAAGGCCATCTGCGGCCAACAGCAAATTGTCCAGCCATAAAAAAATGAAAAATGCTAATGTGACATAAGAATCCTTGATGCAAAGCTCGATCTATGGCGATGAAGCTCTTATGTGTTAATTCCTCCTAATAAACTTATGAATTATGCCGAAAATGAGTACCTATTAAATAATATATCTTATAATAACTATACTCGAAATTAAATACCTAGCTAGAATAACAGACTGTCTAGTTTAAATGTTGCCAATGACAAAAAGGACGAAGAAGACAGGTGTGTTAATAGCACAAATATGAAAAATTCTATGATTTGCGGAAATTTCAAGACCGAGGGAAAGAGAGAGTAGGTAAGAAGTGTCTGTAGTGCGAAATGGTTAAAACATTTTGTCACAAGTTATTAATGTGGTTAATCTTGGTTGATTCATTGGTGAGGCTCTATTGATTCAGTTTTATACTGATCGTCTAGCAAAATACGTCTGGGCATGCGGTTTCTTCGTTTATCTCACAATTCATTAAAAAAACAAACTAAGTTGGCCCGCGGTTTTTATTTTTATTTTTATGTTGCAACAATTACATAAAATAAATTCATATAAAATGAGAAACTACTAGTTTGCCACTTACGGAGGACACGCGATATCTAATAATATGGACTATTATTACATGTTTTGATTATAATTAGCAGCGCCATCTAGTTATGATTTGGGTACTAAAACTGTTGTTTTGTGCATTAAGTTAAACAGTGTTTGGTGTCATAAGTTAGTAATAATGAGCTGATTCTTAAATATTTATAAGTAAATTTGTTGTGAGTTTGTCAGTATTACGAAATTCAGAGATTTTCCTAAAATCTTATAACATCCAGATTGAATATAATGAAAATAATTAATAATGAACCAAATAATGAAAAAACCCTGTTTTCAGACTTTCCCATTATTTGTGTCACAAAAGCTAAACGCACGCCAAATTTCAGCGTTGTAGGGTTATTGGAAGTACCCTGGGAATTATTCATTTTGTTAATTGTGGTAAAATGGTTAGATTACTAAAAAAATATTGGAATAATATTATAAAAAAGTATGAAATTTTGATTCAATGCTCTTTATATAATAAATAAGTAAATAAGTTGCCCATTTTGAGCTGAATGAAACATTTTGTTTAACCCCATTTTGGACACCCCTATATCAATAACCTCCCGATAGTTTTAGGTCAAAGGACTCGGACTTGGACCATCTAACGTTCCATGTTTCAGAACGATTGGATCAACGGTGTGAGAGTTTTCGCCGGACATAAATGAATACCCGCAATACCAATTTGTCCTAGTCGATTTCACAGGCTTCTGTGGCTACTTCAATTAATAAATGACTTCACTGACCTCCTAATAAAAGGTATATATATTTTATTAAAAAAAAGCAATGTTATACTTTCCTACTTTGAGGCTAGATGGCGCTATGTGAAATGTCCACCAATATGTATCATTAATTTGTTTTCAAACTGATACCAGCATTTACACGCAGAACGGAAATCGAGGTGCATGCATTATGGAATACAATGTTTCTTTTTTGTTCACCTTTGACAGATTTCACTCAGGTGAATCCGCCTGGATGAATGCAAAACGCTACATTGGCGACCGGTATGAAAACAATCTATTTATTCATCCATTCTACATCGACGAAGCATTTGACAACGCTGATATTGAATAATTATGTCGGTCCGGTCGGGCGCCACGGAGTCGCGTGGGCGGGAAACCATGAAACCAGTCCCAGTAGAGTCAGCACTCAACAGCTTTATCGAGATGAACGCGAGCTGTACGGCCTTATAACTGAACTTTAATTATCTATTGTTGTCCCTTTTGCTCCCTATAATAGACTTCAATTCAGACAAAGCCAGCCAGCTCAAATGTATTCTAAAAAATAAAATTCAGTAGTCAAATATTCAATTTGCTAAGTTTGTTTAAAATTTTCTGCGTAAATCCACTGCTCTCCTTTACACTTACCGGAATATTAATTGCGTTTTTAGCAGAACTAACGAATTGGGGTCGTTCTGATTTGATGTATTTTCCTGACTAAAGCAAAGCTGAACTAATAGGATCAATTGGCAGTGTATGAGAGTAAAATGAATGGAATGTTACGCAATTTCAAATTATCCTTTTGGACTTTTAGAAACAGAACTAGGTATAGGCCACTCGATGCAGTTCATAAGTTCTAAATTAATCAATTCCCCATGTGAGAAGGCTTTGTTTAAACATTTAAAAACAGATACAATTTTTAGTCTAGTTTTCCATATTTAAAGCCAGGTTCAAAATAATAAAAAAAAAATTACACCTTTCTCTTATGGTCAATTTCAGTTTCCTAACTCATTCCTTTTATCACTTAATCATATAGTATAGCCACACCTGAAAGTGAGGCAACGTATTTTATCCATCCTTTTAAAATATACAGTGTAAACCACATAGTCTAAAATCAACAATCTGAGTGCAGCTATCGTGTGTGTTTAAAATGGAATATAATGTTATGTTCCGTGCGTTTTAGAATGTCCAGCCAGTGCGTCGCACTCGCACCTCCCCGCGTCCCCGCCACGTTTGCTTGTCTGTGCTTCCCTCCGAACCAGGTCATCGGCTGGGTGACTGGCTCGACCACTTCTTGGACTAGCTGGCGACACGAGCCGCACCCGACGCGACCATTGATTTTCTCGAATCGTATTTAATTTAGTCCTACTAGTCGCGTCACTAGCTCTCTCGACTAGTTTAGTGAAAGGATTAAAGTGCGCTTCGAAGGGGCTCCTCTCGTGCTAGACACATGACATCGGATTTTTGGTTCTAGAACACGTGCACGTCAGGATTTGAACAAACGACCTCCAGATTGAAACTAACTCATACACAAGTTTTTAAGGGTTTACTTAAGAAATTATGGAGGACATCACATGTTAGATTTAAGTACCATCTTTGTAGACTTAGTTCATTCATGTGAATCGCGCTCATTAAAGAACATTGATCAAACTCTACAAGTTGGTATTAATATATCTAGCTAATTTAAGTAAGCTGTAAGAATTACCTCATGATGATTATTATGAGTATTTGTTCTTTGCTTTCCTAAAAATAAATAAAGTAGCACGAAATGAAATGAAATGACAAGTGTCAATGCCTGCCAAAATGCTACAAATATTTTAAAATATTACTTACACAAATTAACTGAAATTACTTTGGTACGTGGGTGATGAGTTGACAAAGATATATGTAGGTACCTATATGTATGATGTTTGGAAGTGAATTAGACAAGATATTAGAAAATAAAAGTTATAATTGAAATCATTTATTTATTAGGAAAAGGGGTCAAATAAACTCAGTAATCTAAGAAATTAAGTAATCAAGACCATGAAATTGCAGTTAATGAGAGCCTAAAATACAAGCTAAAATGTATGTCGTATCCAATACCATCCCCTCATCAGCTGTTCATACTCGTTTAGATGATCCATGACTTGAATTCCGTTTCTGATTCTGATAGGATTTGTACACATGCAATTGCATGCGCAACAGTCTGATCTGTTCTTTGAGTTATACTGACCACCTTTTAATCATCCCAGGTCTGTTTTGGCTGAATGCTCTCTGGAGTTATTGTTCAGAAAAATTAGGACAGAATTTAAAATATTTTCTACATTTCCGGGTAACGCTGTTTTGCCTATTTCGCAAATCCATTCTTCTATCTGTCCTTCGACTCTAGTCAAGTAGAGCTCTAGTCCAAAAGCACTCTTTCTAAATTCACTCTACTAACTTAAATACTAGTGTTGATGTAGGCACACCACTACTCATACTAAGTACATATACCAATACACGCGTACCTATATAATATAGAATAAGCTTAGTGAGTGGCGCATAAGAGAATGGCGTCATTCTCAGTGAATTCCGGCGTTGGCATATCAACGACAAAAATACGGCATAATAATATATGAATGTGACAATAATATTCGTGAGTCAGACAGAGGCGGGTAGCACTTGACCAAATAAACAACTATTCACAACGCTCGCGCGTTCCTTCAATGACGTTTGCGAATTGAATTTGAATGAATTTGAAATTAATTTGCACAGTCGTACTGAAATAAACTCGTATACATTGCTGTTAAATCAAATATATGAAATTAACATTACATGGAGACACATTCATTATGTATGTTTTAACCTATTACTACTACTTTCAAATCCATTCAAAAGAGTCCACTGGTAAAAATGTACATCCATATAAGTATTTGTTAAAGTAGAACCTGTGCCGAATTGCTGGACGGTGGGCACAAGTAACTTTCACCGAGTAACTATTCTTTTTTTCTACGGTATATACTAATAAGCAATCGTATCCTCACTACACTGATTAGGACGGTGCGCGGCGTTATGCCTACTCTTGAAATTATATAATTTTACATCGCAGTGACACCTATCAGCACTAGAGACTCTTGTTGAGGAAAATTTGGGTACCTAACCTTCTCGTAGCATGAGTTTGCTTTTGCAGATATCTATAGATATTAGATAGGCCTCACAGCTCAGTTGGTACTAACTCTGCATTCTGAGCAAATCGAACCCATGATACAGGTCGTGGGTTCGATTCTCACCCAGGAGAACTATTTATGTGACGAGCATTGATGTTTGTTCTGTGTCTAGGCGTTGTGTATTTACAAAAAGTATATAATATGTATTCTATCAGACATCTGGTTCCCATAGTACAAGCTACGCTTAGTTTGGGGCTAGATGGCGATATGTGAAATGTCCACCAATATTTATTTATTTATTATTTATTCACTAAACAAGATACCGTCTATCTACTATGAACACTTTCAAAGTTACATATAATATTTGTCACTTAAGTACGTGGACTGTGCTTAAATGACGTACTCAATGGCGCTTTCGACCAACAGACTGAGCAAATATCAGAAAAATTTAAATCTTTCTAACGTACATATTTTATGTAGGTATTGGCAGTATATGAGACTAAAATGAATGGGATGTTCTGCAATTTCAAATGATCTTATATTGACTTTTGACAATAGGACTAGTTATAGGCCATTCGATGCACTTCATAAGTTATAATTTCATGACTTCCCCCATGTATGGCTATGTAAACAACCTTCAATTTCGGGGACCCACGTTGCTCGCGTCCGTAGGTGATTATCTGTCTCTGTATCCCTATAAATATCGGTTCTCAGAGCAATAGAATAACTGACATGTACACCTACATATTTGTCCCTAACTTGCAATCATGGGGTCAATATTATCTTTTTTACGTCAATGTTAGCTCGCTGTGAGGAAAGGTATGTGTATGACGCCATATGTTGTAAAGTGTCTCAACGTCAGAAAAGGAAAAAAGGAACATTACTGTGTATAACTGACTACTGTGTATAAATGAGGTGACAGAAAAGAAACAAACTACGATTATATCATCTTTGACATAGTCATTTTGTACAGAAGTTGAATCATCCTTAAACGTTTTCGTACTGGCGTGTTTTGTTGTATTTATAACAGTACCATCGACATCATCATTTTCTGCCCTTATCCCACATAAGGTGGGTTCACGTCCTAAACCGTCCTGCCTCAAATACAAAAAAATAATACAAAGAATGTGTTGGTGGTGTTCTTCATTTTTCTCCTGCAGTTGGCTTACGCAAAAGATGGCATTGGATATTTCGCGATGTGTGTCACTGAATGTGGATATCAAATCTTCGAAATTCTTGGGCAAAGATGGCAGTTTCCGATTTAGGCAAGCATTGTTAGGTCTATCAAATAGTCTGCAAGTAGCGCCAGTGAGGAAGAGGTTGAGGAGCAATAGGTGGTGGCAAGCGTGGTACCTATAGAGATGTTATGCGGAGGGGCGAAATGCATGTGGATGGATATAAGATTAGAGGTAGGCCAATGAAAAGATGGATGGATTGCGTGAAAATGATAAGAGTAAAAAAGGATTGAGCACTGAGATGACGTCTGACATGATAATGGAAGAAAAAAACATGCTGTGCCGACTTCACCAATAATAGATAGATAGCAGGAATATGTTTTTTTTATGTGATTATAGGCAAACAAGCAGACGGCCCACCTGATGTTAAGTGGTTACCGTCGCCTATAAATAATGATGATAGTTAGATCACGAAGTGTCTTATGCCCCCTCCAGGTTTCACCCATGAGCTAATGCATGATGCACCGCTGATGACCGCATGAGCTGATGCACCAAGGCATGACCGCTGCGCGCAGACAACTCCATAAAGCCACTGGTAAGAGTAATTAGGGTTGGGCATCAACGCCATAAATCCATCTCATTAAAGGCTGGCTAGCAGAATAAGATGCTGACTCTACTACGATTGCTAAAGTTGTTATATCCGAATGAAATGTAGTTTCTGATATTATGCGCACAATATTTTTTGGTGTGGGTATAGAACTATTTGTTTTGTTAACGAAACGATGAGTAGGTAAATCCGTTGTGATACTGATATGTTACTGTGGGACTGCCAGCAGTTACCTACCTATACGTACCATTTGCTTTCGGATATTGGATTAACGCCAATGTTTAGGTAGAATATTAATGAATGTATGTCTTAGGTATGTATCTTTGAGTAAATCAAAATGTAACTATTCAATTGTGGTTAAGTATTTTATAGTTCATAAATCATTTGGGAGAAAAACCTGCACGGGGGAACTGCTAACTCAAAAACATCAACCGTTCTTAAAGAACATGGATGCGCTGAACCTTATATTTCCATTTATCAATCACAAAGCGTAACCGAACTCAAAAAGTTCTTTCATAATTTGAAACCATCGCATAATATTGCAGTACTCGCAAATTATAAAAAGAAAAATAGCCATTTCCCGTAAACGAACATCTAATTAACGAAGAAATAAAATAGAAGCAACTTCTTGTTATACCTATTATAATAACGGCCATGTCTAATGGGTGTGCGATTCCCAGAATACCCTGAAGCACGCGCCTCCCGACGCCGACGCACGGTGCTGATGCCAGCTCTAAAACATTCGCATACTACCCAACGAGCCTTTTCACATTTGCCATTTAAATATTTCCAAGAACCCTCTATTCCCCACTAATGTGATAGTTATTTTTAAATATCTGTATGGGGCGTTGGTTTGTTTCTTTCGCTTCTAGCGAAACTCGATTATAAACTCTTGTTTTTCCTCAATACTACTAAGGAGTACTGGGAAATTACAGTTGGCTTCAATATACTGGTAATGAGTGTGAAAAAAAATCTTACGAAGGTGGATGGATACGTTATTGTGCTTTTATAACATAGAGCATATAAACTAGGAAATAATTACGTAATATTTTTACATTATAATGAATAGGTAGTATATATAATATTAGATTAAATTTAAACTATCGTTGGAACGTAGACGTGACAATTGATGCGCTAATCGACACCGTTGCTTTGTCACAGATAACTAACTCATTAATAATATAAAAAAAACTAATTTAAATAATTAATTTAACTAATTTTTGTTTTTTTAAAAATATTTTTCTTTCTTTCTTTATTTAAGTAGATCATTCCTTTATTATTCGGCAGAACGAATCTTACCGACGAAATTACCAGCAAGCGTTGGGCTTTGCCACTCTTTCTTTGAAACATCGCGGAAAAAGGTGTAAACCTGCATCATGAATTAGGTCTAAGAGCTCTATCGATTTTTGTTATTGCCAATGTGAAAGAATACTTTTGTGTGAATTGGAGTTTATATGGAATATAACGAATATTTAATTCATATTTATTGCACCTAATTACTCATCCTACAAAATCAAATAAGTCGATACGATGAATTTAAATAAACTATTCATAAGTAGATACCATTTACGAGATATATCATGGTCAATCTGTGTCATGTCGCAGTAGGTACTGTTAAAGGTATTTTCTTGACGTCAGCCCACTTGTGTGAATAATCATTAATATTTAATAAAATAATAGTTAGACCCGAGTAGGAGTGAGAGTAAATCTAATAAATAAAATTTGAAAATCTAATCACTTGTTTGACGTAAGTACGGTACCTAGGTAGTACGTTCTTGTATCCCGTCATTGTGTTCCCGATGACCTCTGCGACACTAACATAATTAATTACATACTTACCTGTTCTATTAAACAGACTTACGACCATGTATTTGATTCATGATAGATTTATTATTTCGATCAAAGATTTGATCATTTTTCGATTTTCATCATCAAAACAGGAAATTCATATCAGTCTTCCGATCCCTTCTTACTTCAATCTTACTAGAACCAATAAATGACAAAAAATGATTGTAATAATTCCGTTTTTCGGTTTAGTATCTCCTCTTGCTTCCTTAATCCACAGTTTTAAATAATATTGCTATATTTTATACAGATTTCCGCGTTATATTTAATATATAAATAATAAAATATATATGTATAATTTATTTCATCGCTCTTGTTCTCGTTATCTATCACTACTGTTCTCTTTCTTTAATCTCAGTCACTTTCAGAGTTCATTTTGTATTTTTATAAGCCCCGTCATTTCCTCCCTTCGTTATTTCATCACCAAACAAAATTACAACGCATTGAGCGCCAACTAAGGCCCTTTGAAAGCAACTCTTATTAATAAGTAAATGTAGAACATTAAGTTGGCGCCGATGCACCTGCCAAGACCGGACACCAGTTTCGCAAACGTACCGTCTCGTTTACAATATCGGCTATGTTTCTCTTTTATGTATCGGCTTATATATTATATCGATAGCTCTCATAAGACCGACCACATAACTAAAAATTTTGAAAGGAATATTATTAAAAGACAAATAACATAAGTCAAATTGCGACAGATGAATGGTCGTTGGCGGAACGTGGAGGCTGAGGCGAGACCGTCGGGAACCAGTGAGACCGGTCGCTCGGCAATGCTTTTGTCTGCTTATTCCCGCCCGCCTGAAAGAGCGGCTACAGATTCCCACAAATGTTTCATAACAAGCGCTCACAATCTCCTTCTTTCCTAAGGAAAAAGCTCGCCGTAGACATTATGGAATTGTTTATCCGTTTAACTGATGTTTACATGAAAAGTGACAAAGTTTTGAAGTATTTACCTACTCGGCAATCAGGTTACACAGTATTCAGTAAACAATGTTTTATCGTGAATAGTGTCATATCATGCAGACGTAACTTTATGCTATGATCAGCCGCAATTAGGTAGCGTAGGTACAGTTGGTGCCGTAAGTAGATAAAAACACTCGATTCTTCCATAATTGGCAAAATGTGAGTTAATTGATAACCATTTTGTGTATCTTTAAAGACTCCCCTACGCTTGATAATGATAATATTAAAGTCCATTTTCCAACAGAGATTCACGATAAAGCGAATACAAACAAAAGGCAGTGTTCATCTCTTACGGCGCTGACTGTAATACATAATTGAACGGTTCGTTGCAAAATGAGCGCCGCGTCGCGCCGCCGCGTTCCATATATTGAGTGTGAGCTGTTGTGCGAGATGTGAGTGAGATCGGCATGCGGTGGCGGCGGGCGGCGGGCGGCGGGCGGCGGGCGGCGGGCGGCGGGCGGCGGCGGCGCGGCGGGGGCGGGCGGACGTGCCAAGGCAGGCAGGCAAGCTACATATTTACTCATACGCCCGAGGCGTAAATCACCGTGCATCTATTTGGAGTTGGCCGCTGCGGGTGCGGACACACGCGGGGCGAGGTGGGGCGCGGGCAGACGCCGATGCCGGTCTGGCGCCAGAAGGATTCCCCAGCGCCCCGCACTCCCCGCCCCCCCGCTCTAGCGCTCGAGGTCACCGTGTGCCCGTGTCTTCGCTGCCTATCGCGAAATACTCCCAACCGCCAATTTATTCACAACAATTTTAAATATAGAACGGCAAATTTAACATCGAAGGCGATGCGGTATCTCTCATACGGCAATGTATATTAAGATATCAGGATTTTCTATTCATTTTCCGGATGCTGTGGATACCAGGAAATGTCCAATATGTATGCCTATTAAAATTATGGTAAAATGATAGTTTAAAGCTTTTAGATCATTTAGAGAGGTCATCTATGACCAAGTCTGACTCATCAGGTAGGTAGGTAACATTTAGCGCGGATATTTGCGGCTTAAGTCATCGCCATCTGGTAGGTGTTTACGGTCACTTCATGATGTAAATTGCTGTCTATTCACAACTTTATGAAAGTATTAGCTACGCCATTATAATCTATCATACATAGGTACGATCACTGGAGGGAACCCAATAATGAGATCATAAAATATCACGCAGAGATAAACCGTGTTCGAGTAAGTAGGTATGTTAGATAAGATCCTGACAGTAAATTTTATTGTAACGTTTTTCGCGGTATTTTATTTTTGCATATCTTAATATCTTATCAGCTCTGATTCGGAATTATATGATTGGGTTGTTTGAAATTCTAATGAAATATATTACACTCTTTTCATTGTATCAGGTATATAAAATCAAGCAAAAAAGAACATTTTACCAAGATCGGTTTACATATTACAAGTTATATGGTTATACTCACTTGTCGTTTTGTTGAAAGGAGCCAAGAACCCGTCGCGGTGGTGCCAGATCTGCCCTGCCCCCCGCCCGCACCGCGCAGGGATGCCCTGCGGTCATCGGTTACTCATACATCTTGGAAACTCTGCATCGGTTCCATCACACCTTTACAATTTACATTTTGAAAATAAATATCTCGACACTACTGACACTGCTAAGCTACCAACTTTATTGTTGTCTAAATTGTGACTATAAAAATAATTTAGTATCTGTACGATATAAATAAACAATTATACACGCCGCACGCGCGCTCCGTGCAAAATGCGGACGGAGAATGAATATTACAACCGAATCGAAAGTAAGTATTACAATTACATTCAAAACATCGACCTGGCGGCTGGTTGGGTGTTTATGTTTATGTCCAAAGACCAAATACAATACAATGCATACGTGACCCTTGTTAACAGGAGAGTAAAGACTAAAATCACGAATCTCGAGGAATATCCCTGTTTGTCTTAAAATGATTACATGGTAAAGCTGAATAGAGAGAACAGGTCAAAGCGAAGTATATGCCTTATTATCAGCATTTTTAGGAGGCAATGTATAATTATATCGCATTACTTATATCAAAATTCTAATTACGCATATTACACGTTCCATCTTTCTCATATTCCCAAGTTGTGTAGCGTACCGCGCGCCATCTAGTTTGAATTGAAATAACAGTACCGAACACAAGATGGCGTTGTACTCGAAATTTGCATGTATCTGGCTCAGTATAGGTAAGACCGGGTTATCGCTATCCAAAATGGTTATCGTATATTGTTATAGTTGCGATAATTGGTAAATTAAAGAAACAACATACTTACCTAACATAATTATGCCTTCATGATTATAATAAATAGGAAGTAGTAGTAAAAAACAGTATTCCATAATCGACTTAGGTACCTACCTACTACACTGTTTCGATATTATCTGATGTCAATTTTGTGATCAAGACGAAACAAATGACACCTCAATCATTAAACCTATCAAGCCGCCGCGCCGCCGCCCGCGCCGTGGCTTCAGATGATCCTATATACCTAGGTACCCAAAAAACAATCCTCCGCCCTCTGGGTAATCGGGTAAAAGTACCTATTTATTTATACTTGCACCCGCCAGACCGTAACTAAGCTAAGCGCGCTACCTGAAAGGTGGGCTTAGTAATAGTGTTAAACTAAGTACGTTAGATAACTATGAATGGTAGCTAATCTGAAGATTCCAATAATCAATTTATCTGTCAAGTTATCTCCGATAACACGACATTAGCGAGTTCGCATGGAAGACGAGCTTCAACTGACTGCCCGTTCCCATCTGACTGGCCTCATAACTCAGTTTTCAGGTCGTGGGTTCCATTCCCACCCAGGACAAACATTTGTGTGACGAACGTGTTTGTTCTGTCTGGGTGTCAATATGTTTATGAATACATTCATATTTTGCGCAGCAAATCGATCAAACCGACTTCATCGCCAATGAACGAGATTGATTCCTCGTTATCTTGAATGTCGTATTTTTTTCCAGTTATTTTTATTTAAAAACCTAACTACTGAACCGTTTTTGATGAAATTTCTATGGGAACAATCGGAAAGAATATCTTTTACGGTTTAAGAATTTTATTTTCTCAAAAGAATTACATAATTTTTATAACTTTTCACACAAATTATCTTTTCCAATCAGTTCATAAATGACGGGAGTTAGATTTCGCAAAATTCAGCCGTCACTGTCACCAAGGGAAGCCTGCGACGCGAAGTAATGCAGAGTATCCTGATATTTAGCTCCATAACAGAGAAGCACAACATTCTTAGAATAGCCCAGGCCAAAATAGCAAGAACTGAAATCAAAATTGAATGGATTTGGCTGGAAATCAAGAAAACGTAGAATGTAGGTGTTACGTTTTACATGCAAATTATACTGACGTATAATTTGCATGTAAAATGTTTGCGTCATGTTTGCGATTTACGCAATATTTATAAAAATGTTTGTAAATTGGGTGACCATGAATGTAAATTCAGTACATAGAGATGCATATCTACTATAGGGGTGGGCAGACATTGTTTTTTGTATAATAATTTAATGTATGTTTACGTTCCGTGCTCTATGTAGACATACCTAACTATATTTTCTTGCTTTCTTTGTATTGCCACTTGCCGCATTCCTTACAATTTTGGGATAGAACACTAAACAGCATTATTGAGACATAAATCTTTTATTTTCAATTACATAGTGTCACATGATGTGTTACATAGATTAATATTGTTTAAAATATAAAACGCCAACCGTCTACTCTACTATCATCAAGATAAAAAGCAAGCTTCATTCAATCGAGCGGCATATCGTTATCGTCGTCCTGTTTATCTTTCTTGTCGTCTTTCGGTTTATCTTTCGTGTTGTCGTCTGCGCGTCGGGGCGCGCTGGCGTCCGAGGGCGTAGAGTTGGCGGTGTTCTCCAGCGCTTTGAAGAACGCCTGCATGTCTCCCGTGTTGGCCGCGGCGACCACCTCGGCAGGCAGCCCGAACTGCGACATCACCGGACCCATCTGTCCAGAGGTTAACGCAGATGAGAATTGATTCGCTGCCTGGGAAACACAACCCATTATTACACAATGCCTCGTCTGTGTAACCCTAGTGCAACAGACAGACGTCATTCATCAATTTTGCCATTGATAAGGTATATATTTTATATTAGCTCTTGCCCGCGACCTCGTCCGCGTGGAATTCGGTTTTATCACGCACCCCTATTTTATCCCTCGGAAAAGTAGCCCAAGTTACTCCTTGTGACATCAGCTATCTGCCAGTGAAAGTCCCGTCAAAATCGGTCCAGTCGTTTCAGAGATTAGCCGGAACAAACAGACAGACAGACAGACAAAATATGTAAAGAAAAGTTGTTTTGGTATATGTACAGTGTATACATCCATATACACTTAGTGAAAAGCGGTTATTTTAATATTACAGACACTCCAATTTTATTTATTTGTATAGATATATGCCACCTATTTTTATCTTAATAATGTTTGTTGTCGAAATAAATTTCATTTCATTTCAAGGAATAGCGTCGACTTTTCTAGCACCTAATTGTACTCGTATAATATACCTAAGTCTGTGTGAAATTTTGCCAGTCGTTTGCGCTAAACCTTGGTAGAAGTCATTACGGGGGTTGAAGCACATGCTTTTTTAAGAAATAGGAAACTGGTATTTGTGACCAATATTTATTATAATCTAATTCATACATCTGAGCTTTACCATCTACATTCCCTCCACCTTTCCTTAATAGAAGCCCATATAAAATGGCCTTTTAGTGATGACTCCGGCTCCACTAACGCCTTCCAAAGACCTAGATAGGACGCCAAGATTAAAAAATAAATGGGAAAAAAATAATAAAACTAGAAGAGGCTAGAAGAGAACTAGTTTCAAAATAGCCATCAGATGCAGTTTCTCAGGTTTAATACACACACACCGATAAATTCGAATCTGTTCTATCTTATTATTGCTAAACTTATGCCAAGTTCATTGTTACCACGTTGGTCTGAAGCTATAGACCAATAAAGTAAACAGACAGGCCATGTATGTAAACTTTCTGAGACTCAAAGTTATGCCAGTAAATAACGAGTACGAATATAAAAATAAAAAATGCATTGAGAATGGTTACACACCCTTACAGATTCTGAAGTTAGCAAGAGAATTTTTTTGTATATGCATTTTAAGCTGTAGTGCAGTGTATGCATTTTAAGTAGTAGTACAGTATATGCATTATTAGTAGTAGTGCAGTAGCCGCTCCCGCCAGCCATTAAATTCCTACTGTGTCAATTCTCGAACTGTACAATCCAACAAGAATGTGTCTGATGAAGTTAAAGCATCAAAAGGGTCTCTCCATTCATTCTAAAGAGATTAGCATTAGTAAGATTGCGAGATCAAAATGTGGAAGATTATTAATAATCAGTTTACATATTACAACCTAACCAGCAAGATAAATATATGTAATAAAAAAAAACAAATGTCACTATGAAATAAGAATGTTTTTAGGTTTTTTTTCCTGTTTCTTTCTAAATCCAATACTTCAGATTATAAATTCACACATTTTTCAAGCAAGAAAAGAAACCTATCCAAAGATGAGGAAGACATAATTTATTGATTATATTCATATTATATTTGCCAAAATGGGAACCTCAGTTCCAATTAGTGTTAATTAATAGTTTAAGAATTTTGTAACTGTTTACTTGATGCAGCTGAAGTGTTCAGTTCAGCAACAACTCAGCCAGGAGCATGTTGGTGTTAATAATGTAACCCAAAAAAATACTTGTTTTATGTTGCAGCAAGCTCAACAACATAACTTTGTTTCATCGATCTGTTGTCGGAACAAACTGAAATAATGAACCAGCGGTTACAATGAACAGACGTGCAACAACGTGAACGCAGCTCAGGTGAGCACTTTCCCGCACCCCGGACCTCATACTCGTGCAGCCCCAAGCGGTAAACGGCGCGGCGGCGACCCAAGCGCGGACTGAACATAGTGCGCTAAGGTTAAGTGTTCACCTGAGCAAACTGCGGTGAGAGCAGAGTGGTCCTTACATCGTCTTGGGGCGCATTGGGCGCGGCCGCAGGCAGGTGTGGCTCTAAGCGTTGCACGTTGCCGGGTGCTGTCGCCGCCTCTACGGCCTCAGCGGAAGCCAGCATTGCGCCCAGGTCGAGTGCACGCGCGCCCTCTGAGCCCGCCGCCCCGGCACTCGCGGCCCCGGCGCCCGCAGCTCCGGCGCCCGCCGCCCCCTCGCCTTCAGGTGCAGTGCCTAAGCCCGAGAAGTACCGTTGTAAGTCCGATAGGAAAATTTGTCCACCTGTAAATTAGTGTTAGTGTTTGGTGAGAGATGCAAATACTTTTTGCAATTTGAGCTTTAAGACTATAATTATTGTTTACATTAATAAGTACATTTTATTTAATTGTTTGAAATTTCTTTGCTATGGTATTAAGTACCAAATAAAACAGACATTAGTCCTGATCTTAGCATTTCCTGTGTCACAGATGTGAAAGCCGTGATACAGCTATCCGCTACCGCTATCCTTGCGGTCCATATAAAACCCATCTATACCTCAATTTCTATCATGATCCATCATGTCATTATTTTGAAGCAGCAATGCACTCTCACTGCTGTTCCGGTGGTTACCACCATTGGGAACAACGCGAACATGGTGGAATAGGAACGTACACCAGAGATTGATGAAGCGTGTATCATACTGAAGTAGAAAATACGGCTGGTTGCTGGACATTGGAATGCACTTACTGCGCGGGTTAGCCGCATTGGCCGTGTTGGGTGGCGTTGCGGTGGCTGGCGGGGCGTCGCGCGCTCTGGCCGGCGTGCGCGGCGCGGCGCTCGCCTCCGTAGTGCGCGGGGCGCTCCCGCCGCGCGAGCTCGCGTTGCTGCCGCCGCCGCTGCCGCTAGTCGCGCGCGTGCCACCGCTTCCGCTGTTGCTGCCGGAATTGCTAGAACATAATATTGTCATGCCTGATTACTGCCTACTTGTTAGTAAAGCCTCATCACTCATCAATATTGTCTCACTAGCTGCTTACATAGGCTAAATTACACTGCATTCAGTGAATTGGTGTAATTGCATGGTGTAATAAGC
The DNA here is from genome assembly GCA_947359385.1 of Chesias legatella. Taxonomy (NCBI): domain Eukaryota; kingdom Metazoa; phylum Arthropoda; class Insecta; order Lepidoptera; family Geometridae; genus Chesias; species Chesias legatella. The sequence continues at coordinate 6,672,279 of OX375772.1, forward strand.
TCATACTTATACAGGGTTACCGGTTAAGTCGACCTAGATCCTTTAAGAGGTTGTAGTTTCCATCATTCCTGACCGATTTGACTATGAAACACCATACCCCAAACTTAACCATTTTCAAGATATTGGACATTAAAGATATTTTTTTAAATTCCCGATTTTTTTATTGTTGGCCTAGTTTTTTTTGGGTTGTAAGCCACTATTTTATTTGTGTTTACGTTTTTTGTGTAGTAGATAAGGTGCTTTACTATTCTTAACACTAAAATTGCAGTTAACTGCACCAACTGGGCCATAGTAGACGATTGTTAGTTATTAATATAAATTGATTCGTCAAAAAATATTTTTTCTCTCCCAAATATTTAAAAAAAAGTCTATGACATTTATGCTGCAGATGTGCTTAAAAATATCTACGTTTCATTAGCTATCCAACAAGGTATAACAAGCTAGGGTATTATTAGAATTCTTAGAAAAAACTACCCCTATCATTACACGCCGGTACACGTTATTGTATAAAATGATTATTATATTAGTTGTGGAATCAGATTGGTACACTCCTACTACAGCAGGAGGAAAACCAAGCTATCTACCCCTCTGGGAAACTGATTTTCTTTACATATGTATGTACACTGCTGCAGTATTAGCTGACCCTGATGTCTCTGATTCATATGTATTCACAAACCCCATAGTCCCAAGAAGAGATGACAATCCTCCAATTTGGCCAACTCCACCAAAAAGCTGCATCAATTGTTGCTGAGACATGTTGTTTAAAAGGTTCTGGAGTTCTCCCTCTTGAGTGCTGCTAGTTCCAACACCACGGCTGCCACTTGTTGGTGGGTTGTTCAAAGCCTCATTGATGCGGCGGCAGTAGTCATCATCCTTATCGGTCTTGGGCTCCTACAAACAACAGATTTAGAAGGGAAGAAGTTTACGACAAAACAAAGTTGATACTCTAGATTTTTTTAGTTTGTTTCTCTATGATTTATCAATATGGATTGGATTTCTTGTTGATACTCAAGAATACATAATGTTAATGTAATTTAATAACCAAAATGATGACTTAGAATTAGACAAAAAGAGCAGTATAAAATCTAGTTACCTGCATCCAGAAAAAGTATTTCTTTGAAAATGATTTGAATTTGAGGACATAGACTCTGCCTGTGGTGCATTCATTCACACGCATGAACTCGCAATCATCGGGGAAAATCAGCAAGTCATCTTCGACTTCACCAGTAGTACGGTCTTTCCAACAAAAATGCATCAACGAATCCTCTCCTTGGTACACATACAGTAGACCCTTCCTTTTATCAGGGTGCACCATGCGCCCTTTCAAAGTCATTCTTCCAGCTCGAAATTCAACAAGATGCTTATTGCCTCCCGAACTGCCTCCAAGGCCCGAGGTGTTCCCAAATAACGCAGTTGCAGACATTGTACCTAGGGCACAAAAGTTAAATATCATCATGGATGCCGTGATTATGAGAATGATTATGTGAATAACGTGTTAAATAAATCAAACCTTGCGAAGGAACAGCTAGGTACACAGGAGAGAGCGTATTTAGTAAAACAATTGAAAGAAAAACTTTTTATAAATCGGTCATGAATTTTTAATTCGCATGCAGCGATGACAAGAGAAATACGAGATTTTCAAGTGAATTAACGAATGAACGAAATAGCTAATACGAACGAATGTTCGATTGAGCAAAAGAAAGATGCCAAATAAACAATGAGTCATGAATGGCAGTCACTGTCAAGTGTCAACTTTTTTATATTTAGGGGCGGTTAAGGGCTGTGCATGCTAAAATAGCGTAAATTTAGAGAACATACAGTTTTTTTTTTATATCTATATTCTTTCCCTTCATCCATATACATATTTAATTTAACAAAGTCTTAAGTGACTTCCGACATCAATTCGAGGTTGGCGACAAACCTAGATATCTTCCTTCATAAATAGTGTCTCGCTAGGTTCAATTTCAGCCACGCATATCTATTAAAACAAATAAGTTTCTTGATATTTTATAAATATTCATTTAGATTTCTAATAATTTCACTCGTGTTTTAGGTTATCCAGAAACCTTACTACTACCATTTAGTAATGTACCCCCACTAGTTAGTAGCGTGGTGTACAAAAAAGACAAATAAAAAACCCTAAATAGAGAATTGTAAAAAAAATTCGTTGAAAAATAGGAGACTCAAGACGCACCATTATGACCACACCGCATATAAAAAAATTAATACACAAGCTTAAAAGTGCAATCGCCGGGAATAAAATGCATAGAAAATAGTTCTGTCATGCGTTTCAGTGCTGCCAGATAAACCACTTTTCCGTTTTTTCCCTGATTTTTGGACAATTAGTCCGTCTCCGCTTTAGACCGCTGTTTCCTTTTATTTAAATATGCTTGGACAATCCAGTTTTATTTTATTCATATATTATGTTAGACATCAAAATTTACAATGCTTAAACAGCGGAAGTTGCCGAATTTGGGGCAATGCATAAGATGAATACTGAATACGAGATATTTATTTATTTATTATTATTATAGCCATATTTATTTATAAGATGTATTTTCCTTTAATTGTATATGTTTTGATATTAATTCGTCTCCTGTTTTAATATCAAAACTTGCAAAAATTATGTAATAAATAATTGAAAGTTCCCTTGTTCTTCATATGAATTAGCAAAGGAAAAATGAAGACATCACAGGGAAAATGTAGAATCAAATGAAATTTAAAAAAATATATATTTGTTATGTATTCATATAATGTAATAACTCGTTTTTTGACAACTGATACCGCATTTTCTGATAGATAGATAAGACGTTTATTTGTTTCCACAATCACACAAGTACATTTAGTTGATATAAAGAATAAAAGGAAAAAAGAAAAACATAATAAATATACACCTAACTTATACTAACTAAATTTTCTGCTTCCCCACCTAGCAATCTTATGCATTTCTTTCATTCATTCACTCATACGTTTCGTGGTCGAGAGTTTAGTAGGTTTGTCTTGTCTGTTTCTTTTAGTAAAAAAAATAAAATAAAGTAAATCGGTGTTCGTGCTCTCAGTGCCTGATTTTTATTGCAAGAAATTCACCACAAAAGTTTTTGAATATCCAATATGAATGCTGTCCCAACTGGTAAGTTACTAGCAGAATGAGTTTTGTAATGAGTGAAAACCAATTTGATCTATTCTTGTACCTACTTCATCCTCATCATTTTACGGTCTGGAAATGTGAGCGATATTAGCCTGCACCTATTGTGATAAGTAGGTACACAATATGCAACAACGAACATCGCAATTCGTTTGTTCTGCAATGTTGCATGTATTTAAACAACTATTCAATGTTGAGATAAATAACTATCCAATTTTATTATCATTTTTTGCTTTAATTTACCAAATAATTCAGACAACTTTGTGGGATTTCACAACACTAACATGGCTTCTCAGAATAAATAGCTAGAATAAACTGGTATATTTATGACTTATTGGTTGAATATACACTGTTGGCACTTTCATGCTGTTCTTATAATGATGATGTTTATTCAAAGCCCTCAACAAAAATATTATCAGATAAGTAATATGTATTAGGTATTTGAAGTAGTTGTATTTAGTATCCATGATTATACAAGTTGGCTACAAAATATCTGGAGATGGAGACATTCCTAGAAGGTCTGAATACAATGTTTCTGTTGTTTGTGAAACTTCTTGGTATTATTGATCTTGACATGCCACAGTTTGTTTGTTTGTAACTAAATGAAGACAATTAAGTCAAGTTCATTATTTTAGCATCTTTACAAATCTAAAGGCAGAGTTTTTGAAGGATATGAATGCTTTTAAGTGTGCAAAATATGAATAAAACATATCTAAAATTCCCATATGAAATTAAAAATATCATTATCATAAAAGTTTGAAACACTAATGTATTTACTTTGCATCTAAAACTAACAATTTAAATTAAAAAATTAACAACAAGATTATACATTTCTGTATATGATCAGGTTTCATAGAAGGTAGACTGTCTAGGTTGAATAAATGATTCTAAGCTGTGTTATTCATAACTACCTAAATTATTTTTGCAGTAAGGCCTTTGGGCCATTTATTGATCTACCAATACAAAAAATAAACTCAAAAGAAAAAGTTGTTGTTCTAGGAGGTTCTCAATTTGAATGAGAATGATTTCTTTTATGTGTGTTATGTCATATATAGACTTCGGATTTTGGGTTTTGCAAAATTATTTTTGTTCGAAAGAGGTTTATTACAGAATGGTCCCACTTAAATTTCGACAAAATCGATTCAGTAGTTTGGTTTTTAAATCAAAATAACTAGAAAAAAAATATGATCCAAGTAGGAGATAAGTAGGCATAATTAAGTTGGTTTTTTTATTTTGTGAAGCAAGCAATGCGCATTTTGAGTATAGGTAGGTAGCTGATTCACTTTGAGCAATGTTGTGTGGTGTGAAAGCTGCAATACAATGATATTGCCATATAACATGCCACATGACTGATGCGGCACATAAAGTATCTCGCACCATCATTTATGAAACTTTAAAGAAATAATTGTAGGTGATCAGATTGTTTTTGTATGTCTACTACTGTTGTGTACTGAGTAAAGAAGATAACACATTAGTTCACTTAATGGTGTGACATTCATTGTAACTTTCATTGCATACAAAATTGCAGTTCATTATTTAAACAAAATATTGATTGTGGTGTAAACTGATACACATAACAAGCTTGGCAGTAAGCTTACATGTAATTATTTTGATAAATACTCAAATCTTGAATGGTTTCCATCTTTTGCCTTATTAATATAAACATAAAAATAAATATTCAAACTACTTCAACACACAAGAAATAATATTGCATTCTTTAATTAAAACCTTTGTGATTTCAAGTCATAGAACAAAAGTTGGTCACTCACACAAGGAGTATAGATTTATAGAGATGTTATTACACCTTTTATATTATAGTTGCATATAATTTCATCTATCTATCCAAGTTTCATCTTGAAGCTTTTTTTAATTACCCCTAAAACTATTATATCTTGAAACCCTGCATTATAGGCTCTTCAAGACCTATATAGCTGCAGGGAACAGAGCTCCTTTAAGGACATCTATATCTTTTTTACGGGGGTAAAGACATTTACCCCTTGTCTGGAGATATTTTTTTCTGTAATTTCAGAGATATATCAGCTAATGTTATTATATGAAGGTGACCATTATCTTCTGGCGTTATTGAGACTGTTTATTTCCGAAGGTAGGTAACGTTAAATATGAAAAGCAAAGGCTTGCTTACAACGTTTATGTAAAAATGGTTGTAAAAAAGAGGTAAATAGGCATGTAGTTACAGCGCCTTTTTTCGCCGCCTCTGTGTCGCACTCTATGAACAAGTCATGTGACTTTTCCATAAAATAAGTGCTTCATAACTTCAGTAGTGATAATGATGGGCTGGAACTCTTCTCATAAGTACACCGGTGCCTAGAACTAAAAATTCGAAGACATGTGTCAAGTGCACGAAGGCGCACTTCAAATTTGTTCATATTCAAATCCTTTCACCACACTGGTTCGAGAGAACCAGTGACTCGAATAGAATAGCACCGGTGCCACAGATCGCTTTTGCTACATTCAATTAACTTACCACCTACTTATACAGATGAATAATAAAAAAAGGTGTTCAACAGTGTTTTAGTAACTGAAATGAAATCTATTCAACGAACGTTGACTCACGCTGTGCCGTGAACAGTAACTTTTTGTTACGAAATTTAATGACGCAATACTTCTTGTGGTCCATCTAGCGCTCGAGCGACGTTTCGCCTCAGGCGCTGTCAATAAACTTTGCGGCGCAAGGTGAGCTAAGCTTATTAACTATATATGCTATTTTTCTGAAGCGGTTTAGAACTCGTTTGAAGTCTTGTTTCTCGGTCAAAAACCTCCACAGCTGCGCTATCTAAACCACCAGTACAGATTTCGTCTGCGTTCTGCGAGCATTTATATTTTGGAGGTCAACATACATTAAAATAAAATAGCCAAGATCGGACCGGCTCGCGTAGCCGGTGAAAGTGGCGAATACGAGCAACGAGGCAGCGGCAGCGGCGCGAGACGGGGCGGGCACCTCGCCGCGACTCGACGTGGCGGAAGAGACGGACTCCGTCGACCGCGGTCCGCGCACGTACCTATGTGTGTATCACACGTGGAAATACATTGCGAAACGATGTACATTATGTGACGGATACGATGTTTTATAATACTAATTATTAGTCTACTAAGAAGTGTATCACTAATGCGCGAACGATTTAAACGTGATATAAAAACTAGTAATATAATTGTAGGATATGTGTTAAATCTGCCGGACAGAGGAGGTAGAGAAGCCGCGCGAGAGATGGAGGACGATGGGAAAGCGAGCGGGGGTCCGGCGAGTTTGGAGTACATGGAGGACCCGTACTTCATCCCTCCGGATGACGACTCGACGCCGAGCTTCGACGTGGCCGTGGATGAGCTCGACGAGCTGGAGGAGAGTCCGTGTCCGTGGCCGCGGGCGGAGGACGCGGACGCCGAGTGGCGCGCCCTGCCTGACCTCGCCGAGTCCGCGCTCTGCATCGAAACTGAGTTCTACATGGACAATCGCCGGAGACGATTAAGGATATTTAGAAAAAAAATGCGAGACGTGCGGGTCACGTTCCAGGATCTCTCGAAGCCGTATCTTGCCAAGATGTCCAGTCACACTAACTATAAAAAGTTTTTAGGTATCGCTGTTGGAGGTCAGTGTTGTCTTCTTATCTTTGAATGAAACCAGTGTTGTTTTATTCATTTGTTTGTGTTTATGTCACCCCCAGTTGATTGTGGAGTTTGTAAACAAACCGCGCTGATGAAGCGTACACTGAGATGCCTTCTTTGTTCCATATAAAATCTGCAAATACGTTTATTTAGTAGATTAATGGACAGAATAGGATCTATCCGTTCTGTAAATAAACATTACAAATTATATATTTATACACTTCTAAAACTGACAAATCATGTGCCTAAATAGTGTTATAAATTGAAATTTCGTAGTCCACTGCATAATATTCGAAAGTCTTTGTTTGCTGAATTGCAATCTGTTTATTACAGAAATACCTCGCAGTTTTGCAAACTAAGCTTTCGCCATGTCGAGGTCGCAACGGTTGTTATCTTAATCTGATGGAAATGTACAAACTCTCCAAACCGAATTCTTACGACAAAATAGAGAGATCAGGACATAATATTATATCGATAGAGTTCTTTCACAAAGATCAAGTTACCACATCTTTAAATTAACCTCAAAACAGTATTGAGTTTTGCAAGCTCGTCAATTCGCTCGTATGATCCTGGCAGGAACTACTCGCACTATACGCAGTAAATCAGGAAAATATTTATTTTTAAATAATATTTCACATGTATTACTCATCAGCTGTGACTGGCCTCACAGCCAGTTGGTTAGTAACCCTGCCTTCTGCGCTGTAGGTCGTGGGTTCGATTCCCACCCGGGACAAATATTTATATGACAAATATAGATTTTTGTTGTGTCTGGGTGTCAATATGTATTATATGTATTTACGAAAAAGTATATTATATTAAGTATCATATCAGTTGTCTGGTTCCCAGGATACAAGCTATGCCTAGCTTACTTAGGGGCTAGAGGGCGCTCTGTGAAATGCCCAGCACCAATATCATTTTTATGATAATTAGATAGGTATATCAAAGTCGTCTGTGGCGTGTTGTATACCTATTTGGCAGTATTGGCAAAAACCGACGCAAGTAACTAACAGCTTCGGATAATTGAACCTCAACATCAGAAAGCCAATAGCAATATGTGATCGAATCGAAAATCAATTAACATTCAAGATTTTAGTTCGTTTTTTCTTGAATTCATCACGTTTACTCGCAAATCAATCTTGACCATCATTCTTCGTCGTAATTGATCGTTTTGTTCACAGTTAGCATTCACACGTACATGATGCTTTTGCGTCTGCGGTTGCATTTAGTGTATTTATTTAAAAGAACGAATTTTTGCTTATAATGTAATATTGTGTGAAATTTGTAAATCGACGAAAATTATGTTAGTGACGTTTCCGAGTGTACATTAGTATAGAAAAGGTATAAATGATGTGAACCGAACTGGTCAGATCTGAGGCAGTTATCTGTTTCTGTCAAACTTTGACTAGGTATACAAGTAAACTCCCTCGTCGCTCATTTATTTTTATAAAGTTGTCGTAACTGTATTAGCAGAAGAAGCGATGCCGGGTGCGGGTGCGGGTGCGGGTGAAGTGCACACCCCGGACGAGCTGGCGGGTCTGACGGCCGAGCAGGCGGAGCAGCTGCGCGCGGAGTGGAGCCGGGAGCTGGCGCGCGTCGAGGACGAGATCGCGACGCTGCGCACCGTCCTGCAGAGCAAGGTACTCTACTTACACCAACCTACACCTACACTGTGTGACGCGACGATTTATTTTAATATTATATACAGTCACTGAACTAGTTTGGTAAAATGATTTTAAGTGCGCCTCATCGAGGCTCCTTTCGTGCACTTTCCTTTCCTTTCATTCAACATATCAGTCAGTTAAATAAACGCCAGTGAATTGCTTCCTATTCACCTATTAGTTCGGTAAATATACTCGTATGTTATACAGTAATATTTGTTATATTTGAATGAGTTATAACAATTAATTTATTAGTGTGGTCTCGTCAGCCACAATAATTGAAAATATTAATGTGAACGATAAACGGTGTCATGAATATACGAGTTTATATTTATAAGATTATAAACTTTGGCAGTTATTATTATCGTCTATCACATCTGTAGTCTCATTATCTTATCTCTTACTTCTTTTATCACGCTTCTATAAGGTATCATTCTGGCACTCTAATCTTGGAGTATTGATTAATGAAATTGGGTTCTAGCCCTTAAGCAGGGCGTGGCAATTTAGGGGTATTCATTTCATGTCGTAAATATATCCGTATATTTTGAAGTAGCTAACTTTCTATTGTCAGTAAAATATGATTAATTTGGGAAAAGTCGGGATAGCTGTGTTCCGGTGGAAGGGAGTAGGTGCCTGTGAAATTGCAGCCGCAAGAGACGTAACACCCCCGTCTCGGGGTGATGGACGCAACGCAATGCGACTTAGGTCATCACATACTTTGGTGGAGAGGACTTGAGTCGTATTATTGTTGTCTATGGGTAGCGGTTACCACTTAACATCAGGTGGGCCGTCAGTTAGTTCCGCCACCCGAATCAAGTAAAAAAAATAGCGTACTAAAGACTCCTTAGCTCATGGGCATTACAATTAAATCTCGCACCAACCTAAATACTTTTAAATATTTCAGAGCCCCCATTGTTAACGCTACTGGCTATAAATTTGGCACGCCGTGAACAGCCTATCTGTAAATACGTAGACAATACTGTTTTGGTGATACATAAATTATGTATTAAGTACCAATTTAACGCAGTGTTAATGTATCATTACTGTTTTTCTACAACTTCCATCTCTGCAATATGTAGACTTAATGATGGCTAATAATGAATCTGAAATTATGAATTTTCAGATCCGCCAAAGCTCCGAACTAAAACGAAAACTTGGCATCACAGTTTGGAAAGAAATAACCGAAGACGTAAATCAAGGACTGAAAAATGTTAAAGAGAGCCAAGTGTGAGTATTTAAATTTAGTTGTTAAATTTGTATTTAGTAATTTATTAGACCATTCGCAAAGGTAGCGGCACTTGCTTGTTGGAACTTGCTTTAATTTGCAATAGGGGTGGCGATTTATTTGCTTGATTTTATTTCACACTTGGTTTGTTATACAACAGCTATAAATCAATAGAAACGCGCGTGGCTCGACTTACACAGGCTGTGACCGAAGCACCCATGTAAGTTTAATTTGATGTTGAACCAACAAGTGTAAAGCAGCATAAGGACTGGGCAGATGACGGATCTTTGTCCGCCAAAACGGAACCCCGTTTAACTGCTAATGGAACCCCCATATGTTTTCTGATGCGTTATTTTGATGGATAAACATCTGCTGTCTGCGCAGGGCCTTTATGTTTTTTTTTCTCGAAATTACTTGCTTTTTTATTTAGTTTGTTTGGCACAAACGTAGAACAGAAATTGTATCTAAATTCCAAAGGATGTTGGGATAGTGGGATTTATTTTAAAATGAAGGTTAAGGTATTTTCTGTTCCTGAAGCTCTTATTTAAATATTTTCAAAACAGCACCAGGTACATTTTCAATTAGTTCATTGAATAAAATTTGAAAGAATTTTACATTATTATAATATTTTGTTTATTGTCTATTTTCGTTGACTAGTTTGGAAAAAAAGATGTGATATATGGGATCATGAGGACCAGAGTACCCTAATCAACAAATTTTAAAATCACTTTTAGGCCGCTTCGGTCATCAGTCACCATCAGTTTTAAACTATAAACATTATTTAGCAAAAAAAATTGGGCCACTATGGTCTTTACATCCACATATATTAGTTCAGTTTTCTCTTAACGTTATAATTTTGTGCTGCTTTTCTAAACCGAAACACTAACCTATCCTCAGAGTATTGTTTGGTACTACTTGCATTGAGTATAGTTTATTCCGCGCCGATAGTCGTGCATGAGTGATGTGATAATGTTAACCTACCAATAGCAATGATTCATAAGTTGCACAAAACTTGCTAACGATACGCCGTAATCAGATCATCGCTTAAAGAAGACTACTAATAGTAACCAAACAAAAAATAAAAACATGTACAAAAGAAACTTACCCAACGCACGTACAGAGATAACTTAGGTCTTAGCGTCCTGTCTATTGCAATATGCCTACAAGGGTTCATTATGTGTTACACATGTCATGGACCAAATCATTAATCAGGGCATTATACGTAATGCTCGGGCAATATGAATAATGACAAGTCAAAATGAAAGGTACTGGTGTACACAGATCGAAATCATTTGGTTAGGTTAGGTTTGAACTGTGTTCATACACAGCGCTGAGGTGAGCGAGCGCAACAAGCGAGCCGCGGCAGCGCTCGCCGAACCACAGTAGAGAAGTTATTTTGATAGGTTATTATCACATTCCCCTCTCATATTGCCCGGGCGTTAAGTATAATGTCCAATCAATCACTTGGTCCATAACACATACATACTGTAACAGCCAATGCAACATGTGACAGCAATAAACGATTGATTATAATAAATTGAAATTTTATTTTCTCTCACCGACATACTGAGACTTTATAACATCTTGTATTCAGATACCAAAAAACTGAATCTGTGATAAGAACGACTACGGAGAAGACCACGTCGATCCTGGGCGGCATCACCGCGGGGGTTTCCCACAAGCTCGGCCAGATGAGGAACTCCGAGTCGTTCCGCTCCATTGAGGAACGCATGGGTTCCGCATACGAAAATGTTAAGGTAAAGTTAGGTTTTAATTATTATATTTGTAATGGAATGAGCACTACTATTCTGACGGACCATAATGTCCGTCAGAATAGTACGTGGTATCCTCTGCTCATAATACAAGCAGGCACTCCTCCCAAATTCAATTGTTTGCGGACCAAAGCATCGTCCATACATTCATCATATTTTGACTTGTGCCAAATTAGTTACGTCTCAGAGTTACGGGTGCAATACAGTGCGACTTGGGTCTTCCCCAACTTGTCGTTTTGTTTTGGATAGAGGTTACCGCTTAACATCAGATGTAAACCCATCACATAAAAAAAATATAAAGTGAATAAACATAATGTATTACATGTCCCTCCAGGGCAAAGTGGCATCCAGATCGAATTCTACTCAGAGCTTCGACGAGGCGCTGCGCGACGCGAGCCGCGCGGCCAGCGGCGCCGCCTCGCCCGTCTCCCCGCCCATACCCGAGGACAAGCCGCTGCCCTAAGCGCACCCCTGCCTACCGCCACGCCACCACACCACACCACACTTTCTACACACACTGACACATGCCCAATCCGTTCCCCAATTACTTGGTTACTGACTGATATGGAAATGTCAATGCTCCATTTCCCTACGTCCTAGTAGGTAGTGCTGTGCTGTCGTCTGCCACGTATTCGGAACTGATCACGGTCATCACAGTGATGATTCAACACCTGACACGACCCCTCGTTCGCATTTATGTTCAATTTATTATATATTTATTGTTAGTGATCGTGACAAACAATTAACATCGGCTTTCAACATTGTCCAGGTGTTTTCATAATTGAAATTATAAAACAATCTATTTTCTTGACTAAATTGGTATGGGGTATTTGCAAATGTACTAACTACATATGCAGTTCACTTAACTGCAGATTACTAAGTGATTGATCAATGTATAGTTTGGAAATTTCCATTTACATTTCATCAAATCTGCCGGTGTGTGAGAAAGTTCAATGTTAATTTCCATTTGTCACTATACATTCATATTAAATATTCCTCTTTATGAGGTTTTGTACACTATCACAATGCCCGTTTTAACCCAACTTTTTGCTGACCACTAATTATTTTTATGATTATTTCATTCGCTAGCTAATTATTGGAATAACATGAGAGTAGTAGGGTTTTCTTCAGAACCATATTACTATTTTTTGTGATGTACAAAGTTACCTTAAAACGGCTTGGATGAAGATTTTGCTTTCATCAATCTCTGTTGTCAGACATCCTGTTTTCCAAAGAAATTGTGTACTTATTCTTACAATGCATTTCTCTCACATGTAGTTTTGTATGGTCATTGTGATAAGTTTGTAGAATTTGTTGATAAAACACTAGGCAATCGGCATACGTGACACAAATACTCATTAACGCTTTGTTAATGATTACTTTTGGTCAATGGTAATCGGCTTATTTTTTTTCCTATAATGAAAAATTATGTAGAAGTAAAAATTATGCATCACAATAATAGACATTGTATTTCACTTCTGTTGCCTTATAATCCCTTAGTATACGAGCGGCGTGGCATAAATGAGACTGCTCATTATTATGCTTTCTTACCTATAAGAGATTCATAAGTTTTGCGAGTATTTCGTTCAGGTGTAAGTTAATATTTTTGCATTCCATATAAAATTTCACATATATCTCTTTAATTTGTTAAAATTGTACCTCTTCACGGTAACACATGGATAACATTTTGAAAGTATGTATTTATGAATGTTAGCGAATATCTCAGTGTAATGTCCGTATTTTATAAGTTGTGTTTGTATTTTAGGACAGACATGATAATATAACTTGACGTTTTGGGTGTTAGGTCCATATTTTAAACTACTTGAAAATGATATTTTTATAAGATGCTTAGCTTTCCTTACTTAAAAGTATTTCCACTATTTACAATACCTTTGAGGATGTTGAATAAACTATGTATTACATAACACGGGTTTATTATTTGATTCCATTTTGTTGAATTCCTTGTCCAATGTCGCCAATATTACCTTTACCAAAGTTAAACTCGGTTACAGTACTCTGTAAATAGTGACTCTAATACAATAAGGGTTAGACCACATCAAGCCGCACGCGCCGTATTTTTGCCTACCTCAAACATTACCGGGAGCTGGAAGCTAGAGCAGGTGCCAACCTTTTGTAATCTGGCGAGAGTGAACGCCTAAAGCTAAGATTGAAATGTCACCATTACATTTAGAGTCAAAACCCCAGTAGTAGCCAGAGTAGCATCTGTTATTTTGGCTCTGAATTTCCTACATAACATTTTAAACAGCTATATTATAGCAAATATTGCTTCTCCCTAATATTAGGAGGGACAGCCATATGGTTATACAGCTGTAGATAATGGGTACATGGATTCTTCCGCAGAACTTAGCATACAATTTGATAGGGAAGGCTTTATAGAAAAAAGAAGACATAGATTTTCAGATTTTAATTAATTACACAAAGTTTGTTCACTTACACATTTGCTGCTCATCTTCCTGGTCAGCATACATCAATACAAACATCTAGAAACTAGTAAAACTTTTTGGGTGGCTAAATATAAATGTAACTACTGAATTATGTCAAACTATGTAGTTTATCGTAAAACAAAATGCCAGATAACAATTTTAAGTGAACGAAATAGTCATCTTGCAATGTCTGTACTACATATAAAGTGAGGTTTACGTACAAAACTACACTTTGCTTGCTTATTTCCATAGAACAGTTTGAACCCAAAACTACAATATCTAATTTAAAATGTTTCACACTGTGGTAAACGCGATGCTCAAGTGAACGCGCACAGATAATCTACAATCCAAACAAAGAAATTAATATAATTATACATTAAAATATTATAACAGTTTACACAATACAAATTATGATGAATTTTGTCGATTGACTTACACAAATTTGGTATGTCTAGAATTTGAACTTGTACAACTTACTCAGTATATGTGGAAAAGAAATAAATAAATCGTCCCTGTAGTTGGAAAACTAAATAACTAACACATTTTGCCAAATCGACTTTATAGCACCTTCATAAAGTCCAATACAAGCTGCATCTTTCTGTGTCACTAAAGTTTTGATATCATATTTAAATAAAAAGATATACAAAAATGAACCTGTCAAGACGTCAAAGATGAAAAAATGAATTTTGAAGTAATGATAAAAAAGTAGCGCAGGAGAAATAGTTAACTCAGTAATAAAATAGCCAAGTGTAATTAAGCGTTAACTTTGCGGCGAATAAAATGCATAAAGTTACTTATTCAGTTTTCCTTCGACACATTTCTACGCTCTACAGGATCAATGCAGTTAGGAATAATTAAACAAGAGCATTTATATAATTTTCATTTTTATTAATTAGCTAATATAGGAAAATTAAATAAAGGCACTTAATGCTACCTTTTTAAAGTTGTATCGAGAACATTGATGAAGAAAAACTAAATAAGTGCTTAAAAACTTTATAACTTTGTTGAGGAAAAAATACATAGTCGGTTTTTAATTTTTTCTTACAAATTAATGAACTAACGTATAAGACCTTTATATTGAAAAATAGCTTAAGTAACAATCTATAACATAGCAAAAGATGAATGGTAAAAATGTTCCCAAATAAAAATTAATAGCCATATTACACGCAAAAAAATAGTAAATCGCGTTTTTCTCCCGATTTTGGTTTTGTTAGTTATTTAGTTTTCCAACTACAGGGACGAAATTGGATATGGTGTACGGTAATGTAGCACGAAAGTAGTTTTTGGCTCGTTAATTGTTGCATATCATCAGGCGAATGCACCTTTTGTGACATTCGGCCCTGGGAGAGTCGATCTTAGAATAAGCCATATAGCTATTGTAACTGTCATAAATTTGCTGCCAAATGATCTTCGTGCCTGCTGCACCACCCAGTTTTGGTAAACTTATTTTAGGCAATATTCGAATTGAAATAAGCAAGACAAAATAAAATAATTTAATAAAAACTTGTGAAGTTCAATTGAAATGTGAGTTTTACAGTACAGCGTATATTTATGTCTCAACCTTCAACGTTGATTGAGACTACATTAGAAAGATGTAGTTATTTTCAGTTTTTCGGTTGCACACTAAAGCGTCGCTCTTCTAATATTCATATTGATATTTTAAGCTGACAAAATCAATATGACTAAGACATGAACAGAATGTCGATAAAACATGATTTAAACATAAGTATTGCATTTTTTTTATCTGAAACAATAATTGTACAGTCCATAGACAAATAAATTGGCTTATACCATTAAGAAACATCCTTGGTATTGGGAGACCTTTGCGTTAACTAACCTATTCTATTTTACTATAAATATAGAATTTAACAGATTTAAAATTGATCTATTCCTAATAATTTATATATATATATATAAGGTAATCCCCATTATATGTAGCCTTAACATCAATATAAGTACTTGACACTTGCATACACCCGCGCCCCGTGGTAAATTGTTCCCCAATTTCTGAAATACATTTGCAAGAGTTCATAAATTTTAAGGAAAGTTAATCTGAATGAGTTAATGATTGATTAAAATAAAAAATTTCAGGTTTAGAATAGCGTTAAATTATCAGCAAAATTATCAACTCAAACATAAAGGTCTTACACTGGTATGACACAACTTCATCAAAAGTCTAAAATATATTTCAGTATAAATTTGTTCTTGAGATCTTTGATAGTAGGCGGTGATTCAGATTCCTTTAGACGTTTACGAAAGTAGGCACTTACCAGTACGATAACTGACAATACCTTATAATTACCTTACACTTAACGATAACGGATAGTTTGTGTGTGGCACTAGAGTTAAGATAATGAAATTAAATAGGCTTTTGAATAAACAGTCACTCACTGAAATGCATATAAAATTTCGGTTGGCAGGAACTGGTTGGAAATTGTGTTGCAAGATATGGGTCAACCCAAAGTGAACTTAAAAGCTTGCAGATATAATGTAAATATATAGCGAACTTTTATATAATGATATACCTATTCCTTAACGAATAAATCGCTAAGGTTTGTTTGGTTAACATTGTTAGCCATATATTGAAACACTATATAGCGTAACAACCACTCTCAGTATCAAAACAATACGTCATTATTAAGACCCCAATAAACATTTAATTTCACTGACCTTCAAATATATTACAGTAAGAATTTCGTGCGCACAATTCATTTGTAAGTTAATGCCTAGCACGTGGCTCCTTACCGTACTTCCCTATTATCCTCTCATTTTGTTTTTACTAATTAAAATACTGGCACAGTAAACAACGTAAACAAGTTATAATATTTTGTTATGTATATATCTTTCACTAATTATAGTCAAAATTAAAATTATTTATTCGTAAAATTATATTGTTTGCTTTTTACTCTCCGTTTAACGGAAATTCTATAAAGCAAATTAAATACCCCGGCCCTTCAACTTCGCTATATAGAGTTTACAATGATGACGTGTGCCTAGTATGATACATTTTGTAACAAGGGATTACCTTCTTTATATACTAACTAAGCAGAATAATTCATAAGGCGCTATGTAGAGTTTTCCGTTTTAGTAGACTATATCATAATTATTATGTTCAATCATAATTCAAATGTTTAACTTATTCTGAGGCATAATAGTAACATTAATAATATAAAATATATAAAGCTTAAAATTAGGTATTTATAGTAAATTTCCCTTGTTTAGATTCATGTACAATCATCACAAATAGACAAAACAATTTGTTGGCCATACTTGCATTTAGTCCATTTAACGATATACGAAATGTGTTTTGAATTACAGTCGTTTTTTATTGAACCTTGGTGCTTACGACATTTTAATTTCTTTAAATCTAAAATAATCAAAATAACATGATTATGCATTTATAAAAAAACAATAATAAATGAAAAATAATTTAAGAATTGAATATAAATTTTGTGAAATAATTTTTGTGTTATTTAAACTATAGCTTTCGAGATACCGGAGACTAAGATAAAAATTAACGATAACTCACACTTAATTGCCAAGAGCAGAATACAAAGATTCACATTGTATCAGGCGTACCACTGATAAATACCATGAGTTCTGTTATTCTGTTACGTCACAGCTCGACTAGTAAAAACATTTATGATACAAATTTGCACACGAATTTATTTATCGAATACGACCGTAAATTCTACTTATATCTCAATTATTGGAGCGTTCATTTGAATCACGTAAACGAGTACATCAAATTATAAAACATTTTTCCAATAACACTTGCAAGTTGACCTTTTTGTGAAACTAGTTTCAGCATACAGCTACCTATTACTAGTACTAAAGAAAACGATTAATGTAAGTATATTAATGTAAGTATTCAAACGTTCTTAAATGTATAATCCGATATTTCTAGGCACTCACTCCGCTTTTTGTTAAGGCGACACTGAAGTCGCAAACATTATACTAGTTTTAACACTAAAAAAAATGTTAGAAAGGCTATGCAGAAACAAAAAGAAATAATAATTTTGTTTGCCAACATGATTTCATTGATAAACTGTGTAAGTATGATTAGACAACCAAAAAGGTTCAGTATTTTTGGCGTAAAGGAGCCACAAATATAGAAACAAACTTTCACATTAACGTAATTTCTCTGAACATAAAAAAACAGTAAAATATTTACAATCGAAATCAAATCAAATATAAATGACAAAATAATTAGATTATACCTTCATATGTATCAATCATATTACAAAGAAAAAATATATATCGAAGACCGTGTTAATAATCGCATGTGTGCATTATTAACAATAATCGAATACAAAAAATATAGCATATCATTAAGCATTACTCTTGTAGGTATCTAAGGCGGGTTTAAATATATTCTACGTTAGCTATATATTATTCTAGTTATTCGTAGAGAGTTAATTCTTGTCAGAATCAAGCCGGGGCGAAACATCCGAGGTATTTTTAAATACTGTACAATCATTTAAAGATAGACCAGCCCTAACAAAAAAAGAACATTTCATAGCTGATCAGAAAATCAATGACCGATTATTGGGTAGTTTGCATTCGCACCCGTCGCCACATTCGCCACTTGCGTTATGTAAGCACCAGCTCACTTGTCAAATAGTGAGAAGAGTACGATTAAAACTGTGCCTCGGAAATGTTTGTGAAATACCCTCCGTCCTCATTTACCAGTTTCGGAGGTAATTTTAGAACAGGCACTTCATTTAATTGGAATTACATAGAGTAAAACAGGGTCACGTTAAAAACAGTTAAATGTTGTAACAGCACAGTATCAGATATAATAAGAGATATTATGTCTATTCCTTCTCTCAGATATAATCTCTTATTATATCTGATACTTGATGATATTATCATCATCACGCGTTAGAATTCCCGAAGATAGACGAACATTGCCGAGGCATTTAGATCTTTAATCACTACGATTAAATGTATGAAGTGAGTTCCATGTTCCATGAGGCTCGCGTTGCCCACAGGGGTGGAAACGATGGAAAGAAATGAGATCATAAGCTGGTGCAAAATTGAAGTTATTTTAAAAAAAGACTGTTTTTTTATTGGGCGTTGGCTCGATATTGTCAAAAATTTCTCGGTGCATATATTATTAATATTGTCTATACTAATATTAAGTTATATAAGACTGTCTTATAAAGTAAGCGTCAACGTAGAATACAGAACAAATATTAAAATTTTATGAAGAGTTTAATAATATATTGCAGATAAAGTTAATTGCATTTGAAGATATGAAAATAATTTTAATTCAAAAGGGGCTTAGTGTACTTATTTATATTATTTTAATAGTTCCAACATAGGAGCTAGGCGGACAGACAATATTATTAGTAATATTTTAATATCTTTCTCTTTCAGTTTGTTGAAAAATATTAACATAATTATTTGTAGTATACGATTAACCTATGGGTGGTTATGTACACATGGAAAAATTTAACAATAAGCAGTGGATGAACGGAAAATAACTAGTACAGTATATTATTATTTCATAATAATTTATAACATATCATGGGTGCCTCTTCAATTAGTTCATTTTGAAAACACATTATCTCAAATATTTCCAATGCTTTGACATAATAAGGCCTTAAATATAACTTTTTTAAATAAGCGGTAATTCTGCTTTGAACCTCATCTTATTGCTGCTAGTTATATTTAATCTGTAAATATAATGTATAATATTTAGTATAAAATACATTATCATAAGATGTTTTATTTAAAAAGAATAATTATGTCAAGTGTGACTTTAACCACCGAATTAAACACTAAATGCATTGCTAAGCTCCAATTTGTAGCCCTCGTTATGATGACTCACATAAAAAATACTAACCATTTAAATGCAATCCTAATATGATCTCTGTCGTCCTCAACTACTTACTGCCATCACCAATATTTGAATCGTTCCAAAGAAGTTCATTCATTTACACAAAAGTTCATTGTGTAGACATATTTTTGAAATAAAAGTGAATAATAAACTAATCAGTTATTAATTAGAAAATGAACGGTCAAGATCTTTGTGTATCAGCTCAAAAGTAGCACTTAAACGATATTTTTTGGTCTGATTTCACACCTTCCAGTATATCTCGAGACACCAGTACGTATTTGGATCATAACTTTCAACACCTTTCTATTACTGATGAAAATGGCTATGACAGTTGATAAGATTTAAATTTTAAAACACTAGGTACAATAAAAAGTGTGCATTCATCTCGTGCATTTCACACCAAGCTAAGACTAAACCATATATTTTCTTTGGAGTATTGTTTTTCCATAGTTAAAATAATTCATCAATCAGTAAAATAACTTTATCAAAAAGAATATAATAATAGCCTTCAGATTCCTTATAAATACATTTTAATAAGAAATCAAATGAAGCCATAGAAAAACTTATTTTTTTCAATAAAAGCTTAGAAATGCCTGGGTAACACCGAAGCAACGAAAGCCATAATAATTTAATATAGGCTTAATCTTAGAACATTCATTTCTTAAACGTAATTTGCGAACGTGTTAAAGCCACTATATTGGCTGTTTGTTGTTATTATTAATTATTATTATTTACAATTGTTTCAATAATAATTGTGTCATCAACAATGCAATATGTAACAGGCCAATTTTTTTTAATCATAATACTTAGCAATGTCATGAACTTAATGTTAACTTACCCTTTTAAGACTGGTGCTAAGTTAACGATGATTTTATTACATGTTACTTACATTACTTAATATATTAGTGATCACCGTTGTGAACTTTATTCTGAGTGTGAACAAGACAATTTTGTTAACTTCCAATATTCTAAAACAAACGCATTTCATTACGGCATAACAAACTTACAAGGAAAAATGTCTCGATAACTTTCTAAATAGTAAGAGTAAATTTTCAATGAATTTATAATATTACTTACTCGCTATTAAGTTGAAAAATCATTTGGTGAAATTATATGAAATTTTGGTTCCAAATACTAGTGCTACTGTACCTTGTGTCACTTTTGATATGCATTATTACAGTTAAATGTCTGTTTCAGAGAGTTTATTAATAAGCTTGGTTTAACTAGGGTTTAGATGGAGCTACGGTAGAATTTACATCTCCGCCATTAATTTAAAAACGAAAAAGGAGAGCTTTAAAAGCTATTGCATGTTAACATTTTAAAGGCCCATAAGAAGTTTTAGCTGCGAAACTGCAAAATTTGTGTGCTAAATAGCTGCTTGTCTAAATTCTTGAGCTAATACATACATACACTTATTTCACAACAACTCTTGAAACTTTATCTATAACATTTTGATTTTTGGTAGTATTCAAGTAACTAAATACAAAGAGCGCCTAACATTGAGTGACTTATAAAATAAAAGGTATTTTTCGCTAGTTGTTATAAATAATAGTTATTTCATGAATGGGGGATGTAATGTCAAGTAGAACCAACATAAGTAGCGTCTCGGTAATCGTTAATCATGCTCTTTTCGTAGCTGATCTGAATTTGATTGCTGACTGAAGCCAAGAATGAGCTTGATGAAACAGATGCCAAATGTCTATTTTCCAAGGCTGAGCATATCACTGATTTTTATTGCACTTATTTAGAGCGCAGATTTATTCGTCCCGTGTTTGTATACAAAATGTGTAATCATTCAATAAATAATATATATAAAAAGTTTCTGCGCATATCAACAACACATACCAAACAACCTATTCGACGTACTTACATTAACTACAACAATAACATAAGCAGCGGTCAATTTGAATTTTCAGATGCTTCCATACGTTTTGTTAAATAATGACTATAATTTAACAAAATGTATCGACGCATTGTTTATATAACAATTTTTAAATAGTTATCTTTTGAATAAATCTGGCTGCGTTACCATTTTAGACCGGGAACATATTTTCAACGGAAATAATATAAAATACCGTGTTTATAAAATGCACATTGACGTCATAGATTGTGAGCCATAACGATCGTGGACAGAAAGGCGGCATCCGAAGGTTGCATTCACGTAGGTACCGATAACGGCGACTGCCGACAGCTGGTTCTATCATGAAGTATCTTTCTAAAAATTGCAGGTAAACCATGTCTGGCAACAAACGTAGTAAACGTTTACATCGATATCGATAAAAATCATTAAAGTTATCTAATTACAAATCAGTTACCATGATTTTTGTGAAATCTGGACCCGTAAAGTCAAGTATGTCATCCAAACAGGTTATTATTCCTTTTGAATTGAAAAACATCCAGCTAAAGATTATTGACCTTTTCAAATGTGCTCTTGATAAGAGCACAATTTGCTACAAAGTTCAACTCTCGATAGCGCAGTTAATCGCCACGATTTCTACGCGAACGTGTCCAATCGAACATTGCTCCACGATCTTCGTCAATATACCTAAAAACTAAGCGACGGTACACCGCACAGGCCATCGCGTTTGTCGGTGTTGGCCGATTCCACCTGAACCTAGACTAAGCGAAGTACATAACCTTCTTGGTGACAGCGTGTACGGTGATAGCGCGAGCCATCGCCCCGGGGGTGCGGTCCTCGCTGCTGGTGGACTGGTGGCTGCCCTCGCCCGAGTCGTGCTCCTTCTCGACGAGGTGGTAGCGCGCGCGGAAGGCGACGAGGTGCGCGTAGTAGGCGGGCGCGGGGATGGAGACGGAGCGCGTGCAGCGCACGTACGTGTGGCACAGCTGGTACGTGAGGCACTGCAGCTCGTCCGACCCGAAGTGGTTGTCGTCCCACAGGACGTGGTAGTGCGACGGCCGCGACGTGCCCTGCAACACACACACACACACACAGTGTCACGCGGCGTCGCAACGCATCGCGCGCGCACCCTGTATCTAGCCCGCGCACACGCACACGCACCTGGATGCCCTGGTGGCTGCACAGGTAGAAGTCGAACTCGGTGGGATGCGTGATGCCGAGGTCCACGGTGGTGCCGGCCGGGATGTTGCCAGACTTGCCGCTCTGCTCCTTCTTGTCCGCGCAGAACAAGCGCGTGTGGTGTCGCTTCTGTACCACTATGAACGTGATGCCAGGCTTGTATTCTGCTTCAAGCTGCAAGTTAGTAAAATGTTTATCTGGATAGACCCCTTATCAAAATGTATTAAATATAGAATAAAATACAATCGATAAAATAACAAAACATGTCCAGATCATAGTTAGTTTAGAACAATAGCTTCGCAAGAAATTTTTGAAATAAATAAATTGTAATTTAATGGTTTAAAATTACTGTAATTACTTGCTAATACTTACAAAATAGCTGTGAGTAGCATTATTTTCATTTATAGTAACTCCTGCGTTGTCATGTGGTACAAAGCAGTTTTAAGTGAAGCTAAACACCGTAAAATAAATACGCTTCCCAGGCTTATGCTCACATGGAGTATTTAAAAAGTATAAAGCAAAATAAATGCCAAAAATGATAAGCAGGTTGACAAGGAATTATCTCTTCATAAGTTTTTATGTGATACAGTAACGGAACGAGCAGGTGGCTCACTTTGTGTTTAGTGGTTACCTCTGCCCATAACAAGCAGTACTAATTGGGTCTTCACCAACTTTAACGCGAATGCATTACTGCTTGGCGGCAGAAATAAATAAATAAATATTGATGGACGTTTCACGCAGCGCTATCTAGCCCCAAAGTAAGCTAAGCATAGATCATGTCATGGGAACCAGACACTTGATATAATATTATATGCTTTTTTTGTAAATACATACATATAAACACCCAGACCCAAAAACATCTATGTTCGTCACACAAACGTTTGTCCTGGGTGGGAATCGAACCTACGACCTACAGCGCAGAAGGCAGGGTTACTACCAACTGAACCGTGAGACCAGAAATGGGCATGGTGGCAGTACTTTGCCGGATGAAGTAGCAGAGAGGTACAGTGGTAGACCGAGACCGACCTTGATGCAAGCTTCCCTGACGGCGGTCAGTTCGTGTTGCAGCACGTGCATGAACTGCCCCTCGGAGATGCCGTCGCGGTACATGATGATGCGGTGCGGCTTGAACCCGCCCGTGCTCTTGTAGAACATTATTAGCAGCTCTTGAACCATACTGCTCATCTCCTGCACAATCTCTTGTCTGAAATCAAGGTCACTTTACTTACATTGATTTGCGAATGATTTCCGTATTACTTAGATTAGTAGAGTTGGAGCAGTGAAATAGAGACAAAAATGTATTGAGAATCGTCCGTGTTTACAAAATATTATATTATAGATCAAGATTATATGTAACTAGTCATTAGTTATTTGGCATTCAACTAGTAGCAGTTGGCCAAAATATAGACAATTATGGACACTCCATTAAGACAAACCATTTTTGTTTTCGAGATTTGCAAATAGAAATCGTTATGGTGTAGAATTAAAACAAGAAGTTTCAATTTTATAGTCTTTATCCAACCAATCAATGAGTCCCATTTACCTAATTCTGCAGCTCAGAAATTGGAGCCAAAACGAACTAAAAATTACAACAGAAAACAACTACTCCTATCTCATTTTTTTCTTGTTCTGAAAGAAACAGAAGTTAATTTCCAATAGAATCGATAACACGGTTAGTTTCGCATGATAATTTGTATACAACTGTCACTGCAGCTCCATTGCTTGATGCCGGTCAACAAATGCAATTGGTTAGTACAACATAAGCGTAATTACCTGTGTTGTTGCACTCTGACTGTGGCCGCGTACCGAGATGGGTGCGCGTCCATGGAGCCGACGACGGCCGCGATCGAGGGCTTCTTGTTGTCGCCCGCCGGCGGGTGCGTCACGTCCACGCCGAGGAATATCACCGGCTCGTTGAACACCTGCGACACGCGACACGCCGCGTTACATACGTACACGTACACACGTACACACGTACACGTACACACACACAGTATAATAGTGTGTACGCACCTTGGGGCGCAGCGACGGCACCAGGATCGAGTTGATGCCACCGAGCTTCACGTTGATCTTGAGGCACAGGTTGCTCAGCGTCTGCGGCGACGTCTTGTTCACGTTCTTGGCTTGCACGCACTGCGTCGCCATGCCCAGCACCGTGTCGCCCACGCGCTTCACTTCAGCTGAACACACAAACACACGGCTGAGTGAGGTCCCGTTCGGACGGAC
Organism: Chesias legatella; assembly: GCA_947359385.1. Classification (NCBI taxonomy): domain Eukaryota; kingdom Metazoa; phylum Arthropoda; class Insecta; order Lepidoptera; family Geometridae; genus Chesias; species Chesias legatella. The sequence continues at coordinate 6,697,252 of OX375772.1, forward strand.
GCGACGGCACAACGCGAGGTACTCACCGTAGACGGGCGTCTTCCCCGGCAGCACGACGACGACGAGCTGCAGCTGCACGAACGTGGACTTGAGGTACTTGAACATGGGCTCCACCTGGTCCGGCCCCGTCGCGTACTTGCAGAAGCACGGCTGACCGATTATCGGCATGCCCGCGTCGTTAGAGATCTTCTGCAGCTGCTGGGTGAAGTTCCTGCAAGGGATGGGCAACGTTACTTGTAAGTAATATGGCGGTACGGCACGCTTCGACACTGTCATACAAAGCTGCACGTGAACCCACTTGAGCGCGTCTTCCCTGACGGTGCGCTGCGGCGCGAAGCAGGCGATGGCCCACACGCGGATCTCCACGCCCATGAAGAACTGCTTCCCGCGCATGTCCCACACGCCTTGATTCGGCAGCGCCTGCTGTGGATAAGTAACAAGAACCACTAGTTACTCAAAATAAAGCTTACAGGTACATATGATTAAAAGAGGAACTAAACCGCATTATTTGGGTTTACCTTTTAGCTATTTCAAGCAACTGTTAAATTATTTTGAACAGGGCTGGAGCTATGAACAACAGTCTGATTTGTTTATGACGCTGGACTGGAAGATTATAGGCACTAACATAAAAAGCGACAATATCTGGCACCTCCATCATGTTGTTGGAGATGGTGAGCCCGAAGTCCTTCAGGTACAGTTCCATGTTGAAGTGTATATAGTTAGTTACCTGTCCCCCGAGCGAGGAGACTCGTCCGCCGTACTGCAGCTTGGGCGGCGGCAGCACGCGGCCGCGCACCTCCATCATGTTGTTGGAGATGGTGAGCCCGAACTCCTTCACGTACAGGTCCGTGTTGAAGTGTGTATAGTTAGTTACCTGTCCCCCGAGCGAGGAGACGCGTCCGCCGTACTGCAGCTTGGGCGGCGGCAGCACGCGGCCGCGCACCTCCATCATGTTGTTGGAGATGGTGAGCCCGAACTCCTTCACGTACAGGTCCGTGTTGAAGTGTGTATAGTTAGTTACCTGTCCCCCGAGCGAGGAGACTCGTCCGCCGTACTGCAGCTTGGGCGGCGGCAGCACGCGGCCGCGCACCTCCATCATGTTGTTGGAGATGGTGAGCCCGAACTCCTTCACGTACAGGTCCGTGTTGAAGTGTGTATAGTTAGTTACCTGTCCCCCGAGCGAGGAGACTCGTCCGCCGTACTGCAGCTTGGGCGGCGGCAGCACGCGGCCGCGCACCTCCATCATGTTGTTGGAGATGGTGAGCCCGAACTCCTTCACGTACAGGTCCGTGTTGAAGTGTGTATAGTTAGTTACCTGTCCCCCGAGCGAGGAGACTCGTCCGCCGTACTGCAGCTTGGGCGGCGGCATCACGCGGCCGCGCACCTCCATCATGTTGTTGGAGATGGTGAGCCCGAACTCCTTCACGTACAGGTCCGTGTTGAAGTGTGTATAGTTAGTTACCTGTCCCCCGAGCGAGGAGACTCGTCCGCCGTACTGCAGCTTGGGCGGCGGCAGCACGCGGCCGCGCACCTCCATCATGTTGTTGGAGATGGTGAGCCCGAACTCCTTCACGTACAGGTCCGTGTTGAAGTGTGTATAGTTAGTTACCTGTCCCCCGAGCGAGGAGACTCGTCCGCCGTACTGCAGCTTGGGCGGCGGCAGCACGCGGCCGCGCACCTCCATCATGTTGTTGGAGATGGTGAGCCCGAACTCCTTCACGTACAGGTCCGTGTTGAAGTTTGCGCGACGCACCAGGTTGTTAATCTCACGCTCCCTGCAATACAACATTCATAACTATTAATAAAAATTTTAACTTAAATTGTAATTTTCAGTCGCAATCTCATTTCTAACCTTATGGAGACTTTGACATAAAATTTTACAATAAGCGGTAGAATGATTTACTAGAGGCATTTATAATTTAATGCGCTCATTATTCACCTGTCAGGGGCAGAACGCGCCGTGGCTTTGATCATCGTCGAGGTTTGCATGTCCGTCAGTTTCTTGATGCATCGCTGTCCCGGTACTATGTTGCACACTTCCAGAGGCAAGTATGTGTGTTTGTGTTCCTGTCCGACTTGTAGACAAGGCAAGTGTGGATATCTCAGCTTCATCTTGTATTTGTCACAGAAATATTTTGCTACTGTACATTCTACTGTTTGTCCGTTTTCCAGCTGAAGTGGGAATCTGGAAGATCAAATGAAATTACATTTTCAATTAATAAATTGAAAGTTTTTTATTTACCGTAGTTATACTTACGACTGCATCTGCGCAGGCCTTCTCGTCACATTACATACTCTGTATTTCCTCTTCATTGTACCACAATGTGTGATTTCTATTTTTAGTCCTTTGATTTCTTTAGTGAATTTAACTCTCTGCGAGTCTGTTAATGGTTTCCTTTGGTCATTTATGTCCCTTATATCCAAAACTTCGCACATGAACTCTATAACGGGTTGTGCTTTGTAAAAGGCGGTTGCAGATACTGTAACAAAATTTAACATATTTATTTCAGTAGTCATACATTTTGACAGGTGACATAGATTAAATCATCTAACAAAAAATGTATACCGTACCATCAATATTTAACATCATTTTCCATTGGCTTGGTCTGACTGACTGATGGAAACCAAACCATACTTCTCGGCCTCCACCGAGAGGGTGGTAGTACCCTTCTGGTGACGAAAAAAACGACCTCCCCACAGGAGTGTACATCATAGAGGGCAGGTGTCTCATAACAACGTCCAACGCTAGAATGGCATCGTGAGGAATTTGTCGAGTGCGCCCTTCTAGAGCTTCTTCCAGGGCAAATAATGATACCTGGTACGTAAAAACACATCCCACATTAAAAGGTTATTGTTAAATAATTACATATATACTCATCTTTTGTATTTAGATACTGGACGATTGAGCATGTGCCTGCCCATACTTCACTATTTACTGAATTTTATTTCATTTGGTTAAAAACTGTTGGTTTACCAAACCCAGTAATGAATAAACAGAATGACAAGTAGAATGAACAAGTTGTTACCATACCTGAGCTACCCATTTGATTGCTACGCGGAAAACTCTATCCTTCCCTTCTCCAGGTAAAGTGACTTCCAAATCCACCCGATCATTTCCGATAGGTAGTGGGTCTCTGGTGTACAAATTATTTCTACCATCAAATACTGGCTTAATAGCTCCAAATATCTTATTGTAGCTGTGTACCATACACTCAACTATTTCTCTATTGACCTGAAAATTTATAATACAATTCCCATTTCAAACTTTAAATGACATGCTTCATTCTCCTTTGTTGTAAACTTCAATGGTAACATTATAGCCTTTACAATCTAATATATAAAAATCTGGCAATACCTTTCTTGGACATTTGTCAGGCTGTATACTGACATCGTAATGATGTACAAAACCTCTGGGCATAGATATTTGAAAGTGATTGGCACGGAGCATAATCGGTCGTCCTTCATGGCCAAGGTTTGGTCGGCGGGGGCATGTCAGGATGGGCAAGTCAGGTGGAGGGGCAACAGGAGACACAAGTGCTATTGCGCCTGAACCAGCTACAGCCACACCGGTGGCCAGTGGTCCAGTCGGTGTGGTGCCACCAGTACCAATGGCGGCCCCGGTGGTACATGGTCCTGGTGTCACAGCCCCTGCTACAGCGCCGCTGCTTGTTTCCCCAGATGCAGCTGAAAGCAAATTGAAATAAAAACAAATTACACTAAGAACAAACATTCCTAATGCTTTACTTTGAAAGTAAACAAATTTCAAATAGAGTAATTTGAGACATATTATTCATTGCTTGACGCGATTTTTCTTAAAAAATTCCATCAGTATAGAGTTGAACATAAATTTGTGATAGTTGTATGTTGATAAAATTTTCTGCAAGAACAGTACTTTCATTATATCTAATTAATAATTGCCTTTACAAGCATAGTTATTAGATAAAATTCAGAGCTTCATTGTAGATATTACTTGTGTGAAGAAAAAACAAAGGTAAGCAAGTCTTTGTGAACATGCAGTTTTTCAAAGCGACACATTTTTATGAATGTGACGAAATAAACAGATGTCGCAAGCAGATACTGTGCGGCATGTATTCTACCGAAGACCTAAATCACAAAACACAACACATTTCTAACAGGTAAACTATGTTCAAGTGAACTTTAGTAGGTTACATTAACGCGTGGCGCCATCGTTCCCTTGCTACAATTAGACGAAAACTTACCTTGACCACTGGGGAACATATTAATTTGGTAATTGTTTCGTTGATTTTTGTTTAAAGCTATAAAATCAACTAAAAAATCAACGAAACAACACAGACCTAACCCACTTCATTCAAGCACGATGACAGTAATGTTCTGTGTTGCCATGTGCTATGCCAATCCAGTATGCCATGTGAATTAATATTCCAGTAAAGACGCATATGACTTTAACAATTCGAAAAATAATAATATTAAATGTTACCAACAGGATGGGTATGATAACAAAAGCAAGGGACCGTCCGTACTGCAATAGTGGATACATGTCATAAATGTGTGGTATTGGTACCTATCAGGCTCTGCATATTACGAGCTGCGTGTATAGGGGTGGATTCAGCTATGGAAACAAAGAATAACCATTATTTCACATTTAAACAATAATCAGCTTGACATATTTTAACCCAGTTTAAGCACATACTCCAATATAATTAAAAGTATTCTCCATATTAAGAACAATTATTAGTATTTTGTTAAATAGTCTGCTTTTTGTGTTATTTAAGCTGTACGCTCATATTGCTTACGTTACAATTCAGATCGTCACTTGTTTTGGTATGTATTGTTTTTAGAATAATTGTAACCACAATCTGCGTAACTTAAGCCTTCAATATAACATTGGCCCAAAATCTCATTTCAGTTTATTATTTATTTTTTGCCTTCGCTTTAGTTTGTTTAAATCTAACTTTGTAAACAGCGTGTAGAAAGTATCTTCGTAAATGATCCTAGCCCGCTAAAATATTGACATCTGTGAATTTTACAGCGTCACAATGTCTTTTAAACTGAGAGTATTTTGCGACAAGTTTCGAGTGCACCAAAAAGTGACCTGCTGTTCTGTTTCTTGATTACATAGAGAGGAGAGGTTATTTCGAATCAACTGCTTTATATCTATCTATGATCACAATCAAAAATGTACACAATTGGTTCGTTTATTGAAGTGATATGGCCCTAAATATCGAGTAAATAAATAATCATTATTCAGTTAGGGTAACTTTAGCCCGGGCCAATCTTAGCATGATTGTCATTCTTTTAAAAAGGGTTGCTGTGAAAATTTATTTTCTGCTCATATTTCGATAAAAATACATCCAAATTATGTTATATTGAATAAATATATTGTTTTTTGTCATAGGTCATAGGCTATATATGTATAAAAATATATATATTGGCTATAGATCGCTTTTGTATAATTAATTACGAAGGAACATTGTTCCCAGGACGAATAGTACTAGCAAACCACCCAAAATACAATGTTTCTGTGATGCAAAAGGCCGAAATGGGCTGGATTTGGCCTAGGAGTGTCCAAATTGCTTCAGTGAATGATACGAATATTATAAGAGTGCTGAATGACTCGAATATACAAAGAAAGAAAGGCTATATTACTATAGAAGACGACTTCCTAGCTATGGAATGGGGTGACTAAGTTTTCAAACTTTGATATCATGATGTGTAGTATTAAGCAAATGTTTTACTATATCGATGTTTTTTTATTAATATTTTAGCTATATGTTGTTATTATTATATGTAAAAAACGTAAGTTCCTGATTGATGACCAAAATATTTGATTTCATAAATGGCAGTGCCGACTTTAGTACGGTAACATTTTATTTACCCAAAAATACCGAAAAACAAAACAAGGACATACGAACTTATTGTCTATGGGTCTCAGCTGTATTTTTCTAAGTAAATAGAGAGGCTAATGTTAGCACTACTCCTTTATTTCCATAAAATAAGCAAAAAAAGCCTACAATCGGGACCCGGGCCAATCTAAGCCCAACTCACAATGTAACTTTGGCCCGGAGGTTAAATGGATTTTTCAGAACTATTTTCCTAGAAACGATCAGTAAATAATTATATTTTCTAAAAGAAGGTCACTCAAAGCCATGAAAATAAGTATTTTTTTGTGTCTAACGTATTATTTTGAACATTAGTTTATCTGATTACTCCGAAATGTGGGCCAAAGTTAGCCTAAGTGACTGTAATGTGATTTGTGCGTTTCTTTTTTAATGAATATTTAGTTTTTAATTATTATCGCATTTTTAGTGTGGCAGATTCGAAAATAATATCATTTTAAACATTAGCGAGTGAAGGCAGATTTGTTAGTACCACGATAGTGAAATGGAAGTTCTTATCCCTTTCATTTCAAAGGGCTTATAATTTAAGGATAAAGTTTTTAAATATAAATATTATGTACATTCGTTACTCATTTTCCTCATGTTATTGTTTTTTATCTGCGCGTTGTCTGCATTTTGCTCGTTTTGCATAAAATAATTATTTGTAAAAACTAACCATTTTACGTATCTCATAATTCCCAACAACCGTTCTCTCGTTTATTTTATACTACTTTCAAAATCTGAGTTTTTGCTTTAATACCTAAAGGCTTTTCATTTTCCATTTATAAAGAAAATAATAGTTACAACTTGGTCGGTAGATAGAACTTGGTCACAGTCTAACGGTAAGGTTCAATATTAGGCGCATACCATGGTCACTAAGTTTTAAAAGGTAACTTAGAACGTGTGCGTGTACGTGTGCGTGCGTGCGTGCGAGCGCGCGCGCGCGCGCGTGTGTGCGTGTGATTAGCCAATTGACGGACATTCGTCAAGAAAGCTGTTTCTTATGTTATATGAATTATTTCGATAATAACACTGGTAAAAATGAGAACTGGTCTCATTTTATTTGAAGTGAACACGGACTGTATTTTATTGGATAATTACGAAAAAAGGAAAGGTTAAGTATATATTTTTATATGATATTTGGGATCGAAATCGATGACTGAATACCTCCTTCAACACCCCTCGTTTAACCTAACATAATGTATAAGCCACTTATAACCCGTATGATATAAAAATGTGAGTCAAGGAAGTTGTAAATAAATATGCACTGTTGGTCGATACGCGATCGAGGCAAAATACCAAGCAGTACGGGTGTTCTGTCACTTCACTAGGGTGACCAAGTTTTGAGCTTCAAGCGGCTCATGCAATACACCGCGCTGCTCCAGCCAACATGCTGAAAAGTTTGCTCCATACATGGTTCATCATACACCATTAACGCCGTCCCGTACTGGACTAGCCTCCAATGTTCCTATTGCGGAGACGCTGGCCTGCCCTGGACGAGCGAGGGTGAAAGGGCTTCATCTACTACTATCCGGATAGCTAGACGTCACTTATCTTTGTATTGTAGTTACTAGGATATGTCCATTTCCTCGCGAAGTATTCTTTAACCAGCAACCTTTAGACTGAAAGTTATGGTTCCGTACCACTTGACTACCAAGCACTCACTTGATGTATATATATATATATATATATATATATATATATAATATATATATATATATATATATATATATATATATATATATACATCAAGTGAGTGCTTGGTAGTCAAGTGGTACGGAACCATAACTTTCAGTCTAAAGGTTGGTAGTCAAGTGGTACGGAACCATAACTTTCAGTCTAAAGGTTGCTGGTTTATATATAATAAAAATTTAATCGATTGTCAGACATATCCAAATTATAACTGAAAAATGGATAATAATATCATTTTAAATTAAAGTTCTGCATGTGAGCAATTTCATGCACGTGCAAAATTCAAATTGTTGTACTATTTCACTAGCTACTGTCGTAAACACGAGCGCATGTCCAAAACATATCCGTAATCATTGTCACCCTAAACCAAAATTAAAAACTACGCGTGAAAATATGCATAACTCGTTTTTACAGCCTTTAACACAGTAGGATTTCCTTATGAGCATTTTTACTTGCATATTTTCAGATATATGAAAATTTGTTGTGGTTCAGCACCAGAATACACTTATAAACTCGCCAAAAATTTATTACGCACAATTTGTTTTACGTACTCAAATGGCTGACGAACATTTTTTACGAACTACTCTATTACAAAATAACGAAATGAATTACCTTCAACTTTAATATTACTGCCGAATACGAATTTAATAATACATAGCGATTCACGCTCTCTTCGCGATGTGTCAGGAAGAGCCACAATGGGCCACATTTAAACGTTTGAGTTACAAAAAACAAACGTGACAAGAGGTGAGCTCACCATTGCCCGCCCGGGATGCATAAAAAAAAGATAAATAATAAAATCAAATAAATCTATGAGCTTCACAGTCGATAACTAGCACAAAAATACATATATACATATCAATAATGTTGCCATAGTCCGAAAACAAATTGTACCACAACCCCATACGTACTCTATCAGTTTTCTTAACTCTTGCCTAGCAGATATTGTTACCGTTAGTTTGACTGTATATTACCATATAACTCCCAACAACCTGGCAACATATATATACATAACTAGATGTAGGTACAGATTAGAAACGAACTAAACAAAATTTCTAAAAAAGAAAGATTTAAAGAATCGCTTTTAGGCGCACTGTAATCTTTGCGCCTTCGAGAGAGTGATATAACTATTTGGAGTCATATTATAAGTAATACTTGCATAGAAGATAATTGTACCCTTGATAAAAATATATTGCAGCTGAACATGGCTGAGAGGTAAGCGTCACTCTCTTTTGGTTACGTTCTCTACCAATTCGGAGTGATTCTATATTCTTTCGTTGCAACTTTCAGTACGTCGGCGCGCCGACGCGACGTACTGAAACGTACGTCAGTACGTCAGTACGTCTGCCGTACGTCAGTACGTCGGCGTCGGTGGGCTAAATAAAACTGTCATTTTTGTTTTTGATGTGAAACATCTATAGCCGCGCGTAAAACCGATTTCTGGCGTAGCGACGCATCGCCACGGCATGCGTTGCATATTACTTTTTGCTATTATTGCGATCTCTTTGTCAGTTTTTCAGTAGCAGGGCCACCAATTCAATATTTAGCAAGTAGCATTAAAACTGACATCCTATTACACTAATCTGAATATGAATGCGCATGCTGAATACTGAATAATGTAATATGTTCTGTGACTAACATTGAGCATGCTAAATAATAATAAAACTATCATAGTTGTCACTGTCACTTTCAATAATCGAAATTGACGGATTACGTTTAAGGCAAAAATCAATTTCTTGTGTAAAAAATAGTCTGTGGTGTGGACGGACTCGTTTGTCCTGTCTCGACGTTCAATTACGACCGAATCAAACAAAGCTTGCTTGCTTTCTTTTCTTTGTGAGATGTTCTAAATTATTTAGTGTTATGGACAAAACAATTCATTTCAAACAGTGTGACGCAGCTTCATCGCATGCGAGAAATAAATAACATATATCAAGATGTTTCCTGTTGGCCAAGGTGAGGTGTGGCTATATGAAATAACTCTACGAATATCTGGGCACTACAATTTACATATTCATTTGTATGTATTCATAGTAGTGAAAACGATAATTAGTAAATTTAAGGATTCCGATTGTGTAAATCTATTAAATACACGTCATTAAATTCTTAGGAAAAAAAAAGTTATTTGTCACTCTCATGATAAAGTTGCTAAGTACTCATAAAAGTAGGCCAAATGTGTAGCCGTCTATTAGATTTGAATGTGGAGGAAAGAGGTCAGTTCGAAATCTGTTAAAATGATATATTACTAAAATGTTGTTGTGTCATCATTTACAGCTCCATCAGGTGACACATGTGGTGGCGCTGGAGGTGGTGTGGGCGCGGCCGCGGTCGTGAGCGCAGGAGCCTGCGCTCCCGGTCCGGCCGTACCCGCAGGAGCCCCAGCAGCTAACGCTGGAGCAGTACCCGGTGCAGCTGGGGCTATAGTTCCAGTGGTGTCTCCAGTCAATGTGCCATCTCTGAACCTCCCTAATTTGCCCTGCCCACGACGCCCAGACATTGGCCATGAAGGAAGACATATTACACTGCGGGCCAACCATTTCCAAATTACAATGCCGAGAGGGTTCGTTCACCACTATGAAGTGCTTATTCAGCCTGATAAGTGCCCCAGAAAGGTGAGAGCTTAGTGATATATTGTAGAAAAAAACATATTACATTTTTCATACTTGCTTCAATCATTATTTGCCTATACATATTAAATACTGTTTTGTCAAATGTTATTATTTATTATTGCATGTCAGTACAAGATAAAATAACAAGCAAAACAACCCAGTCCAAACAGCAATGTAATAGCAACAGTGGCAAGGTCATTGAACTTGTCTAACTGCATTTTTGCATAATGTTAACTGGTTCCTTGGATTCCTGGCAGCTGTCTTTCAATGAACCTGTTTTAGCTTTTATTTAGTAGATGCTTTATGTAACATGTTTTGAACTGTTTGAAGGAAAATGTTACACAATAAAGGATTCAACCATAGATTGTGTAACTATAGTGTGATAGTATCAGGTTAAAATGGTGAAAGAAAATTATTCTGATTGGTAGCATTTTTATTTATATGTTTTAGTATCTATACTATTTTGAAATTTATAAACAACTGAATAGTTTATTAATAATGAAAAATGTATCACAGGTCAACCGAGACATTGTGGAGACCATGGTAGAAAGAAACAACAAGTATTTTGTGGGCTTAAAGCCTGTATTTGATGGCAGAAGCAATATGTACACACGTGACCCCTTACCCATTCCTGGAGACAGACTGGAGTTGGAAGTCACACTGCCGGGAGAGGGAAAGGATAGGGTGTTCAGGGTCTCAATTAAATGGGTCTCTCAGGTAATTAATTTAAAATACATGAAAACATTTGATTCTTACAATTTGTATGTGTAAAGCTACTTAAAGTAAGGCATATTATTACTGTGTAAACCTAGTCAGATTCTCTGTTTTTTTAATATATTTATAAGTTAATATATATAGTTTATATATAGTTTAAATTAAGCATAGCTTGTACTATGAAACCAGATTATTATTACAAATTATACATATATACTTTGGCACACCAAACAATTTATAGGATGTTTATATAGAATAGAATAGAATAGAAAAATTTTTATTTAACACACACAGTTTACATACAACATTAACAAAAACAAAAAAGAAAGATAAGAAGACAATTACACAATACAACATTCGATGAATAAATGTTCTAACCTAAAATATTGCCCTCTTGTTACACTGCGTGGTCAAATAGGGACCTGTCTCAGCTTGGAGCTGATCCCAGGCATGAACATAGCATTCACACCGGGGACAGCGCTGGTTTTCAGACGGCCTGTGACGAGGGTGACATCTCGGACGGAAACTTTACACTGAACAAAATATATAAACAATAACAACGTCTATGTAAAAATAATAATGCATATGTATATAATAAAAATAATAATATATGAGGAAATACTGCTACCACACCTATTTCTATGACCAAGCAGTAATGCATATGCATTACTATATTCTGGTTTGAAAGGTATGGCTGCACATGGATGGTTACCCAACTTCATATTTTAGGGTTTTGGGCGTAATACGCTGCGACTTGGGTCTTGCCATACCTAAGCAGGTAAGGACACAAATCATATTGTTTTGTTATGGGCGGAAGTTACTACTGCCTAACATCAGGTTGGCAAACTTATCATTCCATGGCTTAGACTCATAATAAAAAATTTGACCTGGGTGGGAATTAAACCTGCCACCTACATGCAAAGACTACCAACTAAGCTGTAAGGAAAGTCATTTTTAGGTTTCCATACCTAAACAGGAAAAAGGAAGCCCTTTCTGTCTGTTAAGACTCTTTTACCCAGGATCGCATGAAAGTGCCAAGTTTAAATTAATGTCAAATATGTATATAGTAGATTTATGGCCACCTGGAGCATAAAAAATCAAGCCTCTAAGTTAACAAAATAAAATAAATACTGACATTTATGCTGTGGTACTTCTGGCTGCCCTAGAATCATGCAATATGGCAAAAAGGATTCATAAAACAAATAACAGGAAAAATCTGAAAATCATGAAATTTTAGATATGTCATATAAAAAAGCTTTTTTGGATTACAAACTTACATTTACAGTTGGAGAATCTACCGTCATATATAGTAACAATGTATGGGTTTTTTTTTCGACTTTAAATTTATATTCGTTTACGGAATCCTCGTAACGCGAGTTCGAATTGCACTTATTCGGATTTTAGTATTTTAGATTTCAACAACTATAATAATACAAAATGGTGAACTGCTCCATACAATAATTTAATAATTAACAAATTGCTGTAATATAACATTGTAGGTTTCATTTTCTGCACTGGAAGAAGCTTTGGAAGGTCGAACAAGACAGATACCCCATGACCCCGTTTTGGCGCTGGATGTAGTTATGAGGCACCTGCCTTCCATGATTTATACCCCTGTGGGTAGATCATTTTTCTCCTCTCCAGAAGGGTACTACCACCCTCTCGGTGGAGGCCGAGAAGTATGGTTTGGTTTCCATCAATCGGTCAGACCAAGCCAATGGAAAATGATGCTGAATATTGACGGTACAATATTAACCTTAATTTGAATAATTTTGTTTAATATACTGTCCCGTAAAAACATATACGGCATATACGGCAACATTTTCTCTTAAAACTAAGTTGCACAATTTGTTTCCAGTTTCTGCTACTGCTTTTTACAAAGCACAACCTGTTATAGAGTTCATGTGTGAAGTACTCGATATTCGAGATATAAATGAACAAAGAAAACCTTTGACAGACTCACAGAGAGTCAAATTTACGAAAGAAATCAAAGGACTAAAAATAGAAATCACACATTGTGGTACAATGAAGAGGAAATACAGAGTATGTAATGTGACGAGAAGGCCTGCGCAGATGCAGTCGTAAGTAATTTAAACTACTAACAACCAAGATAGAAGACCAATTATCAGTTTGACTCATGAAATATTATTTCCAGCTTCCCTCTTCAATTAGAAAATGGACAAACAATAGAATGTACAGTAGCTAAATATTTCCTAGAAAAATACAAGATGAAGCTGAGGTTTCCACACTTGCCTTGTCTACAAGTCGGACAGGAACACAAACACACATACTTGCCTCTGGAAGTGTGCAACATAGTACCGGGACAGCGATGCATCAAGAAACTGACGGACATGCAAACCTCGACGATGATCAAAGCCACGGCGCGTTCTGCCCCTGACAGGTGCGTATTACTTGAACAAGCTCATCATTATGAGCTTGTTCGATAGTGTGCGAATCTGTCTACAGAAGCGAAATTAAGAAACATGAGACTTCCGAAATAAGGACTGAATTACAGAAAAATGAGGGTATCGGTATTTATGACGTGATACCAAAATTATTAGTTACCAATTTATATCGAGACCCGAAAAATTTGGGTAGTTTGAAGCTTAAATTGCATCATTTCAGTACCAAAAACTAAGTAAACCGAAAAATAGCATTCGCTTTACTGTGTTCCAGTTTGAATGGTGTTGGTGGCGGTAAAATTACAGGAACCAAATATTCAACGTACACGTCTCAAGATTTACAGACGCTATACGAAGCGACTTGACCATACGTTAGAAGGGGAGGACCTAAGTCATATTGCTTTTATTATGTGCAGAGATTATCGCTTTACAGGTGGGCATCTCCGGTTGCTCCGTAACTTATTTACATAAAGTAATATGTAACGTATAAAATTAAATAATATCGTTCCTTGACCGCCGACTTATCGTAAGCGACAATTTTACCCAAATAGCATTCTTTGTTGCAAGTGATATTTTGAAATAAAATGTGAAAAAATGGCGTGCTAACGATAAACTTTGCATTAGCTATATAATATTCGAAAAATCGTGATTTTGGCGGGAAATCTCGACAACACCTTGTCCGTTATAGTTAAAATATCACTTGCAACAAAAAGCGCTATTTGGGCAAAATTGTCGCTTACGATAAGTCGGCGGTCAAGGGTCGAATGTCTTTCGTAACGAAACGTCACTTTGATTTGCGGGAGGACATCATCTCTAGTGTTCAGGTTAATATGTAAATTTGAATGTTCAATGTCCTTCGTATTTACATATTTTTATCACTTCAACACTTTAATAAATATTTAACTTATTAAATTATAGTATCCAAATTGCGAATGCTACCCAAAATATAAGTATTTTTTTGAAAAAAAGCAATTAATATTTGGTTGCGTATTCTCATTGCGGGGCGAACTACTATGAGGTTACTAATTATATTTTTAAAGCTTAAGAGCTGCGTTTAGTTTTTCTAATAAGTTTCATTTTGTTACCATTATGAAATATGGGTATTATGAAATTGGATATTAAACTGTCAGCTTAGTCGCCTGTATTATGCTCGTACCGGCACTTATTCGTAATCACTTAATACAATGACACAAAATCCTCCCAGCATTCCCTAATTTACTACATTTCCTAAGAACGTCTCAATTCGTTGTCGCCCTTACTCCATCACACTAGTACTATGCAAAACATTTGTTTTAAAGAGGATACATCTGTGAGGATTTATGTAAAGATTTGGAAGTGGTATTGCAGGGAGCGTGAGATTAACAACCTGGTGCGTCGCGCAAACTTCAACACGGACCTGTACGTGAAGGAGTTCGGGCTCACCATCTCCAACAACATGATGGAGGTGCGCGGCCGCGTGCTGCCGCCGCCCAAGCTGCAGTACGGCGGACGCGTCTCCTCGCTCGGGGGACAGGTAACTAACTATACACACTTCATCACGGACCTGTACGCGAAGGAGTTCGGGCTCACCATCTCCAACAACATGATGGAGGTGCGCGGCCGCGTGATGCCGCCGCCCAAGCTGCAGTACGGCGGACGCGTTTCCTCGCTCGGGGGACAGGTAACTAACTATACACACTTCAACATGGAACTGTACCTGAAGGACTTCGGGCTCACCATCTCCAACAACATGATGGAGGTGCGCGGCCGCGTGCTGCCGCCGCCCAAGCTGCAGTACGGCGGACGCGTCTCCTCGCTCGGGGGACAGGTAACTAACTATACACACTTCAACACGGACCTGTACGTGAAGGAGTTCACCGAAGCCATAATCATAAGTAAATAATTGCATGCTATAGAATAGTTAAACTTGAGCTCTTAAATAACCTAAAAGACCTTGTATACCTTGTTTACGCAATAAATAATATCATTTATCATTTATAATCAAAATATGTAGTTGCCGTTTCCAACTAACAACTGAATTCAGAGCTGTAACCTTCTGTCGCCTCTAACGTAAAGTCTGCTGCCGTGCCATGTCGATGCAAATAACGCTTACACATTAACTTTTTTTGTAACAACATACAGGTATAGCTTTTTGATCAATCAAATCCCGCAGTTCTTTTCTGGTACCTGTGTGTCTCCACATTATTAAGCCCCACCATTAATCAGTAGAAGAACTCTCCAAAACCTGAATGAACTAAAAATATATAGAACAAAGTCGAGTTTTTACTTGACTTTGTTCTTTTTATCACTCAAAATTTTAGCATTTGTTCCAGGCCTTACCTAATCAAGGCGTGTGGGACATGCGCGGGAAGCAGTTCTTCATGGGCGTGGAGATCCGCGTGTGGGCCATCGCCTGCTTCGCGCCGCAGCGCACCGTCAGGGAAGACGCGCTCAAGTGGGTTCACGTGCAGCTTTGTATGACAGTGTCGAAGCGTGCCGTACCGCCATATTACTTACAAGTAACGTTGCGCATCCCTTGCAGGAACTTCACCCAGCAGCTGCAGAAGATCTCTAACGACGCGGGCATGCCGATAATCGGTCAGCCGTGCTTCTGCAAGTACGCGACGGGGCCGGACCAGGTGGAGCCCATGTTCAAGTACCTCAAGTCCACGTTCGTGCAGCTGCAGCTCGTCGTCGTCGTGCTGCCGGGGAAGACGCCCGTCTACGGTGAGTACCTCGCGTTGTGCCGTCGCGTCCGTCCGAACGGGACCTCACTCAGCCGTGTGTTTGTGTGTTCAGCTGAAGTGAAGCGCGTGGGCGACACGGTGCTGGGCATGGCGACGCAGTGCGTGCAAGCCAAGAACGTGAACAAGACGTCGCCGCAGACGCTGAGCAACCTGTGCCTCAAGATCAACGTGAAGCTCGGTGGCATCAACTCGATCCTGGTGCCGTCGCTGCGCCCCAAGGTGCGTACACACTATTATACTGTGTGTGTGTACGTGTGTACGTGTACGTATGTAACGCGGCGTGTCGCGTGTCGCGTGTCGCAGGTGTTCAACGAGCCGGTGATATTCCTCGGCGTGGACGTGACGCACCCGCCGGCGGGCGACAACAAGAAGCCCTCGATCGCGGCCGTCGTCGGCTCCATGGACGCGCACCCATCTCGGTACGCGGCCACAGTCAGAGTGCAACAACACAGGTAATTTGTATTCAATATTACTAATTGCAATAATTCATGGAACAAGCAAAATTATTCATTATGCCATCCCAATTATTTTTAAGCGATAACTCTGCCCATAACAAAACAATACGTCTTTGGCTCCCCTGCTTAAGTATTCCCATACTACATACATAGAGCGACTACTTTTGTATGGCTCCCGTAACTTTGAGACGTGAGGGTATAATATCTCACGTGCCTGTGTCTCACATAGAAACCGCACCTTTCAATATTTTTTTGTGTGGTACAGTTACGGAACTAGCCGACGGCCCAGCTGGTGTTAGGTGGTGACCTCTACCCATAACAACCGATGTTAATTAAGTCCTTCTCTGCTAGGTACGACAAGACCCAAGTCGCATCGTATGCACCCGTAACTCTGAGACGTGTAGGTGGTCTCGTGTGCCTGTAATTTCACCGGCAACCACACCTTTCAAATCGAAACAGTAACGCGAATGCGTTACTGTTGTATGGCAGTATTTCCCCGGCGTAGTCCAGAGAGACCAGAGTTTGACGTGAGTTCTACTGTTCTTCTTAAAATTCAAATCACACAATATGCATGATGCATATTGGTCACTGCTTGGCGGTAGAAACAGATGATCTTGTCAAATTATAATCTGTTACTTTCATGACGGAACAGATTTTTTCGAAACTGAATGTGTTATCCGATTCAGTAAAGACAATTAATAACTTCTAACTTGCCTTCACTGCTTGTACAGACTCTGTCACAAGGTTCAGATTTATTAATTATCTTTATTGAAATATTATTTATTGTCATCGGATTAAGTCTAAATGCTCCAAAGTAGTTCAGAATTCCGAATTCTGCTTGGACATTTAAACTTCTTGGCTGATGTTATTGTATTATTAAGCATACATTTGTATTTCTTATTCTAATATTGTGGTACTTCATAGAAATTCTATGGAGTACTCACAAAAACCTTTTGATTTCAGACAAGATACCGTCCAAGAGATGAGTAGTATGGTTAAAGAACTACTGATAATGTTCTACAAGAGTACTGGAGGCTTTAAGCCGTACAGAATCATTGTGTATAGGGACGGTATCTCGGAAGGACAGTTCCAACACGTGTTGCAGTATGAATTGATCGCCGTCAGAGAAGCGTGTTTGGCGGTGAGTAACCTAAATCATGTTTTTAAGCCATTTCCCACTGCTGTGAGCTTCGCCAAGTATGTCTTTTGTCCGTCGTAATAATTTCGATCTCATCTTCGTCTTTCTCCGGGATTACTTATGATTCCGACTTCCAAATCCGTGCGGCCCTAGTCTAAATTCGCTGCACGTTTGTACTTTGGCGTTGAACTCACCCGTGATAACGTTGAAGCGTACCTTGGTTGCATTGTAAAGGGCATTAAATATGTCTTCGTACATATCCTCTTCATTCGGATTTGTCGAAATTTGTGTTTAAACCTTTAAGCGTAATGCTTAGATAGTTTATCAGGTATGCTACCCTGACGCCAAATAGTGATGCACTCGTGTTGCTGTTTCGGTGGAAGGGAGTGGTTGGCGGTGATGCTGCTGACTATCAGCCAGAGATTTAGATGTGGCTGAGTAACGTAGGGTTATATCGCAGTCTACCTGTCGTCAGAGCCTCGTTCGTTTGTTAGCAGTAACGCATCCAGATTAGCTTAACGACTGTGCTATAGGACGTCATGGTGCTCCATTATACTCCAAATCCAATATATGTTCTAAGTATTAGTCGTTTTCGTAATTCACCAGGATAAACAGTTGGAAGCTTCACATGAGCTGGGATGAAGTTGTTTGAATGTAAAATACGGAATGAAATGCAAATATTATCCATGTGCAATTTAAGTCAGACCCACATTTATTTTTTTTCTTTTAGTTGGAGGCGGAGTACAAACCAGGAGTGACCTTTATTGCGGTACAGAAGCGACACCACACGCGCTTGTTCTGCGCGGACAAGAAGGAGCAGAGCGGCAAGTCTGGCAACATCCCGGCCGGCACCACCGTGGACCTCGGCATCACGCATCCCACCGAGTTCGACTTCTACCTGTGCAGTCACCAGGGCATCCAGGTGCGTGTGCGTGTGCGCGGGCTAGATACAGGGTGCGCGCGCGATGCGTTGCGACGCCGCGTGACACTGACTGTGTGTGTGTGTGTTGCAGGGCACGTCGCGGCCGTCGCACTACCACGTCCTGTGGGACGACAACCACTTCGGGTCGGACGAGCTGCAGTGCCTCACGTACCAGCTGTGCCACACGTACGTGCGCTGCACGCGCTCCGTCTCCATCCCCGCGCCCGCCTACTACGCGCACCTCGTCGCCTTCCGCGCGCGCTACCACCTCGTCGAGAAGGAGCACGACTCGGGCGAGGGCAGCCACCAGTCCACCAGCAGCGAGGACCGGACAGTCGTCGCTATGGAACGAGCCATCAAAGTACACGCTATAACGAAAAAAGTGATGTATTTCGCGTGATGAGCCAGTAGAAAATTATTTTCTTGTGTACATAGTGAACTGAAGTGAATCATAAATATGCAATGTGAAACAAAAATCAATTGTTCGATCAAGGAATGTACAGAGACATCCTAAAGGCGACTGCCTCACCTTAACAGCTCATTACCAACTCAAAAGTGAAATATTCAAATGTCGATTTATGGCAAGTCATATATAAAGTTATTCGTTCTAATGGCGAGTTTTTTAACTTGGTG
The DNA here is from genome assembly GCA_947359385.1 of Chesias legatella. Lineage (NCBI taxonomy): Eukaryota > Metazoa > Arthropoda > Insecta > Lepidoptera > Geometridae > Chesias > Chesias legatella. The sequence goes on from OX375772.1 coordinate 6,716,401, forward strand.
AGTGAAATGAAATGAAATTTTAAATTCGACAACAAATATTATTAAATATAAAAATGCAATAACATAGGTAGCAAACAAATACATTTGCCATTTTTTCGTTGGAAAAACATTGGTGCCCAAACTTGGAAGACCTGTGTTATGGCATACCAATGCTTTCGACCGGGTTAGGTGAATATTACTTAATGAACATTTCACAATATAGATAGCAACTTAAAAAATTATAATGACTTTATTTCAGAAGGCACCAATTTAACAAGTTACATAATAAATAATTTCAGTAATTTCAGTAAGTGAATTTCAGAGTGTCAAGAATGGTTGTCGTTTCGGGCGAGTGGCACAGTCTTTTGAATTAATATTATGGACTTTCAAAAGGCACGCGCTTATAGGAACAACAAAGTTTTTGTTAAACATTTCTGAGGCATGTCTGTAAATGTATAAATCAGTAGCCAATTATTGTTTTCCATGTTTTTAAGTTAGAAACCATGTTAAAAACACATTAAGTTTTGTGGTTTATGAATTGTTGTAGTATGATAATTATGTTGTTTTGGTTACATAGTCTGTACACTCATTAGTTAATAGGACCAAATTTCAATAAATCGCAATAAACTTTATTTTTCAATTGTATAATAATAATAAAATCAAGTAATGATTATTCTTCTAGGATTTATAGTGTGTATTAGTGTGTCTAATGTAGCTGTCATGGACAAAATAATTGAAAATTGGAGCTTGCATCGATAATGATAGGGAGGGTCAAATGCAAAAAAAAAAATAAAGACAATTTTACTAACTTTATAAGAAATGTGTTGAAATCATATTGAAACCTACTTATCCCCATAAGGCACCGTAAACTAATCTATAAGAACATAATGAATGTATAGTTGCCGGGCATCTTTACTATTCGCACAGGGCTGCTGGATTTTCAAACACAAGCCATATTGTGTCCGTCGTAGCAGCCTCGCAGTTGCATTTTATTTTCTATGGATGAAAATGCAGTTGGCCTGTGTCAGCAGCAATAAGCGTTTTGCGCTCTTCCACATAATTATGAGAACTTCTGTGCGTGGTAAGCATAGTTTGTACTTAGGTCTTGAGTTGGATGTGTGTGTGTAGGTACGTTTGGCCATGCCATCTGACACGGAATCACGGTACGAGGGTTTATTACATTTTATATTGGAAGTTGTGGGTACGCCGCATCATCCAAAACAGGAATAGTTTTGTTCGCATAACACGATCTGCTCAAGATCTCTCAACCACCCAAAAAATAAACTAATGGAAGAAAAAATACACACCTGGCTATATACTTCCGTAGGAACATCTTCCTCCCAGCCACGATCTTCCATAGCTGGCATGGAGATATCTAATTACACTTCGCGCTCAGGTGAGACGCTGGAAAAATCTACGCAGGTGGCCTTACATTACCAGTTTGTGACCTGATGATGAAAGCCGCCAAAAAACAGTTGAGGCGGCTAATGTTTATGTAAAATTTGTTTAAATTGGGTCGTTGACACGAAAGAAGAGGTGCTAATTCTTTTGGAAAATAATATGGCTAAAGCCGCGCTCCTAGCATCTGAACAAAATGTCAAAAATTAAAAGAACACTAATTCGGCATCAGTATGATTGAATCTCATAATTCTTCCATAAGTAAACCGCTGCATCTGGCGAGTTTGGTGCCAAGCGTTAGTTCGAATAATATGTACTTGGTACTCATTCGAATAAATCGACTAACTCGGCCATCGAAATTAAAACTTTTTTTATCTATCCATATGCTGTCAGTGTCACGATGTAACGTCAATGTTTGTCAAATTCACTTTGAGGTTATGTTATGCCTATGATAGGTAGCTATTTTTATCGATTTATTTTATCCCTTGCAGCATTATGTCTATTCCGATTAGCGGGACGCTTAGAAGATCTGGTGGAGTAGTTTCAGCCATAGGAAAACAGCTGAGGGGTGTAAATTTAAAGGCTGCCAAACGAATCACTGTGAAATTCGATCCCTTCGGCGATAACGTAACTCACACAAGGTATAATATTTATTTAGTTTAAATTTAGCTAAATGAAACAACCTTAAAGCCGTCGCGACGCATCTGGAATGTTCTCATAATTGCTGTTTTCATTTTAGTAACAAACCGATAAAAATATTCATTTTGTCTATTTCTTAATAATTTATACTGATTTACAAAACTGTAGCAGTACAAACTGCCATAGTTCACCAACAACGCAAAACGGTCTTGTCATTCGCTAGTTAATGTATGTATGTTTGCTTTCATTGCAGAAACTTTTTGTACTACATAAGTGCACCAAAAATAAGTCTGACAAATCCAAATTGTCTGCTCAAAACTGAAATACTGTGTGACCGCAGTGAACCTACTGTGGATATAACCATTGTTCCATCAGTTGCTGGTGAGTTATATTTACAAACAATAATGTACAAGAATGGCTTGGCTATCACAGTGTTCAACTTTGGATAAACACAAATAATTGTGTTTCTTAAATTAAAAAAAAATACTTTGAACAACCTTGATTGAATGTTTTATTGTCTAAGATGAAGTGATAGCTAATGCTGTGCCATATTATTTTCAGAGACAGCAAATATAAAGAAAGTTACCTTCAAAAGTGGAAATCTCACCTGCCTAGAGCTCTTACAGCTTCTGAATAAACACGTGTCCGCTTTAGCACCAGTAGAACAGCCCGTGTCCACTATACAGACTAAGTCAGAGAAAAAGAAAACCAAAAAGAAGTAAACCAAAGATGGGACGCTCTAAAGGCAACCTGCACGTTATAGAGGAGATCTACCACCATATACCAGCATTTACAGATATTTTTTCTGAAGACACATTTTACATTTTTGTTGTCTGTTTTGTGCTATCAACTTTTGTAGTTGTCTTCATTCTGTCTAGATTTATTACTATTAAGCCTGCAGATGAATAGTCTTAGTAGATATGAAAAGAGTAAGAAGAATTAACTAAAATATATTAAACTTAATAATACAATGTCTTTTATTTTATCTAAAAATCATGATTGAATTGATCCAACACTGTTACAGAAGGGCTTGAATAGAAGATTGAAACAAAAAGTTTTTTGTAAATAGAAATACTTTATTCAAAGATACTATAGTTGAGTGTTAAATGAAATTATTGTGTCAATTTACAAGTTGAAATTACAACTAATCCTTTTGAATTCTTACAAAAAGTAGATATTAACGAAGTAAGAGAAGTAAATACACAACTCAACTGTTGGTTCAGAACTCTTGCCCTCCCCAACGTATCTGAAACAATAACAAAAATATGAAAATCAATTTATTTATAAAATTTTCTCTAATAATAAAGCTTTTCAACTACTCCTCTGAGCATGCCAACTTTTTTATATTGTTATTTGTTTTATTAACAGAAAATAAAAAACAGTATAAAACGTGAAATTGATTGATTGGTCTAATTTTAAGCAATTTCCAGTACACAACAGCAATATGATTTCCCTATCAAAAAAATGGCAAGACTTCAGTCAAAATTTTTTTAGCAGCCAACTTATGACTTGTCTATCTGGGGACATATTGCCACCATACCCATTTCTGCCTCCAAGCAGTAATGCATTCGCGTTATTGTGTTCTGATATAAAGGATGTGGTTGGCGGTGAAATTACAGGCACATGAGGCATTCCATTTTCACCTCAGAGTTACTACCTAGGTAGGGGAAGATTCAAGTCGGTTTGCTTGTTATGGGCAGAGGTTACCACTTAACAAGGTGGGCCATCACCTCATTCCATTACATTGCCATAAAAAACAATAAATTGGTGTTGCATTACTCAGTAGGTACTCACATCAGACACACGGGTCTTTTGCTTCCTCTCCACCAGCGACGACAAAGCTTCAGAGCGCACGGCGAGCGAGTCGATTCTCTCGACGAGCTGCTGATAAGGGGACAGCGGCTGCGCGCCCATCACCACGTGCCCAAGCTTAGAGTCTATCTTAGCATCGAGGCGCGCGTTACGGATCAGGTTCACTATCCAGCATTCTGCTTCATCTGGCTGCATGTTCAGGTTTTCAGCTAACATGCTGAAAATAATACAAATATTTTTTCAAGTGACAGTGACAAATGTATGGCCGCTGATTAAGTTCATTAACAGGGCACAAAGTTATCACTTATTACTTGTAGTTATTGTACACAAAACATTTTACCATGCTAATTAATTTAAAAATATTGTACAAAGGCGAGCTTAACCCTAAAAAGAGTGTTCCCTTCTCTGCCATCTCCTTGTTCAAACTACTATGGGCTAAATGGGTTATTTACACTGAAACAATTTGTTATCGGTGAGAAGTTAACTACAATAATACTAGCACATGGGATTTTCCACTTTTAAAATAAATATCTAAATAATTATAAATATTGTTTCACATACAAAATAGTATATTGTTATTCTAAACTTTTTAAATATGTAATTTGGGCACATATTCATTCCGTTTCCGAAAGGTATTTTGCATCTAGACATAAAGTAAATACAATTGTATTCAAGTGAACAGACAAGGGATCTTAAACAGCCAGTCTATAGCAACTGATGATTTTTACGTACAAAATATTAATTATAATTAAATTAGGAAGAAACTAATGCCTATGATACAGGCCTGGCATAATTAAGGCATTAGAGATTTATGTATACTTTGTCATGCAACCCAAATTAATGTATTACATACATTAAATATTGGATTTGAAGTCAACTGATTAAACTGAATGATATAAATGCAGCACATCAGTATCCGATGGTGTTAAAGTCATACCCGATGCTGATGACTTGGTGGATGCGACAGAATGTCTCGAATATCATGAGGCGCGCGTTCTCTACGAACTCCTCGAGGCAGGCGATCAGGAAGAAGTCAGTGAGGAGCACCGCCTGGCACTGGTTCAGCTTCCGGCGCGCCGCTTCGAAGTCGAAGTTCACGTACAGGTGCTCAATAAACTCCGTAATGGGGTCTCTGTAATTATTACATCAATTACACATGATACAACTAGCAATGTATATTAAAAAAAATGTTTTAACATACAAGCTTTTATTTAAATTCTCTAAAAAGAAGAAAATATACTTTAAATTAAACTAAAACCATCAACTTATTACATTACACAATTTATATGACAAAGATTTTATTATATAAAAAAGATAAAGATTTTATCATATAAATTGTTTATTTTTTATTAATTGATTTAGCTAGTTCAAAAAGGATACGTCATTTCCTAAAAATTACCGTTTTTATAAGAAGTCATTATTATTATATCAATACGTAATAATAATGACTTAGGTAATTCTTAGGTACTGTGGACAATACAAGAAAACAGATTCTTAAGGAGTAAACTCCAAAAACTCAACACCTTTTATTTGAAACTGGAAAAAATGTCCCGTTTTCAGACGAAAATTACCAGTGCACAGATAAAAACAAAAAGCCTTAGACATGAATGAAATGCACCTGTAAGTGTAGGCCTCTTGCTGGATGACTTTGACGAGGTCTTTCAGGGCGTTCCTTCGCGATCTGTTGATGATGACTGCGGTCGCCAAGTAGCGGAGTATGTGCGGGCACATAGTTTGAATCGCGTTCAGATACCTGACAAAAATATTAATAACTAAATACATACCCTGTCTTAACTATTGAAGACAATCATGCAAAATTGTTCGTAACTTTGCAATTGCAGAAAGATCAGATATATTTGTCTTGGATGGAAATCGAACCGCAGTATCATCCGAAATGGACACTTAGCAGTAGTACTTATGCCAAGTTCATCCGGGTAAGTACTGCCACCATATCCATTTCTGCCGCCAGCAGTGTTGTTGAAATTACACATGGGACATTCCACCTTTACGTCTCAGAGCTAGGGGCGCATACGATGCGGCTCGGGTCTTGTCGTATCTAGTTAGGGGAGGATAAAAAACTTACAACGGCTTGTAGAGGAACATCTCGATGATAAGATCCCTTCCCTTGACGTGGTTGAAGAATACGAAGAGCGACCAGTGTATGAGCCAGGTGCGCTGCTGCAGCGCTTGCATGTTGGTGGCGGTAGCGCCCGCGCCTCCGTTGTCTATGAACTCGCGCAGCTTGGTCAGGTCCTCGAGTGCGCCGTCCCAGTTCTGCACCAGAATCTCACTGGCGAGCTTGCCCCATAGCACTGGCAGGTAATTCTAAGGAAACAACAAAATCTATATCCATACATATTATTAAAATTGAGGTGTCTGTTTGTAAAGCAAAACAGCTTTTTACTAAATGCATATTACATGATTTTTTTTTTCTGATGTTTCGTCTTATCTTCGAAACGGCTGGACCGATTTTCACTGGCAGATAGCTGATGTTATAAGGAGTAACTTGGACTACTTTTTCGCTGGTAAAATAGGGGTGCGTGATAAAACCAAATTATACGACGAAGTCGCAGGCAACAGCTAGTAATATATATAAAAGGGATGTTGGAAAGATATATGAAGTTTATTTTCCATGGAGGTTTTTCAATGTACCAACCTAGTCTAGACAAGTGAGAGTGAATGGATTTTAGTTTTAATCTACCACGGAAGCCAACCCGCATAGGTAGATATCGCATTTCGATTTTTTCATAGGTAATGCCGGCTTTTTCACAATATACTTTCATCGTTTTGAGAATGTTATACTGCACGTCGGCACCAAAATCTAAACATCGGCTTTCAAATTGCAAATGTATGTATTATATTCTGAACTATCCCAAACAAAAATAAAGTACTGAATCAAATAACAATAATAAGTAGATAATGTTCACTTGAGTATGTCCAGTACACGGCACAAAAAAGGAAGGGATGAGATACAAAAAGTTTTCATACAAAAGATATAAGAATATTATACAATCACTGAAAATGAGTGTTTCTTTTATTATTTAAATGTCATTACAAGAAAATGTCAACAGCTAAAATGCTCGTAAAGAAATATGAAAATGGCTCAAATTTTAAATGCCTCTACATTACCATTCCAGAAGAAGAGACTAATGGAGTCATCAAGTTCGGTGAATGGACAGAAGGTACAGTTAAACTGCAGAGAAAGGAACCAGAAAAATCTTCTCGACTGGTGGTCAAAATAGTCTCAGGGGAAGAATCTAAGAAAATCAATTTAGATAAATGCGCTACTGAATTACAAAACGCGAATAATTTACGCTCCTATAGAAAAGAATCTATGTTTCCTAGTGCGCGAACTGAGGAAGCGTTAGATTCGAATAGTAAACCAGAAACAAATAACTTAGCAACAACACTTTCCACTGAAGAGCTCTCCACTAAAACATCAATCCAAAACGATTTAGATTTATCGAATTCGCTCGAGGAAAGTCTTAAAAAAGTTGAAGAGAACAACGCACGGATCATGAAAAACATAAACATTTTGAATAGAACTCTCGATTACACTAAAAGAAAAGAAATCTTCGATATAATAAGCCCCAAATCCTTGCGCACTTTTCCCTGCAGCGAATGCGGGAAGTGCTTCGTGTACGAGACTGGGTTGAGGCGGCACTATGCCATGAGGCACACTATGACTGAGGTCCAGCCGCGGTGGCAGCTCGTGTGGACCTGCATCCAATGCTTCCAGGTCTGGCCGACTCAAGAACAAGCTTTAACCCACTCAGTCGAATGCTGCAAACAACTTTCAGACAGCCACGGGTTCGTTAGAGGGATAAAGACATCCGTGCTACTGCAGTGCGAATTTTGTGAGAAAGTGTTCACTAGCATTCCAAGGCTGCTGAGACATTCGAAGATACACACGACAGACAAAAACTACGAGTGTAAGCCGTGTGGGCTTGCGTTTGGGTCGTACAAGACAGCAGAACAACACTGGCCTTTGTGCCCCTGGCTCAAGGTTTTCTATAATTTCTCATTGCCGAAGATGCTGCTTTGCAATGCGTGTGATCGTAAGTTCAGAAACTACGAGCAGCTGTACAATCACAGGTATGTTTGTCGGTGAAGATCGTAGTCATAAATGTCTTTCTTCTCTTAAGTCAATAGGCAACAAGTTTTGTGCTGAATTTAACACTATTATGGGATAAACATTTTTACAGGTACAAAATGGGACATTTTAGTTCGAAAATGCACAGTGTGTGTGGAGAACTGGTTTACCAATGTGAGCTATGCACCCAGTGGTACAATTCCATATCCAAAATAGTATCTCACAGAAGTCAACACCACCCTTACGATACTGGGGTATCAGTATGTATTATTTATGAAAATAAGCTTGAATTTAAAATATATATAATATTGTTTATATTTAATTTAACCCACAGGATTTCTTTGGAAATGGAGTAATAGATAACTCCTTGTTACCTCAGGAAGATGAATACTGGAATCCACTTTGAAAAAATATATTGAAGGTATACAAGAGAATTTTAATTTGAGTAAAATAAAAGTTTACACTGTTCAATGTTTCATTTATTTTTTCCTGGACTAATAGTAGAACAATTACACAGTACTATGTAAATGGTTCTATTTAATCAGAACAGAAACTTAACAAGTAGCAATTTTGTACAGATAGGGAAAAAAAGACAACTAATATTACATTATGGCTTTAGTTTATAGATCAGACAGTAAGATGGAAATGAACCCTCAGACAAAAGCTAATAATAATAATAAATAATTATAAAAGCCTTTATTTCAGACACGTTTCAAGAAACAATATATATATCTATGCTATAAACACTATGAGTTTCTTTTTGTTTTCCTTTTTTGTTTATTTTTTAGTTTAATTTCTCAGCTACGCCGTGTCTGTATGCCTCTTATAGGCAAAGGCCTACCCCAACTGCTTCCACTTTCCTCCATTTTTGGCTATTGTTATCCACACTCCACCTGCTGTAGTTTTTATTTCGTCTACCCATCTTCTGAGTGGCCTGCCTCGATTCTTTTCATAGACATAGACATTTATTTATTTACTAAGTAGCACACAATATATTCTAACACTTTATAACACAAAAAAGAAACAGATGAGAACAAAAATACACAATGAAATAAAAATAAAAATATAACAGATTTACATTCATCGAAATATATAGAAAGAAATTTAATATAAAACAAGACCTACTAGTACATAATGTGTGCTACATGTTTCCTACTTCCACTTCCCGTACACCAGTATAATATTGTTTTAGAGCATTTTTCCTTTCCACTGATTGTGTGGCCTGCCAATTTCCATTTAAGTTTTCTAATCGTTGCTATGATGTCCTTTGTTCTTGTGTGTTTCTTTATACTTGAAGTTCTAATTCCATCAGATAATTTCTTTCCCATCATGCTTCTTTCCATGGCGTTCTGACAAGTTTCCAGTTTCTTAATGTGGGATTTGTTGCCCAGGTTTGACAGCCATATGTGAGTCATTAGTTCTAAGGGAGAGAGTATTAAATGTTGCAATGTCATCATTTTCTTGCCCTTATCCCAACTAGGTGGGGTCGGCACAACATGTACTTTCCTTCCATTTCTCTCTGTCAGACGTCATCTCAGCACTCACTCCTTTCTTACTCATATCATCTTTCACGCAATCCATCCATCTTTTCTTTGGCCTACCTTTACTCTTACATCCTTCCACATCCATATCTAGGACTCTCTTTGTAGCATGACTTTCATCCCTCCGCATAACATGTCCATACCACGCTAACCTACTGCTCCTCAACTTCTCCGTCACTGGCGCTACTTTCAAACTTCCCCTTACATACTCGTTCCTAATTTTGTCCATTCTGGTCACGCCACACATCCATCTCAACATTCGCATCTCCGCTGCATGCAATCTTCTTTCATCAATTCCTTTGGTGGCCCAACATTCCGATCCATACAATACGACAGGTCTGACAATCGACTTATATATTTTCCCTTTCAGTTTAAGGGGCATCCGCGGGTCACATGCTGTTGCTGAGACCTGTCGCCATTTCATCCATCCCGCATTTACTCTATTTCTCACATCCCTGTCTATTTCACCATTATTTTGGATCACAGAACCGAGGTACCGAAAATCAGGGCAGACTGATAGGGGTACACCATCTAAGGCTATAGGGGAAAAATTGGATGACCCACCAAAATCGCAGAACAACTGTTCAGTTTTTGTTCTGCTGACTTTTAAACCGGCATTCTCCAATTTCTCCAGCCATTTTTTCAGTCTGGTCTGGACCTCAGTGGCTGTTTCTCCGACCAGAACAATGTCATCGGCGAACAGCATGCACCAGGGTGTTTCCTCTTGTAAATCAGAAAAAATGTTGCAATGTGTAATATGAATTATATTTTGGCGAGGCGCTTTGGGGAGCACTCGTATTTGGTGGTGGAGTAAATCAGTTGGAGGGTGATGGTCTTCTTCCCCCACGTTGACCAGCCGGCTTGGGGTGTTCATTTCAAAGGTTGGTTTGAGTAATGTTGAGATGTTTATTTTGTTTTGGTTCCGGGTGTCGATTGCAGTTACAAGTTTTTTGGAATCTCTGGTACTGATGATGACCGTTTACGATCTATAAAAGTGAGTATATAGTTGGTCTTAGGGTTGCTTTCGCAGAGGCTGCAGGAAATGGGTGGTCTGGATTATTAGCTGTGGTGACTTTCTTTTGGGTCGTTGATTTCGGCCAGCTCGACTCTTCTCTTTTCATTTTTCCACGGCTATTATCTCCTGGTTTTTTCACAACTAATTTATCATGTACTAAGAATGCTATGTTTCCTTTTCTTTTTTCCTCTTCGATTTGCGGTTGTAGGTGCTTCCATTTCTCTAGCATCTCTTTAGAGTAATCTTCCTTGATGTAGATTCCTGATGGAAGTTTGGATTTATTTTTCAGTATTATATGTTTTTTCCATAAGGTTGTAAATGACACTATGACAGGGCGGTTTTTGTTGTTATTCCACTTTCCAATTCTGTGTACTTTGTTAATTTCATGACTATCTAAGTAGATTCCTATGTCTGTTATAATATCCTTAATATAATCTACAAGTTCGCCTTCCGTTTTTCCTATTTCTTGGATTCCAAAAAAGATCAAGTTATTCTTCCTTTTCTCCATTTCAATGATGCTAAGTTTTTGTTCTAGCTTCGAAATTATGTTCTTCATGACGTTGTTTTCTTCTATAAGTATGTTCATCTTTTGGTCCAGCGCTTCCATAACATTTTTAGTTACTGAAGTTGTTATATGTAAAGTTTGCTGGTTTAACTTTTCATCTAATTTTGACAGTAATAACTCCATACTGTTATCCATTTGATGGTAATTTATTTGTCTTGTTAATCCTTAATAGGGTTAGATTTTTATGTTATGTCTGGCAACACTGCAGCTGTCAGGGTCCACTAATTTTTATTCTTGGGTTGGTTGATAACACTTTTCGTGTGGCAAATCGAGTCTATAGTCTATGGTATGAATCACACTTTTAGGTTATGTCGATCGATTAATTCACAATATTTCTGCGTAAACCGTAGAATTCGCACTATTCTCACTCTCTTATGTTGTATTTTTTTTCGGTTCGTTGATGGATTTGCGTTAGGACACTTAATTATCACTTTTCACCGTAATATATTATTTATTTGTGGAGGTCGTTGACGTACGTGCTTACGATACGAACACAGGGACCGGAACCTAAAAGGAAGAACCGGAAGATAAAAGCTAGTAAGGCAAAATATCTTACCTTATCACTGGGAGACATAACCAGTTGACAGAAATAGAGATATGATGCAGATTCCACATAGTTTCCACATTCATACCTGTATTTGGCAAGGCGGTACATACTGTCTATCATCTCTACTTTGAACTGAAACAGACAAATTAATATTATCATAAATAAATTGATAAATAAATATTGGTGGACATGTCACACAGCACCATCTAGCCCCAAAGTAAGTTAAACATAGCTTGTATCATGGGAACCAGACAACTGATATACTACTTATATACTCTTTTCTATGTAAATACATACATATTAACCCAGACCCAAAACAAACATCTATATTTTGTCCAGGGTGAGAATCGAACCCACAACCTACAGCGCAGAAGGCAGGGTTACTGCTGAGCTGTGACGCCACTCAGATTATGGATATTTTTATTTATAAATTTATCAATCAATTTTAAAATTTATACAATATTTATAAACTTAGCATTGAAAAACCAATATGGTTATACCCATGCTAACAAAGTTACAAAGATATAATTAGAATTATTATTATGATCAATTGAGACATGTATACTGGAATACTGTCAAAGTTGGACCATTCTACCAAAATATGGTCATGGAATGGGCTCTTGAGAGGTTGAATAACTGTTTCAGAGCAAGAGAAGAATATAAAGATGCAAAAACCAATGCCAAGTGGTCAGATGTGGTCCAACATATAGGTTCCCCATTCACTGCAAATATATAAAATTTTGAACCTCAAACTCCTTGTTTGTTGTGAGATGATTGATAAGAGTTTTGGGATCTCTCATGGTCTCTACAGTCTTCATAACATCGTCTCTTTGCATGAGACGCAGCACCGGCTCCACTGCATCCTGAAGCTCTTGCAGCTGATTCAGGACAACACCTCTTCGAGAAACAATTTCCTGAAATATTTATTATTGAATGATATATATACAGGAATAAGATACCGAATGAAAAATCATATGAGTAAAACTCATATTCATTTATTCCAATACAACTGAACACTTGGTCATACTATTTTATTAAAATGACAGGCTAAATCAAGCAGTCGGAACATACCTCAGGTGAGTCTTCGTCAGGATAGAGCATTCGTCTGATGTCGATAACATAATCTATCATGTTAGTTTTACTCAAAATATCGAGCTTAGCTTGCAGAAGCTCTGACTGGTCATATGTCTGAAAATACATTAAAGAATGGACATGTATCTTTAGATGATGTTCATATCAGTATAATTATTTGCCCCAGCACACAGAAACGAAGAACAACACAAAATATGAACTTAAATATGCTAACTAGCATTTATAACCTACGTCTTTTGCAGCAAGGAACTCCAATAGAGGAAACACTAGATGACGGTCTAAATATTGCCCTATTTTGAATGTAAGATCAAACTTCGAGTAACTCATCTTTATTTTTTACAATTCACACAATTTATGAAAACATGTACGCGTGAAAGTATCGTACACAATAAGGAAAGATCGCGTAGATCAGGCAGTGATTGACAGCTACGAATGACATACAATCATATTGGCTGGCATGAGATTTCAAGATTATTCATTGTTATCTCTTTCTTGCATATGGCACTAATCTAGCTATGTCTTTGTTTAATGCTATAATTTGCAACAATATTGTAAAATAACCTCTAAAATATATTTAAACAGCATTTTTCTTTTAGCCTGGATATATGCCCTTTTGCCAAGCCCTAAATAATAATGTTGCCAGTTTTTAAGGATTAGCAGCTTCCACGCATACCATAAGCGGATACTACTAATTTTAATTTCCGATATGTTAGGTGCAGAAACATTATAGATCCAGAATATTTTGACTCAAACTCAAACTTAAAGCATTTATTGCACTATGTTGTTACAAAGATCTTAAACTTATATTTATAGGATTCAAACATAGCAAGATAGAAACTTCTTTATTGCACCAGAAAAATTCATAGGTGAACTTAATGCTTATTAGCATTATAACGTAAACCCTGTTAGGGCACTGCAATATTTATTCTAGGTGGCTATTTGTTATAATTATTATTGTAGGTTTTAGTTTATTATACTAAGATTAGACATATTTATAGTTACGGTGTAGCACTGTTCGTCAATATATACTAGGTACTGATGATTTGGGGAACTTTGTCAAGGGTTCTTAAAAACTAAAATTGGAATTTAAATACAAACTACATGATTACGTCCACACCGATTTTGAGGCGTTTTAATAATGACATCACTTACAGAGGCAGGACACAGCCGGCGAGTTGGAGACAGCTGAGTCTGCTTTAAAAACATTACTGAGAAATGCATCAGTGTATGTTAAAACTACTCTATGCTTAATCTAAGGCAGGGGGACGAGGGGTATAACATAACTAGGTAAATACTTAAAATAATAGTACTTACTTAATAGTAACTGATATGGCATCGTCGATAGAATCACAGCTTCTCTGGTATTTGTAACAGGGACTATTTTAATACCATTGTTTTTGATCTGTGACGATAACTAACGCCGCGTTTATTATCTGTGAACAAAATACGCCATTGCGCACACATTGTGGTTTCGAAAAAGTACTCGTGTTTTGAAATGAAATAATTCATTTCATGAATCTGATGTTATAGTTTACCCATAATTTCGATCAATTGAACTTAGGCTTTTTAATTGATTACTTTCTAGTGAGAGAGGCTTGAATCTACCGCTGTAATTCTATACCTACCAATTTGTGTTCAAAATGGCGGCCTCTGCGTGTGCTTTGGATTTGGATTGGATGCGTCCTAAATAGACGCGCACGGTGCAAGTGTAGTTTGTACGGCTATAAATAGAGGAGTTGCATAGACTTGTTACAATAATAGCGATGTAAAATGTCTAACACAGTAATAACTAACTACACGGACCTCAATGGCCCCTCGACGAAAGCGGACAGTTCTGTTGTTGTTATTGTAAACAAGGATGGGTCTCTGTCTGTTGATCAGAATTTATTGGGAACATTGATGGGTAAGTATAACACAACAGTCCTAATTGAATTAAATATACATGGCCATCCGATTGAAAGTATTTTCGTGCAATTTCCTATTCCAATTGCATTCCCCCAACAGTTGGTGAAATACGAAACACTTTGATTGATTATAATGGTTTAAGCATTTTCAGTCACTTCAGGTTTTATTACGATAACGTTATCATAAGCTTCTTTTTAATTTGACTTAAAAGGTTCCAAGTACTTAAATATTACAAGATTTCAAGAAATTCATTTTGGCGCCATTTTTTTACTTCCTATCATGTAGGAAGCTTGTTGGAATTCAATACCAATGTAAATTGAACAAATAACCTGTTTTATAAACTATCTCACTTTTATTCGTCCAGGGACTGATGGATCACATAGTGCAGGGATAAGTGTAGTCCGAGTGGGTCATGAAGGCAGGCCCGATGATGCTACGGATTCGGAAGATGAAGATGACAAAATTCCCCATGTAACACTAACTGTGGACAGTTATTACAATGAACCTAACAGTATCATTAAATATGGTATGTTGCAAATTAATCCCAATTTTATTGATGCTATTTGTGATCGTAGCATTTATTCAATTTCTCTGTTTATTTCAGATAGTGGAGCAGAAATGTTGCAATCGCTGAGAATAGAAACAAGAGAGAATAGCTTGTTGGGTTTTCAAAATGACCATTGTTACACCCCACTTACATCACCAAGTCAAGTTGTGCCACTTAAAGAAAAGAGTGAGAGCTTTTCTCCTTACAGTGAGCCAGTTATTCAGATATCTCATACACCACCACCTAAGCCTGTTCCAACCTCCAAGAAAATCACCATATTGGACCAAAAGATAATACCAAAAGGGAAAAAGATTACAATAAAACCTCCTGAGGCCCCAGTAATTATTAAAGGCAATGAAGCTTTGAATAAACCCCTACCAGTCTTGACCAAAGCTAAGGAACTACCTGAAACAGATAAAATAGCAGAAGGTCTAAAGAGACTTGAGGAGAGCATGGAGTCATCCTCTATGAGCTCTTCTGGTGACAGTGTAGCAGATAGGGACTCTGATTCAGATTACAAGGACCAGAAGGTAACCCCTTTGAAGCCAAGAAAGGCAAAACTGAAACCTCGAATATTAAAAACTGTAAAATCAAGAAGAGATATCAAATCAACTCCTAAGCTGAAACTGGGGAAAAATATTCGAAGAGAAGTTAAAGAAATTAAAACTCCACAGAAAGTAGCACCACAAAAAGATGTATCACATAAAGAGATATTACTCAAAGAGGTACCACAGAAAGAAGTGCCACAAAGGGATGAAGATATTGATTTGGAGAGTTTGCTTCCAACCACAAAAATTGCAGTGAGTCAGTCCGCCGTAGAGTTTAACAAAACTGTAGTAAAGCAAACACCTAAACCAGTGAAGAAGGAAAAGAAGACTCCAGCGCATGTCACAGCTTTGCTGTCCGACATGACATCTCTCTTCTCCACACCAGATGTCATTAGAAGAGTGTCCACTGATAACAAACCTAGCAAATCTGAAAAAGAAATCTCCAGTGAAAAGCCGTCAACCCCTAAGCAAGAAGCGGGTGATGTAAAATCTATTGATAGTTCCTCCAAGACACAATTTGGTATTCCAATGCTTGAGGTAAATAGAGGAAAAGTGACTACTATGAATACCTTGAAGAAAACTAACACTCCCTTAAATCCCATACACAAAGCTAAGGGGTGTGATCTTATCCCTCAAATTGATGATGATAGTTTAGCTCAGATACTTCAGGATACTATTTCCAGTCCTGTGAAACCGCAAACTGCTGTAGTTGGTGGTTTCACAGGAGTGGCTACAGCGACTACCAGTGCCCTGAGTAGCCCCGGCATGCTAGGGCCCCTGTCACCCACGTTAGACCTCTTGGGTGGATTACCTGTGCCTGTCGGTGCTTGTAAGGAACTTGAAGACGGTTTGACACAGGATGTGCTCATGCATGTGGCACATTTGGTTCAGACATCTGACAAGTTGCAAGAAGTGATCGATACACAGGTCCAGTGTTTTGCTGAAACACCAGCTAAAGTTCGTGAAGAGCCCTCATTCCGACGGGAGCAGGCACAAGCTTCTGGCGAAGCGTTTGCTGGACAAACATCTAAATTAGTCCAAAAACCGCCATCACAAAAGGAAAAGCCACTAGAAATCGTCAGACGCGATGGTCGTGTTATAACACTGCCACCAATCGAAGCACCTGCCACTCGGTCGTCCAAACGCAAAAGTCAAATGGAAACTGGTAATGTGTCAACAATGACAGCTGAACCAGTCCAAGTCCCGGAAGTACCCCTGCAAGCAAATATACCTGTGCCTGTTATTCCGGAACCACAATATCCACAGCTTTCAAAACAGTATGTAAACAAGAAATTGACTAACAAAAAGCAAGAACAACTAGTTATTGAGCCACCTGCTCTTGAGAAGACGTCTGTTGAATCACAGGATAGCTGGAACTCTGAAGATGATCCATACAGGTATGTGTTGCAGTGCTTAATCATTTATTGTTTCACAGGTTTACAGCTGGTAACCTTACAAATATCAGGCACCCTTGTATTGTAAGTATGGCAGAGTCAGTAGCTGAGTTTCTCTTAACATTACTAAGTTTATACGAATTACACAAAGTATTGACATAATTATGACTGGCCTTACAGATCATTTGGTATTAATTCTGCCTTCAGCGCTGTAGGTTGTGGGTTCGATTCCCTCCCAGAACCAATATTTGTGTGACAACTTTAAATGATTGTTCTCTTTGGTTCCCATACCAATACCGTACAAGCTGTGTTTAATTTGAGGCTAGGTGGCACTGTGTGAAATGTCCACCATTATTTATTTATTGTAACAGGGACCCATTAATTTCAGGTTATGGTGCATATGTAAACAACCACATAACAATCGTTTCATGATATGTTGTGACGGATGTGAGGACTGGTTCCATGGAAAGTGTGTGAACATCACTAAGGCGATGGGACAACAGATGGAAGAACAAGGGATAGAATGGAGGTGCCCTAACTGCATTAAGAAAACAAAATCAACTAACAAAAATCTCAATAAGGTATGTTCTATTTAGTATTTGTCATAAATGCAAATTGATATGTCACATATTTAGTGACTGTAAATGTCATTAAAATGGTTAATTCCTTAACTATCTTGATCAATATTTTATTGTTATCGGTGCTTACATATTCTATGATAAAGTAGTGCTTATCAATGTATAGGGAATTCTCCTCTTGAGCCTGTGGCGTTTTGGTTTCAGTTAATTCCATATGCCTATTTGTTTTTTACAATCAAACTGAAATGATCTATAAAATTATAAAACAAGTTATGACTTTCAGTCCTCTATACCTATACAAATAAATTGATATGTCTGTTTGTAATGTCTGATTAACGGCTTTTTACTGAATGCATTTGAAAGTATTTGATGCTTATAACAAGAAAACAATTTTTTAAATTGCTGTCTGTCTCTTTGTTTGTCTGGCTTGTCTCCGAAACAGCTGAACCGATTTTGACAGCACCTTCACTAGTAGCAGCTGCTATTGTAGCTGGAGTAGGAGCAATTTGACTTTGTCTCGGTCGAATTCTAAAGAGACCCCGTGGCTCTATCTACTGTCAATGTACCGTCGAACCACTCGGAGGACTCGTCGGAGGACGAGTGGTTCATTACCCCTATACTTACCAAAGAGTCCAACATACCCCACCCTTGTTCTCTATGGACGGAGGGATGCGGAAAGCATTGTCCCATCAAAAAAAAGGAGTAAATGACTACATTTATTCAGGTAAATTCGTAAATTAAAAACTGAGTAGTTAGTTACTCTTTTAGTCACAAACTGAATTGAACGCGGGCGAAGCCGCAGGTACAGCTAGTGCGTAAATGTAAATTCACTGTAGTGGAAACAAATCGAATTGAATCGATGACATTACACAACTGGGTAGTTACAGTGATTTAGTATTGTATTTTTTTGAAAAATGTATGAAATTACTCAGGGAAAATAGTCAATTCATCAAATTAAATGCTTGTCTTGGGTGGGAAATCTTACCTGTTTGATTTCCCACCAAGACAGAGCTGTGAGACCAGTTAAATGCATGAGTTATTCAATTATTGACAGAGTTTACCAGCACAGAAGAAGCAGTATGAATCTCCAGATAGTCCAGTCGGTACAATCAAGGGTCCGATGGGGCCCATCAAAAGTCCAATGGGGACAGTGAAGAACCCACTTCTTCGAGAGACATCGAAAAATGGTTGCATAGTATGTAGACAGCCGGCTCGAGCGAGCAGCATCTACTGCAGTGACGCCTGCATCCTGAAACATGCACAGGACTCCCTCGGGGGCCAGCAGAGCCCGCCTGCACCAGAGCCAGGGGCAGAGAAGTCTCACGGGAAACACAAGTCCGATTCTAGGGTAAGAATGATGGATCATTGACGTCGTTTATGACCTCGGTCATAAACGATTCGGTCGCTCGGTCGAGGGTTCGAATCCTATAGTGTGCTTGAGCTTCCAGTGAAGGAAATCATAAAGGCCATAGCGTGGTGATAGGACAAATTAACGACAGGCTAGCTACCATCTTCAAGTTTAAAAATCTACCGCCAATGATGCGTTGTGATGCCAATCGGCTACATAATCGCTGAAAATCAACTGATATCTGGTTAAACCTGACCCTTTTCGTATTATTTTTTTCCTAACCTATACTGTCCCACTGCTGAGCAAAGGTCTCCCCCAAGTCCTTCCACACATCCCGTCTTTAACTATTTCCCACCAATTTCCTTCAAACTTATTAACGTCGTCCTGCCAGCGCTTTCGAGGCCTTTTAGTATTAGAACAACATAATTGCCTAATCATATTTTTATCTTTATCTTGAGAATCTTAATTTTAATGTTATAGAGTCTCGAAATAATTTTCATATTACGTTTATCTAGAACTTTTGGAACAATCAATCATGTGGTCTGTCTACAGAATGAATTAGATCATGATTAGACATAGATCGTTTAGATCTAGTCTAATAGATCTAATCTATGTCTAACAGATTAGACAGATCATTTAGATCTATGTCTATTCTGTTTCTGTCTCTATTTCTTTTCAAACTGGGACACTAATTCAGATGCATTGAAACTTGGCAATATTTCCAAGGATTCCAAGTCCTACACACAGATTCTTACTACTCAAGAAAGACTGCCGTGGATTTTCTTAATTTTTGTAGAAAGTTAATTCTGGTTGACGCAGCATTTATGTTATTCTAGGTCATTGTTTATGAACGAAAATCTGGGAGACTATTGGCCGGACCCAACGCTCCCACCGCCGAAAATCTGAAAGCGTGGCTCCAAAAGAATCCCACTTTCGAAGTGGTGCGGCCCGGGGCGCTGAACACCATCAAACCGGGCCTTAAGAGGAAGCCAGCGGAGCCCAACCGCATACAGACGACGCTGAACTTCGAGCGCGTGCCGAGGAAGCCGGAGCAGAGTTCGTCGCCGGTTAGGGTTCCGCAGAACGATGCGAAGGACAGAAGGCTTCTGCTGTCCCGCAGGGATGCGCCGGTCACGCCTCCACAGAAGGCTTCCACTCCGAAACCGAACCCGATACAAGTGATCGAGACGCCCGCGCCCGCGCCCCGCCCTACCACCTCCGCCGTCAAACCACTCAGTGAACCGAGGAAGCTGGCTAGGAACGCGCTCAACCGATCCTTGACCAATGAAAAGGTAAGTACCATGTTAAAAATTTCGCTAATGTGTGTAATAAAAAAAAAATGTTCTAAAATGTGGTTCTAACTAAACATAGGTTGCATTATTACCGCTATATTTATTTTTATCTTTGAGATTTTTATTTATGAAAACATCCAAAATATACATTTTTCTGTTTTTATTTAATTTATTGTACAGTAATTATTGTTCTGATAGTGACATCGGCATAGGTATGTAATAAATCTTCCACGATGTTTTGTAAAACAATCACGTTATAATTGTCGGCTCTTTACGGCTACACGTGGAAATTTACGCGTTGCATGCGATCATACAGGACCAAGGTTACTATTATCACACGTGACTCATCCAAGCATTTAGGACCAAACCGCAGGTAGACGCGGATGTATGTACTAAAATGTAAAAAAAAATATATATCATAGTGAACTAGTGTGGTTGTGAAAGGTGTCCATTATATTTCAATTACTTTTTATTGAATTACATCCGGAAAAAGATTTAAAAAAAGACCTTATTATTGTTTATAATTTGCGTGACATGTATGGTAAAAATCCATTGTTCAAGCTACGACAACGGCCTTGTACGTGTTGTTTGCACACTGATTATAGTCAGATTGGCATATTTACGATAATTATTACGTTACAGCCGCCTCCAGCATCGCCGTCGACATCGCGCAGGAAAGACTCCGCACCGACCGAGAGCAAAATCAGGATGAACTCGACGGAACCCATCCGGGATAACGTCAGGAAATCCCTGCAGGAGCAGATGAGCCAACGCATGAAAGAGAGCGAAGGGCCGAAGTTTACCGAAGAGGAGATTCAGCAGTTCGTCGTAGAAACTGAGAATGAGCTGCACGATTTGTTCCGCGACACGGGGATCAAGTACAAGGCTAAATACAGGTCGCTCATGTTCAACATCAAAGACCGGAAGAATTTGTCGCTGTGGGAGAAAATACGCGACAGATCTATTACACCTCAGCAGCTGGTAAGGGTGGAGTATATTGCACAAACACCTGTAATATTGCCCACCTAGTAAATTAGGTAGGAATAATTATTTTCTTTCGTTCTAGGTGAGACTGTCTCCTGAAGAACTGGCAAGTCAGGAGCTGGCTGAATGGCGAGATCAGGAGTCGAAACATCAGTTGGAATTAATAAAGAAGTCTGAACTGGATCTCCTGGCTGCCAGCAAGACATACGTCCTGAAGACACACAAGGGAGAGGAGGCAAGTATAATCTTGAATTTCTTATTCATCACATTTTTATTGAAGTGTTTTTATAATATATTTGACTGGCCTCACAGCTCAGCTGGTAGTAACTCTGCCTTCTATGCTGCAGGTCTTGTGTTCGATTCCCACACAGTACAAACATTTGTATGACTAATATAGATGTTTGTTATGTGTCGGGGTGTCAATATGTATGTATTTATAAAAAAAGTATTAGTTATATAAGTATTATATCAGTTGTCTGGTTCCCATGACACAAGCTATACTTAGCTTACTTTGGGGTTAGGTGGCGCGTGTGCAATGTCCACCAATATTTATTTATTTATAATATATTTTATATTAACTTTTCTGATTTTCAGGTGATGCAAACGAAGGAATCTGTTTCAACTGAATTGGATCCGAATGTGCCTGTCGAAGATCTGGTGATAGCCCTGAATGATTCCACTGTTGGGGAGGAGGTCACCAGAGAAGCGGTGGGAGAAGCGTAAGTTGTTCCACTGTTTATTATTATTTCACTGTTGTATGAATAAATGACTAACCTATCAACTCAGTTGGTAGTAACTCTGCCTTCTGCGCTGAAGGTCGTGGGTTCGATTCCCACTCAGAACAAATATTTTTGTGACGAACATAGATGTTTGGGCTGTGTCTGGGTTGTTATTAGGTATTCAGTGTATGTATTTACAACTAAAAAGTATTCTATCGGCGCTGTGTGAAATGTTCATAAACATTTAATATTTAATAAATGTTACTTGTCTTACAGAACTAAACTCAAAACGGACGACAAGAAAGATAGTAAAAGCAAAAAGAGAGAAAGAGATGAAAGTTCGGGCCGCTCCAAAAAGAGCAGAAGGCACTCGTCGCCGGCCGAACGTCGGAAGAGCAGGCGAGACTCAGACAGGAAATCACGCTCCTCCAGAAAGAAATCAGAGTACAGAGAGAAGGCTTCCAGGAGTGCGAGGCGATCCACGAGACGATCGGGAAAGAAATCCAGAACTAGATCGATATCTAGAGACAGGAAGAGGGATTCCAAAGCTAGATCGATGTCTAGAGACAGGAAGAGGGATTCCAAAGATAAGTCCGATTCGGAGCGTTCGAGACACCGATCTCGTTCGCGGGATAAGAACAAACGTTCGAAATCTCGCGAGCAGTCGAGGTCTGTGTCGAAAGGGCGAGACAAGTCCCGGTCGCGGTCGCGGTCTCGCGGGCGCGCGCGTCGCCGCTCCGACTCGAAGGACAGCCGGCGCCGACACCGCTCGCGATCCAAACACGCTGATGATAAACCCAAACCGAGATCTAGGTCTCAGGACAATAGCTATAGTAAAAATAAGACTGAGTAAGTTCATTTCTCGGACGAAATTGTTTCTTGTCATGCGATAGGATTAAAAGTACCATAGAAGCTCATTCAACTGGAGTCCTCTTCTGCTTAGTTGCAACAAGACCCAAGTCGCATCATATGCATGTGGCATGTGGCTTGCCATGCATTTTTATATACTTTAATATCCTTTTATGTCTAGATGTAAGTTTTCCTAAAAATTTTTAAATAAAAATAAAATAAAATATGCACCCGTAACTCTGATACGTAAGGTGGAATGTCTCATGTGTCTGTAATTTGACCGGCAATCACACCTTTCAATCCGGAACACTGTAATGCCTATACGTTACTGCTTGGCGGCACAAATGGGTATGCTGGCAGTACTTCCCTGAACGAACTTGGCATACATTCCACTGCATTTCCACCTACGTGGAAGTGAACAATCATTTGTCGTCTTTTCTGTAATTAAACCACCTATCTTCAGACTGTAAGAATTAACTATTGATGTTTTTTTTTTTCAGTTCAACAGATTCGGATTCCATAGAGAGGCCAAAATCGGCGTCACTTAAAGAGCCACACCCCGAGTACGACCCGCACGAGCCGATGATCACGTCCGCCTTCTCGGAAGAGGACCTGAGGAAGTCTGAAGACGCATTTGAGGATACCTACAAAAATGAATTGCTCGACGGCGGACTCGAGTATGATCCCACTAAGATGTTCACATTGGACTCTGCTATCTTGCCAAGTTCCACCTTCGATAAAAAGGACAAGTCGCTAGCTGGTAACATTTTTATTCTATCAGTTATCTAGTTCCCATAGTACAAGCTATGCTTAATTTGGTGTTAGACGGCGCTGTGTGTAATGTCCAGAAAAATATATTTTTTCAGCCAACTTCTGTTCGCAGCTTCCCTGCCGTGGTTCGCTCCTGATCTATTCCACAGGGACCGTGCATATTTCGGGATAAAAAGTAGCCTATATGCTTTTAGCTCAAACCTTCCCTGTGAAGAAAACGCGTCGATCCTTTGAATGGTTGTATTTATTTGTCAGAATAAAATGTCACATTATTTGTTTATAAAATATTTTCAGTGACTCTATATGCGGCTTCAAGGCTATGCATATATTAAAATAAACATGCGCCATAGAAAGACCAACCAACACACCTCATTATGAGTCAATCACATTCTACGACTAGAAGGGATGATATAAATTTAAGTATTTGTTTTTTTAGCTGAAGCTGAAAGCGATCAAGAGCCGAGCAGTACAGTGGAGAACGCGGCTCCAACTGTTTGGAACGGCTGCATCAACATGGTGGATGTGGCCAGATTCTACGTCGCGGCGCACGAGGTCAATTATATATTAGGATATTCATTCATTTTTACATAATATACTTAATGCGTCAAACCTTACTCACACGTGAGCAGTATTGAACATTAATTGCAAATATTTCAGGTATCGGGCAGTACGATCGATCTGGAGGATGAGCTGAGCACAGAACTCGATATTGTCGGCAGAATAAACCCGGAAACGGTGTGGGACTACATCAACAAAACTAAGAAAGCAAGCAACAAAGATATCGTTCTACTGAGACTGCAAGCCGCCAACGACGAAGAAAAAATGCAATACATCGCTCTGTATAGTTATCTTAGTAGTCGCAATAGGTGTGTGCTAATCTCGAATTATTATACAAATAAATTATTATTCCTACCAACCTTCATTTTGAATGACCTTTTGAATGCAATATGTCAGAAAGGGAGTGACTTAGTTTCACCGCGAATGCGCGGACGCGTGGTGTTGATATTTTCTCCTTCCAGTAAAAAGTAATTAATTTAAATTTTAGGTTAGGAGTTGTCAAGGTGCCTCACTCGACGACAGTGAAAGACTTCTACATAATCCCTCTCCCGGCGAACACGAGCCTCCCGCCCATCCTGCTGCCGCTCACGGGGCCCGGCCTCGGGGACGTCAAGACTCATCTCCTCATCGCGGTTATCGTGCGCCAGAGGAAGAAACGCACTATCCCCCACATTCCGAAACAAGTGATCCCAGCAAAGGTTAGTTGGGGCGGACGAAATTATTGTAAATAAATGGTTCTTTATTGTTGCGCTTGTTTATTTCCCACGAGTTCCTATAGATAAGGTTTATGAAATCAAAATACATAAATTCCGCTCTAAAATTAGAATAGTTTCGTAAAGCTAATTAGGCGACGCGACGGTTTGTGCAAGATCAATGCCACTATTGACGATAAGTTACCTACGTCACTTCCACATGAAAAATAATCATTATCACGAAATGACGTCACATATTAGTATAATTATATGGTGGTTTTATTCATAGCGTTTTGCATTATGTGGTTATACTTTCTAATTAACTGGGTCAGATGTTTTACCTAAAATTGCTCATAAAAGTGGTCAGTGTCTTGACATTTCAGTGGCACTAAATTTGTGTCACTATTCGCCGGGAACCAATCGGACCAACTGGATGTTTCCTCCGGGGAATTACTATCACCATGTCCATTTCCGCCGCCAACCGATCCAACCATCCCGGTGAAATTACAGGAATATAGGAAGTTCTATCTTCAAGTCTCAGTGACTGGGCGCAACATCAAGCAAATCACCAACTCCCGGCACTTAGAAACTTCGGGTCGACCAACAATGGGTCAATTATATTTGTAGAAAAACAAAATTATGCGTGTCAGTTCCGACGCGCGACTGCTGTTTACTTTTTATCTGCGATTGTCATTGAATTGAAATGAATAAATTAACGAGTAGAGGTAACAAAAAGCGTACCTATGTTCTTAAAAACTAAGCTTTTTTACGCTCGATTTTACTACCCTTCAAATTTTCGTCCTGGGGGCTTTAAATTAAACCGATTATTGAGGAATAAACTCCAAAAACCGTCGAGTAAGTGTCATCAGGCCGAATTGAATAATGTTTGTGTTGACAGGTGGTTCGAGAGACCCGCAAGCGTTCGTACACGCCCCCAGTGGTCGGCAAGAGTTCGTACACACCGCCGTCGTCCCCGCGGCGCCGCGCGCTCCCGCTGCCCACCTACCCCGCCTCGGCGCTCTCCACCTCCGTCAAGGACAAAATAGCTGCTTCTCTTGGTACTTGCATTACATATCCACATCTGAGGGACCATTCTAGGTTCCAGGGTACAGAAGCTAACGCATCCGAATGACTATTAGATATCTATAGATCGGCCAGTCGACATTTGACTGGCCGAGACCACTAACTAACCACTGCATTGGTATTCCTTGAATCGCAGTTGGCATGACCAACACATACATAACAAGCATCCAAGACTTAAATTATGCTCCTGACGCTACGAAAACACCGCTGGTGCTTGACGGCATTCAACTTTTCAACTGTTTAGCCCTACCCATAGTTTCATTCAATCCTCACGATGTTTTCCTTCACGGGATGCTCAAGCTCGTTAGATTTTCCAACCCACGGCCTACAGAACGTAAACTGACGTAACTATCGACTCAGCTGTCACCGCTTTAAGTATGTAACTAAATAAATAAATAAATATTGGTGGACATTTGACACAGCGCCATCTAGCCCCAAAGTAAGCTAAGCATAGCTTGTATCATGGGAACCAGACAACTGATATAACTTATATACTTTTCTTTTGTAAATACATACATATAATACATATTAACACCCAGACACAGAACAAACAGCAATGTTACAAATGCCACATAAATGTTTGTCCTGGGTGGGAATGAACCCACGAACTACAGCGCAAAGGCAGCTGAGCTGTGAGGCCAGTCAACTGTAACTAAACAATTGTGCGTGCGTTGTTTTATTGTCAGCGTGCGCGGACGACGAAGCGTACAGTCCCGGAGGGTCCTCAAACGGCAGCAACAGCGTCCCCATGCCGGCCGTGATCGCCCCGCCCCTCGCGCTCGCCCCCGCCCCCGCGCACCCCGCCCCCGCGCCCGCCGACGTCCTCCGCAACAAGATGGAGGAGCTCAACCGACAGATTGAGGAACAGAAGCAGCAGATACTCAAAATGGCACAGGCTGACTCCTCTATGGGAAATGAGGTATGTAGGCATCTCATCATCATCCTAGCCTGTAATCGCGCACTGTTGGCCTCCCTTTTCTTTTGCCAGCCCACTGTTCTGCGCCACTCGTCCAGGTTTTTCCAACAGATTTTACGATATCATCGACCCAACGTGCTTTCGATCGACCTTGATTTCTTTGGTGTAATCTGGGCCATCTGTATGCATCCGAATGTAAAAATTCGATAACCGACGTCCAGTTAAAATAATTCACTAATCATTATTAAGTGATGTAAGTAAGCCTCTTATGCTCTCTTAAGCCTGAAAGAGGATAGAATAATCTTTTATAATACTAGTGACCTAAAAGAAAACCATATTAATCACACAAATGTTTGTCCTGAGTGGCGAATGAACCCGCAGCCTACATTGAAGGCAGGTACAGCCGAGCTGGGAAGCCAGTCAAGAGACACTAATGTGTGGTTATGGCTAAAGGAGCCTATTCCAGAATTCGTAGTTGTTGTCAACATATGTTACATGTGTTTGCGTTTACATAGGTTGTGGTTATTTTCTGTCCCTTCCCATCTTTATCTTTCATATCATAATACAGGTCATCCTAGTTTGGGTATCAATGTTTTTCCAACCAAAAATGTCAGATATATTTGTATGTTACCTATGTTATTGCATTTTTTTTATTAAATAATGTTTGTTGTCGATACAAGTAAAATTTCATTTCATTTCTATCTAGTCTGTGTTTGGGATGATCACAGACAGATTTATCGAGCACCGACAATGATTACAGGACGACGAAGCCTACTCCCCTTCTCGGCCGATGACGCCGCCGCCGGCTGTGTCGACGCTGGCGGATATCTCTTTGCCGTCAAATCTGCACGAAATACTGGCCACGATAAAACAGCGCTCGGAAACACAGTCTACGGATGTTGACATGCGCGCTTTGCCTTTACCCTAGACTAGAATACGTGTAAGCAAACTGGTTGTCATCTGACAAGTAATACTTAATTTTGACCTTAACAAGAGATAAATTTATAAATAAAATTTTAGTATTGTTTGTATCGATCACCAGCCAGCTTGTAGAATATAGTGTAGAATAGAATAGATGTAAGAATCATCAATTTAATAATACATAATTGGTAACTTTAATAGCGATCTAATCGCCATTCTTTGCACAAAAAGCGATTACTGTTGGGCCTTTATTGTCACTTATTTCGTGCAATTTAATCAATTTATTTCAGACAGCATTTTATAAATTAAACTAAGTCTACAATTTGTAGTATAAATCTTTTATGAGCTAGTATTCAAGAAGTTTGGCCTATGCAACCAAGTCTGTTTTGGGATACCTAGTGAAGAGACAGTGTTTTTTTACTTATGTTTGAATTGTTATAAAACATAGAATAAATGATTTGTTATGTCGTGCAATACGTGAATATTGACATAATAAGCAATAATTGTTATTCTATTGGACTTCTCAATGTGTAAGTAATTAATAACTAAAATCACTTTTGGTGAAGAATGTGAAAACACTGTTTCATTCTTGAACTTTTGTAAATAAAATAATAGAAATTTAATAAACATTGATCTAGTTTTGAATTATTTAGTATACAAAATTAGATAACAGCAAATTTATTAGTAATAAGCCATAATATTATTTTATTTTTGTTTATTATTATAAAGTGTACCTAATGTAATGGTAAAGATGAAATATAAGACTTGGATATTAAATTATTTTTATTATTCATCATCATACAAAGACTTTCTAGATTTATTCCTTTTTCCTTTAATGTCTAACCTGTATTTATCTGGCATCTTGAAGTCTTTGAATACTTCATGGAATGATGATGATCTTTTAACATTCATAAACTTTTTCTGCATTGCAATTACTTTAGTCTCCATTAGTTTTCTTCTTGGAATATGTTGCAAAGAGTATTCCCAGTTTCCAGTTGATTTTAAATCCAAAAGAATGGGTACCATGTGGTTGATGTTTAAGTTTTTCTTGGACCCTGGAGCCCATTCCAAGTATCTATCAAGAGGTAATTTGGCCATTTTTAATCCATCTCTTTTTGCTTTGGCAAGTGAAAGTGGTTCATTATTTACCTGAAAATATATAAAATAATGAAATAGTGAATATGAAAATTTAAGTTAATAACAAAGAAATCACTAATGCTTACTTTATCTACCATACACCCAACAATATAAACAGCGTCATGATCAAATTCTGTTAATTCCTCTCGACAGTGAGGGGTGAGGTAAACCAGTTTATTTTTAGGAAACAGATCCAAATAACTTTCATAGTGAATATTTAGTGGAAACCATGGCTCTTCTATAGAGGGGATATTTTTTCTCAATTGTTTCATGAAGTGTCCACTCGTATTGACATTACAAAGGTGAATATTGAATGGGTTTTTGTGTATTCTGTTGTCCCCAAAAACAAAAGTCATTTGTTTAGCGGCATTTACTGCTTCTCGGTAGACCATGTACTCTTCATATGAACAATCTATAACAACTGATTGTCCACCCATCATTGCTTGCAGGGCCCTGAAAAATAAGGAGATGAGAGACATTCATAGATAACACTAATATTAAATGAAAGTTTGTTTGGATGTATGTTTGTCTGTTACTCTCATGCTAAAACTTTTGAGCCCTTTTGGCAAAAACTTAAAAGTAGATGTTGAATAAGATAGGCTACATTTTATTCTGATACCACACAGGCGAAGCAGCAGACAAAAGCTAGTCTTTCATAAATATTCTCATAACATAATTGTAGATAACATAATTTTTATACCTGTAGTTGTCCAAATTATTGATTGACTTATCCCGAATTCGCAGAAACAGTGATTGCTGCTGTATACCATACAGAAGATCATCCTCATATTCTTTTGTTATTACTGGAGGACTCTCTTCAAACTCTTTCCTTCTAGCTTCCTTTTTAGCCTAATAACAAATAAACGTGTATAACACCTACACTCAACAGATTTGACCTGATTGTTGGATTCTTAAAGAATGAATCACCAGAAGAGAGTGTTAGCAGTTATTGTTAGCTTACCATTGGCATTATCATCATTACCATTAACATTACTTACAAGGTTGAGGCTCTGCTTACTACTTTATATGTGAATCTATTAGCCCAAGAGCCCACGATGGCCAGACCTTTGTCATTTTATAAAAGCTGAAAGTTTTTCTGTGCACATCCCCTGTACAGGTCGATGAGAGATGTAAAAACCATCAAAACTGTCCGGCTATCGAGGTAACATTTTTTTATAGGTCCCCAAGTAACATGTATAAAATTCAGCTTTTATACTATAACGAAAGTATTATAATTATAATTTATCAAAGTATAGGGGTGTCTGGCAGGGGGTAGCAACCGTCATAAGTGTCCGGCAATGGATGATAAGATTTCTAAAGTTATCCCGAAGAAAATATAAAAAAATTGAGCTTTATACTTTAACGAAATTTAGGTACTATTTTTACCAACTTTACTACCAGTTACCTGCCAAAGTAACCACAGCCCAAACTCCATAGTCGCTGGTCTTTCTTACCTGTACAGGGGACGTGCACAGAAAAACTTTCAGCTTTTATAAAATGTCGAAGGTCTGGCCGTCGTGGGCTCTTACTGTATATGTGTATATTCTAGATTTCATATTTTACGAATTAAAACTGTTACTGTATATCTTCCAACATTAATAGCAAGCCTTCAGCAAGGAGGTTAAGTATCTGTTTATATTTTTGTAAGGTAGATGAAAATGTAGTATGTTACCTTCTGGTTTTCCTTAGATTTTTCTATTTTGAACAGGTACATGAGATATTGGGATCGTTGATTCTTGCCATTCAAAGACAATAAATGTTCCCATTGGTCTAGACGTAAAGAGTCTGGAGCAGCACGACCATCCTGACGCATCACCTCCACCTCCAACATTAGTATCCTCAATTTCTTTTCAAGTTCTTTGTCACCTTTGCTGATTGTTTCAACAATTTCATCTAGTGTAAACATAACCAATGTTAGAATGAAATTTAATGAATTTCTGTTTTGATACTCGGAAGTACACAGTAATTTCTACTCCACATACATTTATACAAAATACAAACCTGTGTCATCTACTGTCTGCGTTTGCGACGAAAAATATTTTGGAAACTTATGATTTTGAACGACCGGTCTCCGTACTATGGGTGTTATTAATTTTTGGGAAAAGCGATAGTGTGAAATAACTGCTCTTATACAATGCATTTTTATTTTTTTTAGTACCTACTCAGACTAAAATAAAACAATTAATAATTAAAAATAGTAAGCAATCGCATGTTTTTCTTTTAAGTTAAACCAACCATCTCATCCCATCCGGTTCTACGGCCACTGTCACTGTCACTGTTTTATGTTAACTGTAAAAATCATTACTCATGTCAACGTCAAGTCGTCAACAGAATTATGCGATATTTTATATAGTCCGTTCTACGAAATAATAAGACCTGCAGCAGTTAAAGGAACTAACGTAAAGCTGAACTGAAATTTCACCTTTGCTTATATACTTGCGCCACAGCCAGGGTACTTCTTTCGTGGAATGGGCCTAGTTTTGCTTGCGTTACCTACAATTTACGTTATTATTTGTTTGCTCAATGGCTGATGGCAGGGCAATCTGGATTCAGAAGAAGCGAGCGATAGTGGAGGACCTAATAAAATAATCAATGTTTGCCATTATACACTATACATTGTTGACCGACATCTTATAATTAATTTACATATGATATAATTTTATACTAAAGTTTGTTTTTTGTTTATCGGGAAATGGGGATAAAGGGAAATTGAAATGGCAAAATGAGGAATTTCTCAAATTCCATGTTTCAGAAGTTGAGAAACAGGACAATAAGGGAAAATAGGGAGATTGAGTTAAAGGAACAAAGAGAAATATGTATATTGCATGCACACCACGACAATTCGAAGCTATTGGTTTGGCATATTGAAACGGAATATCGGGCCATACATTATCTTCATTCACTTGGCTCGAATTATCAGGCTCTATAATAATAGTGTTGCCTATTATCTGGCTGGACATTATTTAGCTGAACATTGTTGTCTCCTGTTAACATCTCTATTTATTTTTAGATAAGTTTGATAGATTCGTCTTCTCTTCGCCGGGCGTGCGAAAGATATTTGGTAAAAAAATAACCTCGAAATCAGTAATTATATTCTGCCTATATTAGCTTACCAACAATATTTATAATTTCAGAAAAATGGCCGTTACGGCTATGTTACGCCGCTCGTTCGTCAATGGTGCTATTTATTCTGCTGCTGCTCTACGATTCGCTTCCACTAATCCCGACAAAAAAGTGTTTTTCGATGTCACGGCAGATGGTGAGCCCCTGGGCCGCATTACCATGAAGCTGAATACAGATGAAGTGCCAGTTACGGCTGAAAACTTTAGAGCTCTTTGTACTGGCGAGAAAGGATTCGGATACAAAGGTTCTTCATTCCATAGGATCATTCCCAGTTTTATGTGTCAAGGAGGAGACTTCACTAACCACAACGGTACCGGAGGCAAGTCTATTTACGGTCGCACTTTCCCAGATGAGAACTTCAAGTTGAAGCACACTGGCCCTGGAACCTTGTCTATGGCTAACGCAGGACCAAACACTAACGGCTCTCAGTTCTTCATCACGACTGCAGCGACACCGTGGTTGGATAGGAAACATGTTGTGTTTGGCTCAGTAGTTGGTGGTATGGATGTTGTCCAGAAGATGGAGAGCCTCGGATCTAAGAGTGGCAAGCCTGCCAAGAAAGTTGTTATTTCCGAATGTGGTGAGTTGGACTAAGATTTGGTAATAGGGGTAGTTATGTAGTATATAGTGTAATGTTGTGTAAATAAAGTGTAGTTAAAAGGTATTTTTCACTGTGTATTATTTAGACAATACTACTTCTTCCTATTACTTTAATTGTATTTAGATTAAACAATATTTGCATAAAGGTTCCATTATATTTTAGTAGCAAATATCGCAGTGTGTTTTGACTTACCTAACTCAGGTTGTTATATTTTAAATTTGTCTTTCTATTAATTCGTAAGTTTTAAAAAAAGGCATACATAAAGTTAGATTTGGTTTGTTGTCAATAGATTAACAACCATTGTGTAGCTACATGTTTTAAACTAGAGTGCAATTACTAGATAATTATTGTTTTGTTTATTAGGTGAAATGGCTGAAGAGATTGCTGTTAAGAATGTGCAGTGACAAGGTCTTTGAAATAATTTAATTTAGCCCTATTAGTAAAGAATGTTAATAAAACTAGCATGAAAATAAGTATGCAATTTTTATTAATAACTAAATGCAACAAATTAGTTTAGAGGAGTTACATATCAAACAACCAATGTTTGACAATACAACTTGTTAAAATTACATACATCTAAGTCAGAATCTATCAAGTGTTAAGATCTATTGTAGTATAAGGCATTTTTTTTAGATAAAACACTCTTTCATATCAAACTATTAGACCTCTCTTAAATATGTTATGTCACAAAAATTTACACACTCTGTCTTTTCTTATAACAACATTCAAGATAAATATATTGCTTATGCACATCTTTTACTAAAATAACACTCTAAAGTATTAATTGAATTAATTGAAAGAGCAGCCTGAGAATTGACAATTTTAAACATGAAAAAATATAATCTGAATTTTAAAACCATGACACATTAGTATAATTTTTTTATCCCTTTTTGTTAATTAATTTACACTTAAGCTATATGACATGGCATGAACAAAGATTATGGCTGTTCATAATTTCTGAAACATTGTTCCAGAATCCACAAATCAATATAAAATATTACCTGTATCTTCATTGTGTCCATGAAATGTTCATTCTTAATATAACAGAATGAGCAAAATGTTATCATAGAATTATTTTTATTGTGCATAAATTACTCAATAATATCATTCTATTTGCATAGCTACATTATTAAACAAAGGATATGAAACTGAACTCCATACTTTCATACAAATAAAACAAATGGAAGGCAATAATAGAAATAAAATACTTGACCAAAAATTATAAACGAAATATACACAAAACTAAAAATAAGGAAATTAGTAACAAAATTAGCAATCGCACAGAAACCGCAAATTTGTGTAACTAAACAAAATCTTTTATAGTCTGAGATCAATTATTAAATACATTGGTCTTCAAACATTACCTAATGTATGAAAGATATTGAAGTGAAGGTTTTCTTGCGCAGAGAGTAATACAGAAACTAACACAGCTTGTTTAAGGGTCTGACATATAAATTAAATACATACAGTTAATTTTGCATTGCAATATCCGTAAACGAAATGTACCTTTTCCAGGATGGATACTGCACTTACTGTTATCAGAATCTAAATAAAAATTAGTGCACGAAATAAACAACAGACAAGGAACATATGATAACAAAGAAACACAAGAAATCAAACACTTACGTTTAGATCGCTATTCAGCTGCACTAAGCGAGCGCTATCACTTGGATCATTTAATGAAAGCATTCTAAATTACCGCTAAGATATGATTCGAAATCACCCATTCATTTATCTAGGTTACGAGAAACCGTCTATTGAACGTAACATTAAAATAATTTCACTATTCAATTGTCTATGGCGAATCGTGGAGATTCAATGTGGTTTAATAATATAACCACTCGAATGTGCTCGCCCTTTCCTCTCTCACGCCAAACTCACGTCGCAAAGCTACAGACAGCAGCACACTGACTAATTATTGTGGCCTTGCGTCATAGAACAAGTAACAGGAGTCACATTTAATATGAAGTCGACCAATCAGAAGCGCTCTTTTCCCCGGAGTAGAGTAGTAGCGTGGGGGCGCAGGGGGGGCGTTAGACGGTGGGGTCGCGCGGCCGCGTCGCCAACTGATCGACGCTGCGGCCCTTCTGCATCTGGCATGTGAGGTCGTGCGGCTCCATAGTGATGTGGTGTGAGGAGGTCCGCTTGTGCTTGTTCGCGGGCGGGTTGAGGTCGCGCGACCCGGTGCGCCGGTGCCGCAGCACGCCGCCCGCCGCCGTGTCGATCAGCCGCTTGCTCTCGTCGTCGGTGCACCGCGCGATCGGCAACACGGTCAGGTCCAGACCCTCCATGCTGCGTAGCGCGAGGTGCCGCAACTGCTCCAGGCTGAGGTCGCGGCTCGCGGAGCGGGAGTGCGAGTGCGAGTGCGAGTGCGAGCGCGGCACTCGACGCGACCTCTCCTCCTCGAGCGAGTGCTGGCGCGCTCGCGGCTCCAGCTGAATGGTTTTGGAGTCGTTCCGCAGGTGCCGTGAGGCGGTCAGCACGCGAGTGGGCGCCGGTAAGTCCTGTGACTGCGCGGAGTCGGCCCGGTGCAGTCGCGCGCCGGCGACTACGCCGTCGCCGTCCATCGGCGTAGTGGTCGCGGAACTGAAGCCCGAAGTTACGCCGGTTCTCAGGCCGCTCGCGTTGTCCGCGGACGGGAGCTCTTCGAACACTGTAAAAGATATATATATATATTATATATTTGTACCAGTAGACGTCTTATGTCTGAAATCGTGTGTGTGCGAGCGTGCGTGCGTGCGTGTGTGCGAGCGTGCGTGCGAGCGTGTGTGTGTGTGTGTGTGGGTGTGTGTGTGTGGGTGTGCATGAATGTGTGTGTGTGTTAGTGTGAGTGTGTGTGGGTGTGTGTGTGGGTGTGGGTGTGTGTGTGTGTGTGTGGGTGTGTGTGTGTGGGTGTGTGTGTGTGGGTGTGCATGAATGTGTGTGTGTGTGTTAGTGTGAGTGTGTGTGGGTGTGTGTGTGGGTGTGGGTGTGTGTGTGTGTGTGTGTGTGTGTGTGTGTGTGTGTGTGTGTGTGTGTGTGTGTGTGTGTGGGTGTGTGTGTGTACTGACGCTTGTCGAGGCTTATGATGGAGCCGGCGATGTCCTTGTGCGGGTCGAGCGGCGCCGCCGTGTCGAGGTGCCGGCGGCGGCGCACCAGCCACCAGTCCGCCATGAAGATGCCGAGCGCAACTATCTTGATGCCGCCGCAGAGACCCACGTATCTGTCAAATAAAACATTACATACTTGTAACATGTACACACATTTGATAGGCCTCACAGCTCAGTTGGTAGTTACCCTGCCTTCTGCGCTGTAGGTCGTGGGTTCAATTCACCCTGGACTAACATTTGTGTGATAAGCATTGATGTTTCCTCTATGTCTGGGTGTTAATCTGTATTATATGAAAGTATTTACAAAAATATACAAGTATTATATCAGTTGCCTGGATTCCATAATACAAGCTATGCTTACCTTTACCTTTATATTTGGGGCCAGATGGCGCATAATGAAATTTCTCTATTTTCTTTATTCTTTATAAAATTTATTTATTCTTAATTATTATGGATTGTTCTGGCTGGCTTACCTAAACCGGAACTGTTCGATGTCGTAGAGCAAGCAGCGGCCGCCCTTGTCCCCGTTGCAGGACTGCTTCCACAGTATGCAGGTGGAGTCGATGAGGTTCCCGAACAGAATGGGCGCGGGTATGTAGCCGAACAGGCGGAATATCACGAACTGCATGCCCAGCGCGAACGAACGCTCCTCCTCGCTCACCGACCTTACATATACAATAGTTTATTTAAATCTGGCAACACAGTAGTCATAAGATACGTACAGGAAGCATACAAAAGTATTCGTAAAATACATACAACACAAACACAAGATATTAGCTGTGCCCCGCGGTTTCACCCGCCGCTTTCGTGAACAATCATAGACAGTTCATACCGTTACAGCGTTCGTTCGAAATGCATTCACCTGACCGTCTTATCGTTGAATCACGATATGAAATTTGTCACCTCGAAAAGCCCTTCCATTGTATCGGGATTAACCTACTCGTGATTGTTCGTTCTAAATATTGATGAAAGCATCTTTGAAATAGGATAAGTCGTTTCGGAGTCTCCTACACACACACCAAACTTTACTTCTTTATAAT
Source organism: Chesias legatella (assembly GCA_947359385.1). Lineage (NCBI taxonomy): Eukaryota > Metazoa > Arthropoda > Insecta > Lepidoptera > Geometridae > Chesias > Chesias legatella. Next base: position 6,753,177 of record OX375772.1, read on the forward strand.
ATCGTATAGATGATATTGAACATAATAATAATAACAATAAATATTTATTTCAGTAAACTTAATCTAAGATACATTTTAAGTGTTACTGACCCTGTTTTAAGTATGGAAATACCTGTGTTAGATGGTCACAAAGTACACACCTGAGCACAATCATAAGCAGTGGCATCTGCGTGACGGCCACGACGAACGTCATGAAGAACAGCAGCACGAGGAAGGGGAATATGGTGGTGCATGGCGGGTTGCACGCGCCGGCGGTCGCCACCGGCACCACCGTCACCTCGCTGTAGTCCCCGAGCGCGCCCGCCACCGCCGCACCCGCCGCCGTCAGCGCGGACGCGGACGCGCCCCCCCCCACACCCGTGTCGCGACTGTTCTCGTGAACACCTGCAACCGACACTCCGATATACACATTTCTGTCGCCAACCAATGCATTCGCGGTACTAAGTTCCGGTTTTGTTTCTTGTTAAGCAGAGGAAAATTTTGATAGCTGTTGTTGGTTGCTAGTGTTAAATTACAGGCACATTCCGCATTTACGTCTCAGAGTTGTATAAATGATGTATAATATTAAATAATGATTAAAAACAAAAACATTTTTAAGTATTTCATATCCACTTGAACAAGATGTAACTGGCCTGTTCAGTTGGTAAGTCGTGAGTTCGACTTCCACCCAGAATAAAGATTTGTGTGATGATAATAGATGTTTGTTTTGTGTCTGGGTGTCAATACGTATTCACAAAAAGTATTCTATCAGTTATCTTGTTCACAATGTAGACTATGATTAATTATTAGTTGTTATTTGGAAGAAAATGTATGGTGCTAATATATATAGAAAAATATCTTGTATATTTTTATAACAAGAGATCTATTATTTACAGTACGAAAATCTGTAGCAGTGTATCGTACAAATTTGTGACTATTTGAAATAATTAAGGTAAAAATGAATTACCAATTCTGTTGCAAAATAATTTCAACATAATAGCAAATACGTAACGAAATATTCCGTTGTGCAAACAGTAATTAGGAAACATCTGCAGACTTTGTCTCGGCTCAACGATTTTCTCGCCGCTATTTTCGGCGTTGCAATTTGACACCGGACGTAATACGGCACAGGTCGTTAACCAGGCGAGTTACGTATCTATGCAGAAGTAAACACTGGCGTATTGTCTGTACCTAGTTACTATTCCGGAACGGAGATTATTAACGATTTCCTTTGAATACAAAAACAAAGTTGGTAAAAAAAAAGCAAAAGCGATATCCAGCGAATACGAGCATCGTGTCAAGGTCAGTTGCACAGTTTCCGTTGTAAGGAAACGTATGTTAATGTGACGGCAAATTTCTTAGAATTTAAATATGTCGGCGGACCGAGACTAAAGCGGCCATGTCATGAAACAATGCGTGCGATATTTATGATAGGCGTGACGCCGTGACTCATACACGTTAACACGTGAAATGCTGTCGAATATGATAATGATAAAATACAAGCGGTTTGTTCAAATGATGCGAGGAATAACAATCCTAGTTCAGGGCGGAAAGTTCGAAAATCAGTGATCTGCTGTTCGTTGCTCCCAATTATTACTATTACTTATAAATACTGGTGGATATTGATATTTCACACAGCGTCATCTAGCTGCAAACTAAGCATAGCTCTAGGGGAACTAGATAAGTGACAGTATAATTATATACAATTTTTTTTGTAAATATATTCATATAATTACATATTAACACCCAGACAGAGAACAAACATCTATGTTCGTCACTCAATTGTTTGTCCTGGGTGGGAATCGAACTCACGGCCTTGAGCACAGAAAGCAGTGTCACAAAGAAATGAGCCGTGAGGCCAGCCAATGTATTATCAGTGGTTGGGCTGGTTTAGTGGCACAGTGCACTCACATGCGCAGTTGGTGAAGTTGGACCGCGAGGAGAAGGCGGCGCAGCCGGCGTGACACGGCGAGAAGTAGGTGAGGCCGTTGTTGCCGCACACTGGCTCCATGTCCGTCTCCGTGCACAGACAGTTGAAGTTGCACGCAGCTGTCAGGTTCACTTTGAACGGCTCCAAGTTGCTGGAAACATTACGTACACTGTGACTGACACAATAAGGCGAAAGTTTTGTATGTATGTGTGTGTTTGTTTGTTACTACTTTACGCTCAAGCGGTTGAAACAGATTTGGATGAAATTTGGTGCCAGGATATCTTATATCCTAGATTAAAACATAGGCTATTTTTGATCCCGAAAAAACGACTTTTTCACCGTGGGTAAGACCGCGTAATTTTTTATTAGCAGCTCTTTAGTGAATGTCATATTTTTAGAGCTGTCAGAAAAGATGTGTAGTAACATAAGACGAACGTGTATTACGAATGTAAGAATTATTAAAATAAAATAAAAGTCAATATTTTGAGGGGAATGGTTCCTTTTAACATGTTGGGTATTCCCACACATATCGGACAGTTTACCTGTTGTTAGTATAAGGTATGGTGGTGCCAGCCATCTTGATGTTGTCGCACCCGAGGAAGAACAGTAGGGCGTAGCAAGACAGGCAGACCGTGTTGGAAATGAGCACGAATTGCACCGCGCCCTTCGGCCTGAGCTCGAGCCGCTTTAGCAGACACCCGCCCATGAATATGCCGATACACGCGCCCGGTATAGCGATCGAACCTAAAACAACATAGATATACTGTTTATTGTGCATAACTAACAAAGTAATTAAACAATTACATCCTTAACCTAAAATAATCTTATAAAAATAATAGTTATTTCAAAACGAAAAAATGCAACTTTATCGCAAATGAACGAGAATGATTCCTCTTTATCTCGGACTTGGAAGACATATTTTTTCCAGTTATTTTGATTTTAAAACCAAATTAATGTAGATGAAATTTTCAATGGGACCAATCTGAGATTATATCCTTTCAAACAAAGTAGAATTTTTCAAATCCATCCAAGCCACTTTGAGTAATCGGGGAACATACATAAAATAAAATTCCGACGAATTGAATACCCCTTCCTTTTATTTGAAGGCGGTTAAAAATATAAATGCACAATGGGTCTTGTTACAAGAGATGTGATATGTAAAAACAAAACCAAATACATATTTTCATCTGGCTTCTGAGTCGGATATAGGAACAGACTCTTACTTTTCAATAAATGTTTGTAGTTTTCTTTAAAGTAAAAGTTACGTAAACGAGCCGACGGCCCACCTGATGTTAAATGGTTACCGTCGCCTATTGACATTTGCAAACGCGTTGCAACCCTGAGGAACCTCTGAACATTTATTTTGAATGACCCATTATCATAACTCTGCGGAATTATGTCATAATAATTAATGTCGTGTTCCAAAAGGTCCGTCAAGCATGAACTATAAACAGATCATAATATAGTAATAACATATGTTATAGCTTATATCTGATTTACAACCAAATCAAGTTATGTATCGAGTCAATAGATTTACAAGCCATTACGCGATGAAACTAAATTATTTAGAGGCAGATGCCATGACACAGTATCATAAATCGAGTGACCTTGAGCGCTGGGCCTGCGTGATTTATTTCCCGTCCACACCCCTTCATTAATCTAAAGAAAGCGTCAATATAACTTCGCCGCAACCTTAACTTAATAGGTTATCAAGCCACAATTTATACAAAGTTCTTGAACACAGAAAAACAAGCGAAAAGGGAACATATCAACTGCAAATAAAAAAAAAAACAGGAACTGCACATAAAATCTTACTGCGACAGAAGTATAATTGACGATGAAAGTAAATTCTTATTTATGTGTTTTATATGTGCTTTAAAGTTAAGGAACGACCAGATGTCTCCCCTGGTGTTAAGTGGTAACCTCTAGCCATAAAATCAACATGGCTTGGGTCCTCCTCTACATAGGTAAGACAAGACCCAGGTCACATCATATGCGCCAGTAACTCTGAGACGTGAAGATGGAATGTCTCATGTGTCTGTAATTTCACCGGCAACCACACCTTTCAAACCGGAACACAACGCGAATGCATTGCTGCTTGGCTACACAAATGGGAATGGTGGCAGTACTTCGCCTGAGGAAGTTCTACTACTACAGCTAATGTTTATTAACTCACCAGTAAAAACGCTGGCCTGACTCTTGCCGAGACTGAACTGTGTCTCCAGATACTTGGGCAGGAACACTACGAAGCCGGAGACTATCATCAGCTCCATGCACGCGCCGAGACATGTCACCACGTACACTGGGTTCTTTAGGAGGCGCCACATCGACACTGGTATATCTGCAAACAAACACACACACATATTGGAGAGGACTTGAGTCGTATTGCTGTTGTCCATGGGCGGCAGTTACCACTTAACATCAGGTGGGCCGTCAGCTCGTTTATCACCAACATGACGTTAAAAAAAAAATTTAACTTAACTATTATATATGTGAAAGTGAGTTTGTTTGTTCGTTTGTTTGCTACTCTTTCACGCTTAAACCGCTGAATCGATTACGATGACTTTTAGTGATGGTCGGAGACGGTTATAGGCTACTTTTCCTCGCTACAAGCTTTTAGGGGGTGGGGTGAAGGGAGGTATAAATTTAGCTTGAAACTTTTTATTGCGTCGTCCGATTTGCTTAAAGCTTTTCAGAAATGTTTAGGATGACAAGTGATTAGGATTTTGTATTCAATTTTGCTCTTCACTAGTAATAGTTACGTGTACCCTGAACATCTGCTGCTTTCCCCCAAAAAAGCACGCTGTAAGGCACAACTGCATGTAGGTAGTATTAGAGAAAGCGTCATAAGTCGATTCACTAATGGAGTCACCGGAGCATAGCCTACTGAACTTCGTACAACAGTGAATGAAATAATCATTCAGAAACACAGCTGACAGGAAATGTTTGCGGATTTTTATTTGGTTTTATTTGATATTCAAATTATATTGTTTTACAAAATGTACTAGAAATGTGTCTTTATAAGTTTACATTGATATTACATCTCTATTATTTCTCTATACCTATTTATTGTCGTTATTTAAGCTGGGTCCACTAAATGATAGATCGGCCTCCCAGCTCAGTTGGTAGTAACTCTGCCTCCTGCGATGTAGGCCGTGGGATTGATTCCTACCCAGGACAAACATTTATGTGACGAACATAGATGTTTCGGCGTGTTAATACGTATTTTTACAAAACTGTAAATACATACGAGTATTTTTGAATCATCTGGTTCCTATAGTACATATACAAGGTGTGCTTAGTTTGGGGCTAGATTGCGCTGAGTGAAATGTCCACCAATATTAAATAATTTAATCCATCTGAAGCTAATAAAAAAGTATGTTCATACGTCGATCCTTTTGTCAACGTATAAACCAGACTAATAAATTACATACATAAATGAATATTTACCTTTGATATCCTTCCCATAGCCAGTATCCTTGATATCCGAGGCGGGTTTAGGGGGTGGTTTGGATGTGGACGCGCCGCTAGCCACCGCGGCTTTCTCCACAAGTCTAATCTTCTCTTTCTCATGCACCAGCACTTTTGGGAACGAGAAGAAAGGGATAGCGACCAGTATGAGGAGGAAACCGCAGAGGAGGAAACCTCCCCACCACATCCCCACCCAGCGGTGGTCCCCGGGATCTGAAATTAACACACGAGTTAGCGAATACTTGTATTACATCAACAATAGTCTAATACTCCCTTGCAATCTAAAATAGCTAAGGTAAGCTAAACTAAATGAGGAATCGTAATGTAGTAGTAGGTGTAATATAATAGTGCAGTAGTGGGGTGCAGTCATATTATGACGAGTTATAAAAGGCTTGGAAAACGCAATAAGGAGTTTCAATGCATACAAGTTTGGATTTGGTATGTGTAGATTCCTTCCAGCATTCATTCGCTATTTCAAAGTGGGCCCTTAACCGTAGTGCGAAAGTCAAAAATAATGATAGGGAACAACAAAATATTTCATGCAAATAATATATATATTAACTAGCTGTTGCCCGCGACTTCGTCCGGATGGAATTCGGTTTTATCACGCACCCCTAATTTACCCCCTCGGAAAAGTAGCCTAAGTTACTCCTTGTTACACCAACTATCTGCCAGTGAAAGTCTCGTCAAAATCGGTCCAGCCATTTCAGAGATTAGCCGGAACAAACAGACAGACAGACCGACAGAGTGACAAAAATTGAAAAAAAATGATGTTTTGGTATTAGAACCGTTTATACATCCATATGCACTTAGTAAAAAGTGCTTTGCGGTTATTTTAATATTACTAACAGACACTCCAATTTTATTTATTTGTATAGATTAGGTAGGCACAAACTGGACTGACCTTTATAAGCAATGGTATTATGAACACCACAGTACTACCGAAAACATCAATTTGTCAGTTGACATCCATACACACTAAGATGCTTTTGTAAAGACAGCATCAATGTAACGATCTGCTCTCGAATAACGGCCGATCAATCTATCAACGACATACGAGTACCTATATACATAATCATCGACATACGGCTAAGCTAAAACAGCCAAAGTAAACACCTACAACTTGTTTAGATTATGAATAGGAGAGTACTCACCGATAGATATGATATCACCGGAAAAGGAGTCCATATGGAACGACAGCAGGTATGCGCCAAGTAGGAAACCCAACACTGGACCAAACGCAGCCATACTGTACATACAACCTGCAAAAACGAATAAACTGTTAAGGAATCCACACTGTCGTGTCGTATCCCTCATGACAGAGGACAGAGATCAAGTTTCATCACCGCTAAGTCTCATCACTCGCCGAGACTTGTTTAGGTTGTCATCGCTGGCGGTTTATTTTGAAATGAATTAGTGTGTGAAAACTAGCTAATGAGTTATTCGTGGGAAAGTAGCGGCGATTATGTATTATAATATAATAATATTGGTAGAAATTTCACACAGCGCCATTTAGCCCCAAAGTAAGCTAAGCATAGCTTGTATCATGGGAACCAGACAACTGATATACATACTTAAATATTTTTTTTGGTAAATACATACATATAATACATATTAATACCCAGACACAGAACAAACACTTATGTTCGTCACACAAATGTTTGTCCTGGGTAGGAATCGAGCCCACGACCTACAGCGCAGAAGGCAGCGTTACTACCAACTGAGCTATGAGACCAGTCATATATCTATCTATATAGACTTTTGTGTGTTTTATCCATGATAGTAACCCACCAGGGCTGTATAGGCTTTATTTAACCGGAAAAAGGCGTGATTCGACTGATGTAACAGAAACGTTTTTTAATTCAATTAAGTGTACCTACTAAAATCCCCAGTGACGATCTCATTAGCGTAGTGTAAACTGCTAATCCCACTAATTTTATATACGCGTAGGTGTCTGTTTGGTTATATGGATGTTTATAACTATGTTTCTCTTCCACACCAAAAGTAATTTGCTATTTGGGTGAAATTTTGTGTAGAGGTAGATGAATATTAAAATCTTCGAATAACACAAAGATATGTTCTGTGATAATAGTCTGATCACAGAACACTTTCACTCTTTTATTTTTCCACAAATTTCTGCCGCTGAAGCAGCGAGACTCATACGTAAGGGCAGCATATTTGAGTCCCAAAAGGGACACAGATTTGCACGGTCCCAAAATTTTTATTTCTGTATTTTTTTATACCAGGTCCTACTGATGAAAGTGTAGCATAGTGTGTGGCAGTTAATACCTGCTTTATTAAGAGTTGCGGATGAGTAGTTAATACTAAGCACATACATAAGGATACGATAAAGAGAGAGAGCGAAAGAGAAGATAGTACCTTGCATCAAACAGGGCGACCTATTTATTTATATCTTTGTGGTCGAACGTAATTAAATTGTATGTACACAAACGCACTCACATTTAGCCCGAGTGACTTCGTCCCAAATACACGAAACGGTAGCAGTAACTCGCTTTACGGACGAGAACTAGGTCATCGTTGTTTTGTGGGTTCACAAACGGCGCAGATTTCTCGGCTAATATCAATGACTTATTGCCTTCCATACTCCTTGCGTGCGAAACATTCGCAAACGGTTATTCACAAACGAGGGAATCGAAATGTTATGTCGTAAAAAAAACAGTTCATTAACGGAATTGGTTACCGAGTTGTATATGGTATTGTATACGTATGATGCAATGTATGCGAATGTGATTATATGTGTAATATTACGAAGCGTTGCGTGTCTGCGGCGCTTCCACATTATATTTCATTATCATTCGATTAACCAGTATTTTAAAACGGGAGCCTAAATTATAATCTTGTACACTACAAGGTATTCAAAGGGAGTCAAAGCAGCGTAAATGTCAAGTGTATTTCCACTACGACGTAAATAAGAGGAAGGAAGTGACCCGTCTTAAAAGGAGCCAAAGAGGCTCTTGGCTCGAGTTCGTGTCGCGCTGTTCTACTCAAAGACGCTGAATGGGCTTAGACCGTCTGAGATATTTATAATTTCTATTTGTACACAGTTTTTTTTTTAATTTATAAATGATAAGTTCGATTTGAATGAACATTGTTTAAAATACGAGCTACTACATAGACAGGCATATCTTCGGGAAGCAAGAGTGAGTAAGCTCTATTGCACCGCCCTTACTCATGATAATCCGGACTGATACGATAAAGCATGAAGCCTAAAAAAATTAAAGCATCAACACGGTTGCCCCAATTACAAAGGTCTGGCAACCGCCCTTCCTGTCTGCTATTACATTTTTAATAATCCCAAAACATTGTATCTGACCTAAATATTTTATCATAATTTTGTCGCAGGATGCGCAAAGCCAAACCACGTTGTTGCTTTCCAAATATGAACTTGGCTTCTCGCCCAGAACAATCTCGACCTCTAGCGAAGCTTAGCTTGACCATGAACTGTCGTTCAACCTGAGAGACGTCTTCGTAAAGGTGAAATTATCTATTTATTTTATGTCGTTGTTAGACAAGAAATCACCCTGCATATCAAATACGCATTTGTAATATTTGCTTGTTCAATAAAACCGTAATGGAGAATGATATAAAACATTAGCTTTTTTAAAAAGCCAATACTTGAATTCCATAGGTTTTCGATTGGAAAAGTTTCAGGTTGTTGTGATATATGATGGCTGTTCAGGTCAAGGCCGCCGATACGTTGGAAGCCTCGAGGCATGCCACCTAAATCTACCACGCGACAATTCACAGCGGTAACTTAAAAATGTTGCAGTATTCCGACATTCGCTTAAAATTTCGAATTTAATGCATTCCTAACTAGAACTATGTAGTAGTTTAATTATATTTATACAGAAAGATTTTTAGCGGTAGATAATTTTAAAATGAATACACACGAGGTGTATTCATGTTTATGTTAATGCGGGGTACACCAGGGGTGCAGCATTCCATCTCTACAGCGTGCCAAGTCGAAAGCAAGAGTTGCCGAAATGTACTTTACCTACAGCTTACAGCGGCTACAGCTTACGTACAGCTTGTATGTTGTTAGATTTCTACAAACTGAAAATTAATGTCAGTTTCATGAAGAAAGAGTACTGAAGAAAAGTATTTATTTATCCTAATATACACAGCCAGGACATGTATATTAAATACTAAAACATAGAAATAGCTATGGACAATATATTATCTATACGTACACAAAAAAGATAGATGTGTTGAGTAAGACCGAAGGGTCCCTGTTTGAACACAAAGGAAAACAGTGCAGCCCTTGTTTTCAGGCAGGGCCCGGAGGTTTAGTAACGTTTTTATTTAATTTGCGAAACATACTTATAAAAAGATATTAAGCTTACATTATGGACGTGACTTCTATCCGAAAAGAGAATGGCTTTCACCCAGGAGTCTCGGGTTCGATTCCAACAATTTTTACCGGTTGAGAGCCATCTGCTCTCACCAAAAGACCGTGTAAACGCTGTCAAGGCCATGTGCGGCCAACAGCAAATTGTCCAGTCAAAAAAAAAGAAGCTTACTAACATGCTTCATTTTTTCGTTCATAGTTTTGAATCTTCTGACAAAGACATGCGAGCACTCGCTGCCTGAATACTTTGAGGTACAATGCTGTGAAAGTGTGAGTACCCCTCGTGTATACTGTCCACACCCCGCAATAATATAAGTAATCGTTAAAAGCGCCAGTTCGTGCAGCGATGCCGTCCGATGTTGCGCGAGTGCCGTCACACCTTCGTCAGCGATTCAAATATTCAGTAATGAAACATGGACATACCGATACGTGGAAAGATCTACATCATGCCAACGCGACATGCTACCAGTACGAGGGTTCAGCAACTCTTTCATTTTATTCAAAGGGATTACTGAATCAATTTTTGCAAGATATAAATACCAGCTCGGTAGAAAATATATGGATTGAACGAGTAAGCACTCGTCTGTTTAAATTGGAGTTTACTGCATAGGAGTCTATTTTCATAAATAGCCCACTATATACATATGTACTAATTTATAAAAACATAAGTATTCTATTAGTTATTTGATTCCCATAGTTACTATGCTTGATGGTGCTGTTTATTATAAATCAAAAACAAAAGGTGGCCTTTTAAGTTCATCGAATTATATGTCAATTTCTTCATGTATCAGATTATTTCTGATGTTAAATAATTTATCTACCGATTTAATAGATTAGAATAAGAGATATAGCGAATAGATTTCCTAATAACCAAGATTAGTTTCAGTGGATATTAATAATTATCTTTATGAATGGATACCTCCACAATTTGTAGACGCTTGATAATAGTCATAGTCATATGTAAGCTATAGTCATCATATATAAGTACATCATAAGTAGTCGTAAAAGAAGTATTTTTCCTTAAAATTATCGGATATTATCATCGTTTTTTATTTATATATAGAGGACGATTCGATTTCAAAAATAAACAGAGACACTTCACGATAACGGCATTCTCATAAGAGACTTGTTTTTGGTTTGATGTTATAACGGAGTTTGCAAAATCAAAAAAGTACAAGGATTTTACGTAGATCCTTTATTATATACTAATCTACGCGAAGTCTGGAAATTAAATTACGTCGTACGACAATTCTAATAAGATTTGACGAAAAGGTCATGAAAAATAATTTGATTTGTACTCATAAATATTAAGGTTTCATGTCTGGTTGCCAAGTTCAATGACTTCTCGAAAGGTATGTATACCGTTATGCGGTTATTCAGTTTTACGAGAGGGACCTGCGGCGTTACGAGCCAATCACCGGTCACAGCACGACGGTAGACATACAAAACTTTCGTGACATTAGCTGATGTATCAAGGGCGACCAAACGTCAAATATACAGACTTAGATGGGCTGTCACAGCTGTGTGTGGGATGGTGATCCTATCGATCTGTTGTTTCAACTGAAACGGAAACGGAACTAACTGGTGTCTGCGAGTTCTTAAATTTTTCGTTGTGAATTTCTGCGCCAGCTAAAGGTAACCATTGACATTCCAAACCGTTAACTTGTAATGGAATTTTGTATGCGGCTTGCACAATGAAACATGAAATCTCGATTATGATTTATGACTGAATACAAGTCTGCGTGCAACCAGGTAATATCTGTTTACTATATATCGTTGCATATGTTTTATATTTGCAATAATACTTTCAGTTACTTACATATGATTTCTGCAAAATCAGGACAGAGCCCGATAGAAGATACTTTCATTTTATCAGGTGACAACAAAATTGTATCACATATGTAGTATTTGTGAACTCAGTCTACTTAGTAACTCATTTCTCATGCCTTGGGGAACGCATTGCTCATATTTGCATCAATATTGGTGAATACTTGTTTGCACCTGTTGGATCCAATACACCAACGTGTGGTTCGTTATTGGGTGTGACTTGGACTTTGATGTAATTGCGTCCCATTCCCAACTTCGACTTTCGTAGCCTGATGGGAAAAAGAACGAAAAACAATCGCATTCTAAAAATTTGGACACAGTTACAGGAAGGAAGAGGTAAAGTAAGTTTTTCTCGTTTCGAGTCGGTAAATAAGCCTGTCAATTGTCATTCTCAGTTGGTAACTCTGCCTCTGCACTGTAGATCGCGGGTACGATTCCCACTCAGGACAAACATTTGTTTGACGAACATATGTTTGTTCTGGGTCTGGGTGTTATTTACAAAAAAGTATATAAGTATTCTATCAGTTGTCTGGTACCCATAATACATGCTTAATTTGGGGCTAGACGACGCGGTGTGAAATGTCCACAAATATAACAATGATGATGATGAACTCACCGATATACATGCTGGAGGATTCGGGTCGGACGTGGTCGTCGACATACGTCGTGCCGAGCGTCAGCAGCGGAGAGCCGCCGCACCCGAGCAGCAACTGTGCCACCACAAACACCATCACCGGCATGAACGTGCTCGGCGAACTCTGTCAACACGATACTAGTATCAGGCACCTGAGGATATGACTGGCCTCACAACTCTATTTTGTGTGGCAGAACGAGCTGACGGCCAACCTGATGTTAAGTGGTAACCGCCGCCCATAGACAACAACAATACGACTCAAGTCTTCTGCACCAAAGTACGAGATGACCTAAGTCGCATTGCGTTGCGTCCATCACCCCGAGACGGGAATGTTACGTCTCATGCGCCTGCAATGCCTTCTGCGCTGTAGGACGTAAGTATGATTCCCACCCAGGACAAACATTTTTGTATTCCGTCTCTGGATGTTAATATGTATTGTGTATTACAAAAAGTATATACATAAGAATTATATCATTTTTCTGGTTCCCATGATACGAGCTATGCTTACTTTGAGGCAAGAAAGCGCTGCGTGAAATGTACTAAAAAAATATATATTGCATCTCTATAATAGAGGAGCCAGCGACATCGTTTCGCGTGGAATTAGTTCAAATCTCCCATTAAACTATTTTTAATATTATCTTCACTAGTTTTGGCAACCCATTTCACCTTCGTAAAGGTATAATATCTGAGGGGGCATGAATTTCCGTCTACGTCCTGGAATGAACACCATGCAAAAATTTCAGACTACCTGGCCTTGCAGTTCCAAAGATTTGGTAATGAGTCAGCGAATGAGTCAGTCTTTTTGAATTTATAAGATAGACTACGACTTTACATGTGTTACCATGTGAATATGGCACATGGAATCTAGATCAGGGCGTATAAATATTTACGCATTATTTATTATCCTGACGTTCCGACCAAGCTTAGTTACAAGAGTGCCGTCCGTGATCACGTTTTATGCTTGGGAACCATTATTAGCCTGCAAATGGTATAAGGAATAAGGCGGTTGCAGTAAAATCAAGTAAGATGTAACTAAAGTGTACTACAGGTTGAAAGAGTTTTATCTGATTTGAACTGTGCGCTACTAAGATTTCGGTTAAAAAAACGGCAGTGAATATATGGTTTCCGATGTACTTTGTTTGGCATCTGAATTGCAGTCTAAGCGTTTTATACTCAAAGTAAAAAAAAATGTTACCTATAGCGCGATTTGGCACCTAGGACTAAACACTGCAATGCCCTTCTACTCGTATATAAAATGCAGGTATGAAATCTAATAGAGGGAAGTATAATAAAGCCTATAACAATTGTATTTACTTTTCGCGAAGACAATATTTAAGAGCAGTGAAAAGAGAGAATAGAAAATAAGTAATTAATAAGTTAGAAAAAAATCCTCTAGGCCCCTAGAACCAGTCACTTATATGTAGTAAAGTTACAACTCCACCAAAAATATATGTTAGGGACTGTTGGTCAGACACGAAGGTGAATCAATAAATAATGTTTCGATTTCCCGCAGAAGGACTTAAAATACATTTTGAGGAATACTTATTAAGTAAGCTTCCACGATGCCGAACTGTTTGTATCAAACAAACAGTTCAAAATCAGTCTTTCTATAACAGGCACAGGAAAGATTCTGTGTTTAATGTTTGCATTGGTTTCGAAGCATTTCAATCTCAGAAGACTGTAGCAAATGTTCAGTACGTAGCCACCTTTTTGGTGTACCTACATGAAACCTTTTTGTAAGAGAGTATAAAACTGTAAATAAAAAAAATCTGTATAACATGCTACCAAAAAGTATGCACTCACTTTGATGCAATTGTCGGGGCGGAGATTACTCGGCGGCAAGCCCTGCGACAGCCGCCCGAGTCCGCCCATATCCGCTTCCAGGGCACGAGGCAATCGACAGATATTATCATCAGATTTATTGTTCGCCAATGTCTCACTATTCACTTCCGCTATAAAATGCGGCACGACAAACACCAGCGATCCGATCCCCATAATAACAGCGCCTGAAATATACGCCCTCATGAATAACGTGAACCGTGTAAAATTACATAATTGAAGGATTGATTATGGAGGCTGAGAAAAGACGCATCGCTCGGCAAGACTGTGCATTGAACGAATAACAATCAGTTACACGCAAATGATTTATTTTTCTTTGCTTTATTTGTCATTGTCTGCGAAAATACATAGTTATTTTAATGAAGTATAGTTACGAAACGAGCTGATGGCTCACCTGGTGTTAAATGGTAACCTCTGCCCATAACAAGGAATACGGCTTGGGTCCTCCCCTAAATAGGTACAAGACGACCCAATTCGGAACTGATGCGCCCGAACTCTGAGACGCGAAGGATGAACGTCTCATGTGCCTGTATAATCATCGGGTAGCACACCTTTCAAACCGGAACACAGTAACGCGAATGCGTTACTGCTTGGCGGCAGAAATGTGTGGTGACAGTACTTACCCGGACGAACTTAGCACAAGTTCTACTGCTACTAAATCAAGTTCTACAAACTACATCATATAGCAAAAGTCATCAAATTGGTGGCGTGTATTACTAACCTACTGCAATCCATACAGGAATATGTCTTCTGCTACCGAGATACGATACGAAGATCACCGTTATGACATTTCCGATCTCGTAGCTGCTCGCAATAAGCCCCGACAGACTCGAAGGTATATCGAAACGTTTCTCGATAGTTGTAATCACAGAGTTTATGTATCCAGAACTCAACGCCTGCTGTAATGTCACCAGGATCGAAAGGAAAAATACAAATACCTGAAACAAATCCCACGTTAATTTCATCACAACACAACGTCACATTTACCCAGATACGACAGAATAAATTCCTTACTTTAATACTAGAAAATTGCTGGATAAATAGCGGTCTCCACGATAGGATACCGCAGTCCCTTGTGTCATGAGGAATGTCTAATATTTCTGGGAATAGTTGTGGGGGTTTTTCTTTTTCCTTTGGCCTGTCGCGGTCCCTGTGAAAATATATTTTTTGTGAATACGAAATAGGCGGTAGGTGTTATACATAGCGGTTAAACAGCAATATGCTACCAGTTACCTGTCGCAAATACCAGCAGACGGATTTCGGCTGTGGCATTTGATGGATTCCCGCGTTGTATGCGTCGGGTGCGGCGGAGTGCTCGGACCAGCGACGTCCTCGCCCTCTGCGCATCCTGACTCCGCGTATAGGCCCGTCATGGCATACATTGATTCTTGCCTCCTGTTGGCAAATATATAGACTTTTATTTGCGTACAGATAAGGTAAGAAAAACATTTCAGAACGTTGGCTGTTTCGAAAACAATATTGTGATACTATGAATTTATGAAATTTTTCTTGTTCCACTCAGGTTATTAAATTCGTGAGCATGCGAAATCGTAAAATCCGCGACTAACTATACTGTCGCCATCTACAAGTGAAAAAAAAGCGGATACCGAATGATAACCAGCCAAGTAATTACTGCCGCGAACGTAGCTTAACCTATTCCGCATGTTAAGGAAGTAAAGACAAGCATCACTAAGAGAAAGAAGAAGAAAGAAAGAAAAGAAAAATTATCATCAAGTCAAAAACAACAGTGTTAAATAACATAATTAGGTGTTTAAGTACGCTCTAGACTTCAGGTACGAACTAGGATAAGGCTCAGCATACGCTACGTAGGGGTACGCAGTGCGCTGATCTTCCGCCAGCTCCTATATACAGTATTTGGTTACCATATCTGTTAACTTAATAGTACAAAACCGTGATGTTCAGGCCTGAAGTTTCACCTATAGGCCATTATTAGACTATTTTTTTACCGTATTCATCAGATCAAATAAAAGAGAAGTATACATTTAGAGAGAGAGAGAGAGAGAGAGAGAGAAGCAAGCAAGAAATGTATGAAAATAGTTTAACGAAGATTAAGAGGGCTTCATAAATGGTTGTATTATTAGCGAGTCAAGTCCAGGAACACAAATACCACGATCTTTGGATAATCCATACCCACACATTCACTGTAAGATTTACCACTAGGAAGATCGACACAGCGATAAAGTAAATTGGTTTTCATCAGCGCACCATTATGGGGTCCCCTAACTGAGATGGAGGCCTCTCAAGCGAGGGTCCAGGCAATTTACAACGTGATCTCAATGCGAAGTAGATACATATTGTACTGATACATTCTTTCTGAACTTGGAACAAATGTGTACCCATGATGCGTATAAATGCGTAATACTATTTAAATAGCACACAAGGTTATTAAGCCTTACTTTAAAGCTACAATAGAAGAAGATAGAACAGGAAGTTTATCTTACACTACACCCACATCTTGGGTTGTGATCAAAGTTTATTGATTCGAATCCCATCCATCTAATATAATAAATGCGGGATCATTACACCCTAGCCATGCATATATATAACTTTTAGAGAACTACTAAATACTAAATATACTCTTCTCTTGCTCTGTTTTTAGAAAGAAGAAAAATAGAAGAATATGAATCATAATTTCCAAACTTGTGAAACTACAGTAGGCAGTCGCGAAAGTGAAATGAGACCTCGATTGATTACACAGTTCAATAGGGTTGGATCAAAACAATATACTAGATAGTGAAATCTTCCGGTTCGAATAGACAAGTACAATTAAACTGCCTGTTTGAGCGTAAAGAACTAATAAATGACGTGGAAAGTGTGGGAACTGTTGGGCATTGTTTGTGAAGAACAAATCCACTTATGTCACAAGTATTATTAGCAAGACATTTACAACAATCAGCAATCAATGATCCTTGTTACTTATACTCAGGATTAGTATTACCTTTCCAACAAGCATCTCAGTTGTTCACTCGAGTTTTCGTTCATTTTTATATTTTCACAACACTATGATATAAAGAAACATATTCCAACATAATCAAAATCCACAGTGTAAAAGCGTTTATTGAATGCTACTATTGGGCAAAGACACTAGTGATTTTCCGTTGGCACCTGTTAGCACTGGCGGAGACACCGCGCGTGCCCAAGCCAAACATTACACAAGGATGACTAACTTAGAGCTTTGTATAAGAGATATGAGAATAACGCATGATTACGTACGAATATGGGACATCTGTTACAAACTTGTGACACAGTTCAAGTATAGACAGTATTTCTTTTAATATGATAGTCACTTAACACACATAGCAACACAATTTCAATTTCTTAGCCTCATAGCAAAAGTATAGCAACTGAGATGTTACTTAGAAACGAATAATTCACAATGATGACAGTACTTTAAAAGTTATTCAAAGCAGTATCACTACACTGTAGTCAAGAGGTTTCTGTGTGTTGTGGGTGTCAGAAACTAAGAGCACAGTGGTCACAAAACCCAGAAATGAAATGAAATGAAATTTATTTGCTAGAAGTATGGTTGTACAAAGGTCTTAGTATGAAATTGTTAGATACACACACTTCACCGTTTAACTCGGCATGCAAATATTAAATAACTAACTTAAAGAAAATTAATTTAAATAGTTACAAATTGAACAAAAAAAAAAAAACCTGTAATTGTGTCCAAACGATGTAACACACACATAACAAATTTGTCAATCGTTTAATAATATAAGTTTTCATAATAAAATCAGTCAAAAAGAAATTAGTCAAAATAACATAATTGAAGTCAATATTTTATCAATAATTACAACTCATTAAAAAAATCTTTTAGACTGTAGTAACATTTCTCAGTGAGGAACCTTTTCAACTGTTGTGTGAACGCTTTCATTGGTAATTTAGTTATTTCTGGAGGGATTTTGTTATATATACGACTATACGTGTTATATATACAAGCTGATCAAATATGTAAAAACATAACATTATATTCAAAAAGATCTATGGTGAGGAAAAAGACGACTCTTGCGTCTGTTCATATGTTCAAATTAGCTCTAGTTCACACATACTAAACTGTCGATGAATCCTGGCGCAGTAACTAACTTTCATGTATTTTACTTAAAATAAGAATTTCAGAATCGCCAAAGATGTTCATTATTTTGATACACAAGTCTCCAAAGTATTGCAGATCCCATTTATTGTTTATAAGCTCAAGTTTTAATTAATAAAGTAGATACCTAAATTTATTAAATTATTGCTTATATATGCTATATATAAGTATCTAACATTTAAGTACTTTAACATAAAATTACGATACCTGTGACAAAGGTATTAAGTTTAATTATTTATTATTAAAATACCGGAATTCACACTAGGTCATGCAATAAATATTATTATTAATTTTGAAACAACTGATACAAAGTATATACACTGGTATATTCAAACTGTGACTACGCTATCATTTTTACTATCTTTGATAGGAACCATGACGCGCTTATCATAATAACAATTTAGGAAGTACCTAAATGGAGTTTCATGAACCATGTCGAGGCGCGGAGGATGGATGCAGTACATGTTGATTGCAGACAGCATGTTTTTGTTTATCTATAGCGAGGATGTCCTCACTATACTGGTGGAAAACAAGGATATAACCATTTATATTTGACTTGCTTTTAATTTGTATTACTCACCACGCGTACACACGAGTAGAGTATAGCGAACGACAGAATAATAATAATAATAATAATAATAAATAATGGTGGACATTTCACACAGAGCCATCTAGCCCCAAAGTAAGCATAGCTGGTATCATGGGAACCAGACAACTAATATAATACTTATATAGTTTTCTTTTGTAAATACATACATATAATACATATTAACACCCAGACACAGAACAAACATCAATGTTACAAATGTCACATAAATGTTTGTCCTGAGTGGGGATCGAACCCACGACCTACAGCGCAGAAGGTAGGGTTACTAACCAACTGAGCTATGAGGCCAGTCAAAGAATACCACCTAAGTGTGCATAGAACGACACAGTTTTTGTTTGCCAATATCCTCTCACATCTGCGACGTTTCAAGTGATATCAAGTGTTTCGAGTGGCAACAAAAGATATGGACAGGGGGTGACGTACGGGTGAAATTATGAAGTCTCATAAGTGCTCTTAGAAAACTTATAATGAAGCTGTTCTTTATGGGTACGAATGCATTTACTAAAATATTCTTAAAAATGGTTCTTTCTAATATTTAGTGTGAGCTTTCTGTAGATGTGTCAAGTGCATGAAAGGAGCCACTTTGAGGCGCACTTAAACTCCTTTCACCACACTGGTTCGAGAGAACAAGTGACTCGAATAGATAGATAGATAGATAGTGTGAGCTGTAGACTAGGAAACAGAATGAAATGTCATGATTATCACGCGTACAGCCACTAATTCTAAAATATAAATGAAAAATGCTTTGATAAAATATAACCATTTCATTTTATAAATTGATGTTTATGAAAAGCCAATGCTGATAACAAATTAATACAGCGAAATACCAACAAGAATTTATCAAAAATATATGAAAAGTTACATGAAATATATACAAGTAATGGTCTAATTGTCGTTGCTAGAGCACGCAACCGCGACAGAGAATTGGGTCGTGCTCGCTTCAAAGGCAAAACAAATATCGATAAGTAAATGAGAATAATGTTCAAACATATTATTATGCTATCGAAATACGATAGTATAACATTCACCTTACGTTTATACAAATGCATGGGAAGATCCCAATTTTCACGCAAAACGATACTATTTTTTAGTAAACAGCTTGTATCATGTGAACCAGAAAACTAATATTACACTTTTTTAAATACTTACATATTATACATATCAACACCCAGACACAGAACAAACACCTATGTTCGTCATATAAATGTTTGTTTTGGGTGGGAATCGAACCCACGACCTACAGCGCAGAAGGCAGGGTTACTACCAACTGAGCTATGAGGCCAGTCAAAGGTATAATGGAAAAGAGGATATAATATATCTAAAGAAATACAATAGACGATATGCAAGGAGACGGTATTTTAAACCATAAATTGTTCATAAAACCAATGATCGTGGCGTAAACTTTATTAATAAACATTGTCCGTATATTATACGAAATAATAAAATAGATGACATGAAATGAGACAGTACTTAGGTACCATAACATATCAACACAGCAGTAATCACTAAGGTCATATGCAATCAGAGCGAAGCGGGGAGTAAGTAGGTCAGTACAGCATCATGACATTAGCGGAGTACCGAAAAAAGAACTCCTGAATTTAATTATTGAGGGCCATTAAGCGGTATATTATTAATGCTAATGATAGAATCATGAACAGAACAAAGCTATTAAAGCACGTTCAAAGAAAACCGTTTAAACGATACAGGATATACATTACAATACGATATAGAATTGAACTAATTGTATAAATCAAGATTGGAAGATTAGAAATAACAATAAGTAACAGGAAACTTTGATATTTCGTAATTCAGCAACTTAAATATTTATAAACCATCATACAAGTAAGATATTTTTATTAATTCACAGCTTTATAATGATAAGAAACATATTGTAATGTATTATTGGATTGGTGATTATATCTTGGAATAAGACAATTTCGTAGGTCCAGTCCACAAAACAAAGGTCATATTTTGACCTTTGTTTTGCGCGAGATGCAATAATTGTGTCAGAAGTGTTTGTTTTTGGGGTCCGCTAATAAGCAACGATGAAAACTGTAAAATTAGTACTGTCAAGCCCTTTGCATTTACGCGGGCAAAGCCGCGCTGTCAGAAGCTAGTATACGAGAAGTAGTATTAAAAAGAGGTAAAGTTTGCATAATCACCGAAACTGCTCATCCAATTTCAAAAATGACCTTCAGGATGGATATATCTTATAATGCCGTGAAACTAAAAGGGTTTTTCGTGAAGGTAACAGTTATTTGAATGCTTTCTTTAGAAAAGTTGTACCTAGAGCTTGAAAAGGTAATGTAAAAAAAGTCGGCTACAACAGTTGTTAAGGTTAATTTAGAAATTGATATGATTGAATAAATCATGTATAACTTTTATAGACACAAACTGTATCCCACGCGGGTGACGCCGCGGCATATAAAATGAACCACGTGTTACGAACCTGTGCCCTTTCCTGTGCTGTGGAGCAGAGTTGGAGCCGCCAGCATTCTGCTGCTTCTCTCCCTCCGTCATTGTGATGATATTCTCCGTGTCTCACCCCACGCCCATTCCAGTCTTCAAAAAGCTTCTCCACCTATAAAAAAATATATCACTACATAACAATGTTTTTTTTTATGTCATTGAAGTGACGGAACGAGCTGACGGCCCACCTGATGTTAAGTGGTAACCGCCGCCCATAGACAACAGCAATACCACTCAAGTCCTCTCCATAGTACGAGATGACTCAAGTCGCACTGCGTTGCGTCCATCTCACCTCGAGACGGGGATGTTACGTCTCATGCGCTCATGTGCACAGCAACACGAGTGCATCACTGCTTGGCGGCAGATTACCAGGTGTGGTGGCAGTATTTCTCCGGGCGAACTTAGCACAAGTTCTAATGCTACTTTGGGTTGCTCCTTTTGCACCACCCGGGAGACACGTGTTGGTTAAAGGGTTATCACATACGCGAGCAACGTGGCCCCCCAGCCCCCCAGGGTTCACGTTCCAGGAATGAAACATTTTAAAATGAGTAAGACACAAATAAGTATAATGATTTTGTTGACTTGCATAACAGACTTTACGCTTGTGGCTAATTTATTCAGAGAAAACGCGTCTATAAACTGTTCGGCTATTATAATTTGTATCAGCTGCCAAGGAAAGCCTTTTGGAAGATCATCCACCAATGTCCGGCTGTCAATCTGTCACGTCAAAGATGTCACAGAGAAGCTCTTTGATGTAATATTTGTTGAAAATTATGAAATATAATTATTACAGGTTTAGTACAAGTTGCCTTAAACTGAACGAGCGAGCGAAGATTTACAAAATCGATTTTGACGAATCGCCATTGTGAATGTATATTTGTCAAACGAAAACTTCCATACCATTTATCCAATCTTCCTGAAATTTAGTGTAGTAGGTGGTTAGGTAATGCTTACACAATTCTGATAGTTTTTTATACGAAAGGAATTTTTATCAAAGTTTCATTGCTTTTTTTTAGGTAAGTATAGGTTCTGTGAAGTTTTTTGAAGTGCAGCCTTTTTACTAAAATTACCAAAATGATTACAACGTTACTTACAACTTACAACGTTGAAAACTGGTATGCGTGTAGCGCTTGCAAAACAAATAAAGGGAAAAGCCTGTTTCTTATTTTTATGCCTAATCTGGGTATTCTGTTTTTTTTAAATATTTCAACAACCTGAATTTTATAAATCAAGTTTTCCATAATAAGCTTATTATACATATATAAACTCCCTTTTGAATCTCTCCACGGTTTATAAGCGTGAAATAGTTTGCGTGATTGTTTTAGTATCCAAAATGAAGATACAGATGGCTGCAAATCGAAAGTTCTACGCTCGGTCCGGACCACGAGTTATTTTTAGTCATAAAATCCACTCTGTACTAAATATGATGGTAGCAAATTCTGAATGAGAGTTTATGTTGTAAGCGGATTGAGCTCCACTTATCTCATAATCCTTACTAGGTTTTCCCGTACCATTAAATACAACATGTTTGTAAGGATTAATGGGAGACTGAGAGGAAGATGCGGTCTGTCTATTTTCGGAAAAAAAATTCAAATACGGATCATTAATTTCGCACAGATGAGACTATAATTACAAAATAAACATCTTGAAAGTAAAGTAGGCAAAGTGTGGGCCGTGGAGTGGTTCTAATGGAGAGGGAAGGCCGTTCATTAGCACAAATAGACCTTTCTAATTCTAATACAAATAATTAGAACTAATAAGTAAACTAAACCAATTACATTGGGAGCGTTACACAATATTTATCACTCATTGGCTACCTCTGTATCCATCACAATCAGTGTTTACAAAGCTAAGATGTAATTTTACCATTCATGGCCCCCGTCTTTTTATTATTTTATTTTTTTATTACGTTAGGTTCACATTTGACCGTAATCTCACCTGATGTTAAGTGACGATGCGGTCTACGATGTAGCATGCGCGCCTAGAAAATAAACTATTCACTCTCCTCTTGAAGACCTTCAGATTATCCCTCTAATGTAGGTATATGAATGTTTTGGATGCAAATATTAAACGTTAACGATGTTTCCGATTAAATTCATATATGAAATACTACGAGAGTGGTCGATGGTTTATATTGGTTCGTTCTGGTGGGCCAGACTGTACGTTTTATTTTATCTCAATCAACGACCCCCAGCATAGATCCGAGTATCATGCATGATATTAATACTGCTGTACCGTTATGGTTATAAAAAGCTGCTAGTAGTAGTGATCTTCATAATATTTACCAAACTTAGTTTAGAAAAAATAATGGGTAATGATAAGACGAATGAATTGGGTTTTTAAATTTAATTTTAACAGGCATGAAAAAATTATGATAATATGATGATAATTTTATTTGTGTAAGATAATGAACCATCACCAGCCGTCGACATACTAAATAATAAGTATGTAGCATAATTTTATATATAAATAATGTGTTAGTAAGGAGATAATGACTTAGGTTTAATATAGCTTTCGCGTTACGATTATGGCTTTTGTTGCATAAGAAATTACCTCGAGAGAGAATGCTATATTTTATAAATCAATGTAAAAAAAAGGTCAAAGTAATATAATAAATATATCGCACAAAAAATGGATCTTTGTAATAATATAGCCAAATGACATCAATACTAAGCTAGAAACCGTCAACCGTCTACGAGACAAACGTATTCACACAACCAGTACGAGTACAATATTTATTAATTTGTTTAATGAGGTAAAAATACCGTTTTAGGTAACAGTCTTATCGTTTAAACGATAAAGGATAATATTTAAATAAACTAAAATTCCAGTACCGCAATATACGGTATGGATATTTACAGTGATTCTAGCTAGTGGCTACGGTGCCGTTATGTTTTCATCATTTGCATTAAACAGTTCGAAATATCGGAATGAAGCATGAAGCTTAATGGCCTAGTTCGTCAATTGTAATTGTACTGTGCGAGAATACTGCATTGGCTCAGTAGCTCGTGATAAAAGCAAAGATTGCCAATTTGAATGATTAAGTAGGGCTTGATAATGTCATTCTACAATCTCACTGTACAACCTTTTTAGGACGCCAATTTATATTACTATGTTCCTTAAAAATGGCATGACATTTTCATTATAATTATTTATTATGTGTGAAAAACACCCGAGCAATAAAATGTTCATATTTTTCATTTTCTAACTTAATGCGTAATCAATCTTTTTTTTTTTTTTTTTTTTTATGTAATACATTTACGGAACGAGCCGACGGCCCACCTGGTGTTAAGTGGTAACCTCGGCCCATAACAGCCGATGCGACTTGGGTCCTCCCATACTAGGTATGACAAGACCCAAGTCGCATCGTATGCGCCCGTAAATGTGAGACGTGAAGGTGGAATGTCTCATGTGCCTGTAATTTCTATTCAATCTAATCCTTAGATAAAATATTATAAGGTAATAATAGTAGTAACAATAATATACCATATATTCAACTTATTATACATAACGGCAAGGCATCCTAGTAAATTTAAAATTAATATTTTAAAATAGCACATCTACACCCCACAGGATACGTATAATCATACTTTAAGTAATCTATGGTAGACGGTATAGGTTCCAAAGTTAATAATCCATTTAGGTAAGTGTGCCCAAAGAAATAACTAAAATTGACCTTTTATTTGTACTATTTATGTTGCAGTGATAGCTGTTAACAACTCTGTAAAACGACACCAAACCTGTTATCTACTAATAATAATAGTAATAATAACAAATTAAACAACTTATTTTGTATAATGAAATTAGTATGCTTCCTTGTTCAACTCATAAAATGAAGTGTCAAAAGTGTTTCAATGTTTAATGGAAACCATGCGAATATAATGAACGCCGTATAGAATACAAAAAATGCAAGATTTAATTAAAAACAGTAATAATTAGCGATTAGCGATAATTATTAAGAAACTTAAGGACTGTATTAGAATTTCAATTATGCAGCTTGCGGCAGCTTTGGGGCCCACATAAGTACTTATCGGGAATCTTGCTCTATACTGCTTTATTGCAATAAGTTTCTCTATAATTTTTTAAGATCCGGTGTGTATTAATCAAATCATTAAGGTGTGTGTGACAGTCAAAATAGCGAACAAGCTACATTAACGATCGGTCAAGATTAACATACCTGTCTGTATTAATATTCATGGTTGAGATGACCTATGAAATAAAATAATATGAACGTGTTCGATGTAGATAAGTGAAGCTATAATTTTATTTCAAACATAATATAATAGAATGAGAATCGGGGCACGGGGCACGGGGCACGGGGCACGGGGCACGGGGCACGGGGTTACAACGCCTTGCCAGTACATGAAACTGTGAGGTACAGATTCGCAAAACCAACGGATCATTGTGATGAAATGAATGAGCTGAGCGTGCGGTTGCTCCCACAGTCATCGAGGTTGCTTAACTGCCCACCTAACACTATTACCTATCTAGAACAATAACTGATTTAACGGTAACCAACATTTTTTTATAAGACTGATATAATGACATTGTGTATCAATGATTTACCAGCCGGCTAGGTAGGCTTGAGCCTAGGGCGGCAGATTTTAGGGGCGGCAAATTTGAGAACCGATACGAAGCGAAAAGATAATCTAGGAACTGACAATTTACAATTGTAGAGGTAAGGGCGGCAAAATTTCAACAGCCTATACTTGGGAAATGTGTAAATCCGCGTAATTTACAAGTGTAGCAAAGGCATCAAGTTTTCTTTGTGATAGTTTTCTGAATATAAACAATCGTTAAGCAAAAACGCTATATACACTGTTCTAGTTTATTATCGTGAAATATTGCTATAATACTAGCTGTTGTTTGCAATTCACCTTCAGCCCTAAAACGAATACCATTAGTATCTCTGGAAACTAACAGCTAGACGTGTCGTGTCTGCCTTTAATAGCCTGATGTGTTGGCTATAATTAAAAACCTGCCAAAGATAAATGGGAGGCGATTTTAAGTGAAGTCATGTGGTAGCTTTAGTGGAGCATTTAGTAATGGTTTTATCAATAGATATATCACGAAATCGACTAAACATCCTGTTAACGTGGGTTTATACCTGCATTGTTATGTAACGTTTTCGCATAGTGGGCCTGATGCCAAAATTTCACTCCCCACGGATGCCACCGAATCTGTTGGGACAGTGGCTATGGAGGATTTACTGCGAAAACGAAAAACTTTTAATACAGGGTGTATTTCTTATAAAAGATGTAACTGCATACTAAAAGGAAAGGAATTTTGGCCAGAAGACTGAATACTTATTAGCTACGTTTTACTTTATTCAGTCAATTTGATAAATTAATAACTTCTTAAAATGTGACATGATTATAGTTTTTACTACATTCTTCGAAGATAAAATGTAAACGATTACGTAAAATATGAATAAATTTTAAGTAACAGGGTTATTATGTAAAAGTTACGTAAATTGATCGTTGTGAATTCTCAGTGATAAAATTTTTATTAGCAACGAAGCGAAACGATTTCCTTCGAAAAGAGTTGAATTTCGTTATAAATTCAAGATGTTAATAACAGAAAACAGTTACACTTAACATAAAATAGATAATATACTGAATTCATTATAACAGTAAAGGTTAGCAGCTAGTTTTCTGAATTTTATTAAACATTGTTTTACAATGCAAAAACATTTTATTTTGAATAGTTAGTGGTTAAAAATAGTCAAACTTAATTCAATAATATTCAGGATGTATGCATATTTTAAATTACTTGTTTCAATTACCTTTTCTGTCATTAACACATCGAAGAAGAACTTGAGACGATTATATACATAAATGATGATGATATTCAATGAACAAGGAATTTCATTGTTCATTGAAGAGTAGTTATTGTTTATATAAACGTTTAAATACAGTATCTATAAAGGTGGTCCGCGGGACACACCGTGACTGATCAAGTTATAATAACGCCTGAAGCCGCAGCACAGTCGATATTGAAATCGGAAACTCAATAAAATGTATATCATAGCTAATCTGACTTTTGACCTTTGATAAAAGTAACTTCAGTACTTTATATTACTAAGACGACACCGACTGCAGAAAATGCAGTAGGTAGCGTTTTCAGTGCCAAAGTTGTTTTCGTCAAAACTTTGGCACTGAAAACGCTACCAGTGAAATGAGAAGTTAAGTCCAACTACTACTTAATTGGGCAGATACCATTTCAATTAAATTATAGTGACTCTATACAATAATCATTACAACCGTAGTATTAATTCCCTCCTTTCCGTTATTCCATTCGTCAAGTGTGTTTATCATATATAAAACACGAAATATTAAATCTAAATTGCCAGATAAATAAACCAAAATTCTACTCCAACGCTAATATCCCCTATTCATCAACGAACAATGATTACGTTAATTATTACAGGTGTTACTGTGAGACGCACAAACAGTGTACACACAACCCAGTAATTTTGTTGACAGACCACAATGTGAATACAGAGCTTACTTCATACAGATAAATAGATAGAGAAGTTTAATACAGATACAAATAAATAAAATTGGAGTGTCTGTTTGTAATATTAAAATAACCGCTTTTTACTAAGTGCATAATGATGTATACACGGTACATATACCAAAACAACATTTTTTTTCAATTTTTGTCTGTCTGTCTGTATGTTCAGGCTAATCTCTGAAATGGCTGGATCGATTTTGACGGGATTTTCACTGGCAGATAGCTGATGTAACAAGGAATAACTTAGGCTACTTTTCCGAGGGGTAAAATAGGGGTGCGTGATAAAATCGAATTCCACGCGGACGAAGTCGCGGGGCAACAGCTAGTAAAATATATATGTGAATGAGACAGCTTGTTGTGTCCGTGTAAGGTGTGTGTGGCCTCTAGGCGGGGTACTGAGGGAAAGGCTCCCGAGTCGAGGCCAGACGTAGGCGAGTGGCGATACTGCCCTCTCTGAATTGATTAAATGTCACGTTTCGAGAGGTTCCGGATAGTTCAGACAATCCGTAATTTGATATTTGTTATAAATATACTCATAGGTTCCATTTGGTATTATATTTTTTGTCTGTTTTATGATCGAAATTAGAGCAATTTTTTTAAGTACATGTCAAAGCATGTAGGAAATATTCGACTTTACATTTACGCTAAGCAGTTGATGTATGCATTTAGGGTTTTGAGATGTCCAAGCGTGTTTGAATATAACATATAGGTATTAAATAGTAACGCGTTTAAATATGTTAGTTGATGGAAAGCACCAGTACGAAATAATACTATACTACGGGCCTCAGGCGTAATGTAATGCAATTTTTTGATCATGAGAATCAATTTTCAAGAACCTGACTGAATGTGGTGGTAAGCCGGAAGGTCGGCTCAGCTACCAGCTGTTGCAGTTAATGGAATATAAATATCGTGACAACGAGCGATTCAAAAAACTGCATTAATAAATTAATGGACAAACATAACATCTGAAAATGGACTAATTAGTGCTCATTGTCATGGAAAAGTAAAAAAAGAGACAATTCTATTCTATTCGAGTCACTGATTCTCTCTAACCAGTGTAGTGAAAGGATTTTAAGTGCGCCTCAAAGAGGCTCCTTTCGTGCATTTGACACATGTCTTCGAATTTTTTATTCTAGGACATGTCGGTTTCCTCACGATGTTTTCCTTCAACGGTATGAGAACGTGGAATTGCGCACATAAATGTTTCAATCGAAAAACTCATAGTGCACGTCGGGATTTGAACCGGCGACCTCCGGATTTAAACTCGGAGTCAGTACCACTAGACCACCACGCTCTCCTAAAAGAGACAATGTTGTTAACAATCGACAATAATTAAGACGAAGTACCTAATTCTAAAAATAAATGTGTCACGTGCGATTAATGATAACGCCGAATCCGAGGTTATGATTACGTCTTTTCTTTGGGTAAAGAGGATGTATTGATCTTCAACGCTCGCCGTGGCAATGGACGAGCGGTCAGGCGACCGGTTTTTGAGCACATAAAATGTTCAAACACGAACCGTGAGTCATGCGGTCACTGCTTATTCATCTACAGCTCAATACATACACGATGCAATTAATAGAACCCCTCTAGCTAATACACAGCTTTAGCACCTGTATTGTTTGAGTTTGTTTCAAATAATGACAATGAGTTAATTTTGGGGGGGCAACGTTGCTCGAGTCCATAGGTGATAACCCTCTGAATCTCACGTGTCACCCGGGCGGTGCGAAAGGAGCAACCCAAAGTAGCAGTAGAACTCGTGCTAAGTTCGCCCGGAGAAGTACTGCCACCACACCTGGCAATCTGCCGCCAAGCAGTGATGCACTCGTGTTGCTGTGTTCCGGTGGAAGGGAGTGGGTGCCGGTGAAATTGCAGGCGCATGAGACGTAACATCCCCGTCTTGGGGTGATGGACGCAACACAATGCGACTTGAGTCATCACGTACTTTGGTGGAGAGGACTTGAGTCTGTTGTCCATGGGCGGCGGTTACCACTTAACATCAGGTGGGCCGTCAGCTCGTTCTATCACCTACATGAAATAAAAAAAAAAACAGAAGCTTACCTTTACCACGGAGTTTCCCACAAGGTTGTAGCAGGCATTCCAGTGTATATCTGAAAACAAATATAACTTCTGTGAAAATCCAACGACATACTGATAACGTTGGACAACATTTTCAAGGAATTCAATAATCATTGCGAGTACGAGCCTTTGTAGAGAATTATGCAACTTTGAGCAGTATATATTTAACATTGCACGACTTTGTCCATTGCGCAGGATGAAATTAGAACCCAGAGTCGTCTATAATAAGAACTGATCGATAATCTCATTTCAGTGGACGAAAGATAATTCAAATATTAAGAGTCATTGAACTGATTGCTCATCTTAATTGATTGTCGAAAGCGTGGTGGTCTAGCGGTAATGACCCCCGAGTTACAATCCGGAGGTCGCCGGTTCAAATCCCTACATGCACCTATGAGTTTTTCGATTGAAAGATTTATGTGCGCAATACCACGTTCTCAAAACGGTGATGGAAAACATCGTGAGGAAACCGACATGTCCTAGAACTAAAAATTCGAAGACATGTGTCGAGTGCACGAAAGGAGCCTCTTTGAGGCGCACTTACAATCCTTTCACCACACTGGTTCGACAGAACCGGTGACTCGAAGAAGAAGAAGTCGAAAGCTTATTAAAGTTGGTACAGGACTATTGTTCTACTCAGAGTATATACTCAGCTTAAATAATTGACATTAAATCGAGACATATCGCTATACATACACAATATCGCTATACATAAACGATTCTTTCGTTGATATAAATATATTTAATAAATGTGTGAAAAATGGAACGGAGTCGGCTATGCCCCTGCAACGTGCCTCACTGTTATCTATCACAGCGCAAACAAAAATGGTTAAATGTAAACATTCATTATAACGTCACATTCGTATACCTCGATATACCTAGTATCTATCATTTGAATTTTATCATGTGAATAGTTTCAATTTTGTTGCAGAGTATTGAATAGGAAATAATAACAGACAAGGATGACAGGCCTCACAGCTCAGTTGGTAGTAATTCTACCTTCAGCGCTGTAGGTCGTGGGTTCGATTCTCACCCAGGTCAAACATTTGTGTGACATATATAGATGTCTGTTCTGTGTCTGGGTGTTACATGTATTATATGTATGTATTTACAAAAAAAAAAAGTATTTTATCAGTTGTCTGGTTACCATGATACAAGCTATGCTTAGCTTACTTTGGGGCTAAATGGCACTGTGTGAAATATCCACCAATATTACTTATCTAACCTAACCTAACTTTGCTCTCATGGGTACCTAATGATAGCGTGAAAAGACGTTCTATAATCAATCACTTTATCTCTATTAGTATTTTATTAGATAATAGATAACTTCGTTTTGGCGTTCAGTCTTGGCAACTCTGAAGTTAGCCGTAAGGGACAAAACTTATTGCTGTCCCCTTACATATATACTGCAAATTCGTCTTCGCAACTACTAGAGTATATGACTCACACACCAAGCCACCTTGACTTGAACCTACCCATTAATAACGCACTCATCCAACACACACTGAAAGATTTACCCTACTAAACATCAAATAACTTGGTCACTCAGTTTTTAGCAGGTAAAGTAGCCGAAGTTACTCGGGAAAGCTGGCTTTCCCGACTAAGGACTAATTATAATTATTATTTTTTACATTTATAACATCTGCTATCTGCCAGTGAAAGACCCGTCAAATATGATCCAGCCCTTTCGGAGATTAGCCGGACCAAATACAGACATTTTTTTGTAAGTGTCGTACTTATTATACTTTTATATGTGTAGTAAAAGCTATTATTTTGACATTAGAAACAGACAGTGGAATTTTATTTATTTGTATAGATGCATCGATTAACTGATATTAGTGTTTATGTGGATGGATTCAATCTGATATGGATGAGATCATTAAGTAATTTTGAAGTATATGTAGTTCAGCCGTGTGATACGCCATTCACATGACAGTATCGGGTATGAAATCAGGTATTATTACGGGCTCCCATTTAGTTCATCATTTCTATATGAAAAACATATCCAACTAATATTATAAACGTGAAAGTTTGTATGGATGTTTGTTACTCTTTCACGCTCAAACGGCTGAATGCATTTGGATGAAATTTGGTACCAAGATTGCTTAAATCCTGGATTAACACATAGGATACTTTGATCCCGGAAAAGTGCAGTGTTCCCGTGGGATTACTTATTCACGGTGGGGCGCTTTATTATAAAAATAAAGCAGCAAAATGTATCCACTCGCAGTTATATATATTTTTTGTATTCACTATGTCAGTTTGAAACCTTAATAGTATTCTTCTATACGGCCATCTCGTTCCACTTTCTAAAGTTTCTAATAAGTTAATGAACATAATATGCATACGATACCATTTTTGGGTCAACATTAATACATGGACAGCATAATTTCCATCAGTTTAAGTTTCACAGCGAACTTGTGAAACTATGGTAGATATTTTTTGAAGCGAAATGTTATTAAACATTTATCAAACATAACACACAGCCAATCGCGAATTGGATTTATTAATTTGAAGCGTAAATTGGTATTTCGTTGCTCCTCTATCCACGGTAATTAAAAATCGATTTATGATTATACCATTTGCTAAATCGAATCGGATCGGTGTGAGTCATTTTAGTGAGAGTGGTTTATCGCCCAAAAGTCACTACTATTTGAGTGTGCCACACGCGTTTCTCGGGTAATTCCAAGTCATCAGATAAACACAAGCTATTTACTGTAATGTTAAAGGGAGCGGTAGTTGGCTTTGTTTTATTCTTTTATTTTTATAGGTTCTGAGACATGTTTTGTAGTCAATGTGGAGGTGAGCGACCGGTTCGTGGGTCATCGTCACGAGCGGTTCTCCTGCTCTCTGAGTGGCGGAGTGACTCATGCATCTCCTTTGCACATTTTTTTTTATATTGACCCTTGTTAACTAATAAAGAATTATACAGGTACATGGTGTTGATGTATCGATAATAGTGCACGAAAGGAGCCTCTTTGAGGCGCACTTAAAATCCTTTCACCGCACTGGTTCCAGAGAACCAGTGACTCGAATAGAAGATCAATAATGGATCAGTAATCTATTTAATGTTCTAAAAAATCGATTCAGCGCCATTACAGTATGTATGCTAAATTCGGACAGGACAAATAAGTTTGAATTTTACCCAATGATCAACATTACCAGCTCGGAACGGTTAAAACCATGAATGACTAGTTAGTAAGATCCGTGCTTTACATTAGTTGTGAAAGGTATGCGCAATGGTGCCATTAATTTGTTACTGCACTGTATTTGTATTTACTTTGTATGCAGATGTCAAGTAAATTTTGGCACCGAAAGAAGCGGGTAAACTTCTGAATTCCGAGATATCACTTATTTTTTTTTGTCAGGAGTAACCAGATTTTTGTGAGCTCTTGAGTGAGTGCTTACCCGTTCAACCCACAATTTTTCTACCCAGTATTATTTTTACCCGTTCAACCAAAAACATATGCTCCGTTCAACCCAATCGAAAAATCTAAGTCACAGTGTATTCTAAACAGTGCAGACAACGTAATATTTATAAAAAAAAAAAAAAAAAATTCGATGAAATTATTACTCCCAGTAACTTCAAATGTTGTACCACAACATGGGTCCTACAATATAGAGGTAATAATATTTTATGCTAATATTATTTTTCTCTTCAAACGAATGCACGTGCAATTCTTAGAAAAATGTAAGTAGGCGGATTAATTGTACAATAGATAATCCAATTAACAACAGTAAGGACTACCATTGTTTTTCTTATCTAGTGGGGTAAGTATATAACTATCCTTTTCTTTTCATCATTAGGTCTTTTTCTACGCTTCCTATCTTACCTGTCTCTCCTGTCAGTAGTTCCTAGACCTACAAACCTAGTGGTTTCCATTAAATATGGCGGAAAACAATTTGAATTTGAATTTTATTCAATCAAACCGTGGCGGACAAATTTTAGTGCACAATGGACACAAGTTTTATAAAAAAAGAGCAAACAGTGGTGGAGATACAGTATGGCGGTGTATAAAAGCACCCAAGTGTTTTGGTTGTGTGCATTTAAATGTACACCAAACAAGTGTTATCAAAGAAACTGTTCACGTTTGCGAGCGAATCAATGAAGCAGATACTCAAGTGTTAATAGAAATAGACAAATGCGTGAGCAAAGCAAAAACACCAGCAGGGATCCCGATTACACAGTTGTATAGAGAAACTGTTCAGACCCTTCATACAAAGGGACTGAATTTAGTCACAAACATACCGTCATTTGAAAATAAAAAACACAAATTATACAATGCTCGCAACAAAAGTCAAGGAGTCAAGAAAATGAATTTTTGTAATCTTGAAGAAGTCGAAATCCCAAAGGACTATGAAGATTTCGTACTGTGCGACTATAAAAGTGATGATAATAGGATATTAATATTTGCATCCCAAGAAGCTCGTGAAATGATGGGTACGATAAAAACCTTCTTTAGCGATGGCACTTTCAAATGCTGTGTTAAACCATTTTATCAAATGTACTCTATACACGGTGATGTGAACAGCTCTGACACTTGTACAGGTGTCGTTCCTTTAATTTACGCCTTGCTCAAAGACAAAAAAATGCGCACATACGAATTGTTATTCAGACTGATCAAATCCCAGATACCTACATGGAAGCCTGATGTTTTAGTTGTCGACTGCGAAAGCGCAACTATAAGAGCAGCAAGGAATGTTTTACCCAATACCAAAGTGAATACCTGTTACTTTCATTATTCGCAAGCTATTTGGAAAAAAGGGAAAAAATGTAAACTCGACAAAAAGAAAACTGATCGCAAGCATCTTGCTCTATGCATGACGTTGCCGTTAGTTCCACAAGACGTAGTAGACGATGCTTTTCTGTATATTATGGAAGACTGTGATAATTCTGGCAATATGGAAAAGTTCAACGACTATTATGTGAACACATGGATGGAGGGTGGAAGGTTTCCACCGAGTCTATGGAATGTCTCGGGGCAAAGACACCGAACTACAAACTCTGTTGAGAGCTGGCATGCTTCAATAAATAGAAAAATTTCCAGAAAACCGGAAAACTTTTTGAAGTTTCTAAATATACTTAAATCCGATGCTCAGTTTCAAATCGTACGGTACACACAGTTTTGCCAAGGGCCATCGACGTCAAGACGCTCTGAACAAAAAGAAAAAGATGAGCGAATACGAAGTATTCTTAATGATTTGGCGACAGGTAAAATTTCCGTGGGACATTGCTTAGAAAAACTCTCAACTTTTGTATCTTCTTAAATCTATAAGTAGGTGCTTCTCGAATAATTTAAATGATTTTTATTTATGTTAATCAATAATAATGTTTTAACTCTGCTAAACGTTACCATCGATAGGCTTAAAATAGTTTATTTTGCATTTGTATTTATAATTAATATTTATTTTATTGTATCAAAAATATGTACCTATGTCTGTTTGTTTTAAATATTTGAACTCCAAAAAATAATAATTTTGCATAACTGATACTAGATAACTTAGAAATTTATCTTTATAATTTAGCTACTAGACCTGGATCTGAACATCGATGTGCTATTCTTTGTAATATTTTTATTTCTTTAAAGGTTGATTAGTGTTTTTGTTAGACTAGTAGACAAATATTCGACTGACTATTATACGAACAAGACTGATTTTATTAATAAAAATATTTATAATATGTATCTACATTTTTTTGCCTGCTGACCCTTCTACTTTAGTGTTTCACTGTGTCACTTATTTGAATTTAAACAATAGAAATTAGGAATAAGTATGTGTGGGTACAATGGGTAACTCGAATCAAATGTTTTGGGTTGAACGGAGCAAAATACCTATTGGGTAGAAAAATCTTGGGTTGAACGGGGAAGCACTCTCTTGAGTCTTTATATTATTGGAGTGGCGACAAAAATAAAATGCCGAAGCAGTTAAAAGGAAGTGGAGAAATACAATAACCATATTTTAAATTACAGGTTTGAACTAATTCCTACCAAGATCATAACTTCATATATCTAAACTAACATCATAAACATACAAAAATACTTTGGTCAGTTACACACTATGTTCCTATAACTAATACTGAACCACTTGCGTTGTCCTTTTTAGAGCAAACGCAATTAGAATGCCCGCCGTGATCCCAGTTCGTGCTGTACTTTCTATAACGACAACAGAATCGAATACGCTTGCGAAACCATTCTTATACTACTCAGTTAAGGTTCAAAATTGTATATGTAATTACATGCACGAGGCTGGTTTCAATTCACGTAGTAACAAAGGCCTGGAATCAACCTGAGACGCAACGGTATCTTTTGGTCATTCCAAGACCGGGAAGTTACACTATGATACCTGCCCGTAGTTTTATTGTGATGCTCACCAAAAACATACTATTAAAGACTAGATTATTTATGAGGTAGTAGGTGGTTTTATAAAATAATTAACTCCGCCACATGTCTGATTTTGAATCGGTACTAGATGTGGTAGTTTTAATTGCTGTTGACTTCGGAAACGGCGCTAATCTAATGTCTTTCAATGTAGTTAATAACTGGACAATGAAACGCTCAATCACTACAATAATTAAACGATTCGCGGTAGAGGTCAGCAAAATCTGGAGTCTTTATCAGCTGTTAAGTTGTCGAGTGACCTCGCGATATCGTCGCATTGCGCAGCTGCTAGTCAAATTGTAGAGAGGAAGTTGATTTCGTATTTGCCAATGATCGTTTAAAAGGTCAACTTATAATCTTTGTGCCAAGTACCAAACTACCTATGTGCGCCTGTAGGTTATAAAGTAACTTTGTCCTGTTACTGGAAGTGTCACAAAACACATTTATTGTGGCGACGTATACAAAGCCAAAGTAGCAGTTCGTGGTTATGAGGTTTTCCACGACTGTGGAGTTCTGACGATGTCGTCTAATGTTTTTATAAGTAAATCGATAACATGAATAAGGCAGTAGACATCAAGGTTACCGCCACATTCAGTGTCCAAAACAGGTTAAATGCGGCCCGGTCTTTTGAACATTACCTAAAACGAATTGTGGACTAGTTTTTCATGTTTTCATGCTACCATTATTAATTTTAGTGGGCGTCGGAGCCTGTTATGGCATGTCGCCGGATATAGCTATTGAAAAAGAAAGTCATTATGCGGCCCTCCCTGGTTTTGTGTTAGGGTGTGCGTAGTTCACAGCAGCGCTTCTAACGACCTTGCTAGGTCGTATGTTCCGTCCTCGCCTCCAATTTTTCAACGGCTTCTTCGAAATTAGATTCCAAATTTATTTGTTTTTACGCGAATAGAATTGAATAGTCCGGCAAGGTTCGGCTATTATATTTTCTGGCTTGAGGATAACATTCTGTGGCTAAACATAAGTCAATCTTTGGGTTAAGAAACTTAAGGTTTCAGAGGAACAGTGTTATTATCATTACGTACTTCATCCTTACCCCTGTGTGACGAAGTAGTTTGCAAAGAAAATATTGTTAATATTATAGTATGGTTATCGTAAGTAGATATGCAAATATCCGTAAATCAAATGAACAATACCAACACCGATAAGGAACAATGGAACAGACGCCGCAACAGTTTCTGATGAAACAGACCAATAGCTGTTTTTGCTTTAACACTACTGTACCTATTGAAACTTATATAATGATAAATCTCAACACTATTTTTATGCATATATTCACATGAAGACTAGAAGGCTGAAGGATGTTCGAAGTATTCGACTGGCACTCGATACATTTGAGAGCGATTTAACCAGATACACAAGATCGGTCACAAATTGAAAATTAGCAACGTTTTTGGCGAAAATTAAGGAAGTCTAATCCTGTTTACACTTTTATGAACCGTCATAGGAAATACTAGCTGCAGTAACAGTATACAATGAAATAACAACTAAGGCCTGAGTAACTAAGCACATGAACTTGGCTACAAACGGGTTCGGCACGTGCAATATTTAAATTATAATAAAGCGCTGCAGAGATCTATTAACCTATCGCAATTGTAGCGCTAACTTTTGCACATGAGAAGAAAAATATACAAGTTATTGGATAAACTATTGTCCTGTTTATCTACTAACACGTTAAATGCATTTAACGAGCTTAGCCTATTGATGGTAATTGAGTATGACCACAGATGAGGAAAATTCGTATGGTATTGAGTGGGTTACGTCGTGGTTTTCAGTTCACATCTTGGTGAAACTCTAAACTGTAACTAGATATACAACGAAATGTGTGATCATCAGGGCAACTCAAGTTTAATATAGGTCCTATAAAGTCCTCGTTTTTATATCTTTATTTATATACTCTCACTGGCCTCGCAGCTCAGTTGGTTAGTAACTCTGTCTTGTGACCGGTCGTGGGTTCGATTCCCACCCAGGACAAACATTTGTGTGACGAATGTAGAGAGAATATAGATGTTTGTTCTGTGTCTGGGTGTTAATATGTATTATATGTATGTGTTTACAAAAAAAAGCATATAAGTATTATATCAGTTGTCTGATTCCCATGACACAAGCTATGCTTAGCTTACTTTGGGGCTAGATGGCGCTGTGTGAAATGTCCACCAATATTATTGTTTGTTTTATTTAGTATCAACATATTTTATTGATAAAGCTAAACTGCTAATGCAATTAGCCGGTCTCTGAACGAATAATGTATCTACAGATACGCGAGTTCGCAACGAGAGCATTGCATCGGCTACGCAGTATGAAACGGTGTTGTTTCGTAACAAAATAAGTTCATTTAGTCGAGATCGAACTTACAATGTTATCAAATAGAATGCAATTCACGGCAATGATATCACGAGACCTTGTAAGATTGCTTTCGTGCATGGAGAAGGGAGAATTCATCCAAAGGTATACATGTCATGGCCGTCTTAGGTGGTGATGTAATACAGTTACCCCTTTCTCAGTCCATCGTTTACTGTGCAGAGATATTTTCTTGCACAGTCAAGGGGAAACGCATAAAAGGCGGAAAGTATTGAATTGAATTGTCACTCACTCTTGGAATTCTACTTGACATTGCCCCTAAATGTATCCAAAACTGTTCCTTCCCTTGAACCAACATTTGTTATTCGTTCGAGACTTTAAGTTTAAAATATTATGCACAGTTTCCTAATCCGAATGAGTTATATACGGTGTAAGCACGTATTTGAATAGTTTTATTGCCTAAACGAATAACAGTTAGAAACGTGAACCGAATGGTGATCTTACTGGAGCGTGAGACAGCGATGGACAGGGCAGTGTTTATAATTTCTAGTAAGTAATATAGCCTGGAGACAAGTTTATTATTGATATAACAAGTTGAGCTAGAGTTAGGGTCGAAGACGAAAATAAGTGCAACGCGGTCATCAAAAGGATGCCTAAAATGGATGCAGCATATCGTTACATCTGAGCTGACATATTGTAGCATTAGTGCTTTCAATCAAAAGGTTAATTATGTTTTCTTCCCACTTTGGCAGTTTCAACTAGCGTCCTTTCCATTCTTTGATCTAATCCGTTACAAGAAAACCAATCGTGCATAGAATAAAAGAAAGCAATGGATACAAGATTTTCAGTTTCCCTTTCTTGCGGTTTATCTCTAGAATAAAATATGTGATTCAGGAAGACGGTGTGTTTGCAGCAGATTGCTGGTTAAGGCAAATCGCATGTGATGTTTGTGTACCTAATGTGTGAGTCAATCAACACGAATTAGGCACGATCATCTAGGTCAAGATTACGCAGTTGTATTGCATGCTATCAATTTAACATGCGGTAGTTCGATTTGATCAATATTGCTGGTATCTATACAAGGTAATTTATTGTAAGTGCTTGCTTGGACGAAATTGATCGCTAAACGGGTACAGATAATGTAGGTAATTTTTTGACTGGCCTCGCAGCTCAGTTGGTAGTAGCCCTACCTTCTGCGCTGTAGATCGTGGGTTCGATTCCCACCCAGGACAAACATTTATGTGACGTTTGTCTGGGTGTTAATATGTATTATGTATGTATTTACAAAATAAAAGTATATAAGTATTATATCAATTGTCTGGTTCCCATGATACAAGCTATGGTTAGCTTACTTTGGGGCTAAATGGCGATGTGTCAAATGTCCAGCAATATTTATTTTATTTTAATGATGGTAATAACAGGGATATCATGCTTTGTAGAGTTCACGCGAAGGGGATGCAATGCTACGTGGATTAACTTCTCGATATTGTCATAATACCTTCACACATATGGTATTGCGGTTGTTATATCGACTAACAAAATTAAAAAATATAGTAGAAATGTCTTGCTTCAAATTTAATTAATCCATTTATGCATAGATGAGTCAAATGGACAATAACTTTTAAGTAATTTAAATCTGTAAATGATAGTTAAATGAATTTATATAAGTATTTAGGTATTCGTTTAACAGTACTGCAAATTAGTTGGCAAGTGGTAGTGTATTCTACGTTGATGACTTCCTACGCGGAAATGCATGCTGACCTACTGGACTATACTGCGCTGCGCTGCATTGCAATGCAATCAATGCAAATCTTGCTTCTTATTCGTCTAGGTTTCTCATTTTAGTTTTAATAAGTTCATGTTTCGGTTACAACGTAATCTTGATACCAAAAATTGTGCTGTAACGAAAATAACCAAGGAGTCTGTTATTAATGGACTAGTTACGGTATTTTTATATGTTCTAGTTCCAGATGGTAGGATTCGAAAGATTCGGTTTAGGACTACGTGAAAAGGTTGCAGTGCATTTTCCGTGAAAGACCTAGAAGCACAAATAAATATTCGAGATGGTACTGAAAAGACCAACCTGATACATATCTAACAAAAAAAAATATATATATTGACGACAACGCTGCCATCAGTCACTTTGACGGCCTTTGGATTTAGTTGTACACATCCAAATCACACTATTAAGAACTAATAAAAAAAATAAGTAAAATAAATAAATATAATATTAAGTATATAATATAAGTAAACTTACATCTCAGTATTTCCAGCAATTTTTCTTTTTTATCCTATTGTAGGGTATTTGGCATTATCTTGATTCAACAAATGGACCGTCTATAATAAAGTTTATGGAGTTTATTGGAGTTTACTCCTTAAGAACCAATTACATTTAAAGCCCCCGTTATAAAAATTAAAACCGAATGTTAGCAAAAATATTGTTTTTAAAATGATTATGATAATAGCACTTAAAGAGTAACCATTTTTTTACAGCGCTAGTCCAAGTTTTGTAATAAAAATTGATTTTATTTTATTTTAACCAATTTAATTATAATCAAACATTGATAATTTTTGATTTGGTCCTGCATGACCTCTTTTCGTCGAAAAACATGGTGAGGAAACCGACATGTCCTAGAACAAAAAATTCGAAGACATGTGTCGAGTGCACGAAAGGAGCCTCTTTGAGGCGCACTTACAATCCTTTCACCACACTGGTTCGACAGAACCTGTGACTCGAAGAAGAAGAAGGCGGAAAACACTGTAATAATAAATTTTACTAAAAGCAGGGCGTCCGAATGGAGTTTTTATAGCCAATAAAAACTAAATGATAATCTTTCTGCAAGTTTACCCAGTAATTTAAATTGCATCAAACTGACTTATGTAACTTATTCTTATTATAAATAATTCTAATCGTACTTTCTACTAAGTAAGTTAAATGCTGAAAAAATGCTTTTTTTACTCTATTATTTGGTAGAAAACCTGCCTAAATAATTCAAATAAATTTATGGTTCAAAAACTGCTAAAACTTCATTTTCAAAATACGAGTTTTTATAATACCAACTAAATAAACAAGCAAGAACAATCTTTCACTCATCCTCAAGGAATTCCAGATGACCAAATGCAGTAAGCATGATCCAGCAAGGCTTCAAATTGAACAAATATAGTGGATGAGCAAAGGCAAAGAAAGCATACTGATTGAAGGATATGCAATCACTCTAGCAAGGGTTCCATTTCCATCCAGGCCAAAGATTTGTGTGATGAATGGGCCTGAGTGTTAATATGTATTACAAGTATATATTTGCAAAAAGTAAATATAAGTAATCTATCGCTTATATAGTACTTAGTTTGGGGTCAGATGGTGTTGTGTGAAATGGCACAGATGCCAAAGATGGAACAGTACAATAAGAAAAACTCAAATGAAAACTATCCAGTTGTCTTTCTTCATCTCAATAAGCAATATTAGCCAAGTAGCCTAGTATCGGTAATTACCATTAATAGCACATTCAACCTCACTTCTCATTGAGAGTAAGACTGATACTGCTAAAGGGACAATTTGTTGTTTCAGTCTCATGAGCAAAAATATAAGATTTTATTTAATTAATAATTTTTGTAAATTAGCTGATTTATGAACAATAAACATCAAACCAGTCTGTGATGGGTTGTTTTTTTACTAAACATAAAGAATTATTGAGTAACCACTCAGTTAAACTATGAGTAAAAGGCATTTAATGTACCTAGAAGTATATATACAAACAAACAGCTGACAAATAATGACCTTATAGGTAAGGAATACCTATTAAAAATATTCTTCTTTGAATATTGCTTGGACAACTTAGTACATCCAAATTCAGCCAAAAGAAGAAATAGGAATCCAAGTTTTAAACCACATTGTCGTTTTTTGACAAAACCAGCGTAGAAACAAAATCAAACACCCTTGAGACTATTTACCTTCTGAAACGTAGTTGTTTTATTTAGTGCAATTTGTATTGGTACACTTACATATGGCACGGCGAACTGGTGAAACGAATATTACTCGACCAAACGATTAAATCGTCTAGTGGACTCGTTGAGCTCCCGTTTATCCTTTGTAAAAGGAACAAGTAAACGCACAAGACTTTTAGCACTGTTTTATAACAACTTAAATGATTTTATTTACGGTTAGAGACAAAGGAACAATATTCACTGGTCCGATAATTTTTAATAAATTTTCAGACTATATTAAACGAAAATTAACACAAATCACGCAAATGAACACAAGTTCTCACTCTTTATTTTTCTTTTGTTTGAATATGCAGCACTCACACCAAGCAATGGCTGGTTGCTTGACAGAATCAGAACAGAATGAAGTTGGCAACAATTTCCTTTCAATCCAAAGCAAAACATTTCACGAACAGCTGTTTTGTCGATTGCATGCAGGTTATATCGTGAGTTTCATCTTCACTCAACAGATGGCGCTATAGACAATTTGAGAACGCCACCTATTGATACACTGTTTTTCTTTACGCGTAAATATCCAAGTGGCGACGCAGTGTGATGAAAGCAATGTGAACCATTGCTTTTGAATTTAGTTATCTACTAAAATGATAGATGTCTCTATTTGCTCAAAAATGGAACAAATGTCTACAGATACAAAAAAACCCCATCCACCTTTCTAAGGGAAGAAGGTAAGTCTATATCCTTCTTTTTTACAACATTGTCTAAAGAGTTTTAAAAAGCAGGGCCCCTCCGGGATTTGAACCCGGGACCTCCTGCACCCAAAGCAGGAATCATACCCCTAGACCAAGAGGCCGCCTGTTTAATACTTGAAATAACAAAAGTAATCCTTTAACTGTCCACCACTGACGAGTAGCCTCGACGCGTAACGTTTTCATTTTAATGGAATTGGGACGGATAGCTCATTATTTCTGTATTTCATTGTTCATTATTAATTCAACGTCTCTCTAAGCAATATAGCTTGTACAGGTTAATACTGCAATAGAGGCTGTACTCTCTCGCCTTATAAGCCACGAACAGAAATGCCGAACACTTCTCTCAAACGCTGCTATTACTAAGTCATTTCTATTTAGATGAGATAGATTAACTCAGTGTAACAAATTGTCTTTGGTGTCATCAGCCTTTGCTTTTGGTTACATACTCTTAGTGTCAACATAACATCCAAGTTATTATTAGTGATACTTAGCTAATCCTCTCTAGACTAAACATATATTAGAATATTTAATAGTGTCAGATAATATCTATCGTTAATTTTGCACGCAATACCGGTCAGTGGGCGTAGTGGCACAGTGGTCGTCACCTAGTTTCAATTCGGAGATCACTGGTTCAAATCAAGACTCGCACCAGTGAGTTTTTACCTTAACATTATAGAACCAAAAATTCGACGACAAATCAAGCGCACAAAGGGAGTAGTAACTGAGAAGGTTCCTTGCCCTTATACAATAATTAATATATGTGTTATTTTGTTATGTACTTAATTTACCTATCCATTGCAAGTTGTTTTCTGTCAGTTTCTGTTCAGGATTCTTCAGTTTAGGATCCTTAACGCAAGTTCCACTCAAACTTTGTTGGTTCTTAATGATGTGTATACTTTTCAGTTTGCACTATAATTACACTGAGATTGAGGCCCGATTCATCTAAAAAAAAAGTTTTCATTCATTCAGTTCAGGATCTAGCGCAAGTTTGACTCGCACTTAGCCGGTTTTTCTTATTTGTCGTTTTACTTTACAGTTTGCACTAC
Source organism: Chesias legatella (assembly GCA_947359385.1). Classification (NCBI taxonomy): domain Eukaryota; kingdom Metazoa; phylum Arthropoda; class Insecta; order Lepidoptera; family Geometridae; genus Chesias; species Chesias legatella. The sequence continues at coordinate 6,797,438 of OX375772.1, forward strand.
AGTAACACCAAGTTTAACATTTTTAAGATGAGAAAAAACAATAAAACGCTAGTATCGTCGTTAGTTTCCATTATGTTTCAAGTGATGAAACATTGCCGAACGAACGTCGTTGGCGGCGAGTTCGCGTGATGCGTAAATTTTCGTTCGCCACGAGTAATGCGTAGTTCCATTCTTCGCCGAATATTGCTTTAGTCATATTACACGCATTACCTTCACAATGTATAATAGGTATAACTCGAGCGCACTTAAGGCACCACGCCCCGCGTAAACCGTTGCAACCTACGACCATTAGCGGTGCTCTCTTATGAATAATACGATATTTTACCTCCCCTAAGTATGTATTACAAATCATCAAATGCATTATTGTATTTTTTTTATTTTTAATGCCTCAAAATAGATATTGTTGTTTAAAAATTCCCCCAGCAATTATTTCCAATATAATCCAACATCCAAGAAAAATATTTAAAAAACGAAATTATAATAAGTTCGCACGGTATCGGCATGATCAAAGTAAATGGATTAGATGTCATGCTTTATTAACAAATTCTAAATACAACTTTGTGGCGATGTCAATGAGAACCGTCTAGAATAGAAATGTATCGTTTAATTCGTTCAGGAAGACGAATGGGTTGAAATTGCGGCAGGTAATTTACTGCTTTTCCAGCGCATCTCCTAATTTGTAAGCTGTTTACACCTCCCACCTGCTTGGCAGTCAGCTTGAATCGTACACGTTTTCACTAACTGTAATAGTTACATATTAAATACTATCCACATACATCCGGACAGTATCAGGGATGTGAACGAGACGAGTTCAGTCAGGGCCAAAATGATAAAATATGGCTACTTTTTTATGTCATGTTGGTGATAGAACGAGCTGACGGCCCAACTGATGTTAAGTGGTAACCGCCAACCATGGACAACAGCAATACGACTCAAGTCCTCTCCACCAAAGTACGAGATGGCTCAAGTCGCATTGCGTTGCGTCCATCACCCCGAGACCGGGATGTTACGTCTCATGCGCCTGCAATTTCACCGGCACCCACTCCCTGCCACCGGAACACAGCAATACCAGTGCATCACTGGTTGGCGGCAGATCACCAGGTGTGATGGCAGTACTTTTCCGGGCGAACTTGGCACAAGTTCTACTGCTACTTTGGGTTGCTCCTTTCGCACCACCCGGGGGACACGTGTAGGGATTCAGAGAGTTATCACCTACGGACGCGAGCAACGTGGGCCACCAGAACTATACTCTTGAACCATCTTCTGCACAGTAATTGGTGACCCGTCTTATCCTGTCCCGTAACTGTATCGTTGCGTGTTAGAAAGGACTTTCAAAACCGTGGTTAGTGGAAATTACGGTCTTCATGTCATTTCGGCCACGCAATTTGATGTAATTAGAAATTACATGAGCAAGATAGGTAGCGACTGATATAAGAATCCACCCGAGCGTTACTCAAACATGTTAATACAATGAATCGGTAGAATTGCGTAAAATACGAGTTTATTTATAGCCATAACTCATTTTTAGGGTTTCGCACAATGAGGTCGGAAAATAAGGCCCCTAATGGCTGTGTTTGTTTAGGTGGTCCTGTTTAGAATGTGAAATGAATTGGCGAAGCTTGTAGCAAATGACCATTAGCCCTTTAGGGCATTTTTCTCGCCTTTTGAAATATTGTTAGTGTCTCAAGATTTTTTAATTGCTACCCGGGGCTAACGATTGTAAGAAAATAAGTAGATATGCCCAGGGATAAAACAGTAGGGATATATAAGTAGATATCTAAGTGCATACTAAGCGATATATAGGTAGGTACATCTTGATTCCGATTTCAAATTCAGTTTTAGATGTCCTTTGATAAAGCAATGAAGCAGCCATTATGCGCTACTGAATATTAAAGATTCAGATATTTACTATACTATGTGTTAGAAGTAGTAATAACAGCATTATATATAATATATGTATCTGGATATTTTCCAAATCAGTCTCTGAAGCGCCCTCCGAACATAACAGAATTACATGGATGATTTCATCTACAATACTAGAGGAGCAGGTTTCGTCCGTAATAGTTTCAGGTTTTGTTTGGTTAGATAATTCATTCAATCATGAACATCGTCGTAGGTTGTTCGTGGGTTTGATTACCGCACCTGACAAATGTTTGGATGAAGTTTTTGTTGTTGCTTTCGGTATAAGTTGTCTATTTCATAGTACTAGTATCGCACGTAGGTACTTCTACTAGTCGAGTCACTGGTTTTGTCGAAACAGTGTGGTAAAAGGAATTTAAGTGTTAAGTACATGTGTTATTTTTAAGGTTCCGTACCCAAAGGTCAAAACCTGCTCCATTTATTGCTTTCACACTGCTATGACTTTCTGTTCGTCACCTGAAATTCTGTGTTAAATTTGCCATAAAGTATGAAAATAATTAAACGATCATGTGTATGTGTGATCATGAAAACAAAATGAATATTAGTTATTTTTATATAATTTTATAATACATTGGTTTTTTACTTTGTTGCTTGTTATAACAACTTTTGTTGGACAATTAATCTTCATACCAATAAATAAATACTAAAGGCCGTTTTTTGCGCACAATACCCGAACCAGGAAGTAAATTGGATCAATTGAGCAATCTACATATGTATACAGAAACAAAAGACCGACTCATTATGAAATCTCTTAATTCCCACGAGTCAGAAATTCTGCAAGGATTCTCTCTTGGTTGCAAAAAAATTCAAGCCATAAAAAGGTGAGATTGAATTTAAAAAAATGGCTAATTCCACTCGGCTAAGTCGAGGGCGGTTAAACATATCTGTATATATATACGCAACGTAAAAGATAGAAGCATTGACTCACTCACTGACTCATCACTAAATGATTAATGGGATGAGAAATGTAAATCAAAGAAGTCGGTGGTTCTGTAATATTCATATCTGATCCCCTCTAGACCAACAGATACGTAGCCAAAGCGTAATATGAGGCAATAGTGATAACCAAACAAAAGGAAGGTCTGTCAATACAATCCGCGGAGTCTGCCTTAAGAGTACTCCGCCTATTCGATGTCAAGTAGCTAATCACATCTAATGTTTCAATTGCAATTGCAGTTTCCGTATATGTCTGTTTGTGTGATTCAATTAATCATATTATTTGGTTCAGTTATCTGGTGGCAACAATCCTATTATTTTAATTATCTGTTATCTGTTGAACTATCACTAAATTAGAGATTTGCCATTCGATTAGAAAAGCTAGAAATGACGCTGATGGGTGATAAAGTTTAATTTAATGTAATTTTACGTTTAACGTTTTTTTTATTTGATTTAAGCGACGAAATCAGCTAACGTCCCACCTGATGATAATGTAATTGCCGCCCATAGACAACAGGCCAGACATACACATGAGTAAATGACACGAATAATAGTAGTAGGGAGTAGTAAGTAGTTCATAATGCGAACCCCGAAAAACTACTAAAAATCTACTGACAAACCTCTAAATACGTATCATAACGAATAAAAATATCTGACAGTTGAACAATTAATTGACGTGAATAAATTAAAGGAATAATTTCGTGACATAAATTCATATTCCTCTAGTATATATGAATTCGCCTCTCGAAATTATATTATTATTGAGTCTTTCAAGTGGCGTCTTGATGTTAATATAGTAATTACCTGTTAGTAATTATTAAATTTATACATGTATTTAGAATCTTGTAACCTTAATTTAGAGAGGGAAGGGGAGATATAAAAACCAATAGCTATTTTTCATACTTTTAAACTCGCTTTAGTCCATTTTGTAGTATGTAAATACAATATCCAAAATTCCTTTCGCCCTAAACAGTGCGCCAAGCTAGCAGTTTACTAGCAGTCTACAAAACTAGATTAGGCTTTGGGTTTTCTATCAGTCCATGCAAACAGCCACATTTATTAATATTTATGTTGATATAATTAGACGAAAAATATATTTAGGCTAAAAACTCCTATTTATGGCACTACAAGTCTTATTTAGTTTTGTTCTGATTCAATAAAACAAAGCAAGTACAAAAAAAGCTACATAGCTCATTGAACAAATCCATTTATTCAACTTGGCTCTATCCTAACGTGTAATCGGTTTGACCTTCCAATTGATTTGTCCACCGTTTGACTTTGCCGTAATTTCGTAATCCAAAGACGCACTTACGAATATGGTAGGTGCTATGAGTTCATTATTGAAAAAATCCGGTGTTTTCTATTTCGGTGAATATATTGACGGAAATTTAGTTGTTTTAGGGAAATTTACTGGTTGGTGACCTATATTATAGTGGTTTTAGTATTTAGTAGAGATTATTTCTTAAGTCACTTTTTTTTGAGAAAATATGAATTTCGAATATCGGCTCTTCGTTGGTCATTGATAGAAATTGGACTATCAGCCTGTCCTTGAGAAAATATAAATGAACTTCGTCGAAAAAAATTGTCTCCTTATTTTAAGTTAGGTATCCTTATATTATGCCTTTGTTATGATACCGAGAAAAATGTTAATAGATTTTGAACTTGTAACTGTAATTAATTTAACTTAACTATCGGAAACCTATAATTTTTTTAGTCAAAAATACCTACGTTAAAATTAAAAGGATTCTCTTGCCTTTGGTTTATGCTGAGAAGTATGAAATTGAATATAAAACACTCATTGTTTTGAATCCTTGTAAAATGCAGCGCAATGCGTCATTGTGACTGTTAAAACTAAGAAGTTCATAGGTTTTATAACCGGTTTGAAAGGGCAGTGCCACCCGTGTATGTGAAGGGAACGCGTAAAACCTAAAGCGAGCTATATACTCATACCTACGTGCAGTATAAAGGGGCGGTTTAAAATTAATTCAAATTAAATGTAAAATTTGGTCTGTCCAGTCAAAAACTTATAAATACACCATTGCATTTACATTTAACCTAATTATTATTTAGGGGCAATAAAAATATCGACGAAATTATCTAACTATTTCGGTGTTTCTTCGTGTAAACTACTTACGGAAGGCTTGCTGGTTTGATACCAATTCGACATTCTCATAAATAATACGGTTTAAGAATTTATTCAAAAGAATTACAGAATTCATTATAGAGAAAATACATTGTAAAAAAATTGCCAGTATGCGTAGTACGTAAGAACATTGGTTTACAACAATTATTAATTCTATGTGCTTCATCAATATTTGTTATTATATCAAAATAATGTTAATACGATTTGAAAATAATAATTGTAATTGGTACATAGGTGGCTGGGTCCGGCATACAACATTGTTTAATAAGATCGGCTTCTTAGTAGTAAAATCTGAATTTAAATTGAATTTTTAACCTCACAAGAAATATTAGAAGTCTGATAGACCGCAGAAAAACATTAAGAAAGGTGTCATTTAATCATGTATAGGGTGAAATGCGTATATATATTACAATTTAAAATACTTTACAAAAAAACAATGTGCTGATGAATCCTTGTGTGGAAACCGGTATGTAAGTAAGGTTATGCTATTTTTGCGTTTCGAATTACCTAGTAATACTTATCATAAATTTGATGTACGCATCTTCCTGCTTATTTTGCTCATGTTTAATTGACGGCACGGCAATTGACATTCCATCGACCCATTACCATCTAGTCAGTAAGTGTATTCACGTCCGAACGCATCGAATAAAATATACATATATAAACTTAAAATATTCTTGTAGCGATAGCTGAAGTAAAATGTTGTATGCATATTTTATTATACCAACTCAACAAAAAGATATGAATAACGTGGAAAATTTATGTTGCTCTGTGTTGTTTGGAATCAAGGAAGTGTTTCTTTAATTTTAAGCAAAAGATGTATGTAGTGTTTGTTTTATATATGTATTTAAGTGATATAATTGGTTTATTACGGTAAGCACCACAGCAGGATTACTTGCATGGGGAAGTAAAATTATCAATTTATTTATTTTCTGCCTATCCAGAATGATACCTAAGATATTACATTTTAAATTAAAAATAAGACAAAAATGCTTAAAGGGCTATATTTTCATGTCACCTGTAGAAAGCTTTCCACTTGGTAGAAAAATAATTAAATGTTACGTATCATATCGACCGGGCTGAGAATAGGGGTGCAGATGTTAATAAAACGTGAACAAATATATAAAAGAAATAGGTCAAGTATCCAACATTGTTGGCAGGAGACCGGATGTAACCAGTATCCGGTATACTAGGAAAAGGCAAAAGAATGATGTTTAATTTTCAATGAATACTTTTTCAACCACACTAGAAATAAATTTCCATTATCAATACATGTTTTTCTATCCGTCAGCGACAAAAGCTGGCTATGTGAAAGGGTTTAGTTAATCATCGCTTCGGAATTGTTTACGGGGAAACATGCTGCGTGACTACCATGACATTCGTGTTTATCAGTGACATTCACGCAATTCACATATTTTGTATCATTTCGGGTGAATCCTTGAATTCGCGTTGCACAAAACCATTTTGGACATTAGCGCAATCAGTGAATCAGTCGACGATAATAATCAATCGAATCAGTTCGAGAGAGCCAGGTAACACGATTAGTAGTACTCGAAGTAATCGAATCATATTTTAGTGAAATTGAGTGATACTAGAATTGTGATCAGTAAAAAAATTATAGTGTTAATATTGTTTTCCTTGAACCCTGCGCATAGGATTGATCCCTCCTCGTATACGGCTTGCAGTCTATAAAAGAATTGAACATCGTGGTGTTGTCATCTGTGAGTTAGTGGCTGCAGCAGTGCTGTGTTGTGTTCACATACATAATAGACTTGTCAAGGTACAGACGAATTGTTTGCTTGTAGTGTTTTGCGCGAGTGCGTATACGATTATGCGAAGTATTTTCTAATTGCTTTTAATTTATTAACTTAATTGGGTCAGATTTATTTTAGGGCTTATTAGGCCTTGGTTTTCATTGAAGGTTAAAAGCAACGGTCAAGCTTGAGGTCCGTCAGTCACGAAAATTTTAACACACATTATCAATAAATCATTATATAATAAATTTTCCAAAATTGATAAAGTTAATTAGACATGTGACATTTTCTGTGATTTTTTCCGAATGGTGTTTAAAATTTCAATCCGAAGGTTGCTAGTTCAAAACACGTAGTTTTTTGAGTTGAAAAATTTATGTGTTTTTGACCTTGCTGTCAAAACGGTGAAGAAAAACATCACGAGAAAACCAGCATGTCCTAGAACTAAGAATTCGAAATTATGTGTCCAGTGCAAAATAATAATAATATTAATAATATGACATAATAACTAAAAATGTCAATACACTGGTTTTTGGAGAGCCAATGACAGGATTATAAGTAGTAGTATCATGATTCCGAAACTAGCTACAGCTAGAGAGAACCTGTTATAAGTACAATATCAAAAAGTGTTCATGAAATATCAGAATCCATTATCAGATTATCCGTAGAAATAAAACAGTAAAACCGTATCGTAAAAGGTGCAAAACTATATCGAAATTATGTTTTTTATTCCGCACTCTTGGAATAATTGTTCTTATGTTCTTCACTGCTTCTTCTTCTTTATTACATTTTTTGTATTAAAATTCATAATTTTAAACAGTTGTCGTAAAGTTTAAAACCTTATTTTTGCCATTTAACTTCTCGAGTGATAATACTTCGATAACTTGGTTAACAAACACACATTCTATATATACCTCTATATAAGATATCGGTGCCTAACTAACTTTTGTTAACTTAGTTATATAAGTTTATATTGCATTTTTTATTTTTATTATATTGGACTGCGTTTTTCAATAGTTAATATGTCGAAAAAGTACCGGTAATGTTTTAATTCAGCGTGACCATTAGATATGGTTAGGTTTAATATTTAGCATAATTACTTCAGACTCAAGTCTGCTTTACCTTCGATTCAACCTTCCTCTGGAGTCACGCAAGAAACATTAAAACTAGAAATCTAACATTCCAAAAACGTTTTCCCTTTTCAGAATTATCTAGAGATCGTAAAACTACTAGAACCACATTGCGAATCCAGTAGGTTAGATTAAATGGAATTTTCATATCTTTCCTTCCTTTATCTACTTAGATGCAGAATATAGGTACATTTTCTCTGTATTGTTTGAGTAGTTATGCCTCGAGGAAGGTAAGTGCATTTGAATGCTAGGTCGATAGGTAAAGAAGCAATGTTTTCAGTCGCGCCCGCAACCGGATCGCCGGGAGATGGCTAGGAAATGTTGAACGAAAACCAAATAGAAATGTCTCAATTTCCGTTGGAACGCTCTTTAGAAAAATTGCAACATTTCTTGTGGCTCAATTTTAGATCGAAAATATCTTCCAAGTTTACATCGGGCGCGGAATTCAATGTAGTTTTTAGTGAAATGTTTTGATGTCGTGTTATTTTTAACGGCGGATGAAAATCAAATTGGTTGCATTCCACTCGGAAAACTGATATGTAAAAGATGCATTTTATGGTATTGAATAAATATTATTTTAAATGCATGCTCTATGCAAACAGTAAGAAGAGCGAGTGAACAATATTTTTACCGAGATACGAAATTATTCACTTTAGTCAAAGGTTACTGTAAAATTGATATAAATACTCTTACACAAATCATCTAGCTAGGCCATGAATTCGTGTCCAGGCTGAAACTGACCCTGACTTAATGCATATTAAAGAAAACCTTCCTTGAACTACAAAAAAACATTTGAGTGCATGAGAGTTTTGTGTTTTCCTTGCAAAGACAGAGTCTAGACTCCAGGGCGTAGAAGTTACCTACTAAGCAAGAAAGTAAAATTCATGAAACTTGTTTTTTTATTCGTGTTGAATGAACTGCTAATTTTACAAAAGTTACGAACTTTTTAACTTAATACTATAAAGGAAATGAAAGAAATGAAAATGATGAGCCGTATTTCATAATGGTTGTTATTTCATTTACAAGTTTAGTTTAAAAAATAAGAATGCGGAAAGAAATTATATATGGGTGTTAACTGTTAATTGGTGACTTGGAAGCATTTGGCAAAAAGAGAAAGACTGAAAAATCTGTGCTGAGCATTTGGGTGCACAACTGCAAAACGCCACATAGCTTTTTATCTTTATAACTATTTAAATAAAACAAAACCTACGATTCCAAAAGCTTTTATATGTGTGAGATCATCACACACATAATACGAGTGTGTAATGTTAATTTTTCTACAAAACAGGGTTCATAACCTGCATTAGGATTCCTGTGTCGCTGGTGGCATTCCCTATCAAACATACATAACACGAACATCCAAGACCGGAGACCAATTTAACGGGTCCCACACAAAGTTTGTTTTGGTGGGAATCAAACCCGGGTCCCCTCGCTTCACAGGCAGGGTTGCTACCGATATACTGCTACGAAGCCATCGTATAAAATCTCACGAAATGTAAAAAAAGTATTTACATATTATATTTGTTTGGTTTCATTCAACGCTAAAACATCTGTAAATCTACGAATATAAAAAAGAAAGCAATACATTAAATAATTTAATAATAATTGATGTTACTGTTTATTTGGGTCTGTGTCCGTGTATTTCTTGTAAAGAGTTTAGTTCGAATAATTTGTTATTCCAAGTGGCCTTTTGTTGTTTCCGGGCCCTTCACGCTGAAACCCGCTTCGCACGTGTAACCGGTTACATTGTAATTAGAATGGCTGGGATATTTTGAAAATATCAAGGTCATTTGCTTCTATATTTATCTAGAATTGTTTGTAGATTTTTTGTTGAACTTGTACCTATGCAGTTTGTTATGAATACCAAACCAAATGCTTTGATACCCGTATCATAAACCAATTGAACTTCTCTTCTTTAACGTGAAGATATCTGAGACTTGTCGAAGTTTGTAATTATCTTGAAGAAAGTTTTGTTATTATCTTGTTTCAATAGGTATTTCTGGTGTTGTTTAACGTATTTGTGTGAAAGTCATGCACATACGTTCAAATAACAATAATATGAGGCTTAAATTAACTTTTAAATGTTTTAGTAACTTACTGATTAACTATAATAATAATTCCACATGAGACAGTATTGGCAGGTGCTGGGTCTCATTCCTAGCCTTTTTTAAGACCATTTACTTTTGCAACCATAATAGCCTACAATTCTTCACATATTTACAATAGTTATACCATCAGCCTTCCATCCGCCTCACATAATCTTTTAAATCCACACAAAATGGGCCTCTTTGTGTTGACTTCGGTTCCACTGAAGCCTACCAAAGGACCAGCTAGAACCAAAAAATTGATTTGAGGACTAATAGTAATAAATAACAATAATAAGACCTCCTTGGGTTAGAGTAGTTAATCATATCCTGATTTTATGAACTTTTTCTCAGAAATCTTCAAAATGCAGACTTCCACGATAGTAATCCTCGCTTGCCTGATCGCCGTGGTAGCAGCCGCCCAGTACGAGCACTATCCGACGCTAGACGCAAAGCAGGAGGTTCAAGACACACCACTCCACGACAGGAGTCCAAGGACCAAAAGAGGTCTTCTGCTGCTCAAGAAGAAACTCTTACTTGGTAATTCCTTTTAAAACCATTTCAGCCAAGTTTACCATCAGTGGACAACGGGATTACCAAACCAGTAGATGGTAGTTAGGTAGTAGAAGTATGTAGATAGTAGAATATATGTCAAATTTGATCGATTTTGGCGTGATAGGAACTATTGATGACGCTCCTGAGCTAATTCTACTTAATTTTTTTAGATGAAAAAGTTACGAAACTGGCAGGTAGCCCACTTGGTGTTAAGTGGTAACCTCTGCCCATAACAAGGCAATACGACTTGGGTCGTTTCCTACTTGGTAAAACAAGACCCAAGTGGCCGATCTTATGCGCCCGTTCCTCTGAGATGTGAAGGTGGAATGTCTAAAGTGCCTGTAAATTCACCGGTAACCACACCTTTCAAGCCGGAACACAGTAAAGTGAATGCCTTACAGCTTGGCGGCAGATATGGGTATGATGGAAATACTTCTCCAGACGAAATTGACACAAGCTTACTGCCTGAATCTGGATTGATTAGTGCGATGACTACCTTAGACCGCTGCTTTCCCAGTAAACGGCATTGACCACAACTTATTATCACATATTTGTCTTAGTGTCATATACTACATATTTATGCATTATAAAAAGATATGGTAAGCTTTTAAATGTGTAGTACCTACGTATGTACTATATAGATCCTAGAAACCACTGAGTTCTGTAAAAACCCTAATTTAATTATTGAAATTTGCTGCTTAACAATCGATTTAATTTAAAGACTCGGGTAATTAATATTTAAAATATTTTCGATGATTTTACTAGCAACAAACATCATAGATCTGTAGATAAAATTAGAAACCATCCCGTAGCTCTCACAAAGTGCAAATCAAATTAAATATTTAGCTCCTTCCGTTACCTACAAGAATAACCTTCTGAAAATACGAATCCTTCAAGTTGTTTATTTTAGCTACTTTATTCATGAACTCGTGCAATCCCCTATTTCACTAATTTTTGTTTATGTGTCAGAACGTTTAGCACTTTGTCTGCGTTTACTATTATAGTAAGCATCGTTTTAGCTTACCTCTTAAAATTCATCTTCATTTGTGCCATAATGAGCAGTAGAACTCAGGTCAAGTTCGTCCGGGGAAGTACTGCCACCATGCCTATTTCTGCCGCCAAGTAGTAACGCACTGACGTTACTGTGTTCCAGTTTGAAAGGTGTTCGTGAGAACCAGTGACCCGACTAGCAGTAGAAGTAATAATTGTAAAGCCACACGGAAAAAGTGAGCCGGCATGGTAGGTATTTAATTTATCGATACCTGTATCAATATAACATACGATTATCAAGGGTTAGAATACCACGCGAGCTCAGTATTTGAATATGCATATTTTCTAAAGATAGATAGGTAATTGTTTTCTTCAAGGTTTTTCATCATAGCTGTAGACATTTTCAACGGTGTAGATAGGTAGATGACGGTGAAACTTGAATTCCTACGAATTTGAGTGCCAAATATTTGAGTTAGTATTGTTCAAGCGCAAACATTTAATTTGTGCTGCAGGTCCGTCCAGCCCAAGGTCTTGTTACCTTTGAGTGGGTATTATATTCTGGCACCTTTTATTTACTTTATCGGGTCAATGTCATCTTGTACGTCATAAATTTTACCCACATCCCATTCACAACAGAGTAGATCGATCACTTCTGGTTTCATGAATATATTTTTGACTAGCTGTGCCCCGCGGTGTTACCCGCGGTGAATAAGTAATCCCACGGGAACACTGCACTTTTCTGGGATCAAAGTAGCCTATGTGTTAAGCCAGGATATAAGCTATCTTGGTACCAAATTTCATCCAAATCCATTCAGCCGTTTGAGCGTGAAAGAGTAACAAACATCCATACAAACTTTCACGTTTCGCGGCTCTCAGCGCGCTTTATATAGCCGTTAAAAATGTTCGCAGTGATTCTTTAAATTGACATAACTTTTTTATTTATGAACCGATTGACATGAAATAAACACTGAATGTTAAGTGAAGCTTACTACAATATATTAGTGAAAACCGTATCTAAATCGAATAAGCCGTTTCTGATATTAGCGTGCACAAACACACAGACAAATAGACAAACAGACAAAAAAAAAATTAATTACAATTTCGGGTTCGGCATCGATATAATAACAACCCCTGCTACTTTTTTTTTTATATTTCCTTTGTACAGACACCACTTTTCTACAATTTTATTATATGTATAGATGAAGCGTTTACGTAATACTTGTCGAATCAACTGCCGACTTTGTATGCATTATGCGTGATGTAAGTAGCCGGTCACCAAGATATCCTTGATGAAAACATTTTCGTGGGAATCTATTGTATTGCTATCAGAAATTTAAGTATTGATCATTTTCGAGATGACTAAGAAATAGCGAATTATGCAACGGTATTTTCCTCGTTATTGACTTTGTGTAGGGACTGAGTAATTAATACCGATCTTGCTAACTCACTATGAGTACCAATATGAGTTTTAGTGACAGAAGACAATTTTAATACCTACATAGTTTAATATAATGTAGAGTCAACAAAAACGTTTTTTACATGCTAACTTGATTTTCTTACCCATATCTACCTGGCTGTAAAACTATATTGATAGATTATGCAAGAGGGTTTCATTAAATGATGTCGATTTTATATATATATAGGTACTTGTATATTCCCCAGGACTTGCCCTGTGAAACATTGCAGTGTCTCAGTACGATATTATGTAGTCATGTTTGTGTCAAATATACTTCTATAAATATGATTTATTTCCAGGTGCCCTTGGATTGAAAGCTGTGAAGGTTGGCACCGTCGGAGTTGTCGGGGCATTAGCGCTTAAGAAAAAAGCAGCGTAAGTTTGGTTTAATACCTAAGCTTACAGCTAGATAGATAGATAGATAGATAGATAGATAGATAGATAGATAGATAGATAGATAGATAGATAGATAGAAAATGCTTTATTGCACAAGGTAAAACAAGTACATGGGCGAACTTAATGCTAAATAGCATTTTCTTCCAGCTAACCTTTGTGTAGTGTGGAGTGGATGGACAGCTAGATATGAATAAGTATTACAAAATAGTCCATAATTGTGTTTGATGTTCTAAACATTTACATACGTCCTTAATTCGATACGGACTATCAACAGAATGTCTAAATTTGTTTATAAATGATTTTCAATATATTTATTTACGTTAGTCTCACGTTTCACAGAATCAACAGATGAGTTATAATTAATTTCATAATCACGAATATAAATTACATAGACTTTAACATTTAACGCAACAAAATCAGCATTAAAATATCAGGCATCAGTATTTTATTTAAATAAGCCGAAGGATCATCATTTTGATTTAACGGCAGTAGGATATAATAATTATCAAAAATGAAAAATATATAAAAAGAAGAATATACCAATACATTTTTGTTTTTTACCAAATTACATTACTATATAAATAATAAAATGTCTCTTGGATTATTCTCAAAAGGCGCAAGCAAATTACATCTTAAAAACAATGGTTTCATTGAACAACTCTAAGAAGTAGTCCCCATTCTACTTACAAATTCCTCACAATTGAAATTATAAACAAATATATCATTTTTTTATAACCGGTCATAGTCAACATTCATAACATCTGTCATGTTTAAAGAATACCTACTGCGATTACTGTGTTACCAAAAGTATTTATATATGTATGAAAAAATTGCTTTTGGTGTACACACGTAGACCAAGTAGACAATCGAACAGGTCTTATATTTTCCCATCACATATGAGTGAAGTTATTATTATTATTATTAAGTATATGTAGAGAAGTACAAAATACACAAAACAAAAAGATACACCAAATCCATAATTATTTTTCTTGCTGTTTCTGGAACTCTTGATTCATATTTATATTATTAAATCAACGGAATTTTCTTTTCAATAATCTTATTATTATAATTAAGCTAAGCTAAGCTTACACAATAACAATATCTACTCGTCTGCCACTAAACATAACAATATTAAACTGGTTATGAGATTCGAACTTGATATTGTAGAATTTCATCATAAGTAAGGTATATGAATATATTTGGGAAATACCAAACATTTATGTCAATCAATATTAATTCATTGAAATGGATATTTTATGTTGTCATAGTAAGTTTGTTATTGAGTTTTCTTTTGAGTTAGGAATGATTTTGTTCCAAATTATAATAATATATTTTTTCGTGAAAAGTTAAACTTTATTGCACATTTGTAAGTTTATTTCGTCAAGGAAGTATGAAAATTTAGGTAACGTAGTAACGTTTCCATATTAGATGAAAATTTAACTTACTAGTTATAAGCATGCATAAATATAAGCGTGACATATATCTTAAATAACGTATTTTATAACTTTATATGCACCAACAACCGCATTTCACTGAAATGTATTATTCAGTGCCAGTTATAAATATTTCATCATTGTTGGTCGTTTATATAACACAAAAATGTATGGTCAATATTTTCTTCAATATTACAGCCATGGTCACGTTAGCCACGGCCATCATCCTACATCTGAAATAAAAATTCATGGGTGAGTTCGGGGATTGAGTTCGGAATTTGCCGTACATGCTATTTGTAGGTTGTTCAAATATTTTTGAGTAACAATATTGCTGGTAGCACGTTAAATATTTATAAATGCAGCATGCTTTAAACATAGTATTAACTGCTGAAATTTTGTGGGCATATACAATTCAATTAAGTAATGAAATGAATTCAGCTGCTGTTCCTACGGTGCTAATATCTTTTGGATATACGGTGTAATTTCTGATACTTTGTATAGCAAAAATTTTTTTATCATAATCTTACAGCCTCGACCATCATCATCATTTTGAGCCGGCGCATTCTCATGTTGAGGTTCACGAGTAAGTGATGTTTTGTGTTTAGTGCACATTTCTATGAATGACTGATTGAGTCAGTTTCAGTTTTATTGTCACACGTTTGTCGGTTTCAGTTAATTCAGTTTTGAATTTGTATCTTCGTTGCAAAAATGTATAATGCACTATTATTATTCAATATATTTGCACCCTGCACAATTGGGTTTCACTTTTCTAAGGCTACAATTTCTTCTCCAAAATCTGAGTCTCTATCCAATCTCTCATCATCACTTTAGATGATCGTTTATTTTTGATACATCGAAATGTGAATTTGAGTTCATAGAAAATCCCAGGCACTCAATTATATATACTTACCGCACTTTATACGTTTACTTAACACCCTCAAGATGAAAATCTGCTATGACCTACCCTTGCTTGAGAGCTAAATTCCAGCCCATGCGTTGCGTGGCGCTTCGGGTGGCAACATAGTCGCTGAAGGTGCTGAGATATCAATCACTATAAGTAGTAAAAAAAAGCGTTGTCTGCCTTTGGACAAAGTTTCTGCGTATCAATCGTGTTTTCAGGTATTTATTGTTTGAAATTTTTGTGTCACTTACAGAGTTTTTACATCTGCTTATAAACTGCTGTATATATTCTATGCTTGTAGAAGATAGTCGACGAGAACAAATGTTTTTTTTATAAAATATTAATAACATATTCATTAAAATTGAAATTTATTAAAACATAACATTTAAAATTTAATTAAACATAATATTAGCCTTTTAGGTAATGGATAAAAATAAATGGATTATCATTAATAAATCTGGTAAAGCCCAAAGATATATCACCAGTCAGGAATGCGGATTCCTATAAACCATTTCGTTCATATATTTAGATATCAATAATAATAAAAAATGAAATTCATAAATTTAATATATCAGAGAATTAATGTGTGGGTATTCTATGATAGAACATATAAATAAAATCCTAGCCAATCTACAATTGTTTGTCTTTTTTCTAATTGGTAGATACTAATATTTAATTTATTGTTTTCAGCTGGTCCGGTTAAGACTGCATTGAAGTTTTCTCAGAATCAGAATAAGAAGTCAAAATGTACAGTACTTAGTACCAAATTATTTTATGTTTCGTTGGATAGTGTTAATTTAGTTTATAATTTTACAAGCTGCACTTTCTGATGGGCATGTTCATTTAAATTTAGCATTGACTGATTTGTTTTAAATAACTTCACATTCCATAGAATAAATAAAATTTATTAGGAATTTTCTCAAACATAACGTACTCATTTGTTTTTACATAAACTTACCATTCTATCTAAATAGTTAGCTTGTTTTTAAACATTTGTTATGTTTAAAATCTAGCCAATTAATATTAGGTCCACATTAAAAAAAAACTGCTCAAGGCTGACAAAACAAATGAGTATTTAAATGTAATTGATTGCCATTTATTGTGAAATGCTATTGATAAATTTGATTGTACATAAATGTTATAATATTTATAACAACGATGAAATCTATGAATTAAGCCCAAGGTTTTGATAATTAAAGCAGTTTATAAGTTCTTGTGTGTATTATTGCCTATCTTCACCACTTTGTAGCAAAGTTATATCGAAAAGCTGACTGAAAACTCCTCACAATAATACTCAATTACAAATTATTTATACACCACCACGATCGGATGATCAGGACGTATGTGTGGACGCAAGCCCTTAATTTTAGCGTGTACAATTTTGTTGACCGATCACATACTCCATTTCGAGTTATCACAACTGTAAAGTATTAAGCACAGGCTTAATTGGTATTCAAATAAATAACTGAATCCTTAATTACCAATTATTTTATTGAATCTCTATTATGTAAATTTCCATTAATGATATTTTCACTAACATAATGCCTTAAAACAGTTGCGTTGAACTGATCTGCTTTTACTAGGCATACAATATCAAGTATACAATTTACAAGTACAAAAATGTATCTGGCAGAAGGGCGCGCGGTCTACTCAGATGTTTTACCTTACGTCCTAAGAAAGATTCTTCACTTAGAAGTGAATGAGTTCCTTTTTTGTTCTGTGAGTCGCTTTTCGCTGCCGCGGCACGCTTCGCTCGCTCGGCTCGTGCTCACCTTTATAAACTCATCGCTGCGCTTTTACTTTTTATAGTTATGAATGTCACAATAATTATTTATGAAAATACTAATAAATCACTAATAGTTAAACTGAGGTTCAGTTTCACAAATAAATAGATTTGATTTGATTTTGATTACCACATTGTTTTATTTGTCAGTCATTTTACACTTTGCCTGATCTCGTAAGAGCATTTTAATTCCTACATATGCCTACATTGCATATACACGGCATTGTACAGTATTTATATAGTATATATTTTGCCGGTAACATCTGTGAAAGGCCATTGCTAGTCAATGACCTCTGTATTCGGCAGTATTGCCATGGTCTTTCAAGTTTAAGTGGGTAACAACTAACAGTCGTAGAAACAGAAATTAGCACCTCTAGGAACAAAAAACCCAAACCTAAAGAATTTATTGAATAATATATCATTTTTATTGCTCCGTTTTTACACTGCGAAAATATAACAGTAATCAAATAAAGGTTGTTTGTAAATTAATAATTAATCACGGGAAAATTTTGTCATATTAAAATAAATAATAATTATTATCATAATTATAACCTAGACTCAGAACAAACATCTGTGTTCAACACACAATTGTTCGGAGTGTTTATCAAAAAAGTCTTTCACAAATGTTGTGGGTGGGAATCGAACCCACGACCGTGCAGAAGGCAGGGTACCTACTATCAACTGAGCTGTGAGGCCAGTCGATAAATAACCATATACAGCCACCCTTTTATAAAGTGTAATAAATGGGCCTTACTTATAACAAAGATTAGTAATTATATTTATTATTAAATTATATTCGTAATTTGTTACTTATGCTTTAGACAGAATTGGAAACAGTCTGTCACGGAGAAAGACAAAACATAAATCAACTACTCAGTTGTGTACGTTTTTAAGGCCCAAAAACGTTAAGAATCTTTTAGGTATTTTTTATCATTTTATGTATTTACCAAGTTTACTTACACTTAACTACTGGTTTGGCTTGGTTACTTTTAAGCCATTTGCGCGCTCCTTCGACGAGGCGCTCTGAAAGACGCATAGAAGTGCATAGATCGAAAGATGCTCCTTTGTGGTGGGTGGTAATTTATATGCAAAAGCGTTAACATGACAAAAATAATAGCAGGGAAGCGATAATAACTGCCACGTCACCATTCTTAAGTATACCTAGATGTGGGCAAACAACTTGAAAAATGTCAATCGATGCGCTGAACTCATTTTACGCACAAGACAAGTGTACATGCACGAACTTTCTCCCACTTCTCCAACTCATGTTCAAGTTGTTTCCCGGCAATTATAACATTAGGTACATTGCCTTGTATTCTTGGGCATCAAGAGCTTTTCATTATGAAACTAAATCTTAACTCTTCAATGACATAATATTTGTGATTCGTGTCATATTAAAGTAGGTTATTTTTTTTAAGTATTTCACTTTAATGCCTAATAAGGTTAAGTTGCAAGTTCCTTACTGACAGGCTGACACATAGACAATACACAGCATCAACAGAATCTTGAATCAGAGGGTGTGTTTCTTATAGGGTGAAAGTGTTTACTAAAAAAAGGAATTTGCGTACGAAAGTTCCAATTCTAAATTCGAGTTTTATTCGGAAGGAATATCATATCTGTATTTTGAAAACAGCACTGGTTCCATAAACTTTTACATATTATTTCTTTATATTCAATAAACACAAATAATTTAAAATTATTTCCTGAAAAATTAAATGGAAGTGAATTATGCCTCGATTTTCACAGTATATAAAAATTAAAGGATTTAACCGGGTTTCGAATTTTTCGAAGGTTCTTATTTGGGGCTTCTATATTTTTATTTTATTTATTTATTTATTTATTTATAGATCACCACATAATGATATAATATCATTATTACAAAATTATCTTCCAACTATTAATCGAATATCGTTGGTTGAAATCCGAGCGTGCAAACATTTGTTTCTTTGCTTTATTTATGTGCACAATACCACGTTCTCACAACGGTGCAGGAAAACATCCCCGAAAAAGCGACATATCGTAAAAACTTCGAAGACAGTGACATTCTACTAACAGTCTACACTCTACCAGTCCATACAGATGGCTCCAGTGGTAGATTTAAGTACATTTAGGTACATTCCTGCTCGGCAGATTAGGTCTGTTTCACTACAGTGGCATCATTAGGTACCTTACCTAGCAGATATTTATTTATATACCTATATTAGCTCGAATGGAAAATATCTACGTATAATAATTGTATGTAGTAACGTCTCATAGAAAATGTGTTTATAAGCGATATGATGAAGAATTCCCTGTCCCTGATTTTGATTTCGGGACAGGGAGTTATTGTGAGATTCTTCACCAATGCCGATGAGCCATTTGCCAGTGTCTATTAATTCAAACAAGGAATCTGCCTCGCGTGACGACTTTCCATTTAATATAAACACGTACCTGCAACTAGAAATGACGCAAAAAATCTCATTCTCATCAGAATTCGCTAATGTATTGGCTCCTCAATGAAACCGGCATCCTTACGCGCGATATAGGTGGGGCAGTGATATGACATGCCTTACTTGGTAAGTTATTATTATATGAAATACTGGCGTTGGCCGGTCGACCTATAAAAGTGTTAGGCAGGATCGCACACCACGACAGATTAGTGCCGGTTACTGACAGTGATAGTGTTCATTAAATAGGTGGGTATAGAAATAATATTTAATCATTTAAATATCGAGTAGGAAAATGTCGATTCATGAAATCATAAATATTTCTAGTGGATTTGACTTGGTGCAAATTTTGTTAATTTGTGGTGATTGTTTGTTAATTTTGACGTCCATAACCTCGTATTTTCTAAAAAGATGAGCTCTTTGTGCAGATTTCGTATCGAGGAGTAGTACCACAGTTTTTAACATCGAGCAAAATTCAAAGCAAAGCTGCCAGTATTATAGAGAGACGATGCAATTTGACTGGCCTCGCAGCTCAGTTGATAGTAATCCTGCTTTCTGCGCTGTAGATCATGGGTTCGATTCCCGCTCAGGGCAAACATTTGCGTGACGAACATAGATATTTGTTCTGTCTGAGTGTTGATATGTATTTGATATTTACAAAAAAACAAGGTAAGTATTATATCAGTTGTCTGGTTCACATGATACGAGCTATGCTTAGCTTACTTTGGGGCCAGATGGCGCTGTGTGAAATGTCTACTGATGTTTATTTATTTGTTTAAATTAATTAACTTGACTTCTTTAAGTTTCTTTAGACTTAAAGAAGAAAGGACGTAATATAACAAAACCCTCTTAATTCCTTAGCATTGCCGTTACGCAGTTGTCACGTTTAGAGTAAGATTATTCTGTTTGCAGAAAATGAAGGCCTGCACACTTATCTTCGGTGTCCTAATGGCGTGTGTGTCAGCTGTATTAGGAGAACCTCGTCTGCTTCACGGTGGAAAACCAGAATCGGCTCTGGAGACCAGCCAGCCTGAGACGAGGGATATAGTCCTTGTCGAACCCACTCAAGATGCCAACAGGCAAAAAAGGGGTCTTTTGTTAGGTAAGTGTTTTGTCTAGAATGTGGCCGAGAACTGTGTAATACTAAAGATTATTTTATCTTAATTTAGTTATTAGTCGGATCGCTTAAAATGTTTAACCTAGTTACTTTTAAGCTGTTTCTGTATACAATTACTATATTTCTTTTGTTGCAATTGGCAGTGTAGTGATAAGGTGTCCCTTAATATTATTATTGTTATTATTATTATGTCTATATATAGGAATATACACTGATCTAGACTGCGTTAACTGGATAAATATAACATTTTTTTATAAAGCCTTATATGGATTTTCTTCGACGATGTTCAACCTCGTTTCATTGTATCATAGTAGTTAATACTTTTTTTTTAAATGGGTATTTTTACAATTTCTAATTATGGTAGAAAAACTTTACCACCATTTACATTTTATTTGAAAGTAAAACATTTAAAAGGCGTTGCACCAAATTTTACTTAGTTTTTACGAATACCAATTTCAATACTTTATAATTACTTTTTAATATTATAACAGCTCCTAAACATCTTAATTTTATAAATTTACATGAAACATGAGGAATCCGGCTAGTGTCGTTTATATAATTTCCACTTCAGAAGTCGGATGTTTGTCCTCTTTTAAGAGCTGTTTATTCTATTTCTCTAAAATAATTATGCTAATATTGATATTCTTCACACATCATAACTATCGTGCAAATATTAGTTAAACGTTTAAAGACGTTTATAAACTCAGACAAATGATCTCATTAATCGACATTTGAGTCAAAGAAAATAGCATAATCACATCTATATAAGGAGTGAATTAGAAAACAAGATGGACGGTATTCCCAGTTACTATTTGCTTTGTTTTCACATTATGTGTGTGACGTAACTTACTTCTGGTTCCCTAAAGGCCAACTAAGTTACTTTATATCCCTTGCGGTATTATATTAATACTGGTTACGTGTGGGATATAACCGTAGCAAATACCCAGTGATACATGTGCTAATCTTGCTTATAAATATGCTAATAGCCTGAACAAATACAAGGAACTATATTATTTTCACCGTAACCTTGATCTATCGGAATAACTCGGAGGTCAATATTATGATTATGTAATACATTTGACAGGTTTCTTCATGTTTATACATTAAAATTTTGTTAGACCATGATTAATAATATTGAAAACTTATGCTAATTAAGAAGTAATAGGCGCGTCGAAAAGCAATTTTAAAAGGACCAAAGAATGAAAATGACTATTTATAAAAAATAAAATATAACAACTGTTTTGGGGTACACATTTAAGAAAACGATTATCTTTAAAATATTATTAAATATCAAACAGAGAAAAGTTACTACTCACTGATTTATCACGACTACGAGACTTAATAGTCTAAACTATTGCACTGATTTCTTTGAAAAATTTGGATTTGGAGAATTCCTAAGGGAGCCCATTTCCATGCACCATGGTCCACTATTTATGAGATATACATACTTCTTAAGCTTGAGTGTTATCACTGAATTTCTTAACTATCCTACAGCTGGAAAAAGTGTTAACATTGAATTTCTTATTAATCATTCAGGTGAAAAGACTAATCAATGTGCATTCCAGATTAAGTGTAGGTATCTATTTTTGTACGTATTCCAGGTGCCGGTGTGCTCGGCGCGGGGGCGCTTGGAGCGGGTCTGCTCGGAGCCGGCGTCGTCGGCGCTAAAGCCGGCTTCATCGGTGGCGCGCTGGTTGGCGGTGCGCTCAAACATCACGGCTATGGCAGGAGCTACGGCGGCTACGGTGGATACGGAGGATACGGTGGCTACGGCGGCTATGGCGGATACGGAGGCTACGGTGGCTATGGTCATGGCTACGGTGGATATGGGGGTGGCTACGGTGGATATGGAGGTGGCTACGGAGGTTATGGCGGTAACAGGTGTGTTCACGTGTTAATAAGGATATTTTGTTGTTATTAATGTTTATAAAGCTGCAGCACGATAATACGCATTGTACAAAAACAGCGATACAATGTGGGTCTTCTAGTATAAGGAGAGCCAAGTGGTATAGAATTGCACACTTTACCTTAAGACCTATTTTTATATGTATATAAGAACGTCTATCGTGCCTGTAATTTCCCCGGCACGCACTTTTTGTGACTGACTTTTATGAATAGCATTATGGCCCAGTTTGTACCTTCTGCACTGTTGGCCGTAGTTTCGATTCCCACCAAGGATAAATATTACATTTGCGCGACGAAAGCGGTTGTTTGTTCTGTTTTATTTAATATATTTATATTTCAAAAAAAAAATATAATACTCAATCAATTGTTTGTACAACTATGCTTAGTAGGGATAGATGGCGCTGTAAAAACAACAATCCAGCAATATTTAACATTGTAGTCAACCAATATTTACTTTTCAAGTCAGAACACGGGTGGGTGTATGACTGTTTGGCGGCAGAAATTTAAGGTTTAAATTTACAGCAGAAGTGCACAATGCTTTATGTTATTAAAGTTAGAACAAATAAGTTTATTAGGAAAAAAATATCAATGTTGGAAATGAATAAAAAGTCGGAACATTTAATTACGTCAGTCCTATCACAGGGAAAAAAGAAATAATCATACTTGGACATTTTTATGGATCTGAAAAATTGCAAGCGCGCAAAAAGTCATTAAAAGTAGGTACCGCTTTAATCCGGGGTTGTTTAGATTACTTTTTGTAATCACCTTCACATAAGTATGGCAGGATGAAATGGGCGATCCAATTTGTGGTCTGGTATATTAATTATTTTTTGTTGGAAACTTGAAGCTTCAGCTTTATAATATCTTACTTGAGGACTGAAAATCTAATTTAACGAGCTCAAAGTGCGTGTTCCTGGGTTTGTTTCCTTACCCCGCACTTTCGTCTTACGCCAATCTGAACTCGCCGAATCTGCAAAATCGTTGCACGTAGAAAATAATAGATGTATTTTACAACTATTATTTCAGGGAATACAATAAAAAATGTTATTGAAAAAAAAGTCGTCTCAAGCAGAATCCGGATACCTAAGCATAACGTGCAATTTCGTGTTTCCCACTCCAAGGCTTAGGTCAATGGCTTGCTCTAGATCTGGGAAAATTGCGGCTAGTCGTGTGTGGTGACCTTCGTCACTCTCCTCTGGTTAATTGCTTATTATGTAGTACCTATTTAATGTGGAGTTAGTAAAAACTTTTTTAACCTTTTTATAAAGAAAACAGTAGAAAAATTCACTCTCCACACTAGGTAATATTACAAATGTGAAGGTATGTCTGTTTTTATGGATTAATCTACATCCAGTATTAATAATTGCCCTAGGTGAATTATTTGTATATGGAATGAATCGACGAATGGATGTATGTTTGTTACTTTTTCTCTCCAAAATTGTTGAAACGAACCGATTTTGCTGAAAGTTGAACATATAACGACTAGGAATAAAACTTATTTAAAAAAAATACCGGTACCACACGTGCGAAGCTACGGGCAGTAGCTAGTTAATTATAAATTGAATAGGTGATGAGGTTACAGAAAACTTGAGAAAAAATTAGTTTCGTCTAACAACTCGCACTATAGTTTTCTCAGCAGTTTAGCAAAATCTTCAGAAGCTCTCTAATCGCAGACTAGTTTGTCCGTTCTTAGCAGACTTATTAAGATAACTCTCATGTTTGAGTATCCATTCGTGGCATTCATAACAACACTTCTGTACTAGGGGAGGCTCACTTTATTATGATCCCGAAAATTTATGACGCTTTGAATAAACCTTTTTTTTGTGTGATAAAGGTACGGAACGAGCAGATGACCCACCTGATGTTAAGTGGTAACTCTGCCCTATGTCTATAACAAGCATTACGACTTGGCGAATAACAAAATATTCAAATAATAAGAAGAATATTATCTTTTGTTTCAGTTACTACTCATCGTATCCGTCTTACTACTACTCGTCCTACCCGTCTTACTGGTGATAAACGAACTACCCGACACTGCATTAAAACATTAATGCATGTATGTTGCTGTTATTGTGATCATTCGTTTTCATACCGGCTATTCAGCGTATGAAATAAACGAGTACTAAAAATCTTTTCGTTTCCATTTATAAAGCTTCTATTTACCCAAAGGGATTATGATTGAAAATCTGGTTTTCATAGGAATATACCTATCATGTGATAGGTTATTCATCCGGGTAGATGATAGGCTATTTATTTAGTTTTCAATGCAGCTAGCTCGAGCTCGTATCACGTGCAGGGGATTCTCGGCGATGGCGTAGAGCGACGGGTGTCGAAACAGCATTAACGGAGATGGATGGCGTCGGCCAACGCCATCGCCTCTTTAATCTCGAACAAAAGAGATGTATGACTATACCGGCCCGAACCCGTCGCACCGATTATTTTCAGTTTATGAAATATCCGAGCTGATGACATCCTATCTGTGAACGTCGCTGCGCGCGCGAGCTTCAAATAGACTGTAGAGTAGCGCGTAATAAATTGGATATCGTTTTATAAAGTCCACCGCACACCGTTTGAGTTCTAATAAACGGGTAATCGTAGTAGCTGTAGATATAACCGTATGGGAGTCGTTTAAAGTAGACTTTTGGTGTTGATCATACGTGCACTTTCGCTAATCAATGGACTATGCGTTTTGTGCCTCAGGCTCAGATCATCATACACGAGAAATTCTTACCTGTATACAGTAAAGAATAAAGAATTTTTATGATTTCATTCTGAATATGGAGATTTATTGCTTACAAGTAATTGCATAAATGATGCCACGTTTCTCAGCCTAGAACAGTTACGCCTGTAGGAAACTACAACTCGAAAATTGCACGCAAATTCATGGTATGAGTTAGTGTTTACAAAACCCAGATAATTATGTAAAGTGCACTTCATAATAACATTTGGAATCATTTAAATCGTACATGATATCAATTATACTGTGATTATAACCAATGCAGTACACATTAAATACTTACCAAAATGCCATGACGCCCTAATTCAATTATGAACAGTTTTAACACATTTGGTTAATGCTTACGGCGTGTACGAAATATGAAAATATCGATGAGGTACTGAATTTTAGATAGTGCGTTGTGAACATGCCAGAACCGTTGGAATCAATACGGAATTAATTTGTATTACTGCTTTTATCTGTGCCATTGTCTACGTCTGCTGGAAGGGTCATGAACGGAATGAGTAACAAAGAGCCGTTGTATATCTCCGGGGAGCAGATCCGCAAACGAGAGCGACTGACAATGATTAATTACGGCCAATAATGACGGAACAATCCACGAACAATCTTATCTGGCGCCACTGATGGAATAGATTATGAGTGCCGTTTGTAAGCGCACAGTCATTAAATGGCCGTTATTAAAGAGCAAGTCTTCAAACTGCCCACGACAGACGACAATGAGCACAAGCTGCCTCATATCAACTTGTGAATGACTAGTGTGGAGAAAGGATTAAAGTACGCTACAAGGAGCCTTCTTTCTTTCACCGTTTAACTGCATTGCAGTTCCTGCACTTTCGGTCACAGTCAGAGATGATACTAAATTAGACAATAGAAGTGAATAGTCCTTAATCATCTTCTTTCTTATAATTCCAAGACCAGAATTTTACATGAAATACAGTTCTAATAGGTAAGTTCGATACATTTTGTATTTCATAAAACTCTATAGGTGTAATGTTAATGCTAATTACATAATCCAGAAGTAAAATGATATTTAACAAATATAGTGTTTAGGTAATCGTTATTGAAATGTATACTTACCTAGTTCTTTTTCCTATTACAGTACCTAGTTTTGTGCAACAGAGACCAGTACACCGTAGCCTTAGCTTGCGATTGAGAGCGGAACAATGCCATCACTGATACTAGTCCTCGTAAACATAAAATAGGAAGCGTTTGGCGGGCCCAACTGTGTCAAATTGCTTTTAACTGCCGATGGATATTGCTCCATTACCTTTTGAAAGCTTCGGAAATTAACATTTGAATTTAGGGCTGACTTTACATTTTCCGATTAGAAGAACCTCCGGTCAGAGTGGTGTAAGCTACAACACAGTGAAAATGTCTGAGAAGTGACTACTCTAAGCAACCTACATTTATTGTATTGTTAAATGTCCAAACATGATCGAAACTCGCCTTATGCAGGGACCAAAACGTTATCAACATATATTATAAAAATAATGTCCTGACTACAAACAACTTACAGTCTAAGCCTCGTAATGACTAGATATTTGAGGAAATTTTGTAGGTCATACATTATATATATTTTTGTTAATTAGGCCCCCAGAAGAATTTGCTTACAAAATGTTTGAAATCGATGTAGAAATAACAATCCCTGATAAACCCTTAAATTTAACACAGTATCATCCTTATTAAATAAAACAAAAAATTGTATCAATTTTCTTAATGATATTTGTTGAGTATAATGATAATAGAACTGCTAATTAGAACAACAGTGTAATGTGGAATAAAATTATCTCCGCAAGCATTAGAAGAGGTAAAGTTACATTTGAACTAAACAAAAGATAGACCCACAAACTCCAGTCGTAAACAAGCCCTCATTGGTTTTATTCGAAAAGTTTCGATTAACACGGCTTACTGAAACCAAATTTAAGGTCTTACAGGTATTTACGTAAGAAAAATATATACGCAGTTAAAATTATCCGAACAACTAATTAGTATTTTTATGAGCCTCCAACGATAACCAAAATCTATTGTAACTTCTTGGACATATCAAAACGCTTAAGATTTAAGAACAAGTCTTATATAACCTGCACATTGGTTATATTACAACCCCTTGGTTGGTTATATTACATCTTTAGTAGAGAATTAAAAAAACAGTTTGTAGCAAATGTAAAAAAATAAATTTCAATATTCGTTTGCTGAATGTATAATCATTCTTTTTGCGTGACATTTTTACTTCTTTTTTATAACTACTGAATGACAGGCCTCCCCATTTTTTTTTTTTTTATGTAATACAGTTTCGGAACGAGCCGACGGCCCACCTGGTGTTAAGTGGTAACCTCGGCCCATAACAACTGATGCGACTTCGGTCCTCCCCTACTAGGTACGACAAGACCCAAGTCGCATCATATGCGTCCGCAACTCTGAGACGTGAAGGCGGAATGTCTCATGTGCCTGTAATTTCACCGGAAACCACACCTTTCAAACCGGAACACAGTAATGTGAATGCTTCACTGCTTGGCGGCAGAAATGGGCATGGTGGCAGTACTTCCCCGGACGAACTTGGCGAGAGTTCTACTGCTCTTGCTCTCTCCATACAGCAGGGCTGATCTAAGTAGTTCTTATGTTATTATGAACAGATGATACCGATACATTAGGTGACTCATAGGCCCGTTCCATCATTAAATGAATAATAAAAATAATAATTATAATAATATAATTAAAAAAAAAACAATTTTGATGAATATATTTTTTTTTTATAAAATTGTGAAATATGTCGCCATTCCTTTTTTCAAAACACGATGTAACATCTCAGCAATATAAGCCACGTGAATATTCATAATGCACAACTCATTAAGTCACTCCTGCCATATTAATGGAAGCAAATTCACTACAGCGAGCAATTTGCAAGATGAGCGGTATTTGTTTAGTTCATTTCATACCGCTGAACATTAGCTGTTTTTTATGATCCCCATGTTGTACTTAATCTGTGCTCAATTAAACAAAACATGAATATTTATACGAAAGGAGAGTTTTAAGAAGGAGTTTCGTAATAGTTAACTAGTAATCACACTAGTACTCACTAGTAATCCTTGAAGTAGAGAGCGCGGTGGCTCAGTAGTACAGACCCCGAATTTTAATCTAGAGACGTGTACTAGTGAGTTTTATGTGTATACTAGCTGCGCCTCGCGTTGTTACCCGCGGTGAATATGTCATCCAACAGGAACACTGCCCCTTTCCGGGATGTTAGACTATGTATTAATCCAGGATATAAGCTATCTTGGTACCAAATTTCATCAAAATCCATACAGCCGTTTTTGTGTGAAAGAGTAACAAATATCCATACATCCATTCCTCCTCATAAACTTTCACGTTTATAATATTAGTAAGTTAATCCATCCATTTGAAGCATGTTATCTTAACCAATGTTGTCTGATACCACTTATCAGTTTAAAGAGTGTTATCTTACCACATCTTGTCTTATACATAGACATGGTATGCATTCCCTTCCTTACAACATACTCGTAGCCTGGCAACTTTATCAGAAGGAGGTTGAGGATGTCGTTGTAAACCAAATCTTTACTTTATCTGTCTAATGTAAGGTAGTTCTGCACATCAATCATAAACTTAGCAGGCAACATGCAAGTGCATTACAAACTTTGTTTCCTACATGTTTATACAGTACTCACAGTATTAACATGTACGTGTTTCTGCAACTCTCTGTTTCCCTACTGACATAAACCTTTGCAAAACTTTTGAAATACGGTCGTGCAGTGCTCTAAGACGCGCGAAATTTCACTACCAAGTCAGTGGACCCACATCGGCTGAACTTAATCGTAAAATGCTCCCTACATCTTGAAATTTACCTTCACAGAATATAACCACTTCCTGCCTTTTACTTTATGTCCTTTCATCATAACCCATTTTGCTTTTTATCACCAATCAATTATTCATATGTTACATGAGCTGTATTCTGGCATTTTGTAGATTGAGCGAGGCTGATCACACTAATAAATATGGAGAAAGAATAATAATAATAAAAATATTTATTTATCTGACTATTCTCCCAGCTCAGTTGGGAGTAACCGTGCCTTCTGCGCTGTAAGGTCCTGGCTTCGATTCCCACCAGGGAAACATTTGTGTCACGAAATGTTTTTTGAAACTGGGTGTTAATATATATTATATGTAGGAATTTCCATACTATTCGTTATTTGGTTCCCATACATAGCTATGCTTATTTCGGGGTAAGCTGGTACTGTATCAGTTACTAATTTCGAGTCAAGAGCTCATGTTAAAATTTTCGCCAGGTGTATATCTCGTTAAGAAATAGCGGGAACTGGGAAGTTTTGCTTTCAACTCGTTTATACGGCGCCCGTTATCACGCCCTAGAGGCCTAACCTTTTTCTTACGGCCTTAAGCTACCCTGCACACCTCTACTTCCTAGTGGATAAAGTTTCAAGTTTCCGGGTATTACTCCGGTGTATTATGCCAAGTTGATGGCTTCAATATTCAAGATTAAGATGAAAGAAAGATTCTTCGAATAAAATATGATTAATCTGTATTGAAATCTAAGTATATTGACATTTAACCGGTACAAGAGGTCTTCAAGCTGTAGATTGCAGTAGAACATTAAATTTTGCAGACAGGCTGTTAATAGCAACCAGTTACATTTGATTTCCTTTTCACCTTCATGTTTCAGGGGTCCTATTCTGGGCCCGCTGTAAGAGGGACAGTAAACTACTTTTTGCCAATGAGATATAGTATAGGTAGGGGATGATGTTGAGTGCCTCTATCCGTAACAAATCAAGCCAGTTGGGTGCACTCTTACTATTCTGGAAAGATTCAATTCACATCATATTGAGAGTATTGACTATGAGTTACGGATGATAACGATACGGTGTGAAGTAGATGTCTTTTTGTACCTAAGTGGAGAGGACTCATATCATGTTCCTTTATTATGAGCAGTTATCACTTAACAGTAGGGGGACCAGCTGAATGTGCATACATTTTAATATGTATCTTACGCTCCTAATTATTAACTCACACAATGAAAAAAAAAAACATATTTAAGGGTTGACGATGTTTATGCACCATAACCTTATAACCATAAACCTTCCGCAGACTTGACCGTAATTTGTTGGTATAGGATTCATCCTAGCTGCTGGATATTAAGGAATGAATTAGTGGAAGACAGTGTTAGCCGAATTATTTACATTCCCATAATAGTGTAATCCACAATGGTTACATTATCAAGACAACAACAAAAATAAAAGACACAAGAGACCCTCTGAATCTTTGCTTAGCCCTTCGGGGATAAAGGCGTGAATCTATATATGTATCTACGTTTTTACTAAAGTTGTTCTTGATTGACAGAGTTTCAATTAAACGTTTCACATTGAATTCAGTATTCAGTAGTACCCTAGGGAGGCACTATTTCTACTACAGGATACCGAAGTTACAGAATGCACCTTAACATTATTTAACAACAATATATTGTTTACCATTTTTGTATTCTTAATTACGGGATGTTATTTTCCATTTCAGTGATCTCTATGCTAAATAATGTAGTAATAAAGTTTTCTTTTTGTATGTTCGTGTATTCAAGTAACTGATTTAAACCTTTAATTTAATACGTTTTGTTCCAAGACCGTCATCTTAACTCTGTATTTGATTGGATTGGTTTTTAACAGACGTCAAACTTAGCGATAAGACGATTGACCTTATGTTTTGAACATTAAGTTATTGAAGTTTCACATATCTTTATAAATTCTATGAAAATAAAGTTTTGATTTTGTTTTATTGGGCCAGAGTGTCCTTAAATCAGAAACTAAAATCAAAAAAATTGCGAAAATGTAACTTTTCGCCACTGTTCGACGGCCGCTGAATTTCACCTCGTAGCTGGGAAGATCTCAGCGCACGAGAAGCAATTTTCAAATTTAGGAAGCTGAAGTCGTTTACGTTATTCGTGTCACATGCAGCACGTAAATCGACTATTCAGTTTGTTTGTCGTTAGCTTTCAAAAGTAGAGCAAAATATGTACGAGAATTTTTGGAGCATACCTAAATTTTAGGAATTTTCTATGACTGTTTTCGCCAGTTATTATTATTATTATTCTGTCTGGGTGTTAATATTTATTATAAGTATGTATTTGCAAAAAAAACTTGTCTATCAGTTGCCTGGTTCCTATAGTACAGGTGCTATGTGCTATGCTAAGTTCGGGCCTAAATGGCGCTGTGTGAATTGTACCAATATTAATATAATATTATTATTACTGCAGAAAATTGTGACATTAATACATTACTCTAGTTCATTACACTAGTCCAGTACTGCATTGCATTACCCTCACCTAAAAATCTCATGCGCTTTCATAACTTACTACAAGATTCATAGATGACACTTTATTCTAGTTTTTAATCGATTGCAAACTGCGTTCCTTTTAATTTATTGAACGTTTAACGACATCAAATTTTGCCAAAAATCACGTATGCTTCCATTGAGAGAGAAGTATTCATTTGACGAACAAACTTGGCACACATTTCAATCGAGTACAGTGCGGTACTTTAGACGTCTCAGTTTTTAACTTCGTCGTTGTAGATGCATTCGATTGCTCGTGGTCAAATGCTTTTATGACGTACGGTTACAGAGTAGGTTTCCGATGTTGTGGAATTAAAATTGATACCTATATGAAATTTTTAATTACGAGAACAGATACAATTAGGCGCATACCACGTGGCCAAAAAAATCAAAGTCAAATGCTCATACCCATAACGGAAACCTTCATGTGCGTTCACACATACTTGGCTGGTTATATGCAAAGTTTAAGGGTCGGAGAGTAACAATTGTTACTTCACGTTCTGTTTATAGGATTAATAGGAGCGAAGCCACGGGTAAAAGTTTGTTTAACGACATCTATTTTCTTAGTTATACCTTTTAAAAGAGTTGGGAAAGTCGATTGAAGTTTCTTTAGCTTTCTTCAGCGTCAACGCTGAGCTATTCGAATACCTATCTATGTTTTTATTATCCTTGTAGTACGCGTAATTAAAGTTGAACTAACTTGGTCGCAAATGGTTTGTGCAACAAAGACGATATGAGATCATTATTAAAGGTGTAGGGGGGTATGATGCAAATTTTTGATTTAATTAACAGGGCTCTACAGGTTACAATTTTAAGATATACCTCTATATGTGCTGTTTTGTGTTCTATATTTAAGACAGACATAGACATAGAGTCAGATAAGAATTTACTATTATGGTCAGCTACTGATGTCCCGCGTCTGCAACCTGCACCTGAGACCTGCGGTCTTCTAATTCAATTAAACATATTTATCATGATTTACAGTTATCACGGTACGATAGTTTTTTTTGTTGTGAAAATTAATGTAACGAATCTGAGTCTGACTGTCCGTCATTCCATCTGTCATCCGTCCGTTAGCCCATCCGTCCGTCGGTCCATCCATCCGTCTGTCTGTCTGTCTGTCTGACAGACAGTACCGGGAGGCCCACGTTGCTCGCATCCTTTAGTGATTACCCGTTGAATCCCTACACGTGTCCCCAGGGTGGTGCGAAAGGAGCAACCCAAAGTAGCAGTAGAACTTGTGCTAAGTTTGCCCGGAAAAGTACCTACTGCCACCACACCTGGTAATCTGCCGCGAAGCAGTGATACACTCGTATTGCTGTGTTCCGGTGGAAGGGAGTGGGTGCCGGTGAAATTGAAGGCGCATGAGACGTAGCATCCCCGTCTCCGGATGATGGACGCAACGCAATGCGAATTGAGTCATCTCGTACTTTGGTGGAGAAGATTTCAGTCGTATTGTTATTGTCTATGGACGATACTTAACATCGAGTGAGCCGTCAGATCATTCCGCCACCAAAGTCACATAAAAAAAGATATATTAATTTGCACCTATTCAGCAAACCCCTCAGCCGTGTTGTATTTTAAAGTGATATGAATAATACGAGTACTTTGTTTCTGTTTATACGAAGGTATATCTCAAATCATGTTACCGGAGATACTCCAAGCAACTCAACTCAACTTTACAGCTCAGACTTCCGTTCTACAAGCAAACGATGACATAATAAGAATAGTAAAAGTACGCGAGTGGACGCGAAATTATGAGCACTCCATTAAACTTGTCACAAGTTTTGTATCGGATGTGTAGCGGGCCCTGAACGGCCAAAATATTCAATTGGCGTATCGCAGGTTGGCCGCTCGCCAGCCACCCTGCATACTGATGTGCCAACTTTTACCCTGACTCGGCTCATCGAGGCATCGAGGAACTTCAGTGCCGACCTGCCAAACTATGGCCTATGTTGATCGAGACTTAAATGAGGTGTCTGCATACGAACATAATTACATAACGCTGCACCGTAAAGCGTGGGGGCCGAGGGGTGCGCGATATAACGGAATTCCACGCGAAGTCGCGGGCAACAGCTAGTAATATCTAGTTCCGCTGTATAGCAATATGGTACTGGTGTTACTGTGTTCTGCGTTAAGTTATAGGAAATGGTGGGAATTCTTCTACTTTTTATCGCAGTCGCCTTGAGTCTCTTCTTAAGTATATAGTCTTACAAACTTACATAAATTGCACATGTTTTTGGCCGACTGTGACCACATTCCATTAGGTTCGTCTACTAGAATTTAAACATATAAAAAACTAACTTCTGTACCTTTACCGCATCCACTATTGTTGTATTATTCTCAAAACTGGGCTACAAGAAATCAGTGGCAATATTTTCCGTGATCCTACCGTCCCCGCGGAGACGGGACGTAGCCCATCCATCAAATCAAAGTTGATCGCGTTCGATTTATGAAAGCGGATAGTTTGCTATACCGGTATATAATATCTGTCATATTGAAAAACTTTTTGAGAAATTGACTTATGGGAGTGGGAAGATTGCACAATAGATAGTAAATAATATTAGTCGTATTGCTGTTGTCTATGGGCGGCAGTTACCGCTTATCATCAGGTGGGCCGTCAGCACGTTCTGTCACTAATATGACAAAAAAAAAAACAATTATTGTGCAAGTTTTTGTTGACAGTTCTTCAATCAGAGAGTTCTGATACAAATTTCAAAAGATTTTTGTGTTTTCAACAATACTTTTATCTACAGGTTTGCCAATCAAAACTGCTGTTTTTTTGTTAGCTTCTACAATGCCTGTTATCGATAAGTAATTGCTTTTCTAAAGCTTCTGTCTGCACGGCTTCGACTGCACAGACCTAGTTATATTATTTGTTAAAATAAAATAAATGTTTCGCAGGAACAACATAACTTTTTAGAAGTAACATTTTGAGAATAAGTTTTGTATGTCCGTAGATCCACATACAAATAAATAGTTCAACAAATTTAACATCCTTTTATAAGTAAAACGAGGCCAATTTCGCTCCACCCTAACTACATATTAAGGAGACTTTTTAAGTTACTTTATCTACTGTTGTGGTACCTTTTGTAAAACACTGACGTATTTGCGTATTCTGCAGACATCATCGTTACGCAACTATTATAATCCACTGTTTTGTTCCCCTAATAAATATTTTGATTTTGATTTCAAAACTAATTACTAACTACTTACTTCAAATATTAAACATGCTACCTAATAAGGTAAAACGTAAGTACAGATATATCGATTACGAGCTATATACTCGAGAGTTAGTAATCGCATTCTCGCAATACAGAATTAGAAAACGCGAAAAACAAAACCTGTGCACATAGTTCCGTGGCCAAACTATAGCCAATTCTAATTGCTTCGCGTCCCAGTTCGTGGAACGCTGTTAACCCACAGTCAGTTATCGTATTTCTTTTATATATCAAATATTGTACGACCACCCACGACCTACGACTTCATCTCATCGTCCAAAAATCTCGTTTCAGCAATTGTTTGAGTCCTGAACCTGAATCCATACAAAACTTAAACGTCGTAGTCTGCAGCTGCAGAGATTTTGTGATGCGTTAGAGAGTTGTATAATAATATAATAATAGATGTAACAAGGCTTGATGAAATGATTTTTACCACTATAAAAAGGACACGAACTATTTCAGTGTAGTAATTGGTTGTAAAATTTTGGGCATAATCATGCCCAAAATGCACAGCCTGATATTTTATGTATACCCTATAATTTAATTATATATGAAATCATATATCTGGAAAACTATATTAAGAAAGATATAAAAGTGCTTGTACGAACATCATGGTTCGAAATATTTGCCACGGATTATCAGGATATACCTTAAAAGCGTTGGACGAAATCTGACTGAACGATAAAAAATGATGGTGAAATAATATTATATATCTTTATTCGTCCTATTCTATTTTGTGGCTTCAATGACAATAGCATACATCCACGGATGTAGAGTATGGGGATACTAAGCAATGTTTCTCGTTGCAACCGGTACTGGGCGGTCAAATGTGGTCCAACCCTTATGCCATGCCTCGATTTCCGCGTTTTATCTGGTCGTACAATATAGGAGTTCAAATGTGTAAACGTTGATCGTACAATAAACGTATCCGAATTGTTTTCACACCACCTACATTTATAATTGAAAATACAATGCTTGCTGAAATATTTTGATTTTCTTATATATAGTTATTGAATGGTAGTATTTAATTTTAATACAATAATTTACTACAAGTAGAAAATGTAAATTAAAAAGCTCTCAAGAGCTCTAAAGAGATCCCAAGGATTATATTGTTTTCTGCCATTGCAACCTCTTCTAACCCGGTGCTTCAGAATAATAGCGTATGCCCATCATCAACAGAGTGCCATGCACTAGAGTGGTCATTGTGAACAAGGGCTTGTTTCGAAACACTCGCAAATTTAACTAGTTTGTATGCAACTGAAGTTTTTCATAAACTTTAGCGAGTAAAACCGCGCCAAGCTTTACAGCGATGCAAAAACTGTAATTAGAGGAAGTATGGAAATGCGTTTCGTTCAATTTCTTTTGTTTTCCGCCTTCTTATTTACGTGTTATTAAATTCTTGACAGTTTGAATTTTCAGCGCTGTAGCGGATTTTAGCCTTGCTTATGTTTTTATTTAGCAGGTGTCTGTTATAATTAAGTTATGAGGAAATAAAGCACAAACAAGACTTTTAATATAACCTAAAATTTATTAATTTTTGAAGTACAGAATATTAATGAAAACGTCTTAATAATGTGTTTTAAAAATAATATAATTTACTTTTTTTATGTAGGTAATAAAGTTTCGGAACGAAATGTGGTAACCTCTGCCCATAACAAGCACTTTGACTTGAGTGTTCCCCTACTTAGTTAGAACAAGACCCAAGTCACATCTTATGCGCCCGTAACTCTGAGACGTTGTCTTATCTGCCTGTAATTTCACCGGCAATCACACTTTTCTAACCGGAATACAGTAACTCGAATGCATCACTGCTTGACGGCAGATTGCCAGGTGTGGTGGCAGCACTTCTCCGGGGGAACTTAGCACAAGTTCTACTACAACTGTGGGTTGCTCCATTCGCATCATCCGGGGGACACGTGCAGGGATTCAAACGGCAATCACCTATTGACGCGAGTTCCCCCGTGTTTGCTGCCTGAACATTATATGGTTTTCAATATCGGATATCGGTATCTTACGTTTCAAATGTCCCGATATCGGTTCCGCGTTGAACGCAAGTATCGAATAATGTGAAACCGATCTCAATCCACGAGAATACCTTTGTGAGGTAGATAAAATAGGAACAACACGACGTTTGGCTGGACCTCGGGGAAAACTCAAACGCTTATTTGATTAAAACGATGGACACCTGCCACTTTGGAAACGAGAGCGCATAGCTTTCGAATTCTCGTACTGAACTAACGAGAGAGCGCGCAGAGTCACTTTAGCAGAGATGGCGGCAGCGAATCAGAGAAGTAAATTCTTTATTCTCTGAATAAGCAACGCATCGTCGAGCAATACGTATTTCATGAGGGTTCATAAATAAGAATGTCTTCTTGAAATACAACGCGCAATTGAAACGATAGACTTTCCTCTTCTACTGTCATCTTTACATCCAAATCACACGCAGTATGCAAGGGTCTGATTCAGTGTGGGAGTCAAAACCTACATGAAATTGTAAAACTGATATTTTATTAGTATAAAGTCAAAGTCAAAAACTTTATTTGTTTGCTTTCATGCTTCAAAGGTGACGTTAAATTGTTATTAATGGCTGAATTTTAATTTTCTCGGAAATCTTCATGATTACAATATCAGTCTTGCTGAGCTGATGCGAAAATACTTGCTTATTTCAAAGTGAAATACTCCAGTACCGCAGTAGATCATATAAAGTTTGACGTACGGGATGTGTAATAGGAACAATATAACGTGACATCACACGAGACGGATCCGGAGCGACACGGTGCTAATCCGATTACAGCCATGGACAGCTGTGTCTGAGGCCGCGGTTGCACCCGACACCTTGATGCATACCTAATATCGCTCACCTGCAACTCAGCTCGGGAATTCTCCAGAATTTCCAACTAAAAGCAGACAATGTTGTATTAAATTACCACGTCCATAGAGCGACGATGAGAAATTGCTCCTGATTTTCATTGCTGTTATAAGAATAATTATATGATTGAGGTAGCGAAATTTTAAATTATCTATGTAAATGTATAATTTTATTCATGAAT
The DNA here is from genome assembly GCA_947359385.1 of Chesias legatella. NCBI lineage: Eukaryota > Metazoa > Arthropoda > Insecta > Lepidoptera > Geometridae > Chesias > Chesias legatella. The sequence continues at coordinate 6,835,720 of OX375772.1, forward strand.
GAGAGAACAGCGGTGGAAATTTTTTGAAGATCATGTTCTGCTCCACCCACGGAATCTGCTGACAAGCGAAGAGCATGTTTCGGTAGCTTCACCCAGTATAATATGTGTTGCTAAACGTGCCCATGGGCGCTTTGTGAAAAGAACTGTCAGTTCTGTAAATATGCTAATTATCTAACAATGCTTGGGATTTTGGTTACCTTAAAGGATAATTTGCTATTGTTTGGGTGCGCTCAGCAGCAGGTTTGATACCTTCCGATGTTACTTTGTATCCCAGAAAGTTGGCGTATTTGATTTGACTGTAATATTTAGGTGATTACTAGAAAAATAAGCCCACTTAAGTGGTAAAACAGTATGAACAGAATGAGATAGCAATGAAATTACCACCGAAGTGTAAGCGAAGTAAAAAAAAAACTACTGTAACTTAGCTTCCAGCTAGTCTAATTAGTTGGTCAGTGGGCTTGCTAAGGTGTTCTCGTTGTAAACGATAGAGCTTAGCTCGTTAACTTCGTCGGTCACTAACTTTTTATTTTATATTCCAAACGTTGATAAGAATTAAAGAAGTTTAAGAGAGAAGAACTCTCGCTAAGTTCGTCCGGGGAAGTACTGCCACCATGCCCATTTCTGCCGCCTAGCAGTGAAGCATTCGCATTACTGTGTTCCGGTTTGAAAGGTGTGGTTTTCGGTGAAATTACAGGCACATGAGACATTCCGCCTTCACGTCTCAGAGTTGCGGACGCATACGATGCGACTTGGGTCTTGTCGTACCTAGTAGGGGAGGACCGAAGTCGCATCAGTTGTTATGGGCCGAGGTTACCACTTAACACCAGGTGGGCCGTCGGCTCGTTTCGTAACTGTATTAGGCACATTAAAAAAAAAAAAAAAGTTATCGCGAAACGGTTAATAGTGATTATAAAATTTACTGTCTCCACAGCTCAGACACAGGTCGTGGATTCGATTCCCACCCAGGACAAACATTCGTGTGACGAACACAGATGCTTGTTCTGTATCTGGGTGTTGAAATGTATTATAATATATGTATTATCGTTACTACCAACTGAGCTGTCAGACCAGTCAAACTAACGTTTGCCGCAGTTATGAACTGTCTTGGCTCTCGGAATCTAAGCATCTGAAAAGCCTTCGTTCATATCCATTCAGACGTTTTCTAGAATTGCGCCTTTCATTGAGATAATTATATGGCCTCGGGTGGACTGCAGTTTCAGTCATATAATTAGTAGAACTAATTGACCTAGTTGCTGCTAGCGGCTAAGCCTTAATTTCATTTTTTGGTCGAACTTAATCTTCTTTGTGCTGGTAGAATGAAAGATATTTTACTAATTAATTGCACGTAGGCATAATTAATACGGCTCAGAAAATAAGCTTCATTTATTGTTCAATTAAAACAAAAAATGTTGTTGTTTTTATATTATATACGAGCGAGCGAGCGAATTCATATATATCGATTTGGACGAGTAGGCATGCATTGGATTTAACAGTTACCACATTTAAGAAGTTATACAACAACGTTGTAAATAGATTTCAGTTTTGATATGATATTGCTCGTCTGAATATTTGTTGGAAATCCTGCAAAACAACTGATAAATCCTGTCTTTCAAAATTACGAGCAATGTGTGCAATATTGCTCGCCGATGGAAACGGAGTTTTGATTGATTAATGTTTCAAAGCCTGAACTTTGTCAATCCCTTGCCTAATCAACTGTTTAGTTGGAAATGAGATCGTGATTTGATTTTCAAATGATTTATGGGGTTGATTATTATTATAAAATTGCTTTTGTGTACCATAGATTTCTGTATTACTTTGATTATTTTACGCATATTGTAAGGAGTTAATAAAATACTGAAATTTCTAAAAATGTGTCATAAATAGCGCTCGATGCAAATGTCTGGACCTAACTTTATATTGCGGTTCTCCATTACCGTCTTGATCTGACCACTGAAATTGAAGATAGGGTATTCTGTCTATATATCAGTCTATTTGAAAAGATACTATTTCTCTGCGTTTTTAATTATTTCTGTTAAATTCCGTTTATTTAATCGTTTCTAATGGAGAAAATTGCATAGATTACAAATACTCGCAATCACAATCTATACCAAATTAAATCGCTAACTATATGATTATTGTTCTGTGTATAATGAAGCGCATGTCTGTCCTTTTTAAAGCGAATAACTTACGGTTCGAACAAGATGGGCCGCCTCGCCGCGCCGTGCCGCGCCGCCTGATGTTAAGCGGTAACTTTTTCCCATAACAAAGGTAAAATGTCTTAAGTCCTCCTCTACTTAGGTATGGGAAGATCCAAGTCACATTGTATTGCGTTCGTAACTTAGAGACGCGAATTTGGAATGTCTCAAATGAGACTTAAGAGATCTAATACATACCTCGTAATGTTAAGAAATTATTCAAAACTAGCTGTTGCCCGCGACTCTGTCCGCGTGAAATTCGGTTTCATCACGCACCCCTATTTTACCCCTCGGAAAAGTAGCTTAAGTTACTCCTTGTTACATCAGCTATCTGCCAGTGAAAGTCCCGTCAAAAGCGGTCAGGCCATTTCAGAGATTAGCCGGAACAAACAAACAGACAGACAGACAGACAGACAAAAATTGTCTGGTATATATACCGTGTATACATCCATATGTACTCAGTAAAAAGCGGTTATTTTAATACTACAAACAGACACTCCAATTATATTTATTTGTATAGATAATTAAATAAATTTCCAGTTTTTATTCAACCAACATCTCTCAGTTCCCAGAACGATATCTTCCTTTGAGGGTAGGGCTGTGTATTGTCATCTTCGCAAAGTCGCCTTACAAGTACATGCCGAAACTACAAGTCACCGGGGAGACCGGGATCAAAATGTAGTTATGGGATTTACATGAGAGCACGCAGAACAATGTTTTATTGCCCGGTTGTATTACAGTTTGGTATTTCCCAAAGGGTTACAGAAATGTATGTGGTATTGCACGGGCCACGTGTTCTAATCTACCTCTGTATTGACTGTCTCACAGGCCGTACACGGTGATAATATCACTGTTGAGAAATTCAAGACAAGTTTTAACAAGTTTCTGACATCAGGCAGACAGGTCAATAATAAAATAATAATAATATTGGTGGACAATTCACACAGCGCCATCTAGCCAGAACCTTAGCATAGCTTGTAATGAGGCACCAGAAAACTGATAGAATATATATATTTTTGTTTATGTAAATATATACATATAATACATATTATTAACAACCAGACACAGAACAAACATCTATATTCGGCATACAATTGTTTGTCCGGAATCGAACCCATGACCTACAGCGCAGAAGGCAGAGTTACTACAACTGAGCTGTGAGGCCTGTCTAATTCTGTCTGTTAATATGAAGGTTGCACAGGAGGCGCGAACAATGATATTGCAAGTTAAAAAGCATAATTCTGAAGAATCACATACACGATACAACTCCATTGCGAGGCTGTCCGTGATTTCATGGTATCAAGTTATAATTTGATCAGGTCGTCGGGGAAGTGGTTATATCAGGTCACCTCCGAGGGAGGTATCGGGCCGCGCCGGCTTCGCTATTGATTTGCTTTATTTGTAGAACGGTGCATGCTGACGAACACCGCATCGTCTGCCCCCACACAGTCTAAATTTAAAGCAGGCGTCTGGCTTTGCGGCTGAACTAGATTGAAATCGTTAATTATTTATTTGGATCAGACTAACCAATCAACCCACTTTAATTATCATATTTCACTTCAAATACAGTCCACGATCCATTATTTATTTAATTAGTAGGGGATACTCCACAGATAATTATTTATCTTCAACGTTTCATTTAGAGACGAAGAATTGCTAATCATTCTTCGTAATAACACCTTCACTCAGTTGGTGTTAAGATTTACGATTTTATTCAATTCAACGTCCCGGTAAATTACAGGGAGCTGAGATCCATTAAGTGCTTAAGTGCCTCCCGAGCACGAAATTGGGGATGATAATGGAAATGGGTTCCTTACTATGTTAATATGATACTTTGCACCGAGCCGACCAATTCACGCGTTGTTTCAAGTCATATTGCATGGGCAAAACGTTCTCTGTAATCATTTATAACTGAGGCTAGATCATCGAATAATGCCTGCAATCATCGGAATCCTAATCTATACAAATAAATAAAATTTATGTGTCTATTTGTAATATTAAAATAACCGCTTTTTACTAAGTGCATATGGATGTATACACGGTACATATACCAAAACACATTTTTTTCAATTTTTGTCTATCTGTCTGTTTGTTCTAGCTAATCTCTGAAATGGCTGGACCGATTTTGACGGGACTTTCTCTGGCAGATAGCTGATGTAACAAGGAGTAACTTAGGCTACTTTTGCGAGGGGTAAAATAGGGGTGCGTGATAAAACCGAATTCCACGCGGGCGAAGTCGCGGATAACAGCTAGTATATAATAAACTTTCACATCGGAACATCGGAAATCGGTACTATTCATTTACCTAGAATATTAAATATTATTAAAGTTTTTAAGTTTTGTTCAAACAAGTGGTTTTCAGTTTACGACGCTATTCTTATTTTATGCGATAGTAGTAGAGGATCCATTTATCATTCCCCTGTTTTATAGCTAGTCACCTAGTGTCCTCCCCGTTACCTGCGGCCCTGGGGTATTTATCTACCTCTTCAGTGGCATAATGATATATTAGTTTCGGCTACAATTCGATAGAAATGGAAATAACAGTTCTCATTCGTAACTTCGGCACAATAAAGAAGTTCCAATTCCTTCACGCGGGGCTACAAATGGGATAAGTTTAAGAAAGCAATCGGCCTTATATGGTCGTTATGGACCACTGTGTAGAAGCGGGCGCGAAAACCATCGGAAAGTTTCCCTTGTCGCCCCATTTGGTATAACTCTTCCGCCGTTGCTGTTCGCAGAACTAGCCCGAGGACAAGTTTTTAAATAATTTATGGTTAAACTAGCTGTTGCCCGTGACTTCGTCCGCGTGGAATTCGGTTTTATCACGCACCCCTATTTTACCCCTCGGAAAAGTAGCTTAAGATACTCTTTGTTACATCAGCTATCTGCCAGTGAAAGCCCCGTCAAAATCGGTCGAGCCATTTCAGAGATTAGCCGGAACAAACAAACAGACAGAGAGACAGACAAAAATTGTAAAAAATGTTGTTTAGGTATATGTACCCTGTATACATCCATATGCACTTAGTAAAAAGCGGTTATTTTAATATTACAAACAGACACTCAAATTTTATTTATTTTGATAGATAAATGTTAAGACTGAGCGGTACCACGAGTCGAGTCCGGGGGTCGGTGAAAACAAAATTAATTACGAAATAGTAGAGGAAAGTTTTGGGTCGGTGTCGTACCGCCGACTGAATAATTGTTGCTAATTGAGTCCCATCCACCTGGCTTAAACGAGAGGGATGGATTACATTTTGTGTGAGAGTGGCGCCCTCTAGCCCGCGCCGCCCGCGCCGTCGCGTCGGTGCACCTAACGAGTCAGCTTTTAATTACTCACATCGCATGCTCGGAGGAATGCTCATCTGTTCGGAGGAGCCCACATATATTAGATCTAACAGACTTGTATGAAGCGCAGGGGAATTAAATAATTCGAAGTTTTGCGACTGATTGTAATAACTAAAATACGTAGTAATTTTAAGCCTAATTGATACTTTTTTTATAGGGGTTGATTTTGTTTTTATATCAACAAAAGTGCAATACAATATCGTAATAAATTTAAAATATCTTGGATTTACCATACTCTTGCGGAAATTAAGTTACGGTATTTCCCCATTGGGTTACATTACTGACAGGTGATAATGTCTCTTTTTAGAAAACAAAGTTTTAATTAATTGGGTTTTAATTAATCTAACTTGTTGTCACTTTTTATAAAAACTGTGAGAGTTGTTATTAAAAATTATACATATAAACACATAATTCAAAATTTATTAAAATGCTTTACTGTTATTTAGATGACGCCGAATCGTAGGTCTTTGGTTTTAGATACGTATAATTATTTATACAATTATATATTTATTTATTTAAGATGTAAGGGATGGAATAAAACTCTTTTTTTCAAGTAAGTTTCATCTAGATTTTATTAGATATTAAACTACATATATTATGGATAACGCTGAATAAAATGTTCAGCTATTGATCATTGAACTTAATTTTCCCGGTGCAGGGACATAGATATAGAATATCTATAGAAATGCGATATACATGATAATTTAAATATTCAATAAAAAATACTGACGTTCGGTGATACTTTAGAGTAGGAGAGGAACTTAACACGTACTTTTTTTGTTGAGCAGAGGTTACCTGTAAGTAGCCATTTTGCCAGTTCCGTAACTTATTCAAATAAAATAATTAATTACCTAATTTTTTCTGGGTCTAGGGTACGAAAAAGTCACACTTGGACAAACCTTACGTGTGTGAAATCGCATGGGAATAGCAAGTATAGAACAAATTATCATCCCATCTATGAATATGCTGATTAAGCGACATATTAATGAGATATCAATTAATACCGTTTCTAGCAATCGCCTGAAGCTGCCGAATGATACTGTATTAGCAAGTTAACATCTAATTAGCATCAAATTGATTAATGTGGAGCAATTTATTGAAATTAATGATCAATTGTTTCTGCTGCTGTTATAATTATGGGCATATGTTTAAAGCGAATAATTATTAATGAAGCGCTTGAGAGATCCTGATAATTTTCGCAGAAAGCTTGTGTATATATTTTGATTTACAAATTATAATTTGTCAATTTGGAATGAGTATTAAAAACTTACCACCAGAAGTCATAATGCAGTATTTTTTTTTCCTTTTATATTTATGGTAAAGCAACCAAACAGTTAAGAAATATTATACGGTACTTTCGGTGTTAACTTTATAGATCATGGAAAAAAAACGACCTGGTAGAATTTCCAGGTGGAAAGCGACAAATACTTGGAAAACAAAGTCACCGGCTATTTGCATTAAAAGCCCTCAATTGCACAGGTGAAAATGGCGACGCGTTGCGAGTGCATTTTGGCGTTAAGCTTTTAACATAATGTGTTTCGAATCAGTTTGGTTGATTTTGATGGACATGTGTTTTAAATAGACGATATTGTTTGCGGTTATGGTGATTGCTAGAATACTTGACGTAAGAGTTAAATATCGGGTTTATTTATATATGTCTGGTCAGGCAGTAGAACTCACGCCAAGTTCGTCCGGGGAAGTACTGCCACCATGCCCATTTCTGCCGCCAAGCAGTGACGCGTTCGCGTTACAGTTCCAGTTTGAAAGACATTCCACTTCACGTCTCACAGTTACGGGCGCATACGATGCGACTTGGGTCTTGTCGTACCTAGTAGGGGAGGACCCAAGCTGCATCGGTTATTATGGGCAGAGGTTACCACTTAACACCAGGTGGGCCGTCAGCTCGTTCCGCAACTATATAACATAAAAAAAGGTAATGGAACCTATTTATTTTAAGTAGGCTAGTGTCTAACAGTGGTTTATGATCATCAGTAAATTAGTAATAAACCCTTATTTAAATTAACGTATCTATTTTTCTCCATAATGAATGAGCAGAGCCCCGTTGGGGCCCGCGTTGCTCGCGTCCGTAGATGATAACCCTCTGAATCCCTACACGTGTCCCCCGGGTGCTGCAAAAGGAGCGAACCAAAGTAGCAGTAGAACATGTGCTAAGTTAACGCAAAGAAGTACTGCCACCACACCTGGTAATCTGCCGCCAAGCATTGATGCACTCGTGTGGCTGTGTTCCGGTGGAAGGGAGTGGGTGCCGGTAAATTGGCAGGCCATCTACAAACATTATTTCTTTCGGTTTAATCTCGTTGAATCATCTACACAGAAACGTGACCATAGACAAGAAAGAACATAAGTCGATGACAGTTATTCCTGTCACGAATGTTTCAAACTTATCCAATTTATTCGAACACGTTACAATAAATAAATATGATAAGAAGAGCAAATATTTTTAACATTTCATACAAAAAGCACTGTTTAGATATAAATAGTATTATACCTACCTACTTGAAAATATATTTAACCTTTTCGAATATTAGAGTCTGCGAGTTGTTAAATGAGTATAGATAAATGAGTATAGTCATGAGTAAATAAAAACGATCAACTAGACAACAAATTTAATTGGGGTGATAGTAAAAACATTTATTTATAATCAATACTAGCTCCGCCCCGCGGTGTTACCTGCGGTGAATAAGTCACCCTAGTAAGTTTTATACAAAGTTTACCCCTCCCCTGACCCCTATAAGTTTTTAGCGAGAACAAGTGGCTTATAACTGTCTTGTGCCATCTATCGCTAAATCAAAATTCATCATAATCGATTCAGCGATTCAGCGATTCAGCGGCGTGAAAGCCTAACACACAAACAAACAAACTCACTTTCGCATTTTTAATATTAGTAGGATATATTCGTGAATACACTTGTTTTATGCCTGCTATAAAACTGTAGAACTATATAGAAAGTAGTCATTTAGTTTTCACGACAGCTTAAAAATAAGGCCGTGCTATCTATAGCCGCCAGTAGTTCCCGTTTACGCGGCACCTACTGCGATGCAAACACATAAAAGTTTCGTGTGGCAGCTGCGAGAGGTAATGGCCCTGAAATAATTATCTTGTGAATACTGAACGCTATCGAAGTTGGACCGGCACCTTTGCCTTAATGTTCCGCTATCAAGTGAACCTCCGACTACAAGTTAAGATATGAAAAAATGTAGTGTTAGATATTCTTTCAGAGAAATGCATAATATTCAAGTGTAAGTGTAATACTTGTACAAGCATGATATTTGAATATTGACGACGTTTGTTGTAGTATGTAGTGTGATATTTTGCACTAAACGATAGGAAACGTGAATGCATTGCAAGTAAATGAATAAATAAATCAATATTGGTGGACATTTCACACAGCGCCATCTAGCCTCAAAGTAAGCGAAGTAAATAGCTTGTATCATGGGAACCAGACAACTGATATAATACTTAAAATCCTTTTTTTTTTGTAAATACATACATGTAATACGTATCAACACCCAGACACAGAACATACACCAATGTTTGTCACACAAATGTTTGTCCTGGGTGGGAATCGAACCCACGACCTACAGCGCAGAAGGCAGGGTTACTACCAACTGAGCTATGAGGCCCGTCAAGTAATAGGAGTAGTAGATCACACCGAAAAGCTCCTAGAAATCGCTTCGTTATGTAAAACATCGGTCGAGATCTGAGTCCAGGGTGCTGTCATTTGAACCGTTCAAAGGAGTCAGCCGTGCTAAACTAAATGCAGGTACGTTGGAGTATTGAATGGTACAGTAAGCCCACCGTGTCTATACAGACTGCTACAAACTCTAAACACGAAACCAATCCAGTTGCGACAATGCTAAGTTACTTCTTCGAAATTGTTTAGAAGGGCGTCTAGAAACTTTATAAAAGTAATTCAACTCTTTTTTTTGGATTTTACAATTGGCCTCCTCATTACGCTACAATGAAGTGTTGGTTTGTTCTCTTACATAACTTAGCAGATATAACAAAAAAAAATTGTCCAACTGAACAATGTATTCGTAAATTTATATTATTTTTCAGGGATACATTTTGCATACAATTTATAAAAATCCTTTGTTTTCACAGCTAATACAGAAGTCGCTTAGTTAGCAGATAAACATCTGCCACTTAAGAACAATCCAGCTAAAAAGATTATCACATCCTTTTGAATTAAAAATTCTAAATATTCTGAAATAAATATTTCACCTCCCAAGTACTGAAATGTAGCGAAACATCTACCACTTAAGCACAATCGAGCTAAAATGAATATCACATCCTTTTGAATTTAAATTCTAAATATTGTAAAATTAATATTTTACCTCCCAAGTACTGAAATGTAGCGAGATATCATCTCTGCCGTGCCGAGAATAGCGACGTGAATAAGCAATTTGTCTATATAAAAGTATCATATAGAGCGGACGACAGACATTCAAAGAACATGCATAATTTATCTGTCCATCTGACTAAATATTCAGGGGGCACTTTGGAGTGGAAAAAGCTTGGCAGAGCCCCCAATTTTGCCGGTGTTTCGCTCATATTAGGCCGTGTTTCATTATGCTATAAATACGGATAAGTACGTGTATGCTTTATGACGGAAAATATGGACCGTATTTTGCAACGAATTTTCTAGGTCCGCGATTGGATCACGTTTATGTTGTTTCAATATGCCGTACAAAATCATATCTTTGTACTAGTGAGATTGGGGATTTATCGATAGTTATGATTGATGTAACAATAACCTTTCTGATTCTACTGCCCGAATTGTTCACGTAGGCATAAGAAAATGTGAGTTTTATTCGTTTTAAAAACCGAAAAGGAATTTAGAAAGGGTTTATTAAAAATGCTTTTTTAAAATTAAACTTTGATCTTGTAGATTGAGAAAACTGTCTAAAACATCGATATAAACTTATTATAAAAAATATTTGAAGCTAGAAAAAGATGATGAATAGTTCAAGAAATTGAAAGGTTTTGTAGGCCTTAATTTACATTAAGTTGAAGTATATTTTTCACAGGAAATTCCAGTCGCTTATGTTATAAACACCATTGCACTGAATAAGGTAATAACAGCTTGTGAAAATAAACAGTTTGGGAAAAAATGCGAGGTAAAGTTTAAACGTTAAGAATATTTTATTTCACAGGCGTTCCTTGGGAATTGGGCCGAGTGTGCAATTAAAGATTATAACCTTGTATTTGCATAATATAATGGTGTAACAGAAAGTGGAAAACAAAATTATAGGCTTTCTTACCCGTTTGGGCATTAGGCTTACGTAATACTAGTACTTTAGTGTCGAGGGATGAAAAAGGTCAAACAAAAAAACAAACAAAAGTTATTTATTTAAATTACAATGTTTTTGCCTTGATTAATTGGGAACTGTTCTGTTATGTATAAAGAAACCTGTATTAGAAGAGACCCCTCATTTCTGTCATACTTGTAGATTTTACAATATGTTTCTTGATGAAAATTCATTTATTTATTACACAAGTAGGAGAAAATAATAATAAAAATAAACATAGAGCATGGGTGTAAGTTTAAATTATTTTCACCACATTCAGTACATTTTGCTTAACTATAAAAACATGTATGTATTATTGTGTCTGTGGATTAAATTATGATTACATTGACTACATGAGTAAGGTCGATTAATATTGACTTTTGAGAAGACAATAAATAAATTAATGCAAGAAAATTATGACAACATCTATTAAGATATCACATTTCATTCGCGTCAAGGAATAGACCACGAATTATTAAAAAAAAAAATACAATTATTTTTATTATTGTTCTATTGAATTGCTGCCTTACTTTGTCTTCTTTAATGAGTCGCGATTGATGCACATGGATGAACAACCTTCTCTATCACTTCGTTTTCTTCCACATTCTTACGTGGACTTCACAAAAATCCAAGTAATATCTATAAAAGTACAATCCATAAAAACATATATCCACAAATGTATCCGCGCCCATTTTACAGAAGAAAAGCAATGTTTTATAACCATTTAAAAAGAGTACTGCAGTTATTACGCATGTGTATGAAAAGTAAAAATACTACTTAAGCTGATGACCCACCTGATGGTAAGTGGTCGCCGTAGCCTACAAAAGCTTGCAGTACTAGATCTATTGCCAACATAGCATATTCACTCTTTCATAGCTCCTGATTACTTAAAAATTGAATTTATTTAAGGTAATAGAAAATATTTCATAGCCATAAAGCAAAAAACCACGTGTTTTCGTATATCAATCTATAAGGAAATCAATTTCGTAAAAGCCTACAGAAAATCGGAGATATTTGAACCATTTTATTGTTCCAGATTTGGGTCCGGGACTTTAAATGATTATTGTTTGTTGACGTCCGACCTTACTTAATTGAATAACATAAAAACAGACCGTGATTTATTTTTCTTTGTGAATATAATAGTAAACATTTCTCAGGGTTCGTTTTGATTCTTTTGTGATCATTATTTGTTGGTTTTGTTGTGATGTTGTTGAAGTTTATCGGGTGCTTATTGTGAACGTTTAACTTTATTATAGAAAATGTAATTTCATATTTGATTATATACCTACCCTAATCTATGAAGTTACTTAAGGATATTAAAATAAACATACTGGTTTAAAATGACATTTATTTTTATTATTTAATATTGTTTCTCGCCAGTAAAATGAAACGGTTCTTACCCCACAAACGGATATCCAATTGAAACATTCGAAAAGCCGACCTCACTAATATTTAGATGACAAGCAGTGTTATATCAGCAACATAATGGGCAGTCGTGTATGTGTTCATACTCGTAGATACATTACACAAACTTGTGGCAGAGTGTAAGCAAACTCCCGGTAGAGGCACTTTGGTTACGAGGGGTTGACAAATATCCGCGTATCCCTACGTAAACTTACACGAATAGTTACAGCCATAACCCATTAATACCCTCTCATAATTTGGCAAAAACCCCGCAAGAATCCCTCAAGGAGCTCTCCAGCGGTTCCGGCGGTGTCTCGAGCATGCCTGAAACTTTTCTAAGGCGTAATTTATACGGAGACGATGTGAGGCGGAGAAAGTCACGGCCGTTTCTAGCAAAGTCAAAGCTTTAGAGAATCACTTTCTTAAATCATAGTGGAACGGAATGGATTGGGCTATCTATCTATCTCTAAACATTTAAGACACCTAAGGCTTGCTATAGACTGTGATGTTAATGTAAGGTTTTAAGGAACCCAAGCCAACTTTTTTGAATGCGCCTTAAATGCGCCCTAAAAAGAAAAGGATGCTGCATCACGTTTTGATGACCCTTGCTAAGATCATGATAATTATTAACGGATTTAAAAAGTCGTGCAATTAAAAATACTTTATGGCTTTTACTAATGTCGCGTTTCCGAACTGCGACTAAATAACCAATTGTTGATATTAAAAAAATACACAAGTGCTTTTCTTACAAATTTTCGTTAAGAGATCCCGGTGAGAATTTCTCGGATTTCTTAGATTTATCGTCACACTTATCATGACGCAGGTATTTTTCCCCGGCGGGAAAACTGACCGGTGGCATGGTAACTTTTATCCTGCATAAAAGTTTCTAGCGGTAGCATTACCGGTAGAGAACTGACCAGCATGTAGACTTATACGAAAACTTTGACACAAATAGTATTTGTTCTTATTCTACCTAAATACCGTCATCCGTTCTCATGTTTCTATTGCGTACGGCTTTCGGTAAGCTAAATAAACTCATTTAGAATTAACTAATTTTCGTTTAAAATTTAAAAAATAACGGGCTTTGAAAGTTCACGATATTGTAGAAAGATAGATAAACTCTTTATTTAACAACAAACTCTTTGTAGTATTACCTAATATTCGTGAAACGCACTCTGTTAAACCAACGAAGTCAATAAATCCCATTTTTCCACCCCAATATTTAAGAAAATTTTTGTGCAGGTTCAAACATGCAAGCGATTTTTTTATTCACAATATTTTACTCTTTTTATGAAGTATCAGTGTAATAGAACTGATTCCATCTAGAAGTAAATTGATCTATTTAGCTATCTATAGACAGTTTGGACCGTTATCTAGGCAACTCAATTAGTCTCAATTTTCTTTGTAAATATTGATCAAGTTGAAAGTATAAAAAAAAATGAGGCACGTCTGACTTTTTTCAATAAAAGTCCTTTATAATTGTCTGGTGCCAACGCTACAACTTATTTCCAAGTAACTTGGTGCTTGTTACGGCGAGAGTAATTATGAGTTTGGGACTTGGTGATTTCATTATCCTATATTGATTGGCGAGAACCTATTTATTTTGCTGTCTGATGAAATTGAACAACTTGTGACGAAGTTCAAACACGACTAATCTAAGTAACATAATTGTTGTTTTACTTTAGTATTCAAAACAGCAACGCATTCCTGAAGCACATCAATTTTTCTTTTTATTTAAATCTATACAAATAAATAAATTTGGAGTGTCTGTTTGTAATATTAAAATAGCCGCTTTTTACTAAGTGCATATGGATGTATACACGGTACATATACCAAACAATTTTTGTCAGTCTGTCTGTCTCTCTAATATCCGAAACGGCTGGACGAATTTTGACGGGACGTTCACTGGCAGATAGATGATGTAACAAGGAGTAACTTAGGCTACTTTTCCGAGGGGTAATAGGGGTGCGTGATAAAATCGAATTCCACGCGGACGAAGTCGCGGGCAACAGCTAGTCAAAAATATTATTGATGATCAGGTTACTAGCGATCCTGCATTTCAAATGTACTTATATTACCATTACATATTTTCCTTGAACATAGTTGTACTGTTGTTGCAAGCAAAAGTCTATACCTCATGTAATTCGCATAATTGTTACTATATAATATATTATTCACATAATTTAAAACATTTTAATATTGCTAAAGTGGTCCTGTTCGTAAAAATCATTTATGCAACCAGGAATGTAGGAAAGTACACAGTAATTACAGGTCTTCAGATCTAATTAGTTTTCGTAAAGATCAAGGAACTCCTATATATATATCTCACAAAATTAACCCGACTCCAAATTAAACTCTCACATTTTGTGGCAGTCGACGAAAAAATATATTTCTATTAAGAAATTGGGAATAAAAATTTACGTCGTAAATATTTCCAGAAATTTACTGCAAAACTTTTCGAGTGTCGCCACGCGAACACAATTTCAAGTCGCTGCAATCAGTGAAGAATAAAAAAGTTATAATACCGATGAAGTACAATAACTTGTATCACTTATCGATAAAGTTTACGTTTGTTTGGAGGTAATATTTATAGCATTTCAAGTCGCTTGCTGTTATATCCGCTCAGAGACACATTAACTAGCTCTAAGATCAAAGTCCTGAAATATAGCTATATTCACCGATTACATGAATCTAGTGTCTCGGTTCCATCGTCAACAACATTGGGTGCGTTTGCGTAGACGTGCACGTAAATGTGCACGTTCGTGTACGGGCACGTAAATCTGCACATTCATGTACGTGTACGTAAATCTGTACGTTCATGTACGTGCACGTCTACGCGTACGTATCTGGTGTGTTTTGCCCCTAATGGATCTTTGCATGTTATACTACCACTCTGGTATATTACCCACGACTTTATATGTAGATCCTACGATCCATACGAGCATCTAAGTGAATTAGAAAATTTTCGAAATCGTATTGGCCCTACAAAAAAGTTTTATGTAAGTGTCAATGTAACGGTAAAAGTCTCTTCCAAGGTTTTCCATTCTTCGAAGTGTGCCAAATATGAATGGAGGATACCGATTCATAAATTAACCATAAGACTGGCCTTACAGCTCAGTTGGTTTTAACTCTACTTTTTGCATTTTTGGTAGTTGGTTGTGGGATTAACACCCACACAGGACAAACATTTCGTTTGCGAACATGGGTGTTATTTCGATTTAAAACCAACTGAGTAAAACCGATAATTATTAGCAGGTAAATTAACAATGAGTAAGCCTGGGGAACACCAATAATTTATATCGATCGCAACAGTCCAGCTGGCAGAAGTGCTCTTCCGAATAGTTTTTACGCCTGAGAAACTGGTATTGAAGACATTTGTCACAAAAGCCACTACGCGAGTGAAACCGCACGGTTAAGCTATTCCTTTTGTATGTGTTTATTTATTTATTATCACCAACAAAGTACACACCGATTACAATAAACAATATTACCATCTATACAAATCCTTCTCAATGTTACTCTAATTACAGGCGATAGACTTCAAGCAAAAATGAGATTAACAGTTGAGCGAGAAATACATAACATATATACATTGAATACTTACAAAATAAAATAGAAATACATTACAGAATATTTACAATTACATAATTACACAGTACATAATAGCAAAAATTAATTGAAAATTTAAAATTAAAATTAAAATTAAATTTTAAATTTTCAATGAATTTTTGCTATTATGTACTGTGTTGTGTTAAAATATTGGATAAATAGGTAGGTAGGTGCTTTTAATTTGATTTTATTAAATGCTGTTTATCATTCTACACTAATAAGAAGCTACATTATATCTAAGTGTTTACTTTTTATTCTGATAAAGATGAGTTCATAACGCCGTTAATAACGCTATCGGTGCGGAGCCGGCACGGGCCGCTACTCATACTATTAATTCACAAAATACATGTAGTTGTTAATAACATTAAAGATTAAACTGAAGTGTTATTATGAAATTCACGCTAAGGAACACAAACTACTATTTACAAATTCCACCGCTATGGAAATAGAGACGAGTAAGCGCCTGAGCGTTAAAATGGAATTTAACGCAATGCCAACAGGATATAAGTATGTATATGCAAATTAATGATAATTTACGCTGAATATTAGTGGGAGACATGATAAATAAATGTAAGTGGCGCGATGGAGTCTTCACGGCTGGAGCGGCGCCAGCTCTGCACAATACATGCGCGCTGCAACAATACTGTATACTTTGTCTTCATTATGACCTACAGCCAGACTCGACACATCCAATAAAACGCTACTGAACAGACGCGGAGCCGATCTTTAAACTATTCGCCTTAGATCCTCAAAGTTGGTAATCTGACATCACTCACGGTGCACGTGTGGTCATTTTTCAGACTGAAAACATTATGGAAGGAATTTTAAACTGTCCGATCGATGTAACTAGTAATACTCTCTTGTGGCTTTAATCGTAGAAAACTAAGGCGGGTTCATATGGTGGGTGCGTGCAAAGATGATATGACGCATGGAACACATGCCGTTCGTCCGGTGAAATATATAATAATAAATAAAATATTGGTGGACAATTCACACAGCGCCTTCTAGCCCCAAAGTAAGCTAAGCATAGCTTGTATCATGGGAACCAGGCAACTGATATAATGCTTATATACTTTTTGTAAATACATACATATAATATATATCAACCCCCAGACACAAAACAAACATCTGTGTTCGTCACTCAAATGTTTGCCCCGGGTCGGAATCGAACTCACGACCTACAGCGTAGAAGGAAGGGTTACTACTAACTGACCTGTGAGGCTAGTCATATAACACTCTTGAAATATGATATGCTCTTTTATGATTTTAACTTATTAATTAGCGGAAAATATCTCTTATTCAGACATTTAACCTTATTGTAACAAAGTTATTGATCACTAAACTACTGACAACATGATTAGATACAGTTTATTTGCAAGAAAGTTGTAACGTCGTCGGCGGAATGATAAAGGTTATTATTACGTGATAAAAGCCCGTCAAAATTTAAATATTTATGTGCTGGAGCTCACTTTGACCAATAGTTGTTAATTACGATAAGATATTTATGGTATTTATTTTTTTCCAATGCAAACCAATGATTTTATTTTTTTAAATTTTCGTACTTTATTCACGTAATCTCAAAAAATTATATAATATATATATATATATACTTTGGGAAGTTTTGAAGAAAATTACAGTGATGGTGTTATTTGCAAGCACAAGTGTAATCAAAATCCGTATACAATTACTTACTCCTTTAAAATTCGTTTTTCATTCAGTTGTGTGAGTTATGCTAAATCAGTAACTTCTAATATGCCATCTATAACCCTGATTTGTTGATATAATCTTGTTATTTATAAAAAAAAATACGAAGCTAAAGATAAAATGATTTTCAGGCAGTCCAGAGTTGATTTTAAAGTCAGAAGAGGTTTAAATTAACTTCTTCCTTACCTACGAATAACTAAAAGTAAAATATTGTGTAAGTTTGTCAAAAAAAGACTTTGCTCTTCTGAATTCGGGAATTTGGTGAAATTGGGCCTTACAACGTCGTAAGACTGACCCTATATACAAAGTATGAATTAAATTTATGACTGCATAAAATTACGGTTACCTTTAACGAACATCAAGCGTATAAACGTGTAAAATCTGCCGGGCTGACTCGACCCGCTCATTACATATTCCGTTTCAGCGAGCGAATATTTCGACAACAAACATTATGGTAATTTGGCCGCATAACGATCCATTTTACACCTGTTTACGTAAACACAGTGCCTAAGCATCTGAGACTATTTTTCTGTTTACACTTCTTGATCTCGAATCCGACCGCTTGCAACTGGAACGGGTCTGATGTTGCTATTATTTGAAAGACTATTTAACTAAATGAGAATATCTATAAAATACATATTTAATCAAAATAAAAGCAAGTATTTATTTCATTTATTTATTTTCATTCATTTATTTATTTGCTCCACAGCTACATAAATAAAACAAACGTACCTGACTAATGACATGAAAACAGTTTTAAACCAAACATAAAATAACATTAGACTCGGGTCTAGGAAGTTTCCATGAATGTTACAGACTTAAAATGTTAATTATTAAAATAAATTAGAGCTATAGAAAACTGTATCGTCTACAGTTGAACAGTTCCTCAAATAAGGAGAAATATTTACCGTATGTTCTGACCCGTCCGAACATCCAAACACTAGTGTTTGAAATAATAACATGCTGTCAATATTTATGCAAGCCACAAGAGAATTACGAACTAAACTTGTTACAGACCACCGTACTCGGAGTCTAGTCAGGTTGATACACCTGAGAGTGAATATCGGTTGTAACACCATAGCTATAAAGTTTAAATTGGTTTTTGTTCCCTTTCGATGGAGTAGAAGCTCATGAATATATCAAAGGCGTTGCAGGTGACACGGCAAGTGCATAACGTTACTCGCCCTTTGCTCAACGGAAGCCGTAAATACGTTCCCTAGAGAGACACTGGAAATGTATTTCCGTGTTCGTAAGCGGCGATAACTTTTGGGCCTCTTGATGTTTCCGAACTCGAGAGCAAAGTTGTGGTATTAAACTATGCAATATGTAGAGTAGGCGCATACCTCTACTAACTTTCATGTAGGTAACCGAATATACTAAACGCAGTTACAAACTGATGTATGAACTTTTGTTGAAACATTTTCACTGGTTATTGTTTCTGGGACCTTGATAAGATAGGACGCGGTGCGGCGTTGCGCGAAGCTGATACATACCCCCAGTTTAAACGGCGCCGCCCAGCTTTCGGGGGCGGTTGTTTTGTTACAATTTGCTTGAGTCTGACTTTTGGGGTAGCGGATGAAAAATAACTCTTTCTAGACAATAGACAAAACTTCCATTGAGTTCTTGATAAAAGGCTTCAACTCATCAATTAATAAAAAATTATAAGACTACGTGTTTATTGCTTGATTTTTGTTTTGGCTGTTCAAATCTTATCTGATCCTCTATGCCTATGGTTTCTTGTATATCATAGACTCTATGGGATGGAATAGGCAAGAAACCATTTAAGGTACGATTAATTTCTTTTGGCATGCATGACCCTTACAGTTCAAGAACAGAAATCTATGTTATATTCCAGCTATATATTAAGAGTTCCTGTTTGAACGATTGACACGTCCTATTAGTGCCATCGTTATATGTAAGAACAATTTAAAGCACATGACATTTACCTACCATATGAATTAGTCGCAATTCGTTAAATATTTGCCTTTGTATTTAACTTGTCCTATTTTTTCATTTAAGTTAAGGCCAGAAAAGTGAATAACGGCAAATTAAAAATAAAATGTATTCTCATCAGCATGTTCTCGAAATACAAAGTGCAGTTCTCGAGACACGACAAGTGCGCAGGCAGCATATAACAGGCTTTCCTGCGAGGAGTCGACTAGACACATTGTTACGCTTATGATTTGTGGCGGAGTGACAAGTACTCATTGCGGCCGGGCCCTGCGCTCTACAACCTATTGTTGACTCGGATTATATACTCAGTATACGCGCCCTTGCTACAATCCGATGGTAGAGGCAATTCATGTTTTACCATCTGTGGCGGTTCGTTTGCCAGTTTGTCCAAGCGTTAAATGTTTAAAAGAACTTTTTTGTTGTTACTACTATACTATTGTTCTTACTTACAAAATTATGCCACTAATTAAATTTCCATTCAATAATGAATTTATTTATATATTATGAACATTCGTATGCATATTTTTGCACAAACAACTTAAACGTACCTACCTATAGATTCCGCTGCAATATATGTTTAGGAAAGGAAAGATAAACATCTTAGAACGATCTTGTATATCACTAAATTGTATTGTACAAATATTTTCATCAAACCGTTCTGCGCACTCACTCACTTGATTTCTACTAAACTAAACTAATCTTATTTGGTAGATACTCGTACATAGAAATTAAAAGGTAATGATCACAGATCAAACCATATGTTGCGATAATATTACACAAACATACCGTTGCTAAAAGCAATACAGGGTCAGCAACAAAGTCTATTGAACCAATAAAAGCAATACAAGCAAAATACGTTTGATAACTAGCGCGTTGTTGGCGTCAGATGGCGCTGCGATCTATTGTTAGCAAAGCCCAGATTTGCATAACACGGCCGGATCAGAGGCTGTGATTGTTTCGACGCCAGTTACATCCCTAGTCATTTGTAGGGATCCCAATGAATAAATCGGCCGGGTTTATAAAATGTGTTTAGTGTCTGTAGGTACAAATTTAACTCTAGCTAAACATTTACACATTTATTCAGAATCCTTTTTCTACCAATGATTACCACGCAAATATAATCGGATTTAAACTTACACAGAGTTATGCAAAGTATCTACCATTAGTAGGGTCAAGCTTCATCCTGATAACCTACTTCCTTGCAGTATGAAAAATGCGTTAATATTTCGTGAGGAATTTCATTACTGCGAGCCCGGTTGGCTTTCGAATAAATACGCGTTTTATTGCTTTTCTTCCATGCCGCTCCTCGATATTGTGTATCGGGTTGAGATTAAACAACACGTCTTTGCTATGATATTATGTTCCATAATAATCTTTTTGGTATTCAGGGCTGAGATATTCAAGCATTCAAAGGCCGAGAGGAAAATGTTTACAAAATGTGAGTGAAATCAGAAATGTTTCAAGGAGTTTCATCTCCCTTACATTTTTTCACGAAATGCTGTTCAATCTTGTTCGCATGTGTTTTAATAAATGAATAAGGCTGTAGACACAATAAGCAGCCAACAAACAGTATGCATAAAGATTTGAATTTTGATTTGAATTTGAATTTGTAGTAATAGTGTACAGTATATAAATTATATTATATATAGCACTAGTATGATAGTATATAGCAGTAGCAGTAGAATTTTCCCAGTTTTCGCCTGATAATCTGCCGCCTAGCAGTGATGCACTCGTGTTGCTGTGTTCCGGTGGAAGGAAGTGGGTACGGATGCCGGTGAAATTGTAAGCGCATGAGACGCATGAGACGTGAAATCCCCGTCTCGGGGACGCAACGCAATGTACTTGACTGCATTCTTACTTTGGTAGACAGGACTTGACTCGTGTTACTGTTTCTATGGGTGGCGGTTACCACTTAAAATCAGGTGGCAGACAGTTCCGTCACTTATATGTATAACAACAAAAAAAAAAAGATTTATATATCGAACTCGCGAATATCTGTATGGAATTAGTATGTTTTTGTGATGAGATGCAAATCACTTAAATATTTATTTTTATTGAGAATTTTGAAGAAAAAAACCCTGAATCGTATCTTATGTAGCGTCGAGCAAAAATTATACTCCGGGGAGTTAAAGAAGAGGGGGTGAAAATGAGAAATGCAAATAAGTTGTTGAGATTCCGCTGGAATAGGCCGAAGAAAGGTTGACAAATAGAATAATGCTATTACGTAGCCCATTACGAATAAGATTCATTATCCAGCTAATGATAGATACAGAAAAAATATAGTTTTATTTTTACATATTGCATACATACTTCACCAGTAGCAAAGTTAGGCCAGACACGTGATTAATAGCTGAAAAATGTTTTTCTACGGATATAAATCACAACCATTTTGTCCGAATATCTTTTATAAATCCTACTTCTACATATCATCGCTAAACCTGTAAACCGTATCCAAGATTAGATACAAGGGTTAAGTTAGAGTTTTGACATTATAATTGCATTATAATAATAATCCTTAAATTTACGGTGATGGTTCAATGGTACTTACTATATACAAGTGAATTTTCTCTTGTCAAGCTGGTAAAATTTTCGCTTGACAAGTTTTCCACGTTCCCAAAATGGTGTAGCAAAATATTACAAAACGGTATGTCCGAGAACCTAGAAGTTTGAAGACATGTGTCAAGTACACGAAACTGCTTCTTTGAGGGGCACTTTAATCCTTTCACTACACTTACCTTAGAAGTGAAGAAGAGAACCAGTTAAACGACTAATAGGTAAAATAGTAGTTATATTGAAATTATTTTCTATGTGTTAAATTTCTTAGTACATGTATATTATACATGTAGGCTACAAAATATAAGTGTTTTCATTTTTAAAATATAGGTACATTCACCACCCTACTTATATCTAAACTTATGTAGAGTATGTTATTGGATTTGACCTACTTGCTGAAACTAATAGGAAATTGTATCTCGGCAGGTAGTTTTTGTGTGTGCGCGCAAAGACAAGTGTCTTTGTTTTTGTGTCATTTTACATTGTATCAAGTATTATAGTCATTATCTAATATACATTTTATAAAACCGTAGACTTGTTGTGTTTTGTACATAAAGATATTTGCAAATAATAAACTGAGATACGTTAGAAATAAGCAATAGACCGTAAAACGGCAATATTAAAAGTTTTTGTCTGTTTGTGCGCACGTCACGCAAACCACTGATTGGATTTCAAAATATGGGTACTGAAAAATATTTAGTTTTATTCATAATAATATATAGAGTTTATAAATATCGTCGGAATATAGATATTATGTGACAGAATGTCAATCTCACCCTGTGATTACTCCCTCCAGATATATTCTATAGCCTCTTAAATTTTATATAGCACAGGCACCGCTTTTAGCCAATGATTTCTAAAAATACAGCTAGGATATATTTTTACATCAAATAAATAGAACCAACTAGTCCTTCCAAAGAGAAACGCTACATTCACGAGAAGCCGCAAGGTACTGTATCTCGTCAAATATTCAATTTCCTGTCCCGTGAAAAGGTCATGCTTTCAAAATGTCAAAATAAGCGGAAATCAAAATCAACTTCAGTAATGTATTATCGATGAAATAAAATGCTCAGACCTAATTTTATGAAGGTTGGCGCGACGGGGCATACCGGGCCTCGGCTTGTTGTAATGTCACAGCCATAGTAGGTTTGTTGATTTAGAAATTAGGATTATTTTTATCAGCATTATTATATAGGGAATCTACCTGACTGACACATATAGACACAGGGTGCAGGTAGCGTCTGGAGTCATATGTGTGTGATATACCTACTTAGCTAGGTACTCTTTGTGGTTTTGTTATCTTTTATTATTATTATTATTTTCTTTTGTGTATTGACTATATTATATTATTATAATGTAAAGAAAACTATGGATCTCGTGTCTGAAAAAAGTGCACTATAATTTGAAGGAATATTATGATACGAGTTAAGTTTAAGTTTAATTTAGTATGTTAAAAATACAACTGTATATTTTTTTTTTGCTTTTCTTCCGAAATTATCTTTAGTTATAATAATTTTGTCGTTTGGTATTTGCTCTATGTTCTCAATTTGTACCTAACTGATATTATTGTATGTCCGAGAGGACAAACTGTTGATACTTTATATTAAAATAAGATCTTTTTGTACACAGTTTCACAATAAACGTTTCTTATTCTTATTCTTATTCTAAATAATGATATATTATTATTATTAAAACCAGAAGTTTGCTTTTTATAATGTTGATAGATAGTCAAAACAAATTTTACGTAAAGAATATTGCTTATAACTAACTTCCTCAGGATGGCAAATGCTTTTTATCCGTTTATTGATTTTATTTAAAAAAATTAAAATTTTTATCTATCACGTGATCAATTATTGTAGGTTTTTTCACAGCGGCCTCGGATTGAATGTCAAGGTCCATACCACTCCACTACCCTCTGTAAAATTAGATTAATTAGATAATGCAAAGAAAAGCGAAAAAAAATCCTATTACTTTAACGATAGATTCAACCCACTGATTTCCTTCAAAATAAAACATCATTTATATAAAATGTGACATGTATTAAACGTACTCTAACGGCAATAGAAATCGTCGACATGAACAAACCAATTATGAGCTCAAGGCAAATACAAAGACAAGAGCCGGTCGTTTAGGGTTCAGTAGAATTGAACTGGCACCCTGTAGGTACGAACACAACGATCCGGCCAATTGCAGAGCCAGTAATATATTATTTTACTGGTGCGGTCAGAGTATTCTCGTCTAACTATGCCTAACCTAAATATTCCTAAATTGGTATCCAATTCTGTGTGGCAACTAAGAACTGGTTGGTTTTAGGATAGACTGAGACGCGATGCCAGTAGATATAATTTGCTTTGCAGTAGACTGAAAGCTAAATCGAGAGAGGCGGTCTGGTAGCCGTCAGTCCTTGTTTTCTAGTTTACTAATGGAGTCTGCAATCAAATTAGCCGAAAACTTGAGATTGGCTTTTGATTTTCATTTCAGAGTGTGCCAGATGACTGTCAGCTTCTGTTTTTGTAATGATATATATTTTAAGAATTCGTATATAATTATGGAAATAAAAGAAGATATCATTAGGTACGACTAGAAGTGAGAGGAGCTAGGATAAAAAAGAGAAAGCAAAATTCATTTTGTTTTTTAGTTCCTGTTGTTGTTGTTGTTCCAATTAAACATCAAATTTAACTTATATAAAATCAAGTCGAAATTTTAAGATAAATCCGTCTACTAAGTAAGTAATAAAGGATGAACTTCGTTAACGATGTTCAAAGATTATTTACCAGGAGCGTTACAAAATCTGGTAAAGTTTCTAAAAATCTCACAATAATAAAAAATAATAATAATAGTAAACTTTGGTTGAATACCAAAACCCAGAGTTATATCCTGTGCAGACCGTTGTTTCTTGCTACTGTTTCATAAAAATATAGTTTATATTATTTTCTCACGGCGAATAGGCGAATATAATTCATGGACCTTTTATGCCTTTAATTCTTGTTGATTGAAGAGTACATTATTTTCACATAATTCAACTATTTTATATCTAACTAGATTTCGCAATGTGAGAAAAGGCACATACAGTAAAATAAGCCCCTTTCAATTCTATTGAAACCAAAACTTCAAAGAACATTTGAAAAATAATTATATGGTTAACGGCGTTACTCCGAAAACTGGTTATTATTAATTAGCCGTTAGCGGGCTGCGAGTCGCGTCTTCCGTGTAAGTGGCGTTAAATCAAAACCGGCACTCGGGTATATAATCACTTCTGTCAGGGCTGCACCCTAAGAGCTGTTAAATGTGACTGTATGTAAATAAAGCATACCCGATCATGTGACTACTATGAATTATTTTTCATTTTTGACTCACACACCTCAGGCATTATTTGTAACATTTTTTGGTTTTGATCTTGTCTAAAAGTTATTAGAGTAAAGCTTATAACATAGTGTAAATATAGGATAAACTGTAGATATAAACAACAAAAAAAATATGGAAACAAACGCCAAGCGCTAATACAATTTTTTTGTAAATATATAATGCATAAATATATTGCGTGGTGTTATTACATACTTAAAGTGTCGACGTCTTGATGAAGTAGTTAATTGTCCCCATAACCACAGGGAGGGTCATAAATGAGGGAGCCAGCTACCAGTACATAGTCGTCACAACTCCAACCCCAAATCTGATACCGCAAGTATTTTGTTGACTAAATTCAACAAACTGTATTGAATTTTTACTGGGATACGATCTTCCCCTTGGGTAGTGTTTAGTTACAATTATAATAAAAGCTTCTTTCAAACTTCTAAAGTTTCTCAAAGCAAAGCTTTCTTCAATAAGAAAACAATATATATAAATAAAAGAAATTGTACCTACCGAATTCTTTTTCGGAAAAATAGTGTAAACGAGCTTTGGGCGAAAACAATGTTAATTGAAAATTCATTAAATTGACAAAAATATGATATAATTGTAAAATCGCGAAACCTTAAAGCCAACCAATCTCTGTGAGTGAAAAGGACTGCCAAATAAATAGGGTCGTTTAATTCTGTTAACTTTTCAAATATTTTGAAAGCCCAATTTCATCTGCAACGTTGCGAAAAAAGTATCGTATTACTTTATCTCATTCGACCGGGCGGGATAATAGGAAAATTAATTTCAATTTCATTTTAATAAAATAAAGACATGGTAACAATGTAATTTTTAGTCTGTAGCCATTTAATTTGTATGGTAATTAATCTCCTTCGACATCGCTTCGATGACAAAGGAGTAGCCGGGAAAGGGGTCATTTGAGCTTTGTCAGCTAAGAGGGCTCTATCTCATTGTTTACTTTTGAAATATCACCCGATGCTAACGAGGACGTCGCTCTGTTAAAAATGTTACTTCATAATTGTGGATCCAGTTAGCAACTATTTTATACTAGTAGGCCATACTACTATTGTATGTCTATGTATTAACAAATTTTTTTGCTGTTAGAGTTCCAATCATATCAAAACGGTATTTTATTTAGTAAACTCAATTAAATTTCATATAACAATTTCGATATAAACGCAATAAAAATGTTTTGGATTGGCAGGAATTACTGAAAATGCCACTTAATACCTGTTTCCTTGCTCTACTGCATGAATTTATGCCTTTTTTTACAGTGTTGTGCTATTGTATATTAATTAGCTACAAATAAAGATTTTTCTTTCTTTCTTCTTTCTTTCTTTCTTTCTTTCTTTTACGTGCTACTGGTCTGAGTCCTGGAGACCTGGTGTTACTTTGTTCTTTCTTTGAATCTGAGGCCAAATTAGCAGCAATTATTGTGCAGTAGCACTCAAAAGCTGCCTAAGAGCACCTTCTTAATTTATATCATGCAGAGCTTCAATATTGAGACAGTACTTTCGCGCTTTGGCCAGTTGTAACCTTTCGGCGGCGTAGGCCTAATTGAAAAGCAAGCCTAAAAGCACATAAAAGCACACTGGTTGAGAAATCTCAGTCTTTACTACTGACGTGAATATGCTAATATATTTAGACTATATTGAAAGATTCTGGAATCAGATACAATGTAAATAAAATACTTGTATAAGTAATAATCTTCTTGATAATTAATATTTTTCATTTTCTTCATCTCGAAAGGTTTCTACAATGGCCTCTCGGAACGCTATCTGCGCCGCTACTGGGTCGTGAGGTATACCAGATGTTTATCTTTAACTTTAAGAAACTAAAAGAAATTACAGAATCCAAGGCATGGGAGAGGCATCATCAGTTAGACAAATGAGGTTTCCAAAAACTCTGTGTAGTCTTAGCGTAGAATGGACGAATACATTGTCGTGGTGGAGATCTGTTGCAGGCGAGGACTGCACTGCAAATGTTAACTTTTCTTATCTACAGTGTTCTTTGGCTTTCAAGAGAAGTTGTCGTGTTATGTCCCGTCTTGACTAAGAAAGAATCAATCAATAAACATTATGCTTATTCTAAACTATTTGCATAGCTTGAAATATTTGTAACGATAACGGCTGTTCTGGTGCTACGGTTCTTTCTTTGAAAATTTGAATTTTAGAAAAAAATGGAATTGCTTATATTTTTACTATAATGTCTTTAAAGCAATTTGGCAGTTCCAGAATCTTTAAGTATAGTCCACGTTTTAGAAGACGCATTTCGGCAACTGGGCGACAGTATGGTACGATCTAATACCCCTATACATCTCTCACTATCCAGACTAAATGGTCTTAGTTGAAATATCTACCAAACGAAGCGTATTGATTTCCAGAGTTCTATTTTGTCTGCAAAGATCTCTCGGTCCTTGGTTCTGATACTGAGACTAAAAAAGATTCTCTCAGATAAGCATTCAATTGTACATACAATACGTAGTCTGCATTGTCAGATAGTTTATGTAACACGTGAGATGGTGGTAAAATGCAAATACATAAAAAAACGTGGATAAAATAGGAAACTATATTTAAAATTGAGTTCACAATATTTTAGAAAATCAAATAAATATACGGGTACCTACTACACATAAAATGCATTAACATTTATCTACCATTATCCTCCGTGACAAATAGCAAGTCAAGAATGTCATCTTGAATTTCTCTACGTAGAGTGCATGGTCAGAGTGCATTACTACGCTGAAATTTCCTTATTACGGTCGAGTTGAATATCCGGCTGCATAAGTGGCATCATATTTGCTGTGATATGGTATGAATAATATAGCGTTGTGTCTGTACGCTGGACACACAGTTTGTCCTACAGTTGACGATGGAGTGGTTCCGGCGGCAACAGCGCCAATAATCTTTACAGCTTTTCAGTTTGTATATCGTACAAAACACAATTAATTGCAGATAATGTATTGCCTTACACTATCAAATACAATATTCAAAATCATAAACTATCGATATACGTAAAAGTAATTATTCATCTCAAATAATACACAGTATTGTAGCGAAGATTGGTTTTCCTGATCCGGTCCTAATAGAGCATGCAGATGAAAATTTAACGCCATTTTCACGTAGGCATTTTTACCAGTATAAATATGTGATGGGAATTTGCTTCCCATTACTCTTTATTTTACCCCTCGCAAAAAGAATGAGCATTGAAATTCAAGCAAAGTCGCGCGTGCACACTTCTGTTCAAATAAAGTCTACGAATGGGGTTGAAGTAAATCGAAGCTAATGGCAAAGTCTAGTATTCCAAATGAGTGATCTTCCCTTATATTTGAGTTCACTAGTCAAATAAGGAGCGGCTATCACTTGCCAGCGTAAACCTAATCATCTAAAGCTAACATTGCGTTGCCTGGAGCTAAGGCCATTCCCAGTCCGGGACGTCTGTTTGACTTCGACATTTGTACTCCGATTACTATTTGTGATTGGGGCTCCCGGTGCAATATGTCTTGATTTTGAGTAACAGTAACGTTCAGTACACGCGTTAGAAAATTTATTAGTGGTTCAAGTGTTCTTAAGTAGTTTCTACTGTTTGTAACACACTAAAGGTGTTCCTGATTGCATTTACTAATTCTACACGGAAAAAAGAACCCGATTGAAGCACAAAGTTCAAACTCATGGACAAAAAATATTTTATATATATTTGCATAGTTTGAAATTTTGTTACTTAACGAGTGTTTTGGTACTACGGTACTTTTGGTATATCTGCTTATAAGATTTTGTATACAAGTATCCGATCGGTGTTGTATATTATATTAGGTTTCATTAAAAAAAAATATTACCACTTAGTTAAATAGTTTCAACTTTAATCAGCTAGAATAGGGTCTGAGCAGAGACCAACCAAAAAAAAATATGATCAGAGTTGTATTTTTGTTTTTTCGATACAAATTTCTTGTACGGTTTCTATTCAATGTGAATCTCGAATATAATCAAAATTTTCAATTGGACCGTTTCAAAACCGCAAGTGAAAGTAACTTCAATAGCTAACTTGATTTATAAAATACACTTCAACAGAAAATGTTTGAAAGTGAGTAAGTAATGGCTTTAGCGACATTTTTTCCAATGTAACGGAAATATTTCCGGCGAGTACAATACGAAATCATTAACCGTATTTAGCTCGAAAAGAATGCGAATACTCTTAAACCGGAGCTATTTTAAACTTGTCCATTTCTTGTCCACCCTGAATGGACCCGAGTTTGTGGAGTATGAAAACACGGAGAAAAGCCTGGAAAGTTTAAAGTGGCCCCACAAAAGCCAGGGGTGTTTACGTCACAGCGGCCGGTAAAACATTGCATACAAATCAGCAGTGGTCGAGTGCAAAACTTTGAAATTAACTTTGATCGCGTTTTAATACTCCCCCTGCGTGGTCGAACCATTAAATTACAGTTTATACTCGCAGCATCTTTATACAACTACTGTTTGAATTAGTTTCTTGGGAACTTTCAAGTAGAAAACTGCGGTAAAAACTTTAGCTTGGCTGCATCCAAATTTTCACTTTAGCGCCAGTGCTCTGCACAGATAGCACATTTCTCAGTGAAGTGATCATTATTGAATAGGCGTTTGGATATAGCTTATTCAAAAATTGTTGAAACTATTACGAAAGTTGCATTTGCTCTTTTAATTATTTTTTGTGAACATCAATGTTTATAGATTTCTACAGTGATTTTCTGTGAGACTATAGTTAGTTTGTTGACACTAATAAAAGATGATGGATTATAAAAAAAAATACAATTCACACAGTCAACACAGGCAGTCTAGCTCTAAACTAAGAATAGCTTTGCTATCAGAACCTGATTAGTGATATCACATTTTTTTCATATATAAATACATATAATACGTATTAATATCCAGACACAGAACAAACATAATGTTCGGCTCCCAAATGTTTGTCATGGGTGGGAATCAAACCCAAGTCTTACAGAGCAGAAGCGAGAGTTACTGCCAACTAAGCTGCGAAGCCAATCAGATATAAATTAAGATTTATATAAAAGTTCAAAGAAAAGTTAAATTTTCCTTTATCACAAACTGTTTGCTCAAGCTACACATAAAACAAACAAACAAAATAATATATTTAATGAAATATATGTATTAGGTACTATCAATATTTGACAGTGACATCTGTCTTGGAGGACTTCAAGTAAACCTCTTGCTGGCCTATATAAGGGCTATGGCGGATGCCGAATGAAGGAGCAGGTATTGTTCTCTTTGACACCATAAACTGAAAGGAAATAATAAATTATGCTGCAATTTCCAAAAAACATTTTCAATGGGTTTTAAAGTACCCAAAGTAAAAAACGAAGGTATCTCACATTAGATTAAAGTCTGATTTGAATAAGAATTTTACGAACACGAGCTGGTGAGAATATCAGAAAATAATAAGCTTGCCTTGTTACTATTTTTGACACTCGAAAATTAATTGTCACCTTTTAATCATATCGTGACCGTCGAAGAGAAACAAGAGTCGAAAGAGCGAAAAGAGGTGGGGATTCACTTAAAGCTTCGAATCATTATAATAATAAGAATAATAAAGTGCTCTTGCATACAACTTTTGCATAATAGGTACTTCCCCAAACGCATAGTTCAAGAAAATCTCTTGTTTAAATTAGCTTTAACAAATATATAACATAAACCCTGACTGTAGAATAGAATAGAATAGAATAGAATAGTTTTTTTTTATTATATACTGTACGTGAACTAAGCATTCACAAGTTCACCGGAGTGAGTATTAAAAGCCAAATCTCTCTGGACTGCAACGAATACAGCCCGTTGTTTGGATTACCATTAGTTTATTTGCAAAACGAATATTTTCCTTGCAAAAAGGTAACTTATATAAACGTTATGTTATATGATAATTGTCTCATAAGGCATTCATGAACCGTTCAAGTGTCAAAACAAATATTTGTTTCGAAAACCCGCTAGCATCGTGTCTTTAATTAAATCTTAAGCAAATAATTTTATTAACCGTCTCGCAAAAGAACGATGTAATTTTTCTCTGAATTCGTAAAGGTAGTAGTGACAAAAAACAATAAAACAGTTCTCCAGTTTCCATCCACGGAAAATTAAATCATCAGAGACGATTACCAGTCTGATAACATTTTGAGTTTATTACTAAATTGATAACATCTATTGTTTTAGTTAAATAACAAAAGATTTTATCTCTCAGACTCATTAAATTTCAACCATTTACGAATAAATTGAAATCGTTATCAGAGGCCGGGATAGCTATCTGATGATGTGACTGGCCCTAGGAATTTTATTGCGAAAATAGTTTCTTTATCATCAAGAATTTTACCGTCATAAATTAACTAGTCCAGTCCAGACAGTCTACATTATGTTTTAAAGAACTTGCATTTTAGAGTGAATACTCACCTTTTTCTCACAGTATGTGTTCGGTGGTGGTGATTTTGGTGGTTTTATTGGTTTAAACGGTTTCCCAAACGTAAATGCTGGTTTGTTTTTCTTTACATAGTTGAAGTTAGGGTTATGTTCACCTGGTCCGGGTAGATCTTGAGATTTCACATTTATTGTTTTGCTTCCCAACGTATATGCAGGGGGTTTCCTAGAAATCGGCACGATTTTATGAGGTGTATTGGTTGGTTATGCCATTATTGCCAAAAAGACGTGCTATTTCTTGCATAAAACTAAGTGAAACCGTTAAAGATTCTGGTAGATCTATTAAAAAAGTTAGTTATTATGAAATGGTTTAATTTGTTGATGGATTTGTGGCAGTTCTATTTTAAACCATATTTTGCCAGCGTGATTTGGTTGCGTGGGCTAAGTGGCAGTAGAAATTATGCCAAGATTGTTAGGCGAAGCACTGCTACCACACCCATTCTGCCTATTAAAGCATGGTGGAATTTCTTTCCCGTATTAACTTTTATGTTTTACTGCCTGAAGCTAATTATAATAATAATATTGGTGGGCATTTCACACAGCGCCATCTAGCCCCAAAGTAAGCTAAGCAGAACTTGTATCATGGGTACCAGAAACTGATATAATACTTATATACTTTTTTTGTTAATGCATACATATAATACTAACACCCAGACACAGAATAAACATCTATGTTCGTCACACAAATGTTTGTCCTGGGTGGGAATCGAACCCACGACCTAAAGCGCACGAGGCAGCGTTACTACCAACTGAGCTATGTGGCCAGTCAGATGCATACAATAATCTTAAGTCGCGGTTACGGGACCATCCCGCACCGCTTTCGATGTATGGATCTCCTCAGAGTAACACTAACTTGGCGGGTATAGGTGGGCAGTACATATTTGGCGGCGGAGTCCACTGATCCCAGGGTTGGTAAGGCGGCTGTGCTGCTGGTCTCATGGAGTAGGTTGGCGGTCGCTTGTATCTAACTTCACTCTTGGGCGCGTATGTACCAGGCCCGGGTACTTTGAGCTTGTCGTAAGGAGGCTCGATGTGTGGCGTCACCACACTATGTGTTATTTTGTATGGACCTGAAGTGATACCCATTTTACCCACTTTCATTGCGATTACAATTCCTATAGCCATTTAATTCGCTTGGTAGTAATGCAAAAATAGTCGGCTTCTGCATAAAATTTGTATGAAATAGCCATTAATCACATGATTCCAAATACTTGCACGATGATTTCATGTCACAGGTGGCATGAACAAACACAGATACACAACACAAACATCCAAGAATGGGACCAACTTTATGGTTACCACATAAATTTTACCCCGGCCGGGGATCGCCTCCCGGTAACCCTCGCTTTTGCAGGCTTTTGACTCGGCCTAGGATCGCTAGAATAATACTGAAACATATTTTGTAGTTAGCGCTGGTTGATTGGTATATATCCATTTTGTTGTGGTAGCGTGGTTCGTGTGTAAAAATATTGTCCATTTATATTCATGTTTCCAAAAATATGTGAAAGTTATGGTAAATTTTGTATGAATATATTTCTTTGTTTATACTCACCGGTCCTTCCCAATCCTTGGACGTTGAACATCGGTGCGTAAGGCGTAGTGACGGGTTTCGTTAAGCTTATTTTGGTCAAGTGGCCAAACGTGTAAGCCGGTGAGCGCTTTATTTTGTCAAAACCATTTCCACCTAAAATAATATCGAAGATTAGATTATATCTTTGAAAGCAAATAATAAGACAAACACTTCGCTTATATGAAAAAGACCATTGGCTGCCTAATATTTCGAAGAATGGATTGTGTATCTGTGGGAAAATAAATGGTTGCATGACAACTTAAGTATTAAGAAATCGAATGATTCACGACCGAATTAATAATGATCTTTGTTTAGAGCGTATGATAATGTAATATTGTATTTTACATCTTTTTGACAACAGTGATACTTGAAAATCTGGATATTGGTCACTTTACATGCCAATCAATGTATCTGTGTCGCGTATTTCATATATAGCTTCTGCCACTGGTTTTACCCGCATAGTACCAGGTTAAAAGATAATAGTCATCTATACAAACGTTTTTGTGAGTATCAGTGAAAAGTTATAAGTTTAGCAGCCAAAAATGCGCGTTAAATATACCATGTAGCTGTACTTACTGATTTACAGTCATGTATTAAATTTCATTTCCATGACAATGACAGTGGTCTTTTAGATAGTTAGATAGATAAACTCATTATTGTATACACAAAAACAAAGAATAATAATTACAAGATATCACCACTATATAAAAAAAATGGGCACAGTGGGCGGCATTATCACTAAGAGTGATCTCTTTCATGCAACCTTTGGAATCACTGTAAAGATTTACGTATATTCTACGTAATACTAAAGATGTATGTTCTATACTATACACAACGGGCAAGGCATTTGTTACAGATATTGTCTTACAGAATATTTGCGGCGTCTCATACTGATTTGGTCCGGGTGTTCTGATTTCGCCGGAGACGCGACCGCGGCGCACTGCTGGCTTCGCAGGATTCTGTTTCACCAGTTTTGCTCTACATTCCCAGCCCCAGGGCATATTGACAGCAAATAAACTATCGCAAAATAATATCTTAATATTTTATAAAATAAAATTGAACGCAAACACAAAACAGTAAATATTTGACAAGTCTACAGGCTGTTTCGTGAGGAATCCCTACGTATATCCGACATTGTCATATTCAATATTTTGACATAAGGCAATAAAAGTTAGTATTGTATATTATTACAACCGCGCCCGTATTTCGAAATACGTGAAGCGCTTTGGTCCAGTCGAATCGTCAGTCTCGAAGCTATCCGTCGTTCATAATCACAACGCGCTGCCACCACAGGAATCATCTTACAATCACGAGGTCCTAGTGCATACAAGATGTCCACAAAAAAAATAATTATATAATGAATATAAAAAGTGTATCCGTTTATAGAAATTAAAAATATAATCTATACTCATACTATACTATTTCATAAAAAACATACGCGTTCGATGAGTTTCCGTGATATTTCTAACTATTCCCGCAAACACTGAACCGAATTCCAGCCATACCAATAAACCACATGCAATCCGAATTAAATAAAAGAACGAAAATAAAACTCACGAAACCAAAACTGGGGACTGTTTTGGTTTCGGGCCCATAATCCATTCACATAGTCCCTAAGTGTTTAAAAATAAACATACGGGAAAACAAACGTTATTCTTGAACTGAATTGCGTTTTATTTTAGTTGTGGATTAATGTGGACGGCCCACCTCGACCGGAAGGCATTCCTCCGTCGCACGTCGCTCCGGTGCGACGATATCCGGTGCAGCTCAATTTCCTGGACGGTGGAAATTTCCACTGAGTTTTTATTTGCTCCCCTGATTCGTACGTCTCGCGTTTTTATCTCCAGTTATCGCCGTTCCGCTTGATTTGGAAGCTTTTACGTTTGTGCGGCGTTTGTTTTGCTTCGCGTTCCACTTGGAAATAGAATAGGCGAAAATGAAGCTCTCTTTAGGTATATTCTCTAAATCACAATGAATGGACGAAACAAGTCATAAGCTTCATTTTTATTTAAACTAGCTGGCTGCTCCGGCTTTGCTCTAAGTATTTACGACTGAAATACTTGTAAATTATGTACAAACTATGTATATGTAACCTTATTCGGTTATCAATCCTCATTAATCTGTCTCTCTAACAGTGAATAGTAAAAGTATAACACCTTATCTATCTAAACCCTTACAGTACTTATTGATATTAGCATATGTAGAAAGATAGTAATCCATAAATTTACTGACGTAATTGAATGAAACTAAATTGATCTTTACTGCACTAAAATATCTGCAAAGAGATAAAGTATCGTCATATTTTATTGAATAAGCCGGCACTAATAGTTGACCTGTTAACAATGAAAAAGGTTACCGAACATCAATTAAATAACCGCACAGGCTTTGCAAGAGCAAGATGAATCGCATATCGTTTCGCTGCATGTAACAATTTTCTCTCATAACGGTTCATTAAAAAAGTAAATGGGGCAATATGGCGGGTCGCGGCATTCATTATTCAAGTTATATTGCAGGCTAGGGATGGGGCAACGACACATCACATCAGATATCGATATTTTATCGGAATTTCATTTATATTTGGAATTACTAATCAAGTTACTAATCAGCCTCTTTTTATTTGATTGATCGGTCCCCTACATAATATTTTTCAATGTCAAAATTAATTAATATTTGAAATAAATATTAACGTCATTATGCTATAATTATTAACTTGTATAGTATTTCTGTTTCTGTTTTCTGTTCATCAAAACATTAAGAAAATTTCCATAAAAACGGCCGTCAGTTTTTTGTTGTAGTTAGTTGCCAAATTATAGTTATCACATTATGGTATCAGGCATGTTGTTCTGTCACGAATAATTATCGTGGCCGAACGACACGGCACACTCTGGCTAGTTACTTCTATCTACATTTACAACCTGTTTTACCTTCGCATTGAGCACCTGTGCCCGGATACATTTTGTAAATATTAATTGCCTTGCTATTAAAAAGTTCGTCTGGAGAAGTACTGCCACCATATCCATTTATGCCGCTTTGAAAGGTTCGTTGCCGGTATATCAGGCACATGAGACATTCCACCTTGACGTCTCAGAGTTACGGGCGCATACAATGCGACTTGGGTGTGGTCGTACCTTAGTAGGAAAGGATCCAAGTCTAATTGCTTGTTATCGGCAAAGGTCACCACTTAACACCAATTAATTACTTTAACTTGGCAATGTTTGTTTAGCTTGTAGCAGCCTAAGCCCTTAAATATATACATAGTGAAAATCTGTATTTGGCATAACAATTTTAGTTATAAGTTCTCAATTGTAAATTTTTCTAAGTACATACTACTACATACTACTACTACATACTACTGTTGATTTCATTATAATAAAAAAAAAAGCATGTGGGCGATCTGCTCGTTCCGTAACTTTATCACAGAAACAAAATGCAGTCAAATACACGCTACATCCCTAGCGGCGGGCACGAGGATCGCGGGTTTCATAGATTCCGTCGAGAGCCACCGAGCGACGGTAACCGCAATATTCACATACTTGCCACACTCATTTTGCCAACATCCTTCTAACATTGGCGTGGTTATTGCGTTACGGAACTAATACCCCAGTAAATCAACAAGGGAGGCAGCGTAGCAGTTCCATGATGTATGCGAAATAAATGAGATATCGCAGCGTCTGAAAGGTTAAAGGTATTTCTTATGTACCCTGCGTAGAAGAGCCATCCGCGCATTTGTTCTAAAATTCGTACATTTTTCACTGGGTCTTGGGATCATATTGCGTAGTAATGTAAGATTTATAATAAAATACGAAATATTGTTTTTTTATTAACATGCCAAAGAGTTATATTCAGTATCAATCGCAATAACATTGTGTTGTGTACATCATTTCTTATTATTTTTTTAACTGGGTATGGACTGACCTAAATCTGAAAACTGTTACTTATTTATTAGGTACCTTACCTTACCTATTAGGTAAGGGTTCCATACAAGTCCAGAGAGTCAAATATTTTTATAAAGGTTGCCTAGAAGATACCGCTATTAAAGATAAGGCAGCCCATAATACCAACATGAACTTGAGTCGTTTTGCTGTTGTCTATAGGCGGCGGTTACCAGTAAACATCAGATCCGCCATCAGCACTTTCCATCATCTATATCATATAAAAAATATGTTTTTATTTGTCTTATTTTTTATGTATCTGGCGTATACAATAAAGAGTTCTCTAGCTATTTCTCGACCTACCTATGTTTTCATAACTCCCAACTCTGTATCGAAACAATAGCAAAGTCCAGTCACGTAATTAATTAGATGTAGTGGGGATCTATTGTTAATATCTTGTAAGTTTGGAACCCTCGAGTGGTTTGCCTGAGCGTACCTTGTCCAATAGTTTCAAGTAGGAATGGATATTCTGTTGATATCTCATAATTCTCACCAGAACATTATTTGCTCGTATTCAACGATGGGTCTCAAGAGTGTCATATACGTGAATAGAGTTAATAGTCATAGAATATGAGAATAGTGGTTAAATAACTTATGTTCTTTTCTACCAGAATCCAGAATCACTGAAGACTGTCAATGCCAATAGATTTGCTACAGCTCTTCTCTCGACAACCACTGTATTTTAAACAAGTATTACGTTTCTGTACAGGTAATCACCAATTAAGGTAGACATGACTTTAGTGGATGGGCCCAGTTTTCAAGGACAAAAAAATCATCTGTGAAATTGGAATGTACAGTGTTACTAAAATCAAATCGGGGATCCTTCGGGATCTAATGTTTAACGATGTAATAAAAACCGTGAATGCTGCTTATCACTTCGATATTATGAGAAAACCTCGGCCTGCTTTCATAATAAGTATTGCAATACAAGGGCCCATAAGAAATTAAACAAACTATTAGTTTTAAATATATTGAGTATTGAGATTAAATCTGGAAGTTGCTAGTTCAAATCAAACCGTGCCCCAATAAGGACTTTATTTGATAAAATATATATGTCGGCTCCACTCACCGACCTAGCACCGATAATACTTTTCTACATTTTCATTATTTTCAAGGATTTAGATAAACGAATAATGGGAATCCAAAAAAACCTTACTTACTTGCATCAATATTGTTCATAAACCACTTTTTATACACAGCTACACCAAACGCCATATTGACGGAACAACCTTCTTGTTCGAATTGCAAAATCCAACTGGCAGTTGCTCAACTTTACGAG
The DNA here is from genome assembly GCA_947359385.1 of Chesias legatella. Taxonomy (NCBI): domain Eukaryota; kingdom Metazoa; phylum Arthropoda; class Insecta; order Lepidoptera; family Geometridae; genus Chesias; species Chesias legatella. Next base: position 6,874,376 of record OX375772.1, read on the forward strand.
AAAATCAAAAATATAGAAATGTCAGATTGGTCGAGACAGCCGCCCGCTATGACAGCTGGTACTTGCTATTCAAGACAACTTGTAATTTCAATATATTTAATTATTACATGAACAAAATAATATAAAACTTAACTATAAGTACCTATAGTGATTTAGACAACTCTGACAAATACTTTCCACATGCATTTAAACATGTTTAGGACAACCAAAAACATTGTGAGAAACGAAGAATTTCCTAAGAACAAATTTAGATGTTGAATTTTTTAAGTGTTGAATGACAGTTGTAATTGTAGTACTATTATATCAAATTTATTCAATCACGCTATTATGAAGGCTGAATCGCGAATATCTTAAGCCAGATTTTATGAAGGGCAGAGGGTCAGAATAAACTCATACGTGTCCATAATATTCTTTTGATTGGCTTATTGAAAGTTGTATTAGGTTACTTACCTAATTGAAAAAGTTTTCCTATTTCATCCCTGTTTGGGTGAAGGTTGTTGGTAGAAAAGTATTAAACATTCTGTTTCTTTCTTATGTGAACGAGGTTGGGCACCGAGCGACGCGGAACGGTTCTAAAAATTCTTTCGGTAAACTATTTCTATATGTATAACTTATCATTGGCTCAGTATGATTCCCCAAAGCTATTTTACCCATTGATAGTAATGAAATATTCACGTTTTGCTTGTGTAAAAATAAAAAATGCTATAAAAAGTATAAATACAGCAAGATTAGTGCAATTATTTTCTTAAAAAAGTAAGAACGACGTAAATGGTCGCAGTAACACACATTTCAGTACCTACATCTTATTTTGGATCCTGACAACAATAAATTAACAAAATGTTTGTATCTCTTCAGTTCTTTATTTGAACAATGCAAGATGCAAGCTTAATCCACAACAGACGCTACAGAGTGCTATGTGTTCGTAGCACTTTTAAAAGTAAATGACGTAGCACCTGTAGGCTAGCCGGTGTCTGAAATGCATTTCATTTCCAAATCTTGTGTCATCCAATCTCGTTCAGCTCCCGTCAGCTACAGCTACGACGCTTATTATGAGTACGCGCTACGTATCTGAGTGCTACGCGTAACTTTGATATGGAATAAACTGAGTTGTTTAATGAATATATCTTTACAAAGTAGTGGTAAGAAAATATTTCTTTGTAACTAACAATACTTACTAAAACTTGTAGTAATCGTAATATTTTTAACACTTACATACTGAATAGCAAAATTAGTTGTGTCGCAAGTGCAAGGAGAAGCACAAAAATCTATAACCTAAGAAAACACTTTATGTTCTCCCAAATGTTTGCGCGGGCCAGGACAGGGCGTTTTTGATGAACTACGGAGCTGATAAGCTCATCATTATAGCTCTAGCTAACGAAAATAGTGATTTTTTTCCTGACAGATTGTTTTTGTAGCTTCTAGCGTTAGTTAGGAAGGTATTAGTAATTAGAGTGTTTGTTTCACCTCCTTAGAGTTAGCATTATCATATTATTTTGACACCCACCATTATGGCAACGCACAACAAATGGTTGTAGGCTTCAAATGTATGACAGCTAGATACTAACAAATTTGAAGGGTTCCCAGCCATAACTCAATAGAGACGAAGCGAATTTCAAAGCCCCACAGATCAGTGAAAGTAATACATAACCGAGTAGTTTATGAGAATTGAATTCTCAAAGTACTAGAATTAATTCAATTGTGAGGTATTTCAACTCGAGAATATCCCAACAAAGTTTATGAGTTGATAAAATCACAGCGATCTCAAGTTTCGATCAGATTATTAGTGTGTTTCGAATAACTAGACTTGATTTGAATATAGTACTCAACGTTCTACAAAATCATAAAATTTCTTTGTGGAAGAACAGTGAGACTGTGACACATTGAGTCAATATAATAATATCACATGACCTCCCAGCGTCGCGCGTAACCAATGAAAAATATGCTATGCAAACCACAGGCCCATGTGAACTCTCTAAAGGATATTTCAGTGATTTTCACGGGATATTTTCAATTAATTTTATTATGGAAAGCTATGGGTATAATATTTTCGCAACACAAACTTTCTTAAATATACAGTAGCCAGAACTTTCATTCGGAAAATGTATAGTTTGGGAAAGTTAATTTACCGAATAATTAATAAAATTATAATATATATTTAAATTAAGGCTTTTTTAAAAATAACTTTCTCATTAAATTAATCTTGAAGGTGGCGTCCAAAATAAGACAAACAGTTTTTTCTTGGCTTCTAACTTCAAAAGTTAGGTGTCGAAAACTTTGGTAAATGTCTAAAGTTTCTTTACAAAACAAATAAACATAAATAAGTATTGTCCTCTGAATTAATGCTTTTTCAACCATACAATCATACTTCTGACTTTAATTAATTAACGTTCCCGTGATTTACGGCGAGCACAATAAAAGAATATTCTAGCATGATCATCGTTTCTCAAACATTTTGTTCAGCGACCCTAACGTTGAAGCCTAAGCGGTTGTTCAGTAATAAACGATAATTTGACACATTAATTTGTTTGTCATGTCTGATGGAGGTGCGCCATCAATTTGGCGTTTAGTCCGTAAGAAATTTCATTAAACCAGAACCATAGTGAGTGTGAAGAATTATGGTACAGGTAATCGGTTATTTAGGAATTATTTATAATGGCCTGGCCTCACTCGATGTTTGCCACTCAAATATTTGCTATAATAATTGAGTAATAAACATTTCGTCCTTTGGATGCTTAAATCTCAAACGTTAATTAAACATAGTTTTGAGAGTATTACTACTGACCACTCAAACTGTAGGTGAGTACCTACCTATGTTTTTTTAAGAATTTGACAACACATGAACATAACCGTCAAATTGAATTTTTCGTAGAGCATCAGTCATTGAGAGTAAAGTGCACTAGTTATAACACAAAATAGTTAATTTTTGTGGTAAGCTCGTTTAAGTATAGAGAACTGCGGGTAACATAGCAAACAAAATTCGAATAGATTTTTTTTTAATTAAATTTAAAATTATAACGTTGGTCTTTAAATATATATGTGGCCCCAGTTGCCTAGTTTGAGAAACAATGCACTAAATTAAAATGAATCGTTTGCGGTATTATCTACGCTGGTTTTTGAGAGCTAGACAAAGCTCGTGGCGATATCCCAGTTTCAAAAGAATACTTACATTTAATGTTTTTATTATTTATTCTCCGAGGGATATTGCGACGAGGTCCTGCTTTAAAATAATTAACTAGAAGCTACAAGTTACACTAACAATCAGGTGCGCTGTAAACTCTTAATAGATAGAAAAAGGGACATATATATAGCAAGTGGTGAGCTCATCAGTAATGATTTCAATTTAAACACATCAGATGAGATAACTTTTATCACTGTGCCACATCTGGTATATTTTAAAGTAGAAATATATTATGAACTATACGCAGATAAAAGCAGCACGCTGCTCGACGACTTCTTTGTAAAATACTATAATTTAAAAAAGGTCTGTCAAGATAAAAATAGAAAATGGAACAAATAACAAAATTAAAGGGACATGGACTATATCAATTAATGAGGCAGTAAAATTTTTACTTTACGATAAGATTAATATATAAAATATATATATATATATATATATATATATATATATATATATTTAAGTATAATATAAATGGACGCAGAATTAATATTTTTATATAGTTACGTAGTCTTATTATTTTTATCAAAATGTATTAAGTCTATGTCAGTATAAGACATGGCGAAAGAGAATTTTAAAAAACTTATTCTTTTCAAATCATAATATTTAATGGACTCTTCATAATTAATTTTTCTGGCAAGATTTGAATAATTATACTAATGAGTTTCTCAAGGACTGGCTGTGATAATGTTAATCAGAAATGGATCAAAGATATTTCTACATAATTTTCTTAATTTTGTTGGCACCAAGCTTATCTATATTTGATTTTGAATGCACTACAAAGCAGCTAGACAATGGTTTATATGAAAATAATCCTTAGACGGCTGTCATGCATCATCTAGTTAACCTTCCGATTCGCATGCAACTTGGGGCTTCGCCCATGTTCGATACACACGATCAAGCTTAACGATACAACTTCCACGATTCGTCATCAGTTGAAACCATGGCCTCACCGATTACAAAAATTGGCTGAAGCGAAGATTTGGCGCGTCTGAATTTACTACGAGTAAGACGGACGCGTCAATTCAAGTACGTATGAAGCATGGTTAATGATGAAATCGGCAGAGGTCAAATTACATTTTTCTTATTCTTTGTTTTATACACTTGTCATACAAATTTTAAGCCGTTACCAAGGATCAGGGAGTTGATTCGATAACTTATATTTCTATCAGTTGCAGTTTGAAACCAGTATCAAGCTGACTGTGAATGAGATGAGATAATGGAAAACTATTTTGATACCGGTAGTGAATGAGTGCCTTTCCCCGACTTTTAATCCAATAGAGGGTTTTAAATTTGGAATAGGCGAGATGAAATGAGTTCTTACATGCTTTTCACGCTTGTCAGAAAAGAGGCACACAGAACATTTAATACAATATGTATGTACACTAAAATATCATATCATATATATATATATATATATATATATATATATATATATATCAGAACTGTATTTTTGTTATATTGTTTTTGTTTAATTGTTTAATGTATGTGATGTTTGTGTACTTAATAAATAAATAAACACTAGAAGCTGGAACGCGTCGTCATTATCATTATCGTGGCAGAAGTGTCCAAAATGTGTGGTTTTGATTCAATTCTAAGCTACACATAAAGAGCCAAAGCTAAAGCAAAACAATTTCTCGTCTAGTGTTCCGTAACTTTTAGATGAATAATGGGGTTAGTTTGTCGCAAAACCGTAACAAAAGTACTGCGGTAGACACAATCAAGGCCAAATGGATTTTCTTTCAGTTATTTTGTATTTTCTTTTATGTTTATTATAGTATATATATATATTATAGGTGGATTATTCAACACTCTTTCAATCAATGATTTATCTCTTACACCATATCCAGCAACAGTTCCGTAAACCTATCGTCATATTTTCATGTATTTTGGTATTTACTTCACCTACATGTGAAGGAATTAACAAAAAATATGTGTTTACTAGGAAGGATTATTCTTCACGTCCTAAGAAGATTTATGAGCGTGCTGGCAGGCTGGTTACCAGTGAATATTTATATACTGACCTAATATTTATTCAGTGTGCCCATTCACTTTCGTTAGAGAGAAGATAAGACTCCTTACGGTTAGTATAATTCAGTGAGTTAGAAGAATACGATTATATACAGAAGTTTTAGTTAGACTCAAAGATATGTCTATAGAAACTATATAATTAACTGATCTGTTACGAAGTGAAACACACGAAACAAAGAAAAGTTATTTGTACCATATACTAGACTCGTAAAAACCTACAAACATGGATTTAGCCTAAAGCTCGACATGTACAACAAGCTGCCTTTACACATTACACGGCTTCCTCTCACTGAATTTAAACACAAATGCAAGAATTTTTTTGAAACTCATCCTTTTTATCACATTTCAGAATTTATGACGTCTGCATTTTCTGAGATGCTGCAGTAAAGTAATACATTTGATAATTTATTTTTAAAAAAGTTTTTATATATTTTGTAATTTCAAAAATTAGCCTAAGTATTAATTATTATTAGTATTATTGTATATCCGACTAGCCTAAGTTATGTAATATAACGAAATGGTAAATAAATAAAAAAAAAAAAAATATATCTGTAGGAAAGACTAGATGAATATTGAAGTACCTAGCCATTATTTTTTTTTTATTTTTTTTCACATTTATAGATTGAAATATAATAAAATCACATATACACTAGAACCATTTCCTCAATGGGGAAAATAAACGTGACCATAGGGTTACGTTTATTTTCCCGTGATATAGACAAATTCGCGTTAATTCAATATCTCAGCTGGTGCCTTCATTATGTAAATTATTTAAATATTCAGTCAAATCAAATACTACCAAATAAAACCAACAAGTTAGGTAAAACCATTATTATATTTATGCAGTTATTGAATAGGATATTATTTCCCTTATTATCGAATGCGCGGTAGTTTTTAATTAATTCGTATTTTATTTTACCTTTCGAAGTGCCACATATTACCGTTTGATATGATTCAGTCAATAGTGGCTTCGAGATTACACATGTAATTTCTTACTTAAAAGATTCAGGATTAAAAGCCCAAATTAAATTACCATTTTAAAAGAATATTTTGTAATTGTTACATACTCTGTTCGTTGACGTTACCAACGTAAAGCTGAAACCTAGATTTTAAAGAGTAATACGGAAATGTATCTTCACCTTGCACTGTGAATGGTTCCGATAAAACAACTAGCCCATGCTTGTTTTTTGTCAAACAATGCCAAGTGCTGAATAATGACTATAATAGGTACCAATATTACCTATTAGCATTATCTATTATCCACGATGGTAAACGATTATCAATGGCAAAAAAGTTGCTTAAGCGACTCAAACGGCTACGATACAAAAAATCCAGTAAAGATAAAGACCCATTTACACCGTGCAGATGTCTGGCATAATACATGGCAAATGAATGTAAGTAATACAGTGATGTAAGGAAATAATTGTTTTCATGCTCTGAAATATCTTAACATCGAACTTAACATCGAACTAGGTATAGAATATTATTTATACTCATTCGCCTGCCTGCGAATAAGTATATGAATATATGCAGATGTCAGAAACATGGCAACATAAAGCTTATTTTCATAAAACCCACTTCGAAGACAATGTAGGTAGTAAAAAAAAAAAGTATCTTAAAATATTCCTTCTTGTCTTTAATAAGTAATTATAATTTTACAAATAGTTAGACGTCAAGTATTGTTTCACTGGTATAAAATTATTAAATGGTGAATTTACGAATAAATTAATTTAATTTTCATTTATTCAGTTCTTCAGGTTAGGCAATATCAAAATACTCTGAGGTATTGTGAAGTTTATCTATAGGCAAGTATGACCGATTACCGTCAAGGTCTGTGAGCCCGTTGTCTATCTTTGACAAAAATAAGTTTTTCTTGAACATATTATTATATTATCCGAAACAAGCTTTTACAATCAAACTCTGGATACCGCCGAATACTATAATACTTGTGAAAACAAATCCAAAAGCCCAATCACGAATGAGTTGTGTTGAGATGCTGAGGAATTCGTCGATTCGAACGCGACATATGGTACCATAATTATGACATTGTCATCGAAATATGTACATTCCACAATTTTGATGAGGGGACCGGTCTAAAAGTCGGCATAAAAACACGGCAAAATATATAAGAGCTTATAAAAAAAGCCATTTTCTTCAACCACGCCCACAGTACGAAGCCTGTGTTACTACTGAGTGAAGGCATAAAAGGCTCATCAACAGGTCCCATAAACTTTGTATGCAGTTCCGTCATAAAACGATATTGTCGCGGAATAATAAACTGCCCTTTTATTACTCTCGGACGTTTACTCTGTCTGTAGGAGTTATGATGTATCTGTTTTGTTATTTTGCACTTATGTTCCACGGTTAGATTATTTACACTCGTCAAATCTATAAAAATGGAGTTGATCATAATTATTTTATCAACTGTCAACCCTATGATCTGTGAGACAATAATTCAATCAACATATAAAGAGGAAATAGTATTTTCTGAGTTACAAACAATTTACAGCGTAAACCACAGGTTCTGAGACTTGAAGAAATAAACCACCGGCTAATAGCTGAACGTCAGTCTGCTGGATTAGAAAACGTACCTTTTCATAAAGCTTTGAGTCCCCGATTTAACAAAACGGGTAGCCAGTGGCTATCCATTTTGGTAACAAAAACTGGTGGCTACTAGCCACCGCAGTACAGCCGTAGGCACAGTTAAGCACTGTACTATATTACCACATAAGAACCTATAGGTAGCTAGTTACATCTTGATAGTTTAGTTGTTAATAACCCTGCCTGCAAATTGAGTGGTTCCCTGGTTCGATCCCCGGCTGTGGAAGACTGTGCGGTGATCAATGTTTGTATTATGTAGCTGTGTTTTTTTAATATTGATGTACAATCCACACAGCGCCCTCAAGCCCCAAACTAAGCATAGCTTGTACTATGGGAACTAGATAACTGATAGAATACATTTTTTTGTTTTGTAAATACATACATATCGTACATATTACCATTAATACCCAGACACAGAACAAACAGTTTGTCTATGCCATTTGCGTTACGGGGATTCCTAGTGGATATGAGTTATGATTATTTTGTATTTACCTCGAGCCGGACAAGCTCTCTTTCTAGCGCTCTTATTATTTCGTCCCTCGACCCGGGCTTGTGAGTCATGTTTCTTCACTTGTTGAATATTCTATGGTCAGATCTTTCTAGCCGGTCTGCAAATTTGAATAAATGTTTAGCCTTTGTTACTACGATTTTGTTCCCTTGATTAGTGTTTCATATTCTTTGAATCAATCCGACGGAGCCGTTGCAATGATGTATCTATACGGGTGTCATTGCAATGACATGTACTTATACTATGTTTGTATGTATAGGCTTACTTCATGAAAATATGATAATAAGCCCCAAAGTAAGCTAAGCATAGCTTGTATCCGTGGAACCAGACAACTGATATAATGTATATAAACAGTTTTCTTTTGGTAATACATACATATAACACATATTACCACCCAGACACAGAACAAGCATTTGTATTCGTCACACAAGTGCTTGTCCTGGGTGGGAATCGAACCCACGAACTACAGCGCAGGAGGCAGGGTTAGGTACTACCAACTGAGCTATGAGGCCAGTCAACACAGGATAGATCTATCATAATGAATAGATGAAAATTCAGACCATATACAGGGTTACAGGAAAAGTCGTGCTAGATCCGTTAAGGGCGTGGAGTACCCATCATTTCTGACTTATTTCACTATGAAACACCCTACCCTAAACTTAACCCTTTTCGAGATATTCGACTTTTAATTTTTTATTGAATAATGCCGATTTTTAGGCTACGAAATTTATTTTTGTTTATTTTGTGTATCTTATTATTATTATTATTGCATTTTTACATGTGTAATAAGATGCTTTAGGACATCAATCATTAAAATAGTGCATAAGTTAATTGAATAGACCGTAGTAGACAAGTGAAAGTAAAAAAATAAAAAAATATATTAGCAAGCTTATTTTTCTCTAAGGGATATCTAAAAAAAATATTATGACACTTGTTCGGCAGATATTTTTTAAAATATCTACGTTTCATCAGCTATCTAACGAGGTCTAACAATCTAGGGTTTGTATTACATTTCGTGGAAAAAAGTAGTTGGGACGCTCCAGGTAGCAGTTCTAACGGTAGCTCGTAACGAATACATAACTCGCTACCCCGGTCGTCGAGTGCCGGATGTGGCCTGTTTTGACAGAGTTTATCGAAGACTTAAAGAAACTGGCTCTGTTTTGAGACGAAATACAGACATGGGAAGACCACGAATTGACGACGAAGAACAGGACAATGAGATAGTGCAACGCTTTCGAGCGGATCCGACTACTTCCACTAATATTGTTGCCCGTGATCTGGGACTTTCGCAATGGAGAGTGTGGTTTACAGTGCATACTGCTGGCCTATACCCGTACCATTACACGCCGGTACACGTTATTGAAGAAGGAGACCCCGCGAGAAGATTGGACTTTTGCAGATTTATGCTAAATGCTGACGTAGAAGACCCAGATTTTCTAAGAAATATCTTGTGGACGGATGAGTCCAAATTTGATAAAGATGGCATAACCAACTATCACAACGTCCATTACTGGGCCCCAAAAGAACTAAGGAATCCCAATAAGAAAAGAGTGAAAGGGTCCCAACGAAGATTCAGCGTGAATGTGTGGATGGGCATTATCTCTAATCATTTGATTGGACCTTACTTTCTCCCGGATAATCTAAATGGGGAAAGCTACGAAAATTTCCTGAGAGCAGACTTGAGTGATTTGCTGGATGATCTGCCACTCAACCTGATCAGGGACATGTGGTTCCAACACGATGGCTGCCCTGCCCATTTCAGGAGAAGTGTCAGAGACTGGCTGGACACAAATTATCCAAACAAATGGATAGGACGAGGTGGGCCGTTGCCATGGCCAGCAAGAAGTCCGGACCTAACTCCCATGGATTTTCATGTATGGGGGTGCATGAAAAGTCTTGTGTACAGCGAGCCGAATCCAGTTTTGTCTGTGGAAGACTTAAGAGAAAGGATTGTGGATGCAGCAAATAAAATGAGGACCACGTTGACCACTGGAGTAGTGAAGACTGGTCTCCGTAGAAGGATGCGACAATGTTTCAGAAATAGAGGCGGCCATGTTGAACATGAACTGTAGAATAAGAAAAAGTTGTGTGAAAACCTTTAATAAATGACATTTCATGCATACCTAATGTTTTATTTTACTTTTTAGGGCTAAGTATAAATTTTCTTCTCCACTGTCGCCTATGAAACTAATTTTTTTCCAATGCATTTGAATAAAACCCTAGATTATTATACCTCGTTAGATAGCTGATGAAACGTAGATATTTTAAAAAATATCTGCCGAACAAGTGTCATAATATTTTTTTTAGATATCCCTTAGAGAAAAATAAGCTTGCTAATATATTTTTTATTTTTTTACTTTCACTTGTCTACTACGGTCTATTCAATTAACTTATGCACTATTTTAATGATTGATGTCCTAAAGCATCTTATTACACATGTAAAAATGCAATAATAATAATAATAAGATACACAAAATAAACAAAAATAAATTTCGTAGCCTAAAAATCGGCATTATTCAATAAAAAATTAAAAGTCGAATATCTCGAAAAGGGTTAAGTTTAGGGTAGGGTGTTTCATAGTGAAATAAGTCAGAAATGATGGGTACTCCACGCCCTTAACGGATCTAGCACGACTTTTCCTGTAACCCTGTATAATACCAAATTTTATATCAACTTGCCGCTTTACACACGGAGAGGAAGTTGAGAGGATGTATCATATTCAATTACGTAAGCAAGTGGTTTGGCAATGTCCACAGATACCATTTCCAATAAACTTGCGGGAATCCTTTGAAGTTTGCATCATGTATACACACAAAATTGTATTTTCAGTCGTGCTTGTTAGGAAAATGTTGCGAGAGAGTCGAATATTGAGGAGTATTTGTTATCACGATTCCAGAGAAATTCATGTACGATCGAGCACTTTATATTCATCGATTTGGACAATGAATTCCTGGGATTTATGGAGAAAATTTCCGGAAATCGCCTAAAAAAAATAAAACAATAGCATTAGTTCACATGATTGTGTTTATGTATGTAGTTGAAGAAGGATTCTCTTTGTAGGTCGTAAATCTATTGATTGTACTCGGTTTTATTTGATTACTGCCAGTCTCGGCGTCGCGCCGGGCGGGATATTACGCACTTTATAGCTTTACTTAAATAACTGCCGGCCCTCGCCGTGGTTTTCCACAAAACACCCTCGGTAGTAACTTCCTATCCGATTGATTCCTTCAGATTTACTTTGATATTCAATTTTATAAATGTTATTAGGTATTTATTGAGATCTTATGAAAGATTTGAATACATAAGTCGCTGATATCATCAAAGGTGAATTCACTATAACAGTTATTATCATCATTGTGTAATTAGGGATTTCTCTTAAAATTCAAGGTGCGTTACAAAAGTGACTAAAGAACGTCTGCCATAAATAAATGGAATATTGGGTGTTCAAATGTCTCTTCATATGTAATGAGATAATATCCGGCGGTTTGGGATCACCGATGATTTAAATTTAATATTTATAAGTTTTACCATTATTATAAATGACAGGTACGGTACAGGTGATGTGACAAAATACTTGACGCATTTGGTTATATCACCTGTGTTATACGATTTAGTTATATACGAGTTTACAATTGAACACTTTAATAGTACACTAAACAATGTATTAAAGTACGGTTAACGTTGAACGCAGAGCAAGGAAGACAAGTCCATCTATAACTAATCTAAAATGTACTTCGGGGGGCCACGATGCTAGCGTCCGTACGTGATTACCCTATGAATCCATACACGTATCCCCCGGGTGGTGCGAAAGGAGCAACCTAAAGTAGCAGTAGAACTTATGCCAAGTTCGCCCGGAGAAGTACTGCCACCACACCTGGTTATCTGCTGCCAAGTAGTGATGCACTCGTGTTGCTGTGATCCAGTGGAAGGGAGTGGGTGCCGGCAAAATTGCAAGCGCATGAGACATAACATCCCCGTCTCGGGGTGATGGACGCAACGCAGTGCGACTTGAGTCTTCTCGTACTATGGAGGGGACTTGAGTCGTATTGCTGTTGTCCATGGGCGGCGGTTATCACTTAACATCAGGTGGGCCGTCAGGTCGTTCTATACCCTACATTACATAAAAAAAAACTAGCCAGTAATATCAACAACATTTGAGTGAGGCGGACCACACGCGGGTCCTTTTTAGATCGTCCTAAACGTCCCCTCTCATCATCTCGCAATAAAACGTTGATTTAATTTGTATGATTTAATACATCAAGATGGGAAACAAAGGCGTGAAGTGTCATTTTACATCAGCGAGGGCGTCGGCGCGTCGTCGGGGTGTCAGCGCCCCAGCCAACGTAGCGGAAAATAGCCTCGCTCGCCGCGATACCTCCCCGTCATTACGTCTCAGGTAGGTACTATAAATCCCCCCGTCGCAGATGTTTCATAAAAATACTATTCTTTGCGGAATTGTACAGTAAAACATTGGTTTATGGTAGAAGATAAGTGCTGGCTGTTATTTTTCTAAGTAACTTCGCCTCGAATACTGAAAGGAGCTTAACTCGGTTCGCTAACTGTTTAGACGATCACACATACAATATTAATTTTAAAAACTATACTAATCTTAATGTGATTTTTTATAACTTGAAAGATAATCTTTACAATTTGTAATTTAAGTCCTGTACTGACTGTACTCGTAATCATATCGTCTTCCTCCCCCTTAGTTGAACTAACATAAATATACTTAATACTTATGCAATATAAACATGATCGATGGTTTTATTAATATAATACAATTTGAACTTTAGATACTTTATTACAATATAAAAATGTATGAAAATTACAAGTTGTTTTATAACTTTTACTTATTTTCCGACTATACGCTTATTTGTAATCAGTTTCCAAATGGCGGGACCTCGTAATAGCTTAAGTTGAGAGAGTTGTGATGGAATATACAGCAAAATTCAATTACTGACTTTTAAATATCTAAACGTTTATTTATTTAACTACCTATCGTCTTTTAAGTATTTACATTAATTCTCTAATTTTTTAATGAAACATTTGTAACTTTATAAAAAAATAAGTTTTATAAACGCACTTAAATCTTTTCAACAAAGTTGCAGTAGATTAATAAATTATTAAATTCACGTTTGGTTATTATAATGAAACACCATCTACGTTTATGAATTTTGATGTTGACTGTATCTACAATGAAACTAAATCCTGTCTGGCCTCTTGGAGAAAAGCACATTTTTATTTCACGCTTGAATAATAATTTATTAATTAAATTTATTATTTTGTAAAAATATCTTACTACTATTATAAATACGAAAGTTTGGATGGATGGATATTTGTAAGTTAATCGCGCCAGAGCTGCTGAACGGATCTAGATGAGATTTGGCACATAAATGGATTATTATATGAACAACATGAACAAATATTATGAAGACACTCTGTTATGAACGTTTACTCAATTAATTGTTATTGTGTATTAGTGTTACCTACTATATTCTTGTATTCCGTCTTTATTCTTGCGTTTATTCTATTTTTCTATTGTATACTTGGTTTGTCTGATTGTGACGTCTCCAAAAAGGTCCTAACGGAAGACCAGCGCTGGTTACTAACCAGCATAATGCTGAGTTAGGGCCTTTTTGCAACACATCTATTAGTTTTTATTTCTTGTTTCTTGTAGTTATTATAAATATTTAATTATGTTATTATAATTTTGTATTTTTCTGTATGTGTGTGTTGCAAATAAATATGTTCTATTCTATTCTATTCTATTCTATTCTGGAATAGCATATAGGCTACTTTTTATCCAGGAAAAGTGTAGTATTCTCGGGGGATGATTATTCACCGCGGGTAACACCGTGGAACCAGCATTAAAAATAATATTATATACAATTTGTATTATTTCATGTCGTCATTTACAAAGTTTGGGCGTAATCGGTTCAGTAGTAATGCCAGATTACAAATTCATCCAATCATATAAACATACTTTCGCAGTTCAATATAAATGTTACATACATGCAACAAAATGTGTTGTAAATAGGATTTAGCAATTCAAATAGTGGCCATATTGCAGGTTACAAATGAATACGAGACCGGGCATGGCTTACCTTCCACCGAATCCTGCCATTAATGTGTTTGGGTAGTGACGATAAAATCACATTTGGATTACATTTTGTTATCGACTGGCCTCATAGCTCAGTTGGTAATCTGCCTTCTGCGCTGTAGGTCGGGGGTTCAATTCCCGCCCAGGACAAATATTTATGTGACCAATATAGATGTTTGTTCTTTGACTGGGTATGTATTATATTAATTATTTATTACCAGAAAAGTATATAAGCATTCTATCAGTGTTTTGGTTACCACAGTACAAGCTATGCTTTGTGTGAAGCTAAATGGGACTGTGTGATATATTCCCAAATATATATAAACTAAGAATATTCTTTAAAATGCTTTCAACACTGACGAGCATCTGAGAATAAAGATGGGTGCGTGCGGCGGCAGTGAAATATGAATTCCAAGTTGAATTTACAAATTTTTTATAATTTTATAAATTTTATAGTATAAGTGAGGTGAAAAACTGACTTCAAAAGGTAAATGAAGCATTATGAATGTAAATACTTTAATGCAGCAAAGTATAAAATTTTCAGTGGCTGCAAAAATATTTACATGGTACATTTTTTATTTCAGATTTAAAAGTTACGGTTTGAAGCAAATTTTATTTCAACGCTCCCAATTTTAAGGTAAGGTGTAAGAAAAAATTCTTAGATATTTTAGTCCTAGAACGTGCCAGTATTCTCACGATGTTTTCTGTCACGGTTTTTAGTACGTCACACTGTGCACATAATTTTGCAAGGAAAACTTACGAAGTCAAACTGCAACCGAATAATAGTCGGGGTCATTATAACGGTTTCAGATATCTGATATATAAATTATTAAGAAATAATTGCAATCATCGAACCGGTTGAGAGCCGTCTCACGCTCTCACCAAAAGCCCGTGTAAACGCTGTCAAGGCCATCTGCGGCCAACAGCTTATTGTCCAGTCATAAAAAAAATAAAAAAATGCAATCATCGAGTTTGAAACTATTCATCGAGGCCGTTTAAGCCTCGCAGCACACATCGATATCTGATTAATAATATAATAATAACAATATTAATATATTGGTGGAAATTTCACACAGCGCCATCTAGCCCCAAAGTAAGCTAAGTAAATAGCTTGTATCATGGGAACCAGACAATTGATATAATACTAATATACTTTTGTTTTGTAAATACATACATATAATACATATTAACACCCAGACACAGAACAAACATCTATATTCGTCACACAAATGTTTGTCCTGGGTGGGAATCGAACCCACGACCTACAGCGCAGAAGGCAGCGTTACTACCAATTGAGCTATAATTCGATATCAGTCAACACGATTTATTACCCGTGTATATTAGCCTGACATTGTTTTATTTTTATCATACGCGTTGATATTCCGTGTGGGCGGGCAAACAGTTCGTACGATTAGAATTAACACATTCAGTTGCCTCAAATTTGATAAGCAGCTTCGGGGAAGTGAATGCTCGACGTGTGCTGCCAGGCTTAGTCATAAAATACATTTTACGCTATAAGTACTTTGAGGTGTGTGCACAACAATACGCGATATTGACAGAATTTAGCAAATACCAGCCATATAGTGGTAATACACGTTACAAATGAACATCAGTGCATGCATGGCTGAGCCGCCACCGGAGCTTCCATTGTGCGATTAGGCATCAATATTTTGTTCTGTATTTCACGGTTTTGTAGTCGTTACAATTGATTTATTTGTATACTCACGTCATTTAATCTCGTGTTAATTTGACCTAATAGTGATTGAGAAAACTTTTTTTTAATGTAATACAGTCGGAACGAGCCGACCGACGCCGACGGCCCAACTGGTTTAAGCGGTAACCTCTGCCCATAACAACTGATGCAACTTGGGCCCTCCCCTACTAGGTATGACAAGACCCAAGTCACATCGTATGCGCCCGTAACTCTGAGACGTTATAGGTGGAATGTCTCATGTGTCTGTAATTTCACCGGCAACCACACATTTCAAACCGGAACACTGCCTGGCGGCAGCAAAGGGCACGGTGGCAGTACTTCCCCGGATGAACTTGGCGTGTATTCTACTGGTACTAAAACTTATAAAAAAAAATATTCTGCCCAGACGCAAAATACTGCATTTTGTTATGGGAGAACCTTTCAGTATATTATAAATATTTAATTAAAACTAGACTATATAAAATAGGCTAATTAGTTTTTTTTTGAGCTAATAAATACAAAGAAATCATTAAAATAAATAAACAAGTTATGTGTTGTTAAGTATTTCTTTTGTCATATTATTAATATAAAAATTATGACTATTAGCAAATTATCGAGTGGTAATGAGAGGATTTCCAAAATGAATAAATTCAATTTTAAAACTCCGGGAGTAGTATGTACTGCTTTATTGAGTAGTGTTACCCAATTCTGCGCTTAAGTTATGTTAACATGTGCTCAGATACATTGTGGAACCTAACACAGCTTACCTAGGTGAAATTGCTGACAGGCTTATTCAGAATGAATTATTGTTACGTCACAAGCGTTACCCAAAACTTGAGCTCGTTACGCCTCGTACCTAAGTCCTAAATTACAATATCCACTGAATAAGACGCGATCATAGCAAGCGATCATATTATTGCAATTTTTACACTGAAATTGTTGTCTGGTGTGACGTGTAGGTACTATACGTACCGTATGTTCGCGGAATCGTGCTAATAGTTAATTGTACAACCGCAAGTCATTAGTCGTTGAAAATGAACACAGGGCGCGTTCACGCTATGATCAGTTTCATTTGTCTAGTACGTTATCGTTTGATGGCAAAAGGTCCCCATTATGCGATTTACCGAGATGATTAAACGGTTGAAACCAAAACTCGTAGTGGGAACGCTATTAAAAAAATTTTTTGTTTAGCTTTATACTAGCTCCTAGCAAATGGTTTTACATTACTAACTTGAACAGTTATTTTTTTTTATAGTTGCATATTAGTAAACCCCAGAAAATAAACATGTCTGACACCAATATGTCATACTATTTTGAACTATGAATCCGTCAGAACCTATGAATCCCTCCCATACCAAAGTTTCCATGATACTTCTAAAATTTTGAGTGCTTATTTCCCATTTTCTAATTTTTGGTCAATTTTTCTTCCCTCCAAACCTTATTCGGATTGATACGAAATTATAAAATTGATATAATTCTCATCTGCAACGCCATCTACCAAAAAAAAACAAAAAACTATCTAGCAATCTAATTACTAGTAATAGAAATGTACAATATATTTTATCGTGATTTTATCGAAAATTGTCATACCTCATATTAACTATCTGGTCCAGTAGACAGTGATTGCCACATTTTATTTTCACCATAAAATTATACAAAAGTTAAGATTTGTTACATCCTATGTACGTATCTAATATTATTCGCTGCATAATATTTCAACGCTAAAATATATACTTGTACTTCAGATTCTAATACAGAAATATTTTCTCAGTTGCTGGAAAACGGGATTTGCCGTGACGATAAATTTAGGGGAAACACGAAACTATACCACGGGGACCTGAATGTTATGACGCTTGTTAGAAAGACGATGGAACCGAATAGATCATAAACTACGAAACTGTTCACCGTCCATCACCTAAATGAACATTTTAGTGTATCTTGAAAGTAAAACTTATTTCTGATTGATATATTTGTGAGCCAGCTTATAAAACAAATCATGTGTACTAACATCCGCTTATTCTCAAAAAGCGAGACTGAAAGAATAAAATATGTCTACAATACAATACAATACAATCTACACGGGAATCCAATCTGTATGGCGGATGTGAAATAAATTCACATATCGCCATCTAGCCATCAAGTAAAATATACTTTCGACTTCTCCAAACGTAGGAATTCATATGTATACGAATCGTGAAAACATATGTATACATTCAAGAATAGGTACGAATTCATGAAGACAAATCATCTAGTTGAAAAGGCAATAAATGGTAATGCGCAAACGCGGTATGTAAAGTGGGCATGTATTCATGTCTACCAATCTTTTTTAGCACCGTATCATTTATGACGGATGGATGTGGCAACGACCCTTTTAAATTATTAGACGTTGCTTTCAAAATCTGTGGTAATTAACTCATCATATTGCAGATAATTCGACGTTCTTAATCGATATGTCTGAAGGGCTTTCAAGGCGTGCCAAGGAGATACATTTCTAGGGTTCCAAGCAATTTATCAAGCAAAAAGAATGCCTAAAGTATTTATATTATATCAGATGAATTATTGGACCTATCCGGTGTCATGGGGGCCTTTTAGTCTTGAATTTATATGGGGTAGGCTTGAATAGTATATGTAAATAAGAAAATATTATCTCCTATTAACATATAATATTCATCTACTTTTTGCCGTAGAAGAGAAAATTTGAAACAAAATACAAATTCTCGACCTAATATCGCGTAATTTGGAACCTTTCTGTCAGCTCGTGCCCTTTTCAATTTGTCACGAAACTTCGAACTTTTTCTTCGCTGCTTGAAGCATCTTTTTCCATATCTGATAAATAGTAAAATTACTTCGTATTATTTATTAAACAAAAGGGTCACGGCGAAACGAATCTCGTAACTTTGGGCCCCGTATTTTCTACGCGAAAATGTGCTTTCCTTTTCCCGTTAGTTGAAAAACTGTAACAAACAGGGAAATAATGTATAAAGTTGACTGCAAAGTGCCATAAATATTGTTTTCTTGTGTGTAATCGATATTGTCAACGATTCGCCGCGTTGCCGTTGATAGATGTTGCGCGGACCGCCGCTGAAGTATTGCCGCGTTTTGTCTTCCACCACAGTTTTTTCTTTCGCAAACTTATATTTTATTGCGTTTTAAATATGAAATACGACTCTTGGGTATTCTCCAAATACTTTGTAGACTTTTTGTTCGGTTACGGAACGTTTTGTTTACACACCGTAATTTATCGTAACTTCTGTCGTGGAATATAACATGGGAACAGATGTTAAAATATTAAGCGAATAATTAAACCGTGTATGATACGATCAAAAAGTAATTTTAAAGCTCTCATCTCAAGCCGGAGGCGCTGTGTTTATTATAAATCACGAACATTTGCCGTATAATCTGATTAAACTTCGGGCGTTTTATAAGGCATATTTTCTAACATGAGTGAGAGAGACACACCTCTAAATAAACAGTTTTATAATTTCCCTGGAGCCGGCAGAGACTGAACCGGCAATTTGCTGGCCTGCGTCTCATTACGAAGCTCGTTGTCTTCCGAACGTATTCCCAGTCGCTTTTTTCTTTTCTTTAGAATGCAGCAGAAATAAATTTGTGAATTTACCCTTACATGCTCTGATCGAGGGAATTTTATAACGTTTTCTGTACATATTTTCTTCTGCTTATACAAAATAAATATGCTGCATTTATTTGGTATTAGCATTATTAAATGCGAACATAAAAATTTAATTTAATTTCATCATTTATCTTAGTTTTACTGGTCAGGTACAGAATGATAAATTATCCGTCATTATTAAAACAGTACGAAACGATTATGACAATCAGACTCAGGTAGATTTTAGCTTAACCCATGTTAGAATTTTAGGGACATTAGTTACCGCCTTTAATTTAATATCCATTAATGCGTTCTCTTTAGCAATGTTGTGTATCCGAGAGCAAAAAATTCCCAACAAAACTAAATCGGTACTAATGAAATACGTGCTCCAAATTAAACGTTAGTTAGTCTGAACTCGAACTAATTCCGTTAGAATAACATAGAAGTGAATATTTCCAGAATAGTATACATACTACTAGGAAGCAAAAAGTCCAACAAAACGATTATTTTTATTTGTAGTGAGCTCATTGATCTTGAGTATGAATGAGCTTCAAGATCACAAGGCAGATACGAGTGCAAGTATCATAGTTAATAATAATCTTTATTGTTTTCAAATTATATAGGTACAACCAATAGTTTTGAAGCGTTTGACTCCCGAACTAGTTGAAAACTGTATTTCGATAGCCATTGTCTTCTCCCAAGAGTGGGTGTCACAAGATTTAGCAATAATTTCATAATTATTAGTTTATTACAAAAAAGCATAAAAGGTTTCGTTTCCTGAACCGTCGTACTTTTAGATTATTTATTGTGTATATTAAAATATGTCATTTTTCCCGGGTATTAGAAATTGCTTCTATTTTGTCTGAGAAAGTACCACCATACACACAGCACAAATAACAAGTCATCTCCTCGTCCAGCAACTTAATCGCAAATAAAACGATACTTATATCACAACAATTGACTACATGTCTGTTTCTGGGCAACGGTAACCACCAATTAACCTAAGGGTATTTATTAACAGTCATTATAAATTGGCAGCAAAAACCATTCTCTAATTTTATTGATCTCATATGTCTATACACCATTACCTTCATTAGCATTAATATAGGCAAAATCACAGACTAAACTCAAGCTTAATTCACACAAGAAATATAACTTTGAGTGCCTCAAATATCAAAAACTCTCTATCGCTTACCAAATATTTATATATTATACGTTAAGAACGTCAGTGTTATAGGAATATAGGACAAAGTTGTATAAAGATGAAACAGTGAATTAAACTAAAATCTATTAAACAAAAAATTTTGTAAGAGATAAATAAACATTAAACATAATAGAAGAATGTCTAGTGGTCAATGAGGAAACGGCAAAGAAGTGAGAACATATAAACATTAGTATATTAAGATTAATATACTAACAGCATAAGTTATACTCAGTCATAATCAGGTAAAGCCTGTTAGTAGAGTGTATATCGTACATCTGTTTTTAAACCTGCTCATGTATAACAGCGGTGGGTGATATTAAATTGTAAGACAATGAATTTTACGTAACTCCGTTTACCATTAAAATATTTACAAGTTTCATTTGAAAATTGTATCACGACGAAGTGTATGGTGCGAAACAAAGGCTTATGGCGGGCTTCAAGGGCGCACATGTGGGCGCACTAATTCGGCACACAAGGGAAATCCCTTCTATGTATGTATTAGTCGTCGTTTCATAGATTTCGCGAGTAACTTAGCACGATTGGCCAGTGATATAGACCCCGATTATCCGGGGATTGCCCGTTCGAATCCAACGAGCAAAATATGTTTCTTACTTGATAAAATGTTGGTGCAAAATGCTGTTTTTAGTATGAAATGGAAATATAAAGATAATTTATTCATACCATTTTCTCGAGAGCGTGGTGGTCTAGTGGTAATGACGCTGAGTTTCAATCCAGATGTCGCCGGTTCAAATCCCGACTGCACCTATGAGTTTTTCGATTGAAAGATTTATCTGCGCAATACTACGTTCTCAACGTTATAGAAAAAGATCGTGAGGAAACCGACATGTCCTAGAACTAAAAATTCGAAGACATGTGTCAAGTACCTAGACGAAAGGAGCCTCTTGGAGGCGCACTTAAAATCCTTTCACCACACTGGTTCCAGAGAACGCGACGTCCACCACACCCGCCATTCTGTTGTGCGCTTTAGAAGCCGTGAAAATATATTCGCTCGTTAGATGCCGACGCCCTGATGTCTCAGAAGCAATATGTGAGCGGGTGAAGCCGCGCCTGGAATGCCTGATGAACTTTAATTACCGCAAGCGGGAGGACTCACCTGTCTGAATGATATTACCATAGTCGTTTAGGAGTTAGGTTTCGTTTGAAATAAGTTTCTAAAATTAGCAGTAAGGTGATTGCGTGGCATTAAATGGAAAATCTTTTGCTCAAATTTCGGCTTTCTTTCCTCACAAAGACGATGAAGCCAGTTGTTATAATGGCATACATTTTTAATTAGTTATTTAACTGCAGAGTTGAGTTCACACTGCAGTAGCAACCTCTAATATTTCCTTTGGGACATAATTCTACTCTCGAAAGCCCAATCAGATTAGTAGATGTAATATACGTCAGAGACAAGCCGCTTCGACGTTTTCCTTTAATGTTTTGAGGACATGGTATATAATAATAATAATAATATTAGTAGAAATTTCACACAGCGCCATCTAGCCCCAAATTAAGCTAATTATAGCTTGTATCATGGTAACCAGACAACTAATATAATACTTATTGTTTTTGTAAATACCTACATATAAGACATATCAACACCCAGGCACAGAACAAACGTCTATGTTTGTCTCACAAATGTTTGTCCTGGGTGAGAATCGAACCCACGATCTACAGCGCAGGAGGCAGGGTTACTACCAACTGAGCTGTGAGGCCAGTCATATATATAATTGCATACATATTTCAAATCAAAACTTATTGGTGCTCACTTTCTCTGCTTTAAATACCTACAGAGAAAGCGCGCACCAATAAGTTAGGTACTTACTTTGCCAAATTAGAATTTGTACTTCTATGTCACAACGCACTAACTTGACCCTAATGAGAACATAAAGAATTGATTAATTTCGGAAATACCGAAATAAAAGGAAATCATGTATAACGAATTCAATTTAAAAATAACAATAAAATACCGGAGGATCCGATGTGATGTGACCTTTTCACGGCAACCCTTGCCGTATAGATTTACGGGAGATAATCCCCGCAGTATTGGGCTTTTAAAATCCGATTTATGTTTTACGACTTGCAATCTGCTTTAAAATACTGGTGCCGTTATATCTTTGAACAAACTTAATGAAAAGTGGACGAGTTTAAAGGTTGAAAGGAGAGTTAGGAAACGTGAATATAAAGTGAGTTAAGACACATTCAAACCAGATAGTATTTTAAGAGGAAAGACGGGCTGCGTTTTCGTAGCGTATTTATATTCTCTTTATTAAAATATAGCATGCTATTAGTTTGCTGCATTTTTTAATAATTTAATTCGTATGGGAGGAATGACCTAAAAAAAATTCCATATAATTGCCAGTTTGAACGTTCAGTATGCAAAGTATATTTTAATAATAAAATAATTGTACAGACGTAGAACAGCTTCTTCATCAATCTCAGGTCTTGCATGTTCATGTGAAAGAAAAACAAGTTAACTTGTTATATTTAAAAAAGAGACTGAAAAATTGCAACACTGCATGTAAAGGCATATTTAGGATTATAAAAAACAGACGAAATAAAAATTTTATGTTTATTATTCGCTCATTTTTTTACACTTTGTATTTATAGTTTGTTTCATTATTCTTTGTTTTTATTCTGTTTACAATATATTTGTGTAAAATGGTAATCCTATTTGTAACCTGGCCCTCTCCGACACAGGCTTGCTAGTAATTTAACCATTTAAAATAAATACCGATTTTTCGTATATGGGAACTGAACCTGGGCCTTGCGGCGTAGGTTACTATTTAACCAGGTAGGCCATAACTTACCGCTCATTCCGTAAATATATAACAAAAAAAAACTCATTATACCCTATGTATTATATTACAATATAAAAAAAAACTCAGAATACCTACCCGGTATTAAAAACAAACTGCTTATGGCAGGATGTCACGTAATCAGGCGGCCGCAAGCCACCGAAGAATGCATTAATATCTTCGCCGCCACACTAATTTTTCAGAATTAAAGTTTGTTGCATCATGAAGAAATGTACCGCGCGTTCTCATTTTTTCCCAAGACAGCAGAATATAGCTTGACAACAAGATTTCTTCATAATTTACGAGCCCAAATATTTTATTTCTGTGCCTCGAGGCTCTGGGGAATAATCAAAAAATTGTCTCAAATAATGTACCACATTTCTGATTTGTTTGTTTCGCATTTCTGAGCGAAATAATGGCTTATTGAAAGCTATACTAGTCTTACAGTAATATATATCACAATTATCGCTTTCAATACATACATACAAACTTGTCTTTACCCCCATGAGGGTAGGAAGAGCATAAATAGGCCACTATTCAACAAGTTGGTTACATTATCAAAGGAACGTAGACCCGACAAGTGGAGAGCTCTTCGCCGCCATTGTTTTTCCACGAATAACTCTGCTAACACTTTCTTCATCGTAGCTCTACCTGTTAGCAATGAGTTGGCTCAGTGGGGAAACGAACGATTGGCCGCCCCAGGGTGTACCTCAGGCGTGTCACTGGACCAACCGCAGTTAAGAGCAGTAGAACTCCTGCCAGGTTCGACCGGGGAAGTACTGCCACCATGCCCATTTCTGCTGCCAAGCAGTAACGCATTCGTGTTGCTGTGTTCCGGTTTGAAAGGTGTGGTTTCCGGTAAATCACAGGCACATGAGACATTCCACCTTCACGTCTCAGAGTTAGGGGCGCATACGATGCGACTTGGATATTGGCGTACCTAGTAGGGGAGGACCCAAGTCACATCGGTTCTTAAGGGCAGAGGTTACCACTTACACCAGGTGGGCCGTCGGCTCGTTCCGTATACTGTATCACATAAAAAAACCGCAAAGCATGCCTGGCATGCGTGGCTGCGCCTTATGGTCCAGCCAGCCAACATGCTGGAATTGGTATTATTTGATATTATAATGCATTTAACCATTATAGCAATGCGTCAAATAACAGTACTGACCGCAATGCGCGTTTTCCGTTTAATCGGTTTCGTGTCGTACAAACTTTGTAAAAAATATTCAGCACGTTCGTCCACAGTATATCAACTAGTTAGTACGCCACCATTCCCACAGTTTAGTACTAGTTAGTACGTAGCCTTGGCTTTGTGCTCGTCCCGACACTCGGGGGACCTTTTACTCGAGCTTTTGGCTCCGCACTTAAGGGAAGGGTTTCGCCCGCGTTCGGATCCTATAAAGGATGACTCAATTATCTCTGTTTGGATTTCATTTTTGCTTTAAAGTTGGTTTCAGTTTGGAATACAAACTTGAAAAACAGTGTGACCATAGTTTTTTAATTATCAAGTCAATTGGTTACTTCTTTTATTGTTTGAATGCAACATGAAATACGTGGTTCAAAATGATTTTATCATACCTTAATAAAATGAAAAGCTTTTAAAAATGTTTCAATGTGTGTAACTTCATTTTCAGGAATTCTTGATGCAGGAATATTAGACTTATAATTTTAGCAGCCGTCGAGCCAATTCAATGTGCAGTATACATTTATACTATACTTGACTGGCCTCACAGCTCAGTTGGTAGTAACCCTGCCTTCTGCGCTGTAGGTCGTGGGTTCGATTGCCACCCAGGATAAATATTTGTGTGACGAACGTAGATGTTTGTTGTGTGTCTGGCTGTTAATATGTTTAATATTTGTATTTACAAAAAAAAGTATATAGGTAATTATATCAGTTGTCTGGTTCCCATGATACAAGCTATGCTTAACTTACTTTGGGGCTAGATAGCGCTGTGTGAAATGTCCTCCAATATTTATTTATTTATTTATACTGCATTTATACCTCACGTATTGTGTATTCCTTAATAAACTTTGCAAAAGGAAAAAATACCATTCTCCATTAATCAGCTTATTTGGTCGAGGAACACAACATAAATATTAATTATCGTATGAACCAGACGTAGGTACACAATATCACTCAAGAGTTTACTCACTTATTAACTTTACCGCTTAATTACTTACGAACGAATTAACACAAACCAAAAATTTGTTTTCCTTTAGTTTTTATTCAGAGATAACACAATTGAACACTATAAAAATTAAATCACCATTAACCTAAAAATACGGGCCGTGAGATCATGAATAGAAGATTCGTTCGAGAGATTTTCTTTATTTATCTCGGCCTATAGGAAGAACTGGGAGCAGAGCAATTAAAACTTGGGTGAATGGTGAGGTTGCATATTATGACGCTAAGACTTGCCAGCAAAAGCCTACACACACACGCTACTCGATGCCCGATTTTTTGCGACTTCATCGTTTTGGCAACTTGGCGATTGCCGATTCTGTGGTAATACATGCCACGGCTCATTTGCTTTTGTATCGCGTAACACGCATTTAATGCCAGTGACTGGCAAACAATTTGTTGTGAAGAATCAGAAGGAAGCCAGCTGAATGTTGAAGCTAAGTTTAACGGTCAAATAGTAATGGTCAGTACAAGATTTATTTTGTACGAACGTAGTTGGTAGGTTTTGGAGCCGTTAAGAATTTATTTTTAAGGAAAAACCTTACTTTCGACCATTTTCGACTTCATATATCAGCACGTCGAAAGATGTGTAATTCTTTTTAAAGAAGTATTTGGTTGAGGTTGAGTTTTAAATTCCGGAAGTAGCCGATTGCCATTTGAAGGTGCGTTGAGATACCTATGCAGGATGCACTACGCTGGTTTAAAGAGCAACTAAAACGCCAATTGCCGCTGCTGAAAGTTGCTCGTTTGCCAATAATACGGCCAGCTCTCACCTGGCGCTACTCTCCGATATTAGCTGAGAATTATTATTCCACCCGACGACGTCGCTCGGTGCGCCTGTATTTTCCTTTAAGTGATAAGCATTTATTCAAACCACCTTTTATTTTTGGTAGCAATGCTCTATTTCACTGTTAATCCATATTTGTGTTACTTAAGGTTCAAAAGATGTCATAGTTCATCTACTCTAACAAAATCTAAGTCATGACATTACTTATTATAGTTTCGGGACAAGTGCGCAAGTGGATTATTTACTTGGCTGGCCTCATAGCTCAGATGGTAGTAACCTTCTGCGCTGTAGGTCGTGGGTTTGATTCCCACCCAGGACATACACTTGTGTGACGAACATAGATGCTTATTCTGTGTCTGGTTGTTGATATGTATTACACGTATGTATTTATAAAAAAGTATTGAAGTATTATATCAGTTGTGTGGTTCCCATGATACAAGCTATTTACTTAGCTTACTTTGGGGCTAGAAGGCGTTGTGTGAAATGTCCCCCAATATTTATTTATTATTTATTTAATGCCACAATATGACAGGTGGCCCAGGCTGTAAACATTGTAATTTATATTTCGTCATTATGTTATCTATGCTGTTTAGCGGCGTTGCGGTTTGCACTGACACTATATCGCTACGAAACGGCCACTTGCGCGTTAAATTTAATACATTTTTAACCCCGACTAAACCTGACTGAAAAATTAACTTGCCCACATTATTTTAGAGTGTACGGTACGGGCAAGCGAGGCGGATCGATAAGAAAATCCAATCTAACTATTTAGTGCCGCGGCCGACTCTCAACGAATATAAATCTGAACTTTGTCTGATGTGGCCAGTTTTATTATCCCCTATAATAAAAAGCAGGTTGTTTATGAATCGTATTATCAAATTGACTTTTCGTATTATGATACTATAGGGAGCTATTCGGTTTGCTGGGGAGATTATTAATGTTATTAATCCTTTTTTAAATTTTTAGGTGGTTGGTGTCAGACTGCTGCCGTAAGAGAGCAGGACGGGTGTAGTACTGCGTACGGGGGTTATGTATTTTCATACAAAATGTCTCGACGCTAAAACATGCGAGTATGTAGTATGTTGTTGTCCTGCCAACTTGCCTATTTTTTGTCTTTTCTGTATTGAGCATCAGAAGAACTGTACATTTTCAGCAGGTGCCTCATTTTTGGATTTCTAGGTAGACCACAGAACAGAAAGAAAGATAATTGCCCCCAAATTTGCTCAATGACAGTACAGGGATCTCAATAAATGTGACACAAATAATACATAGTCCACTCCACGCTGAGAATTAATTGTAGAAGCAATTCTTCACTATCCTGAATAGAACAGAAAAATATGTTTGGGTATCTCGTGATTACGAAAATAAATACCAAAGTCTATGAAAACGTTCGTGTTTATTCAGCAATTTTTACCAATCGGTGACTAATCGGCTTCGTTAAATGAGACTTTTGTACCTGTCGTTCTCTCTTTAAATATGGAAGTAAGGAGGTTTTTTTAAGAAAAAATAACCACATGGTATGAAATAAATGAACTGATGGAGTATTTGTTGTTTGCTGGCCGAGAACTGTGAATTAAATCAATGTGGGAATGTTTGATGTGGAAATGGAATAGAATCTTCTGTGCATAAATTTGTTTGCGGTCCGAAGACTTTGAAAAATATGGTGGGCGTTTCAAACATTTTTACTATTTATTATTTTTTATATACACTTTGACTTTGACTTTAAAGAGATTCATTTTAATTGGAAATTTGATCGGAAGACACGGTCTGGGTGGCAATGAAATTTTTCGAAGTAATTTTCCTGAATTACGATAATTCGCACTATTGTCTGGCCAAGAAAACTCATTATTATTTCGTCTTGAAAAACGGGAATTAACGGACGGGCGGACACCGAAGTGATTATAAAGTCGTTTGTTTTCGAATGATGGTATGGAACACTTAAAAACACAAAACAAGCAAAATATCCCATCGGCGTTGTGCAAGTGTTTATTCATCTAAATTTATAAGTTTTTATTTACTTGAATAGCTAAGATTTATGTTAGACACTTTTATATGAAGTGGTTGATATATAATTCATATAATGTAGGTATACCCATATTTTCTAAGGTTCGCTCTATCCTAAAGGGACTTTGCGCATTTCGATTCCAAATTTCGTCTCTCTTTTTGTTAAGTGAAAGACGGGAAAACCAAAAACACATTTTCGCATGTTTAATATTAGAAGTGATACATTTATAAGTACATTGATTAAAAGAGTGGGTTGTATGAACTGCACTAACAAACTGTATTTGTATCGTTTGTAAGGATTTTATTTGGAGAAAAAGCAATAAAGAGGAACTCGGCATGTTCAAATAAACACATCATTACCGCCACTATTCTTACCGCGTACAAATGTTTCAACAACTCGCAGTCTGACTCGAACATGTGTAAAGTTTTTTGGTGCAATGTGAATTTCTCGCGATGGCGAGATCGTAGGTAACGTTGGCGATGTCTAAGTTCTGCAATGGTTAGAGGTACAGGCCTCGTTGCGACGTTAGCGCCAGCAAATTGAATTTCTAAGTTATTCCCCAACTTGGGAGGGCTGGAATGAAGTGAGCTTGTTCCCAGTTGTTGTTTCTGCGGGTCTATGATTGGAGCAGAGGGCGCAATGACATTGGTTTATTGAAACTTCTCTCGGGACCATCTGAATGCTGGCGGAATGTATTTTGATAGTAATACGTTGAAAACAAACCAGGTTAATTTACATTATTTCTTCGTAAACGTGAAAGCAAGATCGCAAATTTTTAAGCATATTATGGAGTACCTAAAGTCCACCGAAAGTCTTTTCTGTTATCATGTCTCTTCTAATTCACGGAAAGACTATAGCCCAAAAATAAACCAGCGTCGTTTAAAATCCACAGGGTTTTGTTAGGCACATGGGAAATGAGAAATTGTTTTTCAAAAATTAATTAACATGACTGTCTATGGCATGCGCAAATTGCCTTTGGTAATAGGGTTTGTAATAAAGGTGAAATTAGTATGTATACTTATTTTCATACTTAATGTATAAATGGCGATGTTAGGTCACTCGATACTCGATATTGTAGCGTAGATCCTACTAATATTATAAACGTGAAAGTTTGTATGGATGTTCGTTACTCTTTTACGCTCAAACGGCTGAATGGATTTGTATGAAATTTGGTACCAAGATAGCTTATATCCTGGATTACCACATAGGCTACTTTGATCCCGGAAAAGTGCAGTGTTCCCGTGGGATTATTTATTCACCGCGGGTAGCACCGCGGGGCACAGCTAGTAATCTATAAATTCAAATTAAGCCGTCGTCGCTGGCAAGTGTTGCATTCTCACCGCACCGTGCCGAATAGCAAAGATAAGACAAAAAAGTGTAGGCATCGGGGACTTCTACAACTAATGTGTCTAACCTTAAAGTCCTCTCTATCACTATTTCCGGTTCTTGGCACCAAATTCCGATCGCTAAGCTTTTAAACAAATCCTCAAAACATTGATTTAGTTTCTAATAAATTTGATGTTAGTTTAGCCTGAATCACTGTCTGAACAGGGCGGTTTCTATTTTGCAGAGATGAATGAATGAATAAATGAAAATTATTTCACCATTAAAATACGGTACAAACGTTAAAACTACTTAAAATACACGTACAATGGGTGGTCTTATCGCTAAGAAGCGATCTCTTCCAGACAACCTTTGGATGGAAAGGATTTAACAGGTTGAGGAAGATTGGTTAGCGGTGCACTAACAACAAAAAGTGAAATAGTACAAAAAAATAAATAAGTTAATACTCTAATACATACTTGTATATACCGAGATTATTCATACTTAGAATAATCGAATGATATTTGCTACGTTGTACATTATCATATTTTCATCCTGACCTCGACACACCTGAACAGAGACACTGAACTTTCGTTCAGTGAACAACCTAAATTCTAATTATTATTCATTTCAAAAGATTTGATTTTGAGGGTTATCCTTTTTTATGTTGTGATTTACGCAGATTCATTTTTTCTTTGGAACATCTGCATTGCTTGACGCAATACATCAGCGAGATAACTTATTAGGCGAAACAGACACCACCTATCGCGTCAAGACGAGAATTTAAAACAGCCGATTTATAATTTTGTTTAGTTACGGAGCAACCTGCGCTTTTTGTTAAGCTTGAACTCCTCCGTAACGTACGTGATTACTTTTTTAATTAGATTATATTTCAGCCAGAGCAAGTATTTGCACTATGTAATAACACGTTCTACCTTTACTAAGCAATAATTGCCAATATTAACTCCAGGACCAGCAAGCTAAACTCTAATATCAAGACAAGAAGATTTTGTTTGGTTTCGTGCTCCGCGGGGGATTTTTTGCTTATTATTTTCTCAGGTGCTTATGCAGCACATAACATATTTCCTGTCAAGAGATTTCTCGCTGTAATATAATGCTGGTTTAAATTATTCAACACCACGTGAAAACAATTGAGGTATTATTTATGTATGTATAGACCTTCGTATCGTAATGTTTAACGGCCGTTACATACAGCCTGTTTTAATAAATTGATCTATAAAATGCTCGCTGCTTTTATAAAAAAAACGTTGGCTCTTTCATTCATTTGTATCTGAAGCTTGGCCGTTTATGAAGTAAATATAGTTGACTTTTCATCTATGACGTTAAACAAAACAAATGAACGACGTTAATCTTAAAGGGAATTTTATGAAGTTATGTAATCATTCCACTATGTTAGTACTGTATTACTATTAATAAAGTAATCTAGAAATCCATCTTTGTTCATAATAATGAACCTAAGAAATTCTCCCCATCCATCAAGTAGGCGCCGACTTCTTTCGCCCCACCAAGAACTTAAGACATGTACCTATGCCCGTAAAAGAATCCAACAGGATCATCCGACAAAGGCATAATTTGTTAACAAAAGGCCGAGAGTTATACTTTTTAAATTTATTGCTTCTGGGGTACGTAACGAAAGGGTCTTCGTTTCCTTTCCCCATGTATAAGTATTTTTCATACCTCCCGGATTTCCTCACTTTGAAAAGGGACAAAGCGATAGTGCCGTTGTAATTTATTATTTATTCGAATATACCTGTATCGTTTGGAGAATATTTTGTCATTTGGTATTATGATAAATGGATATTTTACAAGAAACTAGGAGTCACGTTTTTCGGGTTTGTTATCATTGAATTTTATTCGTTCCGCAATAGTCAGGATAATACTGATTAGTTAAGTTATTTTGGGTCGATTCTGGGCTTTATTTAATAAAATTCGTTGTGCTCTACAATGATATCAGAGGTTTGTCACGGGGACAAAGCACACTCAATCTCCTTCTAATCTGTCCGTTCCGCGGACGTGGTAAACGCTTTTGCCACTAGCTCACCGGCAGTTTGTCCGGCAACAGAGCACACATTCCTCACTGTTATTGTATACGTTGGTTTCGTAAGAAGTGTGTGTAGTGACCCCGGTAGGGCATAAATTGAGCATGTGTCCGCTAAACGCGGCTGAGCTATACTGACAGCACAATGTTCGCTTATCTTAATTGCCTTCACAGATACGATCGCTCTAGGATTTATCTGCGGCGCCGGCGGAATAACTACGGCACTTTTTAGCGGTCTGTGCGGTAAAAACTTTGATGATAGCATCGTTGCAACCTAGTCGAGATCTAGGTTTTAGCCGTTCTCAGAAAACATTGACTAGTTTTCGATGAGCAATAAAAAAACTCCTGAAAATATCGATACAATGGGAAAAAATAATATTGATATATTGCATAACAACATAAAGCAATATCCTCAATGAGATGAAATGATGAAAGATGAATGAAACGTGAAAAATGATAAACCAAATACCAAATCAACTGTTTACTCGCGCGGTGTAAATAAACTATTAGTAGATTGAAATAAATATTTCTGAGGATGCACGATCAGATGATGTTTATGTATTCTATTAACGGCTACTCACACAGGGTTATTGGCAGGTATGCTAACAACCTCTTAAGGTTAACTTTATTTTGTACTGTTTTATACTTTTATTAATATATATATTACTATTTTAGTATGATATATTCCTAATCTGTATCTTATTTAGCAAAAGTTTTGAGATTATACTTTTGCTAAATCGGTATAACCAAGTCTCTTCTTATATATATCTTAATGTTATTTCAAGAAGCTCAACACTCAAGACTGAACTTCAAAATTTTTAAAATGTTAATGTGTTAGTTAATGTAAAAGAGTTTGTTATCATATGATCACTAACCCTGTTTACTAAGTGAATAATTGTCAATATCATAATTTTTAACCATTCAAACCATAATTGAACATTTTCATGAAAATTAATGACTACTTGATTAATGAAATTCGTTTTACGGCGATACGATAACGAAATTTCAAGTTAACAAAATGAAAACATACGAAATATCTTCCATTACTGAAAACTTGTCTCGAGAAAGTAAGTTAGTTAATTAAAAACCGTATACTGTTGTCAAATTTGTTTAATTTATGAAGTTTTCTCATTATTTTAAGATTTCAAACAAGTAGTTAATGTTGAGCCCACTCCATTTTCTTACTTAGCCTGCTCGGGTGAAGACACGCTGACAAAACCTGGAAGCAGTTAGAACGCTAGTGACCCCAAAACCGGAAAAATAGGTACAAAACCAGAGCAGCCATCATTAAATTGTATCCAGTGATGATACTATATCATTAAATAACATTCTAATAAAATCAACTATGAGTAAAAATAGGAGGGAACTCATGAAATATTTAATTTTCTAATTAGTATTTCACATTATTATTTTTAACGAAAAAGTCACCGGCATTTTTTATGTCCGTACGAAAAGAAAACGAACACGCCTATCTGTTAAAGCGACACTTTATGAGATCAGCGAAGAAGGATAACCCCCGGACTCTATCGAGAACAATCCATTGTTTAAATTGAGACACAACGCCACGGAATTAACGGGCTAACTAATAAAATGAATTATTCATTAGACAATGACCTGCCAAAAGCAAATTTAAATTAATACTCACAATCTTTGACCTCGATAAATAAATTATTGTTTAAGATCAAAATCATTCTAGTTCGCTGAAACGCTCTAGTGAACTAGCTTATTAATTAATCTCATTAGATATTCTCTTCAGTTCGTATTAAGAAAAGTGCCTACCAAAATGAAAGTCGGACAAATACTTATGCAAATAATACACTGCGTATGAGATGAAACTGCATTTTAAAATAAATTGTAATACGTTTTTTGACCGATGAAACAACAAATAATGTGTTTTTTGATGCCTGGTTTTAATAAAATACGAGATATTCAGACTTTGTTTTTTCAAAGTTTAATCAAAAATGTGTACGTTATTTTATAGATTATTTACTGACGCAATAAACAACTTTCTGGAAAGGAGTGCTCGAATTCACTAATGTATATAATTTAACTGCTGTGTAGTGGTACAATGCAACAAAATACTTCCACGCTGTTATGAAACGCTAACGTATGGTTACCGGTGAAATTAAAGGTCCATGAGACATTCCACCTTCCGTCTTAGAGTTACGGACGCAATCCAATGCGACTTGGGTCTCGTAACTAAATAGGGGAGGACCCAAGCCGTATTTCTTGTTATGGGCAGAGGTTACCACTTCACCAGGTGAGCCATCAGCTCGTTCCGTAACTTTATCCCATAAATAAGTGAATAATATCTACACCCAGTTAAATTACTATTTTAAATCGATTTGGATGAATATATTTAGATCTCGAAAGGCAAATAGTCGTTAACTCGCCAGTTGGCACGGGCAATGCAGGCTCCGTTAATTCCGGGGTGGTCACACTACCGGTTAATGTGTCATGTTAATGGCATCCCGTTAAAATATCGCACAGTCTTTATGATCTTCCAATTTTATCCCAAGTGTCCATAAACTTTTCATTCCATAGGAATAGGCAAAGTGAAAATGGCAAACTTCCATTCGATTTCCGCAAATATGACAAATTAGCTGGTAACCTTCGACAACAATAGAACCTCGTGCCGAACAAAATTATTAATGTAACGTCAACAATGTACAACTCTGTACAAAATGGAATATGAATTTTACATTTAGAGCGTGAATAGATTTGGGAACAGTCGTTAGCTATTGGGTAGTTACCTCACTCGATTTATTTTATTCGGTACTGGGAAACTGCGTTCAAATCTGAAACTAAAAAAGGAATTACGTGCATTCTGTACTTTTTTTATGTAATTGAAGTTACGGAACGAGCTGACGGCCCACCTAATCATCAAGTCCTCTCCATAGTACGAGATGAATCAAGTCGCATTGCGTTGCGCCCATCACCTCGAGACGGGGATGTTACGTCTCATGCGCCTGCAGTTTCACCGGCACCCACTCCCTTCCACCGGAACACAGCAACACGAGTGCATCAGTGCTTGGCGGCAGATTATTATTATTATATCGGTCATAGCTTTAATACGGTGGAAATAGATCCAACCGCGGTGCTCTAAATTATCGCTCAACTGTGAATTTCCGTAATGGTTATGAATAAAAATGTATAGGCATCGAAACAGCCTTCTATTCTGCGGGGCTCCGTCTCAATTATAATCGTATTATCTAGTGAAAACGGCCGCGCCATGTGCTCAGAACTGCTGTTGTAAGTGTTATTATCGTTAAATTATCACCGCGGAACCCCTATAACTTTTTTAGAGTGTAATCTCTCTATCTTTTAAATGGAGGAAAGAGGAAAGCTTAATTGAACCAGGTACGGTATTTTTATGTGCCTTGAAATTTTATACTCTCTGCTAAAGACATTATTTTCACTTGATTACCTTCTGTTTTATCTATATATGTTTTTTCTTCCAGATAGCAATAATAAAACTGCTCTGCTATCGCTGGGTCCAATAATTTAAGGTACTCTGGGAAGCATGGAAGTGTTCAGGCGCAAAACCATAAACGGTAGTTAAGTGATAATTACTGATCAGCGAGATGGTGAATGCCCTAAAAAGGTATCATTTGGGCAATGATTATTTGACTATTTATTTTGATTATTTTACTATTGTTAAATAGTTAAATAGTATATAATATAGTTAAATAGTAGTGAATACTAAAAGCAAATTGAATCTAGACTCTAGAATCTAGAATCTAGATTGAAACTAGACCACAGACAAGAAATTTGAAAGTTCTGTTACATAGATTCACGCTTTTTTCCCCCGAAAAGGTAAGCAGAGTCTCAGTGGGAAACTTGGACCTCAATAGAAGACGATAACCATCAAAGTACCCCTATTATAACTTTTATAGTTCCCCTGACGAACTTTGCTTAACCACCAAATGGAAACAACGGAACCTTACAAATTACTAGTAATCAACAAATATAAAGTAGAAAATAGTCGTTAGCAGCCCATAGAAATACGACGATTCAACGTCCCAAATTCATTGTACTGATTGTTATCAAACCGATTGGGGACTTAGGAGAACGTGAATTTATTTTCTGAGTATATTAAATATAAGAATCAGGTAATAATGAGACAATTTTCACGAAAAATGTAATGTTATGCTGCGCCTTTACCAAATTTTCACGAAGTTGAATGAACTTTTACATTTTCACTTGGTTTTTCCTCTGTAATAATGATGGGTGTGACATCAAGTTTTTTAAGGTAAGAGAAACATTGTGATAAAGCCGTGCTATTTATCTGCGTATTTATCTCACTGAACGAGCTGATGTCCACTTGAAGTTAATTGGTGCCCCTACCCACAGTAAGAGCAAAATAATTGAGATCCTCCCATACTAGAGTATGTAAAGATCGGATATACAAAGCATTATACCCGTTACGTTAGTTCTATAAAGCATAATGTGTTTGTGATTTCCCCTCACACCCCCTAAATTGCAACACAGCAATGGGAGTACACCACTGCTTAGTGGCAGAACGAATATTATGTTATAAAAGTTGGTTTTACACTAAATGGACATGTGTTAGAATAAAGTATATTTTTCTTACACATACCTATAGAAAATGTTTTTGCCATTCGACTGGTTAGGACGCAGTGTTACCCTTCCTTTTATTCAGAAATCCCCCTAACAGCTCATGATTAAGCTTAAGTGCCTCTGCTGACGATATGTGTGTTTTACTGTTTCAGTAAAAACTACTGACGTAGGAGTAGCACATAACGTTATTTTTGTAAGAGGTTCTCGAGCGTGTTATTTAATTGATGTAACTGCATGTTTCATTGCATTTTCCACATGTTTATTTTAACAACAGCGGATCGAAGTTTTTATAATAATGAATTGGGCCACGTTTTTTTTAATTCGTTTAAATAAATAAATTTGAAGGTATCTAAGCGATAATGTAACACCTGATTTTAGAGAGATTTAGATCTTAACATTTTTGTAAAAAACTTACAACTTAAAAAGCAATCGTAGAACAAAAGTATGGCATGATGTACAGAACCCTTAGGCGGTTGTTAGCATACTTCCAAAAAGCCTTTATACCTAGTATACTTCAATTTCTAATTTTTTATTATTATTCTCTAGAAATAACTTAATTTCGCAGGAGCATTGCCTCAAAAACCATGGCTTCATTGAAGGGTTATTTTGGATAAAAGCGCATTAAAAATACCTCCATAAAGTAAAAAGTCAACATTTCCGCGTTGAATACATTTTGTTATCTTGCGAACTTCTTGGAAATTAAATGGCGACAGTTCAAATGAAGCGTTGGCAAGTTTTATTATCAGTTAGCTGGTGTTGCAATGAATAATAAGAAGTTTGCTATTCGGAAAGTTTCTGAGGCCCGTTCGGAGGTACTCAGGGACACGGAAAACTTGGACAAGTGCCGTCAACTATTGATAAATAATGTTAGAATGATATTTAAATTTAAGAACTCCATTTGATTTACAGCACCAGATAAATCAGTAGTTTAAGAGCAGTAGAACTTACGCTTAGTTCGTCCGGGGAATACTACCACCATGGCCATTTCTCCCGCCAATCAGTAATGTGTTCATTACAGTGTTCCGGTTTGAAAGGTGTGGTTGCCGGTGAAATTACAGGCTCATGAGACATTCCGCCTACACATCTCAGAGATATGGGCACACACGATGCGACTTTGGTCATGTCCTACCTAGTAGGGGAGGACCCAAGTCGTATCGGTTGATATGGGCAGGTGGGCCTTGTGCTCGTTCCGTAACTGTACTGTCAATGGTGAACAATAAATGTCAACAAAACATTTAAAATAAGCCATTACTAATCATAATCTCTATGCACTTCAAATCTGAAGAGTTTTCATAACAAGGTGGACGGTGGCAACTAAATATTTCCCCAGGATCACCCAGGTGAACAAAGGTGAGCCGTTGTAAAAAAAAACTTTCAACGGTTCACCCAGGTGGTCTCATGAGGTGGACGGTGAGTAAGAACTGAAAAAAGCCTCTTACGGCGTGACATGGAGAAGATGACAGAGATGTTCGTGTAGGTAGGTAGGGGGCAGATGCCCCCTTACAACACATACCCCCTCTGTCATCACATCTCTTGCTGTCGTCTTCGTCGCATCGTGTGCGCCCGAAACTCTGAGACGTGTATTAAGTATATTTGATTGAAAAATATACTTAATTGCTAACGATAAAATTCGTAATTGAAAACTGCGTACACAACGATTATATTTGTTGAACAGTATATATATTCTGTTAGTGAATTGATTTCGATTTTAAAGATGCGTGGATAATAAGTTCACTACATCCCGCACCTCGCCAGTATTTGTCAGATCATCTTCAGCATTGACACAAGTAACTTGGAAATAAACGTAATTATATTTTGTCCCCATACAGCTTTAGAGTTGCCAAGATTTGCCCAAATGACTTTTTGAGATTCGCCGTGACCCATAAAATAAGCATTTTATTTTAGGGACGCAAATAAGAGAGCTAATGTGAAAAGCTTTTTCTCGATGTTTATGCGGCGACAGGCTTAATTAAATAGGTTTGACCCACATCAGTTACAATTTAGTATTAATTCTCAATGTTATTGTATCAGGTAAGCAAAGAAAAATAGATGATAGCTACGTAAAAAAAGGTAATGTTTTACTGTCACTGTTTTAATAATGATATCTCTCGTTATTATAAAACTATAACTCATTCTAGCTATAAAATAGTTTTATTTTCTCCACATAATCTGCATTTCATAGACTGCCAGAATTAATATGAATACAAATTCACGTTGATTGAATAAATCAGTTTACGAACAGATTACTTTAGAAACTCCAATGGACAAAACCAACTCAATGAAAATTGGAAACAAACTACTCGTATCATAAAATAAAAGTTGTTGTTGAAAACATTACAAAAGTTTTTGTTTTCATTCTAAATGATGCGTTATTTACAAAATTTTGCGGTTTCAAATTCAGTTCGATTATTGAACGAACTAGCGAAGCGAACGAATTTCTTTCAATCGGCTTGGACAAATCGGCTTTGGAGATATGCGGATACATGGACAGATGCCACTTTATTGCTCACCAAATCAAGATGCCGATGATATTCATCGGCTGAAATAACGGATGGTATAATCACTATAATGTGATCTCTTCAAGACAACCTTTGGATGGACAAGGACTAGGTACTGTTATTTATATGGGCCATTGTGGTTTATCTTATTTTTATTGTATGGCGCGGCGTAGTGTCATTTTCAACATTAAAGGTAGAGATGATTTGGAAAAAACCTTAAAAAAAAAATGGTTGTCTGTAAAGTCGGTTTACTGACGATAGTTGAACGTGACAACGTCTTAAGAATTGTGTTCGATTGTGCTTCTTTGTCGCTCGTTCCGCGCTCTCGCTTGCACTTGCACAAGCCTTATATGGAACGCCTCAGAGCGAGGTAACGCCGCATGAGTCATGTTTTTTCGTGCGTGCAGCCGGCTCTATCGAATTATAAGACGTTGTCACGTCAAAACTTTATGTTGGGTTAAATATATTATCGTATACAGGGTTTAAAAGAGTTATTACATAAAAGTGAAATTGTGAATAAAAAAGAAGACTATTATACGTCCGCCTTGCATAAAATTGTTAAGTTATTTGAATATAGGAAAATTCAATATATTCAATATACTTTCATAATGATGTATTTCTCAAACGATAAACAATATGCAATCGTTTTATATTTTTTAAACATACACTTTCACCAATACCCTTATGTTGACAGGTTCGGACCCAACTCCATTACCATTCGGTCCAGAGTGCTGCCCTGAATGCATTCACTTCTTTTCATTCAATTTGAAATGTTAACGTGTTCATCACAGTGTATCGTGGTCACTTTTGTTACCAGAATAAATGGTAGCGCGGATGTACTGTGACCATTTTAGCAAAAACCTTTTGTGTGCTTAAGAAGAATGCGTTTTTGATTGCTCCCATTTGCTGACTGTTGGTTGGGATGCGGTTTCCATTGTGGGCGGATTCTCGTAATAAAACAGTAGAAACCTTTCGTATAAAACTTAATTATAAGAGAAAAAGTATAACTAAGAAGATTGGAATTTCATATTGAAGCTGGCATGTTTGGCGTGTTTTAACTATTTGATCAAGTGAGATGAACGACAGAAGAAAATCGTTAAATTCAAAATTCATTTTTATCGAAGAAATTTATCGGACGACCGTAAAGTATTCGGGCAGCTGATATCAATAAAATGCAAGACTTCCACGATATTAGCTATCGATGTACTCGTATTGGAAATATGGGCATATGGGCTATTATGAAGTTCAGCTATGAAATATAGATACCTGAAAAATGAATATTTCTTCAGATAGACAATAAATTGAACTGATCCCACAAACCAGCTGTTTACATTATCAAAAAACAAATCACACGCAATGAACAATGATTTCCAACAAACAAATAAATATTTTTATAAATCTTCCAACCCTGCAACTTAGTTGAAAAAAACTGCGTCACATCATGCTGCATTTACTGCATTACACTATCGGAGGTTGGACGAGCAGTTTGTGGGTTGGGTTGGAATATAGTGTAAATGCAGGGTAAAATTCCGATCACGCATCATACAATATTTTATGGATAATATTAAACTTTTCAATCTTCTGACTTACCTACGTTTCCTCTTTATATTGAACGCGTTGTCATAAAGCAGCTTTGGATGACATTGTCACAATTTATTTGTAACTGCAGCGGAGATGCAATAGTTGGGCGTGAATGGCGAGCGACCGCCCGTCACCACTGCATTTCAATGAGAGCTGTTGTCATGGAAATTTCACATTCGTTTCTCAAAAGGCTTTGGAAAACAGAAGCAACTGACTGCAAATCTTGAAGGTTGAATAACATTATATTGTAAATCAAAATACTCATAAAGTCAACGAAAGAGGTCTTAATTGTGCGTTAACCTGTTGTTAAGATATAAAATTACCTATTTAAATGTCCTGTTTTGGTATAATCACCTTATTTTTCATAAATTTTGTTATCCAGCATCTATGACATTGATAAAAACACGTACGATACATTTGGAAATCAAACAACTATAGTATTTTCAACTTTCCGAGAAGCTGCTCAATAAATGTTAATTTATAGACAATGTTCCAATCATAACCGACCGAGTATAAAGACTGATATGATACTAAAGTTTGCTCTTTATGAAAAGTAAAGATTAAGTTCATTCTAATTTAAAGAAAGCCTAGTAAGAGCATAATTAAATTCTATGATATCAACGATATTTTCAAAGCTAAAGACTCAATCACTTATTAATATATTAACCAATCCACATGAATCCAGCTGAAAATTCTAACTCGTGAAACGTCGTGAGTAATCAAAATCACAATTATTTTGTAATATATAAAAATAAAAATAAATATATATCAAAATAAATATATTTCTCTGTTAGTCTGCCATCTTAAATGTACTGCTATAGTATGTAAAACATAGATTGCCGTCCACGTGTTCTCATATGTGCGTGCCGCGTGGTTCATCAAACTATATAAAGAGACACATAAAACATTTCTGGTGATGACCCCTGGATTGCGGGCGACGGCCCGCAGTAAAAACTTTGTGCGGTCTAAATCTTTTAGATCCAAGGCGAATAAAAGCTTTATCGTCTTTCAAAATTCGGGATGTGTTTTATGATTGAAGTTCCGGATATAAAAAATGTATTAGGTCCGCTATATGAGCTTCGGTTAATCCAGTGGCGTTATGAGATCGTTTTGAAGAAATTGATTGCGGTCTGGCGTGCTATTTCCACTTTAACCGCTGTTTTCATTGTTCTTCGTACTTATAACCCAAATCCAATTTTAAATAAATATTTCAGCCAACTGACTCACTGACGACAGGCCTCAGAGCTCAGTTGTAGAAACTCAGCCTTCTGCGTTGTAGGACGTGGGTTCAATTTCCAACCAGGGCAAATATTCGTGTAACGAACGTAGGTGTTTGCTGTCTGAGTGTTAATTTAAAATAAATATTTCAGCCAACTGACTCACTGACGACAGGCCTCAGAGCTCAGTTGTAAAAACTCAGCCTTCTGCGTTGTAGGACGTGGGTTCAATTTCCACCCAGGGCAAATATTCGTGTAACGAACGTAGAGGGGTTTGTTCTCTGTCTGAGTGTTAATATTACTTATACAATAATATAAGTATTCTTTAAGTCATCTAGTTTCAGAAGCTATGGTTTGTGGCTAGATGGAGTTGTGTGAAATGTCCACAATTTTTTTATTAGTATGTAAAATTATAAAAAAACTTTTTTATTTTAAATAAATAAATAAATACTAATCTGGATTGGCTACCCGAGGTAGATTTAAAGTGCAGTCATTCTCCTAGTTGAAAGTAGGCGTTCATTACTATTGAAAGAATTAGACGCCGCTAAGTTACGGACCTGTCTATACTACAGTTTAGGAAATAAAATAGGTTAAGTACCAAAAGTAAAAAAAGTTGCTGTCTAAGTAATTAGCTGCACTGATTGACGCCATATCAAATAAGAAAAGGATCGATGGCCTCTCGCATATGTCATGGCCAGAAAGGTTTTACACAACTTAATCTACCCCGGGTTACACAGAACCCGAGGGGGGTCGCGCCATTAATTAGCTCGGGCTAGCTGCCTCGGCGGTTTGCAGCGACCATTGACGTATGTGCTCCTTAAATTGTTATCGATAGGAAACTTAAGTAGATTACTATTTCGCCGGGTTTTTTTCGGTTCCTGAAAGTTACGCTACGCTCAACAGATTTTAATTTTGATTAAATAAAATTAAAAAGAAACAAAGGTTGAAAATGAAAGGGTTGTGCCTAAATTAGTTCCGAAATTAAATTAAATCCCCAAAGAAAAACCTTTGATGTCAGCAACATTTTATTCAGGGTAAAAATTATGAAATTACTTTATTCTTAACTCTTTTGTTGGAGACAGAATGGTGGCGAGGTTACTAAATAATTCGCCTTGTATCGATTGGAAGCTATTTACAGTATAGTGCTCGCAGCTCCACTGTAGCAGTAGTGGAAAATTTCGGACATTCTACGTATGCTTTATGTACAACTTGATGTAGTAAAAAACAATATTTACATAACACTAATCTTAGGATTCCCTGTGACGCAGGTGACAACGTCCTATATACAAAACGGACATCCAAGACCCTAGAACCAAAAGATATGCTCACCACAGAGTACGCCCTGGACAGATAGTAAACCCAGGACTCTGGGCTTAGCAGCCAGGATTACTACCGACTTAGTCACGGAGCCGCTCATATCTCATAAGGTTGTAATTAGTGATAATGCTAGAATAGTAAATAAGAGACAAAGGTTTCTTGTGTGTGATCATGTTAAATGAATTATTTATCGGGGCCATAATTAAATTACATTAGTTTGTACATTAGTTCAAAACTTTTGATATTGCATTATGTAAGAAAAATATGTAGCAATATTTAAAATGTTGGGTTTTGTACTTTTATCGTGTTCCTAGCGTTTTATCGATGTTTTTGTGTCAAAGCATTTTTTGCTGCCAATAACGTGGACATATTGACAACCGATAGGGTGTTCATAGGGCAGTATTTTGTTAGTAGGAGACGTTGATTGCGATGTTGACTTTATTATCACCTTTTGTTGCGGCTTATAAGATTTTGCCGCAAAAAGGATAAAAGTCTTATAAGTGGCTAATAATTCTTATAAATAATATATTAAATACTTATTTCATAAAAGTGTTGCAATATCCAAATGAAAAATAAATGTAAATAGATAAATACGATGTGTACTAGCTGAAAAAAGTATTAGCCAGCCTATTTATTTGGACCTTAATTGCATTACATAAATGAAGTCCATACATTTTTAAACTTTATAACATTAACAGAAAATAATATCTGGTACAACCGTTGCTATATAAAATGAACTATCAACTTCCACTATGAAACTGAGAACGTAGTATATTTTTCATATCATACTAGTTTCTATTATCTTGGTATCCGAAAATAGTAAGTAATCAAATTCTAGGTCATCTATCTATCTAGAGTAACAAATATTGAAAAAACTCTCATATATAGCGTGATGTGATATTAGTAGTATGATTGTGAGAAGAAACGTTTGTGTATTGTCAGTTTCGGTAAACAACAAAAAATAAAAAGTAACGAAATGCAGGCGCTGTGTTTACATG
Source organism: Chesias legatella (assembly GCA_947359385.1). Taxonomy (NCBI): domain Eukaryota; kingdom Metazoa; phylum Arthropoda; class Insecta; order Lepidoptera; family Geometridae; genus Chesias; species Chesias legatella. The sequence continues at coordinate 6,918,647 of OX375772.1, forward strand.
CGTAAGCTGGCGAGTCGTGACTACTCGACAATAACAGCATCCCCGCTTTCACTTAATTCCAATCACGTAGCGGTCGAGATGAGCCTGTAAACACGTCAAACTAAGCGTGTGACAATATGTTGGATTTCCACCGATGTATATAAGGCTTTAAAAGTGCTTACCCAGCTTTTATTATGGCAGTGTTTTACGAAAAAAACGGTAGGAATATACGCGATGCGCCAGGAATCGCAGACAATCATACTTAACTCGACGTTTCTTTGGTTTTTTTTATTTAATTGAAGTGACGGAACGAGTTGATGGACCACCCGGTGTTAAGTTGTAACCACCGCCCATAGACAACAGCAATACTACTCATGTCCTCTCCACCAAAGTACGAGATGACTTAAGTCGCAATGCGTTGCGTCCATCACCTCGAGACGGGGATGTTACGTCTCAACACCTGCAATTTCGCCGGCACCCACTCCCTTCCACCGGAACACAGCAACACGAGTGTGTTATATTATTTTGAAATAATAACATAAATATGTGTGTATTTATATCCAACATGGTCTGAAAGTCATTATTTATATGATAAAATACGTATAGTTGAAACTTGTTGCTAGTTATAAGTTATTATTTGTGTTTTTACATAGGTTGTTTCGTTATATTACTATGTATATAGCAACGGATATCATTATGTGTAAATATGTGAAGGTAGTATGTACCAAATAGCCGTTCTCAAAGTCCGACTCACGAAGTGAGTCGGATACAACTTCGTAAAGCCGATTGTTGTTTACAACTCACAATAAAAGCCAAGGCGCCCGGCCAAACAAGGCAATTGACCGTCGACCGTCGAACAGAGCGGAGCTGCTGCCCAAACAGTCGCCGACGGACCACGGAACGATAAAGCTAAGTACCTAGTTATTATGTTGTGTGTAGTTTCAAATATAAAGGATATAGTATTGATACTGTTCAGTGTAAACCTATGTAATGTTTTATTGAAACTATTATCAATTTTATATACCTGAGTTTTGAGTTTTCTTATAATCAGCTGTTAATAATAGCACACACTTGCTATGTTGTAAGAATGGAGTATAAATGTATACCTACTTTTGAATTTATATTTTATTAGCTCACACTTCGTTTCCTGATATACATACATATATATAATGTTGAATCTCACATCAGAAGTGGGATGCTACCTTCAGCCAGTATTAATACATTTTTTTTGTTCTAGCTACCGCTTCAACGTGATTATCATCACAGAAGCTTCTTGACGGACCCAGCGGTCGTGGAAGGCCTGTTAAAGGCTATCCAAGAAGGAGTCTACGATCGGCATCGTGGCGATGACGTGATGCTGCCACCGTTTGATCCAGACAAGAATGACAGTGGTGCTGATAGCTGGTGCAGTACCATCAGCTCCCTTGCATTGGACCTAGGATGGCGCAGCGTCACAACAGTTGGGAAGCAGAATTGCAAATTGTACGTCATACGATTTTCAACAGTAGTCCCCCGCAGTAATGGTCAAGTTTAACGGTATGTTACCACGTCAACGGCTGATTATCAGAATGGCCGAACGTTCTTTGGAAAGTACCTACATAATATTTACACACAACCATTCAGAAATTCAGAAATATACTGGGTTTTCTACCATCCGATTGCTAATAGGTAGATAAACATACCATCCATAAAAGCTCAGCTAACTAATGTTATAGATGAGTCACTAGAACCAAAAAATATATGTACACGCTGATCGTAAATTAGCTCAGCAGTCACAGACGTCGCTAATAAGTTCAAAGAGCGTTCGGATACTACCAGGCTTAACCAATACAACCTACAGCATAGGTGATTAAAGGGCCATATGTGATTGTTGAAAAACTACCATGTAATAGATTCTTTTTGAGATTTCAAAATAATTTTATGTGATTATATAGGCAAACAAGCAGACGGCCCACCTGGTGTTAAGTGGTTTTTAATGCAAATATTCCAAGTATATTTTGATTAAGTTTCGATTGATATCTCTCAGTAAATCGCCGATGTAAGGGCAAATCGTAAATTGGCTTACCAGCTTTTATGTCTACAAACAATAGTTAAAAAAAATATATGATGAAATAAGGGGTTATACTAAATATTTTTGAAATTGTTCGTAAAAGGTTTTTAGATGACATCTGACAGACTGAAACGAAAAAAAAAAAAAAAAAAATGTAGCGTAATGGGATAAGGGCAGGAAAATGGTGTGAAGATGATGAGTATAATACAATATACAATGAAAATGAAATGAGAGAAACTAATACTCATGATAAATGAGGTGTATAATATGAAAATTAAGTTTACATAAAAAAAAATGATGAATCTTATATTTAGTTGGAACTGCAGTACAGTTATTTGCTTTATTCTAGTCCGCTTCATGCGATGCAGGTGATGGGACTAGATACTATTGTCGCTAAAGCAAATGACCGTTGATAGCTGTCCCTTGATGGATAAAGACAGTATCAATGAATTTATGTATATAATACAATAAGTTATATTTAGTTGGAACTGCAGTACAGTTACTTGCTTTATTCTAGTCCGCTTCATGCGATGCAGGTGATGGGACTAGATACTATTGTCGCTAAAGCAAATGACCGTTGATAGCTGTCCCTTGATGGATAAAGACAGTATCAATGAATTTATGTATATAATACAATAAGTTATAGTTAGTTGGAACTGCAGAAAGTTTTTTGCTTTATTCTAGTCCGCACCATGCGCTGCAGGTGCTGGGACTAGATACTATTGTCGTTAAAGCAAATTACCATATTGTTATACTATAACTGATAACTGTCCCTTCAGTACTAGATTTAGTGGAACTACAGAAAGTTTCAGACCATTGATAGTTGTCCCTTGATGGTATAAGTAAGACAGTATCAATGTTTAGTGTAATAATTATAATAATTGTAAATACAACTTACAACAATTTAAAGAGATGGTACTTCGAGAGCGAAGTACTGGTCAGAATGGCCGTGTTATATTATTTTGAAATAATAACATAAATATGTGTGTATTTATATCCAACATGGTCTGAAAGTCATTATTTATATGATAAAATACGTATAGTTGAAACTTGTTGCTAGTTATAAGTTATTATTTGTGTTTTTACATAGGTTGTTTCGTTATATTACTATGTATATAGCAACGGATATCATTATGTGTAAATATGTGAAGGTAGTATGTACCAAATAGCCGTTCTCAAAGTCCGACTCACGAAGTGAGTCGGATACAACTTCGTAAAGCCGATTGTTGTTTACAACTCACAATAAAAGCCAAGGCGCCCGGCCAAACAAGGCAATTGACCGTCGACCGTCGAACAGAGCGGAGCTGCTGCCCAAACAGTCGCCGACGGACCACGGAACGATAAAGCTAAGTACCTAGTTATTATGTTGTGTGTAGTTTCAAATATAAAGGATATAGTATTGATACTGTTCAGTGTAAACCTATGTAATGTTTTATTGAAACTATTATCAATTTTATATACCTGAGTTTTGAGTTTTCTTATAATCAGCTGTTAATAATAGCACACACTTGCTATGTTGTAAGAATGGAGTATAAATGTATACCTACTTTTGAATTTATATTTTATTAGCTCACACTTCGTTTCCTGATATACATATATATAATGTTGAATCTCACAAGTGCATCACTGTTTGGCGGCAGATTACCGGGTGTGGTGGCAGTACTTCTCCGGGCCAACTTAGCACAAGTTCTACTTCTACAAAATATGATATAATGGAGTCTCGTAAGGTTTACCGCTTCACCCTTGAACGATACAATCGTAGGCAGAAAGTATGAAACAAAATACAAACACTACACACAGTTAAAGTTAAACACAATTTAATTACTTACTGACAGCAGCTACAAAGAACAAATGATTGGTCGATATCACGATTTACTGATGCAGTGGTTGCTCGACGTGATGACCAGCCAAATACCATGGCTCGCCGAAACCCGCCAGAACGAAATAGTATGTTACAATTTTTTTTACCGAAGCACCCATAAAGATTTCCACCAGTAAACGTTTAAAAACTGTATTTATTTCCTTACTCAAATAAACGTGAGTTAAATTCAATAATTGGTGTTCCATGAATTCCATCTACGATTTTTTAAAAGCAGCTACGTTTATCAGGTGCACAGTACCAGCACAATGGTTCTCAATAAAATCAGAAACCTTAGTTTCAGTCTAGCACGATGATGTCTTCTAGATATAAAATATAATTCAAATTGTGTGGATACGAGCCAGCAGTTCAATGTAGTCACCTTTTGTTAACAACAAAGTCAATTTCAAATGTAATTTTATACAACTCGTAAACGAATCGTAAAAAGCGAACGATTTTGCGCGTCACTTTCATCAGTTCAATGGAAACTATGACCGCTCTAAAAAGGCGATAAGGAAGCTATGAGGCTGTTCGTTATCGGAAATGTAAATCCTGTCATGAATAGTTGATAGGAAGATCGGTGAAATAGGGACCAACTAACAACACTTCCTTACTTATTTTGATAATAATTGAAAATATACGGAAGGTCGACATAATCGTACCAAACGCATATAATACACTGAAGAGTGCAAAAGGGATGAATTGGAAAATTAAGGTGTTCGATGTTTCAATAATATAACTAAAAATTGGTCGCGAAACGTGAGGACCGTCGCCTTCGGTGTGAACTCGGGCTTATAGCGAGGGCATGCGCGGAATGAGCCAGACCGGCGGGCTAGCCGACAGTGGCATCCGGCGCCCGGCGGCAGTCGCCCGCGAGTTCCGCCCGCCCTATACTCAATTACGTAAGTCACGTGAAAAAACTTGCCACCGGTTTTGCCGCATGTGATTTAAATTTAAAATCGAGTGATCCCGTGGATGAGTGATTCTGTGCTCTTGACATTAGATTGAGATTGTATGTTTTGATGGGACTATTTGAATTTCAAACGTGAACAGAGGTGAGTTTATTTTGAATGGTTGATCAACTGTAAGATTTTATGGTAAACAGTTTCGATTGAGTGCTGATAAACATTAAGACGCGTTATCACAGATGCGTGTATTCTGTACAGCTAACAAGACACTAAAATAACCATTTGGATAAAGCTAATAAGACATTATAGGTAAATAGGTTCTGTAATACCCATAAAAATAAGTTTTGGTGATAGGCCTTAACATAGGAATCAAAAATGTTATGCACATTATGAGGTAGATTAAAAAATAAATAATAATTATATACGGTGACTTCAACACCTATAACACGGTAATACCTCTACATGAATAGTGAATACAATTACCTGGGGAACTATGTTTGGTGGTTTTTGTCCGATGCTATCCAAATTAAATATATAACTTTAGTAAATTACAAAGCATGTACGTATGATGCCTTCATGAAAAAGTATTACGAGTTCAAATTTAGGTTACGTTTGATTTTGAAACGCCTATCTATATATCTTATATATCTTTAGATTACCTGGTTTTGCAATAGTCTGATACAAAAGTTATCCGACTAATAAACTTTAAACTGATCTAATTTAAATTACAATGAACAAGGAAAATACATAATTCATGAAAATTAGGTAGTTTATTTTGTATTACTCATGTCACTTAATTTGAGTACAACAAAATAAAAATCAGCGAATCTATCGCTAATAAACATTTATTAATAAAGTTTATATTAATAAACATCAGTAGATTAATAATTTAGCTAATTTCTCTCCCAGAAAGAAATAAAACAGCGGTCTCTGTAAGATTTTCACCGAAACACCATTTATTTTCAATAGAGAGTAATCTCAGTTTCGCCAACAGTATGAATCCAGCCTAAGGAATTCTAAAAGCAAAAGTACACATAGCAATATTATTTAAATCCAATTGATATATCCAATACAAATTATATTTGGAGATGTCTTGTACGAGTATTTATTGTTAAATGCCGGAATTGAATATTAGGAAGACATACTTTATAACAGACTTCAAAGGAGGAGGTTATCAATTCGGTTGTTTTTTTTTCTTTTTATGTTTGTTGCCTCATATCTACGTCATTTATAAACCGATTTGCAAAATTATTTTTATAATTGAAAGGATATACTTTCAGATTGATCCCATAGATATTTCATCAAAGTCGTTTCCGTATTTTGGTTTTGAAACCAGAATAACAGGAATAAATATGTCGTTTAAGTACGAGATAATGAGGAATAATTCTCGCGATGAAGTCGGTTTTTTAGTTTTCCTGCTTAAGATAATTATTAGTTTAAGTACCCAAGGACCCCCTCCCCTCATTACCCATCCCGTCCATGACAGTATAACCTTCGACTGCGGATAAAGTTTCACGTCTCGCAAGATATACTCGCACAATATTGGAAGTACCAATGCTGCGTTTACTCTTTACCAGCTATTACGTTATTCTAAGACGTAATATCACAGAATAATCTAATAATCTCTAAGCTCATTTCATACCTAACCTTAAGACCGTCGCCTCTCCTTGTTACCTCGTCCTGACTTCAGTGGTTAGATGGGGTGCCGAAAAAAATGTATTATTTGTAGACTAGAATGTTAGCTTCTATACGCTTCTATTTCAGCAAGCGTATAAGCATTGCCATCCATCGTGAAAATGCTGCCATCACTCTGAGCACGCTGCAGCAGAGGATGGTTTACGTATAGTTCGCTTTAGGTATGTTTGGGTCGTCTATTCGATTCTATTCTTAGTTAAAGTTCTGAAGTGCATCAATGAGTATTTAAAATTTATTGCGTCTACCGTCACTCCAAAAGGAGGAAAATATCGTGAAGAAACTTGCACGTCTTGAACCAAAAGTTCGAAGACATATGTCAGTTGCACGTAAGGATTCACTTTGAGGCACATTTAAATTCTTTCACCAGACTGGTTTCAACAGAGATAGTGACATGCTTAGTACAGATGCTCAGTGACTCCTTTAGTTCCAGTTCCTAAAGCATTTATCTCATTTAACCACCTACCGGTTAACCCGTTTCCTACAGAATCATAATTCGTTCGTTCCCACGTTTTAATGTTCCCACAGAGAACGGCCTGACAAGCAGGAGTAGTGGGTTTTAATCTACCACGGGAACCCAATGAGCATGCAGTTATCAGTGTTTGTAAATAGATGTCGCTGGTTTAGCGAAACAAGGATTTACCAATGAGGTTAGAAATATTATGTTTATAATTAAAAGGTGAAATATATTATCAATATTATTATAGAACCAAACTACGTCGTAGTTGTTGTTATTTAGATTGTTTGAGAGCATGGTTTTAAGTTGTGGGAGCATAGACACTGAGTTTCAATTCGGAAGTACAGCGCCAATGAGCATTCTCACTTGAAAAGTTTGTATGCAATACCACTTTCTTCAAACAGTGAAGGAGAACTATTTTATTAGAATAATAAAAATGTAAATATTATTATTATAATAAAATTAAAAATATGATTAGATTTGCGCTTGTAGTCATTTTTTTTCCAAGTAATGGGAAAAAAGAAAAGGTTTTACTTACCTATAAATGAACAATATTAAAAAAAAAATTACATTATTTCAAGCTCAATTCAATTAGATTTTTTTTAAATTTGTTGTTTGAAATTATTATTGCATAGCAATTCACGTGAAGTTATTAAAACAATCAGGTGTGTGTCAGTGCCTTAGAATATATTTCAATATATACCAATACCTTAGGAAAATCTCAATGTCAAGTTTCATCCCATTATCGAGATAATGTACTCTAAAGTTTGATAAAAGACTGGAGTCATTCAATTTCAAAGAAGCACTCGGCTGAATCTGATTAACAGTAAGTAGTTTATGAAATGTATAGCGATTTTTTTCTCCTTTTAATGGCTATACGTCTAACTTTGTTACAAAAATAGCAGGGAAGTATAAAAGTAACTAATAGCGGAAAAAATGTTTTTGTTTTTCTGATTTGTTTGATAAAGATATAACAGTTTAGCCAATTTGCATGAAATAGTGATAAAACGATACACATTAACCTTGTGAACCTCTTGAAATAGGGTTTTTTGTGTAATTCGTAGGTATACCTAGCATACGCCTATACGCGTATAGGCGTATACGACAGACGCCGATCAAAAAACGCAAAGTGACTTAACACTTGGTTTAATGGCATTCATTTCTTCTCATCTTTTGTATTTTCTTCTTTCTTCTTTATATTTTTATTACTGTTATCATATTAAACCTGAATAAAAGCATGAGTTAACATTATTTACACGGAATATATTTAGAGATATCACTTTCAATTTAAATCTTATATTGGCCATTTGTTTTTATTTCCTAGTCCATGTATTCATCGAAAACAATCTATTTGATATAAATAGCAACCTGGCTTTGAATATTCTCAACTTACCGAGCACTACTTTGAAAGAAAAAGTAGATGTTTCCAGGAGGAAAAATACGACGTAATGAGGGGTTTGTTGTATTAGATTTCATTCTTAAAGTGGAATGTTTTACCGCTATTTTCTCCTCATTTATTATAATGACGGTACTCTACCAGTCCTCAGGTGTAATATAAATGTTCCATATTTTTTGCATCTTGGTATAGGGTGGTTGAACTAGATCTGGTTCATCGGGATACATTGTGTGCAATGGCCTTTTTTAATTACTTTGGTCTTTTTAAAAGCAATTTATTCCTACCATTAACTGTGATAGTTTAGTGGATTGGAAAAATAACTAGATATTTTTGTGTCCGCAGGAGTGAAATACGGGCAAACATTTTAAGAGTTCCTTTATTATAGATAACTTTCGCCATTGATAGACTTAACTGTCAATCCATTCGTTTATATCCATTTTCTATTGGAATGAAAGATTTAGTTGTTAGTCTTAAGTCATCTATATCACCAATATCTCAATAAGTATGGAGACAAATATAAACTTTTCGCAATCTTTGATGCCAGTTTACAACAGAGATATTATTATATGATTGCCTTCTTATTTTCAATGGTTCCGGAAAGTCTGGTATTCACATATAAAAATATCATTAAAAATATCAATATGTACAAAATATCAATTTTAGTAATGGAAGGTACATGCCACCCACATGTTCGTAAAATATTAACTGATTATAAATATTGGAATATTTAATAAGTAAAAGTTTAATTTTTAATTACTTGTTACTATGTTTTTTTTTTGTTTGTTTTATGTTTTAAGTATTTATTTCCTTTTTTATTAATTTTCTATGTGTTATGGTAAATGTTATGTACACATATTATTGTCATATGTATCAGAACTGTTTTTTTGTTATTCTATTTAAGTTTAATTGTGTAATATATATGATGTTTGTGTACTTAAATAAATAAATAAATAGTTACTGTGTTAATAGGCACCCACAAAAATATAATTTCTAGGACATTAGAGGAATTGTTTTTATTTTATTTTATGAACTTGAAATACATCCAATATTATTCCAATATCAAATATTTATAAAAAAAAAAAAAAAAGTTAACATGTTCCTAGAGACCGATTAGCTGAAGTTTCCAGGACATATTTCAGCAGCGTCATGCCTAAACGTTACTACCAGTATTATCCTTGCCCCTAATCCTGGGCCGTAACTAATAAGTAACAACCCCAAAAGGTAAAATCCGGTGCACCGTCAATCAGTACAAAGAACACCGCTTTTATTTTCAACAAAATTTTGACGATTTCACCAAACTTCTATCGAATAAGAACCTGAGTCAACTTCCGTATGAGAAGTTATATATGTTTTGAATCTTTAAAGCTACGAGTACCATTAAACAAGCCAACGCAAGTGGCTTCAATATTAGACAAGCTAACACACACAATATTGTTAGGGTAAATAGTTTCATTCATATCGAATATTTGCACTATACATATAAACATCCAATCAAAACATATTCGGTTATTTCCCAAAAGATGCCGTTGGTTAATGTGGCGCTTCTATTGCTAGTTTCTATTGTTTGCTTGCTGATGTTCCCTATTGTTTGCTATCACGGTGTACCTAATCAAACTACCTTGACCTTGCTATTGGGTGAGGAGAGTGATGAAACTAGAAATTATGTGATACGCTTTGCTCTTAATAATGGAAATGCTTGTGTCTTGTCTTGTCCAATTTCAGTATGCAGACAAAGAGTAATTTCTGAATCTCTTGATTAGACAATGTAAGATAAATATCACAAAACTTTTAATTTGAAAAATGTTGTACGAGTTTATATAGTACCTAGATCATGTAGGTACCTTTTGAGGCATACTATTATAGATTAATTTACTATATCAGCTTCACAGTGTCCAAAGTATCATTAAATTGCTATCAGCTATCCAATACTTACACACCAGCTATAATGGAATGAACACCAGGACGATAAAGGCAAGGTACAGATGCGGTTGAAAAAAAGGAACTAATAGACAAATGTTGTTTGATTGGAAACTGTTTTGATTGTGGTCTAAGATGGTGAGTAAAAAAGGTACCTATTCCATTCGATGCATCCGTAAAATCTCCCCTAACTCTTGAGTCGTTTAGTTCGTTTGTTTGATGAAAGCCATCGAGATTTGTATCTAAGACAGAAGTTAGAAAAATGCAGGTTGTAAGACGTGCGAGACCCAAGCACGTGCTACACATAAAATATAGCCAAGGTCAACAGAGAAGGTTTCGAGTGTGGTTAGCACTCGCAGTATTGGTCATGGTCAGTAAACTCTGAAACGACGCAAATAGTGCATACCAACCTGAAATCGGATGAACTATTTAGGTGGAAAGCCAGCTAAAGTTGTAGTTATCGTAGTTTGCTTAGTTATGAGTTGTGGCTGTACATGTTAACTGCAAGTCGTATGGCCCGTCATATACGTGCCAGTAGCTTTAAAAGTACAAAACATTACAGGCTGTGTTTTCAGTTTGATATCAGCTTGTTAAGTATGAGTTAGTAGTGAGCCACGATTTTGAGACTTATATGTGTGTGTTATTTTTTCACAGTAACATAATTATATCTCATTAGCGGATTGTGGATATTAATCTATGTAATAGAGGAGCCTCTTTGAGGCGCAAATTAATCATTTTACCACATTGCCTATTAGTAGTACTAGAAGCGGCGAATAATATACCTGAAACAATGCATACAGAGTGATTGTCAAAACCAAGATCAAATATTTATTCCAGTGGGAGAGTGAAAAGTGGGACAGGGAACTGGCACGTGGATACCAGGCGAGTTACTAACTACTTGTACGGCGTACTGTCCTAACTTTGAAGGGTTTATAGGTCAGACGGCACCACGCAAGGCTGGTAATGCACCATTTCGTCGCGAGTACTTTCATTTTTATGCAAGCGAGAGTGCCAAAAGTTTTGCGCACTGCGTCGTCGCCTTTCTCGGCTGAATATGTATGGGGCAAACTTGCCAATTCAAATTCGGGTACTTTATTCTCCCTGGGTGCATTTTTATTGAATTTTTCAAAGGCGCCCAATGTTTTTTGAATCGCTGATTGCCAGTTCCCTATTTTGAAGACAAATAGTGGTTGAATTATTCAGACGTTGAAATATTGAATGAATAACAATCGTTTCTTTTGAATTTCCAATGTTAAGTAATATTAAGATGTTATTCATCAACCTATAGTGAACACTTGATATTAATTTTAATAAAAGAAATGACACCTAATATGTAAATTCAAGCGGCAATTTAGGTATATTGTTGGCACTACTCCGTAGTAACTACTTTATCCAATGTCACATTCCGTGATCCAGATTAATTAGCACATACCTGACTCTGATTTCAGGGCGTACCTACCCATAGCTTCATTTATAGGTGACTGAACCTTCAGTATATTGCCAAAGTCAGTCGTCATCCTCGTGTTGGCAAAGGTATTCCAATTTGTATCCAAATATTGGAATCAGCTACTGAATATTACATGTCAAATAGGTATTTTGATTAGATTTATATGGGAACAGGGGTTTCAGATCAATTTTGGGCTGTTTCTGATAACGGTTTATATGATGGCATACTGGTATAGGAGGTTGGTTTAGTTTGTCAGACTTCCGAGGCCTAGTGGCCAAGGAAAAGAGACCTACTTCATGGAGCATCCATGGAGCAAAAGAAGAATCTATTTGCATCGTACTCCACTCGTATATCGGACGAGTGAAGTTAGAATGACTCTTGAGCCTATAATTTTGGCACCTGCCATACCAGAACTGCCTCTTCTCTGCCTGGCGGGAAAAATAGATTGTTACGTAGAACTTTTGTTAACGAATATGGCAACTGTAAAAAAATACAAAGGTTTTTACCGATACTTTTTTATGTGGTATAGTTACGGAACATCTGAGTTTTCAGTGTATGTGTGAAACTTTGAATTTAAAATAAATAAATTTTATAATTTAAATATAAATAATATAAAAAAATATGTGTCATCATAAATAAATATTGGTGGACATTTCACACAGCGCCATCTAACCCCAAACTAAGCATAGCTTGTATTATGGGGACCAGACTGATAGAATATACTTATATACTTTTTTTGTAAATACATACATATTAACACCAGACACAGAACTAACATCAAATGTTGGCCACACAAAGTTTGTCCTGGGTGGGAATTGAACCCACGACCTACAGCGCAGAAGGCAGACTGCCAACTGAGCTGTGCGGCCAGTCAATATGTTTTTATTTACAAATAAAATTCAATATGTCCGGTCCATCAATAATATTAATTTGATTGCATTATAAATACCTGAGCCTGCCACCGGTTAGCTCGGTCTGTTAACAAAATCAATACTGACCCATTTCAAGGAGTAACTGGCGAGACGGGGACAATGGAAATTACTTCCCTTCTTAAGCACGATTAATGAATGGCTAATAGTAATTAATTGTTGATTGTGAGTCAAATATTAATTCTGTATTTGATAGAAAGAAAGAAAATCTTTATTTGTAGTGAATTAAGATACCTTAACACAACACTCTAGATACTTAAATTAATAACTTACAACGTTAGTACATTAATGAAACTTATAGCTACAAAATGGCGTCCTACTCGGCATATGTTGTAATAGCCGTAGGCTACCACAACGCTGGTCTTCCGTCGGAACCATGCGGCGGGCGTCATTTACAAAGTAAGATACAACATTATAAAAGAAAACAACAACTACAAAAGTGCAACAACAACAAAAAAAAAAACAAATAAAATAAAGAAATAATTGACAACGAAAACACTAATAGGTAATAATTTGAAAGGCCAATAGTGTTATATTTATGTTTTAAGAGATTTCTAACTAAATATTGTACATGAATATGTTCCAGGAACTGTATTTTTTATTCTTGTTCACTTGTTCAACCCATAATATACTGTTATAGATATGAACAGCTTCGAGCACTGTTAGTTTTTCTACTACATCACTATACAGCCCTTGGAGATATATTTTACTCGAAGCAATGCAGTATCATTTTGTGCTCTTCTTAAACCGAATTACCACTTAATATAATTTATCCACACATACAACATAAATTAAACAAACAAGTTTGTATAGTTGTATTTGCAAATGGTTGTAATTGCTTCATTTGCATCGACAATCTAGTTAATACCTACATTGTGTTTTAATTAATAACTGAATAGGTTTACTTTGAAGCCATAGAGCTCGTTTGAAATCCAATCATACAATATCAGAGTCAAATAAACCACACCTGCATGGCTTTAAGCTTTTCCCACATATCTGTGATATTCCGGTGAGAATTTCGTTTATCGCAACGTAATAAATCCGCCAAGTTCATGTTTGGGTTATTTATTAACGTATAATACGCTGTGCTGTGAGTTGGTCCGCATCTGTCCGTGGTAAACGCCGCTCTAGAGGATGTTTCACAAAAGAAGCCTACGTAAAAAAGACTTTTTTGGTCATGAACATCTTAGAATTACTTTGTTTGTCACGCTTACATTTTACATTTATCAATCTGTGAGCAGTCAGAAATAAGTTATTAGTGGACAGAAATCGAATAGTATTTTACGCTTGTGGGTGAAAATTGAATTTCACATTCTAGTTTGAGTTGAAATCCGTTTTGATTGGGTGACGAATCTGCTTATGAATTAGTGATATCTCTTCATCACATACCTTGTGTAGAATTGTTTTTCGTGTTGATTGTCAGTCGATTGATTGCTTCTTATTATATTTTGCTGAATTACGTCATTTGCATCTAAATGAACTGGTCCGTATGAAGAGATAAGTGAATAATGTAAGAATTTATATTATCATAGTTTATTGAAAATTTGTCTTACAAATATATCTCGATAATTACAGAGTTAAACATAATCTTTCATTATTATGAAATTTCAGAAATAAATTATAAAATCTTAAGCAGCTCTATATCTAGCACCTTTAGTTAAGAGAGAAATTAGATTTAGATAAATTTTTGATTATATATATGTTTTTACTGAACAAAATAAATGTTTTATTTTTTCCTTGCAGGTTTGATATATTAGGTTTCATATCTAGAGATTCACGATGAAAATATTGTCAACAATGTTTATTTGTGTGGATAATATTTAACACGATGAGAGGCTGAAATAATGTCTGATAATAATTTCAAGATAGGTTCACCGTAGTGTACGTAAAAAAATAATATAGGTACTTCTTAAAATACCCATTTGAGGAATATTTTACCTTCGCCTATTTCCAAACGAACTCAAGTTTTCAATGTCAGTGTTTACAGTAGGTATAAGTAGGTAGGTATAAAACTTTTCTCTAGTAGATATTCTAGGCACAATATTTTGCTCACTCGGTACGATAAGGAGAGTAGCTTACATTACAGTTAAAGAAGTTGTAACAATTTATGTGAAAGTAGTTTGAAAGAGTTTCCGGCGCCTCGCTTCGTGTCGCTATTTTCTCGCCAAGTAGGACACTCGATTTGACCGTAGGAAAATGATTTTGAGACTTTTGAATTATGATGAACAGTCATGTCAATTTACGTGAATTAATATGTGTTATGTATCAGTCTTAAGACAAAATGTTGCGCTTTCCTAAAGCGATACTACTCGCAAATAAATTGTTTGGCTGGGATTTTGTCCTTTGGATAATTTTATTACAATGTTTGGTTGATAAAATTCTGCATATTGCCAATATTAGTAAAAAATGGTGCATACTTCGAAATGCGTGTTTTGAGAGTTCTATATTTGGCACTATTCCATCAGAAAAAGATTCGGATTCGAAGGGATAGGTCGTTTATAATAATGTATAAAAAGGCCCTAATTGGTTCTGTTATGTTGCTTTAACATGAGACATATACAGCATATATTTTAGAGATAATTTATTTTCAAAAATCTCAAAGGTGTTATCACACTATAACACTATAGGTGAGAATGCGCAGCGTGCTTGCTGGGACAAAGCAAGTACCACTCGTCGCAGGCGTGACGTGGACTCCATGTTGTACACTCGCAAATGCAATAACAGCCCGCTAACCTTTGTTGTGTGTCTTCATGTCGTAGGCCATTATGTATCAAATGTAACATCTTGAAAAAAGTAGAACATTCACAAAGTGGTAGATTTCTGCCGCTGAACCAAACCTAGTACGCTACTCTGATGTTGTAGATTTTAACTTGAAGAGTTGACGTCTCGTCGTTCTTTAGTGTGATTAGCACTGAGGAAGTCAGAAAGCGTCGCATAAGAAGTACTAAAATAATAATTAAAAGATGGCTCATTTTGAAACAATAGAAATAGAATCGTTCAGTGAACGAAGAAATGCAATTAGTAATGAAACAAAAAAAAACAATTATCATGAAACAAAAACCCTTTCTGTGGAGGTTATAAATCTCTCTTTTAGGACTTTCCTTCTTTTCGACATCGCGCGCCGCAACACATTAATACCGCCAACTTTTCTTTAGGCGTCTTTTGTTTTAAGTGATTTTCGGAAGTAGGTACGTTAGAAGGTTAATAAATTAATTAAGTGGGTTAAAAGTAAAATGTTGCATAGCAATTGCCTTAAAAAAGTTTCCTATAATGTAACTTCTGGACACACAACCTAAAATTATGAAACTCAACATTAATTTCGTTATATAACAAAGATTCTAATAGAGTGTTCACAACGCAGTGGATTTGTTGGAAAATTAAATCATTAATAAACCAGCATGTACAATAAAATTTGATTCTTGTTTTATTTAATACTAGATCCCTCAGTGCGAGCATAATTTGTCATATGTGGCCGGTTTTTTGTAATTGCTGTTTTACTTTAGAGTCTTTTATAATCGCTTTTATGCTAGTAGTACAATTTTTCGATACAGCAAAAACAGAAAGATGTTGAAAAAACACTCTTCTTGTTTGGCCCACACTCTTTTTTTTTATTATATGTTACAAGATCCACCGTTATGAGGCATATTCTGTGATAATTTCAGCCAGTTACCGGTTAAGTTTCAAAGGATAAAGCCTTAAGTTTGGACAGACAGACGGTGTAGGCTTAGTAGAAGACTCTTTGACTACGGAAACCCAAAAAGGAATTATTAAAAAATGATCGTGTTATGTACTTACGTAGTAACTTAAAATCACTCACCTTTTATACTGTAAGTTTCAATATCATAGCAGAATTGACTTAATTAATTACTTCAGAGATGCGTTTGGTAAAATATCTAGTGATTATTCCGAAACTTTAATGAATTTAACTAAATAAATTCTCGATTCATTGTTCATTTATTTATGTAGTTTTATGTAATTCATGTTATTTATGTAGTTATTAAAAAAAAACTGTTTGGATTTTATTAAAGCTCACAATGAAGGTATTGCGGACGCCATCGTTGGCTATATAGTAGATAGCTTACTGTCATGTTTTATGTACAAAACATAGAAATGAAA
The DNA here is from genome assembly GCA_947359385.1 of Chesias legatella. NCBI lineage: Eukaryota > Metazoa > Arthropoda > Insecta > Lepidoptera > Geometridae > Chesias > Chesias legatella. The sequence goes on from OX375772.1 coordinate 6,935,396, forward strand.
TGAGACAAAAAAAAATACGAAGTCTTAATAAGCAAACATTCGTGCCAGGCTTATTTAAACAAGATATAACAAGAAAATAATTTAAAATTCAAGAAGTTCGGGAGAAGCGAAGTTTGTGTTTTGTGCTTGAACTTTTGAATTTATGTTTAACTTAGTTTTTTAACCTGGTATTTTGGTAAGTTTAGCCTTCCTGCAATGTTGATCATGTTTGTAAACATCATGAGTAATTAAACATTTCCTCCGGTGATACAGTCAGTACATATACGGTAAAGTACAGCATATTACCAATGTAAATAATGAAATAAGAATAAAAAAGAATGTTGAATAAAATGTGTGATTACGTGTGGGCAAAAAAGCAGTCGATTAAATGCTATAAAACAATGGGGAAAAGCTCTTAATAAAATCGAGGGCGATCCCTCTGACAGGTCCCCTTTACAGATGCACAGATAGGGACCTACCAAATATTAAATGCTGTCAGATTTGCCCTTTTCTATGTTAGGTTTGTAATGAAAATACCTTTTATTTCCAACTCCTGATATTGGATTTTTCGTTTCCGACGCCAGTTTATGGTTATTAGGTAAGTTGGCATCCTACGAGTCCGATTATCATTGACTATGGGAACGTCTCATTTCCATTTATTTTACAACCGCTCGACAGCGTAAGTCTAATATAAAGCAGCTACATGGACTTGGTGGAGAAATAATAGCGCTTTCATAAAATCCGAGGTGTCATTTCCTTTTGAATAGTTCGTTATATCTGCGCTCGGAGCGTATAAAAGTCTCGGGTCTTTCAAGTTATTACGAGTCGTCCGCGCGTCCTACGCCTGAAACGGATGTGTTATAAAACGAACACTAAAAATCTGCTCCCTATTGATAAATCGCGTCCCTCGTTACAATAGTGTACCATTCCTATGCCCATCCTGTTTTATATTTCACTCTATTTCTTTGACGTCAAATGATCATAAACTTGTACGCTGTTGCTTCCTTTTCCGAAACGTACGGATTGGAAATCTCTCTTTCAGTCCCGTAGTGACATTTGACGTCCCGTATAATAAAACTGTTGTAAGTAGACGTTCATTTTCCAGCTTATCTGTTTCATTGTTATGTCCTCCCAGCTACTTTATGGTATTAGTTTACAGTCTCATAAAAATGCCATCATTATTGCGCTCAATGAAATCACATTCAAAGTATTGTATTGATTTGGCAATTTTTATGATAAGAGTGTTCATAAAACAGCTGATAGCACAATAAAGTACAAAATAATATCATAGTAAAATGCTAGTTCCGTAGCAAAAACCACTAGTTTTACAAGGTTCATGTTCCATACCGTTCGTCGCTTCCATTCTCATAAAAGTTATCATTTCAGGACGTTCGGTTTACGAGCTTTTCGTAAATTTTTCACAGAGAAACAAGATCGATGACAAATTGTGGAATATATGACAGCATCTACAAAAAGACGATAATAATAAATGTGGCGGCCTGGGAGTTTTCTTCCCTGCTGTACAAACGTAATCTGCTTAAGGATATTCAGATGCTTTTTATTTTTACTTTGACATCTTCTTTTGTGATTCTTAATATTCTACTATAATATATGTTTATCACGATTTGAACAATAAATATAAAGCATTCTGCAAAAATACTATAGCCGTCCAAATTATTTTTTAACTGCTTATACATGCCATATTCTCTTTACTATACAAAAATGTTATGGCTAAAATGCAAAGTAAGTGACTGTTAATCTCGACCTGAAAGAAATTGCTTGATGTTAATATAGTACATTTTGTTATGTCGATTATACCAAAATTTTATTATACATTACATATGTTTTAAACAATTTTGTCTGCACACAGTAAGTATACCAGTAGTCTGTATCGTTCATAATATTTTAACCGTCACCGCGTGGATGGCGTGTGTTGAATAAAACATAAACAATAACATAACAGAATCTTCTGTCAATGTGATAATTTGATTTACAAAGATAATGAATATTTGCAAATAAAAATATTCTTTTAACCACTTTCCCATTTACCAAACGTAATTTTATTGTTACTCTTGACCTATTAGCAACTCTACATCATACACTATAACTTATTTGCATTTATTCTAAGTCATTGTTAAATATGTTATGTAAAACATAAAAAATGTGGCAAATGTTGTGTCACTCAAACACACAGATAGAAACATAAATTCCATACAAAGGGAATTTATTACGTTCCAATAAATAGATAGGCACCTACATAAGTATAAAACCCTCTTTGTGGCAAGGTTCATAAATCACCCAAATGAACCCAAGCTTCCATTGACAAAAAATACCGTCGTAAATAAATACATCCTTGGGCTCCATCTACACGTTTATAGTTTACGCTTTTCTTTGAGAACGGGCAAGCACGAATCACATTTTTTGTGCAGCTCAGTTAACAAGGAACCTATAGGTAGTACTCATAGCTTTTGCCCGCGGCTTCGCCCACGTGTTCACGAGATAAAAACTACCCAGGTATAGTTTTTTTTTTTATTTGACTACATGTTGCTCCATATATTGTGACTCTGCAGCCGATTACAAACAGACGTCCATCAATCTATCTAAATCTATAGGTAAATTTACACAGCAACGATCGAACGAGATGTATTTGAGGAGCTTTAGAGTGACAAAGGCTCCTTCCTATCCAAAATGCACGTTTCCTGCAGTATATATAGATCTGGATGTAAAACGTAAAAGTGTGCAAACCCACAACGACGATATTGATTTGAGCTAGTGACTAGTTTACGGCGTTATAAGCTACAATTTTAGTTTCATTTTATACGTCTCATATTCCAGCCCTGTCTTGATAATTTTAATTTTAACATTTCGTCACCTAACTGTTATTATTTACACAATATATCTTTTTTAATTCACTTTTGGCTTCTTAGTCCATATTATCTTGATGGAATGAAGACATTATCTTATATTAAATAAACGTCTTGTCTATCTATCTATCTATCTTAAATATTTTTGAAATCAAATGCAATTGTTTTTCAGAGTTGTTTTTCTACTCCATCAAAACTATCCTTATCTTAAATCTTTGGATCTGGAATCACTGGATTTCAATAGTTTTGTTTCTATCGGTCTGGTGAGACTAGTCCCTTTTAAAGTAACTCATTGGGTTTATTTTATTACAGAATAAAAAAGTTTATTGGCTTGACAGCGAAATTCCCAAGTTGCTAGGTGTAGACACAGCTTTATAAGCTTTCATACTCCACTTTGCTCCTTTGAAATCGTATTTCCTTTGTATAATGGTAAATAGGCATTTATGTAAACATTAACAAAATTTGTCCACATGACATTTATATTTGAGTATACAGAAGATATTTTTGTACACCGCGATACACGTGTTTTATTATTACTAACATCTTTTAGGTAACAGTGCTTACAAACCAATAGTTAATATGTTTTTGAATTACTGGCCTTTTTTTTATATTAGAAACATCGACGAGAATGTGACTATGAATGTGTTATATCAATATATATTATAACAATATTGATATATTGATATAGTGTTCAGATATTTGATTGTTTCCCAAATCAAGGGCAAAAAAGTAAAAAATGGACGAAAACGATTCGACTTAATTCAAATTATAGGAAAGCTATGTGTTTTTGGATGTAGACTAGACTAGATATTTTTAATATGGTTAAAATATGGTAAAACACGGTTGGATGAAATTTTGTCGGTAGAATATATTTTCGCACTAACTAAATTAATTGAGGGAATTTAGGCAATAAAACATCATTAAAATAGTTTCATTGTACCAGAAAACATTCAAAATACTAGAATAGTCATATCAACAATGAAATATGCTGAAGATAAACACTCCAGCGAATGAGATGGGAATAAAATGTGGGTACAACACACAGAGCTGCCATTTTGCAAACTGCTGAGTAAAATGTTTGCCGGCAAGATTCCCCAATACAAACAAAACGCATCGGCGCAGTGCATTTCATGGCGCGCCGTGTAAACATCGAACGCGATGCAATTTAAAGCTTACACATATTCGTGCTTGCATTGTATAATGTTTATGTGAAGTGAGTGATTGGGCGCAAAACGGAACAGACAACGATCGGTTACTTTATCAAGATATTATATATTTTTTGCTCGTTTTTAACCGAACTCGAAAGGAGGAGGTTATCAATTCGTTTGTTTTTTTATTATATTTGTTATCTCATATGTCCGAAAAATGGACTATGACACATTTTTATCTGGTGATACCAGTTCTTCTTTGCGCAAGTCATGACTCATCCGATTTTCTAAACACTTTTTTGAAAAAGTTGTTTCGTAATTAACCGAACAAATCGGAAGTGCCGACAGCACTTATGGTATTAAAAGATAAAGTTAAAAAAAAAAAACTATAATAGTAAGAAATTACATAACTTTCTAAGTTATCGCAAGGTATATGCAAAGTGCCCTTTTGAAACCCTCCGCGGAAGTGATGAGCGGAACCGGCGAGTAAAAGGCATTAAATCTGTCTGGGGCGTTCGATTTGCATTGGGAATTGCATTTTGACTCGGCGGCGACGAGTCGCCAGCCATGCTTGTGGAAGTGTTGCGAAATTATTTTGTTTATAGATGTTTTCTGTCAACATTATAATTTTACTTGTGAAGTAAGAGTAAAAATATAATGTTCACACTACATACTACTTGAACTAGAAAAAGAAATTGGATATAGTGATGTTTAAACAACGGTTAGAAATAGACCTGTAATAAAAAAAAGATCTTATTACATAAACCTTTCTCAAGCACCAGTCTCTCCAAAATTACGATTATACATTTGGCAGCATTTAGTTACGTATGATAAGTGAACTTAATTTGCAGCGAGAAATAAATAATTAGTATTTTGCTACATCAAAACCATTCAAAACATTTCTGGGATAAATGTAAATTAAAGTACACGAATTCAATTCCTTTCTCGGGTCTAGCCTGGTCTTTCCGATGGCATAATATAGGCTTTAATAAATAATAATAGGCTTTCGTAGTGACGGAAGTCAATTCTAAGAGACCCGTTTTATATGTTAAATTGGGTTTTGTACTTGAACTTAAAAACTGACAACTAGGTAGTTATTATTTAATTACCAAAGAGCGGGAAGGAGAAGGCATAACTATTGTAAATATGCAGAGGAACATACATTCTCATTACCGACCAGGCTAATATGATACCCGAAATCCAAAAGCCAAACACGAACATTACCTGAAACTGATCAACGTAGGGTGCAAAATAAAGACAATGCCATCCCAAACAAAACTAACAACAACTTTTAAGATGACGTTCTAAAGGAATAGATAATCTAAAACTCAATGCAAACTCATGATATAACTTTAAAATGTCGCAATCTTGATAAATGCTCCTGTAGCTGTTGCGAACTTTAAGGAATTAGAGCCCAAAATGAAATATGTAGTGAGTAACTTACTACATATTTCTTGAGTTCCTTCCTTCGTGCTACGACCCAGTTCGGGCGACGAGCATTGTAGATTGCACAACACGCACCCAACTCTAGGTAACTGGCCGTGTGTCGTTTATCAAAACTTTTTTATTACATCTTGACTTGAAACCTCCTTTCTAATACTGGCAAATGAAACAACTAAAAAAAAAGTTGTGTTCAAATTTGACAGTTGATTCTAGTAAGAAATGAGTTGAAAAAATTTTAAGTGCGTTTTATTATGGGAATCTAAATTTACAAGAAAAAGTGATAAATTTGAAATAAAAAAAAAATGGCTTGCTTATATCCGGAAGAGTGTGGTGAATTTGCGGTGGCGCCAATGTTAGTGGCTCCTTGTTACTCAACCAAGTGCTACGAAGACGGACCAATGTGCTTTCCTTGCCTGCCACGATGCCCCAAGGGGATGATGTATTGTTGCGAGAAGCCATCGAAGGCTCCTCGGACACCTCAACATCACGACCGGGAATACCACTCAAGAGATTGTGGTGAAAGAAGGGACAGATCTCCTGACCATCGCAGACAACGCTCACCGCCACGAGAATCCGCTGCCACAGCTTCACAGAATACGAGCTGCTGCCAACCTACATGCAAACCAGTTAAAACGAAATATGTTATACCGTGCTACAGATATGAAGATGGACGTATTGTAAGTTAGCACATTGACAGCGCACATATATATCCGTAGCGCGTAGCTGTGTATCATTACCAAAAAAAGTGTAGTATTCCATTTAGTCACACTATCACCTATACATTTAGGACTGGCCTCATAGCTCAGTTGGTAATAACCCTGCTTTCTGTGCTGTAGGTCGTGGGTTCGATTGCCACCTAGGGCAAACATTTCTGTGGCGAACATAGATGTTTGTTCTGTGTCCGGGTGTGATGGATATGTATTATATGTATGTATTTGCAAAATAAAAGTATATAGGTATTATATCAGTTGTCTGGTTCCCATGATACTCGTATAAGCTATGCTTAGCTTTTTTTGGGGCTAGATGGCGCTGTGTGAAGTGTTCACCAATATTTATTTATTTATTTTGATGGAATTAATTATGCGCTCTCAACATCAATGGTCAGTCCTGATTAGAAAATATTACATTACACATTACCACATCGTTACTTTTATTATATTATTTATTGCGTACCTTATTCTGAAACCAATGCCATATATCGATCATAATCGAGAACCTTACTGCCTCCTTTGCAGCTGTGTCGCGTGGAATTAATTTCTATTCGTGATTATTGCTTTAAATGCGGCTAAAACTTGCAAATATAACGAGTTTCGTGGAAATTTATATCGAGCTAGCGACCTGGACGTAGGAAATTACAAAATCAACAATGTACAACCACAAAAACCTTTGAAAAATTCAGTCGCTTTTACTTGTTTTCCGTCGAGGCGTTGCATGCGCTCCGCAAAAAGTTTTGCCTGAGTGGTTCACTATTGTTGTGTTGTTGGTTTCAGGAACGGTACGTTCCGACCCGACATGGTAGGCTTCCGATGTCCGCTTACCGCCGGAACGGAATGCAGGACCAAATTCACGGTTATAGAGGAGCAATGCGGTATTTGTGTGCCTCCGAATGCCCACAAGGGTGCTGTGTTTACACCGCAGTCGCACCGTTGCGCAGATTGTATCCCAGAGTAACACAGGAAGTGTTGCCTGTTAAAAGGAAGAAAGAGAAAAAATGCTAGTTTATTGAGTACGCCCCCCTTTCTATTGAGGTTGATTAATGATATTTTGACGCTACTCAGGCAAGCCCATTACCGTCGTCTGCGTTAAAACGAAATGGTCTCCAGGATCAGAAATTCGTAGAGAGCGGTGGCATTTCACATATTAGAAAATGTTGGCATAACGCTACTTGGAGCTATCGTCCTATCGCGATCCCAGTCAAACCGATGAAGAAGCTCGCTGCCTTACCCCTTAAGAAATAGACGATTCGGTACGTGAATTTGCAATTGCAGCAGTGACTGGTTTTGTAGGTAGATCAGAAACAAAAGGTGCAAAGCTAGATGTTGGCATCGGCGCGGTATTCAAGCAATATAAGCAAAAAGGTGGCACTAAATGGCAACTGTCTGATCCGTTGCAGGTGCATAAGCTGCCAGTGACTGCATTCAAGCGCAACGGAATTCAAGACCAGGAACACTCAAAGCTGCTCGGAGCTGCGAATTTCCTCGTCAGATGTCCCCGGGACGTGTCGATTGAGTGTGACATTTGCAAGAGCCCCGTTAAAGTGGGCGACCCGGCAAAAGTGCCACCTTGCACTGACATGGATAGCAGCTCGGCGCTGAGATGTTTGCTCAAAAAGAAACCGATTGAAGTGTCGCTGGAAGATATATTGGATGACTGAACATGCCGAAAGCCTATTTTAATTCCGTGACTGTCATAGGATAGGTCAAAGTGTTGGATCGGTGTATACGTAAGGATTTTTGTTTTATCACAAGATTTGGAGTCATATTGGATATATAATATTGAGACGTGTTAAAAAACCTATTCCTATGAATATACAGTTTATAATTAGATTTAATATGTTTAATCTACATTATACACCATATATAAGATATACGGGTAGATTTTTTCATTCCCCGACAACTATCCCGCAAGCATAGCTTGTACTAATGTGTACTAGATATCTGATAGAATACAAAAACTTTTCTTTTTGTTAATATATTTATGTTAATACATACATAATATAGAATACATATTCACTTCCAGACACATTACAAGCATTTTTTTTCACACAAATATTTGTCATGGTGGGAACCGAATTCACGACCTATAGCGCAGAAGGCAAATTCATTACCAACTGAGCTGGCAGGCTTATAAATCAATGAACGAATTAAATGAGAATGAATGAATGAACACTGCTACTGGGAACAGATTTTCATGCATTTTTATTCCGTATAGCCAGGTCTTTTTAGCAATATTGATAGTATTAGATTTTCCCTTGGTGTAGGATAACTGAAGACTGAATTACATGACTAGTATTAGTTTCGTAGGAAAACAATAGTGTCGGTGATTTCGCCACTTCTCTGGACTCGATACTGGATCACGATAGTGTAATTCACAAGGTGAAAAGTGGTACATTGAACCCTATAGAATAGGTACCTTCGGTACAATCGTTTGAATCAAGGAATGAATTAGTTAATGCCGATTAACTAATCAGTGGTATTTGATTAGTTAATGCCGATTAACTAATCAATAGTATTTGATTAGTTAGTGCCTTTTAACTAATCAATGGTATTTGATTGTTTCAGCGAAACCAGCCTACGGTTCTGATGAGACGAGCATGTGAGGTCGCTGTGGGTGCGCGCACGCGCAGGAAACCGTTCGTAGAGTCGTCGTACAGTGCGGACCCCTACAACGAGTTTCACCGTTACCACTCCGAAGATGAACGGGTATCTACCAGTTAGTTTTTTTACAAATTTTGGAACATGTAGGGTACAATTGAAATTCCAAGCGCATGAGAGGTAACATCCACGTTACGGGGTGATGGACGCAACGCAATGCGACTTGAGTCATCTCGTACTTTGGTGGAGTGGACTTGAGTCGTATTGTTGTCGTCCATGGGCGGCAGTTACCACTTAACATCAGGTGGGCCGTAAGCTCGCTCTATCACTTATATAACATGAAAAAACCCTGTGGTGTGTTTAAACTAAACGATATAGTATTATTTAAGACTCGCCAAGTAGAAGAGAACAGGTTTTATTTCTAATTTTGTTCGCTTTTTATCATGCTTATCTTATTGTTGATGGTGCTTAGTTTACTAAATAAGCTGTAGATCGTTGATTAAATATATCAACCAATGCAAAACTTTACAAATTTGGCTCAATTGTCGAAAGTTGAAATACGAATACATACGTGTATATTCTTCAGACATTGAAACATGAAAGAAGAAAGAAAAAAACCTTTAAATTGCTTAGTTTTTAAAATATAGCTGATAGAAACTTAACATTTTTGTGCGATTTTAATATATTTTTTGGGCGATATAAATAATAATAATAATAATAACCTAATTATAATATCATGCTTTAAAACAAGGAAATGTTCGCTAGATGATTTCTTCAAAACAAAATAACAGATATTTCAAAATGGAAATTAATATACTGAAGCCAGATAATATCTAGGCCGATCTCTCGGTAAGGTTCGCATAATTCCTATTGAACTCTGTATTTTATGAAAAATTAATATTCAGTTGGAGGTCGGGAAAGCGCCACCTGAATTGATTCCCACGCAATATCCTTTTTGAAGGCAAAGCAAAAAGCCGAATAAACGCCCCACACTGCCACCGGTGACGCCATCGAGGAGAAATTCAATTTCATTACGAGCCCAGTTCATCACTAGAAAAATGAATTTGGTTTTACCCTTAACCTCGATCAATAATGGATTAAAATCCGAACTAAATAAGTTCTCAAGCCTCCGTCGTATTAATTTCTTAATAACAAAATTATCTTGTTCTACTAGCAGATAAATTCAATTATAAAACTGATTCACCAACATTTAAATGAGAGTGTTCAAGAATCTGGTTATCCGCCGAATTAGAATTTTAATCGAATTGGTCTACCGTTCGTTTTCGGGCAAATTACGCAAGATGAGATGTTATTTGGGGTCTGCTGTTTGATATGTTTTTAAGTTCGATCGCTTCGGCTGGGAGTCTGTGGAGTATTTATTTAGAGAACGCGGAATGATATTTTTGCGAGCAGAGCTTTAAATACTTCTAAATATGTTTAGGGCTTGATCGCTTCTCACAAACTGCGATATTTTTGTGTCTCGACCGTAACTGCGATCAAATGTTTAACGGTTCCAATCTCGAGTCAATTCTTGCCATACCAGAAAAAAACGAAACTCATCTACAAACATATAGCTTTTCTTACTTTTTAAGACTAATATATTTTTAAACATTTTATGACTCACCCATTACTTTATTATTCTTTGCATTATTATGTTTTTTCTCATTCTGCCAGGGTAACTGTTGCTACCATTTTGAGCGGAAGAATGCTAGATCTGATACCTGCTGCGGTGAACATCACTGTGAACGTTGCAATCACAAGCATCATCCTGCCACCCTGTGCCGCCCTTGCCAACCTTGTACCTCCAGCCCTCAATGCCAGTTCGCACGAGTAGACTGTGTTCAAGCCAAATCCGTTGATCCACCTTGTTGTTTTTATTGTTAATTCATAAAATTTGGTAATAAAATTATGTCGTGATCATCAAACCTTATTTCTTAAAAATTTTAATAATATAGTGATTATTTTTTGTTTTATTTTACTTCTAGACTCGATTGCAATGTATTCGCTTTATCCGGATAAGACTAAAAACTTGGTATTAAACTTGAAACTCATAAAGTGACTTGGCTTTCGAAATAGGAAAACTTTAGATGCACATGTGCTCGCTAACATTAATATTAGGATACCACCAGTGCTCTAGGGAGCTTGAATTTACAATGCGATGCTCCTTGATAGTTCCTGGATAAACAATTTGTACCTGTGTTGGGAAACGCTTAGGGAATTAGAATATATTATGTGGATATTTTCAAGTGTACGTAATTGGGTTTAATGGAACCATTAGATACGAACAGAATAAAGAAAATGTTAACTATTATCTAGATTGATATAAATGTGGTATGTGTCGTATTTTTTATCCATCTTATATAGAATAGGTTACTAAGGAGTTTGTAGCGATGCGATCAACGGAAAACACAGTGGTTAGAGTATGTATTTTCAATAGTCAATGGCTCGGATACTGATATTTTAACTTCCCATCGTTTCACTATGTTCGTTAGTATCTATAAATTGTTTCTTAGTTTATATGCCTGCAACTTTATTCGCGTGGTGCCAGTGAGGCCCTTATTATTATGTTTTTTCTTTCTGTTTCAATGATAATCTATTTGTATCCACTTTTTTGTATTAAGCACAGTGAGTTTCCTTACAGGAAACAACGAATCGCTGGGATTACGAAACTCAATCGACTAGAAAAAGGAACACCGAAGAGATTTTTAATAAAACCACAATAAACTGAGCGCTGCAAATAGTGCGGGACTTCACAATCGTAGGATTATGCGTATCGCGGGTTTGCTGCGTAGAGATAAGAGCAGTGAGTATTGATGAGTGCAGTGGTTTCACACATAGGCAGTATGCACGGTAAATAGATTAATAGACATTCTGGAATGCTATGAATGTTTATCGTGGTTTTAAGCAGTGTCAGTGAGTACTGTCGAGTGAAGTGGCGGTGTCAGTGAGTACTGTCGAGTGAAGTGGCGGTGTCAGTGAGTACTGTCGAGTGAAGTGGCGGTGTCAGTGAGTACTGTCGAGTGAAGTGGCGGTGTCGGTGAGCGAAGGCAGTGTGCGTGTGCGTGTGCGTGGGTGCCAATGCGCAGGCGGCGGTGTCGGGCGGCGCGAGGCGCGCGGTGACTGCACGACCATGCGGCGGCCGCTGTCGCTGCTGCTGGTGGCTGCCGCGTGCGCCACTGCCTCCGCGCAGATCGCTTGGACGCCTATCTTCCTAGATGGAAGTAGTGAGTATCTACTGATTAATAAATGATTCCGTACTTTAAGCTGCCAGAACGAACGGGGCAGCCGAGTCGTATACCCGAATATCAATCCAAAGATCAAATCCGATGCTAGCGTAAATTTATGAATGCATAAAAATATCCTATAGCAACTCTTTGGTAAAAGAAAACTTTGTGAGTAGTTCTAGGATTTGAAAGTAAAATTCTTAGATTTTTTTCTGAGATCTTTCCACATTTTTCCATCCTGATTGACCTTTGTGGTAGAATTTCAAATGCATAAAGTGCAACCGGGGGCCACCGGTATCTCGAATGGAAAAATCGAAGAGAGAGATCGAATTTCATTGCTCAGAGACAAGTACTTTGAAGTAGGCATATCTGAAATATGTTGTCTGTGACAATATTTTTTACTAATGTATATGAATTTTATTCTTATTGAACTGCATCTTTTTTTCGACAGTACCCGAGACTAGCAGTAGCTCGAGTCTCCTAAATTAAAGTACTGAAAGAACCCAGTCATTTTGCATTACACCCGTCACTCTGATAATTCAAGTTATTTACTGTGATTTGTAGTTTCACACCCACACACTGCAATCCACACACCCAGTGCATTTTTTGTGTGCGAGGCACAGTCGAGAGCTTGATAGAAATCTATATGATGGCGTAGCTCCTTCACATATTCTACAAACAATAGTTTCCTTTGCCATCTTGATCCCACTGGATTCGCATGATATGATGTCTCATTCCCCAGGTCAAGTAGACTTATGGACGCAGGCGTCTACGGGGTGCGCGTGCCCGGACGGCAACAGCGATGAGTGCGCGTGCTGCGTGCGCGACGGCGCCTGTCCCTGCGGCGAAGTATCGTCCGCGCGGTGCGCTCAGTGCGGCCTCGAACAGTACTGTGCTAACAGTTAGTACTTGAAACAATATACTGTACTATAGGAATATAACAATGTAATATACGACTGGCCTCATAGCTCAGTTGGTAGTAGCCCTGCTTTCGAAGCTGTTGATCGTGGGTTCGATTCCCACCCAGAACAAACATTTTTGTGACGAACATAGATAATAATAATAATAATAATAATAATAATAAATCTTTATTCATTGACTTAGTGCTAAGATTTAGTATCTAATAAAAGGTAATAATTACTATGCCTGAACTAGGTAATCCTGTATCTCAGGCGATAAAGGCTAACACATTACAATAAAGTACCAAATTAATAAACTTACAATCAATGTACATAAATGATGTCTTATCGCTATTTAAACTATTGTATATTTAGGGTTCATATCTGACAGGCCTTATATAATCAGTGAGTTGGATGGATAGAGTAAGGGAAGAAAAGTGGATACCTCTTTGTGCTAATTCTACTCTTTCTACCATAAGTCATTTATACTAGCCGACTATACTATACTTTAGTTGTTGTAGATGTTTGTTCTGTGTCTGGGTGATAATATGTATTGTATGTATGTATTTACAAAAAAGTATATAAGTGTTCTATCAGTTGTCTGGTTCCCATGATACAAGCTATGCTTAGATTTCCTTGAGTCTGGATAATGCTGTGTGAAAAGTCTTTTATACAACAAAATAATAAAAAAAAAAGTTGGTTTATACATATTTTTTTTATGTAATACATTTACGGAACGAGCCGATGGCCCACCTGGTGTTAAGTGGTAACCTCGGCCCATAACAGCCGATGCGACTTGGGTCCTCTCATACTAGTATGGTATGACAAGACCCAAGTCGCATCGTATGCGCCCGTAAATGTGAGACGTGAAGGTGGAATGTCTCATGTGCCTGTAATTTCACCGGCAACCACACCTTTCAAACCGGAACACAGTAACGCGAATGCGTTACTGTGTGGCGGCAGAAAAGGGCATGGTGGCAGTACTTCCCCGGACGAACTTGGCGAGAGTTCTACTGCTCTTAAAATCTTAATAATAAATCTCTTCTTAATCGTGTAGAGACAGCAATTGTACTTAGAATGATCAATGCCTCGGGATGGCAATAAAGTTTTGTTTATTTTGTGCTCACTAAAATACCAAACATCTAGTTGGGTTTTATCAAGTTATATCACATCTGCATAGCGATGCAATTATTTTAATGTATTCAACCCAATCATATCTTGTCAATCCTAAATTTACCAACACATGATTAGTTGAATGTGTTTCCATCACATGTTGGGAACAAGACATAGGTTAATTAGTCAAGTAACAGAGGTTTGTTAGACGTCTATTATGTAGCTTCGTTAGGGATATACTGCGGGTACGAGCATTAGTGCTGGATCTTTTGTTACAAATGTATTAATACCACGTTCTCAAAACGGTGTTATATCAAGTGCACGAATGGAGTCTCTATGAGGTGCACGAAATAAGCCTCTGTGAGGCGCACTTTAATCAGGATTGCATCACACTGCTTCGAGTGATCCAGTGACATAGTAGTATTGAGTGGCCGATATAACGTAATCTCGCAGGTTTCATTGCCACGGGACAAATGTTTGCAAGATTTGCATATTTTAACTCACGTTTGAGTTCTAGGTTTTCACGGCAATCATTTTTTAATATACCAACACAGGGAATTAACGAGTCATTCAAATAGTTTAGTTTTTCATAAGAAGCCGAATAAGTACCTAACTGATATTGTTCAATCAGCTTCACATCTTTTCATGTCATGTTTTCTTTTAACTATTCAACCAAATAGTCAGCGCTGAGTGATAAAGATATTGTTTTATCTAAAACCTGGTACTGGTAACAACTCAAATAGTACTGACATGCATTTTTGCTGACTTTACCTTTATCCTTTTTAAATAATAGATTGTAACATTTGTTGCAGTGTGCAACATAACAATTGACTCCAGAATCCTCAAGAGCAAGTCTGGAAAGACGTTTGGACAGATCAAGTCCCCATCAATTGAGGGTCCCGGAACGTGCTCTTACTTTCTTCAGCCTGACGCAGGGCAGAGAGTTGAAGTTCAGCTTTATAGGCTGGTGTCTGTAGGAAGATTCAACGGAACCAGGCAAGTTTAAGTTTTCAATTTATTAAGGAATATACCAGGAATATACAATATTGTTGGGTAACAAACAAAATGGTAAATATTTATGGCGATATTTCGCCAAAAGGAATCATTGAATTAGGTACTCGCATTGAATGAGGAAATCCGAAAAGTTTATATTTAAAGCGCTGTCACATTAGCGATTTGAGAAAGTATTTTGAGCGAGGCGATTTGATTAATTAGACAATTACACGTCCGCCGCGTATGAATAGCGAGCACTTTTGTATCTGATACAGTTACAGAACGAGCCGACGGCCCACCTGGTGTTAAGTGGTAACCTCTGCCCTTAACAACCGATGCGACTTGGGTCCTCCCTTACTAGGTACGACAAGACGCAAGTCGCATCGTATGCGCTCGTAACTGTGAGACGTGTAGGTGGAATGTCTCATGTGCCTGTAATTTCACCGGCAACCACACCATTCAAGCCAAATACAGTAACGCGAATGCGTCACTGCTTGGCGACAGAAATGGGCATGGTGGCAGTACTTCCCCAGAGTTCTACTGCTCTTAAAAAAAAGTTATCTACTTATGCGCGTATTCGCCGCGAGTGCGTAAGAAACTTGTGCCGTTCAATTAGCATACTTTTCACCTGGTTTTTTCACAGTTTGGATGAACCAATTGCAAAATCCTCCTGTATTTTATTATGGCCATTATATTCTTCGATATAAGGCTACAAGGACTGTTAATACACGCGGCAGTTCACAACATTGAGAGCTAAATTAACAAGTTAACTAATCACAAATCGCCATTGTGATAAGGCCCATATTAAAAGCAGTAATATAGTAAACATTTAAGCTGGACTTATCTACCAAGTATTGGTGCATTACTTTCGAATATTATCTTCGGACGGAAGTGAAATAGGATGGAAACCACCATGAAAGACTGATGAGCCGTAATGGGAAGGAAGTATTGGGTCCAATATGGGTTCGTCATACGGCTATGATCAATGTCCCGTCAAATTGAATACTGGGTGAGCCGTTTAGGGTTTAGTGTCTTGCTGCGACCACTGTGTTATATTAGTATTGGTGACATGGGTCGACTTTTGTAGTGCAGTAATTTGGGGCATACTTCACGATGATACTTTCATGGTACTTTACTGCTTTAAATATTTCGATTACTGTAAAATGTTATTTCTGCTGAATTTGCAAACTTCATTATAGTGATATTGTAATGCTACAGTTTTGATATTTCAGTTAAATTGTAATACTCTAAATGTAAACAATTAACGATAGCTTTTTTTATCTTAGGCTAATAATTAAGCTACTGAGGTTTTCAGCTGGTGTACTATAGATATGAATTAATGATGAGCTTGGTGTTATTTTAATTATTATTTTAATTAACAGTTCTAATATCATAGTATTTTATAGCTGTGTGGGCGGATGGCTGCAGCTAGGCAGTGCGAGCGCAGTGCGCATTGATGTGGCCGCAGAGATGCGGCTTTGCGGTGCCAACGAGCGGTACACCCCGCCTGTGGTGTTGTTTGCTGACCATGGTGCTTCTACATTAGAATTCAAGTATGTTACACTATCAGCCGCAATATCTAGCAGCCCTATACTTATTCTTGTATAGTTGAACACTATAATACAGTGAATCAATCAATCAATTCAATTTAGACTGGCCTCACAGCTCAGTTGGTAGTAACGCTGCCTTCTGCGCTGTAGCTCGTGGGTTCGATTCCCACCTAAGACAAACATTTCTGTGACGATCACATGTTTGTTCTGTGTCCGGGTGTTAATATGTATTATGTGTATGTATTTACAAAAAAGTATTTAAGTATTATATCAGTTGTCTGGTCCCCATGATACAAGCTATTTACTTAGCTTACTTTTGGAGCTAGATGGCGCTGTGTGAAATGACCACCAATATTATTATTATTATTATACGAGTCACTGGTTCTCTCGAACCGGTGTGGTGAAAGGATTTTAAGTGCGCCTCAAGGTGACTCCTTTCGTGCACTATCAGCCGCAATATCTAGCAGCCCATATTTAGTCAAATAAAAAAATATTAATATATGTTGAACACTATAATACAGTGAAATAAAGTCTTCTAAATTACAATAATCAGACGCGTTATTTGCAAAATGCAGTCTTCTCCGATACCATCTGAAAACGTATCACCCGTTCAAACCAATTCTCGTTTTACCGTACCCCTTTGCTTACGAAAGATCGGAAGAACTGATAGCTATTTGAGTGGATTCCGATCCTGCCAGCTATTCTCTAATACAAATCAGTAAACACTGTGCACACGAATGAGGTTGATATCTCAAGTTGACTGAACTGTTCAGAAATCCCTTTCTCACATATTTAAATGAAATACATCACGATACTTTATGTGTAAATAAACAGGATCCATACTCCCAGTACAGGATCAATTTAAGCTCCCCATGAATCCCATCATACCCTTAGCGGATAAAATGTTTCCGCGAAATTGTACTCGTAAAACAAAATCAGTTGCACAATAAATCGGAGTACTTCAGTGCAATTTGCGGGTAATAGTGAACTGAACAAATTCAATTGAACTTATGTACTGTATGTAGGTATATCGTTTATCATACAATATACGTTGGAGGAAATCTAGTCAATTTGCTGTTGGTAATGAATCTGGTCGTAATGAGCGACAATAAATTAAATTTAAGCTCGCTAATGGCATAAGGTTTTCAGCATCATTTCTGTATAAATAAGCTTCAAATTTTTTTGTAAGAATATTTGAGTACAAATCAGTTTGACTAAAAGACTTTTACCATCCAGTCCGAGCTAAAAAGCTGCCATCAATACAAAATTTCTTAATTTTTAAAGTAATAGTTTATTAGTACAGTATAACAAATGGCTATGTAAGATCGTATGAGTCGCAAAGCACACCTGTGCGCGGAAACTAATTGTCATAATAATTGTTCGCTTAAGGTGCAACGTATACATATCTATAACAGTTGCATACAGAAATGTTGACCCAGTTACATAACCAAACTTTGTCACATAACATCTGCTCACCCGTTTGGAATTGTTCCCCTTTGTCAACAGAATCACAGAGAAGACGGCGCGGTCGCAATTCCTAGCGTTCTTCAGTTTCACCTCGCTGAGCAACACTCAGGGGGTGGGATTTCACCCCAGAGGTGGTTCGCGGATACCTCACACAGGTAACTTATTAATAATCTCACTTTTATCACTCTCTGCATCTACCACTTGCTCTAGTTTAGGACGCACAAACGTAGAATTTTTAAATACGATTTTCAGTCTGCCCTATCGATAGTATGCTAGTTTCTCTGTCCTGATAATATAAAAAAAAATACTTTGTGAGTCTCCATTTCTCATTGTGTTAACATTCGCAGTGAGAAACTATTCTCTCCCTGCTCTGTCTATTATCTCTTCGATTTCATTTCGGGGCTATCCACTAGTGTCTTTCATGCCATTATCTACACTGGCTGAGGACTTAAAGCCAATGGATGGAGCTAGTGTATTCAGCAGGTTATATTGTTGCGTTTATGTACAGATTTTTCGATGGGATGAACCCGAAAGAAAGAACGTTAGTGGATGGTCCCTACCTGCATGTGCAGCTCGCAATAGGGGTAAAGAGAATCAAGAGAATTCAAAAATTCTAAATGGATACAAATGTACCTTTCTTTATGTTCTAATTAAACAAATGTTTAGCATTTAAACGGTAGTGAATTAAATTTTTTACTCATTTTAATATATTCTTGCAATTATTAAATATCGCCATTGTAAATTTTGTCCCATTGCTTTCTGTTTTTTCCTTTATTAAGTACGTTGATATATTCTTAAAAATACAACAAACTCGCATCTTTAGGCATGTTTGTCTGTTTAAACACATGACATGAACAATGAACAAAATCGTTTTTAACAATTTACACGAACCATCGGATATTCCGGAATCATTTCAGAGCATCGACATTTAATGTTAACATGAATAATTGAATTTATCGAAGTTATATTACGACGTTACAATGTGTGCTTCGTATCCGATTACCACATATAGCTGCCTACCGTGGAATTCTGATGAACAGTTTTGTGTATTATAACTAGATTTTCATATGTATAACTAGAGAATTCATTCGATACCTACCATAGTAACCAGTTGTTATTTATTTATCAGTCGATAGCCAAAACAAATAAAACATAACAACTTCTATAGTAAAGATGAACGATATGAGGAGGGTTCGTATTATTTAGTTTTAATTTAAAAATAATATATTTCATTAAGTCACTGACATTTTTGCAATTTTTTATGTATATTCACTGTCACTTATTTTCATTAGTTTTTGAACTTTTTCTAGACACTATAGTTATTTGAATAATTCCATCCCTATATTGGTCTTCAGTTGGCATCAATATTTGAAAAAATAACATTGTTCCAACCTTCACCTTATGAAGCTTATGAAGAAGTCATTATATTGAAGTACAGTTATACAAATAAGAAAGCTTTGGAAGTTTAATTGATCTGAGTACATTCGGCACGGTGCGATCATACACACACTCGAGCTAAAACTAGCTGACTAGTCCCGAACAAATATAGAATTATGCATAAGTTTATAGAGGCTTGATTTCTCGACATCTCCAGAATCTTTCAGAGGGAGCGCAAGTGTGGAGGACGTTAGCCCGACCCTCGTCAGCCCGATTCATAACAATAATTACTATGTAAATGTAGACATACTCAGACCCTACTGACAATAACGAACATGTGACTTCGAATTTACTAGCGACCTCTCCCGGATTCGCGTGTAATATACATATTATTACACCTATTACAACCAGCATTAAAGTCGTATACCCAACATTAATTTAAGTGTCATTATTGCACGAATTTTGGGGGTTATTACCTGTATATTGAAAACGGGTAATATGTTTAGTTTTCGTTTTATATTTTTTTTACATTCATGTACTCTTTCGCTTTTTGGACAACTGAAGTGAAATACCTGTTTATTTCATGGCGTAAAAATTCAATAACTGGATACTTAAAGTATAAGTTGTCTTTATTTTTGATGTTTTTCACGTATGTATTGTATGTAGAGGTATGTATGTATGACTTAAGATCTCGAAAATTCATGTTAATACTCCAAAGAACTTGTGGTTCAAACTTAAACTCACGTTTCAGTAGTTTCATGGCAGACAGAAAAATTATAGTAAGGACTGCGAGGATTAGAAGTAAAGAAATTATCACGCGGTGATAATACTGGTAGTACTGGGGCCAGTGAATTGAGAGAGTTTTAAACTTCGTTGTTTATAGCTTGGTAACGCCACTCTCATTTAATTAACTAAGTTATTGGGCATTTTACCTTAAAATAAAAAATCGGCTTTTAAGTAAAAATTATTAAAAGCATAAAGCCAGTGAACATGTTTTTTTATTTTATATAGTTGCGGAACGAGCCGACGGCCCACCTGGTGTTAAGTGGTAACCTCTACCCATAACAACCGATGCGGCTTGGGTCCTCCCCTACTAGGTACGACAAGACCCAAGACGCATTGTATGCGCCCGTAACTGTGAGATGTGAAGGTGGAATGCCTCATGTGCCTGTAATTTCACCGGCAACCACACCAAATTACGGTACGACGAATACTAGATTATTTAGACTTTTACTATGCATTAAATATTCCATTAAAATTTGGTATTCGCTACATCTAAAGGATATTTTAATGATATATCCTAGGCATCAGTGCTTTGGATCTAACAGGAACAAAGATTCGAACAGATCAAAGTAAACTTGAATAGACGGGCGTGTTTACCAACCGGATCACTGCTTACATTGAGCTTTTAGTTACAATTCGGTTTGCATTGTCAAGTTTGTGTAAGCAAACTGCAATTTGACATGGAACTTCGGATGAGTGCATTTAGATTGAAACTGATGCTTCAAATCTTAAAGTTTTTAACATTTTTACTATCACATCTCACATCTGCCTGGTAACGGATTTTCTCGTTATAACTTATGATATTTGTGAGCGTCATAAAAATTAAAATTGAAAAGTAAAATTTTGTTCTTAATATTAATACTATATAAAATATACTCTATAACTATTTCAATTATTTTTTGATGGTATGCTCGCTTAAGCTTTAGTAAGTACAGTCTGATCTTATTTTAATTATATCTGCACGACTGGCTTCATTGCTCACTTGGTCATAATAGCTCTGCACTCTACGCTGGATCGATTCCCACCCAGGACAAATAGTTATCGTGACGAAGATATACGGACTTTGTCTAGTTGTTAGCATGCATTATATGTATGTGAATTTATAAAAAAATATATCAATTACAGTACAAGCTCTGTTTAGTTTGGGATCAGATCGCACAGTGTTATATATCCACTATAATTATATTTATTAAAGCACTAAAAAGGTATTTTATCTTAACAGATTGCGATTGGCTCTACCAAGACGTCTCATGTCGGGGCCCCGGATCTTGCGTGTTGGCTAGTCCCGGTTACCCCGGGTTGTATCCACCGCATCGCAGATGTAGATACCTCTTCGCTACCAACTCCGTGCATACGAGGGTCAAGATCATCTTCACATCAATTCTTCTGCCAAGAAAGTGAGTAGAATGTTGAGTGCTAGGGCCAATATGCTACGTCTGAGTGGCGATGAAGCCGAATCTGAATTACATTTACCAAAAAAGATATGATATTTCTTTTCGAGACTTTGTCGTAAACTAGACTAATTAAACACACATGGTAAAAAGTTACTTCTTGTGATAATGATAAGAAATTATATGCTCGTTGGTAACTTATATGACCTTACTTGATGGTCACACTTATTGCCTATTGACATCTGGCATATTTCAGCTTAATGTAATAACACCGAAGGCAATTTGTCCACTTGCGAGCTGAACTTTCATTTGATTGATCGTTTAATTTGGCACGTTGGGTAGAGATATGGCCGTTTGAAATTTGACAGGTGTCACCCGAAATAAATGTCATAATCGATCATTTAATTTGACTCTGCTCTCTGTGATGAGTAGTGAGATACGGCTGTTTGAAATTTCACGGTTGTTTTTACGACTGATAACAGAGAATTTAAAATTTATATTAATATCTAAAACGACATAATAGACTTCATCGCAAATGAACGAAAATGATTCTTCATTATCCTGTACTTTACAATCATTCCTGTGATTTTGATATTTGAATCAAATTACTGACCTAATTTTGATGAAATTTCTATGGGACTAATCTGAGAGGAACGATCTGACGGCCCACCAGATGTTAAGTGGTAACCGCCGCCTATACCCAGTCAACAGCAATACGACTCAAGTCCTCTCCACCAAAGTAAGAAATGACTCAAGTCGCATTTCGTCGCATTCATTACCCCGAGATATGGTTACGTCTCATGCGCTTGCAATTTCGCCGGCACCCACTCCCCTCCACCGGAACACAGCAATGCTTGAGCATCGCTGCTTGGCGGCAGATTACGAGGTGTGGTGGTGGTACTTCTCCGGGCGAACTTAGCACAAGTTCTACTGCTACTTTAGGTTGCTCTTTTCGCACCACCCGGGAGACACGTGTATGGATTCAAAGGGTAATCGCATACGGACGCAAGCAACTTGGTTCCCCAAACACAGTGCAAACGCGAAAACAAATTGTACGAATAAGTGGAGTCGTCAAGTGCACCTGTCTACTTACTTACTACTTAAAACATTTACCTTTTAGTCTTTATAATAGAGTGCAAAATTCCGGAACCTTTTTCGGAAGGCTTTTATCTGTTTTCGAGATAAAGGAGCATCATAAGCGTAATGTATGAGTTTACTTTGCCACAATACAATCTGTATTTGACATGAGTGGCAATGATTGATAAACCTATGAATCTGCAGGCAAATTATATTTAGTCTTTCAACGAATTAAAGAAAAAAAGAGCCATTGCTTGTATCTTCCTTGTTTTAATGTAATTAAATGAATTCATAGACTTGTAAAAACAAATATAACACAATACATTTCCTATTATTTTTCTATCCTTCATGAGAACGTATTAAAAGCCCCTACAGTAATAATAATAATAATAAAGTACCTTATTGTACACCAGATAACATTATAAATAACAATTAATAAAACATAGAACTTAGAGGTACAATGGGCGGTCTTATCGCTATGAGCCGAACTCTTCCAGACAACCTTTGCAGTATTTTATGACAAGGATATGTAGATAGAACGACAATATAACGCGACGTTGACGTTTGGATGTAGATGTTTGGATGTTTGTTACTCCTGAACGTCAAAATTTCTGAGCCGGTTTCGTTGAAATGTTGAACATATATAACGACATGAAATCATTACTTATGCTACTTATTCTGATACCATAAAAAATCGCTGATGTGATTTAGTAAATACTAAAGGCACAACCTAATTAGACATTGGATCTTGAATTTCTCTACCTTCGAAAAATATATAAAAACCACTGAACTGAAGCAAAAGAGCTTAAAATCTCTGTCTTAAAGCCATTATTTGCGCTAGTTCTACCTGGATTATATTGGAGACTTTTGTCATAAAGGTAAGAGTACGTGAACCTGTGAACTTACACCTTTTCCTTTACAAACCCCCAACGTTATCTTGATCGAAAGCTCCTAAAGATACTAAAGTTCATATAGTGAAATACTCCCCGGCGACAATGACCTCCCCACTTTTAACCAATTTTACTTTTAAACTTTTCCCAATTCCTATGATATAATAATAAATCCCTCTAATATTAATAATACTAATATAATAATATTGGTGGACATTTCACAACAGCGCCATCTAGCCCCAAAGTAAGCTAAGCATAGCTTGTGTCATGGGAACCAGACAACTGATATACATACTAATATATACTTTCTTTTGTAAATGCATACACATATTACATATTAACACCCAGACACAGAACAAATATCCATATCCACTATACAAATGTTTGTTCCGGGTGGGAATCGAACCCACGACCTACAGCTCAGAAGGCAGAGTTACTACCTACTGAGCTATGAGGCCTGTCATGCCATGATACGGATGTACGTTGTAACTCTGTTTACCTCTCAGGGGTTTTATGCATGTTTGTTAATTTTCTGATCACAGTCACATTTACTGAACTTCTACTGAAGTTGTATCGCTGGTACCCCTATAGCATCATTCATTTTGGAAGGCATGCGAAAACAATTGTTTCAGTAAATAAAAGTACCGTCACTATCTCTTCCTCACCCCTGTGCACACATTGGTTGTCATTTATTTAAAATTCACTCCTGCCCGCGGCTTCACCTGCGTAGTTTGCTCGTGAAAAAAAGGAAGCCCTCCATTAGGGGTTTCTTGCCTGTTGTTCCCCATGGATTGTCGGATAGGGTTTGAACAGGCGTCAAACATAGCGATAAGTACGGTGACCTTATGTCTTTAATATTATTGACGTTTCCAAGCCATTTGTTTATGAATTTTATGGAAATAAAGTTTTTGACTTTGACTTTGACTTTAGTACCTATCAACATAAAAATTTGCCTAATAATAATAAATAAAAGCACTTGCATTTTTAATAATATTATTTTAATCTAATGTAACCTAAATACCAACAATTTTAAAACAGAGATTTTGTGTTTTTCCCCATAAAGAAAAGACATCGAGTTACCAAACCGGGTTACTTTGTTGATGAGTGAGTTGAGTCACTTAAATTATTACGCAATGTATTCCACAATGTTTACGGTTAATAACAATAAAAACAAGATCAGATCCCTGCGTTTGTAGATACTGCATCATTCATCCTTTATTGAAATTGTGGCATCCAGTCTGAATGCAATCCTTTTGGCTCTCATGAAAATTTTACGTTTAATGGCTGATATTGGATCGTCAGATGGATTGTCTGCGAGTGAAATATTGGTTTGATAAAGCAAAATTAAAAAATATTTACCGTATCTCAAAATTCTTTTGATGGAATTATTAGACTTTTCTGTCATATTTTCTATTTACTTGGCGACTATTTGAATCCGTCTTCCCTCTAAAAAACCTACAAAGGAACAAATTAAAAGACCTAAGGACTCGAAAGACTAGCAAAAGCAACTAATCTATAAATTGGAGTCGTCTTACTGAATGCCGGCAGCCCTAAGATAAATCTCAAAGGAGTGGCGGTGGGTGAAATAAAAGCGCTATCTGAGTGTAATATGTTCCCCGACATACTAATAGGTACAATGTTCACACTGGAGATAGTCTAGCTGGGATTTAGCGCTTACACGCCCTGTGTAAACGGTGCAAAGAAAACGCCGTTGCGATCTGCTTATGTGTGCGTTTCTGTTTTGTGTGAAGTCTGCTAAATAATATTTATGAATGATACTCACCAAGTACTTGATGATGATTCATATAAGAGTTTTGGTTATTTTATGTAAGCGAGCAAGTTCATTATGAGTAACCAGCTCAGTCCTTCTCTGACAAAAACATCTAGCTCTCAATAAGTCACGGATGACTTCAGCATGCTGTCCAGTGCTCTGAAATATTCTGTTGCAAGTCTATTCATTCTCAGATGGTGACAGCCATAAATATTATTCTTTATTCCATAAAGAAAGAACAGACAAATTTAACCCTGTGACTGCTTTACATTTCACATAATATTAAGACAGCATCTGGATGCAAGTTTATTTCATCAGAGTCAATCAATGTTATTTTTGCAGTTCATCATTTATGCTAATGCATAAAACCAAATTCATTGGAGAACGTTATTATTTACCAAATTAACAATTGTTAGTTTGTTGTAACTCTTTTAATATTTGTTTTGCTGCGTAAATGTGGCCGGCGGGAGAATTCACTATGCGGCGTGATGAAATATACATAACCACATTATTCGTGGCGCCGAAAAATCTTTCCTTGCGTAGCCATTAATTTCAACATAGCACTTTTGTGCAGTGGTGAAACAAAGTATTTGCGCTGGATGTGTTTTATAACATTGTTATGTATTCTAACTGAAACTGTTAATTTTGTGCATTTCATCATGATTTTTACATTATTTTGAGATATTTAGCTAGTGTATTCCGAATATATTATTATATAACAAAGTTTATGCTATGCTAATAATCACAATCATTGGGCGGTCTGGGATTCGGCTTTGCAAACAGAGTAGCTGTGAAGTAGAACCTAGTAAAACAAAAGTCCACATCATTTGCTATATTAAACATGAATATAAAAGTTATAGATACGATACAGCTCCGAGAAATGTTGTGGATAAAAGCGGATATTGAATATCAAAGATGCATCGGCTGTCGTAGTAAATAGTGCTATGCATGAGCTTCGACATTTTATCATTGTTAGTGATAAAATATTGTTAGGAAGCTATCTAGTAAGGTTTACTCTACGGTAGGTGAGAATTGGGTCGGTTCTTAGTATAGTCTAAAGGACAACTTTTAATAGAGATATTCAATAGAGGAGCTGTAGGTCATCTTTAGTCATCACTTAAATTTTAAAGATATTTGTTTGAAAATTGTGTTTTCTTGCTAATATTCCAAAAGGGCAATATGAATATTCGCATAACTAGACCTAATTATTGGAACATATAATAATTGACAGTCATAATTTGAAAATAAGAAGAAACGATCGACGAACGATCTTCAATAATAGATTGTACGTTATTATCATATAAATATTAAAGTATTATACGACTCTGTAAAAATATGCAGAAAATAATTCTACCCGCGCGCAACGCTTGCTAAATTGAGGGCACTGGCCTTTGAGGAGCCAGACAGATCATTTAAAAGTGGCAGTTATCTTCATTTTTTACTAGTTATATTTAACTTCCAATCAAAAATTTTATTACAACCAAAAATGTTAATATTTTTGGATCAAGGCTTGTAATTCAATTATAAAAAACAGCAACATTTTGGTTTAAGAGTTTTATGTTATAATAACATATTTAAAAAATAAAAATAAATATGATCCACATAAAATCTTTAGTATTTGTTTCCTATACTTTATGAATAATTTGACTTGTTCTCTGCAGTCATTGCACCACGGACTACCTAACTCTTCGAGCTGGGAGCTCGCCATCAGCGCCACTGCTTGCCTCACTATGTTCTGAAAGAACAGCCACTCTGGAGCATCCAGGGCCTAATTTATTACTGGAATTTAAGTAAGTGCCTAGTTTTGAATGCCATTTCTTGATAGGTGTTAACGATGACAACTTTTACTGTTTTAATTCTACTATTTACTAAAACTGTATCAGAGGTGAATCTTGCATAGCTATTTGTTGCTAGATTGCGCTGTGTTGAAATGTCCACCTATATATTTATTAATACCGAATAGACAAAATCCTGTTTGAGTGCATTATTACTTCAATTTATTTTCTAGCTTTAACTTCTTTGTAATATTTATTAAAATATTGTTGCAATTTTTATCACAATAATGGATTCTGGTCTGGCGTCTGGCAGCTTCTAACACAAAGGTTTTTACTATTCACTAAAACCTTTGTATTAGTCAGAAGCTGAAGAAGGTGCTGACATTATTGGCAGCCAATAAAACAAAATTCCAACCCTCTTTCTTTTGCGTTCCGTGAACATCGGAATTCCTAACATGATGTATATTTTCTCGCAGTTCCGGGCCATTAGTGCCGCCATACGACTATAACGGTTTCCTCGCAAAACTGGAGTTTATCGAGAGGACGGAGGGTAGTGGGGCGCCCCCTACTGTAGTGCCGGCGGCGCCTCTCGCTGCACTTACGCATTTTATTGACGGTAAGTGTATATAAATAATTCTGCTGACACGCGATGACTTGAATACCTTTTTTATATAAATTCAGTCAGCATCTAGTGACTCCAGATCAGTTTTTGATCAACATCAACTAGACTCCTTAAACCTCAGTTGGTAGTAATAGTAACTCTGTCTTCTGCGCTGTAGGTTGTGGGTTTCGATTCCCACTCAGGGCAAACATTTGTGTTAAGATCGTAGATGGCTGGGCATTATGTAATGTGTATTTTTATGTATTTATTTACAACAAATAAAGTAAATAAGTAATCTATCAGTTATCTAACTCCCATAGTTATGCTTAGTTTGGGCTAGATAGCGCTGTGTGAAATGTCCACCAATATTTATTTATTATCAACAGTTTTAAGTTAGTCCAACTCCATTTCGCGTGGTAGATTGAAAAATTGTAACAATGTTATAATCAGTAAACAGTGGGTCTTACAGTGGTTACACCGTCAACTGGATTCCGGTTAGCAGAGCCGAAAGCCAACATGTTGAGAGGAAATAAATTGTAAAATATATTATATTCAAGAGATCATTCTACATTAGTGCGGAGATAATTTTAGGCTAAACTCACGCATTTTAAGATCGGCAGACTATTTAGATTAGATTTTAAGAAAATAAATGTACTCTGTCCTTAATTCTAGAATTAAAAATACTATATCAAAGCCATCAACCAATCGGCTGATCATCTTATTGAGTCACTACTCTCACTAATGGCACAATGACTAGGTCACACTATAGTAATGGCTACAATGACTCAGTGTATTGGAAATCTTTTATCCAGAATCAATTGTTTATCCACAATGCTTTTCCTTTAATATCCTTATCTACATTTTGTAGTGGTCGCTTTGGCTGAACGCATTGAGTCTACAGGATGATTGATATTGCCAATCATGAATTAAAGTAAACAGTTTCTTGTATATAAATATTACTTTTGTGGAATATTAAACTTAAGGTGATAAGTGGTAGTCAAATTGAATTCGGAGTATACATTGATTGTAATGTCATGGCCAAAATACTAGTACTAGCAAGGTGAAAGAAGGTGGCAGGCGCGCCCCAGAGATGAGCAAACGCTTAACTTCAATTAAAACGCTCTGTAGTTAATAAGACATCGTCCTGAGATCATTAGAAAAAAATAACATAAAAGGCAATAACATAAACATTAATTAACGAATATCCGTTCACATGTTAATAAAAAAAAATACAGTAAATAAATAGTAATAAACAATTATGAATGGATAGCAGGTACAAAATGATTTCCAGATAGGAGCAATAAGAGTTATTTTTAGACAGAATCAAAGAGATTTGTGCTTTCTTGCTAAAACTTTGTACTGCATGCTAGTATACAAGAAATTAATAAACTACTTCTTTATTCGATTCGCCGATGACTAAAATCCAATTACGTTTAGTACAAGTTATTACATGTAGTGACGCTTCGCTTACGATCACACGTGGAAGTGACATGAAACGATAATTATCGCGTTGTGATTATGGTTATATATTGTCTGTCACGCGTAGTTATATATATGTGAGTTTGTAATAGGGACTGATGGGACGTGTCAACAGTTTTCATACAAACAAGCAATATTGTCGTTTTAACTACTTCTTTCTAATTGCGCTGCACCGAAGCAGTGCCGCCAGTGTTTCGGGCACAATTCCAACTAGTAGTGAATTGGATCAGTATGGCAGAAGAATCGATATTTAGATACCTCAGAAAGTTCATTTGTATTTTATAATTATTATATACCTACGTTATTTATTTATAAATTGTTTAATGAAATTAATATATAACGTTTCAATGCAATCTGCAGTGTTATTTTTTTTTTTATAATTACAAATAAAGTTTTCTTTCATTCTTTCTTTCTTCTTCTTTCAATGCATCAACCTGCTTCATTATATTATTCTGTGTTCCAACCGTTTTGTATTTTATAATTATTATGTACCTACGTTATTTATTTACAAATTGTTTAATGAAAATAAATATATTATGTTTCAATGCATCAACCTGCTTCATAATATTATTCTGTATTCCAAACGTCCACTTGTCACAGTAACTTTTGATAACAACCATTGCTACTCATAGGTAGCCCGTATTGAAAGTCAATGCAGGATTAGTTCGACAATCGCGAAGTTCAGCTTCCTTTTAAATCATAGCGATCGCTCGCTTAATTTGTATTTTAGCCTGACGAGTCTTTATTTGTTTGAATAGCTATTGTGTGAAAGTAGTGGTTGCTTTGAAACTATATATTATCGATATGCGCAGAAATTTAATTCCCCGTTTGCATCGTCGGCTTCTCTAATCATGATCTACAAGATTGGTAACGATTGATCTTTCTGAATTAGGTGATCAAGACCATTTTCTCTCAACAGTTGATGGTGTAGCCTCTATAGAGAGCAACAGTGTATCAAACGAGGTGTACAGTAGTAACGGCGGAGGTCGAGTCGGGTGCGGTGCTACTGTTCGCGGGTTCGGAGCGGGCGGGGCACGATCCGGACACTTCGACACTCGCGCCACAACTTGGCGTTCACAATGCGCTATACATCTGTTCGGAGCCCCAACGGACGTAGTCCAGGTGTCATTGTTCAATTATAATTTAAGGTAAGGTTTACAAATAAAATACTTATTCTGGATTAAGAGAACACACCAGATTTACAAAATTTATTTTAATGTTTAAACAAATAGTTTGTATACACTAGTGTAATATGGTACTAAAGTACATTATATGTCCCAACCCACCGTCGGCAGATGAGTCATTTGCGATAAGCTATTGTCTCTCACTCTGGAAACGTACAGCTGAGACGTAATTCCTTTCTCACATTGCCGGCGAGAATTCTCTCTCTAGATTTCGATCTCTGAGCAGCTATGCGCAGCAGAGCCGTCAAAGAACAACTTGCCTATTGATATCGTTTCTAGTTACTACGAGGTGGTAAACAGCCTGATGATGGCCAACGTTTAATTTTTCTTGCTTAATGTTCTTCAACCCCTGTTCATAGTAAACTTTTATTAATTAATCAATATCTTCTGTTCGTTCTTTTTTATAAAATTAACCAATAAATGTTTAATAGGTAAACAACGAGAGAAAAGATCAGACAAAGAAGTCTCAAAGGAACGTTTCTGCTTTCTAACTTTAGCCAGCTAAATATATTGCATTTCAACGTAAAAAGAAATAGCTAGAGCGCACTACAAAGTTTTAATTACTGCTTAAACTCCTATCCCATCGGTTCAATCACTTGCTATTTAGAACATCTATAAAGTTTTAACTGGCTTATGTTAATACAGATGTGGCTTTACACTAACTACTGAGAATACTGAGCTCGCTAAATCCGGGGTCCAGTTTCCCAATTACGTAGCGTGTAGGTTTAACGGATAAGTTTGTAAACCAAAGTTTACTTTTGACCCAGGTTGCAGAGCTGCCGATCTCATATTGAGATTCTGGAAGGGCTCCACGAGTTTATCTCGAGAGAAAGGGGGGATAGGTATGAGAGAGGAGACCGGGCACTGCTCAGGGTTTGTGGGCCTGCTGTGAGGGAAGCGAGGGATCCTTCAGGGCGGTTCCTGATACGTCAGGCAGTCACTTCAAAGGGTGCTAACTTGACTATACTGGTGCGGCGTGCGACGGCGCAAATTGTCGATGAAGAGGAATTTGTGGACGGAGCATTCGCTTTCCACGATGGTAAGGAGCTATTATCAAAAATATCTCTTAGTTACTAAGTAGTAGTATCAGAAAGACTTGAATCGATTTTTCTCCTACAGAGCAACACGAAGGCACCGTTTCTCCTGACGCAACATGTGCGTCCACACATTACGGTCTGGCAGCGCCTTTGCACGGCGGTGTGTCAGCTCCAGCGCACCATCATATTTATTGGAACATAGAGGAAAGACTGCTATGCACTCACCGCTTCATACCTGCGCACAACCAGAGTGTCACTATTGAGGTAAATACAGTAGATTTTTGCAAAAGTGCATTTTTTTATGAATTATTCCATTAGATGCTGTTTTGTGTCGGTTTTTTTTAATTATTTAATTTACATAACATTACCCATAATTTTAATTTTTCAGGAACTTTAAGTTATGTTAAATATAACATTATTCTTCTTTTCCTCTTTCAAAAGCCATCATAAAGTTTGATCCAAGCCCAGTATTTGATATCAAAGCAATGTCGGTATTGGCAACCAGTGGTTATTATTGAGAAACAATCTTGAAGATTCTGATTGTAATTCATTGGTATACAGATACAACGGCTAGAGCGTATGTGGAGTGCCGAGACCACTGGTATGAGCGGCGCTGGTGGATGTCGGACCGCGTGCGGAGACGCGGGCTGCGAGTGTAGGTCGAGCACACCGCTCTACTACCACGACCATATTGCTTTGGTGGCGGGCGATGGAACGCACCTGTGCTGCTTGTGCGGTGATTTTCAGGTCAGTTATGTTTTAATTCATCCTCAGCTGATAATATTCCACTGTCCAAGGTATTGATTGGTAAAATCCAGAGAATAATGCAAACTGCTGAAAATTATTGTTAGGACCAAAAGTTCTTTGTGAGACGCACGACAGATTTTTTGCTCTGCTTTTATACTTATTCAAAACGAATAAAACCCGTACCTATTGGATATGAAAGGTGCATTTGCAATTTTCTGAAGCGGGAATTTTTTTTTTCTTCTTTTTTCTTTGATTTTATATCCTTAGGAAACATACTCAGACTATATCATAAATAAAGGCAAAGGTTCAGAATTCGATTGAAGCCTGATGAAAATGTTGATTAACGAAAACCGGTATTCGCACATTGTTTACGCTCCCTAAGTCACCCAAAGAAATGTCAACGTTCCATTATTTATTAGTTCGCCTCTTCCGTCCGAAAGCGTTTGTTATTGACAATAATTGAGACAGACATTAATTACCTAACTGAATAAAATATTTCTATCGACAAAGCAAATTGATGTTAATTCGTCCGTAAAGTAATGGAAACACTGAAATAATCGACGATGAAGATCAGGCACCCGTGAGGCTCAGAGCCCCGTCTTGTACTGGTTACAATTAAATTCGTAAAGTTTAAATAAGGTTTCCGTTGAAAATCACGTCTTTCACAGACAGGAAGCAAAGTGTGTGATGTGATTATTTCGAGCGCTTTGAAAAGACGACACCAAATAAATTAATCGTGTTACTGAGGCCGGGGGTATGCTAACATGGCTCGGAGCTGCTACTACTCGCACTCGTAGCTAATATAGAACGGCTAACCCTTTCATAGTCAACGCCCCGCCTGCTGTGCGATCCGTATAATTAAGTAAGAGGGTTAGCATTAAGTATGTAACAGCAATGAAGACTGTAACTACCACCCGACCGCGTAGGGAGTAACACAAAAGTAATGCCTGTCAATAATTTAGCTCATGTTTTCACTTCGCCTTCTACTGAATGCCTTATTACTTATGGTAAATGATTTGCTTGCGCGCTAAGGTTTAATCTTTGAAAAAAACCACACTACTGAAATCTTCTTTCGTTATTTTTATACGTTTTAAAACCGGTGACTTACGTTTGTCTTTCTCTGTGACAAAGTCATAAAATGTATTTGTATGTTTGTAAAGTTACTATTATATCGAGCTGAGTTGAAATTACAGGCACATTAGACATTCCACCTTCATGTCGCAGAGTTACGGGCGCATACGACGCGACTTGGGTCTTGTCGTACCTAATTAGTGAGAGTCTTATTGCTTATTATGGGTAGAGGTTATCACTTGACACCAGATGGCCCATCTGCCCGTTCCGTAACTTTGTCAAAAAGAGAAGCTCGTTTTTGTCTAAAATAATATAATTCTCGGTAAAGTTCACATGTTTATGTAATGTTACTATTATGTGATATTTCCTTGTTTTTTTACTTAAGACATTTTGTGACGACAATAGATTTATCTCAAAAAACTTTTTCCCGTAAATATGATAAGATGGATACGATTACCCATTTAGAGATAACAAGGCCTTAGTCCGGGTTTCCTTAGATACCCATACATATCGATTATACGTATTTCCGTCGATGTAAACACATTCATTAGACGGCGGAAATAGGAGAGATACGCTCTCACAGCTTTGTTATTCGGTCTCGAGGTACGTGGCGGGTAATTTAATTAGTAACAGTGCTTATCCTATCACGATTCAGTGGGGCGTCCAATATTGTTACGATCTAGCATTGGTGCTAAATAAAAAAAGGATGGAGCGAAGTGCACATGATCTGACGGCCATAAAGCACCGGCTAACTGCCGACGTGTCATACGTCCGGCTCTAATAGTGTGGCCGGACTCGGGCCGACAAACGGCCAGACTGAAAATTCAATTACTTAGCCGGCTACGTATGCGTGATGCGTAGGCCGTTGCACGGTCTGTATTATCAGTACGCTCCGCACGTACGCACATATCAGCAGTATATTTTTATTTGAATTTTTGAGCAAGGTACAAAGGAAATTGAAAAAGAGACGAGGAAATGTGTACGTATAAAGTAGCTATAGTTTCCATTGAATCTTATATAGCTTGCTTTTGGCAGCGCAATTCGCCCGCGTGGACTAAGTAAGTTAATTCAGACGGCTTAATAGTGCGTACAAAATTTGCTGCATATTATTAGAACCCAGAAGCTAAATAAATCAACACATATATTTTAATTGCCGCTACGGTTTTGACCTTTGTCCCTGTGTACCTTATTTAACTTAATACTTTTGTTTACGCTCGTATGCTCAAATTGTATTAATATATAAAATTAATATAATAATCCAGTCTGAACTCAAATAAATTTGATTACTAACACGCAATATGATATTCTGTACTCTTTAATTATCGATAATTCACTTTATGGGTTCAGTTCTGACCAATCAAAAAACGTTTAGTAGGTATATTTACCACTCACCAGTAGGTACCTTAGTAGTACAGGATATTTTTGTTAAAAATAAGCTTATAATTTCATCAAACCCAACGTTATCTTTTGTTTTACACTAATACTCGATTAGGACCTCTTGGGGTTGAATTCTATAATTATTTATAGGGCCTATAAGCAACACGCGCTTAAAGTTTCAAGTCTTAGATGATCGGTTTAGGCTAAACCGACTGGCTACTGGTTGTCTGTCAGTCAGTTAAGTTATCGATATTTTTAATATACCTATTATGTAGGATGGTGATTTTTGTTGGTAAAATATATTAATTTTGATGGTAATTGCCCCATATTTTTTCTCTAGGCGGCGTGGCTACCAGTGGTGGTACGAAGCTGGACAAGCGTCCGACTTGAATACTCCGTGGCTCACTACACGTATGCAAGTCCCGGGTTCGATTACGCGGCCGCCTACAGCTTCAACGTAGACGCCATGTGCGGCCAGCGCACCTACACCACCCACTCAGGTATAAAATTCGTTATCTATTCCGACCGCATTCACCTGTAAATGAAACCCATTACCCCCCACAACACGAAAACAAAACCCGGAGATAATTCGATGAAGTCGTCTCTCGAGGAGGGGCACATAATCGGCAATTTATCTCGAATAAACTCCCTGAGCGCATAAAGCGAAAACAAACAGTCGTATTTGACATTCGCCTCGCGTCTCTGGCGTTTGGAAAAACGCGTCGGATATTGCGCGGTGCGGCGCGGCGCGGCGGGGCGCGTCCGAGAAAATTACGTAGCACGACCCAGTTTCGCGCCCTCTGTCACACTGAATCGAAAAAAGCTTCGAACAAGATCGTAAAGTTCCAATTACACCGGCGCTATTGCGGCGACTCGTCGCGTCCGCCTTTTCATCGTATTATTGCTCACGTACATAAATGTTTCTCCACCGCATTACGTAACTCTAATTCTCCCGTTTCTTTTTGACGCCGTAGGTGAAATATCATCGAGGAACGTGTCGGTGACGGGCAGCTTGAACGAATTCTTCTATCAGCAGTGCACTTGGGTCCTGGACTCGCACGTTGAAAGGCAGCTTTTCATCGATATCTCATCGGAACAGGTTCGATTCGATATTTTTTAAAATGATCGGTATTTTAGATTATCGAACTAATCGATTTATGCGGTCTTTGGTCTGGACATTTTCAATAATAGCTTTAGATTGTTTCCACGAACAGTTTTGTTACGTTTGATTGGAAATTCCCTCGTGGAATTCACGACTAAATTTAATTTACTTTAAAACATTAAAATCTCTTCTACAGCGATTATTATTAATATCGGTGGTACAATAGATATTTTAATAACACCTTATATGCATAGGACAAGTCATGCGGTTCGTGGAACATCACGTTACACGAGTGGTCGGGTCCTGGCGCGAAGAGCGATGTCGGACATGCCAGTGCCGCCGGCGAGCTGTTGTACACCTTCTGCGCACGCCATAAGAACCACACTTACACGCTGCCGTGGCGACTCAACACTGTAGTTATTAGGTTAGCACCCTCACCTACATGTAATACCTTCAGGGCTGGGTTGAGTTTGCATACATTGGTACTTGTTATATTACGACAATATGGTCATATAGTATCGTTTGAAATCTTTGAATATCTAATACTAGCTTTTGCCTGCGACTTCGTCTGCTTGGAGTCCGATTTAATCACGCACCCATATTTTACCCCTCGAAAAAGTAGCATAAGTTACTCCTTGTTACATCAGCTATCTAACAGTGAAAGTCCCGTCAAAATCGGTCCAGCCATTTCAGAGATTAGCCGGAACAAACAGACAGACAGACAGACAACAATTTAAAAAAATGTTTTGGTGTATGTACCGTGTATACATCCATATGCACTTAGTAAAAAGAGGTTATTTTAATATTACAAACAGACACTCAAATTTTATTCATTTCTAATGGCAAATATTTATCACCTAGATTTTTTTATAATTTTAATCTAATTTCAGATATTTTGTTTTGTTGTGGTTTCCGAGATTTACATTTAGATCTTATCTCTGTCTCTTAGAGGTTCTACTTAAATTAATTCCTCTCAAAAACTCGACAATTTTATCACATAAATCTGAGACGTTAGCTTTTAGCTCATTCTTAACAATTTATAAAAGGAGGAAAAACGCTTCATATCTTTCATTTGATTAATTATTTACGAATGTCCCTTCATCTTAAACCGACTGACGTTACAAACGCGTTAAGCGCATGTATATACATATATACTGGGGTACTTTTTCAGTCTGTACACATGAAGAGATCTTTTTTTCTTTGTGCATAATATAAGAAGCCTTAAGTGGGTACGTGGCGTGTTTCCGAAATTCCATTTTCGCCCCTAAATCCTGAATAACGACGTGTGAAAACATCTTTGTCAAAGCCCCGAGAGGAACGGACATAAGAGTTCCTTTCACACAAATATATATAGGTGAAGTTGTATTAATAGCTTATGCCGGGCCTCACATTTTGTTTTCCTTCCAAAGGCTGTTCCGATGTGGTGAAATGTACAACAAATTATCAGAAATAGAGTCCATCATCTGTATACTCGTTACAAAATTAGTCAACAATTACAAATAAATTTATGCTTTGATCTTGAGGTTCATAATTTAGTCCCTAACGAAAGCTCCACCAGCAAAGGAACTTATTTATTAACGAGATAATCAGTACGTTGGCGTAAAAATCGAGCATCGGACCGAGGCCAACCGCTTTGACTCTAGGACGCGACAAATATAATTACCTAATCTTTATTTGAAAATATTTTTTCGAGGTCTTGGTCTTGTGGCACAGTCAACAACGAAGTTATTGGGAATAATGAGTTGGATAAAGAATAAATATAAACTATTATGTACCTCTATATCAGTGAGATAAACCCCTTACCCTTAATTGTCATGAATAGAGTTTAGTCTGCCAATCAACCCAGTCACTGAAATTTACTATATTTCTAAAGCTTCAATATTTTTTCCATTCGTCCCGATATCATAGTAGGTATCACTCGATACTTTTTGATGCCAGTGACATAGGGTATCACGAATCCTTTCAAATTTTCAGAACGTCTGTATTAACATTAGTATGTTTGATACAGGTTAGTAGCACTATCGAGACAGCAGCCGCTGTACACAATCCGATGGCGGTCGCAAGTGGTCCGCGCGAACACCCGACTCGGCCCTCCGACGCCGGTCCCCGCCGCGTCGGCTATAGCCGCCTGTCCCCAACTCGCGTACATCTTGTACCTGCTGTGTGTGGTGACGATAGAAGCCGTGTTATAGACCAATGGTGATAATTACTTGTAGATGTAACGAACCGCTGTTAGATACATCCGATGTCAGTGACTAGTGGTCCGCAACTCGACTCAGCCCCTCAGCTGGCTATCCGCAACATTGGTACGTCTTGCACGGCTGTGCGTGGTGACGTGAGAAGCCGTATCGTAAACTGATGGTGATGGTGTTTACATTTTGGTGATGTAATCAGCCGCTGTAATTTCATTCTATTGAGATGTTCCAACTGCGGGCTGGGTCCACCGATGATATCGACTGCGGCTAGAACTACCTGTTCGCAACTAACATGCATCCAAACCATACTGCCGTATGCCATACCGCAACATACTGTTTTTTGTTGAAGTTTCAAACTATATTATAGGGTAATGAATTATTTTACTACTAGTACGTGTGACTTACCAAAAACAGCTGTACACTCTTGATGGTGGCACTATCAAGAGTGTTCAGCTGTTTTTCACCATCATGGTGGCCTATTATGTTATTCTGTGCATCATTCTCGATTAGAGCCGTTTGCGTTAGCATAGCCGTTCTGTCCACAAATGTAAGAGTTTCTTCCTATTAATGAGTTGATACAAAAAAAAATGCAAATTCCTTTAGGCTATATCAAAAATACGTTGCTAGTTTTCAAAGAGACGACGTACCTAGCTTTGAAAAACGTTCGTATTGATATTTATGTCGGTCTTTGTGTGTTTCCATATGCATTAATGACAGAGGCAAACATCTTAATGCACTCGATACATAATTTCCTGTTATTGGTGATAACTTTGGATATGGCACAATGTTTTTAATTATCATACGACAAAAAAAGAAAAAAAATTAAGATTATGTTTTAAAAAGTTTGTCTCACTGACTTTTACGAATTTATGTTTGAAGAAAGTAAAATGAATATTATCATAACTGTTGTCAACGACAACAAAATTAAACAATGTAAAAGAATAATTTTATTCTAAATAGTTATTCTGTAATACATAGTTTAAAAAGCCACGATTTATTTAGAATTCTAATCTACAGTTTACTTCCTAAGCGACCGCTGTCAAAACTTCACTAATCACGCTTTTCACATTTCAATTATGGTGTTGGGATAGCAACCATTGTAATGGTATTTATCTGTTGATCGATGCTCATTAGTGAAGCGGTAAATTGATCGTCCACACAACGTAAAGTGGATTATTACAACCTGTGATCTACAACGATCGACCAGAGGGTTCTGTAATACCTGTTCTGATCTTCTTTATCTAGCATATTAAATCTTTACTAGTAAAAATACATTCTAACAAAACATTAAGAATGAACAAATACTTGCAAATGTAAAGCAATAACTGTAGTGGCTAAGTGGTGTACACAAAACATTCATATACAGTCGGATAGGATTTGAACAGGCGCCAAACTTAACAGCAAGTCGCGAGACATTATACTTATGAATTTACCTAGAGGGGATTCGAAACCATTTAAAAACATTAGTGCAAGTTTATTTCTATAAAAAAGTTGTCATGCACGATCAAGCTGGCAGAATTTAAATTGTGTCTCCGTTGCATTTTCAAGTGTAAATTAGGCGGTAGAACTGATCGTGTGTGCAAGCCATAAGCAAATATTCCTTGAATAGGAATTGAGGTTGAAATATCCCGTTAACTACAAAATTGTGCAAAAAATTCAAGGTGAAATTCTAAATTTCATAGATCAGTTTCCTTCTTACGCATGTACTATTGTTATGGGTTTTTTAATACATAGTACCTAATTAAAACAGCTGTATATTATCATGATTTTCTAAGCCATTTCTTTAGTTTTTCATCATCAACCATTAATTTTTCGACAACCTGTTAAGTAGCCTACATTTAAAGCATGCGGGTTTTCCTTATAAGCAGGGCTCAACTTGAAGTTGCGTCGCTTTATCAATGTCAACACTAGAAACAGAAAAGAGAACAGAATTTTGTGTGTTTATACAGTTTATAGTAATGGAGGATATTATTATTATTTAAATGAAAATTGAAATGGTACTAACCGGAATTATGGCAAACTACTCTTGCGATTATTATATTAAATCTGAATTTGATAATTGATTATAACAGCTAGAAATTGGTAAATAGTTCAGGTAAGGCAAAAATGTTATTTTTTTTGCGTCTGAATCACTTGCCAGTACCAACCACTAATGGTACTACTGGCGCTAGTTCCATCATACTCCCGTTCGTACCATGACATAGAACACAAGTTAGTATCTGTCTTACTGTCATAGTATTCATAAAACATTAAACTTATTTTTTTGAAAAAATTGAAGCAATAAATATTAGGTTATTGAAAGGAAATCAAGTTAGTTCTTAGTTGGCGTGAGTAAGCATTATTATAAACTAATAACTTTACGACCACCCTTTTAAACAATTTGTATGCGAATTTAAACAACTCTTTAAGTAATATTCCATCAGACATTAAACATCAAACATTATTAACCCACACCTGTCTGTTAAAAGTAACTACACGCATATGCATATGGAAGCATGACAAAGAGCTCTAAGTAGTTGTAGTTACACATGCCAAAATATAATTTATAATAAAATATTACTCCAGTCGAAAAATGTAAGCTTTGTGAAAGAAAGAGTAAAATACTTTGGGAATTTGTACAGTGAACGTAAAAGACTTCATGAAGTGAATTTAAGGTT
Organism: Chesias legatella; assembly: GCA_947359385.1. Classification (NCBI taxonomy): domain Eukaryota; kingdom Metazoa; phylum Arthropoda; class Insecta; order Lepidoptera; family Geometridae; genus Chesias; species Chesias legatella. The sequence continues at coordinate 6,975,904 of OX375772.1, forward strand.
TTCGCTGAAAGGCAGTAACGACCACTGCTGTTAAGAGAACTTTTTCTCAGCTATTTATGACGTAGATGGTTTGGTCGTTGCGTCTTTATTGCATCTCACCTTTAATGTTAAGACTGTAAGGTTGTAAATACTGATGAAAATAGTAGGTAATAATTAATATACTACTACGAATAAACAAGTCTTAAGGAAAATCAATGATCTTTAATGTTTGTAACGTTCTATGTGTAGGAAATTGTGAAGCTTTCATTTTATACATCCCTGGTTTTCGTAACGAAGCATGTCTCAATTATAAATAAAATTTTCGAGTAAATCAATCGTCATTCAAGAAAATTTTACGTCAACTTTGGAAAACGTGAGCTAATGAATCACAATCAAATTCATGTTAAATTACATAAAAACACTGTTAAAATAGGTAATTAATAAAGTAAAATTATACCTCATGTGTATGCAAGTAAATGTCTTATTGTCAATTACGAGTTTATAGAATAAAATGTATTAACGAATAAGCCTGTTCATTTTGAAAGGTACGCTTGTAAATTTATTTGCATAATTTTGTGTAATGTATGAGAAATGTACTTCTTTTTACCTTTTCTGTATACGAAACAACCACTTGCATAAAATAATTAATTGAATATATAAAGAAATCACGGTACATGAAAAATACTTTAGTGATAGAAATAAAAAAAGCGATGATGTAACAAATCATTTGTCCTACATTGCACGGCACGAAATTGAATACTTGTTGCGTTGTTTGATGGTATCAGCTTTATTGTACTGCAACTACTAGTAGATAGTTGATACACATAGGAAGAACATTCCATTGAATCATAGGTAGCTATTTTGTGTAATAAATCTGCGCTCAAACTATGCATAAGAGGCTGCACAATTCTAGTAATCGATATTATGTATCAACCTTTATTGTTTTATCATTCATTAATGTAAAAGTTGGAATATCACATATGTAGAGAATAGATTAAAACTTAATACAGACTGAATTCACATAATGGAAAGGTCAGTAAATCAACTTAAACATTACAATCTTATAACTTAATCATTACCATAGCATTGGGAGATTCTAGCATTTAGACTGTAACGATGGAAATATGTGGTCTAAATTATTCACATTTACATCACGTAAAAATTGTACAGAAATATGTACGCAGCCTCGATTGTATAGTCTGATCGCAACCTAAGATTTTCACCTTAATTAGTAATATTAGAGTAGATGTAAATAGCTCAGTAAAGCTGGGATTACACCGTCGGTAATCACGATTGTACAATTGACGATGTAGATCCAGCTTTAAGACTAGGATTATATGAATGGCTAATTTTAATAGGTAGATAATACGAAATAATGTTTGTTACACCGAATAAATAGATAAACCTTTAAATGCTATTTTTATTTCAGTTACTTTCATAAAGGTTTGGAAAACTTTGACTTGGTGGAAAAGTATTTCAAATGACCAAATGTTGCAGATGAGGTAATGTACTCACTGGACATTAAATTATCCGCCTAGCGCTAGGAATCCGCCAATTGTAAGCAGTGGTATCTTACTGGTAAAGTATTGCGGTATCTAGATCATTATTTTGTTGTAATATAAGCCATCTTTTTGGGAACCAGAGCGAATGACATGGATGGAGTTATTTTTTTATGATTTTACGTACAACAGATGACGAAATAGTAAATCGTTGGTTTAGAAGAAGCTTCATATTATGAGTACGCAAAAAAAGAGGCTCTAGATACGACAATTGCACATATTGATTTCAATCGAACATGCAACTGTAGGTACTATTACTATTCGTGTAATTCATTAGCTATGTTGAACCAGTATGGTGTTTTTTTTTAGTAAAGGCCTCAGAGAGGCTCCTTTCGTATATTAGACAGTGTTTTTGTTTCTAGAACATGCTGGTTTCCTCAGTATGTTTTACTTAAGGGCAGGTAGACCAAGCGAAATAGGCATTTAACGCTACCAAGAGTTGCCCGCGATTGCCGCAAAGCGAGCCGTGCGCTTTGCGGCAAATTGTCTTTACTATTATAAATTACAAACTATTTACACAATGAGAAATAAACAAACAAAATCTAAACTATGGTATTTATTAGTGCAATATTATTTTAGTTCGAATTATTATCATTTACGGAACAGAAGCGAAGCGCGCGCGCAAAAATTTGGCACAGGTCTCTCCTCGGTAACGTCCTGCGGGACACTGGGAAGCGACGCGTGATCACGCGTGGATCGAAATTTACTTGAAATAATCGATAAAAAAATATTATAAGTTCAATGAAAAAACGATCGGGTAGAATCGATTCTAAAATGAATTACCTATAATTTGATATTATTTATAAAATATGGAGTATTATAGTACTCGTTTACAATGAAATTTACTTGTAAAAAAAACTGCAAATCGAAGTTACTTCAGTATTTTGTTCTATTGAGAAAATTGTATTGCATCGTGTATTGAACGGGTACATGGTAAAGAGAAAGAATGTATCCTAAATATATATTTATTTCAGATTTAAAATGTTATAATTTGCCTATCAAAAATGAATTCTAAAACAGGCAAAACCGGGAACACATGGCCTTAACCGTTTTGACAACGTGGTATGGCGCGCATATTTTTTTCAATCCCAATTATCCACAGTAACAGATAATCAAAACAAATATTTTCCGCCTACAAATTAGGAAAAATTTGAATGAAATAAAATTTACTGATTATTATTGGGAGTTGATCAGTCCCTCTCTGTAAACATTTGATTTGACGAGTCACTAAAGTTAACAAAATCAAGGCGCCAAACACCGGCGCTAGAGATTTCAACGGACCAACTGAAAAAAGTCGAAAAATTTAATGTCGCCCTAAAAAAATCTAGATAAATTACCAAAAAAATATTTATTACAAAATAACAATAATAATACTGTTGGACGATTTACACAGCTCCGTCTAGCCCCAAACTAAGCTAAGCTTGTACTATGGGAACCAGACAACTGATAGAAGTACATTTATATATACTTTTTATAAATATAGACATATTAACACCAAATGAAATATGCTAAGATTTTGAACTAGTGTTCCAGATCAAAGAAAACAGCTTTGCTCAAACCGTAAAATAGCTCTGGAGTCCCGAAAAAAACTGCCTATATCATTACTCGGTCTTACCTTCAAACTTTTTTGAGAGGCTGTCGTTAAACTGTCTAATCTTATCCCCATCTATCTAAACTTTGTCCCCAAGCATAATGGCCTTAGACCAGCAAGTCGTGAATGAATCAGAAGCTTAAACCGATCCAGTTTGACGAGGAAGAAATTGAGGATAAGAAAGGCACAGATGTTGTTTTCGTATACCTACATATCAGTAGTGTGTGACAAAATATATATTTCACGACTCAAGTAAAAAGCCAGAACCAAATTCCTTTCTCCCCTAGGTACGAAAAGACCCAAGCGCATCGTATGCTTCCGTAATTCTGACACGTATAGGTGGAATTTCTCATGTGCCTATAATTTCACCGGCAACCACACCTATCAAACTGGAACACAGCAGAAAATTTGCGGCAGAAATGGACACTTCCCCGGACGAATTTGGCGTGAGTTCTACTAGTCTTAAAATTAGAATTACTTAAATTCTTATAACTAAATTACATTATAATTATCAAGTAACCCAACCTTGTTGATTCAGCTTATCAGTGACTAGGATCTTTATAGCAGTAAAGTGGTATTTTCTATTTACTGTCTAGTCAAGGTAAGGGTCGTAGAATACATAAGTTCATTTTATGATTTGTTATTTAAAATGCTATCTGGAGCATATACATATATAGTATATAGTAGCAGTAGAACTGATGGCAGGTTTGTCCAGGGAAGTACTGCCACAATACCCATTTCTGATTGGGTCTTGTCGTACCTTTCGTCGTAACTTTATCACAGAAAAATAAAATATGAAGATAAAACTTCACATTTTCAATCCACGAAGTCTGAAGTGTCCGGCTATAGTTGAAGACTCTAGCCGGAGAAAATCTTTATCAGTTCGATCGCGCCTCAGTTTAAACTTCCATTCGAAATGTTCGACTCTGCCTTTCTTTCAAGCCCCTCGCCTTTGAGGTTTCAGAGAAGGAAACTTCTCTTTCGAATTGAAGTGCTTTTATTTCACCTCGACTACTTACATTATGACTAGTATACAGATAGTGCACCATTGGTGTGAGGAGGGGGGAAATGCCTCGTTGTCGAAAAGTAATCACTAGATAGCTCTATCTTGCAGTAATGATGATAGATTAAAACTCAGCACTTAGACGTCAATACACAGTTGTGTCAAATACTTCGCTCATTATATCAATTGCCATTGGTAAATCACAAAATTGGCACAATCTTGGTCTTGATTTCTGTTATTGGTCTAAGATGTTAATGTTTTGATTTGGTAGCAAATTGCACATGACACACAACTATAGGTACAGCTAAGGTCATTCCGTTAGTTGAGTAGTTTGCAGGAAAGCAATAGCAGGGATGAGCTAATGGCATGTCACATCTGTGTTTCCAAGCTAGTGTTACTTACGGTAAAACGAGACTGCCTGCAACTCCGGAGAAAAGGCTTGGTTTTTGCTTGAAGGCTTGGCTGAGCTTGAAACAAACAGTCAAATGATGGAATATTGCGTCGATAGATTGAGTACGCACTGAAATCAATACTTATTAATTCTATCAATAATAAATTATGAATACATATAAATATTAAGCAATAGTTTCTTTTATTAATCTTCTTCTTTTATACATTATTTAATTTAGTTTCTTTTGTCAAAACTTTCTTTAAGAGCAACAGAAAAATTCTATGATTTCGATATAAATATTTACCTTAAAAACAGTTTATGAGCAAAATAGTGATGGAACTTACTTAAAAGCCTGGAACCTTGCCGACAAAGCCACAAATAGAAGCTAATAAAAAATAAAATATGTGATATATAGAAAATCACTGTAAGTAAGGACCGCGTTCATTCGTCACATCCCCACCGATTTCGAAGTTGTGCTGAAAAAGGCTGGCGAAGCCTTTCGCGGATGAAGTTCCTCATCGCATCTCACCGCCGTCTTTGTGCCCCATTCAAAGGAAACGCAATTTAAACTACATGCGGGCGCGGCAAATATTCATTCCGTTAACCCCAACTCTTTGGGGCACAATTTGAAAGTTCCCCGAAGGTTCCGACGCCGCCGCCGTCGCGAGTCCGCGCCATGACTTCACTGAGTAACAATTAAACAAATCCGAATTATGGGAAAGTTTCAGCGAACTGTGTGCAGTTCGTTAAAACTCTATAATTGGGTCTGTGAAAGCCACCACACATCGCGAGGCGAACACGTCCAACGCAGTAAAGGATTATCAGAAAATTTGTATTGTATTTTCAGTTTGTGCACGTTCTTTTGAGCCTCGGGGCGATTCAGACGAGTCGAGCAAAGTACACGCTTGGTTTTGTGTTCGTGTGCTGTTATCATTGACAGTTTTTTGTTTTATTTTCTCATTTACAAACTATTGAACGCCTCTGTGCGTTAAAATTGAATTTTGTTGATTAAAATCTTTTTAATGGTTGATAATGCAACAGTTCTATTAAGAGCCCGGGTTACCCAAAAGGGAAGTTAGGTACCCAAGCAGTTTATCTATTAAACCGTAGTTTTGGATAAAATATTAGCAATGTCATAACTGTGCCACGCTTGTTTAGACAAAAAAAAAACGATGACTTCATTGTTATTCATAGGACCAACAATAATTTGTAACTGTCATAATTACCAAATCAATCAATCACAGATAATCTTTTTTTTTTATTTGGGTTCAATGAACAGAAAAGGAAAATTGAATATGATTTCTGCAGATGGCGTAATTGCTAAATGCCACTAAAGTGTGTAAAATAATTTCCGTGGAAATATCCAGAGTTGCTTGAGGCGGATTAGGAACTGTCATGTAAGGGAGTTCGCTATCTCACTGGCCTAAGCTGAACTACGCTGGCCGAACCCTCGTCTGTGCCTCTCATTATCCTAAACGTCAAATATTTCTTTGGTGTTACATCTTGATACCCGCAAAGGGAAATTGTGGACTTATTATTGGAACAGTATAAATAAGTAACAACATTTAATATGATAGCAAAAACCTTTATAAAGAATTGGGATAGGTAAATTATAAATAATTACAAAATCGTGTCTGAAATATATTCTAACCTACTTAAACTAGCTTGAAATTAAAAGAAATATATCCGAACTGATAACCTCCTCTTTTTGAAGTCGGTTTAAAATTTAGGATTTTCATTATATCTTGAAGTATTCTTATTTTTCCTCTGAACAAAGTTACTGAGTTCAGATCCCGCCTTTGAGAACCAAGTCTCTAAAATAAATATGTTAAAAGTTAAGCCAAATAAATAAGACTAATTGCTGTACATTTAGCGATGCGACATTTCTTAATTGACCTTCATGACGAAGCGAAAGTTCCACATTTGTTAATTGGACTTAAGAATTAAGACTTCGCTGATGAATTGTCGCTCTCGTTAACTGAGTTAAGAAAAACTTATTTTTAATGTTTACTCAACATTATTTTCTTTAGAAGTAGGCAAGGTCTAAAAGTTAGTTAAAACAAAAGCTTACTTGTTTTGGAACTTTAGAACTTCTGCGGCGCGTTTAGAAATGAATGATGTTTTGATGAAATTAATTCAGAAGTGTGACAGCCGAGATGGAATGAATCTAGAGATTTCATCCGCTGATTGCTGGTTCAAACCCCAAACAACTACGCATTTTTTTTTCTTTTTAATACACTTTGGCAAATATAGGTTCGCGAAAAATAGTAATAGATTCGCTGAGGGAATCAAGCAGTGTATTTTGTCATCGGCTCCATCTTGAATTGTGAGCGAAACGAAGGACTCTAGAGTTACCACTCTAGAGCAAAACGAAGGAGTTGACAGTTAAATCCCGAGCGAAGTGACAAATATCTCACCCAAACAGAGACAGAATATCTTCGAGGAGAATAAATTTCATACCTTCTACTCAAAATAATTTATTCCGAAATAAACCTGGCGTCTTTAGAAGTTTTCCATTTCTAGCATTCTTCAAGTAAGTTTCTTTCTACTTTTCTGGAAGTAGATTATTAACAACGCTCCAGGCGTCCAATTTAATGGATCCCAAAGTTAAATCACTTTCAACACTCAACATTTATCTGTTGTTTTATGGAAATAATGCTGCATAAAATTAATTGGGAAATTTACATGTTTACTATTATAATACAATAAACACGAATGTATGATTGTCTCTATGAATGTATGCTTGTTACTCATTAATCCTATTTTCTTTATAGTTTCTTGTAATACGTATTTTCTTTTATTGAAAAATGTATCCCTCCAGTAAACCTAAGCCTTCTAATATCCCTTGTGAAACTTAAAGTTAGAAACTGGTTTTAAAATCTTAAAGACGTTGTGAATCCGTAGAATTGAGATTTATTTATCCTATGAATATATTGTGGATAGTAGACTATCAAGTGGATTGTAAGACCCAATTTCTTCGTATTTATTTATTTATCGCCTCGACAGTACTGAACAGCTTTGATAAATGCTTATTTACTTACTCCTCGGTAAACAGAGAATAATTTTCCATAGATAGTTCATCCCACATCAATTTATCCTGGCAAACAACACAGATGTTTGTTTATCCCAATGGGCGGCTGGCACTGTTTGTATTGAGCCTCAGATATTCAAAAAAGGCTGAAATGAAATGTTGTTGAGTTGAGCTGTTAGGCGTGAAATACGATGGGTTCGCTTTTCTACCGAAGCAATTTCGGCGTGCAATGGTCCGAGAGCGTATTCACTGTTATCGTGCACCTGCATCGGTTACTGGCTAACTTACTGAAACTATCTGTAAACACATAACAGCAGTGTGTAAGAGCTACATCATTTGTTAGTGTACATTATTTTTACATCTTGTTATATATCAAACCGAATACAAATATATAGATAATAATTCATGACTCTATCTCTGTTCGAGTCACTGGTTCTCAGGACAAAGGATTTTAAGTGCGCCTCAAAGAGGCTCCTTTCGTGCACTTGACCCATGTCTTCGAATTTTCAGTTGTATGACATGTCAGTTTCCTCACAATGTTTTCCTTCACCGTTTTGAGAATGTGGTATTATATTGCGCACATAAGTTTTTCAATCGAAAAACTTATACTTGCACGTCGGGTTTGAACCGGCGACTTCCAAATTGAAACTCGGGGTCAGTACCACTAGACCACCACGCTCTCTAATAATAATAAATATATATTGGTGGACATTTCACACAGCGCCATCTAGCCCCAAAGTAATCTAAGCATAGATTGTATCATGGGAACCAGACAACTGATATAATACTTATGTACTTTTTCTTGCAAATACATACATATAATACATATCAACACCCGGACACAAAACAACTATGTTGTTCTGTGTCAACACAAATGTTTGTCCTGGGTGGGACTCGAACCCACGACCTGCAGAGCAGAAGGTAGGTTTACTACCAACTGAGCTGTGAGGCCAGTCAAAATATACTTACATAGATGTCTATATTGAAATCTCATTTATATTATAAATACGAATATCAAATCTCGTCCGTATTTATTTAATTACAGTGAGTATAATCTAGATATTGAAACTGACTCCAAATAAAAAGCACACTTACCTGTATGAAAACTTGTTATCTGCACGATAAGACGTTCAAAATTCTGCAACAGTGAGCCCTCATATCTGAAGTTAAGTAGGTCGAACTGAAGATTGAAGTTATTGAGGTCGACCAGTTTTGTTTCTTCACAAAATCCACCGGTTTGTTACAAAAACTTTATACGGTATATTTTAATAGTATTCATTTCAAATCCAGGTATTGATCTTAGCACTTGGGTACAAGCAAACACACATCGATTCTTGCTCCTTTGTCCAAAGTTTAGAGCCCACAAACTAAGCTACGTTATCAAATACAACAACATTTTGCGGATTTTACCTAATTTTGTAACTAAGACGAAACATCAAAACAAGACCATTATAATAGAAGACGAATTTATTCATCACATTCATCCAGCATCCTTACCTCGTAGATACCTCGTATACTCTCGTACCAAACAAAAGATACTTCGATCGCAACCTTCTACAAATTAGTTTCCTGAACTTACCTACAACAATTTATCACCCGTTTTTTTCGGCGGAAGAAAGATTGCGAAGGAACGTTCGGTACCGAAATACTCATTTTGTGAAGGTGACCACTGAACAGTGATTAATACTAGGTTTCATTTGGGGCTAAAACAAACGACTGCATTTTTCGTACAGTGTGAAAAATGTGCTGGGAATATAGAGGGGTAAATTCTAAAAGACTACGAAGCGAATAGGATGGGATGATTTTTTTCTACTTTTTAAAAGTCAGGTGGATTATAGGTTGGACGGGCGGACGGTCGGGCCGTCACTTGAGCGAAGTACCATGCGAGATTAAAGGCTTACTCGGCTGTAGCCAAACAAATTGCCCATCTAATGGGAGAGTAGTGTGGGCTTCCGCCCACACCACCGATAATCCCCGCAGTTAAGAGTTTCAGCCATTTTTGTCAGATTAAGTTACGTTCCTTCACTCAGACACCATACCTTTTGATTCAAGCCGAGCTTCGGTGCTCTATTTTCGTGGATGAAGGATAATCTTTGAGCTTATAACGTTACATTGTTGTATAAAAGGTTGGTAACTTTTTGCGAAAGTACTATTTGGTTCTGTCTAAAAATTTTCTTAAATTTCATAACAAAATGGATAAATCTATGAAAATGAATATGACTATAATATTATAAAGAGGTAACATATATGTATTTGTTTGCCTTTTTTTTACTGACCTCATTGCTAAGTTGGTAGTAACACTGCCTTCTGCGCTGTAGGTCGTGGGTTCAATTCCCACCCAGGACACATGTATAATTGTATATATTTACAAAAAATATATATATTTGTATTATATCAGATGTCTGGTTCCCATAATACAAGCTATGCTTAGCTTACTTTGGGGCTAGATGGCGCTGTGTGAAATGTCCAACAATATTTATTTATTTATATATAATATATATATAAGTTTTCTGCTCGAAATCTCAATTTATGTGAGTCCAGTTTTAAAAATAGAGCTGCTTGGGTATTTTATCTGCGTGGGCTGACCATATACGTGATTATACAAAAAAAAAAACTGGTTCAACTAAAATTGTCTTCAGCAGACCCTCAAACAAGTCAGTGACGCTATATATCTAGCTTTAATAGTCAGTGCCAATAACGATTTTTCTTGAAAATTATATATCGCACATCGACGTGATTTTTAGCATACCTATTTGTAATTTATGGGCCAAAGAGGATAGGATCACGGGGGCGGAGCCACGGGTAAAAGCTAGGTTCTAATTAATATAAATGTATTGTATATGCGAGGCCATATTCCTATATTGTCTTCCAAGACAATGAAGAAAGCAAAATTTATTTTTTGATTTGTGTAAGCAATTATGTTTATTCGCTGCTTCACTAGTTAAGTCTTATATATTTCAGCACCATTCTAGGAAAAAAATATTTTGACGTATTTCAGTACACTCATTCATTTTTATTTATTAAATTTTAACTTTTAAAACTTTAACTTTAAATATTAGTTACTAGAATTTGTACATCGATCACCTAGATTTTTTCCAAGCCACATGCATCGGATATACCTGTGTCGTACAGTTATTTGAATTGATATTAAAATTGTCATTGGCCAGCATTTCTCAGTTAAGACTGATATGACGATATCATTTCCCCATCCGCTATGAACTGTGTATATCTTTCTTATACAATATTTAAACAGTGTTAGCTTAACCTTATGCAATACGTCTCCTACTTTCTCGATTTCCTGTTAAAAGTTTGTACAAAACAATAATACGACTGGTTGGATATTGAATTCGGGAAGTTTTACTTCCAACTCATTTATTAGCTTTAGCGTTGAGAAAACGATCCGGTTGGAACAAAAACATTAGTTCGAGTTTCAGTAAGTTTTTATCGTTTCTACCGTGGTGGTGTATTTTAAATTTATCGGATATACTAGTTTCTACCCATGCCTTTTCCCGCATGTAACCGGGATTAAAAGTAACCTGTGTTATTCTGGGTTGCCTTTAATCAAATTTTAGATTTGGCATGAAATAGTGTCACAGAAAAAGTAACAAAGTTACACATATTCATATTTATTTATGTCCCAAATTAAAAACAGAAATGGTAAAAAAAATTACACATCAATCTCTAGAAGAAATAAATTGGTAAGTAGATAAAAATGTTTGAACCATGTTAAAAAACCATGTTTGAACAAGGCAACTCCCAATAAGTGCAAATACACATATTTTCACTAACTTTACAAGTAGTAGTTAAAAAGTGATTTTAGATTTTAAATACTTTTTGTTGTATCTTGCCTGGTTATTAATATACAAAGAAAACCAGACTAATATATAATTTACCCTGTATTAACATGCAGTTGCCTCTTACCTATTTAAAATTAAATAAAGGGTCTCCTAAAATGACTAATTGTTTAGACGAATTTGTGACAAATTTAAAATGATCAATATAAAAGACGGCTAAGTTATTCTAATAATATATAAAATTCAGTATTGTATACCTTATCAATTTCATATTCATCAAATATAAATATTAAAATACCTGATCAATTTTACAATCCCATAAAATTTTGGAAAATGAAGGATTTTGCAGTACAATTAAGAGCAGTCAATAAATTTTAAAATCATGTAACTGTAAACAGCTAATATCTCCGACAATTGAAAACTAGATACAATTGTAAATTCCCTGCCATGCTTGGTAACTAATAATTGAAAGCCACACGTACAAACAGCTGCACCCAGGAAGCGAGACCAATAAGAAGGCAGGAGACGGCCTCATCAGCTCGTTACGCTACAAAGGACCCTGATCTCGTCTTTGTCTGGCGCTAGTCAACAAAAAATGTAGCTACACTTATAGTTCCCGCTCGCATTGCAGAGCCTGTACGGCATGATATCTCCGAGGAATACGGGCAATTACGAACCTTCTGATTTTCTGCGGTTTCCGCGAACGAATACATGCATTATTATGTATATTGTATCCTCAGGGAACCAATACCTTATTTGCGACAGCGGGCTTAATAAAATGAGGAAAATATTAATGCGAGAACATTTTCGTAGAAAAAAACCTGCTCGTGGAGATAACAAAGCGCTTACGAGTACGAGTGCTTTTATGTTCTTTGTCGGCGGTCGATTGTCAATCAAACCGTCGTATGCCATCCGTTTGTCGGTAAATTCCGGTAAGTCTTGAACTTCTATCATATATTACGGTTATTGACAGGCCTCACAGCTCAGTTGGTAGTAACGATGCCTTCTGCGCTGTAGGTCGTGGGTTCGATTGCCACCCAGGACAAATATTTGGTGACGAACACAGATGTTTGTTTTGTGTCTGGGTGTTGATATTATATGTATTTATTTACGAAAAAGTACATAAGTATTATATCAGCTGTCTGGTTCCCATGATACAAGCTACGCTTAGCTTACTTTGGGGCTAGATGGCGTTGCGTGAAATGTCCACCATTATAAAAGAAATATATGGGACAATTGCGTCGCTAAATAAGCTCTATTGGTCACTTTACTTTATTGACCCTATTCCCTAATTACGTTTCAAGTTGTACATTATTGTAATCTACTGCATAACTTGAATAACGTGTAAAATTCCAAGGAGATATTGAAACAAAGTTTAAGGACCGTTGTACCTGATTTATAAACTGTATCTACACGTAGACGCGATAAATCTTGCCTTAGCAGCTCCAGCTAAAGCGGTCGGACGACATCTCACCATTTACCATGACTTATGGGCACGTAGCATAACGTTTTTGTCAAGCCGTGTGCTGCAGATTTCAGCGCCAATTTCTTTAACATTTTTGTGCTAAGTGAACTTAACGACATATGACTGAAATAATCATAATAAATAATGAGATTATACAGTCATATGTCGTTCATAGTAATTTAGGTTACTAATAAAATAAACGACTATAGTAGCGAACAAAATCTAAAAGATAAACCGAACGTATTCCACTAGCATCGACCCGTAACCGTGCGGTCCGTATTTGATAAAATTCAATTTGCTTTTGGACGCACTACAAATAAGATTTCAATTCACTTCCTACCGAAATTTAAATTGAATAAGGGTGATTCAATTTCGACAGAATCAACTTACTTAATCAGTCCATTTAAGGGGATATTCACAAATGTAAACACAACCGTGCTTAAATTGAAATCGAATAAATGATTAAGTAGCAAAAAGGTGTTTGTAAATCGCATCTGTTTTCTAATTATTTCACACGAGTAGCAGAGCATATACGTCGAAAAAGGAAGAAAACCAAGTTCTTATTTAGTTATATTTTGTTACTACCAACTGAGCAATTATCGCTTTTGATCTCTTAAAATGTTAAGTCTTTTCAATGTCTTCCTACGAGCATATTTAGCGTGAAATCTAGTTTTGGCATTATTTATTTAAGGCAACGAAAAAAACTGAAAAAATTAAGATTTCAGCAAGAGAAGACAAATTTTTATTAAGATCCGGAGTAATAACAAGGATCTTGACATTTCTTTATTCACAAAAGTTCAATTTCAGAGTCCTTGCTTCGGTCATCTTTAAATTACTTCATCCTTATGCTTTTCTGTTAAATAATTGACCTGCGGATGAAATATCCTCATTAGTTTCGTTTCCTCGTTCATTTGTTTCCCTATTTCTACGCATTGTTAACTTGGTTATGCTTATTTAGAAAAGTGGCTTATTTTTTGTAAGTATCAACAGTTATCATTACGTTTTTGGTGCGCTTCGTAAAGGAAAATTCGTTTATTTATCTTTTTTATTTGCGGTACATTATTTACATTGACCGCAATCTCATCTGACGTTAAGCGATGATGCGATCTACGATGAAGCAGTGCGAGACTTATGAACAAGCCGATTCCAATCGGCATACCTTGGTGAAATAGCAAGTTTGTACCTATTACTTCCATTAATAAAAATGTCTTGTGTATGAAAATAATAACGCCTTTCAAATAAAATGGCAGCCGCCTAAATTTATGCAATAGAAAAGCAAGTTCGCAATATACATAAGTATGGCGACTATGGTACTATAGTTATAGTTATAGACATTTCACACAGCGCCATCTAGCCCCAAAGTAAGCTAAGCAAAGCTTGTATCATGGGAACCATACAACTGATATATTAATTATATATATTTTTGTAAATACATTCATATTATAATACATATTCAACACCCAGACACAGAACAAACATCTATGTTCTTCACACATTTGTTTGTCCGGGGTGGGAATCGAACTCACGACCTACAGCGCAGAAGGCAGGGTTACCACCAACTGAGCTGTGAGCCCATAGATACATGCAAGTAGTTTTTAATATATCATTTAATAATATCGTATTGATGATCGCTTGCAGGTTAGACTGATGTCTTATTCCCAACCCAGTGTGAACATTTAATTCATTTTCAGCCAACCAGAACTACTTTAGAAGAAATAAGAACATGAAAAAACATAGATACAACAAAATTATTCTATCGTATTTATAATATTGCTTGTACTTTTCTGGTATGCAGAATTAGAAAAGTTTCATTTCACATCAGGGAATAGGGCCCAAAATCCTTTATCCAGCCCAGAGCTTGAATCTACTCTCTGCATGTTTTCCGCCAGCTCTACGACCTGAACGGTAAATGTAAACCTCGAGACACACTCATAGATCAACGTCATAGCGATCATCGTACGCAACATTTATTGCAGATATCTCGTTGTACCATGCAGCAGATTTCATGGCAGTTTGAGATGGATCGGCTTCCATTGGCATGCGCAGTTCTTAATTTTTAATCTTATTATAATAATGTTATTTATTATAAGACTGTAAGAACGAAGCATCACTTGTTAGCTATTATTTTACCAGAATTTTTTTTTACTTTTTGAAATTTTTTATAACTGTAAAGTCGTGAAATGTTTACCAATCGTCTATGTACTTAAGTACATATGCATTTTCGTTGAGAAACTAGCGGGAGGACAGGACATTGCTTTATTAGGTTGGCTGTAGGTTGTAAGGTTGGTTACTTTATAAGGTATTTGGTCTCCTTCGTTAATTTTTTTATGCGATACATTTACGGAACGAGCCGACACGGTCCACCTGGTGTTAAGTGGTAACCTCTGCCCATAACAAGCGATGCGACTTGGTTTCTCCCCTACTAAGTACAAGACCCAAGTCGCATCGTACGCGCCCATAACTCAGAGACGTGTAGGTGGAATGTCTCATGTACCTGTAATTTGCTCATGTGCCGTTGTCCCTAGTCTAGTTAGTCTAGTTGTCTCTTTAAAGCTGAAAGTATAATATAAATAAACAGTAAGTATAAAAAAACACATTTAAAAATATATTATTACAATCTAGAAAGAATTAAACGCCCAATTAAATTTATTAATAAATTTGCGCCCGTTTCACGCTAGAGGCGTTCATGATTCGAACGCACAACTTCCGCAATTAAAGGTAATTTCAGGATAGCTTTTGACTAAGACATGGCCTAATTTACAGCCTGAAGGAGCTTTTTTTATTATTGGTACATAGAGACAAAACGTCGGGTGATTTCTTGACACAAAATAGAGATTCGTATAATTTAGTGCCGTCCCGCTATCTATTTCTATCACAAAAGGATGGTGCGAAACAACATCCGTCTAAAGTCACCCGCTGATTTTCACAGCGGAGATAAAATAAATTGAAACACACTGGAACTCTTTACGTTGTTGGTTTGTTATAAAACCAGAAAAAACTGCAATTTTGTTGAACAAATCTAGTTGTATTAGTATTTATGAAAAATATTAGGGTAGTTTCATAACGTGGCTGACTGCAGGTAAACCTTTTACCTTTAATATGTACATATCGAGCCATAGTAATCATATCGTTACAACTCTTACTTACGACAAAACGAAGATACGAATATTATCCACGAAGGCCGTCAACACAATCAATAGAAAAACAGTCATCTTAAGTTTTACCACAGTAATAACAATCTGTTACTGTCACAGTCATGCATTTATTTCTATAATTTACAGTAACTGGCCCGTTTCCATTTGCCAGACTCCGTTAACATAATTTCAAACTGCAATATCGTATATCTCGAATCATTTATTCATACTGTGTAGGACATTATCAACAACGTAGCATTCAGTTGATAGACGGGTCGAAGTGAGAGTGAGACAATTCTAATCTAGGCATACTTATTTCTGCTGCCAAGTAAAGAGTTTCCATTATTATTATTATATGACCTCACAGCTCAGTTGGTAGTAACCCTGCCTTCTGCGCTGTAGGTCGTGGGTTCGATTCCCACCCAGGACAAACATTTGTAAGACGAATATAGATGTTTGTTCTGTGTCTGGGTGTCAATATGCATTACATGTATGTATTTACAAAAGTATATATGTATCTATCAGTTTTCTGGTTCCCATAGTACAAGCTATGCTTAGTTTGGGGCTAGATGGCACTGTGTGAATTGTCCATCTATGTTATATTATTCACAATAATTTCACGGGACAAGCTCGGAATAAAAATAAGCTAATGTCAATTGATGTTTCGCCTGATTCTTTATCTGTTCGATCTATTATCGATACATATAATAAAATTGTATACTTGCCGGGTGTTCAATAAATATTGTATAATATCCAGTGAATATCCTAAACGTTAAGGTTGATTGCCAAATGACTTGCGACAGCGATGATATAGAGTGACGGTATTCAAATCCATTTTTTGTCATACAGACATGGTTCTGTACAGATTGTTCAACGGGATATTAAGGCCGAAATAAAGCAGGGTAGGGGTTAACCCGCTTTAAGGGGCCCATTCAATTATCGAGACAAAAATTTGTTGCGGCAACGCAACGTATTTGATGTTATTTTTTTATACTGTCTCGTTACTTCGAGGCTGTTCAACAAGATAAGTCTGAAAAAAAAAACTTGTTTTGGTGGTCTCGCTATTTTTCACCAAAAACCTTAAAAACTGTTCAGAATATATTAAAAACAGGCTTGTCTTAACAGCGGCCATTGCCAAATTTGTACACATACGGCTGAGCGATCTGTCGCCGTCCCTTGACGGTAGGGCCTCTGAAACAACCGTACTTGAATAATTTATAGATCCCTGCCAGACAGCGCTGAAAATATGATCTTTAAATTATTAATGGACAAGCTTGTTTCCAGTTTATTATTTTAGTATGGTCACTTTCGGTAAGTAATGGTTATAACACCAACGTTTAGAAACTGACAGAGAAAAGTAATACCGCAATTGTGGAATGGGGCTTGTCACCTGCGACGCACGACGACTGAAGTTTACTCTTATGAATCAAGCTTTCTGTATTAAGATGCGTGAATATTATGTTGGCCAGGGCAACATTTCAACTTTTACTTATTGTTAACATTTAGTTTTGTTCCACATCTAATTTGTGTACCGGACTAGGTGTATATGAAAATTGATTCTTAAGGAGAAACTCAAGTTATAAATAATAGTCTGCGCAGTATCACTTAGATTTCGTTGATGATGCAGACGAATATTGATTGAAGTGATCACATTTAAGCTATGGTAATTTAAACATCACACTTTCATATCATAGCAACTTCAATGCTTTGATTTAAACTGGTCCAAGAGCCACTGTAATAAGATAAAAATACACGATCTTACAACTGACTGTAAGTCTCTTCCAACAAGAAAATTAAACGAGATTAAATGCTTTATATTTACGATGTAAGATGCTACTCCTTATTAAGGGGAATACAATTACGCAGTGCCAGCAATTTAGGTAGATCTAGGAAAAGCTTGCAATGCGAAGAGCTATGTCACTCCGTATTAACAAATTTTGCGGGACTTGTTAAGTAAGAACAAAAGATAACAAGGTGACAAGTATTACTACAACTACATCTCACGTCGGAAGTTTATTTTTCTCAATAGCAATAGATCTTACGCCAAGTTCGTCCGGGGAAGCACTGCCACCATTCCCATTATTTCTGCCATCAAGCAATAACGCGTTCGCGTTACTCTGTTCCGGTTTGAAAGGTGTGGTTGCCGGTGAAATTACAGGCACATGAGACATTCCACCTTCACGTCTCTCAGTTACGGGCGCATACGATGCAACTTAGGTCTTGCCGTACCTGGTAGGGGAGGACCCAAGTCGCGTCGGTTGTTATGGGCAGAGGTTACCACTTAACACCAGATGGGCCATGGGCTCGTACCGTAACTGTATCTAATAAAATTAAATGAAAAATCTTGGAGTCGTTACCACTACAAATGGCTCAGTTGTGTCACGTAATGCGAAATATACATTTGTATAAATAGGAAAATATTTATCAAACGAATTTAGGCTGTAGAAAAGAAACTCAAAAGATGGCTCTTTGGACATGCTCTCACAAAGTCGCTGCAGCTATTACCTCAAGGGGTTTCTGACATTTTCTCTCAATTGTTAGCTTTTAGTAGTTACCTATTAGTGGCTGGCAGATATTTATGTACAAATCAACAAACGTGGCATCCTCATTATATAAATAAAAGGTAAGTAACACAAAAAGTAAGCTGATGAAAGGAAATGATAAGCATTAAAAATTAAATTTAAATTCATATCTATGTAGCTTAAACCCTGAAAGCTTGTACTTGTAGCTTGTAAAAGCTTGTACCCTGTTGTCACCACCTTTGTTTCATTTATTTCATCATTCCGCCACTAGTAGGCATTCAAATTTCAAAATGAAAACGTAATAGAAACGATTCTTTTTTGCTAGATTTATATAGTATCGCTGTGTAATAAAAATTTGGTGATATAATAACAGTAAGTTATTATATCCACAATAACATATTATGATCTATGTAAGAAACTTAAAAGGTAGCTTTATCCGAATTTTGAAGTTCTACTATTGTCAAGTACGACGTCGTATAAAATAAAATAATAATAATAATATATAAACTTTATGTTGTTTACTTTATATTCAAATGTGCGTCCTCCTGCGAATTCCACAAAAATATAAGTGAAAGTGAGCTAACTGTCCTTATATCGCTTTTGATATAGAGCTGTTTAATTGTAGCGGCATAAATTGTCGTTGAACAGATAATTTCCCAGAGCCCAGACTTATTTTATTGAAACTCGTAAAATTAACCATTGTTCGGTAGTAGCTGTAAAAACGTATAACTTACAGGATTCAGCAAGACGGCTGTGATTTACCATTAAAAGGTGTCCGCAAAATTAAGCTGGAAGGCAGGTAAATTGTCTCCCATTAATTCAATTGTTTGTAGTTTAAATAAAAGCTATAGTAAAGACAAGAAAACTTTTTAGAACGATGCGGACGACAAACTCGTATAAGATTTTCGTATACTAGAGTAACTACATGTACTATCGCCTTCTGTTATTAACGCATGGAAATTTTAAATCATCAGTAATGTATGTAAAAGTGTTATGTATTTTTACTATACAAGAAACAAAGATTTTACTAATGACATGCAAAATGTATTTTTATTATAGTTACTTACCAACTTATCATCACCAATAGGTACTAATGATGTTTTCTCTATAAAAACCTGATTATATCTAAAGTTCAAAGTTGAAATTAATGAACTTTTTTTAAGTTCCATTGAAATGCTGATATTTTAACTCCGCTTTCGTGAAAAAAAAATCTAACGACGGCAATCATACTGGCAAGAACTTTTAATAAAAGTCATCCGACGGCTCCAAAATGATATATGATATTTTGGTGGTCGATGGGACCCTGGAAAACGCTGCGTCAAAAGCTTTTCACATGGGCTTTTTTAGCAATTCACGGTATTGGCTATTATTTATAATAAATCACTTTGAGGGGTACTTAAAAAATGTAAAAGCCCAGCCCTGTTTTGCATTAGAACCCAATATATTTGCATTGTTCGCTTGGTTCCACCATACCCACTTCTGCCGTTAAGCAGATTCGCATGTGTAGAGGATAAGTCATGCTTGTATGCTGTTTTTTGGGCAAGGCGTCCCGTTAAACATCACGTGAGCAATCCGTTTACATACATATAAAATTTTTAGGTATTATGACAAGTAGAGCCAAAATTTATGAATCTACGAGCAGAAAAACTTAATATTAACTATCGAGTCAAATTAAATAAATTTGGGATTTGATTTCACTCATTCTCAAATGTATTTGTTTTGCTATTGAAATTCAATTGCGTAGAAATGAAATGGAATTGAACTTGAGATAAATTTGAATTGATCCTTATTGAAGTACTAGTGGAATCGATATGATAGATATTTGATTGAAGAGTTTTATATGCATGACAAACGCTTGAAACTTCACAGGTTATTTAGTTGTACTACCACACAAAAAATAACATTACTATACAATACACTCTAGATTTGAGTTTTTAACTTCATTACTATCCTTTTAAATAGACTTATTTCATTTTACACAACCAGAAGTATCTTCAACTACATGAAATCTCAAACTTGTACAGTACATATAGACTTATACCTAAGTACATCTCGTATCTAACAAGGTTTTGTTAGCAAACGTAATTTGAGAAGCTGTTGAATGGCATCTAACAAGGAGCAGCTGCAAATATACTCGTGTGCAGTGGTTTTAATTTCACACGGTTTGTTTTCATTCCTTTGTTGTGCTAGAAGTAATTAAATACAGTAACAGCATCAAATGTTTAGGTTTTTTCGCTGTCTACAGAGCAACCGACTTAATCGTGAAAGTGAGAGTGGATGGGTTTTTATTGCCTACCACGAAAGCCCGATGTAGATTTATATTCGTAGATACCTAGATAAATAAAAGCTCCAGGATTTGTCTTACAGTGTGGAAACCAGTTTACTGGTTAGAATAATATGTAATCATCATAAATCACTTTAATAAGAACAAACTCATTCAAGCAAGTCTTTCGTTTCGTTTTTCTCTTCGTCGGATTTATGGTGTATTCGACCATATTATAATGATGATTATGTATATATTTTACATGCTCTTAGAATGCTCTCTCTTAGAAGTAATAAAATTCAAAAAGGTAACCTCGAGATTACCATGTATAAGAATATTTTACTCCAGTCTATAAAATCTCCTGTGTGAAGCCGTGAACAGCAACCAAGGCGAGTCTAAGTGGCCATTACCATATAAATATCGCTACGAAATATTATTTATCGGTTTATTCCGGTTTATTTCCGTGATGAGGTTCGTCTATATTATGCTTTGATTTGTTGGGAGTGAAGTATTCCATATGTCAAGTTTTGTTAAATGTATTTACAAAAAAAGTTATACAATGTATTCTATCAGTAGTCTGGTTCTCATAGTACAAGCTATGCTTAGTTTGGGACTAGATGACGCTGTGGGAATTGTTCACCAATATTATTGTTATTATTATATGTATTTAATGCAAAATTTTCTTTTGCAGTCTTTGCCCTCTACCACTGGTATTTGGGCAAAACCATGGCCCGATATCAAACTAATCGAGGCAAATGCGAATACACGACGGCGGACGACTTTAGTTCGCAAATTGATGGTAGTGTTGGATTCTAATTTACTTAATTGATAACCGCTAAATACGTTTTAAACATTTTTCACGTGGATCTTCGCCTGAGAATTTGTTTGGGTGGCGATGTCATTCCTTCCAGGATTAATTAAGCTGTCTTCACCTGAGATGTTTACGACACTGACATGAAGCACCAGTGCACACGGTGCTTTTAATATGCGCAATTTTGTTACACTTACACGGACCTTATAGTGTTCAAGATGACAAATGTATGTATCCAGTTGCTTGCGCAATTAACTCGTATTTACACATGCTCCAGTAGTATATATCCTATATAAGTTTAGCATTATTGGCATATTAATAACTTAACACCAGGTGGGCCGTCGACTCGCTCCGTAACTGTACCAAATAAAAAATTATAATAAAAAAAATATTATCAACACCGTGTAGAGGAACAAAAGTTGAGCTAAATAACCTCAGAATATCTATTATTGTGGTCAATAATGAACCAAACGCCATTAAATTCAATTACCATAAATAATTACAGTTTCTAATCGACCATGATCTGAAATTGCTCACCTCAACTAACTATATAGGCCAAAGAAAACAAAAAATAAATTACTTTAACATTATCCATAACAATTGCACTACCACTATGTACGAAAGTATGTTAGTGAAATAAACAGACACGGCATTTTCCTAAATTTGTTAGTTAATCCAAAGGAACTATTTTAGTCCGAAACCCGCCGCACCAAGCAAATAAGCCCAGAACCGCTAAGCGGTTTCTCTTGTACAGGCATCGCCATAAGTAGAATTAAAATTTTCCTTATTTTACTTTATTAGCGAAGTTTTAGATTTCTGCATAAGCATAAAGCCTAGTTTATGGAAAGAATATTTCGTTCAAACTTTAGAGTAAAATACTAGTTGCATCGTATCGGAGTATCACTTTGTTTTTTTTATGTGATACAGATACGGAACGATCCGACGGCCCAGCTGGTGTTAAGTGGTAACCATAACAACTGATGCGACTTGGGTCCTCCGCTACTAGGTACAAGACCCAAGTCGCATCGTCCGCCCTTAACTCTGAGACGTGTAGGTGGAATGTCTCATGTGCCTGTAATTTCACCGGCAACCACACTTTTCAAACCGGAACACAATAATGTTACTGCGTTACTGCTTGGCGGCAGAAATGGGCATCGTGCCAGTACTTCCCTGGACGAAATTGGCGCGAGATATAATGCTCTTAAAAAAATACTATACTATTATTACATAAACCTGATACTATACTAATTATTATACTATTTGGATGAAGAAGGATCTTTCATGTGATCTTCCATTTCACCGGCACCGACACACATCAAACTGGAACGCAGCACTGGGACAGTCCACACTCTTGGCGATAGAAATGGTATAGTGGCATTATTTTCCTGCACGACCACTACACATGGTACAGAATCTAATTTGTACTAATCGTTTAGGAAATAACGTGGTTTAAGTGGAAAATTTCAATAAATTACATAACCCTGATCCGTTATAAGTCCAGCGGGTCGGGCGCGGCATAAAATGGAAATACAATTAACACGGGGGCAACGGATGTAGTCGAGGGAAGGGCGGGGGTAAGCACGAGCTGGGCAAATTTGATGCTTCAGATCACTTTGTGGTTGTTGTAAAACATAAGGTATACTATTAAAGATGAGAAGCCTCGTAGGAATCTGATATTGATCACCTAATTGTTGGAGTCACTAAGCGCTAACCCGCGAGTTGTTTCGAGATAACCAATGTTGGTATTAGAAATATCTAATCTTAAAATTCGACGTGGTTTATCGAATGTTATAATCGCTGGAAACTGTATCAACGTGGCTGAAGCAGTCTGTTTTTGTTGTAAATACCACTACTGGTAACATATCCCCATAATACCACGACGAAGATCATGAATCTAAAAAACCTGGTCAAAACTTGAAAACCTTCATTTCTGAACAGATTTGACTGCGCACAAATCAGGTCGGAAGATATACGCAAACTGCGCAATTCGATTTGATGGTTTTTAAATTAAAATAGCTTACTTACATATAATCTGGTACAAAATATTAGAAGAACTAATCAAGCCAGCATGACATTACTTACTGATGGTATGATATTTATTTTGGTACGCTAGGCCAATCCAATTTAATGATAATCCATCGAGCGTAATATAATTTTAACTGCTTTGTAGAAGGGGTAGCCCCTTTCAATGCCTTCTACCCCTAATGGAACCTGGATACGCGTATATACGTGGGTATTTCCAGCTCACGCCGACGGCTGGCTTTATATTCTAGCTCATTTCACTGGCGGCCGTGACAAAATACTTCTGCTATAATTATGCACTCTATTATTTAATTATGCCGAGCAATTTCGGAATTTCCCAAAATGAGTGAGAAATTTTGAAGAGTTTGATTGCTTTCAAGTATGCTGTTCTACATTGTAATGTTTAACGTAAAAAGCATAAATGTAGCTCAAATATTTCTACATAAGCAGCTCACAAATTAAATGTTTTAACCTGCACAAATTTATGCTTCATAAAGATATACTCAAAAAAATATCAATCCAGTGGTGCAATGGGCCTTACCGCTAAAAAGCTATCTCCATGTAAACTTTGGATGAACAGGATTATTTCAAAAAAAAAGGAATGGTAACACACTACAAATGTTAGTTTAAAAAATACACTTCCTAATAAAATATAGTACTAAAATAGCCTCAAGTAAATAAAGATATATCTGTTGAGTGCTGTTTACTGCCTAAAGTGATTTATCTGCTAATATCCCTATAATGATCTCATTCCAGTAAACTATCTTCAAAGTATGCCATAACTATCTCCATAATTCGCATAGTAAAAACACTCCCGCCAGCTGAAACGCATAGGATATTTCATCAGAATAGCCAATAACGAAGCGCAAACATTTACAAAACTAAGCAAACAACACCTGTTACAGACTCACTTTCACTTGAGTTTTTTGGTCGCGGCGTTATGCAAATATTAGAATTTCACGGTACAATATTGCGTGGCAGTTTACAGGGAAATTGGACAGGAGTGCCATTGATATGCTGTTCCCGTGCCACAGACCTGAATTGCTACTGATTAGCCATTCATATGAGGTGCGGCCGGCAATCGCGAAAATAACGCATTACATGTGATGAGACTGTTAGAGATTTTTTTTTATATCATCTTATTACATTAAAAATAAATTTTTATCACTTTCCTTTCTTTTCTTTTATTTTTTTAACAGATAGGGTTTTATTATTATTATTATTTTATGTGGTCCGGGTGGCCGAACGATCTGACGGTTCACCTGATGTTAAGTGGTAACCGCCACCCTAGACAACAGCAATATGACTCAAGTCGTCTACACCAAAGTACGAGATAACTCGAGTCGCATTGCGTTGCGTCCATCACTCCGAGACGGGGATGTTACGTTTCATGCGCCTGCAATTTCACCGGCACCCACTCCCTTCCACCGGAACACAGCAATACGAGTACATTACTGCTTGGCGGTGGATGACCAGGTGGAAGTTTATACATATAAATTATAAAAAAAAAATGATCATACTTAATACAGTTTTACTTCGAAACATGCTTGCAACTTGCTTATACGTAGCGCTTCTTCTGTAGTAGTAAAATTAAACAATAATCTTAATTAAAAACTATATTAACCTCTTATATTTCTATTGCTAGCGATATCCCAGTCGTGAGCTAACTCATAGTTAAATTAATCGACAATATTGAATTAAACAAACTGTTTCGAAGAATTAAACATACTCTAAACGTTTGCTATGGGTTCACTAATGCTCAGTGATGGCAAGTAGGAATAGAAGTGGGTAGCGGTTCTTATTAAAATTATATTCAACCCTTAGATATCATTCATCCCTTCCCCCCGGACCTCGATATCGAGCAGACGTGCTTTGGACCGTTGTTAAATTTTTTAAATATTTAATAATTGCAATTTGTGCCACAAAAATTCATACGAAATATTCGGGGCCCATAAGTATCGCAGAGGTTTCAAATCTCAGTCATCCGACAAGTGAGTTTGCCGCCATCTAGCTGCGAGTAGCGGAGTTTGCCGCCATTTAAACCAACCACAGCTGCGCTCCACTTGCCGGCTACCGCTGCCTACCGGTTTGTAACGCTCCAATACTATGTTTATATGATCGCCTGGTACCTGAGCCATTCTATGAAGAATTCTATCAAGCTGAACGACCAACCAACTGATGATCTCATCGCGATTATTAAAGTAAATAATATAATATTAAACTAATGAGTGAATTGGAAGAAGCCTACAAAACAAAATTTTTGTAAAATTTTGTGCGAGGGAAATCGATTAAGAAGGCAGATCTGCAGTTTAAATAAGCTACCACGTACACTTCAAGACATTTACGAACACGAATACCATTATTATTATTATTATTTTTTTTTTTTTTTTTTTCGCTAACTTATCGTGGCCTCTGCAGATGTGTTGATTGTATAGTACCTATGAAGAGCGTTATTGTCTTCATTTTGCTAAATTTACCATCTGGATTGATTTACCTAACGTGAGGAGTGAGAGTGCTTGCCGTTTAGCATATTGGCTGTTATCTATCTGATCTGTAGTAATGCCGATTAATCACTCTCCACCTAAAACACGCTCGCCTGCGGTATTTCTTTCACCTTTGCAACACTCCGCCTCAGAGCCTAATGTAACGAGGGAGTTACCACTAAACTTGGATACGCATGTGTCAGAAGAACTTATCACCAGTTTTCCAACGCAAGGTATCAAAAAACGCAAGCGTTTTGAAACTGATGACATTAGTAGGGGAGATATTTTGGAGTTATTTTCGTCATTAAAAGAAGACCAAGACTCAAAATTCTCGGCCATCCTTAGCTCAATCAATGATGTAAAACTTGCTATGGATGTTATGTCTACTAAATATGAACAGACTCTGCAGAGACTAAATGTACTAGAAGAAGAAAAGAAAATTAGCGACACCAAAATTGAAAATTTGGAGACTAAAATTGAAATATTAGAGCGACAAATAAAGGGAACAAGTATTGAGTTAAGAAACATTCCCCAAGATCCAAAGGAAACCAAAGAGGATATAAAAAACATTTTAAAAAAGATAGCTGTATGCCTTGATGTCGGTTTGAGTAATTCTGACATAAAAGACGTATATCGTGTTAATACAAGGGCCACTAACAGATCAATAATTGCTGATTTTACTACAGTATATATGAGAGATGCATTTCTTAGCTCTTTTAAGAAATATAATAAAGAAAATCAGATAGAAAAATTAAGTACCGCAACACTGGATTTAAAAGGACCGAGCAAGCCTGTATACATCTCTGAAAACCTCACACAGGGCGGAAGGAAACTATATTATCTAGCACGAGAGTTCTCCAAAAGCAGCGAATACGCGTTCTGCTGGACATCATTTGGTAGAATATTTATACGCAAAGCAGAAGGCTTTCCAGCAATTCGAATCACTTGTGAAAGGGATATAGATAGCCTAAGAGTCTAGTAATAAATTGATGATCATAACTATATTTTTATAATCAGACAGTTTTCAAAAATGTTTTTAGGAGATTAGGAGAATGATTTTTGAATAATATTTCTCTACTATATTATTTTGTTATTGCTACTTTGAGTTCTATCTTTAGTTTTAATATAAGATTCAACTTACTAGGTCATAACTTGGATGATAACGTGACATATCCTTGTGTATTTATGAATCTACCAGCCATATTACTCTATTACACTTATCCCACTACACTCTACAAAGAAACACAACACAACTGTAAACAAAAATGCGTGACTTAATTCATAATGATATATTGGCTGATATTGACGACAAAGAGAACATAAAATGTACCTCCTTAGATGATGCATCACAACTGTCAGAACTTAATGACTTCAAAACGGATTCTGAAAACAATTTTACCCTCGTAACGTTCAATGTCAGAAGTGTAAATAAAAATTTTGATCTGTTTCTTGCCTTTTTGAGTGGATTTCGCACTAAAATTGATATAATAGTTTTAGTTGAATGTTGGAATAAAAAATATGACCCACCTACTTTGGATAACTACAACGTATATTACACTAAAAATAATATCAATCAAAATGATGGAGTTATAGTCTACGTTCAAAAACAATATTGTGTAAATTGTGTAGAACCAGCGTTGACGGAAGGCACCTGTCTAATTCTAGATATTAATGACTACTCAATTATTGCCTCTTATCGCCCGCCAGTATTTAGAAACCCTACTGCCTACCTAAGTTCACTAAACGATATCCTCAATAGTTTACGTTGCAAAAACAATATTATTTTAACTGGTGACATAAATATTAATATAATGCCGGATGACGACAGCACTGGATATGCACAAGAATATTTAAACCTTACAGCTTATTATGGTCTCAGGCAGGGTATTAATATTCCCACGAGAGAAAGGAGCTGCATTGACCACTTTATGATTAAAACCAACTTGCAATGGCAGACTGTGGTATTTGGAGCCCTGACAGACCACTCACCTATTCTCCTGCGTATTGAACATGTACAGTTAAGTAAAAACAAACCAACTAAAGTTAAAACCTTTACCAACATAGATGCCATTAATGAAACTATAGCGCAAAATTACTGGGATGAAAACTATGCAATAGATGACGCCAACGTGGCCGCCGAGAAACTTGTATCTGCCATTCAAACGGTGATGGGGAATAACACGACGGTCAAGCGCATAAAAAACAAGTTTAAGCCATTAAAACCTTGGCTTACCCCTGGATTAATAAAGTGTATAAGACGCAGAAATAAGCTTCAAAAAAAATCCAAAACATCACCTGGAGACGAGGAACTCAGATTAGAATTTATTAACTATAGAAATCATTGCAATAGAATTATCAAAGCATTAAAAAATAGCTATTACAAGGATAAATTACAAGAATATCACGGTAATATTAAAAAAACATGGCAAATTGTGAATGATTTATGTGACTGCAACCAAAGTAAGTCTAAATCTGACACACTTTTAAAAATAAAAACCTCACCCCAAAAATCTTTAAACGAAGTAAATGATTTCTTTACCTCCATCGGAAGTGATTTAGCGCAAAAAACCCTTTCCAAGCTTTGTACTACTGAAAAAGCCCTTGCATCCGAGATTAGTACGTTACAATGTTCACCAGAAAACTCTATGGCACTATTCCTAACAGACTGTAAAGAAATTTCTGGCGTCATTACTAAAATGAAAGGAAACAGTGCTCCTGGCTGGGACAAGATCCCTGCAAATGTAATCAAAACATGTTCAAAGCACCTTGTTAAACCGATAGCCCACCTTTGTAATTTGAGTTTTTCAAATGGTAAATTCCCCACAATTTTCAAAAAAGCAATGGTTACACCCATATTTAAGTCCGGCGACAAAACGATACCTTCTAACTACAGACCAATATCCATCCTACCTACTATTTCCAAAATTGTTGAAAAACTTGCAAACAAACGACTTATTTCATACTTAGAAAAAAATAACTTACTTACCAGCAACCAGTACGGTTTTAGAGCACAAAAATCAACCGATGATGCAGTACTTCAGTTAACAACATTAATTACACAGCACCTAGATCAAGGGGAAAGGTGTGTCGGCGTCTTCCTAGACTTACAAAAAGCATTCGACACAGTTTCAATTCCCATTCTTTTATCAAGATTGGAGAATGCTGGTGTGAGGGGAAATGCATATGATTGGTTTGCTGATTATCTTAATGAACGGAGCCAGCAGGTCAAGGTTGATGAGTACGAGAGTGCTAACGCCACTTGTACATATGGTGTGCCTCAAGGAAGCACCCTTGGGCCATCTCTTTTTTTAGTCTACCTTAACGAACTGTGTAAGACAGAACTACAACATGCTGAGGTTATTATGTTTGCTGATGACACCGTTTTGCTCTTTCATCATGCTACATGGGCCGGCGTACATAAATATGCAGAAGAAGGACTGTCCAAAATTATTGTATGGCTGGAAACTAATTTGCTCTCTCTAAATATAACTAAGACCAAGTACATGTGCTTCAAGAAGACAGCAGCCGGAAACCAACCTATTGACTTTGAGATAAAAGCGCACGCGTATCCCTGTAACAAAGACCCCACTCATGTTAACTGCAAATGTCAGACGCTGTCACGAGTTGTCAATATTAAATATCTTGGTGTGGTTATTGATGATAGGCTTACGTGGGCGCCTCACATAACTACTTTATCGAAACGGATTAGGAAACTGATACATGTATTTAAAACGTTGCGACCAGTCGCTGATCATAAGCTTCTAATTCAAATATATAAGGCTCTTGGAGAGTGCATAATAAGTTATTGTATAAGTTCTTGGGGCGGTGCATGTAAAACATACCTCATAAAAGTAGAGCGAGCGCAACGTGCTCTTTTAAAAGTCATGTTAGGTCTTCCATTTAAGCATCCGACAACTGATTTATACAAAAAAAGTAAACTAATGACAGTGCGTAAACTATATATAAGTACTTCCATTGTTCGGTATCATAAGCAAGTTGTTCCAATATTACTGAAAACCAACAAAAGAGTTGACAAGTTCCCGATTCCAAGAAGTCGAAGTGCCATTGCTGACAGACATTACTCCCATTTGGCGCCTAAATTTTACAATTTACTGAGTAAGCAGACAAAAATAAGAGATCTCACAGTACATAAACTAAAACAAGTTATAAGCGGTTGGCTAGAAGGCTACGACTACGATGGTGCTGAGGGGTTGATGCTACCGATCACATAATAGTACACGCATACACGAAGAGACAGACACACATATACACGAAGGGACACACAAACACACTCACACCGCGCGCACACACACACACACACACACACACACACACACACACACACATCCACACACACACACACATCCACACACACACATCCACACACACACACACACATCCACTCACACACACATATCCACTCACACACACATATACACTCACACACACATATCCACTAACACACACACACACACACACAAACACACACACCACAAATTTAAATTAACCAAGTCAAACGTAGAAATTGTTACTTCCTTTTGCATGTCTATTTGTTACAATGTTTTTATTATTTTTATTTTACTACCTACTTTTTGTTTCATCATTTTTTGTTCAACTATAGCGTCATAATTATTTTAATGTATACATTAAGGGGAAGCTACTGTTTTTCCTGCAACACAGTGTTAAACTAACGCAGGAGACGGTGCTCACAAACACATGTACACAATATTTTGAAATAAATGATTTGTATTTGTATTTGTATTTATTACACTTTCTCGTAATAAACTGTGTGCCGGCACTTGAATGAGAGTTTCATGCGGTATCTTCAACATAATTTTATGCAAGAGCATGTAGAACGAACTTATACTGATTACTAATTTGATCATTAGATATACGTTATTCTCGAAGAGACGAGACAAAAGTTAACAACTGATTGATTTCCAATCCCAATAAGACTATCATTTTAAATTTTGAAGTTAATAATTCATAAATAATAAATGCAGATTCATATATTTAACTCCACAAAATTTTTACTTAATGAAAATAGCAAATAAGTAAAAAAAAATGTTAATAATTGAGATTAACTTCTGGTGAATAATTCAGGGGAAGGAAAGAAAAAAGTGAAAGATTTCTTGTCTCGCTGACAAGAATTCTATCTTCCAAAGTCTTACTGAGGAACTCCAAGAAGAGTATTGATAAGAACGATGTACTTTATATTTGCCTAGTATTTTGGTTTATATATTATTATATAATATATATATTATATATTATATATAACGTAAAAATCGTAGCAGTATCAAAAATGGTTTGATACTGCTACGATTTTTACGTTATGTAAGATCGGGACCTTAACTTTTACTTTTACTACTTGTGTTGTTGGCATACCAATGCCTTAATCTTTCACGCAGTTGGTAGCAAGTTTGATCAAATCAAACCGTTTATATATTATATATAGTATCAAAATTACGTCAATATGTTTAATAAATATATATAAACAAATAAATATATATTGGTGGATATTTCACACAGCGCCATCTAGCCCCAAAGTAAGCTAAGCATAGCTTGTATCACGGGAACCAGACAACTGATATAATACTTATATACTTTTTTTGTAAATACATACATATTATACAATTAACACCCAGACACAGAACAAAAATCTATGTTCGTCACATAAATATTTATCCTGGGTGGGAATCGAACCCACGACCTACAGCGTAGAAGGCAGCGTTACTACCAACTGAGCTGTGAGGCCAATCTTAATGTGGTGACAAACATCTAGGAATTGGAACCATTGGAACCTCATGAACAGAAAGAACATAGATTGAACCGACTGTTAAGATAGGGCTTCAAAATACACGACAAAATTACCTTAGAAATTTAATTAGGTTTATAACGTGGGTTTCATTTCATCAATAAGTGGGTAATACTTAAAGTTCAAAGGTTTCGTGAGCCAGAGGAGGATGCTTGAAGTAAAAGCACCCAAGACCAAAAAATAATTATTTGCCCACTTGTTGCGCACCTTAACTGAGGGATACGTTTCTTTCGCAAATGAGATAGAGCTTTGTAGGTAAAGAGAATTTTACTTTAAATTATGCTCTGGGATATTAAATTACATTCTAAAATTCGAATAATTATGACCCGTTATGGTTTTACATAATCATACAATGAATTGAATAAGTCCGCCCATTCTGCCACATAATTTTTTTCAGCATAATTTTGTTAATTACTGATTAAATTGAAGTAAATTAGATTTATAATTAATTTTCACCGCGTCATTATCAATATTACAAGTTTCAATGACATTGTACCTGCCTACCCCACATCGTAATATATCATCAAATAAGGTAAGCGTATTTCTGGAATCACAAAATTTTACTCTTTGTTCACATTGCTAACGGTAATTCTTTATTGTATACAAACTTTCCTTACTATTAGAAGCACTACACATCAACCGCAGCGCGGTGACCGCATCTGTCGACCAATGAATGCATTTTTATATAAGAGACATGAAATAAATTATTATATTTTATGTCTCATTTAGACATGCATTCAAAACTCGGTGGAGTAAATTTCAAACAAAGTAGTTCATATAAATCGTATTTTATTTTAGCTAATAGAAAGCCAACTAATATGTTTCTGTAGTTTAGCCTGAAATTTAACATATACCGCTTACTTGAACTGTGTACAAGCGTCATTCCATTTCATCATAATTCGTGTCTTCAACAAATGACAGCTGAATCGTGATTTAGGTCGCCTATCTCATAGCTGCAGTCAGGCTTAGCCGACTCTACATCCACAAATAGGTACGAACGTCTTACAAAACAAACTAAATACCAAAGTGTTTGTGTTGAACTTCAAACGTAGTTTAGTATTGTCGGCTGTCTCTGTTCTATCCAGCGACTTGTTTGTCTTCGATCGAGTTGTCGCAATTTTGTGGAGAACGTAAAAATACATATGATTTTGATACGATCCTTCGTGTGTGGTTTTGTTTTTATTATGTTATGTTTCAACTGATTGTGCTCTGTTCTGACATTATGAAGTAACTGGGAAGATAAATTGTTATTTATAATCTTGTGCAATGAAAAGCCAGCTTTGTTGATTCATATGAGACATGTTGTTGTTTTAAGTAGAATTAGTATAATTATATAAAATGTGTTCCACTTGGATCAAAAAGTAATAAGTTTTTTTTTTTTTATGTAATACAGTTACAGAACGAGCTGACGGCCCACCTGATGTTAAGTGGTAACCTCAGCCCATAACAAGCGATGCGGCTTGGGTTCTCCCCTACTAGGTACGGCAAGACCCAAGTCGCAACGTATGCGCCCTTTACTCTGAGACGTGTAGGTGGAATGTCTCGTGTGCCTGTAATTTACCGGCAACCACACCTTTCAAACCGGAACACAGTAACGCGAATGCGTTACTGCTTGGCGGCAGAAAAGGGCATGGTGGCAGTACTTCCCCAGACGAACTTGACGAGAGTTCTACTGCTCTTAAATTTGAACAACAGCAAGTGAAGTTTTTTCTCTCAAGTGAGACTTGGTCGGACAAACTTCACTTCACTTCACACAGCTCGTCCGAAGTTTGTCCGACCAAGTACTGTCCCTTTACATATTGCTGCCGCCAAGTACGCCTAATTAGCCGTTGAAATTACAGGCACATGACATGTTCAACTAAGACTAAGATTTTGAGTACGATTATATAATAATTATAATCTGATTACCTTACCATACCTAGGTAGGAGTTAATCCCTGTAGTATTTGCTTTATAGGCAAAAGTTACCACTTAACGTGAGTTGGGCCATCTGCTTGTTCCGCAACTTTATTCGTGAAAGATCCACCGGAGCCAACTATCGCAATCGTATAATCCCCGAATTTCACATCTAACTCAGCCAACAATTGCCTCAATAATAACTCTTAAACCAGCGAAACAAATCCATCAAGTACGGTATTACACGTTAAAGTTTAATGTAAAGGAAAGAAAAAAATTACCTCAATTCGGTTTCATGCCACGACCTTGGGCTACTATCCCGAAACCTTTCCATTACATTAACCCGAGATAACGCAACGACAAGGCATAAAAATTCCAAGGCATAAGCCTTCACTTTTCAGCATTTTTATCTATAAATATCTGCGATCTTACAATTATACTCAGAGGAAAAAGAAAAAGTGTAGCGATCCAAATACAATTAACATTGGTTTGAATTTTCAGCATTTTCAGAAACTAACCGAGGACGTAAATAAATTGCAAGAGTTTTCCGAATCTCTCTTCCTAATTGACGATGTCTAGTGCCTGTAAAATATCGACGATAAATAAGGATAAGTTTGACGGCCGCAATTCAGGCTTCTTTCAGACATTTACTGGCTGGCAAGCTGTTATGCAATTTACACAGTAAAATTATGCAACTTTACCAGACTACTTGCAGTTCTTTTGAAAAGTTTTAACCTTTTTTCGGTGAGAAGTGGTGTTTGCAGGTAATTTGTAGTGTGCTGTATCCTGCGTTTTCGGAGCTGGTGTGACGTGTCCTTCATGTAGGGTGCAAGTGTGAAATGGCCACTGTCTAGTGTCGTTGGGAACTGTGAGATTTACCGTATAGTTTGAAAAAAAAAAAACACAGGCAACACATTTTTTATACCTTATTTTTTTTCCAAAAACATACTACAAGCTCAAATTTAATAATCATAAATCAAATTTAATAGTCATTTAATACAAACTAGGTAACCAATTACAGGTCCCCATTGATAGAAAAGTTTGAAAAAAATCGTCTAAATGTACCAGAAACACTGATAAGAAACATATTATATAAAATTGCAACACACTCAACTAGTGAAAAAGTTATGAAATAAACATGAAGGAAATAGAACGAGCAGATGTCCCGCCCGATGTCAAGAGCATGCCCTGCCCATAACAACAATTTTCTAAGAACTTTTCTGCCAAAGCATTATTATCACCACACCTCTCGACACAGAAAAAAAGCTCATCCACACATTGTTGACAAGTGGGCCTGCCGTACAACTCGCTATGGCCGCACCTTCCTGCCCAACACTTGTCAACTTTGGAATGAGCTTCCTCCTGAGGTTTTTCCGCCGAGGTACAATATGGGCAACTTCAAAAAAAATGTAAAGAGGTATCTACAGGGTAGGCAAAGCATTGGCATCCCCGGGGACGCAAATGTCTATAGGCGACGGTAACCACTTAACATCAGGTGGGCCGTCTGCTTGTTTGCCTTCAATTACATAAAAAAAAAAAAAAAAATTACTCTTGTCTTGTTTAATTTGTCTAATTGATTTTTACATGACGTTTAATTAAGAATTCAATGGAAATTTAGTTTTGTCTATCTTCTAATGTATTTAATGTATTTACTATTTTCAAGTATGGTTTTATATAGAAAAACAAATTAAAATATCGTCTTTCACAAGTAGTATACTGTACCCAATTTTGTACCGTCTGAAACTAGCCTTAGTCCAGATGTTTATGCAGCGGTAAGACAACAATTTGTTACGTACCTCAGCACAGGCCTGGGAAGTTTTATTAAATACTTAAATAGCTCCGCGCTTTCGTAATCCATGACTTGCAGATGCAATTTCCGAAGTAAGTTGTGTTTATTTGGATCTAAATCATGGATGCTTCCATAAAATAGTTATTTAATCAAACATTATTTTGTGGCTGATTTTTTGTGAGGCGAGTAACATTTTTGTTTTTATTTTAATTCGTTATATTCAGTAACACTGTGTAACTAGGTAAATGCTAAAGTTGAAAAATCAGTGATTATACATATAAATGTACATAGTTATTAATATATAGTTGTAGTTATAATATTCGCTTTATACTCAATAACTCTAACACTCTAATGCTAGGATAGTATTTAAAGCCTAGACATAGTTGGATGGCACCATCGTAAATTTCATAGTCATGAAACACTAAACAAACAGAGCTCACTTGTGTTCATGTTTTACTTGTTTACTGTTTAATAGCAGCGAATAAAGATAATGCATCGCTCATATCACGAAAAAGGAAACAGATCCACGACAGTCTTATGAAACAAAGTGAAAAGTGTTCCGTTGCGGCTCAGCCTACCCTTTGGAGATAAAAGCGTAAAACTGCTGTGAAGATTACGTATAGGAAAGATAAGTATTGAACATCATAATTAATGGCTAAAAGTCGTGACAGCAACGGCAAAATTAAAGTTGTACCTATTTTATTGTACTGTACCATTTCTCTCTGAAAACTAGATACTTTTACGGCGCTGAAACCAATTTCTACCCTCTCCAAGTAAATACAGGCTTATCTAAAGTGCAGCGAAGTGTCCAGCTCGGTGCAGACGCTTTATGGGCCCTTCAGAGCCATCTCCATTATACGACCCATATCAATGAGCATAAACATGAAGATGAATAAGTATGACGGTTTTATGGCAGCCCGTAAATCCGTACGAAGATGTGGTCACGTCATACGTATGGAGGTACCTACGTGGTAGCCATTATGTAATCCTGTTGAGAAGTGCTCGCAACGCAGCTTATCCCATCGCTCATTAGGTACGGAAGAATTAGAAGTACATTCTGACATAGATTTGCCTTTAGCGAATGGCCAAATATGACCCAATGGAAATATAAAGTATGTCTTGTAGATATTTTTTTTACCTGTATTAGGTTTGTAATGTAATGTAATTTATGATTATGACCAAGTTATTATTATTTTTGAGTTTACACTATTATTAACCGTTTTTTGTTTGACATGTAATTTATATTACCAATAAATGACTATTATGACTATTATTATTACTATAAAGATATTACGTCATTAGTCAACATTTTGTAATATATGTCAGTTTCAAATTTATAGTCTAAATTATTTTGAGAGCAGTAGAACTCACGCCAAGTTCGTCCGAGGAAGTACTGCCACCACGCCCATTTCTGCCGCCAAGCATCATTCCACTGGAGGACCAGGTATACGGCTGAGACCCATTCCTTTTCAGTTGGTATTAATACACACACAATGATTCCAATCTACATTTATTAAGCGTTACTGCTTAGGAAAAATTTATCTTGAACATACTTAGATACTTATCACACTATCATAGGTCGTTTCTTCCCTTTCTTTTTATCTTCATCTTTTTCATCATAGAATATCATCATACATTAAAGAATATAGAAAAATGCCTTTTTTTCCGTCACAGTCTCAACCCTACATTGTAAAGCAAGAAATTACGGGTTTCAAAAATGGAATCCAAGTAATCACCATTATCTTCAGTTTAATTTCTGCCTCATCCTTTTACCATTAACTCGGCATCCCAACGCTGCCAACTCTGTGTGTCGTTTTAAAACGTAGCCCTGCAAAATTAAGGCAACGTCTTTCCTTGTAAATTACTTACCCTACACTACAAGTTAATTGTTAGTAGTTAGGTCATAACTTCTTGCTCGGGGACTGCCTTCGTAATGAAGACTATGTGACAATTAAGTTGGCATGAGACGGTATACGAGTATCAAACAGGTTCAAAGTTGCGAGTGAAATATATTCTTGAGAAACGTGTATACATTTACACATACACTGTGTAGTTAGAACGAAAGGAGCCTCTTTGAGGCGCACTTACCATCCTTTCACCACACTGGTTCGACAGAACCGGTGACTCGAAGAAGAAGAAAGTTAGAACTTCAGAATAATCAACGGTTGTTTATGATCATGTATGGATGATATATTAATGTGTGCTATGTTCACCCGGAAAAGTACTGCTACCACACCTGGTAATCTGCCGCCAAGCAGTGATGCACTCGTATTGCTGTGCCTGTGAAAATGCAGGCGTCATCCCCATCTCGGGATGATGGAGGCAACGCAATGCGACTTGAGTCATCTCGTACTTTGGTGGGAGGACTTGAGTCGTATTGCTGTTGTCTATGGGTGGCCATTCAATATCAGATGGACCGTCAGATCCATCTATCACCAACATCAAAATCTTGTAGAAGAATGGAACCCTCAAGATCAAATTATCACAGTTGGCGGCGGCGGCAGTAGTTCAAAAGCTGCATACTTTTGCACTACTACGGCGCGGCGTCGGCGTCGCCACCGAGGTAAGTAATCTGATAGATTACTTCGGTACTACAGGATTCACCTCCGTCTTCGTCCGCTGGGACTGAACAAAATGTTACGATAATTTTTCCGCATTTTTCAGGTGTAGTCTACCTTCCTTTACCTTGCTTCTTCACTTTTCTTCAGCTTCAAGTGGACACCGTTAACTTTGCAATTAATGAAAGTTCTTATTTTTGAAGTTCCACACTTAAGTAATAACAAATTTTAGAATAAAACTAATCCTTGATTGTTGAAACTATGACTGAGATGAGATTACATTAAAAAAACTTTAGATTTTATTTTTATTTAAAAAATTTTAGGTAGAAATATTGAATACTTCACATACCGCCCCCTTGAAGCCCCGTTGACCTATTTTTGACTGTCAGGGCTTTTTATTTACCTAGATAAACTGAAGAGATAGACTATAAAATGTTCTCACAAAATCATTTCATATTACTACAGAGATTGCTTTTGAAATAGTATTCTGATATTGTGTCTATTAGCCGATGGTGACACTACGCAAGACCTGGATTACAAACTGGATCTTAAATAAGGCTACTGGAACATACCATTAGGTGCTTAGACTTTTTATGCCCTATGCCCTTCTACCCCGCTTTGGTTTTCTCACGATGATTGCTTTCACCGAAAGCTGGGACTCATTGTAAATTCAAACCCACTACCTTAAAATCGTAATACCACACTACCAACTGATCCGTAATCGTTGCAAAAATCATATTTTACTTCACTCCTCGCGAAAATATCTTAAATTTTCAATACCCAAATGTTGTCACAGTTATGTAGAGAGAGATAAAAGCCGCAGTACATTTCCACCGTATTGCTCGGTGAAAATGATAAGCAGTAATATCTCAAATTGGAAAATATCCAATTGAAATTGGCGGCAATATCGTGCCGATGCCCGCCTCGAGACGAACGAAATCTTGGTCTGCACCGCCAAGCCTATATTGCTTTCTTTGTTCACCTACAGTGGACAATAATGGATTTGGCATCGGATGTAACGCTTATTCTTCCGCGGCTACATAGTAATACTATTGGGAAAAAAATACGTGTGAAAAGACACCTTAAAGTTAATGTTTCAAACTAAATATAGATGTGAAAGTTGTTTTGATGATATGAAACATAGGTAAATGACCAGAAAACATTAGCTATATTTTACCTAGAAACCATGTGGGCGAAGCAGCGGGCAAAAACTAGTATTATATATGAACTATTTTTACCCGGTACCACGCGAACTCGCGCAGAGGCAATGTACAAATTAACTGTATAAATTAACAAATTAGCCGCTAAATCTGTATACATTCTGAATGAGGTCAGTTAGAATCGGGATTTGATATTATCTCCGAAACGTGAGCAATTATAGAATTGAGGTTCACTAATCAATATACTGCAATTAATTTAGGGCGAGCCTAATATTTGTTATTATGGAATTTTTTTTTTTTTTTTTTTAATAATTTATATTATATATATCGGTATTATTATATTTTTATGCTTATAAACAATGTTCCTCGTAAAAGTCGTTCACGGCTTGCACTTTCTATGGGTAAGGCTAGGTTCAGAAGGTCACAAAGGGCACGGGAATTCGCCAGTCCTACTACTACCGCATAGAGTTCAAAACATGAATTCAAACTTTCATATTTAGCTTATCGTCGCGCGTTAAGCCGGTAGCGACAGTGGCGACGCGTGATCATATTCTTTAACAGTTTTATGAAATCTTTGAATATAATTATGTGGCTGGTATAGTTGACTGGCCTCACAGCTCAGTTGGGAATAAGCCTTTTTTTTTTTTAGTTAATACAGTTACGGAACGAGCCAACGGCCCACCTGGTGTTAAGTTGTAACCTCGGCCCATACCAACTGATGCGACTTCGGTCCTCACCTACTAGGTAGGACAAGACCCAAGCCGCATCGTATGCGTCCGTAACTCTGAGACGTGAAGGTGGCATGTCTCATGTGCCTGTTATTTCACCGGAAACCACACCTTTCAAGCTGGAACACAGTAATGCGAATGCTTCACTATTTGGCGGCAGAAATGGGCATGGTGGCAGTACTTCCCCGGACGAACTTGGCGAGAGTTCCACTGCTCTTAGAAGCCTTAGAGCCTTAGAGCCTGCCTTCTATGCTGTAGGTCGTGGATTCGAGAACCGATAATCCCAGGACAAACATTTGTGTGACGAATATAGATATTTGTTCTATGTCTGGGTGTTAATATGTATGTATTTACAAAAAAGTATAAAAGTCTCTGGTTCACAAGCTATGCTTAGCTTACTTTGGGGCTAGATGGCGCTGTGTGAAATGTCCACCAATATTTATTATATGCAGCGCCACGCGACCATCTGACCTTAGCCTAATGGTGCATTTGGGGTGTTACCATGACAACAGAATGATTTAAATGAAAAAATATGTTTTTGGTTCACATTCCTTTTGATTCGATTAGTGTTTTATATGTACTCATATCGTTTCATCATCATCACAGTACAGGGTGCCCGAAAAAATAACATTTCAAAGCTCAGAATAAACTATTTAATGTTCACTAAAACCTGGCTAAAACAACAATAACAAACTTGTTTGAAAACGAGTATGATCAACATCACAGTCCTAATAGATCTATTTCAATAAACACTATGTATATTATTTAATTAACTTACGTAGCTTGTTTTCCTTATACTTGAAATATGAAAATATTCACAGAAAAAATAAAGTGGTTCCACCATCATTAAATTGTACACCAAAATCTGAATTGTAATTTTTCCATTATGATTAGATGTGTGCGCAGTGTTATAAAAAACGTTTTACTTTTAATGTCCAAAAAGCCCTGTCCCAAAGAGATTCATTTTAATTAAGTTTTTCATGAGAAATAACGACTCGCGAAAGTAGCATCGGCCTTCACGTACCTACCAATCTTCATTAGCCTCATTATTTCGTGTAATATTGTTCGTTATGTGTTTTCTGCGCGAATACGACGTGACTGGTTTTGAATTCCATTTTTATGGAGCATTTTATCGGAGGAATATTTTATATTGGGTGTGCGCAAACCGATTGGATATACGTAGCATATCTCGACTCGAAAGTCGGAGGGTGGAATTATTTGATTTATTCACGCGGAACGCGCCCCCGCTCCCCGCCCGCCCCCGCCGCGCGCCGCCGGTCCTCGTGACCGGAGGTACGTCACCGTACTTAGGTAAAGTTCCCGAGACATAAATCTTAGACTTCAGGGAAACTGAACGAATTGCCCCGAATGAATAACTCCAAATATATTTATGCAAGCGCCAGATTTCCATCTCATATCCGAAGGAAAATACTTTTAGAGGCTTTCTTCCGCATAAATATCTCATAACGCTTATTGAAAACACTTCTAGAAAAGGAAAAAATGATTATATGTTTGTTAACACAACCTGATAACACTTTTGTGGGACATAATATCTCATTCATCTATCTTCTGATATGTTGAAACCTATGTTAAATACTAAACTGTCAAAAATCATAAATGTTAACTTATCTTTTATTATACAAAACAACCTAGTCGTGTAAGTAACAATAAAATGTTTTACCTAAAGTTTCACTAAATAGAAAAGTTTTGATTTGTTGAGAGAGAAGACGAAACTGAGAAACTTTCGTAAGAAGTTACAATTGTTTGGCAACTTTCCATTTCATCAGCAAATAACAGGTAAAAGATTTTTTTTATATCGTAGTCGAGTGTATTTACGGAAAATTACTTTTGTACAAACAAGTAGGCAAATTACTTGTCTTACAGCTACAGGTGATATAAAGTTAAGTAGAGAAGGGTATTTAAATACGTATATGCGGACTATATACCGAGTTCTTTCCTTTTTTTTCCTTCCTTTTAATGTGTCAGTTGCGTCAAATCATATTCTGTTTTTAGTTTTTTGCGTTGTTGTTATGGCATAACTTACATAAATACTCTTTCTTTCTTCTTCTTTCTTATATAATAATAATAATAATAAAAAGACGTGTGGCACTCGGAGACTGCCGCGGTAAAGCTATTGCGCGTGATATTTCAAAAAGTCATTAAAAGTTCTGGTATTTATCGATAGATGGAAAAACTAAAAAGTATCACCGCTGTGCCGGTCGGAGTGGGGGGTGTTAGGTTTTTTCGTTACGGAATTTCTGGATTCGGTCTCCACGCTTAAGGCCCGCGATAGAAGCTATGCAATAGCTTAAAAAATATAATTTATAATATTTGCATTGGGATAAAAAAGTAACCTATCTAATCCTATCTATCCTAATCCTTTAGTGTCTCACTACTCTTGTAGAAATTTTCGTCAAAATCAGATCAGTAGTTTGTGTGAAAATATAATTAATTGTCAATTAGACAGACTCGTTTTCAATTTATAATAAGAGTACTGATTACTGACGGCCTCTTCGCGGTTAATGGTGCAGGCAACAAACAGAGACACAAGGTTTGATTTCCGCAAAATATAGTCGTTGGTGTGGTACCTCAGTATGATTCTGATTCTGATTATAAAGACTTATTAGTCTTTAAAATCAGATCAGAATCATTTATTGGGCCAGAACCCAGAACCCAGAACCCAGAACAATTTTGTACAATGTCTGGTGTCGATAGCGCATTCGCTACTTTAAATCACGTAATGAATATCACATATATACAAAGCGGTTGCAATATCATCAGGTTACGATATCGATGCTAAAGGCAAATCAAGGTATAGGAAGTACATATCGGAGAAAAACACACCCGTAAACTTAAAGATCGTGGTTTTTGTGATTGTGATTACTGAATCTTCTTGCGGTGCCCCTACTACTAGCGAGGAGGGTTGGCAGTTAGCTATGAATATTAATACATATTTTTTTTTTTTTTATGAGACGAAACAGCGAAATAGAATTTAAAATATCAATATGTGTGCATTTCTTATGATAACGCATTTGTTTGTTAGTTCATATCTAGACTCTTTATGAAGAGCTCCTCTAGTTGGATAAATAACGTGTATTTAATACTCAACATCGAGTTATCTGGTGAATGAAACGTGCTCAACCAGGGACCGTAACGATCAAAATGTCCCAATAGAAAGCTTAAATAACCTGTTACACTCCCAGGACATTGAAATTATTTTACGAAATGTCTCAACAAATTAGACCGTACGGCAAACAAGGGCCAGAAACATCCAGAAATTTGAATTTCCGCCAACAAGTCGCAGTAAGCCCCCCGAAGTAGTTAAGACCTTTACATTTGCTGTATTTATTATTCACTAGTCCAGTTTTCTGCTTCCAGTTTGTGGTTTCTGCTGTGTAATTGGAATTTTAATTGAATTGTTGCGGTAATTTATCACAACGCCTGTGGGCATTACTGGTCTTTGAAGACGAATTATTTCAACTTGGAAGCTTATTTTACACGAATAAGATTGATTACACTGTTTGTAATGTACAAAAAACTATTAAAGTTCCACTAGCATGGAACTAATAGGTCGTAGCAAGAGCCCTTTGTGATTCACGTAGGAGTCAAGTAGAAACTGGAGCTGTTCTGCAGAGATAACAAAATGGGGTCATTTTATTGACAGATCGGACCGGCCTAACGAGATATACGATAGTTCCACTACCTGTTTACCGCGATCCCTCTGACAAGGCAACGGAAACCCAACATTATTACACCCTTGCAGTTACAACATAATTGATTAGATTGTGAGAGACCTACCACGTACCGGTAGAGGCTGAGATTAGAGAGATTCTATCCATTGACGAGTGTGAGGATTAAGGACGGTGTTGGGAAAAGGGTTTTACTTTTAGTTCTTCAATTTATTATTATAAGAAAGTATTACCTGTTTTACTTATATGATGACAGTTTAGCCCGGACTTGTAAATTTTTGTAGCGTTTATATTTTTAACGTTTGAACGTGCGTACTGTAAGGATGGCGTTCCGTGGGTCCTTTTTCAAAAAACACTTTTTACTTTGCTAAAACGTTATAATATATAACGACTGCTCTGGATGAAAACTTGTATATCGACTGCCGGGCAGCACGTGCATTCGGCTATTTATAATTTACGGAAAACCGCATGGAAGTTGGGGGGCAATTGCTAATATTGCATTAGTTTCGTATTAAAATCGATTATAACAGTACGCTTTGGTTGGTGCAAGAGAACTGCTATTCGTTGGGGATGGAGAAACAATACATATAAAAAAGGCTTGCTGGTAGGACTCTTCTGTTTTTTTCTAAGAGTCCGCCTGGACCGCTACCCCCCCTCATGTTACAGCAAATCGCCTACATGTTTAACATGACGGGTTCCGACACAGGTTCAAAACTGCCGGTTCTGATGGACTGCAGATTAGGTTCCTCTTTGGAATCAAGGCCAAAGCCAAAGAGACCCCAATAAACAAGTAGGCCCCCTAGGATTAATTAGGAATCCAGACCTAAATATCACTTCAAAAAATTCGCCCTGGCAGGCTGTCCCGTCCAACACGCACATAATCCTATTAACAGTACTAGTGCTGAATCAGACCGGAGTGGAACCTGGCATCTGGTCACGGGGGGTCATGGGAAGGCC
This sequence comes from Chesias legatella, assembly GCA_947359385.1. NCBI lineage: Eukaryota > Metazoa > Arthropoda > Insecta > Lepidoptera > Geometridae > Chesias > Chesias legatella. The sequence goes on from OX375772.1 coordinate 7,020,543, forward strand.
CCCATCACCCGCGCCATGTCTTCACAATATGGCCGATATGGAATAGTTCAATACCTAACCGCTCAACGACGATCAACCCTGCTTTGCCTGAAGAGTAAATTGAACTGCAATCCAGCGTTACCCTTTTCAACTCTTTCTATTACACCTACACGTCTCATAGTTACGGGCGCATACGATGAGACTTGGGTCTTGTCGTATCTAGTAGGGGAGGACCCAAGTCGCATCGGTTGTTATGGGCCGAGGTTACCACTTAACACCAGGTGGGCCATCGGCTCGTTCCATAACTATATCACATAAAAAAAGCACATAAGGCTAAGCTCTGAGGCAACTTTCTTGTAAAATCAAATTACATCAAAAATAATAAACTGAATATTTTAAATTGGCACGGGGAAAATACAAATGTCAGGCTTAAGAATAAAAATGAAACCTACAGCCAAACTGTTACATTTTCAAAATAGGAATTCGTTTTTTTATATTTTTAACGCAAGTGACCTGTTCGATAAATTTCAGTATGGCCCACGAATTACATTTCGCTTAATTTATGGCAATCCGCTATACCTATATGTATTGATATGGATTTAATTGTCTGAAATAAATAATAATAATAATTATTATTATTATACAATCTAAAAGTAATTTTGTCTATATCTATATATAAACGAGGTCAATCATGGAGCAGAAGCAATTACCATTTGACGAGACCGTAGACGTAATTAGTCATTTTGACTCTGTAATAAACTTCCTTTGTTCAAACTTGATAGCATTTATTTAAATACGTAATATCATTGGTTCCTGATATTTACGAGTATTATTTAATTATAAACGCCAAGTCAAGCTTCAACAAAGGAAGTTCATTACAGTCCACCGTGGGCATGCAATGTGCTATGTGTATAAAAAACTTTACGAACTAAATCTACGAAACAGTAATTAATTGAATTTTAAAAGGCTTAACGGTAATGCTGTGTACCGTGAATCGACAATAGCCTGTAATTAAATCATTTTATTTCACCGTTATACACCGGAAAAACTAGTAGATAAATAATTCTTGACAAATTAATTGCGTCGTGTCGCTGGTATCAACATCTGTAATCCTAATTGGGGGCTTGTCCTATAAGGTCTACTTGAAGTCCGACCATTCTGTTAACTGTTTGACCAGACTGTTACAAGGATCGTGCTCGCGAAAAAAAGGAATCCCTCCTTTAGGGGTTTCTTGTCTGTTCTCCCCATGAAAAGTCGGATAGGGTTTAAACAGGCGTCAAACTTAGCGATGAGTACGCGTGACCTTATGTTTTGAATATTGTTGATTCCTTTATGAATTCTACGGAAATAAAGTTTTTGACCTTGACTGTCTCAGATTGGCATTTATCGCGGCCTCTCTGAAATTCAATTATGAACCTTCGTCTGGATTGTTGACCTCCCACATACCCCCTGCAACCAGCCAGCCAGTCCTCTTGGGCAAACATGTCACCCCTCCTCGCCGACCTCAGATCTTAATATGACCTCGAGTGACACGCTCATCCTAATTTGATGGCGACAATAATTCAATAAATCGTACTTTATCTGTAAGCTGAAGGGATATGATTATGGCGTCGATCGCGTAAATGAATCAGGTCAGTATAAACCCAAACGATTCTTTTGTAAATATTAGCAAAGTTTTAACAGAACTTTTGTGATTGGTTCGGGACTGCCTTCAATTTCGTGTCAAGACGTGCTCGGGTTTCTTCATATTGAATGTGATATGGTAAGTGAAGATATAAGTACTCACAATTGCACATAAGTATCGTGTATTTTTTCCATGAAATTAGAAAGCACGTGATATCGTCATTATTTTTAATATTTCTCGACCACACTGCATTTATAACTTTATTTTTATTACAACTAAACAATACACTAAATCTGAAAGTATGTTACACAAAATCAGCAACAGAAACACTAACCAGCAATAATATCAAATGTAAAAACCGTAACAATTAATATTCTTTCGACAAATACATACATAACAAAACAATGGAATAACAAACACAGCAGTTATTACCTATCTCGCCTCCATATAATAGTCGCCATTCTAAACCGAAGCCGTAATTCATATCAAATATTTGCAATATTCATGGATATTCAGAACGTAGTTATTAAACCGACGGCATCCGCCATTACCATAATAATCGATATCATAAATCGGCTGAGATTTCACGATTTAATATCATCTGTCCATCTTCTTTTCAAAAGAAAATAATAGGTTCATAAACCAACAATTTCATTTTGAAACTGAGTCAGCGCACTTAACCTTGTTCTTTGATAGAATTTCAAGTTTCAGAGTTACTTCGAAACCAATCTATGCTCGTTTTCCTATTTATGTGATTATGTTCAAGTTTCATATTAAAAACTGTGCTCCAATAATTTCATCACCCTACAGGCAGACAAGTCTTAGTAACTACATACATACGCCACCAATCACACCTTTTCCCTGAAGTAGTAGGCTTTACCTCCACAGGTCACTTTCCATTATGTGAATTGGAAACGGGAAGGTAAACGTGACAAGCGGTAAGCTCATTGTTTTACCACAAATAACTCAGGTGAGGTTGTCGTAGTACAACAAGTGCCACTTTGTCTAGCCAGGAGGTACTTCCACTACACTTATTTCTGCCACTAAGCATTAGCGAATTTACGTAACTATGTTACGGTTTGAAAAGTGCAGTTGCCGGTGAAATTACAGGCATATGAGGCATTTAACACTCAAAGTGACAGGCGCATCGTTCTTTTCATACCTAATAGAAGTGGAAGACCTATGTTGAGAGAGATGTTGTGAGGAAACAACATTTAATCAAATTTAAAAAGTCGGTTCTGATTGCTTATTGACTAAGCAAAAGCTTAATCTGTCGTTTAAAATATAAATTCAAACTGTAATTATTTAAAAAAAAAACTCAAACCATTTCACTGATTGATATATTTTTAATTTCCTTTAAATAAACCAGGTAGCTTACGTCGCGGCTCTCTTTATTATTTTATCTTTCCAATAATTATTGTAAATCCTGAGGTGCATTTGCTTCATATTTTAATCGATTTAATTTTCATATTGTATAATTGCATTTTCGCGTCACCCACCGTCTGTCCGTCGTTGATGTTAGTACGAAAATAACATTTTAAAATTAATAAGACACAAACATTTACCAGAGAACATTGATATAAAGCCAAAGAAACCGCAGCGCGTCGTTAAACACGATTCACGAACTGCAACATGACCCTAGGTTTTTATCCAAGACTCGAGTAAGGAAAATATTTACGGTGAACTAGCAGGTAATAACTTCGTAGAGGGACAAGCCAGCGGAAATTAGAAGCGGCTTCAATATCCCGGGTCGTCCATATACCTCCATAGTATCCATGTGATCAATTACCAAAGAGGTTATACGAGTATAAACATAAAATACTTGACACTAGTTTTTTTTTTATTTCATGAAGTTCACCGAAGTTAATATTGCTGTGAAGAGTAAAACTTCCGTTTAATCAAAGTCACAATTAAAAATAGTTTTTTCGTAAAACACAATTCTGATCTAAAATTAAGTGGCGTATTTTTATGATACTAATAACTAAAAGATGAAAATTACTAATGAAAAAGCTTCTCAGCCGTGTAGGTCATAGAGTAATTAAAACCTAACCGATGCAACATAGGTACTTCCCTATGGAATTTCCCATTGTTGGTATCTAAAATTAATAGTACCGTCTAACCGCAACAACTAGAGCCGGTACACAATCATGTATGCGAGGCGTGCGAATATTTGTCCCGTAAGGGATTCGAACCCCCTTTGCGTCTTGGTCGGTTACAGGAACCGCACGACACCGTCGGAACTAGTAATTCATGAGTAATTAATTGCATAGACGACATGTGCCGACCAATTTATGCCAAGGTATTCACTGATGAATAGTGATAAAAATGTGTAGTGCAAAATTACCGCATTTTCCGTATCTCAGTTTGGGTGTATTGGGAAAAACTAAGTGAGATTTAAATTCGTTTTAAAGTGGAGGATCAACTATATTCTACACAACTTACCAGAATAGGTTTTAGTAATTCATATTTTTATAATAATTTTTTATTTTAATTTTTCGTCTCAAGAGTTACGGGCGCATACCATGCAACTTGGGTCTTGTTTAGTAGGGGAGGACCCAAGTTGCATCAGTTGTTATGGGCCGAGGTTACAACTTAACACCAGGTGGGCCATCGGCTCGTTCCGTAACAGTATCACATAAAAAAAACAAGAGTCCATAGATATTTCCTGGCGCATTCCACACCCCGAATGTTCGTATGTGCAATCCACAGGCATACCATCCATTCACCTGCAAAAGCACAAATCCGTAAAAAGAACGGACGCGTACAAAAAATGGGAAACTGTTAACGTTACCGGGAGTTTCCAATACTGACTGATATTGAATGTACGCGGTACACATGCATACATCCTTTTGAACAATTTGCATGGATTGGCGCGTCCGTAATTACCTTACAACGGATACTAGGCCACCAACAGATCGTAAATAGTATTTTCTATACCAGTTTTATGAATAAAATTACAAACAATGTTTATGAAACAGGTTCATATTTTGTGTTTTATTACCAGTATAACTCTTTAGGCATTGTTCATCGGTGAAATACCACCATACTGCCCCCCAAGCATAAACAAACTCGCATTAGGGACTGTGTTCTTGCAATGTAGCGAAAGAACAATTATCGCCTTAAGCTCATTCCAGTACTGGTTGTGAAGAACTTCACATTAGAGCCGTTGATTCGGGTCAAGACTAGCTCATATTGTACACAATTAGGCCAAGGGTGCGCTCCACTGACTGGCCCGACATCAAAGGGCCAGTTCTCACTCTCGACTAGTGCAGAATAGAGAACGCTTGATTACCAAACGCCTTTCAATCTAATTCTAAGCTATTGTGCTCGAGTCATTTTGTACCCTAGTTGTTTGTTGCAAGGAAATGTCTAACCAGATTATGATTTCAAAAATATCGTCCTTCAACATAGGAAGCAACATAACGTACATGTCCATTGGATTTTATTTATTTATGCAAGCAGACATGGGGCATCAAACGAATTCAAAAAGTATTGTGATGCTAGTTTTAGAAATTGATATTAATCTATACAAATAAACTCAATTTAAGTGTCTGTTTGTAATTAAAAAATTACAGTTTTTTATTATCTAAATACATATGAAAGTAACACGAAAACAATTAATTTTTTTTCATTTTTTTTTTTTTATATTTGTCTGTCTATTTATTCGGTTGGACCACCGTAACGGAGATTAAATGGAATTTTGACGGGACTTCCACTGGCAGATAGCTAATTATGTGTGTGAGATAAACTGAATATCACCCGCACGAAGTCGCTGTCAACAGCTAGTTAGAAATAGGGATTTTACTACCTAGACGTAAATTAAGTCCGACTGACAATCTGACACAAAGTAACTAACGGAGTATTCCGATATAGAGCGTATTAATTTAAGAAAATTACCGAGATTATGACTAGCTAAATGCAAACCTTTACTATTTCTACATATACCTACATATATGTCATTTCTAACATTAATAACTTGAAGTCGCTCTACAAGACACTCACAGTAGCAGTCACATTATAGTTTATGCTTAACCCATGCAAAGCCACGTCGAGCTTTATAATATTCACTTTCCAAATGCAAAGCAAATCGCTTTGTACCAATATTATATTAAGCTGCTGCCGAATCACATAATATAGTATAAGAAATTCGGCGGCAAATAAACTTGTAAATAGACTAGAAAGAATAATTGGTGTGTTATAAGGTAAACGCACACCATCCCTTAACACACGCGGCTAACGCAAATAATAGAAAACCTTTGAAAGAACTGCTTGTCTTCGGTCGTAAGATGTCTTAAGAAACTATAAAATTATTTTCTTTTGCAAATTTTTTGGTTATGAGTATTTTGTAGATTGAAAAATATATCATTTAATTCTTCGTTTGTATGTAGAGGTGATATCAGGAACAACTAAATCTTATCTAAAAATATTTCACTATACTCGTATATACCTTGAGTTATATATGATATATTTTTAGTTGGTTTTACTTTTAATAAGTTTCAGAGTATAGATAGCTGCATTAACAGGCACACTGAGTTTCAGATTCTGGTAGGTGCCTTGGTCGAATTTGTTTAAATTTTTTCATCGGATTTCGTAGCGTGCACAGCAGAGTATTGTGCGCCGACCTTTAAGTCACAATCGTGGGGTTGTTTATAGTCAAAGTTAGATGACCTCCGTCGTTTCGTTCACAATGGCCTCACGAATCCTTCACGCGCCCTCGTAAAGCAACTGAGTTCCCCCGTAAAATACATATAATCCGGTAGCAACAGTGTTTCTTCGCGAATACTACCCAAGTTCCAAATAAGTTTATATAGGTACTATACTTATAATTACTCTTGGTCTAAGTATGGAGTAAGTTTTCTATTTATTTTAAAGTCTGGTCTAGCCTTTCATTATTAAGTGTTTTTTCACCCTTCTACCACTATCTATATATATATAGTCTTATATATTTTTTAGATATTTTTATTACTATGTTATAGTACTGAATACAGGGGGATAATATTAGCACTATAGATTTTCCTTCCATCTTACTACAACTTATCCGATGCTAGTAAAATGGTTGTGCTTTCTCTACCACAGCAGAAAACCTCTTATATATATATTCTATTAGCCGCCGCGCAAACATAATCAGCGGCGCAAAGTAATTTAACAGGTGGATTGCGAGCCATGGAGCTATCAGCATTTTGCTTTAGGTATCTTTTCAACATAAGCATTTTGAGTTCATTATCATAATCCTTTCAATCCCGAAATTGCTCTTGGGTATCTTTCGGCTGCTGAATTTCACTGGCCGGGTTTGCCTTAAGATCACCGATGCCAAAAATCAAAGGAGAAGTAGTTAGAAAAGAAGGTTTCCTGGCTCCTGTTGGTGGGACTTACGGGAGCTGCAAATTGTGTATCCAGGTGCTCCGATCTATTTGTTCAATGTTATTACCTACGCATGAGTTCCAAGATTACTTCGGTAACTATGGCGTACTGTGAGTGTCACTTTATCGCACCAGCGTCTTTTGATACTATCCCAGAGCTATACAGAGAGGCTACATTATATCGTAACACTAATATTATAAAAATGCGAATGTCTATTTGTTTTAGTATGTCCTTCCGCACCGCTATGAAAAAGAGGTTAGTCAAAAATCACGTAATTTTTCTATAGAGATAGTTTATAGGCCGAACAGTGACACAAGCTACGAGCCACAGGAGTGAAGCAGCGGGAAAAGTTCGGAAATTATATATTAAATAATCTACGAAAATATGTTAGAACGGTTCGAAAAATCTAAAAATTTGTCTTCAAAATTTCTTTATTTACACTGCATAGTTACATAATTATCATATACTCGTAGTATCTATAATAATGAGCAATGTAACTCTACGTTCTGATACGAAACTCGCATAAGCTTCACTATTAATCACATCCAAGTATACATGAGGCTGTAATATTATATAACATAGAGATTTTTGTTCATTTCAATTTAGTCACTGATGTATAAAATGTCAGAAACCTCAAACAAAGGATGCGAAACCACAGCGAATGTAAATGTTATTACGACTTCTCATTGCGAATTCTCCGACACGCCAAATAACATTGCTGGCACTTCCTAAAATAAACATTCAAATACGCAGCCGGTAAGCAAAAGGCATGTTATGTCAGAAATTTCGTTTCCGCGCATAATGTTCCTTAACCCAAATTAACTTAGCTTCACCAGGTTCGCAGAAAATATAGGTTGCGAACAATGCTTCGCATAAATTAAATTATCTACGTACCTACCTTCCTGCCGCGTATGTCTGGAGGCAGGCTGATAGGTGGAGTGCTTCGGAGCTGTCAAAGCATGTAGCTACGTCACTAAATGCGGGTCTTAATTGAGTTACCGCCCTGAGAGGTTTGATTCGATTACTACACCTCGCTTAACTTATATTACGGAACAAAAGAAGTTTTACGGCTGCTGTTTATGCCCGGACAAATTAATTGCCTTCCCCGATTAAATGAATGTATAACTCAATTATGACGTAATAAAATCTGTCTGAGCGCAATTAACCGAAAGTTGGAAGTATTCCCGTGACCGCGTCGCTGTAGTGATTTCATTTTTGGTAAAGGCTTCTTCCTGCCTGTGACATATAAAACTGGGATGGGCTAAATATCTGAGTTAAAATCCAATTAACTCTCAACGGGCTATGTTTCTCTAGTATTTGAGGATGTTTTTTTCTCAATCTTTAGATTGTTTATTAGTATGTTACGTTGTAATTCGTTACAAAGTTAAAAACGTATTTTCGTTATTTTCATTCGTCTTTTCGTTTTGTTTTTCATTAGTTAACCGTAATTTACTTGAATGTTCTCAGTTCCCAGTTCTACTTGAAATATATAAATGCAAATGGCAAATGTTTCAAATATCTAAAACAATCCATAGAGACCCGGTGTTTGAACCCACGTTCATCCGCGTATCAGGCGAGCGTTCTTCCACTGAACTACCCTGTAGATACTTGTCAGCACTTGGTTTTATCACTTGTTACGGGGTGACTTCCGCGGTTCAGACAAGAGGCTATTCATGTAATGAACGCCATTCGTTTTACTTGACAAATTTTATGCAGTACCCGTGTTTGTTTATTTCAAGTAATTACAGTTTTCAAGTAACTGAATTAACCCAAATATTGTCAGTTTTTTGTATTATACTGAATGCTATTTTGGTACCCTTAAAAAACGAAATTAGGTATCGCTCTTTCTCTGCACAATATACAAATCAACCTACCAAATACTCCAAAACACGAGTACCTAGGACCAGTGTTTTAGACTAAACGTTGTCTCTCAGTAAGGATTTTGGGTATTATTATGTTCCGAAACACTGTTTTCCTCACTATCAATGTTTTAAAAAATCTAATTCTGCTCCTTATCTGTTCCGGTGACCTAAGAATTCTAAGGTGAAGTCCATATCACTTAAACACCACGTTATATGCTACGCACTTAGTTTTACCTGGGTGGCAGATTTCATCGGACCAACTAACAAAATAGAGTTTTACAAAGTTTAATACCTATCTCCCTCAACCATAAACTGCATGAAGTATAAGTGAAATGAGACGGAACTTACTATTATCTCTGTACTCTTAAACTAAATCAAATATTAACTTCAAGATTGAAAATAATAGGAAAAAAATATGTGAATAGTCCAAAATACTTCTGGTAGAACCTACTCGTACATCAGGAGATAAGAGGTCACTCATTAAAGCGAAGAGCTTAAGTTGCTTTAGTCCTAATAAATGGATCTTGAGAGTCAACATCGTTAGCGAATCTTGCCAACATGATTTTTCATTCTCTAAGACTTACAACTTTGTTTTAAAATGTTGAAGTCTTCTTTGTTATGTAAGAAGTTTCATAACATTTATATTTTACATTTTTCAGCGCTGAATTAATATTTCATTGGCGTATTACTTCAAAAGTCAAATAATAATGAGAAATACAACAACCTAACGTTATTTAGGAAACATTTCATTAAAATTACGTAAGTATATTATTTCCACATTTATATATGAACATGGTAAAACAATAAGAGAATATCAATTAGATTCGCGTTGAATATATAACTTATTTCTTACTTATTAACTTACTTCATTCTTATATAACGGAGGTCCGCCGTAAATCAAAAAATACCACTACATATTTTTATCACACTCTGACTACATTGACATAGCGAACTGTAGTATTATTTGCCTGGTACCACGTATTTTAACTGTCTTCTTTTTTCTCATTTTGTTTTCTTACTTTTTCTTAAAATAAACTCATTAAACTTATTCAAATTGAAAGTAAAAAGACTAAATCTTAAAATAGTATCTGAATATTTGTGTGATAAATTTGAATGAATGATATTTTTTCTTCTTCTTAGTTGATGTCTTTAGAAGCTATTTGAGCCTACGAGTCTGCCGTGAATGTGGTAGTGCCATCATACAACATAGGAGTTTGGTGGAGAAATATTGATTATATTTGGGACTGTGTATATTTAATGAATTATTGACATGGAAACAAGAACACAGTGGCATGAGGCTTCATATATAAAATGCACGAAAATTTCATTTTAGTTGTATAAGTTACGGTCACTAAATTATCCAACTAAATAAATTTTTCATTTCAGTAGGAACATATTTGTTATGAAACGGTTTTTGTCATATTTTATTACCTTTGTTTCGCTAATAAATAAATTATGAATCATGAAGCCGCAGTACATATCTATACTTGACTACAAAAAAAAGTACTTTTAAATATTGATTTTATTTGCCAAGACAAGTAAAACAATAGATTACACATCGAAATAAATATACCTAACTTTATTACCAGCCACAAATCTTCACTTAGTGCGGACTACGGCCCCCAAACGTACATGAAATCGAAATGGAACCATTTAGATTTGATTAACGGTTGTGGATAATTATCGGAATCCGATTGGTTTTCCGCTTTTCATTTTTCAAATAGGAACATTAACAGTTTTGAACGAGACATATTCTATTTACCTATGTATACAACACAACATAGATTTACATAATTCTAATAAATCATCATCCCTTTATTAGATTAAAAATAATATGATAACATTACATTACTTATTGAGTTTTGGAAATTTACTTACTTATTGAGGTGTTCAAGCCACTTTTTTAATAATTCTATGAAAATAAAAGTATTTTGTCTTCAACGTGGATCCCATATCATTTGACTATCTTTAAAAATCAAACTGATTTTGCATTGGCTTTCTCGCAAAAACCAAACATGCTCCCTTAGAGTATCCAATCTAAAATATAATTTATTAATTATCTTGTAATTTCCAAGTCAATTTTAATCTTATTACAAAATTGTTTGTATAATGAGAAAATCCAATTATTTTGCTAATGGATTTCAATTTGCTTTTAAATCTGATAAAACAAATGACCAAGTAAATAACATTACTTCGAAAAACAAAAGGTACGATTGGATTTTACTTTTTAGAGGACATTCGATGGAACAAATTAATGTTTTGCGGAATTAGGCTGCTGTTCGCGTTTAAATCAAAGAGGAACAATTGAAGAGGTAATGGAGCTTTTGGAACCAGCTATCCACACATAACTGAAGTTTCAGAGATCTCTCGTCAAAGGTTCGAAAACATTTTTAGTTCGGTAGTGTCTTCTAAAAAACTTTCTAGAACCATTCATTATAACATTACAGTAGGTATTTTGTTGTGAGCCCCTAGTAGATTAGATCCCTGCTGTATCTCTAACACTGCGCTGATAAGTGTATGATAATAATATAATTAATAGTCCAATAAGATTATTAAATAAATAATATAATAGTTAATTTCTTCTCGTGGCAGAAAGACATATTATTATTATTACTTTTATTACTACTTCCCTGGATGAAAAGACATTAAAATAACAACAATGACAAAAAGCTATATTAATATAAAACACGCTTTTTTGAAGTGCTTATGTTTTTAAATCGCGTAGCTAAAGTTGATATAAGATACATAAATACAAATTTGGAGTTACCATATGGTGAATACGAAAACTGGAGTCTTTCGGATCGATTAGTGTAATATGCCTTCGAATTTTTGATTAGTTTCCCCAAGATTTCCTTTACCGTTTTGAGAGCGTGAAACTACGCACGGAATGTATTTCAACCGTAAAACTCCGTAGTGCCGAATAACTGAAAAACTTGGGAACTACTGTTCTGTTACTGAAATATCCTACAAAATGCTGAATTGAAAATTCCCCACCATCGCAATGATATAACAAATAATATTCATAAAAACAGCCGTGGAGTTGCCTTTGCCCGAAATACTAATTGAGTGGCGTATAAACAGAACTGGGTACAACTTCAAGGGTGCGAAACTGAGACTATACAAAGACGGGACGAAGGCCAGATAATATTTTCGCTCGAAACTTTGAACTCCGCTTTCTACGCCGTAGCTCGACTACGTCGTAGGGCATAGTACTACAAACATTAGGTCTCTTTGCTCCAAAAACACTGAACTGATTGATTTATTTATTATATGAAAGAATACTAAACGTAAATAGTTTTTGAACCTCCATTTTGTTTAATCTAGTAACGTCACGCAATTATTTCGATAAAAATGTTAAAATAACACACTGTAAAACACTAACATTAATGTGATTAGCTATATAAAGAAAAGAATCAATTTCGCGTGCAGCATCGTACACCTGATAGAAATGAAACTTTTAAAAAATTACAACGCTCGCCTTGCGACATCTTATTCTTATTCAATATAAAGCTCTCGTTTTATTTCTCTCTACGTCATATCTTTCTTCTCTCTCGTGTAGTGAAATGTGCCTAAAAATGACGCTTCCTTAAAACTTTACTCTCACTTCTCGTTCACTTTCGATTATCGAATCACCGCCTTAGAAACTATATACTTCCAAAATAATTACAGTAATCTGCCTAGGGCCTAGGCCATGCTCAATTAGCATTATCAAGAGGAAGTTTTTTAGATATACTTCATCAAATCATAATTTGATTACTGCCATCCATAGTATAATAACTCCTATACCAGATACCTATGCCTGCTTGGTGTTGATAAAGGCTTACAACGTATTAAACACGGCTTATTGAGTATTTTACCGAAATTTACATAAACCAACAAATAATGAGACCTCTGCCTTACCCGAAATGAGATTTGGAATTGATCTTTCTGCTATTGGGAATATTAAATTTTCCGAGAAATGCTAATAAAAGTGCTTTAATTCAGTGTTTTGAGGCAACAATTGACGATCTATTTGCCGTTTCAAAACCATCCCATTTTGACAAAAGTTTTGTATTTATTTTGATAAAGGGAGTTAGTAAGTTGGACGATAGAAAAATAAGAGAGAAGCTTAAGAGCCTAAGGACACACCAAGTGACTGAATTATACATGTACCCTATCTCTGTGTGAGACAACAAACACGTATGCGCGGCGTGTTTTCAAATAGGAGTGGTCTCCTACTAAGCCACACCGCCCGGCATCTCGTGTTATACGTGGAGATACTAATAAACTGCAGCATTTTTCTGTTAAATGAAAGAAATAGTGGCCAATAAGAAATATATTTTCAAACTGCTGTGATCTAGAGTCAGTGGGGGGGCGGTCTTAGCATTATTTAGTTTTCACGGAGGATGTATGTTTAATATATTTAATATATTTTTTTTCCTTTCTGTATGTGTAACAGCTAAAACTAAAAACATTTAATATCACTGGCTGCACTGATGGCTGGCAGTAATTAAAATGTAAACTTGATCATATTCTGTACAGCGTTTAATATTTTAATTTAGCGATAAGTATATTTTGTTTCCCAGTCGTGTATGTTGAAGAAAATACCGATAATAGGAATACTGATTGCCAATCATACAAAAACACATCGTGATGTTTTTGTATGAATAATAGCTCATTTCTTTAATATTGTATACACAGAAGTGGAGGAAAATTATAATGAGGAAAGGATTACCTAACGAGTGAAGTGGAATGAACTCAAGTGGATTCCAATCCGGATTACCTAGCACGTGACGTTATAAGGTTTATAAATTACTTCGAGTCATTGTTAGCCAGTCTCTAACAATTCCACTGTAAGGACACAGGTCTATTCTAAACAAGCGAGAGTGAATGGGTTTTTATCAACTCCAAGTTTTGAGAAAATGATACCTAAAGCATACATCATTATTTGTGACCATGATTTGTAACAGTGATCAGAAAATTTTGAAGCTGGGTTACCACTAGGCTACCATGAACTTCGAAGAAATTATAACGCCAATTATATAGGTATAGCAAACAACAAAGTCTTACGAATAAGTTCTTACGTATCGACGTCGCAAAAACTAGCAGATATTTAGTACTCGCTTTTACCCGCGAGGTTAACTCCAAATCTAGCCCACAGGAATAATCCGGGATAAAAAGCAGCTGTTATGTCACAAAACTATCTCGTTGCTAAAATTACGTCTGACCCTTGTTCGGCTGCTTCCGTTAAAGAAGGCCAAAAAAACACATTTTCAGTTCAGTTAACTAGCCGCAAAATGGTTCGTATTAAATTTTTATAAATTACTAATATTACTAAAATGTTAATAGAGAAAATATGTGACTCTATTTATAAAAATCAATCATTAATAATATAAAAGAGTATAATAAAAATAATTAGAAGCACCTTGTTGGAATGCCTGATCCTGGCCCATGCATAAAAGCATGCTAAATGCAGCTTTCTACATTTGGCACAGTTGTAACCAACTTTTACATTGAACTGTCTCAAGTTCTATATTTTTTTTGTCAGTGTCATTTTCAAAGCTTTCATCCGCCTACTACGTTTTTTTTCACTTTTGAACAAAATTATTTACGGTAAAAAGCTACAGAAAAATAACAAAATTAAGCACGGGAGCCATACAGCTTATTGCACTGTTAATATACGATAACCAGCAATAGTGGTACAAATGAAAAGAAGTTTAAAGCATTTGGATAGGATAACCACAATGAAAAGAGCCGTTTTGAAACATTTCATTAAAATACATCTCGTATCGATATAAACCACTGAAAACTGACAAAAACAATAACAAAAAACTTCCACCTAAGAGTATGTAGCAAACGTAACAAAGCAAATCGTAAATTTATTCCCATTAAGGCATCCTAAAATATAAACCATAATCCATGACAGTGTGCACGTTGGCACGTCATGCAGGAAGCATCAAGGCAACAATTCGCGATATTGGTAGGATATAATGCCACGAACAATGTTAATTAAGCTGTGCACTGGACGCATCGGGCGGACTTCGTAATTGCCAGCAACAGGCCCCTATGCCGTCGGTTTAGTCACTAATTTATGCAGCCATTAACGGATGAACCAAGTTAGAGCTGAATATTCTGAACTTATTTCACTTTTTTTGGTTTTATCTTTTAACATTTGGGGCCTGAAAATAGTTTTAGTTATTTAGGCACTGGATTCATGAGAGGTTCACTTTTTCCGGGTAAGAGATCTTAATTAATTTGCTATCAAATTACTCTAACGGACATTATGAGACTTGCATACGGTTCTCCATTTCTTGTTGAACTTAGACAAGTTGCATATTGGATTTAATGGGGAGACCTCCCAAATAACGGGCTGGGAGTTTTGGTATTTGTTTTTCAAATACAGAACCCAAAATCTTCAAACCATGACCTCATCAATACAGTCATCAAATAGAGGCCATATAAGGACTTTTTAAAGGTATCATTTACATATATATTATATACCTAAAATAAGTTAGCTTATATAAAGTACTTTGCACACTTAAAACAAAATATTCTAAACAATGAGTTATTCAGCTTGATTTAGTTCAGCTATAACTCCTCAATTAAATTCATCACAGCTCCAACCTAGTTCATTCGGGCCTGGACAGGATCAAAATTTGACTATTTTGCTTCCGTGGAAGCAACAATATTTTATTTCCTGTACAAAGCTACAAAAGTTGGCAATCGGTGAAAATGGCGCATGAATGCTTAGTCCTGCCTTTGACATTTCCCCTCACAAGCACGAATATAGCTGTCAAGTGTGCACAATCAACTACTTTCCAGTTAAACGTTTTGGATTCTGACCCGATATACGTTTTGGCACCTTTTGAAAAGGACTTCTTGTCATTTTTTTCAACGAAAAATATTATACTAGTATTATACTAATTCATAAATTCCTACTCATGAATTTTATGCTATCATTAATTAAATTGAAATTAAGTGTGTGAGGTGCCTCAGTGTAATCTCGAATCACACTGGAGAGCAACCCAACAAGTTTCAGAGTAATGAAGATTGATCGAAAATTGGATCTGGATATTGTTTGAGCAAAATGTTATTAGATGTGAAACTTAAGTTTTTGGTTAGAACTTCTAGTAGATATTAAATCCCTTGGATAACTTGACAGAATCTATGGTAACCTACATTAATGGTGATAGTGCGCCAGCACTATCACCATTAATGTGTAATTAATTGTTTTTTTTTTTATTATTTATTTTATTAATTATTAAATTAATGATGTAATATTGGTTGCCAAACCAACATAACCAACATACACTGTTTTATTGATCATCCTCAATAAAAACAGTGTAATTTGACATAAATATGTGTGCATGACTAATGATCTCGTATGAGGATACCTCTCTTCACATGATACTTGAATATGTTACGGATTTAAATTTATTGAAAATTGAAGTTACATGATAAAAAAATAGATTCCAATATATAAGTTCCAAGTATATAGTATTCCAAGGGGGTAAAAGTTATAGCACGACACCCAGAGAAGGAAGGGGAAGAGGAGAGGAAAGAGGAAGATGAAGAGGTGGAATAGGAGGGGAAGCAGGGATTGGAAAAGGAGGGAAACCAACGTAAAATTTATTTTAATAGAATAATCTTTGAATTATTTTAGTATAGATATTCTGAGCTATTATTATATTGAAAGTTGCCTGAGAATTTATTATTTCTCGGATAGAGACCTATCCGAGAAATAATAAATTCTCAGGCAACTTTCAATCCGATCTCTAAGTCATATAAGAGAGACGCAGGAATGAATCATACAAAATTTGCTACGGCAGCGTCCTAATCATTATCTTCAAATGATTTGCAATGATGTAATCAAAAATTTGCAGTAATCACTGTATTCCCAATCCCGCTCCCATCACTTATTGCTAATAATTATATAGCAATAATAAATGTAAAATATCTTCTGACTCTGCAAAAATCTATTATAGCTATCGGTGAAATTACAGGTGCTCCGTGAAGAGTTTTGTGCGCCATGCTTTGCGACTAGGATCTTCCCATTATCAACGGCCATTAACTTCCATTATCTAATTGGGCGAGTCCCTTAATCGAACTGATGTTGTGAAATTACAATAAGGAAGGAAAACACTCAATTCAGCATTAATCTCTTAAAATAAAAGTCTATCTTCACTCTCACTAAGTTCAGGTCATGAGGATGATCCTAATCCTAAATTACGATGAAATCGAGTTTCAAAGTCAGACCTGCTACCGTTCTGCTAACATTCTTAAAATTCTGTGTTTTTTTTCTTTCAATTAAAGAATGGAATACGAAACAAGAAAACTTCATTTGAATTAGCAACGAATAATTAGTAACGTAAATTTGAAACATGAAGAGTATTATGATTTTGTGATTCAAAATATTTTATGTAATACATACGTAGATGCAGACTATATTCATATTCTCAACAGTGAATAATAATAATAGGCACTTTTCCTAAAATATCCTTACGTTCCTCTTACATTCAAATAGCGGCAAAGTATAAAAAATAGCTTAACTTAAAAGTAAAAAAGAAACGGTAGGTACCTACTCAGACGTATATCAATGTGCTAGGAAAGTATGCGGAGGGTTCTTTGTAAAGAGGGCTATGTGTATATAAGTAGAGGGTGGGTGATATGCAAGCACACCACAATAAGTATTACGTATGTTATGCCTCGTTTCAAGACTGTCGTTCAGAGAAAACTATATAACACTTTTTGAAAAATTGGCAGGTATGCAATAATAATATTACACTCAATCGGCAGTTGATCTCTGTTTACATGATGTGCATTCTGTGTAAATAAGTCTCTACAAATAAATAAATCTACATAAAATCACGTCTTATCGGGATAGTAAACAATCATGATTTAAACATGACGTAGTCATACATAGGTCAAATCACTAAATAATTTAATTTGACAGTTTTAAATTTTAGTGTGCGGTCTTTGTCGGGCTCTTTCCTTACGTGATTGTAGCACAAAATAAATGACATCAATTATATTCTATACAACGAAATACGTTGGCATGCGTCGAACAAAGTTTATCTGAGGAAGTACTGCCATCATGATCATTTGTGCTACCAGTATGTTTTATGTTTTGAAAGTCACGGAACGAGCTGACGGCCCACTTGATGTTGAGTGGTAACCGCCGCCCATAGGCGACAGCAATACGACTCAAGTACTCTGTTCTAAAGTACGAGAATACTCAAGTCGCACTGCGTTGAGTCCCTCACCCCGAGACAGGGTTGTTACGTCTCATGCACTTGCAATTTCACCGGCACTCACTCCCTTCCACCGGAACACAGCAATACGAGTTTATCACTGCTTGGCGGCAGATTGACAGGTGTGGTGGCACTACTTCTCCGAGCACAACTTAGCACGAGTTCGACTACTACTTCGGGTTCGGGTTGCTCCTTTCACACCACCCGGGGGGACGAAGCAATGGATTCAAAGTGTAATTCACCAACGGACGGGAGAAACGTAAAAAAATCGCGTTATTTTGTTCCAGTTAGAAAGGTATGGGTACGTGAGATATTATTTCCTTCTAGTGGTTCTTAGACTTTCTCATACTGGCGGCATTCAGTTTCATTCATAGAGCGAATTATGTGTAGAGTGTAATCTATATAAATAAAAATGAATCACCGAAATGTTTGTACGCGCATAACTTCTAAACGACTGCACCAATTTGGATAAATCTTTCTTTTTTGTGTTCGTTATTGTCACGAGAAGGTTTACATGTATTTTTTTTTAAATAATAGCAAATAATTATTTAACATTAAAATCTTAAACTTTAAACAGCATTGACGGCATAAAAATATGGCGGTACGAAGTTTACTGGGACAGCTAGTAAATAATATTCAAGAACGTAAACAATTCTTCCTACATAATTAAACATCAAGATCTGCAGTAAAATATTATTGCACTATACAATTACGAGTGTTATTAAGACGGTTGGTTTCAAACACACGCGGCGTACCTAAAGCCTTAATAATGGTGTTGCCATAACGAAAAATTAACGTGAGGTGTGGCAATACTCACCACTTCAGAGTTGTTTTAAGTAATTTTAAAGAAAAGGCAATGAGAATGAAAGTGATTTGTTTCGTAAATGGTGTTCCTTTTTAAGGAAACGAGAAATATCGGCCGAGATTTGGTATCGTACGTTTTCGGTCTTTAGCATGAGTTTCGGTAAAATCTTGGTACGCAAACGTTGAAAATTGTTGAAGTTAAAACCTTATTTCAAAACTTTTTCTTAAAATTATTTCTTGTGCAGTCAGCGCAAATCGATCATATTTGATTGGACTATTTAGGTAAAAATGTTATCTGAATAAGTATTTTCATTAGTGACATGAATGCGCGTTTTGTTCAATTAATTGAACATAACGAAAATTAAATTAAATTAATTAATAATTAATAATAATAAATTAATAAAATTTATTTATTTATTAATTATTAATTTATATAATTAATTAATTATTTTAATTATTAGTCATTTATTAAATGTGATTTTTGTATTCTTTGTTGTGGTCAGAAAATGAAACAATATCAAAATCAAAATCAAAATATTTATTAGGGGAACAAAACAATGGCTTATAATACCTAGTTGAGAAACGATGATATTTGCAGAAGTAATAAAACTGTGTCGCAGGCATCCATTTGAATAGGATTTGCTGTGACAATTTATTTATTAGCAATAAAAAAAAAATGGCAATTATCTATTTAATTTATTGAGAGATCCCGCATTAATGCGTATTTCAATTCGATCTTGTTTCGGTTTCGGCCTTAAATATTTTTCGGGCACACACTATAAAAGCCATGTTTGAGAGATGTTTGTGGCGCAAACAATGAGTCTGCAATTTGCGGGCACGACGAAACTCGCTTTGTTGATGTGAATCAAAACTTCAACAAAATACAGAGCGTACACAACATAATTATTTCCAACGGAACGTGTGTTTAGATGTAGGTAATGGTTTCGGCTTTATGACCTTATAACAAGTTTAATTGTTTTGATTTTAATAGTAGGTATGTGTCGGTATCCTATTACAATGCGGTGATTTATAATAATAATAATAATAAATATTTCTGGACATGTCACACAGCACCATCTAGCCCCAAAGTAAGCTAGGCATAGCTTGTATCATGGGAACCAGACAACTGATATGATAACTTATATACTTTTTTTACAAATACATACATATAATACATATTATATCCAACACCCAGACAGAACAAACATCTATGTTCATCACACAAATGTTTGTCCTGGGTGGGAATCGAACTCACGACCTACAGCGCAGAAGGCAGGGTTACTACCAACTGAGCTGTGAGCCCAGTCGGGCCTGTAATTTATGAATTCTAATAGTTCCCAATATTTCCACACATACCATCATGAGAAAACTGATTTAGTTTTTCAGGAACAAATTTTAAATTACGATAAACATATTCTGTAAATATTGTTCTGGTCCGCCAATAGATGGAGCCCACAGTGCAATGGGACCCGGTGTGTCTTTGCCTAGCGCTTCGTTGATAATAGATAAGTTCCTTAATGTGAGTTTAAAAAAGAAATTTTATACCGATGAAGATCTCAAGATACATAATAATAAAAATAATATTTTATACAACAATGCAATTATGTCATAAATTCAATTGTTATTGTTAATATTGTTATTGAATTATAATTGTAAGTGCAGTTGTAATTGCACTATAGTACAAATACTACTACAAATGTTACATCTTGGGCTTTGGTACACCATAATACAGTCATCCTAGTTTGTATACCAAAGTTTTTCAACAAGAATGTTAAGTGTATTTTGTATGCTACCTGTAGTTATTGCATTTTTATATAAAGTAATGTTTGTTGTTGAGAATAAGTGTCATTTCATTTCCGGAGCTGAGTCTCCTTCACCGAATCACGACACGATTTTTTCTTACTTTGCGAAATTCGGTAATGCAGAATCAAATTCTATTCCATTCGAGTCACTGGTTCTCTCGAAACGGTGTGGTGAAAGGATTTTAAATGCGACTCAAAGAGGCTCCTTTCGTGCACTCGACACATGTCTTCAAATTTTAAGTTCTAGGACATGTCGGTTTCCTCACGATGTTTACCTTCACCATTTTGAGAACGTGGTATTGCGCACATAAATCATTCAATCGAAAAACTCATAGGTGCACGTCGGGATTTGAACCGCTTACCTCCGGATTGAAACTCAAGGTCAGTAACACTGGACCACTAGACGCAGAATCAAATGAAACCATTACTCTCATACATTCTTTGTCAGCTAAAAATAAAATCTTCTATTTACTATTCCTGTCTTATCAATAAAACCCCCTTCTAACATGTCTCTTTGACGTCAGTATATGGAGTTTAATTTTCCGCATTTGCCCCTGGCAAGTTGGTTGATAATCATGAACTGTCTGTCACACGCACCTATGCTATTACAAATCGGTTGTGATGTGCGGCAGTAGTGTGCGCATTTAATTTAGATAAAGGCCACTTTACGTTGAAATTTGTAAAATATTTTTGATGCTCTAACGCTGCAGCTGAAATCAGCTAATGTTTATCTTAAAGTTGAAAACAGCTAAGTTTATCTTAAAGTTTGCACGGCCTTGCAGCCGAATACAGTGAGACTAAAGATATAATGTTACCTGTATTCCAGCAAATATATATACTCGTTCATTCATTCATTCATTCAAGAGTGATAATAAAATGAAGATCAGCTTTATCATAGTTTGTCCAATTAGCTTTCACCATTTATACAGTACGAATTATGGAGTTAGATGTACGGATGACGCTGATTGGTTTGCCTCTGTTCATTTGATTCGACGAGTGAAAGCAATGCAATTGAACTCAATGCAGTTTGGTGAAATTTTCACGTTGTGTTTTTTTCAGTTCCTGTTTCCTTACTAAGATTTATTGTTACAGTTTTGAAAGTTTTATAAATAGTATAGAATAGAATAATTATTTATTAAAAAAGAAGAATACTTACACAGGAACTAAATATCATTAAAGTAAATTATGAAAAAAGTTCATTGTTTCTTCTGAAGTCACTACAGATGAACAATAATGTTCTTTAGATAGGTTAAGCTTTTAAGTAAGTTCGTCCGGGGAAGTACTGCCACCATACCCTTTTCTGGCGCCAAGCAGTAACGCATTCGCGTTACTGTGTTCCGGTTTGAAAGGTGTTGTTGCCGGTGAAATTACAGGCACATGAGACATTCCACCTTCACGTCTCACATCTACGGGCGCATACGATATGACTTGGGTCTTGTCATACCTAGTATGGGAGGACCCAAGTCGCATCGGCTGTTATGTTATGTATATACAGGGTGTGGCGTAATGAGTGGATAATAGGGTACCTGCGGGTAGGGGCCATTGTGGCGGTTCAGAAAAATATTTGTTATGCTCAGTAAAAGTGCCTCGGTTTTCGAGATATTCGACATTTTCGAAATTTAAGAAATATTTCACCCTTCGTCACTATTTTTGGCGCCCAGACTGCAAATGAAATTTTTTTTTCTATCTGTTTTTTGGATAGTATTCTTGGATAGATGTGCTATCGAATGGAAACTATTATTTTTATAACACAAGCACAGTTATGTTTTTAAAATAAGATTTCACTAAAATTTTACTTGCTTTCGTTTGTTTTCCTGACCTTTACCCTTCTGTGGTGTAAAAAAAATGTATGGTCACTTGAATGCCAACGTTTAAAAAAATTAGCCTTTTTCATCGAGATTCCGAAATGGTATATTACATGGTATTTCCACAAGTTGATTCAAAATTAATTCCTATTAAAATGGGTAGAGCTAATTATTATAAAATTACAAATAGTACTAAAATTTACTTCATTACTTAAAATCACCTAAAAACATTAGTTTAAAATTCGGTAATGAAATAAAATGAAACAATAAATTTTAAATGCATTTCATTTATTAAATTTACTATCACAAAAGGTGTTCGAAAAGTCCACCACGTGCTCTGATGCATGCTCTGCACCTTTTGATAAAAGATCTTTTAATCCTGTTCGCAAATCTTTGCTCTGTGATTTTCTGAGCAGCTAATCGCACACGCTCCCGTAGCTGGTCCACTGTATTAATTGGGTCTTTATAAACCTTTTCTTTAAGACATCCCCAGTAAAAAAAGTCCAATGGGTTGAGGTCTGGTGAAGGAGGTGGCCACAAAATTGTCCCCAAACGACCGATCCATCGTCGACGATATGTTTCATCGAGGTATTGTCGAACATTTCGGGCGTAATGAGCGGGGCAACCATCGTGCTGCAGCCATTTTAATTTTGAATCAACTTGTGGAAATACCATGTAATATACCATTTCGGAATCTCGATGAAAAAGGCTAATTTTTTTAAACGTTGGCATTCAAGTGACCATACATTTTTTTTACACCACAGAAGGGTAAAGGTCAGGAAAACAAACGAAAGCAAGTAAAATTTTAGTGAAATCTTATTTTAAAAACATAACTGTGCTTGTGTTATAAAAATAATAGTTTCCATTCGATAGCACATCTATCCAAGAATACTATCCAAAAAATAGATAGAAAAAAAAATTTCATTTGCAGTCTGGGCGCCAAAAATAGTGACGAAGGGTGAAATATTTCTTAAATTTCGAAAATGTCGAATATCTCGAAAACCGAGGCACTTTTACTGAGCATAACAAATATTTTTCTGAACCGCCACAATGGCCCCTACCCGCAGGTACCCTATTATCCACTCATTACGCCACACCCTGTATAAGCCGAGGTTACCACTTAACACCAGGTGGGCCGTCGGCTCGTTCCGTAAATGTATCACATAAAAAAAATAAAAAAATTAAAATTTGTATATGGATCATAATATAAAGTACATAGTTATTTGAAATTATATTAGTTAGAGAAGAGGAGAGAAGAGAACCAATAATGAGTTTTCTTATGTGAAAACAGTAAAAAAACACATGGCCCACCAAATAATATAAGAGATGCTTGGCTCATAACGTAACCACGAATCTGGAACACATACCTACAAGTGCAATACCTTAGCAGCAGATATGGATAATGTGATTATACTTTCCCGCACCAACTCCGAACAAAGAAAGTCTAAAGGAAAAATGTTACGACTACCTAGAACGTTCGTCATCCCCTTTTAATGACCGGTGTCTTTAAGTACCTACATTTCCAAACATTTCCTGTTTGAACTCCACACTTAGGAGCTTGGAGAAACTTTATCAGACCTAGTCACTGTCTGGGTTTCGTTGACAGAAATCCTAAGGCACATACACCATGGAAGTCGCCTTTACTTCGCCAGTGAGCTTGTGTCGTGTTAGTTAAACTTTATACGATTTCCGGCCGCTAGGAAACCCAATTAGCAATATCATCCGGTCTGAGAGTGTAACGAGAGAGGAGTGGCAATAAGCGCTGGTACAGTTAACATACTGCAAATTGCTGTTAAATTTACTTAAACTGCTTTGTTACGTCTTGAATGGTGTATAAGTGCTGATACCGCAAATTGGCTATGGGCTAGCCTTTATGTGAACTAATGAGTACGGATTTGTAGAGGGAATTAACGTATTGATTGTGTTGAGCGCTCTTCCTTCGGGTCTGGTTTAAAAGCCGCTTGCGACTAAGATCAGAAAATCGATTATCGCATCGATTCAGGGTCAGGGCTACGTATGTGTTTGTTGGACTTTAACTTAACTTTAACTTTAATTATAAACCCCGAAATATATTGTTACTCATCGATTCTCCTTAAATTGATTATCCATTCTAATTACATTTTATGCCATAGTTCATTTAATCATTTATTCAATAAATGTCAAAAACGAGACTAAATCGTTTAATGACGATCTATAGTTTTACACGCAAACTCGAAAAATTTGGAGTATTGGATTCCTCACAAGGATTTATTGTGAGAGGAGACCTCTCAAATGGAATACCCCTATCTATCTACATGTAAGGCGTTTCTTTGTCTTGCTTCGTTAGATTCTAGACACAATGGAAATTATTGAAGTGGATGCTTTATCAGATTTCATTTGAAAAGCTCTTGCCGGCTTGTGCATTGGACGTCTCTGCTCGGGAGAATATGTTTCAAGGAGATCAGGGGTATTGCGACTTATAAGATTTAAGCTTCGATGGTTATTTATTGATTTGAGATTTAAGATAAAGTTTAACGTTTTGTACGGTTTTTCATACAGATATTTCACTATTGACAAAGTGAAATGCCATCCAAAATTTACTATAAATACAAATTATCAATCACCACATCATACTTGTTTCTGACAGTGTATCTTATGTGTAATTTCTTTCATATAAATAAATAAATATAAATTAGTACTGATGGAAATTTCACACAGCGCCATCTAGCCCCAAAGTGCCTAAGCTAAGCATAACTTGTATCATAGGAACCAGACAACTGATATAATACTTATATACCTTTTTGTAAATACAATACACACATAAATACATATTAACAGCCAGACACAGAACAAACAACTATATTCGTCATACAAATATTTGCCCTGGGTAGGAATCGAACCCACGACCTACAGCGTACAAGGCAGGGTTACTACCAATTGAGCTGTGTCACACACAACCTCTCATAATACACAACATAAATAACTTCTCCAACTTACTTATCATATATTGATATCATTTCAAAGCGTCGAAGTGCTCAAAGCTCACCTGTTAGATTCTTCGCTATCTGAACTTTAATTAAGTCTGGAATGTATAAACAAGTTGCCAAAACTAGTTAGCAGCTTTAGTAAACTATAAATTAACATTATTTGAAACTATGATGTGAGCCGGTTGGTACATCCCTTAGGTTGGACTTGAAAATGTACGCATCGCAGCAGGTATCGGCAAGGGAGAACACATCGAAGATCGATCATGATGATTGACTATTGTTGGGCGTGTATACTGTGGTACAATCTGCCGTTCGACGCATTACAGTCTAGGGAACTGTTTGGAAATTAATCCGAGACGTAGTCACACTTTGATGAATGGATTTAGTTAAGAAATGTTCGAGGCCATGATCTCTTGGCAGTTCGGAGGTAAACACAAGCCAACTTTATGGAATTTTCTTCTCAGTGGTGCGTTTTCTGCTAAAAATTATATCTTTACTTACGCTACGAAGCATCTTTACTATCTTTAATTCACAACAAATTACATAAATCATTCGTTAGCAGTGCTACTTAAAATGACCAAAGAAAAGTATCTCATTCGTTGCTAATAATGAAAAGCTTATGAATATAGTTGACGTTGGAACACACACACACACACACACACACACACACACACACACAAACACAGGCTCTGAATATGTATATTTGTTATTTGTAGCAACTAACATAGCTTATGGATATTTTGAGTTCGTGTTAAACTTAATTTTTTTTTTTTTTTAGAATAGCTTTTAGTACAATTGTTTTAAACTTTATTAACTATCTCACATGTTTTCTCCTGCAATAAGATCTAAGTAATCGTATTTCGATACCCGCGATACAGGCTAGCCCTAGTGCGGGGTCCACAGACAAATAATGTACATGAAAACTTTTATGGAAAATAAATGATTTTGATTTTGATTCAAGCCAACACTCGGAAGGTTTGTGGTTTACTCGATTTGGGTATACAGAATAGACGTCCGGTATAGAAATACCATCATTTGTACATCAAAGAGAAGCGTAATAGTATTTTCGCATATGACTGCTTTATCATGTCCCATAATATCTTCTCTTTCAACCTTTAGAACTATCTTCGGGAGAGATTTTGCGGTTCGTTTATATTTCTTTTATTAGTATGCGCTCATATTTATAAATATCTTTCATATCCATTATTTCCCTCAATAGCGTATACTTTCAAAGACATTTCTGTCTAATAGTTTGGCCTCTATAAATTTCCCAAAAAAATAGCTTTTTAAACAAAATGGAACATTTAATACACAAACCTAAGGTAAGTAATCTTAACTCGGGTTCCAAAACCGGTACGATTTCACGGGCCACCAAATAATTATTGTATTTTATTTTCAAGTCATGCTGCGCTCAGTTATAGCCAACGCGGAGAAAAATACCTAGCAGGTTTCTAAACTTGAAACCGTGCTTGAAGTTTCGGACGTGCATGCATAAGCGAAGCTCTCAACCAGCGACAGCTGAATGTGGCTGGAGAGCACGAGGTCCCTGCGGAGGGCGATTCAATCGATCACAGAGGAGCTTTTAACCGCCTCTTGTGCCGTGATCGAGTGCTTGCATCGTAAGCTTAAGTAAAGATGCATTTGCCGTCAAATACGTGATATAAATAAAAAAAATATGTGTGTTAGTTCCGTCTCGCGACTGGGGCTTACTCTTTAAGTGCATTAACATTTCTCATAACGCTTTTTTTCTTTTTATTTTTGTTTTTTATGTAATACATTTACGGAACGAGCCGACGGCCCACCTGGTGTTAAGTGGTAACCTCGGCCCATAACAGCCGATGCGACTTGGGTCCTCCCATACCTACTAGTTATGACAAGACCCAAGTCGCATCGTATGCGCCCGTAAATGTGAGACGTGAAGGTGGAATGTCTCATGTGCCTGTAATTTCACCGGCAACCATACCTTTCAAACCGGAACACAGTAACGCGAATGCGTTACTGCTTGGCGGCAGAAAAGGGCATGGTGGCAGTACTTCCCCGGACGAACTTGGCGAGAGTTCTACTGCTCTTTTTGATAAGGCTATATTTTACTATCCATCACATTTTCGTACCGGGGGCTTTAAAATGATATCGAGTATTAAACTCCAATTATTTGTAATGAACATATGCTTTTCTTCCCAAATTTTGTGATGGATGCAAGTAGCAGAATATTTTTACTTCCATTTTTATAAATAAATGTAAAGGAAATATGCCTTATTCCCAAATTTAATGGAGGGATTAACAGGGTATTTCATGTTCCATTTGTAAAATACTTTTTGAAATAATCGTCTGCTCATCTTTAGCAAATCGCAGGTAAGACTTGCAGACTACGTAGTTCGTTCCCCAGTGTTTACCGTCAAACCACATTTCAGCTTCATTGAAAACTTGATTATGAATGTTTCAACTAGGTTTGTGAATTACAAGTTTTGACTCCGACTCCGAACGGATACCCTGAGTTAAAATATTATATAAAAGTTATTGGTCTATTTTGAAGATAGATATAATTTTCAATATATATAATATATAATAATATAATTTCCCCTTTTCTATATTGAGGATAAATTGACTTTCTTCTTTCAGAATGACGAGTGCCAATATTATGATCCAAGTATTAATGTTATCATGAAGTAAAATGAAAAGGAATCCCTTTAGGGGTTACTTATCTTACCCATGGAAGGACATGGAAGGTTAGAAATATGAACATTAGCAATAAGTAGGCGTGATCTTATATTTTTAATAATACGACTACCTTTTAACTGACGTTTCCAAGTCACAGGGAAATAAAATTTTTGACTGACTTGCTTTTTTAAATTGACTTATGACTCTTTTAATTATGCCTAATAAATTTGTTTAAATATATGTATTTATTTTTAAATATCTATATTACGTCCATCACTTCATTCTCAAGTATTGGTGAACGCGACTAATTTTTACTGCCTAGAAATCAGTGGATGGGACTTGACCAAGACCGGCAACAGTGGCGTGCTAGAGAAGACTCTCAAAGAAGATACTCAGCAGTAGGTGTTACTGGCTGAATAGATAGATAGATAGATAGATATAAGTATACACCTAGATATAGTACGTATATATAGTCACCCGCACCGTAAATAGCCTAGTAACTATCCTATTAAAAATTGCTTTGTGCAATGTCTTTGATACTCTGAACATCTTCATTTTTACTAAGACTCACCGTCACATCCCTACTTCC
This sequence comes from Chesias legatella, assembly GCA_947359385.1. Lineage (NCBI taxonomy): Eukaryota > Metazoa > Arthropoda > Insecta > Lepidoptera > Geometridae > Chesias > Chesias legatella. The sequence continues at coordinate 7,049,223 of OX375772.1, forward strand.
AAGTTCAGTCGAACCTTCCTTACAAACAAGTCGCCATTATCACATTTTCTTAACGTCATTAAGAGACCGTCTAGTGAAATGGTGTTACTTTACCGAGACATTATAAGCTTCACCGTGATGGTCAAACGCCGCAATTGGGAACATAATTATCCGTTTAGTCTTGGTGTTCGCTCCTTAAGTACCTACCTACAACTGCTGGGTGTAGTGAGGATCCAAGGAATTAAAGTTCGGTGCAGTTTAAACATTTTAGCTGGTTACAATATTATGAAGACGGAAAGTTGAAAATGAACTTCGCGGAAGTTACGAGTTTGACTTGAGGATATTCAAGGTACGCCGATGAGATATTTTGTTTTTCATAACTAGTTCCCGCACTCCAGCTATGTAATGAGTACTTAATGTATACAAATAAATAAAATTGGAGTGTCTGTTTGTAATATTAAAATAACCGCTTTTTACTAAGTGCATATGGATGTATACACGGTACATATACTAAAACATTTTTCACAATTTATGTCTGTCTGTCTGTCTGCTATCTGTCTGTCTGTCTGTCTCTCTGTTTGTCTGTTTGTTCAGGCTAATCTCTGAAACGGCTGGACCAATTTTGACGGGACTTTCACTGGCAGATAAGTAACAGTAACAAGGAGTAACTTAGGCTATTATTCCGAGGGGTAAAATAGGGGTGCATGATAAAATCGAATTCCACGCGGACCAAGTCGCGGGCAACTGCTAATGTAATAATAAAATAGTGTTGGTAATATGGACTTTCGCGCAAATAAACGCTTCACACAAACAGATACAGGTAGTGCGACAGTTCCACTTATTTGTTAACGACGTTGTTACGTTGTTTATCAAAAGATACAAGAAACGTAATTTCACAGCTCAATCGAGAGTTTGAATCGAAATGGAATTGGTCCCGAGCGAATCGTCTCGGTCACTATTCCAAGCCAATAGAAGATTATTGACTTAGCAATGAACAGGATTTCCCGTCTAAGGTGGTTTTATAAATAGGTAAGGATGAATAGGTCATATTTGATTTTCAATTTCATGAGCTAAAGGTACATTACCTCAATAATAATAATAATAATAAGACCCTTATGCTGTTGTAGTACACAAATAGGTTTCATTTGTTTTTCGGTTTTTCCAATTTGCTCAATATGTTTCATATCAATGTGTTCGTATTTTTTTTTCTTAATTTTTTATAATTTTTGCTTTGTATACGTTTAATAAATCTTTCTTTTATATATCTTTGTGTGTAATATATATGTGTGCTAAATAGCGAATAAATGTTTGTTTATGTATATTTCAATGTCTAATAATTGATGTTATTCATCCGGATTTTTTATTCAAAGTTTACACTTTTTTGCAGCTGACTGAAAGTTAAAAGTTCAGTGCAAATTCTATGGACACAATCAAACTGTCTGTACAGATCATAGCGTCATAAAAATAACCCTCTGTACTTCTACATTTTGGTAAAAGAATTTGACGTAGATACCTACGGTATATTTACGAATCTCGGCCATATCAATTGTCCAATTCAATCCGAGGAAGACACAGGTTTGCGCGTTCACCGCCAAAAAAACTCCGTTTGTCGAAGCTCCTACGTTCCAGAACACTTCCCTTAGCATCTCAGCAAGAATTGGAATCCTTGGTGTAGACATTTCGAATGATGTCCAATTCCGTGGTCACTTGGAAGGCAAGGCCAAACTGGCCTCAAAAAAACTCGGAGCAGTACTTCACGTCGGGTCAAAGACTTATGCTTTACAAAGCGCAGGTACGACCCCACGTGGAGTACTGTTCCCATCTCTGGGCTGGGGTGCCTGAGTATCAGCTCCTTCCACTTGACCGGATTCAGCGCAGGGCAGTTCGAATTGTCGACGATTCCAAGCTTACAGACGACCTAGAGCCCTTAAGACTACGGAGAGACGTAGGTTCTCTGTGTGTGCTCTATCGTCTGTACAATGGGGAGTGTTCTGATGAACTGTTTAGTCTGGTGCCCGCGGCTAAGTTTCACCACAACACCACACGCCGCAAAACCAGATACCATCCGCACCACCTGGATGGCTGGTTGTCCACCACCACTTGCTTCTCGCGATCATTCCTTCCACTCACGTCAGCTATGGAATGATCTGCCTTCAGCCGTTTTCCCAGGGAGCTTCGACATGGCGACCTTTAAGCGACGGATTAATGCCTATCTTAATGGCCGGCAGCGCATTAGCAATGCCTCTGGTGTTGCAGATGTCCATGGGCGACGGTGACCACTTTCCATCAGGTGGCCCGTTAGCTCGTCTGCTAGTTTTTTACATAAAAAATAAAATGGTTGTCTGTAAAGTCGTTTTACTGACGATAGTTGAACGTGACAACGTCTTAAGAATTGTGTTCGATTGTGCTTCTTTGTCGCTCGTTCCGCGCTCTCGCTTGCACTTGCACAAGCCTTACATGGAACGCCTCAGAGCGAGGTAACGCCGCATGAGTCATGTTTTTTCGTGCGTGCAGCCGGCTCTATCGAATTATAAGACGTTGACACGTCAAAAAAAAAATCACCATATCTGTAATATTTTTTCGTTGGCCTAACTGTTTCTGTAGATATGTGTGGCACAATTGTTTTAAAGATGCCTCATCTGAAATACAAGTAGGAACAGTTCCCAACGGGGATCGTTACCGCCAAGAGAATCATTTGGCAGTGCAAAGTTGCCGAGTTGCAGACAAGCACAACTTTGCAGCGGATGTCTGATTCCACGTTTGTTGCTCTATACAATACACGTTTAAACACGAACAATAGTAGACGTAGTACGTAGTATATTTGCTCGGAATTGCGCCGCGCCACAACGAATTAAAACTTTTCTATTAAGTAGAAACATTGCTCTGACGCGCCACCATTTGGGAGTAGAAACAGAAACGCCGTCTACGTATGAAAACACGTTGTTTTTCGCTCGTTGATTTAATGCCGAGCAGAAGTTTGTCCCTTATGTTTTCAACAGACGTGAGCAGCGTCGGTAAACAATAAATAAGTATCGAAGGTCGGGAACACTGAGGTACTCTTCTTTTTTCTTCTTCTTTTTCTTCTCCTGCTATTGCTTCTGGTGCTACTGCTTCTGCTGCAATTACTTCCGCTTTAAAACTGCTTTTGCTTTGCTATTGCTTCTGCTTTGCTACTTCTTCTGCATTGCTATTGCTGCTCATTTTCTACTGCTTCTGCTTAGCTGCTGCTTCTACTGCTACTGCTTCTGCTGGTGCTGCTTTCAATATTAAATTACTGTTTATCTTTAGGCTCAATATACATAGCAACCCTCGTACCACTGCGTCACCACGCTCCCGAATCAATTCTTCTCATCTAACAAATACACTTTATGTACGTAGACATCTGTTACATTGACGATTTTGTTTTGCTTTTTCATGGTGTAATAACCATAAAACACTGAACTTGCCTGTAACACAACCTGCAGTCCAATTTGTTTTGTATCACCTGAATTTATTTGTTGTCGACCGAACATTTTAGCATTGATGAAAGAACTCTCGTGAATCCAAAGATGTAAATACTATTGCGAACGAGTTTATTGTTAGCTTCCTCACTCAATCATTTTTAGGAGATTCAATTTAAAATTATAGATATTTAAAGTCTATGAAATAAAAATATTCATGTGTCATTTACTAATTTGAGTTAGACTTCCGAGGTACATTACAGTCTACTCTCACTTTTCGATAGTAGACCTGTCTCCCTGATGTGGAAGTCTAAATTGTACAAACGATTAGTTAATATTTGGTTTGACAAGGCTTTCAGAAAGTGGTCGTAAGAATAAGGATTCTAAGATTTTCTACATGTGGCTTACTAGTGTTAAGCTGAACACATTTTTTTATATATTGACAATATTTTAGTGCCATATCAGTAGGTAGGTAGGTAGGTCTTAACAGTTATTTCTTTCATACTAGAATTTTTCAGATATTTACATTCGCTTCACAGCCATTTTCCAACAGTTTTCCATTAGCCATCCCACTAATTAGACAAGTGTTGCGAGAGCCAGTATTACTTAAGTGAGATAAATTGCAGTTTTAATTAATGCCTGCTCGGTTATCGGTGACCGCGACTGACGCCGAAAATACTCCAAGCTGGCTCTGTCGCATGCAAATTGCGAAACGGACGCCGTATCGATCTACACGATAATTCTCAACTAGGGAAATTAAATCTGCAAAATACGTAACACATCCCATATTTTTCTTTTGTTTCTGTTCTGATCTCACACTTTTTGTTTAGGTATCAGAAATTGTGAGTGCGGCATCACAAAAGTCTGCAGACTGCAAACATTTGGCTGTGTCTGGAAGCGAACTCGCTACGTTGCGGCTCCTCGGTTATAAAACCACTTTGATAGTGAAGTAATAATTTCACGTATTAAAAGCTACTTGGAGTTTATTTTTCAACATACTTTTTTTCCAATTGGTAGGTAGGTTTTTAGCCTATATTCATCCAAAGATGTCACTAATACATAAAATTAGTACACTGATTAAACAATATTAATGTCAAATATTATCAATAGGGAAACGCACCGGAATAAACCAACCAAACACACTTGAATATAGAATTTAAACGAAAATTTCCTTTAATTTTCCGATACAGGAAGTAACACAAAAGGCAACACAGAGTAAGAACATAATTTCTCTAATGAAACAGTCGCTGATCCCACTCAATATTCCTTTGAATATTTCTTACTCATTCCAGAAATATAAATCTAATTTTCTATGAACATATAACTTTTATGGTTTTACTAGCTGACCCGCTTCTTTGCTCCTTGTAATTCACTTTCACAGCAATAAGTACTCGTGAAACAAAACGTTTGACGATAGGTTTGATACTTATTTGTTGTAAAACTGTAGAAATGATTCTAGGTCCTAATAAATTGGTTTTGGAAAAAGCTAAGAAGCAAATTACGGGTTCATGTTGTGGTGTTAGACTTACCTGTGCAAGAAAAGTGTATAAATATTCGAAATAATTTTAGCCATCTCTAAATCCACCATCTCTAAACTTTTCTGTGACATCAGGGCCACTGCATGCTTGTTAAACTTAAAGCCGAAGAGTCCGTTCTGGGCACAAACTATCATGTGAAAAAAAGTTTTTTTTTATAAACAATTTCATCGGTTTTTTACGTCCAAATGTAGAGTTAATTAATTCATCTCTCGAATCACGATTGCTGCGCGCACTAAATTGACATGCATTTATTCTGAATTTTTAATTCTACTGCCTCAATTGAGTTTCGTGAATTTTTGCTCCAAATTTAAGTACCTTTTTTTATCAATACCGTATGATGACGAGCATCCGCCGATTTGGTTTATTTTATTGCGTAACAAAGTTCGCCTTTTTCTCATCACCAAAGTCTACTTAGAGTACTTTCATAAACCCCAGCAAAGAAGATATTACTTTTTTATAAATGCTAAGGTTCAGGAATGATAAAGGGACTACTCTAAGCCGCAAGATTAAAGTCTTTGCGTGGTCTCGGAGCAAATTGGCCGTTTAATGAGATAGTTTCCAGCGGAAGTGGGATTAGGCCTGAATGAATCAAACTTGGTCGGGGCCGGCCCGTCCAATCGATTGCTCTCCTGATACATTATGTACATTATCTGGTTGTTAGCGGCCATAACCTTAATTATTTAAGGGGAATAGCCTTCTTTCCCTGAGTATTTTCGGGGTTGTGGGCCTTCATAAATAGCCAATACAGGAAAAACATTTAGTTTCCCTGAAGTATTTTAGCAGTTGAGTACAGCAACAGTAATAAATACAAAGTATATTCATTCTTTTAAAAATATCACTAAAATAATACTTAAATTAGTCAATTTAACTACATAATTTACGCTGTTACAACAGTAATTGATGAACTCGTAAATATTATGATTAGAATTAAAAAGCGTAATATATCTTTTATTATATTTCACTATGATAATTGGAGACGGAGATACGAATAACTTGGAATGATATCATGATCGCCATTAATATTCGACCTCATACCTTTATTTGACCTATAAATGCATTTCCAACAATTTTTAAACTTCTTCAAATCTTTATGTAACTTGGAGATCATAGCAATAAATATTTTTACCTAGAAAACATAGTATTATGCTTACTGAGCCCACTTCAGCTCAAACTCATTCTAGCAAATAACATAAAAAATGCAAACTTTTCGTGCTCTAACTATAATTCTATGCGGACCAACAATTCCTCTTGGCCTTACATCAAAACAGTTTTGCTGAGAACTGAACGAAGTTGCAAAATATTATAATGCATGTTTTAAAAGTGAGATCTGAACCTTCGATCACTAATATAATGGACTGATGTTTCTTTTTATGAGATTTTGGTGGCGGAACGGGCTGTCCGCCCACCTGATGTTAAGTGGTAACCGCCGCCCATAGACAACAACAATACGATTCAGGTCCTCTCCGCAGAAGTACGAGATGACCTAAGTCGTATTACGTTGCGTCCATCACCACGAGACGGGAATGTTACGTCTCGTGCGCCCGCAATTTCACCGACACCCACTTCCCTTTCCACCGGAACATAGCAATACGAGTGCATCACTGCTTGGCGGCGGGTTACCAGGTGTGGTGGCAGTACTTCTGCCTTCTCCGAACTTGGCACAAGTTCTACTGCTACTAAAGATGATGTGGATTAACCCAGCTGCGTCTTGCCAAAGGCTAAGCGAATTCACGCCGGAGCAGCAGTTGCAAACGTCAGTCTGTCCATTAGAAATTTAGCGTATCATCCATTGCTTCTTATACGTAATGACAATCATTAGTTGTAAAGGCGCAATGGACTATTATGGGGGTTATGCTTCCTTTCGGTACAAACTAATGTATTGACAAAATATAAGACTTTTTTCGTAGCGCATTAAACGGCGCCCGACATCCTTTTTTGTTGGTCGAAGGCCTGACCGGATGACGTAGCGAGCGGGGCGTATCCCGGCGAGCAAAGGGAAGTTGTAACCCCGCGAAAATCCCTAACGCTCTAAATAAACAATGAGGAGAGGTAGGTATTTCACTCAGTTTAAAAAATAAAATCTAATAATAACAAGTGCTTCTATGAGTCTTTTCATTAGGGTGCATTTTATACAAACTGAAATGATATATTTTATTTCTTGAGGTGAACCCTTCTAAGTGGATTTGTTCGTATGTTTTCACGTTTCAATTATGGAATTTCGAGTTTATGTCGTAAATAATGGTCTATAAGGTAATCTATAAGACATATCCTGTATGTAAATGTGTGTGTATGTTTGTTACGCCTCCACGCTCAAAAATCTGAATTTCGATGAAATTTGATAGTAAGATATCTTATAGCCTGGATAAACACATACGCGACATTTGATCCCGGAAAAGTGCAGTGTTCCCGTGGTAAACGTGGGGAATGAAGTGTCGCACCGCAAAAGGGAAGCGACTTATTGTTTCAGCTTTATTAATAGTATTGTCTCAATTCTTACGACTCGCCTCAGTCAGTTGGTAGTAACTCTGACTTTTAGGCAGTATGTCGAGGGTTCGACTCCAACCTAGGAAACCATTACTGTGTGATGTCAATATGAACTTAGACACTTGTAATAATAAAATAAAAGTAAGTATTATATCACTTGTCTGATTCCCGTAGTACAAGCTATGCTTATTTCGGGGCTAGATGACATTTCGTTAACCCCGCTGTTATAATTGTTTCATAACGTTAATGTAACCTCCCTACTTCCCACATTCACAACTCAAAGAGAGGGCTCCAAAGTATTTCCGGATTTCTAAAGCACCCAAAGTGTTCCTATGGTTTTCCTGTGTTGTAGTTTCGTGAGTCACTGAGTCGAGACAAACTGCATGAATAGTTACAAAGTAAATCCTTTGTTTAAGTCATCCCACATCAAAGTTTGTATTTAACTAACGAACGTAACAACTTAAGTGAAGTATTGCGACACTAACTACCTGGAATAAATGAATAAGGTCGACTTATGCAACAATATAGCGGTGCCATGTGACTATGAGGAAGTAGGAACTTTAGTATGCTTTCGTTAAAAGTACCTAGAGCGTTTATACTAGCCTGCAATATACATGTGTCGTATCCAAAATCCAGGCAGAGATTAGGCGAGCCATTTGATAGTGTTCTTTGTTTATTTATTTATTTATTGTAATTATGTATATTATTTATATGTTGTGTCTGTTTGTAACAGTATGTACCATTGTATTTATAATGTCCGTTTATGTCCGTTTACTAATTACTGCGATAAAGATTGTTAGTAAATAAATAAATAAAATAAATATTGGTGGATATTTCACACAGCGCCATCTAGCCCCAAAGTAAGCTAAGCATAGCTTGTGTTATGGGAACCAGACAACTGATAGAATACTTATATTTTTTTTTGTAAATACGTACATATACATAATTAAATAATATATAATATTATTAACACCCAGACACAGAACAAGCATCAATGTAACAAATGTCACATAAATGTTTGTCCTGGGTGGGAATCGAACCCACAAATTTGTCAGAAAACTGTATTACAGCAGAAAGGTAGGTCCTTTAGTTTCCAGGATTACACGGAATTAGGATTTTAATGGTCATTACTAAAGATTTCAACCAGGAAAATCATAATATGTGTGACGTAGGTACATATTATTTTATGTCTGGGTGTTAATACGTGTTATATGTAATAACAAAAAAGCATATAAGTACTATTTTTCTGTTGTCTGGTTCCCTTAGTACTAGCCATGCTTTGTTTGGAGCTAGATGGTGGACGCTGTTCACCGATATTTATTTACCGCCAGTGCCGTGCAATTTCACCATTATATATATATATATATATTGGTAACCATTGGAACTAACGTGATACCTGAGCTGGATCATATGCAACATTTCCGTTGTTGTTCCGGAACATTGCACTTGGTGTTTAAAGGTGCAATTCCAAACTTCACAAAAGCTTGCTCAAATATTTTGTAACACAAAACGCTTGTATTCTTGCACTATTAAGTTCGTTATTTCATAAGGTGGTATAGTAAAATGTTTGCTAAAGCTTTTCAAGTTTTGTGTTTTGTATAATTTGTTTGGCTCTGGTACTTATTTGTATTTTCAAACACGTTCCTTAACTGAGCGTTTAACTGAAGGAGGAAGGATATTTCTTGCCTAGATGTGTATTCCAACGCATGATTTATAACTAACAAGATTTCAAATGCATTCATATTTTGGTTTTAATTCACTCAGTAAAATTGTTAAGGCCGTATAGCATGTTTAATTAGTAATGAGAAATGAAAGCTCTATAGCTTTAGGTTACTGTTGTTAGTAAAAAACTAGCCTGCACTATCACAGCAGACTAGAATACGCTACTTAGTACTTACATAAAATTGATAAGAGCGGGACTCTTAAACTCGACGATAACATGTACATAGCGAAGAATATTTTATTATATATTTGATTAGGTTATCCTGAGCAGGTCCGATTTCAGGGGTATCATTTTAATCAAGGGTTTACCACGACTGAACAAGAACTATCGTTATATGTTATTTTCCAGCGAATTACAAACAAAAATCTTGCGTAACTTAAATTATTCTCAAGTTATTACAAAATTACAGCAATTATTTTATTAATCTCGGACCTCGAGTGCAACTGGGCTTAGTTCTCAAATAACCCTCGTGTAGAGCGCTATTTGAACGTTTAAGTTATTAAAATGATCGCAGTATGTGTAATAGAAAGGAGAAGTAACAAACTTTAACGCGAGAACAGCCACAGTTTGCTCTTCGCTCCGACATGTTAAAAGCCACTAACTTTATATTGCCCCTTACTCGTACGTATAATTACATGTGGTTTGGCGGAGAAGATGCCTACGCATTTATTTCAGTGAAAATGTTACCACAGAATCAAAACACGACCCATTTGAACATCTTTATGAGAAATATTGCATTTATAATTTTATTGTAAATAAGTTACGGAACGAAACAGACCTGATGTTAAGCGGTAATTTCTGCCCGCAACGAAGAATAATACGTCACGTAACTTTGAGACGTGAAGGTGTATTGTCTCACGTGCCTGTAACATCACCAGCAACCACATCTTCACCTATCAACCAATTTGAATAAACTTAAGAAAAATTTATTACCATGTGAAATTAAACTCAAGTTGGGTCACAAGTCGTTGAGTTTACGTCAGAATTCCCGGCCGCATCATAGCTTCACGTCTGGAAGCATCTTGGCATATTATGCTTCTTGTAGCGCGCTCTCGAAAGAAGAGCAATTTATTTAATGGGCCAGATAGTTGTTTCGTCTTGTTTCCGTGTCATCTTGACTGGGCTTGAGAACTATCTATTCAACGGTTTAAGTCGCGTTTAAGTAGGCACTTTGAATGTATCTGTAGGTAAAGTTTTGTGAAACGTTTCAACATGCTCTTGTTCACTTTGTAAATGAGTGGAACGTTTTGATGGTTGTCAGAAATAAGCCATGCTACTTAACTATTATAAAATCTAAGAGACCATGATGAAAAATATATGCAGATCAGTTGAACTCTTCAGTAGGTTGCGTTGAAGCCTTCATTAGGCCTTCTGTTGCTTTGAGTTGACAATATTTAAGCTGCAAATACTTCGCACATCCGGTTTGTTTTTCAAATAAGTAGAAGGCTATCACAGACGTCGCATCAGTACAATCACATTACTTCTAACACGATGAAAATCAAAATATTTAGATATTTTTATTTAATAATTATATAAGGATTATTTGATTTTGGGCACTGCGGCGCTGAAAGAAAACGGTTGCTCATGTTATTCCACTGTCAATTACTCAGTAAAAATAATACCGCTATTGTCATTTCTTTTTCAGCTTTCTGAAGAAATTTTGTTACTGCACGGGGATATGATACATTTTTTTTGCATATGGTTTCAGATTTAGCCTCTTTAATGCTTATCATATACACTCTACTGTAAGCACAGTCATACCTACTCCTATATACCTAGTCAACTACCTAGAAACCTTTTTATATAGTTTCCAGTATACCAGTCAATACATACCGGGTATCCATTTCCTGAACTAACAACACTGGCCGTGAAATGCGTGTTGGCGAACACCCGTATAAATAAAGCTTTTATCAACAATCTGCGGGCAAACACAATACCATTGAGGCGTAATGTCCACACATCGGAAGGGACGCAAGATGGCACACTACAGTCGTCCGAATTTCAAATGTGTTGTATAAGAATGAACTGTGCTGAGCAGTTTTTTCACTTAGGGTTGTCGAAAATACATTTTCTACTGCTAAGATTGCATTGCTATATACCCCTTTGTTTCTTTCTCTCTTTCTTCTTGCTTGCTTCTTGTTTCCATTTAAATAACTAGGGTCTATGGACTACGACGAATGCGATTACTTAGTGTCTTACTGAATACGACTTCAATCTCCTTCTTAAGAAGGCCCAAGTCGCCCGTTACTCTGAGACGTGAATGTGAAATATCTCAAGTGCCGGCAACTAAACTTTTCAAACCGATACATAGTTATGCGAATGTATTACTGCTTTGCGCCAGAAATGGTATGGTGGCGGGACTACCAAGGCGGACATGGCACACGTTATATTGCCTAAAACTAAAAGAACACACCGTGTGAAATCACAATTATATTGGAAACTTCCAGAAACATAGCACACAAATGCTTAACCTACAACAAAACCCATTCTATGTTCCTCACGTACACACAAACTTCCGTGGACCGTTATCTACAAAAACTTATGATAATTTTTCCAGGCGCTATATTTGATCTCTCGCTCCAGCACCGCTTGTTTCCCCATAAAACTTAATCCGCTAAGCTCTGAAATATTGTGCAAAGAGAAGTGTAGGTAACCCTGTGCATAGCGGTGCATGCTTCATGCACGTTCCACTGCGGCGGTATATGCTACAATATTTCTGGTGGGCGACAGTTTATATTCCACCGTTGTCTGGTCCACCCTACCGGGAATACAAATACATAGAATTTTCCACTAACTATGCACGGTTGAGCGTATCAATGTTTGTGAAGCGAAATAACGTTTGGGTACATTGCTTGAGGCTGTGTTCGGTAACCGCGAGCATTTGTTTACTGTGTGTCCGTACTAATGCTTTGGAGTGCATTTGACTACTATTTCACGGCGGCTTTGTAGCGAACTAGCTGTTGCCTGCGACTTCGTTCGCATGGAATTTGGTTTTATCGCGCACCCCTATTTTACCCCTCGGAAAAGTAGCCTAAGTTACTCCTTGTTACATCAGCTATCTGCCAGTGAAAGTCCCGTCAAAATCGGTCCAGCCATTTCAGAGAACAGCCGGAACAAACTGACAGACAGACAGACAGAAAGACAGCCAGACAAAAATTTTAAACAAAATTGTTTTGGTATATGTACCGTGTATACATCCATATGCACTTAGAAAAAAGCGGTTATTTTAATATTAGAAACAGAATCCAATTTTATTTATTTGTATAGACTAGTATCATTCAAGAAAAAATGTCCACAATTAAGTTACGTTTTGGCGGGACCTATATGAGACCGGGTGCATCAATTAACCCAAAATATTGGTTTGGAAACTTATTATAATTCGAGAGATTTGGGAGCGCGCCAGCAATCTACGACTGCAATTGAATTTTGCTGATAAAATATCTGTTATAGGTAATTATCGAACTGCACTGTGCAAATGGCACTGGTGGTTTTTAAGCATAGGAAACTAATGACTGCGATAAAATTATTTTATCAAGTAGCACAAATTCATAAAAAAATACATTAATACAAATAATAACTAGGCCCAATAGGTAAGGGTCAATGATCTTAATACAATGGGTACTCTACGCGCATGTATTCAAATAAAATAAATATAGGTGGACATTTCACACTCGCCATCTAGCCCTAACTAAGCGTAGCTTGTACTATGGGAACCAGATGACTGATAGAATACACATGTAAATACATATTAACGCCCCGATACAGAACAAACATCAATGCTCTTCACACAAATGTGTGTCTTGGGTGGGCATCGAACCCACGACCTACAGCTCAGAAGGCAGAGTTACTACCAACTGGGCTGTGAGGCCAGTCAACTACTGCCCTCGCAGTTTTGAACTGGCTCGCCTCAATCCGCAACGTGCCTCGAGCTTCCGCATCAGTGTGAGCAAACTAGACACTCAAAAGATTGATTGAAAATGGTAATTAAGTTTTGTAATACAGTTTAATTAATATGAATGAGAAATAAGACTGGCATATAATTTTTAAATATTATTATATATACATTACTCAAACAGGTTGAATTTTTTGAAAAAACAACTAGTTATAAAAAATTATTATATATAATATCATGTCGTATCGACTTTATTGTTTTTTTCGTTTCAGTATCGATATTTTTTGTAGTAGCAAGTGATAAAGTAAGTTGGGATGAGTTTGCATAGTAGTAACTCGTAAAAATATGTTTTTTTTACACAGCGCGGTCAGTTCTTATTCATAAAATAACCGAAAAGGCTTTCGCTAAATAAAGTCTGATATGTACCTAAGTTATGCACAGTAAATACTAGGTATTATAGGCATGAACACATTCTTACCATATAAGACTATCAGCTTAATCGTATAATATACTAATTTGATTGGATTGTGAAGTACGATGACAAATTCTAGATAATAATTTTGCTGCTTCAGTTTACTATCAGAAGGATCTTGCCTGAATTTATTCCAGCTTGATCCACTTTTGATATAACAGCGTAGAAAAAACTTGTTTTTTTTTATGAAATATTACATAAGGCATCATATAAACTGTACTTGGTTCATTTAAGTTTCACATACGCTGATCTAATATGTTATTAAAAGCTACCTACCAAAAAAAAGTATTACATCTAAATTCTTATGTTGTTTTATTTACACGATGAATAAAGGCAAAGTTTATAAATTGGGGTCGACATCACCAATCGCGTAGGGCCGCTCCGCGTTCGTCTTGAGGTAGTAAATTCCATCCTTCCTGTAACAATGAACGTTGATCTCACAGATTTAACTTAATGCTTCGCTTAATTAAACGGCGTGTACTTGAGAAGAATTGACTTATTTTGTTGCGAGCAATTTGTGCGACGGATTTGTAAGGAAGTGCAGTTAAAAGTTTATGGACCGATTAAGAGCTTTTGAGACATGTCTGTTAAGATTTTACAGCATTTAGATAACAGCTTTTCAAAATTGTTCAAGTAACTTTTACTAACGAGCAGTATTTCAGCCTCACTTTAGTGATATTTTCCAATTTAGGTATTGCGTGGTGACAGTAGCTGCTATATAAGGGACACTGACAATACAAAAACTGTTTTTGTCATCACTCGCTCGCTTGTTGAGTGACAATAAAAACATTTTGTGAGTGATCGATAGTTGAATTCACCAACACAGTACAATAAAAGTTTTTATCATACATTATATATATTTTTTTATTACCTAACTCCTATAAGGTTCGTGGACTCCATCAACAAAGGAAGTTTGTTAACTTGTCACTATAAGTATACAATTTTACAAATTTATAAGTATCACAATACCTACATTTAAAAATCTGTTCAATACAGTACTATCATGAACACCAGACAACACAGGTACCTTAAATCAAATGGAAAACTAGGAACGTTTTAAACGACTTTCGATCGCAGGCAATTCGAACGAGTTGTAAAGGAAAACCCAATGTTTCGGCTTTATTTCGGTTCAAGTCATTTTACATAATAGAAACCGGTAAACAACGAAATGGAACAATCCCTTACATTACATTGTTTGTGTTATTTTATCACTTAGAACCTTTCCGTTGTCAATGCTGCCGATAAGATTATTTTAATAGAAAATGATAATAAACGTTATTAATTGATTATTTTTTCGGTAAAATATATCCAAATGTTCCTTTTGACTCATGTATTTATTTTATTTCTTTCCCAACAAAACGCAATGAATTAAAGCAGAATATTTTGAAATCTAATTTGAACAATTGTCTAGATACAATGAAACATTAAAAGTGAGAACTTACCCGTAATGTATATCGAAACCGCCCATTATAAGTTTCTCGCCAGTGCCTTGGCAGGACCCGCTGTAGTACAATTCGTCGTAATCTCTGCATCTCACAGCCGTGAACGGAACCGCAGAAGTGATCGACTCCGCAAAGAACATATGAGCACGGTTGTGGGCACACAAACCTGCAATAAAACAAGAAAACAGCCTTATATTACAGTGATTCCCAAAGTGGTTCTACGAAATAAATCCAGTTACTAAAATTATTTTGAATAGATAGATTAGAATTAGAATAGATGAGATTCAGCAATTGAGTCATTGGCTAGTAAAACGGACTATTAACCAATCACCGTACTTATTTTCGTTCTTCACAAAGTTTTCCTTTACTGAAAGCTCAAGTTTCTTGTAGAATTCGAACTTACCAAGATGTAAGTCATGTATTAATTGTCGAAGCGTTAATGTAAACTATATAATTCATTTATGACAACGATAATTCTTTTTTATTCTTTACCCTTCCTACTTTCTACAGTCCGAAGGTTGAAACGTTGAGGTTTGGAAGGATTTATATCTAAGTAAAATCTTAGAACCTATCCCAATCTTCCGAATCAGTTTCCCATCAAGTTTCTGAAGGTATAACGGTGTTTCGTATAGGAAGTATTTTGATCCTGAAATTCAGAGCCATTATTGTCAGGAAGCACGTATTAAACCACAAGATTTAATATGTGCATACTCGAATATTTTCCTGGCAGTATTTCTGAAATAAATGTAATGAATTTTCATGACTGTGCATTTTATTCAGGCATCGTACGCAAAATAACTTATCGTTTTTTTATAGTTATAGGGAATTTTATGAGTAAATGCAAAGATTAGTGACAAATGCTTTGTAAAGTTATAGAATATAATAGTAGTAATACAATAGCGCCACTCGCTGTAGTCGTATTTTTAGTATTCGCTATACAAGCATGCGTTATTCGCAAATTTATTCGCCTCAAAAAAACTTTTAATTTTATAACCTACTAGCTGCGCCCCGCGGTGAATAAGTAACCCCACGGTAACACTGCACTTTTCCGGGATCAAAGTAACCTATGTGTTAATCCAGGATATAAGCTATCTTGGTACCAAATTTCATCCAAATCCATTCAACCGTTTGAACGTGAAAGAGTAACAAACATCCATACAAACTTTCACGTTTATAATATTTGTAGGATTTACCTATTATTTAAATGAAGTCGTTTGCAAGACAAAGAAACTTACTGACTTTGGGCCTACAATACAACAATCGTGTTGTCGTAAATAGTATCGGCCATTCGTATGTATCCGTCAATCGATCAATCGTAATCCCGTAGTTAGATTTATAGCAAACATTCACAACCGAACTACCGCTGCTTTTCACCCTTACCTCTGTAATCAAACCGTACCGCCATTAGGGTGGAAATCAATATGGACTAAGTCATGTTACATCTCACATCCTTTGTGTACTTCTCGAAATAGCATTGAAACGATCGACTTTTCTAGAATAATTGTGCTTGTTAACGTGCTATCTTTGTCTCATTTGTTTGCACAAAGAGAGTCGCAGTTAATAATTAGATAAAAAATGATTATTTGTCGTTAAAACTAATCTAAACTTATATTAGAATAATTAAATTCTACTAATAAATACTGGATATTAAAAAAAAAATGAGAAAATGCTTTTTCATTGGGGAAATGTGAAAATCAAGTTATCGTATAAAAACTGAACTGGCAAGCGAATTCTAAATAGAAGTAAACACATTAGTATTTGGTATGTACATACATACTAATCATCAGCATGCTCTTAAACTCAATTACAATTGGTCCGTAAATTTACTCTCTATAATATGGTTTTTGGATATTCTAAGGATGCGGATTTTGCCTCTTTCCATTCTGCTATGATCTTTCTCTTCGTGTTTCCTCCAAACCTAATGTAAATAATAAAGTCTGAGATTACTTTAACCTACCATAAATGCTGTACACTATAGATGGTGGTGGTCTAGTGGTACGCAAGTTTTAATCCGGAGATCACCGATTCAATACCCCGACATGCACCTATGAGTTTATCGCTTGAAAGATTTATGTGCGCATTACCACGTTCTCAAAACGGTGAAGGAAAAATATCGTGAGAAATCCGACATGTCCTAGAACAAAAAATTCGAAGACATGTGTCAAGTGCACGAAAGGAGCCTCTTTGAGACGCACTTACAATCCTTTCCCCACACTGGTCGAGAGAACCAGTGACTCGAATAGACAGATAGCTGTACACTTACCTCTGTAATCAAACCCACATCCCGGTTGCCTGGTGCCGCCATTGGGGTAGAAGTCGATATGACCCAGCGGAGAGGCGAAGCCGAGGTACCCCCCGCAAGTGTGGATTACTTCCACGTGACGAGCGTCGTGTTTGTCCAGACGAGCGTCTTTATTGCCTAATGTGAAGAGAGGTAGCGCTGGATCCAATCCTAAAAAGAAAAACAAAACACTGTTAACAGTCTTAAAACGAATTAGTCACAGTTGGTACTGATATCAGCTAACAATAGTAGCTTGTACGTTTGACTCTTGCAAGCTTAGTATTTCAATGAAGGATAATATCATGACGAAACCATATCATGGTAGATATCCTTACACGAAACAGATATTAAACTGTTAGTGCTAGCGTGTCGAATTATACCATAGAATAGTACAAAATCCTGAAAAGTACTCCGTATAGAACTCGCAAACAAAACTGATGTGGGCAGTTCACAATTTTATAAAAAAACATAAATTGACAACAGCTTAATTTGTCAAATCACGGATTCTTTTCTTGTTTGATAATACTGATATAGGATTTGATCGTGTACTTTGATTACAGTATCAAATTTGGACAAAAGCTATAATCCTCTTACAGGGCCTCTAGCGCAAAGGCACGAGAATCACCCAACGTACATGATCCGTGTTAAATCTTTAGCAATGTACTAAAGCTCGATTTACATTTTATGTTAGCAACTTGGAGTCCGTTCCCATAGACCGGTTGGGAGAACACTTTTTAAACAGACACTACAGTTTGAAGGCTTTCGAGGCAACTCGAGCGTCAAATATCTCGTGAACACGAGAAGCGCATAATTTCGCTATCAGTGTTTCACATTGAGCGAAATGAAATACACAAACACACACAGATTTACTTTTCCTTTTCCATTTTGATGGACCTTGGAGAAGGACATAGGCTATTTTTGTTGCGAAAAAACCTGAAGGGGGAAAAACGAAAAATATGATACTGAAAGTTTGTATGGGGAATCAATCAATTATCAAGTAAGGGATATTAAACCCTATATATCATTTCTGAAAATTTCTGCGTGTCCTTACAATCAAATTAGAGATAGATTGACTACTATATATATATATATACTATGTATATATAGTAGTTTTAGTACTTACATACCTTTATGTATGGAGATCGATGAAAGCTTGAAGAAAAAAATAGGGTACCTACCTACTCGAAGTGTTAATTCTACGCAGACAAAAATCTGATGAGAACGCTCCTTTATTGTTTGAGTGCATTATATGAGGATGGCGACGATAGTAAAACGCGTGCCATTATTATTGTCACGTGCGGTGCTATATTAGATCAACAGGATAATGATGATTGTCTGAACGTGAAACGTGATATAGGATCATAACGGGAAAAGGGTCACGGTGAGTTTAGATTCGTGCCCGCGATGTGACCGCTACAACCCGCCCCAGCATTATGGTAACCATATTTTTTACGCAGAATGTTTCATGATAATTTACTAAGCGTGAGGGTGGCCGAGTGGTACGGCAATCAAATACCTTGAAACCGAAACTGTTGACTAATATTTATTTTATTAATTTCATTCATTTTATTAGGTACCTACTGTAAGAGGTTTAACTACAAATCTCAAATGACTTTAGTAGATAAAATAGGGGCTACATCGTATTGAATAATTTATTACCGTCTTATTACTTGTGTACGTCAGATTGATGCAAAAGTTTAATCTATATACATTTTCAATAAAAAAAAAACGTAAATCATACATATACATATCAACACCCAGACATAGAACAAACACTTATGTTCGTCACAAATGTTTGTCCTGGTGGGAATTGAACCCACGACCTACAGCGCAGCAGGCAGGGTTACTACCAACTGAGCTATGACGCCAGTCAATAAATAAATGTACTTTTAGCTCCAACCAAATGTGATTCACTGCGTTATTAAATCACCAGCAAAACTCCATTACCCTTTCCTGCGGTTATTGACACTATTAGTTAACATCAAAATCATCCAATTCATTCGATACTTAATTTATTTTGTATAGCTGTTGCCCGCGGCTTCGTCCGCGTGAATTTCAGTTTTATCACGCACCCCTACTTTACCCCTCGGAAAAGTAGCCTAAGTTACTCCTTGTTACATCAGCTATCTGCCAGTGAAAGACCCGTCAAAATCGGTCCAGCCATTTCAGATATTAGCTGGAACAAACAGACAGACACACAAAAATTTTTCAAAAAATTGTTTTGGTATATGTACCGTGTATACATTCATATGCACTTAGTAAAAAGCGGTTATTTTAATATTACAAACAGGCACTCCAATTTTATTTATTTGTATAGATTTAATTGACAAACTCGGCTTGCTGCGGTATACCACAATATTGTATGTGATGGACGGCCACGGTGCTGCTATTATAAAAATAAATTGTAAGTGTATTTTGTCACTAACTAGGTATACATGGCTTCGCCCGCGTGGTTTTTGGATTAAAAGCTACACGGTTCAATAGTTTTGAAGTAAAGGAACTTGAAACAAAAAAATGTTCTTATGTATTTATAATAGGTATAAATGTATTTTCAGACTATTGTATTTTTAGGTCTTTCGCACATCAGTAATGCGATGTGTTACTGTTTATCAAAATAAATATCGCAAAGTATCGTGGCACTATTGTAGTTTGCAATTAAAACAAGCTGCATTGCTGATGTCCTAAACACTTTGTAAGTAAATACTAATAGTTATTTATATTATACTTTATTTTCAGACAATCTATTCCACTCACAGGTTGTCTATTAATTAAATAAATTTTATAATCTGTATTAATATGAAACTGTATATACACACAATTTCATTCAACTATTAAGTACCTACGACAAAAATTATCTCTCCATCTACTGCCTGAAAACTATCAAATAGTCTGCGAGGTAAAATTAAAAGCCAAGTAAACCGATTTTCAATTAGTTCTCGCTGGAAATATAGTATAACTGGTATAAAATGACGAGGACAAAACTAACTGGTAGTCTTTACTGCATACATAAATAAAAAATAAAATGTACAATATGAGGAATTAACGCTAATTCATTTTCTACCAGCAACCTTAAGGGTTATAAATAATATAATATTATAATAATAATAACAATAAATTTTATTTCGGAACAAGTCCATATCTATACAAATAAATAAAACTGGAGTGTCTGTTTGTAATATTAAAATAACCACTTTTTACAAAGTGCATATGGATGTATACACGGTACACATACCAAAACAACATTTCTCACAGTTTTTGTCTGTCTGTCTGTTTGTTCGGACTAATCTCTGAAATGGCTGGACCAATTTTGACGGTACTTTCACTGGCAGATAGCTGATGTAACAAGGAGTAACTTAGGCTACTTTTCCGAGGGGTAAAATAGGGGTACGTGATAAAACCGAATTCCACGCGGATGAAGTTGCTGGCAACAGCTAGTTTCAAAATATAATACAAAATATCACACACACAAAGCATTTTAAGATTAATTATTATTAGATTATTTATTTATGATTCACATCATGGTGCACCGCTAACCAGTGTCTGAAGAACCTGTAAACCGGTATAAAAGAAATCATAAAATCCTCACCAGTAATAGTGTCGATAGGGCCTTGCTTGACGTAAGCTCCAGCTATTCCGACCACGTGTGCACCCAAGCTATGTCCTATTAAATGCACATCGTCCATGGACACTCCTTCTCCGATGAGAAAGTTCAGGAATTCGGTGAGAATGCGACCGACGGACGCAACGTTGTAGCTCGCCAGGATGTAGTTCACCATCGCTGCGTTACCCCAGTCTACCACGATGATGTTAACATCACTGACATTGAGATAAGCTGGAAACAGTAGAGCTATCATTAGACAATGGGAATGTCATTCGTTTTTTATGCGAGAAAGTTACGGAACGAGCAGATGTGGACTGAATGTTAAGCGGTAACCTCTGCCCATAACAAGTGGTGCGACTTGCATCTCCACCTACTTAGGTACACAAGAAGACCCAAGTCTTATCGTGTCCGCCCGGAACTTTAAGATGTGAAGGTAGAATATCTCATGTGCCTGTAATTTCACCGACAACCACACCCTTCAAACCGGATTACAGATTGGCGGCAGAAATGGTGGCACTACTTCCCGGACGAACTTTGCATAAGTTCTACTGCAACTAAACTAGTTATAGGGTTTTTGTAACAGCTGAACCAAAGTATGGAATTAAATGAACTGGTACATGAGAAATTCCATATTTTACGTCCCAGGGAGACGCGTGCAGTGGAATGATTTGGTTCTTCCCATTTCTGTTGGAGGACGATTTAAGTTGTACCTTTCTGTTGTGATGGGCAAAGAGCCTCTAATGACCTCTAAATGACTACCTGTCAATCAATCTTTTTCTGTTTCCTAGCCACATAGAAAAGAACAGCCTTAATAAGTGACAACTGATAAGTCGAAGTCAAGCCAAAAAAAGAGCTGCCAGTTGGCAATTTCTTGTGGTTTCAAAGTGATCGGGAGTATTTTCATCTGCAGTACAATTTCGAGATATTTGAAACAGAAATAGGTTTCGCCTTTTAAGCTAATAAAATTGTATGGAATAGATGTGGTGGAAAGTCAAGTATGATCACATCTTCAGAAAGGCTTATATTCCAAGTTTTATCCGTCCGCGGGTCGTCTGCATACAATATCATAGCCTATCCAATATGAGGAATCAATATTCAATTTGCGCTTACTATTGCGCGTCTTGGCACCTAAATGATGCCTACCTTCTTTGATCGATTCAGGCATGGGTCCAAAACCGTTGTTTAGCCAACCATGAGTCAACACCTTCACTTTCCTGTTGAAATCGAAGTTCGAGTCCCAGAGAGAAGCAGAGTCGTTAATCTTCAAAACTTGGTAGTCGTAGGGGTTACGCCTGAAAATCATAAACTGAAGGGTAGAAGCAAGGCTTCTCCTAGTGAGGAACCCCAGGCTTCAGCCAGAACAGAGGAAGATTTTTACAACTACATTATATTTTGTTTTAAAATTGTAGAACAAATTATAGCAGCAATTTTAAGTTGCTGTTTATTTTTAATATTTTAAATTTAAGAAAAATTGATTATTTTCAAACAAATGTTCCGGGCATAGGCACACTTTTTAATATAAACATTAAAAAGCATTTGACATACCTCTCCTCTTCTTTAAACCGTTATTCTAAGAATCTTGACCACTAGCTGTGTCGCAGTCATAGGCCTTGGGGCCGGGACTCATTCGCTTAGAAACAATGAAGTTAAGATAAATAAGAATGTAAATAGCTTCGCATTCACCACAGTCACGTGGCACGTGACGTATTGTATCGAAATAATTGCTTTTCAACTATTGGACGGGACTGACATACAAAAACGCGAATAAACTTTTACGATAGTATACAGCCAATTTACCTGCGGAGCTAAATCTATACCGACACATTTATCGGATAAACGTTTTGTAGGAATGCCACAGCATACCAAATAAAATGCAGAGTCGCTGTATTGAATAGAAGATAAAAGTTCTATAGAGACGAGTTTAATGGCTCATTGTGATTCTAAATGGATGCTTTTACACTTTGAAGAGATCTCAAACGTATTCAAATAAGGTGTAGTTACAAATGACTGATTCAAGCTTTTATAAGTCAGTTCCTAAGTATAAAAGGTATGGAAAACTGTTGTGTGAGACCGGCCTCAACTGTAACCTAAAATCAACTGTAAAAGAGCACAATTCAGTTGCTCTGACATTCTAATTTGTTCATCCCATAACTGTGCCGGAAAAGAGCGAGTAACGATAGTATGATGCAGCAATTCGCTTGAATGCTTTGGTAGATTAATCACTCAACAAATAAAAGTACTAGGACATTTCAATGTAAAGAAAATAGTTATTAAGTATTAAATTATCACCTATTATTGTTCATAATTAGACGATTCCCAAACACTTAACTTAAAAATTACCATAATATATCATGGTAATTTTTGTTATCGACATAAATTACCTAATAATATTTTTCGAGTACAATAATTTTTGATACGTAACGTAAATCATTTGAATTCTCATTCGCTTTCAAGAGTAGGTGCCTAACTCTAAGCAGACGGAACTGAGGCTGTACGGTACTTTGGATTAGTATTCGTGTGAAAGTAAATGCCTAGTAACTAGATGCCTTTTACATTTCTATGCCAATAGGCTTGCTAATTCTCCTAGAGAATTTAGCAGGATACTTTCTCAGTCATAAATAATATATTTACTACCTTTATACGATCTTCCAATACATCAATTAATACGAGGTATATGATGCTACTCAACTATGAATTAAAATCTATTGAGATATCTTCGCTCATTGTGAGAATACGTGCAGTGCGAGAGGAGTGGATTCCAAAATGAGAATAAAATGAGGAAAACGATCACATATAAAAAAAAAGTTTCTTTTTCGGGTATTGAAAACTATCTAGTGAATTCGTATTAAAATCGATAGACAGTTTCGAATGAATCTATATCGAAAGAAGTTTGTCATTCTGTACTCTCGCTTTTGGTTTTGCACTTGTTTAGGTAAAACATTTAAATAAAAAAATATACATTTAGCCGTTAAATAGAGAAAATAAACTGAAAAATAAATTAATGTTACAAAAGATCAATTTAAACATGGGAGTTTTCGTTTGGATATGCAATAGAATAATTAAATGCCTGTTCTAAAACGTTTTATACTTATTTTAAGTATTTTATAGTAACCCAGTTTCTCGAAAATTTTCAGTCATCTTTTATAGACACAGCTATCTCTTCGTATATGTCTACGTGACATCTAAGATGAGACATAGCGGGTTGAGGTCTTCTACGAGGCAGAATAAGAAACATTACAACAACCCACCTTGTGAAAAGTCTGAACTGAACGTCCTGTTCATACACCCATCCCCAGTTCCATAGCCTGGTCTCGTTGAGTGACGGCACCGGAGCATGCTGCTGGACGCTGGCAAACCACACCGGATCGTACGGTGTCGGTGCGTCCCATTCTACCGCCGACACAGCTAAAACCACATGAAAAATAAGAGGTTGTAGAATTCAACCAATATTATTCAAGTCAGCAGACGATTAAGACGATATTATTGCAGATTCTATTGTATTATTGATTATTAATATTATTGTATTACTGACTTACTGACTTTCTAAGTGCCTATGTTTATGTCAAAAGATCAATAAATAAATACAAACCAACTACCTACAAATTGTAAGCAGAAGCTACCAACTGAGCCATCATCGCTATAGATAAAGGTGTCCCTGGGTGCACATCTGGATTTGAACCAGCTAACTCCGCTACTCTTGATGGGGACCATCTGAGTCAACACGCTCTCAGAATTAATGATCCAAATCTATACTACCTAATGAACTTATTATAATTAGGTAAAACTTGAACTCACTATGTAGCCTACACGCAGCCAGCGCTACAAATTGTGCTGTCGAGCAACATACAGCAGTCACGATTTTTTTTTCTATAAATATTGGTGAACATTTCACACAGCGCTATCTAGCCCCAAAGTAAGCTAAGCATAGCTTATATCATGGAACCAGACCACTGATATAATATTTATATCTATTCTTTTTGTTAAATACATACATATTGACACCCAGACACAGAACAAACATCTATATTCGACATAAAAATATTTGTCGTGGGTGGGAATCGAACCCAGGACCTACAGCGCAGAGGAAAGGGTTACTACCAACTGAGCTGTGAGCCCAGTAGCATTGTATCGGTAAAGCAAAAATTTACCTAAATATAGCAAAAATTTTAAACATAAAAATTCGCTGTATTTCGATACTTTTGATGGGATATATTTTCTTAATATATTTCACGATTGTTTCTATTCACTATATCTGAATAAATCTCTTTTCGACATAGAATTTCGACTTTCGACTTCAGAGTCAGAGTAAAAACCAGATGAAAGGATCCACCTCCATAATTATCTACAATCGTTCGTTGTTGGCGTAGAAGTAGCAATTCCGTGACAACATTCTATTTCAATTTCTCCTACCATTGACTTTTCAATAGTTTACGCACTCTTCAATATCCTACGTACCTGAATCTTGAACCAGGAATTCATTATTCTAAAACTATAAACTACAACTTGCGTTCAAATAATATTGATAGACCTACTTAGGTACTGATAAGTTAATGTTCCTTAAACTGATCAATCACGCATAAAGAAGATAAAATAAAGAGGAAGTATATCTCTCCAAACGAGGGGCTGTTTCAGAGAGGACCCTTAACGGATTTTGACTTATTGTTCTCGTGTTCGAATGTTTCGAACAAGCAAGATTAGTTTCGGATTCAATCTTTCCTTTCCTAAGGGGCCGTTTTATTTAAGTCCGTTCATCTTTTGACCTTTGGGAACCCTAGAAAATAATTTACTATATACTATATACTAGCTACTATATACTATACTAGCTGCGCCCCGCGGTGCTACCCGCGGTGAATAAGTAATCCCACGGGAACACTGCATTTTTCCGAGATCAAAGTACCCTATGTGTTAATCCAGGATATAAGCTATCTTGGTACCAAATTTCATCCAAATCAATTCAGCCGTTTGAGCGTGAAAGAGTAATAAACATCCATACAAACTTTCATGTTTATAATATTCGTAGGATTAGGTACCTCCTAAGCTGGAATTACCTACTGTTCTATAGCAAAATAACCCTCCGAAAATAAGTCGGTCGCAACCCCACAAGGAGTGAAGGATGTGATTCTTATCTTTAATTTTAGCATTCAATGTAAGTAGGTGAGTCACGTGGCCTTTTCCAATTTGCTGTGAAAGTGCTAACTACAAACAATTAATATTCATTGTTGATTTAAGGACAGCTTGTTTATGTTGTCTTTGCCTCCAATTAATTGAAACTCCGAGGCAAAACTTTAAGCGCAAACGTTTGTCACTCAGGATTTAGCGTACTAATACAGATAAATAAAATTTAAGCGTCTGTTTGTCATTTCAAAATAACAGCTTGAAATGCATATGAACGTATATACGGTACTTATAACACAATAACAATTTTTAATATTTTTGTGTCTGATATTTTGATGGTGTTATTAGAAGTAACTTAAATACCTAAGTTACAGACTTTTGTCTAGATTTCACAAAGGTGTAAAATAGGGGTAGTCTTATTTCGCCAAACAAATTTCACGCGGATGAAGACGCGGGAACAGCCAGTATACAAATAACAACGTGAAACTTCCACGGCCCATTGATTCAAGCTGAGTGTTTTGAGTGCCTTGGAGTTATTTGAATGAAAATACTATCTTTAAACTGTGTATGTATAAGTAGATACAAATTCTTTCAGGACACGGTCATTATGAACCTATTGGTTAATTACTCATATTATTATTATTGACTATTTCTGTCTAAAATTTTGTATCAAACGGTGCAAAAAGGTGGACGCACTATGTTACATATACACAGAATCGATGGAGATAGACTGTTCTGATGATCCATAGTTTATAAATAATTATATAGCTTATTGCCTCTGAACCATGGATTTCGCCACAGATTCTAAAATCACAGCTATTGAACAAGCTATCCTTTGGTCAGTCTAAAGTGTATGTAAATTATCCGACATCTAGCCGTAAAAATGGACGTGTTTTTCTGAATAGTCAGACAGTTTCACAGTAGAACTGACACATACGAGTAACTGTGAGGATGTGAGTAGAATAGATTTTATTTGACATACACAGTTATTATACGAGACAGAAAAGAATAGTAGGTACACATGTTAGGACTAGTAAGTGGAGGCTTACTTCTACGAAACTGTTACACTATGCGGTCAAATAGGTCAACGTATTACTAATAGCATGAAGCTACTCCTAAATTTGATAGTGATTGCTAGGTCCGCTGGTTTTCAGACGGTGCTTGAGTACGAAATCGTTATCTAGGTAGAAAGTGATGCGGTCGATTACTGGTGAAGGCTATCTATAAGCTGCGGAATTTAAGCACGAGACTTATTCAGTTCTGGTTCGATGTGAGTCATAACATTTTATCCATTTTCTCATAGTTTAACACCTGAAAAAATTTATGGCACTGAGAAAATTAACATTCCCGCAGTTTTCTCAGTGATTATAAAGGATTAATATCAGAAATAAATTAAACAATATTTTTTTTGACATGATATCTACTATCTACAGATCCGTGTTGGAATTCCGTAGTAGATTGAAGCCCACAGTCACTCTCGCCTTTCGAGATTCGAGATTTTATGGGCCTTTGCTGCCATAAAAAGCTTGTTCTTATGTATGAATAAATAAATAAATCACAATAAGAGGTATAAAAGTACCTACCGTATATTAAACACTTTTAAGTAATCATAAAATAAATCCGGCAATTTCTTAACGCACTCGACAATTATGATCCCAAACACTTCTCCATATAACCATACAATCATCCCTCAAAATATCTATTCGCAATTCACTAGTTAAATCACATTGAAGTAATCAGCAATGCAAATGACACATCCGAAAACGAACCTGCACAAAGAGCAAACACCAACCGAATCATGCCAGCTCCGTTTCCAGGGTGCAAACAAACTCACTGCGAGCGAAACCAACCCTCCACACACTCCACACACTCAACGGAACTTTGTTAATCTTTAAACTGGTTAGAACGCTCATTTTGATGCTGAATGTAATTGGAAGACCGTCGGCGAGGACTTCCACATTTTCACTGCTCGCACGAAGCGAAGATTGAATTTGAAATTGCGTAGCGGTATTCGTACCTACATTACGATTCACATAGCGTCCTGTCTGACCACCAATCATAATAATCAGTTGCTAACCTATTAACATTACTTAGGTGTATTCCACGTAAACCGCTAACAGAAATGGGCAAGGAGCATTGAATATTCAAACATATGCGCAAAATTGAAGCATTCCTTGTGACCGCTGCCTGCACTCAATTGCAAGCAACTCTGCCATTTTATCGACTCTAGTTCCTTGAGCGTCTTGTGGCTTTAATTCAGACTTTCAATACGAACGTCGCTAGTTCAAATCTAGAGCAGGCGTGCAACTATGAGATATTTTTGGTAAATCTATGTATACAATACTACTAGCAGCACAGCTTGTGCCAAAATTCATGCCGATAAGTAGTGCCTCCGTACCAATTTGTCGCGCCAAGCAGTATTAACGCATTCGCGTGGATAGGTACTGCTTGGCGGCACTTCCCCGGACGAACTTGGCGTGAGTTCTACTGCTCTCAAAGTTTAGTTAGGTAATAACACTAACTAATTACTGATTTTAGGATGTTCGCTGTTGTTAGTAGTATATTACTTACCTACTACAGTATATACCGTTACAGAAGACGAAAGCTTGGTGTACCTACTGTTACGTGAACCTCATAAAAATAATCGTTCAGCAGAGAGGGTCATATTTTTGAAGGATTTGTTAAAATGTTGATTGCTTCTTTTTTTTGCAAAACATAATATTATACGACAATTTTACTTGAGAACTAATGAACAGACACTGTTAATTGGCACATAATATTTCTTTGCTTAATGTAGGTACTGGAAAAATATTCGTCAAAAATCCGCGAAGTAGAGTAGGCAGTCCTCCATCGTCACACCGCATCCGCCCTTTCCGCTAAGGTAAGGCTGTCGTTTTTGAAGACCTAAAACATAGAAGCACATACCCTTCGAATTATTTTCATATGTATTTTAAGTTACATATGTAGTGTGAAATGAAATATTTTTATTTGCTTGGAATAGGTACATTTGTATCACTTGTCGCATGCACACACCACACACAGATGCCACAGAAAACCAGCGCTGAAGCAGCCACACCGCTGATACAGCACATGCTGAGTGGTAGCCTTTTTTACTGTTACGAGCCACATTTTCTTTTATTTGTACCTAATTTTATTTCTAATGTAACATAAAATAAATATTTACCTTTCTTTCTTTCGAATGATATTCATACTATATTGCATACTTACCGGATGTTGTAATTTGATGTTAAATGTGGGAAAGATTGAGTTGCTTTACAATTCATAAAAATGTGCGAAGAATCAACTATGACATTCGATGTTGATATAAAAAAATACATAGCCAATCCAAACCAAAACAACTCGAGGACATAATTTATCTGTGCAAGTCAAGAACCTACTACAGAAAGTGCAACCTACAGAGTGTATCTGTGCCTCAGCTCAGTGTGGCAAGTAAGCATGTCACTGTCGAATCGAGTCGTGATGAATGTGTGAGTTGGTTGGTTGTGTGAAATCGGATTTTTTCAATTCACTCGGATAGAATATAATATTGACTGTATTTATTTACTGACTGTAGTGTTAAAGATTCATTATCTCCTGTAAAGTAGTACCCAGTGGTTTGTGGCATAGTGAATCTGCATTGCAGTAGTTCTCCAAATTCATACCTTTATACTGTGAATAAAAATGGCATTAGTCCAGGATCAGACTAAGATCCTTGAATTTTTAGAATTAGTCGGCCGCCTTAAGGTAAATACTCACTTAAATAATCCAAAAATCTATTAAAAATTTGGAAATTTATTTATTGGTCTGAGATTTACACATAAGTATAATATATTAACGTTTTGGCCTATCACATTTTAATCCTGTATTTTGAAAATCAAATATTTTCAATGGGTCTGTGTTTGGGGGTCGATCTATAAACACTTCAATACCACCCTATCCTTAACTTATGTTAAGAATAGGATGTCTATTCATCATAATCTTGTTCTTTTAGCATGTCAAGAGAACGGGCTGGGTTATCTGTGATATAGATGAGTGTGAGTCCATCGCTGGACACATGTACCGTATGGGCATGATGACCTTCCTGCTCACTGATGAGAATAATGTTACTCAGTTGGACAGATTCCGGTGCCTCCAAATAGGTAAGGGAGGATAATAAATATATTTTATTGCAGCCCGGTTGACCTTCTAATTGTTTTTATTACTTTTTCATTTCTTGTCTGACTGTATTATGTATCTGTGATTGTCCTAACCACATGCAAGAATAATCACAGAGAATGAGTGTGTATTTTTTGTGTTAATGAATATTTAAACATAATGTGAACATACACATAAACACACGTACATGTAAACATAATGTGTGACTTAAAGATTGTGCTAAATTGGAATTCCTTAAATCTTAATATTAGAAGTCATGTCAGACATCTACAAATCCTATGATAAGAGTTTATACAGTTTTTGGTGGGAGCAATGATTATTTTGTTCTAGTTAAATTCTTTGAAAGACTGACAAGTCAGAGTGGAAAATATTTCTTATTTAAAGACCAGGTAACTATGAGAAGTCAAATTTAATGTCTCATTGAAAAAATATTTATCATACATTATTATTGTCATAAATACTACATACTGAGAGACAATTTTAAATTACATGTTCATTTCACAAGGTCATTTACAGTTTGACAGCTTTATCTGACCACTAACTTCCTATATGTACTACCTAATGACTTATTGTATACACTAAATACAAAAAATAAAATAAATACCTTAAAACCCACAAGAAGTAAAGTGGCTCATTGGAGCTGCTATGAGGGAAATGTTGTGATATTTATCTATTTATTTTTGGGATGTTGGTTCTTTAATTATTGTTCATGTCAATATGTGAATCTAAAATATTCAAATCATGATATTACTCATAATCTTGCTACAGTCTAGATGCTGACATGTAGAGTATGATCTGCATTAGAAGTCTATGAGTCTGACACACTGATACCTTGTTAAGTGGCATCAGTAAACCAAAAATTGCATTTTAGATTCCAGTTAAGTAGTTGTGTGATAATGTGAAATAAATTACATTTATCAAATCCAGGTAGTTGATAACAATAGCGGCATGCCATGCCTAAGAAAATGTTTTATCCTAGATCACTAAGTAAACTATATTCCAGTGCAATTCATATACTATTCAGTGGCGTAACAGTAGGGTGGCAGGGCTGGCAAAATGCCACGGGCCCCCGACCCAAGAGGGCCCCGGCCCAAGAGGCCGCGAGCTCAGAAATATGTTTTTACATTGTACCTGAATATTTTATTTTACTTGAAAAAAAAATTTTTTTATTATTTTTAAGTTAGTTTAAGCTTAAAATCCAAATTGAGAAAATCTGAAAATCTAGAAGTTTATTAAAATTAAACTGAGTACAACTTGACGATTTTTACTGATAGGGCCCCATCAAAAGAATTAGCCACGGGCCCCAGATGGTATAGTTACGCCACTGATACTATTTACAAATTATATATTCAATCAGGTAGTTTAAGATACTAAGATTACCAATGCAATTATATCTTGACCACTTGACACTTGTGTGGTTTACCACAAGGAAATACATCATCTTCCGATATTATATTAATCATGTATTATGTTAACCATACCTTCTGTATCCTAGCTTACTTTTATGTATTAATAGAAACTTGTTTAGAATTTATTAGTGAGTCACATAACTATGAAAGTGGAGCATAGTTAACTTTCACTTTTGGTTAACTTCAGAATTTTGCTATTTGAATAGGTTCAAGATGTTTTTTCGATAGCCAGCTATATAAAGGTTAAGTAACTTAACTGTGGCCACCTTTAAGTTCTCACTAACTCTACCCCCTCCCCCAATCAATCCCCCATGCGATATCAGAATAAAAAGAAGTACCATTTCAACCAAATCGGTTCAGTAGTTTTAGCATTAAGGAAACAAACACATCCAAACAAACTTTCACATTTGTGATGAAACCATGAGTAAAATTTAATACTTATCGCCTGTTTATTTGTCAGTCAATTTTGAATTTATAATGATCAAAATTTGTAGAAATTTACTGTTGAAATAATTGTTTATGCCTGTCATTTAATTCGCATGTAAATATTATTAAAATATGTAGGTAACACATAGGCCTGCTCTCGAAATTCAAGATTTTATTAACTTTGAAACTGACTGCTAAAAGTTCCAATCAATGGTTTAATCAAATAAATTCAATTAGAATTGCATTTTTATTCCAGCGATGGTGCACGATCTAGCAGAATGTATAGTTGGAGACCTCACACCTCACTGTGGGGTGTCGCCAGAGGAAAAGCACCGCAGGGAGGATGAGGCTATGCAGAAGATTGCAGAGTTAACAGGCATCGCTGGTGATAGGATGTATGACCTGTATAAAGTAAGCATACTAAATTCTGTTCTTATGAACAAATGTGACTGGGAGAAACCCAACAAAACTTTAAGTTACTTATTGGAATTGAGAATTGGAATGGGCTCGATGATCCCTTTTATCATGTCTGTTTCCAAGAAAGTGTAATGGTTAACTGTAATCCATAGGGACCCGTTGTTGCTTGGCCTAACCTTCCAGGGAATAGGACTGATCTTATAGCAGACACTTTGGTTATGGATATATTTTATTTTTAAATTTTTAAGAAATCTTACAGCTAGCTTAATGGATAGGTTAATAAATTAAGGCATAAGCTAATTCAAAAGATTAAAAGATTCATACCATTGCACCAAATCAAACTAAGGCAGTAGCAATTGAACTAAGTTCGTCTGGTGAGGTGCTACTACCATACACGTTTCTGCCGCAAGCAGTAATTTATTCGCATTCCAGTGCTCCGGTTTGGAAGGTGTGATTGCCGGTGAAATTATAGGCACTTGAGATGTTCCACCTTCACGTCTCTAAGTTACGGGCACAATAAATTGCGGCTTGGGTAGGTAGGGCTCAAGATGTTGATTTTTGTTTGGGCAGAGGTTATCGCTTAACATCCAGTGAGCCAGACCAGCAACATACCAACCAGAGACCAGGGCCTTCAGTTTACAGACCAGACAGTATTACAACTGACCTTGCCACAACCACAACCAACAATATCTTGTACACGAATCCTCTATTCAAGCAAATAAATATATTTTTGTATCTATTCACTAATACTGTAATATAATATTCTAGGAATACGAAAATCAAAGCTCTCCAGAAGCGAAGTTCGCCAAAGACTTGGATCGCTACGACATGATCCTCCAAGCGTTCGAGTATGAGAAACGCGAGAACAAACCAAAGAAACTACAAGAGTTCTTCGCGGCGACCGAAGGGAAATTCAACCATCCGTACATTCAAGATCTTGTTAAAGAACTGTACAGACAGAGGGAGGAATTCGAAAATAAAACCTTGCCTAATGGCAGTGCGTAGAAATCCAGATCTTGTATTAGTATCATTGGAAACAAAATCTGGTTTATTATTTCAACACCAGATAGTGAATATGCATAAAGACACTGTATGATACGATACGACTTGGGTCTTGTACCTAGGTAGGGGAGGACCCAATTCGGATTACTTGTTGTGGGCAGAGGCTACCACTTAACACCAGGTGGGCCATCAGCCCGTTCCGTTCACTTAATGTGTAAATTAAATACGCTTATTTGCTTCTTGTTCGTATTATGGGCGCGTACCTTTAGTGATTATTTAATACATCACTAGCAAGGCTAGTTTCATCTGTTCCAGTGTATTTAGAATTTTTGCAATCCAGAGTTAAAATTTGATTTTGACTTTAGTTCTATTTAAGTATTTAATTTTTTGTTATTAATATGAAGATATAGGTGTGAGTTGGATTTAGTTAATTTTATTAGTTAGAGGACATTCGTTGCTTCTCAATATAAAGGAGCTACACACCGAACGCGGTGCGGTGAGTTTAGTCTGTGTCTATGTCTAAATGTATGTATGTCTATGTCTAGTCACCGCCCCGCATGTGGTATGTTGTCTCCCATACAACAGATCATATCTGTCTGTCTGTCATATTAAATCCGGCAGCCACGGTCGTTGCGCTGAGAAGATTATTATTAAGATAGAAATTAAACAGTTGTCAAGTTAGATGATTTTTTGATATTTCTGTCGCGTTACGATCCAAAGTTGTGAGCGGTGTGTTAACGTTTTTTCCTCGACAGCTAGCAAAGACCATGAACAATTAGCATTTTGCTCGCTTCAGTCAACAAGCCGCTGTCGGTGGCCGCCCCTCTCACCGCTGTCGTCGAGAACGCGGCCTCACAAATGTATTTGTGTGAAATCTGGAATTATCGTCGCATACAAGAATAGCCCGGCAGAGACAGTCAATAGGTAAAGATGTGAGAAAAATTCAGAAAAAAAAATCGTTTAATTCCGTTTCTTTTCGCGAAGTTAAATTATTAAAATCACACAATTACTTGAAAAAAAAACAGCATTTATACGAAAAAAAAAGGTTTATTTAAAAAATAAACACTGCTGAAACAAAGGTTTTAAACAAAGTTACAGTTGATGATATTTTTAGTTCATATCACTTTCTGATTCTTATGAATGTGTGATCTCAATCACTTCAGCTTATATAATTAAGTACACTTAATTACTGAGGTCGTTTCAGTAGCTTTAATCTGTTTTAGTAGAGCATATGGCCCAAATTTTTTCCCACCCACACACAATTCTGTTTCGAATTGAAAAAAGCTATGGAACTTCAAGTCTTCACACTTTTCAACGGCATTTGTGTATCAACCACTGCTGACGAGTTATGCAATGAAAGTGACCTTTATGCAACGTAGCTTAAAGCTCACATTCCAGTGTTACTATGATTTGAGTTGATGTCTAGTTGTTCTTGTGTGCGATGACTAAATGACTGTTGACGCCAAAAAGTAATTCATTCGGAAGCCCTAGCTAAAGCTATTGCTTTCGGTTTTTGTCTGTTTCGTGTGACTGTACAAAGCGTTACCTATTCAAATGTTGGCGACAGCACGAACGATTATTTATTTTTGGTTTTGTAGCACAACTGCTGTCAAGTGAAATTCGTTTGTATGACTTGTGTGATTTTATAAATGTTTAATTATTTTTAATGTCTCAATATTCATAACGAAATAAAAGCCCGCAACTATTCGAATTTTCAAGAAGCTGACTTTTTATTTGAGGTTTCACCGACTCAGAAACATCCCTTAAGCGTTTAAGATTTGTTATTGAACTTTTACTGCTATGCTTTGTGCTAACAATTACTAGACTAGACGTTAATAGACTGCGGATACAAATGTGCCGCTGCAAGGTCAATAAAAGTAGACTACAAGCCACAGCGACTGAAAAAAAGACATTCCACCCATACGTCCGAGTTACCTACGGGCGCATACGATGCGACTTGGGTGTTGTACCTAAGTCGGAGAGGACCCGTATTGCTCGATATGGGCAGAGGTTCCCAACACCAGGTGGGCTATCAGCACGTTCGTAACTTAATCACATAATAAAGTCCCCATCATAATTTCATGTGCAATTAAACACTATTTCCAAAGATAATATTGAGATGGCAATACTAATGAAAGTGAAGGTCATTTTCAAAATAGCATCAAAGCCTAAGCAGATAGCTTGAAAATTGGTAACTTATCTTCGTTCATCAATCCAGGTAAAACAATAATTACTCATTGTTTATGTACTTTTCATTTTTATTATACAAAAATGGGTAGTTCAGTAGTACACATACAAATCTATTCAGTCAAGATTCAATTTGCATAAATGCTATGATAAAATTTATTGTGACACCTATATGTAATATATGCACCACTATTCAGATCACACATTTTTTCTGTAATTATATTAAGATTAAAACACATTAATGTAAGTAAGGCTTTATGTGAGAGTCAAAATTTTAAGTTATACTAATTAATACAATTAGCTTAAGTTTTCTCATGTGAAAAAGTAGCTTTTGATTTATTATCCGCGATTTGTGTCGCAATTAGTCATAATGTAAATGATATTAATGGGCAGCTTGTTTCATAGCCATTTCTTCTTCTTCTTTCTTTCGCTGTTTTTCTCTCATGAGTTCAGCATCCCTGTGAAAAGAAATGACACATTTTATTATGTTCTAATTAACAAACAGAAACTTACATAAAGTAAAAAGATAGAAATGACACTGGAGGCTGTGTATGAAAGAACCCTCAATGCTTGTAAAAGTGCAGTAGAATATAAGGTTTAAAACAAAAAACATAAATTGAAATAATGGACATCTAGGTGATCCTGAACATTCAACCAAAACAAATTTTAGCAAATTTTGTGCTCTAGTGAATGAAAAGTTTTTTTTTAACTAAATACATGAGGAATACGATGACTCTGTGACATCCATTGAAAATTTTAATTGTATTATACCATCACTATATGCACATAACAGAAACATAGGTTAAATAATATTATATATAAATATAATGCCATCAAAAACATAAATTGTAAAAAAAAACAAGTCTCGCAACTCAGTTTTTCTATCGTAAATAGTTGTGAGATCCATATAATACCAAGTCGGTCAATTTATTCAGTTCCCTACTTTAAGTCTTAAGTTATAACGTAATTAGCTAACCTAACAACATCTTATAGTGACCATGTCAATATCAGTATTAAAAATCTTTTATGTTTTAAATAAATAAATTAATTAAGCATTATGTTAAAAAATAACACAGTTTTGAGATTGTTTTTGTCCATTTGCAGGCAACTTCAGGGCTGTGTACTTGCTGTGTATTCATGGCTCATTGCATGGTAGTTTTATATTACAGTACTACAATGTAGTAGATTTTACCTATGTTTCCTCTCCTGAAGAGACATTCCAGTCTTCTCTGCAGCTTTTTTCTTTTGTAGTTCTTGTTGCTTCTTTTGGTTCTTGGCGCGAGCCAAATCTCTCTGGTTTCCACCTACCAAATTATAAAGTCTCTTTGTCACCAAAATATCAGAATACACAAGCTGTTGATGTCAACGGGTTATAAATTGGTATTTCAACAATCAATGGGTAGAAAGGAAAACGTTTTGGCCACGACAAAGCGACAGTCCGCCATCAAGAATAAACAAGGCGATCTCTAGAAACTTCCATGAAATTAGGACAGCCAAATAATTTTGATCAGTTGCGAGCAGGCATGAATTGTTATAGATCTATAATTTAAACATAGCAACTAATGAATAATGTATTACACACTTACGGGTCATCTTAGGAGATTATTTCAACAGCAAGGTTGAATCAGTAGAAAGACGCAGTTATCTAATTTACTCTATTTGAAGCCCGGTCCGGACGATACGCTAGTCCGGTCGGAACCTAGGACAACGCACCGCCCTTCAAAAGCCAACTAAATAGAAACTATGAAAAAACTAAAACAGAATCGTTGACTTTTTTTAGCCAAATTGCCACACAACACACTATCAAGATTTATAAAATGAACGATGATGTGATGTGATTGGCGGTAAAGAATGGTTTGAGTGATTTCAATTTTATTTCATAATGATGTCCATTTAACACACATTTTTATCGATATTTCAAGTGCCTGTAAAAAGTCTTGGAAATGAGTGAGATGAATTAATGAAGTACTTATTCAATGTCTGAATTCACTCAATGAAGTACTTAACTAAAAATTACATCATTCTAGTTTGGGCCCGATATTATGTCTCTTTTGGACCCCATTGAACACAATCCCAAGTTTTCGTATCTGTCCTTCCCATCGCTAGAGGACGACATCAGCGGGACTCACTGATTGAATGACTTATTGAAAAGATTGTCATTCTCTAATTACTACCTATATTAAACATATCAGTAATTGGACTGGCAACATTATTGAAAAGTAGGTCATCATGTTGTCATTGTCAATGCCAAGCCCGTTGTCAGTTCGCTCTGCTTCCACTCCACCATCCGCCCCCTGTTAGGTTCTGTCAAAATGTCGGTCAACGCACAAGTTCATTTGAGCAGCAATGAAAATAATAAAAGAACCGATAAAACTATCAAGCCTCTATTTCCCAAAAGGGAAGAGTGTTCTCATGTGTCTTGTTACTGGTAAGGGTAAATTTCTTTGTCACCGATTTTTCACTTCATGTTATTTCGACTTCCATTCTTTGTTGTTCTGTTTCCCAGTGAGGAAAACGTGTGGAAGCTATGCCAAGATGTATCGATAAGAGTTCCAGAAGAGTTGGATACTTGCTATGTTGTTTTTATTTCAAATCCATGCCGTACCGTGCCTCTATGGAAACAAAGGGCTGGGCGTGAGGAGGACCGCCTAGTTATATGGGTGCGTATGTGTATTGAAATTATGTCACGATATAATCGCCCGCACTCAATTACCATTCTCATAATTACCACTGCGCTGCGACACTTTATGACGGTATTTCCTGTATTCCTATTGCTTTTATAGGATATACTTACTTACTGGTGACATTTGAAACATATAATTATTTTCAGGACTACCATGTAATATTCTTGTACTCTTGGGATTGCAAGACATGTCTTGTCTATGACTTGGACTCAGAGCTGCCGTTCCCAACATTTTTCCATAAATATGTTACGGAAACATTTCGTACAGATCAAGTTTTGAAATCTGATTTTCACAGGTAAAGTAATCATATCAATAAACACTATGACTACATAATTATCATGTAGTAATCTTAGTTCATTAAAGAGGTTGTGTTCAGTTTTATTAAATTTTAGTTGACCTTATGTTATGTATATACATAGTGATATGTAAAACAAATATTTACTAATGGTTTTTAACGAACATCAATTTAAGGTAAAATTAGATGAAAAAGAAAATTACAAAAAAAAATACAATGATAATTTTATTAACAGTTATCATTGAACCACAAGAAGGTTGTTTTCTAAATAGAGAAGTTATTATTTATAGGTTTTTCCGTGTGGTCCCTGCTAAGCAATTTTTACAACACTTTGCATCGGACCGCCGCCACATGAAGAGACCTGATGGCTCATGGATCAAGCCCCCACCACCGTACCCAGCTATAAGTACACCAAGTAAGTATTTCTGAGAATAAATATGGTTATAGTCCTAAAAAACGATCCATGTATTATTATTATTATTATATTGGCATGCAGTCACAACATTCATTTATGTTTGTCCTGGTGCTAACTGGTCATCCTGGTAATCAAACCCACAACCTACAGTGCAGAAGGCAGGTTCACTACCAACTGAGCTGTCCAGCCAGTCAATTCTATGATCTGACTATATTCTAAAATAGCCTGTAG
Organism: Chesias legatella; assembly: GCA_947359385.1. Lineage (NCBI taxonomy): Eukaryota > Metazoa > Arthropoda > Insecta > Lepidoptera > Geometridae > Chesias > Chesias legatella. The sequence continues at coordinate 7,088,411 of OX375772.1, forward strand.
TGACTCTGCCTAGTGCTTGAAATAGTGGAATAGTAGGTTGTGTATGCTATAGTATTGTACAAATAACTGGAATCCCAGTGAAAGAAAAAAATTGTAAGTAAAACCATAGCATGGTGGTTAGGTAAATGCCTGGAGAGGTTCCTGAATTCAAAGTCAAAACTTTTATTTCCATAGAATTCATAAAGAAATGGTAGGTCTATTTTACATTTATGACTACATAATCTACCAAAATAAGATATTACAGGATGTTTTGTGTGTCGTTGAGCAGAGCGACATCAGACCATGGGGATATATCATTTATATAATCATTTACAGTGTAATAAGCTTTACTTAACAGACCCTTCTTTATGTATGACTTGAATTTTTGGGTCGTGGTGACTCTGACTACCTTCCTTAAGATGCAAAATCCAAGCACCTTATTGTGAATTCCGGTAGCCTTACTTGTGAGCTAGTATGTAGTTAAACGTGATAGTAATAAGATTCGTTTGAATGCTTTACTGGGTAGAATTTGGCAAAATGTGCACCTTTTTATTGCAGGTTCAACCCATAACTTAGATGAGTACATCAACATGGATATTGACCTCGGTCCCGGTCAAGTATTCTCACTGACAGAGTTTGTTCAACGCTTTTACAAAATCACCAAAAATATCTAAGATCAGTAGTACAAATAGATAGTCCAATTTTAAATTTATTGTTGACCCCAAACGGTTCGTTTTGTTGATTATGTTATAATAATCTATGTTTATCTAGTTTATGTTAAACCTTTTACTATTTCCCACACAAAAAAATAAACTGTGATGGAAATGCCATTATCATAATTGTTAATATATTTTAAGTATGTTTAAAAAAACATGACATTTGCACATTTGGCTGAAAGATACAAAAATAGTATGTAACATTTATTTGCTCATATTCAGCCGACAGGATATAAATTTTTGAACACACCAAAAGCTCACTATCCTCACATAAATCATAATAATATATCAAATTAATCAAAAAATGCAATGTTCTGAATAAAATATAAATATTTTTATTACCTGCCATCCTATAACTCAGGTTAAAGATTATTTATTTTCTAAAAAAGTTATTATTTCACTTACATGAAAAACAAATTAGAATGTGTCTATTTATAACTAGAAACCATACTTTCAGCTACGACCTAAAACGTTGGAATCGCTGAAGATTCACAGGTTTTGTGGCTAAACTAAATTATTCCTCAGCTCTAAAGCAATTTTTATATCAATGCCTTGAATTTCATGCATGCTTTTTCAATCATGTTACCGTCTACTTCACCAAAAAAACCGCTAAGTATACAAGTAGAACATTAGGATATTAACAGAATCATTAAAAACACGCAGATTCAAATCCAGACGTTCACCTAAGAGATTTTCTCTACATACCTTCATGGGCGGTCAAAGGCAAAAGTATTGTCTTAGAACCAACAAGTCGAAGTTTCCTATAATTGGAAAGGTGCTCTTATTGTAATGCATAATTGGTATCCATATCATAACAGAAACGAACCACATCATCAACAGAAAAAAATGAGTTTACGAGTGGTTCGTAAACTCAAATTTGACTAAATGTTACTAACGGTTATCTAGTTATAGGACGGCAGATCTATATTGTTATCTTGTCATATTTCTTTTTAAAAGAAAAATAGCCTACATAGTTGTTAAAGTTTCGAAATTTAATGGTGTTTTATCTCTAAAATCTACACAAACACCTATGGCATTATATAAAAATTTTGCACCTTCTATTATTCCCTTTCAATTATTAGCTAAATCCCTTTATAGATAGTGGAATTCTTAATAGGTTGTAAGGTAAATTTATGGAGAAGCTAGTGCTTACATTTCAATATTATAAAGAGTGAATAGTGTTTTGATATTCGTAAATTTTATTTATATTCGTCATTATTGTGAGATTTATAAATTATATTATGTAGATGATTTTTATTCTCATTTTGACTGAGAAGAGATCCTTATTTACGGATTGTATGTTACCTGCGTGATATATTTATTAATAATTATGTAAAATTAACGTAGCGTTTATTGTCGCAAGTAGCTTTTGTATGTTGTTAAAACTATTTAACAATTTTGTAACTGGTTTTGTACACTCTTTTTATTCTTCCCTAGCACCCTTAGCATGTTAAACGAAAAATATAATATTATAATCATAATTGTAGAAGTTTATCGCGGTTATGTACAAGTAGGCCATTTCATGTGGAAAACAACAAAATAATTCTTATGTTGAAAATTGCTTGAAAAACATTGCATGTTTGTTAACAATTTACGTGGTTAACTATAGCGTGTGCGATTCGTATAAAGATATGACTTGGGCTACTTTAAAATATACTAAACTATTATAAGAAATTATATAAAAGGCTATATTAATGTTGACTGTCCCAACGATCCATTGTTTTACCTAAAATATGAACTAGTATTTTACTCTTTTTAACTACATACCTATTTATCTTGTAACTTAGCATTACTGTTCACTTATCTAGGATTAAGGACAAAAGCACAAAGTTAGATGATTTTATACATAAATATTGAAAAAAATATCTAAAGAGACATCAACCATTAAATCAAACAAATAAAACGCATTTATTAATTTTAAACTTATCACTTACCTCGTATTTTCTCCAGGGTTGTTGAACTGTGTTCGTGAAGATATATTATTTACTAGTCTTCGATTCTATTTAGTCCTATTTATTGCTTAACGTGTGTATTGCCGATTTACATTTAAACCTATTTTTAAGCTATTCTAGTCATTCTATTTATCTCGAATAATTTGATAATCACTAAATTATGAGGCGTAGCTGGCCATTGTGTGGGACCAAACTGTTGAGAATGTTAAATAATGTGAAAGAGTATGAAACTCGATGATAGATAATATTACTGGGAGTGCGAAATCGTCCCAATGGTTACGCCTTAATACTGTCTACTAAATATGTTTACACAGAAATCGATACCTTCCTTCCTAAAGCCTTTAAATTTTTCTATCGACTGAAAACTATGAGTGATAATGAAGTAATTGTGCTTGTGCTTTTAATGTACCTACCAAGTTACATTTTTATCATTTTAAGAGTTTATCAAGCAGAAAAAATAAAACACTACACGCTACTTTGGTTGTTTTTATTAATCACTCTTCTCTTAACTTACATGGGGGCACAAAAAGAGAAAATCCGTTTTGCTCAGTGTTTAGTTCTTTTTATTAAATACTAGCTATGAGACCGCGGCTTCGCCCGTGAATTCAGTTTGTATCTATAAGAGTAGCTACATAGTTTAGCCATATCAATTTCTTGAATGAACTACAACACGCAGAATATGTCAGTGTAAACTTTTTTACAGGTTTATATAACTTTTCCCGACTTTTCTATACAAATCATACATATTATGAGTACCTCTCTACCGTAAATGGCAGCGTTCGTAAGAAACGCCTTCGCTCGGCAGTGTTTTCGTAAGTTAGCGATGCAAAATTAGTCTCCATGAAAAGCTCTCTATTTAACGGAATAATATAAACCATTGTCCACTCTGAAGGTCCATTCTAAATGTTGGTAAAATAATTTTAGAAACTGGATAAGTAGTTTCGGAGAATAACTACTACATGCGAACTACCTTTTTAAAAAATCGTGGTACTCTGATCGTATGGTGAAAGGATTAAATTGCGCCTCGAAGTGGCTCCTTTCGTGCACTCTGTAGCCAATAACTTAATGTGAAAACTAGAATTTTAGGAAGAAAGGTTAGTGTAGAAAACTCAACACAATAATATTTAAATTCCAATACCTACTAACTTTCTTCTTTGATTGGGAAATCTATAGCAAATTCTTGAAAAATTACTGATCTTTTACAAGCTTTTAATCAAGTTTTATATATGTTAGGGTCAAATCTTCCAACTGAATTTTAAAGCAGTTATTCTCAATGGATTGAGCTGAAATTTTGCATACACGTTTGTATGACAATGCATGGTTAGCCAAGTGACGTAATTCTAAATTTCCAATGATGGGCTAGTCATTTTAATGCAAACCATGGTATGGGTATCAAACGATAGGGTTGCTGAGCATGAGTAAAAAAAATAAAATGACGTCACTCTAAATCCAATATGGCGCAATTATTCTGTCGAGTTCGGGCTCCATGGATTTGTCTTAAATGGCTAGGATATAGGCCTAGTTGTCCTGGGTTGGATTATAAAAGCTTGTCTTAAACTATAATTTACCACAAAAAAATATGTTTGTCAAGCGACAACCCTTAGCAGCCGAGCAAAAAGAAAAATTCAGAAAGAACGCTAAGCGAAAACGAAATTATAACATGGGCGTGCGATGCGACGCGGTGGGTACGGGAGCGAGGCGAGGGCGGCCGTCCATAGAGAACCCAGAAGAGCCGAACTGTGCATGCCTACGTCAACAAAAACAGCGCGGCACAGCTAGTGGCAAAATAAATAAGAAACGATCAGTTTTGACGATTTTATTCACTTAGTCAATATCTCTGAACCGCTTTGTGTGATCATCACGGTGTGTTCTGCCTGAGCCGCCCTGGCCCCGTCGTCGGTGACGACCGTCCATCCGTCTTCAAGCATCACCGTGTCTTCGCTGCCATGGGAAAGGACCGGTTCTATGGTAAACGTCATCCCCGGCTTCATTACGCCCGGGTACTCGTTTTCTGTGAACAACCGTTAAATTAGTATTTTTCGTTCCCGTCGGTGTAGCGAGATTATTTATTTAGCGGCTTAACAGTCGTCACGAAGAGGGCGTGGTGGCCTAGTAGTACAGACCCCGAGTTTCAAACCGGAAGTGCACCAATGAGTTCTCGATTGGAAGAATTGATGCGCAATACCACGTTCTCAAAACGGTGAAAAAAACATCGTTAGGAAATCAGCAGGTTCCAGAAACAATAATTCGAAGACATGACGAAATGCACGTAAAGAGCCTCTTTAAGGCGCACTACAATCAGACTTAATTTAGAAGAATTAACATAGATAATGACAAAATACTTATTTGCCAATGAACAGCTAAGCGTAATATTAAGAAGGGCCTACAAATCTCACCCATATGATAAACATCTGGCGGACCGTGGAAGTAGGCGCCGATCCCATGCCCGAGGAACGCTGGGAGTACCGTCAGCCCGTGATTTTTCGCGTTCCTCTCAATAATTGCACCTATTTCGTTAAATGGTACGAAAGGACCACACATAAGGATTGCCTGAAATAATTAAACCTGTTTATTTTATCCGCACAGAACTCATCTCAGTCTCTCTCTCTCAAAACTAGTGCGGCGAAAGGATTAAAGTACCTATGCCTCAAATTTTTGGTTCTATGACATGCAGATTTCCTCACGGTGCAAGGTCTCTTGGGTATTGTACAAGTTCAAGTCCAAATCTATCAACTTATCCCGAGTTACATTTTAAAATTAATGAGTAATCCTCATTATTAATAAACTTTATTTTTTACTTTACATTTAGTCCAAATCGTATTATTTATAGTAATTATTATTTGTACAACTACGCCTGACGGTAAGCGTAGTAGATATTGTCATGAACCTGGTATGACCCTCCCCCCCCCCCCCCCCCCCCGTCGCCCCATGCCCCGTTGAGTTTCGCGACACCCTTTATGCTGAGATGCTATGATTCGTCTCCAGAAATGTAATATTATAACATTTCGTACTTGTTTGAGGTATTTATTATCACCACCAAAATTTTAATCAATTGAAACTCACTAGATCTAGACACTCTTCGGTAACTCGTACCAGTTCAAGCCCTCGGTCGTCGACCTCGCCGACAAGAAATGTCTTCGAGCAGTCGCCATGAAACCCTTTGAAATATACCTGTAAAATAAGTTTGTAAACAATCTAACTTATTGGCTCCTGATTTTACGTACTCGATCCGAGCTAGTCGGTTGCCTACTATAAAGTAGCGATTATCTTGCCAACAAACTGTGACGTGACAGCTTTTTAACAAATGAAACGAAACACTAAAATGTCAAACTAATATGACTTATTTATGTTATGAAGTTACCTCTGCACATAGTAAGCTATTCGAATTGGGTCCTCCCCTACTAAGGTAAGACAAGACCCAAGTTAAAAATGACATGCATAAAATTTAGAAGACATCCAAATTTGGCCATAGCAAAGTTTCTAGTATGTCTCTATAAACAGGGCTTATCAGAAGCAACTTAGCTATGACACCAAATGATAAATTCTCAAACTGAAATGTGCAAATAAACTTTTGTAACACAATTATTCTCACCGTTATATCAACATTGACAATATCACCACTTTCCAAAGGCCTTAGGTCGGGTATTCCATGTACTGCCACATTGTTTACTGATGTACAAACACTCTTGGGGAAGCCGCTGTAGTGCAATGGTGATGGGTATGCGCCTGCTTCTATAGTCAAATTGTGGACAAACTCATCAATATCATCTGTAGTCACTCCAGGCTGTAGAAAAAGATGAATATGAGCTATTTTTATGTGATCGTTTGTATGAGCAGCTGGTTCATAATTGATGTAGAAGAAATTCAAGACAGAATTTAAAATAAGCCCTTACAATTATGCAATTTTTATTTAATATGACCTATCTATATTTATATGGAAAAAACCATAACTGCCATGATATAGAATTTTGGGACAATTCTATATATTCTATGTCTAAATAAGTTTTACGATTTGTTACATTTACCATGTTTTATTTGAATAAATTTATTATTATTATTATTCATATTAAGTTTAAATTCTCCTTCACTTTAATTGCCTTCTCTATGGTGGTGCAACTTTAGAGGCTGTTAATTGTGGTATAGCAGTGTTAAATCCTTTATCAACTGACTCTAAATTATATTGATATAATTATATACTTTACATATTAGAGCAGATAAACAACTACACAATGCCAGGAGGAAGACAAATGGTACTGGTAATGGCATGGCTTATAATTATTATATCATCCAGATACATGTCAAACATCTATCCCCCTGAAAGAATGTTATGGATGCGAATCAAACTCACTACCTATAATGGAGAAGGCAGATCTGAGACCAGTCATTGAAACTTTGTTATAGAAAAATATTCAATAGTTACCTTCACCACATTCTCAACTTGTGCTAAAATACTGGAAGCCAACTTACAGCTTCTCTTCATTCCTCTTAATTGGTTATGATCTTTGATTTCTGGTTGTGAAGGTATTTCAAGTGTTTTGCCTAATATGTAGTTTGGTCTTTCAATATCGTCTGGAACATGTCTGCTGGGAGTTGTTCCACAAGGGTTTACTATGGTGTATACACCAAAGCGCTTCCTGTAAGTCATTTTTATTTATTTATATGTACCATACATATTAATATGCAATATAAGCAGAGGTTAAAAACTATGAACTATTGGGATCGCTAATTAGATACATACACTTTTGTCCTCCAAAACCTTCCCATGGATCCAAACACTTTAGTAGACATAACCATTCTAACAAATCGAGATCATAAATTCAACTAGGTATTATTATTATTCGTTAAACTAAAAATTTATAGGAAATGACTATTATAACCGCCTGCTGATTTTGTTTACCTATCTTGTGACATACATATAAGACTGACAGCACTAACTAATATGACAGAAACAGTAATGATTGCTCGCTAATTTTGCTTATGACAAATATTAACTTGATTTAATGATTTGAATAATACGACTATGACGGGAGAATTTATATTTCAAAATTCAATGTATGTTAGAGAAAACAGGGACACTGATGGCTGTAAAATATATTCTTAATTATAATACTAAACATAAAGAAAAAAAGACGTGTGGCACTCGGAGACTGCCGCGGTAAAGCTATTGCGCGTGATATTTCAAAAAGTCATTAAAAGTTCTGGTATTTATCGATAGATTGAACTAAAAAGTATCACCGCTGTGCCGGTCGGAGTGGGGGGTGTTAGGTTTTTTTCGTTACGGAATTTCTGGATTCGGTCTCCACGCTCAAGGCCCGCGATAGAAGCTATGCAATAGCTTAAAACATAAAGATTTATTACTGTACCCTACAGTGCTGCGATTCTGTAACTCGCTATGAGCATAACGACTCGGGGACGGTATCGCAACCATAACGAATTTCACAACGTGTAACGACAGTTCTATAACGACGGTGTGATTCTGTACCTACGAATAGCGACTCTTCGACGTTACAGAATGGGATAACGAATCGTCGTTATGGATACCGACAGGAAGTGACGTATTGTGACAAATCTTTAGTAAATAACTAGAATTTTATCGAAACTCGCCTTAAAATAGTTGAATACAGTACAATACTACAATACTACAATTTATAGGTTATGTTATTCTTTTTTATAAAATAATGAAATCTATTCTACAAAGCGTCGTTATAATGGTCGTTATAGCGTACCGAGGGGGTCTCTGAGCCTCGCTATCCGCTCGCACCGTAACGACATCATAGCGACACTTTTCGTTACTAATAACGACAAAACTTGCTAAGAATAGTGTACAGAATCGCATTTGTCGTTATAATAGCGACGCGGTCGGTAACATAACGAAACTTACAACAGCATAGCGAGTTACAGAATCGCAGCACAGCATGTCTGGCACAATTTCAAAAGCTATTCGACTTCTAGTAAAATATAAAACAAGTTAGCAAAAAACGTACAAGAAATGTCTGATATGAACTTTAAATTTTATGTGTAAGGGATCATCTGATTATGAAAAGGTATTACGAGTTTGTCTAAGTATAAATATGTGGGCTATGCAAATCTCACACTATACTCGCAAATCATCCATTGAATAGTACGTAGTATTACAGTTAGCACGTGAAGTAAAATAAGCTCTACAAGAACGTATTTATTATCATTCATTGACATGCCACTATTGTTACCTTCCATATTTTGATAAATATCAGGAACCCGATTGACTGCTATATTGTTATTAAATATATACTGGCATCACTGATATGCTATTTTGTTGCCAGAAGTAAAAATAGGCACTCGATAGTTTTGTTTAGATAATGTTGCCCTGTGTACTTTGTTTATTCTTTGTAAACTATGTACTGTGTATTATTATTATTCTGTTGCTGGGTTGATGTTGGTTGGTTTGCTAGTTTGGTTTTGTGAGACGGAAATAATTAGCGCTTAGCGGTAGTTTACATATTCCTTTAAATTTTCTTTACAGAAAAGGCTGGAAATGAGTCAAAGTGAGTACAAAATATACATATGCGAAACTCATACACTATAATATACCTTAAATGAATGTGAAATGAAATGGTAAATCTATTTTCTATTTTAGACTCTGAAAAACCTTTAAATCAAGATGTGGTGGATCCAACTGGACCTGCTGCTAGGAAAGGTGTCCTCATATCTTTTCGGACCGGTAAAACTATGGAAATACCTGAAAAAGATATAGTGAGTAAACATAACCTATACAAGTAAACAACGCTATCGGCTTTTCGTTTGACTATTTTCAATTATGTTTTCAGCTTGGAAGATGTAGGTTCGTAGGTGAATTTGAGAAGATAAATCGCATTGGAGAAGGCACTTATGGGATAGTCTGTAAGTAACTAAATGTTAAATCTCTAATCATATCTTTTATTAATTGTAGAAGGTATATATGTATATTTACCTACTGTATTTCCTAGACCGAGCTAAAGATAAACTCAACGGGAATATAGTAGCACTGAAAAAGGTGAGGATGGATGTGGAGAAAGATGGCCTTCCTCTCAGTGGACTCCGAGAGATTCAGGTGCTGATGGCTTGCCGACATGAGAACATTGTACAGTTGAAGGAAGTTCTTGTTGGGAGATCTTTGGAGAGGTATATTTTCTTGCACTGCCTTCTTATCAGTATCAATATCTGTCAATTATGCAAAAAAGCTCTAAAAAGTACATTTGAAAATTATACCTGCATAGAAAACTAAATTTTCAGTACTATCTCAGGTTGCGATTAAACCAGTTTTAGTTTTTTGTCTTTATTTTTGCAAATATTTTAAATATTCTTGTGAATTAATTAGTTTTATTGGTAAATCCATATAGAGAGCTATTGAAATTAAATTTAAGTATGTTGGTTCTGAATAATTTCATATATATAATAATAAGAATTTCATAGTAATAAGAAAAAGTAATTAAATTAACATAAAAAAAATATGATATTTCCAGCATTTTCCTGTCAATGGAGTACTGTGAGCAAGACCTGGCATCTCTGCTGGACAACATGAGCTCACCGTTCACCGAGTCGCAGGTCAAATGCCTGATGTTGCAGGTCCTGAAGGGTCTGAAGTATCTGCACTCCAACTTCATTGTTCACAGGGATTTGAAGGTTTCCAACTTGCTTCTGACTGATAAGGGTTGTGTGAAAATTGGTGAGTATCTAATTAAAATCTATTAATAATATTATAAATGCAGAATTGTGCTTATCTGTTTGATTGTTCATATTAACATATACTAGAGTACAATGCATCTTGGGTCTTCGTGGTACCTAAGGGGACGACCGAAGTCATATTTCATGTTTTGGGCAGAGGTTACCACTTAACACCAGGTGGGTTATCTTCTCGTTCTTTAAATTTATCAGATCAAAAATCAATTTTTTGCCAAAAATACTTACCCAATATGGCTGAAACCTGGGATAAACCATATAGACTAGGTAGTATGCAACTAAAAATAAACTGCAATGTTGTAAGCCTCATAGTACAATAAAGGGGGGTTGGGAAAGAGAAAATGTGAGCCCATAACAAACTGGTCTGGCCGGTGCATGTACCTCTATGAAGTACTCAAGTCACATGTTTGTGGTTTGTTGCTTCCTGAGTGAATTGGACTACAGCAGATTCTTTATAAATAATATTCCAGTATAGCATCAAATCATAATACACTGGACTGATTGTTATCTTAACTCATTCACAAATATCTACCTCAAGCTGGATGGCATCTCATAGATTTGTTGTAAGAATAACCTGTACTTTATACCCAGAGGCTCATTTATCAGACTTTATACAAAAATTGTTTAAATTATAATAATTGTTTGACAGAAACATTGGTTGAAGTACCTCTTTCTTTATCTGTGAGTTAAAAACGACTGTGCATGTTTTTCTTTTCCAACATATCTCAAGCTCATACATTTACCTGAGACAGTGAGCCGGTAAGCTTGATCATTGAGCGCGGATAACACGCCCTTTGAATAAATACAGCAATATGTTACAGCTGATTTCGGTCTGGCTCGTTGGCTCGGCGCCCCAGCGCGATGCGCCACCCCTCGCGTGGTCACTCTCTGGTACAGAGCGCCGGAGCTGCTGCTTCAATCGCCCAAACAGACCCCCGCTTTGGACATGTGGGCCGCCGGCTGCATCCTTGGCGAGCTGCTCGCTAACAAACCCTTACTGCCCGGCCGGACCGAGATTGAGCAGCTGGAACTCATAGTAGATCTGCTTGGTGAGTGTACTTTGTAGACCACAGGCCAGGCCACAGTTTCGTCTGGATTAGTTGGTAATTTCATTTAGTACTTAAGATTGATACTGTCTGTCAGATTATACTGGGAATTGATTGCTGGAGGAAAGTTAAACTATTTATAGTCTATCGCGGATAATGGTGTGATTCCTAGTACATGCTAGGAATCACAATGTACAATTTCGACACTGTACATGTACGGTGTCGAAATTGTACATTCAAGTTTCCAATGATATGTTAATCTTTAGGATTAGCAATGGTATTATTCTAACTTTAGATATTATATTGACAGCTTTGTTGCTGAGTTGTAAGTGACCCTGGTTTCAAAGCGGGGAGTCCTGAGTTTGATTACTGTTTAGGGCAAACATTTGTTTTGATCATTAATTTGTTCTCAGGCCTGTTCGTCTCTTGTTTTCATATCAGTGCAAGGAATACATATAACCAAATTATATTAAATAATTAGTACTTGTAATCTAAACGCGAATTTCTCGAACCGAATCTGAGATACCACATTTCTCATTAATTTCCCAGGAACCCCGTCAGACGCAATCTGGCCGGAGTTCAGCTCATTGCCAGCCCTTCAGAACTTCACACTGAAACAGCAGCCCTACAATAACTTGAAGCAGAGATTCCCGTGGCTTTCTGCGGCCGGTCTTCGTCTGCTGAACTTCCTCTTCATGTATGACCCAAACAAGAGAGCCACCGCCGAGGAGTGCCTGCAGAGCTCATACTTCAAGGAGCAACCATTGCGTAAGTCTCGTTCCCAGATAAATATTTACTGTCGTATGATAAAATAAAATAGGTTTCAAACTGAATTATCATCGTTTAATGAAGTTGAAAAGAAGTGTTTTAATGTATCGCTTCTTTAATGAGTTAAGGATTTAAGTTGTAATTAAACTTTTTAGTTAATTATTTGCTTCGCCGTCACTCCTTCTGTCTGCGCTGACCCTTCCCGTATTAAAATAAAAAATATCGTACATTTATTTCAAGAACTTGACTCATAAATTAACAAAAAATAATGTTATGAGTCACAAAGTAGATACACATGTACAGTGTTGCATAACACGTGCCTCTCACAGCATGTCTGATGTACGGGCAGTCCACTCTTTCGGCTGTCATCGCTAAGACGGTGTGGGAACTGGCAACACTGATGTCATGGGAAGCAAATACGTTCTCTTACTCACGACCTGGCTTATTAAAAAACTTAAGTTCCCACTCTTCTTCTTCCAAGCCTTTGATCATATAACCACACAGTATATTTTTTCATTTACAGCCTGCGACCCCAAACTGATGCCAAGTTTCCCGCAACACAGAAACATGAAGGGCCAGAAGGTTACAACGAACCAGCTAAACATTCCTATCTCGAGCCTGAATACGGGCGCCAACGATCAGACCAACAATCTGCCGGCCATCTCAGATCTGCTCGGATCACTAGTCAAGAAGCGAAGGCTGGATTAGAAGTTGCAACACTTTATTTTAGACTATGTTTAATGAGTTTGTGCGTTTGAGTGTTATTACTACTATTGTAAGATCAAAACTCAGCCACTAGGTGTCTTTCGCATTATGACAATTATGGCATTCCACCTTCTCAGAGTTACGAGCGCATACGTTGTCATAAAAAGGATCCTTTCGTTCTAAATTCAGTCACTCGTCTTGGCATCGCAGCCTATTTGCCAATGTTTTGGTCGCTGTCACACCGAGTCGCCGGCAACCAGTCGGAAATGCGTAATGGCTTTGATAATAGTCGCTCAGTTAGAGCCTAAACGCAGTCGACTGGTCGCCATGAGACATAGTCGCCGGTGACAACAAAACGTAATGTGGGCTTCCGGCAACCGAGCGCGTAAAACACTATTTAAACTTAAGTTACAGTCGCCTGCGACTCTGTTGACTGAGTCGGGAGGCTTTAAGTTCAAAAATATATGATTATTGTGGTAATAGCTTTTTATTTCGTACATTGGACACTTTTACTTTATCTATGGTTCAGTTGCAATTTTTTTAGGGAGTTTAGTCTGTGGATCCGTCCTCGTCGCCCGACAGTCCCATGGCTTGTCTGAACTTCTGATACTTTAGCAGTGTTATTGCGTCATTGCTCTTAGCTTTTACTTTCTCTTTCTGGAATATTAATTGAAATAAATTAAGCTAATTTACTTTTTAAGGAAAAAACTTAACTGTTTTAAATAAGTATCTAATACTGAAATTTCTACTGAAGTTGTCATATCACAACAAAATTGGTGCAATCATGTCAGCCAAGGAATTTTCATATTTACGTAGCGTATCTACTATATATATATATATAAGGATATAAGGCCATCTACAGAAATTTCACGTTTCTTAATAAAAATTTGTATCCTCAGTTCAATTTTTCGTCTCATAGCTACCTACTATGTAGCTTATGAAGTTACATGCAACGGTTGGACTGGGAATAGATTATCTATTAAGACTGATGGAACGTGTTAGATGCTCAGAGGTTGCCAAAAAAATTCTTCCTCTCATCTTAAGTCAAACATGGGAGGACCCATGTATGTCTTTCCCTGAAAATAAAACTCATTTTCAGCTGAACTTGCTAAGCTTTTTTGAATTCGATCACAAACTGACGTCAAATTGAGTCTACTAAGTGAAAAATGAGCAGCAAATCTGTCAAAATCTCAAGATCAAATCTCATTTTTTTATTTATTTTGAGTCCCTTTTCAGCAATTGAAAGTCTTGATTAGTCTCGTCCCTGGGGAACCTAAACAATCTCGTTTACTTAAAAAAATGTGTCCAACAAAAGTTTTACGATCGTAATCTTCTAATTTACTGATCTTTAGTCGAACGTAACCTCAAACTGAAAGTATTTTAGTCTATTGTTGTGTTATTTTCATAAAACCGAATATGTTCCGAAAAAAATTTTCAAACTTAGATATTTCCAAGAATGGACCTGACTGTATACATAAGTCTCATTTTTTCAACGAAAGGCAAGATAATGTTTTAGATATAGGTATCGCTACTCACAATATCTTTTTCTTGTTTTTCAATATTTTTCAAAGTGCGTATGCATTGTGAACACAGTATAACGTCCTCCATATGGTTCACGGTCTTCTTTCGGTGGTGATGCTTCAGGCTAGAAAGATGTAATAAAGTTTAAACGAGTGAGTGAGTTTGACCTCGCTGGAAGAAAGTGATTCTTCCCTCAGAGGTTTCTTGTACCTATGTCCTTATCCGGAATGTATTCATTCCGGTTTAAACATATTTACGTAGGTACCTCACGAATAGTCCGAACTTTGCAATAAAATAGGTACGAAAATAGATTTGATATTATTTTCGAAGTTGACTTTCTAAACAGTTGTCAACCTTCAAATACAAATAATAAACGAAACATACCTACTCTCACACAACGCCAGTGAACAGCATCCCCAAAGCTCATGAAAATCATGGTTGCAATGAAGGTTTTAATGGAAGATAAGCTAGTATACTTACATTTTCCCACAGTAATCACACTGCAGTTTATCGGAGCGATGAGACAAGATGTGCCAGCCCAGCTCACGGTACGTCGGGTATCGCTCTGAACACCGCGGGCAGACGATCTTGCCTTCAGAACGTCCTCCGTTACTTTGATGCTCCACTAGCTCTTGTGATGTTTGGAAATTCTGATGACAACTTGAACACCTGGAAGTGACACAAGCCGCGTTCCCTAAAATCTTATTATAGTCGATCTCCTAAAGAAAAGATTCTATCCATATTAGGGGAACAAATATCAACTTAAGATATTTTTCCCCGCATGCAACAACTCGAGCCGTAGTAGGTAACCGTTCCGTTAGCATTTACGTGTCAGATAGACAACATACAGGTAGAAATGTACAATAAGCGTCTTATCGCTTAAAGTGATTTCTTTTAAACAAACTTCAGGGAATTGATTATCCGAAAATATACAGGACGACGCTCTCAAAAATTAATCAGACGATACCTAATATAATACTTTCAAAGAGATAATATCGAGAAGACGAGCTAACGGACCACCTGATGGAAAGTGATCACTGTTGCCCAATGATAACAGGCAATGCTGATGATGTGATGCCGGCCTTGAAGGCGAGAGAAGGCAATTCCTAAATCAGGCTTAGCCTGGCATCACCATCGTTTACATATTCACCAGGACATTCAACAGGAATTCTCACATGAATATATTCGGCTGCAAATGGTAAGCCATGTGTTCAATAATCTTCTTGGGATAAAAGTAGTGGAATTTCTTCTCGCAGCACGTCACGTAGCCCGGGACGCCGTGCCTGTCCTTGTAATGCTTCATCAGCGACCTGAAGTGGAAGCCTTTCTCGTGGCAGATGCAGCATTCCATCTTGTAGAAAAGAGTGATTTGTTTGTCTAACGCTGCGCCCTGTTTGGCCGGTCGCCCGTCTAATAACACTATTGGGTCTAGGCTTTCGCTCGTGAAGTCTGTTGGTTCTGATTTAGGTTCCTTTTTGCTTACGGCTTTGACTGTTGGGGATTTTATAGAAGAAGTGCTTAATAGAGTTTTGTCTAGCTTCTCCTCTTTGGCAAACTCCTCCAATGTCATAGCTTCCATAAATTTCAAGTCCGACGGCGATTTCTTCTTTGGGGTCTGCTTTGACTTGTTGGGCTTCGCGTCCCCTTGCTGATGTTCAGTCGGAGGTGTCTTTGGATTCGGTGAGCCTAAGCTCTTGTTTTCAATATTCTGCGCAGATAAGGCAGCTATAATCGGATGCATTTTGGTCAGTGCTGGATGTGCGTCACGTTTTTCTTCTGCCGCTTTGAGTTTGTGAAAATCGAGGAACTTTTGTGTTTTCTCTACTTTGACAGCGTATAAATGTAATGCTGCCACTTGTTGCAAACACTCGTGGCATATTGCCTTTGGGAGATTGTCGTCTGTGCGGATCTGAAAAATAAATGGGTCGTGGAACGTTTGGATTTATTAAAAAAAATGTAGCAGTAGAATTTAAACAAAGTTCGTCCGTGGAGCACTGCCACCATACCCATTTCTGCCGCCAAGCAGTGATGCACTTACGCTATGTACCTACTGTGTTTCGGTTTGAAAGGTGTGGTTGCCGATGAAACTACAGGCACACCGACTACCAACCGCAACGACACCTCTCAAAACCAGAACAGTAACGCGAATGCATTACTCCTTGACGACAGAAATAAGCATGTAACAGTACCTACTTCCCCGGACGAAATGGCATAAGTTCTAGTGATCTTAAATTTTAAATGTGTTGAATTGTCTCGACTTCTTAAAAAATATATACAAAAAGTAGCAATTGGTCATTGCATGTCGAAAGTTTTATACGTACGATGATATCAAATAGCTTTTTGATCTTTCTTTTGACTTCAGCACTTAGCGGCTTCAGTTTAACCACGTCGGTGCAGAGACACAGACGGCACGCCAGCTCTCGCACTATAATTTTCTCCAAGTTCCCAAAGTCGTTCATAATGTAAATTTTAACATAACAGGCCTACATATATAATTTATAAATATATGCTGATTTGCGTAAAAACCTATCGGTTCATAGTAAAACTATATTTTTTATTCAATCGCATAATTTTATGTTTGGTTGATTGCTTGACAGATCCATGACTGTTATTTTTCGTCAGCGTCAAAAGAGATACTGTTTTGAATATAAATTAGTAGTATGTATAGTATGTCTGTATGAAGTTTTACTTACAATCCTCATTTTAATGTCCTGGGGGTAGTTAATCATTTATTAATTGAAATTGATTTTATACAATTTTGCTCCTTATTAAGCTTATTTTAGTACATTCTGAAAAGGCCGACTATAGATATGATGACCTAAAAATGTTGAAAAAATATGCTTTCTAATATCAAAAGGTCTTCATTACATAAAATAGACACCTACCAATTACTAGGCACCTGTATAAGTGCCCTAGATAACGTAATACGTACCAATTTATTTCATCTTCTGTATATTATTCCGTCTTACTTTGTGGGTACCTACCCACCTATCTCTGAATTCCTGTTACAACCACGATACTAATTAATTTACAATTAGGTAGACATCAAAGCTTCGTTAATACTTTTGAAGACCCTTTTCACATTTCTCGAGTCCTCTTATTGCTTGTTTTATAGATCTCGTTATATATAATATTAGATTTGAATTCAAAGTTGAATTACTAAATGATTCTGATTCTGAAACTTTAGCATCCACAATTTCATTACGTTTTTGTCATGATTTAGCTATTTTTAGTACTACTTAAATCTAATCAAAATGTTCATACATTGCTCCCGCATCCATTTCTGCCAGCTACCTTACGCCCATCATCGCTTCACCTTGGGCGGGGGCGCTCTACGCTGTTTGTCTACTCGCGGCCTGCACTTCTGAACTCGTATACGCCATATTAAAACCATTTTCAAAATGAAGTCAAATTTAGAGTACACATCTAAAAATAGTTCCGGACCAAGAAGTTCTGTTTTAAACTCGAGTTTAAACCTTTTTTTCATAATCAGGCTTCACATCAGGCTGTATATAAATATGTAATATTTAAAGAAGTATTTAATGTTATTAGTGCACACTTTTCAAGTACAATAGGTACCTAAGTACTTTTTACGACTCCAAATAATGGTAGCAGGAATTGACAACGTAGCGCTTGCACAAATATCCGTTGTTTCCTATTAGCTATTAACCCTAATTTTCTATTTTGTTACAATCTGTCTAATAGCACATAGCAGAATCTAATCCTAAGAAGACCTATCGCAAATTGTTCTGTATACCATCCTGACCCGGAGTGCGATGTATTATCATTTTTATAGCCATGGTGGATCAATTGATCAGTTAATTATCATTACATTGTTCCTCCTCCTTGTTTATCGTGCGGTCGAAGCCTGCTTTCAGATGAATCAACCACCATTCGCTAATTAGTGGACTGTTCAATAGGTACATATTTAACCGGCAAGTTCATTCGCTTTTTAGTCCTAACTGGATAGTGTTTTGGTGTTCAAAATACTTTTTACTGTTGACGTCATTATTATTGATTATGAGCATAGCAGTATATTTATCTTCTTACATGTTCACCTGTCTGCTAGTTCCGACAAAATTATTCCTATTCTGATAATACGGAGCATTTCAAGCATACTTATATTTGACTAGTTATTTAGGTAGCTACGCTCTAATACCGTTATTTAGTGATCGATTAGCGTATGAATTTTGTCATTCTCTGACAAGTATTATTGAATTCACTTAAAAAAAAGTCCAAACAATCTAGCGGAGTGGCGTTTTTATGAAAGCCATAAAGCTATTATGAAAAGTCAGTTTGAGAGGGTATCATGCGAAAAGTTACTGTTTAAACTAATAAGACAAAGTTTATTTTAATCATTATTTGTCTATCATTATCATTTTTTATGTAGGGTTATCGATTTTAAACTTATGTGCGAATGCGAGAAAAGGATTTAATGTAGTTAAATGAGGCTTTTAATATTTGATTATGTCTTATATACATCACAGAATGCGAGTAAGAATAGCGAAGCATTCGCTCTAACTGTAAATAATGCCAGTTTGACCTTGTATTTTTCGTACTTCTCCAAAACCGTTTTCGTATTTTCGGTATAGAAAATGAAAGTATATGCGAACTATTTCTTTATGCATTGTATATTCTTTAGAATTGGCCCACAAAAGAACCCAGAGATTGAGCCTTATAAATGACCGAAGGGTCAGAACGCAAACGCCGAAGATTCCTTTTAGATATAAAATTCACTTTACCATCTCTCGACTCGGATAAATGAGTGGGCAACGGTCCTTCCAACTAGCATCGAAGTGATCAACCTAAATTTGAAGTTTCACCTAATCCGCAGATAATATCCAGGATTGCAACTTAATCTCCAATTCCTGCAATCATGGGAGTGATTTACATTAGGATTAGTTACTAAGTTGGGATCGTCCGACGAAGTTTGTCTTCACCAGCTTTGAGAAATCTGAAGGTAGGTCTTTATGAACTTCGAACTATTATTCCGCGATGAAAATTTAGTTTGGTGATTTTGATTTGTTGTGTTTCTCGGCGTTGATTATGAGCTCGCTGTGGCTTTTCCTGAATGTGCCACGAAATACTACCTTTTTTAGTAGGTAAGAGAGATGAGGTGGCGGAACCGGTAATATTATTGCTCATACGGCGCTGTGAAAACCATAGTATTTATATATACCTTTTTTCACATCCACAAGATTTAAGTTCAACAGCACTACGCGGTAATTGATTTTAATAAGAAGTTATTTTGAAGTGTTTTTTTTAAGTATATTTAAATAGTAATGTGAAATATTAGAAAAGAAGTATTGGATTATGTCAGAATCCACAGAATTAATTTAATTTAGATATCAAGTGAGTCTTAAATTAGTACTCGCTTTAATGATGTATGATGTGGCTCATGAATTCGAGTGGGGTGCAATGATTAAAAAAAAAAAATATAATACCTGCATATAATGCTAACTGCATTTTGGCTTACTGTTATCGTGTCGAAACACCTTACATTGCGAACCACGTTCAATAAATGACTGATGTTGTGTAACTTGTATTCTCTCTCATAACGCGACTCACTTTGGTTTGAAAACTACGCCGGAAATCACTTTTTTCCGATTAAAGCAAGCCTTTCGAAGAAAATTTCATATAATCACCTATTGCTCTTTCTACCTACTCTTTCCAAATTGTTTACCTGATAACATTATTTACTTACGATAAAACAGGGAGGTTGTATCGTATTCGAAAACACTTCGCCGTACAAGTTTTGGGAGTGATTTAATAAAAAAGGAAATTGAGCGGAATACTTTGCGGAAGCTTACGTTGAATACGGTAGGAGTTCTGAATATTTGCTTATGTCGTGTGTACCGGGGGTTGTATGTTTTTGATTCTCATGTTAGTATGAAAAATCAATGGTCTACGACTTACAGGAAATACCTACGTCTTATGACGTAAGGCAGAATTTTCCATTTCCTAAATAACTCTTCGTGTACAACAATATAAATAAACTCTAGAGATAGACAGTTGTGTCTTTTATACATTTGCATTCACACACACACACACACACACACACCACACACGAACATAATAACGATGAATACATTTTGAATGAACGTGAATACCCAAATACTTTATTATTTGCTTATAACTTATTTTCTTAGCGGAAATTGCTATCGACGACGTTGGAAGAAAACTAACAAAGTCGTTTAAGGGTTAGTTAGATATGGTTAGATAAATTGAAAAGGCAAGCGTCTTTGTCTTGATAACTTCACATCAAAACTTTTAAATGCTATCAAATCTGGTAATCTTGTTACGAAGAAGATGAATAGGTAAATTGAATTTTGTATTTTCTCTTTAATTTTGAATTTTGAATTTCGTATATTCTCAAAATTCTTTGGGCAGATGTATTTAACTTTTAATAAATATCAGACATGGAGAAAAATTAATGATTGAAATATATTAGATGTTATCTCTGATATTCGTAAATCACAGCAACTTTGAGGAGATAATAGTAAACTCTTTAAGAGCCAATCTATAACACAAATCCCTCCATTGAACCAAACAGCCCTACAGTTAAACGTAAGGTCTTCTAAACTAATGCCGACCATGACCTAGATAAAGCAATGGTGAGAGAAACTAAACTATGTTCTTCGAAAGCCTCTTACTTTTGTAACTTGGAAGTTTGTCTGGTGGACTCCCGCGAAGTGCTTGCTCCAATTGTGGGCTGCGGCACTAGGATTTGTGTCAACCATAACCCTGAACTTTTCCACATAGGCGTATACGAGATTGCTGACCTACGCTTCATTTTATTACGCCTAATAGTATTACAACCAGTAAAATATGTTTACAGGAAGTCACTGCGAGGTGTTTGTATATTGCTACTACAGATATGAGAGGTGTAAATCTTCGAAGATTGAAGATATAACTGTACTGGCAATCATTGAGCATATCATTGTCAGGTGCGCCAATAGTATTATTGAGTTCAATACTCTCCTTGTTTTGCAAAGAATTGAAGTATAAACATTGGGACTGCATTTTATCGATTTAGCTTCGTTTTTGGGACAGTATATATTAAAAACTTTCCAGGGTAATGTAAGAAAGAATACGGTGATTACGCACAGCTTGCAACCTCCTCTACCTTTCAGTCAGTTGCCCTGTGCCATCAATTTTCGTAATATTTTTGTTACACGAATTTTAAGATATCAAATCGCTCAAAGAGCTTACAGATTACCTTGATTTACAAGTGAAATTATTCCATCTCGTTGAGGGATTTGGTCTGATGTCAAAGTTTTTACTGGGTCAGGAGATATTTTAATTTAAAATTCGTATCTTGATTAATGACATCTGAAAGGTCATTTATCCGACCGGATCGCAGGCAAGAAACGAGTCAATGTGTATTTAATTCAGATGAATTTCTGAGTGAGTTAGTGGAATTATGTAAGCCTACAAAAACTAGTTCGCTAATTCGATACTCCACTCGGATAAAGTCGCGGACGAGTAAGCTAGTCGGGAATAAAGGCCTTGACTGAAATTGTTTTGAAAACATTACACGTTCACCGCTTATATGGATAAATTGAATAATTTCCACTTCACGGAGTACCTACAGGCTTTGCAGTTTTCAAAGCTTCATGATTAAATTATCGTCTTAAATATGTTTCTTTAATATCTATATAATAGAACAGCATTTCCTTCTAACATTAGTAAAATTACTACAATCATTAGTTGACTGAAGTATGGGTGAATAACTAACAAGGTCAAATGCAAAAAAGGTAGGAACTTGAATAATAATCCCGTGGATTTTCTGTACATAAGCTTTTAACATTAGGTGTTCCTCAGGTATGATTTGAATTCAATAATAATATACATAAACCAGCTGTACCCGGCATACATTGTAATGCCACGTTAAGGTAAAAGTATCATTAAAAACGAAAAAAAAAACATTTCATCAGTAACAAGACCACCGAGGGTTGAAAATTATTAAAGTACTAATATCGCAATTAAAAAATAGGGGTTGGTGGTAGAAGGGTGAAAATTTAGGGTTGTATGTATTGATTAATGCTGAATCATAAAAAAAAAAATTGCAAAAATTTCATATTTTTTTTTTGTGTTGGACTACCCTTAAGGTATCTCATCACTTAAGGTTATGAAAAATAGTTAACGTCCTATTCTCAGACACACCGAATATACACAAAAAAAACATAAAAATTGGTCAATCCGTTTCGGAGGTTTTTGGTTACAAACACTATAACACGAGAATTTTATATATTAGAAGATTATAAACTTATGTCTCATCTGACTTATTATAGACAACACAATGCTATGCCATAGCAGAAGATTCCGTGCCTCTGACGTCCAAAGCTGCCACGCAGCTATCATTATATATATAGCTTTGTGTGTGTGTTGTGACGGTAGTGTGGACTTGTAGATAGAGCATGGTGGCCCAGTAGTACAGGCCCCCAAAATTCAATTTGGAAGCCGCTGGTTCATATCATGACTTGCACTAGTGATTTTATTCACATGAAAAAACTTTGTTGCTAGATCACGTTCTTAAATTGCTGAAAAATCGTTAGGTAAGCGGCATGTCCTAGAAAAAATAATATACGCTGTTTGTTGTGTATCACTAAGTTCTTACAAATACAATTTATAAAATAATTATTTTGACTACACTGTAGCAATTTTAATGTTTGCATGCGTCGGGATATCTTATTTATTCAATAAATGAACTGATAACTATTAATAAAACCACAAATAGAATTGAATTTATCAAACTGATTGAGAATGCGTCAGAGTAGTTAATAATAAATATTGTATTTACACTATTATGACGCCATAACATAAGTTATTATGATTTTTTGTTCGTTATATAACTACAAGATTTATTATTGTTATCTTACCACAATAAAAAAAAAAAAAAAAAGAATAAAAGCCGGAACTATAACCACAAAATCATCATTTCACAAAAAAAAACCAATTTACAATAATAATAATAATAATAATAATAATAATATTTATTGTCATATTTAAATAGTACAAAAACAAAATTCATGTTTTACAAATCGTGACCACTGAGACCTAAACTAAGCGCGAGCTTGTATTTTAGGTAACAGTGCTTATCCATCGGACGTCAAAATGATCCAGCAAACAGAATAAACGAAATTAGAACTAAATACAATTCTGTTTAGTACTCTTAAACCAAATAAAAATGTTAAATTTAAAAATAAAAAATAAAAGTAAGCAGTAATATTAAACTAGCTCTGTGTGTGTGTCAGTGTGCGTGTGTGTGTGTGTGTGTGTGTGTGTGTGTGTGTGTGTGTGTGTGAGACTGTGCGTGTTGTGCATGTGTACGAGTAGGATTGTGCGTGCGAGTGTATGTGTGAAATTCGCGTTGATGTATAAGTAGTTGAAATGCAACTCACAACTGCAGTGAAATGGCAACTGTAATAAGGAAAAAATTCAAAAGGCTGATTTTGAGATGCAACTAAATCACGAAATAATGCTCAGGAGTTTCTCTGTTTCATTATAGCTAATTGTAAGTAACCATTTCTTAACAGTAACTTTGCATTTCTGGAGTGTTAATGGATAAATTTGAAGCTTGCTATTTAATTTATTATACAGGAAACTACCCAAGAAACAGAAAAATCTATTTATAAAGATGGTCTTGAATTTATTTTGGGAACATACTTTATCATGGCGTCGCTTGCAACATGTAGCCGTATTAAAGGTAGTCAACGAATGTTGCCTTAAAATAATGCGGTGTATGAAAAGTTGACGAACATTTAGGACTCCGCATTCCTGGTATAGTTGAGTGGTCGGATAGTAAAAAGGTTTAAATATCGATACTTTTAAGACTGCTCTTTGGGCACGCTCAACCAATAACAATCTAGATTTAGTGGTACCACCCCAAGAAGTAATGCAATAAATGATAGTAGATTGGCATAAAGCATGGTAAACAGTTTTTATGGTGGAAAAGTCAGCGATATGACGAAGATTCTTAAAAACGTAGATTAATTTCCTGATTCTAGCAGACAACAATTCAAGGTGAGGTCCATAGCCCAAATTACGGTCAATGATAATACCTAAATATTTTACGGATTTGGTGGAAATCAGCTCAGGACAACTGCAAGGGGTAATGTGCGGTGGTGAACATTGATGGGCCACTATATTATGGGTCTGTGGTTGAATAGGAAGCGATGAATTGCGAATAGCAAAGCATATGTATCTGGTCTTGTCGGCATTTAAGGTTAATGAGTTTGAGTTAAGCCATGAAACTACGGTGTTGAGACCCGACTGTGCTATATCAAAAACCTCATCCCATTTATTGCCAGTGAAAGTGAGGGCAGTGTCGTCAGCAAACGAGATGATTTTACCCTGTAGTAAATTAAGATCACATAACTGATTTATGTATACTAAGAAAAGGGTTGGCCCCAAGACACTGCCTTGGGGCACACCGTGAGTTAGTGTAATCTCAGAGCTTACAACAGAGTCAATTTTTACAACCTGTGTCCTATCGGTAAGATAAGACTTGAAAAGTTCGAGCTGTAAACCTCGAATTCCCATAAATTCTAGTTTTTTTAGAAGTAGTGGAACAGAGACTGTGTCGAACGCTTTAGCGATATCCAAAAATATAGTTAGACACTTAATACCTTTATCCATATTTGTGGCAATAAAGTCAGTGAGTTGATGCACCGCATCTTCCGTTGATTTAGATTCACGGAAACCAAACTGGCAATTTGATAATAGCTGATTCCCTTCTAAATATTTTTTTAGTTGTGTACCGATTACCCGTTCCAAAATTTTTGAAAGAGTTGACAGTATGGATATCGGTCGGTAGTTATTGACACAGTCTCTATTACCATTTTTAAATATAGGGTTAATGATAGCTCTTTTGAAAACATTAGGGAAAACACCAGTTGACAAACATAAGTTGCAAACGTAAGTCAGTGGGGGCACAATAAAATCTTTATATTGTCTCACAAATGAAGCAGAAATCCCATCCCAGCCCACGGCACAGTTTGACCTCAATTCAAGGATTAATCGTTCTATTTCAGCTTCATCAGTACTTAGCAAAGCCATGGAGTTCAATTGAGTATCACTCGGTTGTAAAAAGAGAGGATTACTATACTTTATCCTTTCAGCAAGGTTACTTCCCACTTGTGCAAAAAAGCTGTTAACTTTATTAACAGCAATGTCAGGAGAAGGGTTTATATGCAAAAGGTCATTTGTTGACTCCTTTGCTTTACCAATATTCAGTATATTTTTCAAAGATTTCCATAATAGTTTATTATTAGATACTGAATTAGTAATCTGTGAAGTTTCGTATTGCCTTTTCAATTTTTTGAGCAAATTATTACAGAAGTTGCGGTAACGTGTATAAGTTTGATTTAAGATCAAATTATCAGGTGACTTTTTAATTTTTTTATGCATATTGTCCCTGTTACGAATACAACGTAAAATACCAGGTGTTATCCAGGGTTTGATGATTTTTTTCCGACGTGGTATTTTTACAACTGTATTATTAAGTTTTAAAGCTTGAGACAGACAAGATACTAATAAAGTGGCTGCATCATTCGCATTGTTCATACTATATATCGGACTATAGTCAAAATTAGAAAGGAAACTGCGAACCCCATCATGATTAGTTTTTGTAATCGAATATAATCTAGTTTCTTTCTGAGGATGTGAAAGAAGACAGCAAAGAACAGCGTCGTGGTCAGTAAGCGATGAAGTTATTATAAGTGTACGCGCAAATAATTTTGTTTTAAGGAAACAATGGTCTAAGCAGCTGTCATTACGGGTAGGGTATGTGTGTGCCGGTAGCAGACTATGAAATGCTAGAAGATTTAGATATTCTGATGTATGTGAATCTGATATATTTCTTGATATATTTATGTTTAAGTCACCGATAAGCATAATATTATTGAAAATTTTCAAAGAGCGGAGAATTTGATCTAAAGATTGTGTAAAAGGAGTCAAATTATGAAATGATGGGGGTCTATATATAGCTAGGATTGCAATACTATTATCAAGTTTCATTAATAAACAGTTAGCATCCTGAAACGCAGGTTCTTCAACAACAAGTCGCAAGTAACTTTTATAATAAATAACAATCCCGTCATTCTGGTTAAACAATTTAGTGTTAGAATATGTTAAATAACCATTGAGGGTAGGTAAATTACTTATATGAGATAACCAGCATTCTGTCAGAATAATTACCTCACAATCTATTTTGATTCTTTCCATCAGCACCGCAAATCCAGCCCAGTTGGCAGAGATACTCCGAATATTTTGAGTTATCACTTTTAGATATCGATTTGGAAATTTCAACTCATTGTTACACTGTTCCGGGTCACATAATACAGATTCAGACACCGAGATACTATCAATATTATTAGCTAATGTGTCCAGATTATCGAATTTTATAGCATAAGGTTGTCACTTCACAGATAACTAAATTACTCAACAGTGATAAGAACAAGCGAAACCTGCAAACAACAATCATAAATAAATAGCAAAAGAACGAACACCATCTTCTCGCGGAATGTAACAAAAGTTTAAATATTATGAGTTTCATTAAGTAACTATCAGCACATAATAGGGTTTCCAATTTTATACGTAAATATTTTCGTTTACAAAAACGAAAACATGTGGGTGGGCACGCGAATTTGTTAGAAGAGTATGAATGTGTAAATGTCAATTGGTGTGTGGTACAAGTGATGAGAGCTAGTCGATACAAGAATAAAAAAGGATGTTTATATGACACAAAAATAAAATAAGTAAGCTTTCCCAAGACACAGAAAACCCGTAAATATGATCCCAAGATTAGTCATTGGACGCGTGCTTCGATCTTGAGCTCGTTAATTTGGTCTTCACTTGTGACTAAAACCAGGCTGGCTCCCACTTCCTTTCTCAGGAACACTCTGCCATTTGCCGTCCAACAAAATTTGTAGTTGTGGCTTTTTGCCAGTTCACGGGCTAAGAAATATAGTTTACGTGCACTGACTGTCAAGTGTTCGACAACATAAATAGGATTGGGTTTACCCTCTAGTCCAATGTGTAATGTATTGATTTTGTTAGTTTTGTTGGATGAGTTGAAATTTTTTACAGCAATCAAAAACTTTCGCTTCAGAATTGGCGTAGATAAGTTGGCAATAATAATCCTATTCTCTTGTCTTCCAGGTAACCTTCTTATATCCTTGATATCATTTGGTGCAATGTCCAATTTTACCGATTTGGCAATTTTATGAACGATATTTAATAAATCGTCAAGTTTTTCATCCGGTTTCACAGGAACGTTCTTTATTTCGACGAAATTGAGACATGATTGTCTATAAATTTCTTCTATTTTATATTCTAATGAATTAACTTTTTGACGATATACCACAGAGGATTCCTCGAGACTTTTGATCTTGGTATTGACATCCTCGTATTGAGCTGCTATGAACTCAAGCGTTTTCTCAATATCAGAGTTAGATTTTTTAATCTCGTTATTTTGGTTTTTTACTTGAGTTACATCCGTCTGGAGTGTACTCAGAGAGGAAGCCTGATCAGATTTCAGATTACTCAGTAATGACATAATTGTCGAGTCATGTTCTTCTTTCCACGTTTTAAGCATATTTTGCATTGAAGCGTCTTGCTCATCTTTCCATTTACATAGCATTTGTTTCATATCTTCCTTGAAAGAGCTAATTTCATCACTCGTCCCATACTCACAACGTCTCCTCTTGAAGCGGTTGAAGCTATTAAGGTCCTGGATGCTGTGTTTTTCCCCACTCGATAAGGTCGGATCGGAGCCATGATGAACAGGTCTTCTAACTGGTGTTCTGTCCATTATTGAATTTGAGGATGAGAGTTACAAATGTTAAAAACGCTGATGCTCTTGACTTAGACACTCGTTGATTTGTTTGTGAACGCTAGTAGTTTATATGCTCCTGGTACATTGAGTTCAAGTATAACTCTTAAAATATTATTTTTGTGTGAATTTAAATTTATTTAACGAATATTTAGCACGATAAAACACGTCAACTTCGCACCAATGTCCGACGAAGAAGCGACAATAAAAAGATTATGCGGTCGAAGTCCACAATTTTTTGTCAAATCCTAGCAGGAATCAATTCTCAAAATCACAGTATCGAACGCAGTTAGGACAAATGAAAGTATCAAGTTAATCTCCCCAAGTTAATCTCCCCTTTAGCTACCAATCTATTTATAGCCTGCGCCATTTCAATCAATCGGTTTTCACATTTGGATGACCACAGCAGGGCTTCAGGCTTATTTCATAATGAGCATTTTAATTCTATATTGATCAAAATGGGGTACAAAACTGTGAATCAAATAAAATTACTGCAATTCTGATCAACCAGGTGAGACAACAGCTCATTCCGTCGCTCAAATCAATGAAATAACAGAATAAATCTGCCTATTTATTCATTATTTAGGTCTAAAATTCGATGGAAAATCTGAAAATATTCCAGGGAAAATAAAACGACATCTTGTCGTCTCTTTTCCCGCTACGGATCCGTAACCCGGTGGGTATCAAGCGACATAATATTCTAACGTAGTTTCTACTACTGCACGGAGATACGTTGAGAATTCAGTAGACTGAAACTACAAACAGAAAAAGTTTTCCCCTGCACTCATTGCAATATTCATTTATATAAACGAATTCGGAATTAAATGTTTTTATTTCATAGAATTTAACTACAATTCAAATTATTTCATTATTATAGCACAATTAATGTAACCACTTCTCAGTAGTGTCTTTGACTCGCCTCACAGCTCAGTTAGTAACTCAAGTACTAACTCTGCCTTCTGCGATGTCGTGGCTTCGATTCCCGCCTAGGATTCCCACCCAAGACAAACCTTTTGGTATGACGAACTCAGGAGTTTCTTCTGTCTGTGTATTATACGTATGTATTTACAAAAAAGCAAAGAAGTAATGTATCAGTTATCTGGTTCCCATAGTACAAACTATGCTTAATTTGGGACTAAACTCACTGTGTCAAATGGCAATATTGGTGTTTACTCCTTAAGAATTGATTTAATTTAAAATATGAAACTTCAATGGATAGAAAAATGAAGCGTGAACAAAAAGCGTTACGTTTTTTAAATGACAGTGATAATCGCACACAAGGAGTCAACTCCAGTCGAACTACTCGTATATATTGCTCATTTACCTATATAAAAAAAGTATTCAATCCAAAAAGTTGCAAAGGTAGAATCGAACCCATAACAGAGTTACTACGAAATGAGCTGTGAAGGCACTCTAGTAGGCCTACAGACTTAATTTATTTATACTGACATTCCTAATCAGACAGTATACCGTAATTCTCCTTCCTAGCTCCGCGGGCTGTCATTACCCGTATCATGGAATCTCATACGTGCAGCGACCAGCAAATCGTTAAGTGGACTAGTTTCCGGTTCGATTGAGCGACACCCTAATTGGTTTCCTGGCGTAAGCTCAGAACAAAAGACGCTTTTTACACCTCACATACTGCAAACATGGTGGTTTCTACCGTATTCAGAGTATGTTTCAATTAAATTTAAATAAACATGACTATTTTGTTGAGTCTTGGTAGCAGCTAGTGGAACCGCCCACTTTTACGTCCGCGTGGAATTTAGTTACGTAGCTCATGATGAAATACATTTTATCACATAAACTTTGAACTTTGAACAGAATCCTATTGACGGGATTAATACTAAACAAAGATTAATTTAACTTAAACTGAAACAGGTAAGACTGTCTATCAGTTCTAATGGTACGAGTATTTTGATGGACAAATACCGATCCTTCGATCGTAAACCGAGATTATGAAAAATAGCAGATTATAATGTAATTTGTGCAACTCAAGTTACCCTTATCTATTTCGAAAGAAGTCTTTTACTGCAATCACTGCATCTCAAATGTGAAATATTTGTTTTGTCACACTGCTAGTTCCAATAAATACCGTTTGGACTCTGGATTTGAATAAATTGTTGTGAGCGTAACATATTTTAATTTCGAAAATACAAAACAAATGTATGTAACAAACATGCAACGTTGTCTTTTTTCCTCTTGCATACTTAAATATGTTTTTATTGCATATATTAAGTAATATACTTACTCTCAGGCATTCAACTTATCAAATAACCTAAAAATATGCTTCGATTATGTGGGTTCAAATAAGTACAAAGGAAAGTAATTTGAGGAGCGTGGATAATTTGAGAGGCGTCAAATTTACTTGCCGTCTTAAATCAGAAAATATTTGCTGGTGTCATAATTTTCATCAAATATCATCCATCATCTGCTATTGAAAAGATTACGAATAAAAAAAGAGCATTATGGTTTGTCTAAGAAGGAAAAATTGAAAAATTATGTAGGTTCAAAATTTTGAATGTTTAAGAATATTTCTATACCTCTAATTTGGTTGTTATTGTTATTTCAGTGTACACTCGTACAAATATATGAAAATGTATACATGTATATAATCACATGTAAACATGTAATATAGCATGGATATCATCGTTCGGCTTTGAAATCTAATTTAAAGTTAAATAAAAACGAATATATCCTATCGATGTAATAATTCATGCAATAAAACAAGAAGGTTTGATATGGTTTATTTTTATACAGTTCTCAAAATCTTCATAATTTTATGTATCTTTTAATATTTACTGCTATGTACCGTTCTAAAGATCAATGCCAGATTTCGTAGGAACCATCCACCAAAGACCGATACGTATTTTCAAATCACCCTATAACGACGAGTAAATCAAAGTAAAATAAAATCAGTCGTAGCACCGGCACCGTAGCCGTAACGGGCCTACGCTCAGTGCTACGAACGCCGTCGCGACCGCCGCGCGATGAAGCCGCAAGCGCCCCAATCTCGCAACTTCTACACGCGTCGTTAATCACCTTTTATGAACGTTGTAAAAAAATACTAAATCTACCTTTTGCTCTCCGAAATCTTTATTTATTGTGCCATAACATAAATATGCTTTTTAACACAGTCGCACCAACCTAAATCCTTCCTTTCTTTGTTATAAGTTAAAAACTTTTATACAATGGAAGTGTTTTGAGTGACAAGGTTCCCCCAATTTCTGCAATATGATCTTGTCGTATCTTGTTCGACAAGTGATTTGGATGGCCGCATCATTTCTCATAAGAGGTGAGTTGATCATTTTGTTGAACTTTTGGGTATGAGTGGTTTTTCCTAGTTTGATTTCAGATTCTTATGGCATTTTGAGAGTATCAAGGCAAAAAGAAGGTAAAATAACACAAAAGCTGATTTTATATAACTTTATATTTTTACAACCTCATCATTTTAACCGTATGACACCTTATAAAAATAATAAGGTGTGTTCAACATGAAACAAATTGACGCTTATTGAAAAAAATCGCATTCTGTTACCGCTTTTTTACTCCAATATGCAATGGAAATGAAACATTCCGACAGAAAACGAAAAAAAGATTACCCTGCGATAAATATATCGTCTGTCAACATTAGTCCTTCCCTTGCCTTTACCCGTATTCTCATAAATCTAGTCCAAGTTATGTATGTTAAGATTTGGTTTTTATGTGATAACGATACGGAACGAGCGGATAACAAACTTGCTGTTAAAGGGCAACCTCTGCCCATAACAAGCAATATGACTCCCAAGTCGTATTGCTCCTGCCTTACTTAGCTACAAGAAGACCCAAGTCTACTAACTATCAACTAACTCTCTATAACACAGACGTGAAGGTGAAATGTCTCATGTGCCTGTAATTTCACCGGCAACCACAGCTTTCAAACCGGAACACAGTAATACAGGTGGTTGTTGGACTTATTGGTTCTATCGAACCAGTGTGGTGAAACGATTTTATGTGCTTATCAAAGAGGCTCCTTGCCGAATGAAGTGCAATTCCTTAACGAAATTAATATTTTATTTTGATTTAAAGCTATTACACGCATAAAATTTTACTAGATGCATATGGCAATCAGTCCTGGCAACATATCAAAATAACTGCGGCTAATAACAATCAGAAGAAAAAGTGATATGTTGGTTGGGACACTATTGTCAAGAATGGCACCAATAGGGTCACTAGGAAATAGTTGGAAGCACAAAAAATACTACAACCCACATCACGTCAAAGCTTATTTATAGGGCCATGAGCTTTCTCTTTATGAGTTTGATATATTATAAGCATTTCGGTTATTCTGACAACTTTCTGTCTATAGTGACTTTACACGGTAAGTAGTATATAAAGTGTTTGAAAAAAGTGTATTTTTTTCAGTTTTACATCTAAGTTTAGTTCCGGACATATAGGTTGGCAGAGGTACCTTCAACCCATAACAAAAGTAGTAACAACAATTACTTCGCTATATAAAAAGTCACATAGATTTGCGACTGTAATTCTGACAGATACATGAAAATGTAACGTATCACGTGTCTGAAAATTCACTGACTCCCAAACTTGCTTGGCAGTAGGAATAAGTATGGCGGCAGTATATTTTACAATTAATACATTATAAATTTAATGAGAATAAATGTACGCATTGATGTATGAAATATATTTATAAGCACGGTTGCCAATAAATGATACACGATCAATTAAAAAATGTTACACTTATACATATAAATGTATTATGTAACACCCAAAGCAAACGTTTAAGTTTTCCTGAGCGCCAAAGTTACCTTAATAATTGTACAAATCAAATGCAGTTTGTAATAGCATAATGATCACTCATTTGTGTGAATACCAACATGATGAGCATTGTTCGATCGGTCAGGACACTACAGAAATAACTAGGCTGCCAGGTGCCATATTTATGTAAAGCCTTTCATATCATATCCATGTCACATTCTAATTTACAACTTTCTACAATTTACAGAGACATTAACGAATTACGTATTACACGATGGGCAACAATTATTTAATTCCCTCTCATAAACTTAAAAGTTGTTTATGGGTTTAACGTCAGAAGCAGAGGCCCGTTTATAACGAGTACTTCAGAAGTACCGGTTCATTCGCAACGAAGACTCAGTGCTAAAGTGAAATACTACGTGGTAAAAATTGTAAAATTTTATAAATTAATCTTCAATCATGTTTGACAGTTTTCGAACCACCAAAGAAGATGAATTATTGACGCAAGTTATATAAAGGTAAAACTTGCTTGTAATGAAACCTTTGAGTCATTGACTTTTTTAAATAAATATCGAGTTCACTGTCACGTTACTGGAAAAATTTTGTAACTTTTTTTTTATACAGAATCGTGCAATTGCTGAATTTGTAGAAATGTAAATCGTGGCTTGGTTGAGCCAGTTGTCTCCTGCACGGAAAATGTACATTTATGATAAGAGCTATAGGCCATTTGGCCTGAATGGTCCGAGGCCATTTAACAAAACATTTCACAAAGCCAAGACATCAAGCCACTCAAAATAACTTCTTAAGACACTCCATTGTAATGGATTGGCTCTATTACACAACGCCAATAATCCTTGGCTTAGTGGAAAGGCTCGTCAAACGGCCTCGTGTAAATTGGGCATAATTCACATTTACATGCCTCATTTTTTTGATTTACCCAGGAAGGTAGATTCGCTGTGTCTAATTTTTACATGTAGGTTACATGTAAAAGTTCATAGAAACGTATACCTAACAATTAATTAACAACCAAAAGAGCGAAATTTTAAAAGTTCCATTGAAGGACTACATGCTCGTATCAAAAATTCATTTAATCTTTAAAGAAGCAGTGGTAATGGAAAACTTTCGTAGATCTCTACTCCAGTTTGAATACTATTACAACTCAGTTAGCAACTCATTTGGTATTCTCTTGGTGTTAACAATTTGCCAATGTAGGGACACTGTGATACTTCTAATCGAGTTTAAATGGAAACAAACTTTTATAGAATCAAATCGGAAACGTTATAGCAGATTTTCTGTAAAACCTTTTGAAACTGAAATAAAAAGTTGTAATTAAATTTAAAGATATTTTTGCTATTGTAGAACTCAAAATATATTGAAAATGAAAACTATCTATAAAAAAACACAAAACATGTTGCTTATTTTACCTTCATAATCACTTTTGGTCCTCACAAATAATTTAATACACACAAAAATTGTATCATAAAATTTGTAACTCCTATCTGCATATACTGGCCTCGTAGCTCAGTTGGTAGTAACCCTCCTTTCTGTAAAATGCCAAACTTAATGGAAATTTTAATGAAATTATCTACTTTTCATTTACTATGAAAAATATTATACCTGAAAAATTTCTTCAATTCATTTCATTTTTATGACTGCCTTTTGTTCATGTAAAAAATATAAATAATGAAAATAATCGCGTACAATGCCTGATTTGTTATTTTATGTACCATAAGAATTTCCCTTCCCTGCTCAGGTATAGGAAGAGTCAAGCCACGCTATATCGCGCCCATAACTATGACGTGGGTGGAACAATCAATTAATTTCTGGCGTTACATAACGCTGAAGTTGTTTACTTTTAAATAAAAATTCGTGCGCGTCAGTCCCGACGCGCGACTGGAGTTTACTGTTACTTTAGTAAGTCAAAGTCAAAGTCAAAAGCTTTATTTCCATAGAATCCATAAAGGAATGGCTTGGAAACGTTAATAATATTCAAAACATAAGGTCACTCGTACTTATCGCTAAGTTTGACGCCTGTTCAAACCCTATCCGACCGTCCGTGGGGAAGGACAAACAAGAAATGGATAAGTATTTTGTGAATTATTGTTCTAGACACTTCTTTTACTTATTTTGTGACAGTTTGTTGTGGACCAATTCGTATTTAAGCTTTTGTGACAGCGAGTGCATACTCCATATTTATGTGTTCGGTGACAGCCGCGTGTTCACTTATGTGCTTTACGTTTAGTGTGCACAGTTATAAGATGACAGGCCTCATAGCGCAGTTGGTAATAACTCTGCCTTCTGCGCTGTAGGTCGTGGGTTCGATTCCCTTCCAGAACAAACATTTGTGTGACGAATATAGATGTTTGTTCTGTGTCTGATTGTTAATATGTATTATATGTATGTATTTACAAAAAAAAAGTGTGTATAGTATAAAGTATGAATGTATCATCTATATGTATTCTATCAGTTGTCTGGTTCCCATAGTACGCTATGCTTAGTTTGGGGCTAGATGGCGATGAGTGAATTGTCCCCCAATACTATTATTATTATTATTATTAAGATGTGTTTTTTTCCGCAGATATCGTGTGTTGTGACGACGAGTATCGACTGATACGGCATTTAATGTCGAGATACGATCCGTCGGTGCGACCCGTCGATAATTCATCCCATCCGCTGCTGGTCACCTTTGGAGTTTCACTGCATCACATCATAGATGTGGTAAGATATTTGGCATCTCAGCTCCCCTGTTCATCATACAATTACTAAGCGTGTTACTGGACCTCTCGAACTCGTGTCGTGAAACAATAAAAGAGCGCCTCAAAGATGCTCATGTGAGTTTCCTCACAATATTTTTCGTGTTCCTTCCTTCACGGTATTGAGATCGTGGTATTGTGCACATACATTTTTCAAGTGAAAAAGTTTTTGGTGCATGTTAGGAACCAAAGATTTCCGGGAACTCGAAGTTTGTACCTGCCACTGGTTCACCAAGTTCTTAAGTGGGTTACCACGCTCTCAGTAGAGTTAGTAGTATTATAAGATTGAAACCGGCGCCAAAATTTCAATAAATACGCATTTCCTTATCATTGTTAATTTGATAGACGTTTCCAAACCATTCTTTATGATTTCAATGGAAATAAAGATTTTGCCTCTTGCCTATCATTTTGACTACTGAAATAAATTAACGAACAATGTAATAGATATATTTTTGCGATATTTTCTGAAGCATTGAACATTTCAAATTAATTTCAGCAATCAATTTCACATTTGGTTTGGTTTCAACAACATCATACACATCACTCAATTTTGCAATCAAATTATCTAAATATTAGTCCAAACGAGTGCTTTGATATTTAAGGGACTGACATGCGTAACATGCGCATTGTAACCTTTAAAAGGTTCACACAGGCCAAAACCCTTGCTCACGTAGGTGGGCCACCAAAACAGAGCCTTTTATGACTGAACCGAATTTTAAGATCGGTAGAATATACAGTCATGAACTGACAGAAATCACACCGTGACCCTTGCTCAGGATGTTGGGCTACTAGAGTTGAGTCTTTATATGAATGAGCCGGAAATCAGTAGATAATACAAATATGGACTGACAAAAAATTCACCGTACTATGTTTGTAAAACAAAAATATTTAAACTTTTTTTTGTTTAATTAATAGCGCCCGTTTTTTAACATTAAGAAAGGAAGATGGACAAAAGATGAGAATAGAAGGAAGCTCATATGATAAATACAAAATTATTTTTCTTCTATCGTACATCCAAAATTCTGCTACGACATTTAACCACTTCTATTTAGACATTTAAATACAACCACTTCTACTTAGTATTGCGTTGCTTCCTACCAACTTTTTTTTTTCCTCGACCCTCTGAAATAATGGCCACACCTAAAGGGTAAAGCTGTACGCCGCACGGTAGCCGGAAGCAATAAAACTCAGCGTTAGAGAAAATTAAAAAGTTCCTGGGACAGGCAACTACATCATAGAATAGGTACAAGAAAAATAGGACTTCGTGGTTAATTTTTTTGCTTTCGGGTGAAACTGTACAATCAAATTCGAATATTCTGTCGTTTTCTTATGAATGTCGAGTGAATGTGAAACACTGGATTTCTAGACGAGCTTACGGGTGTCCTGAAGGGAAGTACTCAGGTGGGCCATCAGCTCCGCCAATAGAATCACTTAAAAAAACTCACCGTCACCCAACGATATATGTAACACTGCCAGCCTTTGACATAGACAAACAATTTAATACTATATACTATACGGAAAAATCAAAGCATTCATTTAAAAATACAAATACCAACTCCTTACTAATTTGATTTCCCTGTTTAGAAAAGAGTCGACCGTTCCATTTTTGAGTACTCTGTGCCGAACGATATTGAACAACCGTAAAAAAGATCAATTCTGTCCGTCAATCATTTTATCTCAGAGATATTTTGGTAACGGTTGCTCGAATAATATTTAGCAAAAAAGCATTAAACTAGATTGCAATCATGCCCCGCAGGAGCGACGTTCCTTAAGATCATAAAACGTTCGAATAATTTTAAAACGTGAGCAGGTCACGAGTCTTTGAAGATAATATTCGTTGAGTATTTGCCAATTTCAATCACTCTTATTTACTTTCAGTCTAGGCAGTCGGATAAAAACAATATGCTGATATTTTCAATATGTTTCAACTATTTGTACACAAGCCCGCGACAATCAATTTAACTTTAAAAATGAGGTTCTCTAGAAAAATTTCTCTACACAACAAATTTCATTATTTGTTTCATAAAGGACACAGAGTTGGTAATATATCACTATCAAACACAGGGCGGTCACTGCTTTTGTTCTAATCCGGTTATGTTTTGTGAGCAGAAAATGTTTCCATGAGTGAATATTTAGTTCTATGACGTTGTGGAAATGATTTCTAAAATAAAACTTTGTAAAAAAGCACTGAAGTTTTTAATTTGGGTTATTAAATATTCTTTTCAATTTATTATAAAGGTAACTTGCAAGTAATTACAACAACTGTAATAACCTGAAAACACTATCAATATCCACAACAAATTTTTGTGTGCATGAAGTCTTGGCTTAGCTCGCCGAGTTGCGAAAACACAAGACCCATTTTTGATATATTATTCTATCGTGAAATTTTCATATTTTCATGTTCGTATGATCGATTTCATATCATCATTGAAGATAGTATGATAAATTTTGACAGAATTTTTATAATTTAAATAATGCTGAATCGTAGTTTCTCGATTTAGCATAGAAAGATTCATAAAATACTTATGAAAAACTAACGATCCATCCTGGCTTCGCACGGTTACACTTAAGTACTAATCAGTAATATTTATTTACCGACTTCAGTTGGTATTTATTTATGTTTGTTACCTTACATCTCCATCATTTATAAACTGATTTCAGAAATTCTTTTTTTAATAATAAAATATTGTCAGATTGGTCCCACAGAAATTTTCATCAAAATCAGTTTAGTAATTTGGGTTTAAAATCAAATAAATGGAAAAAATATGTAGTTGAAGTACGAGATAATGAAGAATCATTCTCGTTCATTGGCTATGAAGTCGGTTTATTAGTTTTATTGCGCAAAATAATTATAATGTATTAAAATTAAAAGCCGAAACTAAGTAAGAAATCAGTGAAAGAACATGATGTTTTGATTTTTAAATTATGATTATTGTTATATAAATTTTAAAAACTATTAAGTTTTAGAAACGTGTCTTCTTCCTACTTAATGATTAGGTACTAACAGGTGACCTTGTTGATTATAAAACTTCTTTGTGGAATTAAATGTTGCAGTTTAAAGGGATAAAGAAAGTATACAAAACAAAATAAGTAAAAGAAGAAGTGTCATTCATAAATAAGAAAACACCTAGAAGTTAGCGGGAATACAATCTGTTAGGTAAAGGCAACTAAGCATTATTTTAGTTTACCACGAATTGAAAGGTATTTGTTGTTTGCCAACTTGTAAACTCACAGACTAAATACAATCCAGAGTGCAAATAACTCAATTAGTTTCCCCACGTTCACATCATTTTCCCCTCAATTTCTACTTCAGTGAAAACGAATTCCACTCCACTGAAATTCATAATGATTCATTCAAGCAATTTGTGGTATACGCGTTCAAATTCACCTTTGAATCAAGCTTTATGTGCATACAAAACGAGTCGAGTAGCATTAACTTTTGTTCAAAACAAAACGTTGAAAAGCTTTGCTTGTACAAGTGGCCATGAATATGCGACGCATTGCATAATACTTTCTCAAGAGACATATGAAAGGAATGGATTTTGTTTCATAATTTACTTTATTGTGAATAGCTTCGATATCACTTATTTAACGATCATTCGAACTGTTCTGACACTGGATTGCCCCTAACGTTTCAGGTACCTTATACATTTGCGAAATCAGCCCAAACAGGAAAATGCGCTCAATATGAAATGAAAACGTCTAAAGACCTATTATGAACCAAAAAATATATAGGTGTGCAACATATGGGTCCTCATTATATCTCGGATCAGTGATCACAATGGAAGTGTGGCATCAACAATGAAGGCATTCACTCATGAACTGTCACCATTAAAATCTCTCTTTCACATACCTACTCATCCGCCTCTTTCAAACAAGAACGAGCCCGAGTTTTTCTCAAAATTTGTTTCTCTGTCTATAGGGTGTCTATCCTGAATGAGAAATTCTTTGGTTAATGTTATC
The DNA here is from genome assembly GCA_947359385.1 of Chesias legatella. Classification (NCBI taxonomy): domain Eukaryota; kingdom Metazoa; phylum Arthropoda; class Insecta; order Lepidoptera; family Geometridae; genus Chesias; species Chesias legatella. The sequence goes on from OX375772.1 coordinate 7,128,104, forward strand.
TACTGTTCTTAATATATAATAATACGAGTTCATGTCTCATTGCCAATTAATTAATCCATGAAAAGGTCCATTGCCTTTCACATGCCATTCGTTTTTATATCATTGATGGCGAGATCTCTTAAGTTTTTAAAAGATGTATACAGGTATATGACATGGGTCAGGTTTGCCGACTTTTTGATATACCAACTTTTTCCAGCGGTCTTGCTCAATTCTGATCAAAAAGGTCATCAAAAAGGTCTTGCAAATTTGCTCAAGTGGCATAGGAAATTAAATCCAATACGCCAGTCGAACAGATCTTATTCGTCTTATAGTTTCAAACGTTTAATATACGAATAAATCCCCAGAACATAAATAAATTTGACATCAATATTTTGTACCTAGCTAATGATTGGGCAAAATCTAGGAAAGATTCCACCCTTCCATTTTATAATCGAAGTAAACAATGTTCGCCTTCACTAATTTAACGATAGCTCAAACAAACTCAAAACTTTGGAGATTGGATTTAAAAAATTTGAATACTCTTGGTGTTAAAAATTTTGAAATCTATTTTCACTCAATATTGCAAAATCCGAATTTCGCCGATTAACATAAACTATTTCATTATTTTCCATGGCATCCCATTTTCCACCATAAATACAATACATACAGACCGTGGTATATATATTAGAAACTGCAAACTGTGTAAGTGCTAATTAAGAAATACTCTGCCTGTATGAATGTGCTAGCGCCCCGTTCACACGCCATTAGCACCATTTCACTTTTTGTGTCTGCAGTGGAATAATTAAAACTGAAACAAAGCGCTTTAAAGTTCATTGAATAGTTGCTGCTAAGATTAGAATAAGTTTTCTGGGTAATTTCATGCGTTAGATACATGTCTTGGGACTTTTAGTTCTAGGACATGTCGGTTTCCTCACGATTTTTCTTTCACCATTATGATGACGTAGTGTTGTGCCTTTTCAAATGAAAAGCTCATTGCACGTCAGTATTTGAACCAGCCAAGTCTGGATTGAAAGTCAGGGTCTGTATGTTTGGCCTTCTACGCTTTGCCGCTCTTCCGAGTGCATTTATCAATATAGGTAATATAAATAAATAAATATTGGTGGACATTTCACACAGCGCCATCTAGCCCCAAAGTAAGCTAAGCATAGCTTGTATCATGGGAACCAGGCAATTGATATAATACTTATATACTTTTTTGTAAATACATACATATAATTTATATCAACACCCAGACACAGAACAAACATTTATATTCGTCACAGAAATGTTTGTCCTGGGTGGGAATCGAACCCACGACCTACAGCGCAGAAGGCAGGGTTACTACCAACTGAGCTGCGAGGCCCGTCATTTGATTACCATTATATATGTACCATTATTTGATTTGCCCTTTGTTTATTACATAATATTCTGCTATGTTAACTTTTTGACAATTAATGTTGCTTTAATATAAAGTTATTAAAATAACCTTCATGAAAATATGGGCATAATTTAGAAAAGTTTTGTCGTTTTCTGTGAGAGGTCTTCCGACATCGTTCCCAAATAATCAGACCCACGCCCACTCTATGGCGCTGTTTCCTTTGATTTTATTTCTGGCTATGAACCCGTTAAATATTTAATTATCTCTGTGAGGGGATTGTCGGCAAACGTTTTTTTCGTGCGAGCATTTTAGGTACTGCAATATAAGCCTGTGGGATTATTATTTGTACGCACGTTACTAACGATATATTTATTTGTGTATGTATTATTATTTGGGTTTTGAACTTAATTGTTTAATGTCTCCGATAATTACGCCCTCTGCGTGAGATGAACAATAAGCTTAAGTGGGCGAAAGTGGGATACATTTCTCTGGATTTATATTTCCCTTTTTTTAATAGGTGGGTCAGATTCGTTCTTACTGAAACGTTCAGCAAATTAACGGCTTTAATGACTGTACTATAAAATGTAATATTTTATCTAAGACCCGTTTCAATCTCAGTGTGGAATCTCGAATGTGGAACTCCAACGCAGACCATGTCCTATCTTCGGGTATATCCGCTGTGATACTACTGAGGACCTTTTAAATGCAGATAGGGGTGTCTATATGTACATCCATATCTGTTGAATTTTTCGGTTGCCACAATACAAAATTAATATTTATAAGAGTCATTGAAACGGAAAGTATTTCTTTCAGTTCTCAGAACTTCTTCTTTTCACTTTAATAATTATTTTATTTAATCATTGAGCAATTATATACATCACTAACTGCGCCCTGCGGTGTTACCCACGGTAAATAAGTAATCCCACGAGAACACTGCATTTTTCCGGGATCAAAGTAGCCTATGTGGTTATCCAGGATATAAACTATCTTGGTACCAAATTTCATCCAAATCCGTTCAACCGTTTGGGCGTGAAAGAGTAACAAACATCCATACAAACATTCATGTTTATAATATTAGTAGGAGAGTAGGATTATTTACTGAGATTGCCAGTCAAAGAATGGAGCTTGGCCCTTGTTGTGATCTTGATGAACTAAGTGTGTTTTAAAGTCCAAACTTTGTAATTTTAATATATTATTTTTTTTATGTTTAATAAGTTTCATCAAGGAAGAGTGACTCAATAAAAAACCTTTTTCTTTGACGACTTAACCTCACATAATGAATAATAGTGCGACGTAAAGCCTTTACTTACTGCCTTAAGCCTTACTTTCGTAGTCAAGATGCAGAATAGGGGCCTGGATTCTAGCAATCTCCTTTTGAGATGGACTTTTATTGAAGTATGTACATAATAATCGCCATCCTACTTCGTCAATATGCTCAAGATCTTGTGTGCCTCTCTGATCCAGTATTACCAATTGCATCTTACGTGTAAGGCAAAATATATTAAAATGAAATTCAAGTTGCCGAGCGAGAGGAACCTCTAAACTTTAATTAAAATCCTCAAGTTTTCGTATTATTTATCCCAGACTGTGTTAAATATTAAGACGACTTTTTCAGGAGGAAAAGGATCAGCTGTTGACGACAAACTGCTGGATCACTCAGATATGGACAGATTATCATCTGCGTTGGAACACAAGTGATTTTGACGGGATTACTGTTATAAGAATACCATACGAGAGGGTCTGGCGACCTGATATTATTCTCTATAACAAGTGAGTACTTAACTGCTTTTGTGGTGCCACTAAAGTCCTGACAGAAATTGTAGATGTGTTTATGTAACATTCTGTCTATGAATTCAGTGTCCTCCTTATTTTGATATTTCTATGAACATTGAACGAGCAATGTCTCGAGTCGTATCCTATATTTATGTCTCGGCGGTGATGAGAATTTGTTATGTTTTTATATAAATGAATTTTTAGAAAAAAATACCCGAATGCATATGGTTTTTTATAATACGAATCTAAAATCTTTCTCTTATTTGAAACTTTTAGGCAAATCCGCGTCCATTTCGAAACCCATGTTCTCTGGGAGAAATAACAAATTTACGAAAGTTCGAACTTCGAAATTAATTCAAAGTCTCCGGAGATGTTTTATCAGGTTTTTCACATATTCAAAGGTAATACCTACCACTAGCAAAGTCAACAAGATTCTATATACTATTCGCTCCACACAAAAATACTTCTCAAATAAACTTTGATACTTTCACGTCACGGAAATCACAGCCTAACCTCGCCCAAAGCCATTTTGTGAAACGATTATTTTCGAGAATTGAGTTACGGTTCCAGCAAAACATTAAATTTCTTATTTAAACACCCAACACTGATATCAGTTGGATTCCGTCATTTAACTTTGTTTTAATTTAGATTGAATAATCCGATGAAGTTTATAAATAAATGAGGTGACAAAAGTATTAATCACAATACACTGTCGTTTACGCTTTCTGTTTATTCATGAGCACGCTTCTTGGGGAAATTTTTGATGAGAGATTTGTTCTTCATTTGTCAAAGAATATTTTTGGGTCACAATAGATCTTGTGGTGGGCTCAACTACTGTTGCATAATTCCATGAAAAAATGAGCAATTTTTTATAATTTCATTTTATTTATCTATGAAAGGTAAAATCAAGTTGTATTTTTTTTGTTTTTGAGGTTAAGAACAAGTTAAGATTTTAAAAACGACATAATTTTAACCATAGGTGCGGTGAAATCAACAGCAGGGTGTTTTTTTCTGAAATTAGTCCATTCCCAAGTAATAACTTATTCAGTATCCGCAGTTTTAAAACAACGGAGAAACAAAAGGCGTGATTGGTAGACGTCTCTCAAAGGAATGGAACCTTTGTTTTTCTGTGCTTTTATTTCGTGTTTTTACTAAACGCCACTAAAGCGAAATGGAGCAACTGGCGTTTCTATGCCTCTGGGTTTATACACCCGCATTTGATTGGATTGTAAAATTACTCGGCTGTGTAAAATGTTTAGCTAAATATCTTATTGTATTTTTATCAAATAAAGCATTATTATGTCAATGAATGACAGCCCCAGGCTTATCTTCAAAGCTGATTCAAATATTTTAACATACTGCTGTTTTTAGGTCCTTCATCTTTTACAGTATGGTTTTTAGGTATGTTTAAACTAACCAGGAAAAATATGAGCTCATAAAACTTTCCAACGCAGATCGCGAAGCCTCTTAGCTTACTTACAGATTGAATGGGAATATTGCAGCCGAAACGGGCCGAAGTAATGTCGTTGGTTCTTAAAATCTCATTATCTTTAATTGTTGTCCGCTCGCCAAACGAACTTTGGTCGTAATGTATGTATGCAGAATATAGTGATGAGAGATTATTATATATCTTCAAGTTTTCTGTGTTGAGCATGAAATTTACTCAATAAATATATGTACACCAAAACATACAGTACCCTACCTACTTAAATAATTACTTTTGCTGAAATGACATCATTGGCGGTGTTATCGGCTTAAAGCGATTTATTTAAACACATTTAAATATAGACGATTTAAAAGATTATTTTTATGAGTTAGTTGATGGAACTAGCAAATGCTGGGTACTTATCTATTCGGGAAACAATACAAGAAGTAAATAAAGTAAAGTAACAGAAATATAAATAACATTAATACGTGAAAAAATATTTCTAGGAGTTGTAATAATACCCAATCGCATTTAATATTTTAAATATGTACGTTATTCTGTTTGTATGGATGGATGGATGTTTATTTGTTACGCTTGCTGAAAGCCGCAGTTTATTATAGTAGCATAATACATCTCATTATATAGTCAGGCAGGAGTTCATTTATATATTTTTTTTATTGTTGCAGTGCGGATCCAAACTACCGCTCAGCGGTGATCAACACCAATGTAATAGTGAAGCACACGGGGGAAGTAACGTGGCTAAGTCACGGTATATACGTTTCAGTATGTGATATCAACGTGGAGCAGTTTCCTTTTGACATCCAGCTCTGCACTATGAAGTGGGCGTCATGGACTTATGACGGGTTTCAGGTTAGCTATATTCAAATTTATTGCGTAAGAACAAAGTTTACACAGAATGAAGTGTATATATAATAAAATGAAAAGTGCTTATGTATAGTTTTTGGGATGCCATTAAATACCCAATTATTTTATAGGATAAATTTTCTAAAATGAACTCCTAGGTTCTACAGTTTACGGAGTAAAAACCAACTGTTTTTGAAATGGGGTGTACCTAATTAATAGAGCCCCTATTTTCGAACCACCGGTAAATAATTACGCACTTATAACACACTTACACTTCCCAAAGGAACACACACCGAAAATTTTACTTTCAATTAGACGGTTGTGTTTTTTCAAGTACACCTGAAATTCTGTTCCCGTTTGGACCAGCTGTTTTGTGTGTGCGTTCTATCCGCCATTTATTTAAATGTACTGACTTTTGATTGTTATACATCAGAAGATATCTTATGCATGCACAATTCCATGTACAAAGTATTGAAAATGTGAGCAAAACAGCAACATATGCGAAATATTTATATATACTATTAATTAAATTTATAATATATTCCAGATAGCCAAGACGTAGTTACTTAAATAAGCTTTGATTTCGTAAATGTTATTGGCAGGAAACACTTCTAATCTCCGCTTTGTATTTCAAGGAGTTGTACATGTCGCCAAGTAGACTGGAAATTCATTTTATTCAGAACTAGTGGCTCGTCCTGGTTTTGCAAGGGTATCGTTAAGTGTTAATGGATGGAACTCATCTTTATTAGAATATTCCTTACAATTTTCAGATTCGGATTATTAGTTTCGGAGTTTGCTTCCTACGTCAAAACAAGCTTTAAGTCTTTTTATTTATTTATTTATTTATTTATTACCACCAACAAAGTAAACACCGATTACAAAAAACAATATTTCAAGTAATACTTATTATCTTAATGTTACTTAAATTACAGTCGATAGAATGCAACCAAAAAAAGAGATTAAAAACAGTTGAGCGAGAAATAAACACTATAAAAATTAAATAGAATTAAACATTAAACATTACAGAATATTCACAAAAAAATATGATAATATTAGTGTCGATAGAATATAAGTGTGTGTTAAAATCTACTTCTAGTCCATACTTTCGTTGTAAAGGCTGGGCGTCTCTAACTTCCGACGACTAAGATTCAATTAGGTTTCGACGTCTCATGGGGAAGGCGGTAGATACGCAACGTTGTTACACAAACCAAATATTGTTTGCAAGATATTTGTGACATTTCTTCAGTGAGGCTTGCTTCGGTAAAGTTAGATATTGTTAGCTTACGCATTTTTTTATAACAGCGTTTCGTTTGAATACATATCACCACTGTATGACGTTATCCGACTACGTAGCTGATTATTAGGCTGACTATTAGATGTTTGGCGGTAAAGTTTCAACTTGAGGAAAGTAGCTAGCCAGTAGGGCATTTGGCCTACCATGCTATGGTATCCTCGTATTTTTTCGTCCACTAGGAGCTCGCACTTTTGTAGGATTCTGTATAATATTGAGAACAATAATTACTTTCGGTAAAAGAAAATAGAAGAAAATTCCGTGAACCTTCGGGAAACCATGGTAGGACAAATGCAATTAAACAGCCAGTAGCATGACCTGTTTCCGCAACCTTTAATATCGGCTTTATATCCTCCTCTTCTAGGTTCATTATTCACCGACAATTCATTTAAGTTAAAATGGATAAAGTAGCCGTTACAGACAAATATAAATATTAGATAACACTTATAAAACTTCTTGATACAGCTAGAAGTCACCAAATTCAATAATTTAGCAAGTCTTACTACAATCTTCCACAATTTGTCCCGATGGAGTCAAATGAGTTAAAACTATTATAATTTTCCTTCTTTATAGGTAGGTTTTTGTAAAGAGTTAATATTACCAAAAACTTATTTTCTTGGCACCGTCTTGGATTAATATTGAAATAATGTAATATGACTTTCGATTAATTAACATGGTACCTATACGAATTCTTACATTTCTTCCGGCGAAAATTTACTTGATGTTTATTTTGGTACTACATTATTCTTTCGATATAGATTAAATCGAGCGAATCAATCTAACTCCTACGATTATATACGACCTAATATATTAACTAATATGCCGTAGCTTTCTAGACAATATTAGGCTTACTATGAAACCCATCCTGCGGATAATAAACACGGCTTTCTCGTTGAGATACACAAGCTGAAATTCTCTCATTACTTAAATGGAGGCTGAATTTAAAAATACAAGAAATGAATTCTCGTCCACAGCAAAAGGTTAAATAGAAACAACGGTAAGGTTTCCGCGACACTCGTTTTTAACAAGGAGTGCTTGACTCTAACAATTTATGTTCTTTGGAGTATTTGGACAGCTTTGATGTACCTATTTTCGGACAAGTTTTAATTGGTGGACTTGATTGTTATAATAGTATTTGGTGAGACAAAAAAGCGCTCACATTAAATACCAAAATATCGAATCTAAAGCAATGTACCTAATATATTTGAGTAAAATCGTATTTCATTTTATTTCTATTGTCCTCTGCTACACTTTGAGATCATACAGGTGCAGCCCATTCATCATAACTGAATAAAGGACCATTTTTAACTAGTAATTAGCCCACGTTTGAAACTCAAATGTCTTTTGTTTACGCTCCGAAAAGACTTGACATGTTGTTTGGGGCCCGTTGAATGCTAGTGCAAAGAAAACTAAGTGATTACGTAGAGCATGTGTCGTAGTATTTTTTCAGTTGCTAGTGACGTTGATTTACGATGTGCAGTTCGTGGTTTGAATCCTACAATGAGATCAAACTCCCAGCGAAGTAAAGTTTTGAAAGGAAACTATAGCGTGGTGGTAGAGCAAATTCCCACCCACTGGCTATCATCCTGGCTACCTCCCTCCAGTTAAAAATCTGCATCCACGTTGAGTGGAGCATCACTGAGACTTAACAGTATGTGTTCCTTTAGCCTCGGCCGAAGCCTATGGGCTACTTTGTCACTAAGTATACATTGAATTTTCCTATCAAAATCAAGAGCGACATAATTAATTTCGTCAAAACATCAAAAAAACTGAAATCACCTTTGTCTTAATTATGTTGTTTATTACACCAACTCGCACCAAAAGACGTCCGAAAAGCACATAATAATTGTTTCCAAGATCTTTATGACCCTGTCCCAAATATTAACATCCGAAAAAATAATATCATCTGCCTTTAAAATTATCCATGCCATAACTGAAAGTAATTTTAGTCGGCCTCAGTCACCGACGGCAGCTAATATACATAAAGATTTATATTAAAAAAACAAAGACTAGCTGTTGCCCGCGACTTCGTCCGCGTGGAATTCGGTTTTATCACGCACCCCTATTTTACCCCTCGGAAAAGTAGCCTAAGTTACTCCTTGTTACATCAGCTATCTGCCAGTGAAAGTCTCATCAAAAGCGGTCCAGCCATTTCATAGATTAGACGGAACAAACAGACAGACAGATAGACAGAAAGACAGACAAACAAAAATTGTAAAAAAATGTATTGGTATATGTACCGTGTATGCACTTAGTAGAAAGCGGTTATTTTAATATTACAAAGAGACACTCCAATTTTATTTATTTGTATAGATAAGTGCTCCCTCGTTCGACTCATAAATGTTGTACCTACCCAACAAGCAAGTACCTACCTCTTCAGACGATTCATTTTAAACTTTGAAAAAACAAAGGAAACGTTTTTCTTGAGCACTAGCAATGTTGTGCTACCTATATGTGAATTCATACTAGCTCAGTTAAATAACTAGAAATCGGAATAAATATTAAACTCAGTACGTACCTTTATGAGAGTAACAAGCCAGTAATTTAGTGTGGCCAGTTAGTAGGCCAGTAATGTTGAGTTAATATCATGTTTTTCGGAAAGAGCAAAGTTATTATTTTTAGTTATTAAAGTTATACCATGACGAGAAGAAGAAGAAACAGACAAATTTTTTATTAGTTCGCGTAAAGTAAATTATATTAAGTTTTTTATGTATTCTTCTTTTTTAATAAATGATTACTCTATTCTATTCTATTATAAGTTGGAATTTTACGATAGTGAAACATAAATATCACTATGAAATAGCGAAATTATTAGTTTAATAAGCTAGCAGTAACTATGGATAACGGTAAGCGAGATATGGGTCTATTTAGAACTTAAAATACTTAAGGTAAATAATATGCCTTTCCAATGACTCTGTCTTTTGTAACTGTGAACCGGTTTATTCTGTGAATCAGTAGAAGAGAATTTGTGTATATTAGCGTTGTTTGCTAGAATATAACTTATTTAGCCACATATTTTAGAATACACTCAAAGTGAGCCGTATATTTTTAAGCATGGTAAAGAAACCACTGTTTTACGCTCATAAATTACAAACTTCTACACGGTGGTATAACATGCAGATTTCCTTTTGAAGTCACTTTTTGAGTTTGTTCTTTCATATGAAAACGAAATGTTATGTACGAAATATATTACATTTTGTGCCCACAATGTTCTTGCATAACGCCTCAAGTACGAAGCGTTTAAACGTAATGACATTTGGTGTCGTTTAATAGCGTCAATGATGTTTTTAGGACAATAGCAGCACATTAGTGAAATTGCCTTGTGCTGTCGTGCCATTTGTATGATCGTTACATTTTGGTAAAGCTAAGTTGTTAAATTATTTCCATCGCGTGAATTGCTTCAAATATTTTATTTAAAATCGTAACTGAACTCTATCTTGAAATTATTATTGGAACCAAACAGTACCCTGAAATGAGATTACTGAAACCTGAGGTTTGCTTAAAGACAAGACAAGGCAAGCTCTATACCTACATATAGATAAGATAAGATCTTCATATATAATTTTTATGAAAATTGGACAGAAATTTTATTATTAACTAGCTGTGCCCGCGACTTCGTTCGCGTGGAATAGTGACTTTTCGGGCAGCATATTTTGAATAACTGAATCCTTATGGCAGCGCAGCGGCGCGGCTCTCAGCGCGCTTTATATAGCCACGGACGCTCAGGCGCGAGGCGTGTAGTACGTACTCTGTACGTTAAAAATGTTCGCCGTGATTCTTTAAATTGACATAACTTTTTTATTTATGAACCGATTGACATGAAATAAACACTAAATGTTAAGTGAAGCTTACTACAATATATTAGTGAAAACCGTATCTAAATCGAATAAGCCGTTTCTGATATTAGCGTGCACAAACACACAGACAAACAGACAAACAGACAAAAAAATATTAATTACAATTTCGGGTTCGGCATCGATATAATAACAACCCCTGCTACTTTTTTTTATATATTTCCATTGTACAGACACCACTTTTCTACAATTTTATTATATGTATAGATTGAAATGTTTGTTATTTTGACTATTACAATAGTAAGTATTCATGAAGTAAACGTCCAATATAAAACTGTTATATTTTTCAATATTATGAAGTAGTAAAGCCTAATTTATGTGATACGATTTTGGCATGTTAAATTTAGCTGTCGAGTTTAACTACTGGGGTTAGGAATAGTCCATTCATTCTTCTTGCCTACTGAGAATAATCGACTCCTGCAGTCAAAATTATAGAAAGCTGAAGTACATAACATATAGGTACATTGATATATGCAGTTTTTTTTGCAGGATGTAGTCTCATTTATGTTGTTTAAAATATTGTGTGCAAAATGATTCAATGTATCGTAAAGTGGGTAGCCACTGAATAACTAAATTGGATATTTATTATAAGTTTCTGTTAACCGGACCTTTTAGGATCTAAAACAAATATGTATTTTTGGTGTCTATCATGCGAACAAATTTCAGAATCCCTAATTATCTTTTGGTAATAATGTATTAAATTGTGTTGGCGTATCTAATTATACACGTTCATGGTATATACATACAACCATATAATAACTAATATACATCATAATGAGAAACCTTTGCTAAACTTTTGGTATATCAAATTATAAAAAAAAACATTTTTTGAATCCTTCTTTTTTTTTGCTTTTAAACGTCATTGACAACTAGTGTTGCCAGGTCCAGTGCGTTTAATTTCGGAACGGAAGGTTAAAATACGGGACACGTTCTCAAAACGGTGAAGCATAACATCGTCAGGAAACCGATATGTAATGGGCATAATAAAAAATTGAAGAGGAGCCTCCTTTGGGCACATGCTAATACTTTCATCACACTGATTCGAGAGAGCTAGAGAGAGCTATTAGTATTATCCGTACCAACGACTAGAAACATGTCAAGAGCACAGCGGAAAAAACTAATGAATTTTTTATTTATCCAGCTGGATCTAAAGAAGCAGTTCGACGAAGGAGACACCACCAATTACCAAACGAACGGCGAATTCGACTTGGTCAGCTTCGACGCCATTCGCCAAGACCAGTACTACTCGTGCTGCGTGGAGCCTTACCCTGATATCACATACGTCATCAAGCTGCGGAGACGGCCTATGTTCTACGTATTCAACCTCATACTGCCGTGTCTGCTCATCAATGGAATTGGTACGTCGTTACTGGACTTCGTTGTTATAAACTGAAAGGCTCTTGAAGATTCCCATCCTATGAAGGTTTTCATTGTAGGGGTATCCCAATCAATTCATACCTTACAGCACAGATTAAATAAAACAACGTTTCAGATGAACTGAACACCTTTTTGTGTTTTTACTCGAGCCACTTACTTGGATTGGCCTCACAGTTGGTATTAACCCTGCCTTCTGTAGGTCGTGGGTTCGATTCCCACCCAGAACAAACATTTGTGAAAACATAGATCCTCAACAGGGTACAGTGAATAGCTACCTTAATCTGGTTTTAATTTATATGTGAGTAATATCATAAAACTCGTTTTATAAAAGCTACGTAATATTTTTTTAAGCTATTGGATAGCTTCTATCGCTGGCCTTGAGCGTGGAGACCGAATCCAGAAATTCCGTAACGAAAAAAACCTAACACCCCCCACTCCGACCGGCACAGCGGTGATACTTTTTAGTTCCATCTATCGATAAATACCAGAACTTTTAATGACTTTTTGAAATATCACGCGCAATAGCTTTACCGCGGCAGTCTCCGAGTGCCACACGTCTTTTTTAATATTTTTTATTTAATTTATCTGACAGTTGGAGCTGAAAGCCCACCTGATGTTAAGTGGCAACCGCCGCCCATAGACAACAGCAATACGACTCAAGTCGCATTGCGTGACGGTGACTTTACATCTTACCGGCACCCATTCCCTGCCACTGGAACACAGCAATACTTATGCATCACAGCTTGGTGGCAGAAATGGATATGGTGGCTGTACTCCCCCGGACGAACTTAGCATAAGTTCTACTGCTGCTAAAGAATAGCCTGGCAGTTCTCAAAAGTAGCAAGTAATATATTTATTGTTAACGTTTTCGGTTTGCAACAGAATTCTACAAGTCACCAGGCTTGGTTTCAGATAATCCATATTTATATTTTGCAAACGTTTGATATACACTGAAGACATTTTATTTACAGCAAGTCAAAATTGACTTAAATCTGCCTTGGAAAAAGCCAGCGAACAATGAATAAGCTTATATGAGACGATATGTAATGACAAAGACATTTTTGCAGTGTCTTTATTAAATTCCACTCACATATTTTGTTAACAAGCAGCTTAACATATTTATTTTTGGTCTCCATTAGCGATAACAGGAGCCCATTACAAACCGGCTATTCCTTTCAGATTTACCTTCACGAGTGAAATATAAGAAGCAGAAATCACAAATGTTCAGAGTTCATATCATGTTCATTCATAAATTCAATGTGTCTTATGTGATTTTGTCTTCCCTCGAAGTAATTGAGATAGTAGTCAATAAATTTTAATTTTGATAGTTTTCGTTTGTAACGATTTCGTAGCACGTTCGCTAAATGACAATACAACAACAGACATTTCGTCAGAGTCGTAGAACAAAGACAGTTTAGATTTTTTTCAAATGTTGTTTTTATGTTGTAATAGGCCTTAAATATCATAGAAAATCTTATTACAGTTTTACATATACAAATTTGACGATGACAGGACTAGCCGTTTTCAAAATATCACATCAACTATAATTCAAAAAACTTTAAAGTGCTCTACTGTAAAGTTACTGTATTGCAGATCCGCCTTTGTTCTACGAATACGACGATTTTTGTGATTAGAATATAGATAGTAATTGTCTTTAATATTTGTTTTGTGTTTGTTTCCATACCACCTGAATCGAGAAATATTAGTGCGTATTGCGGATTTTTGGAGCTTACTCCTTATGTATAATATTATATCCTGCCATACCCAAATTAGAGTGTGTGTAGTCGAGTGTTAACGAAAAGTGAATTTGTTATAATGCCCCTCCGCGTAACATATTCACGCATATACTGAACGTGGGAGTAAACTCCAGTCGCTCGTCGGAGCTGATAAGCACAGTTTTTATGTTGTCATCAGCTCTCCTAGTATTCTACGTGCCTTCGGAGTCTGGTGAGAAGGTGACGCTTGGAATCAGCGCTCTTCTCTCCATGACTGTGTTTCTGATGACGATTCGAGACACCCTGCCACCTACAGAGAAAACCCCACTTATTAGTAAGTGACAAAGTTAATATTCATTTAGCTAGATTTTTTAAATAAATACAGGTATTCAATAGATTTAAAAATTGAGGTTGAAATCACTAAAGGCGATGTGTCTGCCTGCCAGTGAATAAGGGGAGGATTTTCAATTCCCTAGAAATAGAAGATCTTCGCATAAATGTAAACTATCATTTCAGCCTTTGGTTGACTGGCAACCGTAGTTGATTGAAAATGCAGCGGAGGGCAAATTCTTTCTGTAACATCAGTATTGTTATGTCAGGTCACTGATGCTGATTTACTCCAATATTCAATTCAATCGTATTTTTCCAGCCTTAACGAACTCTCATTGTTATTTTTCATTTAGGTATTCATTCGATTGCATTTTGTTATGTTAGGAAATAGGACTGTGAAGATAATTGGATAAAACGAATGAAGCAAATACCAACGCCCAACATGGTGATCAGATAAATATTGGTTTAAAACTGCTACTCCATTGTGTCTTGGCAGAGTTATAGATTAGACATGGCCAGATGAATGCCGCAGAAAACAGATCACAGATTCTGTATTACTTAATCTAACCTATCTTATCTTCACACAGAGTTTAGCCCATAGACCTCTTTTTTATGACGCAAATAGCCTCAAATACGTCTCTCTGCTGGCACACTTTTAACGGAATTGTCCTTTCTTAGTTTGATACTTGATACCTTCCTTTATGGGGGCAATGAAGTTTTGAGTTAATGTTTTTTATATGATTGTAGGCAAACAAGCAGACGGCTCACCTGATATTAAGTGGTTTTCGTCGTTTATTGACATTTGCATCCTCGGGGATGGCAATGCGTTGCCTACCCTGTAGGAACTAGATTGTACTGGGGTGACTAAGATCTTCGAACACAAGGTTACTCAGTCTATGACAACCGACGACTTCTAATATTTCATCATCCAAGAAATAAATTCACCAAATATATATTTTTATGTTATTGAAGTCACGGAACGAGCTGACGGCCCACCTGATGTTAAGTGGTAACCGCCACCCATAGACAACAGCAATACGACTCAATTCCTCTCCATAGTACGAGATGTCTCAATTCGCAATGCGTTGCGTCCATCACCTCGAGACAGGGATGTTACGTCTTATGCACCTGCAATTTCATTTTATAATTAAGTACTTAAGAAATAACATTTTCTTTGCAGTAGAACAGAAATATAAAATGTGTGTATATCTATTGTTTAATATGTCCTAGTAAACAGATGTCAGCCTTAAAATATTCATGTTACTGTGATGTATATATTGTTGCAGGTCTATATTACGGAGTGAGCACGTGTTTGGTATCATTTTCCGCCTCGCTTTCAGTCGTCACGCTCAACATATCTTACAGGCAAGTGTGAATTATATATCTTCTGTTCATTACACGGTGGGATTTCAGACACATGAAACGTTCTTTTTTAAGACAGAGGTAAAACTAGGGGTTTTCCTATACTTGTAGATACGAGAGGGCAACCTTGTATTGATGGTGATATGCTCGTCACATTAGGCGAGTTACCTGCTAGTTATGTCTCTAAATCACGTAGAAAAGTCCTAAAAATATGTCAACTGGCTTTTATGTCAAAACAAGTGATTAAAAATTGAGACACTGCTTTTTCAATCAAATTAAAAGAAATCTTTCGTTATTTAATTTCCCGTAAAAATTGCGTTTAATTGTCAAAAATGTTGCATTGGTTTCAT
Source organism: Chesias legatella (assembly GCA_947359385.1). Lineage (NCBI taxonomy): Eukaryota > Metazoa > Arthropoda > Insecta > Lepidoptera > Geometridae > Chesias > Chesias legatella. Next base: position 7,143,803 of record OX375772.1, read on the forward strand.
TGGTTCTGTCTACTGTTCGTATGTGGCTCAACTTGAATATCACAAATATTCTCGACCCCCGTCGCGCCAGTACCGCCTACGAGCATGTAGGTCCTGAGTTTTAAAGTATTTTAAACCGTAAATGCGTCATATTTTATAATGATGACGTGAATTTAGAATATTACCGTTTGCACGATATTTGGAATAATTGTATACCTTTTTTAATTGTGTACCTTTATAACAATTCCAATTCCAAAGAAAGTAAAGAGATAAAAAAATATATTAAATGAATTAAAGCTACTCCTAAAAGTCTTTCTGCACCTAAGTAGAGGAAAACCTAGCATATGCTCGTTCCTAACTTTTTCACATAATTAAAACCTGCCGTATAAGACTAAATTTAAAAGAAATATCTAAATGTATTTTGGGTCGGTTATAATGAATTTAGCATCAATATACCTACCTTATTTCCATTTAGGAGTATATTGTTAGCGATCAATTAAGACGTCTTAATTAATAGGGCGTGCTGTTAATCAAATAAAACAATCAATGATTTGCTTGGCGTACAAATTTCACATCGAATAATTTATTTAATCCGCCATTTACGTAAAATTTGTGTTTCCCAAACAGGCAATCAGCTTCTGTTTTATTGACTCAAAATAAATTAATCAACATAAAGCAAGAATGCACTCGCATTTAAATTAATTGTTTTAATCCCCAAGTATGATAGGAATAAATGTAAAATTGTGTTTGTTGGTTTGATATTTGACAACGTAACCGATTGTTTTTTATTTATTTTTGAATAGATGTATTCTTAGGCGCTGTTCCTGAGAGATATGCTATAGTGAGTGCCACGAGACAAGGGAACCGCGGATAAAGCTTAGTAAAAATAACGTATAAATGCGAATAGAGGGTAGATAACCCAGTAAAGTGATTTCAGGAAAATTCAATAGTTGTATCAACCAGTTTTCACGAAAACTCATTTGCGTCGTCGAAGGGTGAGTCAGATAATACCAACAAATTGGGCTTCAGTCATCAGCGATTGTAGATTCCGGCATGAGTGGACGTTAGTGGATGGTCCTCTTTTAACTCGTTTCCTGACTTTACCTGTAATATGTGCTTATAGAAATATGGATAGTATAGCGCCATTTAGAAATCAATGTTTGTACTATATAAGTGATTATTTCGTTTGTTATATTATTTGATGTTAATGATGTTTACTTAATATAATAAATGAAAAAAAACGTAGCTCGACTCACTATAATGCCTAAGATTAGCCAATGTAACAGTTTAAAACTTTTTACAATAGAACTTACACAAATTCAAAAACATAAATGACAAACAAGCCAAATAAAATATATATATGTATGTACAGTATCCTTCAAAAAAGGCATCGTCCAAATAACTTGGGCAAATTAAAGGCCTGATTCGACCGCTACGCACGGACTCGCTCCGTACGAATTACGGCTATGTCATTGAAACTTCTATGTCCTACTTTAGCTCCACATTTGCTATTGTAGAGTTATACTGTAATAGTACCATCCAACGGTACCTGGTTTTAAATACTATGACGCATGCACGGGAACTGTGTGAGATTTTATTGAATATTTCATTGGTCTACTGTTGACTATCTGCAAGCTCATTCGAATTCCAAATTCGATTCGGAGCTCTGTCTTTGAGAAAATCTCAAAAAATGAAGATGCAAAGGTTTGCTGGAAGAGATCTCTTTTTAGGGTTATGCTCGCCTTTGTACACGTATTACTTATGAATTTCATGTAATATATTTTCTGTGTACAGTAAAGAATAAAGAACTTTTGCGGTCAACTTCAAAGTTCCTAAGATGTATGCCGGGACTAGAAGAATAGTAAAGCGTAGCCTGAGCTGCGCTTTATAGGTAGTAAAATGTGTTGTTCATTGCTCGTAGAGGAGTGAGAGGGCAGCCGGTGCCCGCAGTGCTGCGTGAGCTGGTGCTGCAGAGGCTCGCCAAGATACTCTTCATCAACTTCGACACCGAACCAATTAAGGTATGTTAAAGATTAAAAAAAAAATACATTTTCTCATTGCCCAGTCAGAAGAAAACCAGCGCCGTACTGACACCAACTGGTTCAGTGCTGCATTATGCTGAGACTAAGTACTGTTTGTCTGCAGGAGGTGCAGAATCTGAGTTCTTTTTGCAGTCTTAGACAGTTATAAACCTAGAAAAATTTTTTTTATTTTATTGATTTATTAAGAAAATAATCTTTTCTTTGTATTCACTAAAGATACCATACGTATTTCTGACGTAAATGTTTGTAAACAGTAAACTCAGGTCCTTCGGAATCAATAAAGTGCTATAAAATCTACCCGCTGGTGGTTTTGATCAAAAATTAGTAGAAAACATCATAATAGGTGCCAAACTTGTGAAAACCACTTGAGTTAAGTATCGTTGCAATGAGTGAATTACTATTCTAGATAGAATATTTATTTTAATTAACACTAATGCATAGTTCATTTCACTTTACAGATTTGTTTGCAGTTTAATGTTTCATTTCATTTCATTGTATAATATCCATTCATGACGTCTATTATAGAGCCATTAATCAGATGACATTTATACATAATTTCCGAAAATTCTCCATCAAAAGGATTTGAACCCGCAACCGCGCATGACATAGCCGCGCGCCACCATTTGCGAAACCGAGTAGTCGAAGTCACAATGTATAATTATTATTTATATTTTAAAAAAAAACACGCCATTTATATAGAAAGCCCTAAATCATACTTACGTCCAACAGGATCACGTATGTATGACTTTATTGATGTAACAACGGGTAAAGCATTATTTTTCATTAGTGTTTCTGTAGGTTTTAATGTAATGATAACATAGAGCATTATTTCAGCATTATATTAGCAGGTTCAATTAATTCCATTTATATATTTTTAGTATTATGTACCAATATAAATATTAAATGTTAAAATAACTAATATACATTAATTGAGTGTGTGGGTTCCACAGATAATAATTTAATAAAGTGTTTATTTTTATGTTAGTACTTACAGACTTAATTACCCAAAAAAAAAACGAATGTAGAAAAAAAAATTTATATAATTAAATGAGAAAAAGTAAAGCATGGAGTCTTTTAAAAATCCTGGCTCCAAAGCTCCCTTAACATAATGAGATCCTGCAGTGCAATGACGCGCTGAGAGAAACTTTTTACGATGCAAGTTGCAAACCATTTTGAAAGAAAAGCTTACCTGCTTAGGAAAATACTTTTACAAAGTTTGTATGCCAGGCCTTGCTCCAATGCTTATTTTGAAATGCTTTGCAAACATAATTATAGTTTTATCTTACTCTACACTCTAGACCAAATTATAAACCGTATAAAAGTTAATAGGTAATAACTTTAAAATATAAATATTAAATAAAATATAATATTTAATATTTATTATAAATATGTAGGACTATATTTGAAATTAATTATATATTTATTTTTTGTTCTATATTACATTAATATTCACAAAAATATACTTATGTATTCATCGGTTTTCTGTTTCCCATGGTACAAGCCATGCTTAGTTTGGGCCTAGGCGCCGCTGTCTGAAATATCCACCATTATCTGTTTATTTCTCAGTATTATTTGTAGAATATAAATAATATATCACCAGCAATCAGTTTTTCTACTGTCATTTTTCACAACATGAGTATGAAATATTGGCTGGAAATCCCTAGTGAAGCGCTTCACGCGTTTCACTAGGGACTACTACTATTTCCAACAACAGCAACAATTCTAGGCGTACAATTTAACACCGAATACCGTGTAAATGTTATCAGGGGACTGTCATTCGAGATAAAAATATCAGAGTGAATGGTGAAGATTTCACAATATTTCTTGAAGAGTTTCTAAGATTCGTATCGGTCTTAAGTGAGTAACGTTATTTATGTTATACTAGCTGTTGTGCTAATTTGTCCGTGTGTACTTAAGTACTTACTTGTGTACTTACTTTGTACTTAAGTGACGTGCTTGATTGGACAGTACAAAAATTGTTTTTATTACGCATATGAATGTGCTTATTAATGTCAGAGAATTTATTAATACACTAGCTGTTGCCCGCGACTTCGCGTGGAATACGGTTTTATCACGCACCCCTATTTTACCCCTCGGAAAAGTAGCCTAAGTTACTCCTTGTTACATCAGCTATCTGCCAGTGAAAGTCCCGTCAAAATCGATCCCACCATTTCAAAGATTAGCCGGAACAAACAGACAGACAGACAAAAATTGTAAAAAATGTTGTTTTGGTATATGTACCGTGTATACATCCACATGCATTTAGTAAAAAACGGTTAATTTAATATTACAAACAGACACTCCAATTTTATTTATTATCAATATAAAATAAGCCCATAAAATGTGATTCCTACTTTTTATTGAATAAGTTACTACATTTGGTTACATTAACTATTCATATTACGAGTATGAATTTCATCGCAGATGAATGCTTTCAGTTTAATGTTACGTGTGGCGAGAAGCTACATTGGTATAAAATAAACTTCTGAAGTTGGTGAAAGTGAAAGCAAGGTTGGTATTAAATTGCCAATAAAATTATTCATCGATAGAAAAATATGGAAATAAGATCCAAAATTCAAATAGGATGGCGCAAAAATTTGTTAGCGTTCTGGAGTTTGATTGGCTTATTTTCGTTCGGAACCATTAAAAGTTAGTTCGACAGCCAAAACTTTGGAACAAGCTTTTGATTTCAACATTTAGTTGTAGGCATAATAAATATACGTATCTATCGAAAGCACTGTACCGACTAAAAAAGCAGAAATTTGGCAATATTCCTAATAGTTCTCGGCTGTTTTTGGAAGTAATATCAGTTCATTTGTTAAGTTTCATAGAGTTTATTTACAATATTTAGGCATTGAAAAATGATACAACCAAGTCAAACGTAGAAATTGTTACTTCCTTTTGCATGTCTATTTGTTACAATGTTTTTATTATTTTTATTTTACTACCTACTTTTTGTTTCATCATTTTTTGTTCAACTATAGCGTCATAATTATTTTAATGTATACATTAAGGGGAAGCTACTGTTTTTCCTGCAACACAGTGTTAAACTAACGCAGGAGACGGTGCTCACAAACACGTGTACACAATATTTTGAAATAAATGATTTGTATTTGTATTTGTATTTGTATATAAAGAAGAACACTGATGTGATGACATAACGCTAATGTAAGTTAATAAATAAATAAATATTGGTGGACATTTCACACATTGCCATCTAGCCCCAAACTAAGCGTAGATTGTACTATGGGATCTGGATGACTGATAGAATACATATATACTTATTTGTAATTACATACAAATAAATACGTATTAACACCCAGACACAGAACAAACATCAATGCTTGTCACAAAAATGTTTGTCCTGGGTGGGAATCGAACCTACGACCTACAGCTCAGGAGGCAGAGTTACTACCAACTGAGCTGTGAGGCCTGTCAAGTTGCAATTGCAGATCGCTAAATACAAAGCTTATTATTTATTGATCAATTTAGCTCGTACTCGTTCAGCTTCAAATAGCACAAGAACATTTAAAAAACGTTAGCTAAATTTAATTTTATATATTTTGACGGAGTTCAAACTCTTGCATACAATAACAAACCACTGATTAGCTAATCATAAGAGAATTCACCAATGAAAACTAGAGTTAAACCAATTTTGTTTGAGCCATAGGCATACAGTAATGAATTTATTCAGTGAATTCACAGTTCAATACCCCGTGATAAAATTAATTTCTGCGTTTAAATTTCAACATAAACATGTTTCTGTTAATTCCAATATTTGAGTTTTCTTATGTCTATTTGTTTGGGGTAATGAATGAATGAGTCCATAGTCGAATAAACTATTTCACCTAGTAATAACTTTAAACAAAGTTTGTGTATTTGGTAAATGATAAAGTTTATCTACCTGTCTATTCAGTAATATGAATTTTCCTCTTTACAACTTTGAGCACATTGTGTCATACATATATTACGGCCTAAAGCTAATCTAGTCGTTTTTTTTTTCTCATTAATGTACGGACCTTCTTATCGCCTTTCTTCCTAAGTATATTTAGCAACAATCTCCTGAAAAATATTTTTTAGGTTATTACAGTTTACCCTAGGCATAACCCTACCATAAAATGTAAGCTTGCATACATAAAATCACGCCTTTTCCCCCGAAGGGTAGGCAAAACCTAATCATTCGCTTTTCACTTTGTGGGTTACACTGTCAGCGAAGTGAAATTGGCTGCCGGATTATTTTGGAAATTAATTATTGCTGATAGTGTTAGCCGAGTTAATCGTGGGAAAATAATAGCCGACATATCTAATACCGACACAAATCCGAACGCACATTTAATTAATGACACCTGTAACTTTTTGACAGTGACAATTCTTTGACATTTATATCACTTCGTACACACCTCTCAGACAGAATCATTTAAAATACAAGATTGTGTGGAATTAAGGTTTTTTTTTATGTTTTATTTTATTTTATTTTTCTATCAAAATCTACAGTTCTTACTTAAAATTACTTACTTACTATATATTCAATTACTTATTATTATGTTATATAGTTGCAGAACGAGCCGACGGCCCACCTGGTGTTAAGTGGTAAACTCTGCCCATAACAATCGATGCGGCTTGGGTCCTCCCCTACTAGGTACGACAAGACGTCGCATCGTATGCGCCCGTAACTGTGAGACGTGAAGGTGGAATGTTTCATGTGCCTGTAATTTCACCGGCAACCATACCTTTCAAACTGGAACACAGTAACGCGAATGCGTTACTGCTTGGCGGCAGAAATGGGCATGGTGGCAGTACTTCGCCGGTCGAACTTGGCGTGAGTTCTACTGCTCACGTGAGTCAATGCTTATACGTGATCAATTCGTTTTACATTTCGCGATTGATTTTTGCCCTACAAAAGATACACTACTTCTGTTCGTGATCTTGTGTCCTTTCAGCTGTTAAAATATTACTAAATACAATCAATGAGTTAATATTTGTGTTGGCCCAGCACCAATACACAAACAATATTTGCGATGTGGGAAAGACACAAGACGTTCTGCTGTGTTTATGGACAGAGGTTACCATTTAAGGGTGGGCCATATTGCTCGTATACATATTTGCATAAGAAAATAACCAAATACGATGTTTCTGAAATTAAATTTATCAATAGACCTTTTTATGACATTTTTAATAAGATACTTGCTGCGCCCCGCGGTGTTAGCCGCGGTGAATAAGTAATCCCACGGGAAGACTGCACTTTTCCAAGATCGAAGTAGCCTGTGTGTTCATGCAGGATTTAAGCTGTCTGGGTACCAAATCCATTCAACCGTTTGAGCGTGAAAGAGTATGAAACATCCACACAAACTTCCACGTTTATAATATTAGTAGGATAAGTCGTTAATTTTAATAAACGTATGTTTAGCATATTTTAGTTTCGAAACTTACACTGTCTCATGTTTAACAGGGTGAAAACAACACCGTAGCGGCAGGCGTACAAGTGAACCCACGGACAGGCTCGCGTCTGAAGTCGGAAGTGCAATGCGACGGCGTTTCACTCGCCCCGGGGTCGCCGCGCTTCGCTCGCCATCACCACAATCACCTGAGTATGTAGAGATCTATTAACACTATAACAATAAAAAAAAATCATTATATTTACTGAATACAATGAAAGGTAAGTGGGTAATTTGACTGGCCTCACAGCTCAATTGGTAGTAAACCCTGCCTTCCATGCTGTAGGTCGTAGGTTCGATTCCCACCCAGGACAAACATTTGTATGACGAATATAGATGTTTGTTCAGTGTCTGGGTATCAATATGTATTATATGTATGTGTTTACAAAAAAGTATATAATGTATTATATCAGTTGTCTGGTTCCCATGATACAAGCTATGCTTAGCTTACTTTGGGGCTAGATGGCGCTGTGTGAAATGGCCACCATTTTTGTTTTTTAGTAATATTCTACTTACTGTCAGAATCCGGCGGCCGTTGTTCTGCCGTAAGTTATTATGGATCGCAAAAACGTCTCCTTGAAAACTCAGTTTTTGGAGTAAATCAACTTCATACAACTTTTCAACATCCATGTTACATACATATAGTTCTACTGGTGTACCCATAACTAATTTCATGGCTGAAAACAAAATTTTATCATCAATTCTATCAATGCTGTAATATTCTAGGCTCTAATCTTTGGTAAGAGACTATTAAAAGGCTGAACAGCAATCGACGAGACGCTAGTTCTTATTTTGTTACGGTTATTTTAACCGTTAATTTACACAATACATATTTCATCCAAAATACGAGCGAAAATTCAGCATAATGGCGCATATAGGTCGCGACCGCTAACATCGTTTTCAAATTACGTCACGCTTTGTATACAAAACTCCATAAAAAATATTGAGTGATGTGCTAATTTAATAAAGCAATGTTACATGCGAATATTTTGCTTGGATTTGTAAATGCGATTTCTTTTCTGGTCCGTTATTGATTGTTAAACTGTGGTGACCCTTTTCCTCTAAAAACTCATCAGAGCCACAACGGACCACTTTTCACCTTGCGAGTCACAATGGGAACGTAGATGTGACAAGTTTTGAGCTCATCGCTGCAATTGTTATCCCACTGATAGCTCTGCTAAACTCTCATCTACAAACTCATAGCAATAGCACAGCCTAGAAATATCTTATACTAACTAAATTACAAATAAAACCAAAGTGAACTTAGTAGTTGTGAAAAATAATAGGATTGTTAAGTTGTTACTAATTAAACTGTAAGACGTTTATAGCCGTTTCGTGAAATCAGTTTCTATTTGCTTAGAATTGTTTCTTTGGGCCAAAAGGCCGCAATAAGCCAGGAAGATAAACAAAGTAGACATTATTATGAGACAGGGACAAGGGTCTGTTGTCAAGCAACAAAAACTGTGTTATTAGAGGCAAAATGCCTCAAATATATGTCTTCTTAGATGGATTCTAATTATGTTAGTAGGTGCCTTCTCTTCAAGTCGCTAGTGCTATTAACAGGTGGGTTTTTGTTTTGCTTCGATATGCGTGTAATGTTTAGCCGTAGTCACAATGGTACTTTGAAATACTATTTATTCCATACCTAGAGAATTGAAAACTGAAACCTAATGTAGGTCTAATTAACTATTGTACCTACTATGTGTCTATAGTAATTATTTATTATAACTAAATATTTTCACGATCGAAAGGTTGAATACAGTGATTCCTTAATAATAACGCCTTTTAACATCCTTTACTCTCGCAAATAAATATATTATCCATTCATTCATTCATTCCCTCGTAACAGATGCTTTCAAAATTTGCGTCATGTTTACCGGCCGATTGTGGTTTTAGAAATATTAATTTTCACACTCTTTTGGCCCTTGTAAGTATTTTTAGTACATAAAGATTGACTATAACAGGTTTAGTCTGTTTAAAATAAGTTTATATGCTACTTAAAATGTAAAGAAATGATAGATTCCATTTACGTGTAAATTAAACTGCATTCGAGAAATCGTTGTCATCCTGATAAAATATGATTAAGGTCAAAAAAATATTATTCAGGTTTTGACGATTATCTACAACCGATAACGGTTCTAGTTAGGAAAATATGAATAAATTCCATTAAATTTAAACCCAAAAACCTGTGAAGGATGCTGTGAACTCAACTGTTTCAATTTTTATTGAACTCTCGTTGTAAATCCTTATTTATACACGTCAGCCGTGGTGATTAATTTACACCTAAGTCTGCGATGTGATAGATCGGCTATGCTTCAACACAGTGGAGCACTGGACAACCTACTGGACCGGCTTTCATGTATATAAATCTATTGCCAACTCTAGTGGAACTATTGTATGGGAAGCTTAAAGTGAGTGAAATATTCTGATTTAAAGTCAGCAGTTTTTCTATGATTTTGTTTATAATCGAACAAACGGCCTTTTGTAACTATCAAAACCATTATATCAAACTTACATAGGTAACTATCAAAAGCAACATTTATTCTTCAAGCTTGAGAACTTTTTGTTTCTTTCTTTCTTGAATCTCGAGCGATCTCTCCACGAATTTTCGAAATGCCATTAGTTTTTTTTGTTGTTTTTTTTTAGAATGATGTTAAGAAGTTACCTTAAAAAGGTTGCTACCATACCAACCAATAACATAAAACCACGTCTTTTTTAATACCTTCTGGTTTACATTCAGGTAGGTAAATACATTTTTGAAATAAAGTTTACAAACAACAGCAATAAAAGGCACCTCGTGCGAGTGAAATAAACTCGTCTGCAGGTTGAAGAGAAAAAAAGGAAAAGCTGTGAAGCCTGTTACCATCGTAACAATGTTGAATTTTTCATTTTATATTTTGTTGACATTTTTATGGAGCAATTCGTGAGATGCACGATTGCCACATGAATAATAATAATAATAATAATATTGGTGGACAATTCACACAGCGCCGTCTAGCCCTAAAGTAAGCATAGCTTGTACTATGGGAACCAGACAACTGATAGAATACATTTATATACTTTTTTTGTAAATACATACATATAATACATATTGACAACCAGACACCGAGCAAACATGTATATTCGTCACACAAATGTTTTTCCTGGGTGGGAATCGAACCCACGACAGCTCAGAAGGCAGGGTTACTACCAACTGCGCTGTGAGGCCTGTCAAATAAATATTTACGTGGTTCGTTTCCAAATAGGCCAAGTGATAATTTAACTTCGTTTATACTACACACCTTTTTCGGGGGCCCACGTTGCTCGCGTCCGTAGTTTATTACCCTCTGAATACCTACACGTGTCCCCCGGGAGGTGCGAAAGGAGCGTCCCCCGGGTGGTGCGAAAGGAGCAACCCAAAGTAGCAGTAGAACTTGTGCTAAGTTCACGCGGAGAAGTAATGCCACCACACCTGGTAACCTAAAAAACCTGTAAGTGCAAAAAAGAACCGACTGGTATGTGGATGATGTAAGCTTATTTTACTTTGCAATTTTTGAGAAACCTTAAAATTATATCGTATTAGTAATAAGATACAGTAAGTATTGCATGGTGCTTACTGTTTTTTGTTTAATTTTATTGTAATTCTGTATTATTTTAAGCCTAATTTTAAGTTATTTCAAATACGATTGTTAGTGAATAAATGATAATGAAAATGATAATATGATACTTAGTATTAAATCGAGGGATTACGTAAGTAGAATAAAGTAACTAAGAATATATGACTTTATCTAAGCTAAGTAATCAGTATTCCGCTTTCTTACCCCGACGCTAAATGGCCCTAGGTGTCAGATATAATAAATTCTCACTAAGTATGGATTAGAATTCTGTAGAGCTGTGAGCTGGGACAGATTAAAGAGATTGCAGGTGTAATCGAGGTAATAAAGTTATAAATTTGTGATCTTTCGTAAAACCCTCTCTATTCTTACCCATAGAGGAAGCCCTAGGGAAACTGAGCTCATTTCACTGAGTTGAGGTTCACTGAGACACGAAAAGACGCCGAACTTAGCTTAAGAAATGTACCTATTGCTTAATATTTATCCTCACTTAAGAGTGAGTACGCATGATCATATAGATCAGAACTGAACATCATGCGACACTGAAATGTTTTAACAAGTTGTAATTTAACCAGCTTCCTTGAACACAGTAATGGGAGTGCATTTAAGTTTGCTGATAAAGAAACAAAGGAACTCTAAACAAACAGGCCTATTTACTACTACAGAGCAGGTCTCACTTCAAACTTCAGTATGTTCAATGATACAATTTTATTAGGACACGACCCAAATGTACACAAGTATACTGGCCTCACAGCTCAGTTGGTAGTAACTCTGCCATCTGCGCTTTAGGTCTTGATTTGATTTCCACTCAGAAGAAACATTTTTGTGACTAACGTGGAATGGTACTCATAGTACAAGCGATGATTAATTTGGGACTAGGTGGCGTTGTGCGAAATATCAATCAATATTATTTTTTTATTTATAAACATATTTCAATATTCATTTATTGGACGAGATGTGATAATCTACATAAAAATGGCTAATTTCAGTTTGTTTTTATTGAACAATTAGTTATATTTGCTAAGATTGCGTCCGTTCCAACCCTAACCTACCGGCCAAATACATAAATCAACGTTTCCTCTCGTTACTTCACCAGGTGGCGGAGTGCCCGCTGCAGGGATGCCACAGAGCGCGGCGCCAAGCGAAGCCGCGTGCGCGTGCGCGTGCGCATGCTCGCGGTGCTCGTGCTGTGGGTGCACGCTGAGGGAAGCCGTGTCCAGGCACGAGCAGCGAGTCCAGGCCAGCGAGAAGCTGGACCGTGCCAATTTGGAATGGAAACAGGTATGTTATAAATGTATTGTTTAGCAAAATAAATTTTTTTTCTTATGTGTTTAAATTACCAATCTAAAAATATCAGTTAAAAGTCATACAAACGTCTTCTAAAATAATGTCATAAAGTAATAATAATAATAATAATGTGAAAGGTTCAAATAAGATTTATAATTACTCGTAATCAAATTAAATACAAACACAAAACGATATAGTGATATATTGACATTTGTACAAGTTTACACACAATATCACGATTAGGTACAATCCATACAAAATTTTATGGGTATGATGACAGTTGGAAGGATGTGGTGAGGAAAATAATGTCGTTCAGACCCTGCCCACCCTATGACGAAGAATAGACAAGAGATACGATGAAATTCAGAGTCATGGGAGACAACGATTGATGATTTCGCTTTTAATAGAGATTAAAAGCGAAATCATCAAACCAAATTGATTTGACTTTGTACGTTGGACGCGATCACCTCGGTTCGCGCTTTTTCGAGCCGCGCGCCGCCGGATATGATAGAGTTATGTTATTAGAGTTATATTTATTATTTTAATGCAAAACAAAAGTATATAGTCAATATATCATACTGCAAAAGCTGTTCAATTTGCATAATACCAGAGGGAAATGAATCACCGCCCATTCACTTTCGAATAAATACTTCAAACATAATACTTAAATGGTGGGTCAAAAGTGCCCTTAACCGACGTGCGTGCATGAAGAATTTTACGAGAGTTGAAGCAAAGGGGTAGATCTTAGTTTGTAGAAACTTGTGTTCTCTGCCTGCCCTTCCGGGAAACAGGCGTTTTTCTGTAATGACTTTATATTGTACCGAAAGCTTGTCAAATAACAAGTAGGTAGGTACGTAACACAATTATGTACCGCTTTCAAAGTGACTTTACTTACGAAGGAAATTATTTTACCTGAATACACACGTAATGGAAATATTAGATTTTCGGGCGGTTGCTCTGGAGCACCGAATGTAAGCTCTCGGTTGTTACTGCGTGAATAAGCACTATTTTGGAGCTATGAATATCTAGTAAATAATTCAATAACCCTGACGTGAGACTAAAGGCGTTCTCTACGTTGCCAAACTAGGCACTGATTTTGAAAAGGTAATTCGTTAACTCTATCGTACGTCTTAGTTCAAAATATATACAAATGATACGCACAAACCTTCCTCGTTTCTCACTCTTTCTATAAGTGAAAACCGTATCAAAATCCGTTGTCTGGTTTAGAAGAAATATGCGAAGAAACAGAGCCAGACAGCGACTTCTTTTTATTTTATTTAGTTAGAGATTACTTGTATTTCAGCTGTAGCACCTAAATATTCATAGTAAACTGCAGACAGGATGCAGACGTCTCCCGCCGGAAATTGAGCAAATCTGTAATTCGATGAATGCGGCCTGCGTTCACTGACTGGCAAATTGCTACATCAACGTATTGGAACTTCGCCCTCACGTGTATCTACCGGCCGATTCCACACAGATACGGATTGATACGGTTAAGCTTTCCGAGTTAGTTTACGCTGTTAAGTTATAGAAAATATTTTAAAATAGCTAATCGTTATTGATGAAAGCGGTCATCAACTGCGAAGTACCACAATACTGTAAATAGGTTATATTTATTCTTTGGTTTCATGTTTGTACAATGCCATCGAATCGAAAGTTAATAAGTAGGTCATTAAAATCAAACAAACTGGATGAAATTAAAAGATTTTCCCAATTTCCACAATTTTTAAAACATAATGAACACTGCTTTATGTTGCGGACAAACTTTATTTTAGGTATAGTGGTACTGGAAACGTGTTAGATACCGTATCTTCTATCGATTCAATTACACTCTGCGATTTTCTATATCGATTCCTACACAATTTACTAGGCGTCTGGCTGTGGATTATTTGCGAGTAGTACAGGCTTTGTTACATCCGAAAGCCTCTTTCGTTTGCCTGTAGATTTATTTATTCAGTTATCTCGTTATGTATTAAAAGTTGAAATTGAAATTAGTAGTGGTTTCGACTTATTAGTTCTGGTCAGCTAGTCATATGTCGGAGCTTCATCTTTAGCTTTTGTAGGATCCGCTGTATTGCCTTAACCATAGACAATTAATGTTTCGCAAGGAATTGTCGTTTCCTAACGAAAAGTTCTAACGATAATAATCTTTATACCGATAATTGGATAGAGCGAAGGAAACAGACGAAAATATTATTTGTGTAAAATATAAGAGCTTCCGAAACTGTAAAAATATAAAATCTAGAGCACCAGTCTAGATTTCATTTACCTCCGATAATTGAGTTGGTTCTGCAAAAACAGAATTTGCAAAAGTTATTTTCCGTGAGACAGATAAACACTATTGTGCTATGTACAAATTAAGTTTTATGGACAAAACTATTATTTGAAACGCAGACCTCTAGATGGGCACTACTTTGGCATTATTTTTTCAAAAGGTTTTGCCAAAATTTATTGAGTTACCTACGCCATATCTAGATTTTCCTGGTATCACAATACGAACATAATATAAATTACACTGTAATAGACCTGGTTTCCTCAGTATAATGATATACCAGCAATATGGTAAAGGTATTTGAAGCGATATTTTAATATGAAGAGAAAATGTCCGTAGATTCAGAATATTTTCCGACATGGCCTTATACACGGGTATATTGCAAATCCTTGCCGTTGAGATTATCTCATATGTCCTCGACTTGTATAGGTAGTGAGATAAATCTTAAAATGAAGCCTGAGGGATAACCAAACCAAGATTTTGTGTGAAGATGATGAATGGGGAAACTCAAGACCTTATTATATTTATCCTTTATTATTTTTTTATTTAATCTGTATTGATTAAGCATATTTGTGAAAAATACTACAGTGCAAAAGACCATTACAGGTAGGACAGACAGACTTTTGGTATAGGCTTAGTAATGGGTCCTGTCCTTCGAGTACGAAACCCTAAAAAGAGTAAAACCCTGAAAAAGTGTTATTTAAATATTCGGATATGATGAAACTACTTCAAAAAACAACAGGGGTAAGATAGTAGATCAAGTAATTATATATTAAAAAGCAATTACGTTACCGTCAAAGTTCAGGGAGGAAAATGGGGAATATATTTGTTTGACAAAGCGCTGCCCGCGTCTCCTCATATATATCATGTAATATTATTATGGCTAGCCTCCAAAATTTTGACACGGCTTAGGATCGACTAAGTAGTATAAAAAACTGCCCCGACATTCCAGTCCCGATGTGAAATCTCAAATAATTTCCCACGCATAAAAAGGTTATGTTTCGTAAACCTCACTACATAGTTCCAAGCTATTAGATTATAAGGAATATACAAAGCTTGAAACAATACTACATACTATACGAACACTTACAATTTTAATACAAAGGAAACAATTTAGATACGGTGTACTGAAATGCTCGACTGGAGTTGACACATAAATCAATGCGTTTAGCTATGATATATAAATTTGGTGAAGAAAAACCTTTTGATTTTCAATACATTGATATGACATTGTTTTGGGTTTATTTGCTTCTGGTGTCAGAATATGCTGTTAGAACACTATTTTGCGTATGAACTTGAATTTATTAATTTTAGTAGTGGTTTCTTTTATTTTAATGCCTATTTTTCTGTTGCACTATAAGACTAACCGACTAAAAACATGTGTTTTTTTCTTTAATTTTGTCTGTAATAGATGAATATATAGGTACCAGAATATATAAAAGATAAAAATACTGATTCACTCATTGCCTACGAGTCTGAGATGTTGCTTGGGGGCTTATTTAGGCCGTAGACGCTTCCTAAGACGGGGTTTCGGAAGATTCTATTATTTTATGTACAATATTAAGTCCGTTTATCTGTGACAAGTTTCCAAGGTATACTTTTTTCGTTAATAAATTGTCCTCGTAGCAAATGACGGGGGTTTCATCTGGGCCTGTAATTTCACCGGTAGCCACATCCTTCAAACCAGAATACAAGCAGTGCAATTGATATACCGCTTGGTGCATGAGTCTTAGGTGTTAAATTGGTATGCCGCCCAATGGCATATATTTACCTAGCGTGCGGAGCTTACGCTAGGTTTACGCTCCACTTCGTACTTCACCGCTTCCATATGCTCCTCTCCGCTTATTTTCACACTTCTTCGCTCCTCTGTTCTCCTCTCTGCTCATTTTCGCATTTCTCCGCTCCTCTATGATCTTCTCTGCCTATTTTTGCCCCGTATCAAAAATAACCGCATTGATTGTTCCAGGTGGCAGTGGTAGCGGACCGGGCCCTACTCGCTGTGTTCGTTCTAGTGACAGGCATATCGACGGCGGCCATCCTGTTGCCGCAGCTTAACAACTTACACGTGGGGAACACGCCACTTAAGCCACCTACTTAGGAATGTTCGGTATCAAGGGAACTGTTAAAGTTTATTGATTCGTGTGCCAACGAAACATTTAGTTTTTACCAAGTTGTGCCAAACGGGGTGCTGGCAATAATTAAGTTTTATAAACGTTTCAGAACCATGCTTCTTATACCTGAAGGTTCAGTTTGCCATATTCAGAAATTGGAATGGGGTGTACCTTTCAAACTGCAATAGAGTAATGGATATGAGTTACAGCTTGGTGGCAGAAATATTGATGGTGGAGTACTTACTTCCTCGAATGAACCCACAAGTTCTACCGCCTGATATCATCTGCTTTTTGGAAACTAACGATAGTTGAATGGTCATTGATCAGTCATCGGACAATGATTGCTTTTCTGCCAAAGATATAATAATTAGCTGTGCCAAATGTTGGAAATCAGGTGTTAGTTATTAAGTTTCATAAAGTCTAATGTACCATGTTTTTATATGGCAGTAACGTTTTGCTATGTTCGGTTTTATTTATGTCTGTCAACAAACTGTTTAGTTAAAATAAATGCTGAACGGCGAGTGCGGGTAATAATCACTTATTTATAAATAGTATTTAACAAATCTGTTTATAGAAAAATAAACTTATAAGCTATATGTTTTTCTATCCCAAATTAAGTTTATGTTACAATATTGATTTACATGAGTTTACCCCACTGCTGGCAAAAAGTGAAGCTTCACTAAAAAAAAAAAAAAATAGTCTGGAAGAATCAGATCCGTAGAAAGTATCAACATCTTGGCCTCAATTGTTATAAGATAAATGCATTCGTTAATATGGAGAGTTATGCGCATAGTTTGTAAGATAGAATGGGTGATTGAATGTGAAGCGGGGTGTTGAAAACCGGTAAGTATTCTTCCTATAAGGACAGGCCTCACAGCACCGTTGGTAGTAATTCTGCCTTCTGAGCTGTAGGTTTTGGGTTCGATTCCCACCCAAGATAAATATTTGTATGAGGAGCATTGATGTTTGTTCGGTATCTGGGTGTTAATATTATATTTATTTATATGTATGTACTGACAAAATATGTATATGTGTTCGATAGAATACATATACCTATACTTTTTGTAAATACATGACTACTGACTACATGATATGACTGATAAGTCATAGATGGCGCTGTGAGAAATGTCCACCAATATTTATTTATTTATCTGTTTATAAGGCTAATGTTAAAACTTTACAAATCAGTCTACTTACCGACCAGATTGTTATTGCTTTTCTCAAACAAATTTATCCGAATTTTCGAGGATCGGGTCTATTTATAGATAGATGAGATGTCTCATCAAATTAATGTCATCCGCCAACGAATTAACTGTGTCAAATGTTAGGGTGAGCGAGCGAGATTATTTCTGGTTGCTGGTTTGGAGCATTTTCAAGTTGTACCTATAGGATTTGCAATATTATACGCAGCAAACGTGGGCATTGCAAGTTTTTTAAACTGAAGCCTAAGTAATTCTAAATTTAGACATTATTTAGTCTCTTATTTTGTAAAAATCTCTTCATATAAATAATCAAGACAATGTTAAAAACTGTCACATTTCTCTAATACACATCACATTTTAATTTTAGTAGCTATTAGGTAGTTGAATTAACAAAGTCAAAAGGCCATTATAATCCATTATCTATTATATGAAAATGAACGAACTACAGCCTAGCAAATGGCAGTATCAAAATCTTTCACTGTGATGTGAGGCCTTATTAAATATTATTTTATATACTTACTCATATACAACTTCGGGTTTACGTGTACACTTTTATTTTTGCGACAAGAATAAGTGATATTTGTTATCAATATGTAATGAAATGTTTGATAATGTTTAGAACACACTGTATGTAACGCTGGTTGAAATTTATATATTCAATATACCTATGCCAACTATTTTGTCATAATAATGGTTAAAATTAACCGTTATTGATTATTTACCCGTTACTCGTTAGTAGATAAAATGTAAATATTATCAGTGACTTAATTAGTTATCATTAATAGTTGTTCTGGGGTTTGCGCCAAATTCTGTAAGTCAATTACGGTGTAAGTAAGCAACTAATTAGTTATTATCTGAATTGACTTCGTTCGGACTTGTTGGTTTCATATCGATATTAGGAGGATTTCCCTGTTCGTGAGATATTGCTGGCTAAAATATGAGAGCGAAAAGCCCCTTTCCCGGGCCGATCTCACACGGACTCCTGTCATTTAATTCACTTTTGTTAAAACCATAGAACGATTTATGTAATATTAGAAACTTGATAATGTACTTATAGAGATCTTTCTTAACGTACTTATTTTTTACATGTATGTGCTCGCTTAGCAGAAAGTTAATGAAATGTAGTGTCTCACATCGGATCGGGAATAGGCCCAACTGTGAAAACAAGTCCCAGGGAGTTTCTAGCTATTTCACGGGACCGTTGTGGCTTTATAAAATCTTTCGAGGCATCTTAAAAAATAATATCCAATAAAATAGAGCATAGTCAAAAAGAAAAATCAAAACATAGAGTATGTTATTTCATGATTTTCTCTGTCCCCAAAGCCACACAAATAATAAGAAAACAAAGTGATTCTCGTTGTTTTGAGTTCCACTTGACACCATTTCTTGGGGCGACCCCTATAACTTTTATAATCTCCTAAATCATCACGGCCATTCTGTATTCGTGCGGGAGAAAATTATAACGGACCTCCGAGTTTCATCTAGATAGAAGTTAAACTCCGAGACAAGCAATGAGTTTTTAAACAAAGTGTACCTAAGAGCATAATGTATTCTCATAACCGCGAAGGAAAACATTGCAAAGAATGGGACATGTCCTGCAACCGAACACTTAAAAATCATGTGATATTTTTCAATTTTGAGTTCGCATTCTTGCTGAATGTCCATTTACTATCGCTTGTCAAGAGTAGGCAGGTGTCTGAGGTGTATTGAGCATATATTTTTATCATGCGAAATATATTTGCTCACTTGTCCCGGATTTAAACCTGCAAATAGTATCCGGACTGAAAATCGGAGGTCAGTAGCCGGCTACCACGTTCCATTAAATTAATTATTATATTAACACTAATAAATTAACTTATCTTGTCATCTTTAGTGGTATGTTATGCTCAATATTGTTGCCAATTATATTTACTCAAATAAAGTGAAATGTAAATAATTAACGCTATTAAAATAAAAGTTGTTAAGGATAAATATTGGTATGTAACGTTATTATGTGTACAAATTAAAAACAAAATACTGAAAAGTTGTTTTAAATCGGCACTCATAGCTAGAGAGACTCGTTAAAATGTAAAATGTTATTTTATTCTAAGATTAAATAAATTGATATCTCCATAATACAATAACATATTACAGTAGCTGGCCATCGACTAACCTTCCTTCCTTACTCAACGTCTTCGCCCTGTAATTATCATCAAAATATGTCAACAAAGACTAGCGGTTTGGTATTTACGTTGTCTGTCAGCCAGTCAGTTATGACTTCCTTTTATATAATTTACTGGCTTTGGGATGATGTATGTTTGTTACTCCTTTACGCCACATCTACAGAACGATCTGGTTGAAATTTTATACAAAGGTAGATAACACACAAGCTTTTTAATGTTAGTACCTTACGAGCGAAACTGGAGGGTGAAATTAGTGTGAACTGGTATTTGTAGATATAATCTCTATAAACCCTCATCACAGATCTTGACTAAACTCAAAACCGAAATTGCAGGCGCATGAGACGTAACATCCTCGTCTCCAGGTGATGGACGCAACGCAATGCGGCTTGAGTCATCTCGTATTTTGGTGGAGCGGACTTGAGTCGTATTGCTGTTGTCTATAGGCGGCGGTTACCACTTAAAAATAAGGTGGGTCGTCAGCTCGTTCCGTCACTAATATGGCATAAAAAAAACATGGTGGGTTTTACCTTAGTGATATAAAAAAATTTGGTCACCTAAATAAGAAAATATAATAGTGATATCCTTTAAATACCAACATTGCGCGACTGTTCACATAATGTAGGGCTCACTATTACACATAAATCAGCCGAACCGCACAAATTACACCCAACAGCCGAAACGGCAGATATTCGACCGAGTTAAACACTACGCAATAACAGTTTATTCATGACGACTGTCGACCCAATTCGAATCACTTCAAACTCGTAAGGAGTCAAACTGTGTTCACCTTCAACTGTGCTACAGGCTAAACATTAAAGGAGTGAAGATAAGATGAGTCTGTGTCGTTCCAGTATCGAGTTTCAGAGCGAAGTGGCAAATGCTACGAAAATTTCGTAGCGGAGATGTGAAATCTGTTTACGGGCGTTCCGCTCAAGTAGTGATAGTAGTAGTAACTACTCCCAAATGGCATGCAAGAATTTGAAGTAAATAAAAGAAAAGGTGGCACATAAGTGTTGTTGGGAGAATAGACAGTTATTTATATATTTTTTGATATTAATAACAATAATAATGTTTAACAATTTGAGACGTCTTTCTCTGATGTTTCACGGCATGTGCCTCGCAGTTATCTTCACAGCATCTCTATTTGAGCGGATGGACTATGACTAAACTCATAACTATAAAATATGGTATAATGTTAAAGGGTTACCTCTAAGGTATACTTAGTTAAGGCGTTTATCAGGTAATTGTCAATTTCAGCTGGTATCATGTAGAGAACTCCGCAGATTTGATGCGTAAAACCGAATTGCTACTACTAGTAAAGTGAACGTAGCGTAACGTCACGGGGCAATCGTTCAAACTACTTTTACCTGCTCTTCCTTAAATGAGCAAAATTTTTAAAATTTTTGTTTTCTCCATGTCTGTTTGGGCCAATGGCTTATTCTGAATTAATCACTTATTTTTGTTAATTTCCCTATCCGGAATATGAACGGTTGGTTTATCTACTAGCCGAGTTCGAACGAAGCTCTTATTCCGCGGTAAAGCGACAATTAGTTACTGAAAGTGGTGATAAATTAAGGGGTATCTTCAAACCGGTTTACTTATCGGAGTATTATTAATTTCGGACCTTACTCACTCACCGGAAACGACCATCTTGATTGTGCTTTTGTTTATTATCTCTAGTCTACTAGATCATTGTATAGTAGGTTACATTTTCTATAAGAACACACAAGTAAATGCTGTCTCTATAGTACTAAGATGAGCCTTTATAAAACAGACCTTTAATTTTGTCATTGTTTGCCATCTCTCTTTCTTTTATGTCATACAGGTATTGAACGAGCCGACGGCCCACCTGGTGTAAAATGATAACCTCGGCCCATAACAACCAATGCCACTTGGGTCCTACCCTACTAGGTACTACAAGTCCCAAGTCGCATCTTATGCACCCGTAACTCTGAGACGTGTAGGTGGAATATCTCATGTGCCTGTAATTTCATCGGCAACCACACCTTTCAAACCGGAACACAGTAACGCGAAAGCGTTTCTGCTTAGCGGCAGAAAAGGGCATGGCAGTAGAACGTGTGCCAAGCTCTTTTGAGTACCTATACGTACTACTGTCATATCTATTTTTCCGCCAAGCAGTAGTAACTCATTCGTGTTCTGGTTTGAAGACTGTGGTTTCTGGTGAAATTAGAAAGAAAGAAAGATGTGTGATTTGGGTACATCAAAAACATATCATCATATATAATGATTGATGTCCTAAAGCATCTTATTACACATGTAAAAATGCAATAATAATAATAATAAGATACACAAAATAAACAAAAATAAATTTCGTAGCCTAAAAATCGGCATTATTCAATAAAAAATTAAAAGTCGAATATCTCGAAAAGGGTTAAGTTTAGGGTAGGGTGTTTCATAGTGAAATAAGTCAGAAATGATGGGTACTCCACGCCCTTAACGGATCTAGCACGACTTTTCCTGTAACCCTGTATATTATATTATATATTTATATCTTATACATCTCCAGACATAAAAAAGTATTCCGTGGTGTTAATATGGTTAAATAAATTAATTTATAAAACTTTATTATTAAATAAATAAATATTGGTGCACATTTCACGTGCCATCTAGCCCCAAAGTAAGCTAAGCACAGCTTGTATCATGGGAACCAGACAACTGATATAATACTTGTTTTACATACATATAATACATATTAACACCCAGACACAGAACAAACATTCGTCACATATATGTTTGTCCTGAGTGAGGATCGAACACACGACCTACAGTGCAGAAGGCAAGGTTACTACAAATGAGCTGTGAGGCCAATTATTATTATTTAATTTACTGAGTAGCGCATATATACGCTGGCCGCTAAATAAAACATAATGCACCTTAAATTCAATATAGCTTATATTATACGCTAGTCGTACGTTTCTAGGGCTTATTAATATGACAAATACTTACCTACCTACATTCACACAAACGTTTATACACCCACGGACGGGGTACCTACAGATACGTAGATCGTAGTTTCATTACCCTCTACTGAGCAATGACGTACGCTGAGAGGTAAACTAATTATGAATTACAAAAAGTTTTCGCATATGAGACATTTTATTCTGATCCACAATAACTCATCCCCGTGTAGTTCTGTAGTATTGATTCGACACGCTATGTGAATAGGGCAAAATGGATGCCCCAATAATCTTTATGGTTCAGGCTTCAATGCGAACTGATTGGGCAATCAGACAATTTATTGGGTTATGGGCAAAGCTTACCTCTTTTAGATTATTTGTGCGTTCTTTTATATACAAATTAATGCAGTAAAGGTTTTTACTAACACGAAAATAGGTAGGTATATACTCTTACGAACTTATTTGAAACAGTAGCTTATTAGCTTTGTGTATCAATGATTTTCACAGCCTTAAACTGGAATCTTAGAAACACTTTTGTTTAATGAATTTTAGCTATTACATAGTTATATAAGAGATTTGATTTATTTTGTAGTTATGTACGATGCCTGTTTGGTAGATCGGAAAATTTAAGTCGCAGTGAAAAACAAGAAGGGTTTTACTAAATTTTATGTTATAAGAGTTCTAACAAGTTTAATGAAAATTTTGAATTTTCCGCGTCGTCAGCTGTTATTTCGAGGGTAAATGTTTGCTTTCAAAGTGGCACACGGCAGTAATTCTTTCGGTTTTTACTTGAAGACAGTTGACCTAACCAACTGACTGACCAAACTCGTTACTTGGTTGACGGTACTGTTCTACACGCAGAACGATATAACATATCCGAAACCTACCAATCCTGTAAATTACACAGAGTAGCCAGTATTAACCAAGCCACCTTGCTCAGTATAATTCAGCCTTAGGAATGTGGATAGGTGTGAACGTGTGAACTATGAAATGGGCGCGTGGCGCGTGATGTTACTCTTGCGATGAGTCTGTAAATTCAGAACAATCGGCCGCAACGCCGGCGCCGCCCATGTGCACATGCGTGAACACAAATAGTAATGGGATATATAATATTGCATTATATATAAAGGTTGCATGGAAGAGATCACTTTTAGTGATAATTCCGCTCATTGTGCGTTTAACAAACTATAATTAATTTTCTCTGTAAAAATTTTCTTTCTTTGTTGTACCATAAAGAGTTTATGATACAACTAAACTTATCTATCTATCTCTTGTGGTATAATTATTCGTACTAAGGGGATAAAATGATGAGCTAATTTACTGCCTTTGTAATTGTTTTTTGCTGTTTGCATCCGCTAAATCACTAACGGAATTTGCACCGAAATGAGCGATCTGCATACCAGTTTGAATTCATCTAATAATATATCATTAACTTGTTTCGTATTGTATGATATGTTATATATATATATACCATAACTGTACATTGTGTCCTAAACGCTGTACTTCGAGCTGCATACGTATGCTGCTAATCAAAACGCCACGCCGCGCCGTCTCACTGGCTAAGCACTGGCAATACATAATTTAAATAACAAATAAGCATCGAAATCACGAAGAAAAAGAAGACTCATTTTTATCAAAAATAGGTATACTGCGTTTGATGTTAAAAATAGACACATTCTCGAAAATAAATCAATACTAACATCAAAAAATTGCCGAATTGCTTATATTGTACAGACTTATATTTCCTTTAGTTCTCATAGAGAACCGACATTTGAAATTAGATTATTAAATTTGAGTTTTAATTATTTATTTTGAAATAACTACAGTTCAAATAATGAATCTCGTATTCTCAAGTGACCTTTCGTGTCCCATCCCTCGCAGAACAATCGCACGGCCACGAGCTTTGTGTTCACTAGCACAGAACTACGAGTAGGAGGTACACCGAAGGTTTTGCGTTGACGTGCCTTTTGTTAATGCACCGTGGTTTGCTTTTGTTCAGATTCAGCAGAAATTTCAGATATATTTACAAATATTTTCATTTTGCTTCGCGGAATATCTGCATTTTATCTTTTTTTATCTACACTTTATATATTTATCTACACTTTATATATTTATCTACACCTTATTTATTTATTAATATATATTAATAAACAAACATCACATACATTATACAATAAAACAAAAAAAGACAGTTCTGATATACAGGGTGTCCCAAAAGTCGACGTCAAGACGAAATCGCATGATAGGTAAGGTCATAAAAGTTATCAGAAAAATATAAAAAAATATATTTGCCTTGTATTTTTAAAATCATAGCAAAATAAAAATTATTCGGGAAAATGTATACCCTGTAACAGTTTTTACTTTCCTGTTGCTACAAATGTTCACTTTTTGCCTTTTTTTTTTTTACTTATTTCATCCCGAATAGTGCTTCTGTAATTTGTAACCTTAAAATTTGAGCTAACTGCTCCAGCTTGAAAGAAGATGTCATGTTTTGCAGAACCACGTTTTGAAAATTAGTTTTTCGCCCTACTTTAACTGACGGTCCTGAAAAAAAATTATACCACGCAAGTCTGGCAAGTAACTTTAAAAGTTAGCGCATTTAATAAGGATTCTAAAGTGGTATAACACTTAATACATTATTTCTTAGGTCGGGTACAAAAAATGTTTTTTCAAGGAAAGTCGGTTTTGAATAATTTCTTAGACTTTACTAAAAGTGGTTCTAGTGAACTCAAAGCGTTCCTTAAGACCTCAAATTTCAAATTCTCGTTCGAACGAGTCATTCCGTAAAGGGTAAGAGAGAAAGATAGAGACGCTTATGAGTCACAGAAGCAAATAAGGATCCTAGTAGTAAAAAATAATAAAAAATTTGTTCCGTTTCAATGGTAACATTTATTTACAAAAGATGTTCAAACTGTTTTCCTTCAGCGCAATACAAGCACGACATCTCCTTAAAAAAGATCTTGATATCAGACGGGCGAATCTTCCATTACCTATTGACAAAATCAACTGCCTCCGTAATTCTCTCTCGGAGCTCAGCTTCCTTTTCGATTGATTTTGAATACACTTTATCTTTAACTGCTCCCCAATAAAAAAAATCCAATGGATTCAAATCAGGTGAGCGGGCTGGCCACGAGATCATACCAGACCGCCCTATCCATCTGCCCGGATATTCTTCTTTTAGATGTTCTCTAACTGAGCGGCTATAGTGCGCTGGGCAGCCATCTTCTTGAAACCACAAACCACATCTCTCAAAATATTCAGTGGCACGTCTTCGAGTAAATTGGGTAAATGGTTTACTAAAAAATCCAAATAAATTTCACCGTTTAAGACTTCTGATAACTCAAAGGGTCCTATGACTCTTCCGTTCAAAATCCCAGTCCACATGTTGACTTTAAAACGATACTGTGATCTATTTTCTCTCATTAAGTTTGGATTCTTGTAAGTTCATGTATCCATGTGTCACTACCTGTCTCGCTCACACTTTATGGAATGTCTCACTCCGTCTCATTCAAACCACGCAATGGTCTTAAGAAACTCTTTGATTTCACTAGAATCACTTTTAGTAAAGTCAAAGAAATTATTCATAACCGGCTTTCCTTGAAAAAATATTTTTTGTACCTGATCTAAGAAATAATGTAATAAGTGTTATACCACTTTAGAATCCTTATTAAATGCGCTAACTTTTAAAGTTACTTGCCAGACTTGCGTGGTATAATTTTTTTTCAGGACCGTCAGTTAAAGTAGAGCGAAAAACTGATTTTCAAAACGTGGTTCTGCAAAACATGACATCTTCTTTCAAGCTGGAGCTGTTAGCTCAGATTTTAAGGTTACAAATTACAGAAGCACTATTCGGGATGAAATAAGTAAAAAAAAAAAGGCAAAAAGTAAACATTTGTAGCAACAGGAAAGTAAAAACTGTTACAGGGTGTACATTTTCCCGAAAATTTGTTTTTTGCTATGATTTTAAAAATACAAGGCAAATATTTTTTTTTATTTTTTTCTGATAACTTTTATGACCTTACCTATCATGCGATTCCGTCTTGACGTCGACTTTTGGGACACCCTGTATATGACAATTAGAAGTGTACACATCGTTAACCATAACACTTTGAAAGATATTTAAAAATAAAATTTAGATCCTTTCACTTATAGTCATTTTAATTCCTATTCCTATGTGTAGTCCTATGTGTAGTCGACCTAAAAATATGCTGACAGTAAAACTTACTACCCTCACTTACTACTACTTAGATTAATAAGAGACTGTATAAAATAGCTTATCAGCAATAAAACCAGCCATTGTACTGTCTTATTTAAGAATGATTCGTAGTGTTTAATTGTTTGGTGGAAAATAAAACATATCTAGTACACATTCAAATCAATGCGTTTTTAAAGAAGCAAAATGTTAAATCTTTATTCCAAGTAATTCATTGTGAATTTCATGTTGTATACTCATACAAGCAAAACAACAAATATTACATTTTTAAACAAAGAGTTGGTATAGTGGGTCTCATACAATTGTCATTTTATAACATTCGTTAACAAACAAAACTTGTTTCAGGAAAAACCGACATTACCTCGAAATTGGTCTGCATTCTATTAAGTCAACAATAAAAATGTATCGTTAACCATTTCAATAACAAAAGTAACATATAATTGTCTTCCTGTAAAATTTTCGAAATGTAATTTTTGAAACTTGTATACAGGTTGTCCTGTAATGAATGGATAAGCTTGAAATGGGTCTTAGAAGAAGTCTTGGTTTTTTTTTTATTTGATATTTTTTTTCCGAATGCCCAATATTTCTACTAAGACCCATTTCAAGATTATCCATTCATTACCGAACACCCTGTATATGTATATTTATTTATCTCTATTTGAAAGGCCATTTCTTTTATAACGATGTTTGCTTTGTTATAGATGGACATGGATTAAAACCAACTCATGTGTAAACTATGGTTGAAAACCTCTTAGCATTCTTGACACAAGAGGGAGCGGGTAATATGAACGATGTGAAGTATTTTTACAAGCCTTGATTTAACTTGCAATGTACTCGTATGTAACTATGTTTGTTCGGGTGGAATCTTGCAACTCAATTTTGAAGCAGATATCTTCAACCAATTGACCTGAAATGTTGTATACACGTTTAATTCGGATGACAATGCATGGTTAGCTGTGTGACGTCATTCTAAATCCAACATGGCGGGATACCCAATATGTCGGGCTAGTTATTTTCAATGCACTCCTACAATATGGATATCAAATGAAAGGGCTTGCTGAGAATAACTCGAAAAATAAAGTGACGTCACTCTAAATCCAATATTACGACGGCGAACTTATAAAAAGCTTGTTTTTAAAAAGTATTTTATATTAATTTATTATTTGATTTTATTTTAACTATAGAGCCAATATTTTGGTCACAGTATTAGGATGCCTTCTAAAGTCTTCTAAAATAAAAAAAATACTTTCAGAAACAGTTGTTATTATAAATTGAATGCATCAGTATTATATTGACAGTACCTACTAACTTTTGCCTGCAGCTTTGCTGAAAAGCTTATAATATTGTTACTCCAAGCAGGGATTTCCTACTTATGATCAAAATTTCACCAATTCGGTTCAGTTCATCATCCATTCAATTCAGTTGTGGCGTGATGGAGAAATAAATATCCGTGCAAAATTTTGCATCTACAAATTTAATGTGATGTGACAAGAAATATCAGTAAAACAGAACTTGAATGGAACATTTCAATACTTCGAAATAAAACAACAAATAATAAAAACCAGACTAATGTGAGTCGGCTCGAGATAAGGATCCCGAACTATCTGAAAAAAGATTTTTTGGTACGGTACCCTCTATGTAGGGTTTTGACTCGAAGTTGGCCGGTTTATTACTCAAGCAGGTCGCTTTCAGACTAGTTTTTCGTCTCGTCGAACATTAATGTATTCGACTCTGGAATCCAAAAAGACACTCTTGGCTATTAAGACTCTCTTTGAAGGTATTTTTATATCATAAAAAGGAACGTTTTCATAGGTTACAAAATCTGTGAAACCCAAACCAATATGGATGAAGCTTTTTTCCCCACTGACCTTCGGTTCGGTTTTTATACTTCTTGCATAATTAACTTTCGACCTTTTCTCAACAAAACTGATCACGGCATTGGATAAAAAGTTTGACAAGATAAGATGGTAGGCTTCTTTGTAGGTAAAACTCAACGATCCCTTACTTATTTTCAGGAAGATTCAAAGCCATTTCATTCGTAAACCTTCCATGGGAAGTATTTGATATATATTTGTTTAAACCGTATCAAAATCAATACAATAATTTCTGCTATTAGCCTATGCAGACAAGACAGAAAAATGTGAAGGGGGAATTAATATATGAATTGATTATTTATAAAGATGATGAAGATATTATAAGTGTGATATTGTAATCGTCTTTATATTAATGCAATTTATTCATAAACTGCTCAAATGAAACAGCACTGAGACAGTGTTAATTTGACTACATTTGCCACATTTGTGTCGTCAATACATTTCGAAGTCGTCTAAATTATTGTTTTTTTTTTACGTCCTATCTCCTAACCAGTGAAACTCGGATACTAGGTATCTCCTAATATCCCAGAAAACCTGGAGTTTACCACAAATTACGACAACTGTTTGACAATGCTCTAACATGGGCCACACACGATAACGCATAACAACAACAATGACCACACAAATGAAATATCGATGCAGCCGACTCGCTAAAGGCAGACTTCCGTAGGTTGCGTCAGTCACGATTAAAGAAAATAACATTCTGGTCACATCTCACCCCAGCTGGATGCCATCGGGTGAATTCAAAAGGCGGGAGATTATTGAACAAGGTACAGTAACAACTCTCCGCCAAACACCGAGACCGAGGCGTATGTAGCTGCTAGCACTAGTAAGAAAACCTTTAAGAATTTCCGAGTGGTTGACAACTCCAAACACTCGCACTTCAACTTCAACCCGTTGAAATTACAGGCACATGAGACACTCCACCTACAGTCTCACAGTTACAGGTGCATACCCTGCGACTTGGGTCTTGTCGTATCTAGTAAGGGAGGACCCAAGTCGCATCGGTTATGGGCAGAGGTTACCACTTAACACCAAGTGGGCCGTCGGCTCGTACCGTAACTGCATAACATAAAAAAAACACTGTTGCGATTGGTCGCGCTTGTGCGTCGCGTGTAGCTCTATCCATAGAAGCCAACCTTTATCCTGAATGCGAGAAAGCATTGGCGGGTAGACACTGAAATAAATCAAGCCGCTTGCATGGCTGAGTGATCAATTTCAGAATTAATCTTATTTTAATAAATTTACCTTTTTTTTTTTTATGTTATGCAGTTTCTGAACGAGCCGACGGCCCACCTGGTGTTAAGTGGTAACCTCGGCCCATAACAACCGATGCGACTTGGGTCCCCTCTTACTAGGTACGACAAGACCCAAGTCGCATCGTATGCGCCCGTAACTGTGAGACGTGTAGGTGGAATGTCTCTTGTGCCTGTAATTTCACCGGTAACCACACCTTTCAAACCGGAACACAGTAATGCGAACGCGTTACTGCTTGGCGGCAGAAATGGGCATGATGGCAGTACTTCCCCGGACGAACTGGCGAGAGTTCTACTGCTCTTTAAATTTCTGATATTAATATTTTTATTTTTCATAAAGATTGAAAATTGGTGTAATATTTTTGCAACCTATTTAAAAGCGATACAGGCATTAAAATTTAATTATGTAGCTATCTGCCATAAGTCGCCTAAAAGTAGCAAAACTTTATAAAAAGCCTCACCTTAAGCTCATTCAGTATCTACTAATCTTTGTTGTTACCCTATGTGGAGCAACATCCAACAAATAAATGACACTGAAATTTAAACGGTTTCTGGTCTCCCACCACTGGTGCCCGATCCGAAGGGATAAAGTGGCGCATTTCATAAAAAATATTGGGTCTAGATATGCCAGTTTCATTCAGTTTCTTATTGTATGTCTTCAGATATTTGTACAGACTTACTGGATAATTTTGTTGGTATACGATTTGTCCAAGCTATGGTTATTGAGGAATTAGTTACTGGAAACTGTTAGCCGACTTACTCGATAGCGATGATGAGCTCACCACCTGTCACGTCTACGTTCCCACGATAGTTCACCCACAAGGCGAAAAGTGGCCCATTGATGCTTTGCCTACCCCTTTGGCTAATAAAGGCGTGAATCTTTGCATGCTTCAGATATTTCGATGCGATTCAAAGTTGTGAAAGGAAGAGAAATTCAAAAGAAACCTTGAAAAAGATAAAGTATTCAAAATGCTTAAAGCACTGTAGGTACTTATAACTGAGCCTACATTTTTAATAAGGCACCTACGTTGTTCATGAATCTTTTGTTCATCGCACAATGGATTCGCATTTACGCCACAAAATGATAAATTCCTAACCATTTGTATCGGGTAAAGGTGTGGGGCGATAATGCCTGTCAGTGTTGTGAGATATTTCGTGGCAGTTGAGATATTTGCGCTCATTATAATACAATGTTGAGTCTGATAGCTTAGTGGTACCATCCCTCCCTGAATTCATGTCTAAGGTGGTGGTGCAATTTCCTCGTGCAAATCAGGAGCAAGCGATTATAATTGTTATTATTATGAAGTTATAAATATTAGTATCGTTTGATAGAAGATTAATTTCAAGGCCTGGCAAAGGGTGATGGGAATCCTTTTAGTTCTATAGAAAAGAAAAGAAAATCAGGCAATACGGCTGTTTTTCTTATTACTGCCTATATGTTCAAAAAAATCACCGGAGTTCTACATTCCTCGATTCCCTGGAGTTAACATTGTCTGGTGGAATAAAATTTTCCTTTTCTTCACAGTTGTCACCGGAAATGGAATAAGGATTATTCGTAATGTTTCAAGAACGTGCTTACTTGTTTTGTATATGTATTATATTTATTAAACACTAGCTGTGTCCCGCGGTGTTACTCGCTGTGAGTAAGTCATCCCACGCGAACCGTTCATTTCTCCGGGATAAAAAGTAACCTACGTGCTATTCCAGAATATAATCTATCTCTTTTCCGAAGTTTATCCAGATTTGTTCAGCCATTCTGGCGTGATTGTGTTACAAACATCCATCCATCCAAAACTGTTGCATTTGGGTATAAATAGTATGTAGTAAAAGAGCTGATGACGCATGATGATTTTGAATGATGCCGTAGACACACTAATAATCGCTCCTTACACCAAGAACTCGGCACTGCGGTACGAGACGCCTCAATTCGGCGTCCCTATGATCCAACCTCTTTAAAAGTTTCTTAAAAGTTCCTATGATCGAAAAATCTAAATAAAAACAAACTTTCATTGAAAACGTAAGCACACATAAGCTCGGAGGATACATCTGCGTAAAAGGGTTTTGAAACAGACAAGGGTAAAGAGTTAGACGTTTCGGAAATATATTTCATGTAATCATTTGCCCATTTAATACTTCTGCTAAGTGTACCTAGTATGTACATACTTTTGTCTACACAAAGAACTGTAATACAACTGAACATTCTGAAATAAGCCTATTTTCACCACTAAGTTGTGAAGTGTTTCATTCGGAAGGCAGTCCGGGTGCTCTTAAATTAAAACACCATTAAAACGTGTAACTACGTCAAGTCTTTTTGTTTCCTATAGGGACGATATTGCCTGAAAACGGAAGTTTTTAATCAGACCTAGGTGCCGAAACGTTGCACTCAGGGTGCAGCAAGCTCACCAATAATTAAGAGCAGTAGAACTCCCGCCAAGTTCTTCCGGGGAAGTACTGCCACCATCCCCATTTCTGCCGCCAAGCAGTAGTAACGTTTGAAAGGTGTGGTTGCCAGTGAAATTCAGGCACATGAGACATTCCACCTACAGTCTCAGAGTTACGGGTGCATACGATGTGACTTGAGTCTTGTCGTACCAAGTAGGAGAGCACTCAAGTCGCATCGGTTGTTATGGGCTGAGGTTACCACTTAACACTAGGTGGGCCGTTGGCTCGTTTCGTATCTGTATAACATTGAGGCAGAAAGTGGTTGCGAAGAACAGAAGACCTGGCTCAGTGGCGCTTACTGGGAGATGTGTTTGTCCAGCAGTGGACTACGATAGGAGGACTTTGTTGTAGGTGCCTTTTGCCATTTTGATGCTAGAGGCAGTATGGAAGTTTATGAACTATGACAGTGAATCTGCGCTTCACTTTTAATTTAATAAGCTCTAGTTAGGTTAAGTACAGTTACTTATTAAAAACCTATTTTAAATATAAGCACTTGTTATATACTTAATCAAAAACTTCTTCAATCATTTTCTACGTTCACTATATTTTCTTATTTCACAACGCTATTATTTTAAAAAATACGCGGCAGAGTATTTGGGTAATTATGCAAATATCTTGACGTTGAAAGAATGCTTGCGGACAGGACAGGAGCTAATGGAATACCTACAATGGATAAAATTTATCAGTCGCTTAAATTGTATAAACAATATTTTCAGTGTTGTATTATTTTATGTAGAAATTTATCACCCCGCCGTAACACAGTTACTAACTAGTACCGGAGGTAAAGATATATTTATGTTTTAAAGTGCGTCTACCCACATTGCGTATTCGGTTCGCATAACTGTGATAGACTTATGAATGTAATTACGTATATTTTTTAGTTATAATTACTACGTAAGTTTGAAAAATAAATATTCTTAAATAAATATTTGTAGTTTTTTTTTATTGGGGTATAAAAACAGTCACACAGTAATACTAAAATAACATAAATACTTAAATAAATTATTCACTGTGGAACCCACACTGTTTACCACAGATTACTTATTATTATTATTATAGGATTGCAGAATGGATGGTGCTATCTTAAAACATCTAAAATTTTGTTTTTAAATTGTCTAGGACGCGTTGTCGTTATATCTATGGAGTTGAAGTTAGTGTTGAATGACTCGACTATTCGGTTTATAGGAGATCTCTTACCAGCATAGTTCACAAGTAGTCAAACGTTATATTAAGAAAATCTTCACAGTTGTGAGGATTCTTTCATCAACATTATCCTAATTTTACTTTATAAGCTGGGTAGGAACAAAATTCGACCTCATTAGAATACCCAGATTGCTCCAAGCGACTTTATGTGCAGTGAATAAAACTCACTATTTTGCTGAGACCGTAATCTCGACTTGATTGATTGTTGATAGATAAGCCAACGATATTCGACTCGCTAGTCGCAGCTCGCAGAAATTGCAAGGCGCCTGGAGAATATCGAATTCAATAGCGCGGCATAGCGCGGACTATTGCTCAATAAAAAGGGAGAAGATATAGTGTACCTCTAGAATTTAAAAACTTGGAGATGCTTCATTCAGTGTTTGACCAAATATATAAAACACGTCAAATTACCGATAAAATCTTATAAATAAAGACAGTGTGACGGTGTTTATTTACAATGTTGGGTAAATACATTCCTATCGTTTTTCTGTCCGTGGTTTGACAACCAGATCCCGAATCCTTCGTTATATTTTGTGGATCAATCACTCTTTGTAAACAGAAAACAGAACAGCTGTGAACCTATCAACTAATTTCACTCCAGAAACATTGTTTTATTTTTTAGGTATAAGTACACTCAAACAAATAGATCCCTGAGCACGGTTATGTGACAAAGAAGATCGACGTAATAAGATTCCAAAAAAAGTAAAAAAGGTACAACTACCATAGCTTTCTTTTCTATTAGGTAAGTATTTCAATTTCATTAGGAAGGTCACTCAGGTCATAATTCTGAGCTAGGAACCAGGCTCATGTGCAAAGATTCAATAGAAGGTAATTAACTTCTTTTAAATGCTAAGTAGGTATTCAAGGAATGTGGAGTTTTGGTTCGAAATTACAAAAACGACTTTGCTGAAATATGCGAGGCCTTCAGAGGCCTTTTCCTTTTACTTATTATATAGAAAGGCTAACGATGACTTCTTTAAACGGAAGCTCAAACATATTGTAAGAATCAAACCCAAGTCACCACAAACAAATGTCACTAACGAAGACATCATCGTTTCAAGAATCTTGAACGTAACTGTTAAATATGAAGTTTTATAAAACTTCAAATTTGTTTGCACTCGACTGTACCAAAGAGAAAATAATTTATTCCGGCAATTTAGGCCACGGGATGCCGATATACATTTTTCCTTTTTAAATTAAATTGTCATCACTTCTGCTTTGTATGTCTGTCCTGTATTGAGACAAACAATTATCTTTCTCCGATATCTACGTTATTGTAATCATAGATTCGTCAGATGGAATGCGAGGAATTTTTTGAAAGCCTAGCACATTTCATAAACAAGTTCTTATCTGGCTATTAATATGAACTACGCACTTATATATCATTGTAGTTATTGAAGAAATGACACTTTTAAATATTTTTTTTGAATATCATCTTTACTTTTTAATATTCTCCGAAGTATAATTGGAGAAATTAAATATATTAGGTATATTAAGACTTTTCGGTAACTCGACTGTAATTAAACACTGTCCTCGCACTTTTTAAACACAATATAATTAATAAGACAATTAAATACAATAAAATAAAAAATACTGCTAAACAAAACGAATAATCTAGAAATATAAATAGAAACTTATCAAAATGCGTGGCTAGCTAATTGCACCGCGGACTTTGTACGGGTCAAACCATTTAACCTCGAGTACGTACAAATTATAGCATCTACTTACTGAAAGGAAAACTACTGTCATATACAATATGAATAAATAAATATCTTCTCACCTGTAATACTTTAGCATTACAAGTCAATAAAAATAAAAAAGTAAATACACAAAATACTATTAAATGACACTTCGTCGAGTAAAACTTGATGACCTACGTAAAATAATTAAAATAAACAAGTTCTTGAGAATTGGGGCCATTGTGAGCTAATACAATTAAATGCGTTACTTAAATAATTGAATTAGTATGATTGTGTTAGATACCAGGGTATGAAATATTTGTAACAGTCTTGAATATTTATGATCTTTTCAGTTTTCAGGCGTTACGTATTAATGTTTTTGATTCTCTATTCGTGAAAATAATGCTACAAGAAATCAAGTGGGTAATGTTAAAAGCTACGTATGATTGAAATTGAGATATCATTAGGTATTCCTCTCCACATAATCGATCTGGTGTCTCGATCGGACCGCTTACTGGCCAATTGGCAATTGCGATTTTTGGCTATATTGCGTTCGATCGATACATATATAACAAAACATAAAATAACACCACTTGAGAGTAATGTAGTTTCCTAAAGCATTATCTTGTAATTATTTTAGTGGATATGGTCCCCTAGATAATTGTTATATCTATTTTCCAATTTTCAGACTTTCAAACAATCTGGATTTAGCGTAGCGCCAAGTAGTGAAACACTAATTCAAATATTCAAAAAAAGCGCTCTGTAATTACATAATTTATTCCACTACCAAACTTGCAGTGGAGTAAATTATGTAAAACAGGACTGACTAGTCAAGAAAATGCATTGTAAAATTGAATGATTCTGCATCGATAAACCGTAATAGATGCCTAAAGTAATATAAAAACTGACAGGAACGACCTTAAACCTCTGGTACCCTACTCGGATACCGTCCAGGTTTATAATCAGGGTTGTTGGGGTTGTACTCCCATATCAAGTACTCAGGTTCGTTTAAGTACAAAGGAGGTATCTCATCGCTCGGCTCCCGTTCCTGCCCAAGGAGGTTCTTGTTTCGTTCGAGAAGCTCGTCCACGCGCGCTCGAGTCTCATCTGATATGTCTGCAAACAAGAGATTGTATCTGTATATCTATACAAATAAATAAAATTGGAGTGTCTGTTTGTAATATTAAAATAACCGCTTTTTACTAAGTGCATATAGATGTATACACGGTACATATACCAAAATATTTTTTTTCACAATTTTTGTCTGTCTGTCTGTCTGTCACAACATTTTTTTTAAATTTTGTCTGTCTGTCTGTCTGTTCCGGCTAATCTCTGAAATGGCTGGACCAATTTTGACAGGACTTTCACTGGCAGATAGCTGATGTAACAAGGAGTAACTTAGGCTACTTTCCCGAGGGGTAAAATAGGGGTGCGTGATAAAACCGAATTCCACGCGAAGTCGCGGGCAACAGCTAGTGTATTAATAAATTGTCTGACATTAATAAGCACATTCATACGCGTAATAAAATAAATTTTTGTACCGTCCAATCAAGCACGTCACTTAAGTACAACAGTATCTTTTGTATGGCTCTCAAAATCTTCAACAGGGTACCAGAGACCATAACAAGTTCAAGACATCATAAGTTTCAAGAGTAGACTAACGGCATTTCTCATAGATAAATGTTACTACTCCATTTCAGAGTTCCTTGAAGAAAAACCTGATAGTCTTAAATATGTTAAATTCATTTCAAATTTTATATTATTGCTTAATAAAGATTTGCATGCTTTAGAGGTAAGAATGTATATGGAACTAATATTAACAAATACACCTATAATTATGTACCTACATTCCTGTAAATAAAGGATATGATGATATTATGATGATGATATCGTTTGATATGATTTATTTTTATGAGACACAGTTTACTTTTATGTATGTGTTTTATGACTCTGCAAACGTGATACCAACAAGTATGCTTGTGTAATGTTTGTTTTAATCATTTTCAAATATATAATGATAAATTGTTGTTAACGAAATTGCTCATGACAGCTGTTTAGCTATTTGCTTCACAATACACAGACACTTCTCTTTTATTTAAAGTTGACAGATATAAAGATAATTACGATAATGTAAATGCGTCACTATCGAAAGTTTTAGATTGGTTCATATCGAACAAGCTTTTACTCAATTCTAACAAAACTAAGTGCATTAAATTCACTTTGCCAAATGTGAAGCAAATGTCGGCTAATATACAAATAAATGGAGAAGTGCTTAATCTTGTTGGTTCCACTGTGTTTTTGGGTTTAACTATAGATGCAAAGCTACAGTGGGGTGATCAAATCGCAGCACTTGCCTCCAGACTTAGTTCAGCCTCATTCGCGGTACGTAGAATAAGACAGCTAACGGATGAAGTTACTGCTAGGTTCGTTTATTTTAGTTACTTTCATAGTGTTATGACATACGGTATCCTGCTTTGGGGGAAAACAGCAGATATCCATGCCATATTTGTTTTACAAAAGAGAGCTATACGTTCAATTTATAAAATGAAATCAAGGGACTCTCTGAAAGAAAAATTCAAAGAAATAAATGTCCTTACAGTGTCATCACAGTATATATATGAAAATTTATTATATGTTCATAAAAACATATCTAGTTTTGAGAAAAAAAGTGATGTTCATACCAAGAACACTAGAAATAAAAATAAATTAAACATTCCAAGATTCCGATTGCAAAAAGTCAACGGATCTTTTATGGGAAATTGTGTACACTTTTATAAAACTTCCTGAACAAGCAACGAAGCTTCCGACCCAAAAATTCAAGTCATACATAAAGAAGGGTCTGGTAAGTAAAGCTTATTACACTGTAAATGATTATATAAATGATAAATCCCCATGGTCTGATGTCGCTCTGCTCAACGACACACAAAACACCCTGTAATAGTATATTATGTAGTCATAAATATAACATAGACCTAAGTACTCAATTGTTACAAGGATCGTGCTCGCGAAAAAAAAGGAATCCCTCCATTAGGGGTTTCTTGTCTGTTCTTCCCCATGGAGGGTCGGATAGGGTTTGAACAGGCGTCAAACTTATCGATAAGTAAGCGTGACCTTATGTTTTGAATATTGACGTTTCCAAGCCATTTCTTTATGAATTCTATGGAAATAAAGTTTTTGACTTTGACTTTGAATAAAGGTCAAAACACACCGGATGCATACGCTTGGACGATTACGTTGCAATGCGTCGTAATGTGCATACTAAATATCTAATATCTGCACAATTTTTGCTCTATCGTGGTGTATGGTATTCAAACTAGTTTTCATATTGCTAATTAGGACAATAAAGTCCATTTTTCAGATTAATAATTAAGATTCAAGTAAACAAAAATTTAAACAATTGCAAATTATGACAATGAGTGGAGGGAGAATATATATTTATCAGAGTTCCTGTGCATAAAATATAATATAGATAATTAAAATTTAAATTACTTTTATAATAATATTATATATATTTATACTTACAAGTTCTACGCAAATCAATTCTCAGCACATTTCTGTTCTGCTCAAGTGCACGAATGAGCGTTTTCTCTGCATCACCTGACAAGTCGTTTGCAGCCATGTCTAACCGTGTGAGTCCCCGATTAAGGCTTAGAAGACCCGCCATCTATTGAAAATACAAGATAAATAGCGCTTTCTGAGAGTATCCAGTAGGTACGAGAATACGTAGAGAATTAATATTATACTAGCTGTTGCCCGCAACTTCGTCCGCGTGAAATTCGGTTTAATCACGCACCCCTATTTTACCCCTCGGAAAAGTAGCCTAAGTTACTCCTTGTTACATCAGCTATCTGCCAGTGAAAGTCCCGTCAAAATCGGTCCAGCCATTTCAGAGATTAGCCGGAACAAACAGACAGACAGACAAAAATTGGAAAAAATGTTGTTTTGGTATATGTACTGTGTAACATTGCATTTAACCAATGTATACGTTTTCAAGATCCTCACATTTCAGAAACATGAATAAACAGGTCACTGAAAAGGCCGATAACTAAAAGATATGTTTAAATCTTTTAGTAAGGAAAGAAACGACTTTTTACTACTGAACGTGTAAGTCGTGGTTTTATATTATTCTTTTAATATATATTGTAGCTTAAATTGCGAGCGTCAACGTACAAGGCTGGTTGGAAGCTGCGAATAATGCTCTAGCTTTTACCGATACCGATATATACAGACTGACTTAATGCTTGGTCGCATATCATGACTGAGAATATCTACAAGTCTCCATTAATCATGTCACGGGAACAGTATTACAAATAAATCCGTACATAGTACGTAAATATAATATAAATAAATATTGGTGGACATTTCACACAACGCCATCTAGCCCCAAAGTAAGCTAAGCATAGCTTGTATCATAGGTACCAGACAACTGATATAATGTCCTTGTATACTTTTTGTCAATATATACATACAATACATATTGACACCCAGACACAGAACAAACATCTACATCGTCACACAAATGTTTGTCCTGGGTGGGAATCGAACCCACGACCGCAGAAGGCATGGTTACTACAAACTGAACTGTGAGGCCTATCGTATAGTAACACACAAAACAACTTATTCCAAGTCAGGGCCAGGGTCGGACCAGTAAGAGGGTTGTACCACAAAATTCGCTTCAAAACATTTATATCTAGTTTGTTATGTACCTTTTCAGCTGAAGCGCCGTAAAAACCGCACGAGTTCACAATCAGCGTTTGCGGTTTTTCCTTGCAACGCACGAATGCGGCCGCGAACATCGTTGCGCACTCGATCGACATTGGATTCAAGCTGAAATCTAGCACAACAATATATATTTTTAGATATTAAGTAAGTGATGAAATGAGCAGATGAACCAAGGCCCACCAGACATTAAGCAGTATCCTCAGCCTATAAGCAACCGATTCGCACAACATTGATCAGTGTTCCTGTTGTTTGCATTTAAGGAAATGACAATTGCAGGATGTCAATTCAGCGAAAATAATTATTCAACGAAACTAACGGATGAGGATTGTACTCGGACATAGTACGAAACTATAACAACAGTGATACGAATTGCATGATTCCA
The DNA here is from genome assembly GCA_947359385.1 of Chesias legatella. Taxonomy (NCBI): domain Eukaryota; kingdom Metazoa; phylum Arthropoda; class Insecta; order Lepidoptera; family Geometridae; genus Chesias; species Chesias legatella. The sequence continues at coordinate 7,184,575 of OX375772.1, forward strand.
TAAGTATGGGAAGACCCAAGTCGCATTGCTCTGCACACGTCATGTTGCAACATGTCGCATGTCTCTTTAATTTCACAGGTACCACACCCTTGAAACCACAATAACGGGTACATAGCAACGGGTGCAATGCTAATTAAATATTATTTCTTAAAGTAAGAAAAAAAAAATGTTGTTATTTTGTAGAGTAGATTTACAACTATCAATGCTACATACATACATACATGCACCGGTAGCTACACAAATAAATTCAACTTGACGAACTACTTTTGCAAAAACAAGTAACGTGTTACCACAAAGCTACTCGAAACAAAAAAATATTCACAGCCCACGCAAACAGTTACCCTGTGCGAAAACATAACTTAGGACTTTTCGTTTTTATTTTGAACTAAAATGTCATCTAAAATAGCTATCTAAAAGCCGATTATCCTCACTAGTCTCTGGCGCACTTTACCAATATGTTCTTAAGAGTAACCCAAATTATTTTTACGAAAATTTGCTGAATGACGATTTAATACAAATGGACAATCATATAACTGGTATGTAATGTAATGCTGTAAGTGGAGAACATTTGAGGAAAAACGCTGTGCGAAAAACTAACCAAGCAACTCGATAGGCGCTGCTGGCTTCATCTGCAAAGCGTATGCTATCCCTTGCACCCCAACTTCCTTGAATCTATTGTTGGCAATCCTCACTCTCCTTACGTTGTTGTGAACGAAAATAAAACCACCCAGAGCCTTCATGCCATAATCACCAATTTTGCAATGATTGAAGTCCAACTCCTCAATGCTCTCCTTCTTTACCAAATGCTGTAGAATCAACTTTACTTTCGAGCAATCTAGATTACTGCGATTGATTCTAAAAATGCGTAAGTGTCTCAAGTCTTCCAATCCTCGACAAAGAGACTCACAGTCTCCCATTGAGAACTCGAAGTATCTTGTTAAATAGTTATCCTGGAGGTTGTTAACGCCAAACACTAGGGATATCTCTTGGAGGTTGTAGAGTTTCATTAGAACTGGTTCTAGAGGAATGTGGTCGAATAGTTTGGGCACACTGAATGGACAGGTGTCTTCTACGATCGTATCACAAGGGATAGGGGGCTTTGGCTGGCGGACCATTTGTAGTTGGTTCAGTCCCAGTTCATAAATATACGGGCTTACCTGAAATTAGTTTCACATAAACTGTAGTTATAACTTTAATCATAAAGTGAACATTTCACAGAGCCTCGTCTAGCCCTGAACTCCCGAACATAGGTGGTACTAATCAGATAACTTGTAGAACTTATATATTCGTTTCTTGTAAATAAATACACATATATACACACAAATACACCCAGCCACAGAAACGTTCATAACACAGACGTTGTGTGGGTGGGAATCGAACCCACGACTTACAGCGCCGAAAGCAAAGATCAACCAACTGAGCTATGGGGCTCGTCATGTGCTTTAATAGTACGAAAGAAATAGGTGAAATTACATTTTACTTAAATCTGATGAAGATCTGATGATCTGATGAAGCAGTTCAATCAGAGGACTAACTAAAACGTGCAATCTAATTTTCAGAAGAACAAAATCAAGAGAATAATTTTACCAATGCCGCCAGTTCAACAGCATCATCTTCAATAAAAACGTCTGGGTTGACAAACTCGAGATAATCTTGGAGACAGGAAGACAAAAATTTTCCTTTCCAAAACTTCACACCAATCTCCTTCCTGGACGGAAACTTTGTGGCATACGATCTTTTCCAATATTGTTCGTCCTGAGTAACAGACATTTCAATAACATTTGTGCGTCCAAATAGTCAGTAACAATACTTAATATCAATTTTGGGGGCTACGTTACTCGCGTCCGTAGATGATAACCCTTGAGTCCCTACACGTGTCCCCCGGGTAGTGCAAAAGGAGCAACCCAAAGTAGCAGTTATACTTGTGCTAAGTTCGCCCGGAGAAGTACTGCCACCTGGTAATCTGCCGCCAAGCAGTGATTCACTCGTGTTGCTGTGTTCCGGGGGGAAGTAGTGGGTGCCGGTGAAATTGCAGGCGCATGAGACGTAACATCCCCGTCTCCGGGTGATGGACGCAACGCAATGTGACTTGACTCATCTCGTACTCTGATGGAGAGGGCTTGAGTCGTATTGCTGTCGTCCATGGGCGGCGGTTACCACTTAATATCAGGTGGGCCATCAGCTCGTTCTATCACCTACATCAAATAAGAAAAAAACATTATATCTATACTTGATATAGATGCATGTCAAACGTTTCCGCCAGTCTTTCGCTTAACATATCGACATGTAGAGACGTACCTATTATTTTTTGGAAAGAAACTCATAATTTATCATTCTCTCCGGCATGTTTAGGTACAAACCGTTATGAGAGGCACACTGTACTTCAAAGGTATGTCTGCTGGATACAAATCTATCAACATGTCGACGTCCTTTTGTAAGATTCTTTTCAAAGGATTGATCCTGTGGAAGATTCTCGAGAGGGCCAGAGCGGCGAAGTAAGTCAGCGGTGCTGGAGTGAAACCGTCGTCCCATTCGAAGTCCTCTGCTACTATCTTCCGTGGAGCCTCACCAGCTGATACTTTCATGAATTTGGAAGTCGCGTACGCCTGCCGCGTGTTCGCCGACACCAAGTAAGGTATCTTCATGTTTATGTATAATTAGAACTTTATTAGCTAAATTAAATATCACCTCGGATATAAATTGAATGAACGTTACCGTTTCTGAAACTTCTTGTCAATTTATGATTATTTCGCTTGTTGTCGGAGTGACAACTTATGTGTAGAACCTCTGATGTAAAAACCTCAGTAGAGACATTGTAGTCTCTTTGATAACGACAAACAATAGATTATTTGTCTGTCTTCTTTGTTAGTCTGTACTAACGCATATTTGCCAAATTAACCCACCTTTAAATAGGTACCTAAGTTTCTGTAGCATGTTTATTTAGTAATTGGTTTATATTTATTTTAAAAATTTCATAAATGATCCTTAATACTTAGGTATCTAGTCTAGTTTAGTATAATAATTACACTATCATAATAATAATTCATTGTAAAAACCCTAGACTAAGCTTACTACTAAATAAAAATAAATTTCATTTCATTTCATTTATTTTGCAGGCTGTGTGTAAGCTTAGAAAAAAGGTCCTACTTAAAATGCCAGCACTAAATAAGCACTGAGGTTTTATACTCCAACAACTTAAGTAATCCAGGTCTCTTAAAAAAACAAAGACACGATTACTTTGTTTTATTTGGGCTTATATCTTAGGTTACTGGCTTAAAATAAAAATAAACCATAACACGAACAGAAGTTTCAATAGCGCGTTAACAGCTTATTGACACCAATTTCCAAGCGAGGTCAGTCAAGTAAACGGCAATTCACTTCTTGTATTTACTTCACAAAGTCCAATCACACCCATACCTAGGGTTGCCTGGTCGTAAAGCCGGACAGACTGGCTAGTTCGGCCGGAGATTTTGTTAAAAATGTCGGACACCTCAAATTTTTTAGTCTTAGTATAACACGACAATTTTTTTGTTTTGTTTTGGGTAAAATTTGACCTTTTCATCATTGTATCGAACCATAACCAATTTAACTTTTTCATCTTCTTAAATTCTGATGAAACACCAATAAAATTGAATGAATAGTCTTCTATATACCAACATATGAGAAATGTAATGAAACTGGCCTTTAAGAAGCTTAACAAAATCTAAAGACCAATTAATTTGGCCGGACACGCAACCAAAATGCCTGACTGTGTCCGGCTTTATCGGGACGCCTGGCAACGCTACATGCCGTAAATACAACTTCGTGCGTCTCCGCTGACGTTCGTCCAACTTCGTATCAAAACAACGCTTACTCTGTACCGCTGCGTCCACGCTTGTTGTGTCACTATCGGTATTGTTATATCGGCAGACGTGCGCGTCCTTCGTTGTAATTTAACAGCAAAAATGGATTCATCTAACAAGAATTCACCGAATAATCGTAATACTGTCCAAAATACCAGCTACAATCCGTGGAATCTAATATTCGTACCGAGAAACCGCACTGAGAGCGAAAGCAGTGTCAATTCTAATTCACAAAGTTGTCAATCAGGTAAGTTTACAAATTGTATTATAATAACATTCCTTATTTGACCAAGTATTTGCATTAATTTAATGTTTTATTCTTTGTAGTGATTCACTACCAATCTAAGAAACAAATGCCTTGTATTTTCTATCTTTATGTTTGATTTATCTTTGTAAGAGGCGAATGTATTTAACTCGAAGAAGAGTATGTAAGCTTGGAAATATTAAGATATACGTAAGCAATCTATCATGATTTCAACCTATTATTAATGTAACAAGAACAACCAAACGTTCATACACACACACACCTCGGCTATATTGTGTCATTACTCATTAGGATATATTGTATCACAGGTGGCAAGAACATAGGTACACAGTACACAACGCAACATCCAAGACCTGAGAAAAACATGCTCACTATTAAAGTTTGCCCTGGCCGGGAATCGATATCTCCCTCGTTTGCAAGCAGGGTGTAAAATACCATATAAAAAAAATACTTAACCCAAACAAAACTATAACAATACTTCCGTAAACAAACCCACACGCCTGATTACGGACCAAACTTAAAATAAAAAGTAATAGCTGAGTTTGGTCACGTATTCTTTGTCGAAGTGATTGGAAGCCGATTGTGGCGCAAAACTACTATAGCTCCTAATTGATGAGTAACTCTTGAAGACAGTATTATAGCTGACCTATACCTGCTTTATTAATGTCATAATTCTATTTAACAATTCAGCAAACAGTACTTTGTTTTAAAATGTTTTATTACGTAGGTGTAAGTCTACTATTGTTATAGTATGTTATGAAATTCGTTAGGCAACTTAAAATTAAGTGTATACATTTCTACAGATATCAACTCAGATTTTAATTGAGTACCTATTTTTTGTATCTAAATAGGAAAAAAAACCCATGGTTCGTCGATCTTTCTGTTACAGTCCATTCGTCTTTCGTTCACATGGCCAAAGATGGCTTGTGTAGTATTATATAAAATTAAATTTTATTTGTGTCTGGATCTATACCCTGCTAAAATACAAATGGTAAACACCTAATCTTTTACTTTGTAACAAAAAAACCTTGAATATTTGAAAAACTTACATAGAATGAACAGTAAAACTATTGCGAAGTGAATATTTTAGAATGCATATCAGATGAGATAGCTTTTTAAATCAATGGCAATATAATTTGACAGCTGTGTTTTAACAAATTTTTCAGTAGTAGTTCCACTTTCTAAGGTTTAAACATAGGAAGTAAACGAGCACCTAACATAAACTGAATTTTAATATCGCGATTTCTGATTTGCATCCTAACTAAAGAAATGTAAGTCAAATATAAACTCGCTAAAGCTTGATGGTTTTGTGCTCAAACCAGGATGGATTCTACTTGATTTACGACAGAATGACAAATGGCATTTTATGTATATTATCGAGTACCAACTTGGTATGGTTCAATAAGGATAACTGATCATTTTAACTGCTGTCTGAGTTATTTTTTAGTTAAACACGTTATTTGATTTGAGGTTAACATTACATTATACTGCTTTTGTGTGTTTTCAATGTAGTCCATATATATTAATTATCTTAACAAGTAATAGTTACTTCGTCAACTTACAAACTTTTTTTAATATAAAATTTACAAATATTCTGTCAGAGTTCTTTGAATTAAATATAATATAATAAAGGTTGCGTTCGAGACGCAAGTTCTTGTTTTTTAAATAAGGAAGTTTATATTTTGTATTCAGTCAGCGGTAATGATAAATGCAAAAGCGTACAAGCGCTAGGTTGCACCTACCTAAGCTCGGTAGCGGCGATTATACCACGCCGCGCCGCCGCCGCGCCGCGCCGTTTCACGCTCGACACGTCAAGTATTGTACCTATAATAATACTTAACTATAAAAATAGAAATGTATAAATACAAGAACGCAGTACGCGAATGCATAACTTCACAACGCATGAGAGCAGGCATGATATTTCACAGGATTTGTATTCAATGGGAAATGCAGTCATATGCAGTCATATAAATGTAAAACATGTGTCAATAAACATTATTATTATTATTATTATTCTTAGTTTTTTTCTTATTTGCTCTTGCTCCAACGGAATTAAAGAGCTATTATATTTATATTTATATTATTATAGATATATTTGTTTTATTTCACAGGTCCTCGATGTGAACCATTGCAGAGACGAACGAGCAAGAATGAGGAATATCTCTGGATGATGTGAGTCTACCTTTTTTTATGCATATTTATCATACCCGAAATTTTATTCGTAATTCAGAATGCAGTAGGTATTAAATACTTATAACAGTTTACGTTAGATAGTCGTCACTTGGATATCGGCCAACGAAATCAAATCCAACGTGATAGTGGAAAATTTTGATTGACGCAGGGACTTCCTTACACTGGCCCGAAATTATTAATGAAATGATTTAGAAATCAAATAAAATAAAAATACAAATCATTTATTTCAAAAATAATATACTCGTAGAGATACTCGTAAAATATGCAAGTCGTAACGTTTTCAATATAGAAATTCCTCAGGAAGCCTTGGACGTGTCTTAAAACCGTTTAAGAAAACTAAAACACTTTTGAAACAATACTTAATAACACAACTTCATGCTTATAGACATTCATTAATCATTATAACAGAAGCGATTATTCACAGGGTTTTGGGAGGCTCATTCATAAATTGGATGGTAAAAGAAATTATGAGACAAAGGAATCTCCTAAAATATGATTTATTTCATGTTTAGAAATGGAAGGAAGTATTTTTTTTAAAGATATTAGAGACCTAGTAATTTCTACTATAAATAAATTTTTAACCAGTGTAAGATATAAAAAGGATATATCTAACCAAAATAGTTCACGTAACGTAAATATTTTTATTCTCCATCTAGGGAATTTTTACGATAACCTAATCTCAGTGACCTGTACAAATAAGCTGAAATCATAAATCAAATCAGATTATTAACTGCGCCTAACATACGCTTAGTTTCACTTATAATTATTACTAGCAGTTTTTGTTCTGCCATAGGTAAGCCAGACGACAGCAGCAGTCTCCATCAGACAAACTTAGTGCCAATTTTTAAGGTGATCGGCAACCATACGTTTCGGAGTTTATCAACTTCAAACATATCCAACATCCTTTTTTTATATTATGTAGACTAAACCTACCTTTGCGCTTTTTAAGATTTTATTTGAGGTTACTTGTAAGTTACCTTTGTTTTTATGAGATACGCAATGAGCCGCATCAGCTACGGCGCCGCGCCATAATGTTCCACCCTTATGTTACCCATCACGAAGCGCAATTTATCCTCGCAGCACAAGCTAGATATTTGATTTTAGAAATAATTATAACCTCTGAAGCAATGATTATACAAGCGTATACAAACGTATAGGTTCTGAAAATACGCCCGTTAAGCAAACGCCCATAACCTCTCTTAAGGATTTGCAGGCGTACTAGGAGAATTTCACTTATGCATTGAAAAGTTCTATTATATGGAACTGACATCTTCGATCAGGGAGTTGATTTTATAAATTTTAATTAGTTTCTTTCAACTTTATTGATTTGATATTGAAATTGGTGGAAACTGGCTTAGACAAAATATTTATAATTACCTCACGAAACCAATCGGGCGAATATAACGCGTAATCTTAGGATTTATATTTCCCTATTGAGAAAAATAAAATTCTTGACTCTACTAAATCATTGTGAAGAAATGAGTATATTATAAAGATTTATCTCCACTTCGTAGATTGTTTTGTTTAGTAGACAAGGGAAAGGGTAGTTGAAAAGAGAATAATGGTCATCGGATACTTCCTTGTCTGGGTTTTTTTTTAATTTTAGTTGCATCTCTGCTAACTTTTTTTATTTTAAACTCGTTGGCTACTATTTTTCAATAATCCGTAAATATTGATTTGTTTCTGTAGAGTGTCACACCGTGTATAAGTTAGCCTTTACCGGTGTTACGTTTTCTAGAATCCTATTATCACCTATGTACAATAGATTCTTGGGGTTTAACTTATATACTGCAAATATCACTTCAGTATATACCTATATATGATTATGGCAGGTAATTTGGTTAAAAAGTTGTCACATGACACGTAACGTGGTTAAAAAGTTGTCACGTGACACGTAATGTGGTTAAAAAGTTGTCACGTGACAGGTAATGTGGTTAAAAAGGTGTCACGTGGCAGATATTGCGGTGATAGCCTATAAACATAAACAAATGATATGTAATGGGTGCATGTATTATTTGTCTAGATACGGGACGAGAAGATGATAACTTTGAAGTTAATTTTTTTATGACGGGGCATATGACACGAATAAATATTTAATTTTCATTATCGTACACTTGTAATTAGTAATTACATAAAAAAATACTGTTCGTATATACTTAGTTCTACCGATGGGAAGCTGGAGGGATCTTGTATAGTAGTGAGAATGGTGGATGCTTCATATTTTTTTTTATATATGATACACTTGCGGTACGAGCCAACGGCCTACCTGGTGTTAAGTGGTAACCTCGGCCCATAACAATCGATCGGCTTGGGTCCTCCCCTACGAGGTATGACAAGACCACGTCACATCGTATGCGCCCGTAACTCTGAGACGTATAGGTGGAATGTTTCATGTGCCGTAATTTCATTGGCAACCACACCTTTCAAACCGGAACACAGTAAACGCACTTGGCGGCAGAAATGGGCATGGTGGCAGTACTTCTAAATCTTCTAAAATCTACGTTACTTAGGTAATAAAATATTATTACATCTGCTTTCGGGGACATTTTATGACTTTTTCAATTAATTTCATTCAAATTAATTGGACGAAGAAACAGTCAATGACTTTGAGGTGAACCTGCAAAAGATAAGGGTCTCGTTATATGGAGATTTCAATTTATTATTGTAAAATATTTTGATACTGGTATGAACTCAGTAGGTATATCTCAATACTTTCAGATCAATTAACTTTTTAGATAACCTATCAGTAATAAACACGCGTAACTACTTTTCTTTTCCGAGATAGCCTCATTACCTGTACATAGCATCAAATCAAATATAATATATATACTTTGTACAACTAAAAATGCTCATTAAATGATGATAATAATGATGAAGGTATATTTAATATCGACTTTAATATAATGTTTCACCCTCGCTTGTCGACTGTAAGCCTGGATGCTGGTACGGTAAAGAACGAACCAATAAACTTGAAAGACCAACAGCAGATATAGATAGAGCTTTTATGGTGAGGCTTCTCGCGTCCACCGCAAACGGTTTAAGAAGAATCCTGCACAATCCTGGAATCTGATATAAATAACATTTCCCAAATGAATCAAAATAAGCATAATGCAATAAACGCGGCTCTTACTGGTACTCTTATTTCTTACACAACTGATTTATTACCAGGAACAGTCACCAAAAGTTGTCATTGAGTATAATATCATGCGCAATTAAATGCATTTGTGTCACTTTACTGGTGAACAAAGCGAAATCAGCTAATGGGAAAACACTCGTTGCCAGGCACCCTTGTAATCAAGCCAAGTCACAGTGACAAGCCGATTCGTCGACACCCTTAAATTTCACAACCGCATCTACCTGTGAAAATTGACAACCTTATTTGTGTTTACCCTAAGAGGCCTTAAAGTCTGTGACCTATCTGAAGTGGCACAAGGAATTTACGAACTATTGCAAAATATTATTAGCGACTGGATCTAGAAGGCCGACGAGGTACGAGCGATCTTGCCGTTCCGCCGACGCGTGTGAGGGAGACCACTCGACCGTGGACCGACTTCCCCTCTCGTGGTGGCGATGTTGAAATGCACGCTGCAAGCGCAAGCGACGCTGCGCCTGCGCACGGCTTCGCAGTAAGCACTCGGACCACACCACAACCAGCCCTAAGTGATTCTATTCTAGTGATCGAAAGTGACAGTGATTGTAATAGACCACGCGAAGATAGCGACGCTAGGATAGCACCCCATTTGTTAATTTGCTACTCCATTGGCCGGCTACGGTTAGTTATGTTTATTTAAGTAATGCACGTTTTTCTTTGATCTGGATGCGGAACTATAAAAGGATATTAAACTCGAACAAAGAGATGCGCGTCAGTATTATTCAATGTCGTAGAGACCGGTTAGGTGATTACTGCGTAATCCACATCTCAAACAAGAAATAAATACATCATTGGCCTTGATTCGTCCGAGTCGGACGTTTGTGTATCTAAACAAAACTATTGTGAATTAGTAAAGTTTCTCTTCATGTGTGCACAATATTGCCTAATGTGTTGGACGATTATTCGTGAACGTTAAAATGATTCTGAAATGTGCCCGAACGTGTATGTATGAGCAGGTAAACAGTATCCTTCGATTAAACTGGATTCCTTTCGAAATTTTATTAAACTTTGTTGTGTTTATGCGCGCGCTGTGGACCTCAAGGTGATTTTAATTAACGTGTTCGTGTTCTTGACACTGTTTAGCTTTATGACGTGTGAATCTTATCCACCGTGACTATTATCCATTGGAGACTTAAATTTGAATCCGTGAATATTATCCATTGGAGACTTAAATTCTTACTTTCGATTTTTAATTTAAATATTCTTAATCCGAAATCATATTATATTTATTGCTTGCTGAGAATTTATTTCATACAGTGAGTCAGTGTAAACAATAGTGCACTATCCCATAAAAAATATAATCTGTCAAGGTATTTATATGTCAACGTAATCTTCCGAAGCGACTTGTCTAGATTTTTTCCTAGCTGTTGTATAACACTCAATATAATTAGTCCATTCGTTCTTTATCCATGTAGATAATACTTGTTTCATCTTTTATTTTATATTAGGCGTAGTAGACGCTGAGTTTTGCGTGATTATACTCGTAAGTAGTATAAAGCGGTATGAATTGATTCTGTGAATTTCAAAATTCATCATTTGCATCATTTTAAATTATAATTAACAAATAAATAGGTACTCATTAGAGGAAATGTTAAATATATAGTAGTATATAGTACCTAATTTGTTAATTATAAAATTGTAGGCATAGTATTGATAAATCTATCGGCCATAAAAGTTCCCAGACGATACCTAGTATTACTATTAGCTACTATTGCATTTTAATTGTGGTTTGCCATACCCTCTCAATATTAATATCAGTTATTTCTAAGAAATATATCCAACATTTATGACATATGAATTGTTTGTTATTCAGGCGTCATGAATAACCAGTTGTCATGTTATAAGTGGCTGCTTTACAAAATCATTTCTATCTAGACTTTATCCAGATAATGGTGTTTGTCAGGATTATTAATGGTTTGTTGCAAACAATCTGCGACGTAGATACCTATCGCAGACAGCCCCGGGGACAGGGAGAAACTAACGCCTTCAAAGAAATAATTTAGAAATATTGTTTACAAAATGGTTATCTATCTAGAAATATAGATGACACTTTATTGCTCACCAAATCAAAATAACAATCAGAAACTATAAACAACATAGTGAAACAATGGGCGGTTTTATCGCTATAAAGCGATGTCTCATAGACAAAATTTGGATGGGCAAGAAATACAGGCCTTTATATGGGCCTTTGTGAAATATACAATTGGACAAATTATATATGCAAAAATAAATTATAGACTGCACATACTTATACTACACTTATACATAAATACTAATACAGAAACATGTATATAAATATATATATATCATAGATAAACTTGAATATTTATGTCAAATGTAATAGATTTTTTTCTGACTTGATGTTCACGAATCGACTTCGTTATCTAAGAATAGGAAAAAATAAATAACTCTACATCTTTTAAAAGCAGAAGAACTTACGCCAAGTTCGTCCGGGGAAGTAACTGCCCTCATGCCCATTTCTGCCGCCTAGCAGTAATGCATTCGCGTTACTGTGTTCCGGTTTGAAAGGTGTGGTTGCCGGTGAAATAACAGGCACGTGAAACATTCCAACTTCATGTCTCACACTTACGGGCGCATGCGATGTGATTTGGGTCTTGTCGAATCTAAGTAGGGAAAGACCAAATGGTATTGCTTGTTATGGGCAGAGGTTACCACTAAACATTAGGAGGTCCATCAGCTCGTTCAGTAACTGAATCAGTTAAAAATATACTCTTGTGACGTTATTCGCACTCAAAGTCTCCATTATTTTCTGAATTATTACTATAAAATCATTATAAAAAAGCTTCTTGTATTTCCTAACTAATTTTAGTAAATTATAATAACTCATTGATATTTATCATTATCTTCACGCTCTACAAGACCGACATTTATTGAGATTATTATGCCCTACTTGCTTATTATTGTGTCTTTGAAGCTATCTACATAATGTCATCTCAGTCTTGCATATTTTTGAAAAGCGACACTGACCTTGACATTAATTCTCTGCACAAATTATGCAGAACGAAGTCTAGTATTAAAAGAATATATGTGTTACAAGTTTTTATTCAAAATTACGTAATACGTTTATCTGTGGGCTGTGGTATCTGTGGTAAATATTAGACGACGTATATGTGGATCAAATCTTGCAACCGATTTTTCTATACGATATGAAATGAATCGTTCATTTATTTTTGACGCATCAATGCATGTGTAAGCAAGGTTTTAAGTGCATTGAATAATATTTTACTGAAATACTTGTTTTGTTTCAAGACACAGGTAACATATTGTAACTTTTTTCATGTTTGTTATTTTTTGTCATTGCTCTTTTGTGTATTTGTGTCCTGTGTGCCGTAATAAATGTGTTATTTATCTATCTCTCCATCTAAGAATATGCCCATTTCTTCGTAATATAAATGTGGATCCAAGCAATGGAATTCCAAACATGGATTTACGCTTTTTTCTCCGATGGGGTAGTATGCAGGACTTCAATGGGTAAAGTAGTAATGTGAGTAATGTGACAAAATTTGAGCTCGATGCCGCCATTTTGACACCTCACGAATAACTCAGCTAGCACTTTATTGCGGTAATTCACTTCTTCAAGACTTACATGTAAAATCTTGCAACTGCCAACAAGTCCGGGCGATAAAACTAAATTTAAGCTTGTAATAGTATTTTGATGACACGGTAGTAATATTGGCATAACATTTGGTAGTAGACCTGCCTTCTACGCTGTAGGTCGTAGGTTTGATTCCTACCCAGGACAAACATTTGTGTGGTGAACATAGATGTTTGTTCTGTGTCTGGGTGTTATGTGTATGTTTTTACAAAAAAGTATATATATCAGTTGTCTGGTTCCCATGATACAAGCTATGCTTAGCTTACTTTAGGGCTAGATGGCTCTGCGTGAAATGTCCATCAATATTTATTTATATTTCCATTTTTTTCTTTCTGGCAGAAAGCCACGAAGCGTGATCGATGTGAAAACTCTTGCCAAAATATCTGAACACCATTCATTTCAGATATTTCAAAAACTCTATGATACAAACTATATTTGGCTATCAGAAAGTCAGGTGCTTCGATAAAAATAGATTAGAATGATTTACTGGTATATTTCTACTGATCCACTGATTGAGAGGCCACTGGCCTCGTTTGGAATAGTCCAAACATAAGGAGGTCTTCAATGACTTAAAGACTTAACGTTTTAAGGAACTGAATACAAGGATCGTGGGTTCTCGTGGGAAAGTCTGTTATTATAATCATGCTGTAGGCAGTAACGTAGTTGTTCTACTGTGTTCCGGTTTGATATATTTGGGTGTTGGTGAAATTACAGCTACATTAGACATTGCATCTTCACGTCTATAGCGCAAGACGTGAGACGTGTACCTACATTTTATAATAATAATAATAGTAAATGGAATTAAGATCGTTTAGTCAACATAAAAATATAAAACAGCAAATTATGATATGTATGTAATTAGTAATTATCTATATAATTAGTTGTATCATATGTATAAGAACTATAACATTTTTTTACGGAAAAATTCCCCTCTATTCCGATATGAATCCAAATATAGTACAATAATTAAGATTTGGATGATTAAATCCGCAATTTGGAACTTGTGAACTTTCCTTGATCATTTAACGAAATTGTAAACTTACATTAAACATAGGAATCCAACGTTTTTGCGATACTTTATTTTGGGTTTGACAGGAAAATTAAGGCATTTACGATTGACAAATATTAATCACGTACTTAGATAACAAACTACTACCAATCTTACAATTCAGGCGCAAATAGAAAAACATCTCATATGAAACTTTCCCTCTCTTCGGCACGTAAACTTGCTCGGATTACTGTTAGTTTCACTTCCCTTTGCCAACTTCAGAAACCTGAACTTTTGAAACTTGGTAATACTTTTTATACCTTCGTTTACCTGTGTGTATTCAATTGTATCAATTTATAACATTTCAGCAAGGCTTTCGGTATAATAGTAGATATAATTTAAATGATTTATTAATGTTAGTGATTGTGTTGCCAACAGAGTAAACCAATTTTAGGGGCACGATAATTCAGACTGAACACTTCCTTTACTATTAGCACATTTAGTTGTGTGCATTTATGATTTCTTTAAAGGTAATTTATAATCTTTTGGCACCACACTCTCATTCTAGTAAAAACTCCTGCCATCCCTCCGTTGCCTGGAATAGATCGATTTCAGACGATAATACCCCCTATTCTACTATATTAGCTGTATAATGCATTCTTCTAATTGTATTTTATGGTGACCTATAAAATACTTACCATTCATTCATTAATTCACGTTTCAAATAGCGTAACATCTTCTAAAAGTATTAAAAACAACGAAAATGCATATCTACAAGTTGGTTTTGAAGAATTCTACCATTATTAAGAAATGCAATGTTTGGGCAGTCATGATAATGCGAATGAGGAATGTCGAAATTATATTATGTTTTATAAAACAATCGCAGTATGTATGAATTAAAATATATAATATCTTAAGCTCTCATCATCTCATCTCATTGTTGTTTTAAAGATAATGTTGCACAGAATATTACTCAATTGCAACAGTTTATATTTTTGAAGTTCAAACATATTTCATAATCTTCGTTTCTAAACAATAGTCATATAACGCACATTAGAACATACCCACATAATAATATCTTGATTGAGCCACTTTTTAACTTGTAGGCTACACTATGAAGAGAAATAGACGTCATTAGGTCGAGGCCTGCATTGTTTTTTGAATACTTTTATATCTTATACCACAAGTCCAGACTAAAATTTCATGTAGAAAAACAAATAAATCTTACGCTAACTTATATTGTATACTTGACAAAACTTTATTCATAATGTTCTATAATGTATTCTCGTAATGAACAAATGAATATTAATCATGCGATGACCTTCTAATTGTATTCAATTAGGGGAATTTAAAACTTTAAATTATAATTACAGTTGTTTTTAATTCGTTTCAGGTGGCGTTCGTAAATGCACGCCGACCGTGAGTTCGGCCAAACATCCACTGGCGTGCTCTGTGTATATGAAACAATTACGGCTCATAGTGTAAGAAATGTGCGAGTAATACGTTCACGGTGCGATAATGTACCACGGTCTGAAGTGAAGTGATAATGATCGACCAGGTCGCCCTGCTGCCGACGTGGTTGCTGGTAGTATGGCTCGGCGCGTGTCTCCTCTTCAGTCCGTTTGCAATCTTTTTTGTGGTGTGCCTGCCCCAGTTACCTCTTCTAGTGGTGAGAAGGGCCTGCCATATACCGTTTGAGTATATTTGACGCAGTCGGATTTTAGATATGTTGCAAAATTAATGATAGTTGTTATGCTGCCTGTGAGTGCTGGCTGACGTTATTTTTTGTTTCGCTATTAAAGTTAATAATCAAGGTAGACATATTATGAAGCTATTGTGAAGCCAGGTTAATTTTGTGTAATCAGCTTATATACTTTGTTTCTAAATAACTATTTTTATTATTGATTTTTGTTTAATCGGACCTATTTTATTTTTTATATCGCTTCTATGTTTGAGTCTGGGCACGCTTGTATCCATGTGTAAAATTTGATAACGTAAAGATATTGTTGCGGTTAAAAGTTTTTTTGTGATTGTGTTTTTGAATTTATTAATGTGATAAAAATTGTAAATAGATTAGGTTTAAATGAGACATAAAATAATTTTAATATTTATGGTGGCTTATTATTTGTGTATCATATTCATAGGTGACTAAAAGCCTACGGTTAAGTCATATCACTAATGTTATTTTATCTATAAGAAGATAATGAAGATCAAACATATGCAAGTAAAGCTAGGTTTTCAGAATATGCTACATTTATAACAAAAGTAAATAACATATTAATATGAGTTTCGTCAATATCCATTTTAGAACTTTTGATTTAACTTTACACGTTGATTTAGAATGATGAGTAATGATTAAGTACAAATCTATAGGTACTCAAGTATTTGAAATCTGTGGAAACTGGACCGTTCCATAGAGTAGCTTACGTTGCCTCACAAAACAGTGCGAACTAAGTGACTGTCGCTATTGCAACACACCAATTGTACGACGACAAACTATTACTACAAACGAGAGTACCATGGTCCGATATAGTTTACTCAACAATTCAACTCAGCAGATAAATAGAACGAGGATTAAAAAATCAATCAAGGGGAAATTGATTCGCACGGATTTTGTCGTATTGGTTTAAATTCATGTGAATGGTTTTATCATCATTTGGTCATGAGTATGGTTTTTTATGGTTAAAAACGAAAAACAAGTCAATATAAGATGGAATGTTGAATTTTTGCTTCCGCCCCATATTTTGCCCACGTGAACTGGGATAAAAGGGATTGTGTCATTCGAAACCTTAGAATATCTTGAATTAGATAATAACGTATGATCAAAAATTCCAAATATTTGCCGAATCTATTTAGTAATGTTGACGTAAGAGTCACAATCGTACATACATCCATCAAGACATACTTTTTTAATATTAGTGGGACTGTAGATGGCACGTGTGTACTTGTGGCACTTCTCATCATACGTAAAGTTCGAGACGCAATATATAATAATTATATATATATTAGATCTATAATAGACGGAATATCTTTGGCCAATATATTTTGTGCGCCAGTACTACTTTCTTCTACGACCTGACTACGGGTAACTTAAGGTTATGAAATATTCAAAGAATTTATTAGTTGCAAATTTCAAATAGCTGAATGGAAAACTCGCAAGTTTTAAAATATTGATGGACAGTTAACACGCCATCTAGCCCCAAAGTAAGCTATGCATAGCTTGTATGCCATGGGAACGAGACAACTATTATAATAATTATATACTCTTTTGTATATACATACAATACATATTGACACCCAGACACAGAACAAACATCTATTCGCTATACAAATATTTTGTCCGTGGTGGGAATCGAACCTACGACATACAGGGCAGAAGGCAGGCTTACTACCAACTGAGCTGTGAGGTCAGTTTTTAATTGTATCTATCTTCTAAGATAGACATTACAAAATATGAAATATCCTCTTTTGAAGTTTACAAAATATCGAAAATAAACTCAGCATTTTACTATCACATACACGTACTTAGTATGTAACATTTTATGATGAAACGTTTTATTGCCTCGCCTGGGGTCCACATGCACTTAAAAAGAGCAATAGCATGCAGTCTCTCATTTGCACTGCAGGAATATGCCTACACTTGAAAGGAGAGGGCTGCCAAGGGAGCCTTCAGTTTGGTTAGCCCAGAAAAACAGTACAAAGTAGAAAAATGGCCTGTCGTCTTACATTGTGCCCGTCACTTTGATATAGTGAGTGCCTTTAGATTTGCTAGCGAGAGATCTTAAATTATAGCAATAGTAGTGAGAGATAAACTCTGAGCAGTACCTACTGAATTGTGCTCGTCATCTGGGACGTGAAAGATTAATAATCTTATCACATTAAGACAACTTACATTATATACTACTTAACATCATATTGAATTAAGCCTTTCTAGTTGAATATATAATATATACCTTTGTCGTTTCATTATCAGGAATCAGATATATAACAGAATTTTGGCAATCTACAAAATTTACATTACATAAATGTTTTTGTATAAATATGTTTTATTTTTTGTGAGTGTCGAAACAATCTGTGATCTGTGTTATTAATAGAGTAGAATAATCATTTACAAAAAAAAAAAGAATACATAGTAAACTTAATATATTTTCAGTAAATTAATAAAAAACATTCGTTTCTTCTGATTCTTGTCGTGGTTTACAATATAATAAAGCAATTATTTCATTAAAAAAAATTTTGATTACCTATTCAAAATGAATTGTGATAAATATTATAAATAATACTCAAAATATTCGCTGTGAAGGGTCATCATGTGATGGTAAAAGTTAAAAGAGATATTTGATGACCTCTGTCAATACAAGAGCAATAAGACTTTGGCCTCAGACTAGGTATGAGAAGATAAGCGTGATACTGTTGATCGTGGAACGCTGGTGGGCGAGGCGGTGACAATCATCCACGCAATGGTTTAGGTATCTATCTACCTACGCAATACAAATAGATTTACTATCCAACACAAAAAACATCATCATCAGCGCACACACTCGTACTAGATATTCATTGTAAGACGTATCAGACTGTTGGTTGAGCTCTCCTTCTTCGAAGATGATAAGTCTAATAATGCCTGATTTTACTTTCAACCATGCCTTTTAAATCAGTTAGGTGAATTTATGACTTTATTTCAGTCAGTTTCTATCAATTTCAATGTCATAAGTATCCATGCATTTATCATTAACACTGATAGAAATAATCAAAAGCTATATAAGACTCCCTGTTCACAGTAAATTGTTTGCATATGGTTAGTGGTAGCATTAGTCAAACAAAATATTCAGGACAGCATGTTGTAATTGATGTAGCGCCATCTATTAGAATTTCCATGTATCAAATAGCAACCAGGCGCGGTGGTAAAACTTGTTATACTGTTGCTAGTTGCGGCTACATGCCACAACGAGATTACTTATTAGTACAACGTATTTTCCATAGAGTGCTTTCTCAATCTTTTACTTAGAACCAGATATAATCGGGGCCCACGTCCCTCGCGTAGGTGATTATACCCTTTGAATCCCTACACGAGTCCTCCGGGTGGTGCAAAAGGAGCAATCCGAAGTAGCAGTGGAAGTTGTGCTTAGTTCGCCTGGAGAAGTACTGCTACCACACCTGGTAATCTACCGCCAAGCAGTGATGCACTTGTATTGCTGTGTTCCATGTAGGGTACCCTTAAGGATATTGGCCTTAACTTTCAAGAAAGTTGTTTTGTGATCCAGGAATTATTATTGTATTCTCAAAAGAAATATAGGTACATTTCACTCTGTACTGTATTTTTTTTTTTGGGTAAACTACTAATCAAATCGAGTATACTAACATAATAAAAGTTAAAAAGTATTTTCGAGTAATAATAACCCCACAATTTCTAGAAGCTAATAAGAGTTAGATATATTAATCGTTATATAATTTACCTATATTTTTATCTGCTTAAAATAAACAAGGATTTTTCTATTTATTTATTGGGAATTTAACGAATAGTACCTACTGAATTTAAAGGCACACACGTATTTTCATATTGCTTCAAACGATGATTAAACTTGAATGATATAATCTAGCTTTATTTTTCCTACAGCTGATTAGTGGGCAACTATTCTTTAGATATTTATCAACAGTACCTTGAAAGGTATACCTGAGCAATTAACTAGAAATGACAAGCGCAGATCATAACGATAACGACCAAACAAGCACTGCCCAAATGAGATAACCAATCTTAATCACGCACAAAAGTCGCGGAAATGTCTGTAAATCGAA
The DNA here is from genome assembly GCA_947359385.1 of Chesias legatella. Classification (NCBI taxonomy): domain Eukaryota; kingdom Metazoa; phylum Arthropoda; class Insecta; order Lepidoptera; family Geometridae; genus Chesias; species Chesias legatella. The sequence continues at coordinate 7,204,423 of OX375772.1, forward strand.
GAAGATTTAAGTAATTGTTGACACTTTTATAGCCTTAGAAAAAAAAAAGTTTTATTAACGCTGGAAATATCTTAAATATCTACTATCTTCTCATCCACAAATGGAATTCTCATCATTGTTTTCGTCAGTACTCAATCGATCGATCGGAATTCCACGACATATGGGTAAATATAAGAATTAGCACCACTTTGAGGCCATCGCTCAGTTGTCAAAGTGAATAAAGCCCTGTAGCTTATCAGTGTACGCACGGCACTTGCATTCGCCAACAAGGACGAGTGCACAGATGTACAGATTACTAGATGTGGCTGTGGTGTAGGAGTTCGTACTTAGTGCCCATTGAACTGAGTGTTTTTCCATGGTGAAGCTTTCTTTGCTATTTTACCTATGGCAAAACAACGTCTGCCTGGTCCTGCTAGTATATACAAATAAATCTATTGCATGCATTTATTTTATATTATTTTGTTACCATTTGTTGCCTTGACTATGCCTTCTGCGCTGTAGGTCGTAGGTTCTATTTCACCGAGGACAAGCATTTGTGTGACGACCACAGATGTTTGTTCTGTGTCTGGGTTTAATATGTATTATATGTATGTAGTTACAAAAAGTATTTAAGTATTATATTAGTTGTCTGGTTCAATGATTTCATGATACAGCGTACTTTGGGGCTAGATATTACTTTTCAATCACCATTACTTCGAGTATGCATTGTTTGTGTTGCTTACGCAGTGGCATTGTTGACATGACGTCTAGAACGGTTTTAACTCTGTCTGTATAGCGCCCCAAGGGGCTCCAAGGGGCCCCAAGGAGTAAACCTTTGTGTAGTGAACATAAAGATTGTTCTTGGTATCTATGTGTAGTGTGTCTGTGACCATGCCATCTGCGACACAGATAATCCCAGTGCAGGGTTTGAGTACGCAATCGGTCGTAGCATCACTGTATACACCTCTCACCGAACAAACTAACAAACAAACTCATATTATGCATATAATATGATTACAATTTATGATTAGTGATAGTCTTAAAAATATACATAGCTCTCATCTGTGAGAATGATATTTCTTGACTATCCATGAAATTGTTTTTATGGATTTTATTCGAATATAATGTATATCAAACACAAAGATACAATACGAAGTGATTGATTAGTCACTGACAAAACTGATGGCTCATTCGAAGCTTTTTTCTTTTTCTTGCGTAAGTATTTGCTTTTGTTATGGGCAGATAATTCCACTCAGAGAATAATTTAGTCCCATTCAACCCGGTGCGGTGGTTCAGCCCCGTTACCGAGGCCAACAAGTCATCTGTCCGTTTCAGTTTATCAACTGTTTAAAAACTTGTTGATATGTTTAGTGAAATTAAATTTAAAGATTTCATAAAATGGTTCACATTTTAAATATTTGCGTTAAGAATTATCACTGCCTCCGTGTTTCTCTTTGGTTACGTCCATAAAGAATTTAAGAGCTGTAACTGACTGTGTCTGAGTAAGTCCCTCTATCATTTCTAGTGATCAAGTTCGTTGTTCGGCATCAAGGTGCGCGGGCGCACCGCGGCGACCACTCCGCGACCATTCGCCGCAGCGCCAGCATGGCCGCCAAGCTCTCACTGCGCGTGAGTACAGACCATTATTTTATTTACATTATGTGAAAAAACAATAGTTGAGATGGCGAAAAGAAGTAGTACTTTTTAGTTTTAACAGTTTCCAGTTGGACTGCATAATACGTTATTACCTCCCAATTACTTTTAGTTTTTCCTCCATTGCAGAGGAAACTACTTTTTTCAGTTTCTTCATATTTTTATGCATGTTTTATTGTTATTTATAAAATACACCATCTTATTCAGTTACTATTCAGTTTAATTACTCAATGCTAATTTTTAAGGTGATAGATTTTTAAAGTAAAAACCTGTCACTGAACAAACAAAGCTTATTTTCCATTAGGGAGGTACTAACTGCGAAATTCGTCTTCTATTCTGTCCTTATTTATACAATGTTAGATATAATTTACTAACCACTCACTAATAAATGATATAAATAAATCCTAATCATGTTATATGCATAATGTATTGTACATATATAAATAATTTAATTAATGTATGTACTTTATCACAGTTCATTTGTTAGTACTGAGTTTTATTTATTTTTCTATACATCATCTATCATTTGACCGCTTTTATAAAAAACAAAACTTTGCTGTTACTCCGATGTTATATAATTACAACCAATTTTAGACTTGTTCATAATTTAGTAGCTCTTACACATATTTACATTATTCATTTGATTGTTTAATTCTATAGCTATGCACGATGGTGTAATAACAAGTTATAACCGCAGTTTGGGTAGAAATCTTAAATTCTTCGGCCACCTCCACGTTCAGTACAACAGACACCTAAAGCTATACTCTTCTCAAAAGATAATTAAATTAATTGAAGTGGGTTATAATCACTAAACTTTTTCTAAAGACTATTTTCCTAATTTTGTTCTTCTTTTCTGCGGTTGGCAGTTTGAATGGCCGTTGAATATAATGACAAATAATTATTTAAAGCAAGTTTTGTTATAGAACTTTTATTAATGAAGCGAGATGGTTTATATTACTCCAATAAGTACAAATATAATTTTATCTCAGCAGCGGAATTTATGCTATTACCAGTAAGCCAAGTCCATAGTTTGCGACGGGATGTAACGATGACAGTTACTGTCCATTTTAAGTTGCGGTGCTGCGTCGCAAACTTTGTAATATGCAGCCGTGTCCAGCAATATAGCCAAACAATATCATCGAAACTTACGGTTGTCAAACAGTCATTAAATGAGTTAGGTGCCATACATTTCAGTAAGAATTGTTTGGCTACGCTGTCGTTGACGGCAGCGACCGAAGTCGCCATGGCATCCCTTTAAGGCAGGGCTCATATGGCGGTTTGAAATGGCATTGCATTAAGCGTAAATATTGGAACCCTATGTATATTTCTATGCTCGGGCACACTAGTAGAAAGAAAAATAAGATTTATTTTCACTTTTATTGTTGCCTTCGATAAGCTATTTATTTTTATTTATTTAGTAGGTGCGCCCCGCTTTGTTTCCTGCGGTGAATCATCTCACGGGAACTGCAGTTTTCAGTGTACAAATTCCTAATACTTTCCTCGGTCATCAAAAAATATTTGAAGCAAAAAATATCCGAATCGGTACAATTTGTCCCTTGTTTTGCGCTTAGCAATAAATGTAGCCATTCATTTTTATTTATATAGATAGTAAATAATAACATTAAGATGGTCCAAGTTCGCACTTTTATGCCATTGCTACAAACGCCGCGCATCCGTTGGCAGCATGAGTAGCAATGGGACGGAGGCTCGAGACAATTCGACTGCCTCGCTATTGGCCTCGAATTGTCGCAATATATGAACATTAAAACTGTTTATTAGACATAATTACCACAGTAAAAAGGGAACTACTTTGGTTTTAATTGGCTTTGGAAAATTTGCATAAAAGGCCCTCTTTGTTATTATTTACATAATCTTTGTTGTTTAAAGACCAAAAACAACTCACTGCTTATATTTTGATTAATTTGATTTGACTGATTATAACTGTTGTATTGACTGTTGTGTTGTACGACGGGGAGGAATATTTGTCATTTCTCGAATTTTCGCATTTAAATTTTATCGTTTGAGGAGTTTATCTATTTTATTTCAGAATAAAATAAAAAATATTATGAAATACAGACCACTAATTCGTACTCACTTGAGTACGGTACAGACAATTCGCATGTTATAAGTCGTCAAACAGTCACTAGTGCGTTAGCGATCGCATTAGACAAAAGTTCACGAGCAAATATTGTACAAAAAGCTTCACATACTAATTAGAGAGATAAGGATTAAATCTCAATGATTGTTTTTATACAAATAATTGATATATCATTATTTGTACCCACTTAAATGACAAATTATTATTTGACGCATACTTTTAAATATTTGCTCTTAGAGCGGGCGCGCACTAGTTTTTTGTAAATGTCAAAGTATTTAATTGACGCATACTTTCAAATACTTAGAGCGGACGCGCACTAGTTTTGGTTACCGTGACTGTGCAGTCACAGTGACTAAGACTATGAACTCTTATGATGGTGCGCGCACTTACATACCTCACAGCAAATTCCATTGGCGCAACTATCATCGCATATGAGGGTAAAATTGCCGAGCGCAGTAACAAAATATTTGTCACCTCACCCTCTCCCTCTCGCTCTCCTCATGCTTCGAATTCTATCTCTAGTTTTAGTATCCAGTTATGGTAGGTTTGATTAAACGTAATCATTCGTCAGTCAACTTGTGACTCTCATTCAAAAGTAGTGAAAAGTTTGCCTGGATAGTTAAGTAACTTTGGACAAACATTTTCGTCGTGTTATTGAAAGTGCAATTATAATTGACTTTATAACAGATTCCTCAAAATACGTCTTGATGAATATGAAACTGTTGCGTGTCTGTCATTGTAGGTGCGAGTAATGCTATCTTCGGTGACGTGAATAACATTGAATTTAATGTCACGACGACAAAGTGTGCGCTTGCTCTTAAATGCCATTTAAAAAAATATGATTGCGTTTGTAATTATTCGATGCTAATTTGAATAACAAATACGATTTCCGCAATCCACTTTTAAGTGGATACTGCCAATTACGACCTGAACTGTGACTAGATTATCTTTGTCTCAATCCAGTTTAAGTACTAATGGGTCTTGTAATTTTTAACTGTTCAATTACAACTGATCATTTAAAACTAAAGGTCTGTAGCCCGCTTAAGAGAAGAAACTGATTGTCCTCACAACGCCAAATAACATTTGTCTGAACAACTGAACACAAAATGAGGAGCAAAATCTATTATCCTGAAATGTTTAATTAATGTTTGAAGTAAACATTTCAGGATAATAAAATTAATTAAATTAATAAATCCTAATCCTCCTAAATAAAATCTCATTAAAACATATGAAATGGTTTTATTCAATATTTTACCATTTTTGTTCAGTTCTTCTAATTATGCCCTTGAGTAGTAGTAGGTATATGTATACACAAGGATGTATGCAGCTCGTTGCAAATATCACAGTTCATTCGCTTGCAATAGGTACAAATATTACTAAGGGCATTTGCGAAATAATATACATGTTTATTCAAGCCGTACAAAGGCAGCCGTTCAGTCCAAACATTAAAAATGTACACTTCAAGATATTTTATCCAAAATCAGGTTTTTTTTTTAATATTCTTGTAATTAACTTTTTTTTAAGAAATATGTCATAATTCTCCAAATTTCATGTCAGCTGTATCGTGATAAATAGAACATATCGGTTTAAATTCATATTTTTTTTGAAGCATGTCTTTTTATTTTGGTGTTAATGAAAGTTTGAATGATAATGAAAGTTCATTAATTCATCATTCTGAAACTTTGATGATAATGAAAGTTCATTTGAATTTTAACCGATACGTGAAAATATAGTTCAAAATTTCTCGTCAAATGTCTTTGTTGAATCAGACTTAATGCTTGCATCACAGCGTTCCCAAGACTTTCGATCCTTTGTCTCATGACGAGCGCAATCCATTACTTGCAGGTCATGGCAAGTGTATTGTCCTCAGATATTGCAGTACCAAACCAATTCCATGATGACCCAATCATGATGCATCGTTTATGTAGTAATTATGGAAAAACTAGAAAATTCATGTGAAATAATAATAAACAACGCACATTTTTCTGGTGTACGGCTGTGGATTGCTCTTTTCTTGCTATTTGCTCTGGTTCCCTTCCGTTTCCTAAATGCCCATTAATAAATACTTAAATTTTGAAAAAATACTGATTGGCTCAATATAACAATATATAAATATACAAATATGTAGACCAAGTCAAAGGTGGTTCTCAAAACTTCAAGAGCTTTTGAATAAATTGTAATACAGATTTCGAAAAAATGACAACAATTATTCGATGTGTGGTAATTGTGCGTTTATCACAAGTCATCAAATCACAAAGAAAGCTTTATAAAAATATGTGTGACGTGTATTTACACATAAAACTGAAGTACTAACTTTTATAAATAAGCGACAGCATCTTATAATAAATCACCTACCTTAAAAGAGAAGAATTTGGACAAAATTTAATTTGGTTGGAACAAACATCGCATTCATTTTCCTAGTATAGGTTGTTTAGATTGAATTTATACTAATAATTACAATACTCTTAGTGCAAAGCCCGTTACATTTTCACAGACGTTACTAATAAATACACGATTATTTAATAAATATAATAAAAAAACTTTTTGCAATAAAACATGTTTTAATGGAAACGCACAGCCTAAGTTTTAATAAGTATAAATGAACTAATTTCATAAAATCTGTTTAACATATTGTTTGAAACGAATAAATAATAACATTTAACGTCAATGCTAATCTAAGTAGATAGTAATGGCAGTGATTAAACTGTTCATAATATGTCAATGTGAGAATATATGTCAAGCCATTCAAACGGAAATTAATTACAATGTCCAAAAAACTCCCCGGCTCAATAAAGTATCCTTTGTTCAGTTAATAATTAAAATAATCCTGTCTTTCAATCTTAGTCTTACGCCATTGTGATAAGACCCATTATGAATGTTAGTTGATAATAATTTGTCTAATTCGTCAGATACGTTCCATTTCTTAGACCTTGAGTGTAGGCGCGGCTGGCATTGACTGGCTTCCGGTACAGCCGGACACAGCTCTGTCCATTATCCGTGGCTCGAGATGAATTGACTTCACTTTTGGCCGTGAACTTTAAATGCCCTTCAGTGAACCTCGACAAAACTTTTACAAAAAAAATGCACTTCTTTATATGTTAATTTGTTTTTTTTATGTAGGTTTTATTTGTGCATTTTCAATTTCATGTTAAACAACGACATATGTAACACTGATGAGTGATGATGGAAAGACGCTTTTGCTTGTATTAATTATGTATGGCCATATACTTAGAAAACTATAGAGAACTCAATAAATATAAAAAACCGTCTTGATCATTCAACGCTGTAAGTTTTTTATTGGAATGTAAATAAAATAAATCTTAAATTATTATATTAAACTTAATATAAATAATCTTATTTATATTTTCTTACTCGCTCTTGTCTTAAACGCATGTAGTCTTCGCCTATAATTGTAGTGGCACTTGTATTGTTTCCTTTTTTATGTGTCATTCCTTAAATGTATTAGTGTACACTATGTTGGTGATCTATTGATAAATAAATAAATAAATAAAATAAATAAAAAAATTCTACTGGGGTTTTAGGTATGACTTGTGTTGACACAGAGAAAGATAATGGTGCCATTCATTGTTATTACACCATATTATTTCTCGTATTTAAAACTAAAATCATGAAACCTAAGTATATCGAAACATATGAGAGTGCTGGCCGATTTGTTCTGCTACTGCGAATTTGTGGCAGGTCACACGACGTCAAGTGCATGACAAATTGAAATGCCAAGGTTCCATCGGGTAGTATACCTACAGTGTAGAATTTATTCCCGAAACTTTATCGTAAACTGCTTTAAATTAGTTGCGATTAAATGACATGTTTATTGAATACCTATGATTACAATGAACTTAAAAACTTATATTCTAGAAAGTCCTATTTTGTAAACAATAAAACGAATGAAATATGCGCAGAACGAATATTTACGTATTCTGCTAATAATTAATTATTTCTAGTTCTAAAGTGGTATATTAAAACGACCCTCGTTAAATAGAGAACATTAAATTGAAACTGACATTGGCCAAAACAAAAACATCGAAGTTGGCGTGACCCAAAACGCTCAAAGACCCAAATGAGGTCTACGAGTGGTTAGATTATATAGTATGTGTGTTAACGTCATTAAATGCAATAATTATTTACTGTAATGGACAATTGTAAAATCTATCTAGGGCACCAGCGGCTAACAGGTGTGCGAACTAAAATGTTGGAGCCGAATTGCTTGTTAGTAAAAAAGTTGGTACACTTATTATGGTTTAAATCATAATTTTAGTTATTGACAGCAATCAGTTTGCTTGGATAAGGCCTGGACATTCAATCAATTCAACAAATAATCTATAGTGTATCACAATGGTCAAGTTATTAACTTAAGCGACATATTGTTATTCATAAAAGAACCTAAATTTGGTTTTATTTGGTTGCTGCTAGAAACATCACCTGTCGTTATCACAGAATACTAAAACGTAGTATTCTGTACCCTGTGGTTATGATTACTTACATAACAAGGATAAGAAGGCTTTACGAAAGACTAATGCAGTTTTCAAGGTAAATCCTAATTGCTATCTTTACAGACCACACCAATGCAATTCAAAAAACTGGTTTGCAGAGTATAAAGGAAAATTATTGACTATTGCATACTGCAAATATGTCGATATTGTAATGAATGAATACAAATGTAATTGATATTGTATGAATATGAACTTACTTGTTTATCATTGCATGTTGACCATGCAAATACATGGTCAACTTGCAATGATTAGTATTCTGTGATGTTTCTGAAATGTGTTATCATAAATTTATGTAACACGAGTAAATAACATGTAATATATACAAAATCCTAACGAATCAGTTGAGCTATCGGTAGACGTTTGAACTGTCTATAAATACTAAAAATGATTTAAATAAAAAGCCTAAAGTTCCGATAAATTTGAGTGGCTGACTTTTTTTTTTACTATTTATATAATAATACTCTAACAAGACCATTGCATGAATAATTTATTTATAATGAACTGCGTATCTTGAAAAATATACAATAATGCTACTTTTTATAACTATCCCGTCGTACTGTTGCGCATTTGTACGTGTCGTGAATAAAATGCAATTTCTCAAGAAAATGCATAACAAACTAAGAATCGTACGAAGCAAACTTTCTGTCTAAACGTCACAATATAGCAAATTATTTCGATTCACATTAACGATAAACGGATTTTTATCATTTGTCTCAGCAGCTTTCAGTAAAATAGGAATTACGCTGTTAAAGTTTCGGGTATCTCTCCCTAGTTGACATCGTGGCATCTCTGAAAAACTTCTTCTTTAGAAGTATTATTAATTTAATTATTTATATTTAAGTTTTATTTTTCTACTGTTTAGGAAAAAACTGTAAACTCACTGAAACGAATCTACATTTGAAAGCTTTGGAATCAAAATGGAATTTTTGTAACTTTCAGTTGTTGAGCGCTTTCCTGATAGCAGTAAGTGGTGCCCCGTCGGCGTCGCCAGGTCGGATCCCGAAGGTCTACAACGCCCTCATCACTTCTAATCAGAACTTAGAGCCGAGCAAGTCTTACCCAGTCTACCAGCCGGTACTCCACGACCCATTCGGCTTCGCTATCCACCCTTCGATCCTGTATGGAGGAGAATACCCATTCGGCAATGTTAGTGATTCCATATGTATAAACCCAAATAAATGTATGTTTTTCAGTTTATTTAGAGTCAAATATGTATCGTATCATATGCTTAGTGAGTATATATTTATTTTTATCGTGAAAAACAAAGAAGGCACTCTGTAATATTATCTATAACTTAAAATCCACATGCTGTAAAACAACAAAGGGACAAATATTCAATGATAGATTGCCAGTTCAGAATGGAACCCATGACCGAAAAGTCTCAGTCAGTTGCCCAAGCCACTACTTCTTTCAACATTTTTAAGTTTTGGACGCACAATTTTTAACCAACTCATTTTTACGTTTCAGGGTATAGTTCCACAACAAGGAATACTGCCACCAAAAGAAACTGATCCATCCGCAGCACCAGCACCGGCAGCACCCACATCACCGGCACCGGCTGCCGAAGCCGCGAGCCCTGAACCACCAGCAAAAGAGCCCACTCCTCCAGCAGATACAAACGTACCCGGCCCAGGAGCTGACGCCAATGCGCCGCCCCCACCGAACACAGAATCCCCTATCCCTCTCAACGAGTTCGGTCTCCCGCCCCAGGTTCTACCATTAGGACGTATCAACCCGGCCTACAACGGCTTCACCCAACTGGGACCCTTCACATACTCCTACCCCGGAGTCCGATTGTACGACCCTTACGATCCTTTCTCTATCGGACCTGGTTACGCTTCTCCGTACGGCTTTCCATTTTATCGGCCTCTAACGAATGTTCTGGCACCCAGTATTCCCCTAATTCCCGCTCAAGCACCGGCCCCTGTCCCCACGCCTGTGCCAGCTGATGCTGCAGCCCAGACACCTCCTCCCGAACCCAGCGATCTTAACGTTTTGAATTACTCATCGAAAGACCCGGCCATCCCGAACGTGCCACCGCCACCTCCGCCACAAGGGGGCCTCAAGTCTGACAAATCTGAATAGGGCTATGATCAAATAGGTTAGACTTTTGAGAAGTATACAGTGTTTTATTATAAAATGGATTGCTTTTTAATTTAACCATCAGAAATATTTACTACCTGCATAAAAAAATGTATAGCTCAGCACTTTTCACGTTTACGTTCCTACGATAGTGTAACTTGCAACGGAAAGCTCATTGAAGTTCTGCCTTTTTCATCGCCAAAAAAAGGCGTGCGTTTAGGAGCAGTACATAATAAGTGAAAGATGTTGAGAGGGTGTAACGCCGCTTAATAGGTGATGAGGCTTATCCAGCAGTACGTAGGTGCACTGCTAGATATAAGCCTCTCCTAGTAGCACCACTGAACCCGGTCTTCGGATTACTTCTTGGCAATTACCTTCAGCAACTATCAGTTACCTTCCACAATTCATCGCTCCATCTGGCTGGGAGGCGTGTTACGTTTGCCAACTTGTGGTCTCTACTCAAGAACTCGTATACCTCTAGCTGTTACGTAGTTATGAAACTTTCTACCTTCGAAAAAAAGCAGCATAACCAGATACATGTTTTAACTATAACTCCAATATATTTTGTATCAACGTTAACAACATAGCGTGTAAATTTGTAAACCGTTTTTCCTAATATCTGACATATTGACTCTACTGAAAGCTATGTTAGATCCGTATTTAGCGAACGAGATAAAAAGGTTTGATATATTGCTACAATTGTAATCCATAAAGATAAGTATGCTTATTACATGTATAGCGTAAAATCAATGAATGTACCTACCATCCCGATATCATATCAATGGAAAGTGACACTGGTGCTAATATTTGGCCTAGGTTTATACAGGATGTAGTTTTTAGCTACCAGCACATTCGTTGTTAGCCTAGCAATATAGTTGTGGCAGCATTCAGTACGCGAGCATGTGGTTCTGAATTTAGTTCAAGGCGTGTTGCCATTTGCTTGCCTTAAGTTTCTTTTGTTTGTTTAATTATTAGCAGATAACGACTTCTTTTTTATTACTATGATTACGTATTAAAATTATGTATTCGGATTTTTAAAGTTTCGAAATTCACCACGCCATTGACTCTGGCCCAAAGAAGTAAATATCCCAGTTCATGCCACCGATAAGATCTGGTGGAATGTACCATTCGTAGTAATAATATTTGAATCGCTTGTGGGTATGGCAGTAGGTGATGCGTGGCACGCACATTTGAAAGTTGTATGACGTACTACGAAATGCATCCTCCTCAAAAGCTACGGCTCTGAGGATTATACATGTAGGAATCCTTTGCAAGTCCAGCCAGCCCTGAAACACGACAAGAAATTAGTTTTCGAAAATGCCATGTCTAGAAAGGCTAAAATAACATGTTGGAAATTTCATATTTGTGCCTGTGGTGATTGCGAACGAGACGATATAAGCTGTTGATAATGTGAATTAAAATAATTCAAAAGTAGGTCCGATTTTAACAAAGTAGTCAGCCGAAGAATCTAAGAAGTACAATTGTCTCAACATGGAATTATCCAACCGCTGCGTGGATGATCATTGTTATCTATATTGATAGCATACATAAATAAATTTTTTTTACTCATGCCTAAACCTGTGAAAGTGACCTGCATTTGAATTTATCTTTGTCTTCTCAAGATTAATCAAATTCAATCTTACTTAAGTTATTTTATATGTTAACATGGTAATAGGTATGGTATAGTAATTGCAACAAGTATTAGGTATCTCCTTCGTTAATAATTTCAGGCGTTGATTTCAGATATTGCTACCACCATATTTTATATGTTAACATGGTAATAGGTATGGTATAGTAATTGCAACAAGTATTAGGTATCTCCTTCGTTAATAATTTCAGGCGTTGATTTCAGATATTGCTACCACCATATTAAATGGGCAAACAGTCATTTACCAATTGTTAAAGCTTTGTTTTTAAATAATAACAAAAATTACTTAAACTTACCCTAATTATGATTTTCCCAAGAACTTCAATGTGGTCCAAATGTACGTGCGCATAGAGTTTGAAGCCTGTTCTGTCACGACATTGACCAAATTGGTATTCACTGTGGACGATCGCTAAAAAAATATATGTATGGTTAAAAGTTTATATCGATTTCTTTTATTATATTTCTTTATTTATTTCAACTAGTGTCTGGGGGCTCTCATGACGGCTCATTCGATTACATATATTATGTATATTAATATGATTTAAATATTATATATTCATAACTTACTTGGATCTGGGTAACTGTTGCCAAGAGTAAAATCTTTCAAGGACGTGTAAAATTGCCAACACGACACTTCTGTCACTGAAAAAAAACTTTTCTTTTAAAAAATACCATCAGACGGTTGATATTCTAGGCATTTGCAGGTACTTACTTAATAAGAAACATATTTGAATATATTTCTGTAGCTCCATGAAAACAACCAATGGCGAAATAAATGCTCATCTAGCCGACTGAATTGTGACGGACATATTTTATACATTTTAACGAACAATTATAACAATCGTTGATGTTTTAATAACAGCAAAACAAACAATGTCACGAATACAATTCATTCCGATTTTTGTAATCAATACTGTATTTATAATTATTACTACTACTACTACTAGCCGAGTCACTGGTTCTATCGAACCGAAGTGTGGTGAAAATATTTGAAGTGCGCTCCTTTCGCTCCTTCTCCTTTCGTATCTATAATAACAATGTAGTATGAGTTTCGATCAAAACTTTAATCAAATTGTCGAACAAGAGCTTAACTGAGCTAGCTTAGCTTAAAGCTTGCCTAGCTGGGTTAATTACTCTAAGCACACTCATTCTTGCATTGGCATAGCTTTAACTCATGGATTCCTATATAAAAAAGGGTGTGGGCAGTTTATTTAAATCATTTTCAGTGCATACATACAAGAGGATATTATGCTTTTATTATTACCTTATATAAACTATTTATGTCTAAGGCGTTATACAGAACACACGTATAGTTAAAGAAATAACTAGCAATATGAACTATACGTCAATTAAACAATACTTTTAAATGAAAATTTGGAAATTTAATACATTTTTGAAAATATGAAACGATACCTTAATGTGCAAATCATTATTTATAAAAATACAATTCCCACACAATTTCCTTCATCATCTCCACAGGGATAAACCATTCGTAGTAGAAATAAGTGTATATATTACCATTATAATTATACACTAAGCGGCATATACAAATGTTGAATTTGAAGGCATGGTACCTCACCAAGTAAGCGTAGTCAGACTTAGCCCTGAGGTACACGCACGATGGTTCTGTTGCCACCTGGAGCCAAGACTGAAACATAACATCCTGGCAATTCTTGTTCACTTCTACGAATTCATTGTTAATAGATACTCATAACAAACAAATTTTATCATATATCATGTAAACGGAAAAATATAAGTTATATTAATTAAGTTAGCGATAATAAGAGTCATCGCTGGAGTCATCTAATACCAGGATGGTTGCTGATAAAAAATCTGATTCGTGTAGTTTGGCCAAAATTACGCGTCAGAAAAGAGATTTCACTTGTACTAGCATCATCTAGAATTGCGGCAACATCAATGCAAGGTATTGAAATCCTCATTCTGCTTCAATACTACCATTAAACGTTGCAAAACATAAATTTCTAGTTTTTAATGTATCCAGAACCTCTGGAAATATATATCTGGATGCATTTTACAATCCCGAATCCGGCTGGATACTGAATTACTATCCGGCATCCGGCTGGATAGTGCAAACAAGGCCGGACAGGCCGGATACCGGATAGTTACCGGATATCCGTTTCATCTCTACTTTCGACAATGAGTAGAAGATGGCTTGGATTTTTAAATGAACTAGTAGATAGTCCTTTGATATTTTCTGGTAATAAGAACTCACCCGTAAAATAAGTTTATTCTTGACGTCTTTGTATATGAAAACATGTTTCGCCACTAATTGCTTATCTCTAGAAGCACACTTCCCAAAGAAATATTCACTGTGGATGTCAGCTAAAACATATCTAATATTGATTATTACACTTTATTGTTTTTCTATCATCGGCACTGAGGGCTCATAGAACAAACATATTTCATTCGTTAGATACGTACCCGTAGGAAGCTCAATGTCTGTGAATACGACGCCACTTAACGCGTTGTGCGCTTTATAATTCATCCCTGGCCCTGTAGGGAATGTTAAAACGTACATTTTTTCGGGTACCTACTCAAATAATAATAATAGTAATAATAATAAGACATTCACAAAAAAGATTAAAAAGCCAAACATTTATCGAAAACGATAATAGGGAGTTAGTGTAACGCAGAAGGATAAGTTTGCGAGGAATATGCCTATAATATTCTATATACATAACATGACTTATAAAGATACTTATATACATATATAAGCGATACACTATTACTCACTGAAAAACAGAGTTAAGATTATTAAAGTATTTCTTATGATAAACATCACGTTAATAAGCAAGACTAAATCGCGATGTCTTCCCACTGCCTCTTTAAGTAGGTACTGAAATAATTGTCCGATTGCTATATTTTGCATAAACTTCCTTGGATTGTTTATTGTTTACTTGCCAGTTATGTGTTGTAGGTTATTTATTTATATCGTGAACAAATTAAGCCCAAATTTTATTTTATTTCGTTTTGGCATATTTCGATATTTCATCTGCACAATGTCATATGAAAATGGTCATTATTACACGTAGAAATATGTTAGAAAAAAATTTACCATGAATTGATATATTTCCAACACCATGTATATAAAAGTAAACAGATACCATCATCGTATCACATAATACTTTGGTGGCCAGCCTGTTGCCTACTCGAAATCACAGTTGTGTACCTAAAGGTAGTGCTGAGGATTCCACATATCTACTAGTGCAGTGTACAATGTAAAAAGTTACAAGTAACAATGGCAGAAATCCTGTTATGGATATTTGGTTTTGCAGTCATTCAACAAAGCTTACAGGTACCTACCCAATTTAAATGTTATTTTAGATAATATGCTAAATTAAATTTATAAATTTATTTCGGTACTTTGAAGTACACCCGATCATTTTTCGTGAGCATGTTGTCAACTCGGCTTATATTATAGGTATTTTTTTTAATAATTAGTTAAACGTTTCAGGATTGTCCTGAAGAGTACATTGGTAATGGTCTAAATATAAAATGGAGAAAGAGTACGACTGCTTTCAACATCGAGTCCGAACCGCTATGCTACTTTGAAGATAAAGTAGTCAAAAGAAATTGCATCGATGGCAAATGGACTCCGCCCATAGAGGAAATTGAACCTTGTTCTGACACTGTCAAAGTCTACGATCTTGATTCTTCTCGATTTTGTCCACCAGGATTTTTTAAAATCTCCGAGAATAATACAGACTACTGTTACAAAATTAGCCCTTCGTCCTCTTGGGATTATCCGTGTTTTAACAGCGGCGGTGCTTCCATTATCACTGAACTGAATAAGGACGAATTAGATTCGTTGATCGATTCACTCGTTGCTGCAAACCGATCGAGATACTTCTGGCTTCCAGCCCAAAGGCAAAAACTTTTACATCCAGTCGTTTGGTCTATACCTGGTCCTAATTGGAAAAAGCAAGTTAAAACTAACAAACATTTAATATTCCATAACTATTTTTGGTCAAATTGCCTGGCTTTGGACATTCAACAACGATTGATAATAACAAATGCATGTTCCGAATCATATCCGAGTTTATGTTTTTATATTAATAATAATAATTACCCTGCAACATGTCCGGCTGATTATCATGCTTTCAGATACAAAGCTGATAATGGTACATGCTTTGGTATTGAACAGGCCGAACTGGAAACTGGATTAACGTTTGCTAAATTTATTGAAACCAAATGCAGAACACCAATGGATACCAATATGTTGAGTAGATTTCTATTTACAAAAATTGCCGAGTTCACTAAGCTACCGGACAATACATGGTGTTGGTTTAAAAGCACGGGCATGGACGAGAATGACCTAGATATTAACGGGAATAAATCGGTGGTACATTTAGCAGGTATCGTCAATAATACGGGTTCAATAGAGTATATTAATTCTTCATTAACACTGCCATGTATGGCTTGCGAAAAACCAGTTATCTACGGTGAAACAGAACTGATGTTTGATTTTAATGAAGCAGAAAACAAAATATATCTAACAGTATATTTCCCTTCAGGTTTATGGAGATATGATAAAAACGATAAAGGCATACAATGTTTTTCCGACGCTAAAGGCTTTGTTAAAGTAGTAAATGTTGATAACATACCTTACATGTTCATACATCAGCAAATAAATGAAATTAATCAAACTATTGAAAAAATTGTGTACACCGTTGATCTTATAACTGAACGAGCCGCTCAATATTGGTGCGAAGGACACACGTATAACTTTTCTCTAGTTAGCACCGACAAAATTATAGTCAATCCTAATGGAAAAGATATGCATGTGTTTGCCATGGTTATAAATTGTTACAATATTACGAATACAGCAAACATATTTCCAGATTTAGACGGTTTACTGTTAACAATTAACGAAGCATTAGATGTTCAAAAAATATTGCTGATGGATGTATATAACTTTACAGAAAAATATATCACAGTTTTACTACATGTTCATACCACAGTCACAAACATTTATGAAGATGAAGGACAAAATATATTAGAACAATACCACATTCTACAAGAAAGAGCTAAACAAACGTTGCCTGATATTAATTGCTCATTTATTAATTTAACTAGTTCTGTGTATTGTTTGCCGACTACTTCAACTGATTTTCATACTCTAGATTGGAAATTGACGCCTATAGGTCATATTACAGCCCCGACACAATTTTGTCTGCAATTGAATGGTTTACCAGTGCAAAGGCAATGTCTAGGATCATACCACGAAGGTGGCGTTTGGGGCCCTGTTCATGGCCAATGCGATGGCAATTATATGCCGTCAGAGACTACTACTTTTCTTTACAATATCGTGAAAGGACAAGCGCCTACTAATGAAACAGAACGTTTCCTAATAGAAGGTTTGGAGTACGTTCTGAGTGATGTAGAATTAATAATACCAGCCGATATCTATTACCTCTCAAGATCATTAGACAAGGTTTTGCTTATGGCACAAAATAATGAAACATGTGTCGACATTGGAGATATACAGAATATAGCGTGGGTAATGGATAGAGTTTTGCATCTGGATTGTAAATACATGCGACTGGCTCAGACTCTTAATTCTACAAACTTGATATTGAATTCAGTAAATGGTATAATTGAAATGATAGCGAGTAACAGCAAAAATGCAACATCAAATGTAACAGCATATGTTGGGCCCAGAAATGAATTATTTGACAATGTCTATCAATTGGCTGTGCAATCAAATTATATCGTTCAGATATCTTACCCTGACGTCAGTAATGTAACTGGTGTTGCTATTCAAAAGGTATCACCTACAGATAATTTTATGGATATGATTATAAAGCCACTTTATGCTAACACATCTTTAGATGATGTACTTGCAATCGACAATTTAGAAGTTGCGACTTGGGTTCCTGAAAAATTATTGAAATCATTAAAATATAACAGTAACGGAACTGACCAAGATAGAGATCTATTGCATATCATAGTGAGTGTGTTTCAAAACGATGTTGTTTTTCAAGAGCTGAAAAATCATAGCCATGTAGTTAACAGTCGTATAGTGGGAGTTACCATACCAGGCTACCTACCCAATTTAAAGTACCCTTTACCTATTGTATTTAAACAATTAAAGATCACAGAATCAGAAAAAATATGCAGCTTTTGGGATTTTCAAACAGAAAACCCTCTATCACTGGGATTATGGAAATCCAAAGGTTGTTTCTCAGTATATTCTGCCAACAATATTACAATTTGTGAATGCTTTCATCTGACCCATTTTAGTCAGCTTATACAAGGGAACACTGATTATAGTGACAAAAATCTTGAAATTATAAACCAACATACCAGAGCATTAAACACAATTACCTTGATTGGTTGTTTCCTTTCTTTGATGGGTGTGATAGGAATATGGGTGACAGCAATGGTGTTCTCAAACTGGAGAAAAAAGCCTGGAACGAAAATATTACTAAACTTAACTTTAGCCATCGCTCTCCCTCTTATTTTAATTGTTATTTCCAACCTTGATGGTAGAATTTTCACAAAAAGGGATGGTAGTTATCAAATTACTGAACGTTATAAGCCAGCATGCATAGTTTTGGGAGCATTATTGCATTATTCTATTCTTGCAAGTTTTATATGGATGCTGATAACGGCTGTTCTTCAATTTATTAGATATGTTCGGGTACTAGGTGTGTGCAGACCACCACGATTTATGTTTAAATTTGCATTAGTCGGCTGGGGCATTCCTCTTATACCAGTTATAATAGTTTTGATTGTAGACTTTGAAAGTTATATTCCAAATGATTCCCCACGTAAACCTTTGTGTTATCCGCAGGGTTTTTATTTCATACTAAGTGTTTTACTGCCAATTTGTATAATTCTGTTTGTCAACATAATATTGTTCTTACTGGTGTTAAAAGCTATATCTCGAGGACCAGATGAGAAAATGAAATCAACGGATATTGACCTCGTCGGCGCCCAGTTGAGGTTATCAATATTCTTATTCTTCTTGCTGGGGTTGTCTTGGATATTTGGCATATTCTCTTTCAACAACAGTGCGATTTGGTCTTATCTGTTTTGTTTGACGGCAACGTTACAAGGATTTGTTTTGTTTATCTACTTCATAGTTTGCGATCCGACAACAAGAAACATGTGGATTGCTCTGGTGAAACCACCCTTTAGCACTTCCTCTTCTAGAAACAGTATAAGCAGTATAAGTTAAATTTAAATTGATACTTTTTATAAGAATTATTATAAGCACATTTGTGTTAATTTGACTAGTGTCCCGTTCCGACTAGCACTTTTAGACAAACGGATTTCCTCTGTTTAATTTCCTAGTTATAATCTGCACCAATAACAATGTTAAAGGAACACACCCACGTTCAGCAATAAAATAAAGTATATCTTTGAAAATTATAACTTTTTAAAGTAAAAAAATAAAGCTTCGAAAAATTTCGAAAATTAACGGTTATCTTTTAAACCGTAGGGCGTAAAGCGTTAAGTCAAACCATTAATGCTGATTAGCAGATGGCCCTACCTCTCCACAATTTTCGTTTGTCCATCCATATGCCAATCGCCCTGTATAGCCAAACCTTCCTCGTAAATCAGTCTACTTGATAGCGAGAACTTTATCGATATTCCTACAGTGGTTTCTGAGATCAGCCTATACAAACAGAAGGACAGAAAAACGCGTCGGAGCACTTTAATAATATGTTGTGATAGTGATATAGTGACTAGTTAATGTCATGTACTTTGGCATTAACAAGTATGAAAATAAAGTAATTTGTATAATGTAGCGAATATTTTATTAATCTGTATGATATAACAAAATACCTACACAAATTATTAAATTGATAAACTATAATAAAATACAGTAACAATAAAGAAGTGTTGGGTGGTTTTATTTGAATAATATTTGTATGCTACTGCAACAAAGTTTAAGTAATTTATTCGTATAAAATGTACAAGAAAAGGGATTTTTATATTTTTATTTTTAAGAAGTAACACAATACATTTTTAATCGTTCGCCCAACTGTGTTTTTTTTCGTTGCGCTTTTAATCTTAGTAGGTTAGGTAATGTACCTATTTACATAATTTAGATGGTAGGTACCTACTTAATAATGTAGCCTAATCACTAGCGTTTACTTAATATATAATATAATCAGTACATAAACTACGTATGAAAATTAACTAAGTATCATTTCCAACATTAGGTTTTTGAAAAGAAGGCACATGAGAGACACATTTGTGGTCAGTGGTTGCTACGTGCGTGCCACAAGGGTAGGTATATATACCATGGCCAACCATGGCTGTTTTTTATTTATAAAAATGATCTGATTTATAGTATATGAAATAAAAAAGGAATAAAGTATATTCAATTTTGTTTTATTGAAAAGGGATCTTCTAAGATATTTATTTGTAGAAAACGTAGAAAAATAATATTTACCTTAGATCCTAAGTTTACGGTAAGCCATGTGATTGTACAACTTTCATCAAAATTTGATCACTCTTGCCTGGTGAGTAAATCTCGCGATCAAACAACCATACGAAGACTTCCATTCGAAGGTTTTTATCAAGGATAGATTTATGATCTTCTGAGTACTATTTTGTTATAAAATATTACGGATCAAACCTGTGGCTGAGGAATGTTGAAACTTAATAAATATGATCTATGATATTAATTTATAATTAAGTGAATTTCGTTTTGAAAACAAGATATTTTCGCATTTATGAACGCACAGATTCGGTTATTTCATTTATTTATACTTAACTATAAAAAAGATGGAAACATGTGTATGTCGGTATCTACTCACGTTGTCTATAACATCACATATAACACATTATTTGAAAAACAACCAAAAATGCGGCTGCCCAAAAACTAATAAACAAAAATTGGAATGTACCAACAAAACAAGAATTGTCGCCCGGACGCCTATATTACTGAGCTAGCAATCAACTGTTGTCAGTTTCACAAACCTACTAATGGCTACCGAATTACTCTACTGGTTCTTTTTTGCAGGCGTTTTGTGTGGTAAGTAGATATAATTTACACATATTATTTTTCTCACATAATTTCCACACTATTGGATTATACAATTATACATAATGAGACCTCTTTTTGGATTGTTATTTATTGACATTAAACCCTAAATAAGGTCTCAATTTACAAAGTCTTAGTACCAGCGCACTTATTTGACAGAATTGATAGTTTTCCGACCTGGCGACATGTGAAGCCGCCGACTAACCCGCCAACAAAGTCGTGTGACTCAGTTTGTGGAGGGCACGAGAACAAAAAAGATGTAGTGCAATTTCGAACTACACTTACATATTCATATTGAACGTATATAACCTATACAGTAGACTAAGTGAAGGTTGCTCGGGTAATCAAAACGTAGGTACTTATTTCAATCCCGTAGCATCGAGTTTAAACTCAAAGTCGATTTTGTTCGATTATTTGTTCGATTTTGTTTGAAAATAGTTTATAGTAGGTACCGGAATTCACATCATACATAGATTCTCAGATTTCTCCCCGAACCAGATCTTCAGTGGTCCATTTGTTACCATTTAGGTTAAACATAAAACGTGTTGTACGAGTATGTGTAAAGTGTTAACATAAAACCTAGCGCGTAAGACGTTTTGGCTATAATAGCTGTAAGTTTGATGAGTATCTAAAATAAATAAATAAACTTGAAACTAAAATTTAAACGAGACATGAGAAGTAGTAAATACATCGCTACCATTGCTTTCCCACATATGACTCAGCTAACATTTTCTTCCAGAAAAATAATCCTATAATTAAATTAGTAAAAGACTTATCTATAAACTTTTTCGTAATATTATTATTTCAATAAATTTGTTTGTAGGTTTTGGTGATGGCTGGCGAGCAGTTCCAGCTAATGAAGCTATGTACGCATTAAGGAGTGCCGACGCCGGGATAAGCTCTGAAGACGCTGAGAGCATAGCAGACAATCTGCTTCCCAGAAGTAAAAACAATTTATATATAATTTTATTTTAAACAGGTCTATCGCAGATGAATAAAGTGACTTGGACGGCCCACCTGATGTTAAGTGGTAACCGCCGCCCACAGACAACAGCAATACCATTCAAGTCCTCTCCATAGTATGTGGTGACTCAAGTCGCACTGCGTTGCGTCCATCATCTCGAGACGGGGATGTTACGTCTCATGCGCCTGCAATTATATTGTGTGTTTATAGTGTTTATTCTTATAATGAATTAAAATCGTGTATGCCATAAATTTTAAACGCAGCATATCCGTGCTACTTTTCATCATAAAATGCGAATTTACTGAAGTTATGAAGAGTTTGATGTTTATTTTTGATACACGACAATGGTGACCATTGTCACATTTTGTTTTCAGATACCTTGCACAGCACATATAAGTTCGGTTACTGCGCTCCTCAAGCGACGAAGCGGCAATATCTTCGCACAACTCTAAATATGAGCTTTGAAGATAAACAGGATAGTTTGGCAAACTACATGTATGTAAGTATTTAAGCAAACAAACTGTTTATTGCATTACACACTATGTTGTTACAAAGATGTTTGATGATTATTATGGAAAGGTGGAGGGAAGTTAAATGGTAAATCTGATATAGATATTATTGGGAATTTCGAACTACCATGGTTAAAGACTAAATTGACTGGTTAATTTTAATTCTAAATACATACATATAATACGTTTTAACACCCAGACATAACAAACTTCTATATTCGTTACACAAATTGGGTGGGAATCGAACCCACGACCTACAGCGCAGAAGGCTGAGATACCAACTTAGCTGTGAGGCCTGTCATTATTTATAATACTATAGCTAATACAGTTGTTTCACTTTGACTACTCGTTTACCAGATATTGACAGACATGAATACGGAGCGGTTTAAGCTTCAATGCGTGGTGATGAAGCTCTACGTACCGCGGAAGTACGAGTTCTGGAAGAGCCGCCTGCCGATATACTACTGCCAGGGTCAGCTCTATATCCTCATGTTGAACACAGTGCACAGGCTGGCCATGCACGAGTTCTACCTGCAAAACAAACTCAACATGGCTGTGGATATCTTCTTCGAGTTTTATCACCCTGAGTTTATTTAATTATTTGCTCGATTTGAATTTTGCCATCAGCCGTCTTATTCATATGCTGGTCTAATTATATTATGATAGTGATAATTAAAATAATACGATTAAGGTAATTTACCACCTTGGTTTCTTTTATTTATATGTTTAAATATTTAGCTGACAACCAATACCTTCAAAAGTGAGAAAACTTGAAAAGTGTTCGTGCATTTCACACATAATTTGCAATCGAAAACTTAGATAGATAGATAAGACGTTTATTTGTTTCCACAATCACACACGTACATTTAGTTGATTATAAAGAATAAAAGGAAAAAAGAAAAACATAATAAATATACACCTAACTTATACTAACATAACAAAAAAGACCATTAATATAGTTGCCTCCAAGAACGAGCGAATAATATTGCTCAGGGAGCAAAAACTGATTTTCAGCTATTACCCGCGAGGTGACGAGACGAAATGAGTGCTCTATACATAACGATTGCTCAATGTATTCAGTTGATGGACTCCAAAATATACTCGTACATCTGTTGGGTGTTTCAAACAATAATTGTGTAACAAAATTTTTTTGTGTGTGCATGTGCATGTATGTTAATGTGTGTGTGCGTGTGTGTATATGTGTGTATGTGTGTATTACATAGATGAGCGAACGTGAAAAAATGGGCAAATAGCAGGCAAATTACAAACGGCAAACGAATTTTGAACTTGCTGCCACGACACAGAACTATGAAGGATAACAACGTAAGAAAATTTGTGTTTCCTAGAACCAATAATTCCAAGGCATGTAGGTAGTAACGTCTAAAGGTAGATTAAAATACATTCATTCTGTAAGCAGTACTACTGTAAAGCGTAGATCAGTCAGAATATTAATATTAGATATAGAATAAATGTAGTTATTGTTCTTGGGGAAATTGACTTTTACCTGATCATAATTCTTAATTAATCATAATAATGGAAAACTAACAGTGTCAACTCTATTACCTAGATATTCCCCTGGAGTTTTTCGTGTTGATTCGACTTTAGTAAGCATACGATTGGGTGCCGTGACATATACCATCCATATACTGTACATACACCGTATTATGTGACGTGATTTCTACAGGTGGGCTGATGGTCAATCTTATCTTTCCATTACAAATAATTACGACTTGAGTTCTCCCCTAATTAGGTATGGAAGGATTTGTTGCTAGGTTAATGAATATTAGATATTTGAGATACCGTTGTACCATAATATCATAATATCTCGGACCGGACATACCTAATATTTGCCGAAGCTGCAGAATGCCTAGTGTAGGAGTCAAACCTGTCTCAGATTGCTTGAACCGCTACGCTAGTGAGACCGGCTAACAATACAGTTCCGTTAATATTTCCAATAATGACGAATACTTTCTCCTAGAGGATATTATGTGCATTCCGACATTCTGTATATCACAAACAAAAAGTTAGTCGCAAACAATGTGATTGTGACAATAAAAATGGCAGTAGTATCAGTTTGACTCACGTGAAATGAACACTCATCCGTTTATAACATTCTTCGTATTAGGTAAGTTCTTATAAAAGCAGAAATCATTACCAATATTTTTTTAAGAAGGTCAGTAGTAGTGCGCTTTCATATCACCTAGAATAAACAAAGACTCCACGTTGCTACTTTTAATAATGCTATTAATTTTATTCAAACATTGTGTTTGCTCTGACAAGATTTTCACATTTCAGCAGAATTTGTACCGTGTCACAAATATTATTGCACTCTGAAGTGAAAACATTTTTTTTTCTAAAGTAGTGATCCCCTTCATGAGGCCGGTTACGTGTAATTCTTGCATCAATACCTTGGTTCCTCTCGTACTAAGTATTATAAGCAAGATGCAGCATTGCAACCCGTACTCTAGATTTGATCGTCTCATGTGTCTGTAATTTTTCCACCACCTGCAAACTGGAACAGTGGACACACAGCGGCATTAGACATGCTTTTCTTGACTTTCAACCACTTTCAGTTAGTGGGTTAGTGAGCGCACTGCGTGATTTCTCAACGTGCCAAGACGACTTCAACCTAAAGCCGCCAGATGGCGTGCTGAAGAGAAACACATTCAGCTGGCTCGGCTTCGTGCAGTATATACATGGTATGACAACATCCAGGACCATCACTTTGACTGGCTAATCAGTAAATCCTCCTTCAAAGTTTGCATGGTTGACAAGACTGCTCTCATGGAAATAAAATTAGTCGCTGAAAACGTACCCGGCGCCGGCGCCGATACGGTGGAAATTATTACACCGATAGTTCGGTTTGGTCAAAGTCAATGTCAGTAAATAATAAATATTGCTGGACATTTAACACAACGCCATCTAACCCAAAATTAAGAATAGCTTTTACTATGGGAGCCCATTCACTAATAGATAAGTTATATATTTTTTTTGTAATTAAATTTGTCACTCAGACACACAACAAACTAATCGAACCCATGACATACAGTGCAGAAGGTAGAGTTACTACAAACTGAGCTGTGAGGACAGTCAATAATTGTATTTCTATAGGATTCCTAAAGAGTTGGAAGGTTGGAAACGTCAATTAATAGGTAATCAGATTTAAAAGTCAAACTTGACAGATGCCATTATACCTACACATTAAAAATTTCAATATTTTTTCCTTGTATGAGGGTACAACAAATCAATAAAATCGACACATTGTATCAATGTAATATAACTGTCATAAAACTTAATTATTCATATACATGTAGTTTTTTCATGAATTAATTACTTTCTTCACAATATGTGAAGAAAGTGATAAAAATATATCTGTGCACGGTGCCTATCTACTTATTAAACAAAAAGGGACTAGTGGCTGCAGTTATACTTACACCTTGTTTTTTTTTTTACTTTAGTGACATATAATTTCACTCAGTATTCATGGATTTATTTGATATCTACTATCAATGTCTTCCAGTAACCACTGGACTGCCTCATCACAGCAAAGCTCCCAGAGTCATCCTCATACATAAACAGTTCGTCATCGGTACCGCCGTAGACTTGCTGCATCTGCCTAAAAATTATAAACTGTGAGTTTGTAACCTTGTGTCCTGCTGGGCAAGAGTCCTTCTTCTTATCCTTCTTAATCACCATCACTTATCATCAGATCAAATAGCTGAAAAAAGGTCTCCGTGAAGTCCAGTACGTTATAAGTACAGAATAAAAGGTACATTTGTTCGCAAAATAGAACCTCCGATAAACAGCAGGACGAAAAATTTGGCTGATTTAATCAATTACCGTTAGCAGCAAACAATAAATAATAATAATAAAATTGGACATTTCATACCGCACCATCTAGCCCCAAACTAAGTATTGCTTGTACTATTAGAACCAGATAATTGACAGAATATTTTTTGTATACTCCTACGCACACTCTGTACTCCTGAGCACAGAACAGACATCTATTTGTATCCTGTGTAGGATTCGAACCTACAATTTTGGTTGGCCGAGCTACTACTAACTGACTTGTGAGGCCAGCAAATAGCTGAGCGCAAATACTTTCTAGAACCAAATCGCGTTTTGAATGAAACTCAAACGGGAAACCTCAATATTTGCAGAGGTAACGTGATATTTGGAGAATACGAACGGGAGGAGGAAGAATGTGGTCTGACGCGGACGCAGCTGAAGATGGGAGTGAGGTGTCCTCACGCGTATCTGGAAACACCGCTCACAGATATCACTCCACATCCGGAGTATTCTAGGTATAATATTCTAGGTAATCAACCAAGACTTACCTTTCGACCGAATATAATGTGATAAGATTTTTTTCATTCGGCTATATTATATTTATATTTTTTCATATTCGTCTCGAGGATATAAAAAAAGTATTGGACATTTCACACAAAGCCAACCAGCCCCAAAGTAAGCTAAGCATAGCTTGTATCATGGGAATCAAACAACTGATATAATACTTTTTTTTAAATACATACATTTACTACATAATATATAAAAAGACACAGAACAAACATCTATGTTCGTCACACAAATGTTTGTCCTGAGTGGGAATCAAACCCAGGACCTACAGCGCAGAAGGCAGGGTTACTACCAACTGAGCTGTGAGGCCAGTATCAAAAAACAGTTAACTCATTCAGGGCAGTAGATGCGTCCTTTCCGCTACCGACGCATAATCATCCGTAACTAAGGAGATAAATAAGGAGATGTTCCGTGAAAAGAAATTGGATTTTTTCTCATAAGTTTCGATCCTTTGTCCGAATCTGATTCACATATTACGTAATAATTAATAATTTCAATGTTTTTACTTGAGTTGCATTATAATCACACTAATTCAAATTCCAAAATCACACCAGTGCTTGTATGTAATACCGTTTTCACGACAGAACCAAACGCAAAAACTTTATAATAACAAGTTTTTTGTATATGGAACCCCTTTATATGTATTACTTTTTGTTATTTGTTGTGTATTCCGCAATAAGCTTGTATCTTTTATGAAAATTTCAGCAATTACCCAATACTGTTCAAATACACTCCTTAAATGGAAGATACGCAGGGGGAAGGCGACCGTATTTGTAATAGGGTCCCGTTTCTCAATGTGAAATCCAAAAAACTACACTCTGTTTTCCGAGGACAGATGAACATATTTAAACGATTTCGCTTGTAATACGATTATTGTAATTTTTACAGGTTCGGCGTTGGGAACAGCTTAGCACTTGTAAAGCTCATTCGCCCAATGAAATCACGTAAGTAACCCCCTTTTAAATGTTTATTATAATGTCTCAGTGCGAGATTGACTAGCGCAGTGAATTTCCGTAAAATATTTATTTTTTCATCAGGCAGAATGTAGGTAATGGATAGTTTTTGTAAACTTACCTACTTTTGTGTCTGTTTCTGCTTCTAAAGAATCATGTCATTTCAGGTTACATGTTGCCTATTTGCATGCCATCAATATCGGAGCGCTCGAAAAAGAAAAGGAATAAATTTGTGTTTATGGTGGACTACATGAGCAGTAAGTTTTTTCCTTGTATATCTTGTTTATGTATCTAGTGACGGCATGCCCCAGGGAACCCTGCCATGACAAAAAAAAAACCTTAATGTATATCCTTAATAATGAAAAGGAGTTTCATCGTGGTGCCCTTGAACTCGAATAACCTGAAAGTAGAACATTACTTCAACATAAAAACTCCTTAAGTAATGTAAGTCTGTAGCTTCGCGAGCATCTAGACCAAACTGGAACACAGTAATAAATAAATAAAAGATTATATATATAGGTAGACATATCACACACGCCGTCTAGCCTCAAAGTAAGCAAGCTTGTATCATGGGACCCAGATAACTGATGGAATACTTATATACTCTTTGTTTAGAAATACATATATATATAATACATATTAACACCCAGTACAGAAAAAACATCTATGTTCTTCACTCAAATTATGTATTCCTGGGTGGGAATCGAACCCGCGATCTGCAGCGCAGAAAGTAGAGGCATCACCAACTGAGCTGTGAGGCCAGTCAGGTTAATGCGCTTAGTGCAACTTGGTGGTGAAAATGGGTCGATGGAAGTACTTCCCCGGATACTGACTCTTACAATCGCTCTTTTATTCTTGATATTTTTGTAATTTTGCAGATGTGCCACGAGACTTTGATTCAGAAAGAATGGGCAAGAAGACTCTTAAGCTTTACACTCACAAGGAGTGCAGAAGACATCGTTTGAAAGCGGTAAGAAAATTATATCAAAATTCTTCAAATCATATAAAATCTTCTCCTGACTGTTGCATAAAGTTCGCTTAGGTTACCGATAATCGCATCGAAAATTGTGGCACAATATTATCTAGTAGTGTTGAATGTAATATTTTTTTAATTTGCTCTATCAGTTTGATATTTTCTGTTTATAATATACGAATAACAATGGCTTAATAATTATATTTCACTCGCTACGATGGTCATATCACAACAATGCGGACAAAGTCGCGGGCTAAAGCTAGTGTAGGTAATATAAATTATATCCAATAATTAACTTGACTAGGGTTAAACTGCAAATATATACCTAGTGGCATAGGTATGCAACTAGGTATTTATTTGTGGCTGTATATTATACAGCCTACATTATTAATTCTGAGAGATAGATTATTGAAAGTGTTGTTAATAGAAATTGGGCAGTGAAGGCGTAACCCACGTGCTCTGCAGCTCAGGTTGTGGCGTTAGACCTGGCGCGCCCATCGCCAGCCAGAACTCCGAAGGTGCTTTTGAGCTGATCGGTATGATAATCATTTCTATACCAACGATATTACCGCATGTAGAATTAAAATTCCTTGTGTGGGTTCGATTCTCCGTTTCTGCATCAACTCGTTTAGTTCGCGTGTCGTTTTATTTCAAAATGATAATATCATTTCTCTTTTATTTATTGCAAGACACAAGGCAACCAATTGAGCTATCTAAAGACCGTTAAAAGAGATAGCTCGCGGGTCCGATACATTGCCCGGTGTAAACCCAATACACAGGCGGCATTGCTATCCAATAACTTTCGGGCCACGTGTCGTTTCGACTAAGCGCTCCAAAAGAGTTCAGAATACGTGTGAGAAAAACACACACAGACTTCAGTGGATATCTGGTTCACTGGATCTCCTATCTTCGCACGTAAATGAAAAATATAAAAATTGCAAGTCGATCGCTATCGTGAGACATACTTTTATTGAAGAGCATCCAAAAAATATTGCTTGTGTTCGTTGACTAAAGTGTTAACGGAATGTATTCAGGAATAGCAGCGGGAGGCGCTCCGTGTGCGAAGCGTTCGATGCGGCGACGCCTCATCAAGGAACCGCCACTTTACATCGACGTGTATCCATACACCACGTGGATGGTGAACGTGATATCAGCGCACGAGTTACCTCTGCCGTATCCGCAGAACTTCCGGTTGGTTGATGGTGGATCTAGTGAGTATACATCTTACTACTATTATAAATGCGAAAGTTGAATGGATGTTTGTTACTCAATCACACCAGAACGGCTGAATGGATGAAATTTGCTACAAAGATAGATTATAGCCTGGAATAGAATATATACTTTTATTTGACTGAGCTCATAGCTTAGTCGGTAGTAACCCTGCCTTCTGCACTGTAGGTCGTGGGCTCGATTCCCACCCAGGACAAACATTTGTGTGTCGAACATAGGTGTTTGTTCTGAGTCTGGATGTTGATATGTAATATGTTTGTATTTACCTACAAAAAATAACTATAAAAGTATTTTTCAGTTCTCTAGTTCCCATGATACAAGCTATGCTTAGTTTACTTTGGGGCTAGATGGCGCTGTCTTAAATGTCCTCAATATTTATTTATTTATTTATTTATCCCGTTCAAATTTAAGGATCCCATGAGCTGACTTATTCACCGCGGGTAAAACCGCGGGGTGCAGCTAGTACATACATACATACATACACACACATAGGCACGATATATTTTGTATACTTAAAATTACGTTCAGCTTGGATATGTACGAAAAAACATAACTGTAAAGTCACTCATTCTTTTAGTTCGGTTAGTTCAATGAAATAATAATTTTAATAAATAATAAAAACTTTATGGTGAAAAATTTTGTTAATTAAGTCTTCAATTAAAGAACAGTTCATTTTATCGACTATAATTCAGAAAAGTATACGTTTTACAGTGGAGTTATAGATTTCCTTCATTAATAATTAAGTGTTAACTTTTTTTTTAAAACGACGTGTTCCCGGTTCGGTTCCAGACTGAACCAAATATTTGTATGAAGAGCACACTTTTTGTTCCCGGATCTTGGATAACAGTGATATGAATCTTTGAATCTTCTTGACCTTTGTAACACTGGGACTTTTATTCCTTGGTAAACGTATGTAACTAAAGACAATTATTTTTTGTATAAAATAATTGCTTCATACTCCTATTACTTTCAGGCATGAGCATCCATAAGGATTTTCTTAGGAAGAGAAAGCCGCAGAGAGAGGGCTGGCGTGCTCGTACTTACGTATCTGGTAATTTCTGCTTCAAGAGTGCGAAAAAGCAGCGGAAATCAGCCTTCTTCTACTCAGAGAAGTTCGAGGTCAATGCAGACCCACCTGCTAAGCTCACTATATTCTTGAAGGTACGGTAAACATGAATTTATTTATTTATTAAGTACACAAATATCACTTCATTAAACAATTAAACAAAAACAAAATAACAAAAATTCAGTTATGATAAGTGATAAGTGTACATATCTTAGTAATCAATTATTCGACTCGCCTCATAGCTCAGTTGGTTAGTAACCCTACCTTCTGCGCTGTAGGTCGTGGGTTCGATCCCCACTCAGGACAAATATTTATGTGACATTTGTAA
The DNA here is from genome assembly GCA_947359385.1 of Chesias legatella. Classification (NCBI taxonomy): domain Eukaryota; kingdom Metazoa; phylum Arthropoda; class Insecta; order Lepidoptera; family Geometridae; genus Chesias; species Chesias legatella. The sequence continues at coordinate 7,235,795 of OX375772.1, forward strand.
CATTGATGTTTGTTCTGTGTCTGTATGTTAATATGTATTATATGTATGTATTTACAAAAGAAAAGTATATAAGTATTATATCAGTTGTCTGGTTCCCATGATACAAGCTATGCTTAGCTTACTTTGGGGCTAGATGGCGCTGTGTGAAATGTCCACCATTATTTATTTATTTATTCATTTATTTACATATTATTAATACTTTATGAATAACATCTCAACGTAAAAGGAGCAAGGTTCAGTTACTTACAAAATAAATGTCAAGCAATTTCAAAAAACTGATATTCACTGACTGACCTTTGCAACTCTCATATTGAATTGTTCCATTTATAGTATGTACTTGTTTATAGATCTCAGCTGGTGTAGAATGCACCATACTCTGCGCTAGACTTCTCCTACCGAACCGTCTTGTGGAGCCTAGGATCGAGGGTGTCGGGGGCTACAATATCAGCCTTCATTTCACCTCGGAGTGGTTCCCCTATACGTTCTACTACTCTCTCGGGCTCACTGGCAGGAACAGCACTCAGAAAGATATAGAAAGCTGGCTTCCTGAACGTAGTCCAGGATTCTGGTGATTATTATTTTAACGTTTTACAAGAAAAGACCGGCTTAGAAAAATATTTTATTGGAATCCTTATTTGTAAATCTGTGGCTCACATAATTGTAAATGAAGTATTTCAAAGGTATGGATTTGTTGTACAAAAACATACCAGTAATAAAAAACTTTAAAAATAAAGTTTATTTCAAAGGTTGTACAAAAACTTACCAGTAATCAAAAAACTAAAAAAATATATTTAAATTTAAGCAGACTCTACTGATATCGTGTCCTCATCATTTATCCCTTTATCACCACCTGCATCGCCGGGGAACGAAGAGGGTGGAGATTGGGTTGGTGCTTGAGGGAAGCTGGGGCTCGAAGGGAATTGAGGAAGCTGAGGGAACTGTGGCAAGGAACCTGGGGGAAGTTGGGGCAAAGACTCTTGTGGGAACTGTGGCAGCGAAGGGAATGATGGCTGTCCATCACCATGAGGAAACTGGGGATAAGATGGAACCTGACCGCTCCCGGGGAATAGTGGAAAAGATCCTGATGGAAACTGAGGTAATGAAGGCAAAGTTGCCGCTCCGTTTTGCGGTGGGAACGAAGGGAAGGGGTAATGTCCTACAGAGGGGGGCTGTTGCGTAGAAGGTTTATCTTGATGAGGGGCTTCCGTAGATGGGCTTTGTTCTTGAGGCTGGTCCTGAGGTTTCGTTTCAGTTTGACCTTGAGATTGCTCTTGAAGGAATTCAGCTGAGTCTACTACTGCAGTGTCAGCGTCCCCATCTGATTGAGAGGGGCTGCTCGGTGGGGTTTGAGACGGATATCCTGGTTGTTGTGGTTGATAGCTAGGTAGTTCGTGAATCGGTTGCTCGGGGAAGGCGGGAACGATAGGAGCACCAGGGAAGCCAGGAGAAGGCGCTAAAGAGAAGGGCGGGTAGAAGACGGTTGCAGGGTAGTAAGAGCCTCCAGCGACGGGATAGAAAGCGGTGTGCTGAACAGGTGCAAAGTGAGTCAGCTGTGGAACTTGGTAGTGTACTTGGGGCTGAAGTGCGATCGGTACTCCTGATGGCACCTGGAATACACATTAAAACATATTTATAGGTGTGAAAAATCCATAGATTTCGTTATTATTCTATACCTACTGAAACTAAAAACTTAATTATGTTTAACACATTTATCAAAAACATTGAAAAATTAAGTACCTATACTATAATTGGTGGAAAATTCACACAGCGCCATCTAGCCCCAAACTAGGCATAGCTTGAGCTTTGGGAACCAGAAATCTGATGGAATATATATATACTTTTTTGTAAATACATACATATAATAAATATTAACGCCTAGACACAGAAAATACATCGATATTCGTCACACAAATATTTGTCCTGGGTGTGAATCGAACACACGATCTACAGCGCAGATGGCAGAGTTACTACCAACTGAGCTGTGAGGCCTGTCGATTATTGCTTAAGAATAACAAAAAGGAGTATTATCAATGTTAGCATTGACTTATTAAGATAACGAGTTACTTATTAAGAAATACGTTCCTGTTAACCGTTAAAAGGCACACAAATTGCAGTCCGTTTGCCACCGGCTGTCTTTGCCAATGGCGAACGCGAATTGTGCAGATACTACTAACTATACGATCGTATTCCACTCACCGAGTTAATGTACTGCGTAGTAGAGTAACTGGAGACCTTTGTTTGCGGTGGCACTACCGTCTTAACGACTGTAGGCTGGGCGAGGAAGGCTGAGTGGGCAAGGGCGGTGGGCTGGGCGGCGACCACCCGAGCCCCGGGCCAAGCCACTGATCCAGCTGAGGCGCTGGACAGCAACGCGCACAGTATTGACACTATCGACACCTATGCATGAGACAAACATGTTTTCTGTTACATTTTATTTATATTATATCATTTTATTATACGAAGTATGCGATGTAATTTTATATTCTGGTAGCAGAGTTAAATAAATATTTCTGGACATTTCATACAGCGTACCCAAAGTAAGCTAAGCATAGCTTGTATCATGGGAACCAGACAACTGGTATAATACTTATATACTTTTTTGAATGTATACATATAATACAAATTAATACCTATTTAATATATACATATAATACATATTAAGACCCCAGACACAGAACAAACATCTGTGTTCGTCACACAAATATTTGTCCTGGGTGGGAATCAAACCCACGACCTACAGCGCAGAAGGCAGGGTTACTACCAACTGAGCTGTGAGGCCACTCAATATATACTTGTTTAGCTTATTGTAAATTGAAATATTCCGTAGGCACTGATATGGAATTAAAGATTACAGTTTATTGTTATATCCAACCAATAAAATACCACTTTGGACAGCTATTTAAATAATTTTCTACAAATGTAACTTGAAAGAAGCCAGTATTTTTATGCATCTCCTGTTAGATTCGACGAAGCTTTACAAAATATAAAAAAATAAATATTATAATAATATAATAAATATAAAAATATATAACTCTCATCCCGAGCATTTAAACACAAAAATAATTATATTTATATATAAAATAATTAATCGAACCCTCATCGCTCTTACAATGAAATATGCACAATAATAATACCCATTTTTTTTACCTTGATGACTAAATTTTGCCGGTTAGACAGATTTATTTTAAAGTATTAGCTGATTTGTTGGTGGGTTAAGAATGCTGGCGATGAGCTCACCACTTGTCACATCTACGTTGCCACAACCGTTATATATATATATATATATATATATATATATAAGGTTTCGCCACCCACCCCTTTGGGTAAAATTATGTGTAAAAAGTGTGTGTATGTGTGTGTGTGTGTGTGTGTGTGTGTGTGTGTGTGTGTGTACTTTGAACATTTTGATACATGATAAATTTCATAAAGTTGCAGTATTGCGAAGGCTCCCCAATACTCATAAAACTTTCCATAGATTGGCACTGAAAAATCACTTAAATAAGAATCTTAAACAACCAAAAACTAATATATTCAACTATTTCACTTGAGACACACAGGAGCACACAACTATCACAAAACGCGAAAACTAATACTGACATCATCCAATTTTTAAATTATTCGTTTTAATATTCCAAATTGGAAGCAGGAACAGGTTTCACTCCAATAAAGCACCAGCCCAAATTGGCTTTATAGAACAAGAAAAACTTGTCACAAACTTCCACGATTACTCTATTAAGCACTCAAAAGATCACATCAATCAAAAGCTTTTGTTCGTATTAAGTGCAAGGCTAAACAGTACCTTCATGGCGGACTAGAGAGACCTCTATAATACGCGCGTCGATCATCTGACTACTCTTTTATATACTAAATACACCCCGCCTACAGACACCGAAGGAAAGTATGTAACTAGATTTGTCTCAGTTTTGTATGCATAGCCGTGAGCGAAGTTACGTCACGCAATTTAAATTGTATCAGGTCCGATTATTTAAAAAACTTCCTTAAAAGCCGTCAGTTATAAATCTCTGAAAACGTGAAGAACTTATGCTAAAAATTCTAAAATTATGTAGTCTGTTTTATGTGCTGAATTCCAAAATATGTTGAGATATTGTGTTTTTGTTATATTTTGTATTCCAGGCCCTACAGTATCAAAATAAAATAGTACATTTGAAGTATTCCTCATAAATCATAAGCTTTATGAGAAAACATTGTCATCTCGATGCTGAGCAAGGTTAACAAGTAAGTATAAATGGATGTCATCAAGATCAACTTTTCTAAACCTAAGGGTACCTGAATGTTTAGGGTCTATTTAGCAGATGGTTAAGTAACTTCTAATTAGCCCACTTTAGTTATTTTATAAGTTAAGGCTTGACCAGGTGATGAACCTGAATCCTGCTTTTATGATGTAAAGTGGCAGCCCCATAAAAAAAGCGATATGGTCGATCCTCCCGTACTTAAACGTATGTATGGAATGACCCATTTTCAAACGTTTTGCGCCTACAGCTTCACCGCCAACCTAGGTAGATCCTAGTGCAATTTCAATAACTAAAAGTTCCTCATAGTTTATCCAGTGGTCCTCATATTTGGTGGGTAGATAGGTACGTAAATCTGTCACAATTTGGATGGTAATTTTAAGTCAGGTAATTTTGGATGGTTATTTTTAATTTTGACATAGGAGGATCGATAAAAAAAGGGTTAATGATACCGTCAGCTTATTCAACCCATGTATTTTTGAAAACTAGTTAGTATAATTAAATTAATAAAATATAAAATTCCTAGTTTTCTTTTCACTAGTATTTTTTCCCAATATACAAATAACTACATTAAATGTAACAGTAGCATAACTACCTCATTTTGATTTTCATACCATTAAATTTAAAAGCTCTTTATTTATGTATCTACAGTCAACAAGCTAACTGATCAACTCAACTGCATCGCAAAACCTGTTACTATAAATAATGGGCCTTCACGTTGAATTCTGTAGAGGTTTCCTGAACCAAAAATATGCTGTTATAATGTGGTTAATGTCTAGATGGTAAATAATATCATTCTTAATATGAAAAGTAATAAATACTCCTACCAAGGACAAGGCCACAGTTAATGGAAGTTTGTGATCCGAACCTAGAGTGCATTTGAAATCGTCGGTTTAGCTTGCTTTTCAATACGACCGCTAGATTACGAAAACAGATATATCATTAGACGACACACGTAAAAAGTCACGGGCGGGCATATAGTAGGTATATACTGAAGCAGACTTCAGTGGCGTAGTAACTTGAGCAATTATAGCCTACGGGATTCGAATCCTGGAAGAGACTAATGTCACAGCAGGTAAACTGCATCTTTAGCAATGGTAATGTGTTACAACGTTATATTTTCTACCAGTATGTTACCACTTATCGTTCCTTATTAGCATGGACTTGGAATAAAATAATAATAAACAAAATACCAAAAGTATTTATCATCGTTGTTCTGATTACTTATAGTTGTATTCTTAATCCTTTATAGCATCTTGTCCGACCGGTGGGAAGAAAAATTCCATAACCTTTTGCTTGAACAATTGCACTACAGGTTTGGGTACATCGGCGTGCATCGGACTGGAGCCGCCGACGTGTGATGAGGCCCACAGGTTCTTAAACATCTGGAGAAACAGACGGAAGTTCTTTAACTCCGTCATCTGGGCCGCTTCAGAGAACTTACCTGAGGGTGTGACAAAAATACATTGTATTAGACAGATTACATTAAATTACAGATATGTTGAACAATTGTCACTGTTATTTGGCAAAAATCGTCAAAACTCAAATACTGTTTGTATTTGAGTAGCTGTAAAAGTTCTTTACATAATTGCAATTTCTTCAATAAAATAATTCATTAAAATGGCTGGTCCTTGCTGGGTTTTTTTTTATTGGTGTAACTAGTAAAAGTAAAGTAATGAGGAAGCTAAAGTATATTATCTACTACCCAATAGACTATAAACTATTTTAAGCACTTATTGTTTATTTTAGTTATTCTATCTATATATTATGCTCCCTAAGATAGAGCTGTAACTGAATCGTCGGCCACTAGAACAAAAAGTTTGCTCATTGCGGTCAAGACTTTGAAGACATTATTAATTATATTCCGGGTTTGAGATTCTCAGGGTGAGTAAAAAAATTGATTTCTTTAGATATATAATAAGCTTTTTTATTAGATCCCCTACGTATATACGCAAGCTTTAATTGACTAATATTGCTCTTGTGGATCATACTATTGTGGGAGCATAGAGGTGACAAGCTTTGTGCTCAAATCCACCATTGTTTCCCCACGAATAACTCAACGAACACTTTGTCCGGTAAATCATTCCTCAATTTTCCGACATCCGTGTGAAATATTATACAAAATAAATTACCAACAAGTGCAGGTGAAGATACACCATAAAACAGCCATTAAAAAGTAACAGAAATAAGTAGTATAGGAATATACGTGAGCCTTACCAGCTCCACTGCCTTGTCGCTTCACTCTTGTATTTTTCATAACAATATTTGCACTATGGTTCTGATTTGCAGCATCAGTTGGTAACGTGACGAAATTGTGAAGGATTACAGAATATAATGTCTGAAATCAAAGGGATAAATAAAATATCTGGAATAGTCTAGTATGTGCTTCTGAATTTGAAAAAATACCATTTTAAACCAGTTTAGAATATAAACAATACATTCTTTAAACCATTAAAATATTTTCAATTCGTTCACCTTTTCTCCCAAGCCCGTATCCTCTGTTTTTAACGGTAGAGACAGAACAAAATAGATATTTAACATTACTACGAACGGTATTGCAATTTTACACCACATCTTTATGAAAAATACTGAACACAATGAAATTTACTAATATAATGACAGTCCATACTTCTTCGCGAGATGAATTACCGTCTTTATAAGTTTATAAACAAAATCAATACAAAGATAATATTTATATATTTTGTTATTTGCATTCGTATTCTGTCATAGTCTTATGACTTACAATAGTCACATTAGTTTACTTTGTGTGGGTTTTATAGTACCTGCATAGACTAATTATTCCATAAGAATCTGGGATTATTAAAATGTGGATGACTGTCTTAGATAACTCTCGACTTTCAAGTGGGGCTATCGGAACACACCGATAAATGATTGACGGCAATACACGCTTAGCTATCATCGCTTCTTAAAAGTATTTACTTATTATTCTTCTTGGAAAAGAAAATGGAAAGATCTGATAATATTTCGTGATTTTCCACCATCAATAATGGTATGTCAATAATGAAATACGGTAGTGTGAAGGTTTGAGGCATATTAATTTTACAAACATGTTGCTAACTCACTGCTCCCAGTTCATACTTCAATACGGAGCGAAAGGAACAATTGAAGCCAGAACTTTCGGGTCGAGAAATTTCTTCAAAATCCAGGCATTCCCGTGTTTCCTCATCCAAAAGTGGATCGATGTTATATGTAACATGTATTCATAAGATTCATGTATATTAAAAATTGAGGTGGCATTCAACTACCGTGTTAAATTTTTCATTGACATTTCTAATTGAAAGTGGTTCTGTTACCGATAGCCTTCTCATGCGTTCTTCACCTATGCAATGAAAATAGATTAAATATTATTTCCTAAATAATTTTAAAAGAACATTTTAACTGACATTTATCACCGAGTACCTAATCGTTTAATCCAATCGCGATGTAAGTGTGTAATTTATATCAAAGTCCGCGATAATTTTAATTTTTAGTGCAATTAAATTTAAATTTCTATGTAGTTTCAATAAACTAGAAACTATGTATTCATATGTGTTATATAACCCATTGTTTATGGGCGGCGGTTACCATTTAACATCAGGTGCGCCGTCAGCTCGTTCCGTTTCTCATATCAAATAAAAAAACATAGCCATCCTAACTTCTCTAACTACAAAGTTTTATGGACGAGTAAAATTCCAAAGTAATCATTTTTGGAGCTCAAACAAGTTTATTGACCTGTCTCCCAAACATATCTCAATATCATTGAATACTGAACTAATTCAAACAAAAGAACAATAACTCCAAAAAACATGTAGTTTTGCGCCAGAAATAATAACATCACGTTTGAATGGCAAAGGAACGCACCTATTTTACCTAAAGAGGTTAAGCAAGGTAAAACACATGACCAAAAAAATATAATATTTATATCATAAGACTTAAAACTTGTAAATTACAAACAAACAACTAATGCTGATTTTATATGTGTCACTAAGCTGATAAATAAAAATAACTGTTATTAAAAAACTTGATTAAATATGAATATCTTCTATTAGAAAATTGAGCATAATGTAAAATCTTGACGAATCGAATGAAACTTTTTACATAAGTATTTAAATAAATGCCATGGCATACGCAATTTTTACTCTATGGTCACAAATAAATTGTCAAAAAAGTGTCCAAAATTTTATAATTGTGTGATATTTATTGAATTGTATCTAAATCGAAATGGATTGTATATTTTGTAAAATAAAACAAACACGTGTAACTTAGTGAATTATACTTTTGTAATGCATGAGAAATGTCGGGTATGAATTTTGTCAACAATTAATAATAAATCGAGTTCATATTTTATCAAATAATTCATTGATATTTTCATCAGACTTCAATGTTTCAGCAACCGATTCGTCGGCACAAACTCAAGAAATTAAAAAACCAAAAAGAAAATGTGAGTTGTTACGTTTTACTTATTCAAAACCAAAACTCATACCTACCTACTTGTACTTTAATACCAAAAGTGTTTACTTCAACATATTAAAAATTCCGTACTCTAGTGCGTTTGTACAGAGAAATAAGGGTGAGATTTCTATATTTTTTTTTTTATAATCCATTCACTCAGCAACGGACTTTGTAAAAGAATTATATATAGGTCTTAAGAGTGCTTTTGAGCTTAAAAGTTGCTTTTTAACCAATTTTACAAAATATCTATCATCAATATCACTCATATCTCCATCTTTTATAAATAGATTTAGAAAATTCGTTTTTTTATTTGAAAGAATATACTCTCAGATTGGTCCCATAGAAATTTCACCAAAAGCTGTCTTTAAATTAGGTTTTAAAATCAAAATACGAGATGATGAGAAATCACTATCATTCATTGGTGAAGAAGACAGTATTTTCGTTTTGCTGCCCAAAATAATTATAGTTACATACAACTGTCAACATAAAAGAGAAAACTTGAAAAGTTACGAAAAAAGCCAAAAATATGCACCAAAAATAGCTAAATAAATGATAGAGCTAATTCTTACGGCTATAGATTACCAATTTATATATAAATTATTTTTTTAAGAAATAATGTAGGACGACGTTACTGCAACTTATACATATATACATTCAAGCCTGTTTCCCTAAGGGGCAGGCAGGGACCAAAACTGAAATACAAGTCACTTATGCTGTATTATATACGAGTATTTATGCAAATAAGCCTTATCTGAATAAAGCAAATAACTAACGCTGTTCGATAATCCGTCATCAAGATCATCAATCAGATGTAATGTAAAATATGTGATTACGCCCGATTACTGGGTAATTAAAGTATCAAAACAGCACTGTGCGCAATGATGAAAAATATATCCCGGAGCGCCGCGTCCCGTCAGTATTCCCGAGCGGGCGGCCGCGCGTCAGTCGGCCGCCAGCCAGAGCGGGGCGCTGAGCTCCGCGTCGCTCGCAGTCGCACACAACACACCTGTTTGTTTACAATAAACACATTTGACAAGACGTCGACCACTTCACGCTTACACGTACGTTATTGCCCTTGTTTTAACACGTAAATTTCGCTTCGTTTTCATTTCATTCGAAAATTTACCATTGTTCTGGTCAGCTATATACTTTTTTTGCTTTAAGGTTAATGCGTGTAGTCCTCAATTTGGACCAAGTTCCATTACTTACACTAATATTCATTAATTCAACGTAATGTATCGGTTTGTATTAGTTTTCAAAGTGCTACTGCAAACAGTCATTCGTTTAATTCGACCTATAAACATCACAAAACAGATTAAACAATTCGATGCACACGAGCGGATATTAAAAATGTTGTAGAAGTACAATTAGATTTGCTAAAATAAATATGTCACTGTTCATGCCAAGAGATTAAGATTTTTTTGTAATTACGGTGATATTGAACCACATTCAGTTATACAAATTCTAATAATAAATAATCCAGACGCTTTGGATTTGCATATCTATTGTCGCTGACAGAGACTTAAGAATTAATTAACCTATGAATAACAGTTTCCATGTCGTGATTATCATTAAAACAAAAGTCTCATTTTCTTGTTCTTTTCTTGTAGCTTATCGTATGGCAGACGAAGCAGCAGCGGACTGCTTATTCGAGCGGCTTCGCTTGCATCAGCAACGAGCGCCAGACTCCACGGAGGTTGCGCGCGCCATCACAGCGCGCATCAACGCGCGGCTAACTTCACACGGTATGTAGCTCGACTTTCTAATACCTACGTCATCTACCTATCTAGGCGGTTGAAGCAGCAAGAGATTGCTTGTTTGAGAGTTATCTCTTACATCAGCAACGAGCGCCAGACACCGGTAAGGAAATTACAGGCACACGAGACGTTCCACCTACACGTCTCAGAATTACGGGCGCATACGATGCGACTTGGGTCTTGTCGTACCTAGTAGGGGAGGACCCAAATCCATCGGTTATGGGCAGAGGTTACCGCTTAACACCAGGTGACCATTGGCTCGTTCCGTAACTATAACACATAAAAAAGGTGGCGCCTTCCATCATTGAATGCATCAATGCGCGGCTAACTTCACATGGTACGTACTTAACCTTCTAGCTCGATGCGTCATTGCTAGATGGTTGAAGCAGCAACAAAGTGCTTGTTCTAGAAGATACGCCTTCATCATCAGTGAGCTCCAGAACGTGTCATAACAGCATGAGTGTATTAAAGAGCGCCTTATAAGTACGACACCTCGTATATAGCAGCTAGAACCTCCTTTTTTGGGGCTGCTGTGCCTGTGTCAGACTCCCAAGGTGGTGGTGCGTTATTTATACTGCTCTAACGAAACTGTAGGTGAAATCGGTCATTATTTTCGTATTTTATTGAGACAGTTGCTACGTAGAACATTAACATATTGACGAGTAATAAAACTAGTTAATGCCCCACAGCTGATTATAAAATGGCATTGGAAATCACGTCGTATGCAAATAGATGATGCACATACTTTTATTTTGACTCAATGCTAGTAACAAACTGACTTCAATATACCATGACCGAATAAGATCATAAATACGTAGTAGAGATGCAAATTTTTGTATGTGTACCTAGACGATACGTAAAGGTGAGTATATGGGAAGACATGAAGTGGAAAGAAAATGAGTAGGATGTTATTAATATTTTTTATTAATTTATTAGGGAAGAAATCTATCGCTGAAGGATATTTAGAAGAAAATATGAAGGTGACCAACGTTTTATCTCTTTTGTCCCCGGCTTGTGAGTTAAATTATTGGAGACTATTGCTTTTATATACTGTTTTGCAGCATTTAGGTATGCTTCGCCAATAAATAAACAGTACGAAAAACACAACAGAGCAACTAACTTATTTATGTTGATACAAATTTTATTATATCCAATATAAGTACATAAGCTCACAAAATAAGGTAACCCCAGCCCAGGTCAATGTCCTTTTAGAAATCAACAGTGTCCTCTAACACTCTGGTATAATATAAATCTATTTTATGACGCATTAAAATTCAGTACAATCTCAGAGCATATTTTCGTCGATAACTCGCAACTTATTTATCGCTTATAGCCGTCGTATATGGTAATACTTTGTATATTTTGATGTTATCGATACGATGATCCTTTATAAAGCTGTTTATACAAATCTACTGACGCGTTGGCGCGGTAAACTCAAATGTTTTGTTTAATTTTCTACAATTATTATTATATCAGGCTGTACAATAACTAAGATCTTAATAATTATATTAAAATCCTCTAGGTTTTTTGCGACTTCATATGTACTACTCATATGTATCACTTCACTTGTGTTTTCAATAGACTTAGCTTTGTTTACAATTTCATTTTACTGTGGGTGGTTTTAGATTGCTATCGCACACTAGTAATATGGGTATGGCATAACTTTAGGCATAGTTATAACTTTAGGCAACTTTAGGCATAGCAAAGTTTAATATCAATCAAATTGAAGTTTTTGATAAAAATAACGAAGAATATCTTTGAATTTATAATTAATAGTAAACGTTACCTCACCAATCCGGGACTCTTAAGAGGAAAGGCATATGCTCAATATTAAAAAAAGATATAAATCTCCTGCTATAAATTCACAGTTGTTCGGTACTACTACAGTTAATAGATTTGAAGGCCCGCAGTTATGTAATATTGAAAACAAAAAATATCCTACTCCGGTTTACTGGAATATAACCGATTCCCTGCTACCAGTCGCGTTAAAATAGTCATGATGTATGTCATGATTATTTTATCTACGTATTTCCCTACCGTCGCGTTGATCGAAGTAATAAACTGGGTTCATGCATGCACCGCCTACGAAGCTGGGTCTATGGAAGGCCTGGTCGAAAAATAACACACTACAAGAAAACTTAAAAGAAAGACTGTGTAATAAATAATCCATATGTCTAGACACAGAATGATTCCATTCATTCATCTGGTTCTGAGTGACGGCGGCCGGTAAAAGTTACATTTGGCTGTTGGCCAAAATTGAGATTCTGACATCGCTCACTATACACAGATTATGGAAAGAAAGTGATAATGAATGTGGTTTGATGATGGATATGATTAAACACACACAGTACCAAATAAAAAATACAATATTTACAATGCATCATCGTTTTATTTTGAAATGACTTCTAATACCTACGTGCTAGCATTTTTTTAGATATAGACAAATATTACAAAAATTATAAAAAAGACAAACATAGAACACTTTAGGTATAAATAAATAATAAATAAATATTGGTGGACATTTCACACAGCGCCATCTAGCCCCAAAGTAAGCTAAGTAAATAGCTTGTATCATGGGAACCAAACAACTGATATAATACTTAAATACTTTTTTGTAAATATATATACAATACATATGTTTGTCCTGGGTGGGAATCGAACCCACGACCTACGGCGCAGAAGGCAGGGTTACTACCAACTAAGCTATGAGGCCAGTCACTAGGTATCACTAGTCTAGCCATAGTGATCCTACACAATTAAACTAATCATTGACAGATACTATTATAACCACTGACTCTGACTTCCAAGTCACGTTGATATAATAAAACTCTATCAATCTGTAGCAACACTCGTAAAACACTGTTGTTCCATTAAAAAGTTGAAAACCAATAAAAGCTTCGTAATAGAGTTACAATTACAAAACTGTTATAACTAAATAAAAGTTCGCCTTTAACTTGAAGAATTGCGTGTCGTTTGCAATTTAATCGCGTTCGGCATGAAGGCTGGTCCTTAGAACTTTATTTTCCTACCTTTATTGAATTGCTTTATCGAAGTTTTGTGCGTAAATACGTGACTAAGGCCTATTTCCCCGTTATAGTGAGGCCTAGCTTCATAGCAGCGAAACGTAGACCGTATCTATATTAATTGTATCATTTCGATGTTCTGCTGTTATTGGATATTTACATAATAAATTAAAATTTAAAACTTTTTTAAAAACAAGCCTTTTAGAAGTCCGCCATACTGGATTTAGAGTGACGTCACTTTATTGTTCGAGTTATTCTCAGCAAGCCCTTTCATTTGATACCCATATAGTAGGAGTGTATAGAAAATAACTAGTCCGCCATTTTGAGTATTCCGCCATGTTGGTTTTAGAATGACGTCACACAGCTAACCATGCATTGTCATCCAAATTAAACGTGTATACAAAATTTCAGCTCAATTGGTTGAAGATATCTGCTTCAAAATTGAGTTGCAAGATTCCACCCGAATAAACATAGTTATATACATTGCAAGTTAAATAAAAACTTATAAAAAAAATTGCCATCTACCGTTACTTAGAATTATGTTATCAGTTGTTATTAAGATTTATGGTATGGAAAAATCTTTGTTGTCAATCCAGTTTAAATTCCAGAAACATCTGGTTTGAACTCATAATGTTTAATTTTATATCACGATAAATAAAATATGATAATTTCGCACATTTTACAACATAATATTATTCGGTAGTGACGTGTTTCTAGATTGTTATAAATCATAATTAACCTAATTTTTAGCGTATAAAAATAAAAATGTCTCCTTCCAGTAGCAGAGCACTTATCAAGATAAAAATACAACTGCTAACGTTATTCGTTTCATTTCATGTCAAATTATAAATATATGGGTCTGCCGAAATTTAATTAATATGCTAGTATATGTAACATACTATGAACGGGTATGAAACATACTAAGAAATACGACTTTTCTACCCTTAGTTTATTGTTTATCTTATATTAGTCGAAAGTATGATCTTCAAGACAATGAGAAAGTTATTTTTATGTGATAAAGTTACGGTAAGGGCCATCTGGGCCCACCTGGTTTTAAATTGTAACCTCTACCTCTACCCATAACAAGCTATACGACTCGGGTCATATCTTAGGTACGACAAGACCCAAGTTGAATCTTACGCGTCCGAGACGTGGAAGAGGAACGTCTCAAGTGCCTGTAATTTCACCGGCAACCACACCTTTCAAACCGGAACAATGTAACGCGAATGCATTACTGCTAGGTGGCAGACTTTGGTATAGTTGCAGTACTTCCCCAGATGATCTTGGCATAAGTTCTACTGCTACTGAAATGAATAACTAAAATTTTTTTTTATAAGTAGATTCCTATGTAGCTTTTTTGTTTGTATGTATTATGTATTATGTATCCAGTTAATACATAGGGTGTACGTATGTATGTGTGTTCACTGCAGCGATATCGCGTGCCGCTGGGCCGTATAACTTGCGGTGGGCCCTCGGCCAAACGGCCCTTCCCCGTGCCGGCCCACTAAGTGTTACCATTAATTTATGCTATAGTTTATCTATCCGTATTTGATTATCGCAACTGGTACTGCCAGTACCATGCACGTGCCGATTCCTTGACAACGCGTTATTTGTGTATCTAATAAGTGTTGGGGGGTTGCAGACATTGAAATTCCAATTTAATTTCTTATAATAGTCGTATTCATTATACAAAGTAATTCACACATCATGGATATAACGAAGTACATTACCTACCTAGACAAGAGGGTACTTCAGGGGCGCAGAGTGGTACGTGAGACTTGCTGCATATTCTCATTTTGTTACACCATATATGTAAACTATTGTATGCTGTTAGGTTCTACCGAGGAAATATATAGATATAAAACATATTTAAACATTAGTACCACTATTCAATTTCATCATATTGTACCTACATATTGCAAAATAAATTATTCAGAATTACCCATCATGTGATGATCATGGTGATAGTACCTAACGTGCCGAGTGATTTCTGTGATGGTTTTGTAAAAAGGCTTATACACTTATACTCATGTTGTGAATATCTGATGCTCAAAATGATAAATGACGTTGAAATGAAATTGTGTGTAACTTTTAATTAGGAAGTAATTGCGATGCCAAGATTCAACAATGTTATATTAACCGACTGGCCTCTGCTATGTTGGTAATAATTCTTCTTTCTGCGCTGTAGTTCGTAAGTTCGATTCCCGCCCAGGGTAAACATTTCTATGACATAGACGTTTGTTCAGTCTGGGTGTTATAGATATTTTTACAAAAAGTATTATATAAGTCTGGTTCCCATGATACAACCTATGCTTAGGTTACTTTGGGGCTAGTTGGCGCTTGTGAAATGTTCATTATTATTTATTTATTTAACTAGAGAGTCACAAATAGCAGGGATGACGAAATTTGTTGCCGTTCCAGTAGGCTCATAATGTTCATTAATGAAATTTGTAAGCTAGTACCTCAAATATGGACTAAAAATGATTCCATTAGGCACCCAAATTGACTTTATTTATTCATTATTTCATAATCTGTCGTGCCCAACCATTTTGTGGCTTTCCACTTCCGGTGACATTGATTCATCATCACTTACTAAGTTTTAGTAGAGCTTAGGCTCTATAGACATATAGAGCTTAAGCTCTACTAAAACTTAGTAAGTATTAATACTTAGGTGGTCGAAATTACCTACTGCTGTTCTTTTCCACGCAGAAATAATTAAGGAGACGTTTACGCAATACTCGCTCTATTTCTAAACCGTAAATTAACTCATTAGTTTACCGTATTAACTAGGTTAACCAGACCAGTTCCAGAACGTTTGAAACTAAACTGAAATATGGAACTGAATTGTATCTGAATAATAAATAAGCTTGGGCCAAGTAAATATTTGTCTAAAACATGATTGTGCACATAATGCGATGCCAAAAAATCCCTTAATACTTTTACCAGACCGTGTTTTTTACGAATGAGTTGGTGCCAGAAAATTATAGTATATACTAGGTAGGTAATGAAACAAAAATACAACTTGTTTTACCTACTTGTAGGCATTATATACGATATATAGGTCATTATATGGTTGAAATAACCGTTTTTATGTAATAATAATTAGGATAATTGATTAATTTGAGCAGGCGGAAGATATAGCTAAAGTATTTTTGCTAAAGATTTTGTTATCTTAAATTTGACTGATTGACGTTTCCAAGGTATTTCTTTAAGAATTCAATGGAAATAAAGTCCATGTAAGTATATAGCCACTTCTCTAATTGGCCTATTAATACTATACGTAGTAAATTACATTTAACACGAACACTGCTCTTCACAATTTGGAGACATGACACTTGAACACCGGCCAAACGAGAGGACATCGGCATGACAGTAATTCAACAATTCAAAATATTAAATGCACCTCAAAGTTTATTGCAACTGTCGATATTCTTATTTATTACTCGTCAGTTCATTTCCCGATTGTGTCTATCGCGACAACAATCACACGCTTCTGCTTTCGTAGTATTTTCGATAATTAATTGCCCGACAAATTATATCTTATGTTCTATTAGCTGACAAATATTGTTTTTATTTGTTCAGCCAATCTGGATATCAAACAGTAGTTATTTATTTGGCAGCTGCGGACCGGAACAATATATTTTGTCGTTGGCAACGCGCAGTCAATGTTACGAATTGTAATTCCTTTGTAAGTGACCGGTCTCAAGAGCATTCCCTCACCCTGTTTACTATCTATCTACGTAATTTTGTTTTGATATAATATATCATTCCCTATTTATTTATAGCAATCCTAGTATATTTAAACAACAACACTATTATGTAGGTTACTTATCTATACAAATAAATAAAATTGGAGTGTCTGTTTGTAATATTAAAATAACCGCTTTTTACTAAGTGCATATGAATGTATACACGGTACATATACCAAAATAACTTTTTTTTTTAAATTGTCTGTCTTTCTGTTTGTTCCGGCTGTTCTCTAAAATGGCTGTACCGATTTTGACGGGACTTTCACTGGCAGATAGCTGATGTAACAAGGAGTACTTAGGCAACTTTTCCGAGGGGTAAAATATGGGTGCGTGATAAAACCGAATTCCACGCGGACGAAGTCGCGGGCAACAGCTAGTATACCAATATAATTGGTAAGATAACGTCTTACAATCTAAGAAAAATGCTAAGGCTTTATGATAGTACTTAACCTTTTCAACAAAAGTCGTCACTCTCGACTGTAGAGATTAGAATTAGTGTCCGAAGAGTGTATTGCTATGATTATCATGTACTTGATACAATAGTTTTCTGGTAAAGCGCTGCATGAATGATATTAACATATAAAATAATATTAATATATAATAGTAAAAATTCTTTATGTACGAATTTATTCATTCGAATAATTTATGATATAAATCCTCTTTCAATTCTCAAACGATAATATATCATACATGTGAAAGCTATGATAATAAATTGAGACAAACAAAACTAATATTAGCCTGTTGTCATGGTGCTAGCATTTCCTCTGCTGCGTATTTATAAACAGTGGCAGGCCACCGTTTTGGCAACTGCGGGAACGCACGGAAACTACACTGATTGGGAGTTACCGATTCACAAACACGGGTTTGTTTTCTTGCATATATCACAAATCATTTGAAATCACATAAAGCTTGTATTTGTCACGAAATATATAGCGATATCGATGTCCAATAATATAGATTTTCCCACAAACACTCTGTGTGAGGTCTGCGGAGAAAAGGTGGAACCAGCTATCGAACGGAAAACGTACTCTCTTACTCCGTAGACGTTATGAACGTATCTGTAAAATACAAAAGATCTCGGCTTTAAAACTTACGCGGAACAGTTCATAATCGCTTGACAAAACGAGATTCCTGGGGATGCCTGAAGTGGAATATGAGCTGTCTTCTGTCTACATGCAACGTGATAGAGTTCATTTTTGCACTTTATTTAATGTCCATATGATAGACCTGCCTTACAGTTAGCCCGTTGGCCCGTGATTCCCATGTTCCGCTTCTGGCACGGTGCCAGCACGTCACGACGGAGAAGGCCTGTCATGGTCGCGTCGCTGCACAGGCCATTTACTGCAATATTTTGGCGCTATTACGTTCCGCTTTCCTTGCTCTACACTTGGTACTTCCGCGAACGCAGTCGTGTGGCCTTTATCGGAATTTGATTCATTCCAAATATAAAAATCTCTTTGTTTTAAATGTTCATTAGCAAGATCATATCTTTTTTAAATTGTGTAAGTTCATATATCGCCTGATTCCACGGCTCTGTGAATCAAAAAGTATTTTTAAACACCTTTATCGATTGAATACATTTTATCACTAGTCAAATAAGTTTGGATCAATAATAATATTGTCATATATTTTGTATTAAAAAATTATTGATGCGTTCAAAATCGAAATGAAAAATAAAAAGTTTTCAAAATAATGATTTGGAATAAATACTACATTTTTCGACTTGTGGTTTGTAATAAACAAAATAGGCTACCACTCAGTAATAATATAAAATAAATAAATAAATCAGTAATACATGTAAATACAATAACTCAGACTACTTTGCATAAGTTAAAGGCTAAAAAAAATTATACCTTCAGCCCTCTTCCCGTACTCAGGACTGATTCATTATAGAGGTAGTTTAGATCCACACTAAAGAGGCTTCTGTTGATTTCATTTCCACTTATGCCCGATCCTATAACCATAAACAAATGGATGAGAGATAAAACAATAATTATTCGGATCATACAAAGATTTCCTAGAAATATTCGTTTTATTTGAGAATACGTTTTATTTCCAATTTTAAACTTTGGTGCCGAAAATTTCCGTAACTTTCGAAATTTTAATATGATCTGATAGGATTTGTAATTACATTGATTTTATGCTCTCATTTAAAGTTTGTATCGTTAATTATAGATTATAAAGCGCTGTTTAATTTGAACTTGATACCATAAGCTGTAAATTACAAACATAAAGTCATCAGACCAATCAGAAGTAATTGCTTTTTAAAACTGAATATTAATTTGCATAACAGGACTACAATTTGCCTACAAGATTTATAACCAATAATTGCCCCCGACTTTGAAACCTTAGAGATATAACATATCTAGATGAAGAACCTTCTTTATTTCTGCAAGTCTCTCCTCAGTCCTCGCTACTGATCTGTTCATACCTGATTTTAGGTTCGATCAACAGCTTACACCTTATCATTCTTCGGTTAACGCATTCGATTCGTTTCACTGTCGTTCACGTAATTATGCGAGAATGTGTTGTTTGTGTTGTAAAGCTAAGGGTAAATACCACTGGGTGACCTCCAGACAACCCCAGTTACAGGGCCCAACAAAAGATCACCAGGAAGGAGGCCGTTATCCGATTAATAGTCAAAACGACGCATTCAGTGTTTTTTTTATATAAATATTGTTGGTCACACAGCGCCATCTAGCCCCAAACTAAGTATAGCATGTACTATGGAAACATAATACATAAATACAATATACAAACATAAATACATACATATAAAAACATCCAGACACAGAACAACATCAATGCTCTTCACATAAATGTTTGTCCTGGTGGGAATCGAACCCACGACCTTACAGCTCAGAAGGCAGAGTTACTAACCAACTGAGCTGCGAGGTCAGTCAAATTTTATGGTATATACAAAAATTAAATGGTAACCAGTTTACTATAATATTTGTAGTGAACATTTCACACCGAGCCATCTACCACCGCATTACTGACAGAATACTTATACATTTTTTGTGTAATTATATACATATTATTACACATATAATTATGTATGTGACTTCACAAACGTCTGTGTTCGTCACATAAATAGGTACTCGTCCTGGGTAGGAATCGATCCCGCGACTTACAAGCTCAGAAGCAAAGTTACTACCAACTGAGCTATGGGTTTAGTCAACTCGACCGTAACTTTATCATATAGCTTGATAAAATTATGTGTATCAACTACAAGATATTCAACAGGCAGCGTGCATTGTACTCCGTATACGTTACAGACAAAATATATACCTATAAGTACTGAACATATGCGTACATATTTTTTTCATAATAATATCACCTAATTAATCTTGTCATTTGAATGGATGTATCTTAAGAACTCTATTAACATTTTAAATAATATTGCAAATATTGTTTTGACAAGGAAAAGTTTGATGTAACACCTAATTTGAGCTGTTTTTTTTTTGAGATTGTCTTTACTCTTCTGTGAGGGCAGTGTCAACAACTAACCGACCTACTGTATTGCCCAACATGCCCAAGCCCAAGTCAAATCAAACCCAACCATAAGTCATTCATTGAAAGAAAACGAATATAATATAGAACAGTGGGTTTTGTCTATATTCCGAATTCCAAGCGCTCCCCATTATTATTATTTTTTTAGTTATTGTCAAATAGATCAGTTAATATAAGCACAAAGTTACCTGTGTATTTTATTATTTTTCAGACAAACATATCCGGCAGGGCACATTGGATAAGCTATGGAACAAACAGACAGGATCTGTACAGATGCTACTATCAATATTAGAAGTATGATGCAATTTTTTTTATAATTAGCAATTAATTAGTAATAACATAAAAATATATACAGTTACTAATTACTAGAGATACCAATATAGTTTAAATGAATAGTTTTAATGTTTGTATTCTTATTTAAGTTCCGAAACGAACAAGTACCTTACCGAATGTTATGCGGTATCCCATACGTATAACAACAGCAAAAATACTTGGGCCCTCCCTTAATATTATGGGAAGAAAGTGAAGTCGCAACACTGTTGCGCGCCTCACTGTGACTTAAGACGCAATGTCTCAGGTGCTCGTAATGCCATCGGCACCAATAGTGGGAATGAACAACTGCTTCGCAGTAAAAATGGGTATGGTAGCAGTAACCCTGCACATATCGGTTTCGACCGATACTATATATATATTTATAGCAATAAGTTTTATAAATAACCGTATTTGTCCCCAGAATTCAAGAGACACGGCAACGTCTACTTACATTACTTCGATACTAAGAGAAGCATTATGCCTTAAACAAGGGAAAGGAAAGAAATGTTCAGGTATGGCGACTGCTTAAAACAACAAATTATTTCAACAACGATTTACTGAATTAAAATGACTTTTCTGATGAACCAGTTCCTATAGAAACAACAGCCAAGAAGAAAGAAGGCAAAAAGGCAGGCAAAGAAAACAAAGCACCCCTTAACAAAAAGGGTGGGTAATGTGATCGCTTTAGATGCAGATATACATTATAAATTCCAAACGGCTTACATAATAACAAAAAGGCTACTAACTAATGGCTTTCGTCATAAATTTCCGATACAAAACGCTTCGCGACACTTTGGAAAATTTTGAACGGGAAATAAAGCATGCATTTTTGATATAGTTAATTTAGTTCATTTCGTGTTTAAAATGCGTCACCAATAACTCAAGCACTCAGGCTTATATTATAAACCGCAATTGATGATTGCATGTCAAGTATTGGGACACATTGGCATTTCAAATAAGTAATGTACAGACCTTTCTACTAGAGTAGCCGTTCTGCCTACTGACATTTAAGACGAGCTCACTAACATCAGGCTTGACATTGGACTAGTTTGAGGTGGCCTTCCAATATGTAAAATTGCTATTGTTAATTCAAGCGCACTGCTGTATTCAATTTAATTGACATAGTTTTATTAACACAGCCTGTGTGATGCTTTTTCTTACACGAGTTTGTCTTTAATTATCTTATACCTTGGGTAGTGGATACGCAAATGACACACTTTTTTGTGACCGGAACCAGGCCATTAAACGAGTCAATCATAATGAATTTAACTTAATTTTCAGTTACCTTTCATGGGACACAAAAAATGTTTAGATTTAGCAGTAGCGCAAATCAAACGATTATTTGTTTCGGTAATTCTTAAACGAATTTTTCAACGTTGGCGTCCGTTGACTGCATCCTATTGCGGATCTGTGCACTGCAACTTCTGATTTTCTGTGGTTGAAACTCGCGTCGACAGCCAATAACATCTGCGCAATAACTAAACCAGCACGCTAATCAAAACAAATTTATCAATTTTATCAAAATTGAGTCTGGATAAAGTGTACGACTTTCAGCGAACAACATCGCCAGGCAGCAGTGCTCCCAACACTTCATTTCGATAAACGGCACGCAGGTGGTGATCCGCACGATGCTCGCTACGCACACCAAACGGGACAGTAATGTTGGCACCGAGCTCATGCTGCACGACCTCGTGTGGATTGTCGCCTCGCTCGCACCCAAAGGTACAGTCACCCACTCCATCGCGCTCTCCTGTTTCCAGCCAACAACCTCGCCCGGCACCAGTGCGCGCAAGATTTCATCACCATCAAAGGCACCCAGACCATCGTGAGAAAAGTCGTCAACTTGATCCACGAGAAGAGAGACCGCCACGCGGGAACGGAGCTAGTCCTACAAGATCTCGTCTGGATACTAGCCCCGCTCGGTTCGCGAGGTTATCAATGCTAAATATAATTGTAATACCAATCTATGCATGTCGTACTAATCGTCTACAATATGTTTATAAACCACTGTCCTTACAGTTGCGATGTGAATGTGAATGAGTCTGAATGGTATTTAGAGTGCGTTGTATGATTTCAGATCCGAAATTTGCGATGAAAGTAAGAATGCTCGGTTGCGTGAGGACAATGCATCTGATACTCAAAGGACATTTCACGGACAACAAGCTGATATTTCCACTGTTAGTCATCATGAAGCAGTTGGCAAAAAATGGTATGTAGGCACCAGAGATTAATTTGGTTAAACATATTAATAACATATGTGTATTGTGTATAGTTGTAAGTGGATAGCAAATTAATGATATGTATACTTATAAAATTATTGTTCTCTTGGTTGTTATCTGTTATTTTACCTAAACGTAAAAAATAAAAATGTTTGCAATTATAATGGTTAATTCTATTGTTTTATTACAGCTGTCACAACGTCAATTTTGATTCGCGATGGAGTGATCGCTACTTATGAGCGAGTGCTGGTGAGCCTTGGCTTCATACCCACGGCGAGACTGCGACTTTGTCTCGATGCCATCGATTATTTCAGCAAAAACAGTAAGTCAACAAACATATTATTTTACACTCTTTAATGTTATATGTATGTTTTGTAATCGGCGGAAACCTCGATCATTTGTTTTGATGATCGATATCGTCTGTTCTAATTTATCACTCTCCCACACACGATAATCCACCACAAGGTTGGCTAACTGCCTATCACATTGTATGTTTGGCACAAAAGTTTCGGATAATGTTTATCATTGACTGGAACGTTCATAAATGTTTTCTTTTTCATAAGCGGAATCTGTAATCTGTTGAAAGAAGTGTACTTACCTGCTTTCTACTAAAGTAGCGTACTTACGTGCCTACTTTTAATTCAAGAACTATGATCTATTTGTATGTGTTCATTTTTATACTATTGAATAAAATTTGTTCTTGTTGTATCTAAAATTATGTTCTCACTTTTAAAACTTTACCGCAATAAAGTCTTATTATGTACTCACAAGTAGCTCGGAGTAACAATAAGCAGACCATAGACCGTGACTTACGAAATACCTGACTTATTTTACTATATAATTTTTCGATTCGCGTTCGGATTGTTTATGTACAGTTTTTTATCGCTAATTATCAATAATATATTTAAACTGACATTTCAAATGTGTTACAATAATCGTGGCCATGGAGCTACTTAATAATAAATTAGAATAATATTTTTTTATTTAATAATAAGCATAATTAAAAAAATATGAAATCCTTGCATATCGAAATAAATACGTATATTGACCGCGGCAGTTTAAAAAATACCATGTTAATCGTTATAGAAGAGAATAAATCAGCAAGTCTCTCGTTGGTCTGCTTCTTATTATAGTGTGTATAGTTCATGTGTCAGTAATGCAAGTTGACACGTGCGTAACTCACACAGAGGTGTGCTGCATGCAGATCGTGAAGACTGGGCTGTGTAGCGTGCTCCTCAGGGTGTTCGACCGCTGGGACCGGTACGAGGGGCGCATGCGGCTCAAGATATGCGCGCACATACTGCAGACTCTGCAGCACTTGTGCAACATCAGTACGTACTATATCTACATGATAGTGGCAGAGCAAGTAAAATAAGGACATCAACTTTTGACCAAGTTCCAAGGCAAGGGAATTCCCGTGCACCGCTGCTATGGCAGAAAATACACAAAAAAGTCACTGCGTCATTGCTCAGGTTGTTATCCAAAACTTTGAAGATAATCCTGCCCGGACTTGTGCAGGCTTAGTATTTATATTATCTCATTGTGCTGAGTAATAAGAATACTAACTGCACCAAATTTATCAAGATGGAAAAATATTAAGGGCTTATTACTATTGCTCGGAAGCAAACTAAAATAACCCAAAGGAGAAAGAACGTATTTGTTAAACTTGATTTGACCTTTTTTTGTTCGTAAGCTCGTCAACTATCAATTTGTTTTTCACTTTGCCTGCACTATTTCAGAAACAAAAGATTATAATATATATATGATAAAAAAATCTGATAAGTAGAAATGCTTAAAAAAATATATCTGTTCCTGCTTTTAGGTTGTTTCGCCGATAACTATGTTACCTACTTCATTAGTGTGGCTAAAACTTATTTTTTAACCTTATTTCAGAAGCTGGACGCCGAGCTCTTTGCACCAAGAAGCACGTGCAAACACTGCATAGATTCTGCTCTCAATGTCCAGATGAACCAGAATTTGATGGTTTGCTGGCCAGAGTTTGTTCTGTTATTACGCTTTGTCTCAAACACCAAGCACTGCCTGTGCCTGCCTCTAGCCCTGCTATGTTCAACCTGAATCCCATTCTTAAAGGTAGTTTTCTAATACTTCCAGATAAGTGGTAGATACGTATTCATCCAAAGGTATTTTGTAAAGAAATCAATACGAAATAAACTTATTTCTTAATAGGAACAAATGCATCTTGGCCTTGTCATGAAGATGAAGAAGAGGCAGCTAATTCAGATTCCAAAACAGTAAACTCTGATTTGGACGAAGATGATCCAGACACAGATATTGATGGCATTGATGAGTTTCCGGACGCTGACTTTGATGAGCGTGATAGCAAAAACGAGAGCAATGAGGAAGCTGATAACAAAATACATGGGAAAAGTGGAGATAGTTTACAAAATGCACTGTGGATCAATCCTAATGAGAGAGATATCGAAGACTTAAAAAAGTAATGGCATTTAAAAAAATAATTACATGCATGTTATTTTTCAAAATATTGTTATTTAACGACTTTGCTTCTCCGTGAATTCCAGATACTTTATTTACTTTAAAGAATTTGGATCATACAATAAGCAAGTTAAACTAGTCAAGAGCCGTTCCAATTCTCGAGGTTCTATTTTAGAAGACTTTTTGGTTTCTCAAGCCGGTGGCGCTAATCGTACTCTGTCATCGCCGTTAAATCTATCACTGACTGCTGTTCTAGGGAACACTGATTATGACAGTATAATGGGAATATCTCAGACGAGTTCTCTGAACCTTGGATACCATAAAATTCACGAAAGCACGTGTAAGTATTCGATTAATTTGATTACTTTAAATTGCCACTGACTTACAATGACTAAATTTTGAAAAATGATTCTGTAAAATACTCTGCAAGCACATTATAAACGAAGTCATTTTCAAAGTATAATGATTTTGTAACTTTTTACGATCAACACGTCAATGGCGTATCCCCGTTTTATGTTTGGAGGGGTAAATTTAACAAAGGGTCTGGGTAGGTAGGCGTAGTCGTAAGCGGGTAGCTATTTTAAGTTTCTTTTAATTTATTTCAGCTACTACCTCATGTTCGTCGCTTAAAATCCACAAAGATATTTCCAAGTATAGTTCATTCGCCAGCGTATACGGCACAATAGCATCGCGGGTCAAGAGTGTCATCCCGTTTATAAAAGTAGCATACCCTGATATGATGGGAGGACAAGGATTCAATCAGCCTGAACCGCTAAACAAAATGGAAAGAACTGCATGCAGGTAGGTACTAGTATCTACGAACCTGCCACTGGCTTTCTCGAACCAGTGTGGTGAATGGATGGAAATGTACGTCGAAAAGGCTCCTTTCATGCACTTGTTGTCAAATTTTTGTTTTCGCACATGCCTGTCTCCTCTCGATGTTTTTCTTCTCAATTTTCAGAACGTGTCGTGACGATTTGTCCATAGACCTCCGTATTCAAATTCGGGATCTGTACCAAGAGCCCAAATGCTCTCAAATTCTCTCAGAGTTAATATATCGTAATCGTAATTTTCTCATTCGTCATTTAACAACAAGATCTATGTTTTCAGGATAAAACTCTTATCTTGCGTAGATAGAGCTATAAATCCGGAAGCATACATGAATGAAGTTGTATATGATTTAGATGCACTGTGCTGTGCCGCTGCTACCTCAACTGAAACACCCTCACAAAAAAGGCAAGGCTTGAATTTTTATATGTATTAGATAGGAAAAGAGCAAAATGGCCCACTTGATGTTATGCTGTTATCTCTACCCATAACAAAAACAATACGTCACCTACTTAGGTATGAGAAGAATACATCTAATTGTGAAGGTGGAATGTCTCACGTGCCTTTAATTTCACCCTTGAAACCGGACAGTAATTCTAAAATAAAAATAAAATATAATATGAAAATATATTTGATTGCAGTGCTTTATCGGACGAACTAAAGTCGTTATACACTTGGGCCAATCTTTAAATGATTTCCTAACAATTTTGAAATGATTACCAATAGCAGTTTGTCTAGTCGTAAAGACTAGCTAGCTAACTAATTAGTGGCTAAGTTGGTACCTAGTAACCCAGCCTTCGAAGCGAGGAGGGGTCTCCGAGGGGAGCAAGGGACCCCGGCCAAGGCAAATATATTTTTGATCAGCATAAAGTTTGTTCTTTGTTTGTTTGTAACGTGTATCTGTTCCATGTCACGTGCGACCAGGAAATCCTTATTCGGTGGTATCTAGATTTCTGGATTCCATGTTAGACTCCAATGATGTACTCCAGGAAATCTCTAATTGAAATTTTTATTTAGTTTCAGCACAGAAAGCTTGTTCCTAAATAACACTGATGAGCAGGAAATTACAAAAACCAACAGTTTTTCATCTCGACTGTCTTTCGAGTCAAGATTTGAATCTGGCAACCTACGGAAAGTTATTCAAGTGAGTAATTATTCACATTTATCAAAATTGTCACTTCTATTTCTTTCGTGGTGGTTTAGTAAAACCACAAATAAACCCATTTCAGGTCATCTCGCCACTAGATAGGATAGAGATAAGCCCATCAACCGATCGCCATTTTTACGATTTTAGTATACAGAGGTGATACACTATGGCAGAGCAACGCCTGTCAGAAACTGCTAGTAATTTATAAATAATATAGAAAGAAAGAAGATATTTTTTTTGTATTAAATTCCGTACTTCGTGCAGGTAAATAGTTCCCAGTCTCATCATAATGCAGAACTGTACCGGTTGGTGTTAGTACGGCGGTGATATTGTGACTGGGCCTTTCAGTGACAGCACGTATCAAGAAACAGACACAAAATAAAAATAAGACATAATATTATTCTACTAATATTATAAACGTGAAGGTTTGTATGGATGTTTGTTACTCTTTCACGCTCAAACGGCTGAATGGATTTGGATGAAATTTGGTATCAAGATAGCTTATATCCTGGATTAACACATAGATTACTTTGATCCCGGAAAAGTGCAGTGTTACCGTAGGATTAGTTATTCACCGCGGGTAACACCGCGGGGCACAGCTAGTAAATCCTAACATGGACATTGTTCCTTCTGTTTCCAGGTGGGCCCTCGAGAGTACGAACTCATTTTGATGCCGGACGTGAACTCGACCAAGCGCCACCAGTGGTTCTACTTCGAAGTGCGCAACATGCAGAACGGCCGTCCGTACATCTTCAACATCGTCAACTGCGAGAAATCCGACAGCCAGTTCAACTTCGGCATGAAGCCGGTCATGTATTCGGTGAAAGAAGCCGTTTTGGGTAAACCAGGTACGTCTAACAGTATTGTCACTGGCTCCCTCTCATACCTGTGGTGAAAGTATTAAAGTGCGCCTGAATGGGCTCTTTTCATGCACTTTTTTTATGTGATACAGTTACAGATCGAGCCGACGACCCAGCTAGTGTTAAGTGGTAACCTCTGCCCATAACAACCGATGCGACTTGGGTCCTCCCGTACTGGTACGACAAGACCCAAGTAGCACCGTATAAGCCCGTATCTCTGAGATGCACTTGACAGATCTTCGAATTTTTGGTTCTAGGACATGCAAGTTTATTGCGCACATAATTTATACATCGAAAATACTCACTTTCAGTTTTGGGGTCCAGTTGTATCTTCCAGACTTCAAAATATTTAGTACCACACACCCCTACTATTACAAACCGTACAAACAAAACTGAACAAAACATTGTAAAATATGTTATAATGTTGGGAAAATTCGACCTAATGCTTTCCATGACATTAATTTCGGAATCTACATGAAAATGTTTTCGGAACTGCTTCCAACTTTTTATTAATATCACGTTAAAATTATATGGTTCCTTAGGGCTGGATTGCCAAAACTTCTTAGTGTGCGCCTAAGCCCTATTCCAGCACTGTTTAGGTTTTGTCTGTCACTCAGTCAAGACACATTATTAACACATATTAAATTTTATTTGATTTTGTATTCCAGGTTGGGTGCGAGCCGGTTCAGATATCTGTTACTACCGGAACAGCTACCACTACGCTAACCAGAAGAACCACAACAAGTGCTACCTCACAGTGACATTCAATATAGATTTTCCGCACAGCAACGATGTCTGCTACCTCGCGTACCACTTCCCTTTCACATACTCCATGATGATGGTAAGTATGTTTTTGTCTAACGGTAGAACATCTACCAAGCTCATTTAGGCAATCACGGCCACTAAACAATTTTCTGTCGCCAAGCAGTATCAAACAAACAAAAGTTATTTATTAAAATTACAATGTTGTCGCTATGATGGATTGAGAACTCTCGTTAAGTTAAGATAAACCTGTATTAGAAGAGACCCCTCATTTCTGTGGTCTATACATAGTTATACTCGTAGATTTTATAATATGTATATTGATGAAAATTAATTAATTAGTCCAATACACTTGTGCTAGTGAGTTCCAGTTTTGAATGGTTCGTATGCCGGTAATGTTACAGGCATATACGACATTCAATTCTAGAGTGACGGACACAACATAGTTCGACTTAGATCTTCCCATACCTAAGATAAGGGAGGGACTTAAGTTGTATTGCTATTATTGCTTAACATTTT
Organism: Chesias legatella; assembly: GCA_947359385.1. Taxonomy (NCBI): domain Eukaryota; kingdom Metazoa; phylum Arthropoda; class Insecta; order Lepidoptera; family Geometridae; genus Chesias; species Chesias legatella. The sequence continues at coordinate 7,265,640 of OX375772.1, forward strand.
TGTAGGTAAGCCATCTGCTCGTTCCTTTTTAAATTAAGATTTATGGATCGATTATGTTGTTCAAATTGTAGTAGTAAATATTCAGTGTTTAAATTTATAAATCTAAATAAAGTCAATTAGCACCCGACCGTCATAAATAATAATGAAGGGCATAAGACTACCTTCCAAGCCAGGATTTATGTAATTGGCACAAAAACTCACATAATTCATGATGTTCTAGTATTTAGATATGAATTCTTTTTGCGTGTGAATAAGGTTGTTTTTAATTAATGTTGTTAAATGTAGGCGTTGAAATAAATTGTAAATAGACAACTACCTGGCGCGATTTCTACTCCTACTTCATCAGTTATCTCCTAACAAGGTAAATTCCATTTATGTACCGGTAAATATTCAACGACGAACCACATGAACCGTGTAAACTATGCTTTATGGAAGAAGGATCGATACAGAAAAGTTTTTGATTTCAAAAAGACATTAAAAACTTTAACAAAGTTTATAGTTTTAAAACAAGTACAGTTAGCTGTTAATGACACTAAATAAGTAAATAAATGACGTAGGGTATAAATTCCGAGTAAACAGCCATATGCTACGAATTTTTTTGACTGAATTTGGAACTAAATATACATATCATAGATAAAAATAGCTATATTCCTAGTAATATATTTATTGCCTCTCACACCCAAGCCATGTGATAGATCGCTAATATGAGTTTATAAGAAGCCAGAACTTGTTATTTAATGGCGCGTGTAAATTTTCACATTGAGAAATAAGTAGAAAGAAAAATTAATATGTTGCCTTTAATTTTATTATCATTTAGTGGCTCCTTCCACGTCTTTATACGCATGGTTTATTTTATATCGCAAGACTACCCATTGTCACACCCTTAGGGGTGGAATTTTCCATAAGGGATCTTCAATTCCGATTGAATGAGAGTCAGTGATTCAGTTCAAGTACTTTCCTCATTAATAAATATAAATAAATAATAAATAAATATTTGTGGACATTTCACACAGCGGCATCTAGCCCCAAAGTAAGCTTAGCATAGCTTGTATTATATCAGCTATCAGTTGTCTGGGAACCAGACAACTGATTTAATACTTAATATACTTTTTATTTTGTAAATAAATACATATAATACATATTAACACCCAGACACAGAATAAACATCAATGTTACAAATGTCACATAAATATTTGTCCTGGGTGGGAATCGAACCCACGACCTACGGCGCAGAAGGTAGCGTTACTACCAACTGAGCTATGAGGCCTATCAATATACATATCATATGTTCATTTTCAGACTCGGATCTGGCAATGGAGCCTACAGATGCCGCCTGGCTCCTACTTGCGGGCCGAGCCGCTCTGCTACTCACTGAACAGCAACGAAGTGCCGATGCTGACTGTGTCAGCGGAAGATTCACCGTCCAATCCTATTGTGGTATGTTTACTGCTGAATAATAATAATAAAACTTTGACTAAACCACATTGTACAGTATGTTGAAGCCCTGATTTCCGAACTAGCGTTAGCTGTATGTCGGAAACCAGTTCCCTCCCTTACACAAATGCTAATTATTGAAATTAGGGGGGCCCAAGTTGCTCGCGTCCGTAAGTGGTAACCTCTGCCCATACCTACCCATGCGACTTGGGTCCTCCCCTTCTAGGTACGACAAGGCCCAAGTCGCATCGTATACGCCCGTAACTCTTAGACGTGCAGGTGGAATGTCTCATGTGCCTGTAATTTCACAAGCTGGTTTTCCCACGATGTTTTCTTATGCCGAAGAATCGTTATGCTACAAACATTACGTTAAGAAAATAAATGATTCTTATGCCGAAGAATCCTAATTTAACAATAATTGTGTGCTGGTATGTAATATATGTATGTGTTTACAAAAAAAGTATAAGTGTTCTATCGTTGTCTGGTTTCCAAAGTACAAGCTATGCTTAGTTTGGCACTAGATGGCGCTGTGTGAATAGTCCACCAGTATTATTATTATTATTATTGCGTTAATTAAATGATTAATGATCTTCTTTATGATATCAGGATAGAGAGATAGTAATCCTGACGGCTCGCGTGCACCCCGGAGAGAGCAACGCGAGCTGGGTGATGGACGGAACCCTGCGCTGCGTGCTCGGCGACTCGACGCCGGCCGCCGCCCTCCGCGCCAAGTACCTCTTCAAGATCATACCCATGCTCAACGTGGAAGGGGTTATCAACGGTTGGTGAGTGTTTACTCCTTCTTACAACCTTTTTTCTTTTGTTTCTCCTTTTTCTTTTGTCTACGGGCGGCGGTTACCACTTAACATCAGGTGGGCCGTCAGCTCGTTCCGCCACGCCAATCACATAAAATAAGCTTTTATTTAATTTGTAAGTTTCATATGTTTATTTAGATCAAAATTTGCAACTGAATTTTGGACCAGTTCCCTTCAACTGATTGAGCTGAAGTTTGGAATGCATGTGTAACGTCGATGATAATGCATTAACGTTTTAACGTGGTGGTCTAATATAGCCCTCGGTGGTGTCCAGGTTTTGATTATAAAAGCTTATTTGGCAAAATGTATTTCTCAACAAAAACTTATTAGCTCGCGTTACTACAAGTAACGATTCTAAGAAAGAGATTAATTAAATTAGTTATTTTTTGCCAATGGAGTCACCACCAAAAGATTTGCTACTTGTTTTATACCACGATCATGTTTAAAGTAAATATAAAACTAGATGGCAAATGGGAAATAAAACCAACAAGACCAAGTTATAACTTTAATTAATTGTCTACATCACTACTCTTTAAATTCACGAGTTCCAACTTATTGTTATCTTATATAGGTACGTCACTTATATAAACACTCTTAAACTATTCAGTTTACCTAATCAGATTGATATGTCCCGACTGAGAGTTCGTTTAATTTTCTTAATTACTTTTAAATTACACAAATTACGGTTTATATAAAAAAGGAGATCTGATATTCTGCACTTTTATTAACTTAATTATAGAAGAAGTATAAGCTCCTAACTAAACGTGGAATACGTCTACCTACATTTGTGATATTCTACATTTGCGAAGACGGAGGCAAGTCGCGCGAGCGAGTCGCCAGCACCTTCGAGGCCATTCATTATTAAAATATTGCCCCAAACCTTCCAAATTCCCATTTACGCTCATCAAAAAAGCACATATTGAGTGCTATTTAAAGACACATGCAAATAAATCGACGAGGCTACTCAGTCGCTCATCTCGGCATCGGCTCGTAAACGTAAGCCTCACGGACGTCTAAATGTTACGAGAATAATACTTTTGGTAGAGTCAATAGCTAATTATGTGTGGGGGGTGTGCGCGTTTCGCCGCGAGCCGGACGCAGCCGTGGTTAGTATTTGGGCGGCGCCAGCATCGGCCCCGCGTGGACGGAGTGCTCGGTCGCGTCGGGCTCGGCGGTGGAGGGCGCGTCGTCGGCGAGCACGTCGCGCGGCTCGTGGCTCAGGTACGCGGCCGGGTCGTCGCCCACCATGCCCCCCTCTCCCTCCTCGTACGGACCCTGCGTCGCCGCCTCCCTCTCCTCCTTCGCGTCCACCTCGGGCTCGTGCTCGGGCTCGTGCTCGGGCTCGGGCTCGGGCTCGTGCTCGTGCGCGTGCGCGTCGGCCGCACGCGAGTACTGCGAGTCGATCTGCGGCGGCGCCTTGTGCGTGCCGCTCGTCTTGAGGTGCGCCGACTGCAACCCGTCGAGGTGGGAGGGACGCAGCTTTATCAAGTCGTTGAGGGTGAAGTGGGTGGGCAGGTGGTCGGAGCGCGGCGGTAGCGGCGGTAGCGGCGACGACGAAGTCAGCGGGTGGGCGGTCGTCGTGGTCGTCAACGAGAGCGGCTTCCTGTCACACACGGGCACGACCCTCGTGTTAGAGAGCCGCTTGAAAGGCGTTCGTACACTGGAGAACGATGTCGACAAGTTTGTTTCAGACAATGGAGGCAGTTATTTGGACTGGGTATTAGAAATTGTGAATTGTTTTTATCGCTCTACAATGTCCGTGCAACAATCTAACATTATGTTAAACACAACATTTAGGTCAAATTTTATGTAAGTTAAGGATTAGAAACAAATATGTTATAAACAGTGCAAAACTTAATCTAGAGATACCAAGCAAAGCCCCCTTCACCCACCCACCAAATAATTTTAGAAATTTTGAAAAAGTGACACTTATTGAAAATTGTTTAATAGCCAAACATGTTTCTGCTGGGTGTAGGGCTCTCGTTTGGTGGTTGGGCTTGCGCAGAGGCCTTATCCCGCGGGCCCGCACGCTGAACACTGAACCGAAAACACAATACTCACTACATATATATATCTAGATTCACACCCCACTTTGTCGTCTATAGACATGTTACGGAAAGCTCCAGTAAAACTAAGTGCGCGGCTTGGGGAGCGGGCCTCCGGAGACGGCTGGCATCTCACCTGGCATTACCCCTGCGCCGAGGAGACGGGGATGGATCCGTAGTTGTAGTAGTAGCAGCGCGTCTGCTCGCAGATGAAGTCCTTGATCTCCCCGCAGTGCTGCGGCTCCCAGTGGAAGGTAGGCGCCTTCAGCGACACGCACCCGTTGGTCATCACGTGCTCCGTTCTGGAATACCGACTGGTTTTTATGCAAAAAATATCGTGAACTACGGTACGAGGGCTCTTTATCTTCTTTTATAACCACCGATTCAGACCCACTCCACAGTTGTGATAAGTGGGCGGGGGCACCTATAAGATCCATCGATTATGACTCCGATTCCTAGCTGTAATAACGTTAGCGTAATAGGATGATGAGGACATACAGCTGGACCGGTGCAAGGAAATGAGCATTCATTATTCCTGATAGGGAGCTATTTTGAAACGAGTTATCATAACCAGCCACGCGGAACGTGGGAACAAGCTGTAACTAGCAATTTTCCATAAGTCTATGTGATTAAAAAGAAACAGGAAATTAGAATTCAGCAACTTTGTTGTTAAAAAACTACGTCACGGGATAGCTAAGTTAGTTGGTTAGCTAAATTTTCGAATATCTTCAAGCAAAGTATGTTTGAAAAATCAAAAATGATCCTTCTGCGATGTCTATAAATAGGATTAAACATCCTACATGCTCAAAGTGCGCAAGACGGGTCTAATGGCATGTAGTTAAGGGCGGGGTTCTGCCCTACGGCGGATTATAACGGTTATGTGCTATCACGAGCATGACTTGAGTCATCCATCGCTAGTTGCAAAACTTTGCATAGCACCCGATTATTCACGCTTGAGCAGAAAATGATTTAAAACATACATTAGTTTTCTAATAGCTTATCTACCCAAAATATCCCAGCTTTCTGTTTGTAAAATAAAATACCACTGTAACACAGAACATTGCACATTCTGATCTGCAGCTTGATACCGTTTCTGGAAACCGGTTTAATGAAGTTAATTGCCAAAAGAACATAAATACAGTTACTTATATGAGATTACGAGATTAATACATATTAAAAACTTAAAAATACTGTTGTTGTACATTTTCTTTTTCAATTTAAATGTTTTTACAAACCCACACTGGTCGATAACATTTTGGATGAAACGTTATGCTGATGTTGAGGTTTATTGTTGGGCAAGAGTCATAGGTTAGGAGTAGATACGTACCCATGGCGAGCGGTGCGTTGGGGCGCGGTGCTGCCCTGTGGCACGTCCAGGGGATCCATGCTGTCGTCAGGGTGCTGGCTGGGCGCGTCCATCGGCAGCCGCCTCATGTAATTGAACGTTGCGTTGAACGGAAGACCTGTGCTCATCCACAAGTACATATCTGTCCCCAGGTTGTTGCCTGACGTCCAAAAATCATATTTGTTGTAGCCTGGAAATTCGAAAAACATGTTTTTTAACCACTGCTTTTTTGGCTCTGAACATTAATTTAGTTGCTCGTGTTGGACTAAAAACTGTTTACGAAACTAAATATTAGACTTACCCGCATTAGTTAAGTATGTAGTTATTGAGTCCGCCTTCTCTTTTGTCTCGAACGAAGCCAGCTGAAGACCTAATGATCTGAAAAATGATATAATTTATTAAAGGACTGAGTAACAGGACGTAAAACAAATGAGTTTATTTTGGAATGTTAACAACCATGCCTATACAAGTGCACGATTTATCCAAATAGCTAGCCAGCTAATCGTATACGGCTATTAGCTTGGGCAAGCTATCTTTGTAGCCAGTTTGTTGGGACTATCGGGAGGCAATTTATTTGCTAAAGACTACCCGTGGCCTTGCTCGCCACGACGACGGGACCGCATTCCGACGAAGTTCAGAAAACTCGAAGGGATTAAAAACCTGGATGACATCGCATAGAACCTGACATTCGACTCGACCCTTCCAGCAACCACTTCTATAATAGTTTATAATGTTTATTGTACAAGATTATTCAATAACATTATTTACATAATAACTTTGGAAATGTGACTGCGTAGGTAATTGAGAGTGGGACGTTTAGATGGCATGTTATTGTTTGAGAAGAATGTCTCGTGAGTACAAAATATTCCTCCCAACGGAGGTACCGCATTAAAGTAATTTGTTGAATTTTAATCAGTGCACTTTTTTGTTCGGCTCCAGTACGAAATGCACTTTGTTAAAATTTCGGACACGTTTCGCATCTAATTGTAATTTTTACGGTGAATTAAAACATCATAAATTATACACGTCTGGAATTATTTAATGTTTTTTGCAAACTGTCTGAGGGGCGCTAAGGGTCTTCAACATTCTTTTAGTGTCATATTATTGGTATAAACCGGAAAGCATACAGTACTGATATAAAAATATGGCCTTAATAATGTACATATTAACTACTTGTACGATTATAAAATCAAGTTTTAAAATATTCAAGAAGTGTGTAAATCCAGTTTCTGATATCAATATTTTATCGAATTCCAATCAAGTACCTTATCGGTCGATAAACGTTGATGACCCGGCAAAAACTGCGCTAATGACCATCCTGAACATTCCTGGGCCGATTCCGTTAGTAAGTTTTTGTCGTCGCGATTAGCGTTGCCAGGCGTCCGGATAAAGTCGGACAGTCAGGCGTTTTGGTTGCGTGTCCGGCCAAATTAGTTGGTTTTTGTCTTTTATTTGGGCTTTTTAAATTTGGCCAGTTTCTTTACATTTCTCATATGATGGTATAAAGAAGACTTATTCATTCAATTTTATTGCTGTTTCATTATAATTTAATAAGATGAAAAAGTAATAATGATTATAGTTTCATATAATAATGAAAAAGTCAAGCTTTTTTTTTAAAACTGTCGTGTTACACTAAGACAAAAAAATTAGAGGTGTCCTACATTTTTACCAAAATGTCCGGCTAAACTAGCCAGTCTGTCCGGCTTTTCGGTTTTACGTGGCAACCCTAACCGCGATCGAAGTAAACCGTAACATGGACGTAACGAGGTGTGCACTGTGCATTATCGACGGATGCAATGTTGTGATATTGCGACCGTGTGTGATCGATATGTTCTTCACGCTTGTCTTAACGGATGACGAACTACCGTCTTTTTATGACAATTTTAATACAACCTTAATCGATTTCTTGCAACGGCTTAGGTTCGCAGCCTTTCTAACAATTTAAACTGTAGATTGAGTCGTGACAGAGATGCGGCAAGGACTTGATGACCGAGCAACGGGGCCAGTGACCTTTGACAGCCGTGAGTTGCACGTGCTGGGATCTAGATCGCGTATTATGGAGAACACAATAACGGACGGAAACGCACGAATATTAAGAAATAAATAATAAAATAAATATTGATGGACATTTCAAACACAGCGCCATCTAGCCCCAAGTAAGCTAAGCTTAGCTTGCATCATGGGAACCAGACAACTGATATAATACTTATATACATTTTTGTGTAAACATATACATATTTACACACAAACACAGAAAAAACATCTATGTTCGACTTACAAATGTTTGTCCTGGGTGGGAAGCGAACCCACAACCTAAAGCGCAGAAGGCAGGGTTACTACCAACTGAGCTGTGAGGCTAGACAATATTGACAAGTCTGCGGCGACGTTCAATAACAAGACTTGTGTTACTGAATTGACTATTACAAATCTGTGTCACGATAACAGCAATAAACGGCTGTGATATATTAACAGAGGGTACTGCGGTCGAGGAAGTGGTACAATTTTCTAATCGACGTCCGATATGGCGATATTGTTCTCGCATGTTCTCAGAAACCCTAACGGTAATGCAAATGTCCCAACACTTCCCGGTCGCGAGGCGTCGAAACGAACCCACATAAGTATTGTAAATGCCGATCTAAATGTAGTTATGCCGGGACTCGTACAGGATCGCTGCGCCCGCGCCGCAGATAAGGGTATTCCGAGTCACGAAGCGATGCTGGATCGCAATCTCGTGGGACCCCGCCACGTTGAAGCCTAACATGACAAAATAACTTGTACTATCTTACCTGCAGTACTGGTACGCGAGGAAATAGTTGAGCTCGGGGCTGTACGGGTTCATACGCGAGATGAAGTACTGTACGCCATCTAGCTGTATGGTCGTTATCCTTTGGGCTGAAACAAAGATATACATTGAATAAAATAAAAATGTTACAAAGATCGTACTCGCGAAAAAAGGAAGAAATGGAAAGAAGAAATTTCTTGCTGTTCTTCCATAGAGGGTCGGATAGGGTTTGAACAGGCGTTAAACTTAGCGATAAGTACGCGTGACCTTGTTTTGAATATTATTGACGTTTCCAAGCCATTTTATGAATTCGATGGAAATAAAGTTTTTGACATTGACTTGATGCCATACATTCGACTGAGACTTTAGACGTCACTATAATAAATATGTGATCGGTAACCTAAAGTGTCGCGAGCTAGCTTGCTGTTGACGACAGACAATGTGTCCGACAGAGAATGAATATGACCCCGAGAGAGATATGACGCGACTTCAATCATTCAGCCCGCTTGATATGTGTCGTTACGAGAGCAGCGCCGCGCCGGCGACCGATGCCTCCGCACACACTATGACGTGACGGTCCCTGCGCACTGAGATTATATCATCAGTGAATGCATTGATCACACAAATATAAATATCTTTAGTTACCATACACATTGTTAAAATATTACATTACTAGCTGCGCCCCGCGGTATTCACCGCGGTGAATAAGTAATCCCAGTGGAACACTGCACTTTTCCGGGATACTTTCGCCGTCTAAAGAATATGGTTCTTATATTTTGAAACTCATTGCAACATGTCTGGATTTTAACCAGCTACCTCGGCGATTGAAACTCTGGGTCTATATCACTGTGCCACCATGCTCTCATTCTATGTGCGAAACGCAAAAGATATCGGTGAAAATAAATCCTTTGATGTGTTTTGTTTACGCGTTAATTCAACTCGCCAGTGAGTAGACGATCTTTCGCTGTATGAATATTCGCAATTTCACGCGAATTAATTTTAATTTCATTTTAATACGGCAGCTACTTACATAATTTGCATTGCGACGTGAACGACATACAATGTTGAGTTTGCAGTCGGACCACCACAGTAGCTATAGTATCTAATTACATTCAATGGACATTCGTTGTTGACTGACCGCAAAATATATTACTTCCCAAATTGGGATTGAAATGAAAGAAAGTAGTATATCATTATAATTTACCACAACTGCACATTTAAGTTCTCGTGAATTCAACCCACATAATACAAGGTTTAAGTGCTCATTTAATGCACTGGTAGAGTATTGGTAAATTTTATGTGCGAGGATGACAGTAATGGATAATTTCATGAATATTAATACGGTACATGTACGGTGTGGCGCCACACGTAATTTATTAAGTACGCACTAGAATAGAATAAACACATGACAGATATTACCGGTCAATACTCTTGAGATGCACGTACTAGATGTATTGGAGATGCAGTGTCATTCACTTTAAAGATCTTACACACTACTCGAGGGCACTGCAGACGTGAAGTTTGACGTTCGGACATAATCTATACAAATAAATTGGAGTGTCTGTTTGTAATATTTAAATAATCGCTTTTTACTAAGTGCATATGGACGTATACACGGTACATATACTAAAACAACATTTTTTTTTTATTTTCGTCTGACTGTCTTTTTGTTCCGGCTAATCTCTAAAATGGTTATTTTGACGGGACTTTCACTGGCAGATAGCTGATGTAACAAGGGATAACTTAAGCTACTTTTCCGAGGGGTAAAAAAGGGGGTGCGTGATAAAACGGAATTCCACGCGGACGAAGTCGCGGTATGATGATGACAGCTAGTATGATTTAAATCTTTGCGTACAGTAGGTGCAGTACATAACATAAAACGTTTATGTCCTATGCCTATGTCTATTATAAAGGGCAAAGGAACTTGGATGTATGCGCACGAGCCTCCCGACGAACATCGCCACTATAAATGAGCCCACGATCGTCTAGCAAAAAAAGGACTTCACTCCTTTTTCAATGTTCAACATACGTTCGAGCTCTATTTTTTACATTAATCGCACAAGCCGTGACGTGCAAATAGTAATCTTATTGTGAGCTCCGTATTCGCATCGAAAACGATTCCCAGAGGAAATACAAATTAGCATCGTCTTACTTGAACCAGTTTTATTTTACCGTCACGAAACCAATTAGTAACATTTAATTAAATACATCCTGCCTCCAAACGAACAGCTATTCGAAATGTAGATATGCCATTTGAAGTCCCGACGTTTAATCTAGAATTTACTTGTTTCGTTCACGTGTTTTTGTATCGTAAACATTTCCCAGAGAACATTTTAACTTGGCATGATATCTCACATCGATAAAACAACATAAAATCAAGTTGTGGCTACGAATAAGCAAAACAAACGAGTTTCATTTATGCCCTTTTATGGTTAGTATTGGTTTGGAATGGGTTATTGAGATGCTCCATTGTGTAGGTACACACTACACTAGGTACATTTGTTATATTGTGTGCTCCTCCCCGGCCTATTAGACGCTCGCTCAAGAGCTTGCGATTGGAATCCATGCATAATGTGGCCCTCATGCATAATAATGTCGCGCGTTACTCGCTTTTACTTCTTATATGAACGCTCCACTGATGTACGTTGCATTCTGCAGTCACCTTAATGGCTGATGCAATTTATCACTTCGACTACGTTGCCATTCTTTAGACACCATTTATATCACGCCGGGAGTGTAATGAGGGCTTTATACTGAAAATTGAATAAGCGTCCATTGTTTGTCTCGAGTTTTTACATCGATTCGTGCCCCGTAATTACGGACAGTATTTCCTCCACGGCAGGTACGTTTGTATTTTTATTTTTGACTTTGTGCTCGAGTCTGTAGCAGTTGAGTAACGGCTGGACGAAGTGGGATGGTTAGGAAAGTGGCGATTGGAAGTAAGACAAGCGTGCAGTCGTATACGGTTCGGTCGGCGAGTCACGTCTTGAATTGTGCGTTGGCAGCATACTGATGAGGTGGCCGAGGCACGTCCGCCAGCACTCGGAACAGGCTGGATACTCGCGATAACGCACCGATACTGTCCAAACGTGTGGCAGGTTACACCAGGGATGCCTGTCTCCAAACTTTCAGAGGTTAGTTTCGCTAGACTTTAAACGGTCAAGTCAACATCGACAAGTTCACGCGGTAACGAGCCGATAGTGTTCCCAAATATGGTGGGTGAAACCAGAGTTGGTTGAATTCCGTATTTAAGTAGCAGTAGAACTTGTGCTAAGTTTGCCCGGAGAAGTACTGCCACCACACCTGGTAATCTGCCGCCAAGCAGTGATGCACTCATATTGCTGTGTTCCGGTGGAAGGGAGTGGATGCCGATGCTGAAATTGCAGGCGCATGAGACGTAACATCCCCGTCTCGGGGGTGATTGACTAACGACTTGAGTTATCGTACTTTGGTGGAGAGGACTCGAGTCGTATTGTTGTTGTCTATGGGCGGCGGTTACCACTTAACATCAGGTGGGCCATCAGCTTGTTCTGTCACTAATATGAAATAAAAAAACCTTTAAACGTGACCTTTAACTTCGCTGCTGCCACGTGGATCAATTACAAAATACTTATAGCGTACGGCCACTTCGAGGCTAATAATGAGGTTATGAAGTTCTTACAAGTAACGACTTGTCGTTTGCAGCATTTAATCAGTGGAGTGGAGTCAGTGTTATAGAATCGAAGTTGGATCCACTTTTTTATCGACCATATGGCTGGCAGCATGAAACTCGATACGGGTACCAACATCGTCAATAGCTCATCCAATCCCTCGTATTATCATATTGACAGCCCTAATAACTAAGGGTGAGTGCACTGCGTTGGATATCCGGTGGGCTCATCCACCGGACGCGTTTCTAACGGGTCTCTGTCCAAAAGCTTGCGAATGTGAACCGCCTTGCGCGACAAATACGAGCAGTCAACAACGACGACTGACTCATTCAATGCAAAATTATTGCGATAACTTAAGTTACTTAGTAGACGCTTAAGCGTACCAAAACTTGAATAAAAAATTCGAAGACACGTGTCAAGTGCACGAAAGGAACCTCTTTGAGGCGGACTTAACAGCAGTAGAACTCTCGCCAAGTTCGTCCGGGGAAGCACTGCCACCATGCTCATTTCTGCCGCCAAGCCGTAACGTGTTCGCGTTACTGTGTTCCGGTTTGAAAGGTGTGGTTGACGGTGAAATTACAGGCACGTCAGACAATCTACCTACACGTCTCATACGGGCGCAAACGATGCGACTTGGGTCTTGGCCTACCTAGTAGGGAGGACGCAAGCCGCATCGGTTGTATGGGCCGAGGTTACCACTTACTACCAGGTGGGCCGTCGGCTCGTTCCGTTACTATATCACATAAAAAAAAAAACCTTTCACCGCACTGGTTTGAGAGAACAAGTGACTCGAATTGATAGCGTATCGGAATAAAATCATATCCTACAGCTGCGCTGATGCATATTAAATGGGACTGAACATGATGCAATATTATCTCAAGATTTAATGTATTCAGTGCTTTATTCAGTTCGGATATCATTATTCAAGCCATCAACCTGTTGCCACTCGCCAGTCGGAAGTGAGCAGATGTAAAGCTCACTTACGCATACTGAACACGCCTATAATGTATTAAGTGGGGTTTAGACATCGTCTCTCATTACAATTCGTTTAGGAGACGATCTCGCGAAGGACTCTCACGGCTCACGTCGACCGTTCAATAAAAACAACTTCCTTCCATTCAACCATTTATACAGGTACTAAATTCATATCGTAATATTATTTTATGTTATGTTTTTATTATCATAATGGTGATACATTGAATTGTTTAAAATTGCCCGACTTTTTATTTTTAAATAAGTGCTAAAGACTTGAAACAGAAGTTATTATTTATCATATACTTGTGGATCGCACAATTCCTCGTTCTGATTAATAAATAAATTCGTATCAATGACAAAGTGCTTGGCACGCGGTGAGATAGTTAAACGTAGGATTCAAAGCTTAAATTTAAATTTGTTTAAATTTTAATATTGGTGGACAAATCACACAGCGCCCCAAACTAAACATAGCTTGTACTGTGGGAACCAGACACTGATAGAACACATTATATACTTTTTTTTTGTAAATACATGCATATAATGCATATTAACACCCAGACAACTAACATCTATATTCGTTACACAAATGTTTGTGTGTTGGGAATGAAACCCACGACCTACAGCGCATAAGGCAGAGTTATGACCAATTGAGCTGTGAGGCCTATCATAATAAATACCATCGCATATAACGTTACAATATCAGTTGTGAGATCGCGTGCACCCTAGAAACCTCTACGTGTACGCCGTGTAATTAGCTTTACTCTAAAGCTAAACAAAAACTCTCAAGTCACGCCCCATCGAACTCTATATCGGGAGCTTGGCCGACCAATGAACGTTTTTTAACCCTTGAATGACAGCATAATTGCCGTACTTGCTCATTTTACGATTGGCCAGGGTCAATATTATGCCTTAATCAGTACCCGCGGAGATGTTTTGTCTATCATTTAGCAAAGGGGAATGCAGAATGTTTATATCATAATCTTTTTATATGCTTGTTTATGGGACTAGTCGTAAAAATAGACCAGCAGATTACCATAGAGAATAAATGCTGAGTGTTCAAGCGGGATCTTGAATTATTCTAATAGCCGGACCGTGTAGTGATTACGTTCAAGTACAAGTAGCGTTTATTTTAATTACTCACTTCGTTTACGAAGATAATTGACACATCGTAATTTTGTAAAATATAGTTTAAAACCTCACAGAGCCATGTTATTCCACTAAAGTTTACAGGGAGGTTTTGTATTTTATGTCAAAAAACTATTCTTATATTTTGATATTTTACTATCCGAACCTTCGGAGTTTCCAACATCCAGGTAGGATAGAATATTCCCGCGGGAGAAAATATCATATTACACTTGTGATTTAAAACGGTTGTTCTTGAATTTATATAACGTGTTAAGGTTTTTTTTTAGAGAATTAAGAAATATTTGATATCGGTGTCGGAGTTTTATTTAGATATTTGTTACACGGGATATTTTAAACTGGATGCTTTTAAATAATAATGATAAATATTGGTGGACATTTTACACAGCGCCATCTAGCCCCAAAGTAAGCTAAGCATAGCTTGTATCATGGGAACCAGACAACTGATATAATACTTATACCTTTTTTTTGTATATACTTAATATACCCAGACACAAAACAAACATCTATGCTCGTCACACAAATGTTTGTACTGGGTGGGAATCGAACCCACGACCTACAGCGCAGAAGGCAGGTTTACTACCAACTGAGCTGTGAGGCCAGTCAATAAATAGTTTGCAAGCATGCATCTCTGGTGTCTAAAAGGTGTATAATTTAGTAACCGCATACCGTTGGCGCCGGCAGCGGCGCGGCGCGGCGCAGAGTACAGTGTGCGATGCGCGTGCGCAATGCACCACATTACATAACGCAAACCAGTCAGTGAGCACGGTCGCCCGCCGCTTTACAACAACGATTGAATTACGCGAGGTAATTATCACGGTCGTACCACAAGATCCATCACATCACGTTTTTAATCAAATCTCGAAACAACCACATCGGTAAAGTCATGAACATATAATTGCTACAAATCGGCTGGCTTCAAAGCTCGAGCATAATTCCGACGTAATCTAAAAGTGATGACTCAAATATTGCCTCTAAATCATTGTGAACTGAATAAAAAGTGCAATTTTATTATTTCCTATTGGGAGTTTTTAATCTGTGACGAGGCGTGGGAACGTCGATCGGGATGTTCGCGCTCGGATAACGATCGGATCGCAAAAAAGGGTTTGATGTTGATGTTGAGCGTACGCTCCGACCGTCTCACATCCTCAGGACCGCGCAGACGAGTCCAAGGACGACGCGACCCAACTCTTCCCCGCTTTAATCGTTTGCCGTCACTATTTTTAGCAATGAAACACGACGCCGCGCCGGCGCCGCGCTGCGCTGCGCCTCCCGCATCAACTCTACTCGTCCACCTCACGAATCATGCTCGCAAATACCAGTATCGCGAATGAAATGTATGTCGTCCCACTAACGAACCTGTAATGCTACGTTATTACTGTTGTAAACACAAAAACGCCTAGGGCTCCACACGGTTTTCATACAAAATATCGTGATAATGATAATTGCTTGGTTATATTCCAACATGGCGCAAAGACGGCGTGAGAGATGAAAACTATCGTAGAACATAAAGTATACGATGTTTTTTTGTTAATTCTTAGATCCTTTCTTATCGTATTTTGATTCGTCTCGCACCACCTGGTGCTTCGGTCACATTACTTTTATGATTATTACGAAGAAAAAACGCAAAAATGTGAGGATTACAATAAAATATAAATAAGGCTTTCGGCGTCACGACAAGATTAACTTGTATAATTCTTTCTTACGACATAACTAAAATAGTTATGATGCTATAAACTTTGATATTAACATTCCCTTCAATAACTTATCCAGATACCGATTTGTAAAAAAGATTGGTTATAAGGTTCCTGCCTATTTCAACCCCAAGTTTTTATCATTATCGGTTGGTATTTTATTCTTCGTGCTTCTTAGTTTATGTTTATAATATTTGAGGGGTACACAAATTTTTGATGCTGCTTCATGACGCGCATTTTCCCGAATTTGTATTGTTAACGAAGTTTCAAGGATTAGGTCTAACACCCAATATAAAGTTGGATTAGGTATTTTTACACCCAATTTAAAGTTTTGAAGAAAGGACCATTCTGTGGGCCTTGATTTTTTTATGCATCCACTTTAAATCGCTGTAATTTAGGAGTACACCTTTCAGTTTCCTAAAAATGTTTAAAATTTTCAGTTTTATTTTATCAATATAAATCATAATGTCTAAATAACATATCTCGGATATAACAACTCGTACATCAAAAAAACAGCAATGAGCAAGGAAAACCTGCTCAACCAGTGCAACTTCTAAGTTGATAAAACTATTATAGCGATGCTTCAATGCAACAAATGTAAAAAGTGACATTTCACCCGCGTCTTCAGCATTCTTGCGAGAATCTAGCGTCATACGGTACCGACCAGTTGAAGATGTAGTTGCGAGTAATCCATAATATTATTCCTTGGAAGTGCGACTGGCTACCTATCCTAGCTGCGTCCTAGGCCGATGAACTGCCGCACCTGTCGCTCTCCTCCCTCACCCCCGGTCCATTTTTTTTTCCACCATCGACTTCCGTTGTAGTTTTTTCGACCTGTCGATAACCTGCCTGATAACCGCAGACACGCCTCATTAGCTGAATCGCTGTCTGATTTGTTCACTAGTATCAATAATCTGTTCGCCTTACTGACTACTTCAATTGTTGTGAATAGATGTAAAAAATTGAGCTCTTAGTAAGTTAGTTAATAAGTATTAAAACATACAAGTTCGGTATCAGTAATTTCGAGCTTCATATTCTTGAACCGCAGTCATGAAATTCTTAGAATATAATCATAATCATGCACGACCATCTCGGTCGTTACGACTACGCAAAAAGTGGGAAAACCCTTCATGTGAATCAATTTTTATTGTTGTATATACAATGATTGACAGACTTATTTTCATCAACGTAACAAGAGGGTAACTTTTCAACATTGTAACTAGCATTAAGTATGTGGCCTTAACAGGTTAGTTTTGTTTTTATCAACTCCCGCGGGGGAATAGAACGCAATGCACGGAACGTTGCATTGTTCTGCGTCCGTACCTATAGGTATTCCCGTCGTAACTACAGACCACTTGAGTCAACATCCGCGAAACCGCAACACACTGCCGCCTGAGTCAAGTTTACTTTATATAAATATACATATGAGACTTAAACGCTGCTCTAAAATTGCTAGAGTTTGAGTAAATCCATATGTATATGTAATGTCAAGATATCACTGGCTAATGAATTATATTATGTGGTAGAAAAAAACGATGATTAGCATATAATGAATAACTATGATAGTTGTAACAAATCCAGAATTAGATTTTAAGATATCTTGAAAAATAGAAACTCTACTACTTATAAAATATGGATTGATGTTTCTGCTTGAGCAAGTCAATTTTAGATACTTTAATAATTGCTTACCAATAATGGAGTAAAGTGAAACTCAATCTTTATTTCCATATAATTCGTTATGAAATGGCTAGGAAACGTCAAGAGGATAGTAATTAACACTCCAAATTGACTGACAAGCTTCAAAGCAAAAATGATCTTCTTAGGAGTGGAAGAACGTTGGAAAAGAGATAACCTATGCAAAAACACTTGAAGATTGTATGTAATATTTACTATTGGAGGGTATTTGCAACCGGTGAAAGGTAGCCGCCTTAAAGCCGCCATCCGATATCGTAAACTCTTTTGATATACGCTCTATGGAACTGAATTACGAGTTTCATAGCTATTAAGTTTGTGTTCGACACGGCTTTTTTTTCTTTACTTGTATGTGTAACGAGGTGCGTTTTACACTTAAGCTTAAAACACTCCTCGTTTTAAGTCTTCAACATCCTTTACTTGTTTTATTTTATTACAGTGTTTGTTTTTTGTGATCTTTTATTTCTAGGACCGTATATTACAGGCTTGTTTGTGAATTAACCGTATGTTTAAAGGTGATGGTTTGAAATTGAACGAGCCTTTGGCGCCATAACTTTGTGCGGTATCGCCCCTTCTGGCCTAAGAAAGATTATTAAAACTATTTTGATATTATCCATCATGGGCGGCGCTGCTTTTCTTGTTTATAAATATAACATAATTTTGAAACGACAGCTCCAAATATTTTTCCAGATTATATGGTATACAGTACATTCCAGAATAAATCTTCTCTTTCAAAATATTGTGATTAAAGTGATTAAAAAAAATGATATTTCGGTCTCATAAACTGTTCACATTGAACGCGGCGTAGTGGGGCGCTGTGCGGTGTTGTTGGAGACCAATTTGCTTAGAAAAACGCACCGCGCCGCGTTAAATTTAACTACTCCTGATATAGATGCATAAAAAACTTATCATCCGCTGCGTGGCGTCGCGTAGTGCCTATTTGTTTTGCAGCTTAAACTGCATTGCTCACAGTAACATTAGCTAAAATATCATAATACGAAAGAATGCTATTAACATCCTTGACGGTAGATACTGTAAAATACCGTAAAAATACAAGCCTGAATAAATTAATCAGTATCATTATGAAAGTATTTGGTAAGGTTGATGGTGTGGCAAAGCATCCATTGTACTTTAATGAAAGCTGAACAATGAAGGTCGAAGACCCTTAGGTCACAACAGCCACCATGCTACGATGTGCCACTGCAAAAAGCTAAACTAGTCTTTATCACAAAGGAATAAAACCGTTTCTAGCTCACGACAGAATGGCGTGTTGCTTATGCCGGTGTCTCCTAGTTCCTTTGCGTTCAAGACAATTTTTACTCGACTGCATCGACGCTATTATAACAAGCATAGGCTGTGGCGCCAAGATTTATTCAATACTCTTATGTGATTTACGAGTCATTATTACATATTAAACAATTATTTAATAGTATACCTATTGTTTTTAATCATTGAATAGTATATTGTTTTTTGTCAGTACTTTGTTATTCATTCCACGGAAGACATCGACCGGCTCTTGAGTTCCAAGAGTTACTTTACCACCTATTATAATGTACCAAAGAACTTAGCCCTCAGGAATATATATTTTCTTATTATGACATGATGAGCTGAAATTCTTTTTGGGAAAATTATAGAACAATTAAAGATTACATTCTTATTTTTATTGGTATCCAATTAAAAACTAATTAGGTGCCATTTAAGATTTTTTCCTTATGAATAAAAATGTGAATAAGTAATAATAAAGACTTAAGACCATTCTATCAGAATGGTCTTAAGTCTTGAGAACTTTTTTGATGACAAATAATGTTTCAGTTACTTTTAATAGGTCGTTGAGAGGAAGCAGTTGTGTCACAACTGATATGTATCAATTGTGACCCAATTTCCTCGAAAATTATTACGGCCAATACAAAGTAACGGATATCATTATACCTAATGTAACCCGCTTCGGTCGCAATTATTTCTAATATAAATTTCTATTGCCATAAATGACTTACCTGCGACTGGGCCAAGCGTGGCTGCGAACAGCAAAAAGCAGGTGGCTAAAACGAGCTGCATGGTCGACGCGTAGTTCGGGATAGATGAGGTCGCGAACACAGGAGTGCGCACTAACACGGGACACTCTGGCACTGAGCGCGCGCAGCCCGGGACCCCCCCTTATAACAGACGTGTCCCGCGCGCACCACACGCAGGGACCGCTATAGCGATCGACATCACACATTCCACGTACATTGCTTCCTATGAAGAAAATAATCAAGGAAACCAAACGAAGCCGGCGATGTGCAGCGCGCGAGGAACGATCTCGCCTCCGCGGCTGCGGTGTCGTCAGTCGCGGACGTCCGGCGGCAGGCGGACGGTCGGTCGGCGCCCGCGCCCGCGCTCCACACGGGAGTTATCTCGGCGGATCGTACCGCACAATAGTTCGCTCTCAATTTGTTCTTGTTGCGGTCGAATGCGAATTCTTCGCTTGTCGAAAGGGTTGTCGACGTTGTTGTAGTTTTTTCTTAGCTGACGGTATCGCGGCGAGTTTCAAGGGTCCGATGTAGGTATGCGTATATATATCCCATTGAATTTCTTATGTGCAAAATAAATTGAGAGCTAGGAATCTTTTAATTGGATCATGCTGACTAATATCTGAGCATACTTTCAGCTTTATTTACTCTAAATTCGTAAGTACCGATATAAACTTGAACGTTTCCGCGGTCATGCCAATACCCACAGACTTAATACGAGTCAATGTATTGAAATACATATTATAATGTAGATCATTGGGACGATTCAAACGCTCAACTAATTATGAATAAATTCAACTATAAAAACGCGATGCTATATAAATAGATAATTGACTTGATAAATAGGACGACTAATTAAGATGAAAAAATAAATAATGAAATAATATAATTAAAACTGTAGGTCGTACAGAAATGCTTTTATTCAACCGATAGATAATCTGATATAAATAATTAATGCAATGAAACAGTGGTACCAAAGTAAATTATACATACAAAAGATATCAACGCGATCATACACTTGTATTGGCGACCTAGACCGTATTCTCAGATAAATGTCACGGATGAGATGAAGCTACATTTTATGTAATGGCCATATCCTTATTTAAAAGCACTTACATCAACTCGCATGCGAGATACTCCAATGGTTTTCCCTGTGGGCTCTGACAACACGGTAAGTATCAAATATACCATCATTATTCATATTTATGCCTGAGGTTATACACCAATCAGTGATTTTTCATATTCAATTTGGCATTTTCAGTCAAGTGTTATACAGTATCGTAATTTATTGCCGAAATCATTTCTTGACACAAATAAGATAAAATATACGTTATTTTCGTTTTAATTCGTAATTAAGTTTTAAAACCTAAAAATACACTCTTATTTTCATATTATAAAATAGGAATTGTAAACTAATAGTTTCAACTACATACCCCACTACAAGAGGGTTACCGTAAAAATATAATTATTAAACTTGATTTATTAATTGAAATGGGAGACATGTAACGAATAAAGTCAAATCGATAAACCTATTTTACCGTAGGTGCAATAATCTTGTTACAGTCAAAGGCAAAGTGCAGGAACTCAAATAATAAATAAATATTGGTGGACATTTCACACAGCGCCATCTAGCCCCAAACTAAGCACAGCTTGTACTATGGGAACCAGACAACTGACATAATATTTATGTACCTTTTTTGTTAAAACATACTTATAAATATATATTAACACCCAGACCCAGAACAAACATCAATGCTCGTCACAAGAATGATTTTCCTGGGTGGGAATAGAACACACGACCTACAGCGTAGAAGGCAGAGTTACTACCCACTGAGCTGTGAGGCCATCAATGCAGTTAATACTTTTACATTCCATAGTTTTCAGCTTAAAACTTACCTTGACTATTGCCGTAAGAAGAGCATATTTAAGGTGCGCACATAAAATCTCATCAACGGCCTTAACATTCCTTAACAAACATTAAACTGAACATTAGATATTTGCTGAATAAAAGCATTTATTCCCTGATGAGGCACATAAAAAGCCGCCGCCACACCACCAGCGCACCGCGTTCAAACACGTTACTTTCAAAGTCACGTTAATTGGAGGGACGCTATTTGCCTTGCACGCTATGCGTCCTCCGGTCCTCTCACCATCTCACCAAACAATTATTCTGAACTAGCCGCTCCCCGCGGTATTCCCCGCGGTGAGTAAAATCAACCCACGGGAACACTGCACTTTTCCGAGATCAAAGTAGCCTATGTGTTAAGCCAGGATTTAAGCTATCTTGATACCAAATTTCATCCAAATCCATTCAGTCGTTTGAGCGTGAAAGAGTAACAAACATCCTTACATACAAACTTTCACGTTTATAATATTAGTAGGATGCTTCCGAACAATTTTTCTCACCTTGTTGATGTTTGCATATTTAAAAAGTTATAATAGGCAAAATATTAATTGATGTAACATAACATGTTGAAATAAAAAACATTGAAATGTTAACAATTTGTTAGTTTTATCTAAATTAAACGATTGTTTTATTGATCTATCTAATATATTTTGTGATCTATTCTAATACGTGTGTGACTTTACATTTTAACCCTTAATACTAACTACATATTCAAGGTGTGGCGATGAGATATGTTTTTTAATCTATGCATTTTATTTATGACACATGCCAAGTCCATTCATAGCACTGTAAAAATAAAAGTTAAAAATGGCATATTCTCGAACACAAACGCCGACAGACACATGTAAGATAATAGCATTTCGCACATATTTACAACAATAAATAGAGCCTTCGCACGGAACGAAGATCGCTTATATAAATATTTTTATTAGGTACCACATCACATCGGAATTTGCAATACAAGATACACCACTTAAAATGAACCATGCAAAAGTGGGATTACTCTAGAGCCCGCAGTAACGTTTTTACGTTTCTTTTTAATCGCATTCAAGCGATACCTATCAGTATTGTTTTACATCCGATGAGTTACGTCCGAGTGAGATGCGGTTCGATAAAATAAAATTCACGGTTTATTTTCACAAAAAGTCAGAGTATTTCTTTAATAGCTGCAAAAGAAGAAAAAGTCTATAGAGGTTCGAACGATACAAACATTTTCTTTTTTTTTATGTGAAGATGTTAGTCCGCTTCGTGAAGCTTTTAATTGAACGGGTGCATGACTCCGATGTTTTGAATAATAGCGATTATAGGACCGCACATGCCGCGCACCGCCATGATAAAACTATTAGGCCCAACCACACGGGTGGGACCTCCGCTTGCTGCTCAGCTACTATGCCTGCCAGCGCACACATACATTCAAACTTCTCTGATATCCCGATATAGACATATATACCTCTATATAGCCATATAGACGTTTACAGCCACGCCGCATGAATCAAGCAGTCATCGGCGTCATCAACAGTCATCAAAATCTAAGAACTAAAAATAGGGTAAGCTTGACGTAACAGCAACTAACATGCTACGGCGCGCTGCTTATCAGTGCTTAGCGAAGCGAAGCGCTCACCCGTGTGGCTGAGGCCTTAGCACGCCAATCACTCGCGTAGCATTAGATTTGTCGACAAAATGTTTAATTACTCTTCCTTTTAATTAGTTTTTAGAGGATACAATTCCTTCCCTTGTGACAGTGTGTAATGGTTTATGCTCTCGGACATTCCGGGTTTTCAACTGTCTCCAAGTCATATAACTGTATTCACCGTATCTGAAGAAAGAACCAAGATAAGAAAAAAGGTTGATGCGTATGTGGTATATACTAACTGTACAATAATCAGTGTATCGATCGGTTGGATTAATAACCGACGTGACTTCCTTGGAATAATTAAATTTGCAATGAATTTTAAAATTGTCTATTTTACTCTCACGGGAGAGCTTGTTAGGCGAATTTACGAGCACTGGGTGCATATTTATTAAACGATAATAAAACGCAATCATAAGTAAATCAAATCTAATTTAAATGTCAGGACTCACTTATAGAAGACGCGGAAATATTAATGAGCCCTGAGAAATTCTTAGTAGGGCTCTGGTAATCACTTTTCCCTATGTTTTGAAATAAAAACCAGTACTAGAATAATATTATGTGCTGCTGGCTGCCTTACTTAAGTAATGTTTTTATGACCATTGAAGTCCATATTAATTAGTTGAAAACCGCACGTTCACCATGTAATACTTCATCACGTAGAATAGAAGCTCCAACAAAGAATTATACGTTCTAACCATATATTAATTGACAATATTATTTTAAGATTAGGTTCGATAAAAAATTCTTCAAATTCTTCCCCTGCCCATGCTTTTTGTATATTTGTGTTGTGTTGTGTTTTGTCTCAAGCCGACAAATATGCTAGATAAATATTTAACACTGTATTTATGCAATAAGATAAATATTATCACAAATACGTTAAATTTTAATTGAATTCTGTTTCATGTCCAATAGACTGAAAGTATCATATCTAGGTGTATCTTGTACACACTTGTAATTACTCTGAGCTACAAGTCCCTTATCCCTTGAGACAGTGGCAAGACACAAAACTTAGAACCTTGAATAAAATTACTACAAAAAGAGTAGTTCTTTCACTTTACTCAGAATCTCATCATCTCAGCATGCAGAGATATTGAATATTTTGGATACGAAGTCTCTCTCGTACTGAATAGATACGCAACAATCCGATACACGCAACAAGGACACAATTACCATTAAATAGTAAACAACGCGAACGTTGCATATTCTTCAATTTAAATGTTTATTACGAATCCGTGGAGTTGGCAGCACTCCACCATTGTCTCCGTAGCCATGGGAAAGCACAGTAATTATTCTAATGCTTCGTAAGCTGCGTGTAATGCGTGCAGTGGGAGCCGAGCGCCCTCGGTGGTCGGCTGGCCACTCCATTTACCACTATTACCATAAAAAAAGCAACTCGCTGTCGCTAAATAACCGCGTAATAGTCAACCGCAATAGCAATGGACAGCAAAATAAAATAATTACGTGCGCGGTGCAGCCCCGCCGCGCCGCGCCGCGTCCTGAATAACATTTTGAATATTGCATTACAAGAGATGCGACACGTGTTTTGGATTTTAGATACAAAACTATTAAAATAAACCTCTCGTGCTTTTATACAGTTTAGTGCGCTAATACTTTTAGTCGTATTAGGTACTTAAATAAATTGAAAGGGTAACACTAAAATTATAATTTGCAACCTACCTACTGGAACGACGCACTTAAGTTATCGTAATTAATTATTTTATTCTCATGTAAGTAACGTAGTATCTTTTTTTTTTTGAGAAATAAAATATTATACACTGATAACGCTCATTTATTTTACAATACTACTGCAGAATGAAATGCAATTAGCGCATGCTAGAAATGCAAATCTTCTTCTCGATTTTTTCTTATAACGCGCTATTCTTTTGCTGGTGCCTCTCCATTGTTAGATACTGGAGCGAGCCTATCGTTCTTTTATTGCTTTACCTTATTCAATATTGTTTATCTATGAAAAGCTTTATTCAAGGTTCAGGTTATTTTTATAAATAAGTTTCTAAAAATGTGTATAAAGTAGACTCAACAATTTATTTATTATTTTATAAGATCAATATCATATGACGCCTTATGTGCTGCTCTGATATAATATTTTATTATATTTATACAGGGTTACAGGAAAAGTCGTGCTAGATCCGTTAAGGGCGTGGAGTACCCATCATTTCTGACTTATTTCACTATGAAACACCCTACCCTAAACTTAACCCTTTTCGAGATATTCGACTTTTAATTTTTTATTGAATAATGCCGATTTTTAGGCTACGAAATTTATTTTTGTTTATTTTGTGTATCTTATTATTATTATTATTGCATTTTTACATGTGTAATAAGATGCTTTAGGACATCAATCATTAAAATAGTGCATAAGTTAATTGAATAGACCGTAGTAGACAAGTGAAAGTAAAAAAATAAAAAATATATTAGCAAGCTTATTTTTCTCTAAGGGATATCTAAAAAAAATATTATGACACTTGTTCGGCAGATATTTTTTAAAATATCTACGTTTCATCAGCTATCTAACGAGGTATAATAATCTAGGGTTTTATTCAAATGCATTGGAAAAAAATTAGTTTCATAGGCGACAGTGGAGAAGAAAATTTATACTTAGCCCTAAAAAGTAAAATAAAACATTAGGTATGCATGAAATGTCATTTATTAAAGGTTTTCACACAACTTTTTCTTATTCTACAGTTCATGTTCAACATGGCCGCCTCTATTTCTGAAACATTGTCGCATCCTTCTACGGAGACCAGTCTTCACTACTCCAGTGGTCAACGTGGTCCTCATTTTATTTGCTGCATCCACAATCCTTTCTCTTAAGTCTTCCACAGACAAAACTGGATTCGGCTCGCTGTACACAAGACTTTTCATGCACCCCCATACATGAAAATCCATGGGAGTTAGGTCCGGACTTCTTGCTGGCCATGGCAACGGCCCACCTCGTCCTATCCATTTGTTTGGATAATTTGTGTCCAGCCAGTCTCTGACACTTCTCCTGAAATGGGCAGGGCAGCCATCGTGTTGGAACCACATGTCCCTGATCAGGTTGAGTGGCAGATCATCCAGCAAATCACTCAAGTCTGCTCTCAGGAAATTTTCGTAGCTTTCCCCATTTAGATTATCCGGGAGAAAGTAAGGTCCAATCAAATGATTAGAGATAATGCCCATCCACACATTCACGCTGAATCTTCGTTGGGACCCTTTCACTCTTTTCTTATTGGGATTCCTTAGTTCTTTTGGGGCCCAGTAATGGACGTTGTGATAGTTGGTTATGCCATCTTTATCAAATTTGGACTCATCCGTCCACAAGATATTTCTTAGAAAATCTGGGTCTTCTACGTCAGCATTTAGCATAAATCTGCAAAAGTCCAATCTTCTCGCGGGGTCTCCTTCTTCAATAACGTGTACCGGCGTGTAATGGTACGGGTATAGGCCAGCAGTATGCACTGTAAACCACACTCTCCATTGCGAAAGTCCCAGATCACGGGCAACAATATTAGTGGAAGTAGTCGGATCCGCTCGAAAGCGTTGCACTATCTCATTGTCCTGTTCTTCGTCGTCAATTCGTGGTCTTCCCATGTCTGTATTTCGTCTCAAAACAGAGCCAGTTTCTTTAAGTCTTCGATAAACTCTGTCAAAACAGGCCACATCCGGCACTCGACGACCGGGGTAGCGAGTTATGTATTCGTTACGAGCTACCGTTAGAACTGCTACCTGGAGCGTCCCAACTACTTTTTTCCACGAAATGTAATACAAACCCTAGATTGTTAGACCTCGTTAGATAGCTGATGAAACGTAGATATTTTAAAAAATATCTGCCGAACAAGTGTCATAATATTTTTTTTAGATATCCCTTAGAGAAAAATAAGCTTGCTAATATATTTTTTATTTTTTTACTTTCACTTGTCTACTACGGTCTATTCAATTAACTTATGCACTATTTTAATGATTGATGTCCTAAAGCATCTTATTACACATGTAAAAATGCAATAATAATAATAATAAGATACACAAAATAAACAAAAATAAATTTCGTAGCCTAAAAATCGGCATTATTCAATAAAAAATTAAAAGTCGAATATCTCGAAAAGGGTTAAGTTTAGGGTAGGGTGTTTCATAGTGAAATAAGTCAGAAATGATGGGTACT
Organism: Chesias legatella; assembly: GCA_947359385.1. Lineage (NCBI taxonomy): Eukaryota > Metazoa > Arthropoda > Insecta > Lepidoptera > Geometridae > Chesias > Chesias legatella. The sequence continues at coordinate 7,292,922 of OX375772.1, forward strand.
CCACGCCCTTAACGGATCTAGCACGACTTTTCCTGTAACCCTGTATACAACACTATAGTTTGATAATAACGGCATCATAAAACGTTGCCGCTGCGCACTGGCGGCACTCTTAGAGCCCGTTGAGAGACCACCGAATCACCACCTGCCTTAAATATTCTTAATGGTACAGGATTGGCAGGAGCCGAGTCTAAATGCAAGCCCAATTACCAAACCACTTATTTTCAACCAAAGATTTGTTACAATAACTTTTATTTTACCTCACCTTTCCTTAAACTTGGTGCAGAATTTGCAATTTGTTTTTAATACTGGCGGTCCTATCTATCTTGGCGTCACTGCATAAATATTCCATGTTCAACAAATAAAATTCTGCTGTAAAAGATTTTGGGCTTTGCTCTATGAGAATTTATTTTATAGGAGAGATTGTCGAGGTCGAAGTCGAAAAAGCATCTGCAAATATATGTAATTCTACATAAAGACGGCCTAGACAAAATAAACCAAATATTTGACATACATTCTGGACCCATCAACACTCGAAGATAAAAGCACATGTGCTGATTGCAACATTAAATAGAGTGGTCACGTTCTCACTGGAGCAATTCGAGTGATTCAACAAAATTCGGTCGCCAGCACTAACTTATACAAATTACCCCATCACTGTTTCATGACTATCATCATCAGCCCATCATTGATTCCATTATGACAGGCCTCACAGCAGTAACTCTGTTTTCTGCGCTGTAGGTCGTGGGTTCGATTCCCACCGAGCAAAAATAATTGTGTGACGAATATAGATGTTTATTCTTTGTCTGGGCGTTTAATGTATGTATTTACAGAAAAAGTATATATGTATTTTATCAGTTGTCTGGTTCCCATAGTACAAGCTCTGCTTAGTTTGGGGCTAGATGGCGCTGTGTGAATTGTCCACCAATATATATACAATATTATTGCTACGATGATGATGTATATTGTATTGGCGAGGATGAACGGCTCGTATCCGCTGCAAATAATCACGATCATATTCCTCAATATATGAAAAGTAAACAAATGCTTGTTAGGCATTCCAAACGTCCCCACTACGTTCATGTTTCGTGACTGTCGACTCATAATACCAGTCCCTATTCAAAATGAATTCCTTTTGCAAAATTGATATAACCATAATCGTTTATAGACTTTTGGATAAAATGAAACGTTCGTGATACTGTATTTGCCATAACACATGCGCAGTCGTGAGTGGGGAGTGATTTTAATAGGCACGGAGATAAGGATTCCGCAGAATAAGCAAAGCTACAGGTTTTGCTTTAGTGAAATCACTATAGGTATATTATGTTTGTATAACTCGCATAAAATTAATATATATAACATATATACATAATATATTTTATAAAATGTTAATCCTTTATTGGCTGTAAGATAAGTCAGCTAAGATTTTGTTGTGTTACTAAATTAAATAGAATAAAAATTGCTAATATGAAGTTTGTGTTAATGTAGGTAGGGTACCTAGACTGAGATCCCCCCTAAGATTCATCTTTCATTATTCTGTTGTTATCCGAATAAAGGAAATGTATAAAAAACAAGTGCATATTTTTTCAAATATGCCAAACCTATTATCTATTATAGGTTTGTTTTAAATATCATCATAACATAATGTACTTACATACTATTACGTACTAATAGAAATTATGTTTTTTTTTTTTTTTTTCACGTTAATTTACCCACATGTTATAAAATTCAATAGTTCTTCCGATGACAATGATGTTAGTTTTTATTTTTGTATATAATTTGAAAGCAAATTCAAATGAAAATGCTCATTTTCAACTCGAACACACCTTAGTAAGCGAACCTCAATAATATCACGTATACCTACTCGTTAGAACAGTCTTTGATTGGTCTTGTCTAGGTTTATTTACATCAATATGAATTAATATTCTTATTCTTAAGATGAGCAAGATGCAAGGTTGAACGAACCATAAGCTCAATTACCCCCCTTTTTTGTCTTTTGCAAGCATTTTATGCTATTCACAATGTTTGACACGCCGTAAAATTTACAGAACGAATGGACACAAAGCTGTTGGATAATGCTACTTTTTTTATACAGTTTTTTACCTCCGCTATCTTGAATATAAATTATAATTTCAATGTTATTCTCAAAATAAACCGTTACAGTTATTGATCTATTGAATTGAGGCGGCCAAATTCAGTTATCAGTAAATTCTTTGACTCATCACCGATCTCAAAATATAACGTAATCTAATTTTTGATAAAAGCAATTTTAAGAGGAACTTGATTGATATCGTTACGCAGTTGGTTGGCGGCATCTTTATACCATCATAACTCATGGCGAATCAGTATGTGGTACCGGTTTTTGGTGCAATTTAAGTTTTTTGGCCTGAGCAGAGACGTGAATGTCGCGACCAAACGCTATCTGCATCGCTGTGTCTCATTTACATACTGCACGCCTCTGACTGCTATCTCACATCATCAAGTCCTCATACGATAACATGCATGTCTTATTCAACTGTGAAATCGACTGTAACAATTAACATAGTCGTATGTGAAAAATCGATACTTTAGGGTACAGTCGTTCAAAGTTTCAAATATGAATAAAGTGAACTGAACACATACTACTTTTTCCATTTAGAAAAACAGAGATTGTTGATTTTAGAGATGTAATAATTTACGGGGGCATTTATAATTTTATTCTAAGGCCTTTTATGCAATAAAATGAAAATCGCAAAAGTGTACATCCGACAATGTTAATTGCTACTCGAAATAAACTTTCGAGTGTCCTAAAAACAACACGATATTACACATATTGTTATCAGACTGAATTTCTATCGTCGAAAATATTTCCATTGATTTTATAATGTCACACAAAGGCTGGGTATGCGTAAAGTTAAATCCTTAGCTACCTGTTAAATAAGATAGCCTTGAACAAGCATATACATAAACTCATAATACTTTAGTGCCAAGATGTACAATAAAATGTGTTGTGCACGCAGCCAGCATACCAGCAGATGCCAATATATTTGATTAGTAAGATAAGGATAGGCAGCGTTATTGATTCGCCTCGGCGCGGCGTGTAGAGACGTCAGCGAATATGTGCTTAGCAATTACTGTGCACAGTGTAGTTACAGGACCCAGTCAGCGGACACGAGTGGGGTTTAGGAGCAGCGCTTCCCGTTACGGGTAATTGGCGGTGTTGGCCGAGGTGTCAGGCGCGGTGCGGGCCGTGCCCCGGCGCGGCGGTCCTATGTAATTTCCCCGATGCCCAGGCCGACAACCACTCATCGAGAATAAGTTTAGCGAAATCACTGTTTTCAACACTCAACGCTATCTGCACCAGTAATAAATTCTCGAGAAAATACGTATCTTCAATATCAATTGATCGTTATTTTACATTATATACACTGTGCAGATATGGAAAGGTTTACATATTCTAATTTTATGTTTAATCATATTGATGCGATTGTAATTGCTTTTCTTGGACATTGACCTACTAGGATATGTTTCTTTTTTATGTGATGTCTGTGATAGAACGAGCTGATGGCCCACTGATGTTAAGTTGTAATCGCCACCCATGGACAACAACAATACGACTCAAGCCCTCTCCACCAGAGTACGAGATGACTCAAGTCGCATTGCGTTGCGTCCATCACGATGCTACGTCTCATCCGCCTGCAATTTCACCGGCACCCACTCCCTTCCAACGGAACACAGCGACACGAGTGCATCACTGTTTGGCGGCAGATTACCAGATGTGGTGGCAGTACTTCTCCGGGCGAACTTGGCATAAGTTCTACGTATACTGTACTATATGTAGGCAACGGCCATTTTTAAGGTCAGTTAAGTTTTATATTCTGCAACTGTAAAGGCATTGCAGATATATATAGGCTGGAGCAAGTCAAAAAACTGAAGCATTATGTCGTAAAATGTGAACTTATATTATATTGGCTATTTTTTTTTCTTTGGCGCCTCCGAGTAGAAAGATCTGAGGTGCAATGCTTTACTTGAATAACCACACTAAGTTTTTACCGAGAAGGTTCGCCACAATCAGTCAACTGAATCTTCTCTGTATTTACCTAAGTGATCGCAATCAACCTGCGCTGCGTTAAAGTTATGTTGTTAGAAATTCTGTAACATAATGCGAGAGTTAACATTGCCCCATGGCAATTCTTTCTATTAACATTGAACTCGCGCTTATTCGACCATCGAATAAGCGCGAGTTCAATGTTAATAGATTAAACTTAATTACTCAGTTTCCCATTAGAAAATATTGGATTGAAAGAAATAACTATGGGAATCAGCAGTCATTTTGATCCATAGAAAAAAACATTGTGATTACAGTGCAAAGTTCGTCCGCGGAAGTACTGTCAGCATACCCATTGCTGCCGTCAAGCAGTTATTCATTCGCTTTACTGTGTTCCGGTTCAAAAAATGTGATTGCCGTTGAAATTATCGCCACATGGGACATGGGACTTCATGTCTCAGAGTTACGGGCGCATGCGACTTGGGTCTTGTCGTACCTAAGTAGGCGAGGACCCCACTCGTATTGCTTGTTATGGGCAGAGGTTACCACTTAACACCAGGTGGGCCCACAATGCGTTATGTAACTTTATCAAATATAAAAACTAATTATAGTATCAACAGTCTCTTGACAAAATTGTTAAAAATTAGTCTGAAACCTTCCGCTGTTCTTTCAATTATTTGAACTGAAAAAAAATGGTAAAATTGCATATTTTATTACCTGGGTGTTATATCCTTCTCAAAGGTTCAAGGTTGTGAACGTGATTTGGAAATATTGTAAATCCAATTTGAATATCTCATCTGCGGCGCCGATCGATGCTTTCTCACGATCCGTGGAACCTTATCTTTATAATAATAACTCTTATCCTACAAGTCACAAGAGGTACAATGGTAGAGCACACATTCATATTGAAGTAAAAAATGCTCCTTTTGTGTATTGAGTGTTTTGTTTGAGAGTTATGTTTAGCAACCAGTTGTGCGGTTCTTTGTTATCTGCGTTGACTCTGTCAATATTGACGCCATCTCGATTTAAAAATGCTGCATCCAGAGTATTTATATTGACTTCTATAACAGGAAGTCCGGAGAGATTAAATATTTTGAAGATGGCAATTCCATTATCTAATATTACTTAAAGTAGGTTTATAACTTTTCATCAGTATTCGCAAAGTGAAAAATAAACAAGATTTTCCTTTAATAAAATACTTTGCCTATAAATAAAAATATTGTTTAATAGGTAAACACGAAATTCAGTGAACTTCTATTATTTTAAAGCATTTTAGGGACAAACTTATAAAAAAAAAGAATCGAAAAAAAATAAAAAAAAATCCTCATTAGATCGTCCTATAGAGCGACAGCTCTTGTAAGATTTTAAAATTATTCTTGAAATTATCATTAATCATATTAACATTTCAGCATTTGCTCACTAATTAAATCGTTAAATAAAACCCATGCAGCATATTTGAACACTTACGGTGCTTTGAAAATGCGTCAAATTTAGCGATAAGTACGCATGACCTTATGTTTTGAATATTATTGACGTGTCCAAGCCATTTCTTTATGAATTCTATGACAATTAAAGTTTTTGACTTTGACTTTGACAGTTAACACGGCATGGCAACGCCGCGTAGCTGCGCTGCGCTGTACACACGCACAGCGGCGCAGTGCCGATGCCGTACCCAACACAATTACACAATGATTGTTTGCTCGACGCTTCCGGATTCCCTGCAGAATTGCTTTCACACAACTCTGCGACGGACATGTTCAACACATATCTTTAGTCCCGTACACCGCCATTAATCGTCCGCTCCATCCAATGGTGTTTCACACGCGCTAGCGATAAATTCCCCTCGTAAACTTTTACACAACGTGATTAATATTAGTTGGGAGTCGATAGCGGTCAAGTATAAAATGCCAGTTTCCGCAATTGATGCGTGAACACGCTCTCGTACGATTATGCGCATGCGGAGATCACATCTTGAGTTATTAGGTATATTAATCGTGGATAAGAATATCAGCGCTGCGATTAAAACAACTGCGAACCTTCCGGGAAATGGAGCGAGGTCCCGTCTCGTCCCGGCCCCGCCCCTTCCCCGTCTCCTCCAACTCATTATTTTTAAATATAGATCCTGAACTAAAATGTCCAGTGTAACTAACAAACCTATCAAATTATGAGATTTATATTTCCGAAGAGCTTTTAAAGATAGTAACATAGCATCCAACCCAACTAAAACTAATAACTTCCCTCGCAGACAGGTCGTAAATATATATACTTACGGAACGATAAATCAAAAAGATGAACAAGAAATAATCCTTTGAAACGCCGTTGAAAGAGACATTGTACGTAATAAAGCCTTGAACTCTGATTTTCTATTGAAACGTCCTCATTATTTAGCATTCGACTAAGCCTTAAAGCGAGATGCAACTTCAAAAGCCTGCAATGAAAGTGTTCACAAAACAAATAATACGAGGGGAACACAGCGAGCTAATGAATTATGATGGCAGTAAGTGCAATTCTCGGGCGGCGCTAAATGCGGCGCGTCCCTGCCCGCGGGCAATGTACCTACGCATACGCGCGGCCCACTCCCGCTACGGAACGCAACGCAACGCAACACGAGCGACGCCCGCGCCGACGCGGGCGCGGGCCGAGGCCTCCTCTCGTGCGAATAGTTCACGCTCTGCCTCTTGCGTTGCATCATTGTACCTAATAGATCGGAGTCAACGACATTGCACTCCGCGACGAACGACGAGTCATTGTCGACACCGTTGAACTTGAACCGCGATTTCAAACCTCGATGAATCATTACCGCATTGCGTCGCACCGATCTTACCCTTCGCTTACGCAGCTAATAGACGCTAATATCAAAATTTAAAGCTTATACATATGTGAGCGAACTTTAGGCTGAGTAGAGACGGGCGATGCGCCAAGGCCGCCCGGTCCTCGCTATTATGTAAATAATGCACTCCGCGCGGTGTCCTCTATGGCAATAGTCGACCCTCCATTATACAGACTCGTCCTCCCGACCTCCAGCGGCGGCCGCGTACCACTATTTTTAATTCTAACCATTTCAAAAGTATCTTATTATTTCACCGAACCGTAAAAAATTTATGTTAGTCGTGCATTGAGTCACGTCATCGAACTACAATGCTGGAATCAATTATTGATCGAATCTGATTGTGTTGTAGTCCGGAAGGCGAGGCGAGATGATCCGAAGAGGGCGGTGGCTCGCTGTGTTTATCGCAGGTTTATCAATGTTGGCGCCGCAGCACGACCGAACACGATATTCAAGAATTGGATTGTATCGAACTCGTCTTCAATGAGACTAAACAGCATTTGTGTTAAACACGACCCCTATTGTGTGTCACAATAAAGACGGTTAGCGGCTAACTAGACCCTTCTTTACTGGTTCGTTTTTTTCCCATTGTGAAATTTCTACGAAGAACCCAAATAATCCCAATAATATGCAATAATATTTGTATAAGTCTCACTTATACAGAAACAATTATCAAACTTAGCCGGCTTCAGAGTGCGCCATCAAAATTCATGCCAAACCTTACTTGCCACCTATGATGTATTGTCTGTTCTTCCCCATGGAGCATGGAGGGTTTGAACAGGCGTCAAACTTAGCGATAAGTACGCGTGACCTTATGTTTTGAATATTATTGACGTTTCCAAGCCATTTCTTTATGAATTCTATGTAAATAAAGATTTTGACTTTGACTTTGAGTACATGTAATTAGAAGAATCTAGAAAAATTGTTAGCATAGCTTAGCATTCCATGTCAGCAAGGCTCTATCATTTACTGTACTGTAGGTAAAGCCCACTACAGGATACGTTTATGGTCAAAAAATCATGACTAGACTTTCATACTGCTTGCTGTAACCACACTTATCATAAAAGAAAAGTTTAAACTGAGCTTTAATACTGCATGACTTAACTAATAACACAAGAGTATGAAGATGCAGTCAAGTTCAGCTCTTTTACAACTCAACATAGTCTGCTGCCATAACCTGCTGGCGACAAATTAATATAAGCTTAAGAGGAAATTTACACGTTTGGCAACTATGAAATGTTGCAAAGGTTGCAAAGGTTCTGAAGTCATAACTTATAACAACCCGAAGAAAATATCTACAATTATATAATTTGCTTTTCAAAGTAGTGATTAACATTCATCAGTATACTGAGCTCGAACACTGTAACACAGGGACTGTAGAATTTTATAAATACTTAATGATTATTCGGTTTATTTGTCCACGCCTGCTTTCAAACGCATTCCTGTAGTGATTAAAAAATTTTTATTGGACAAATAAAACAGTATGTACTTTGGCTTCCCACTACGAACATTGTGGTACTACAACACCCAAATCCGGGAAATGTGTACCTATGTGGGTAATGCAAACACCTGTCCCGTACGGTAAACGAACCCTCGATATTTGTGTCTCAATATTCGAATAACAACGCCTTCGAAGCTACTTCTAATAAATTGAAATTGCTAAAATGTTTTCAGATAACAGCCCTGAAAAACATTACTAAAACTAAGGCAATACAGTTATCAAAGGCCGCCATACCGTAGCGCACCGCATAACTCTGTGAGAGTCTGACGACCAGTGACAATCCAAGCTAAAAAGAACTGTGAAAATAATAAATACCCTCGCAAGAAAGTGCTCTTGTGGCTAATGGTGGCAGCATTCCGATTGTGAGGAGTGTCGCCACTGCCAGCCGTGTCAATGAACCGTCTTGTGGCGAATTGCTCCGCTTCCGCCAGCACCCGGCAAATAAAATCAATTAGCGAAGCGCACACCGTTACTTCATCTCGAACAGTAGCGAGCGCCGAGCTCCGAGCTCGCGGACAATCCGGGCCATCTTTGATACCATTCAAAGGTCAATTCCATACGTAGGCAGCGATACAAGACAAACCTCTCGTCTATGTGGACGACGACGCGGCGAGACGATAAATGAGTACCTACAGGGACCGGGGAGTACCGCGACAACTCCCACATTCTCAAACAATGTCCGCCGCCATTCCTCGCGAATGATTCAACCGGCCTATAAATACAAGCTAGGCACGTGTGTTAATTTTCCAGAGGAGGCTATTTAATAAAGATAGCCACGTCACGTCATTGTCGCGGTGCACCGGATAAGCGCGGCGACCGGACGATTGTCTCGCGACTATCGTAAATAACTCACATCGTGTCCGGTGTGGGCACGGAATACAGAGTTGTCGACGGCGGAGGCGGCGGCGGCGACGGTTAGCGAATCCCACTTCGGCGCTTAGCCGCGATCTAACATTTCCTAACAAAGGCTCACGTCGCAGGCAAAAAGCGTCGCGTCGGAAACTGAGGCTTCTCTCCACACACCGCTCCGCGCCCGCAGGAAGCAGCCTCCGCACTCTGAATACGGATGAACGTAACGTGTGCCCGCAACGGGCGGGCTACGACACCTTCATTGATATATATCGTCGTTGTTGTAGATTTAAAACAATGAATTATTTCAGTATACGACCGTTTGTAAACTGAGAAATATATACGCTTTTATAATACGCCTTCGTTCCTTGAAATGCAATTTGATGAAATTAACCACGTTCCCCGACAAAAGGCTAGAATCGCCCGTTGGCTATGAATTCCAACTGTGGCAGGAACAATGGACATAATGATATAAATAGGTCGAATAAATATAAAATGGCTCGCGTTTATTTGGTCTATTTAGCCGGTTGCGCGTTATGTTGTGTGTGCAACAGGGCTTGCGGGCGGACCGGACGGGGAGGCAAGGGACGGCGAGCCGCGATACCATCGCCCGCGCCGCGCCCGCCGCGCCGCGCCGCGCCGCGCCGGTACACGCTATAAATAGATACGCAAGCGAACCCTTGAACCAGCCATGGGCCGCCGCCGCCGACTCAGTTCCTCAGAGGGCTTCTTCTCATTAATATCAATAATCAGGCCTATCTTGGATGGAATATGCTTTTAGTTTTTGCAATCCGTCATATCAAATATATGATAAGTTTATAGAGGTAGACGATTCACGATTGGTTCATAATATACTAACTATGTAACATTCGAAATAATTAACTCCAAAGCCTAAGCACGATCTGTGATCAAATTTTGATACGTACCTATATAAAATTTAAAGAAATTTTGTGGACTAGAACTATACCTTTAAGGGTCAAACCGATTTCAAATGTTCTCGTTTTAATCACAGTTATACAAATACAATATTTTTATTTGCAAACATTACACAAATTCCACTAGTAACTCGTACTTCGTGCTTGTAAGACCCAACGCTCACTGCTTAGTCGAAGGGGCAGTGAAGGCGCAGTTGAGTCGCGGTTAAGACTAGTCGTAGTATAAAGTCGAAGCGCGGGCGATTTGTATATTTAATTTGTCTCGTTTTTTTTACAATTTCTTCTATCCCGCGCTGAACGCGGCTAGGCACATCTGAAACGAAATTAAAAAATGGCGGTGAAGTCTCGCCAGGGGTACATTGCGCGCCCTCGCCCCGAATGCGCCATTACTCTTGGCATTGAGAGCATTTACATTTGATTCTAGACAAAAGGTAGAGGCGGCGCGCTCTCGGACACTTGATCGCGTGTGCGACGTGCTTTATGTCACATGACTATAATTTTTGGAATGTTGACATAATTATACACTTTATACAAAAATTCGTTGAAAAGCAAGATTCATTTTAGCAGGTGTTTCGTATTTGTGCTTGTTTTCAGCCCAAAAGTAGGAGGTAAGTTGTAGTAGGTTTTCAATTCGGTTGTATTTTTTATGTTTGTTACCTCATATCTCATTCGTTTATAAACCGACATAGAAAAGTCTTTTTTTTATTCGAAAGGTTAAGGAAAAGGAAAGGAAAATACTTTCAGATTAGTCCCATAGAAAATATTTAAAATCGATTCGCTGGTTTGGTTTTCACATCAAAATAACTGGAAAAAAATTGTCATCCAAGTGCGAGATAGTGAGCAATCATTCTCGTTCGCCCTCTCTTGTCTTGCTCTATCACACTAAGAATTATTTCCCATCGAATCATTGGTAGGTAAATAAAACTACAGAAAACATAGCTCCTAAGACGACGAATGGAGGTGAAAGGTCACTAACGTGAAAAACAGAAACGTATCTCATTTTTCAATGTCCGCTATGGAAATATAATGGGGGATGCCAGTGTATATCAAAGCCGATGTCATGAGAAATAGAAGCACGCAGTAATCATTTCTACCCCGTGTTTTCTTGTGTTTTATGGCGTAACAATTATTTTCTGCAAACTGACAGCAAGTTTTGAAAAATTAGGACATGAAAATCTTCAGATCCTCATAAGCATTGTTGTATAAATAAGTATTCTATTATTTAAAATTAAATTTCACGTGTTTTATTCTGGTTTTGCAAAATATGGTATTAAATGTTAAGTCACATCGGGCCGGGAATGTACCCGAGTACGCGGGCGGAATATAACTCACTTATTCGACTTCGTCCGCGCACCCGGCTAGATCTTATTTTCCCCTTTGATTAGAGTATAAGATGCACAACCGGTCCGCGAGCGAAGGACGCGCCGCGGCCGCGACCGCGGCCGAGCGGGGCTGCGAGCCAGAGGCCCGAGTCGAGGACCCCGGCCTCCGCCGCCGTCGCCACCGTCACCGTCATGTAGCTAATGATGCACCTCCACGGAACACTAATTGGACAAAAGGCTGAACGCTTCAGGAAAAAGTTAAAAGTTGCAACTCGATCCCCAGAACCGCAAATAGAATTACGATACGAGACTTCCAATCATACGAATTAACGAATTATCAAATTCCGATAAAATTGACCCTATCATTAAAGACGGCTCGGTTACGGGAACACGAAACGCACGCTCTTATCTCGGAAATAATTTGTCGATGTTTCCTCTTATCTTGATTTCTGAAGTGTGAATTTTAAATTCGCCTGCGGGAAATTTGGGAACAAATTGTTGCGTAATGCAAAAGTTGCAAATTTAAAATGTTTAGGAAACAATTGGTAAGGTACAGTTACTCGTGATGAGTGCCTTCTTTACTTTGCTGCGTACCTTGCTGGATGTGATTACGTCGGAAGCACGTACATAAGAATTGCCCTTTAATAACGGGAGAGTTGTGCAGTCAATTGTCGTAGATTGCAGACGCACTAAAGTTTAGCTAGCTGTAAATAATGACACTAATGGAGATATTGTTGTTCTTTCCATAATCGCCGCAGTGGCAGTAACAATAAAGATTTAAAATTAGCTACTATTTTTTCCTAATGATAAAATGATCAATGTTGTGGCTATTTCAATCAATTCAGTATTCGAAGAAATTGAATGTCATGAAATTGTTCAACACAGGTATAGGTCTGCCTCTTGAGTTGAGTCATACCTTAGGAATGCCAAACATTAAACAAACATCGCTCGTGCCCGTCGTATTCGCAAGTGCGCGTTAAGTAAGTTATGACAGCAGAATATAACAATGGTTAATTTCATAACATGCAAGTCTAAGCCCAAACGTTGAAAACATAACATCCCATCACGGAAGACACCTCGACCGCCTGATTAAAAAAACGTAGGCAAATTAGGTGAGTAATGTATCCAGAATATAAAGTTGTGAAATTCGTTGGAAGAGAGACAATATCGAGAGCGATTCGTCGGCGCGCGTTGAGGCGCGTCGCGTCGTCCCGTGTACTCTCACGCGCAAGCTCGACTACACACTCGTATGCTAGTCGGGGCGATCCTTATACGCCACGAGTGCTTACGTGCTTACATTTCACGAAGTATTTGAGCTCATTTCAGTTCTCAGTATCGCGTATATAACGTAACGTGAAATTGTGTCTTGTTTCCAGAATAACACTACCAAACGGCCAACGAACGTGTTATTTCATGAGCTTAGTTACATGTTGGTACAGTCTCATAACTAGTGCTTACACGCGTGCTTTCGAAGCAGGAATTCAATGTTACGAGCCACGTAAAGCAACACGATCGGAACTATATTATATTGAGTATTATTATAGTAAGAGCCCTGGTGACTTGTAACACGGGTTTTAAACACCTATCTCAGGCACCAGTCTCGCACGAAGTAGATTTTTTGCTCGTCCTACATTATTGTATCTAGTTTTAAGATTAAACTACTGTGTAAAAAAGATTATTATTATTATACGGTACTCCGAATATTTACTACTGTAAATATGCGGATCCGATAAACATAACTGTAAGGTATTCTGCAGGCGCGCTGCACATATCTCGGATATATTGATATGACCTAAGGGACTCTGCATCGTCCGCGTGTCGTTTCGATTCAATGGACACGTCCAGCCGGGTTTATCGGCGCTAACTTGTCGCTCACGAGATTTCCTGGTTATCCCCCCACCTGTAAATTGTCATTTCTCGTTACAGCCATCGATGCGGTCTGACTAATGAAGATTTAAATCGACGTTGGTGCAAGCCCAGTCCTGTTCTGCATCCTTCTATTTACCATACGAAGGTGAAGTAACGTTACATGATATTTCCACATTTATGTCCTAATTCAATGAGTCGGCTCGATGCGTACTCTTATATTGCGTTGAACTCAACTGCCGCATAGAAGCCACTGTATAAAATTAATCCATGTAGGTACATTAACGATGTTCTGCTAGTTTAAAGGCCTTTTCATTGTAATAAAACATAATTACCGTTATGAAATATATAAAGTTAATAGACACAATACAATTTGTATTGCAGGGTCTAATAGAGTACTTAGTGCGAGTATGGAAGAAAGCTCCTCTCGTGTACTGCGACTACCACGGACACTCGCGCAAGAAAAACGTGTTCTTCTATGGATGCGCCGGCGCAGAGAGCTGGTGCAGTAACGACCGTCTCGTCCAAGACGAGCCTGTCAAGTATCTCGTAAGTTATGCCGCATAATATGTACATAAAAAAATTTAAGTGCGGTGTATGAAAATTAAATTATCCCCGCATATTTATCTCCAAGTAAGTATCGGGGCACTAGATACCTTGGCAGTTTCTTTGATGCATGTAGGTTGGGCTGTCAATCTGAATACGATTCAAAATCATAGCATCCCAAATATTCCGTTTCGCCAATTATATTATTATTCAACAATGACTCATCGCCGAAACATTTCACGCCCCTCGCAACAATCAATCATTTCGTTTTGTTCCATCTAATGATTCTGATCCACAACGTGTTTTCGTATGGGAAAACACAACAATTATTTTATTTTTTACATAGCTTTTAAGTTCATTTTGTAATGCTTTGATTGCGAAACAATTTAGAATCCACTGGTGGATTACAGAATTGTTTGCATGTTAATGTTTAATTTCATTTCATTGTATAATATCCATTCATGACGTCTATTATTGAGCCATTAATCTGATGATAGTATGTATTTTATTAAGCTGTAATTTTATGCACCTATCGTTAGCTTTGTTTGGCATATTAGTAATACAGCTTAAAACAATATTGAAACATCTCGCTCGTTTCCCTGTTTAGATGTTGCCAGCTCTGATGCATCGGATATCCCCGGCGTTCGCGCTGGGCTCGTGTTCATTCCGGGTAGAGCGCGAGCGCGAGAGTACCGCCCGCGTCACCGTGTGGAGACACCTCGGAGTCACGAGATCCTACACCATGGAGGCCTCGTTCTGCGGCTTCGACAGAGGACCGTTTAAGGTGAGGCCTTTTAGTTTTATGTGATAGAGTTACGGAAGCTGATGGCCCACCTGGTGTTAAGTGATGATAACATCTATATATATATATATGAATGTACATCTATCCTTACGGGCACACCCAATGCAATAGAGTACTCTACTTATTTTCTAGTCTAGTCTTAGTTAAAATTAAAATGAGGAAATACTTAATTAGGTACATAAAATAAAAAATAAAAAAAATTACTTTACTAGTCGCGATCGACAGTTTATGATTTCGGAGACTATAGGTACCTACCTAAATATTTTTCTGTTTCACGTTCTCAAACGCGTCTCATGAATGTTGGCTTTTAATTACAAACTTCACACATAATTCAACAATGAACAAAGCAATTTACGAAGCTTTGTTAGAGCATCCCTGCTACAAATTTTAATGCGCTTTTACTCAAAGGAATAGTCACACCCGTGTATATAACCAATATTACGAGCCGAGTGAACAAACAACTCACACTCTCAGCACCGCACCGTGGCAATTCAGTTAAACGACTACAGATAGTCGAAGTGTGTTCTCTAATGTAACACGTTTATCATTTTTATTTACATTTGTATAAGATGCGCCCACACCGCCGATATACCGAGTCAATTAGAAATCACGATGTATCTCCAGTTTACTGATAACGATACTTAGCGGGACATGTGGGCTCATACATCTAGCGGTGTCCGTGGTGTATCTGTGCCTACCAGTCGCAGCCAGATCTAACGATAACGATAAGCCTCCGCAACCGATCTGCGGTCGATCTGAGACTAACAGCCCACAGGACGCGAATTACTAATACTTGCTTCCACGCCAATAATTCCTACACTCTCGCAATATTTTTCGTTGACTATATTACTGAGTTTTCATGTATTATATAAAAAAAACAACTACCTACATACATTCCTAGAGGGCCCAAACCCCGTTGATTGTTATGGGCTGAGGTTACCACTTAACACCAGGTGCGCCATAAGCTCCCTCCGTAACACTGCCACATAAAAAACAATTATATTTGAGAAAAAAAAACGACCTCAAACAGAACACAACAACAATGACACTTCTCTGTGTTACTGTGTTCCCAAAATATCGACTTCAAAACTCTTGACAAGAAATGGCTGGGAAACGATAGAAAATTGCCACTTTTAGTGAAATGCGGTGTTCATAAACTAAAAATTGATTTTTTTATTTATGTATTCTCGTCCATCCTCGGATTCGTCATTATTAATAACATCATATGAGATTGAAGTTATACGAAATTCTATATAATTAGTATAAAAAAAAACGCCCTGGGTCAGGTATGATCATGGAGGGCCGTTTTGGTCCCCAGGCTAAATTGACGCTTCGGATATCTCATAGATCGATTGTGGATGGGACTTCAATGACGTACTGCCATAACTAATGACTCATTTCATGATTAAATCTCAGCCTGAATGTCAATGCTAAGGGAAATTAATAAATATGATATATGCGCTCTCACAACTAAATCTCTTTAAATGATTTTGATTTACACCCATGTCTCGTAAACGAGCGTCCCCCATCTCTTGTTTGATAGTGTTTCATTGATTTTATCCTACCTTACATTATTAATATGCCTGCTATAGTGAAAAAGTGGTCATAGTTTGTGTTCTTGCTTTTTTTATGGCACAAGTTGTTTTGCAGGGTTTCCACTTGAACACACTGCACCTACAAAACGTAGGGAGCGATTTCTGCGAAGCCCTGAACGGTCTCAACGAGAATACCACAACTGTCGATATCCAACTGACCAAGGACCTGAACGGGTTAGTACCACATAACAATTTTAACTTGCTAACGGTAATTTTGAGTAGACCATATAGCTTTATATAGCAGTAGAACTTATGACTAGTTTGGCCTGGGTATTACTGCCACCATACCTACCCTATTCCGGTGAAATTACAGGCACTTGAGACATTCCACTAGTGTCAGAGTTACGGGCGCATACGATGCGACTTGGGTCTTGTTCTACTTAAGAGGGGAGGACTCAAGTCGGATTGCTTGTTATGGCTAGAGTTGACTACAACACCGCTGGGTCATCTACTCGTTCCGTAACTTTATCACATAAAAAAAGTATAAAGTGTTAATTTGTTTAACAGAAATATCGTTGAAATTAAACTGAACGACACAGAAATCAACAGGCAAGTTTACTCCGAGCACGCCGCGCCGTGTGTACGTGAAACTAACAAATGCATTTCATGCTATTTTATAACAGCCGCGTTACTCGGCGACTTGGTTCAATGTGAACGAACGAGTCCCTCGCGCTTGCATACTCAACCGATCGTAATAAACTGCACATATGCTACTGCATGCCCGCTAAAGGCGTATTCGTAGCAGACATACAGTTTGCGGCTGTCTCTCGTGAACAAACAAATTTCAACGCGACGCGACGTATCAGTCACCAGTCGAACTAATCGATGCCTTTATAGTTCCTAACTCATGAGCACATTTCGCCCGCTGACTAATAAAAATGACGAACTAACTAATCGGTAACCATTTTGTTTATATGTCACAAGGAGGAATTCTCATGTTTGACGGATAACTACTATGGCCGTTATGTTCATTTGCGTAACGTTTTTTCTTGATTGAAATAACTTGCTTCACTGTATGCGATCTTTTTGATTGTGATTTTAACGGTAATCCCGTTTAATACAAGGTCCATTTTAATTGTTATTTTTTTTAATCTGAATTGTAGTTAAGGAGTTTACCTCCTTAAATTTACCTCTATTTAATATTAGTGTAGGTTTTCTTTATTCTTTGTACACAGAAAACATAATACAAAAAAGTCATCATAAGTAATACATGTCAGGCGAGCTTAACCCTAAAAAGAGTTCTCATCCAGCAAACCTTTGAGGCTAGAGAGAGGCGAATTTATAAAGGTAGGACGTGGTTTTCCAAATAACCTGCCGTACTAATATTCAGCCGCTATTCGTTGTCCAGTGAGAACGCGCCCTATATGTGGCGCACGTAATATGCAAAGAAGGCTGTCTCAGCGTGTTTTGTGTTGCAGCGAAGTCGCGGTGGACAGCGAGCCCGGCTCCGGCTCCGACAGCGTGCTCAAGACGGACTCCGACGAAGACTTCGATTAGTTTTAAATGTAGAGTGCGTTCCACGAAAGAAGACTTTTGTCTGGTAAAGCGTAACTCGACGATTCCTTCGCTTTTTACTTGTTTCGGAGTTGTTTCGTGGAACGGACTCTACCATCAAGTTGGTGGTCGCATCGGAAAACGGCTTTTAACTCGAGCAGCGCCACTGCCTCTTTGTCGCGTCTAGCTATAGATAACCTAACTGCACTGCTTTTATTCGTTCGTTAGTTGCATTAAACGTCAAGAACAATTGAGGGTCTTGATAGAGCTAAATCGATTTAAAATTGTGTGTGCGAACACATTCTGACTACAAAATTTTGTTTATTTATTGTTTTATCACCTTCCCGCTAGATTACATTCGGAAAAAAGGTTTCCGTCCGTTTTTTTCTCTTCAAAGTTACACCGTTTTGCGGTAACACGAGTTGTGTCCTAGACTGTATCAGAATCTTAGTTGCATAGTAAGGTTTTCTCAACAAAGTATTTCATAGGGTCTGTTGGCGTTGCTTGACTTCAAAAGTTTGTTCATTATCTAAGAGCGCAATGTTTTAGTAGTAAATGTAAATCAGCCCAATTTTAGTAACGTAGCAAAACATTTGTTCATAAATAGGAACATACATTAAAATTATTTATAAAAGTAGTATTGAAGTAATACTGAAATTAAGCTCCTAGAATGACGGTTCATACAAAAATTATATATACCAATATTTTTATGTTTCCTTTCGGGTGTTAAAAATTGATTCATGGACGAGTAGTCGATTTGATGTGATATAAATTAATGTAGGTAAGTGGCTTGTGATCTCAGTAACTAATAATATATTTATTGTAAAATGTCACGCTGTTTACTTTGTCTCCCAACACAGATTGAAAACAGTTTGATATTGTAAGTAAATGTATATATTATCTCAAAACGTTCAATTATCAACAATAATCACATTTTTCTAAACATAGTTGTAACATAAATAATTTGCACTACTGGCACCTTCTGCTAACAGTTGGTAGTTATGTTTG
This sequence comes from Chesias legatella, assembly GCA_947359385.1. Classification (NCBI taxonomy): domain Eukaryota; kingdom Metazoa; phylum Arthropoda; class Insecta; order Lepidoptera; family Geometridae; genus Chesias; species Chesias legatella. The sequence continues at coordinate 7,311,691 of OX375772.1, forward strand.
TCATGGACTTAACCTAGGGAAATATACAATCACACATCAAAATGAGAGAGTAAGTATATACTCAACCTAAATGTATCCGCTGTTTTACAAAACGGCTAGCCTTCAATCGGCCGGATTAGAAATGGGCCGTTTTGTAAAATGCCGGATTATACATTTTGGCTGCAACATCGTTATATACTGTGATATAATTATTTCGTCAAACAAATCATAACGTCAAAATGCAACTGAATATTGAATATTGTCCTTTCATTATTTGAATACATACAGATCGTTTGTATTGCACAAAATTTTCAACAGCTGATACCGTATTACACATATAATAATAAATGATACTGCTATGTATATATTTTTCTTACAACTAAAATTATAACATAAATACTTTTATTTATCAGTTTGTCTCCTGCGGTGTCCCAGAAATGAGGGCTGTTTTTTGTAATCCTCACCACTTATCCTCACCCTAGCTGATTATTAGCTTATTAAAAAAGTTATCTCCACTTTTCGATTAGTGATGTGGGGTCTATAAAACAAAACAATAATCCTCTTTATCCTCTTTTTTAGAAGCGTAGAAATGCTTAACGTATGAGTCACTCATACGCACATAATCCGACTCAACGATGGAAGGCTGACGTTTGTCAATCCTTCCCTCGTCTCTGAAACCTGATGCGCAGAATACTGTACATTATGGTAAGGAATAAATTTCTAAACGGGCAATATGGCCCTGAACCAAACGTACACAAGCCAAGGCCACTCACCGATCGAAATCGAAATGGTGGCCGGTCACTAAACATCACAAACAAGGAGACTGTTCTTCCTAGACATTATTGGAATCTCTTTAAATTTGCTTTCATAAATACAAGTGCTCATGTTTCCTTGTCTTGACTTTGATGGACGCGTTAAGATAAGTAAGTTAAGTCTAGATAGATTTAACCACCATAACATTGTTTATTACGATGTACGATGCTTTCACAATTTATGTAGTTCCCAATTACTAAAAATTTATGGGGAGTTGCCAGCAACATCCCCAGAAACGATGACGTCGGCTTACGATCTTACAGGTCGTGGGTTCGAATCCGACAACGAGCTCGAGCTTCCGGTGCTGAAATAAATACCATGTGAGGAAACTACAGCGTAGTGGTAGGGTGTATTCCCGACTGGCTACCACCATCTAGTAGAAAAAGCGAAGCACCTAACAGTGTCTGAGTTCCACATTCAGGCGCTGCATTGCGCCATCAGTTGCATAGTCACTCAACATCAGTTGACATGTAGTCAAACGCAACCATTTAAAGAATAAATTTGATGTCAGCATAAGTTGGCGATTGAAGTGCGCCTCAAAGAGGCTTCTTTTGTGCACTTTTGTATAGTCAAGTCTACATTCATTTCTTTGGAGAAAAAAAGTTGATATTAGACGAAAGAAAGAAATGAATATATTAAAAATTTTAAACTTAGTTTTACTATTATTATAAGAAATAAAGACCTAAATCGCCGTTTTGCAGAGATAAATTATGGTTATTTAGTGTTAATTCAATAAAAGATTTTTTTATCCATTTTACCTTTGGCAGAACGTCTGCCGGGTTCCGCTAGTAATACTGTAGGACTTGTTTAGTCGTTGTAATTATTTGACTGACAATAGGCTTACTAGCTAACGGTGATACTGTTAACCGCCTAAGCTTAATTTAAAGTTTCAGATTCAACTAAAGCGGTCTTCACGATCCACTGAAGGAAGTTTCATAAAATAAACTGGCATGCATAACCATTTCATTACACGGCAAAGCGTGAATTAGAGCAGATAACGACAAATTTATCCAAGTTAATAGCTTTTTAAACGCGGCATAGTGATTAACTAAATGCGTAACTGTATCGCGGTAAATACTTTGCCGCAGAGAAACAATAACTAACAGATATCAAGAAGAATTGAAGAATTTGCATGAACAAAGTCTACGTAGTAGACTAGACTCCATATTGGAGTGTACGTGAAGTGTACAGATGTCGATACGACACTATCATGATCATATTAATCGATATCTTGCTATTTCGCTACTAATTACTCTGTTACCCTAATTAGTAATATTGATGAAATAGAAGCAAATACAAAAATACATTTTCTGTTGAAATATACATACTAATTTGTTCGTTTACATTTAGTGGAATTCGGTGGATGTTATTGCTAATGAATATTTGGTAGCCGTTGATCGGTAAACATAATATTATTTTGGCGTTAACAAGCGCTGAATAAAGCAATAATTACAATAAATCTATTACTACATTTTTGAAAATAGGAAACAGTATTAGTTTACTAAACCTTTATACAATATATATGCAAGGGGCAGCACTAGTCAAATGGTATTCACACGTGCATTTTGATTGGCATTGTAAAAAAAACTTTATTAGTGTAGGAAATATATTCAAGCAGAACCTAATAAAGTTGTATTTACATTGGCTGAAGAAAATGATCGTCTAGATATCAGTTGAAAAGCGATGACGAAATGAGCAGCGTATAATTATTAATTAGCTAATAAACATTTTGATCAATAATGAAGCACAGGCCACACCAAGGGCTAAGCTAACTTATGAGTACGTACGCGGAGCGTAATTTTCATAATTTCATAATTTCCACATGACGTACTAAATCGATTATTTATCATTGTAGATGATAATTCCGCGAATCTACGAGCTAAGTTAGTTTAGTTCACGGTGTGCCAATAATATATTTGAGATCTAATAGTGTTAATGTAATTTGATCACTTAATTTAACAGCAAATAAACATTGAGCTATTAAAAATTAATATAAAATCAAACAAAACTAAACAATATTGTGCAAATTAATAATAATTTTTTGGGAACTTATTTAGTGAACGCACGACATGCGCTTCACCATTATTAAGCCAAGCACAAAGATGACGGTCGTGCTCTGAAATTACTATCAGTAAGCTATTTAAGATGATCCCATTGGCCCTGCTGATTACAGAGACCTTTACTTGATTTAAATAAAAGAAAATAAACATCGTACAAAATTTCGTTTCCTAGCACAATACCAAAAAAAGCTTATAGCAAAATTGTGATGCACTTTTCTCGTAGATATTTTTCACTGTAGTTAATAAATTAATATATACGTGCAGTATTGTTACAACCAGTGTAAAATACTGCCTCAATAAAACAATAACACATGAAAATATATCGATTGTAAACCTAATCTTCATCCGCACCACAAAATGAAAATGTCCAAAAATATACTGGCAATGTATATTGTGTGAGCAGTTACTGTTTACTGAAGTGCAGATTGCTTTTACCTGCACATTGCTTGCACGCTAAAACAAAAAAGTTATGTTTAACTAAAATATATGAGATGCCAAATGGTAACATCCATTTTGATTTACCCTGTTGCTGTTATGGATTAGAATGAACTCGACCCCAGAAAGGCATGGTTCAGCAAATTTACGTCAAAATGTGCCAAATCATCCTTATTGATTTAGATACATCGCCAGTATTTTAAATGCTACATTTACAACCTTACGTAGTAATAACTTTGTGTTTACACTCCCTGAAGTTATACAGCGATGACAATTTGTCTTTTAACAAAGGAAAGTCCCAATCTGACATAATTTATAATTGACTGAATTAAAACATGTATCGCTGTTCTTATCCATCATGCCAGGAATTTCCGATCAACAGATACGCTGATGTACTTTGGATCTTACATCAATTTAGTTCTGGACAGCCACTTTTCTATAAACCGCGAGGAAGGAGTGACTATAAGCCTTTGTCACATACTGAATCAGATATTTGGACCTACATCAATGTAGATAGGGTACAGGATCAACCGTTATGTGGCGTGGCACCACGCATAGTAAACGTATCACGCTAGTATAGAAACTAGCCGATGCTCATATGCTGCTATAGTAATTAGGACCTTACGTCAATGCAGATATAGTTCAGGTGTCGGCGCGTTCTGCGATGTGGTTGTAGCGGTGGTGGCGGGTCGCGGTCGCGGTGCGTGCAAGCGCTGCCTCGCGAGGAACGAGTGTCCGGCGGAGAGGAGCCGCAGCCGCGAGTCGACAGCCTCGCGGTGGCAGCGCGCGCCCAGCGTGTACCACGCGGACGCGACCAGCCTCTGCTCGCCGGGGCCGCGACCATCCGCGCCGCTCCATCTGAACATACCGACCACTCGTACAGCCCGTTACTACACAAAAATGGGTATTTTTTTGTATGTTTTTTAATAATAATAATAGTAAAGTTCATTTATTAACATAATGGTTTGTACAATAAAGTTTTGAGGCATCTGGCCCTCGACGTAGTTTTGCACTGTTTCGAGAAACAGCTCCTTCTCCCATTTGTTTTAATAATATAATTATGCCCGTAGCAGAACATAATGGATAACTACTGTTAAGGTTACACAATTTGTACGGTTCTCTGATTAGGAACACCAATAAAGTTAGTTATGGGGCGCGGATGTTTTTTTAGTGTCCGTGCCGCTTGCGACATCCTAGAGATATGACTGTGTCAACAATGGTAATGCAAGTACTCAACTGCATAGCGGCTTTAACTCCGCAATTTAAGTTAAAGTACTATACTACCTCCTCTCGTGATTTCTCCGGACATTATGGTGAAAGAAATTTAAGCACCTAAGAGGATGTTTTCTTACACATGACTTCAAATTTTTGATTACAGACGTGCCGGTGGCAACGGACACGGTATTTTATGCGCCGTTTTGAAAGCGTGGCATTGCGCTCATAATTTATTCTGACGAAATACTCATTCAACCTCTAGATTAGAACCAGCGCCCCCGGATTTGAACTCTGTACGTGCCAGAGGGCGCTCTCAACGGACACTCACTCTTTGTTGTTGTTGGGTGCGGGTGCGGCGGCGCTGGCGCCGGCCGCTGCGCGGCTGTACCCGAGCGTTATGTCCGACAGAGACTGCTGACCTGCAAATATAATCATCAACTTTTATATATTATACGACCGAATTTACAAAAAAAAAAAGGATTTACGTATTATATCAGTTGTCTGGTTCTCATGATACAAGCTATTTACTTAGCATACTTTGGGACTAGATGACGCAGTGTGATATTTGAAAAAAGTCGGTGATTTTGTTGGTACCAACGTAACTTAAAGAAGATTAGGCATCAATTTCTCTCACTAGCGAATGAAAATAGAAAGACTGAACAGATAGATTCGTTTGGACCAAAATTATTTTATCGACTCGTTTGTTATACTTTCCCGCTGTTTCAGTCGTGGTGTTTATCGAATTCGGCTCGGATCGATTGTCACATCTTAAGATTAACATTATAGTCTACTAGAGCAGCGGTTTCACTGGTGTGGTACCGGGATACAACAAATATGTTATGATACGTCATAATCAACGGAAGTAGAAAATTAAAGAAAAAATGGTTAAATAGAGGCGTAATAGTAACAAACTTCCAAAAACCAATCCTGCTAGGGTGTACAATACAATACAATAACTCTTTATTGGAAAACCACAATAAAAATAATACTTATACAAGAAATTGTACACTTAATGCGAAATAACAATGGGCGGCCCTCTTCCAGACAACCTTTGTACGGGCCAGAATTGTGGGTACGATGTAGACAGTGTGACGGAATGGTATGAGACTAACCGGTGGCCCTCGGGTCGAGCAGCTTGACGACCTGCTTCGCCTTCTCGACGTATTTCTTGTAGCGGTCCTCGTTGGCGAGCAGCTCGGCGTCGCGCGCCGCCACCTCCTCCTGCAGCTTGCCGCTGCGCCGGCGCTCCTCTGCAAGCGCGCTCTGCAACTCCTCCACTTGACTCGCTGCAACACCACACCACACGGTACTTTACACATTTATACAATATCGCTTTTAAGATGAAAACGCCACGCATTTGCTCAAACAGATTGCTAATGCACGAATGAGTTCGATGACCCACCTGAGAACCTGTTAAGCGTCCTCCGCTTAGAATTGGCGAAGCTGCGCCCGTAACATTGAGAGATGAACGTGGATCTCTCCCATACCTGTAACTTCACGGCCGGAACATAACAATACGTATGCGTTACTGCTTGGCGGCAAAAATAGATGCGGTACATCGCTGGACGAACTTAGCACAGGTTCTAATTCTTCATGCAGACTCTACTGAGCATTCGCTCATAAATATATATTGATGATGACTAGAATAAGACATTGGCTTATTGTTCATCCCATTAGCAGTGAGACAATACCGCGGGCAGACTAATAAATGTATATGTATATATATAGCGGTAAACCTCACATTTCCTGTGATTCTCTTCAACGGCGGTGGCCAGCCGCTGATGCGGCGCGTCTTGCATCGCCTCCAACTGCATTATCCTCTGTTTCGCTTCCCTGTTCATTGTACGTAGTTTTTCACAACGCTCGGCGTATTCTTCTAACTCCTATACAAACATCACATCAAAATTAATAGGAATATAATTTGCTTTGGACATTTCGTACAGCGCCATCTAGCCCCAGTAGACGTGTACATATACGTAGACGTGTACGTACCTGCAAAGCGGCTTGGTCCGCGTGCGCGCCCTGCCGCTCCCGCAGCAGCTTGTTCTCGTGCTCGAGCCGAATGAGTCGCTCCTTCAACTCGTTCGGTATCAATTCGCGGGACACGTTGTCTTCGCTGATGCTTGCACCTGCGCAATACATACTACATATATACATCATTATCAAACTTTTTTCCAATTAAAAACTTGTGAGATGGACGTAGTTTGTCCTGTGTCTGGATGTGAATAATAATTTACAAAATAAAAAAAGTATTAAATCTGATATTGGGTGTTGCTTGGGCCTAATGGCCTACGTGAATTGTCCACAAATATTTCTTTATTTATCTAACTGAATAGCGCCTACCGAGGGAAGCCTAAAAGTAATATTATACTCCTTATTCTTAAATCTGGCTAGAGTGTTGCCAACTCGTTTACAGCGCTTCGTCAGCTATTTTATCCTGTTACTGCAAAGTGTATATACAGAGAATGAGTTTAATTCCATATTTGATAAATGTTTTGGTGTGCCGGAGCAGTGTGGCATATCTACTTTTGTACTTAAAACCAGAAGTAAATCTCAATTGATGCCTAATATAACTTACCTGTGGTTATAGTCGAGCATTTGAGTTCCTCCACCGTTTCCTTCAGTGTGTCTCGCTCTAGCAACAACGTGTCTCTTTCTCGCTGCAGTAACGTCGCTCTGCTACTCAACTTCTTATTTTCTATTTCCAATTTGTCGGCTCTCGTTATTTCCGCGTCGAGTTTCTCATTCAAATCTGTCACCTGTAAGGAAACACTTATTAACTACACATGTTTTTTTAAAAATGAAAATGTTAATTTAGGAGTACAATAAAGCAGACAAAATAAAATCCCTGTGGCCCGGAAAAGCATGAGCTGTGCCCCGGGACACAATATGTGGTATTATAACATCCAACAACCAATATCATGACCCAAAATCAAGTCGTATGGGAATCACAAAATATGAGTATCGTGGTCATTGAAAACTCTATCCCAGAATATTATGCAGATAGTGCAAACTTTTTTATAATTTATTTACTTGTGCTGTACAATCGATCGAAGAAAACGTAGATTCCATACAATTCAATCATTGAACAAATTCATTTGTTTGCTGCTTCTCAACACGAATCACTTTTTCAGAGTGAATTAGACTGTCAGTATTATTTTCTTACCAGAAAAAATATGTACTTGCCTGTTTCTTATATATGTCGAGCTGTGCCCTCACCGCATTCGCCCGCGCGGCCGCTTGCTCGAACTCTATCGCTCTCTGTACGTGCTCCGTGTTCGCATGTTCCAATAGCTTCACCTGGTGAATAGTCCCAATTAAAACTAGATAATCGATACTATATCTTATTTTAAGTACAATTAAAAATAAAAGTAATTTATACGAAACTAAAGGCGTAATATACGCGAATTAAAATATATTTGGCTACACCTATGTCGCTACTATCTTCAGAACCAACGGTGATGCTTTATAATGACTTCCATAAATTGTCATGACGTATAAGTTGGACAGGACAATTTACCCCCCCATATGACAGCAAGCGGTATCTGATATAATAATGAGATTGACTACTAGTAATCTGGCACCTGTCTCCTGAGATCGACGTGCTCCTCCATCCGCTTCTTGTAGGAGGCGACTGTCGCCTCGAGCGCGGCCGCCTTCGCCGCCGTCTCGCCATATGACAGCAAGCGGTATCTGATATAATAATGAGATTGACTACTAGTAATCTGGCACCTGTCTCCTGAGATCGACGTGCTCCTCCATCCGCTTCTTGTAGGAGGCGACTGTCGCCTCGAGCGCGGCCGCCTTCGCCGCCGTCTCGCCATATGACAGCAAGCGGTATCTGATATAATAATGAGATTGACTACTAGTAATCTGGCACCTGTCTCCTGAGATCGACGTGCTCCTCCATCCGCTTCTTGTAGGAGGCGACTGTCGCCTCGAGCGCGGCCGCCTTCGCCGCCGTCTCGCCATATGACAGCAAGCGGTATCTGATATAATAATGAGATTGACTACTAGTAATCTGGCACCTGTCTCCTGAGATCGACGTGCTCCTCCATCCGCTTCTTGTAGGAGGCGACTGTCGCCTCGAGCGCGGCCGCCTTCGCCGCCGTCTCGCCATATGACAGCAAGCGGTATCTGATATAATAATGAGATTGACTACTAGTAATCTGGCACCTGTCTCCTGAGATCGACGTGCTCCTCCATCCGCTTCTTGTAGGAGGCGACTGTCGCCTCGAGCGCGGCCGCCTTCGCCGCCGTCTCGCGCAACGCGTCCACCTCGTCTTTCAGCATCACGTTTTCGGAGGCCGCTGACTGAAAAACATTAAGGTCACAAGGAATAGTTGTACTAAAAAGGGGAAATTAGTAAGGATGTAGGGCCTTACCCAATATATAAGAGGGTTAAGTCGATAGAGATACTAGTTGATGAAAATAACGGGAAGCATACAATTTCAATAGTCATGTAAAACATATCATTACTAAGTTAATAAATTTACATGGAAAGGCTAATTATAAATATCCTACAGGTACCCACTTTAGGCCTAAAGTCAACGGGAACCCAGTAACATTTTTCAAGCAAGCAGGCGTTCGACGATTTGATCGACTACGAAGCCAGAACTGACAGTGTGTATAGTGCACTGAAAGTCCATTATAAATATCAGTAATCGAACAACCGAACAAGCTAAGCTGCGAGTTGCTTAAGAACTAGCTTAAGATAGAAAAAAATGGTCCGTGTCAGTTCCGACGCTCGACTGGAGCTTACTCCTTAGAAACATGCGTTCATTATAAGATTCTGTTTCCATACCGCGAGCTGCTGATTCATAAGGAGTAAATTCCAAAAACCCCAAAAATGTCTTCAAAATACCTGTAACTCCTCATTCTTCAGCTTGACCAAAGCCAATTCTCTTTCCAACACATCGGCCCTCGCTCGCTGGTCATCTCTCTGCAGCTCCACTTTATCGAGTTCGTCTTTGAGCGCGTCGAGCTGGGCCCTCATGTTGCTGTATCTGAGCGTGCCGGCGTGGGCGGGGCCTAGCGACGCGCCGGCATCGTCCAACTCTGTGTCTACGTTGTCAACTGTAGACTCTCTAGCGGCTGTCAGTCGGGCGACTTCGCTCAGTAGAGTCATCTTCTCTTCTTGCAGGACTTTCACCTGGAAATAAGAAGATCTCTGTACTGTTGGTTCAGGCTAATCTCTGAAATGGCTGGACCGATTTTGACGGGACTTTCACTGGCAGATAGCTGATGTAACAAGGAGTAACTTAGGCTACTTTTCCGAGGGGTAAAATAGGGGTGCGTGGTAAAACCGAATACCACGCGGACGAAGTCGCGGGCAACAGCTAGTTTGAAATAATATGGAACTGTTCAAAAGTTAATTACCAGCTGAGTTCGGAAGCGATATGATACGAGTAGCTGTGAAAGGACGAACACAACGCAATACCGCAAATAACTTCGATATTAATTGATATTATACACATGAGATGTTTCGTAATTATAATTTGTATGTTAAGTACTCGTAGTTAAAACATATCATTGTATCTGTAAGGATTGCGGCTAAATAACCCCTTTTTTTTTTTCTTTTCTTTCCAAATTTTTTTTTTTTTCTAATTCTGTGCATGTTTCAACCAGCAACCTAGTACTGTCCAATTGCAACAGCTCTTGAAAAGCTAATGGACGGACGAGGTAAGTTCCCGACCTTTGGTTACGGAACCTTGAAAATGACAATAGTTCACAACCCTGATTCTAAACTAGATATTCAAAGAAGAAGCTATGTTACCGAGGTGTTATTATTTCAATTTCAATCTTTCTCTCACTCGTTTATGATAAAAATTTCATAAAATCAATTAAAATATAATTAATATCACGTTATCTTTAGATTTAGATAAAACTGTTATATACCGTCACCCGTCATTTAAATTTACGAAAGCGGCCACGGCTCGTGTTAAATAATCCCGTCACTAATTAGTTTCACTTGAAACGTTCACTCGACCGGCACTTATATTTAGATACTGTTGATACGAGATAATTGGACTGTGTTATGCAGAAAACAGCCATGTGGGGAAAAGTACAAACGGAGTTATAAGCATTTTTCTGTCGATGGTTGACTTCGGGTTGATACATAAGTATTGATTCATATATTGTATTGATTCATATATTGTATTGATTCATATATTGTATTGGCTCATATCTCCGTGAAAAATAGAGATATCGACATGGCTGTCTTTGCAAAAAATCCGTCATGTCAAAATTAGCATGGCCGCGATAACTAATTTTTGGAAAAAATAACACATGGCTGCTTTCTGCATAACTAGGCCCAATTACACCTCGTGGAGCCAGGGGAAAAGTTTGTTAATGACTTATAATTAATAAATAAATATTGGTGGATATTTCACACAGCGCCATCTAGCCCCAAATTAAGCTAAGCATAGCTTGTGTCATGGGACTCAGACAAAGAACAAACATCTATTCGTCATATAAATGTTTGTCCTGGGTGGGAATCGAACCCAAGATCTACAGCATAGAAGGCAGGGTTAATACCAACTGAGCTGTGAGGCCAGTCAATTATTATTATTATATAAATATTATACTAATATTAATATTTTGCAATTAAGGCATGATGGTGCTCTTGTAATGGTAGGGTATGTGCCGGAACAAAGCAATTTAATTACACTAATGCTTGGTTGCAGAAACGGGTATGGTAGCCTTCCCCGGAAAATCTCTTCACTTGCAGTCAGTTCTACTGCATTTATATTTTCACTGGTCTATAAGACAAATCAAAAAATGCTACTACATATCTACTTTTCATACATTAAATTTTAATAACTTACTTATATATTCTAGAAAACCTCAGCCTACCTCCATAATTAGTACCGCAATACCCAAATACCCTAACATGGGTCCATTATGTGAAACAATAAATGTATTCAAAGACAAAAACACGCACTTTCCCTGAGCTATAACTTGAGGAATCCATGCACTCAGGACACCAGCCACAGAATACCAGCGCTGAGCAGCCATACCGCTGATACAGCACATCATGAATGGTAGCCTTTTTAGCTGTTACAAGCGACATTTTCTTTTATTTGTACCTAATTTTATTTCTAATGTAACAGATAATAAATATTTTTCTTTCTTTCTAAATGTAACTTTTTGAAAATTAATAATAAAAAAAAACTGTTAGCTGGAAAGAGATACGAACGAATGAAGCAAGTTAAATAAAAACCTTGTCAAAACTAACCTGTGCGTCGAGCTCGTGACACCTCTGCGCGAGCGCCTCCCGTATGTCCACATCGGACTCCTGGACCGCCCGCGCCGTCTCCGCCGGAGCCCTCGGCCCGAGGGTCAGCGTCTCCAACTCCTTCAAACAAACATTCACGTTATTCAATAACTGACTGGCTTCACAGCTCAGTTGGTAGTGGCGCTGCCTATGCGCTGTAGGTCGTGGGTTCGATTCCCACCCAGGACACACATTTGTGTGACGAACATAGATGTTTGTTCTTTGTCTGGATGATAATATTTATTATATGTATGTATTTACAACAAAAATAAATAATGTATTATATCAGTTATCTGGTTCCAATGACATAAGCTATGCTTAGCTTACTTTGGGGCTAGATGGTGATGTGTGAAATGTCCACCAATATTAAACAAATATTAAAATATACAATGGTGGACATTTCACACAGCGCCATCTAGCCCCAAAGTAAGCTAAGCATAGCTTGTATCCTGGGAACCAATACTGGGAATACATACATAGAATTCTAAAGCCGGACTATACTTCCATAGCACCAAAAATCAGTAACTCTCACAATCACTACACAATATCCACTGGCCAAAGTCAAAGTCAGCTCAGTCTCCAATTCACAAGTCACACCAACGATAAATCGTAACAGCCGTCATCTGAACATCAACTAACACATCTCATTTCATGATACAAGGACATAAATATGAACGAAATACACTCAATTTCATTAAAGCGGGCCTTCCAATGTGATGTTGAGTAACACGATTTAATTCTGCGACTATTTGCAAAGTGTATGCTGTAATAGCGTTGTGATATGCACGCGCTGAGAGGGGGTATAGAATGCGACGCTCCGCGCCAGCTATGTGGGATATTTTTATGTATTTTTTATAAGGCCTTCCAAAAGCTTTCAGGTAACAAAATTGCGAATTCATTACGTATTCATTACGTGGTTTATTTGTGGCAAGATAAAGGTAGAAGGATGGTGGAATGGTAGGAATATATAAGGAAGCTATAAGGAAGTCAAAGAAAAGTCTGAATGAGTCAATTGTAGGCTCTTCAAATGAAATTACAATTAAATAATAGTTAATTATTGGTGGACAATGCACACAGCGCCATCTGGGTGTGAAAATGTATTATGTGTATGTATTTACAAAAAGTATATATGTATTCTATCAGTTGTCTGGTTCCTACAGTACAAGCTATGCTTAGTTTGGAACTAGATGGCGCTGTGTGAATTGTCCACCAATATTATTATTATCTAGCCCAAAAACTATGAATAACTACCATAGATACCATGGGATCTAGATAACTGATAGAATACTTATATACAATGGTATGGTTTTTCTGTCTGTCTAGCTACACCATAACCTAACCGCATTTTTACTGTGGGTATCAAGATAAACTCCTCACCTGCGTAGCTGGTGCATCGAGCTATTATTTAATTCAATATTATATATAACAGAGGAGGCAGAAGTAATTAAGCTGTCGTGTGGGCGTAACTAAGATGGGTTAAGGGCGTATTGCTGTGTATTCTTAGGCTTATTAGCAAATTGAAATCATCTCGTGTATAGACATTTTACCTTTTTGGAATTATACTCGGGTTTATGCGTATATATAACTAGCCTCACAGCTAAGCTGGTAGTAACTCTGCCTTCTGTGTGAAAACTCGTGAATCTGTGTTCTGTATCTGGTGATAATAGGTACTTATTATGTAAGTATTTACAAAAAGTATATAAGTATTATATCAGTTGTCTGGCTCCCTAGCTATGCTTAGTTTGGCACTAGATTGCATTGTGTAAAATGTCAACTAATATTTATTATTATTATTAGTATTCATATCGATTATATTCACAGATTAATGTTAAACTGACAGAAAAACAATTTCCATTGCGTATGGCTTGAGATTGTTAATAGGAAACTACTTGAATCGATATCATTTTTACATGAAAAAGCCCTATTTTCCATCACCACAGGACGGTCAATTTCATCAGGAGAATGCCTGTACCACTTATACTGTACTAATAGCAGAGGTATGTACATCCTAGATACATACATACATACTAACATTGTAAGTTATGAATAATTAAATAAACACGTTTAATGATCTTTTTCATTCCTACCCCAGACTCAAATCCTGGAGCCGTCCATCTCAAAGCCTGATATAATAAAATATTACGTGATATTGCTGCCACAAAATGCGGTCGGAAATAAGTACACTACACAATGTGAAAAATATGAGACTAATTAGACACGGCTCCATAATATTACATAATCTTATGTGTTAAATTACCTAGCATAATACGCTTGAAATTAACGATTGAAAGGTTTTTCTTTTGTTTGCTTCACATGTGGGGAAGTGTAAAGTAGATGAATTTGATATAACGATGCTCATTAATACTATCGGTAACGCGGTAAAGATGGAACGCAAAAATGCTGTTTAAAAATGCCCTAAATGTTTCTGAAATGCTAATTTAACTAATTCTTTTCAAGGCCGAATTTTAAATAGTCGACGGTGTTTTATTGAAATAAAGATTACTTATCTTTTTAATTTGAAAAATACAAGTTCAAATTGAATGAATATTTAAAGGTAGATAGCTCAAGCAAGAACTAAAAGAGAATTAAGTTTAATCGACTGCTTTCACGAAATTAAATTCAGACGTTAGCGACAATTAACGGCCTGTTTGGCCTGAATTGTAAGTTTCCCTTTTACTTAGCATGAAAATTTTAACTGGGTGCAGCACGATAGAACAGATTCTGTCTATCTGACTGATTCTGTCTGTGCTTGTGCACAGACAGAATCAGTAACCAGCTTCAAAAAAGTATGAGGTTCTATGTTCGTCTATATGTTTTTTTTTATGTATGTTCACTGATATTTTCGTCAATAATAATTGTAGTCTAGTATATTGAATGAAAAATTCTTCCATACCTGTATGGCCTGCATTATGGATCTTTGACATGACAGCTCCAATTCCATAATAAGAGTTATGTATTCTTGCTTCCTGTTGCAGTTCACTGCACAACCTGGTAAATAGTGAGTTTGGTTAAAATTCACCTTACTTACATAAATATAGTTTCACATTCCCCAACTGAGACGGCTAACTGAGGATGGCTAACTTTCATCATGTGGGTTAAACTTCGATTGGAATGTAGACATGACAGATAGTGAGCACACAATCACCACTGCTCTCTACCACAACCCCAATAACTGTCTATTTCCAAATCAGTCAAATTTCCAATAATTGTATGCACCAGTAGCATAATGTACTGGAGGACAGAGAAAGCTACAAATCAATAATTCACTGCAACCATTAAGCTGATAAATGACAGGCAGTTTATAATGATGCCAGCAAAGGTGCTGCTACTTGTCTGATATACTATACTTGATGATATTAGAAAGATATATAAAAGTTAACTTTTACTTACTCAGTACAAGTTGCAATAAGCGCCCCAAGTCTGTGGGGTCTGCAGTTTCAGCTATATTTACAACATCTGGCCTTGAAAACTCTTGCAAACTCAGATTTAGTATGTCTTGATGGTAATCTACAACCAAGATATAATTTCATACAGTTATAATGCAAATAAAAGACATTAGAAAGTAATAAACAGTAATATTTGAACTTGACATGGTTTTTGTTAAATTGGATATAATTTATTAACAATCTAAGATGTATGTTGGCTTCAGTTAGACAAGGCATTATGTGATCTGTGAATATCTTTGTTTTGTACTCCATATTCCAGGCTTTCTTTAGTTCCCATGAACAATCACAATTTGCTTAGGTAGTAAGAATTATGGCCCATAGCTTTTTCTCATATTTATAATGATCTGATCCAGGGCCTATGTTTTAGCTATTACCAAATTATTTGAACTTTTTAAATGCTACGTTGTAGCATATTTACCAACAGGTTTTCAAAAAGGAATTCACAATGTGTTACTTACCTACAACTCCCTCTAATATTTTCTTTAAATTGCTGACTTTCAGTCTCCAATTATTTCCTACATCTGTTTTTATTTTGGAGTTCCATGTTGGTGTGTAGAATTCTGGAGCTATTTGTGTGAGTGCTTCCGCAATGGCCACACCGTCAGACAGATCTAAAATGTTGTTCTCAATTATCCAATCAAATCATTTTGATGTATTAAATATTTTTTTACAATAATTTGTGTCTCATCCGTGAGAAAATGTTCCGCCATTTCATCAACTTAGCATTTTAAAGTTCATGCACAGTTCGGCTAGAGATTGAGCAATAGTCAGCTCAATCTCTACAATGTCCTAACTCAATGAAACGAGATCAAGGAGTGACGAAACGGAAACCATCGTGGGCGACTAAATCGGCAACCTATAATTGTGCTTATAAGTCTAGAAATAGTGGTACTACGTGTACTGCATTTATTATCAGGGTCTAGATGGGGAAAGGATACTAATACCTGAGGGATTTCCATGTTTAGCTTTTAGATTTAACGTCTGCAACCACTTTATTAGATTGTAGCACAGAATAACACCATTTGATTCCATTTTTAACAAATTGCAATCGTTCACCAAGTGTCAAATATACACTGTTATTTCTTAGAATGCATTCTAATTCTGAAAATAATATAAAAACAAACATAAATTTAGAAAATACGAATAACAATATTAATCACTGTGATCGCCAGCGTCAATCTATCGATCAATCAAATGCCATTGATGTCAAACTAAACGCAGTCAACGTCATATTGACGTTCACGAGAATGTTTAAGGGTAGTGCTGTATCAACAATATTATCTTATGAATGAAAATTAATCGATTAAAAAGTGTAGCCACTCATACGTTTCCGCGGTCAAAGACTACCTACAAATTCCATACTGGCAGTATCAAACTGATGAACTAGAACCGAAGCGAAAACTGGGAAACATGTTGCGAAAAACTACGACCCTCTTCGAAATTAAAACGATAAAACTAGCGAAATATCTTAAATTTAAGCTAAATGGAATATTTTCTTCTTGGCCAACACAATGTACCTATGGTACTAACTACTACTACTAACTAAAGGTACTAACACCCAAAAAATCCACAATAATAGGAGACAAATAATTTTCTCATCAAAAACTCGAAAAACAGCGATTTCTCAGAAAAAATAATTCTTACCATTACTTTTCATACTGATATAGTTGACGTCGGTCGATCATCCACGAAACGCGTATTTGCGGAATACTTCAATGTAGAAGAATAAGAAAATTGCTAACTTTGCTCTGTTAGCTGGCAGTATTCCGTACCAGCTAACGGGCCAGAGGAAACTGTGCTGAGTATAAAGTTTGTTTTTGGGTCTTGAGATGATCACAAATAAAACAATATAGACATAGACATAGACATAGACATAGACATAGACATTTATTTAATGTTATAGTTATATGTTAAAGTTATTCTTCTTTATTACTAACAATGTCATCTATCACTACTGGCAAATCACATCCCATGTATTTATCTTCTTTTACAGCTTGTTCAACAACTTTGGACCACAATGGGTCTGTGCATAACAGATGAGGATCACAAACCAATAAAACTGCCACTCGAGCCCTGGTCAGTGCCACATTAAATCGTTTAGGGTTTTTAACAAAGCCCAAGGTGTTTTTATGATCATCTTGCAATAACGAGGTAGTAGACCTGACTGTTGATATAATTATAAGAGGCCTCTCCTGTCCCTGAAATTCTTCAACGGTGCCAATCTTCGGTTCCGGCAGGCCCAATGATTCAAAAACAAGTCGCAAATACCTTATCTGCAAATAATAAAATATCAGTCAACAGTTTGTTACATACAGTTTTATATTGTAGCTTTCCGCATCGATTCAACACCGAATCTACTCAAAATCATTAAAATGTAAACTTTATATTGTGAATCGTAAAATAAATTGTTAATAGGTATTGTCTGTGAAAGCAGTATACAAGTGGACCGCGCGCGCGTTGCTCACTCGTCTCATTGAATTCTGTAGAAATGGCTTAGAAACGTCGTAATACATAAATTTAATAAATCTAAGACGTAGGTAAGGTAAAAGGTAAGGTAAGGTAAGGATGCACCTTAGTTTAAAGCCTTGTTAAAAACGCGTTATCTCTATATGTAGCTAAATTATCTTTTGCAGTGTATTTCTTCATCTAATAAAAAGGGGTATAGTAGCTTTAGATTTGAGAAATAAAAGTAGAATAAGGACTTTGTTGGCAAACATATCGTAATTTGGTGGGGAGGACTGGAATCGTATAGCTGTTGCCTATGGAAGGAGGTTATCACTTAACATCAGGTGAGAGGTCATTCCGTCACTTAAATCAAATAAAAAAATACTGATGTCAATTTAAACATAAAAGAACAATGTTATGAAAGTACCTGCGCTATGTATGGAGTAATGATTCCGATGTCATCCATCGTAATGTTGTTCTTGTACAAGTCGCAGGTCGTCATCGCCACCATTGATGCTTCGTGTCTATTGAACCAGGAAGGGCTGTCTACAGCCCTGGAGTTCTCACCCCGTATTCCGTTCACGTAAATGCCACCCGAGCTGGTGTTACTCGAATCGAACATTTCATTCATGACCTTCACAATATTGTGTATCCAAGGTCGATCCCGCTCAAGCTTCGGAACAAGTGATCCATCATAGAACATTTGGCTCGGCAAAGTGATCACTTCCTCTAAAGATCTGTAGTTGTCGTTCAACTTGGTAACCAGCTTTTCATTGAAACCGTTTTGAAAAGCATCGAAATCTTTCTGATAAGGAAACGTCTCGAGAAGTCTGCATAAATAAGACTCCCCCAGCCCAAGTTCCTCGGCATAGCGCGATACGACGACTGGTCCTAGCTGCATTGGATCACCAGCGAGAACAATCTGGCCATTATCTTTGTCGGTGAAAGTCAGTGCAATCATTATTTCAGGCTCCGTCGCCTGGCCGGCTTCGTCCACAATCACGTGAGTAAAATGGCCCTTCGGAAAACCCATTTGAGCTAATGCGCCCAAAGTACTACAAGTGCCTATTGTTACGCGATGTCTTCCAATAAAGGATTTATGGCAATTCAAATGGATACCGTTCTGGATTCTATAATTAGACTTTGCGGTTCCTTCGATTGCGATGTCTAGTGAGGCACAGTAAGGTTTTAACATGTTTGGAATTTTATCAGTGTCTATCAAATGATTCGCAACAATTCGGATGAAGGAATTTGAAATGGATTTCTTGTACTTTATCAGTCTCTCTGTAATTATGTTCGCGGCACTGTTCGATGGCGTTGCCATCAGTATTCTACTGTCTGGCACGAGTGCCAATATCTGGAGAATGGTCTCGACTACTGTTATTGTTTTCCCAGTCCCTGGAGGTCCATAGATGCAGTACGGTTTGGGTCGACACTGTCCCAATAGTATATTTGTAACTGCCCCTTTTTGGCAGTAATTCAAGTTTTTGTTAAACCACTGAATAGAGTTAACTTTTTCAAGAGGTAATTGGTTTTGTTTTCCTAAAAGTTTGGTTGGAAACAAAATATCGTGACCCAAGTTTGAAATAGCCAGGTTGACGGCTTGATGCGCTCTTCGATATCTAGTTCGAGCAAAGTGAAACTCTATCGATACGTCGGAACCTGAATAAGACTCTTGGAAACTTCTTTGGAACTTCATCAGTATTAAATCGCCCCTTATGGTGTGAATGCATCCTTCGTAACGGGACGGATTATTTTCCCATATATCTTTCACGACAGCCCTGTCTCCCACGACGAGCGATGGTCTCCGTTCAGATAAACCATTAACTTCCAGACCGAGATAATCTTGGCATTTAATTAAAAATGCTTTAGGTTTGTCGTAAACTCGAATATTAATGTTTTCTTGAATTTCTTCAATATACAGCAAATTGTGCCATCGGTCTGTATAATTGTGAATATTGAGATCCTGCATTAGACACGGTATTCTTTCTTCTATCTGTAAGATTACTTTGTTGTAGTCTGAAGTGTATATTACTTGTGTAGAGTCTCCAATGACGGCAGACCATACTCTGTCCGGAATATTAAACATTCCCAGTTTCACGGCTACAAAATGAGGAGTATTTCTCGGCCTAGGTCCGGGTATAGAGTCCGTATGGCCATTTTGCCTCACTCTAGTCATTCGATTGACTTTTTCTTCATTTGATAAAAGGGAGCAGTTCTCATACTTTATATTACCGTCGAGCCAATTGCCACTTACCACGTTTATTTCAACAGTTCGTTCTATTTTAAAACTTTTGCATAGGATAATAAGGTGTTCTTTGGCAACGCCCAAAAATTTTGGTTTACAAGTGATCGTCAAGGAGAATGTTTGGTCGGGATATAGTTTGTAGGGGCGAGTGATGATTGGAAATACGTTTATTTGGGAATCCTTTTTTTTACTGAGTATCACCCACTTGTTTATGAACTGACATTGATTGCTTCTGTTGGTAATGCGTAAAGTTATTTCGGAAGTTTGTTTGAACTCGATTTTGTCAAACTTTATTGGATGTGTGACTTCAAAGCCTTTTTCTTTCTCTATCTGTAATAAATCTTCCGATGCTGGATTATCGACTTCATAGACTTTGTTGGCAGCTTTTTCTCCAGTTGGAACTAATTTTATAACTCTCCAAGCGCATGACCCTTGGTTGCTTTCTATGGCCTCAACTAGAACCTACAAATAAGTCACATAAGTATAGATATTACATTTAATATGGTCTGTGGAACTGTTTCTGTTACACCTATTTCGCAATATTGATTGTCAATTTACGGCCAAAATAGTGGTTTATAATTTATTTTTAATGCAGTTGCATAAGTAGTATTGTTATTTGCAGTTAGTCACGTCTGCAACTAAACGGTATACAAAATATGATAACATGACTGCGACAAATCATGGAAGATTTCTGAAGAATCTGGTTAGGATTTTAAAGACACGTCTCAGGCCACACCGCAAAGAACTCTCCACGATTAATGGCGTAGCTCCTAAATATGTTAAGAAAATCTTACTTTTTGCCCAACAGCAATGTCGAAGCCGTTAGAAAGACAGTGTCTGTTGAAGTAAATCTGCCGATCGCACGTCCCTTCATTTCCGTTCCAATCAGTCACTATTGCGCTTTTTATTTTGCTCCTCAAAGGTTTGTATGATATTACTTTCAACACCTGTAATGTACAGCATTAACTTATAAATCAACAAATTTCAGTAATGAAAAAGAAAATGAAAAGAAGTAGTAACTATGAATATAAAAGGAAATAAAATATATAAATTATTCTGCGCAGCTAAATGGAAAAACCGACTTCATCACCAGTTGACGAGAATGATTCCTCGTTATCTCGCACTTGAATGACGTATTTTTTCCAGTTATTTTTACTTAAAACTAAACTATTGAACTGATTTTTATGAATCATCTTTGAGGCTGACCTGAAAATTAAATCTTTTCTAATAAAAAAAGAATTTTCCTTTCTAATAGAAGAACAAACATAAAAAAACAACTGAATTGACAACCGCCTCCTTTTGCAGTTGGTTGAATATATTGCACTAATCTCAATCACTTTGGATATTCGGAAGTTTACAATGTGTGTTCAAATGAGTATTTACAATATGTATAAAAAAAGATTGTAAAACTTAATACTAGACTAAAATGATACTGAATAGTGGTAAAGTAATTGGGTACTTTCAGTATTTTTTCAAATTATATTTAAGTATGTAGGTAGGTACATTACATACATCAGAATTCTACATTATGTAACATTGAACAAATTTGAAAATAAAAATATATTTGTAAAATAGGTGAATAACACAATGTAATGAAACTAAAAACCTTAGCCTATTTACCAAAATCCATCAGGTAGGCTACAGGAACCCCCCAAAGAAATAGAAACAAACAATACATAAATCCACCTAAAAAAATATAACCATCTTCCATCTGGTCATTTTGGTATAAATAGTATAATGTTCTGAATGTAATATTTAAGTCATAATAACTGGATGACTGATGACATTGAAATGACAGTCCATTTCCTCAAATAAATCAAAGTGAAAAAATGAGTTAATTAGCTATGAGACTAACATAAAAAGCAATGGATGCAGCCATATTTAGTTGACCATAGTTGACCCATTGGCATATTACCTGAGTACCAGATATATTGTAGGGCTTCTCGGCGTCAAGCTGAACTGAGCATTTCAACTCGAGCCAGTCACCAGCAGTCGGCACCATAGAAGCCGCCACATCATCAAGACAAAACTTCAAATCATTATCCTTCAAATAAACAAGTCTTTCCTTTCGATAATCCACCTCGGCAACAATAATATGTTCCACAATGTCAAAGTGTGATTCTTGAACATTAGTTTCATCATCCCATGTTTCCCAAACTGTTCCATGGTTTTCCAGTATCCGTGTGACAATTGTTTGGTCTACTTCATTTTTGAATCCCAAGTATGTGATCTTATCGTTGAGGTTTAGGGATAGGGAACAGGATGAGATATCAAAATAGAGCTGACCGTCAATCAGAATAGTTGGATGCTCAATAAATGTTATAACACCTGAAAGGCAAGAATATTAGTTTAGTTTTTACTCAGAATTTTTAGCAGGTCATTAACAGGTCTTTAAACTCCTGGGAAAAATACAAACTTTATATCCAATAAATTCTTAAAACAAATGGCTTAGAAACATTATTATTATTATTATTATTATCAGCCTGCATCGTCCCACTGCAGGGCAAAGGCCTCCCTGATCCCCTTCCACTCGTTACGGTCTTGCGCTTTTGAGGTCCAGTTATGCATAAAGGTGTCAAGGTCATCTCGCCATCTCCGTCTGGGTCGACCACGATGCCGCTTTCCGTTGTTAGGGGTCCACTCTGTTGTTGTTTTTGCCCAGAGTCCATCCGGCATGCGGCACACGTGGCCGGCCCAGTCCCACTTCAGTCTTGCTGCTTTTTGAGTGACGTCAGCGATCTGAGTTTTGGAGCGTATAGTTGTGTTGCGGATGCGGTCGGTAAGTTTAATGCCAAGAATACTACGCTCCATCGCTCGTTGGCTTACCTCTAGTGCAGACCTCTGCTGAACTGTCAAAGACCAAGTCTGAGCACCGTAGGTAAGGATAGGGAGAATGAACATAATAAATGAATGTTTAATGAAAACATTAATAAATGAAATTCAAAATTGCAAGGTCATTCAATTGTTGCTCTATCTATTCTCTCTATCTCTCTCTATCTATCTATTCTGCTCTCGTTTAAATAGCTATTTTCAATCCAGTATGATATAAATCCAGTATTTAACCAGGCTAGCAATACTGAGAGACATCAGGCAAAGGTGCCAATACCAAGTTATGCAGAGCTAAATTCATAACAATCATATTTCACATGAAATGATGGTTTACTGACTTACCTGTACGATGAAAGCAAGTAGTATGTCTCGGTATTTCAGGTGCAGCATGCTTAATGGATTCCAGTGGTTGTTTTTGAAGTTCATCAAATTCAAACTCCATAATCTGTTCCGCAATCCACTCCTCGGTCGCATGGTCATCCTCGTTTTCATTGTTACTAGTGAATAAGTGGTAGAAAAATCCAATCAAGTTGTAAAAAAATGTAATTTCTGATAGCATTTTCGATTCTATTGCATGAAACCTTTGTCAAACTCGTACTGCCATTCTGTAGATTTTAGGTAGTCCAGTTCTTGTCTTAGTGATTGAATTCTCTTCTGATGAATCTCATTTTGGGCAGTTTTTAGAGACTGCTCAACATTAAGAACAAGAGTTGTATGATTCAAAGATGTATCAAATTTTTTGTTTGGTCCACTGCCCTGTAAATCAACCATTTTTGTATTATATTTTGTGTCCCTTGTTGAAGCCAGCTAGGGAACAATAGGTACACACAGCAATTGATTATAATTTCATTCTACAGATGTTCAAGTTCGTTAAGTAGATAATTAGTACCTAATGCTACATGCAAACAAATATGTAAATAAAGAAAAAAATAACAGACCGAAACAAACCTGCGGTGTTTCGGGTTCTGAAGGAGAGTATGTCGACTGCGAAATATTACTGGACGTAGACATCACCAAAAGCACATAATCTCTCTTCAACGAAAGGCGCTTGTTAAGTTGTTACATAAGTTGCAATAGTGTTAAGTTTTTCAAAATGAAGCAAATCGTTGTTTTGTTTGGCTTATAAATCATAAATTATAAGTCAAACGAAGGCTAAAAAGCATGGTGTAACTGACAATCTGACATTGACATTACAATAGTGTCAAATACTTCTTTTTTTATGGGTTTTTGAGGCTATTTGAGGAATCCACTATGCCAATGACCGTTTTTGATAGTATTATAGTTTATTTCAACAGTTTAGCAAGACTGTAGGTAGGTACGGTACGGAAGTTAAATAAATAAAACAAAATGAACTTCTCTACTTCTATTTATCAAATACTTATAACGATAATAGGTACATCATGTACGTCAGTGTCATATTTTGATTGTAGAGTCCTTATTGTATAGCTAAATACTACATGACCTTTCACATGCTGAAGTGTGCTGAGACAGCAGTCCAAAGTTGCAGCAACCAATTTTTGACATTAAGTAGAGCCTCGTGGATACACAAACCATAACAGGACCTTATTTATGTCTATCCCATAAGTCATAATCTTTGTAGAGTTTTGTCAATATTTCTTTATCTGACGCAAAAGTGGAATAAAAATGAATCTCTGTTAGCAACAAATTTGTATTCGATGCTGCTTTTTTTTAACAGATATGAATGTATATCTACCGTCATTGTTCACTGTGTATATATATATATATATATATATATATATATATATATATATATATCACACATATACTTGAAACCATCATTAAGATATGAACTTTCTGCGTCGTGTATATTTCAAAGTCATAAGCTTCATAAGGGCACCTTGCATATCATGTACCGTCCGTACTCATCCAATTGGAATGAGAATAGCTGTCGATTCGTATGTATATTATCTAGCCATACTTTATATAGTCATTAATTTGCTATTTGTGTTGTAACTTGTATGTATGTATGGCTGTATGTATCTCAATACACGCAATCCGCTGTTTATTTTAAGAAATGTTTGTTATATTTATTTTTTAGGTAATTTTATTACACCAGTTCGAATTATTTCTTATACCTTCAGTTTCCACCTCCAAGCAAACTTAGCGAGCCAAGGAAGGGGACAATTAAACACCATGCCTAGAATAAAGATATTTCAAAATCCCGATGATACTGATGAGAAAGCTGGATCATCAGGACCCTGCTTCCAAGTGAGCCCTGGTGTGCAGCTGAAAGATCAGCCGACTACAGGAGAGGAGTTTTTACTGAAAGTAATGAAGGAACGCCAAAACATTCCTGCATTAGTTGAATACAAGAAATATAACATTGAAGAGTTTATTAAAAATCAAAATCCGAATATGGAAGAGGTAATTCAGATGGTTAGGTAACTTCTACTTACCAAATTTATGCTTAACATTAAAAGTTACTAGCTACTAAAAATGTAGCTATGTCCACTTAGAGAGTGAATATGACATGTTGAGGGAAACCTGATTATAGTATATTGTCAAATATTTATTTCATGTTGCAGTTTGAAATTACAGATTCCTGTAGCATCAGCACCAGATAAACTAAAACCAACTATAGAATGGCAAAATATTCAAGTAGCAGACTTCTCTGAGAGCCGGATGTATGTTTCCCGCATGCGGTTGAACCCAGATGCCAAAATGGTGCCATTTGAATTTGACCATTGCTACATAGGATGGAAGAATTTCTTTCAAACATATGATCCTTGCTTGTCAAGAGTAATAGGACTGAAGCAGACTGAATTAGATGATGCATTACATACACTGCTCAAATTTTTAAGTAAAGTTAAGCCTGGAGACACCATAGAACATGTTACAGGTAACACATCTCTACTACTGCTGCCACTACTCATGGCACTCACTGTCTCAACTAGTATGGTGGTTACGTCTGTCACCCCCGGATGGGGATGTCAAGTCTCATATGCCTGCAATTTCACTGGCACCCTTCCACCGGAACACAGCAATATTAGTCACTGCATCACTGCTTGGCGGCAGATTACCAGGTGTGTTGGCAGTACTTCTTTCTCCAGGTCAACTAAGTGCTAGTTCTACTGCTACTTTGGGTTGCTTCTTTCATAATACCTGGGGGATATGTGTAGAGATTCAAAGAGTAATCATATGAGCAATATGGCCCCCCCAAAGTCCCTCAAAGACACCTTCCCTCAATATCAAGGTAAGGCATAAAAGTTGATTCATCCATATTCCAAGCTACTAGTTCTAGTCTTCTACAAAGGCTTTGTTGACAAGTAAGAGTAAAGCCACGTATTCATTAGTAAACATTTGTTAATAAACACTGTTTATAAACTGTTCATAAACAATGTTTCATAATGTTTCATCATCTCTGTAAACAGTTTATAAACAGTTCATAAACATAGGTGATGAAACATTGTTTATGATACGTGTTGCCGTGCTCCCCACTATGGGTGGAGAGCAAGACGAAACATCTAGTTTATAAACAAAAGTCAACAGGTGTGGACGTGTTTTGCGCGAGTTTATAAACATGGAGGTAGTGTGGTCCAACAACCAAATTTCGATGCTCATAGAGCTTTATCATCAACGTAGTATTCTTTGGGACGCCTCAAATAAAGACTATAAAGATAAATTAAAAAAAAATGATGCTTGGACTGACATTGCTGCAGAATTGCATATATCGCAAAAAGAAGTGGAAACAAAGATGCATATTCTACGCTCACAATTTAGTCGTGAAAAGAAAAAAGGCGCGGAGGTCATTAAATACATAACTTCTATTCAACAAATAGTTACGAATCCACCACCTTTTCTTCTTTTTTTTTTTTCGATTAATGCTCTTGTGAATTATTATGTAAGCAGCAGAGAGCATCACTACCTCCTCGGGCGACATCCTGTGAACAACTGACAAGTGTGGACGGCCAAGTTTCAGAAACATGTGTTTATTGTAAACTAGTCATAAACAGTTTATCAACAAATGTTTACTAATGAATACGTGGCTTAAATCTCTCAAAGATGTTATCTTCAATTTCACTTTTAATTTTCAGGTCAATGGCTTTACACATTTTTAGCTTGTGTGAAACAACCCATTCTATCAAATACTCATGGTGTGCTACGGGACATAGCAAGGCAGTGTGCAAAAATCAGGTAAGCAGTTTCAGAATTATTTAAAATTTTGAGAAAAACATATCAATAAACTTAGTGAAATGTCTGATAACCCCAAGGTTTAATTCTCACACTGACCTGTACCTGACTACACACATATTGGTTCTAGAGCTTCGTGTTATGTGAGACCATAGTACTCTGAACCATAGTATCTGGGAGCATAGGAAAATATAAAGAAATGCTTTGTCAGATCTGTAGTATGTGGTAATATGCTATTGTTATAAAAAAATTGTCATATCTCAAACCTATGTGACTCAATTGCCTTCATTTATATATAAAACTTATATAAGTCATGGAATGAGCCCTGATAAGCGGAATCACCTGCCCAAAAAATAATAAAAAACTTTGTGTATGTGTTCCGACGCGCAACAGAAATATACTCCTTAAGTGCGATGACATTTGTCATAACGCTTTTTCTTAACGCTCTATTTTACTACACATGAAATTGTCACACCCGGAGCTTAAAATCTATTCCTATAGACTCCACAAAAATACCTTAACCTAACGTTACCTTATACTGAAGTATAGAAGAAAAAAAAAATAAATAAATAGAAGACCCAAGTAAAATTGCGTAATACCCATCACTCCTAAATATATAGATATGTATGTATTGTATTTTGCTGTTTGTGACGATTGGGTGAAATAAATGCTCTTTCTTTCTTTCTAATATCTCATCTTTGCACTTTTTACCAACTGATGTCAATTCAATTATCTTTTTTTCCAGGTCTCAAATTGATCCGAATTGTGAGGATGCCGTAAGACTAGCTGTACCACTCAATCTATTTATTTGTCTAGTAGGAAGATATTTTAGACAATATGACTTAGCAGACTGACAGTGTTTTATTGAAGATGTCTATAAGGAGTAGGTTATCAAATTAATTCAATAAATAAATTTTTTAAGCGTATCTAATGCAATTTAAACTAAAGATGTTTTAATGAATTTAATAAAAAAATGATTTATACTGAAATACTTACTGCGGTTTTACTATTCGGTTACTCTTCAAAATTTTTCATAGGACATTTCTTGTATGTTCCGTAAGATGAATTAAAAACTTAAGTAATTTGGAGAACGTTGATTTAATATGAATTCAGAATTATGATTGAATCTGAATGATGATAACAAACATAAAAAGTACAGCCATATTGAGAAACTGCTCCTTTTTCAGTAGTCGATTATCAAATAGAGGGCGAACTTAAATCAAGGGTATTCCTTGTCATCGACGTCGTAGTGCACGCCGAGTTGTTGACGAATCGTGTCCTCCAGCTTGGCCAGGGTGAGGCTCTCGCTGAGTGGCATGCGCGGAGACTCCGTAAGCCCTGAAAGAGAGACGATCCCAGTACTGCCTCAGCTGTCTTCAAGTGATATTGTGCATCCACAATTGTGTTGATTACATACCTTCTCTAATGCATCTCGCCACTTCCAAAGCTTCGTATACCAGGCCGGCGCTGTTGCCGAAATTGTATGCCAGCTTTGAGGAGTGCAGCGGGAATGACTCCACCATTCCGTTGGCGTGGATCAGATCCGTTGGGAAATGGAAAGATTCTTCCAACTGTTGCAAAACAAGAAATTACATAACATATATTTCATATAGGTACGATAGAACATTGAGAAGTTATGATACAGTGAAAAATGTAATCGGCTGTTGTGTCTAATCAGTGCTGGCCCGAGGCAATTTTACGATGGAGCGAGATTCAATTATAGCGCCCCCCTTGCTTGCTCCTAACTAAATCATATAGGTATTAGCCTCTCTGTGTCTTTCAATTCGCGTTGAGATCAGAAGAGACGGTCAGGTCAGAGCAAAATCTCACTTGCGAGTACAACAGTAACAAATAATTAGTGGGGAGTCATACCGTAGCGCGTCCTTTAGTTCCAACAACAGTTGCTTTGTTCCATAACTTAAGTTTCGCGTCGATGTTCATCACCGCCTTCCTGCCTCCCTCGTACTCCAACACCACAGTCTCTACCAGGTCCACTCCGTCCGCGTTCAGCTCACCGACAGCAGTCACTTTCTTTGGCTTGTCTTTGAAAATGAACTGCGCGAATTGTAAAGTGTAAATCCCGATGTCTAACACTGCTCCTCCGCCGAGAGATTTTTGACTATAACAAACAAATTCGGTCGAGTGCATATCATTCTGAAGCACTCAGGGAAGCGATGATGCTATTATAATGTAAGTACACCTTGTTGATCAAAAATTAAGAAATATGAATCAGTGATTTTATAGTGATAGACCTATCTGTATCTTTATCAAGGAATATATACTGTTACTCATTATGCAGAATTCGTGCAGGAAACTTCCCACTTCTCCAGTCCTCAATATTGAAATCAAGTCAATTAATACTGAAATCTGACAGAGTACCGGTCCGCCCGGGGCTTATCCGGATCTTTTTTTGTACAGATATTATTTACAAAGCTTATCTGTTAAGTTGTATCGCACCTCAGCCTATCGGTGCCCTCGATAGGTACGCCTAAATTCACTTCAACAAACTTCACATCTCCAAGTTTGCCTGACTGAATCTCCTTCTCCAAGGCAATGTAGGCAGGGGCGAATCTGGACCAGACGGCTTCCATCAGGAACAGTTTCTTCCTCCTCGCTAGATTGACAAGGCTCTGCGCTTGCTTGTAGTTCATACATAGAGGCTTTTCGCAAAGCACGTGTTTGCCGTTTTCCAGGAACAACTTAGCCAGTTCATAGTGGTTGGGATTCAAGGCGCCAATGTAGGCAACGTCTAGAACAGGAGTAGAAAATGTGTCGCGTTTGTTTTTTAAACTAAGTTGTGAAATGGCTGTGAATGACAGCCGAGAAAACAATACCATAAATTGTTATTAAACAAGTGGAAATTGTGGGTTTTCGTCGTGTGATTCTTCCTCGCACGACCACCGAGGTTTACGACACCTACATATTCCTGAATATAATTGTAGGTACTCTAGTAGTTCCCCTATTACAAATCAGTGGCAATGGTTCTGCAGGGTAGATGCTTTCTGGCACTAGGTACCACACGAGATTAAATGATAACTGAGATCAATTTGGTGCTTACAAATAATACAAAATAAATGTACTACTCTATTTGACTGGCAACTTGAGAAGGGATTAAGAAAGTTCTTCGTCGTTACACGATGCTGATGCTGAATTTACTTTCATTGTGTCCATGCTGCATTAGATTTGAGATTGTCTAAATCAGTCTGTTGGAACAGAGTTTAATTCCTTGTGAGCTAGACGTATATCTTTAAACGCTAGAAATATGACTTCCATTACCGATAGCATCACTAGTAGCCAACGCCTGGTATGAGTCGAACACCTCGGGTATGTTGTGTAGCTTCGCGAACGCGGCTGCTTTGTTCTTGTCTCTGGCCGCCACCGCCGCTATGACCGCGTCGCCTTTGTCTGCGTACGAGTTGAACGCGTTCACGAAGTCATTGCAGATCTTGGCTGCTGTCACTATCCCCCAGCGGACGGTCATCTGGTAGAGCTCTTAGATTAGTAAAATTACAACGGAACCACCTATTTCGGCACCTATTTCTAAAGTTAGTTTGTTTTGTGATTGCGAGTGTAATGTACTATTATTTTTCTTGGGTCTTAGATGTCCTGTTCTCTGTTTGCCCATGCTAACTGCGATAAAGGGAATCCTCTTGCAGGTATATGAAAGTGTAGGTACCTAATCGTTAAAAATAGTACCTACCTACCTAGGTATGGTAATTATTGAATCTGTATGTAGGTTCAACGCAGAACGAGTAAAGTTATTCGTGAATAATACCAGTATTAGGTATAAAGCTGACAATGAATTTACGAAACCCTTCGAGAATCTTAAGTCTGGCGAAGGTAGGGCAAGAAGGGAATGCATTAAGTGCATAAGTCTATATATATGCATATGTATGTATATGTATATATATATATATGTATGCATAAGTCCTCCTTATATAACATCGTTTTTCTACTGTGTTCAATAAAGAATAAAATAAATACTTGTTACATTAGACAAAATTTATATGTCTGATTAACCAAGAATGATGCCGGTCACCGGATCTTGGATCTCTGGAGTTAGCTGTTAGGCTGAAATTATCCTAGTATCGTAAGCAGTCTGAAGTTTTGAAACTTTTCGAAGCCAACTTCAGATTTCGCTACCCTTAATCGCGTGAACTGTAGGTACTACTCTTCTGAGAGATATTAAGGTAAGAATAAAATTTAATTGAAGATGGTCACAGTAAATATTATGGGATTATATAGTCTATTTCTTATTTTTATATTATCTATGAATAAAAATTACCTTTGACGGGATTTCTTCTGTTGCCAATTGAATTTGATTAAACGACTTCGTAGAGATCTGTATATAAGTAAACTAAGCTAGCAACGAGATAAGTTTAATTTCTGGCAAAGTGTTTAACGTAAACATCTACTATATCATACAGTCTATATGATAAACGATGCTATCGAGCAGTGCCACTTAAACTATAACTGCTTATCACTACTTTAATTATTCGCAATCTGTACCTACTTCACTCACTGAACTGAATGTAGGCGCAGGCGTTTAAGTCGGTGTTATCTACTAATGGTAGGTAAACTAACATGGAACACGATAGTGACAGTGTTTTTTGATTTTCAGCTAATTGCTGTATAGTTCAAACAAGCATCGGTGGCGGGTACTTCAATTCTATGTTTGAGATATAATTATTTTTACTTACTTAATAATTAAGTTAATTGTAGGAACGGTGGCACTTTGGAGCAGACTGAAATAATTTTAATTTGTCTGACCAGATTATGTGAAAGGAATAATAATACCCTTCACAAACAAACCAAAGTCAACTGTTTGACTTGAATACGCAAGGATATTTGTACCCACAATTATTTTTTAGTTTGATTATGTCACTTCCACCATTTATGAGATGGAAAAGTAAGAAGTTGTCAACAACGCTAATAACAGATTCATTGGCTGGAATTCATTCAAAGTTGTTTGGACTATGGCCCATTGACATGAAATTTCACGGCTTAACTAATAATTGAAGTGTTCGACATCGGAAAGGAAATGAGTTACGGTATAATTCATAGGTTTTTATATATTAAAAATAGTACCTAATATAAAAAAATAAAAACAATCAGAGTGAAATGAAATCAAGGGTATTCCTTGTCATCGACGTCGTAGTGCACGCCGAGTTGTTGACGAATCGTGTCCTCCAACTTGGCCAGGGTGAGGCTCTCGCTGAGTGGCATGCGCGGAGACTCCGTAAGCCCTGAAAGAGAGACGATCGAGTACTGCCTCAGCTGTCCTCAAGTGATATTGTGCATCCACATTTGTGTTGAGTACATACCTTCTCTAATGCATCTCGCCACTTCCAAAGCTTCGTATACCAGGCCGGCGCTGTTGCCGAAATTATATGCCAGCTTTGAGGAGTGCAGCGGGAATGACTCCACCTTTCCGTTGGCGTGGATCAAATCCGTTGGGAAATGGAACGGGTCTTCCAACTGTAACAAGAATTAAATGACAATTTGGTGGGAAGTAATTGGGGGTGCGTAGGTAGGTACCTACCTATCCTTTGAGTTTCATCAGGTCAATGGCGTACATGTTATCTGCAGGAATAAGCACAGCCTAAAGTGTTTTTTTTCATTCGTTTATTCACTTTGGTACCTACCAACACAATTTTGTCTTTCTTTAAAAATAATTTTAGATTTAGTTTTTGGGATAGCTTAACTCAACTTAGCCCATCTCTATGTACTATGTTGACCGATCTCGTATATTAAGCAACCATTCGCTTTTAGACAAAAAAGAGAGTACCAGATGATGGAATCGATGTGTAAGAAAGAATAGCAGCGATTAGTCATACCGTAGCGCGTCCTTTAGTTCCAACAACAGTAGCGTTGTTCCATAACTTGAGTTTCGCGTCGATGTTCATCACCGCCTTCCTGCCTCCCTCGTACTCCAACACCACAGTCTCCACCAGGTCCACTCCGTCCGCGTTCAGCTCACCGACAGCAGTCACTTTCTTTGGCTCGTCTTTGAAAATGAACTGCGCGAATTGTAAATTGTAAATTCCGAGGTCTAACAAGGCCCCTCCGCCGAGAGATTTTTGACTGTAACAAATGGATTGAATATGAATAAAGTTCGCCAAATGCGAGACGGTCCCGCGCAATAGTGGTGGCCAAAATCAGTAGGGTGAAATGTTGAAATGACTGAAAGTAGCATATTTTGGAAAAGATTTAGCATTGGATGTTATTATCAGTTTTTGACGTGACAACGTCTTATAATTCGATAGAGCCGGCTGCACGCACGAAAAAACATGACTCATGCGGCGTTACCTCGCTCTGAGGCGTTCCATGTAAGGCTTGTGCAAGTGCAAGCGAGAGCGCGGAACGAGCGACAAAGAAGCACAATCGGCCTTTGCGTTCGGCAGCGTTCGACATCCGTCTCTCTCCTACTTGAGTGAAAAATGCTACCATTCCATCAGTATTTTCTTAAGACGTTGTCACGTTCAACTATCGTCAGTAAACCGACTTTACAGACAACCATTTTTTAAGAATAATTTCAGCATAAAGCCTGTGTAACTTAAAAATTCGAAACTAGTTCTCAATGTTTCCATTAGTCGTAATACAAAAGCTGAAGGCATGTCAAATTTCAGTACGGAGGTATCTCGAAAAATATTTGCCATTAAATTATTTTAAAATGATTATCACATTTCGAAATAAAGCCCTGTGATATGACACCACTTCTAAGGTGATTGAATCAATTTGATATTTTCCCTCCATCAGGAACCTGTCTCAAAAACCACCTGACTGACATAGCTCAGAAACCACCATCCAAATTATACCAATATTGATATCAAGATATCAAGCTACTACAGCTCGTCTACAGCAGTATATTTATTTTTTACTTGTTAGTTTTACTTAAGGTGTACAATAAAGTTATATTCTATTCTATTCTATTCTACAGTAAGATTAAATAGATTAAGATTAGATTAGATAGTAAGATTGGATAAATTGTGTAGTTGTCGACGGATAGGTATAACATACATCAAATTTCATAACATTTTTTTTGTCTTTTTTGTTGTCAAAATATGGTTACCTAGTGCTAGGGATTTGTATATAATAAAACTAATCTGAGCATGCAACTGTACGTAGACATAGGATTAGGGACAGATTTTGTCATCCGTCAATTTATTTGATTTAATTTGCCCTCGACATATCAAGGAGGCGTTTGTTCTCTGATAATATTCAAGAATATGATGATGTTACTTTCCTATTGTTTATATTTTCTTATCTCTATACTCAGTCGGCAAGGTTACTACTTTTATTATCGCCTCGTTATCTTCAAGTTGCGAAGTTTTAGAATTAATCAACATGTAAAATCATTTATGAATGTGATCCTGTGAGGTGCTCACTAAGAACGGAGTTTGGCAAAGGCCTATGGACTGGGGATTCATAGCTTCCTTTGGATTGGGCCTCAAGGGCGATTGGGTTTGGGAATTGGATGAGTGGGATATCGTATCTCCTCGAATGTGCAGGTCAAACCATGCTACTTTTAGTGAGGGTAAAAATCCCACAAACGTTTGTTGCTACCCCGAAGCAAAGGGGACGGTAAGGCCTGAGAAAGGTTTTTCACCATGCGAAACAAAAAAACTGTAACAATAATATACCTGAGCCTTTCAACCCCCTCGATAGCCTCACCGAAATTCACTTCAACAAACTTCACATCTCCAAGTTTCCCTGACTGGATCTCCTTCTCCAAGGCAATGTAGGCAGGGGCGAATCTGGACCAGACGGCTTCCATCAGGAACAGTTTCTTCCTCCTCGCTAGATTGACAAGGCTCTGCGCTTGCTTGTAGTTCATACATAGAGGCTTTTCGCATAGCACGTGTTTGCCGTTTTCCAGGAACAGCTTAGCCAGTTCGTAGTGGTTGGGATTCAAGGCACCAATGTAGGCAACGTCTAGAATAGAAGTAGAATATGTAACGATGCAGTTTTGGTTTACCAGTCAGTACCTGAACAATAGGAGAAAGTAGATAAAGGAAACACTAATAAATCAGGCGAAAAGACAGTTTTTTTTATGTGGTACGTTACGGATCGAGTTGACAGCCCACTTGGTGATAAATGGCAACCTCTGCCCAAGCGATGCGACTTG
This sequence comes from Chesias legatella, assembly GCA_947359385.1. NCBI lineage: Eukaryota > Metazoa > Arthropoda > Insecta > Lepidoptera > Geometridae > Chesias > Chesias legatella. The sequence goes on from OX375772.1 coordinate 7,346,717, forward strand.
GATCTTCCCCTACTAGGTACGACAAGACCCAAGTTAGACCAAGGTTGACAAACACCCATTATGACTTCCATTACCGATAGCATCACTAGCAGCCAACGCCTGGTATGAGTCGAACACCTCGGGTATGTTGTGTAGCTTCGCGAACGCGGCTGCTTTGTTCTTGTCCCTGGCCGCCACCGCCGCTATGACCGCATCGCCTTTGTCTGCGTACGAGTTGAACGCGTTCACGAAGTCATTGCAGATCTTGGCTGCTGTCACTATCCCCCAGCGGATGGTCATCTGTTATTCGGAATCAGATTTTAAGTTGTTCACAGACATTATTACGATGATAAGTAGGAGTAGGTACCTATTATGTGAATAGCGTGTGAGGTATATGATATTGGTGTATATTATTTGGAAATAATATATAATAATATTGGTGGACAATTCACACAGCGCCATCTAGCCCCAAACTAAGCATAACTTGTACCATGGGAACCAGACAACTGATACAATTCACATATACCTACTTTTTTTTTAAATATGCAGGTATAAATGCAAAATCACATCATTTTATGTTGTTTTGGTGTATGGTGGCCTCAGTGTCGTGACTTTTGTATTCGAAAAGATATAAAGGTAGGTAATGTAAACTTTCTGGGCAATCTGGATTCCGACACTAAAAATATTATCCAGCCCATCGATTTATGGAAAAGCTAACTTGACAGCTTCTGTTTAGTTTGTATCTTCACTTTTAATAAGTAACCTAGTGTATCTAATACCTATAACCCTCGTAGGGGTAAATTAAAATTCGTAAATTTTATTATTCTTATTATTGTTGCGTAGGTACTTATTTTGAGTCTCGAACACCTATTAATTACCTTACCTATGGTATTTAACGGTGACAAATTTAAAATGTGTCATCTATTCCTATCTTAATGACTGTAATGCCTACCTTATAGAGAATAAAAATTGCACAATATTACGTAAAGCAAAACAGAGGAGAGAATCTAAATATTTAACTTTCCTGAAGAAAAACCAATTTTTCTCAGTTTAATTGAGTACTTAAGCCTGTTATTTTTTTCGTAACTATGTATACATATATAGCGTAATAGTAATACATAGGAAATCATTTTTTTAAACTTATTGTTGATATATATATTTATAATGGATAAATTTAAAAAATGTTTGTATGGTATAAAAATGTTTTTATATCTACTTTATAGCCGTGCTTGGTGCTTGGCGGAACCGAACCTGTCACGTACAAGCTCGCAATATTATCAGCAAGCACCGGTAAGTAGGTACCAATAATAATATGACAATACTTAATTAACGATTAATGAGGTGTGCCGGTTTCTAGTATGATTTGCCAATATTTATTTAGACTGTGTATGTTACACAACTACATACCTTTTTACAAATTTTCTATCGTCCACAAAACGAAAACGATAATGTTAAACAATTCTGTATTTATTAGAGAAGTCACGTACGGAGCGAATGAATTGTGACAGTGATAAGTTCCTATAAACTTATCGAATGTTGTTGACACGAGTGGTGCGTATGATATAATCGATGCTATCGATCGATAACGCAGACGTATTTCTGTACGTGGACCATGCTAAAGTTACTGGAACTGGCCACTTGCGAATTAAAAATCTGATTTCGTTTTTTAAATCGACGTCAATGGCTGTAGAACCTAATTTCTTTATACGTGTGCCATGTTATATGAAAATGTGTGTAACGATGAATTTAAGTCGATGTATGTAGGTATTAAGTCCATATATTTTTTTTTCTTATTAACATTTTCACGGCACGTACTTGAATGTAAATATTGTAACAGTAATTGTGAATATTTATGTAAATTGTTAATATTAATATTATCAATGTGTCTCATATCCCTATCACTGATATTGAGTTACATGTAAATATTTTTAAGTTTTATTTAATAACTCCAGAGTTATTAAATAAAACGTCATTGTCAGGCCCCAGGGCCTGACAATGACGCAGTCACTTTATCGTAGTCTGGCAATGACCGAATGAATGAGTGAACCTAATTGCAACGTTCTTTTTTTATAAAATTATTAGGGATGCGCCTCAAATTTTGTAATTCATTGTAACACAATTTTTTATGTTTATTCTACATCTCCTTTAAGTTCATATAACGTTGTTGCAAAAGAAATAAAATTGACTCGTTTTTAAGTAAATAATGAAGACATCTAGAATTGATTTTTGAAATAATTTATGGCAGTTTAATATTTATTTCGGTATTTAAACATTTACTACGTGTAGGTACTTACCGACTGTATTTACCAGCAGTTTCTTTGAGAACCAATATACTTCATTACACGTGGTAATAAAATAATTAGCCTTTTGGTAGATATCTAGATACCTAGTCATAAGAAACCTGGAATGCTTACATGGATGAATGTATAATTTGAGAAATATAAAGAATAATGTAAATCCAATAAAAATATTAAATAGGCTATCTTGTAAAGGACTTTTTCACCTAAAAGTTACATGAGATCCCTTATTATACATACCTATACAATAGGTTTTTGAATAATGCTTTCATCTTCAAATATATCCAGATAATTACCTGCCTAATTATGTAAGTATATTTTTATATATTCCCTTTTATGTAACACCACAGTCCCATATCATTCTTTTTAAATCAATCCATCCAAAGGTTGCCAGGATGACATTACTTTAAGCAATAAGGCCGCACATTGCAAGTCATGTGTGTTGTTACTATGTACATGTATTGTTGTTTCTTTTTACCCTTGTTTATTTGTATTTGTGTGCACAATCAAGAGATTTCTGTGGCCGGCTGGATCGATACGATTAATTGAGTGTTATTGCAATGCAAGCCGTTATGTTTACATAACTTAAAAAAATGTCTCAAATTTATTATCTAGTTATATCTTATAATACGTGGAGTAAAGTTTAGATTCTATTCAAAATCAGATTGGACTACTAAAAGTTAATTTTATAAAAGTAAGTAGTCCTAACAAGTGCCTAATCATTAACTGACGAGCATAAAATTAATTATGCTATTGTTAGAAATCAACATAGATACCTCGCGCTGCACATTGTTTGAAAATAGCGAATTAATTAAAAATTTACCCGTCATAGTAAGATTTCTTTTTTATTTTAACATATATGTTTACATTCTCTTTTTGTTTCTCATTCTACTTGAATAATGTATATATGTATAGTAATACCTACTTTGCTCGTGCAATAAAGAGTTTTCTATATATTATATGTTTTACAGGCAACTTGTGCCATGTCGGGTTCGAGGAAGTAATTTCATCATACTCACTTCTGTCGCCAAGTAATTATACATATTCGCGTTACTACGTTCCTGTTAGGCACTAGAAATATCCCACCTTCACGTCTCAGTTTGCAACCTAGGTCTTTTTGTATCTGAGTAAGGTAGGACCCAAGTCGTATTGTTATGGGCAGATGTAACCACTTATCACCAGGTCGGCCGCCTACTCGATACTTTTACACAAACAAAATAGGAACAATATAAGCTTTTGCCACAAATCGATATTTAAAATGGGTTAGGTAAAAAATAAAACTGCAAGAAATACGACATTTTACCAGTTTTCTGCCAATGAAACACGCATAGTATATTTATCTATTATTTATACGAGATAATCCATAATTTTAAAATTAAATTTATAAATATTGTAATTGCATTATGAATGATAAAAATAACATAACGAAAATGAGAAATGTCAAAATAACTAAAAAAATAAATATAATTATGTCACGATCATTTAGACTATTAGTGAAATTCTGACATGTAAATGATAAATATTATTATAGGAAATAAACGTATAATCACCGTCACGACATAAAGCTAACGACAACAGCTTATAAGCTTAACGACATAAGCTTATAAGCTGTTAATGTTGATAACGAGGTTGCTGATTTAGTGAACATGTTAGTTTTGAAAATTTGCGCCAGAGACGCGTCGTCAAATATAGTATATATTACTAGAAGATATTTATGTAGAGGGCTGCTATATATAAAACCAAACATTTGTACATATTCTTAAAATCGAAATCATAAAATTGTAAACTTCACAAAATGGAGACAAAGTTGTTAATATCTAGGAACGTCATAGTCATACTATACTCACAGCTCAGTTGGTAGTGGCTCTTTCTGCGCTTTAGGTTGTGGGTTCGATTCCCACCCAGGACAAACACTGTTGTACGTACATAGTGTTTTGCACCTGGGTGTTATAAGGCATATATTTTACAAAAATAAAGGATATAAGCGTTCTATCAGGTATCTTGTTTACCCAACAAGCTTTGCTTAGATTGGGGTTAGACAGCGCATTGTGATGTGAATATTTATAAAATTACATCTTATACAATAATCTGAGTAGCTTGTAAATAACATTTTTGTAATAGTATTTGTAATTGTAATAGCCAAATTGAGGTAGATGAAGTGAAATACTAAATCGTTGAAGCTAGATAAAAAATGCACATACATAAATAACTTAACCTGTCTTGGCCTATTAAAATGTGATGTGCATATGTGATGCAAGCGAGGCAAATTAAAATATAACAATTATTTATGTGATATACCTAACAGAATTATAGTGTTCAGTTAACGCCGTCTATAAGCTATTCATCAAATGAAATTCTGGTCACATTAAAAATATCTAGTTGATTTGATTGCTACATCAAAAATAAATATTTTTTGTTTTTTTCGTTTGCCAGTGAATATTACATTGTATTAATAATTTTAAAACAATGGCAGTGTAAAATAAATTTAAATAATATTTTAGGATGTCTTGAAGGCTAGTTTCAGTGCTTGATCTAAATCTTTGATCAGATCTTCAGTGTCTTCCAATCCTACTGAAAGTCTGATCAAAGTATCTGTTATGCCGAGTTCAGCTCGTTGTTCGGCCGGCACCGAAGCGTGAGTCATAATTGATCTGTGAATAAAAATGTGAGGGTAGAACTGGAGTTCCCGAATATAAATACATGCTATTTCAGGGGTTTTATTAAACTAGCGACCCGCCCCGGCTTCGCACCGGGCTATTTACTAATGAAGAAAATGGGGAGTGCGCTTAGCAAGAAAGTGTTAAGTAACAGTTTTTTTTTGACAAAAGACTCATAGTTCAGCCACTGAATAAAACATTACAAAGTACATACATGAACTTCTCTCGTTTATCGCTGTTTCTATTAATGACAACCGTATCAAAATCCTTTTAATTCCGTAAAAACACAAGAAAGACAGAGGCGGATATCGACTTTGTTTTATATACTAAGTATATACAAGCTTGATGCCCAAAAAACAATAATTATAATGAAAAGTGTTAATAATGTACTTTGAAAAAAGATACACTTACGGAAGCTCGGCCAAACTCTCATATCCTCCTAAGCTCTCAGCCAGTGTGAAAACTCTCAAAGAGCTCAGTAGCTTCCTTGATTCCTGCAACCCTCCGGTGTGTCTAAAACTGAACACACCAGAGTGTCCTGTCATTTGTTTCCGGGAAATGGCGTATTGGGGATGGCTTGGAAGACCTGGTAAACAAAATTACGCTTTAAAATGATGAGGCAGTAAAACTTATGCCAATTTCGTCAAGGGAAGTAATGTTCTTACTGCGTTTCGATTTGAAAATTTGATTGAAATTGTGGTGGCCGGTGTAATTATGGACACATTCCACCTTCACGTCGCAAATACGGCGTATACGATCCCACTTGGGTCTTGTACCTAAGTATCGGAAGACCCAAGTCGTATCGCTTGTTATGGGCAGAGTTTACCACTTAACACCAGGTGGGCCATATGCTCGTTCCGTAGTTCACATTAAAAAGGTAACAGTTTCCGGAAAATATCGCATGAGATAATTCCATAAGTTAACTTTCCAACAATTATTTATAACCATCTCTTAAGTGAATAAATATCACATGAGATCAACATACGGTAATACAACAATCTTTTACTGGCTAACAATTTAACAAAAATAAAAATTACCTAACATATGTAAAAAACTAAAAATGTATTACCATTTAAGTCGAAAGATATAGAACAAAAGATATCCAATATTTCTGATAACCATTCCAATTTACTTTGCTGGCACATTACATGGATTTGCATATTTAATCTTGCCTCTAAGACATGTAGATAATCAATAATTATTAGTTACCTGGGTGTAGGACTTCAGAGATGTTCGGATGCTTCTGCAACCATTTCGCTATAACCAGTGACGACTTCTTGTGTTGTTCCATGCGCAACGCAAGAGTTTTTAAACTTCTATTCACAAAGTAGCAGTCTACCGGTGATGGAACGCATCCCATCGCTGTAAAGTTATTATGAATAATAAGACACCCTATTTGAGATTTACTTTTAATTACAATGTCGAGGATGTTTACGCCCAGAGGTACGCACTCTATTTAGTACTTTCCCTGATGCTCAGCAAGTGAGTAACTGTTCTTTTTGAATAGAAAAAGCGGCGATTCGGTTATCGATAACTGAGCGTGAATTGAGCGCATTTCATTACATGAGAAAGAAGAAATATATGTCGTAGAGGGGAATAGAAAGAGTATATTCCGACGCCACGGAAGTAGAGCTATAAAGAGCGACGTACACACAACACAAAGCGATAGAATAAGACAGACGCAAATGCGCGTATTTTTTATTCTTTAGTCTTAATTGCGTTTGCGGTGCAAGCGTAATTTTTTTTCATTTAGAACGATACCCAAATTAGATTTGCGATTGTAGATTTATAAGATTATATTCAAGCAGTCTTACTATGTGACATCCACTCACTAGCTGACCACGCAATGATTACCTATACTTATGTAATCTTCTACAAAATAGAGATGACAAATGAGTCCTTACGAAAAATCAGATTTCATTCATAGGTAATTTTACACTATTTTTAAGTATATTATTTCGGTAATAAATAAGCCAACAAGTTGTCATTCAGCTGGCATTTATTCTAAATAAAAGGCATAAATATTAATACTTAATTATATAACAGTCATTTTGTGTATAATAATTTATATATTATTATGAATGGACCAATAAATGAGACGGATCGTCACCGTAACAAATATGCATGTGAAAATGTAATTCTCAATGTAAATGGTTATCATGATGGTAAATTTTACCTACGGCTGAAACAATCTGTTAACTACAGTGAATCATCCACAGTGAAATTGCATAATATTACGTGTCTAGCAGTGCTCGCGGCTTCACCTGAATTCAGTGTGTGACTGAAAGAGTAGCTACGTCGATTATTTTACTAGCTAATTACATTTGACTGGCCTCAGTCAAAAGGGTTACTACCAACTGGTAGTAACCCTGCCTTCTGCACTGTAGGTCGTGGGTTCGATTCCCACCCAGGACAAACATATTTGTGTGACGAACATAGGTGTTTGTTCTGTGTCTGGGTGTTGATATTATTATATGATATGTATTTACAACAAAAAAGTACGAGTATTTATGCCATGATACAAGCTTTTTACTTAGCTTACTTTGGGGCTAGATGGCGCTGTGTGAAATGTCCACCAATATTTATTATTCATTATTCAAATTACTCACCGTTTTGTAAAAATCTAAGCCTGTTTGCGATATCATCGTCGTTGACTATCGCCGCGCCCATGATCACATCGGAATGGCCGTTCATGTACTTCGTTAGGGAATATATCACAACGTCGGCTCCGAAGTCCAAAGGCCTTTGAAGGTATGACGTTAAAAACGTGTTGTCCACAACGACGATTATCCCGCCACGGGACTTGGCAACTTTAACTATAGCAGCAATATCAGCAACTTTAAGTAGAGGGTTGGTTGGAGTCTCAATCCAGATCATCTGTAACATTATTTTTTCGAACATATAAATATTAAATACATGTACTAAACTAAACTAAATACATGTAGTAACGTTGCTAATATAACTTATTTATTAGCAATGTTACTCAAAAAAAAGCCTAAAATATAAATAAGGAATTCTGGAAAAGTAGCAGGTCACGCAATCACCTACAGAAGTTAACTTGCTTTTTAAATGTTGCTTTAGAAAGAGTGAATATGCGATAAACCGAATCATACTAGAGTTGCTAGAGAGAGAGAGTGAATAAATCAATTACAAATATAATTTGTCTCAAGTGATTCCATATTAAATATTTTATTTGATTTCCGGGCGTTAAAAACTATAAACATTAAATTTCATGTACACTGAAAATTATGTGTATTTAATTGCAAAATCAAGTTTCACGTTGCAATAATATTATCAGCAGCTCTTATCAACAACTGCCTATTCTCTTAAAATAAGATTAGGAAAAATCCTATACTTCAGATAAAATATTTCCAGTTTCCAGTTTAATTTTCATAATATTTCTCTATTACGCTATTTAGTACAATCTGACATAAGATTAAAATATTTATTGTAGTCCTATATATATTGTCTTCGTATATATAATGGTATGGCATCACATGCGCCCTAACTCTGAGACGTGCAGGTGGAATGTCTCAAGTGCCTAAGTTCTACTGCTCGTAGTCAATTAAGATGGTATCTATTTCAAGAGTCTGCACAATTCCAAAATCATATAGGAGACATTTTTTTATATCCCGTGCATGCAACTACGTGAATGAGGTTGGTATTAGCCGGTATTATTTAATACTTTTTTTCTGACACTTTACGGTACCGGGAAACATGACAGCCTATAAACTATTTCTAAGAAAAAAATACAGGCTGATCCGTTTCGTGCGTGAAGGACAAACCAATAAACACAACTTTTCATTAAAAATGAGTAAGTACCGATAGTATAGTTTGATAGAACGTGTCATATTCAATCTAAGTAAAGGTATGCTGATTATCTTAATATTATTTTACGTAAGAACTAATTCGTGTCATATCACAAAATAATGCGGTATGAACTCTGTCAAAGTCTGCTATGAAACGTAAGAAAACAAACGCTCACCTTAGTATTAACTTTAATGGCAGTCTTCACTTTGTCTAAATTAGTGAAATCTGTGAATGTAGTTTCTATACCCATCCTGGACACTACTTGCCTGTAAACAAATAAAGGTTAAGCAAAAATATTAGTAACAAGCCCGCGACTTCGTCCGCGTGGAATTCGGTTTTATCACGCACCCCTATTTTACCCCTCGGAAAAGTAGCCTAAGTTACTCTTTGTTACTTCAGCTATCTGCCAGGGAAAGTCCCGTCAAAATCGGTCCAGCCATTTCAGAGATTGGCCGGAACAAACAAACAGACAGACAGAAAGACAAAAATTGAATAAAATGTTGTTTTGGTATATGTAACGTGTATACATCCATATGCACTTAGTAAAAAGCGGTTATTTTAATATTACAGATCCTCCAATTTTATTTATTTGTATAAAGTACAAAGCGGAAAAAATAATACAATAATAATAATAATTGCTGCTAAAAAAAACTGGTCACCTTAGCAGACGATTGGTTCCGCCGTAAAGGTCGTCTGAGGATACGATATGATCGCCGTTGCTAAGCATAGCTACTACTGTGTTAGTAGCTCCGAGACCTGAGGCGAAAGTTAATCCATGTTTTCCATTATCCAGTGCGGCTAAGCATTCTTCTAGAGTGTTTCTAGTTGGGTTTCCTGACCTGCCGTACTCGAAACCCTTAAATAAACAAATTGGTTTACATTTCACACAGCGCTACCTAACCCCAAATTAAGCATAGTTTGTACTCTAGAACAAGACACCTGATAGAATACGTATATATTTGTTGTAAATACATACATGTAATAAATCTTAACATCCAAACACAGAATAAATGTCTATCTTTGTCACATAATTGTCCTGGGTGAGCTTCGAACGCACGACCTACACTGTGAATACCAACTGAAGGCAGAGTTGCTACCAACCGAACTGAGGCCAGTAAAAAAATTTGCTAAAGCCTGACGTCGATAAGAGTAAAAACGCTCGAATCAAAGAGCCAAAAAGAACGAATAAAAAATAAAACGCTCGACGAGTCGCATTTGTTATTTATGCGTTCATTAACAAATCGGAGTCATCAAAATTCATTATCGACGATCGTGTCTGAAGAGAATTTAAACTCATAGCTAATAATAGTAAATTGCTTATTTTACAATAACAAATTTGCTCTATGCTAAACTAGCTACATACTAGGAACTATCATTCATCTTCAAATTATACGAAACTATAACGACAACCTTGAAAATTGCGCGTAGAGGCGTCGACATGCAAAATTCCGCTCATACTCGTAGACTGAGCAGCGAGCCAAATCAAGTCAAAACGCGTCATACAGATATCCAACTGACGATCGAGCAGCGCGGGAGTTTCCGCTGATGGACGCATACGAAATATTTGGGTGGTCAATGTTTCGAATCGGCGACCCTAGTGGACGCCAGGCTTTAAACGTAGGCTATTGTCATTGACAACGGTACTTGCGTTACCTTTGTGATTACTTTTATTGTTTCTCTTTTGAGAGTATTCAAGATAAATATAATAATGAACAAACGGGAATCTTAAGTTTTATAACAGTCATAAAAATACTAATATTAGATAAAAAAAAAACAAGTATTGCTGGCTATACTACTAGCTAAATAAACCTATCAGTTATGTACAACATTTAATTTTATATAAAATATACACTTTATTATAATTTGCTACAAGTGATTGTGTTTAAAGCAATACTTGTGCAAATATTATTTGTCGTCACATACCGTATGTTCGCCTGGAGCCGGTTGCTGAAATGTAGTTGATGTGACTATGGGTGGAACAACACATGCCGACTGCCACTTTTCCGGATCTTGACCCACATGGATTGCCATGGTTGCAAAACCAGGCTTTTGTTCCAAAAATCCGTTTTCCATCTATGTAGCATGGAAAAATAGGTATGATTTACTGACTATCTCAAACATTTAATACAAAAAATAATTTTATAATGTTATTTCTTTTAAACTGAGGTTAAGTGCATGAAAGCAAATAATAGTTTTATAAAAAATGAAACTATGGCTATGTACATATGTTTAGCTAAAAATATTTTTAGTCTACTTGTATCCCGAAATACATAAAAAACACGCACCAAAGTCAAGGTTGTTACCGGTATGATGAAACACCTAAACAAACTTGTTTGAGGTTGATTTACATAAATTCAATTGAACATAATTAAGTTAAAAATCTTACCTTGCCTAGGTAAAACTCTCGTTATTATATTTGATACCACTTGGTAACCTAACACGCACCACCGGCCACTCTCAGGTTTCGCTTTCAAATGAAAGAAAATGAATGAACATAAAATCGTTTTCCTTCTAATTCGCAAGTTAGTGGTGTTACCAATTAAAAATAACGGAGTTTTTTCAGTAACGTTATGGATGAATCAGTAGCTGTTAACTGTTGGTTAAATACATTATTAAAGGCCGTTTTGATTAAATTGTCGGTCAAAATTGATAAAATATAACTAAATTTTAAATCTATATTGACTTATATATATTTATCGTTCACGAAGTTAAGACAATTAGTTTTAGAGAAGCTGGTTATTTTACCCAAGCACGAGCGATATTAAAGGACTGGCGAATGAATGGTTTTATTATAGTTGACGTTTGACGTTTGCTGACTTTCTCCTCGGTTCTTTGACATTTTATTAAGCTTTCGCGCCAATTTTTCGAGATGTTTTTATAATTTCATGATTACGTTGATTGATATTGATACTTTATTACTCTGTTTGTGTGTCGAAGATATTATAATTTTAATCTGAACATTGTTTAAAATAATGAAAATAGACAGCAAACCTCTTAGATACGCACATGCCGAAGGACATACAGATGTTTGTTTCACAGAGGATGGAAGGTATACATTTGTTGAATGTTTTCTCCAATGTAATGAATGAGATGTCACGCAGTAACATAGTATGACATGGTAATTGCTTATTCTACATAAAGGTTGGCCTTCATATTGAAGATTAAATGTGTTTCCTTGTTGTAGCCACCTAATAACCTGTGGGCATGATGGGGATGTCAGGATATGGGTGGACATTGAAGATGATGATCCAAACTCGCACTGCGTCGGCGAGAGCGCATTAGCCGTCTGTTTCAAAGACAAACGCTTGTTCGTAGCTACTGATAACCATGCAGTTCAGGCATACACATACCCGGCTTTTGACAAGGATGGTATCATCACAAGGTTCACTGCGCCTGTCACACATATCAAGTCCAGTAGGAAGATTGAGGTAAGTGAAGCTGTGGGCATCCCTATTTATCTGCCTGACAACCTAGTAGACAGTATATTAATATACTAAAGTTATTTATTTATTTATTTAATTCCAGTCCACTCAAAACTGAATCTGTTAAAACATAATTATGTAGGAAATATTGCCACGGTATGACCACCCGGACTTGTTGGTAATTTCGCTTATATAAGATCTGTCCTGGCTGTTGGGTTATTGATGAATGAATTACTAGAATAAAGTGTTAGCCAAGCTATTTCTAAGCAAACAATTGCAGCGACAATCTTACCTCTTGATACAAATAGTGTAACCTGAAAGGTGAAAAGTGGCTCACTAAAGCTCTGCCTAACTCTTTGTCCTGGATACATGTATGTTTCTAATACGCTCACTATCACTTTGAATTAGGGTCATTGATCATCATGCAAAACTAGGTGGGGTTGGCACAACTATTTTTCTCATTGAATTTGCTGTTAGACGTCATCTCATCGGTCATTGTTTTGTCACAGCACCCATTTCTCCTTCAGATATAGACAAAGACATTATCCATTTTTTCCTAGGCCTACTGCAACTCATATATCCATCCACACATATCACAAAGATTGCTATTTAACTGGAAAACACTAATTAAACATTGAATCTGTAGTGCTTGAAAATGATCACAAATATGTTTCAGGTTTTGGGCTGCTCATCAGAAAATATGGAAGCTAAGATCTGCAGCCTTGAAGGTGGTGCACCCTTGTTCGTCCTATCGGAGCACAAAGGCCCAGTGCTGAGTATCTCCATCTGCCCTCAAATGAAATATGCCAGTACTGCATGTGGTGATGGCATGCTCAGAATATGGGATATTGATACACAGAAAATGATCAAAGAAATCTCATGTGTGCCAAAAATCAACACATTCTATGCTGCCAAAGTTCTATGTGAGATTATTTTTGTCATGGAAATTGTCTATACTAGTTTTTGTCAAATTACTATTTATGTTAATGCTTTATATTGGCAATTTTTTTTTTAATATGGCATGGTTAAGGAATATTATATTGGGAGCAAACCGACATCTCCTAGAACCAAAAATTTGAAGACACATGTCAACGGAAGGTGTTTGAGATGCACTTTAATACTACCACCATGCTGGTTCTTGATCAATAGTGACACAGTAGTAGTACCTGCTCGCTCCTAAAATGTACCTCACTTTCCAAATATATTGTTGGAAAAATTAAATAAAAAGTAACACATATTTTAAACATATTTATTGTATACTTATTGTTTTTTATGGTTGTATGATATTTGGTTTGTTGATTATGATTTTGATACTTCCCAGGCCGGATGGACTTTGAGCCTACAGATGGAAAGTTCCTAGCGTACCCGAGTAACAGAGAAATAATTCTACTGGATTGCAACAGCTGGAGTCAAAGAATGGCATTCACACACAATGCGGTTTGTATCTGCCATTATGAACTTTTACATACATTAAAGAAGCATTATGTTTTTCCACAAAGATACTGGTTTGCTCCATTATGTTTTATAAACTATTCATTGTTTTAGGGCTTCTGGCTTCTTTCTAATAATTTTAAGAATGTTACACTTGTTATACATTCATAGAATCACACCTCTGTCCCCTGAAGAGGTAGGCATACCACTGAGCCTACTTTTCACTTTATGGGTAACACTATCTTGCCAACATAGAGGTGACAAGTGGGTAGTTCATCACCACCAATGTTTTCTCACAAACAAAACTTGTCATCACACATAACATTTTTATTATACATATATTTTACAGGCATATATTATTTGAGGAAAAATAGTTACTGAAAAAAAAATTGCACATTCAAGGTTTATTACAATTTTCCGTTTACAGTTTGTAAGCTACCAAAGTAAAGAGGAAAATACTTAATATCTCATATTGCTCAAACCATAGACTGATTAAATAAAATGCATGTCCAATTAAATAATATATTAACGATAAAGCAAGGAAAAGACAAAAAAATCGTCATCTTGGGGTTTTCCAAATTGTTCCAAAGCCAATACATTCAAGTAGGTTTACAAAAGCAGTGAATACGATGTTTTGTTTACTTTTAGATAAAATGTGCAATTTCCCATTGTTTATTTTCGCCGTGTGGGGAATATCTGTCAGGCAGCACAGTGGCCGGACAAATTGCCGTATGGGAGATAGAATCTGGTAACTGCATAGGCATCATTGAGCATCCCACTTCGCACAATGTCTCAGCAATGGCTTGGAATCCAAAAGGTGTGAAATAAATTTTAAAATAAGCTTATGACCTTCTCCCTCTGTTCATATCAAGAATAGGTTTCAATCACATCAGTGAAATAGTGTAAAGTGAGTAAAGATTGTGTTTGTTCTTAAAATTTGTTTAATTGACTATTTTCTCAAGGATATTTGGAGCAAAAATTAATTATTAATATGTAATTTTATCTTGAATATGCTATTAGGTTATCATTTTGTTAGCATGTCCTGGCTTCTCTGACTCTTTTCCGTTATTATTATGCATCATTCAAGAGGTTTTTTTCTTCATAGGAAATGGAGTGTTGGCCTACTGTGATGTGGCCGGACAACTTGGGACCTTGCTGAACTGCTATGGCAAAGAGAGTATTAACAATGACGATGAAAACGAAATGGTAGAGAGCGCCGATGGTGAGATATGCACAGAAGAATCTGAGTAAAATTGAAACATTAATTACCTACAAAGCAATGGGTAAAAATAATTTGCTGAAAACCTCAATGAACAGTTTAAAATTATAGAATGCCGGCTTTTCGTACATAGCTGGTAATCTACATACAAAAAAAAAATGGAAGTGTCTGTTTATAGGGTCTAAATAACAGCATTTTACTAAAAAGTATATGTACCGTGTATACATACACTTAGTAAAAAGCTGTTATTTTAATTTTACAAACAGACACTCCAATTATATTTATTTGTATAGATAACGACCTTGACAACATCATTGAGAACTACGAGAGTGATGACGATAATGCGATATCGCTTGATAAGATCAAGAATGAGACTCTCGGGCTGAAGGCGGCGGGAGACGACTCCAGGCCGGCTTCGAGGCAGAGCACAGCGCTCGTGCCGGCGACTGTACCACCTCAGGGGCCTTTCCAGTCGTCCGCCACGCCCGCTCATCTCGAACACAGGTAACATAACACCTACACGAGGAGGTAGGCTGTAAATAAATATTGGTGGACATTTCCCACAACGCCATCTAGCCACAAAGATGACTGTTAGAACACTCATGTATAATATTTTTTTGTAAGTGCTTACGTATTCTCGAATCCACACTGAACGGTTTAGACATTCTATAGAATGCTGGTTTTTCATACATTGCCCGGTACTCTACATACATGTTAACACCCAGACACAGAACAAACATCTATGTTAGTCACACAAATATTTCTTCTGGATGGAGTCAACGCAGAAGGCAGAGTTGTTATCACCTGAGCTATGAGGGCAGTCTGAATGAAGTAGGTTATAATATAATTTTAAATGCAGTTTCCTATGTAAAGTTCTATGCCATACGACTTACGGTGTAAAAACTTGAAGGATCGAGATTAAGTTGTCTTACGGAGGCACAAACTGACTTCGAGACATGTGGCAGCGACTGTACCGGCTCAAATTCTTTACTACAGGTCTTCAGCACCAAGTAATTTCTACCGCCAAGCAGTAGTGCATTGCGGTTTGAAAGTGGTTGCCAGTAAAATTACCTAAGTGGGTGTGGACTTATGGGCAGAGTTTACCGCTTAATACCAGGTGGACTGCTCTGCTATTTCATTTCATTATCCAGATTATCATACTTATACACACATAAACATACTTCATAATGGCAGCGTACTGACACCAGAGAACATATTGTGAAAACAGTTGGGTTCATAATATGTTCATTGAGAATCAACATTTCCATAAGACAGCTAAGTGTTTCCATAGAATTTACAACTTATCGTTTCCAGATACATGTGTTGGAACGACGTAGGTATAGTTCGGTGTCATACGGCCGAGAATGGCGAATCAACGATTGACGTAGAGTTTCACGATACGAACGTGCATCACGGAGTACATTTGAACAACTATTTGAACCACACCATGGCTAGCTTGTCTACTACAGTGCTGGCTTTGGCATGTGAGACGCCCAGGTCAGATATCTTACTACAATTATTATGCAAGAAAAGGGAACAGCCAAGAAACCCCACAGAAAGGAAGGCTTTAGGGGTTTCTTGGTTATCCTCCCCATGGAGGGTCGGGTAGGGTTTGAACAGGTGTCAAAGTTAGCGATGAGTACGCGTGACCTTTTTTGAATATTATTATACATATTATTATACGTTATATATATTATTATACGTTTCCAAGTCATTTCTTTATGAATTCTATGGAAATAAAAGTTTTTGACTTTATTATAAGCCAAATAGAAGTAATTGAGACTATGCGATCTGTTTGAAGCAGGCGGCTCACCATAATATTGCAGCCGCATCAGGTTAACGCATGAATACCAAGTTTCATTCTATTCGGGCTAAGAGAACTGGTTCAATATTCAGTTGCAAATTTTGTGTATACACAACCATAGCAAAGTAAATAAAAGCTTGTTCAAATTAGGAAATGCAATGAAATGCATTGCATCAGTCACTTAATGAATCATTGTCTATGATTTACGAAACTTGTCTAAAACGGTGTCTTGGTATGAAAGAATTTAATTTATTTAGTTTATACCAGCTTCGCTTACCCAACTTGACCTAATATCCATTTCATCAAATATTTTGGTTTATTTTCGTAGTGTTATTTTTTATAGTTTATTATATATATTAGACATATTTGAATCAACAATCAGTCAGCCAATTTGATAAGTAAAATAAAGGATTTGCGCCATCCATGTCTTACCTAAAACACTCCGGAGCAGCGTTCCACCGTCAACCCTAACCATTACTTATTTTTGTGAATCATCCATTGCTGGTCGCACGTAGCGCGTAACGACAGCCAATTCCTGCGATTCCGCAATAGATTAGTATCGAGATTCCGGTCGTGACAAATTTATGAACAAAATTTTTGCCACTGGTTTCTTAGTAAATAGCATAGCGCGCGAAATTCATTGTTAAAACTTCTTTGATAAATCAAAGACTGGCCTTGTCGTTCAATGACCTCTTGAGTAGATTATTTATTTTTGTATCAGATATAAGGAATGACAAGAAAAATAAAATAATTAATCTTGAAGTTTTTAGAACATAAATGTTAACAACAATGTCCAATCGGTTCTTCTACTAAATCAAAACGGTTTGATACGGTTTTGATTTAGTAGAAAGACCGTGTATGATAAAAGTTTATGGTGTGTTAAAAAATTTACACACCATAAACTTAAGTGTAAGTCGCATGTTGCTAAGGTTACGAGCAAACGGTCACGGAAATAATAAAATACTTTGTTGATATTCAGTACATTAACGTGGAAACCATAGCAAAGGCGCACATCATAAATTGTGTTTATCGATTGAGTTACAAATAAAATATTATCTCCCTCTCTCTCTCTCTCTCTCTCTCTCTCTAAATGCCACAGAATAACTAAAATGTCTCTCTCTCTCTCTCTCTCTCTCTCTCTCTCTCTAAATGCCACAGAATAACTAAAATGAATACTGGCTCAATATATAATTCCAGATTATTATAATCAGATAAATAGGTAGATGAAATGTGTAAGAAGGTATTTTCTAAGCCTTGAATTTGTTTATTTAATTCATCAACAAAATTTATAAGTTTACATACTTAGACGCTAGGATAATGATAAATTGTTAAATTCATACCTAACAGCGTTCTCATTAAAGTGACTTATCTTTTTTATGACAATAAATTTGTATATATAGATATTTTTATTTCCAGCAAACTGGTTTGCATATCTCTAGTTGGAAGTAGCAAAGAATGGAGTGCTTCTATGCCGGATACAGAAGAGATTCTGTGCGTGAGTGCCGCGTCGGGTATAGTGGCGGTCGCGACCAACGCGCGTTTGCTGAGGATTTTCACTGCTATGGGCACTCAGAGACAGGTAGGCCACATTTGAAACCTTTGCAGTAACAATAATGATAAGGACAGAGAGGACAGATCGCTCAACGGACAGACAGCTCGACACTTCAGTTTTTGTATATATATTATAAATATTTTTTATGTTATATATATTTTTATAAATAGTTTTATATTTCAGTTCTCGACAGCCCTCACAGTCTCAGTTGATAGTAACTCTGCCTTCTGCGGTCGTGGGTTCGATTCCCACCCAGGACAAACGTTTGTGTGACTACATAGATTTTTTATGTGTCTGGATGTTAATATATTTATATGTAAGCATTTACGAAAATACAAATATATGTAAGTATTATCAGTTGTCTAATTCCCAAAGTACAAGCTATGTTTAGTTTGGGGCTAGATGGCGCTGTGTGAAATGTCCACCAATATTTATTTTTTATACAGACTGGACTCATGTCTGAGACTCAAAATGTTATAACGCTTATAAGAGCAGTAAGCGTGCAATATTGACTCATATTATACTTCTCCGTCCCATGTGTCACTTTCCAAGTTGTATGAGAAACTGGTATTTCCTGGATAGTCTAAATGCTGTTTTCCCTAATGCAGGAATACTGATTGTTTGTAGTGGTACATTAGAAGTGAAATCAATTAATTTAGTTCACAGCCAGCTAGGTACATGACATACAATATGCACATTTCAAAAGTCAAAAACATTATTTCCATAGAATTCATAAAGAAATGGCTTTGAAACGTCAATAATATTCAATACATAAGGTCACGCGTACTTATCGCTAAGTTTGACGCCTGTTCAAACCCTATCTGATCCTCCATGGGGAAGAACTGTCAAGAAGCCCCTAAAGGAGGGATTCCTTTTTTTTCGCGAGCACGATCCCTATAACAATCACACATGGGCAAAACTACTCTAGCCCCAAACTAAGCGTCACTTGTAATATGGGAACTAGATAACTGATACAATACTTATATACTTTACTATATACATAATACCCAGACAGATTCGTCACCCAAATAATTGGCTTGGATGGGAGTCGAACCTATAAAGGCTTGTTATTTTGTTTAATAGCGTTGCGGCCATTTTTTTATAAATTCATCCGCAATTAGTGTGTATCTTGGCTTAAGAATACTAACGTTATTAGAGCCGATTTGAATGGCGAACTTACTAGCCCAAGGTCTGTTATGAAATGCGCGCTGATTATTAGGTTTATTATTTTTATTAATTATTACGTTGATCTGTGTAACATCAAGCTGCACTTAACATGATAGTACTTTACATGAAGCATTTGAATCATTTTTGACGGTATCCGCAATCAAGTGCTCAAGTGCATTATATTATATTATATTATTATTATTATTTATCTTCGTTGGCTGAAATAAACTGGTAAAACTTAGAAATTGCGAAAATCTAGAATATAGAAATCTAGAATAAAATCATGCTGCGGTTTCAGCGATGTTTTTGTATTTGATGAAGCGTGAAAAATAGATCATACAAGTGTAAGAATGATATTTATCTACAACTATAACCACCCACTTAAATTAAGACTGATATGACTGGCCTCATAGCTCAGCTCAGTTGGTAGTAACCCTGCCTTCTGCGCTGCAGCTCGTGGGTTCGATTCCCAGCCAGGGCAAACATTTGTGTGACCAACATAGATGTTTGTTCTGTGCTGGGTGCTGATATGTATGCACATTATGTATTTACTGAATGTATATAAGTATTATCAGTTGTCTGGTTCCTATGATACAAGCTGTGCTTAGCTTACTTTGGGGCTAGATGGCGCTGTGTGAAATATCCACGAATATTTATTTATTTAATTATATTTTTGTATTACGAAAAGCATTGTCGTTATGCGGTATTGCGCAATATTTCGCAATAACGCGCCGCCTCGACAGATTGTTAATAGCACAAGATGAAATTGATAAACTAGCCAAATTGGGCGATTGCCAGTCATTGAAATTGGTGTGTTGATTCATCTCAGTGGTTTTATTTTCATTTAGCACAATTTCGTGGCATAAAATAGGTTGTATAGGAAGCTGGTTAGCTAAACATGTTTTTATGTCATACGCAATCTTATTTGGAATGATAATAGTCTAGATAATAGTAGTTTATTTTGTTTCAAAATACAAAATCGACAGTATGTATTCTTAATCTCTCACCTCGAATAGCACACGTACGTGCCCTAGAGTGTTTAGACAATGTACGCTAAGCAATGGATTAACAAAATTGTATTTTCTCATCATTAAAATTATTAATTGTTCGAAAAAGACAAAACATATTAGATAATCAATTACTAATATGCTTTTATGGATTAGGCCGTTACAATTTGTCATTTAAAGGTTGCCTGGAAGAAATCGCTATTAGCGATAAGGCCGCCCATTACCTAAGCTTAATATAAATTTTTACGAAATTTCCATGTATGGCAATAAAGTATCATCGGTTTATTTGATAGCAAGGCCATCACTGCACTGTCATTCAATCCTACTACTAATATTATAAACGTGAAAGTTTGTATGAATGTGTGTAACTCTTTCACGTTCAAACGGCTGAATGGATTTGGATGAAATTTGGTATCAAAATAGCTTATATCCTCGATTAACACAGGCTACTTTGATACCGGAAAAGTGCAGTGTTCCCGTGGGATTACTTATTCACCGCGGGGCGCAGTATATTATAGTATATAGTAGTATTACGATATTTATATAACACGCCAAATTATAACGCTTATGCATTTCGAAATAAATGCAATTCACTGTCTGCAAGTTATGATTATGATGCATCAGAATGATGCGTTTCAAGACGTAATTGTTTATTGAGTGACTTGGCAAAAGTATCTGTAGTTATTAATTAGTTCAACGTTGCAATAGCTAGCAAGGAGGACAGGGTCGGGAAAAATTTGTTATCATTATCATAAATTACTCCACTATAATACCTAGGTATGTGAGGGTCTAGTCTGATGGGCTCGCGTGATGTAATGATTAATTAATTAATCTTGCGTTTTTATTAAGTAAAATAATTTAATTCTGATCTTAGGTTGTACTTAGTACAACTTATGTCAAGTTAAGTCACCGGGAAGTAAAGTCACCATACCCATTTCTGCCGCCAAGCAGTGATGCATTTGCGTTACTGTGTTCGGGTTTGAAAGGTGTGGTTGTCGGTGTAATTACAGGCACAGTTCCATCTTCACGTCTCATAGTTACGGGCGCATAAGATGTGACTTGGGTTATGTCTTACCTAAATAAGGGAGGACCCAAGTCGTATTTTTTGGTATGCAGATGTTACCACTTAACACCAGGTGGGTCCTCTGCTCGTTCCATAACTTTACCACATAAAAACTCTCCTTCTAATACTCTCTTCGAATGATGCATTTTGTATATTTATGGTCGAACTTCACGTTCAGGTAAGTTCGTTGAATTGTTAAACAATACGAGTATTTTTCGATTTTAGACTCCTACCCGAGTACTTTTTATGTTTCAATTTAAGTTAACAAAATAAAGTTAAAAAATAATTGGCCTCACGGCTCAGTTAGTAGCTCTACCTTCCGCGCCGTAGCTCGTGGGTTCGATTCCGACCCAGGACAAACATATGTGTGACGGACATAGATGTTTGATCTGATTATATTATATATTAATTTATATGTATGTATTTAAAAAAGTATATAAGTATTCCATCAGTTGTCTGGTTCCCATAGTACAAGCTTAGATAGTTTAGTGATATAAAAATAATATGTTTATTTATTTGGAACAGTAACAATATACATTTTAAATAGTAAGAAACACGATGATTCTTGCAGGAGTAAATTAATGTGTTGAAAGCATCAACGCCCCACCTCGGAATAAAATTATAATGGGGCTAGACGACACTGTGTGAAGTGTCTACCAATTTTTATTTAGTTATTGTCTCACCCAGAATATGTGTATCGTGTAATATTACCGCTCTATGTACATAATTATTACCCATTACATTGATTAGGTATAGCTGAATTGATTATAATTGTTTTGCTTCTGTACGTATTGAATTTGTATGACGAAATAAATTATCAACGCTGTGTTGCAATAACATGAGGTGACGCAATCTTCACTCGTAGATAATTTTCATGTTTTTGTTCAACGGGTCGTACTAAACGAGAACTCTGTGTATACATCAAAGGATTTTGAGTATGTCGTTTATATACATAGCACTGAAGCTATGTATGAAAATTTAAAGAAAAAAATAAAACAAAACTGCTGTATACAGTTAAGACTAGAATTTGTGCAAGGTTCTTCCAGAGAAGTACTGCCACCTTAGCTATTTCTGCCGCCAAGCGGAAAAATGATTACCTAGGTGTTTGGGTAAATACCTCTTAACAGAATACTGCACTTTTCGGGTATAAAAAGTAGCCTATGTGATATTCCAGACTATAATCTATGGCGAATTTCATCCAGATTCGTTCAGCCGTTCTGCTTCGTTCTCCAATTGAGTAACTAATATCCATCCATCCAAACTCTCTCATTTATATTAGTAGTAAGACTAGCTGTACCCGACGCGTTGCAGCCGCAGAAGAAATAATATCTACACTAACTATGCCTATAACCTTCGCGCAAGTGCAACCGATAAGTTGACCCAATTTTATCGCCAACGTTACAACGGTATAGCAGCACTATACAATTACATATGAAAACTGTCAGTTGGTAGTAACCGTCTTTCTGCGCTGTAGGTTGTGGGTTCGATTCCCTCCCAGGACAAAGATTTGTTTGACGAACATAGACGAACATCTATGTTGTTTATTTATGTATTTACAAAAAAAGTATATAAGTATTATGTCAGTTGTCTGGTTCCCATGAACAAGCTATGCTTAGTTTGGGGCTAGATGGCGCTGTGTGAAAAGTAACAAAAAAAAGACTGAGCGCAGCGAATGTGCTAATGCTATGTACTTACTGAATGCTGTGTGGCCGATTTAGATTTTAGATAACGCAGCCTTTTAGGTAATCTGTCGTTTCATAAACATCTGTACAAGTATTGTATGTTTACAATCACGTACTATTAAATAATTATGTAATTGGATAATTATCTGATGATGTTACATAAAAGTCGTGGACTCACTCAAACGGGGTATCTATTCAATCAATTGGAATATTGTTGTCCTAGTAATATGCCAGTTTGTATCAGTGGTCGATGCTATTAGACTGAATGGAACGATGTTTTAGATTAGACCCTAGTTTCAGAGATTTCGTGATAAGCAAATAATGAAATAAATAAACTTTGGACATTTCACTCAGCAACATCTAGCCCGAACTAGGCTTAGTGTTTTCTATGGGAACTAGGTACCTGATAGAATATGTTTTAATTGTAAATATAGGTACTATCGCCAAAAATTCCGCCTTACCACCTTAAGGGTGCATTTTGTGTGCACCGACTAGAAGTTCCCCCGCCTTTGTAATACTGGACACCAATAGCAGCAAAGTTTTTGGAGCCCTGTCATAAAGTTTTTTGAACGTACAAATGTAACGGCTTTCATTAAAATAAAACAGATTTTTGTCTCCCATTGGTCAAAATAAAAGACAAATGAAAAAGGCGGGGTCAACTAGCCAAAACTGCGTGCAAGCGAAAATATTTGAAAAGTGGTAAGACGCAAGTTTTGTCGATAGTAGGTACATATAAATGCATATTTACACCCAGACAAAACAAACTTCTATGATTGTCACAGAAATGTGTGTCCTTGGTGGGAATCGAAACCACGACATACAGCGCAGAAAGCAGAGGGGTCAGTCCTTTTTAATATATTTTCGTTAATATTTCCAGGTGATATCACTGCCGGGGCCGGTGGTAACTCTTGCCAGCTACAACACGACTGTGCTGGCGGTGTACCACAGTTCGGAACCGGGACGCGCGGACCAACACCTCGCCATGGACATTATTGCTTTGAACGGTACGATTATGTAAATAGTATTTTTTTATTTTGTACTAATTGCCCGCTGTATTCCCCGCGGTGAAGTCAACCCACGGGACCACTGCACTTTTTCGCGATCAAAGAAGCCTGTGTGTTAATCCAGAATACTACCTTGTTACCAAATTTCATACAAATCCATTCAACAGTTTGAGCGTGAAAGTGTAATAAACATCCATATATCCTTACAAACTTTCACGTGTATAATATTATAATAAGATTATTTATTTGAGAATCAAACAGGATATGATTGATTATATGTGAATTCATATTAATAAGGGGTTTAAGGGGAAAATTGGAACAATGTAGGAGTTTTGGTTCCAGGACACACCGTCATCACCATGTTTTTATTTATCACTTTGTAAACATGCAGTTCCATATATAAATTTGTATTGTAATTTGAACCAGCGACCTTCGGATTTAAAGTCGGGAGACCGACTGGTTTACCAAGCTCGCCTACTGTCGCATTAACCATCGTACAATGCTTATTAAGCTAGAGCTTGAGCATATATTACTCAAGTTAGCCTCATATTCTTCATAACTACTCATTCAAATTCTATTCCGATCGAGGCTTGAATCGAGGAGTTTAAAAACTATTACAGGTCGTCAAGTGCGAAGCAAAACCGTCCTTGTCCCCCTCACCCCAGCGTCGAGGCTCACATGGCTCGCGGCTACAGACGCCGGCTCGCCGTGTGCGTACGACAACACGGGCATCGTCAGGCTGTATGACGTCGCGAGCGGAGTGTGGATGCCCGTCTGTGACACCACCACGCACTCCAGAGGCGCTTCCGACTCCTGGTACATCGTGTCGGTAAGTGTTGTCACAAGTACACGAGTCAAGTGCAAGACAAAACCGAACTAGATCCAAGTACTGAAGGGTCGAGCCTTGCTTGGCTGAGAACGACAACATATCAGTTGTCTGATTCCCATATTACAAGCTTCACTTAGTTTGGGGCTAGATGGCGCTGTGTGAAATGTTCACCAATGTTATTATTATCCTAAACTAGAAAAAAAAAATGTCGTCGTAAAGGTTATCACATCTACCAGTGCAGATTGTATAAATGAATAGAATATCTTTCTTTCACTTTATCATCTCGGGTTCACGAGTATGTCAATAATATTTAGTTTGCCGAGTGGTTTAATCTTTATGTAAACATAATATTTGTTCATGTGTTATTATTGTTTTATACGTGTTATTATGCAATTATATGAGGAAAATACTCGTGAAGTAAATGTCTTTTAAATAGGTACTGGTGTCGCTCCATCTATTATTATCTATTATTATCATATTATGACCTTGGCCTATGTTAGTGCAATCTGTGATTGTGTGAATGACTTGAGGTGGTAACATTTTATCGCCTGATTCGTTTGAGGGTTGAAATAATGACAAATTCAGAAGGATCATGCAAAGTCTGCCAAAGAATTACTGTCAATATACTCAATACTGCCGCGGACCAGTAATACATTCGCGGAACTATTTTCCAGTTTGGAAGGTGGAGTTTCCGGAGAAATTACAGGTACATGAGACATTCCACCTTCACGTTTCAGAGTTACGGGCGCATACGGGGAAACATACTTTAATAATAATTATAATTTCCCCTTTTGCTTACATTTTGAAAGTGTTTTTAATTTGCTTTGATATGCATGATGTCTAACTGCCATGCCGTTTGATGATTTCCAGTTATTTTGAGTGAAAACCAAACCACTGAACAGATTTTGATGAAATTTCTATGACACCAATCTAGAAGTGAATCCTTTCTAATAAAACCAATATATTCTATATCGGTTTATAAATGAAGGAGTTCTGAGGTTACAAACATAAAAAATAACAACCGAATTCAGAATTTCCTTTTTCTGAAGTCTGTTAATATAACTATTTCACAAATTAAATTATTAGAGGTTTAATTTTTTAAAGTCCATTGCATACAGGATACAACAAAGATACACACATCAGTTTTAATTGTTTTGTTAAATATTCGTATATTATTTCAGGTGTCCGAGCTAACTCAAAAGATACGCGCAATCTTATGTCGCGGCGCTTCATTCCCTGCTACTGTACCAAAGCCTATCGTGATGGAGTTAGATATACAAGTAAGCTCTATTTCATCATTTGTGTCCGTAGTGCACGAAAGGAGCCTCTTTGAGGCGCACTTACAATCCTTTCACCACACTGGTTCGACAGAACCGGTCACTCGAAGAAGAAGAAGAAGAAGAACCTATATAATACCCAACAACTTTGTTTCAATAAGACAATGTAACGATATTTTTTCAACAATCTGTTCCAATGCAGCGGTGTGAGTTAATTCAGTTTTTTTTTAAAAGGTTCAGTCCAAAAATGTTTTTTTTGATGTTGTAGATACCGCTGTGTGAGTTAGATTCAGAGAAGAGTCAGTATGAAGAGCAATTGGTGCGGTGGGCGCACACCACCTCCGACGTGGATATGAAGGCCGCGCGGGAAACTGCCCTCAAACTGTTCGCGGTGAGCTCGGAACTCGACCCTTGCTGCTGTCAAGTTCACTAATAAGGGAACCCAAATTCTTCATAATTAATTATTAATATTGGTGGACATTTCATGCTCGTCACGTGATTGTTTGTCCTGGATGTGAATCGAACCCACGACCTATAGCGCAGAAGGCAGGGTTACTACCAATTGAGCTGTGAGGTCAGTGTATTGAATGATTCTTGTGGGCGATTTTAATCACTACATATTAGTTTTGACAAGTCTTCGCAACTCTGAAGTTGGCTGCAAAAGGTTTCAGCAGTAACTTCAGAGTTGCCGAAACCCACCACTGAAAATATCTGTACAGAACTGTAACATAACAAGTCCCTTTGTACGCCGCAATGAGATCAGACAACCACGTTATAATAAATGGAAATTAATGCCTTCTTTTGTTAGCTACTGAACGCGTCTCTTCTTGATCTCGTTAACTAAAAAAACTATAATACATTATGTTGCACTCTTCAGTCATTTTGTACTCTAAAATACATTATCAGTTTTAGTATAAAAGTCCTTATTGTACGCAGCTGGCTTGTCGGAGCGAAGTAGAACAACGCGCTTTAGAACTGATGGAAATACTGAGAGACGAGCGCCTTCTCCCGTTGGCGGCCAAGTACGCGTCGCGTCTCGGTCGCGTACACTTAGCGGACAAGCTGTCCTCGCTCGCGGAGTCGTGGCAGGACGTGGACGCGGACGCGGACGCGGACAGGATGAACGTCGCGCAATCACATTTCCAAGAGCTGGACACTCAGGAGACGTATGACGTCTCCGGCACGGAAGAACTCAATGCGAGTCTGATTATACCGCAGAAGGTCAAGGAGAGGAAGCGTGCGACTGTTACTCCTATAAAACCCGTGGTGAGTTCTTTGGGTGTTATTTTACCTGTCCTAAACGTTTAGAAGTGATATAAAAAGGTGATTATTAATGTACAAAATCATCACAGCCCTTAGTAAAACTATAAATTGTTACTTATCTCAAGGCCAATAAAGGTTTAAGATTTTATAAAATATTAATAAATACCAAACAGAAAGATGGCAAATAAAATGTTACATAGTTTTTATTTTGATGATTTGTCAGCAACATAATAACGTAGGTTAACCAATTAATAAAAAAAAATCTTTATATCCTGGATTCAAAAGGTCCTTTATGCTTTATAAAACTCATAATTTGGCTAAAAATTTGTTTATTAAATTTATATCTAAAAATATTTTTTCCAGTTGTATCCAATAATAGGAGGAGCATAGAAAAGAGCCTCTTTGGAGCGCACTGAAATCCTTCCACTGTTTCGATAAAACCAGTGATACCACTAGTAGCAATATCCGCGATAAATAATGAAGTTTTTACGACGAGTAATTTAAGACGCTCAACGTTAAGCCATTAATTTCGCTCTCACAACTTATTCCTATTTTTGATTATATGTATTTTTCAGCCCATAATACATCGCTAAGTACGGGCGACTGATTTTTCCTTAAATATATTCAAACAACAAAATATTTTTATTTCTTTATCAGCCGATAAAACCTTCGCCGAGCGGAGCTAGGAATCCGTTCCGAAAGCAACAGGAATCTGTGAAGAACGCACCGAGCCCGCTGAGTTTGACCGAAAGGACTTTGGTGGAAATACACTCTACAGATGCATCCGAAAATAATGACGTGAGTTGTGTGAATTTTTCGGCTATTGGTACTATTTATCTAATAAACATTTGAGGCAGTAAAACTTGTGCCAATTTCAATGGAAAGTACTGCCTAATATCGTATATTGTTTACGATAAAGGTTCAATAGTCCCCACACTAGGATTCCCTGCGTTGGTGACTAGTCCCTTTCCAGTAGAAAACAGTGTACACGTCTAAGACTAATGTAGACCAAACATTTAAGGTAGATACTAACTTAATAATAGGAAAGTAGTATAAGTTTTACTTAAAAGAGAAGTTAGGCCACTATAATCCTTATGTCCTCATTAATGTCCTCGCTAATAAATTTGCTGTCCACCAACAGCCACTAAAACCGCTGGAGGGCGAGTCGTTCATGGAGTGGTTGACGCGCAACAAATTGACACTGGAGGAGCAGAATCCTGAGCTCACACCCTCGGAACTGACGCGCGCCGCCGTCAGAATGTTCAAGACTGTGAACACCGGGAACGGACACGACGGACACAAACGGAAGTTAGACGAGTCGAGTGTCGATACGCCGGTCACCAGCGCACCGAAACAATCCAAATTGAGCGCATTCGCTTTCTCCAAGAAAGCTTAGTTGAATTAATTTGCTTTCCGGTGAAATTACAGGGGCATGTGACATTCCATCTTCACTTCTCTGAGTTGCGGGCGCATTATCTTACCTAAGTAGGGGAGGAATTAGATTGTATTGCATGTTATGGGTATAGGATACCACTTAACACCAGGTGAGCCATCAGCTCATTCCGTAACTTTTGAAATTTTTTAGTATACAGGGATGATAAAGGTCAGAACGTCTTCTCAACGCCAACTCTCCTTAGACTCCGTCTTATAAGTATATGAACCGAATGAATGTGAATATTATTATGTGTACGTAATGCCTCATTTAGAAATGAGAAGCCTTTTTATTTATTATGATCATGAAGACTCCATTTTATTCATAAGACTGTGTAGCTTTTCTTAGTAACGTAATTTTGTAAGACATTGAATGGCTACTCTTGTACATATAACGATAGTCTTAAAGTAGTAAAATATTTAAAATAATATACTTGGTAGTTTTTTATACGCTTGCTGAAAACCCTTTCTTATATTCATTATATTTTTTTATTCTTATATTCATTATATTTTTTTTATTCTTATATTCATATTTTGGAAAGTAGCCGAAGACAGTATAGGCATGGTATCGGGGAAAATTAAGCAGTTATTTTTCACAGAAAATAGATTACAGAAAAGCTATTAATTACTTTTTAGAAATATTTCTTGATTTGGGAATCGTATTCTGTTATTGTGGGTTCGATTCACACCCAGGATAAACATTTGTGTGACGACGAACATAGATATTTTTTCTGTGTCTGGGTGAAAATATGTAATGTATGTATGTATTTACAAAAAAAGTATATAAGTATTCTATCAGATGTCTGGTTCCCATGATACAAGCTATGCTTAGCTTACTTTGGGGCCAGATGGCTCTGTGTGAAATGTCCACCTACTTTTTTTTTATTTATGTCAAAGGAAGTACATATAAGTAATAAAATATCCGTAATATAAGGCACATACGGCACTCCAATGTTTTATTTACAAATTGACTAGTTCAGCTTCATCAGGCTGCGGGAACACTCCCTCTTTGATCATTCGCTCCCATTCGCTTCCGTTCGGGTAAGCGAACTTTTCCACAGTTCCCGGTAAGAATTCAGTGCTGTAGCCGGGAAGCTGAAACAAAAATAATTAGGTGAAGCGTTTTATACTAGATGAAACTATCACCCACGCTGCATAGAGCCCGAGTCGAGCCTCGAAACCTCGAGCCAAATTATCAATTTCGCACTGGAAGTAAGCATAATTGTATTCGTAATGCCGTGTTAGAAAAAAAAAATTTTTATTTGCCTTACGAACTACTACACAATGAATTAAACTACATAATGATACATATACAAATATACACGTGGCTAATGCTACGTGATTTAATGTGCGTAGCATATCTGAAGGCAAATATGAGTTTCGCTCAGATAGATAGATTAACTCTTTATTGTACACTTTACAAAAAATAAATAAAAAATAGCTCAGCATTGTGCTGGATACACCCAGCGCTGGTTTTCAGCGGAAACCATAATATTGTGTCACGTCACGACCAAATATAAAAACAAAAACTGAGGTAGGTTCTTAAATAAATCTATGCCAACCTATGTATATATAATAATGTACTGGAAGAAAAGTTGCTGTCATTTGTCATACCGTCGAATAGCCTATCTGGCAACAAACAGATTCGCAGTATTTACCTTAGGGGCGAGATATTTAGCGTTCTCGACTATGCAAGGGTCGACAAAATGCTCGTGCTGTTGATCGACATACTCGATGAGTCGCCCTTCCATCGTGGCGGAGAGGCTCGCGAAGTCCCAGTACTGCAAATGCTGCACCATCTCGCATAAGCCCACGCCGCCCGCGTGTGGGCACACCTTCACTGTAACATTATTCACTTCTGCACTAAAGACCGTGGATTCGATTCCCACCGAGGACAAAATTTGTTCGGTGACATTTTTCACAGCACATCTAGACCAAAAGTGAGCACCCAGACAACTGATTGATTACAAAAAAGTATATCAGTTGTCTGGTTCCCATGATACAATCTATGCTTAGCTTACTTTGGGACTAGATGGCGCTGTGTAAACGTCCACCAATATTTATTTACTTCTCAAATACTTGGCATAAATTCTACTGCTACTAAACTTAATATAAGAACGGTTAGAGGATTAGGTACCGTTGAGTTTGTCCGCCATGATGTAGACGGAGAGTATCTCGTTGATGCCGCCGATGCGCGCGGAGTCCACCTGGCAGTACTGCATGCCGCCGCTCTGCAGGAACTGCTTGAACATCACGCGGTTGGCGCACATCTCACCGGTCGCCACTCCGATGCCGTACGGCCTGATCGAACGTCACTTATCACAGTCATTTTCTACACGTCAGCGGGTCAAATAGATTGTTTGCTACACTGGGAAGTGCAACACTCAAAATTGTATAAAAAATTATCTATACGTATAGAGGTGAAGATTTTGAACGCATCAATCTCAGGGGCTACCAGTCGGATTTGAAAAATTGATTTAGTATTTGATACCAATAGATGTTCATAGGAAGGTTATAGGCTAAAAATTACATGTTACGAGCCTTAAGCCGAAGAAAAGTCAGAAAGAACGCTAAGGGAAAATCGGGCGAGTGATGCCTCGCGGTGGATCGGGGCCGCCCACAGAGAACCGAGCATTAGCGACAAGAGCCGAACTGAGCATGCCTATGTCAACGAATACGGCGGGTGAAACCGTGGGGCACAGCTAGTAATTTAAATGTAGTAGTTGATTGTGACACGAGAATGGTCTTCTCGCTAGCTGATATTGTATAGAAACGAGAGGTAAACAATCGTCTTTCACCGAAATTGGTTTGTTAATTTTTTTTTTTTTTTTTTTTTTTTTTTATGTTATAAACTAGCAGACGAGCTAACGGGCCACCTGATGGAAAGTGGTCACCGTCGCCCATGGACATCTGCAACACCAGAGGCATTGCTAATGCGCTGCCGGCCATTAAGATAGGCATTAACCCGACGCTTAAAGGTCGCCATGTCGAAGCTCCCTGGGAAAACGGCTGAAGGCAGATCATTCCATAGCTGACAGGTGCGTGGAAGGAATGATCGCGAGAAGCGAGTGGTGGTGGACAACCAGCCATCCAGGTGGTGCGGATGGTATCTGGTTTTGCGGCGTGTGGTGTTGTGGTGAAACTTAGCCGCGGGCACCAGACTAAACAGTTCATCAGAACACTCCCCATTGTACAGACGATAGAGCACACACAGAGAACCTACGTCTCTCCGTAGTCTTAAGGGCTCCAGGTCGTCTGTAAGCTTGGAATCGTCGACAATTCGAACTGCCCTGCGCTGAATCCGGTCAAGTGGAAGGAGCTGATACTCAGGCGCCCCAGCCCAGAGATGGGAACAATACTCCACGTGGGGTCGTACCTGCGCTTTGTAAAGCATAAGTCTTTGACCCGACGTGAAGTACTGCTTCGCCCTGTTCAGGACTCCGAGTTTTTTTGAGGCCAGTTTGGCCTTGCCTTCCAAGTGATCACGGAATTGGACGTCATTCGAAATGCCATACTTTCACTTACGACCGTCTGTCATCGACACATATCCTCTGCGCGTTCTTTATGTCGGGTCTAAAGCTCGAGAGCACAGAATAATAGTTATGGGGCGTTAGTGGAGACGAAACCATCGGATTCCGTGATATCGCCCCGCACCGAACGCTCGCGACAAGCGTACCCAGCGACATACAGCGACAAGACTCACGCCAAAGCCTTGGAGATAGCAGCGTGGCCGAGCACGTCATCGGGCGAGGTCGGCTCCTCGATCCACATCGGCTTCAAAGGAGCCAGTTTCTTCATCCATTCTATGGCTTCGTTCACACTCCACGCTTGGTTAGCATCCACCATCTAAAATTAACATTACCTTACGAATCGGAACACAGTAAGGCGTTTGCTTTACCGCCTGGCGGCAGAAATAAATGTAGCGGCAGTACTTCCCCGAGTGAACTTGATATATGTTCTACTGCCTGGTTCTACATGAGTATAGAATAAAGCTCAAAGACACACAAAACATCTTGTAATATCTTATTTCAGTATTTTATGTAGTCATAAATGTAACATAGATCTAAGTACTCAGATTGCTACAAGGATCGTGCTCGCGAAAAATAAGGAATCCCTATAGGGGTTTCTTGGCTGTTCTCCCATTGACGGTTGGATAGGGTTTGAATACTATATATGAATTCTATGGAAATAAAGTTTTTAACTTTGGATCGAAAGCCTTACCAAAATCTTATCGTTGCCAATGTTCTTCCTGACAGCACTGCACCGCCTGAGGTCATCTTCCAAATTCCGGCCAACCTTCACTTTGAAATGAGTGAAGCCTAGTTTCAGATATTTGTCGCAGAGTTCTTTAACCAGCTCATCACTGTAACCCATCCAACCTTGAACATAAAGTTTTTGTTGATAAAGATATTATTTAAAAGAAATGTAGGTATTACCAAATAATGTTTGGTCTCTAATCATCAGTTGAAAGCAACACTTAAATGTGATAAACAAGGTTTCTTCCCGTTCAAACCTTCCGTGAGTTTTAATATAAACATGTTTGCAACTATCCAGTGCTATAAAACATAAAATCCTATCCATCAGATAAAAATGAATTTTGGATTAGGTATGTATGAAGTTGTTCTTAGTTCTAGGACCTGTCCGGTTTCCTCATGATGTTTCCCTTCACCGTTTTGAGAACAGCGGAAGTGTTTTAAAATAAATCCTTACTTCTGCATGGATTTCTACAGGTTTAAGTGTTCATGTACTCCAAAAACCAATTGACCGATCACCATGAAAATTGGCACATCTCAGTGATATTTGTAACGGAGAAGCTTTTTGCTATCCATTTTTAACATGGCAGAACAACGTATGTCGGAATGTCATGTGTATACTAACCGACTTGAGTTGTATAACAGGGGTACCCGTTCTCCATCAAATACTTGATCCTCTGCTCCCTCCCCGCCCTTCTGCTTCTGAGGAGCTGCACCGCTTCCTCCCTGGTGATAACGTCGGTTATGTAACGGAAGTCTATCGTCGACACCAGCTCCTGATACCCACACAAATACAGATAAGTTAGTTTTGTTTCGCTATCTTGTTTGAGCATACACAAATATTTTGTCGTTACAAAGGTCATTAGATCGCTATTGAAAAACATTATTTTTGGAAGGAGGTGATGACCTGATGTTAATAGGTGATCGCTTATAATAATATTTGGATCCTCCTGTATTAAAATAAGTATGAGAAAGCATTGATGCGTTTCAAACATGCTGTGTGCATTGCATTCGTCAATATTAAATTAGGTAGGTTTCTCTAAAGCCTAAATGCTACTACTACCTATTTCTTGACACCAGTAGGTATCTAAAATCAGTCTGGTGAAAGGATTAGAGTGCGCCTCAAAATGGCTCCTTTCGTGCATTTGATACATGTCATCGAATTCTTAGTTCTAGGACCTGTCGGGTTCCTTATGATGTTTCCCAGTGGAATTGTTTTAAAATAAACCCTTACTTCTGCATGGATTTCTACAGGTCCAAGTAAAGTGATATTTTGGGATAAGTAGGTACTATAAAATGTGAATTCACCTCTGGTTCCATATCAGCTAGGAGTCTCCAAAGCGGCTTCTTCTCCAGGCGCGCCCAGAGGTCCCACAGAGCGTTAATTATGGCGGCCACGGCTAGGTGGGCCACCCCCTTTTCGGGCCCGATCTGATGGCAAAAATAAAACTAGTACTGAGTACCCGTTCCAGATTTAAATGTCAGGTCGCAGAGAGCCGGCCATTCCAGGTTGGTGGATGACTAAATAATCTAAAATAAATAATAATCGCAATCTACCTACCCATCTCATCTGCGAGTCATTGGTTATCGCGCGCCAGAAGGTGGCGAAGTCTGCGAATATGTCCGCCGCGTTCTTCCCCAGGACGAATCTCTTCATGGAGCGGACGGTCAGGACTATGATCTCTGTTCCCCGGCCGCAGGTGAATGTGAGACCGAAGCCCCGCTGCCCGCTCTCGGTCCTAACCGTGACATAGGCGCACGAGTAGTTTGGATCAGTGTGCTGTTAAAAAAAAATGTTTTCTTCATATAGCAGCTATAGAACTGTATGTAATACAACAGTACTCGTACCTACGGCTACCATTTATCTACGGGCAAGTGTTACACTGCACCCGAATCGCTGTTTGTGTGGTTGTGGGTGTCGGTGAAATTACAGTTCGTAACAGATCAAACCCACAACCCTGGCAACTCACTTGCCCGAACTAACGAAGCTGTGAACTTTATTGCAGTAATTTTAATTTAGAAATCAAAAACATTATTTCCACTGAATTCTTCAAGAAATTGGAAACCTTAAAAAGTTAACTTATAGTTAAGTTCAGTTAAATTGAAGTCAAATTATTGAAACAATTGACAGGTAGTACCTACCTCAAATCAGTATAAGTTCAATTAAGCAGGGTTTACTTACTAAAGCATCTGATCCATGGCCACCGAGCGAAGTCGGGAACCTGACATCTTTTACGTTGACATCCACTATCTTCAATCCGTCTCGCTTCGGTACAGACATGCCGATACAGAAGCAAATGTATTCACACACACACCGACTACACTCGACTGGCGTTGATAACCCGTGAAACGATATTCTTAACCGTAGATAGTGCTGTTGCAAATAACATTATCTACGGGTTATTATTTAACAACATCTCATGTGAGCTGTATCACGATATGGGGTAAATCTCATACAGAGCGCCAGTTTGAAATTTTAAAGTTACAACATCCCAAGCCATGGTATCGATAAGAGTATAGTATTAGGAATGGACTCTTAACATTCTTACAACGATTAGATATTAGGGTCAGAATAACAGATAAGGTATGAGCAGAGAACTGCAATGTGCCTCCCAAAGCCCTCCCAAAACGGTTTAAGAAAACATCGTGAGGGATTTAAAGCGATTTCTTTAAGCCATGGTTTTTAGAGAAGAGAAGAAGAAGATAATTTTCGTCACCTGTTCTGTGTTAGCTTTAATTCCTATGATTTTTCCATAGTAGTAACATTAGAACATGAAATGAAAATACCTTTAAAATGCATAATAAAATATATATTTTCCTAAATTTTTGGAACGTAACAACGATACAATTCTTGAGTAAAATTAACGATCTCTAAAGCCAAATTTGAGCTAGAATATATTTATAAAAACGTTAAAAATAAATATCACATGCCTATGTTCTTCAAGTTTTCTTATACATTTCATAAAGTGAATAATCTCGACTAGACTTACAAACTAGATACAGCAAGTACCTATTAAACAATCTAACAAAAGGCATTTTTATATCACAATTTGGAAATAATGTTTCATAAAAAAACAATGAAGAGAAAGAATGAACTTTTCCTAATTGCACAACCTTAAGATCCTAAAATATTCACCAATAATTATAAATTAATACAAATTTTGTAACATTAGATAATATCTCTGTAGTTACATATTTCTTTGAGAATTATTTGAATTTAGTATAATAAAATAGCTGTATTTCTTTTATTAATAAATTTAGACATTAAATATAGCACCATGATTTTTAAACACTAAAATAGCCGTTGATTTCCATAATCACTTGATAGCAGTTTTGAAACACAGGATCAACATCTTTTTTATATTTGCTAGTACTTTGATGTTATTTTCCATATGACCGCTTGTACAATATCGAAAGCTCTTTCACTACTTGCCTTTCACCTTCCTCCCACAGGAGATTAGCTAGACGGCCGAGGGTTCGCTCTCCATCAGCATCATTGTTGATCCAGTCTAACAAGAGCTTGTAGCGAGCCTGGAAACAGCATAAAGATATAATGCAAATAACATATTTTTTTCACTCAACGCTATCTAGCCTCAAAGTAAGCTAGGTAGCTTGTATCATGGGAACCAGACAACTGTAATACTTTTTTTTTTTTTAATACATACTTATATACATATTAACAACTAGACACAGAACACACATCTATGTTCAACAAACAAATTTTTGTTCTGGGTGGGAATCGAACCCACAACATAAAACGCAGAAGGCAGCTGGTTACTACCAACTGAGCTGTGAGGCCAGTTCAATAATAAAACAGACAAAAAATAACTTCCATTAAATTCTTAGAAAAACACTAGGGTATGTCTACCAGTCAAATTGGAAATTACAATATTACAGAAAGTTAGGCCCCTGATCCAATCATATCCGATCGTGGGAAGAACATACATGAAACATCTAAAGGATAGTTTACATTCTTGTTGCTTGCATGATCCTTTTTAAAATTCCAATGTCAGGCTAATGTGGTTTCTAGATATAAACACCAGCAGTATTTTTAGAATATTGTAACAAGATAAGTGAGTCACGTCCAGAAATTAATGATAGAAAATACACACCTCAGATACACCATAACTGGCAGTGTCAATTTCCTTTGTCTCAATAGCCCCTTTAGTGAACCCGAGGGTTCTGAAGAAGCTGTGCCAGTTCTTGCCAAGATTCTTTGAAACATAGTCTATAAACTCATGTTCTGGCTGCAATGGGAATAACTGTTATTATATGATTATAAAGCCTTATTTTATGAGAATTAATGATGGGAGCAGTAGGTAGCGCACCTGATGCTAAATGTGTGTTATGAATGTTTCATGTGCCTGTAATTTCAACGTTCAAACCATGTGACTGCTTGGCAGTAGGTATGGGAACAATGCTAGTAGTTCCCAGTACAATCACAGAATGTTAAGGTTCTAATACAAATATACCATTATTTACACACAAATTTGATAATTTATCTACAAGAGAAACAATTATTCTACAAATTGCTAGTTGAAGAAACATATGCAGAACGAAACATGAGTGAGAATATTTCCAAACTAAACTTATTAGCATAAACAGTGGGTCAATAACAAAATAATATGAAATTTATTCCAATCTCTTTTAATTTATATAATAAATGACCAAGCTGTAAAGACATGAGACATCTTCTATCACATCTCAGAGTTAAGGGTGAATGCATACAATGTGACTTGGGTCTTGTCACACCTAAGTAGGGGAGGACCCAACTCAAATTGCTTGTTGGGCCGAGGTTACCACCTAACACCAGATGGCCCGCCAACTTGTACTGTAACTGTAACACATAAAAAAAAATTACATTGGACAAGCCATGGCAGATAGGTGAGCAAGAGATTTGGACTACTTTTAATATGGCTTCACACAATAAAGGCTTGCCCTATGCAAATATTATTATTAAATAGCTGTGTATTTTGATGTGTGGTAAATTTAAATTATATTATTTGTACAGTTTGTCTCACATTGATCTACAGTGACTATTGATCTCAGTTGGTCAAGGTCACATTACCTTTATTGGAGCCTCGAGCAAAAGCTGTATACAGTTGTCTTTCTCAATATGTTCCTCAGCATCGTTAGCATTGCCGTTGGTAGCAGGGTTTTTATTTGTGGGCCCAATGTAATAGTCGTTTCCCCATCTCACATGGTTCGAGTTTACAATGTTGATCACATTGCCAGTTGCTGAAGAGAAACATTAATCAATTTATGATCCACTCGCTGTGCCTGCAGCTTCACCAAATTCAGTAAGTTTTATATAGACCAATAATAATATTGGTGGACAATTCACACAGCGCCATCTAGCCCCACACTAAGCCTAGCTTGTACTATGGGAACCAGAACAACTGATACACTACATATATTATACTTTATGTAAATACATACATATAATACATATTAAAACCCAGACACATAACAAAAGTCTATATTTGGGACACAAATAGTTGTCCTGGGTTAAATCAAACCCATAACCTACAGCGCAGAAGGCAAAATTACTATCAACTGAGCTGTGAGGCCTGTCTAATAATAGAATATAGTATGACAATAGAATATAATAGAGAACAGAACAGAACTCAGTGTGTGATTTAAACTACTAGCTATGAAGTTTTATAATTTTTATCAATTTGTTAATTAACCTCACTAATTTCCTGTCTAATCGGTCCAAATGTTCCGATTAGCCGGAAGAAAGACAGACAGACATAAAATTTACACAGAGATCGATTATAGTCTGGAATAGCACATAGGCTACTTTATATTATACTGGTAAAGTTGCAGAGTTCCCGTGGGATGACTTATTTGCCACGGGTAACACCGTGTGATGTAGTTAGTGTGTAATAGTAGTAATAATGGAACACAAACCTTGAGTATTCACATTGCTGATACCATGTTTGTCATTTTTGTTCCATTTTTCGGAATTGCCATTTTCTTTCTTATTTGTATTAAAAAATGATTTTTTGAATTTCGAACTTTTATTCTTTTTGGTGTCGTCTTCATCAGACTCAACAATGATTTCCTCCGGTTCGTTGGTAGAGTCAACATTCTCATCATTTTCGACTGGTTCTCGTCTGATCTCCGCTCTGGGAGGCCTCGGAATTGCATCAGATTTCAAGTTCTTGAACATCTCGAAGATCTTACTATGGATGCTGGTCATCTTGCAAGCTGTAGTGAGCGTTAAACAAATAAAATTCTGGTTTTCCCCCTGGCACAAAGAAACTTGATAGTCAAACAAATGAAGCTGTTTTGTGGCACTGCGTCAGTGAAGGTCGAATTCGGTGTCATTCAAATTATAGAAACGTAAATATTAATTTAATGAAGTAAGTAGCTACTGAATTACAAATTACTTTCAGATTTTCAGAAACAAACAAGGGAAGACGAGTACAGATATTGTATAAAGTTATATTTGACAGTTTACATTGACGTGATGATATCAGGCTGTTGTCCTTAAATTATTTCTTCTTTCGGGCCGGCTATAGCATCCTAGACCTATCTGCTTATGTTTTGTAATCATTATATTTCATAACCGCACGTCACGGTGGATCGATTCTCAATCCACCGTGACGTGCGATTTTAGAAACTCCTGAAAAAAATCAGGATAAAATTAAAAACATATAGTGACGCCTTGCCTTGCCTTGACCGCAATATCAAATGAAATGTTATTTAACATATAACTACTTTGTGAACTATATTTGCATAATAACAACTTATAAATAAATATAGGTAGGTATATACATTTACAAAAACCTTCAGTAGGCTGTATAAAGACCGTTTCCACCGCTCTCCAGACAGCTCAACAATTTAGTTCCATTCACAACCAGATGAAATTGTGCCCACAACAATGGCGGCATTGCTTCGCTGGATGGCAATATTCACTCAGTCTGAGCATGAAGGTTTCTTGCCAGGTACACATAAGAACCTGCCATCTCGCTCGAAATTGAACCATACCTACTTATTTGCTGAAATGAAAATGATAATGTCAAACTGATTAAATTGTTACTTATTGTGTCAAATTTTCGTATTTGTGCCAAAAAAAGCTGAGCACAAATACACTAACATATTTTGTACAATATACCTGAATACCAAACTTTATTATTTTTATATTTTCCTTAATGGATTCCAATAGGCCAACTAAAACCTTCGGTCTTTCACTGTCGGATTTACTGAAGCTACGGTTTTTTGATGCAATATACGCCAAAACCAATTCCAATCCAGAAACAAGAGCCAGCTCACCCAGAAAAGAGTGTCCTGCACCGCCACCTCCTATTCAACCATGTCCCGACAAAGCCGGGGGAGGAGACGCCCCACCACGTCCAAAATGCGCATGCAATGTCCCTGATGGTGCCAAATGCACCGCAGGTGACCGTGGAAAGACAGGCGCGGGCGTTACAGGTTCCCGAACCGGACGTGTTTGTGGACCTGCTAAAGACTCTGATGAACTGCCAGCAGGAGCCATCAATCCAGGGCTTCTCCGCCATATCCACAACGCGGCCAGATTTCGGTTACCACAATGTTTTGAAGGGGCTTGCGTTTCAGTAAAGCAAAGCTCCAAAAGTAACTGGGTTTTAGGACATTCTCTGTCATTCAGCTCGGTTTCCCCGGGTGGATACAAGCTTCTCCTGTCTTATGCTGATGGTAAAAAGCCAACGGCTCTGCCTTACTTCGTGATGGAGGCGGCTCCCGGCGGTCAGATGAGTTGCGAGTTTCGTGTCGGTCCTACTCATAGGACGAGAGCGACCGTGGTTGCGCAAATAGCTGATGCCGAATTCTACAGTTTTGAGAGCATTTTGGACGCGTACTTCAATAGCTTCACGGCGTCTGTGATAGCTGTAAATAAGGAATTTATTGCTCTACATTTCCTTCAGGTAGGTCACCGTTATGACATTGCGGAACGCAGTCAAAGCTACTATTGGTCTGACTCCTTAAACTTTGTTACAGGCTGTAACGGAACAAATTTCCCTTGGAGCCGAGGTGGTGGCCCGAGCTCAAATTGCAGAACTAAGCTCAGCATCTGGCGCTGGAAGATGGGCTAATGAGAACCATTCGGTCAGTGCGACTCTGGGCAATCGTGGGCTGGATTTGTGCTACGCAAGAGCCATTACACCTTATTTGACAACTGCAGCTATGCTGGAGGTAATGGAAACTATTCATATATCTAATTCATATTTCTTCTTTATAGATATTTATTAGTAGTGTTATATTATGAATAGTTAAGTCATATTATAAAATGAGAGGGTTTTCAATCACATTCGCTTTCTGCCGAGCCGTAGCACTTGCTACAAATCGAACTTTATCTCGAAAATACTGATTGATATGTTGCACATACATACGATTATGAAACTGTTATATCCATCTATTTGAGCTCTAAAACAAAACTACATTCACGAAAACTAATATTTTAAGGTAGTTCCATCAACATTTTAAATTCTCTTTATCGCATATTTCATCCTACCTACATATAATAGATAACTTCCTGGTCATAATAAATATGATGGAAATAATCGTGTAAAGGGCCCTTACGCGAAAAGTAGAACTGGAATTGGAATCTAAAATGTATATTGTTTCTCCAGCTTATTTCATATTAATATCAATGTGAAGTTACTATTTATTACAAGCTTTTTGTAATCAGATGTGCAACAAGGCAGCATAGTTAGTCCGATACATCATTTGCAATGGGAATAGTTACTGATTTTCAACATGTCTATAACATGATGTTTTATCGCTGTGAACGGTGTCCCTGAACTATAACTTATTTTAGTTGACACAGTTGACTTTAGTCTAGAATGTGTTCAGGGATTCAAATATATGTGAACACAAACGTACTAAGAAGAAGAAGGTAGCCTGTAGGTAGAAGCCTGTATGTGAACAAGAGTTGTAACGGTAGGCCTCAGGGGCGCTAAGTCACAAATTGAGTCAACGAAACACTCACCTAAAGAAATGAGAATGTATCTTAATACCACGGCTACTTTCTAAATTCTATAAAATCAATACAGAGTTCAGTTTTTGCACCTTCAAGATAAATATGTATAGGTCAAGATTATGTTTTTTTTTCAATGAAATGTTGATGAAATAAATAATGCGTTAAAGCGCAAGTCTCTTCTTATCTATCCTGGTCTAGGTAACACTAATTTTTTTAATAATTAAATAAAAGTTTTGGTAGTACTTCTAAGTCAATGGCCACGGAGCTGGAAGCCAAAACATACCTATAAATATTTAGAAGGTGAAAATTTCATAAGATATTAAGATCATGCTGTTTAAAAATGAGGTGACATCTCGCAACACACGGAACTGACCAAAAATTATGAAATAGCTCCAAATATACTTTTATAACCTATTTGTATGGCAGCTGTAAATAGCAGAAAACTTTCGGGGCCCCAGGGACTTTTCACAGCGTCTCCCAATATGTTATAACGGGGTTAAAAACCTAAAACTCGACGCCAATGGCGCCACCCGAACCACTCTGCCATGTGCATTTTGCGAAAGAGTATAATTTTGAGTAAAGGAAGAAAAATGTATTCAATGCTATGAAAAGATTAACTAAAGAGTAGGATAGCATTTTTATTTATATTTTTCATACGATATATTTACGGAACGAGCCGACGGCCCACCTGGTCTTAAGTGGTTTTTGCTCTTACAAAAATTTACTTTTGATAACAAATAGATTAGATTGAAGGGTTATAAGTTATTTTTATTGTATACTGGCTTCGGCCAGCGATTTGCCTGCGTAGGCTAAATAATATAAATTATCAAAATTAAATGTATACTCGGGAGCACAGTACTCGGAAGGTTTCTATTATTTATTTTCTTCTTCTATTGGTTTTTTCTATTAGATAGCTCTATTACCTAGAGTTCACTGCATATAATAATTTTTAATCGGTTTAATAGGTTCCGGCTATCCGCTACATGCAAACAAATAAATTTTACCTTTACAGAATATTATAAAAATGTAGAAGTAACGAAATTTCTCGGGAAACTAATATTTAAGAGTCGGCTGGAGGTTTACGTTATGAAAAATCAAAGAAGACATATAGATGAGTTAATATCATAATTTGTGTCATCTAGAGTAGTACAGTGATTGGATGTTTGAATCACAGGTGTCACTAAATAAATAAATAGCTACGAATTAGCTTAGCTTACTTTGGGGCTAGATGGCGCTGTGTGAAATGTCCACCAATATTTATTTATTTATTATTATTAAAACAGGTGGGATTCGCCATTCGCCGCGCCGTAGCCACATTAGCCTACGAGTGGCGTTCAGAAGAATGGACGGTGCGAGGCTCAGCCGATTCCGACGGGCTGGTGGGCGCTACGCTGCAGCGCATGCTGGGCGGCAAGCGTGCCCAACTCGCTTGTTCAATCTCCGCGCTTCTCAATCACCCTAACGATAAGTTTCGCCTAGGATTTGGAGTCACTGCTGCTATTATTTAGTTAGATGCCGATACAAAAGTTACTTTGCTGCTTGGTGTCGACACAAAAGGATAACCTTTGCAGCTTGAACTTTTGTTAGTGAGGTTTGGACTAAAGCGCCACTCTGCAACACATGGTCGTAGACAGTCGTGCTCAAACTTTCTTAGGCAATGTCCATGTTTTCAAACAATCACTATGATTGGATTTTCCTTCACTGTTGCTAGCTCAGATGCAGCTTCTTGGTGCGTTCAAGAACAGTATTTGAATGATGGTTCGGTGGAAGCATGCTTAATTCAGTGGAACCTTATGGGCTAGTGGGCTGGACGTCACAATGCAGCACATGCTCTGACAAAAATGAGCTTAAGATTAGCTTTTTGGAAAGTACTTGCATATGGAAGCTTTTAAATGTGTAGAGGTGAAACTGTGCATTAGCTACCACTATACATACACATTCAACATTCAAGGGGGCGATTATGTTACCTTAAAGCTTCAGAAGTTATTCGAAAATTATTTGATCGTATATATATGATGTAATCTACAAATATGTCAAAAATGATAAGGGAGTACATTCGATATTGGATTTTGATGGCCTTGCTTTGATACTGCAGTAAGTTGTAAAATAGAACCTTTGAAGCTATCTAAATTTTAATATATTACCTACTATGTTGCGTTTGACCTGGCTCTGGTACCTGTTTATGTAAAACTAGTATT
Source organism: Chesias legatella (assembly GCA_947359385.1). Lineage (NCBI taxonomy): Eukaryota > Metazoa > Arthropoda > Insecta > Lepidoptera > Geometridae > Chesias > Chesias legatella. Next base: position 7,391,030 of record OX375772.1, read on the forward strand.
TAGACTTCACTTTATTACTATATTTAATATTTTATTTAAATAATGATTTCATACTTAAAATTTGTATTCATTACCTAATTTAAATATCTCTTATTCTGTAGATCATATTTACAAATAGTTTTAAATGATAACATATAATGAACTTGTATTTCATAGACTATTTACAATAAAAATTTACTTTAAAATCTATATCTCTTTCTTACCTATCCATTTTGTTTTAAGAATACAGGTCTTTCAAAAATCTACGTCAAGCCGTAAACGATACAAGTTATGATAATAACCAGAACAATATAAAAAATTAAACATCAAAGTAAAGTCACTCTGAGCATTCAACACAACAATGCTGACTACGCACTAATGATTGGCGGCCGAAACGGGTATAGTGGCATTACTTCCCCAAATCGACACTGCAGATGCATTAGGATCTACTGCTACTATTTTCTTACATCTCTTACCTGATTCTGTAGTCAAAGTGAACGTCACAATACACAAACTAACTTATCCTTCACACTTCCGTCCCGACGCAACAGAATGTTAAAAATTCATTTCCAATATAACGATAATGTAGGCGTGTATTATCGTCCGACGGTACGTTGACACGGAGCTACGCGCGTAGCACCGTAGCATGGGCGCGTGCGCGGAAACTGGGCGGGGATATAAACTCCACCTTCCACATAAACAGCAACGAAAATGAGGCTCTGCGGGAAAACAATAAAGCATGAAATATATTGAAGGATCCGTGGAAAAAAGGTTGGGCGTACACTGTAGCGGTTTGTATACTGCAGTGTAGTGAGTTCGGGCGCGCGCGGGTCGCGTGTCCCGGCAGTAATGCTGATGGAGCGGCTAGCGGACTTCGTGAGCAAGTCGCTGGAGGGCGGGGAGTTGCCCGCGCCGCCGTCTGAGCCCGACCCGGACGACGCTGACGATGTTGAAGTTGACATCACCGAGTTGGATGAGAAGGCCCCGCCGGCGAAGCGGCCGCGGAACTGGTTGCTCTCGCCCGTGCCCGTCCAGCACTGTAAGAGGGAGACCGATGATGATGATGACCATAGACATGGTGAGTAATACCGTTTTAATTATATTTCACACAATAATAACCTTTTAAGGAAGACATTTGAAAGAATATTTGAACAGGTACCACAAGCACAAAGAATCAAACGCGCGAATGCTACTAATACTAATCACTGAACAAATAAAGATATATAAACAAATAAGTGTTCCGGTTTGAAAGGTGTGGTTGCCGGTGAAATTACAGGCACATGAGACATTCCACCTACACGTCTCATAGTTACGGGCGCATACGATGCGACTTGGGTATTGTCGTACCTAGTAGGGGAGGACCCAAGTCGCGTCGGTTGTTATGGGCCAAGGTTACCACTTACCACCAGGTGGGCCGTCGGCTCATTCCGTAACTATACAACATAAAAAAAAACTCTTCAGGGATAGATATGTCTTGGGCAAGCTTCAATCTGCTACACTCAGGATTCTATTCTTGTATAGGGATACAAGCGAGGGCGCTTCGGTCGGGATTCGACTCTCAACTTCTTCGCTACTCTTTCGCAAGAGTTTAGTTGTTTTTTAGCCGTAGAGAGCGAAAGGATAAGAGTAGGGTTAGTACTCCCAATAGTAACTCTAAAAGTCCTTTGCTCGCGATTCAAGGTGAAGGCCATGAATAATTATCCGCTTCAATTTATCCGCTTACTACTATTGTAAGTTTTTATTATATACAGGGTGTGGCGTAATGAGTGGATAATAGGGTACCTGCGGGTAGGGGCCATTGTGGCGGTTCAGAAAAATATTTGTTATGCTCAGTAAAAGTGCCTCGGTTTTCGAGATATTCGACATTTTCGAAATTTAAGAAATATTTCACCCTTCGTCACTATTTTTGGCGCCCAGACTGCAAATGAAATTTTTTTTTCTATCTGTTTTTTGGATAGTATTCTTGGATAGATGTGCTATCGAATGGAAACTATTATTTTTATAACACAAGCACAGTTATGTTTTTAAAATAAGATTTCACTAAAATTTTACTTGCTTTCGTTTGTTTTCCTGACCTTTACCCTTCTGTGGTGTAAAAAAAATGTATGGTCACTTGAATGCCAACGTTTAAAAAAATTAGCCTTTTTCATCGAAATTCCGAAATGGTATATTACATGGTATTTCCACAAGTTGATTCAAAATTAATTCCTACCAAACTTATCAAGGCGTAATTTAAAGAAATATTTTTAACTATTATTAGCAATAATTGTCTACTGTTCGCAGAACTACTAGTAAAAATAACGAATCCACGTGCAAAAAAGATGGGTATTTTAATATGCACAATCTGCACAGTTGGCAGCGTACAAACCCTCATTTGGCCAGAGAAGACAGGTCCCAGTACCAGTTCAAAATTAATTTATGGACTGGAATTCTAAATGGCAAAATCATCGGACCATTCGAATTGTCTGGAACATTGACTGCAGAAACGTATTTACATTTTTTACGGCACGAACTTCCACTTTTATTAGAAGATGTTTCATTAGAAGATAGAAGAAGAATGTGGCTGCAGCACGATGGTTGCCCCGCTCATTACGCCCGAAATGTTCGACAATACCTCGATGAAACATATCGTCGACGATGGATCGGTCGTTTGGGGACAATTTTGTGGCCACCTCGTTCACCAGACCTCAACCCATTGGACTTTTTTTACTGGGGATGTCTTAAAGAAAAGGTTTATAAAGACCCAATTAATACAGTGGACCAGCTACGGGAGCGTGTGCGATTAGCTGCTCAGAAAATCACAGAGCAAAGATTTGCGAACAGGATTAAAAGATCTTTTATCAAAAGGTGCAGAGCATGCATCAGATCACGTGGTGGACTTTTCGAACACCTTTTGTGATAGTAAATTTAATAAATGAAATGCATTTAAAATTTATTGTTTCGTTTTATTTCATTACCGAATTTTAAACTAATGTTTTTAGGTGATTTTAAGTAATGAAGTAAATTTTAGTACTATTTGTAATTTTATAATAATTAGCTCTACCCATTTTAATAGGAATTAATTTTGAATCAACTTGTGGAAATACCATGTAATATACCATTTCGGAATCTCGATGAAAAAGGCTAATTTTTTTAAACGTTGGCATTCAAGTGACCATACATTTTTTTACACCACAGAAGGGTAAAGGTCAGGAAAACAAACGAAAGCAAGTAAAATTTTAGTGAAATCTTATTTTAAAAACATAACTGTGCTTGTGTTATAAAAATAATAGTTTCCATTCGATAGCACATCTATCCAAGAATACTATCCAAAAAACAGATAGAAAAAAAAATTTCATTTGCAGTCTGGGCGCCAAAAATAGTGACGAAGGGTGAAATATTTCTTAAATTTCGAAAATGTCGAATATCTCGAAAACCGAGGCACTTTTACTGAGCATAACAAATATTTTTCTGAACCGCCACAATGGCCCCTACCCGCAGGTACCCTATTATCCACTCATTACGCCACACCCTGTATATTACCTTCACTGAGATACAGATATATATGAGTTCCCTCGAGTTCATGCCAAAATGATTCGAATCCTATATGAAAATGAAAATGGAAAATTGTTTATATTTGATGCAATACATTAAAACGTAAGATGCTTATATATTCATGATATTATATAATCAACAAAAATTTACTAAAAGTTACAGCAGATAGTAATCTAAGCACAGACTTAAACTACCTTTGAGGAGCGTTAAGAGTCGGATTAAACTGTCTGTGTCCCCGTTCTCAGCGTCTTCCGACGGACAGGCTACTACCTACTACTAGTCGAGTCACTGGTTTTTGTCACTCTCTGGTCACGAGGATCTTAAGTAATAGGCTCTAATATACAATGTACTTTGAGTTCGGTAAGGCAGAACTAGATAAGTGTACAATTAAAGTGGGACCAATAACCAATTTTGCTTCTTCTACAGTCAATGTCTCAAGTAAACAATTTGACTATAGAACACCGAAATAACGAACATTTTAAACATATTTTGTATCCATAATTGAAATGGGGTTACCGTGTAATTGTTTTATATGACCTGATCTTCTCGTACCCGCGCACCCTTCTCGAAAGAAACTAATTGAATTAAAAATACTCAAGGGTGAATTTGATAAACTTAGTGACGCAGAGCGTTTACGTAAATCTGTCAGTAGCTATCGAAACAAATAATTGAAATATTAGACAATTAATCAGAGCTTCATCCCTTAAAACGCGTCATATATCTAGACACCATACTTAACAATCTTACTTATCTTTATCTTTATTAGGGATGCATGTAAGTTGTGGCTCTTTGCAAGTTTTTCTAAAACCTAGAACAGGTCAAGTCCAATTTTCTTTCATAGAGACACTGTATTCTTCAAAGTAACATTCCCTACGTTCCCAAGGGACATAAATGTGGGGTAATGGTGTAGTAGTTGTAGGTTAGCAATAAATATTAAGGTGGATCTTCTATATGCGCGGTGATGTTTGTTATAGTTTATTATGTTAACAACGCGATTTAATATAAAGCCTTTTTTTCTGAATTAAAGAATAAGCCAAACAACAGTGTACTGATATTGTTGTGTTCTGTTTTGGAGAGTTCCTGGTGAAATTACTATTACATGAGATGTTCCATCTTGTACTTAAGTACAATACGATGTGACTACCTTGTGAGAGATGACCCAAGTTCATTAGTAAATATCGTTGTTATGGGCAGAGTATACAGCCGATCCATCGTACATCATCTTATTGATATAAAATATGCTTCTTTTTATTTTAATCATAATTGGCAAGTAATGTCGGACGCTAGTGCTTGGATTCTATTTAATTAAAATTATTTATTGCATCATACTACATCCGTTTGTGTTAGTAATATTTCTAAGATTATGTAAACACATTCATATATACGGTTAGTATATTTTCGGATGCTTGAGTTCTACAATAGCAAGATTACCGTGGCACTTTTTACAAATGGCACATTTCACCTTCACGTCTCATAGTTACGGGCGCATACCGGCTTGGGTCTAGTCGTACCTAAGTAAGGGAGGATCTAAGTGTAGCATATCTCTTGTTATGGTAGGGCTTGCAACTTAACTCCAGATGGGCCATCAGCTCGTTCTGTACCTTTATTACGTGAAAAAACCTTTGTTTAATAACAAGAACGTAGCATTTTTTTGACGGATAACGTTTCTATTTCTTTCTTTGTTTTGTGAAATCGAAATGAGTCACAAATTTACGTCCATATTTATGTTATTTTCAGCATTAATAGGTATCTAAAATAAATTACAAGATAGTACTAAAATACATAAAGAAGTATATAAAAGACTTTATTCTTTGTTTGAAATATTTGTGGTCTACTCCGTAGCTAATAGCTCGAACTATTCTCACTGTATGCAGTCCCAACTCATCCTTGTTTGGAACATTTATCAATATCTCAAACAAATGATACTAGACATATTTTTATTTTTACCTCAAATTAGAGCTATAATGTGCAAGCCCTGTGCTACTAACACGTAGCTCGGCCTATGATGTTTTTTTATATTTTTTCACAATTATATTAGTATTGACATACATTTTAGTCATTTAAATAAAAAGAACTTGAATTAGAAACTTAATTACTTATTGTCTTAAGTAAGTAACGAATAATTGATCTTACATTATACTATTAGGCCGTATCCGATGCCCATAACTATAGCAAACAAACTTAGGTCCTCCTGAACGTAAAGCTAGGTACACTTTTCAGAGCCTTACAGCCATTTGATTACTCAGAGACTTGCATGAAAGTCTCATGTACCTTTTTAACTAGCGTGCCTCCAACCAGGACACAGAAATATGTGTGCGGTTAACTGGCAGAAAATGCTATAGCATTAAGGCCTACTAGGCAACAAATAATATATTGTTGTATTCTTTGTGCAGTAAATATATACGATAGCATTACCCCGGAAGAACACTATACTTGCAGTTAGTTCTACTATGGATAACAGGGCATCTTACGGCAGAGTGCTTCGTACAGTAATTCTAAGTAATATCTCAAATTGAGACCTCGCTTTTTATACTGCAATTATGTAAATGGATGGATTATCCTCAGTGGGCGGCGCCAGGCCACACCCTCTCCCCTTTCGTCTCCGGAGCCTTAAGACCCACCTGGTGATTAATTGAACCCCCCTTAACTCGGGAAGTGTCGGTGATTTATTTGATTGAGAAGTCTTTTCCGGATATCCATTAACGGCTTATTCATTTCGTTTTGTCTCGCTTAGTGAAGGATTTAATTTAATTGATGGTTGTTTAAAACTGTTGAACGTGATAAATGAATTAATTGGTATACAAGTACGAGAGTAATTAATTAGCACAGTATAAACTCCTGAAGATTTATGAGACTTTAATCAATTTTCATATATTTTGTAGTAGTTTTTGTAGCCCCGATATCGGATAGACCGATCCGATATCGTGACAAACCTCAGTATCAGTATCGGTTCCAGTCAGCCCTAAAAAGATATGACATTTCCTAATTTCTCAAATGAGTTCCAGCTAAAAACCACTGAGTACCTATCCTACTAATATTATAAACGTGAAAGTTTGTACGGATGTTTGTAACTCTTTCACGCTCAAACGGCTGAATGGATTTGGATGAAATTTGGTACCAAGATAGCTTATATCCTGGATTAACACATAGGCTACTTTGAGCCCGGAGAAGTGCAGTGTTCCCGTGGGAGTACTTATTCACCGCGGGGCGCAGCTAGTAAAATAATAAAAGTTATTATATCTTCGTTCTTAGATGCAATAGACAAGTCACCGAACGGCGGGACAGGCAATGGAGGGGGAAAGCAGCGGAGGTCCCGCACGAACTTCACGCTGGAGCAACTGGGAGAGCTGGAGCGGTTGTTCGATGAGACCCACTACCCTGACGCCTTCATGCGCGAGGAGCTCAGCCAGCGGCTCGGCCTCAGCGAGGCTAGAGTGCAGGTAACTAAAAGTAACGCTTACATAATCGTTTTATTTTGACCTATTAAAAATAATAAATACCGTATACACAATTACTTAGGGGGCCCACATTGCTCGCGTCCGTAAGCGATTACCCTTTGAATCCCTACACGAGTCCCCGGGTGGTCCCCGAAAGGAGCAACCCTAAATAGCAGTAGAACTTATGCCAATTTCGCCCAGAGAAGTGTTGCCACTAAACCTGGTAATCTGCCGCCAAGCAGTGTGCAGTCTCGGATGGACGCAACGTAAGGCGACTTAGGTCATCTCGTACTTTGGTGGAGAGGACTTGAGTTGCATTTCTGTTGTCTAAGGGCGGCGGTTACCACTTAACATCAGGTAGGCCGTCAGCTCATTCCACCTCACGAATCACATAAAAAAACCATTATGACCTGGTGGGAATCACAGTAATATCATAAGATCGTAATAAAAAAAAGTTCGTTCTTTTCGATATTTACATGTCTTTTCGGCTCCATCACTATATGCTACTGAATCGTTTGCTACGCAGAATTTTTGATCTGGTAACACGCGGATTAAGACACTCTCCAATGCACCTTTATGTTGATTTAATGAACTCTATAAAAAATCTTTTTTTAGCCTTCGGGAATTTCGCGCGCATCGCAGCGAATTTTACTTGCCATTTCTTTTTTAGTGTAACTACAAAAGCTCGGACGTTCCGGGCGGCCATGTTAGAACGGCGACATGTAGATTTGTATCGTGAAATGTATTTTATCATTTATCCCCATTTTTACATAAAGATGCGGAGGATGCGGACTGCCTATAAACAATCATACCTACAGCTAACGTCATCACCAATAACAATATCATCTCACACTCGCAATCATCGCGTGCAATATTAATTTACCCGTACGAAGGCAAACTACCCTTGTAATTCCGAATTTAGGGCCTCCCTACGACTCCGTTTTCAGCTTAAACCAAAACGTAAAATTATTATATATTTATTAAAGTAGACTTTATAAGTGAATTTATTTACTTGTTAGAAAGTATTTATTGAGTTTTCAATGATTAAATCCACTCGTAAGTTTATGAGGGATTTTAATGAGATTTCATTGAGGTTAACTGCAGTGTGAATGAATAATAATCATTTAAATTGAATAACTCAAGGATATGAGCTACTTTGCGCTAAAACACAGTAGATATTGCTTTACTTACAAAACAAAAATATGACATTAATATCATTCGTGGAAAGCAATGGCGGCGATGAAATTCCTTTTTTTATATTTAAAATATTGCTTTATTCCAAATATGAATAATTTTGACGATTATCTAAAAAATATGCGATGACCCTATCGAGTTCTATGGAACCGATAGACGGGGCACTTACACCGTCCCCCACTCATTACTAATGCAAGTAATTAGCTGCAAGAGGCCAACAAGTGCGAGTTTATAGGCAATATATCGCGATTACATCTCTATCGGCGTTAAGTGCCGTGTCCGGGGGATACAAAATGCATGGTCTTCCTGGCTTAACGTGCGTCTTAACTAGTGTCAAGTGTGACATTATCTTTATTTTATTAGTGCAGATTTATATGTATATTAGGCTTCTTTCGTATTTTACTTAAAGTTGGGCATAAGTGATTATTGTAAGTACATCGCTGATTTTGACACACAAACACAAGTTTTTATGAGTTTAAGTTATTACTTAAACTGCCCATATATAAAAGGATTTTTTTTACTTGGTTTTTATTTGCTTATTAATGTTAAGTCCTCTACATTTAATTACTCGGCCTGCGTGGGCAAAGCTTCGCTGGCAGAAACTACGAGTAGTCTGATATAATTACGATAGGTATGTTGTAATGAAATCATCCAAATTCAATTTGACGTGAAGCGCCGGTCATGTTTGCATGCGATTTAGCCAAATTGTCTGATGTAAACAACTGCTAATGAACATAACTCCCTCCGTCGTCTACTCCAGCCTGTGACATCGTTCAAAATCAACAATACATTGCATTACACATTACATGCATTTGAATTGGAATGAAGACTTTCATGTTCAGCAATTCGAACAATGCTTTTTAAACAATGATACGGAACGAGTGACCCACCTGTTGTTAAGTGGTAACCTCCGCTCATACCCCCTGTCTTATCTAGGTACGTAGGGTAAGACCCAAGTCTCATTGTATGTTCTTGTGAATCTGAGACTTGAGGTGGAATCTCTCATTTGCCTGTATTTTCATCCGCAACAACACCTTTCAAACCGGAACACAGTAACGCGAAGCGTTACTGTTTAGCGGCAGAAATGGGTACGGTAGCAGTCCCGTACGAACTTGGCATAGGCTTGTGTATCTTGTACACATTATGAGCAATGTTATTTTATAATATACAAACATTACTACCTACTACTTTGCATATATAGGTACATCTGACCTGTTAATAGTTTATAAATATTTGCCTTTAAAATGATATTCCCTTTACAGAACTAAATGAAATAAGCCAATTACATCAAATCAATGAAATTAATCAATTATCCTGCAACGCCCCGGGTGTGTTTGCTTGCTGTTTAGTCGTATTGTCTTATGTAATCAGCGCTAATGAATTCTAGTTAGTGTGCGACGGCTTGAAATAGGTATGTTGCTGCGGGGTTCACTAAGAATAAAATGGTTCTATTTATTTTAAGTGCAGTAGAACTGACGGCACGTTCGTCCGGGGAAGTACTGCCAGCATGCCCATTTCTGGCACCAAGCAGTAACGCATTCGCGTGACTGTGTGTCGGTTTGAAAGGTGTAGTTGCCTCAGAGTTACGGGCGCATACGATACGACTTGGGTCTTGTCGTACCTAGTAGGGGAGGACCCAAGTCACATCGGTTGTTATGGGCCGAGGTTACCACTTAACACCAGGTGGGCCGTCGGCGGTCCATAACAGTAGCAAATAAAAAAATGAGCTTTTTTTTCAGGTATGCCGTGTTTGGCCGGAATTGTTATTTTCGTGACAAGGTTAGGCACGGACTGAAGGTGTTAAGTGGCTAACCTCTGCACAAACTGCTCTTAAAAAAGCACACTACTTGCGTCCCCTACGTGGGTATATAATTATGAAATTAAAGGGGTTCCCATTGCAAACATTCGACCGGTGCGGGAATCAAACGCATGCATTCCTTGAAACAGAGTTCCGTCAACATAGTCATTTTTTAATACTTTTGTTTGTGTTAAACATATATGGACTTCTTATCTTCTATGTACGAATGAAACCAGCCTTTCTGAACCTTGGACACAGCTCTGAAATAAACTTTATCATATATTTATTTAACCAGGCAACACTGTATTAATAATAACCATACAGGACCCATATAGATATATAACTTAAAAGAAAATACATATAAACATATATATTATATGAAAAAAGTCTATTACTGGAACGCAAGCCAGCTTATTACCTATGTCAAAATATATAATTTATCCTTTTTTTTATGCGATGCAGGCGATGGAACGAGCTGAAGGCCCACCTGATGTTAAGTGGTTACTGCCGCCCATGAACAACAGCAATACGACTCAAGCCCTCACCACCAGAGTATGAGATGCTTAAGTAGCATTGCGTTGCGTCCATCACCCCTAGACGGGGATGTTACATCTCATGCGCCTGCAATTTTATCTACTATAAGAAAACTTTTAGGAAACTCATGGTCAAAAACTCATATGGTAGCAGATAAAATGCCCGATGATACCGCGAGCCGGATATAAAACAATGTGAATGAAGTCATTATTACAATTATATGATAATGATGATTAATTACAATAATATTGTAACTGAACAGTATCAATTAGATCCCAATCAATCAGTGCAATGTGACTGCATTATCCATCAGCCGCAATCAGTCCGTGTCCAACCATAATGCGGTTACAGCCACTGTGTTTGTAGTTTGCTCACCAACATGTCTGTAGGTACTTGACAACGTACACTTCATATTTATATTTGTGCAAGAAGCCTTTTTTTATGTGATATAGTTACGAAACGAGCCGAAGGCCCATCTGGTGTTAAGTGGTAACCTCTGCCCATAACAACCGATACGACTTGGGTCTTCCCCTACACGACAAGACCCAAGTCACATCGTATGCGCCCGTAACTCTGAGACGTGTAGATGGAATGTCTCTTGTGCCTGTAATTTCACCGGCAACCACACCTTTCAAGCCGGAACACAGTAAAGCGAACGCGTTACTGCTTGGCGGCACAAATGGGCATGGTGGCAGTACTTCCCCGGACGAATCCAGTAGAATTATTATATGAGTAACGAAATATTTCAGTTAGAGCAAATAAACGTAGGCTTTCGCTACGAGACCGTAGCAAGTTAGTAGCAATTTCTCAATAAATGTATTTGTTTCGCAGGTCTGGTTCCAGAACAGAAGAGCAAAGTGCCGTAAACATGAAAGCCAGATGCATAAAGGTATTTGAATAATATCATGTATAGTGTATACTATACATGATATATACAGAATTAGCATATTATAGCCTCATACGAGGCTACTGATAATATGCTAATTCTGTACATTACGTTAAGGACGTTGACCTTTAGAGTTATTATTCACATCTAAAAAATAACTTGAGCATAAATGAGCTGAGTTGGTGGTTAAGGTCATTACCCTCAGTGACATTAACCATCGACTCATCTCATTATTTTCTTACTTTCAAGTGTTTGTAGCTTCGAAATTTTCGAAAAAACCTAAAATATAGTTTTGTTGGTTATGATGATATGTAGTAAAATGGTCAACATGTAACCAATAACCAAGTTTGTCCGTGGAAGTACTGCCATCATACCAATTTCTGTTGCCAAGCATTCGTATTATTGTGTTCCGGTTTGAATCATGTGGTGTGTATTACAGGCACATGAGACTTTCCACCTAACGACACACAGTTACGGGCGCGAACGCTGCTGCTTAGTTCTTGTTGGTGTTAGGTGGAAACCATGTGGGCCATCTGCTCGTTTAGTAACTTTGCTACATAATAAAAAACCTGATGGCTTAGAATACAAGTATACCTATAAAATTATTAAGAGTGTATGAAATACGTTGCCTGCAAAACATTTCGACGCTGCATAATTCTAACGTTTTAATTTTCATAAATGTACTTATCAATTCTGTATTCATTAGTTTGCTGGTTAATGTAGTAGAAAACCACGATTTATAAACTGTTACAGCGAGCCAGCTTCCCTCGCGTTGGCGCCGCCGACAGCATAAACTGAATTTATATAACTAAATGCAGTTTGTACAATGTCACTTTTTCATTACTACGAGTATTGACTACTTTTATTTGAGCGGCGATCCACAATATGTGGATGCTAGATTAAATAACATTTAGCAATTTTTTGAAAAAGAAAGATGGTTCAAAATACTCTTAATCTTCTAGAACACTCATTAAAGAAGTGGTATCTTTCTGATTGTGGTAATATATGTGATTTTAATAAGTGACCTTAAATCTAATTAAAATCTTCCTTTTTGCTACATATATAATGTGACATTTGACTGGATTCGCAGCTCAGTTGGTAACTCTGCCTTCTGAGCGCGGGTTCGATTCCCACCCAAGACAAATATTTGTGTGACTAGCATTGATGTATCTGGGTGTTAATATGTATTTATATGTATGTCAGTCATCTGGTTCCCATAATACAAGCTATGCTTAGTTTGGGGCAAGATGGTGATGTGGAAATGTCCAACAATATTTATATTTATTTATTTCTTTTGAACAATTATTTTAGCGTACTCTGCGGTTCCTATTTTATTAAAGTAAAATTATTTTTTACGCTATGAATGATATACCTAACCAATACATTTTCACAAAAGATGCCATTCTAACATCAAGTTAGTACTCCATGGTTCCATCTAACTCGATTACTCTCTCGGCGGCGCCGGCCGACTTTAACAGTTTTTTAATTCGACCATAACTCACACGGATGAATAATTAAAATGGCGGGCGAGAATCACTCGGTAGGATTCCAGACAGACGGTAAACTCAGTAAAAAATAGAGGATCACACGTGAGGCGATAAATTCAGGGAATTGCACAACGCACTTAGCGATCTCCTGCCCTCGTGGTCGAGATTAGTTCGAGGGGTCAGTGCTTGGTAGTCTCAGTCGGCTGGGGATAGGAAATTAAGACGAATTGATTGCAAAAAATGAACTAATTCCGAAGACGAAAAAAAAATTTTGTTTCGGAAGACATTTTATTTCATCTATTTATATTAGTGTCTATCTGATAACAAATAAGGTTATATTCAGATGGTCTCGTGAAATTGTGTGAAGAAGATTCGTTCAGTTGCAGTTGCGTACTTCGAAGATATACGTTAAGATTTTTGCTGTGGCTTAAGGAAAAACAAGTTGTCAAAGATTAAATTAGCGTTTGGTAAAAAGTTTGGAAGTTTTATTTACTATTCAAACTAATTCAAACCTGAAAGTATTCATCTCTAATATTTCTCTCATGAACCCGACTAGCAACAGCAGTAAATGAAACTAACATTGAAGAAAGAAAGAACAAGAACATAATTTATCTTACCCAATCAACACAATCAACGATAAATATTAAAACATAGCATAGCAATAAAAAATAGCGGTAGACAATGAACCTTTGACTATCTATCTATCTGTTCCTATAGACTTTCGTGAGCCTATACTATAAGCCAGACGGTAACATTAGATGGTAATTTCACTTGAAAAACCAATGAACAGTCATTGCAGATAACGTAGCTTGCCAAGTGTTTAGAAAATATCGTGAAAGCGGCCTCGCAGCATAGTCCGTCACAAGTGTGCATTCGACCAATCGGCCAGGATAACAGTGGTGTTCTTGCAGACCTCGAACGTGGAGTTGACCCTCTACAATCCAGACCTTGCACTCTACGATTTCTCGAGTAGTACGAGTACTCCTAGAGGCCATCGGGGAGACCTCTAAGTAAGACTGGGTCAACTGCTTCTCCAATGATTTCAAAGAATGAAATAGTGTATAAATTGTTAGGGAGAATACTTAGAAAAACATTGATTACAAAGAAGATTGTGTTTACAAAATAAATTTTCCCGTCAAAAGCTAACTTTAGCACTAGTTTAAGAAATAGTATATTTGACATTCGTCATCCTACCCACTCGCATGTTCACAATTTCAACCAAATTCGACCAGTAACCTTGGCGTGAACGAGTAACAAACATTCGATCTCGGGCATTCATAGATACGTGATAGTACGGATTCCTTATCGATTTCAGTATCACAACAAATCCGTGTCCTACATCTCCAATAACACGAGAAACCCACACAGCATGGACATAATCTAATCACACTCGTTTTGCGGCAAGTAGCTGTCTCCGCTCATCATCCGCCGCTGGCACAAACGAGAGATGATCGGTACGGTTGTCAGACGCGTACCGAGGCGAAGATGGCCGCAGTGACTGTTGTGTGTCTGTGTACCACGCACTATCGTGATTGCTAGCACGAACCGCTAAACGGAGCGTAAAGCGGAAAAAAGCCGCTCGCCGGAATCGAATAAAATGATTCCCCGCGGGAGCCATTCGGACGCAATCCCGCCGTCCCCTGCTAAATGTCTTATTAACTTATCTCGCCCCCTCCCCACACCCCTGGAATAACACGAGAATAATCATGTAAAGTGAAATGAAACGGTTATTTGTTACGATATGCCCCTTTAACTGTGAGTTTTCGAGATGTTATTGATTGCGCAGTCGTTTGTGGCTTTAATGTCGTAGGGATGATTGAATATGTGTGATGTGATGATGAGGCAGTATTGTTGATATTGTTACATTATAAATAATATACTTTAGAAAGCTCTCAAGAGAGTACGAATTTATATATATAAAAAGCTCTGGCAATAGTATAAAGCAATGAAAATCACTACTACATTTGCTTAGCAACTGGAGCGCAGAACTACTGTCATAAATCTGAAACAAACTGCGTTGCTCTGAAAACAAACGGTATTTTTCATCGTCTCCCATTAAATCATAAAGAATAGGAGTTGAATCTTCATAAAATTAAGAATTCATATTCCACGAAGTCATGAATCTCGCCGGCTCGGTCCCGGACTAACACAATCACAGCAGCCGTGAATTTTAAGAAAAAAGAATGCGCACTTAATTGTTCCCCTGTTCATAAAATTGTAAAGTTATTCGCGGAGCGGGAGGGTGGCGATATTTTATAGCGCAGAAACCGCTGTAAAGATGTTCCGAACGCTTTAAAATAAGCGAGAGGAGGTGGGGGCGCCGGGTTTACCTTCTAATTCGATTAAATTAAACAACTCAGAGTTAATCAAATAAATGCACGACGGCCGCAGGGAGTCGGGCATCGGACGCTCGTATTTATGTCGGCACTTCTCGAAAGTAATTCGGTGTCAAATATGGAAATAACTCATACGCGCTGGGAGCATCCATTTTGATAATGCTGACGGCGACCGGAGAGCGTCTGATTTACAGCGAGCCGAGCGCCCGCCCTGCCTTCCTCCCGCCCGCCCGCCACACATACCTCTAGCTGTGAACATGAATATGTTTCTGGATTTTCACTTTTCTCCAGTTATAAATGGAAATGGGGAAAAATCACATGCTTTATTTTGCAAAGCGGATTCATAAGTCAACTTATTGTATTACCATGGTTTAAAATATTTTCCGATTGTTTTACTAAACAATATCTACATAACTCAGTGATTCTTATAATTTCATAAAACAATTGCTCGTGATAGTTTGGTTATTGCTACGAGACTACGACGTAGCATCATTAACATAATACGAGTATTATATTATACCTATCTATATACACGACAAATTATATATATTTGTCGCGTAAGAAAACTATTTTAATGAACAAGATCTAATTATTTGCCAAATCCTCTAATTATTTCTAAAAGTTGCTGTAGTTTTTTACAAGTAAAACCACAGAGCAAAACAAAATGTTAATATTTCGTACAACGTCAAGATTACAGCAGTCTATCTTAACAAAGAGCAATTAAATTAATGAATATTTAAAGACTAAGAACACCTTAAGCGGGTAGATAGAGCTCGTTAATTTATTAATTGGCCACTTCGCCCCGAGCTATAAATAAATCTCACTTAATTTACGAGCAAATTGTGCTCTAGATATCAATTTAATTGAGTGTTCGAAACGTTCGGGATTTGCGAGGCTCGTTTGTCTCTGCCAATTGCCAACCAACGATAGATCTAACGGAATTTGTGTAGATTAGCATTTGAGAACAATTGAGAGTTGCGTACTACTGGATTCTCGTAGCCGCTACGGCTACAATAATGACGCTACGGCGTTACTGATCTCAAAACACTTCGTTCAATAATTGAACATGAATTATACCAGCCTTTTGATGTGTGTGAAATGTCCAATATTATTTATTTATCCCACTGCTGGACACTCTCGGCAAGAGTGGTAAATGGCTTTAATATACGAAGGGTGCCCAATATGGATTATTGGAATTATTGAAATCGACTGCGAAACGAAGTCAAGATATGTAAATAATGGTAATAGAAATGTTTCTTTTTGCTACATATAAAATAGCAAAAATATTAAATAGCATAATAATATGGTTTGATAACAACGAAAACGTTTTTATATATTATTTTATATATTTATATAAACGCTGTACCAGCGGTGTCGCTAACACAGTACCGGTTTTCTATTGCACCAGGGTATACGTGCATGAGACAAGTAGTACACACTATATATAAAGCTTTAATAACTAGGTATTTAAAATCGATTGTATTTATGTGTATTAACATCTATCTAACCCTGGCGCCAGACATAGCAACATCATTTGAACACTTATTTGAACAGTTGTCTGGCGCGGATATTTGATTCAATGTTTGATTAAACGTTTGCACTTTGCCATAACTTCACACATTGCGTAGCTTGCAACACTTGCGCAAAGTTCATTTGCTATTGCATCACCTTGCGAGATGTCTGGCAGATACATTAAACATGTGTTCAAATTTAAGTACAATCCTTACAAAGTCTGTTCAAATATTTGACTGTGTCTGGCGACGCACTAATCTAAATGTATCGACATATATAGACCCGACTAAATGTGTTTCCTTTAACCATTTAATCATGACCAGGTCTCCTTGTTGGCGGTGGTGGGACTCCTCTGGAGCCGTGTCGTGTGGCACCGTACGTTTCAGTGCCGCGGCTGTCCGCGGTCCCGAGACCCGCGCCGCCCCACACCCCGCACCCGCCGGCGGCCGCGTTCGCACCCTTCGACTCCGCACTACTCTCAGCCGCTGCTCATCAGGTAACCACCAGCCAAATTCATTAGCAGTGGCACTAGGAGCAGTTTTTCTGGCGATAAATCTGGGCATGCCTGAACAAATATATAGTTGTTACTTTCCAGGTTTTCTGTGTACAAAGTGTTTTTATGCAGGCATCTGCAGTTTACTTCTTTTCTTTTCAGTTTTACATCTTTAATTTGGCAACATACAATACAATACAATACAATAACTCTTTATTGTAAACCACAATACAAAAAGAAAAACTTATTAAAAAGAACATTTTCGTGTACACTAAATGTGGATGACAATGGGCGGTCTTATTGCAATGAGCAATCTCTTCCAGACAACCTTTGGATGAACCGGAATTATGGGTACAATATAGACGGTGGCGTACAATACACATCTAATAATGGGATATATATATATATAACAACAACATAAGTCACCAAACTAAAGATACACTACCGTCATTGTGTCTCTTGTTGGTTATGGTTATCGTCGGAACTACAGGTACATAAAAATTTCATCTTTACGTCTCGAGACTGGCACACTGCTGAGTTTCTACTCAGAAACCTAAGTCATATTGCCAGTGTATAGTAGTGGCTGCGTATATAGCGTGTATAGCTTCGCATAATTTAAAAAGAATAGCTTTGCACGTCTTGGTATCTACAGTAAGATTATTGTCCAACCTCCCGAGCTGCTCGTTTCCTCCGATAGTCTAAATGCGTGGCTCGTACAGCTTCGTGAACCACTGAGAGCGGAAAAGTAGTCGAAGTTTTACCCGAGTTTTGCCGAGGCTCGTGAATGTTTATGTTTGCCTGAGTTCGGGTATTGTATGATGTAACTTTACAAGTAAAGTTAAAAACATAGTTTAGAAATTATGTTTTTAACTTTGGACTGACGTCCAGATGAGCCATAGATTGACATAGCATATTATTGAGACGCTAATTGTTGCAGTTTGGAAACTACAATTTAACAATGTTAAGTATGTCAAATTGCTTGCTGTCGTGCTACCATCTGAACCGTCTCTTATGGAATAGTGTCACCGATTGTAAATTGTAGACGTATGCATCTGTTCGTCAGTACGCGAGCGCGGCTGCGGCGGCGGCGGCTGCTCTCTGCCCGCCCTACGCGGGATTAGCAGCGTTGGCGGCGCGCTGTCGCTCGTCCTCCATAGCGGATCTGCGTTTGAAGGCGCGGCGACACGCGGCGGCACTCGCCGCCAGCGCGGCCCGTGCTTCGCCCCCGCCCCTACCTGCCCAGGCCTCCACGCCTGCTGATACATAACTGCCTCGAAGAGAAACTGACTAACTACAAATGAGAGCGAGGAAATGTATCAAGTTATAAACATCGTTGTTTTTCATTTTTCCAAAACATCAATCCACAAAAGGATTATACTTAATGAATGTGGAATTAAATTGTTATTTCTTGAACTGAGTAAGAAAATTAAACTGCTTCATTAGATATTGTAGAAACCAAAAGATTTTTATTTTTTATTTATTTATTATTCATTTAATTATTTGTTATGTAAATTGTTCTGAATGTCATCTATACATGTGGCAGTATAATGAATGTTAGTCGTCCTCATCGTTCAATTGGTAAAACGACCAAAGAGTGGGGACTGTGAGAAATGTAAATTATTAAGCTGTGATAAGTGTAACGATGGACATAATTGAGGATCTCTTACGTGTCTCTGTGCTTCTTTGTTCCAATAGATATATTTCAAAAAGCATGTTTCGATCGTAATTAAATGTAAATATTGATAAATAATATTAACGTGTTTATAGTCTCTAAATTGATCTGTTCATAGTTCTGTATGTAATTACGTAATAAAAATACAAAAAATACTGTCATGCATTTTAATTCATTTATATTCTGTATACCCGTTTTTGTATCATATCTATCAAGAAACCGCTTACCTACAGTCAGACTCACAAACTTGTAGATTATATTAACATTTTCTCCTGAACAGGAATCAAACTTGTGCCACGCATATAGGTACAATTGCGGAAAACACTACAGGTTCTAAACTGGTATAGAAAAAACTTAATGGCTAAGCTCACAATAGAAACTAAGAATATTGTTTTGCGATAAATTTTAGACACTTATAAACTATACCCTTCCTCTAGCTGAGGAAATGAACATGGACCTTGCTGAATTCAAAACCAACACGATAAAGCTTATTTCAAACAGAAAAGGATAATCTGGGACTGTTATGATCTGTTCAGACCATATCTTTCGGTCGCCGCACTGCGTCGCGTCCGATGTATCTTGCTCTTTAAAGTATCAAATTGAACCGTGTAAAAGGTATTGTCATAGAGTTTTCCACGGGATTGCTAAGTATGTTTTATATTCATTATCGAGTGTAAAACAATTTAGTCCGTTTTTCTAAGCAAGCTATATTATTTATTATTTTGTATCCAGACCTTTTTGTTATATATTCCAGATGAATTGTGTATTCAATACGGCTATAAATCACTGCGTTAAATATTCGCCTTGAGTTGGGTTGCGCTGAAATTGTTTTTACATTTGCTGGTGGATTGATGGTACCTACCCGAACCATGTTTGGAAATGCTCTTGGATAATTTATCACTTTTGACACTAGGTTAGTTTTGAGCATGTACAAGCTGTTTGTTTTTTTTTTGGGATATAGATTTAGAAAGAAACTCGCTTTCAGTAAAAACCGTTTACGCATAAAAAATGTTAATCTCCTTTATAAACGCAACGTGATTGTAGGTCCTGAGTCAGACAGCTGAACTCCACAAAGCAATAAAAGACTGCAGCCTCACAGACCTACTATCAGCAAACGAATGTGAATGGGCTTAAATCTACCACGGAAGCCCAATCCAGATGGGATATCAAGCATTTTAGTTGTTAGTGTTTATAGAGTAATAAATAAAATGAATGCTATATTCAATCAAATCATCAAATATTAGCTACGGCAGCATATGAAGGATTTTCATGTTAACCATCACGAAACATAAATACCCGCGATATAAACATAAATGCGCTGTTATCTACAATTTAAGCTCATAAGACTATGCTTAGTAGCAAGCTGTTTATCGAGTTAAATGTATTTAGTTGCTGAATATAATTATCGGTTTCTGATAATTAAAAAATGAGAGCCAACTGTGTTAGCTGAACCAAAACTAAGGTATTTCTAGAAACATCTGCTAATCATGGAATGTCCGTCCACGTACTGTAAAATATGCGTCGCATATGCATTGTCCGTAAGATTCGCTCCTCGGATAGCGCCGGGTGGCGTGCTGTTTACGCAAGCTGTTAAAAAAGCCCGCCCTCGCATCGGGGGCGCCCAATTAGGGCGGCGACGTTGCTGATTGGGCGTAATCGCGTTAGTATCGGCACAAACATCCCCTGCATCCACTCCACAGTCTGCAAACGTTTGCTAAATAAACAAATTCGTTTGTACAATATGCGATACAACTTGCGATGTTGATTTACATTGATTTACAAAAGTCAGTACAGCCGAATGCAAAATCTACATTTCGTTTATTCTCAAATGTAAGGCGAGGTCATTACGAATGGTCTTCATAAAACATTATTCGCAGTAGGTACCTAGTCCATTGTCAGAAGTTATTTTATCAGGCATTATGGCTTATCCGGGGGAGTATTTTATTTCGTGAATTAACGCAACAAGCAGATGGTCTACCTGGTGTTAAGTGGTAACCTTTGCCCATAACATGATGCGATACGACATGGATCCTTCTCTACTTAGGTCCAGTAAGACTTAAGTCGCATCGTATAGGTACGCCCGTAACTCTGAGTAATGAAGGTCGATGGTCTCATGTGCCTGTAATTTCACCGTCAACGACACCTTTTAAACTGAAAGACAGTAACACAAGTGTATGCTGGCTGCCGAAATGGGTATGGTGGCAGTAATTCCCCGGACGTAGGTACTTGGCAACATTTCTACTGCTACCTACTCGGTAAAAGGTTAAAGTCCACATTGTGGCTAGGCCTACCCCATCGGAAGAAAAGCGCAAGTATTTGTAAATGGATTACATATTAGTACTTAGGTAAAATAAATAGTAGTATTCTATAGACAATTCTATATAATTTGTATTGGAAACATTATAATATCTACGACAGATATATAAAGACTTTCTACCTCTAAAATAATGTATGTCCCAGATACGGTCGCAAAGTCACTTATAATTAAACCGTTTGTACAATGTTTTTTTAAGTATATGTTTTTACAACTCTTAGCTCTCTCTCTCTCTCTAGCATAGCTCGTTCGTTCTCGCTGGACGGACCCTTAATTTACGAATCTATCTGCCCAAAACCTTATTACAATATATCTCATTTAACACATGGTTATTATAATATTTAATGAGAAATATTGTATAAACAACCATACCGAAACTGAAACGGAAATTAATTTTTTTTACCATATCTGTTTGTTGTACTGCATACTGTCAAATTTAGTGTGTATGACATTGTCAACATCAATCTTATGCCACTTTCAAAAGTAGGGGTGTAGTTGGTAATAATAAACAGTTCCCGATCCAGTGTTCAATCGCTTAACTAATGAAATTTATATTATTTAAAATTATCCAAATTACCTATCCATACATACAAAACTTTAGAAAAACGACGTTACAAATGCGCCGCTAAATATCAACCTCGGTTTTAAAATGCAGTGTTTACTCTGTAAAACGCTAAATATTTCTATCCTGTACAAAAATCTTTAAAGTTAAGGTTTTGTGTAAAGTAATGAAGTAAATGAATCAGGCAAGATAATCAGTGTTTGTACAAGAAATAGTAATTAGTGATGACGCTGTGGTGTAAATAATAAAGTAGAATGTAGCTTTAACCTAGATCTGACCTTAGAGTTTTACCTGACTGAAATAATCGAATATGAGTTTGAACTATGCGTTTGGTTTTTCTATAATTCTACTCTTACTCGTGGCTGTAAATATATACTTTTTCTACACCTTTACCGCTCTAAGTAGACCTCACGGTTACACTGTGCCTAGTAAGCAAGATCTCGCGCCAGATGTATTTAAAGAGATATTTGAGCACCTAAACTATCTACCTAGTCATTTCAAAGTCAAAAACACCAAATACTATACTGTACAACAAAGCCTTATTAAATCATTTGAATCACCACTTGCTACAGACGTGAAAAGCCTGTGGCATGACACTGATAATGTAAGTATTACAACATATTAACACGTTCCAGTGTGGTAAAAGCTGTGACTCTTATTTAATTAATAATATGACAGTATTGTGATGGCCGTCTGTTTTTAAAGCATTGTTTACATTAGGAATGGTTAATGCAGTGTAATATATTTTACTATAGTTTTTTACCTAATTACTAAGAAAATAAGTTTGCAATTATGTTGCTGTATTAACAAAAATAAGTAGTATAATACGCTTGCAATGTGTGCCATACACATGTATAGATAGAGCAAAATTCAGCAAAATGCTAGAATCTGCTACAGCCGGGTTGTTTACTATGAATTGTCATACTACTGTGATGTCATTGTCATGGCGAGCAGCGCTCAGTGTTGGGTGAGTGCACAGCGCTTGTGCGGAAAATTAGCGAGCAACTGGAGCCCACAGTAAGCTTATTACATACAGCTCGGAGAGTATGAGTATAAATGGTTACCACAGTAGCAATCGGCCGCCTTAGATACAGAATTTGATTTCCTTGAGATGGTCAGTACGGATGTAACAGTACTGTTTGTATAAATAATTCTACTGTCATTGCTTAGTAAATGACCACATTGGAATATGTTAAAGACTCCTACTATTGAAATAACTGACAGTAATTTGTTTCACTTTATTGTAAAAATATTTTAAAATTACCAAAGGATCTAAGACCTTTTGGATATTTCTTAATTAACCTGGGAATCAATTGGTTTCTTATATTTTTAGTGGTCAGATGAAGAATCCTTATTTCCCCACACAAATGGAGCACCTGGTCGAATATTACAAGCAATACGAACCTCACCAATAGCGCTAGTTGATAATGCACCAAAGGGCACACAGTTGAAACTGTTATTTCTCTTAGAGGTAAGATAATCATTAAGTACTGTATATTAATATTTAAAACTATTTTATTAACCTATCAGACTAATGCTGTAGAGTGTTTTATAGAGAATTTTATATATAAAAATATCTTATAAATAAAACATCTCTTCATCCAAAGGGAAAACAGAAACTATATTTCAAGCCAAAAAGATATAATATAAACCACATAGTAAAAGGCAATATCTATGCTGGCTTCGACCGCCACAATTCAGAAGTATTTGCATACTATCTCGCTATGGTGCTGAACTTCAAGTGGATTGCACCGGCTACTATAAGGAAGGTTCACATAGGAAAAGATATTGTTCCCTTTGCAACTGTTGGATTAAAGAGGACTATGCTTAAAAATGGTATGATTTACACTACTTTTCTGTATGACCTTGTTACAAAACTGTTTGTTTGGGGCTTTGCTGGTATACTATCCCTTAGATTGCTGTGTGTAGCAAAACTATTTACCTAAGATGTAAATTAATACTTTTGTTGTTTGTGTCTCACGACAATACCTACTGGAATGTTAAAAATATAATCATTCGGATGGAAAGTGTTCAAAATTATTAATAGAGCACATAAAATATGTTCACTGATTAAGAAATAGCCAAAAATTTTTTGATAATCTTTACTAAATATATTGAGATGAGTCAAAGTTTAACAAAAAATAAAGTTTTGATAATATCTAAAGTGTGTTTTGCCAGAAAGTGGATCTCTATGCATCTATGGAAAATGCTTTTACTGCAAGCCGAACGAAACTGTCTGCCCTGACAGTAATGGGGAAATTGAAGGGGCTGCCATATTGTATCTGGACAGGCAGTTCAAAATACACAAATCCCCATGGCGAAGATCTTACACCACCCAGAAGATGGACTGGGAGAAAGACAATGATTTTTGTAAGTAAGTACAGCTTGTACATTTTGTAGTCTTTTAATGGAATGTGCTAAAGTTGCAAATGTGAATAGGTGATGGTAACCACTTAATATCAGGTGGGCTGACCCAATAAGCCACAGTGGTATTCACAGTAAACCATTCACGGTATATCACCATGGCCCTGTGACATATTTGGCAAGTAGTATATAAATGCAGTCGCAGTTGCAAAAGCATGACCATAGTCTGGGATATGTGTTATCTTGACTGTAAAAATAACAATAGTTGTAATAATTATTTATCTTTCAGCCGCCTCTCAAAAACAATAAGTACCGAGAGAATACTTAATTTAGTGGATATAGCCATATTTGATTTCCTCATACAAAATGGGGATCGCCACAGATACGAAGTATACAAGGAAAAAATTGTTTTATTAGACAATGGGAAGGGTCTAGGGAATCCATCTGTCGATGAATTGGACATTTTAGCTCCACTTTATCAATGCTGCATGTAAGTTTTATTAAATATTCAAAACTATGTTTAGATTAAACCATTACTTGAATTTTCCCGCCTTATTATTAACAGTCATGTGACGGTGTGTGTAATAATATGCTAAAGATGTACCATTGAAACTCGCCAAAAAAAATTATTATTCACCTACCAACATGTTTTCTCTGAAGTACAAAAGCGTGCAGCACTAGTTGGTTTACGCAAAATTTCATTCTTGAATCCAAAACATGTGATCGTAATTTAATATTTTTTCAGATTGTCTTTATCAACTTGGCAGCAGTTGGAGATGATACCTGGGGGTAGTTTAACAGAAACAATAAAGCTGATTTCTGCGACTCAAGGCCAGACGTTAGCTACTGAAGAACATTTTAGAGCAGTGGAACGACGATTGCTTAAAATCTACGCTACTGTGCAATATTGTATTGCCAAACATGGCAGTGCTAAAGTTTTCAGAAATATATTTTGAATCTAATTAGGTTGCTTTCATTTATGCATCGTGCGCACCCTATTTCATAAATTTTATAAAACGTAGTACTAAATGTATTATCCTGTGTCACAGCAAAAAAAGTTGACGCACTTGTTAGGTCGTGAATATGAAGCTTTTATAGTGAGATTCCATCTCACTCACACATTTCATGCTAGTAGTCTAGAAATATGATGGTAATTATTGAACAGAATTTGATAAGAAAAGCGAAGGTTATGTTTTTGAATTGTTTAGGAGTTGCTGTTCCGAATAATAATAATACCTACATAACATATATTTCCAGAAAAAAGCTCATAATGTTTGAAGAAAATAGTGATACATTCCTCTATTTTGCCTATGGCAGTAACTTGTTGAAAAGAAGAATTCACATAAACAATCCCACAGCCGAGTTTTTGGGGATCGGAAGACTTGAAGTAAGTTATCTTACATTACGTAGTGGAGTAGGTTACGTTAAAGTTAAATTTATTCATTTTAATGTTTAAAACGCGTGTGTATTGTGATGTTTATTAATTATTTGTTAAACTTGCCGGATACTTTTTTCTGATCTTAGTAGGTGAGCCCATGTCCTGTCCACAGATCCTAAATGTAAATATTGCGAAACATATTGGTGTTGGGTGCCACACGAAATATTACGTACGGCATCTTGTAATTATTCATTTTAACTTTGATAAGGAAATATTTATGTTTCGTTTGGAAGGAAATGGGTCTCAAATTTTGCAATTGGAACATTGAGTTGAAAGCGGTCAGACCGAATGAGGATAGGGCCCGGCACGTCTGCCGCTTGTCGAACGATTCTCGGGCGAATTTAACAACAGAATAGATCTCAACCAACCCAGACGAGACGACACGCGTAAGTGGCGGGATCACTTGAATTAGTTTACGAAGGATAGGACCTTAAAAACCAGAAAAGTTGAGATTACAGATAACTGGAAGGGAAGTAAGGAGGCTTATGTCCCACAGCCCACAGGCTATAAATTAAAATGCGTGACTATCTCTTCTTAAACAAACAAAATAAACGCTATATAAAATTAGTTATGGATATTTGAAACTACAAAACTGTTGTATAATTTTGGTAAAAATACCAACTATTTTCAGAACCATCGACTAGATTTCATCCAATATTCGGAAAACTGGCGCGGCGCGTCCGCGACCATCGTGCCGACAGATTCCTCTCACATTTGGGGAGCCATATGGAGATTACATAAAAGAGACATGCCTGCTTTGGATAAGTAAGTTTATCTTCGTAACCTTGTTATATATATTATTATCGGTTTCGCCTTGTACTGATTGGAAGCATGGCTATCTCACGGTATTAACTTAGTTAAAATAGGAGCCTGGTCATATAAATATTTTTCGTAAAGCATTTTATTGCTTACACTTGTACCTACATTTGACTATCACGTCCAAAAAATCTTTTCGTACCTGTTGTTGTGGCAACTTCTTTATTGCATAATAAAAATATTATGTCAATTTTCAGGCAAGAAGGTGTGGACACCAACTGGTACTTCGCAAAGACAGTAGACGTGATAACGCCCGAAGGATTCAGTGTGAAGTGTCGTACTTATCAGCAAACCGTCAACCCTCCATCCCCAGAGAGCGGCGAAGAACTGCCGATGGAACGGCGACCCTGCATCACGTACCTGGACTGTATAGTGACGGGCGCGAAGGAATGCGAGCTGCCGCCCTCTTATATTGAAGATATAAAGAAAATACCGCATAACGGACAAGAAGCATCAGCCAAGATGATAGAAAAATTAAAGAAAACTAACTGAGCTTAAATTATTTGATTTGATAATTTTGCGGAAACTTAACTTATTAAAATATATTTTATTTATCATTTAACGCATTTTTATTTACTTTGATACCAGTATCCTGGACTTTTAATTTTAGCATTCCTTATGACCTAATGTGGCTTATTTTGAACCTGAAGATAAGTAACGGCAGCATATGCAGATCGTGACAGGTGCCCTTACAATTTAATAATTTAATGTTTCTGTATTTAATTTGAATTTAATATTATTATTTATTATTATTTGATTTGCATTATTATTGTTTACTTTTTTTAAATTATTATTATTTATATTATATTATTATTTTATGTTTAGTTGTAAGAGTATTTGTAAATTGTAATTTATGAGTTGTCGCTCGAATTAAATGAATATTATTATTATATCATGCCTAGAAATGAATGCTAATATTAATGTTTTACAAGGAAGGAAACATACTTAAATACCTACTGATAATTTTAGATTTATTGTAGGTCAAGCCGCAGAGTAGAAGAATAAGAATATAGGAGGAAGTCTTAAGTTAAAAAACACCAGAGACTACAAGTTTGACATGTTATATTACTCTTTGACATAAGCAGTCACAAACTGGTCTCAAAATCGTAGTTTAAATCTTGAACGCAAATTTTTCGTTGGTACTGTTGTAAAAATGATGAAATCACAAGTTTACAAACCCAACACCTTTTTATACTTTTCATACGGCGGCAATCTGTTAACGTTCAGGATTCACATGCACGCACCTTCAGCGGAATTTGTTTCTATCGCTCGATTGGACGTAAGTCAGAACCATGAGGCCCTAGCTCGGTCACTAGCTTCCTCGAACTAGTGTATTGAAATAGTTGAAATGTGTCGTAATGAGGCTCATTTCTTGAACTTGATACACGTCTTCAAATTTTTGGATAGGTTATCTTGATTTCCTCCCTGTGTTACCCTTCACCTTTTTGAGAAGGTGGCATAAGTATAGTACTTTACTTAAATAATGTGTCTCTACCAAAATATTAATATCTGGTCGCCTTCTGAACTTTTTTTCACGATGTTATAGCAACAGCTTTGTAGCCGAATATTATGAACACACTGCAATTCGAAGATCGCTGGTTCAATTCCTCATCAATACCCCAGAACCACAGTGAGCTCTTAAGCACCCTTGGAATACCGTATTAAGTTAAAATTCGCAGTCTCATAGAGCAAGTAATGTTGCGAAGTGATTTACTTTGTAGAACTACAGATTAGATTTCATCAAGTTTTCTTCGTTCTGGGGAGGCCCCACGGCGACCCTGGTGCCCACCGCGAATGCTCACGTGTGGGGCGTTATTTGGCGGCTCCATGACGACGATAGCGAGAGGCTGAATGAGTAAGAATACTTCTTTTACTACCGCGCTTTTACTTCAAATGCGTCCGTGTAGGTGGAATGTCTCTTGTGCCTGTAATTTCACTTTATTTTGAAGTACTTAGTCTGCTAAAATATTCGAATACGTTCAGCCTTTGATTGGCTTGACTGCTATAATATGAGCCAATTCTGTTAACAGACAAAAAGGCGTAGAAGTAAAGAAATATTACATTAAATACGTAGACGTCATTACACCGTACATGGGCACGTTCAAGTGCCGAGCGTACACGCAGAAAGTAATTCCACTGCCGAGAGGAGACAACGACGTAATTCCCGGAGAACGATGGCCTTCCTGGACTTACAAAGAAATTATCATACTAGGAGCGAAGGAACATAACATGCCTGAATATTACATAAACAAATTGAAGAAATTAAGGCACAACGGTGAAGAAGGCGCTCTTAGAACCGTCTGTTTGCTGATACGGTATGGCAGCCAGGGACCATGTGATTGTGTAGTGCCCGGTCGAATACCAAGGAAACCGCTGATATTAAACCTGAAGGAAATAAAAAATAAGAAAGCCATTTAAGGAAATAAGTGGTAGTTAACGTTGATATCATCGCAAACAATGTTAACGTACATATAAATGTAACAATGAATCACACTCGAGAGATGAAGATGAATATAATTTCGACTTCTCACAATTAAAATCGTTTAGTTCGGGAGTTCCCAGAGTAAAATACGTACCCTACCTCCAATCCGGGGCATTTGGGTAAAAATCACACCGTAATTTATAGACGTTTCCCATTTGAAAAATCAGTTTTATTTCGAGAATATGTAGAGGCATCATAACTTGATATAAAATACGTTCAACTGAGGCTTCACAGGATAGGTACATTTGACATTAAAAACTATATTTGCTTATTTTTATAATTTTTTTATTAATATAAATATTAAAATTATTATTAATAGGTAGGTACTCGGTTCTCATTAAATTAATATAAAATTGTACACTATCTCAATCATTTGGTGAAATTGTATCTAAATTGAGCATATAGCACAACGCTACCCCGACACTATACAAATCACGCGCACACTCACACTAGGAAACCATTTGGAAACTATAAAATCAGTCAACAATTATATTCATAAGTTAAATTACTAATATAACTGCCTTGATTATTGAAAATAATTATGAAAAAAATAAATACTGATAAAATTAGAGCGTAAGACATTAAATAAACCGTATAGTCAGCAGGGAACGCTGTGTGAGGCAACGTTGTGCGAGACCGGGCGCACTCCACTCAATTGTACACCTACCGGAAATACAACACGTATCCGGTAGCGACGCACACTGGTTGCGAGTGAGTGGAGTGGGGGCTCGCTCGTACAGGAACTGTGTGCGCTCGCCTGGTCATCACATCACCGACCGCGAGCCGTGACGCCAAACACGCGTATCCGGGTTGGAATTTGGAATATCTTACGGGCGTTTGGCCTCCATTAGCGTGCCCGGCGTCGACGGAGCGACCCCTAGATAACTTGGCGGGGCGCACTCTCTCCGTCAGTACCGGGACATCGGAAAATAAACATGTAAAAACCTCGCGCGCTGACAATTTAGTACTGTCATTGGTCACGTACACCAATAGATAAGACTATTCGTAAGTGTTCTTAATAAATATATCATATCCATAAGAAATACCGTGACCAACGGCACGATGGAATGCATTATTTCCTAGAGAACGTGGTCTATGCCACTAGGTGTACGTAGCGCGCGATTTATGTATGGTTATATCATAAACGTTACACTTAACGGTTAAAGTACCTATCTACGATCATTAATTGAGCAAAAGGCACATGCAAATGCTTAAATTAAACGAATATTTGGATTTGGACTTTGGAAACTAATAGTACGATTCCGCTAATGAAATGATTCGCTCGCTGTTGCAACGTGCCTTGAGCCCCCGCGTGTGATACGCACCACGCACCACGCACCACGCACTCACAGAAAGGCGGCGGAGCGCCACAACCGACCGATTACATTACAATAACTATCGGCAAGCCATACATTACACACATTCCCACAACCAACCTTACTGCGTCGAATTCGGCACAGGTTCTTGATTGTGCTGACAAGGAACAAAAATATTCACTGAGCTAGATATGAAAAGACATATTTTTTACAATACACATTACACACAAATGGGATTGAATCAACCGTATACCAGCTGTGTTCATAATTTAATCATGTCCACTTCACACAATCAACAATCCCGCATCCCTATGAAGGCTGGATGTCTGAAGGCACTCGTTTATACCCTTACATTACGTTACGTTGTCCCCCGCGGCCGCGCTCACACGCTGTAGTCAGCGCGCGGCGGCGACGGCCGCGGCCGCGGCGTCTACAATTCTTGTATATTGGAGTCTAACTTTGGTTGCTTTTATAATTTTAGAGTAATCGTTATAAAGTATCAATCGTTAAAAATTACAATACAATGTAGCTAGCGTATATGTATTTTACCTTAATTGATATAACTATTTAATTGATGATAATAATTTTAATTGTAATCGGTTAAACTTGTGATTTACATTAATATACTAGTGTCCCTCGCCATATACAATTATAACTCAATCAATGAACATTTGAATGTTGTATCGCAGCAATGTTACTTAACCAACAATATAACTGTTAAAGTATGCATTTCGATAAAACCACTAACCATTACCATTTACTTCGTCAGATTTACCTTTTCTACGTTAAATATACAAAGTTTTATGCTAATGATAAATTAACGTTTGTTTTGTTGTACAAAATGTAAATACTTTAAATGAAAGTGAGATTAAATAACATTTCACAAGATACAAAAACTAAACACCTATTTATAATTTAATATGCTGCCAAGTACATGTAAAATATTTTTATAAAAATATCATCAATACTGCACGGAGTGCAAATTAATTCAGCTGCAACGTTTCCCTAAACCATACGTATTGTAAGTACTAATTATATATTTTTTGCATTTATATTTATTCAGTTATTGCATTAATGTTGTTATATATCACAAAATATATAATATACAGTCGTTATAACGTAAGTGTCATAAACCCTCAGATTCTAACGCATATAAGTTACTGCACTAGTTTGTTTGGCTATAAATAAGTTACAGTTTAATACTTTCGTCGTTAATGTAATAATAGTCACGATAATATAATATATATGGCAGGTATATCTATTGCATTAAAGTCATTACGGAACACATCTGTATCGAGAGGTAATTAAAATAACCACATTAGTTATGGATTTATTGATATTCATTCGGATTTCAATACGCATATTGATCGACATTAAGTTGGGGCCTTTAATATATTTATTTAAGTTGATTTTTGTAGTTAACCGAGCAACCGACTTGGACGCGGGCTAGGTGGACAATTATTTTAATAAATATGCAAAATAAATACGACCTTTGATGTTGTGGTAATACTTTTGTCTGATAACCTCAACATAGGGAATTGTAGTGTGGGTAATAAGTGTCTCAATCGACTAAAATAAAATAGGCAAACTGCGAAATATCACTTACATTTAGGTTTCGAAACTCAATTTTCAGTTATAATTTTATATATCGTGAAAACATGTCAAGGCGTTCGGTATGATTGAGTATTTTAAATTTACGTCGAAAAGGCAAGTGAAAATAATTCGTTACAAATTCCCATCAAAAACCCAATTTCAACAAATATTTAACGTGGACAAAAAATATTTTAAAATATGCTCTCCTTGCATTCTCACGATAATATCGTATTGTGATCGATATTTATACGTCAAAATACATAAAAGTAAAATTAATTTGTACACGATCTCGCCATCTAAACCTAACACAATACACGCTTTACACCTTAGACGGTAAACTTAACTTTAATAGGCTATGTCAACGATGACATGAATACAACTACAATATGAGGTATAAGCTATATAGGATCCGCGTCGACCGCCCGTCGACTCACTACTACCATTCGGCAGAACATTTACTTCCTGATATGAACGTCATACAAAATTAAAGCTGTATGCCGGCAATTTTAATGAACAAATCGGCCAGATTCACAATCCAGGCAAACGTGAGGTCTCTGCAAGAGTGCACACAACACGTGCAATAAATTAACGTAGTAAATGCAGAGAAGATCAAAGCGCTTTCCCTTAACGAATTAATTTAAACTAGAGTCGAAAATCAGCAGCGTACAACTCGAAATAAACGCGCGGCCGACGACGACGGCGGAAAGGTGCGCAACCAAAGGTAACAAACAGTACAGTAATAATATGGTAATAGGAACGTAATATCTTCATTATAATCGTAGTGGAATCGATATTTACATCTCGTTCGGAGCGCGTTTCGCCGCCACCGTCCGCGCCGTGCACACCTAACATCAACAATAATATCAGTCGCCAAATATAACTATCGGTAAAAATATATATACATCGACGCTTACAAATCTTACATCGCTCGGTCGCGCGCCATAAAAACGTACGTATACAAAATAAATAAAACAACGCGTCGAACAATTCACTAGCTACGCTTACAACTAGGATTCGAAGAGCCGGCCGCGAACGACCGGCCTGAGGTAGATATCGCCACAGTCTAGAGACGCCGCGCGCACTCGCTCCGACTAATCTTCAAATGTCTGCCCACTGACGATCATTTGCAACTGTCTCGTGTGAAGTCAAGCGGGTCACTAGGATCCCGCAACAAATCTCTACGCTAAACTGAGACTGGATTCGTGATGGCTTAATCAATAAAGCCTAACGTACTAACCTCGAGCAAAGGCTTGAGGTTAATAAGGAAACTATTAAATTTGGTTAAAATCGTCAGTTGCATTGGATTATTGTGGGTTGAAGTTCACTGGTGTCGGGCACGAGCGCCTTGCCATGTACGTGCGATGACTCGCTTCAGAACTAGGCACGTGACAAACGAGCTCCGCATTCGTAGATCGAACGGCTCGAGCTGAACGTAAGCCGTGCACTAGCTCAACAGAGGTCGTTGATCGGACGCAGGGTGACTTTGGACGTTCACAGCAATGAGTGAACGTCGCGAACGGGCACGCGGCAGTAGTGTCACCTGGCACGCGTCGGCACGCCGCCGCGCGGCTACGGCGGCACAGGGTCCCGCAGGATCCCGTTGGGACCCTTCACCGCCACCGGGGCCGGTTGCAACGGCTGCAAGGGTTCCGCGGCGGCGTCGTCGGAGGTCCGCGAGCGCAGCGACGACAACTCGCGGACCCAGGACGCCAGCCGACCCGACACGCCGAACAGGTTGGACCCGGAGCCCGTCGCCACCGCGCCCACGTTTACCGGCATCTCTTGTTCCTCCTCTGTGGAATAACAGCACCATTAACATATCGTTCGACGCCTACATTTTCATACTTCTAAACATTTTCTGTGTCCCTAGTGACATCTACAAAGACATATTGTGTGAAGAGCTTCAAGTTGTTCTCGGAACTTTTGTTGCCATGTAAAATAAAAACAACACAACTATAGGTCCATATCACAAATGTGCCCCAGGGATCGAGAAGAGGCCTGAATCTCTGATCTATAAGCAGAGTTTGAAGGAGACATCCACACAATATCGGCTAACTGTTCCTATGGCATAGGCACATATATGATAGGTTTGCCCAAACATTGACAATTCTGATAGAACATAGTGTAAAGTTGTAGAACCATATCGATAACTGCTCGAGACTCAAGCATGGATCGGTATCCATTTAATGTTATCTAGACATTTCAACTAACTTCAGTTTTAGCAGCGAGCAGACAATAGTCAAGAAATAGTATGAATCTCTGCGTAAACATTTGAGAGCTAGGTATAATGCTACTGCGGATTCCATCTCGAATATTGTGCACTAACAAGATCCCATGACCGAATATATATAATATACATATTTCTGAAGAATCTTCTGAAACCCTACAACCATTGCACCGCTACAGAAATTTATATTATTTAACACAATTAAGGTCACTTGTCAAACTACGTTGCACTATAAGCCTAACTCCAAAGCAATCACCAAAGCGTCCTCTTTCATGCAGGGAGGAGATGATATTTTTTCTGAATCATCCCTACTGGATAGGATCAGAACGAGCACATATCAAAAATTAAACAACAGACACTAAGTAAATAGTAATCCATCTTCATATAACGCAGATTGAATTGGACTTCCTATACGGTATGTATTAACTGGTGACGCAAGTAAAACAACCAATTTGTTGACGTATATATGAAGCACAAAACCAGGGTGAATTATGAAGATAAGTTACTATTTTAAGTATAGGCTGATATACAGATGGTGCTGCAAGAGCTAAATGGTTGGTCCATTCAGGAAATGATAACTGAAGTGCGTAAGGAATGCGTACATGCAATTAGTACCGTTTACTTACGGTTAACACTCAGCGGTCATCTCGGCGCAAGCTTCTATCGAATGCATCGCCGTGGAAACAGAAAAGGGTCTTTGTGTTAGTTCATTCATGACACTATGTTATCATTTACTGATGCACCAAATGTATGGCTAGGGTAGGGTAGCTAGGGTTGGGCTGCTGGTAATACATAATGAAAATAATAAATAGGTATTAATAGTAATTGATTAAAATTGGTGGTGAGTTAGTAAATAATAAGTTGGTAGGTGATTCAAAATATGTGATGATTGATGAATCTATCAATCTAAAGGCAAGAGTTTATCTACCGGTTAAGAGCTAAAACTAAAGAATATATTTTTTACGACCGATTCGTTTGATTTCGCTCCTAAAACTTTCCATAATTTATTTCGTTCGTCACCTTATCAATACAATGCCTGGAGTGCCATAATGAAGTCCTAATGTGAGAGCTATGACATGAGTAAAACTGTAGTTAATTTTTAATAACATCCAATTTAGTAAATACAGCTGTGTCCAGGTAAGTCCAAATTTGCCACCATGTCGGACGCTACAGACACAACTCAGCAAACTGGGATTAACACGTTTTTTTCTGTGCAACCGAAACGACCTACGTGAAGCAGACGCTGCAATCATCCAAATTCCTACGAATCGGTCTTCTCAGCCAGTTTTGAGGTTTTTATTATAGTTCCAAAAGGAAAGGGCTAGTACATCTCACGCATAGAGTAGCGTTGGATCGCGTAATTTCTTCACCCTGCGACGAAAATCAAAGAAATTCCGATAGCGAAAGAAGGGCTAGGTCTAGACGCTAGTTCTGCTACAAGGTGCAGAAAGGAACCCGTTTGCTCCAGGGCTAGTAAACAGTTTCTCACACGTAGCTCAAGCTTACAGAGGTTCATCATAACGGAACATTTTCTCTTGCATGTCGAGATGGATCTTAGTTTTAACGGAACGTTGCACCAGTACTTCTGTAACCGTGGAAGAAGCGCGGAGAAAGGCGCTATTTCTGCTACGAGTTACAAGAAGGAGGGATCTTGTCTGTCGGTCGGTACACTCACCCATAGCGGAGCGTTGCAGCGCGTACATCTCCTGGCCCTGCGGCGTGTGGAAGAAGCTCCGGTGGCGGAAGTATGGCGCGGCGGAAGGCGCAAGCTCCGCCACGAGGTGCAGGAAGGAGGGGCGCGAGGCGGGCCGGTGCGCCCAGCACGCGCGCATCAGCTCGTACAGCCGGTCGGGGCAGTGCTCCGGACGCTCCATCACGCCGCCCTCCACCACGTACCTCACTACTTGCTCGTTTGACAGACCCTGATCACAGATCAATATGTTGTTATATCGGGGTTACGTGGGCGGAGTACCTTAACCTTTTTTTGAAGGTGTGTCAGTGTTAAAGCTTATTTGGAAAAGTAAACAATAAAGAGGGAATAATTTTAAAGAAAAACTATTTTGTCCTCCGAACTTAAAATAAACTAGAAGAGACTAAGGAAACCTCGTTTATTTACCTGGTATGGCTGCATGGCTAACGTCGCCATTTCCCATAAAACGACGCCGTAACTCCACGCGTCGCTATTACTGGAGAAAACCTGAAACGAAACGGAAATAATTATTCAAATGCCTTGCACTGTCATGCCGATGATATAATTTCAAGAGTCACATAATGTATATGCATAGGTAAAGAACATGAAGTTTAACACAAATAGTCAAATATAATAACAAAAAACGAGCACAGAAAATACTCACCCCATCTTTCAAACTCTCGGGGCTCATCCATCTAACGGGCAGTAGGCCCTTGGTGCCTTTCCTATAATAATCAGTCTCATAAATATCTCTGGTCATGCCGAAATCCCCCACTTTAACAGTGAGGTCGCCAGCGACCATACAGTTGCGCGCCGCCAGATCGCGATGCACGAACTTCTTGGCCGATAGGTAAGCCATACCGTCGGCTATTTCTATAGCCATCTGAAAAAAAAAAGTTATTATACATTACAGATACGTAACAGTTTGTTTGGGGACCTTGAAATGAGGGCACACTAAATTTGCGACTACGTACCCGATGGTAATACAACACGTCGCCTGGATTGCGAACGATCTTTCAAGTGAGATTTACTTGCAACTAACCAGAACATCAGCAAGTTCGTCCGGGGAAGTACTGCCACCATGCCCATTTCTGCCGCCAAGCAGTAACTGGTTCGCGTTACTATGTTCCGGTTTGAACATTCTGAGTTGCGGGCTCATACGATGCGTCTTGGGTCTTGTCGTACATATTAGGAGATGACCCAAGTCGCATCGCTTGTTATGGGCCGAGGTTACCGCTTAATACCAGGTGGGCAGTCGTCGGCTCGTTCCGTAACCGTATCACATACAAAAGCGAGAGTGCTGTGATAATCCGCTTGCTGATAAATCATCGAAAAAGGTTATTTAGAAAGTAAATGACATAAACCACACTTTTAACCCCAAAAAACGAGTCTGTCTTGTTCGTGAACTGTAACGTAACACTTCTGACGAAGAATCTTGACAACTCTGAAGCTGGCTGTACAATATAGATAGATAGATAAAAACATTTATTTTAGCACAAACATAGGAACAAACAGTACAAGAAAAAGAAAAACAACAAAAACACATTAAAAAATTAGTCCCTGTGCTGAAAAAGGGGACGGCTCAGCATATGCTGAATATGTTATTTCAATTTAATGCAGGAGACCACAATATATTTGAGTTCCTAACAACTTCAAAGTAGCCAAGAGTCAAGCCAAGTTACCTGCAGTATATTCTGCAAAGTGGGCGGACAGTTGTTGCAATCCTTTTTCGGCAGCGAATTCTCGGAGTCGGGGCGATGCGACCGGAGATACGTCTTGAGATCCCCGAACTCCATCAGCTCCATGACCACGAGGGTGGGCTGCCCACGCGACACGACGCCCATCAGTCGCACCACGTGGAACGTGTCGAAAGCCTTCATGACCGACGCTTCGTTGAGGAACTCGATGCGCTCCCTGTCAGTGGCGTGCTCGTTGACAGTTTTCACAGCGCACCGAGTTTCCGGTATGCCTTTCTGCAGGTTCTTCGCCAGCCCTTCGTACACCTGGCGGAGAAGTCGTACGATTTATTATTGAAAGCATACATACACATAAAACATACCGATAACCTGGTTTCGTCCAATGACTAAATGCAACGGTTCCGCCTATTTTTGTTGTATTTAAAACGTTTCGCGATTCTCGATACTAGTTTTTGACAGCGGTAGTACACTTCCTATGCCAAAAGATTCCTGTTCCGAGCTCCCAGACACACTCGAAACTATTATGGGTGCAGCTAGTCCACCAATAGAATTCAAATTAACCCATGGCACGGGCTATACTCAGAAATGAAATGAATCAGGCACTCTGAAGGATAATATCCGTAACAAGATTAACGGACAAATGTCCAAATTTATTGAGCGCATCGAATAGCCAGTCTACTGATAGGTTAGATTAGATATTTTAGGCTAAACGATTTTTTTACATATTGGTTATTAAAACAGCCCACTCACCATGCCAAAGGATCCCTGACCGAGTTCCCTGATGAACTCGATGTTGCCGCGCGGCACCTCCCACTCGTCCGGCACGTACACAGTCGACACGTACTCGGGATTGACGCTCGCGAACAACTTGTGTGCTTCCGCGTTCGGCATGAAGCCTCGTTTCACGTACCTGGTGATCGTTACGGTACCGTTCACTCAAGAGCTATGAGTTTACTTCGTTTGTATGCTGTAATATCAAATCTGCACAATATCGAACTTCAAAATGGTCAACTTTCTTGATAAGGTGCACGTTAGGGCACTTTCAGATCACTTTACAGAATTGTTTGCAGTTTAATGTTTCATGTCATTTCATTGTATAATAACCATTCATGACGTATATTATAGAGCCATTAATCAGATGATAGGCGTTACAGCTACACAAATTTTTACGCCTTAGCAGCTGCACCAACATGCTAATGTATAAAGTACGCAGCGCCTGCTCAACGCAAGCTTATTGCCTCTGTCATTTGAACTAGGATCGTGCCTTTGAGGTTAAACCAACATATTTAATTTGACAGTCTTATTTTTGGCTGAATGTTAAAACATAAATTCTCGTGTTATTTCTAAGTAGTAAATTCGCGACTCTCATAAGCCAGCTATTCGAAATCTATGCGAGTAGAATGAAACACGTTCCTAACGTGTACGTTCCAGGCACGCGTAGTGTTTTTGTATAAACTATATGAATGTGTAAAATAACAAATTAAATAACAAATAACGATCACACTTTATGACATACCACACAACACCGCCAAGAATGAGAATCATGACTAAGCAACCGCTCACGACGCCCCACACCCATTCGTAGCCATACTCCGCTGTCCGCTCCTAAAAAATAACAATTTTGTGAAAATTTGTATTATTTAAAACAATTTCTCTAGGTACCTACTACAATTTACGGCAACTCCAACAGATTTCAAAGAAAACTACTCGTTAATCTATTTATTGATAACTTGAATGCCATATTTGACTGGCGTCACAGCTCAGTTGCCTTCTGTGCTGTAGGTCGTGGGTTCGATTCCCACCCAGGAAAAACATTTGTGAGACGAACATTGTTTTTTTTTCTGAGTCTCGGTATTAATAAGTACGTACTTTAATACAAAAGCAAATAGGTGGGTATTATATCAGTTGTCTGGTTCCTATGATACAAGCTGTGCTTAGCTTACTTTGGGGCCAGATGGCGCTGTGTGAAACAAAGGATGGTACTAGTGCATTCCTTTTCTCCTGATAAGATTATTTGCGTGGCGCACATTGTAATACAATTTATTTATAGCTGATAAATTCTACCATTAAAGGACATAAAAAATATTATTCAAGAAAAATAAAACTCAGTAGTTGTAGTTTAGTACTTACCGGTATATAAATATATACATCTGCAGAGACGTTGCCCGGTCCCCGCACGGTGATCGGTGTTATCTTCACGCTGTAGTTGCCTGGGGACAGGTTGCGGAGTGTGTACCCGTGTCCGTTCATGTCGTAGTCGTATGCGCTGATGCAACTTTGGAGGCCTACGTCTTGACCCTGAGTCAAATATAGGTATTGCTTGCACAAACATTGAGTACATTAGAGAAATTAGTCACACATTAAGACTACAAATAAAATATAGAATGTATCTTTGAAACGAGCAGTTTTTTTAATAATGTATTACCGTAATAAAAATAATAATAATACTTTATTTAAGTTACCGATTTCTTTCCGTAATGTTGTATTATGACGGCACGAAATCTTATAACCCGCTTGGGTAGTTATATCATCCTCATGTTATGCTCAAAACGATTAGACGACAGGCACAACCAAATCCAAAAGCTCGAAGGCGTGTCACGTCTACCATTCCGGATTAAGCTCGGTGCTAGTGGCGGCGGAGAGACTAAATAAAGCGGAGCCCCAGTGTGATTTTACTTGAGTATATTTATTTGTATATCGTTGGTAAATAAGTCCAGCGTCGCCTCTTCGATCCTAAAAGCTTATATTCTATCTTGTTTGTGGATAGCAACCCTCTGTCAATGCAACTGGGAACATTGAACACAGGTTGTAGGTACTACTACATCTCAGTGCTCTCGAACTAGTGTGGTGAAAGAATTAGAGTGCGCTCTAATGAGGCTCCTTTCGTGCACTAAGTTATGGATATGGTTGTTGGACGGTTGTCATTCGTGTTCATGTGAACGGTATCAACTGACCTGCGGCCCCTCGTCGACCCTGGAGTAGTGCACGTTGTACGCGACCACGAACCCGTTCGGGTTGGTGGGCGGCTCCCACGTGACGTTCACTTCCGGCGACGTTTTGTTCGACGGCACTATCGACGCTTGCACGGTCTCTACCAACTGACCTGCGGCCCCTCGTCGACCCTGGAGTAGTGCACGTTGTACGCGACCACGAACCCGTTCGGGTTGGTGGGCGGCTCCCACGTGACGTTCACTTCCGGCGACGTTTTGTTCGACGGCACTATCGACGCTTGCACGTTCTCTACCAACTGACCTGCGGCCCCTCGTCGACTCTGGAGTAGTGCACGTTGTACGCGACCACGAACCCGTTCGGGTTGGTGGGCGGCTCCACGTGACGTTCACTTCCGGCGACGTTTTGTTCGACGGCACTATCGACGCTTGCACGTTCTCTACCAACTGACCTGCGGCCCCTCGTCGACTCTGGAGTAGTGCACGTTGTACGCGACCACGAACCCGTTCGGGTTGGTGGGCGGCTCCACGTGACGTTCACTTCCGGCGACGTTTTGTTCGACGGCACTATCGACGCTTGCACGTTCTCTACCAACTGACCTGCGGCCCCTCGTCGACTCTGGAGTAGTGCACGTTGTACGCGACCACGAACCCGTTCGGGTTGGTGGGCGGCTCCCACGTGACGTTCACTTCCGGCGACGTTTTGTTCGACGGCACTATCGACGCTTGCACGTTCTCTACCAACTGACCTGCGGCCCCTCGTCGACTCTGGAGTAGTGCACGTTGTACGCGACCACGAACCCGTTCGGGTTGGTGGGCGGCTCCCACGTGACGTTCACTTCCGGCGACGTTTTGTTCGACGGCACTATCGACGCTTGCACGTTCTCTACCAACTGACCTGCGGCCCCTCGTCGACTCTGGAGTAGTGCACGTTGTACGCGACCACGAACCCGTTCGGGTTGGTGGGCGGCTCCCACGTGACGTTCACTTCCGGCGACGTTTTGTTCGACGGCACTATCGACGCTTGCACGTTCTCTACCAACTGACCTGCGGCCCCTCGTCGACCCTGGAGTAGTGCACGTTGTACGCGACCACGAACCCGTTCGGGTTGGTGGGCGGCTCCCACGTGACGTTCACTTCCGGCGACGTTTTGTTCGACGGCACTATCGACGCTTGCACGGTCTCTACCACGTCCGCGTTCGCTAACAACAACAACAACTTATAATGTATGTAAAGTATCGTGTGTTTTGGATTTTACTCTTAAAGAATCGATTTCATTTAAAGCCCGGTACGAAAATTTGATGGGAAAATCGACTAGTAAAATCGAGATATTATTAATTTTAACGAAGACAATCGAACTTAAATAAACTCCAGTCGCGCTTCGGAACTGACATGCAAATATTTTTTCCATGGTGTAAAACTTAATTGTGGCTTTATAGTCATTTCCGAAATATGTACGCGCTGGTTGTGTTGTTAGTGCGGAACGGTGGCGGCGATGAGGTAACTGATTGCCACGTGTATGTTTCCGCACTTACTTACTAACTTACATCTTGAAGTATCTGAGTGCCTGGCGCAACGAGATATTACATTTGGGACTTCCCATATTAGTTTAGGAGGAACCAACCAAATTTGTGTTGCTGTTAGATAGATAGATAGATAAACTCTTTATTGTACACACAAAACAAAGAATAATTGTTGTGGGTAGGAGATGCCGCATAATCAAAATTAAAGTTTAAAAAAGCATCGGATGGGTCCATCTGCTAATTACGCCTACTACTCACATTAAACTAGACCTCGTGTTGTGATAACGGTAGAACTCAAGTTCGCGCGGGGAAGTACTGACATCATACCCATTTCTGCCGTTCGTTTGAAAGGTGTGCTTGCCGGTGAATTTACAGGCACTTGAGATATTCCACCTTGACGTCTCAGAATTACGGGCACAAACGATGCGACTTGGGATCTTGTTGTACCGAAGTAGGACCAAGTCGTATTGCTTGTTATGAACAGAGGATTTTCCTAAATAAATGAAACACTGTTATAATTAAATCACTTACCCAGTTCCAGAGTGAGGAAAGTGTAGAATGACCTCTCCGAGCACCATTTCTCTTCGTACGCGGCTTGCGTTTCACCCGCATCCTTCTCGCGACACGCCCATACATTGACCGTGTACCAGGTGAAGTGACGCATGTTCTTGACGGTGAGAGAGCGAGCGCTGCCGTCCAGTTCGTAGTACATAGACTTCACGTAGTCTGAATGTAATTGACAAATATATATATATCGGCGCGAGCTTGATGTACCACCGTCCGCGAGGCTGACGACACTCCAGATCATTAGTTTTATGGATAGTTATATAGTGGGATAGTTGATAACGTTCAAGTCAGCCTTATTTCACAATTTTGTTAACGAACAA
This sequence comes from Chesias legatella, assembly GCA_947359385.1. Lineage (NCBI taxonomy): Eukaryota > Metazoa > Arthropoda > Insecta > Lepidoptera > Geometridae > Chesias > Chesias legatella. The sequence goes on from OX375772.1 coordinate 7,433,749, forward strand.
AGTTCAATGAATCATTGTTGTTTGTCCGCAATTTGCTTTAAATAGGACCGCTCGGTCCAGGAGAGGGCATTCTTGCTCGAACCGTCGGACTGTTCGGACGGATCCATGGGGAAGAACTGACAAGAAATGGAGGCCCCTAATGGAGAGCATCCTTTTTTATATATCTATGTAATGTGTATGCTTACTTTCAGTATCTGTCGCGTTGGTGTAGTTGATGCCGGGTCGGGGGGTGATGCTCTTGGTGAGCTTGACGAGCATGCGGTTGAGCGTCTTGTCGGGCGCGGAGCGCTTGATGCGAGCCCCGGAACCGCTCGGTTGGATCTTCGGCTTCTGCCTCTCAGATTTTCTGTAAACCTGAGAATGTATTTTAATTGTTTTAGCGGAGATTTGCGATCTTATAACTGTAATCCTATATCCTCTCACTAGGCACTTGTGATAGGCAGTATATAATGTTAACAAATTAACAAACAATACGCCTTGGGTCCTCACCTATTTAGGAAAGACCAAGTCACGGTCCCAAGTTACGGAACGAGCTGATGGCCCACCATTTAACGACTTAACACCCAGTTTTAAGTGGTAACCTCCGCCCATAACAAGCAATACGGCTTGGGTTCCACTGCGAGTAGGTACAAGAAGACCCGAGTATCGTATGCGCCCGTAGGTAACTCTGAGACGTGATGGTGGAATGTCTCATCTGCCTGTAATTTCACCGGCAACCACATCCTTCAAACCGGAACACAGTAGTGCGAATGCATCGCTGCTCGCCGGCAGAAGTGGCGGTACTTCCCCGGACGAACTTAACATAGGTTCTACTGCTGCTAAAAGTATTAGCTTACTCCAGGGCTGAATCTAGACATCGAGTCAGATTTCCTCACTTTGTTCTGTGCAGAAAGGCCTAAAAATGTGATAGTAAACATAATACTCACCCAGTTCTGAAGTTCGTTCTCGAAGTGAATGCTGTCGACCCTCTCCTCTTCGGCGACCTGGTCGAACCGGGTCCCCGGTTTGGGTTCCTCTTTGCACGCGCACGATCCGTTCTTGACGTCACCCGGCACTTTCTCCTCTTCGGTCTCGTATGCTTCTTCGACGCGGGACGCTATGAGGCTGGCCAATGCCGTCGCTGTTGAATCGAGGTTTGTTTGGTGAACAAGACGGCAAAATAAACCTTATGGTGTGTGCTTATATTTGGGGATAAGGACATATGTATCTTTAACGAGTTATTGTCAAAATTTGTGAGAAGTGTTCCCATTTCGAAGGAGTTGCATTGTAAATATCTTTATAGTTGACTTTCAAAGCTTCAACGTACCCTACGTAAGTAAGGGAAAACCTAATTTGTCTTGTTGTTATGGTCAAAGTACAGCACTATGGCTATCTGGGCATCTATGTTCGTCACACAAACGTTCTGGGCGGTAATCGAACCCGAAACCTACAGCGCACAGGCAGAGTTATTACCAACAGATACTATAAGTTTCAAGAAATAAATATATTTTCTTTCTTTCTTTCGACTGAGCTTAGAGGCCATTCAAATTGAGATGTATGACGTACAATGAAACAACCATCTAGTAACAAGGCTAGTTTATTACTGGCTTCTGAGCCTTATCTTTAGTATAGTAGTAGTAGTAATATAGTATAGTATGTAGTAGTATACTCACGGTTACTACAGGTGTCGGTGGAACCGTGCCGGCCGGCCAGTATCTGGTGCTGGTTGTAGCTGTTGGCTTGTACCTCCACGTGGTACAGGATGATGGTGCCGTTGGGCATCGCGGGGGGCGCCCACTTCATGTACACCGAGTGGGAGTCCACCAACTCCACCGTCAGACCTTGGGGCGGGCTCGGACCTAAGCAAACAATCATATTCATTCTACTATATATATATACAAATAAATAAAACTGAACTGTTTGTAGTGTCAAGCTTTTTACTTAATGCGTATGAAAGTACATACGGTACTTAGAATTAAAAACAATTAGAAGACGTGTGTCAAGTTTTGATAGGCCTCAGAGCTCAGTTGGCAGTAAGGTCGTGAGTTCGATTCCCACTCAGGACAAACATTTATTTGACGAATATACATATTTTTTCTGTTTCTGGGTGTTAATATGTATTTACAAAAATAAAAAGGATATATGTATTCTATCAGTTGTCTGGTTCCCATTGTACAAGCTGTGCTTAGTTTGGGGCTAGATGGCGCTGTGTGAAGTGTCCACCAATATTAAAATAAAAGTGCACGTATCCGTATTCAATTCAAAAGATTAGCCCGTTAGAACTTTAAACGTGCTGTAACGCTTAAAAAGCAGGAACTCACGGCCGGGCAGCGTCCTGAAGTATATGATGGGGCTCTGGGCGCCCTTCTTGTCTTGCAGCGTGGTGTAAGTCTTCACGTAAGCCGCGTATCTGGTGAACGGCATTAACGGGGAGATGGGGCGGAATAACGGCTGCCTGTCGTTACACGGACTGAACGGGTAGTTGTCGTTCTCTTCGCCTTTCGTTCCGTTGCGGGCTTCGTCTATCGTTATGTCGAGCACGTTCCAACTGAAACACAGAACGTTGCAGTCACTGTGAGTTTGCAATGACAATGAGCTAAAACGAGCGTAATTGTTCAATATGTCATAAGAAATCAAGCCCACTGTGAGCTGTATTAGCGTGCGCCGCGTAAACTAATAGTTAGGTATGCTTCCTTATTAAATTATATTATACCACCGTCTTCTTTTTTAGACGTATAATTTTCTGCGAAGCCGGGTCGGGTCGCTAGTGTATGATACTCGTAGTGATGATGATACGTGTAGTGTACGATTCTTGAATAGTTAACTTCAGGAAGGGTCCACGCGACATGCGCCACAGTGTGGCGCTAGTGAGGTGGTTTGGTTATGATACATACATATCGGAGCAAGCGTCCCTCTGCTCGTACAAGTTGACGTTAGCCTCTGTCGGTATGTAGTATATGGAGTATCCGAGCAGCTTGCGCATGTCGTCCGGACAGTACATGTTCCACTTGAGCACGACGGCCGTGCGGCTCAGCTGCTGCACCTTCAGTTCCAGATCGCCGGGGAGACCTGGACGGAACACTGGATATTATATAAAGCCTCGCATAGTCACATACACACGTACAGAACAATTATATTATATAAATATAATATAATTCTGCTGAACGTGTGTATAATAATAAAAATGGATGGTGGACATTTCACACAGCGCCATCTAGCCCCAAAGTAAGCTAAGCATAGCTTGTGTCATGGGAACCAGACAACTGATACAATACTTAAATACTTTTGTAAATACATACATATAATACATATTAACACCCAGACACAGAACAAACATCAATTTTTCTCACACAAATGTTTGTCCTGGGTGGGAATCGAACCCACGACCTACAGCGCAGAAGGTAGGGTTACTAACCAACTGAGCTGCGAGGCCAGTCAATGTTTATTAATACAATAAATAGTTTAAAATATGGTTTCGTTTTAAGATCCGGGACCAAAATCGTATTTGCGACTCCCATACGAAACTACCCTCGAAAAGAACCCGTCAACTCACACGAGGCCTGGTTCCCGTTACTGTCCTCTGAAACTTCGATCTCTGTGAAGTTGGACCGCGGGTTGGTGGTCATGTTGCGCAGCGGTTCCAGCTGGTTGTAGCACAGCTTCGGGTTCAGGTGTATGTAGATGGTACCGCCGGATATCTCGATGGGGCCGTGCTCTTTCCAATCCCACAGCAACTCCAGGTTGGGATTGTTCAGTATGTGCAATACCTTCCCTCTGAAATTGGAATGTATATTTAAAGAAGATTTTGAGAAGAATTTGAGCAGTAGAACTCTCGTCAAGTTCGTCCGGGGTAGTACTGCCACCATGCCCATTTCTGCTGCCAAGCAGTAACACGTTCGCGTTACTGTGTTCCGGCTTGATAGGTGTGGTTGCCGGTGAAATTACAGGAACAAGAGACATTCCACCTAAACGTCTCAGAGTTACGGGCGCATACGATGCGACTTGGGTCTTGTCGTACCTAGTAGGGGAGGACCCAAGTTGCATCGGTTGTTATGGGCGGAGGTTACCATTTAACACCAGGGCCGTCTTCTAGTTCCGTAACTGTACAAAAAAAAATAAAAAATGAATATTATATTTATTTGCAACAACTGACAACGGTGCTGCTGATCAATAGGCTGCGGTGACCGCTTAACATCAGGCGGGTCTTTAGCCTAAACCTACACTTAACATTAAAAAAACTTATAACAATTCTAGGCTATACGAACATGAGATGTTAAGCTGGAATGTCTCATATGTATTTTAAATATATTTATAGCAATTTGACATCTCCATACGTCGTATATCCGTGTATAGATAGTGAATTGTATCAGTTGAGCTATACATAACAAGTTGGGAATTTTAAGTCTTAAGATAGATCAATTTGTTTCATTGTATTTTGTAAATATTATATCATTCTAAATTATTGTGATATACATAAGTCTAAATCGATAGCCAAACTTTAACCCCTACTTATGTTAATTCCTATGGGTAGCTAACACATCAAATAAATGACTGCATGCAGTTTTTCAACTATTTGAACGGAAAAACTATAAAAAGCATGCCAGATAAGCCTCACATTCTCCAAAGAATAGGTACGTATGTAATGCTTTTCTAGTTATGTGTTTGTACGGAATGTTATACAGACTCACTTATACTCCGGCGCGGGTACGCCTACGATCCTCTTGAGGTTCTTGAGGAACATCAGCGAGACGAGCGGGTACGAGCGAGTCACCTGCAGCCAACCGTAGATCTCGCGTATCTCGCCGAGAGACGACTCCAGCGTGGACAATGTGTTGCCTGGAAGATAACATATCGTATTATATAATACTAAATGTACGCCAAACTAAAAGGTGGATCAAACGTCAGACATCTTTGTTTCAAGTGGAGCAAAAGAGGGTATTCTTGTAAATAAATAAGTTAAATAAATAAATTATAATAGTGATGTCAAATTCAATTTAAAGCGGTACATACTAATTAGCCAAACTCACTGAGAGTTTGGCGACTCAATGACGTGTTTTTTATGGGCAGGGGTTTCCCCTTACATTTACTTAGGTACGAGATCCAAGTCGCATCGTATGCGCCCGTAACTCTGATACGTCAAACTGGAACGTCTTTTGTGTGTGTAACAGTAGCTTTTTGTTTTTGTGATAAAGTTATGAAACAAGCAGACGACCCACCTGGTGTTAAGTGGTAACCTCTGCCCACAATAAGCTATACGACTTAGGTCCTCCACACCTAGGTATGACAAGACATGTCATCAATTTGTCAATTCGTAAGTGATTATCATAAAACAAGTAGAGTGGAGTGTGGAGTGTGGAGTGTGGAGTGTGGAGTGTGTCTCACCGCCGCCGGATCGCAGCGCTATCTCCAGCTTCCCCTTGATGTGCGTGCAGCCGCGGAACTGTTCCGCGGCGGCGACCGAGTCTATCTTGCCGCCGGCGCACTCGCGCACGCACCCGCCGCGCTTCGGGCACGCGCGGCACGTCGCGTTCCTCACGTCGCCACCCTGAACCGACAAACAGTACACCATCAACCAATCAACCAGGAGTCTCTCAAACATTATCAATAAATAAATAAATATTGGTGAACATTTCACACAGTGGTCCCAAATTAAGCATATTAGTACCAGACAACTAATACAATATTTATATAAATACTCGATACTCAATACATTTATTGCTTTACATAATGGTTGTAGTTTTTGTTAGATACATGATAAGTTTCACTATATGGACCGTTGTGAGGGCATTGCAATATTAATTAAGGAGGCAGAGGTTTTCTAAAATGGTAAGGTTTTGTTTTTTGTAAAGACATACGTATCAACACCCAGTCACATAAAGAGTCGTGGCAGAAATATTTGTCCTGGATTGGAATCGAACCCACGACCTGGAACTGGAAACTACAAAAGATTTAGGTCTTCAAAATTGTGATTGTATCTTAGATGTAAGACTTCTGGAATTTATACATGTACATATATAAAGGTAATTTTTATCGGGAATTACTTTCAAAATCATATATGTATATAGGTACTTCAGATGAAATTCCTACTGGCTGCGCCAGACTGATAAAAAGAGACCGCAACGCAATACGTTTAAAAAAAAATACTTACCTCCATAAATCCACTGGGGCACATATACACACATTCCCTGTTGTTGTGAATCTTGTATGCTCGTATGATAGGCGCGAACCGATGAAAACTGACGTCGGACGATCCTACCGGCTGCGGCGGCGGCGGCATTGAACGGCACTCTTGTTCCGTGACGCAGCGACGAAATAACTGTAAAATAATTATAATGAAAGATTATTTCAACAATTAAGGCAGCACAGAACACAAAACATAGCAAAGTATAGCGGTGGAATTTGAAGTTCATCCGGTGAAGCACTGCCTCATTACCCATTTCTGCCAGCAGTAATGCATTCGCGTTACTGTGTTCCGGTTTGAAAGGTGTAGTTGCCGGTGAAATTACAGGCACACAAGACATTCCACCTTCACGTCTCAGAGTTACCTACGGGCGCATATACGATACTCGGGACTTCTTTTACCTACTCGCAGGAACCCAAGCCATATTGCTTTATGGGCAGAGGTTACCACTTAAAACTGGTGTTAAGTGGTAAGGGTGGGTCATCAGCTCGTTCCGTAAATCACATAAAATACCGAAGCCTAAAAAGTTATGAATATATTACTTTCAAGATTTAATGTTACATTATAGTTAATATTTTATGATATTAAAGTATTTTTATGAGTATATTTTTTATAACATTTATAGTGCATGCCATAGCGGAATTATTTGACACTTTTTACACTTATAACCGCTTTGTACTGATTCAGAATTCGATCTTTACGAGCATCATTTGTAACTTGAGCTGCAACTGCAAATGCGATGACATCACATTTTGAGTTCTCTAAATTGACATATTTACGGTGCAACTCTATTAATGGGATTATTTATAATGATTGCAATAAATCCAGCGCAAATGGAATAAGTATCGGGTTAAATCGCTTTGGCCTCATTTAAGTTTTATTAACTGTGCACTTTGACTTTGAAGACTGAATGTATGCTCCCGTACTTAAAGGCAAATAAGTTCGTACGAGCCAGCACTGTAATCGATTTTGGAATTTTGAGACTAAATAATAAAACCCAAAATTAATATTTATTTATTTATTAAAGATCCAGTTTACCTCACTATATTTATTCTGAAGATCATATATCTTCAGATCGGTCAGTACGTAGTAACTGACGCTCTTTCATACTTCTCGCTCACACACATAACTGTTGATTATAAACTTCATTCGCACTTACAGGGGTCCTACACTGATCATTGTTTATTATAATAATTACCTCATAAGTTCCGTTGGGACAGTGGTCGACGCAGACTCGCTGGTCGTCGTAGCCGAAGGAGAAGTTGCGGCAGACGAAACAGTCCTGCGCCGTGATGCCGTCGCACCCGCCGAGGCACGACGAGTGGCAACACGTTCCGTTGTTGAGGCAGCCGCGGGTTCCACAAGCGTTGGGGCAAGCTGTAACAATATTAACAAATGTTGGGGCAAGCTGCAACAATATTAAAAAACTTGGAGGCTAAATGTAACAAAATTAACACACATTGGCGCAAGCTGTAACAATATTAATAACCTTTGGAGCAAGCTGCAACAATATTAAAACACTTTGGGGCAAGTTGCAACAATATAAAAACTTAGGGGCAACCTGCAACAATATTAACAAACTTTGGGGCAACCTGCAACAATATTAACAAACTTTGAGGCTAACTGTAACGAAATTAACACACATTGGGGCAAGCTGGAACAATATTAACAACGTTGGGGCAAGCTGTAACAATAAAAACATTCTAAAAATAACCCCAGATTACATCGTCCGATGTAATCGTTGCTTAAAGGCGCTTGTGCCTTTTCACTCTTTGTTATATTTTACAACTCTAGCTTTTTTTAAAGCCCGTTGTCAATTGAAACTTCGAAATACTAATTATTACATTTCGGCAGACTTTTCTAGGGTGCATCTTAAGATTTCAGTCGGTGCAGGCGGAATATTAGTCGAAGGGGGTCCACGAATCCGTTTTAACAAAAAAAAAATATGTTGGTAGACATTTCACACAGCGTCATCTAGCCCCAAAGTAAGCTAAGCATAGCTTGTATCATGGGAACCAGACAACTGATATAATACTTATATACTTTTCTTTTGTAAATTCATACATATAATACATATTAACACCCAGACACGGAACAAACATCAATGTAACAAAATGTCACATAAATGTTTGTCCTGGGTGGGGATCGAACCCACGACCTAAAATGCAGAAGGCAGAGTTACTACCAACTGAGCTAAGGGGCCAGTCATAACAGGTTGCGTTCTGGTCTTTCCTCTCAAGTGCATCACCTGACAGTACTCACTGTGCACCGTCAACCGTTCAAAAGATGATCTGATGAAGGCTAATAAAAGCGCTATCGACATAGCTAAAAATTGCATTCAGATTCAAATAAAATGAATCATTGATACGCTCAGAAAATTCTAAAACAGAAGAGAGAATATTTTGTACACTTCCATTTGTCTTGCAGCGACTTTCTTATAATGTCGGTATTTCCGGAACAGCTCGTACGAGACGACCAAGTACCGGTGTGCGAACAATTTTTTTATTAATCGACTATGTAGGTAGATGATGGCCTCCGATGGCCCTGCTTGGTCTTTTTGCCAAAGCGGAAGGCTCTCAACTGATTAAAATGTTATTTAAACAACGACATCAAGGACACTATTTAGATACTGACTTCGGCTTGGGTCGGAGAGATGGGAGAAAATTGCAAACAAACGTTTACCGGAAGTGCCCTGAATACTTTCGATATTTCGCAGTCACGCCATTTTGAATTTTACCGTTCTGTAACACCCAAGCCGCATCACATTTCGGTCATGATGAATCATGAAAAGGAATCCCATGTGCCTTATTTTCTCAGGTATTTCGATCCAGTGAAGGCAGAAAAAGCAATAAACGGTATCGCTTGGATGCAGTAATGGCTATGAATGCATTATTTCTCTGGGCGAACTCTGCTCAGAGTCCAACTCCAACTAACGGGAGCTAAAAGGAATATCTATTCACCGAACTATAATGTTTAATTTAAACTTACTTTTTTGACAATGATTTTCGTCCCAACATAGCAGCTTTCCGTTTTGGTCGGTTGGACACTGGATCAGAGACTGGCGATGATCTTCTATTCGGCTTTGTGCGTTCGGGCACAAACCACAAAATCGAGTGTCGTAGTTTGACTAAAACAACAAAATATTATTAGTATCCTATTATATTTATATATACTATATACACATGTTTTTTTCAATTCATTAAGTGACAGACCGAGCAGATAGCAACCTAATTCGAGCGGTATCGTCTACCTATAACAACAGCAATTCATTCTAGGTCTTTCCATGCGTCCGTTCTCCGCGTATTAAAAGATCCAAAATTCGCTCCGAGAACGAAGATGGAACATCTCATATGCCTGTAATTTCACGGACACCCACGCCCATCAAACCAGAGCACAGGAATGCATGCCCTACTTCTCGGCGGCAGAAATGGGTACGTTGGTATTACTACCCCGTTTGAACACTGCACATACAGATTTACTACTAAGATACACAAAGCGTACAAAAATATTCGCAGTAAACCGATAACCGGTACCAAGGCGGAACTAATAACGAATAAATCCCACGGTCCACCGGCCGAAACAAGTTTGGCAACGGACAACAATATTGAGCGAGAACCGCAAACGATGCTGTCATTCATTCATTATTAAACCACACGACGGACAGGAGGCGCGTGACGTTGATAATAGGGCGGCGATAAGCCGCCACCTACTCATTATAAACAGTATCCAATATATGTACATGTATAACAGAAACGAATTAATCCCTTTTTATCGTTATACTAGAAAATCCTCTAATATTATAAACGTGAAAGTTTGTATGGATGTTTGTTACTCTTTCACGCTCAAACGGCGGAATGGATTTGGATGAAATTTGGTACCAAGATAGCTTATATCCTGGATTAACACATAGGCTACTTTGATCCCGGAAAAGTTCAGTGTTCCCGTGAGATTACTTATTCACCGCGGGGCGCAGCTAGTATCTAATTAAGTGCTTTAAATAAACAGTGATTTAAATAACGAACTTGAATTTTTATCCAAATTAGTAGTCCGAACAGCTCTAATTTAAAATTTCCTGGAAAATCACTTATTCGCGCGATTCGACACCTCGTCAATTCTAGGTAAACAACGTCACGAGCTACGATTAATTTTCCTTCTTCTGATGATATAATACCATGAATGCCTTGGTGCTTGAATATTCTGGTGCTGCTGTTAACTGTGTAAGTCGATGATTACAAGCAACAGCTGTGAAGCGAACTGCTAGAACACACTGCTGCTTGGAAGTAAGATCTCTGAGGGTAGCAGTTAACCAGCGAGCAATGGTCACCAAAAATCGATGGTTTCCTCCGCAAGGTCAAGCGCGTGCGGATGCTATTATAGATAGCAGGCCGATATCATAACTGCACATGAAAAGTGTGGTCACAGATATGATAATGAATTCGACTTCAGTTTGGGACATGTGTCAGATGCAAGTTAATGGCCTCGACTTTGATTGACCTCACAGCTCAGTTGGTAGTAACTCGGCCTTCTGCGCCGTAGGTTGTGGATTCGATTCCCACTCAGGACAAGCGTTTGTGTGACAAGCATAGTTGTTTGTTCTGTGTATGGGTGTTAATATGTATTATATATACGTATTTACACAGAAAGTATATAAGAATTCCAACAGGTATCTGGTTCCTATAATACAAGCAATATTTGGGTCTACATGGCGCAGTGTGAAATGAACAATAAATACTACTGCTAATTTGAGCAGAAGAACCCACGGTAAGTTCGTCCGGGGAAGTACTGCCACCATGCCCATTTCTGCCGCCAAGCAGTAACGCGTTCGCGTGTTACGGTTTAAAAGGTGTGGTTGCCGGTGAAATTACAGGCACATGAGACATTCCACCAGCACGTCTCAGGTTACGGGCGCATACGATGCGACTTGCCGTACCTAGTAGGGGAGGACCCGAGTCGCATCGCTTGTTATGCGCCTAGGGTTACCACTTAACACCAGGTGGGCCGTCGGCGTCGGCTCGTCACCAGAACTTTAAAAAAGGCACTCACCCTGATGGTGTTCTCGGAGCTGTCCGAGTTGATGCGGCTCCAGTCGATGGTGTTCACGTAGCAGAGCCGGTCGTTGCGTTCGATCCGCACGCCGCCGCGTTCCACCGCCATTAGTGAACGGAGACCCAGCGACTGCAATTATATTATACACACTTCATAGCCAATCAACCCATTCATATTCAGTATATCAATATTTAACTTTTAGATGGGAATGCTAACTGCAATTATATTTATACACAATTCATAGCCAATCAACCCATTTATATCCAGTATACAAATATCTAACTTTTAGATGGATATGCTATCTGCAATTATGTTTATACGCAGTTCATAGCCAATCAACCCATTTATATCCATTATACAAACATCGAAATTTTTAGAAGCGAATGCTTAACTGCGATTATATTTATAGGTACACAATTCCATAGCCAATCAACTCATCATATCCAGTACACAAAAATCGAACTTTTAGATACAAATGCTGTAGTTAATTGCTCGGGATCAAAGCCGCTCCGACATAGTTAGGAAATCAATTAAGATAAGGCAATTATTGCAATTGGGTTTATGTAAAAAGCTAAGTCGGCACAGGCTATGGCCTCACAGTGAGCGAGAACAAGTAAATGTAATTATATGGTTAGTTAGGTACACAGGGATAACGAGATTAAATAGCCGTAAATTGACCAGTTATAACTTAACTTTGTATTGTGTGCCATTTAAACCAACCCATAAAAAAGTTATTCAGACCGCTAACCATTGCTTAATTTTTATTAGACGCAAAAATGATCATCGAAATATTCATTATGGCCCCTGGCCTCATAGCTCAGTTGGTAGTAACCCTGCCTTCTGCGCTGTAGGTCATGGGTTCGATTCCCACCCAGGATAAACGTTTGTGTGACGACGACATAGATGTTCGTTCTGTGTCTGGGTGTTAATATGAATTATATGTATGTATTTACAAAAATTATATAATTATTATATCAGTTGACTGGTTCCCATGATACAAGCCATGCTTAGCTTGAGGCTAGATGGCGCTGTGTGAAATGTCCACCAATTATTATTACTATGTAGAATATAATCAACGCCAGAAGTGTTTATCATGCTTTATTGATATGGCCCTAAAAGTGAGGACCGCTTCGACCCATTTCACAATCATAGGGCACGAAGCCAAACTTCAAAAACAAATAGGTGAATTTATGGCACATGCGCTACCAAAGTTGTGTGGTAAGTAGGTGACGTGTGGGTGCATAATTTGGACATATCATTGGCCCAAATTGGGTCGTCATACGAGGGTCAATCGATAATTGACCCGCAAGTGTATACGAGTATTCGGTAATGGATTTGACATTCGTATAAGGAAATACCAAGTAGATTACGGAATTGGAAACTGATGATTCTTTTTTCGTTGGTAATCGTTTTTACATACACGGGAATTTGATATTGACAACTGCGTTCACAATTTAGTACTGAACGACAGGCAATTTGGGACTAGATTACTTTAACCTAAATTTGAAATAAGGTATTTATCTTTGTATTTTTAAACGCTGATGCTAGGAGCTGCTTTGTATATTAAGGCCAGCTCGTGTATACTTGTTAATATTTCTTGACAATTATTTTTAGTGCGACTTCAGTTATGTACAGATTTATCAATTTTATGTGTAAATCAATGTAAGCATCTAAAGTTTCAGCTTCATTCTATAACGTGAAAAACACTTGTTTGTTATGAATATCTAATAACAATTGACAAAAATGTTTGTTACGCATTTTATTTCACAGCCCTACAGGGACAAACCCACCACCTCTCATATCCCTACCAACCTTACGGTTATACGGGCCGAATAATTGAGGGTAAACTTTTCAGTCTACCCCTTACAAATTTAATTGCGCCCTACAGGGGCAATCAAACAAAAACCCTTTCGCTTGATTGTTTGACATGAGTAAAGTGGCTGTGATACACAGACAGGCGGATATACAGCGAGGTGAACCACTGTTCCGATGTTTGTTCCAATTTTGGTACGTAAAACTAACTAGCTGCGCCCCGCGGTGTTACCCGGGGTGCATAAGTAATCCCACGGGAACACTGCACTTTTCCGGGATCAAAGTAGCATATGTGTTAATCCAGGATATAAGCTATCTTTGTACCAAATTTCATCCAAATCCATTCAGCCGTTTGAGTGTGAAAGAGTAACAAACATTCCTACAAACTTTCACGTTTATAATATTAGTAGGATAATATATTAAAATCGTACCTCAAGATGTCCATTATCGAATATGACTACGGCGAAATCCTTGAATAGCTGCATCCCCCTCACGACTGTGAGGTTCGGGAACAAATCGCCCAGGTTCCGTACACCTTTTGTTCTGGAACGAACACATTTACATAGTTACACAGAGGTACAGCTTATTCCACTGGTCACAAGTCGAATATCCCCAGCTTTCATTGTAATCTTAAGATAAATACTTAAGCTATTCTCCTGCGCCCAGAAGAATAACAAACCGACTAAGTTTCTCATCTGCTACCTGTCGCCCCTTCATGAAGATAGATTAGTCTCCTGTTCCTGCAATCTTACCGGTACTAACAGCATCACGCAAAACGAAATTCAGTATAGTAGTCAGTTCATGACTACATGGCGGCAGATAAATAGTGGTGGTTATGTTTTCCTCGGTCTAACTCTGTTTAAGTTGCTACAGAAGGCACAGGAAACGAGGTAAATAATAAGATGTTATTATAACCTATCTTGGTTGTCGGACTCAGTAGAAAAGTGGTTCGAATGAAATAAATCGACCGATACGCATTGCGGGTTCGAATACCGCATGAGCCTAACGCTAATATGATCTAAAAATATTGGTATAGGTGTTGTGATATCGTAGTTTCTGTTATTCACAATATAGGAAATCCTAGTGTGAGAATGACCATAGGCCTGTTGAATATTATTATTTTATTTGTTATCTTTACACAAAATCGTTTAAGAACGAGGATATATGCAACAAGTCTAGACAAATATAATTTATATACTACGCATAACTCATTCCAGCCTATACAAGGCAGAGATCAGAGTTTACAATAAAATCATTATGATCATCGTAAAATAAAGAAGATAAGTAACGAGTATAACATTGTTTCACGACTGAGACCCCAGACGGCAAAACTTCAAATACGAGTGGAAAGAGACGTTGTGTATCAATTCAATTTAAACCAAACTCTGCAGATTTCTCGATTTTGTAACGCTTACGGCAAAGTTAACTTCATTTCCATACAAAATTTTGCATTTACATTTTACATAATACATAAAATAACGAATGTTTCTCAGAGGGTTAGGAAAAGATCAGGTTTTCCAAACGCTACGATAATGACTTCATCCAGTCTCATCACATTCTACATGCACGCTCGTCGGTTTAGGGTACTCTCAGCCTGTCCTTTTTTCCAAAATGTCACTGATTTGGTATGATTTAGTCCTGAAGTACGCACGAGGTCTTCCCCCTTATTTATGCAATGTATAATATTAATAGCCGACCGAAGAACGGATTGAACTAATCTGTCATAATCGAGTACCTAGGTATGTATATTGAAATAAACTGATGTGAACTTTTCTCAGAAATAATATTCTTATACATTGAAAAAATCTAATTAAAACAATATTTGCGAGCGATTCATAAAAAAAGTCCATGCTGTTTTCAAATGGTTTTTTTTTTATGTTTCGCTTGTAGCGTTTAATTTTAATTGATATTTAACAGGAAAACAAAACGTGGCAGACCTGGAAATGTGCCAATCTGACAATGGGAATGAGTCGACTGCCGTTTCCCACCGTTATGGTATTTAGACGGTGAACGCCAGCATAGTAATGGACACAACATTTTAATTAAGCAACTAATGCAAACTAAGCTAGCCACACAAAGCCCCTATATTGGAGAGACTATTACGGAGTTTAATTTTTCTTAGGGCACTATCTCACCGAAACACGCCGACAACCAAATAGAAATCTTTATTTATCAGACACATTGTTATAACATAAGATTACTAGTGGGCCCCGAACTAATAATATAATATAATACTGGTGGACATTTCACACAGTGCCATCTAGCCCCAAAGGAAGCTAAGCATAGCTTGTATCATGGGAACTAGACAACTGATATAATACTTATATACTTTTTTGTAAATACTTACACATAATACATATTAACACCCAGACAGAACCAACATCTATGTTCGTCACACAATCCTGGGTGGGAATCGAACCCACGACCTACAGCGCAGAAGGCAGGGTTACTACCAACTGAGCTATGAGGCCACTCTAAGAGGTTACTACCAACTGAGCTATGAGGCCACTAGAGAACTGAGATTGCAAGACTGTGTCGCGGCCAGGACTAAATATATTTTTTCCACGAAGACCTCAAGCGAAAAATAATGAAAATAGCCCTGCGTGGAAAAGCTTAGTTGCTCTTCGCGAAGGTGCTCTACTTCCGGGGGTTTGTCAGTCGCCGATTGAGCTACTATAAATTTCTATTTGAATTGTTCGGCTAAAACTATACATACATAGATTCAAGCCCTCATCCCTGAAGGGGTAGGCAGAGTGTCAGCTTCCTTTTTTCACACTGTGGGTTACACTAACGCAGATATGACTAGAGGTGAGCTCGGCGCCGCGCCGCCATTGTTTTCTAGCTAAAACCTCGTCTAACGCTCTTCCAGTTATTCATTCCTTAATATCCGGCAGCCAGGAGAAATCTTATGCCAAAGAAATTACCAACAAGTCCGAGCGCAGCTAAAACTTTTCTGAGTAAACTTTAATGTACTCGTTGCATTGCTAGTTGAGCATCATAATATTCGTTAGTTCTTTATGGGGCCATTAAATAACGTTGAAAAGGCTTGTGCCACATCTACAACAACAACATGCGAGTTGAATTAATGGCTCGTGTAAGTTTCCTGTTTACCTTCTTGTTAGTCAAGTAGTAAGAAGGTTGTTGATATACGCATGTAATCCGGGAGTTGCAATAAAAGTCAGTATATATAAGCCAACTCGCTCGCCCCGCCCGCGACTTCATCTGCGTGGGCCGTGGAGTACCTAAGTAAATACTTGTACAGACTGGCCTCATAGCTCAGATGGTAATAACCACAGAGCATCGAATGTCATTTCGCCCGGTAGCCGGCGGGCGAAATGACATTCGATGCTCTGTGGTAATAACGCTGCCTTCTGAGCTATAAGTCGTGGGTTCGATTCCCACCCAGGACAAACATTTATGTGACGAATATAGATGTTTGTTCTGTGTCTGGGTGTTAATATGTATTATATGGATGTATTTACAAAAGTATATAGAAAGAAAGAAAGAAAGAAAATATATTTATTTGTGACAGTACAGGCAAAGAGCACAAGACATTGATAAATAAAAAGACAAAAAAATAAAAAGACATTGATAAAAGATGAAAAGCTATAAATAAAACAAACATAAAAGTATAACAAATTATTAGTATGATTATCATTTTCTTGTCTATACCTATTGTGTGTCTCAGAGACTGCGGATAGCCACAAAATGGCATCCAACTCAGCATTTGCTAGGATACATAATGCACCCCAGCGCTGGTCTTCCGTTGGAGCCAGGAGTATGTGTGAAGCACGGATGTCTGCTTTACCATGAAATAAATTTAATAATAAATAATATTTTTGTACACATATATACATATATACATATTAGGTCAAAAATGTGTTGAACTAAACTTAAATAGTGATTCTAATGTCGGATTTGATTGAACCTTAAAACCATGAAAAAATTAACAAAAATAATCTAAGCTACTCTTCATTTAAAATATAATAAAATCAAAAAAGAAAAAAAGTAATTAATTATCGCTGCCTATTATATAATAGTAGTAGTTTCAATATTGCATTATGCTTTTGCTGGTCTCTTAGAAAACATTTCAATTTACGCCTAAAACTATGAACACTTTGCAGTTCTCTAATCGGTGGAGGAATATTATTCCAGCACTTCGTAGCAGCGTACCTAAAACTGCCTCTAAAAGCCGCTGAGTGATGCCGCTGGAAAGATAACTGCTTTGAACACCTGCGGCTTGAGCACGTTCTTGTATCAGCACAGTATAAGTATTATATCAGTTATTTGGTTCCCATGATACCATGCCCCTGCAATTTCACCGGTACCCGCTCCCTTCCACCGGAACACAGCAATACGAGTACATCACTGCTTGGCGGCGGATTACCAGGTGTGGTGGCAGTATTTGGCACAAATTCTACTGCTACTTTGGGTTGCTCCTTTTGCATCACCCGGGGTACACGTGTAGGGATTCAAGGGTAATAACTTACGGACGCGAGCAGCTTGGGCCCCATATTTAAGCTACACTATGTATTCACCTGTATATAAGTACGTATCCGGTGACCTCCCGCAGCTCGGGAAAGCTCATGTTCTCGTATATCTTGGGAGTGGCGCGCTCCATCAGCACGATGCTGAGCTGACCCTCGATAACGCGACATCCACGCAACCGCTGGATCTGCTCCGGTGAATTTCTTATGTCCATTGATGGACATACTGAAACAAAGGAATTTATTTATTAAGGCACACAATCATATAAAACAAACAATATAAATATTAATCTAGAATACAGTTTTTGATGTGCGCACAGCAAAACCACATTTAGCAGTGTTAAGCTAATAAAATTCCATCAGAACCGTGATCGTTTCGCGAAATATTCAAGATTTCTAATTAGTAATTAGAGAATGAAAATATTAAAAACAGAATCTAGTATCTATTACGTATTCGCTCAATTACTAGCACTAAACCCAATCAACATGGTTTTCCTGACTGACTGATATATTAACAGACAACGTCCAAATCCAACCGTTTAGTCTTCACACAAATGTTTGACCCGGGTGGGGAATTGAACAGTGCAAAACAAACGCGCAGTTTGCTAAAGCTACGACGCCAGTCTAAGTAGCTCTCGAGATAGAACGTTCAACGCGTATAATCTATCTTCTATACAAATAAAAATCAATGTTTGTATGTTTGTTTCATATGCGTTCTGAAAACATTGATCAGATTATGATGAAACTGTGACAGTGTTCTAGAGACGCCCGCGACAGTTCCTGGCCCAAAAATCGATATATAAATGGTTTTTTTTTCGATTTTAATGAAACTTTTTGATGTAAGTAATTGGCAAAAATAATACTTTTTTAATGAAACTTTTTGGACTTAAGTATTTTATAAAAAAGCACTTCAATAAACAGAATATTAATATTAATATTATTAATTTATTAATTATGTTCTTTCTTTATACTTAACGTGGAATTGCAACGCATTCCGAGTACAGCTAGTGATTAATGAAAATAACGATGACAAAAGCCACAGCAAAAACATAACACAGCGCGCACCTTCTACTCCGCACCGTCCAAACAACGTAGCGCCACCGCGCGCAGACTGAATTAGATCATATCCGATTAGATTAATTTGTTATTACGTTGTTTTTGCGAACCTTTTGATCATTGACCAGGGCCTCCCACGGACTCGGTGATTAAATAGCCGACCCCCGCGTGAGGTCGCCCACTTGTTTTGTGTTTACTGTTAGAGGCACTATGAGCTATAAGTGTACCTGTACGCATATATGCAGCATTTTTATTAAAATACACACATATATACAATTAAAAACATTAATTAAAACAAAACTCATTTTTAATAGATCATTTATATCACTTCTATCTTCTTTTATGACACACACAATCTCAACAACAAATTCTACGTGTGTAAGCTGTGGTTACCTTGAGGAAGTGAGCACAAGAAGTACCTATACTTTTACAATGATAATTATGTAAGAAATGTGTATCACTTACTGAAAACCCTTAATAAATAAATAAATTATTTAGTAAATGTCTTTGTGGCCCAAAAAAATTATTTCCTTCTAAGGCAGGTTACGGTTTATCGTAAAGTATTTTCATTACTTAAAAGATCATGGTCATTTCGCCAGAAATAATTAGTCGAAAGAAATTGACAGTAAAATAATAGTTACGAAATATCAATAAATCAATACGTTTATTGTATATATTCCCATAACATCGTTCGGAGTCGTCAAGAATGCCGAATCGAACGGTGTTATGCTTAACAAGGTCACGAAATTATACTCTGACACCGATGCCTCGCAGTGACCGTGATCATTCACGGGGAGTATTTTACAGTATGGAATAATTCTAGATAGTCAAGATATTCCGAATAAATGCAAAAAAGTATAGGCGTAAAACGACAATACGCGATGATCACGCCAAGTCTAAGCCAAGTCCAACAATCTATAAAAGACAGCTAACAAACAGTCTTGGAGTGCTCTGGTTTCTCGCTGTAGTTATGTCGCAAAATAATGGCATTCATGCATCTACTAAACAATAGTTTTAAAAACATTTTGATTAATAAGGTTTTCTTCTTCCTGCCGCTCGGGTGTTAGTTTCTTCTTAGTTCTCTCAATATCGACTCATCCTACCCCATACTGAAACATGAACTCAGTAAATGAGGTAATGGAAAAAGTTGGATAGCCAATGCGTACGTGTCAGATCGCGTGGTGCGTTCATTGTAAACAAATTTTAATAGCCGCATTTAACGTTTGTTTTGAAAGCCATCTTTGCGTCATATGTAATTAAAATTCATATCAGCTTACGTATGTCTTTGAACAGGAATGTCTTTTATGCCACACGATGATGATAATTTCGACCACTGAGATAGGTTCAGCGATCGACTAAAGCTTATATCCCGCCCCGCACCCGTAGGCCATGATTTGCAAATTGTTCCTAGGCGAAAAATAAAAATAATATAATATTGGTGGTCATTTCACACAGCGCCATCTAGCCCCAAAGTAAGCTAAGCGTAACTTGTATCATGGGAACCAGACAACTGATATAATACATATTAACGCCCAGACACAGAACAAACATCTATATTCGTCACACAAATGTTTGTCCTGGGTGGGAATCGAACCCAAGACCTATGAAGAAGGCAGGGTTACTACCACCTGAGCTGTGAGGCCTTTCTAGAAATCCGTTATGATAGTGTAGACGAGGGACACAGCGTTCAACCAAAGCGGTCTGAATGCGCAACCGCACTGCGTAGAATAGAAACACACCGTTCACTGTTCTCTCTGTACTATTGGTATCTCATTGAATGTAACATGTATTGTATGATATGATAGTAAACAACAATTTTATTGCATGAGTCACGTTCAATTACGATTAATCTATGTGTGTACGTTTGTTTTGCTCACGCAAGGTTACCAGCACCCAGCTGAGTACAAATGGAAACTATATCACAATAGACAATATTAGTGATCACAGATAACATAAAGTTCCATTTGGATTAATGAAGTTGGAAACATTACGGAACTCATTCAAATGTTAAATAATTAAAACGTTTATTTTGTTTAAGTATAATGTGAACTCTCGCCTCCTTGAAAATAACCTACGTTGACCTTTGAGGCAAATAAGTAAATTGCCGCCACGACCTCTGTCAAGATTGCAAAGTTCGCTGTTTTAATTTAGCTTGATAACTTTGAGCGACCGGCGAATGTTCCAAAACAAACAAAATGATAAAAAAGAACAGCAAATATCAGTTTAATACCGTTTATTTTATGCATATATACTGTTGCTACATATATGACAACTACGACAAGTTACTGCCCACGGCTTCGTATGCGTGGTACCGTAACAGGGTAACCTATGTGATAGTCTAGTTCATCATCTAGTTATATATCTTTAACATTTCCGTCAAATCGGTACAGTAGTAGCTTTAGCGTGAAGGAGTTAGAAACATCGATAGTAATAAGACAGTTTGAGAATTAGGAATCAATGGTTTTCCAAATACATAATGCTTACATCAAAATCCATTTTTCTACGTCTTTCAATGAATGGTATAAAGAAAAAGAAGGTATGTACCTATATTTGTGTCTCAAACTGCATTCACATTTTGGAAGGTCATACCCGCTATGCCATTTATTTTGATATTATAAATTATAATTATTTAAACATAAGTAATTAAATGAAATACTGAATATTGTAAAGAACCACAGAAGTATAACAATGTGCAAGGTCATTTTATTGCGTATTTATAAGAAGTGGTTCTGAGCCTGAGCCGGATCTATACGCAGTATAGATACGCTGCTGTACGCTGTTGTACCTAACGCATCTCAAAGGTCGATCATGAATGTACTGCGCATGTGCACGAAATGCGCGGGAGGGAGAACCGAAATGGCGGCGCCGCGCCGAACCGATCCATAGTAAACAAACATTGCCACGCTAAAACCACGTTGTTGGAGGCGTCACACAGAGTAATATTTGATGCTGCATGTTTTTTTTTTTGACTAAGAAATACCAGTTAATCTCATGACACAGGTGGAGCTTTTAGGGACCTGAAAATACTGACAAGGCACGATCAATTGATCGTTACCTATTTATGCTCAATTCTGTTATTAGACTTGTAATAAAAATCAATACGTACTAAATTAGTTCATAATAGGTAAATAAGTAGGCGGTCAATGCAGTGAGATACGATCTATTGCGGTTTCTGGCGCCAAGGTAGCGCCACGCTTACGTGTGTGGCACATAGAAAGGGGACGAGTGGGGGAAGAGGAGAGGACAAAGTCGCATCACGTTGCACGTAGCTAACACGCCAGCCGGTGCATTGCAATGCAAATGAACTCCGTCGCATAGCCCCGTCCCGCTCAGACCGCTTCTCGTCCAATCAGTCCAGCGGATATATATAGTCCGGAATGTTATTGTACAACTTCGCGGAATAGTGGCGTTTATCTATCGATAAATATTATCGTAAACCTTGGCAATGCTTCGTGAGTTTTGTTTTCCAAACTACAGAGATAAATTAATGATACAATCGATTACATCTGTTACAAACCATATTGTTTGTGATAACACGTACGTAGACATTTTGTTTTGCAGTGCGAACGGCACTAAAAAAGCATTACATTAAACAAAACCTATCTGTAGTTGAAATGGTCTGCCGCCGCCATCATTACGCTTGTACTGGCAAACATATTGAACGCGAAGAGTCCCCCCCTCCCCCCCCCGCGCGCTTACTACGCTCTACTACAGCTTCCACTCCGCCACCCGCACCACACCCTTGGACCTCGTACCACGGCAACGACGCGATAAGGAATTTAAAAATAACATACCCTGTTTCAGCGACACCGGGCAACAGAACGCGGTTCGATAATAACGAGAACGCCATCAAACCGTAGCCCTGTACAGTTTCATGGTAGGAGGAGCGAGACGTGCGGCAAGGCTCGTTATTAATGGTGGAGTTGGGTTCCAGGTCATCTTTACGCCGTACGATAATTTTGTAAAATTATAGTCATTCAGTACGCTCGGCGATGTGCAACGGATAAACAAGTTGAGTCATAATACGAGCGGCATACGGGCGCGTACCAGTACAAATCACACAGACGTAATAACATGTGCATAATATAGTTGGACGGAGCGTAACGCAATGATGCACATCGCGACACTCCAACCTTTACAATATTGTAAATACTGCGCGTATGCGGTTCGCCGACTAACATTTACATCCAACTAGCTGTTGCCCGCGAATTCGTCCGCGTGGAATTCAGTTTTATCATGCACCCCTATTTTATTTACGCCTCGGGAAAGTAGTTACTCCTTGTCACATCAGCTATCTGCCAGTGAAAGTCCCGTCAAAATCGGTGCAGCCATTTTAGAGATTAGACGGAACAGACAGACAAAAATTGTTAAAAAATGTTGTTTTGGTATATGTACCGTGTATACATCCATATGCACTTAGTAAAAAGCGGCTATTTTAATATAACAAACAGACCCTCCAATTTTATTTATTTGTATGTATGTATAGACTAGCCAGATGCTGCCGGTTCGAGTCGTGCTTACAGCAGTGATGAGTTTTTAGTTTGACAACACTTTCAAGAAGGCGAATGTTAACATTGTGAAAAATCGGCATGTCACGTCTAAGAAATTAGAATTAAATCATGTTGATTTAATATTTAATCTCAATTGGCAAGAATAGAATAAGATATATTTTAGAGGCTGAAACGAACGGTACGAAGAGGAAAACAGTATAAGCAAACCGTAACTGCGTGAAGCCACGAATGAACCATAGCAGTAATACTAGTAGACAATTCAATAGTTATTAACACTATTGGACATTTCGAGTAAAACATATCAGACAGCTAGGCAAACTAGGACAAGATAGTGAATGTTGTGAAATCTATTATGATCGTACTGAGCATCGCGGGTTATTAAAAAGTGATCTAAAAATAAGAAGCATAATAAACTTAATAAGAATTTTTCCCTGAAAAAAATGACCACGCGGATGGAATTACCGGCAGACATTTATTTATAGTTTGATGAAGTAAAGCAAGGACGTCTTGAAACGACATATTTCCTGTTTATATACCAATTGCATTTACGACCCAAGACTATTTTCGTTTGTAGATTTCTTATTTCACAATAGATTATGTGCGGTGAACAGTGCATTTTCCTTATTTATGTAGGTAAGCATAATAGCAGTGATTCCACGAATTAATCTTTGACTGCAGTCTAATGCCGATCATTAGATCATCATTATTATCTGATGTTATGTGACGATGCGGTCTACGATATAGCATGCTAGCCTATGGTCTGTTCGCTCTCATGACTCCCAAATTATACCTTTCAGGAAATACAGACTCGCGCTTAGTTCTATTCTTTGGCTGTCCACAATATGAAAAACTCAATGCATCGTCCTCAATTCGGCCTTTTCCTTTCGCCTTTCAAAAGAACCCAAGGTCCCAAAATGACTCGGACTTGTTCGTGATACATATTAAAAGTGCTTCGGTGTGAAGTTGCCACTTTAGTGTCCAGTGCTTGGCAGCCAAATAGAATTTGGTTTCTAAGATAGATCCAAAATTAAGAGTTAGTGTTCTGTTCACTAGCCCCTGTAAATGGTTACCATCAGATATGCACTGACCAGGGACCACGTGTAGGGTTCTCATCTACGGACGTTCTCAACCTCCAGAAAGTCACATATTCCTACGTAACAGTACATTCATACGAGTTACATCATGAACGCTAACAGAAAAAGTACGGTAAAACATGTAAATTCCAACAGTCACGCGTTTGTTTAGACGGCTATGACGGATATTCCTGATTCAGATAATTTATTGACTGATAAATAAAATAAACCATATAAATAGCATAAAAATAAACCATAATAATAAAATAAAAGAACTTCAAAGCGATTAAAAGGCACTGTACGTCAAAATAGACGAGTCATAGAAAATTCTAATGGACTGCCTGAAATGATCTCCGGAAACGTTAAACATGGCACGCGGGTTGCCGACATACATCTCAAGCCCTAGACAAATTAATAACACAAAACGAAGTTATAGGAACATTATGATGGCAACGGAGTAAACGAAGACAGCGCTGTCAAAACCACGTATCAGAGAGATAAATGGAGGGAATCAGATAGATTTTTCTGATACTCACGTTGACAGTGCCTTCACGATAATACGTAGACTCTTAGCTATGCACTGGTTAAAAAAATAACAATGCATAATCTGCCCAAACATTCGCACAAGCTACTTAATTTTGCTCAGTATTTTGCTAAGCTCCCTACGCTCACAATTGAATCTTTCTAACATTGCAGTAGCTGTTTGTATTTTAAATCTAATGCTTAATAGCTTTTTCGGCCTGCGTTGCTTGCCATAAGAACCTGTTTCATACAGTAGTGTACCTACATAGTAGAGATTAAGAATAAACTAACTTTACGTTTTCGGGTCTTTCAGACCCATTAATTCTGTGGCTTGTACATAACATGTGATCATACTTCAACTAAAAAGGAGTACTATAATCGTCATCACAGATTACACCGGGCGACCTGTTTAGTCTAAAGCGACTTGTCTGCAAATGCGGCCGGCAAAAGCGGCGCAAGCGCAACTCTATTTCCGACAACATTGCGCGTCTGACTCACTGCACTTTCACTGCGAACAGTACCGCTTCGCTTGTCTACCATTACCGGTAATTGGCCTCACTCTAATAGATTTAGCCCGATAGATGCACGTGCCCGCAGACTGCGGCATTACTAACGAGTGCGCGTGCACTTGCTCATTGGCGGATATCCGCTTACATGACACATATTCACCAAAAGGGAATCTCGTTTAGGCCAGTCACATAGGTATTAGCGGCAGTGTATGAGTATAAAGCGCGTACCACAAGAGCAATATATATATATATACTCACGACAACTTCGTCCGGGGAAGTACTGCCACCATGCCCATTTCTGCTGCCAAGCAGTAATTCATTCGCGTAACTGTGTTCTGGTTTGAAAGGTGTGGTTGCCGGTGAAATTACAGGCACATGAGACATTCCACCCACACGACTCAGTTACGGGCGTATACGATGCGACTTGGGTCTTGTCCATCCTAATAGGGCAGGACCCAAGTCGGAGGTCGGCCTTCGACTTGTTCCGTAACTGTATCACATGAAATAACATACCGACAGATCTGTTTTAGAAAGTCGTACACTTTATATGGGAATAAAGTGCAAATTGTGACCACAAAGCGTTGAGAAGTAATTGTAAGTAGAAGATGTGCGTCGCCTTCCTCGGCTGGGTGTTCGCAACGTTGATTTATGTTTCCGTTCTCTGAATGTATATATGAATGACCGGCTCACATGGTCCGCGGAGCGTATCACCATGTTATTGTTGCTGTTCATTCACACCATTCATTGCGGCGAATGCCGATGTTATTTTTTACATCCGCCCTCGAATACGAAAACATACTTATTCAACGGCTACTCTGTGGTACGGTCGGTAATCCTAAGTAATTTAGTTTTTATAATTAGTAATTTACAGTTGATTTACAGCCGAAATACGTTTTTAATATGTAGGTGCCTCGTTTGATCTATAATATTTTTTTTGGTGAACAAGTAACACAGCGCCATCTAGCCCCAAGCTAAGCTAAGCATAGCATTATTTGCATCTCATGCACTATGAGAACCAGATGACTGATAGAATACGTAATATATAAATATACTTTTTGTAAATACATACACATATATACATATTATCGCCCAGACATAGAACAAACATCTATATTCGGCACACAAATGATTGTCCTGGATGTGAATCGAACCCACGACCTACAGCGCAGAAGGCAGTGTTATTACAGACTGATCTGTGAGGTCATTGATGAGTCACTTGTATATATGCAAGGAAAATTTTTAAAACTGCAATTGGAATCTAGGTGTAATATCCACAGACGAGATATCCATGAATGAATATAGGCTAAAATATTATGTGACTGTCGAAAACAAATACTGCAATGAGAAATGTCTGTGACACAAACCTCTGACATGGTCTTATTTTAGGTACTATTCTCAAACTTGCAGCAAATAAAGTGCGAGGGAGACTTAAGTCTCATAAGCCTTCGGTTTGCTGCATCTGTTACATGTACTGCAAACGTGAGCTTGAGGAAGGAAAGAAGGTTTGTAACGGCTAAAGTAACTTTATTGCTTTTCAGACACCGAGTCACACTCTCCTTTATTTTCAAAGTCAGTGAAAAATTTCTTTCTATTATTTAAGTGTATTATGAGCATGTAAATATCGAGTGTCACCATATTTACCACCATATTTTACATAATAATTGTATGTATCGCTGAGTTTTAACATCGGTGTCTATTTTCTTCCCGATATTTCTCACCATCCTAATGGTGTATGGTATAAATCGCTATAAGTGATAAGACCGATTGTATATTACTTTAGTTTTATGTGCATTATGCCAAGTTTCTGCTATTTTAATTATTGTGGTGCTAGTTTACAATAATGAGTTTATGCATCCTATCTACTGTTCTTTCTATTGGTATGAAAACACGGTTGTCCAGAAAACTTATTTGTAAATTTGCTTATGACATAACAGTGGCAGAGAAACGCAACGATAGCGAGATTGAGAACGTCATATTAAGTTCTGATGCCATCTAGCTAAATTTATATTATGAATCTATTTTAAATCAAACACTACCTTATAAAAAGCAACGGAAACAGGCATCCCTTCAGTCCAAAACGGTACGAGTGTTGTTTGTTTGCCTGAAGTTAGTCGAGCAGGAAGCTCTATCGTGGATCACTTGCGTAATTGTGAATAAGCCTGCGCCTTAAGCTTGACCCTTAGCTCAGTACTAAATCAGATAGATATTACTTATTTACTAGATACTAAATCACTATGTTAATGACAGCGTGGTGGTCTAGCGGTACTGACCCCGAGTTTCAATCCGGAGGTCGCCTGTTCAAATCCCAACGTGCACCTATGAGTTTTCGATTGAAATATTTATGTGCGCAATACCACGTTCTCAAAACGGTGAAGGAAACATCGTGAGGAAACCGACATGTCGTAGAACTAAAAATTCGAAGACATGTGTCAAGTGCACGAAAGGAGCCTCTTTGAGGCGCACTTAAAATCCTTTCGCCACATTGGTTCGAGAGAACCAGTGACTCGAACAGGATAGAACTATGTTAATCATAGCACGAAGTCAATGAATAAAGATTTATTATTATTATTATTATTATTATTATAGTACAGTTTTGTGATAAAGTACATAAAAGTCAAGAGAATGCACATCAGAAAACACTGTACCAAAAAGCAGTTACAGAAACTGTTACACGATAAAAAAGTAATCAAGCAGGCCTGACACAAAAAGGCGTTCAAAGAGCCCGATTAATTATAACCCTTGTTTCCGAGAAAGTTTATTTTGTCGGGTCCATTTTTATAATTGCTTGTAGATAAAAGTGTCACGATGTTTTACGGCAGTGTGTGGCCGCCGGCCGCGGCCGTTCGCTTCTCCTCGCAGGCCTCACGGACACTGTTCATAGAATTATTGTGCTCGACTGTTAAATGTTACGTTCTGTTACTGTACCCGACTATTGTGAGTAGTACCTAGTTGTATATCTACTATCAGTTTCCTGATAAATTTTTTTCCAAAGCTTAACGTTTATTTATTTGTGTGCTGTTTTTTTCTAAAACATAACCTTATTCATGGTTGGGTTAATTTGAAGATGGCTTACACAAATCGATGATAAAAATCAAATTAATTCTTGTGATACAAATATTTATGTAACAAAAATTATCAACTAAAAAGAGTAAAGTAATAAGTAAAATCAGGAACACTAAAATAAAGCAATCACTGAACAGACCGATCGAACAAACAACATGATGTATCACCGTTACGAAATTAATTGACTACGAATATTTGTTCCGATGTCTGACACAGGTAACTCTAGAGGCACGTACTTAGGTTTTTACCAAGCGGCAATGACCTGGGCCTCTAAAATACCGAAAACCTTGAATGGGTTTACGTATATGTAGTAAAGCTTTAGCGATTTTACTAGTAAGAAAGTAATACCATCATATTTTATGATGAGTCCTTTTGCAATTATTGTATTATTCTATTTTTCGGTTAATATAAACTGAAGCCAGGCTACTCGACTTTTCCAATCTTCAGATAAAATATTTAATTGTATCTTTCTCATAATTGATTATCTAAAAACCGATTGTGTGGCCTAACAGTTCAAGTAACTGCGTTCTGCGCAGTAAACTGTGGCTTCGTTTCCCATACATAGGCCAGGGTAAACATTTGTCCGAGGAACATAGATGTATATTCTGTGCCTGGGTGTTAATATATGTATATATATGTATATATATGTATTTATATATACGTATTTACAACAAAGTATTTACGTATTCTATCAGTCATCTGCTTCCCATGATATACATCGCCATCCCCGGCGAATAAAATGGTAATCGCAAAAACTAAATTTTACAGGAGAAATTAAAAACTGTTTTGAGTGAATATCTCAGTAACCTCCTAACGTAACGGAATATTTCAAATACCAAATGAAACGTGATTTTTCATGAAGCAAATGTATGCCATTTAAAATAATATAAATGTATTAGATATTAAGTTATTAAAGAAATCAATTTTACCAAAAATTAAAGACATCAATTTAAACCGTAAAAAGCAACATTACGATAGTATTCGTGTAAAATCTCAAGCAAAACGTCACGGTAATAGTGCCTTACTATCTTATTGGTTGATAAATTGTGAACACTATCCCATATCGTAATGTGCTATTACCATTGTATTCGCTGTTAAATAAACAATTACAAATTACAGTAACAGCAACTTACTATAACTTATATTATCTTATAACTTACCTATTTTAATTTGTAATGAAATTCGTGGTTATGAATTTAATGATAGAGTTTAAAGTTGTTTGTTCGTGGAATAAAATTGTAATATGCATTACGCAAAACATTATAAATATTCTTCCCGCGAATAAAATGGTAATAGCATGTTACTAGAAAAGTACTGCATCGATAAGCTCGTAACAGTCATTAACACCTTTATTCGTTGAAAAATTACATTAAGTAGAAATACGAATAATATTGCTAAATACGTTACAATACACATGAAAATTCTGTAATTCCTTATATATTCATAGAATCAACCTGAAAAAAATGTATAAGGTGTAATCGGATCTGTAGACACCGAATATGCAATAAAGTTAAAACTATGGTTATAGCACACTACCATTTTGTTCGGGGGGGACATATATTTGAGTCTTTTCTCAAAACAAGGATGCTGTATTAAATTTAATTTAGTTTTTCTGTTATTCTTTGTAATACATTAAGAAATAACTAAGCTATAAATGTCTTGTTTCCACCATACTTACTTACTTACTGGTGTGGCGCAGCGACCCAAAGTGGATCTTGGCCTCCGACACCAGAGTCCGCCAGGTTTCACGGTCCATCGCATACCATACGTCATCGAATTATTATTTATTTATTAAACTATTTCTTAGTATATAATTCTATATACTACATTTTATTATATTGTCTATTATATATATGTACCCTACTTTATTATATTCTATATTACTACATTCTATAATTTCTTAATATAAGATAACGGGCTAACTGACCAAAAAAGGCAATAAAGATATTCTTCTGATAGTCGAGTTATTCATCAAATAAAGCCTATTGAATAATAAATCAATTTATTTCCATCTATCAAATATTTGCTATATATGTATATATGTTTATTTGAGGAGAGAATCAAGAGTATTTCTATACTAATATTATAAAGAGATAATGTTGGTAAGGTGTATGTATGTTGTATGTATGTCCGAAGTAAACTCAGAAACTACTGAACCGATTTCAAAAATTCTTTCACCAATAGAAAGCTACATTATCGAGGAGTAACATAGGCTATAATTTATTTTCAAAAAATTAGGGATCCGTAAGAATTTTTTATAATTTTTGTCTGTCTGTCTGTTTGTTCCGGCTAATCTCTGGAATGGATGGACCTATTTTGACGGGACTTTCACTGGCAGATAGCTGATGTAATAAGGAGTAATTTAAGTTACTTTTCCGAGGGGTAAAATAGGTGTGCGTGATAAAACCGAATTCCACGCGGACGAAGTCGCGGGCAACAGCTAGTATTTGATAAAAGTATTATGATTTTATTGTGCAAATAATAATTAATTACTTAGGGGATATCCGCTAAACATTTTAGACCATGGAAAATAAGAAGATGGGTGGCCTCCCTATCCTCGCTGTACATAAATAAATACAACTGCCATTAGTAAATTACACAAGAACACTAAAGAGAGGGAAACAGAAAGCGCAAAATAACGAAGAGCCCGCTTGCCACGCTAACGATATGTTAACAAACCATAGAGACGATAATGTCAATATAATATTGTAGACACAGATCATGGGGAAAATGGAATATTCCGAGAGTCAACACCATTATGCGATACTCATATTACAATTTCTTGTAATTCGTGGGGTTATAAATGGCAATGATTTATCTTGCTAAATAAATAATGACAAAACTCCCAATAGTAGAACATTTATGTTATTTAAATAAATTTGATTGTCACTTATTTTCTTTAAAAGGAACCCCTCTTTCTCTCTCGTTCAGCGTTTATCTCTATGATCTTATGGGGTAGACTCAATATTGGGTAGAAAAACACACCAACATATATATATGTATATAAATATATTATCAAATAATAAAATACTGCAGATTATTTCATAGAAGGCGTTTCCTCAATCTTCGCATATGTTCGGAAATACGAACACGGAGTACCGATCTGAACAAAATGGCACTGTAAATTTTGGAATAACGAAGATTTACAAGGCATGGCGCCCTCTATGAAGAATGCTAATGTGCCTCAATGTGCGATATTCCCCAGCAGACACGCGGGTAAAATTTTTATGGCAGCGAATAATGGTTTATTGCAACCCTCACTCACATAAACATTTGCATTGGATTGGTTTCGGGCGATTTACACAAAGTGCGGTTTGATAGTGTGCCACGCGCCCCGAGCCGATTTAACGATAGCTTCTGACCACGAATACAGAGAACAACAAAATGGGAAGCGAACATTTCAATTGGGATTGTAGTGCCCTAGTATGCTACGAATACGAACTAAAATTTTGCACTTTTTGTATAAGAATGTGTGTGGTTGATTTACATAAATTTGGAAGAAAGAAAGAAAAATATTTATTTTGTGTTACATTAGAAATAAAACTAGGTACAAATAAAAATGTGGCTTGCGACTTTCATAAAATTGTTATTATGACATGGCTGTGACGTCTTAACATTTGATAAATTGTTTTAGTTTGGTACTATCTCGTATTGATGTGATATGACTGATAGTTTAATCAAGCTATGTTTAGTTAGAACGACGCTCACCAGAGGTGTATGAGGGTGAAAAGATATTTATGTCAGCACGGTGACGTCGACGAGATTCGCTTCTCTAAATGAAACCCTAATGCCACAGATGATTAACCCATTAACCTCATAAAATGTTACAAAATAAGGGCGTGAGTGTATCTAGGTGAGCAACCTTCGTAGTAAACAAAATAAGTAGTAACCCTGACCTAATGAAAAGTGTTTGTTATCGCATTTATCCATATTTATTTATGTCAACCGTACAATGAAAACTGAGTTTCAACTATGCTTGAAATTAGTTGTAATGAAGCATAAAAATATTGTATACACAGCAAGGAAATAGAAGAGGGTAACATTTGCCGCGCCTTCAAATTTTAATTAAGAATGACGGACGTCACTTATTATGCTATGAAAACCGTTCCCATTTGATTCCCATGTGATGGAGGTAGGTGATGGATTTAGACTGACGTCATTTAGCTTATCATAATATTATGTTCTTTCCTTTCATTTAACACCCGTGTCAAGGGTGTTGTTATGAAGATAATAGAGATAGCAAGCCTTAGAATTTTTTAGGGTCTGTTCCAAAAGAGGTACAAAATGAAGTTGTAGTAAAACGCCATACTACGCTATTTGGGAAACCGAACTCAAAATAAACAAAAACTTCAAGCATTTTTAAAATATATCGAGGTAAATAGTAATTTTCACATCGTCAATTATTAAGAGCCGCTTATTCAATCTTCCAATAAACAAAAAGTAGCGTAGCCAAAAGCAGTACTTAGTAGTCAGATAGAAGTTATGTGACGAACAACTCGAGCACGAGAGGAGTGAAATCGACTGTCTAATAACCCGTTATTCAAGGAATATCTCATTCGATGACAAACATAATTCTTCTTTAATTTAAACATTTAAACATTATTTTATTATAATATGTTACTTTCATTATATTATCTTATTAAAAATATTTACTAGTAAAACATAGTTATTTCGTGATTTGAGTTTTTAACCGTGGACTAACTTCTTGTCCGAACTAGTAAGAAAGCGAAGGATACTGAGATAAATTCAATTTAATATTTAAGTAATTATATTTTCAATAAAAGCAAATTTATTATATGACTAAGCTATAAAAGAAGTGTTTACAACTTCTGTCATCGGATGAAACTATTTTTACAAATACAAAATCTAGACTTGAACGCAAAATATAGAAATGACTAAGCTATAAAAGTAAGTGTTTTGTTTACAACATGTAATGAAATAAAAGCATTTTTGGAGAACGGGCTAAATGGCCGTCAAAATGGCGGATAAAGATATTCCTACGTTAGTCCAGTTATTTGGAAATAAAACCTATCTGACCATCGAAAAACATTTTTTTTACTATCAGGAAAATCTGTCTGTTTAACTGAAGATTGAAAAATCTGCCTTTAGAATGACGGACGTCACTTATTTTATCTTGCATTGTCACCAAACCATAACGTACTCGTATCTATATGTTAACGTATCAACTAGGACTAGTTCAAAATTAATTTCCAAGTTTCATCAAAAATATGCTATTTGTATAATAATAAAAAGCTAACTAATTACACGCTTGTAACTTCTGCCTATTCGTATATAATTAGGCCTTATTTTGTAAACATAAAAAAGTTAACATTAGTACATTGGTAAGTGAGGTCTAGTCTAGATCTAGGTAAGACCAGTGAATACGCAATTTATCAACTTTTTAATAGATCTAAGCTATATTACTAATGCGAGTAGTTGAAGATACGTAGTTCTAAAAAAGTCTTGAATCTTTGACAAAGAGCAAGTACATATTAAGAGATATTAGGGCCGAACATCTCACAAGATGAAGTCTATTGCTTTATGTACAAATCATACATATGTACGCATGATTATCATAAACCTACACTACTAACAATTGAACGACACGTCCACGAATGAACAGGTACAAAAGCCGACAGCTGAATATATCTTAAAGCTTAATAATACTTGGGAATTCTCGAAATGACCACAGTACAATGATTTAAAATTGAGCACAGTACTTTCCTGTATGTGACGTAAATAGCCAGTGTACAATTTTCCATGAATTTATTGCCACAGATAACGCACAGCATACGTAATGAGAAAGCAAGACTCGGGGAAGGCCTACGTTACAAATCATAAGGACGTGGGATATTTTAACATTATATTTCGTTGTTGGTTGAGTACAAACTTCCGAGAATATCATTGAATTGGACAGTTGTCACTTGTCAGTCAGAAATAATGTACTAATAATACATAATAATGAACCAGCAAAAATTTCATGCAATATAATTGCACTGTGTCATTTACAATATTAGCAGCTAAATATTTATTATTTTTAATGACAATATAATTTTTAAGGACAATTAAAACTCAACCGGTTCCGGTTTCATGTATTTTCCAATGATGACTGATTGATATCAGAATTCTTGAAATGAGAACATTCGATTGTGATATTCGATAGTGATGAATTTTTAACGGATTACAAATGAAACGTAAGTCAAACATTAGATACATTTTTAGTTTATGATACCACCTTAAGTACCCGCAAATCAAATCTATATAAATTTTACTCAGAAGGTAATGATGATCCAAAAGTAAGTACACGCCACCCAACATTCAAGGCTGTGCCACACCGAAAGGATTTATTCAGAGTGAAATATATCCGCAAGATTATGACAATAGGGATAACTTGCAGACCCCATTACAAATCAAATTATTCAGTTTTATTAGCGATCCGCTGACATTATGACACACCATCTTGATTTCAGGTTAAAGGTAATTTAGTCGTTATAACGAAATAGGAAATGCAGTGCTGAAAAGCTTATGTTTGAGACAGACGTTGCGCTGACGGTCGGCAAGAGAGAATTTTCAAATTAGCAATCAATTTTGACACTTATCCAGTCAATGTAAAGTATATAATACAATGTCCGATCGCGCTTCCTATTAAAGAATTTAAATAAGCACTTTGGATAAAAAGTATTCAGATTTATCTTACGAATATCCAAACTTTTGCATTAAAAGCTAATTACAAAAGCACCAGAAGCTCACTTTGCCGGTAACATACAATCATTTTCTCAATCCCTAGGAGATTACTAAACAAAAAGGATAAACCGGTAATTTCGATACTAGGCTTCACATCCGGGTCGCGATCGTAAAACATTCCTGGCACACAAACGCACAATTGATTACAATATCTAGGATAATAAATCCAATACTGCCGAGAAAACTACAATGACAGAAAAGTATATAAATACTATGTTTATGTCTTCGATGATTACGCCAATCAGACTAATCTTTTGAAAATGTCTTTCGAAAAACGCGATATTACTTTACCAAAAAGATTATGAAAATGAATTCATTGAACCAGTCTAAGCGTTTAAAAAGTCGGTTATTAGATTTTAATAAAATAGTGACTGCTAGTTAGAAGCTAAATTTAAACGTCAAAAGTATGAATTTTTAGATAACATAGGATTTTGGGAAATTTCACCCCTAATCGTAAATCGTATTTCATGAGAGATACAATCAAATTTCACGCGAACAAACAGGACTAGAAATTAATAGATTAAAATTGGCCAATATGGGGGAAATCCTGGAAAAGCCAATCAGTCCGCATCAGGTTTAGATTTCTTTTGGTATTATTTTTTAGTTGGATTTCGAGTAATACATAAATAAATTGTCTGAGAATAAAGAATAATCTAAGAAGTAGCAATAATGTAATAATTAACTAATGACAATGACAACAGATGTTCCTAAGGCGAAACAAATACATAAATGCAAACGAAGATATGACCAGAAGACCCACAAACGTATATTGAACAATCGTAGCTTAAGTAGCTAACCAAAGGTTTAATAATTTAAGTTATGTATTGTCAACATGCCTTGAATAATAACCGTACGTAATGTAAATGTAGGAACTCGTGTTTACTTATTAGAAGCGAATTCTTATGCAATTTCCCGATGCATCAATTAAACAATATATAATTTCCATTCTTTTCTAAATAAAAGATTGCTTCAATAATATTGCGCACCGTACAAGGTACTCCTATAGAATTTGTTTTGTATGGTAGTTTTAGCGTCCAAGGGGCTACTATCCTTCTTTTAGCATTCCCACTATACACAATCTGTTGAGCTTTCGATGTTTTTAGTTGGTGGTTTTATTGCGTATGAAATTTTGAAAAATTGAAAACGCGGCGTAATGCATAATATTCGTATATAATAATTACACTGAAATAAATAATTGTTATTGGACATTTCACATAGCGCCCATCTAGCCCCAAATAAGCTAAGCAAAGCTTGTACCATGAGAACCAGATAACTGATATAATATTTAAATACTTTTAACATACATACATAAATCTATATTTAATGAACACCTGGAAACAGTCTTATGTTAGTTTTATTTAAATAGTGGGTATACTCAACCAGAGGCTACTAGAAGTTTCGCTTCTGATATTTTATTATTCCTTCACTGTAGGTTGAGGGCGTTTTATTCGGGGAATGTAATAAAAGTGGAACGGTAGCGCGCGAGCCGACCCCGCACGTGAATCGCCTACAAATTGAGCCGCCAGTTCTGACACTATACACATTTACGCAAGAAGCGCAGATGCCACCCTAATGGAAGCCTAATCCAACCTCCCACTTCTGATAATACGACACGTTCCGAGTCACACTTTTGGCTGACAATCCGACAGCGATCAAACTGTAAGATATATACACGTCTGAGGTCTAATACAAGTGAATGCTTCAGGCGGGTAATTCTCTGATGGATCCATTAAAAACGGAAATGTTTGATCAATGTCTACGGGCTGTTAAATTGTATTATGGACCATTGCAAATCGCTTTGGTGCAGGCAATCAATAAAACATTTGAAGCACTAACAATTTATAGCTCTATTTAATGGTCATAAAAGGCATATTACAAGGGTAGGGCCGTTTGCTACTTAGCCCCAATAATCTTCGCTGAAAAAGGATATAGGGATTTTGTCAATTATCATAACTCCGAGAGCTCCCTGACCGACTTTAAAGTGATGGGCTAGCCATGCCTTGAGTGGACGTGACAACGATTTGGCACCGTCGCGATATTTATGACTGGAGACATTTTCAGACATTATGGTCTAAAAGACCGACGGACGTTGTTCCCCGAACGCAGCCCGGAGCGCCTGTATTCTTCTCTTAGCCTCCTCAATGCGACTTCCAATACAGAGGGTAGAATAGTATCGAAACGTGCTATGTACGGATATTTGCGAAGTGCGTCGTCAAATGGCGGTAAACCCATGTGAGGCGCGTTTTATTTGCGTGCGCCGCGCGCCGGCCTCGGAGGGCGTAGCTCCGGTTGTTTACGTCGCGGCCGCCATTTGACGGTGACTCATTAACGGTCGCTTGATCGACGGCCGACCGTTCCTATCAAATTCTTCTAGCTTACATCTGTGGACTGTAAACAAGTACAGTTCTTCACAGCACACATTTAGATTTATGTGATTTATTAACTTCCGAAATTAAGGCTCATTTTCTAACCTCGGCGCCAAACAGTCAAATATTTGAACGGACGTTGAAAGAAATTGTTCACACATTTGAACACATGTTTGATGTACCTGCCACACATCTCGCAAGGTGATGCAATGACAAATGAACTTTGCGCAACTATGGCAGGCCACGCAATGAGTGAAGTTTGAACGCTTTGATGTGCGTTCGAAAATCGACACCGAATGGCAAAGTGCAAAAACATTTAAATTATATAGAAACAAATCTCAAATACCCGCGTCAGACAAGTGTTCAAATATTCTTGCTGTGTCGCCAGGGTAAAGGGAAGAAGTTAAATGTTAAAATATTTGACGTAAGAACTTTATACTATCGTGAATCGAAATGACAACTATTGAACTCGTCACTGTAAATGCTACCAACAAATAATTCATTAATTTCCTCCAGATTAATTAAAACCAAATTCATCAATTATCCGACAGCAAGAACAAAAACAGAGGAAATCAACACCAAGTCCTCCAAATCGACAGTTCATAGAAAAATACAATAGCCGGCTATTAAAAATAAAGTTTTGTTTCCGACTGTACGATATCAAGTTTATGAGCAAAATGCGCAAAAGGGCTGTAGTCATCAAGGTCGCGACGAGGCGGTCGTCGACCCGGAAATGGCAAACAGCGAGGGTTCTACGTTCCACCACAGAGAGGTGAACTAGCCGGGCTCCCTTACGACATTCCTAGAGGTTTATGACGCGTTAAGTTCAAGTAATGTCGGACTTTCATCCCTACGATTGTGAGGCCTATTACATTTTTTTTTATATCATTGAAGTGACGGAACGAGCTGACGGTCCACCTGATGTTAATTGGTAACCGCCGCCCATAGACAACAGCAATACCACTCGAGGACTCTCTCCATAGTACGAGATGACTCAAATCGCATTGCGTTGCGTCCATCACGTTACGTCTCATGTAATTCGCTTTGGTGTTGCTGTTAAGGTGTTATAATTAATTCTAAAAATAAATAAATAATTAAATAATTGTAATTCCGTTTTACATGTTGCGTTAGTGTCATATTCATGTGACAGGAAATCAGTGATGTGCACTAATGGACATTAAGTTTGAGGGTTTACATTGAGATTGCGTTTCTTAACGCATTTTGTTGGATTTATTATTCATTTTTAAGAAACTCCATAATCATACTGTTGAAAGGAGACGTTCGACGGAAATTAATCAAACAAAAAAAAAAAACCTTAAAACTGAACGATGAAAGTACATTATCTACATAAACGGATCTTTCCATGTTGGCCAACGGTGAGAATGTTTTGTACGGATACCGGTTTGATTAATTGCATTGCTTATTGATATGGCATTCCGCGGGCGCGGGCGCGGGCGCGGGCGCGGGCGCGGGTGCGGGCGTGCACATTTGCGGGCGACTGCTCCGACACGGAATGCGCTCGGAATGCAGGCTGGCTGCGGATTGCCGGCCTCTCACCGCGCACCGACCGACGCAGCCTCAATAACGAATTATACAGCGACGCAGCTCGCGTGTTGTGATTGTGATCGATTTCATATAATTTTAGTAGATTTTTTTATGTCATATTAGTGACAGAACGAGCTGACGGCCTACCTGATGTTAAATAGTAAACGCCGGCCATAGACAACAGCTATACGACTCTACTCCTCCCCACCAAAGTACGAGATAACTCAAGTCGCATTGTGTTGCGTCCATCACCCCGAGACGGGGATGTTACGTCTCATGCGCCTGCAATTTCACCGGCACCCACTCCCTTCCATCGGAACACAGTAATACGAGTGCATCACTGCTTGGCGGCAGATTACCAGGTGTGGTGGCAGTACTTCTCCGGTCGAACTTGCCACAAGTTCTACTGCATACTACTTTGGGTCGCTCCTTTCGCACCACCCGGGGGACACGTGTAAGGATTCAAAGGGATATCATCTACGGACACGAGCAACATGGCCCACCCAAAAATGTGTGAGTGATATGCCGTTCCATCCTTGTGCATGTTTGAGGTCAAATAACCCAGTCGAGTGTCCTGAGGCGGAATGCGCTTGGAATGCAGGCTGCGGTATTTGACATTGTCGCTGTATTTTTACAAGCTTTTATTTAACTTGCAATGTATGTAACTATGTTTGTTCGGGTGGAATCTTGCAACTCAATTTTGAAGCACATATCTTCAACCAAATGAGCTGAAACTTTGTATACACGTTTATTTGGATGACAATGCATGGTTAGCTGTGTGAAGTCATTCTAAATCCAACATGGCGGAATACCCAAGACGGAGGATTAGTTATTCTCCATGCACTCATACAATATGGGTATTAAATGAAAGGGCTTGCTGAGAATAACTCGAAAAATAAAGCGACGTCACGCTAAATCCAATATATCGGATTCTTTTTAGCGCATTTAATTAATAGCTTATTTTAAATAAGTTTTTTTTCTTATTTAATTTATTTTGTACAATCTCACTTAAAAAGTTACTCAGCGATGTATTAACTGAACAGTGTTGTCACATTCTATTCGATATGGCATTCATGGGAGTCTATACCGTTGGATATGTTCGTACCTGGACAACAGAAATCAGTTGGTGGCATTGAAAGGTTTTGTTTCTCCTCCGGTGGTGGTTTCTTCTGGAGTCCCACAAGGATCCCACTTAGGTCCTCTTTTCTTTATTATTTACATCAATGACTTAATTCAAAATTTATCTTGCAGCTGTCTCTTATACGCTGATGATTTAAAAATTTATAACATAATTTCTAAAGAAACCGATTGCCTAGCCTTACAAAAAGATTTGAATACTGTGTCTGAGTGGTGTAAAATTAATCAAATGTATTTAAACATAAATAAATGTTTCATAATATCTTTCACCAACTAGATGGCCATGCACTAAATAGGTCTTACATTATTAAAGACTTGGGCGTTCTGTTTGATGATAAACTTTCATTCAGAGAACATTATCACCAGATTACATCCAAGGCCAATCAACTTCTGGGGTTTGTCTTGAGATCTACAAAAGATTTCAAAAGTCCTCATAGTCTTTTATACCTTTTCTTTGCCTTGGTACGAAGTGTTTTGGAATATGGTAGTCCAATATGGTCTCCGAATTACAAAGTACATATCGAGGCAATTGAAAGAATCCAAATGAAATGCCTCAGATTATTAAGTTATCGTCATCAGCCAGGTCGTTCTAACCTCAGTTATAAAGATAGGTTAAACAAATTTTACGTTCAGTCTTTGGAGACACGCCGCACCTACTTCGATTTGGTGTACCTTTTTAAGATTATACATTCTCTCATTGATTCACCGGAATTACTTTCACATATCTCTTTCAATATCAAATTTAGTGCCCGTAGATCGAACCAAACCAATATTTTTGCCTTACTAACTTATAAAAACAATATTTCTTATTATAACCCTTTAACAAGAATGTCTCGGCAGTATAATGAGCTTACAAAGAAGAACATAGAACTAGATATTTTTAATCCAGTACTAAATAAATTTGTTAAAACTCTGAAAGACATCCTCCATTTCAACGGTAGTTCAGATGATGAGCATTGTAGTTCACCTAAACCAATATAATCAAGTAGTTTCTATTATAGTTTAAGATTTTGGCTTTTTTTATGTTACATTTGATTTTATTTCATTACTCGTTTTTATTTTATTTTATTTTATTTTATTCTTGTCTAGTTTTTATTTGACCTTTTTCCTTTTGTTTGTATTTTTATTCTTGGGAAGTACTTCATTCTTTTTAGTATTAAGTTCCCGAACATTTAATTTTTTTGTATTAGCTTAACACTGTTAAATGTGGTTTTTGCAGTGCGCACATCTGTTATGTTCCAAGCCAGATCAAAACTGTATTCTAGATTAATATTTATATTGTTTGCTTGTAATGTGTATTGTGTGCCTTAAATAAATAAATAAATAAATTCTCTGCCATGGTTTTGACGTTATTCGAAAAACAACGTGGCTGATCAATCTTTGAGATATGTGTTTTAAAGCCCAAGTTTACAATTTAGAAACTTCATAACTGAATATTTATATTGGACTGGCCTCATAGCTCAGTTGGTTAGTAACCCTACCTTCTACGCTGTAGGTCGTGGGTTCGATCCCCACTCAGGACAAACATTTATGTGACATTTGTAACATTGATATTTGTTCTGTGTCTGGGTGTTAATATGTATTATATGTATGTATTTACAAAAGAAAAGTATATAAGTATTATATCAGTTGTCTGGTTCACATGATACAAGCTATGCTTAGCTTACTTTGGGGCTAGATGGCGCTGTGTGAAATGTACACCATTATTATTTTATTTATTTATTGCTTCATTATTTTCAATAATCATCTGTTTAAGCTTACTATTAAATATTCAAGAATACAAATAGTATTATTCACTACGCATAGTTCATTTAGCTTTAAACTATGTTTTTTGTTAAAAATAATGCCTGGTCTGATGGATATGGATGCAGTTAACCAAATAAGATTTTTGTTTTCACCCGGTCTCTTTCAGCTAATACTCGTAAATAATTACGACTAACATACATTTCAGATTTGTTCGTGTGAAATTGGATCGCTGTAATGACATGTCGATTGCGTGGCGGCCTCTCGCAGACCGCGAATGTTCAATCTAATAAACATTTAGAACATTATCGTTAAAATCGCCTTGATATTTATTGAAAAGAATCGCTGAGTAACCGACTGAGAATCTATTCGGTAAAACCAGAATAGCTATAGATTAGATAGACCCGGTGACCCGCGAACCGACTCACAGCTTAGTTGGTAGTGTGCCTTCTGCGCTGTAGGTCGTTCGATTCCCACCCAGGACAAAGATTTGTGTGACGAATATAGATGTTTGTTCTGTGTCTGGGTGTTAATATGTATTATGTGTATGTATTTACAAAAAAAAAGTATATATGTATTCTATCAGTAGTCTGGTTCCCATAGTACAAGCTGTTTAGTTTGGTGCTAGATGGCGCTGTGTGAATTGTCCACCAATTATTATTATATTTATTAAAAAGAATCACTGACTAATCGACTGAGAATCTATTTAGTAAAAATAGAACAGCTATAGATTAGATAGAACCAGTGATCAGAGTTACGGGCGCATACGTTGCGACTTGGGTCTTGTCGTACCTAGTAGGGGAGGACCCAAGCCGCATCGCTTGTTATGGGCTGAGGTTACCACTTAACACCAGGTGGGCCGTCAGCTCGTTCTGTAACTGTATTACAAAAAAAAGACGTGTGGCACTCGGAGACTGCCGCGGTAAAGCTATTGCGCGTGATATTTCAAAAAGTCATTAAAAGTTCTGGTATTTATCGATAGATGGAACTAAAAAGTATCACCGCTGTGCCGGTCGGAGTGGGGGGTGTTAGGTTTTTTCGTTACGGAATTTCTGGAATCGGTCTCCACGCTCAAGGCCCGCGATAGAAGCTATGCAATAGCTTAAAAAAACGGTTACCCATTTTGAATTTCTACGTTTTCATAAACGTGGGAGGCCAACTAGCCGATCGTTCTGATTGGGATTCGCTGTTTTATGAAAATGAGAACGAGGAACAATAACAGATCTCATTCCATTCATTGAATTATTCAACGGCAGATATGATTATTTTATCCACGAGTAGTGAGAGTCGTGCAACAGTTTGAAATGAGTGTTCGCTGTGAAACTGTATCAGTTCTGTGGTCACCTGAGGCACGCAAGTCAATCTAAGCCTTCAGTGTTTTTTTTCATGTCATACAGTTACAGAAAAGCCGACGGCCCACCTGGTGTTAAGTGGTACCCTCAGTCGATGCGACTTGGGTCCTCCTACTAGGTACGACCAAGTCGCATCGTATGCGCCCGTAACTCTGAGACGTGTAGGTGGAATGTCTCATGTGTAATTTCAGCGGTAACCACACCTTTCGAACCGGAACACAGTGACGCGAATACGTGACTGCTTGGCGGCAGAAATGGGCATGGCAGTACTTCCCCGGACGAACTTGGCGTGAGTTCTACTGTTCTTAATAAAGAGTATTTAAGAAATAACAGCCGGTCGCGTGCACCACTCCCACTCACATCTATGTATGTATTTATCTATGTATATAATAATAATAATAATAATCATTTTATTTCGAACATTACATTCATATTACACTAAAATTAAATCAAAATTACATTATTATTATTACAAAACAAAAATAAAATCAAAATATAAAAATCTTAAATTAAAAACTTAAACTAGGTGTACCTCACATGGAGCTGGATCCAGTGAGTCCAAATTGGACCAGTCATCCTGTCTGCCACAGTCTTCAGAACGCTGTTAGC
Source organism: Chesias legatella (assembly GCA_947359385.1). Classification (NCBI taxonomy): domain Eukaryota; kingdom Metazoa; phylum Arthropoda; class Insecta; order Lepidoptera; family Geometridae; genus Chesias; species Chesias legatella. Next base: position 7,477,484 of record OX375772.1, read on the forward strand.
GCTTTATATGAGTGTATTATATATATATATTAATTATTATTATTTATTATTATATATATTATATTATTATTATTTTATCTTTTGTTTATATGAGTGGGATGACACATTATTTGTTTTTCGCTCAAGATTTTACTACTTTAATTTTTAGTTCACTGTTAAGGTCGGAGAAGTACTGCCACCACACCTGGTAATCTGCCGCCAAGCAGTGAAGCAGTGTTGCTGTGATCCGGTGGAAGGGAGTGGGTGCCGTTGAAATTGCAGCCGCATGAGACGTAACATCCCCACCTCGTGGACGCAACGCAATGCGACTTGAGTCATCCCGTACTTCGATGGAGAGGACTTGAGTGGTATTGCTGTTGTGCGCGGCGGCGGTTACCACTTAACATCAGGTGGGCCATCAGCACGTTCTATCACCCGGATCACATCAAATAAAAGTTCAATGGTTTATGACTATGAAACGTAAAACAAGCAGGCGCTAATTATTGTAACTGGCGTGTAGAGATGGAAAATAACGGATCGGTGACGAGGCGCGGTGCGCGGTGCGACGCGTGAGGCGGCGATGACGACTGTACGTGTGATACTAGTTTGTACTGTGACGTGTGTGGTGTTACCACAACTGACGGAACTGACGGAACAACTGCCGTCATGTGCCACCATTACCCGACCAAACTACCCATCAACTAGAAATCGAGTGTAAATTTTCCATAACAATTATATTCTATTCGAGTCACTGGTTCTCTCGAAACAGTGTGGTGAAAGAATTTTAAGTGCGCCTCAATGAGGCTCCTTTCGTGAACTCGTCTTCAAATTTTCAGTTCTAGGATGTGTCGGTTTTCTCACGATGTTTTCCTTCACCGTTTTGAGAACGTGGTATTGCGCAAATAAATCTTTCAATAGAATAACTCATAGGTGCACGTCAGAGTTTGAACCGGCGACCTCCGGATTGAAACTCGGGGTCAGTACCACTACGCAACGCTCTCATATCCATAACAATAACTGCACAATGATGTGCAGTCCGAGTTATCAATAAATAATTTCAAATCATATTGAAAGAATTTTTTTTTTTATAAATCATATTCAAATCATTATATACAGGGTTACAGGAAAAGTCGTGCTAGATCCGTTAAGGGCGTGGAGTACCCATCATTTCTGACTTATTTCACTATGAAACACCCTACCCTAAACTTAACCCTTTTCGAGATATTCGACTTTTAATTTTTTATTGAATAATGCCGATTTTTAGGCTACGAAATTTATTTTTGTTTATTTTGTGTATCTTATTATTATTATTATTGCATTTTTACATGTGTAATAAGATGCTTTAGGACATCAATCATTAAAATAGTGCATAAGTTAATTGAATAGACCGTAGTAGACAAGTGAAAGTAAAAAAATAAAAAATATATTAGCAAGCTTATTTTTCTCTAAGGGATATCTAAAAAAAATATTATGACACTTGTTCGGCAGATATTTTTTAAAATATCTACGTTTCATCAGCTATCTAACGAGGTATAATAATCTAGGGTTTTATTCAAATGCATTGGAAAAAAATTAGTTTCATAGGCGACAGTGGAGAAGAAAATTTATACTTAGCCCTAAAAAGTAAAATAAAACATTAGGTATGCATGAAATGTCATTTATTAAAGGTTTTCACACAACTTTTTCTTATTCTACAGTTCATGTTCAACATGGCCGCCTCTATTTCTGAAACATTGTCGCATCCTTCTACGGAGACCAGTCTTCACTACTCCAGTGGTCAACGTGGTCCTCATTTTATTTGCTGCATCCACAATCCTTTCTCTTAAGTCTTCCACAGACAAAACTGGATTCGGCTCGCTGTACACAAGACTTTTCATGCACCCCCATACATGAAAATCCATGGGAGTTAGGTCCGGACTTCTTGCTGGCCATGGCAACGGCCCACCTCGTCCTATCCATTTGTTTGGATAATTTGTGTCCAGCCAGTCTCTGACACTTCTCCTGAAATGGGCAGGGCAGCCATCGTGTTGGAACCACATGTCCCTGATCAGGTTGAGTGGCAGATCATCCAGCAAATCACTCAAGTCTGCTCTCAGGAAATTTTCGTAGCTTTCCCCATTTAGATTATCCGGGAGAAAGTAAGGTCCAATCAAATGATTAGAGATAATGCCCATCCACACATTCACGCTGAATCTTCGTTGGGACCCTTTCACTCTTTTCTTATTGGGATTCCTTAGTTCTTTTGGGGCCCAGTAATGGACGTTGTGATAGTTGGTTATGCCATCTTTATCAAATTTGGACTCATCCGTCCACAAGATATTTCTTAGAAAATCTGGGTCTTCTACGTCAGCATTTAGCATAAATCTGCAAAAGTCCAATCTTCTCGCGGGGTCTCCTTCTTCAATAACGTGTACCGGCGTGTAATGGTACGGGTATAGGCCAGCAGTATGCACTGTAAACCACACTCTCCATTGCGAAAGTCCCAGATCACGGGCAACAATATTAGTGGAAGTAGTCGGATCCGCTCGAAAGCGTTGCACTATCTCATTGTCCTGTTCTTCGTCGTCAATTCGTGGTCTTCCCATGTCTGTATTTCGTCTCAAAACAGAGCCAGTTTCTTTAAGTCTTCGATAAACTCTGTCAAAACAGGCCACATCCGGCACTCGACGACCGGGGTAGCGAGTTATGTATTCGTTACGAGCTTGCGCAGACACAACTACTTTTTTCCACGAAATGTAATACAAACCCTAGATTGTTAGACCTCGTTAGATAGCTGATGAAACGTAGATATTTTAAAAAATATCTGCCGAACAAGTGTCATAATATTTTTTTTAGATATCCCTTAGAGAAAAATAAGCTTGCTAATATATTTTTTATTTTTTTACTTTCACTTGTCTACTACGGTCTATTCAATTAACTTATGCACTATTTTAATGATTGATGTCCTAAAGCATCTTATTACACATGTAAAAATGCAATAATAATAATAATAAGATACACAAAATAAACAAAAATAAATTTCGTAGCCTAAAAATCGGCATTATTCAATAAAAAATTAAAAGTCGAATATCTCGAAAAGGGTTAAGTTTAGGGTAGGGTGTTTCATAGTGAAATAAGTCAGAAATGATGGGTACTCCACGCCCTTAACGGATCTAGCACGACTTTTCCTGTAACCCTGTATAAAGAAGGGTCTAGCAAGTAAAGCTTATTACACTATAAACGATTATTAAAATGATAAATCCCCATGGTCTGATGTCGCTCTGCTCAACACAAAACATCTTGTAATATCTTATTTCAGTTTTTTATGTAGTCTCAAATGTAACATAGATCCAAGTACTCAGATTGTTACAAGGATCGTGCTCGCGAAAAAATAGGAAGCCCTCCATTAGGGGTTTCTCTCTGTTCTTCCCCATGGAGGGTCGGATAGGGTTTGAACAGGCGTCAAACTTATAAGTACGCGTGAACTTATGTTTCGAATTTATTGACGTTTCCAAGTCATTTCTTTATGAATTCTATGGAGATAATAAAGTTTCTGACATTGACTTTGACTTTAATAAGACTGATTAACGAGTCAGAATGGCAAAAATATTTTTGTCGCAATCAGATCCTAAATTATTTACAACGTTCATTATTTTTCCCGGAGATAAGGACAAAATTCCTCTGATATTTAATTTATTATCATGTAACCTAATACATTTGGAAATTTTGAAGAAAGATTAGAAATCTTCCTTCAAGATAATATTCGTTTTATAGAATGAATCGAGATACATTTTGCATATTTTAGTTTTAATATCGTTCGCAAATGTATGACTAAATCCTTTTTTTTTTTGTATTCTTTAGATTAAATACATTTCTCAAACCATAAATTATAACTTTAAAAATCATTTGCGCAGTTTACCACTTGTTATTTATATTTAGTGAGAGGTATTCTTCTGAAAATATGTATATTAAATTTCAATGTAACGTTTATTACACATTTTGCTTATTATACAGAATATAATTATATTAAACGTTGACATACATTTAAATTACAAACATTACTTACCCGATGAGCACCTACAATATCATCATATTTTGTCTGTATCTTATCTACACTAGACTTGTGCCTGATGCCATTATTCAGTTTGAATCTCGTTTTCTCATTGACTATCAAATTAAATACAAATAAATACTATACGTTCCGAGAAAACTTACTACTATTGTCTTATAAAATGCATCTGCTACTATTTACGTCCCAAGAGTAAAAGTGTAGTAAGTAAGTAATTTTTATTATGCTTAGGAATTAGTTAAAAACTGCCGGTAAATCCCGATTCCAACAACCAGGAAGACAAAAGTAAAACGTACAGTATATAATATATAGTATATATAGTATATAATTTATTATCTAGTACGTCTAGATAATAAATTAATTCTTCGTTATGATCAGCCACCTTCGCAGGACAATTACATCGATCAACAGGTAAATAATAAACATTTCGATGTCATAAAGATATATATATAAAAATTGGTGAACATTTCACACAACGCCATCTAGCCCCAAAGTAATCTAAGCACAGCTTGTATCATGAGAACCAGACAACTGATACAATACTTATATACTTGTTTTTGTAAATACATACATCCAATACATATCAACACCCAGACAAAGAACAAACAGCTACGTTCGTCACACAAATTTTTGCCCTGGGTGGGAATCGAACCCACGACCTAGCGTAGAAGACAAGGTCACTCTCAACTGAGCTGTGAGGCTAGTCAATCGAAAAAGTTCCGCTCAAAATTCGACCGGGTATACTATATATCAGTAGTACTATAATATGAGTAGTATAGATAAGGCGGTCCGTCCGCGTGTCGTCCGCGCTCGCCCGCTGGGGGCCTCTCTCTGCAAAACAACACTTGTTGCGGAAATAGCGACGAAAAGCATTCTGGTCGGCGTCGGCGGCGCGGCGTCGGCGCAGGCGCGTTCACCTCGCGCGTGTCTCTATCGATGCCTCGTCATGCAATTATCTATACATATAATAAAATTGTAGAAAAGTGGTGTCTGTAAAATGGAAATATATAAAAAAAAAGTAGCAGGGGTTGTTATTATATCGATGCCGAACCCGAAATTGTAATATTTTTTTTTGGTCTGTTTTTCTGTTTGTCTGTGTGTTTGTGCACGCTAATATCAGAAACGGCTTATTCGATTTAGATACGGTTTTCACTAATATATTGTAGTAAGCTTCACTTAACATTTAGTGTTTATTTCATGTCAAACGGTTCATAAATAAAAAAGTTATGTCAATTTAAAGAATCACGGCGAACATTCTTCATTCAAAATATGCTGCCCGAAAAGTCACTATTCCACGCGAACGAAGTCGCGGGCACATCTAGTCTCATATAAGTACGTACCTATCTACATATATCTGATCACTGGTCTCACCACTCAGTTGCTGGCCTCATAGCTCAGTTGCTTAGTAACCCTACCTTCTGCGCTGTAGGTCGTGGGTTCGATCCCCACTCAGGACAAACATTTATGTGACATTTGTAACATGGATGTTTGTTCTGTGTCTGGGTGTTAATATGTATTATATGTATGTATTTACAAAAGAAAAGTAAATAAGTATTATATCAGTTGTCTGGTTCTCATGATACAAGCTATGCTTAGCTTACTTTGGGGCTAAATGGCGCTGTGTGAAATGTCCACTATTATTATTATTATTATTATTATTAGTTGCTACAGACTCTGTACAAAATGACTGTTTTTTACTTATTATTTACTAGCTGTTGCCCGCGACTACGTCCGCGTGGAATTCGGTTTTATCACGCACCCTTATTTTATTAACCCTCAGAAAAGTAGCCTAAGTTACTCCTTGTTACATCAGCTATCTACCAGTAAAAGTCCCGTCAAAATCGGTCCAGCCATTTCAGAGATTACCCGGAACAAACAAACAGACAAACAAAAATTGAAAAAATATTGTTTTGGTATATGTACCGTGTATACATCCATCCATAATTATGCACTTAGTAAATAGCGGTTATTTTAATATTACAAATAGACAATACAATTTTATTTATTTGTATAGATTGACTGTCTCGTATCTCAGTTGGTCACTCTGCCTTCTGCGCTGTAGGTCGTCGGTTCCATTTCCACCAAGGACAAACATTTATGTGACGAATATAGATGTTTGTTCTGTTTCTGGCTGTTAATATGTATGTTTAAATAATTATAATTATGTATGTATTTACAAAAAGTAAATAAGTATTCTATCAGTTGTCTGGTTCGCACAGTAAAAGCTGTGCTTAGCTTGTGGTTAGATGGCAATGTGCGAAATGTCCATCAATATGTATTATTTATTTATCTACGAGTATATCTCCTTTCAGCTATTTAAAAACGATCAAATGGAATACATCCAGGGCCGCAACATTCACCAGCATATTTTCGGAACTGAACTAATCATGAATTCGTTTTGTTTATGATATGCAACTTATATCTTATCTATCGGTAATATTACTTGCACTGATAAATTATATATATGTGAAAAGAAAGTTTGCATAAATAAATTAACTTAAAAGTTGTTTTCGTGTCTCTAATGAGAATAATAATTACTTATTTTATTATAAATAAATAAAAATAACAAATTAATTAACTATTAAATATTTTTTTATTAAAAAAAAACCGTTATATTCATTATAAACAAATAACCTGATTTGCTGATAGAACACGATCACATTTTACAATTTACTATTGACATGACATTAAGTATCATTTGTATATAAATAGCGGACTCTATATATCTCCAGTCTCTTCTCGTCATTAATTACTTATGTTTGACGGGATACTTCTAATGTACTAAAAGGCACTTTCAAAATATTTATAATCACACCGTTGATAATTCCAGTTAATAAATAAAACGTTATTATGTGACACGTTATTTTTATTGGATGTTTTTATTAGAGACGATATTTCAAACATTTATCGTCTTGTGTAACGTTCGTGTGTTTTGGTTAGAGTGAAATCAAAACAAACCGTCTTTTGGCCTCGTCAAACAAGTTACGTAGAGTATGCGAGCCGCGATAAAATTAGCCGATACACTGACATTGAACGCAAAAACAAAGTGGAGCGAACTGTGCGCGTGCGCAGGTACTCTCGCGTGGGGTACTTTTAGCGATAGCATTGTCAATAACTGGTGTGAAGAGGGCGAGAGGTCCATATCGGGACACCGAATATGTACCTACTGGTGATTCTGTAGACAACAATCTATACAAATTTAAGGTTCAAATCTCACTTTCCAAACAAATGAAAAAAACGTACCACAGACTGAATTTTAGGGCTGTCAAGCTAATTTACTATCTACCATAATCGAATCGAGATGAGGTATCACGATTAAAATCGTTTTCAGTTGCCTGACGTCAGACTACCAGATTTTTAGTTTGACACCACAGTTTATCTGTTACCATTAACAAGGGTGAGAAAAACGCGCGTGAACTAAAATGTGGTTTTAGTTGGTAGAATCACCATTACAGCAATGACGACGTGAGGTCGTTGACCGCTCCACCTCGTGAGGTGCCTCCTGTGGAAGGAGGTTGTTAGCCCGCAGAGGTGGACGGTCTGCGTGAGCTGCTGCCCACTGGGGCCCCCGGGGCCTCTGACCCGACACCACGCACTCATTGTAAATAGAAATGTAACTGAAAATTATAAATTATTATTTTTACGTTCCAAAATACCGCGTTAGTATTAACTAAATCTCGCCAAAGCCTGTCGAACAGAATATTGTAAATGAAAGCATTGCTTGTAAAAAAAAAACTTGGTCGTGAATAGTCCAGTTAATTTAGTGTAATAAATGTACATCTGAAAGTTGTGATTCCTTTAAACTTTTGTATTTAGGCTGTGATGATCCAAAATCGACGATTATTTTATTTAAAAAGTCCAGTAAAATTGATAATCATAAATAACTAACATTAAAAAAAAAAAGAATTGTAAATATTAAAGAGTAATCTTACTCTTACTTACTGTTAGATAAATAACATTGCAGTGCTCTGAAATATGTTTATCATCTAAAAACCTTTGCTTTTGCACCTGAAAACAAGGTCAAGGTCCAGTCTATGGAAGTTTCTGAGACACTCACCATAAGTGCTCCCTTCAAGGGATGTTACAAACATGCCACAAAGTTAATTCGCTATCGAAAAAAGCACGTGTTAACTTGCCACATTAGAGTTTTGTAAAATAGACTTTTTTATGTTGTAATCTTGCCACATTCTTTTTAAACACTTAATTATATTGAGATCATGTTTTTTACATTAGGAACAGCATTTTGCATTAAAATCACAGAAACAGTGAATAGAACAAAGAACAGTGCAGAATTTATACTAATAAATAAATTCTATTGCAACTTGAATTAACGACTAACAACTACAACTGACTTTGGTCGCAGCGTGCACGCGCCGTATGTTCGTTATCTACGACCATTCGCGTGCAGTCCCCGATTTCCCCATTAGACATTCTCGGCGAACAGACTACAGATTCTAGTTTCACAACACTAACAGATGTTAGTGTAAGAGCTGTGATAGGAGTGCGAAACGGCCCACGAGTCCACATGCGTCACACAGAGCACACGTCACTATCAATAAATAGACAGCATTCAAAATTATAGAGAGACGTATAACCGAATGTTATGTATGAATGACAATACGCCAGTAAGTTGTAGTATTTACTAATACGTGAAAGCTTGCTGTCTCTGCTTACTGGCAAATACAGCACCAAAACAGACAAAAACTCAGATTAGCAAATTATTTTTATGAAAGGTCACGTTTCCACGATTGTGTAACGAAAATTGTATTCACCATGTCCCCACGGTTCCATTCCGGCGTCTCACAGAGATAGGGCTTGTCGCAGAGATAAACAACCCCGTGACCCATATTCCACGATTGTTTAGAATATAGGGCGGATATATTTAACCGCGAGCCGACCAGTGTCTATTTCTTACACTGCTTGTAATTAGAAAAGTAAACAGATCTGTGTCTCGAAATAGAACGGACAGAAATCAAAGTTTAATTTTGTATCGATATAACGAAATAACCAACGCTCTGGTAAACTCTGAGAAGGAACAATGAAGAGATACACACTACATAACTATTTACTTTACCATATAGGCACAGATATTAAATAACCACTAACAAAGTGTCAAGTTGATTATATTAAAATAACGTATAAATAAGTAAGTAATAGATCCAAAACAATTTTATTGGCAGAATGAAATTATACTAACGTATTGAGTTTAGTTTTTGTTGTGGGTCCGGCAAAATCTGACCCCAATTTTTCATGTTGTGACCCGCCATATCTGTTGATCATGCTTATCTCATTAACTTGTCTCAAAAAATCTCACGAAATACCTCGCCACGAAGAATAAATATATATTGGTGGACATTTCACATAGCGCCATCTAGCCCCAAAGTAAGCTAAGCATAGCTTGGGAGCCAGACAACTGAGTTTTTTTTTTAATACATTCATAATAATACATATCGACACCCAGACACAGAACAAACATCTATATATTCGTCATATTTTTTTTTGTTCTTGGTGGGAATCGAACCCACGAACTACAGCTTGGAAGGCAGGGTAACTACCAACTGAGCTGTGAGGCCAGACAAAGAATGACTAGGTTCTGAACTGAACATGAGCTCAGTGTATAAAGTAACCGTGATACGGATTCATTATTTACCAGTTTGTTTGGTTAGCGGCCGCGGAGGTGGCGGTGTCGGCGGCGCTATCATTTATCAGCACAAACAACGTTATTTTAAAATTAGTAATCTTTCGCACGCACGTTAGACGTCGTCCGCTGAAACCTTGAAAATGAATTTAAGGCTAAATAGGAACATCGAGATTTAAGCAAAGCTCAAATAATTATGTAGTTAATATCAATCTACTTTTAGAAGTCGATTAATAATGCCTTTGAGGGATATTAAAGGAACATTTTGTAATTATATTATGCTAATATTTGGAATTACTTATCGAGTCCCAAGAAACCGTGACCTACAAATAATGATTTTGGGCTCAACTTTGAGTTATGCCATGCCCATTTCTGCCGCCAAGCAGTGAAGCATTCGCATTACTGTGTTCCGGTTTGAAAGGTGTGGTTTCCGGTGAAATAACAGGCACATGAGACATTCCACCTTCACGTCTCAGAGTTACGGACGCGTACGATGCGACTTGGGTCTTGTCGTACCTAGTAGGGGAGGACCGAAGTCGCATCAGTTGTTATGCGCCAACGTTACCACTTAACACCAGATGGGCCGTCGACTCGTTCCGTAACAGTATTACATAAAAAAAAAAAAAAAAGTAAGCGTGATAATCAATGTGATCGATAATTTATAATGTAAAACAGAAATGAAATGTCAAGGCCTCTTTTAGTCTCAGTATCAATATCCCAGATATAAAAAAAACAGGTGGTCTTGGAGGTCATTTCCAGAGATAAAAAGCTGGGAATCAACGAACAAGCGACCTACACCGATAAACTGAATCGTGTGTGTCGTAGTAATAGTGGTATCTGAAGGCAGCATCACTTTAGTCGCCAGCAGCCAGCAGCCAACAGCCAACACCACCGGAATCTTTCCAGTTTATAGTTCGGCATCTTTATTGCTCACCTGTTATTCAGCCAATGGATTAATGTCACATTAACACGCAATAATAACATTTTATGGGCTAAAAATGTTGAAAAAAACAACGCGGCTGTAATAAATGGCACATAAAATAGTTTTAAGTGTTCCGTACCTAAATTGGAAAAACAAAACATTAATGTGAATTAGCTCGAGGTCTGAACGAGGCGATTTTGGCATTAAGAAAATCTCTTTGTTTAACTTCGACATGCCTGAATTTTGATGAAACTTAATTTATAAAGGACCAAACGTCGACACGATTATTTTTAGATAAGGTTAACGAATATGATTTTAAAAAGCTTAGGTAGTTAGTTTATTCCTATTGAGACAATTCTTCAGTCGCGTCTAAATGAGACTTTTTGAAGTTGAATTCAATACCAACATTCAAACTAAATTATTTCGTGTTCAGTTTTTCTCTTGAGGTATTACTAGAGGCTACTAGGTTACCAGAGGAGATACTAGAGGTATTACTATTACGAAACACAGATTTTCATGCAGCTACATAAGGGAGCTTATGACAAATGACATGCAAGTTAATTAAAATAATATAATGATTGGGTATTTCTATGAACCATTATAAAATGGATTATCTAAAATATACAACATGTATGTAGATAATTTTATTGCATTAACTTGTAAAATACGCTAACTATGTGCTTACCTCTCGAGAGAAACTAATCATACAACAGTGAATAAAAACTAAGAAATTATGACTACGTATTTAGGTATCTTGAACAAGCACATCAAATGAAGGGAAAATTACGGTGCTCTCAGGAACACAATTTTAACATAACACGTTGTTCTGAATAGGTCAGACAGTTACCGAGTTAAGTATTGTGTCCAAATTAAGATACTCTTTAAAGGTTTCCTTATTATTTAGAGATAAAGGATACATTCTTACTGTATCTAGAAATAGACGTCATATTGTGGTAACAGAGTTTATGTTTAACTGAAACGTCAAAACAAGTCTATTAAATGCGAACTCATGTTATATTTATTGTTTACTAGTGTAATGTACGTAGCGAAGGAAAAACAACATTCTTAATGCCAAGCCACTGAACTTACATGAGGTCTTCCTAAGTTTAATGTAATTACAAGCTATTAATTAGTTCCACTTGTAAAGACACGAGTATTGGGATCATATCTTGCATGTGAATTTAAAACTACATCCACCCATCTGATTGGTATATATGTATATAAACAAGTATGTTAAGTATAAATACAATTATTACAAAAGTATGTTAAATTACTATGTTTATTTTTAATTTTTAAAACCAATGAAACCAAATGAAATTCAGAATTTTAAACCTACCAGATGACAAATAAATAAATTCACCCGATCCAATTATTTATTATACATAATGGCTATTTTAACCTGTTACCTTCACTTTTGTTATAATTATTTTTAACTATTTATATAAATTTATTCGTATCAGAGCTTAAAGACGATACGCACGCTTCTGTTAGGTAAGCATAGTCCGTAGATAGTCACGAAAGGAGCCTCTTTGAGGCGCAGTTAATCCTTTCAACACATTGGTTTGAGGGAGACTGATGAGAGTAGTGGTAGCGAGTTGAGTTTACGAGTAAAGGCTACATTCATAATCGCTTTAGTACTTAAACGGACACGTGATGTTATAGCTAAAAACCAGTGACAGGGATCGATAACACAACTTTTGATTACTTCAGTTTCTATCCATTTCAATGATCAATTTACAATTTGACATTAAAATTGATATGAATTGACAAAAAAAAAGTTAAGCAATCAAATCACCTGAAATTTATGTCACGGGCCCCACCTTATGTTGATATTAAAAAAGAAACCGTAAAAGTGGCTGTTAAATATTTTAACCCAAAAATTTTAGCAAACAGTATCAAAATATAAGTTAATCTGTTCTTCAAAGGGTCAAAACACCACAAAACACAACAAGAATGAGACTAAACTCTTGACACCATAATTTTATTAGTTGAATGTCTGTACGATCATTTTGACTTCATTCTTTTCCTAATTTACTTTAAAATTTCCACCACTCATCCGTTCAAAAATCGCACACAGTGAGTCAAATAAGTCTACCTTAAAATTTCAAGGAAATTACACATTAAAACAAGTATTATTTGAAATATGCAACAGAATATTTGTTTTATAGGTTATAAATGTTAGTGGCACAGGAAGGCATAAAACCGTTATTGTGTCAAGTATTTCAAGCAGGTACATAATAATATAATGTTCTATCATAATAATATATGTATTAATATTTAGAAATACAGTTTTATCTACTAGGTGAATCGTAAAAAGAATTAACAAGCCGAAAATAAAGACAATAGCATTAAGTCCATTCTTTAATACTACATTCGAATTGACACCATCCTCGAAATTTTTCCATCGTATCTCTCGGAACCGGAATAATCCACACATTATAGAACCATAGCAGGCTTGGACAACTCGTTTCGCGAGGACTTTTCCACCGCACACTTGTAGGCTGTGGAATGGGGTACCTCCTGAGGTCTTCCCGGCAAGGTATGACATTAGCAGAGAAATATAAAAAAGAATCTCCAGGGTAGGCAACGCATCAGTAATGCACCCGGTGTTGCTGACGTCAATAGGCTGCGATGATGGCCGTAAGCCTGTTTGCCTAAACATAAGATTAAAAAAATCAACTTCTATTCGAGTCACTGGTTGTTTAGAAGAAGAACTCCAGACAACAAGTGAAGTCAGTCTGGGTTGCTTACAGCGACTACTGCGTGGGATCAGTCTCATTACGATGCATATTATGCAAGCACAGACCACGTGGTTGGATATACAATCAACGTACGTTACGCGGATAGTGAATGTGGTCACGTCACGCACTATCAGATGCATGTCGATTTCGTCCTATACCTACTCGTCGCACTCGCGCTGCGCTTATCTGTGCATAATTATACCTAAAGCGGATTCAGATTGCGAGAGTGCTAAGCAAAGTTTATTATTGGATAGTGACTGACTGTGAACCAAACGATTGACGTTAGGAAGCCAGTGTGTAGATAAATGTAATAATGGCTACGTAATGCAGTCATTCTGTCTCAGTTCCCGTAGATGTGAAAACAATTCTACCAATTTATTTGGAGCATTTGGAGCTACAAATTCTAATTGAACCTTCGTTGTTATTAGTTACTAGCGGCGCCGTGCGGTGTTACCTGCGGTGAATAAGTAATCCACGGGAACACTGCACCGGGATCAAAGTAGCCTATGTGTTAATCCAGGATATAAGCTATCTTGGTACCAAAATTTATCCAAATCCGTTCAGCCGTTTGAGCGTGAAAGAGCAACAAACATCCATATAAACTTTCACGTTTATATTTAGTAATAATCAAATTTTTACAATACAGAATGATTAAGTCCATGGTAGATTAACTTGAATTGAATGTTAGCATGGTTCTAAAATTGATAAAATTAGTTTTATGATAAACGGCTCTTTCTGAAAATGCGTTTGCTCTAAAATGCGGGATGGATGAAATACAAAAAGAAAAATGTAATTAGAAGACTGAGCATGATCGTCATTCTTATATTTGCATTTTTTCTGTGGAATTCTTTTGAATCGTGTGAACTCTGAAATTGAGTTTTTGTACGATTCAAAAGAGATAACAACGATAAAAAAAAAGTTTTTCAGAAAAGCATTTACTCGAAATAAAATTAATTTCACTTAGGAAAAAATAGAAATATAGAGAAAACTTAAAATCTAACATAAAATCTAAAATGACCGTGCAATTTAAAATATTTTATTTTTCATACAGAAAAAATAAAATATTATTAAAAAATATTATTCTTATATTATATTCATTTATTACTAATTTCTAAGTGCCTTGCATTGTAGGTATACAGAAAGGATACCTAAAACGCGCCAAGAATTTTATAATCATCTTTATTACTGAATGTATATTAGTTTAAATTTCAATTATTATATAATGTCAGAACGTTTGATATTCCGAATACTTGAAGTCCGAATCATGAAAATATCACTTGACCTCTTAATGACAATGACGACACGTACTTACGAGTATGTTCAAGCTTTTTTTTTGTCTAAATGTTTGAATACGGTATATTATGACGTCGAAAGTGACGTATAAACATATATTTTAACACAATAAGTCTTCACACATCAATAAAAAAAAACCAACAATTCATCTAGAACGAGAAGTATACTCAGAATGTTGAGGTTTTTTCAGCCTTACTGTCTGCATTGTTGCAGCAATTCCATTATAAATAAATAAAAAAAGGTTTTTTCATAGTTTTGATTGATCAGAAAATTTTACTTTCATAAAATACTTACATGATCACATAAGATCTTATGGGTAAGTTTTGCATCTGCTCATGCACTATCCATCACTGTCATGAAGAGATGTGATCTTTCATAGATGCTGCGCAAAGAAACAGCCACTATGTCACCTCCAAAGGATTTTTAATTCCATTGCGGTTCCTATAGCTGTCAAAATGGCGACTTATATGCTTAATACCTCGACTTATATGGTTACAATAGTTGTCAAAATTGCGACTTAGGTATATGAGTGTACACACGCAGCGACCTTCATGGATGGCAACTTACTGTCGATTTAAGTGTTCATCGATTCATCAGTGTTCCATTCAGAGAAATTGATCAGATTTTGAGTAAGTATCTATAAACTCAAAAGTTACAACAAAGCTTTTTTTTTCTCCAAAATTCGTAGTTCAACGTTGATTATCATATCATGTACAAAAAGCTAAGCCCTTTAGCATATTAACAATAACCCTGTATATTGGTGTGTTTTTAAAATAGAACCCATGCATGTGCTGGCATATAATGGCTTTAAAAAGGCGACGAATGTTCTTAGCGCTAGCAGCTAGCAGCTGTTAACATTATTATAATAACAAAAATAAAAAGGCACCGGGTCAGATCACCGCGTAGCGTAGCGTAGCAACAATAAATAAATAAATGATGTTTCCTTCCCCCATTCTGAGACAATTTTATCAAGTGTAAAAAGTTACTGTTGTAAGTCCCTGGACACTGAACTGAATAATCTCTAGCTATTGTAAATTCTGAATTTCTAAAAAGTCTGTGAATAGACTTGATAATCTATACAAATAAAAAAGATTGGAGTGTCTGTTTGTAATATTAAAATAACCGCTTTTTACTTTACTAAGTGCATATGGATGTATACACGGTACATAAACCAAAACATTTTTTTTTTTCAATTTTTGTCTGTCAGCCTGTCTGTCTGTTTGTTCCGGCTAATCTCTGAAATAGCAGGACCGATTTTGACGGGATTTTCACTGGCAGATATCTGACGTAACAAGGAGTAACTTAGGCAACTTTTCCGAAGGGTAAAATAGGGGTGCGCGATAAAACCGAATTCCACGCGGACGAAGGCGCGGACACCAGCTAGTTCTAAATAAGAGAGATTCTGCGTTAAAACCCTACTAATCATACAATTAGTGCTGGAGTGGTAGGCATGTAGTTGATATTAATTGCTTCATCCAATATGGACGTCGCCCATGTAACAATCACACGTCCAGAAATGTCCTACTACTGTCCTAACAGGTGGATTACAGTAGCACAACTAACTAGGAACTGTTTGTATTTTTGTAAGTACTAGGCTCACGAATTATGTATAATTGTATATTGAGTAAAGTCAGGCATGTTATAAATTTCATGCATTCTCCCCCAACGGGTGAAATGAAGCATTTTTAGTTTTATAAAGCTCAACTCCGGACCCCTTACGGGGTAGAATTTTCAAAATTCAGTTTATAGAGAACCCTACAACCTGTAAGGAACACCCCCAAAATTTCAATTTACCAGGACCGGGGGTTTATATAAAATATATAAACATATTCATATATATTAAGTTTACTGAAATAAATACTTATTATTATTATTATATTCAAGCGTGACATATCCCGTTTCTTAAAATGTATCTTTTATGATGTTTAAGCACCAGTAAACGTAAATTATAAGGAATATATTTTATTTAAAAAGTCCCCTAAATAAGTCATGAGTCGATCCCGACCGTCGTTCCTATGAATTTTTTAACGTTCAGAATATAAACCAGATTTAAATTCCAAATGTCGAACTTGAACACGATGAATTTGTTTCAAAAACGTTTGAAATGTCAGCTGATTTACCGAATTTGGTTCAGTAAGCGAAAACGCACATTATAGTGCTGCCGTCCTTTAACTAGAAAGCCGTTATCCCTCAAAAAGTCAATTTTGACTTTTTAAAAGGAAGCGAATCAGTTCAAAATTCTCTATCTTTCTGTCTAAACGTTTGTAAATTACAGTAAGTTCCGGAGATATAAAAAAAAATTGTAGGCCGTTAAGGATTTAAAAGGAATTACAAAGAGTTCTATGAACATATCTCAAAAACAGCATTTTGGGCTTAAAGGCCTTTTAGTTAAAGAACGGCAGAGTCAGTAGTCGAACAAATGTGTATGACCAAACAACAACGTGATACAAATACAACGATAGTTTCTAAGGTTTTTGTTATGTAACTAGGGTGACATTCTAGCGCTTACAAAGCCGAATCAAAATCTTCTACAAAGATATATTTATACTATTCACAAAGTTGGTCGATTCCAACTGTCGTGCCTAACGTAAGGACTTTGTACGAGTCTGTTTGATGGTATTTATGTTCTACGGATTACCCAGGCGCCATCAATTGTTATATTATCATTGATACTGCTGTACGATATAACTCTTATCAAATTGGGCAACCCACGTTTCTACGTAATTCGATTAAACGTAGGAAAATTCTATGAAGAGACAATGATCGTGGAATTCGAGCTAGTGCACATTTAAAGATAGGGAACTCTGTTCTGTTAATCGAAAAAAGTATAAAATTCTTTTTTTTTTTTTTTTAATATTTTTCTTTAATATGCTTCTACAATCAGTCCCTGGATACCATCGAGGGCTTTAAAGTACCTTTCAAGACAAATGTAACAAGTCTAAACACGATATGGGTGCAGACCGCTATTGAGGAGTTGTGTGGTCTGCAGGTGACCCTGGCAGCAGCATCAGCTCCAGCTCACCATAATATTGCAGCATTATCATTTAATACCGCATTGTCATCAGGTTTATGAATGAATACTGAATTTCTCCTAATGGGAACACGAGATATGGTTCAAATTTCAACTGAAAATGTTGTCCTGAACAAACATACTCGTACATTACAGCTTTACATTGCAGCTTAAATAAAGGCTTGTAAAAAATAAGACATCAAAATTACTTTGAATCTAAGTAGTTATATCTCATAGTACAGCCTCAACGCCTTATTCGTGTAAAAAAATCATGATAATTCAAGTACTACTTTCATCTATGATCTTAAAAACTACTTGAGTAAAACGTGAAAAATGTTAAATTTGGAAGACCCTTAGGTATTCACGAATTCATAAAATCGCCTTCCTCACATTCAGTGTACACAATAAAACTCTTACTCAATTATTTACGGGCAAGCAACCCCTTTCTCTCTTCGATAAGTCAATTTATGTCAAAACTAAACACAGCGAGGGGTGGGCCCGGTCGTTGAACCCGACAGCTGGTGTACGGGGGACACGGGAAGGGACAATACTATGCTAAACCAATGTATGTACTTACTAATCTTTTTTTGTTTATTTACTAGGGTTTTATTTAGCTGGCAACGGTTACCGTGAGAAAAGAGATGTATCATATATCAGGTGTCACAATTACAATACTTTATTATATTATTCTATTAGTTACAATAATAATATTGGTGGACAATTCACACAGCGCCTTCTAGCCCCAAAGCATAGCTTGTACTATGGGAACCAGACAACTGATAGAATACATATATACCGCCCATTTTGCATTTGTTTTTATGTTTTGTTAGATTATTTTAGTTTAGGATTGTAATTGTTTAGTTGCGGTGTTAATTATGCTCAATAAAAAATATATCTATCCATCTATATACTTTTTGTAAATACATACATATACAATACAAATACATATTAACAGATTAACGCCCAGACACAGAACAAACATTGTTTGTCCTGTGTGAGAATCGAACCCACGACCTACAGCGCAGAAGGCAGACTTACTACCAACTGAGCTGTGATGCCTAAGAAAACTTGCTTATCGATGATTAGTTTGTTTAGTAAGATTATCTAGAAATATTTTACTGACTGAGACTTGACTGTGTAGTGAAAATCTTTTCTCAGTGATAACTTATGAAACAAACTTCGGAAAAGGGGAGGAATTTAAGTTTGAAAACTGCTTATTTAAACGTTGTTGTACAGTTTGCTGCGCCACTTCATCATTCAAGTTGAATATGCCGACAAATTTAATATCTGTCGTTAGTTAGGTACTAATATAAAACGGTAATTTATTTAGTAAGTCGACAGTTCATAAATTTAGTTAAGTATCTTTTATGAGATTGTCACAAGAAATGATCCTGCTTAGATTATTATATAGTCATTCATTGCTGCACTATAAAAATGATTACACTATTCTATTCTATTCGAGTCACTGGTTCTCTCGAACCAGTGTGGTGAAAGGATTTTAAGTGCGCCTCAAACAGGCTCCTTTCGTGCACTAAATGATTACACTTTTATTTTTATACTTATGACTTTAAGCTCTAATTTTTGTATTGTCAAAATGGATTCTATTTTAGTTTTATTGGAACAAAACAGACCTTTAAAACAAACTCTCAACGAGTCTCGGGACGTCTTTTCATTGCTATGAAACCTATATTCCTAAGCACCAGTCATATTTAATTATAAGAAATACGCATAATTAATATGTTATCCGATTTACAAGCATGATAAAAAAAATATTTTAATGATACTAGGTGCGGGAAAATAACAAATAAACGTTGTGTATCACGATACGATACCAATGTTTACATGTCATCGTTGTCTCGCATTTCGCGCAGTGGGAGTATAGTTTTCGCATTTTATTACTAAGTACCTTCGGTTTGTGTTATCAGCAAGTTTCTGTATTATTACAAAGGTCGTTGTGAGTACATAAGATACCTATACCTAAACCTAGATACCTATACCTAAACATTGCAAAGTGCGGCGCCAAATAACTGAAACGTATATGTAATTCTACCGCTTTACAATATTATAAGCTTGGATAATTAATAGATTGTATCCAACGTTGATTTTTGTTTACTCCACAGTTATCTATGCAGTAAGTGTAATGTTATGAAAGCAAATGAAATTGAAATGAGACCTATGCCCAGCAGTGGAGTGATGACGAAATTGATGTGTTACTTTTGAACGGACTAAGTCGCGGATAGCTTGTTTAGTACCTACAGTCGTAGCCGAGTGTCTGGGCCCACTGTTGGGCGTTTAGTTGGCTTTGTTTGACTTTTTACTAAGCCCAATTTTTCTAATAATCCATTTCAGTCAAAAGAGAACTTATTACAGGGCATAGGGAAATTAATTCAAAAGATCGCTATCTAATTTATTTGACGAACTCGCGTCTTTTAAGGTCGTACTATAAAAAAAAGAATTGATGAATGTAACAGCGCAAACTTATGACATGGTCGAGTAGTTACCGGGCCGATTTGTGAAAGATATCGAGGGGCGCATCCTACACAAGACTTGAAACTCATCCAATGCCAGCGAATCGTACGCATTCAATCCGAAAAACCATCAACAAACATTCCCTTATCTGTCGGACGTGATAGTGGACAAACCGCTTGTTCAACAGCACGTGTACAACAAATAAAGGGAAAAAAATATTTAATGGTGCCCCCCATGATACGAGCCGGGCGGATCAACGGCCGCGGAAGTCAGCCAACATCCGGCGAGTCAACGATACAAGATGTTTACTCATTCCTAGTTGTTTGTTATCTGTGACAACTGTCTCACTATGTAAAAATACTAGTGGCAGCCAAATGGCCGAAATTCATTCAAATCATTTTGAAAATTTTAGCAAAACATTTTCTGTTTCCAACTTCTTTTTATTGAGAGTTTGTGATCCAATAGCTACTAAACAAACCGGAACACAGTGCGAATGCGTTACTGCTTGGCGGCAGAAATGGGCATGGTGGCAGTACTTCCCCGGACGAACTTGGCGAGAATTCTACTTTTTAATATGGCCTACTTAAGTGACTATTTGGTCTTTGCTCACTTATATAGTATACCATGTAATGCATGCAAGTTATTATTTTGTATTCTATATGATTTGGTTTGGTTTAGTAGTACATATTCGAAATCATTAAATTCACTTTCATGTCACCGTTTCTTAGGCGGTTAACTTGAGCTCTGGATTAGACAGGTGATAGAAAATATGATAAAATTATTTTAATTCAACATAAAAAAGTCAGAAAACTCGTATTGAAATGAAAGTGATCGGTGATTATTCAAATCTATAATATTTAAGTATGTTATGAATAAGAATCAACGGATACTCGTGTTTAGGAAAAGCTATTGGTATTTTGTTATTCAATGATATACATTTGTAATTAGTGAATTTTTTAGACATCCGGATAAAAAAAATTACCACATCATTTATACAAAAAACATCTCTATAAAACTTGTGAATGGCAAAAATACTTTTTACTACTTTCAATGCTTTGCCCGAGTTGGAGCAGTAGTAGGCAGGGGAAGGAGAGAAATAAAGAAGGGGAGAGCGGAGAGAGAGAATCGGTTGAGTGTGCACAGTTTCGTAAACGAATTAGTTTGCCCGAGTTCGGGGGTAGAACGGCAGTCTAACTGCAGCATCAAATTAATGAAATTATTGAGTGGATCCTGAGTTAGAGACATAGCTTACAAAGGCTTATATTTATTTATAAATGTCTTGCAAATAAAAAATATTATATTTGATAATGGCGGGCACATCCGCGTTCGTGATTTAATGCACGATAATCAGGTTTTTCGGCTGAAAATCAGCGCTGAGTGAAACTCACCAGCACACGCTGAGCCAAACCCCTTTTCGGCACCAGCCACATCGTTTAGACTAATATTAGTTTTTCCTTTTTTTGGTAATTTTATTTCTTTTTTTTTATGAGTTTATCATTTTTTGGAGTATTTGTTACTTTTTATTTAATTTAATTGTGTTTTTAACTTGAATTTTTGCATACGCTTTTCCTTCTTCTTGTAGGCTTAATTCTTATTTATTGTGTATAATTTTCGTTTGTAACCGTGTCTTGATCTGAATAAAGCTTTTTCTTTCTTTCTTTCAAAAAGGAGAGTATTGACGGGTACTTACTTCCTCGTGCAATGTTGTAGTCGGGCGCGGCGTGCGCGAGCGTGTACAGCAGCGCGCACGCCAGCGCCAGCCGAGCGGGCGGGCCGCACGCGCGCCACATCACGCCGCGCCGCGCCCCGCACCGCCTGACCACATGACCCGAGCTGCAACAACATACACACACATACAACATCAACACACAACTTTTTTTAAATAAATACATGTAATACATATTAACACCCAGACACAGAACAAACATCTATATTCGTCATACAAATGTTTGTTCTATTTGGGTGGGGATCGAACCCACGACCTACAGCATAGAAGGCAGAGTTACTACCAACTGAGCTATGAGGCCAGTCAATCAAAAATATACGAGAACTCATTTTTGTGTAGAAATGTGATTTAGTGACCGAACTAGCAAAGAACCTTACGTTAAGAGTTAGCCTCTCCTTATAAGAGGTGGAGGACTAGTCTCATTTCCTTTTTAACTTTTAGAATTAAAGGTGGTACGTCTCTGAGACTAATTTCACTGGTAACCAGATATTTCAAACAGAAATGAATGAAAGATGATTTATTCAAAAGAATGAACCTTAACACAGAAATGCAAATGCACGCCCCATATTTCAAAGTTGCGAAATGATTTCAGGTTACCTTCAGGAAACAGATTTCATGGCATTTAAAATATCACAAGGAAAATTGTATGTAGGCATTATACAGTGAGATAAACTTATACATTTTGATGATTTATACGCGCCGAGAATTCCAAATCATTTGACAGGCACACAATACTGCCGTCCTTTAACTAGAAAGCCGTTAACCATCAAAAGGTCAATTTTGACTTTTTAATAGGAAGCGATAAAGTTCAAAATTATCTTTCTTTCTGTCTAAGAACCGTTTGTAACTTATAATTAGTGCCAGAGATATAAAAAAAAATTTAGGTCATTAAGTGAGGGATTTAAAAGGAATAAAGAAGAGAATAAACATATCTCAAAAACAACAATTTGGTCTTAACGGCATTTTAGTTAAAGGACGGCAGAATAGCAGTTCTCCGCAAATTGCCAGTGGAAAACTTATTGTATGGACACTACAATAGCAGTTTCATTGATGAATATAAATTTCATTGATCAAACGAATGACGTCTAGATTTTGCAAAGGCCAATGAGGATAAAGACTGACGGCGGTAATTAGCGTGGGATCTCCTGAGGTTCCCACGACACACCCGTAATAGGACAATAACAATTAAGATGTTAGCAGCTGACTAAGCCTAGCTGACCTCAGAATCTCGGTCTTGGCAATCCAATCGTTCATTCATCAATGAACGGATGAGTATTCCGAATACAGGGAGTCGAGCGTCTCACTATACACACGGCCTGCCGTTAGTTGATCGGTATGACAGATACTATTTTATCAAATCGACCACCACCAAGGTAATTCAAATTTAAATTATTTATTTGCGAAATATCGGTTACTGAAACGATAAAAAATAAAAACAAAGATAAATATTAGTGGACAATTCACACAGCGCCGTCTAGCGCCAAACTAAGCACCGCGTGTACTATGGTAACCATACATCTGACTGAATACTACCACAGAACAAATATATATATTAGTCACACAAATGTTTTCCCCGGGCGGGAATCGAACCCAAGACCTACATAGCACACAAGAGTTACTGCAAAACTGAGCTGTGCGGCCTGTCAAAGTGTAACATAAGTTATAGCCTTTTTGCTTAACAGCATGCAAATTTTAATAATATGATTAATAATATTATATATACATATCCCAAATTAATCCTAGGACAGGATACTACCAGAGTGCAGTGGTTTTGTTCATGGTCTAAGTACTACGCAGTGCGCGATGATCGAGGTGAGCCGTGACGAGCCAAATGAGAAATGATTATAGTACTTATCACCTTGTTGTTTGCAAATAAAGCCAAACTTAAAAAAAAACCTTTGTTTCTCTAAATACTTACTTAAATTCAACTTTTTGTTCGCAGGAGACCAAGATCCTAGAATGAAACCACTCATGATTATTAGGAACTTGTTTTAATATGTATAATTACGAGTACATTGAACAAAATATTCACACACACACATTTACACTTACTGTATCAAGAAAGTCGCATTTGGAAATGTATAGATAGTATATACATTAATTATTAATCATTGTATATTCAAATCCTGGGTAGATATTTATTGATAATCCGAATTACAAACATATTTTAGTTTCATAATGTTGGATAAGCAAAGTAGCAACATATTGAATGACATGATTATACTGTCAACTTGACATATATGACATCGAAACTTTTTGGCGGCGAAATAGAAAAAGAGATGCGTTTGCTCTATTTTACACTCCATCGCGTTTTCAACTGTCTGGTCTGTATAGGCTAATCTCACAAACTATTGTCAGGGTCTTGATACGGTATTCGCTAATAAATAGAGGAAAGTTTATGTAGGTAATTTATAAAATTAACTACTTACCTAATGATTTTATTGTATTTCGAGTTGGTGCCAAAAATTCATAATTTAATAAAAAACACTATTAAGTAAATAACTTCATTTTTCATTACCGTTATAAAAATATACAAAATATATACTAATAAAGAATGGCCTGAGTGCCACAGCCCAAAGGGGAACGACAAAAAAAACTATGTCTTTTTAATAAGGTATGGAGGGTCGGTTATATCTTTCTGTAGGTATAACGATAACCAAAATGAATTTTCGTTAGTTTATTCAACTCCATTTAATGACTATCAATAATTTTCTGAAAACATTCTTTAGAATAAAAGAAAACTGATAAATATACTCAAGAAGTCATACATAAGTTTCCGTCTATTATGAATTTGCAGACAGTTTCGCACAATCAACATTCATAAACATTGTGTAGTAATATAAAATAAGAGTTAACGGAAGGTAATGTACAGTCCGGCTACGGCTGTTTGACAACTATCAGAACCCCATTTAGTCGCGCGCCGCGCCCGCGCCGTAAAGATGACCTTCAGGATATAAAAATAATGAGTTATTCAGTAACTGTGAATGTGAATTGTACGTCGAACACAGAACTCTGAAGCGGTCAAGCAATACGGGGCTTCCTTTAAAAGAGTTACATTTTAACATTTTTAGCAGACGGTCCAACCGGTCATCTTGCTCTATTTTTATGGTATAAAATTAATAATAATAAATGTTGGTGGACATTTCACACAACGTCATCTAATCCCAAATTAAGCAGAGCTTGTACTATGGGAACTAAAATAACTGATAGAATACTAACACTTTTATGAAAATTAATATCCATAATAACACTCAGACACAGAACAATGTTTGTTTTGGGTGGGAATCGAACCCACGACCTACAACGCAGAAGGCAGAGGGACTACCAACTGAGCTGTGAGGGCAATCACTACACACTAAAATATTAGCACTAAGTGCATTTATTAACTTGCGCGTGTCTAGATTCTATAAGCGAATTAAACTGCATTAAACTGCGAGCGGTCACAGTTTGATATGCAGTGCAGTGACGTTGCATAGCACAACGCAAGTAATTGGTGTTAAGTAGCAGTAGAACTTGTGCCAAGTTCGCCCGGAGAATTACTGCCACCACATCTGGTAATCCGCCACCAAGCAGTGATGCACTCGTACTGTGTTCCGGTGGAAGGGAGTGGGTGCCGGTGAAATTGCAGGCGCATGAGACGTAACCCCGTCTCGGGGTGATGGACGCAACGCAATGCGACTTAAGCATCTCATACTTTGGTGGAGAGGACTTGAGTGGTATTGCTGTTGTCTCTGGGCGGCGGTTACCACTTAACATTAGGTGGGCCGTCAGCTCGTTCCGCCACCAGAATCACATAAAAAAAACAATGAAGAATCCGCATCCAGACAGGAGACGCAAATAGCCACACTAGCCTACCTATTGTGGCAAAGTGCTAATGACATCTAGGATACACAAGCGCGCAATACATAATACATAACTACGTGTTTTATGTACATAAGCTACGTCACAATGACGCAGCGCAGGAGGCGCCTGGCTGACGGCTGTGATACGCGCAGATTTCTGTACCTAGATTGTGAATACGATTAACCACCATTTACACACCACGTCATTGTTTTAATATGCTACGAGTGGTATCCAAGTGAATGTCTTTATATAACAACTAGCCGTTGCCCGCGGCTTCGTCCGCGTGGAATTCGGTTTTATAACGCACCCCTATTTTACCTCTCGGAAAAGTA
Organism: Chesias legatella; assembly: GCA_947359385.1. NCBI lineage: Eukaryota > Metazoa > Arthropoda > Insecta > Lepidoptera > Geometridae > Chesias > Chesias legatella. The sequence goes on from OX375772.1 coordinate 7,503,485, forward strand.
ACCTAAGTTACTCCTTGTTGCAGCAGCTATCTACCAGTGAAAGTCCCGTCAAAATAGGGTCCAGCCATTTCATAGATTAGCCGGAACAAACAGACAGACAAACAAAAATTTTAAAAAAATTTGTTTTGGTATATGTACCGCGTATACATCCATATGCACTTAGTAAAAAGCGGTTATTTTAATATTACAAACAGACACTACAGTTTTATTTATTTGTAGGTATAGATTGACGTGTCCGGCTAATTTAATGTATTTATTTACCGAGGAAGACTTGTTTGTACTAACGACTCCAATAGTTATTTTAAAATCATTGAGAGTTAGTTATATTACAGTTTTGTTAAAGAAACTTACGCAGTATTCGACACCAATCCAATGCAAAAACTAGCTTATGTTACGTGTGACAAAATATTTATGAAAACTGAAAATCTGGAATGTTTTCGATGTTACTTTTAAAGATAATGCGGACTTGCTAAGGTTACGAACATTCGGCCAAGATACATATTAATATCGGTGATTGCAATAGAGATCCATCCATATTATTTTTTTTAATCTAAGATTTCCTGAAAATTTGTCAATTAAAACAAACATCAAGGAATCTATGAAATTTTCTCTGAACTTAGATAAACTGAAAATTATTTTAAACCACAAAAATACATAAGTATATAAATACATAATAAAATATATAAGGTACAACAAATAATGATGCCATGTGACATACAATGGACGGCTTGATGCCTAAAGCAATCTCTACCAGACACCCTTTGCAACGGTGGTGTTAAAATATAATATAAAACAATATACTTACATATTACTAAACAGTTCACACGTGAAATATTAAATAAATATTAATATACGCCCTTAAAACATATGAAATATAAATCTAAAATAAGATACAATGCGAAAGCCGCGCGAATCTGCAACAGTGATATGGTACATAAACCGAGTACGAGTACAGTACATGGGGGGGTGCGTGCTAAGCCGAGCTCCACGCTGTATAGCGTTGCAGGCAGGGTGCAGCGTTGTTTACACCGCGTGTGACGACGCGGCAGGTCGGTGACCCCGTGCCGCAACTGCTAAATAACATTTAGTGGACGCATAGCTCACTAGTTCGATCCGAGAGAGGCATGCCCATCCGTGATGAACACACGGTTCATAAAGCCATTACTTGTTCTAATAAGTTTTTGCTGCAAGTCTTTCCAAATAATGTCTACTTTGATAGTTTAACAGTTAAAATATAAATATTGTCGTTTTGCCGATAAGTGTTTTTAATTTAGGAAACCGACATGTCCTAGAACAAAAAATTCGAAGACATGTGTCAAGTGCACGAGAGGGGCCTCTTTGAGTCGCACTTAAAAACCTTTCACTACACTGGTTCGAGAGAACCAGTCACTCTAATAGTGTATTTAATTAAACTGCGCTTCGGAATAAGCGTATAAATCTCAGATCCAGCCTCATCTGAAATGAAATGACCGACGAAAGAAATCCTTTAAATTGTACGGCAAAATACACCCGTATCACAATATACTCGTAAGTTGATTCAAGGCCAATCGCACGAACACGTTGTTTTTGGAACGAAATTATTGTTTCTGATAAGGCGTCCGTCGTGGTACCTTCTTATAACATTGTAGATACGTTTCTTGCGCGAACTGACTTATCGATAACAGCCCCTAAATGTTTACATTTTATTGCTGTGAAATACAATGTAATGATTAATCATATACTTTGCAATTACGGATTTTTGAAAGAAAATTGCTACAGGTACACAAAAGAGCAATTACTCACCTGAGCAAAACATCTATATATTCTAATGTTGTGTTGTATCTACGCGACTTATACAAATACAAACGGATGGAAACGAATTAAATGAATATGGAAGAAAAGAGGAAGCTACGCATTCTTGCTGAGTTATTGCGAAGAATCTCCGAGATGCGGCTTTAGAAGGCACTACAGTGGTTCAAAGTGGCGCGTTTAATGTTTCCAAGAAAATGTCGGGCGTTTTTGATCCAAGGACAAATTCCTCGCAGTTGAATTAGTTTCTAAAACTATATTGTAAGAATGCATCCACCTGCAGGTTACGGGATTACCATAGTATCGTTTTAACATACTACATTTTGTCTAGTCTTATGTATCCAGCAAAAAGTAATAGCTACGATCTCTATTTGTTTGTTTTTATTTTTCATGCCATAGTAAGTAAATCAGGATTTTTGTTTATTGTAATCATTCGTGGCCAATTTGTACATATAAAAGAAAAATGATGCGGCCAAGCACAAGTATTCAGACCAGTCAATTTATTTACAGGTTTGTTTTAGTTGTATTCACGTAAGGAGACGCGACGTACAATGGCGTAGTCTGAGCGAGTGAGTAGTCGGCCGCGAGCCGCAACCCGCCGCCGCCCGCCGCGTCGCGTCGCGTCGTCGCAGCAGCCGCGGGAAGGGCGCGCGCTTGTTTACACCGAGCTTGTGTTGTACCACGTGGTAAGCTCCGAAACCTACCACACGCCCGTCACGTGCTCTCATTCACTACACCTGTGTGTATTACATCCGAATCACAAACAACATAACCGGATTAGTCTAGCTGGCCGTAATCAGATCGAAAACAAACACGTTACCTGAGCTCGGCGCCTGCCGTGGCTGTCTGCTCACGATCCACAATTCAATATTACAATCCGGGGGGGGGGGGCACAGGCGTGTATAATCACTAGTCACAAAGCACTGGTCGATTATTAGGCGCAATAACCAAAAACAACAACAACACTTGTAAACACAGCACGCGATGCGATCCGACACGTGGCGAGTTACCGCGGAGAAGGCGCGCGAGCGACTGAGTGCGTCGGTGCGGCGCGCGCGGGCCGGAGCGGCGCGGCGGCGGCGGGCGCGAGGGGCAGCCGTGCCGTCGACCCAACCGTGGAATGCGGCTCGCCCGCGCCCGTTCCAGCGTGCTTATTTTTTTGGTCGGTCCGGTGTAGGGCGCTGTAGGGTCCGCAATCCTCTCAGCGGCCGCTCCCTGTCTGAACGGAACTGAGGAGAGCTTCCGACTCAGGGACGGTCTAGGCCAGTGGTTCCTAATCACTCTGATCAGATCAAAACACCGGTAGACGGCGGCTAGACAGACAGAAGTCGTATGATAGCCAAGGTACGGAACGTTCAATGCGCAATTTTTCGGGTCTTGTTTGATGGTAATTGAATTATGTAGGTAGGACTTAGGTATTATTTCTGAGGAAAATTGCTGGACGTTTTTCCAATAACGGTCTTGATATTTAGATGTAATTGCTTTTCTCACTGAATGTTTTGCCATACGATAGAATAACTAATAAATTATATTACAGATATAATAATTGATGAGCAGTATTAATCAGCCTTCTAGGACAAAACTCTAATCTTGACCCAATTCCGAGAAAGGGGTGAAACTAGATCGTTTGATCGTCTAAGAAAATTATTAGATACCTAAGAAGATACCTAACCAGGATAACAAAAAATGTGTGAGATGTAAGATTAAAAAAACAACTGAACCGCCTTCAAACGTGCAACCGTCGCATCTCGTAACGTAGGTCAAGTAAACCTTTTCTACGACAAGTGACGCACTAAACACCTGTGAAAATCCATTCACCAGCCATAAAAAATAAAACACTTGCTATTTCATGCACCTGTGCCGCATTGCAGCATATCGCAAGATATCCCGGTCCCTGCTTATTTACCCAGTATTGGGTCGTGGGTGTTTATTTACTTAGCTAAATACACATTTCTTATCTTGTGCAATGCAGACGCAGAGTACTGCGCGTGTACTAGATGCCTTTATCAAGGGGGAAGACAATGGACGTATTTTTTAACACTTTACACACAATTCCGACCTCAATCTGTGGCGTGGGTATCAAGCAAAGAGTACCAACATGCTATTTCAGTCATGGTAAACTTGCGATATTTTTTTGTGTATTGTGTGCCTTAATAAATAAATAAATAAGTTGTCTGGTCCCCATGATACAAGCTACCTTACGCTTAGCTTACTTTGGGGCCAGGTGGCTCTGTGTGGTCACCAATATTTATTTATTCTTAAATTCAAGTATTCACTAATACTTTGCAAAGGAAAGCTACTTGTTTACTCCAAAAATACCGCTGAGCTGTCATCGGCGCGGCGCGGCGGGCGTATCATCACTTGTTTTACTAGTTTTCGTACATTACGCTTACATACGGATACGGAAGCGCAATGCTCTCGTGGGAAGTAGTAAGTAGTGTCGGCACGTGTAAGCATACGTATTTATTTTACCTACTTCGTAGTAAATTATGATGAGACTCAAAAATCTCGTCTACATGACAAAATAATTAGGCACTGACTCATAATTTTATGACTAGCATACATACATTTTTTCATTTTATACAGTTACGGAATGAGCAAACCGCCCACCTGATGTTAAGTGGTAACCTCTGCCCATAACAACCGATGCGACTCGGGTCCTCCCCTACTAGGTACGACAAGACCCAAGTCGCATTGTACGCGCCCAACACTCTGAGACGTGTAGGTGGAATGTCTCATGTGCCTGTAATTTCACCGGCAACCACACCTTTCAAACATTACGCAGTGTATGTCCGGTTAATTACTGCGGATCTTAACATAGCGAGTGCATTACACCTTCGGTTACGCTATGCGTGCCGGTGAAATTACAGACACATGAGATGTCTCGGATTGAAAGGCATAAGTAGTTATTTACCTCGAAATAAATGAAGACAGCAAAAAAAAAATACTTTAATAGCCGAATAATTCAGCAAAAAGGATAAATAAATGCGTTCAATTATGCTACTACATACTTATAATTACGAACATACAATAATTAAGAACATAATAATAGTCAAATTTAAATAATAGAATTGATCGCTCGCTGAGTGGTAGGTATCGTGATTTTGTGTTGACAAAATTGTAATCAGCAAATTACTGTGCGGTCAAAGTTCAGCGGAAATCTCTTAGTTATTATTATCGGTCGAGTTTCGTTCGGTCTGTACCTATAAATAAGCTTCCAATCTCTAGGTAGACCTGGGTCAATTTTATTTCGACGGTTTATGTGCAGTCTTAGGTATATACTTACACTATGTTATCGATATTTTGCACATCTGCGGCCGTGCGTCGTCGGCGCGGCGCGGCGCGGGCGGGCGCTCGGCCTCATTTCAAATATTTGTTTATTGCTGATTCTCGGTTTACGGGATTGGTTCTGCACCAGCTAAATTTTTTAGTGATCAATTAACTTACTTATTAGTAAGACAATTAATGGAAATAATTTTATGTTGAGAATATATTTCAAAAATGGCTAGTTTAATGTGCCCACCGTACAATATACCATACTACTTTCGATTACAGAAGGCATAACTATTGTGTTAAATAAATTGTATATAATAAACTATACTGTATTTATGGTTATTATTGTTAGGCAGAGTCACAGAATACTGAGAGAATACTCTGAGTCTGGTACTCTGATATATTCATATATATATTTCATTCTTCATTTACATATTTCAAAATTGCAATTTTCACAAAAATCCCCATCCAACACGCCTACGCGGTCACTTCACTCACTTGTAGTTGTAAGGTGGTGTATATCTGTGAAAGCAGGTCATCAAATACCGACTAAATAAATAGAACGCCGTCGATAAATTACACCAATTCGACTTATCAAATTTTCCCATGACGTGTTTTGGTACTTACAATCATACCTAAATTCGCCAACTGATTTTGGTCTGTTAAATAAATCAACATTAACTAGATTAAACTGTAAGTGAATTGGAAAATAACTCTTTAGGTACTTACTACACTGTTTTCTAGGTAAATGAAGTTTCTCCGAAATTTGTCTCCAATTATTTTTAGCTTAATAACATTAAAATTAGTCAAAGGCTAAAAACACTTTCCCTCTTTTTGGTTTCATTAAAATTGATTTGCTTATTACCTTCCAAAGCTCTAATACGGTAAAGTCATTCAAATCTTTTAAATAACTATCTACCAATTGAGCTAGATGCTCATAGAATTATGTCCATAGAAATAGCTGTGGGAACAGCTCATAGAGTAAAGCCTAGAACATCTACTAGGATTTATTTATTCCCGGGCCTTCCCATACAGGTAGGTAGGGCATATACCTAACTGTGTAGGGCACGCAAAGTATTATGACCTTTACGCAAACAAAATGTGAATTGTTGTTTCTTCTGCGAACGGGCGCGGGCGCCACGGCTTATCAACGTCACCATTGAAAACAACGTTTACGCAAGCAACATTTTATCAATGAAAGCAAGTTTTTTCCCTTATCGTGCACGGCCATGTTTGCGAGTTGAGGTATAAACAACTCCATAATAGCCGTGGTATCGTTTGAAAAGCAAGCTACGCGGAGTATACCCACCTAGTTGGTTTACGCTTCGAATGAGACAAATATTTATTGCGAGATACCTCAATTTGCTCAGGAATGTCGCAATGATAGCAACGCCGTGATGAGAATGCGAATGAATCACCGACGGACTTGAATTCAGACTCCCCGTTCCTGTTTCCTTCTGGTTGAAATTTGCAAGTTGTCTTCAAGTAGCATACGGTTAAGTGAACCCCGCTTTCCACCTCCGCAACCCTGTTATGTCAAATATGATGAAAAGAAGTAAACATACATTGCCTTGCAGCACATTATGTCTGGCTTCGCTGCAGAGGACGTCGATACTTCGTTTGAGCCTTTTGGGTCGAGACCCTAGGTATCATCTTTCGCGTATTCAAAATTATTCCAAAGCGTGTGGTCGAAGCGACATGAGCCCAAAAGCTGGCTCAGAGATCGAGCATTGCCATCCAACGAAGCAATGCCGCCAGTGCTTTGGGCACAATTTCACCTGTTTGTGAATTGGAGCTAAGTTAGAAACGGTATTTGGATAGTTCATTTGATTCAATTCTATTTTGTAAATATTATGTAGTCTTTGTAAGTTGTATCTAATGCTTCGTTCTTTGTTATCAAATACATTTTCTGGGTACGTTTTACTCCAAAATCCCCACTGGAATTACGGTTTGCAGAGTGGGGACTTCGGTAAATATATGTACGTTTTAACCTGCGATTGAGTAGGGCAGTGAGGAATTTGGTAATAAATAAACAACATCATTACGATTGGGTACAATGTTGTCTGTACGCCTATCCTATCAGCCTACCTCTCCACTGATAACAAACACGGTACTAAACATAGCAGGAGAATACATGATTTTTGAGAGCTTAATCAAGATTCAGAACTGGGACCATGGCTAACTAAAAACAGTCAAAAAAAACGATGGGTTAATTATTGATTTCGGTAGAGGACCTTCAATTAGGTAATGGAATTACATAAAGAATATGTTAAACAATTAATTAAAATAACGGCATGACAGCTAATTGGACATCCCGGAGCCTGTCACGCAAAGCTGACCGAACAATACAAAAATAATAGACTCGCTTCCTCATAAGCATAGATATTTTGTCACATCAACTGCTATATTTTTTAGACTGGCCTTATAACTGAGTTCAGTTGGTAGTAACGCCGCCTTCTGCGCTGTAGGTCGTGGGTTTGATTCTCACCCAGGACAAACATTTGTGTGACGAACATAGATGTTTGTTCTGTGTCTGGGTGTTGATATGTATTATGTGTATGTAATTACAAAAAAGTATATAAGTATTATATCAGTTGTCTGGATCCTATCATAGAAGCTATGATTACTTTTGGGCTAGATGGTGCTGTGTGAAATGTCCCCCAATATTATTATTTTTACTAGACATTATTATTAAAAGTATCTTCTAGGCCCAAAACGAGGGACTTAAGCCGCTCGAATTACAAAACAAACATGGGTATGACGTCTCGCAATCTAAATTATTATTCTGTAACTGTGTGTGACTTAATGCTATTCATATTAATAACCTTTTTCTAATTTTTCAGACCTAATAAATACATTAGTATCTGTTACGGACAGAGCCATTTCATAAAACTCGCTGCCTCGCTCACTCCACTAGTTTGTATAATTTAAGTAAAATTGAATGTTTTGTGTTTATTCTATACCTTTGCGATAATGTACAATATTGTAAACTACTTAAGACAAAGAAAACAATATGTGCGACGAGAGGAACCTATTGTAAGAAGCGAGGCGCAATAAGCACCCGTCTCGCTCCCTCCTCATTCGTTTTAGTCGCCAGTGAGATGCGCGACGCGAGGTCCAAGGTGGGAATAAAAGTAGCGCCATTTTTATTCAAATTCGTATTTGTTCTCGCTCGCTGGACGTCGGACCGGCAACACCTCTCCGTGTGCACCTGCGTGCGCTCCGCTCGCAGCTTTCCAGGAAGCCACCCGGCTGCCTGCCCACACCGGTTCGCCGCCTTCCAAGAAGCCAACGGACAATAGGCCTCGCCTGCTCTTATTAGAGCGGCGCGAGTGTCCCATTGTTCGCGGAAGCCGCCGCTTTCCGAGAGAAGCTAGCTTCTCTCCGTTAGCGTGCCGCATTCCAGTCCGTTCTAGGACGACGCCCTTTTCAGGGCGAGGTAATTTCTCTGACTTGAGCGTCAAAACAAAAATCCACGCTTAGTGGTCGATCTGGGGATACCTAACGGTGATAACGAACCAGATTGGGCGCGGACCCGGAGTCGCCTGCTTTCCTCCTTCTGAGGAACGCAAAATCCGGTTGGGTCTGGAACCACCGGCCTTGGGGGCTTCCCTAGTCGACACCAGACAGCAGTAGGACACACCTCCTCTTCCCGTAAGAGAGATTAAGGAGACACACCAATTAGGTAGGACACCCAGGCCACATCCCCCCCTGTCTACCCCGACAGGGAGGATCACTCACCCGACACACCATCCGGTGTCCCCCGGAATGGATACCTCGGGGTTGAACTTGGAAGCCCTCTTCCAGTTCCTCCTCACGAGGTACCCCCATATCTTGGAGGCATTCTCATGCCAGCCCTCTGCTGCTGCCTCAGCCCCTCAGGCACCCTCCCCGGCTCCTATAGCCATAAAAACTAACAAAAATAATGTCCCCTCCGCGGCCCCTCCGGCACAAAGGGTATCAAGTACCCAAGCTCCCCCTAAAGGCCAACCGGCCACCACCGCGCAGCCCACGCCGATCCCCGACTTCCCAGAGTCGCCCGATCCGTCGCCTACGTCCTCTCCGGAGTATGTAGCGATGGAGGAGGACCTCCCCTCACCCCTCACCCCCATGCCGCAATCGTCTGACGACGATTCTGACGGGGACTTTGTTCCCGTCAAATACGGTAAGAGGAAGAATCCTCACACCAAGTCCTCTCCCTCCGAGCCCCCTGCCAAAGCGGCCGTCCCTCTGACGGCCGTCTCGCGCCCCAACACCCCTCCTTCGGTATCAGCACCGAAAGGAAAGCGCCCTCCTCCAATTTTCCTAGAGCAGAAGGAGCGTCTCCAGACGCTTCTTTCAATCTGCAAGCGCAAGGGCATCACTGTCCTTAGCGCATCTAACCACTCGGACACTATCCGTCTGATAGTGCCCACTCCGGATGACCACCGTCGTCTTACTAAGACGATGGAGTCTCCCCCGGAGGGCTATCATCCATTCCCCCACTGCACGAACAATCGGTTCGATGAGAAACCCCTTGCCGTGGTCATCCGAGGCCTGCCCAAGGAGCTCGGCGAGGAGGCCATTAAGGCCGACCTCATTTCACAAAACTTCCCCGTCCGAGAGGTCCACCGTATGCGTAGTGCAAACGGTCAGGTCCTCTACGACATGGTGAGGGTTCACCTCGACCGGACTCCGGGTGGCAAGGCCATCTTCAAGAAATTGGAGGTGGTCCTCGGTCTCTCGGGTTTGCGCGTCGAGCCCCCTCACCCAAGTCCCTATCCCGCCCAATGCCACCGATGTCAGCGGTACGGCCATTCGGCACGTAAGTGCCTGATGACCCCCCGCTGCGTGAAGTGCATGGGCGTCCACGGCACCGCAGAGTGCAAGCGGACTCCCGACTCCCCTGGCCCCCCGGCTTGCGTGCTCTGCGGGACCGAGGGTCACCCCGCGAACTATCGCGGGTGCCCCAGAGCCCCAAAGGCAAACAAGGCGGTGGTCCGGAGGAACCAGGAGCGAGCTGCTCCTCTGGCCCCCTCCCAACACCCGAAAGCTACCTCCAAGGTAGCCGTCCCGCCCCACAGCGAATCACCTCGCCTAGCCCCTACCCTGATCCCCTCGGCGTGGACTAAGCCCCTAGTCCACAGGACTGAGGCCCCGAAAGCCCCAGCTGCGGTCCGCATGACCGCAGTCCCCCCACCGACCCGCCGCGCCCCTGCCTCACACTGCCCCGCGCCGTCCAATCAGCCCTCTAAGGAGGATGATTTCTGGACGATAATGTGTGCCGCATACTCGACCTCCGCCGAAGCTGCCGAGCTTGCCCGGCTAATACGCGAAGCCCCCACCCAAGCCGAGAAGCAGAAATTGTGCCAGAACAATGCCCTGCTGATCGGAGTCCTCAAGCGCACTATGCCCATCCCCCTTACGGTACAAATATGTTAGGACACCCGAAAGAAAGACTTAGGCCCCGATCCCTATCGTTGGCGTTCTTCAACGCTGACGGTCTCCTCAAACAGCGTGGCCGCGTCCACGACTTTCTGACCCGCCATCAAATAGATATCATGCTAATGCAAGAAACCTTCTTGAAGCCGAACAAGGCCACCCCCAGGATGGCCAATTACCAAGCAGTTCGCAATGATAGAGCCCACGGACGGGGAGGTGGTACCATCATCTATCACAAGAGGTCCTTGCATTGCATCCCCATAGACGCACCCCCCCTCACTAACTTAGAAGCCTCCGTGTGTAGGTTAGGGATGACCGGTCATCCGTCCATTACAATAGCCTCTTGCTATCTTGCCCCCGACAAAAACTTGCTCAGAAGGGATATAGAAGCCCTTCTTAACTTGGGAAGCTCAGTCATTCTGGCTGGAGACTTCAACAGCAAGCACGTCCTCTGGAATTGCGTAGCAACGAACTCCAGAGGACGCGTACTTGACAATCTCATCCAGGAATTAAATTTTGATCTCATCTCCCCCTTAGCTCCGACCCATTATCCTTGTAATGTCAATCATCGCCCAGACGTCTTGGACATAGCGTTGCTAAAGAACGTAACCCTACAGTTGCGTTCGATAGAAACGCTGTACGAACTCGACTCCGACCATAGACCCGTTCTTCTTCAACTAGGCCCCCCCCCAGACTCGTCTCCTCCCACCAAGACCGTGGTGCAGTGGCATAAGCTTGGGATTGCTCTCAAGTCTATCCACTCACCCGACTTGGATAGGATCCCAGACGACATCTTGACTAAGGACGACATTACTGTCGCAGTCGACTCGTTGACCAGCCATGTCACTACCGCCATTGGCGGATCGTCGAAACAGGTCCCGGTGGTGCCCGATCATCGCTGGGTCCTGCCAGACGATGTGAGACGGTTGATCACCGAGTCGAACGCCGCAAACCGACGTTACAGCTCCTGCCCCTCTGAATTTAACCGCGTTACAATGCGTTCCCTCCACCGTCAGGTGAGAAAACGAATTAAAGACCTCCGCAACAGTCGATGGGATGACCTGCTTTCGGAGATCGAGCCGAGCCACCAAGCATATTGGAACTTGGCAAGGTCTATGAAGTCAGACCAACTGTCGACTATGCCCCCTCTTAACCGCCCCAACCATCAAACCCCCGCATTCGACGACGAGGAAAAAGCCGACACGTTGGCTGCCAGCCTCGAAGCCCAATGCGCCCCCAGTCTTAATTATGTCGACCCTATTCACCTTAATACGGTGAACAGTGAAGTTGACATACTAAGCTCGCGAGTCCCCTCTTCTCCCCCTCTGCCCATTATTAGAGCTTCCGAAGTGGAGCACGTCATCAAGGATCTCCATCCGAGGAAATCCCCCGGTTCCGATGGCATAAGCAACAGAGTGCTCAAGCACTTTTCTGTTGCTCTCATTTATCTCCTCGTAAGCATCTTCAATGCGGCAATGGCCAATTGCACTTTCCCCGACGCCTGGAAGGAAGCCAATGTCATTGGCATCCCCAAACCAGGCAAGAAGGCCACGGAGCCTTCTAGTTACCGTCCCATCAGTCTCCTCAAGACCATGGGGAAGCTCTACGAGCGTCTCCTCCTTAATCGTCTCTGGCCCATTGTCAATGAACTTAAACTCCTCCCGGACGAACAGTTTGGCTTCCGAGCCAGACACTCGTGCCCCCAGCAGGTCCTCCGCTTCACGGAACACGTCCTTTCAAACTCTCAAGGCATTTGGCCTAAAGATACCGGAGCCGTCTTCCTAGACGTGGCTAAGGCGTTCGACAAGGTCTGGCACAACGGCTTGGTCTACAAGCTTTCTCAACTTGGTGTGCCAGACAGACTCGTGCTCATCATACGAGACTTCCTGACCAATCGTAGCTTCCGCTATCGAGTGGAAGGGAAGCTGTCCGAACCCAAGCCCATCCGAGCCGGAGTCCCTCAGGGCTCCGTACTAGCCCCCCTCTTATTCACGCTGTACACCAGCGATGTCCCCCACTCGTTCCAAACAGAGCTCGCCCTGTTTGCGGACGACACAGCATTATACGCATCCGATCGGAATGCCGATAGGGTGCGTATAAAGCTGCAAGCCGCACTCAATGCACTCGGTGCATGGTTTACGAAGTGGCGCATTGAGGTGAACCCGACGAAAAGTACCGCGGTGTACTTTTCCCGGCGACGCCCAACGCTCAAGCCCCTCACTCTCTATGACGAACCCATTCCATGGGCGAAGTCTGCCCGCTACTTAGGCGTCGTCCTTGACAAACGTCTTAACTTCAACGAACACATTAGAACTGTTCGCAACAGGGCGGCCTTTATACTGGGTCGCCTCAATAACCTCGTATGCAAGAAGAGTAAAATGTCCCTTGGCAACAAGGTGAGACTTTACAAAGCTTGCATACGCCCCATCATGACATACGCCTCCGTGGCTTTCGCTCATGCTCAAACCCGCCCCCTACAGCTTATTCAAAATCGTTTCCTACGGAAAGCCACGGGCGTTCCCTGGTACGTACGCAATCGCTCCCTCCACCGAGACGCGCGTCTCGAGTCTATTGCCCGCTTCATGAAACTCGCCTCACAGCGATATTATGATTCGGTCGAGTCCCACCCGAACCACCTGGTTCGCACCATACCCGACTACTCGGTTGTCCCCCCTGCTAGGCGCTCTCTCCGTAGACCAAGACACGTACTTGGTGACCCCCCTGACGAGATAACGGCCGCCTATCCGGAGTTATTCCTATCGTCAGCCCCCCACAGAGAAAACACTCAACCTTCGCACCGACCCCGCCGGCGGGGTCGAAGTATCTCCGTAAATGCCCGCGCGGGGCGCATTTTCTCCAATTCCTCCCGACTCGCAACGCCCCAAGCCGAGGTCCGAACCTAAGTGGTGCCCTTGGTGACGTTGTGTATAATTTTAAGTTTCTACCGGTTGAGAGCCGTCTGCTCTCACCAAAAGCCCGTGTAAACGCTGTCAAGGCCATCTGCGGCCAACAGCTTAATGTCCATTCACAAAAAAAAAAAAAAATCAAATTCGTATTCCTGCTTGCACTCGAACGAATCAAGAACTCCGAAGAAATTGTAACTAACAAGCTGCGCTGAACCCCTGCTCCTTGGACCTCCCGAAAGCGACACCCGATGATTTTTTAATGAAGAAACCGAATAAAGAAAAATTTATATACAGTCCACTGAAGTTTTGAACCAATCCTGACCATTTACACCCTGTGGCCCCCACAGTGTTCTTGGTCCATCGGAAGCCGGATTGAATAAACCAACGGAAGACCGCCGGAAGAAGCCACAATCCACTGGGTGTACCGAACGGAAGCCCAGGGGACGAACGTGTATACTCTCCGAGCCAGTTGAACCAGTTCCGGGTGTCGAAGAGGTCCAGCAGCAGCAGCGTCAGCCAGCAGCGTCAGCCAGCAGCGTCAGCCATCAGCGTCAGCCATCAACCGTCAGCCAGCAGCCAGTCGATCCATTTTAAGATTCGACTTGAAGACACGCCGTGCTCAACGTCGGGGCACTAGGGAGTGCTCGAAGAACACCGAACGGTGCGCCGAGCGTCACGTCGGGCACAGGGTGCTGAAAAACACCGAACGGTGCGCCGAGCGTCACGTCGGGCACAGGGTGCTGAAAAACACCGAACGGTGCTCCGAGTCTCCAGCCTGAGTCAATCGTCGCGTCGTGTTCCCCGGGCAGGTGATATCCGATACGCAGTTCTCTGCGGTCTGTGTCTTACCACCACCTAACGGTGTCAAACGGTGTCAAGCGCAGGTTAACGCCTCACGGCGGTGTGGTGTGTTGTGCGACACCACCGGTTCCATCAAGAGCGCACCGGGGCGCGGACCGAAGTGCACTTCCTCGTCAGTAAGAAGGTACCGTGGTGCGGGGGCCAGACTGTAGGCACTGCCAAAGGGGTCGGACATTCCAGCCGATTACCGAGCGCCCCGTATTCACGTTCCTTCCTCTGCTGAGTGGATCCTACCCCACCCTATCCCTCACGATCCATCCCTAAAGGAGCGTATCCTGGCCGCGTGGCCAGTCCCTCCTGAAGGACTGCTAGGGACAGTTAGGTAGTGTGTAAGTGATAGTGATAGTGTTAGGGCTAGGGAGTGAGCGAGAGGCAACTGTTAGGCGCGTATATCGGGGTAAGTGTTTTTACATTGTTTTTTTTATTGCTTTTTTTTGGTGTTATTTTTTTTTGTGCGTTAGTACAGTGTTAAGATTAGGATCGGGTTAGGTACGTTTTTACGATGACTACTAGAAGTCCGCCGGTCACGAGGAAGAAGTCTGCCGCGCTTAGAGTTTACGAAGATTATCCCGCGTCTCCTTCGGAACCAACGCCGCCTGCCGTGCAGATGGAACCACCACACGCAACCGATCGTACCACAATGAGTAACGTCGCGACCGGGACTACAAGTAGGGACGTACCACAAGCCGGAGTACCAACCATGCGCGCGCCGTCCGTCCGTTCACATAGGTCAGCCGCCAGTGCAGTAGCTCGAATACGTCAAGCTGAATTCGAAGCAGAAGAAAGTCTTGCCATGATCCGAAGGCAAGAGCTTCAAATTCAAGCGGAACTTATTAGGAAGCGACTAGCCGCTAACGTTGCAAACATTCGCGAGGAAACTGATCGCGAAAGTATAGGCGCGAACGAAGTCAACCTATCAGAAAATAGGGTTCACGATTGGCTACAGCAGAACGTCCCTCGGGAGTCGTCTCAGGAACGCGAACCTACGGACACCGAGACTCGCTACAGATCGTCAGCGCCCAGAGCGAGAGGGAACGAACAGTACCTTCCGAACAAGGTTACTTTCGAGTCAGCTGTGAGACACCGATCGCCGACACCCACTAGGAACAACACGGCAAATGAAGAAAAAGGAATAGACCGGCTAGCAGAGGCATTAGAACGAATATCCCGCGGAAGAGCACCACCACGACAGACGCAAGATCTTCCATTATTCAGTGGAGCGCCTGGCGAGTGGTTGCCGTTCAAAGCCGCGATGAGAGAATCTACAGCCATGCACAGGTTCACGCCGACTGAGAACTTAGCCCGTCTACGATCCTGCCTGCGAGGCGAAGCGAAACAGACCGTGTCAGCGTTGCTATTCACCGCTACCGAACCAGCGGTGATTATGAAGACTTTAGAACAGTGCTACGGGCGTCCAGAGGTGATTATTGACCGCGCACTCGAAGACATAAAGAAACTGCCACGAGTAGGCGCGACCGCGAGCGAACTGAACTCCTTCGCGATCAAACTACAGAACATCGTGACGGTTATTTCTTGTGTAGATGAGAAAGGGTACTTACTGAATCCCATGTTAGCGCGTCAAGTCACAGAGAAGCTCAGTCCGCACGTTAAGTCTCGCTGGTGCGATTACGCAGAGGAACACGAACAACAGAGCGAGCCGGAAATAGTAGCTCTGTCCCGCTTTCTCATGCGCGAAGCAGACCGCGCAATGAAACACACGTTCTCCACTACGACGACAGTATCGAGACAACCGGTCATAGCTGTTCGAACGGAACAACGACCGCGCACTCAAGAACGGAATCGCAGCGCCGTGTATGCAACAACCGAGAAGAAAACGGATTGTTTATGTTGCGGAGGAAAGCACGGCACTACGGAGTGCAGAAAGCTCAATGATATGTCGATCGATGAACGATGGCGATGGGCAAAGGAATCCCATGTATGTTTCCGGTGTTTAACGAGTAAACACCGACGTTTTAAATGTAAGGCGAAAACTTGCGGTGTGGAAGAGTGTCGACAGTCCCACCACAAGTTGCTACATTCACAAGTTCCTGAATCCAAGGAAGATTCAGCAACCACAGCCACGGCACATACGTACGGAACAAACGAAGTGCTGTTGAAGGTGTGTCCGATCACGATACAAGCAAAAGACGGGAAAGAGGTAGACACGTACGCGTTATTGGATGAAGGATCAACTATCACGTTGATAGACGAAGGCATCGCCCAGATGATCGGGGCAGAAGGCCCAACCAGAACGCTACGCATCATGGGAGCAACCTCTTCTCAGACCGAAACCGAAAGCCAAATCGTAGATCTTAGGATACGAGGGAAAAGTCAAACGGACACACATCACATCAAAGCGCGTACCGTAAGAAACCTCACGATAGGAAGTCAGTCCGTGAGATCAGATCTATTGAGGCAGCCGCATCTGCGGAATATGCCACCGGAAATAGTATCTTATACAAATGCTAAACCGCGCGTACTGATAGGAGCCGACAACTGGCACTTGATAGTGACAAGGAAGTTATTAACCGGACGAAGGAACCAACCGGCCGCGTCACTAACCCAGTTGGGGTGGATAATCCACGGATCCGCGCCTAGAAGTACGGTCTGCAAAGACAAAGACACCGTTTTGCACATACAAACACAATCTTCGAACGACATCGACTTGGACAAGGCCGTCAGAGCGCACTTCGAGATAGACGCGCTAGGCATTGCGATAAAGAGGAAACCCGTTCCTGCCGAAGAGCGCGCCAAAGAAGTGTTCAAGAAGACAGCCAAGCGAGTAGATGGTCGTTTCGAAGTGGGGCTGCCGTGGGCCGAGGATCAAACCACCCTGCCCCCGAGCTACAATATGGCATTAAACAGATTAAACAGCATCGAGAGAAAAATGGATAAGTCGCCCGAATTCGCAACCGCGTACACCGAGCAGGTGGAAAAACTATTTCAGAAAGGGTACGCTACAAAGTGTGAGCAGGACAGAACGAGTCCAAAGGAATGGTATTTGCCACACTTTGCGGTAACGAATCCCAATAAGCCTGGAAAGCTTCGAATGGTTTTTGACGCGGCGGCGCGATCCAACGGTGTCTGTTTGAATGATGCGTTACTTGACGGTCCAGACTTACTCCAGTCATTGTACGGGGTATTGTTCCGATTTAGACAAAAACCGGTCGCGGTAACGGCCGATATTAGGGAAATGTTTTTGCAGATAAAAATCCGACCGGAAGACCAGGTAGCGCAACGTTTTCTATGGCGAGGGACCGACCGAACCGGCCCGCCGAACAAATACGTCATGACATCCATGATATTCGGGGCAAGAAGCTCACCGTTTATCGCTCACAGCGTAAGGAACCGAAACGCGGAAGATCATAAGGACTCGCATCCGTTAGCTTTCCCATCGATCACGGAGAACCATTACATGGACGATTGGGTCGAAAGTTTCGATGACGAGGAGATCGCATCCAGAACGGCTGCACAAGTCCGCGCAGTTCACAGAAGAGCAGGATTCGAACTCGCCAGTTGGAGTAGTAACAGCGAGGCCGTACTAAACGACGTCCCGACGGAACTGAGAGCGCACGCACCCGTGGAACTTGCGTCGAACGCGCATCCGTACGGAAAGACGTTAGGCGTCTTATGGATAACGCAAACAGACGAGCTCGCGTTTAACTGCAACATGCCTAGGGTACCAGCCGAGGTAAAGAACGGGGAACGAACTCCGACAAAACGCGAAGCTTTGGCAGCGGTCATGTCGATATTTGATCCGTTGGGATTGCTCAGCCCGTATACCATAACAGCTAAGATCATGCTGCAAGAACTATGGAAGAAAAAAGTGGACTGGGACGAGCAATTACCACATGAAGAAGCGGCATCATTTGTTGACTGGCAACTTGACCTGCAGCACATAGCAAACTTGCGCCTACCACGATGTTACTACGCACACTCGCGTAAATATGAACGGCAGCTTCACCTATTCTGTGACGCTAGTGAACAAGCGTACGCCGCCGTTGCATATTGGCGATTCAAGGGCCCCGAGGGTGTAGTAGTGAGACTAATCGCGGGGAAGGCAAAAGTAGCTCCAATGAAGGCGCAAAGCATCCCGCGCATGGAGTTACAGGCAAGTTTGATAGGCGCTCGACTCGCCGCGGAAATTTTAAAGAGTCACGGGGACACATCAAACGTAACATTTTGGAGCGACTCAAAGACCGTGCTACATTGGATCAGAAATGATGCGGTGAGGTACACGCCATACGTAGCACACAGGCTCTCGGAGATCGCAGAGTTAACTCGTCCCGAACAATGGCGCTGGGTCCCGACAAAGTGTAACGTGGCAGACGACGCAACGCGCAGCGGCTATACAGAAATGCGAAGCACGGACCGATGGTTCACAGGTCCCGCGTTCTTGTACGACGGCCCGGACCAATGGCCACACGAAGTAGATCAGCCTAACGTGGCTGACGATGTAGAGGTGAAGCATGTTACCGAATCCACATGCAATCACATCATAGACATGTCTAGATTCTCCTCGTACGAGAGAATGGTACGGGCATTAGCCTGCGCACTCAGATTCATTGACAAGTGCCGAAAGCGTGCGAGAGAGACAGACCTAGAATACGTATTAGAGTCAGAACGGTTGCTCATTCAGCAGGCTCAAAAAGACAGCTTTTACCCCGAGTACCTACGTTTGAAACGGGGGGAGAGCGTCGATAGATCGAGCCGTCTATTTAAATTAGATCCGCAGCTTCGGGACGGGATCATCCGTTTGAACGGGCGTATCAACGCGGCGGTGATTCCCGAAACAATGAAAAACCCACCGATTTTAGACGGAAAACACAGACTTTCAGAACTACTAATAGAACGAGAGCATATAGTAAACCAACATGTAGGTAGGGAGCAGATCGTGAATAACCTACGACAGCGCTACTGGATTTTGCGCCTGCGGCCGTCAGTACGTAAAGTGCTTAGTAGATGCACGCGGTGCGCGATAAGGCGGGCAAACCCAGGAACGCCGGTCAAAGGCAACCTCCCTAAGCTCCGTTTAGAACCATACGGTAGGCCGTTTTCAAAGTGCGGGGTAGATGGTTTCGGTCCCATGTGGGTGACTATAGGTAGACGAAAGGAGAAAAGATGGGGACTCCTGTTCACATGCATGGTCACAAGAGCCATCCACATTGAGACCCTGGCCAGCCTCAGCACCGATTCCGCGATCATGGCTATAAGACGAATGGCCGCGCGACGAGGTACGCCGAGCGTAATAATTTCGGACAACGGCACAAATTTTCATGGGGCAAACGTAGAACTAAACAAGGCTTATCAAGAGTGGCTCCCCGCTCTCCAGAACTACGCAACGGCAAAGCGTATGGAGTGGCGCTTTATCGATCCCGGCGCTCCCAACCAGGGGGGAGCGTGGGAGCGCATGATTAAGACCGTCAAACGAGCCATTTCGGTAACTCTGAACGAACGCGCGCCCAAGGAAGAAGTTTTAAATACATTAATGGCCGAAATAGAGCATACGGTAAATTCCCGACCGCTCACACACGTATCTGTAGACCCGCAGGATGACGAGGCGCTTACGCCAAATCATTTTTTATTAGGTTCAGCAAACGGGCTACCTTACGTAGGAGAATGTAGTGCGGCCGATAGAAAAACCTGGAAAGCCGCGCAGGCATTGGCGAACTCGTTTTGGGCACGTTGGCTCACCGAGTATCTACCTACTTTAGCGCCGCGCGGCGATCATAGGTGCAATAAGCGAAACATTCAACAGGGGGACGTAGTGCTTATCGCCGACGGTATACTACCCCGTAACGTATGGCCAAGAGGACAAGTAGAGGAAGTCTTCACCGGGCCAGACGGGGTGGTGCGAAGCGCTAGTGTCAGGACGCGAGGGGGAGTTTTTAGGCGACCTGTAAGAAGGCTCATTGTCCTGCCGATAGATGAGGGCTTCGAAGATCTTCGCCGGGGGGAGACTGTTACGGACAGAGCCATTTCATAAAACTCGCTGCCTCGCTCACTCCACTAGTTTGTATAATTTAAGTAAAATTGAATGTTTTGTGTTTATTCTATACCTTTGCGATAATGTACAATATTGTAAACTACTTAAGACAAAGAAAACAATATGTGCGACGAGAGGAACCTATTGTAAGAAGCGAGGCGCAATAAGCACCCGTCTCGCTCCCTCCTCATTCGTTTTAGTCGCCAGTGAGATGCGCGACGCGAGGTCCAAGGTGGGAATAAAAGTAGCGCCATTTTTATTCAAATTCGTATTCCTGCTTGCACTCGAACGAATCAAGAACTCCGAAGAAATTGTAACTAACAAGCTGCGCTGAACCCCTGCTCCTTGGACCTCCCGAAAGCGACACCCGATGATTTTTTAATGAAGAAACCGAATAAAGAAAAATTTATATACAGTCCACTGAAGTTTTGAACCAATCCTGACCATTTACACCCTGTGGCCCCCACAGTATCTATCATAATTTTATAACGTCCTATGCCGGAAAGTAAAATTGTATTTGTCCATTTTTGTTTTCTTAATAAAGATGCGGTATGTTACTCCATTCGAAATAGTTAAAACCAATGTATAAAGCCGAATATAAGCTTCATTTTATTTATCAAGAAATATAATAATCCATTGGGTAACTTCACGAAGATTGCGCCAAAGCACAGAAGTACTGCTAAAATAAATGTATATATGAAACTCATCAAAATTAGACATGTAAATTGAATATGTAAGTACATGCACAAAATTGCTAATATTGGAGAGGAAATTCGGAATTTATTTGATGAGAACTTTGCCATAGTGTATGTCCATAGTCCACTATAGCCATAACGAAACATACAAAAGAATCACTTTCATCTGCAAAGTTATACTCAGTTAAAATAATAAAAAGCTTAAAAGACTAGACGATAAGGGTAAGACAGGCGGACAGACAGGCGAATGGCGTAGTACGCTAAGTATTCGAGTTTCGTCCTTTGAGTAGGTACCGAACCTTTAAACTAGAGCGAGAGCATGATCTCTCATAAATGACGAAAAGTGATATCTTACGATATTACATATGATTGCAATTCCCAAAATTTCGTCCTAGAAAGTACCTATATGTATTCTATCAGTTGTCTGGTTCCCATAGTACAAGCTTAGTTTGGGGCTAGATGGCGCTGTGTGAATTGTCCACCAATATAGTTATTATAAGTTTTTATTTTATGTATATTTTCTTTAAATTACCCCAAAGAAACATTTCCGACACGTAGGCCTTGAGTTTTAGATATTTCGTGCTGACCGATGCGGTCAGTTCTATTTACAAGCTTTTATCTAACTTGCATAGTTTGTATGTTTGTTCGGGTCAAATCATGCAACTGTATTCCCAGTTACCCCAATCGACTGAGCTGAAATTTTGAACACATAATGTAACTTCGGTGATGCAATAATATGGTATGTCCATGGAGGTGGTCTCATGATGGAGCCATAGGAAGTTCTTAACTTCTCAACGTAACTCCGTGTTTGGGCTACTTGCATTTGTCTTGAATGGGCCGTGGCATTTGTCTCCAGTAAAATGGCTGTGGGCCTAGGTGTCGTAGGTCAAACTATAAGTTTCTTTGAAAAATATTTTTTTCATA
The DNA here is from genome assembly GCA_947359385.1 of Chesias legatella. Taxonomy (NCBI): domain Eukaryota; kingdom Metazoa; phylum Arthropoda; class Insecta; order Lepidoptera; family Geometridae; genus Chesias; species Chesias legatella. The sequence goes on from OX375772.1 coordinate 7,525,339, forward strand.
AAAACAAATATGTTTTTGGATTGCGTAATTATACACATGTTGATATTATATACGGCAACTAAAACTAATTTACATAAGACTTTACTGGAAATAATTCACACTTTGGCTTGTAGGTACTTATTAGATGGCCCCCCGTATTCTGGGAAATAATACAGACTGTTCGATGCGCAGTTAACCCCAATCGCCCCCAATCGAAGGAAGAAAATTGATCAATCATCACTGAAATGATCGTGATAAATAGGTTATATAAATAGGTACTTACTCATTATTTGTTATTATATGTATAGATTCTGACTGGCATGAGATTTGTTGCTGTCGGATTAATGAGGAATGGTATATTGGAAGAGTTCGCCGAGTTATTCGTGAGAATACATTGGAGTTGATGAGGTCACCACTCCCGACTATACGTTCTCGCCATAGTGTAGACCACATGGTGAAAATGACCCAATAACGGTTACCCATTCTGGGAAAAGGCGTGAATCTATGTATGTAAGGACCTTTTATTTCTTTTAAGACACGAGCCAAAGTTAACACAAAGTACCCTTTGTCATATGACATAATTATTCCAGTTCATTTAAATTTTTACTTATTACGAAAGCTCATACTTAGTTGTCTGAACTAAGGCTTTCTATTAGTTTCAGGAGTTTTAAGCATATTGTTTATGACAGACCTATAGGCACACCAGGGCTAACCATAATAATATCTAGGAACAAAACAAAGCCTCTGAGCATCTAAATAACAGGTCACTCATTTGTCAAATATTTCAATAGTCACTGAAGCACACCGGTTTATGAAACCAATTACCTCGTATGAATCATGATGAACTCAGAAGCCTTCGTCACAGATATGAGATCCAGAGTTCCTTATATCCTTGGTATTATATAAGGAACTCTGGACGAAAACTGTCGTAGCGTAGTTAGTAATGTCCTTGAGATTCGTGACTTTTACCGCAATTGATCGATTGCGTAACGGAACACGTGTAGGCGATTCCCAAAATGGTGTCCTATTATTATTTTATCGTCCGTTTCCGTCCGTCTCTTTGGTCACTCATGTTATTGAACTAATAAATAATTTTATTTGTTTTATTTTATTAGTGGAAATAAATACCAAATTACGCATCATAAATTCCTACCGTAACAAACCAGGCCATCAATTTTATTTGAAGCTAGCTTTCATTATGTGGACAGGTATCTATAGCAGTCTAGGTGAAAGGATAACTTGGAAAGAGCCTTCAAATCTAAAGGTTGCTGGTTCGAATACGAAGGAGTGTATTCGCTTCTAACGATCGATATCATGGATGAAGTTACGCTAGAACCCTAAAATTGAAGGCACGTGTCAATTTATAAGTATATGAAATGTCTCCATGGTAGTTACCCTCAAGTCTTGGCGAAAGTCCCTGCAGTAGCAACAAATGGCCGTTACTGCATTGTGACTGAACTGTACTTACCTTACATATCGTCGGTCCGATTCATTAACGGAACATTTCCGAATTTATGTGTTTAGAGATAAGTATACAGAACGGTAGGGAATTGAATATTTTTTCTGAATCACTAACGGTATAATTCAAATTTTAGTTCTAATTGACAGAACACTTACTACTACTTTTTAAGAGAAGTAGAACTCTCGCCAAGTTCGTTCCGGGGAAGTACTGCCACCATGTCCATTTCTGCCGCAAAGCAGTACTGTGTACTGTGTTCCGGTTTGAAAGGTGTGGTTGCCGGTGAAATTACAGGCACACGAGACATTCCACCTACACGTCTCAGAGTTACGGGCGCATACGTTGCGACTTGGGTCTTGTCGTACCTAGTAGGGGAGGACCCAAGCCGCATCGCTTGTTATGGGCTGAGGTTACCACTTAACATCAGGTGCGTCAGCTCGTTCTGTAACTGTATTACATAAAAAAAACAACACTATTTATTCCGATAAACAAAAATAGATTTTAGTGATCTCTTCATTTTCAATATCAGTTTATTTCGAAATGTCCCGCTGCCACTCTAAATACTAAATGTTCCGTTAATGAATCCGACCGACGATATAGTTATAAGACCATGAACGATCATAAAAGTTATAATTATAACTATTATAATAGTTATGAGCATAACTATTATATTAGTACATTACACTATTATAATAGTTACTGTCTCAACGAACCGATTTGACCCGCAACACCTACGCGAAAGGACTTCACTAGGTACCTTTTTTGTTGTTTTCTTTAAGCGAACAGGCATACAGCCCCGCAGCCTATAGACGTCAGCAACACCGAGAGCATTACTGATTCGTTGCCTACCCTCTCCTACGTCTCTACATTTTAGATTGCATGTAGCATTTGGTGGCTCGTAAGTTTTTTTTAAGTAAGTACTATGTATAATGTCTTCTGGGTGTAATTTCCTACCTACTTTGGTATAGTTACCCATCATCCAGGCATTGGCTACCTTTTTATGTGAATAAGCATTAACTTATTTATACATATATAAAATGCACTTTTTCATTGATCTGTAAATTTTTTGGAGGGAAATTGAACCCAACTTTGATTGGTCTCGCAGCCCAGGTGATAGTAACTTTGCCCTTGTTGTAGCTGGTGGGTTCAATTCTGACCCAGAAAAAACATTTATGTAATGAAAATACATATTTATTCTATGTCTGGGTGTATTTATATGTAATGTACATATTTACGAAAATTTATACACGAGTATTTTACCACAGTAATGTAGTTCCCAAAGTACACGTTATGCTTAGCTTGGGGCTAGATGGCACTGTTTGAAAAGTTACCGCATCTGCCTAAGTTAGTTGGTAGCTAGCAAATTGAATCGATGATTTTCACAGTGCCATTAATTGTCTGGGCTATACAGGCGGCAATGTGACACCTTAAGCAGGTCAATTAGCAATAACACCTACTTAGAAGACGTATGGACGCCTCCGTCTCGCGAGTTCGCGACCCTTGTGGTGAGTCATTACTCACCACAAGGGTCGCGAACTCTTACTACAAAATACATCATTATGTATTTTGTAGTAAACATCATTTTACCAGTGCAAGTAGGACTCGCGGTTCATCATCATTGCTCAGAAAATCAAGTTATAGAACAGCGTTTGCCAGGATCCAGGTCCCTTTTCTATAATTCCTTCCTGTCTCGAACTCTTATCACATACCTATTTAGCACGACTTCTATGACTACTATTTACAGCGGAAATATGAAAACCAAATAACGACGCTGATAGAAAAATATAGCTATAGAAACTGATGAGAAATTCGTCTAACTATGACGTGAACAAAAGTACCCCTAAAGTAATAGGTAACTTTTTAATAATGAAAGAATTAAACCTTTATAGCGTTATGAGAGCTAGCCAGTTGCCGATAACTTGTGTTGCCCTTGGGGTAGTAATGTCACTATATTATTCATTTCTGCCACGAAGCAGCAGTGCACTCGTATCTGTGTTCCAGACTGAAGGGTGCCGGGGCCTACTGGTGAAATTACGATACGTTCAAGTCTCAAGAGTTAGGAGCGCGATACAAAGCGACTTAGGTCTTCCCATATCTATGTAGGGTGACAAAAATATTACAATATTAACTATATCCTTATTATGTATCTACGATAATGTGTCAATATATGTATCAGCTGTTTTTTTATAATTTTTTTGTAACATTGAGGTCATTTCCCACGTCACCAAACTAAGGAAAGCTCGTAATAGGAGGACCAGATGACTGAGTTCATTATTGAGAATTAGTATTGCAGTGCCCTAACAGGGTTTATGTTTGCATCATATAAATATATTAAAATCTTTATAACAACACGATTCATTACCGCTGAGGCCCTAGACCGTATTTACAAATAGGGATAAATATTCTGAATAATATAAGATTGTGACATTAAGTATGCACTCATTTTACGACTACTAATATTAAGTAGGTACGTTCTTAGGTTTCTAGGTATGTTATTCGGGTGAAAGGAATGTGCAAGCGCTATTGCTTCATTTCGTTTAAAATTGAGATGACAAAAATATAAGTAGCGTGGAAATAAATTACATTGCAGACGCAGCGGTACAAGTTTAGATCGTTTTAAAATTGAAAAAGACAAGTATTAATGCAGTGAACATGACCTACAGTTGTGACTCCGTTGAATAAATATAGATGCGAAAACGTAAGAACTATTTCCTGGCGAGAATTACATAAGAGGATGGCAAATCTGTCGATATCTGCCTACTCGCGAACGCGATTCAATTGTGTACACTGCACACTGCACCATTTCAGCGCAGTCGTTTTAAATATTTTTATTTCTAAAGCTAACATTACGGGTAAATTGTAGCATACGAGCACATTACATGTGAGTTACGGCATAACATTTGGCACTGGAGCGGAGCTGAATGGGCCTTTGCGTCCGCGCCTCGACCAACCGTCGCCGTACAGATATATTAACGCTAATATAATCATATTCGAATCACTTTACTGCGTTTAATTGCTCCTTACAATTAATAGGCCGTTCAATCGCAAATACAGTGACATAATAGCTTGAAATGTGAAAAGCTAATCCAGATTTAACCTGCATGTTATATTTTTACGACTTCAGCCTTTTAAGAATATAGCAAAATAAACAACAATTCTTTTTCTAACTGCCCTAAGCAGACTTTCTAATCACTTACAACGTACGAAATTAATAGTTATACGTTTTATGATTACTAACGGATTTGAGTCTATTTTATTCATAAATGAAAAGAAAAATGGGATTCAGAATTTTAATATCACTAAAAACATAAAACATTTTAGTTAATACACTCCAATAAATTAGTTACAGGATAGTAGTATTCCATCAGCTAATCTCCTATATTGACCGTCAGATAATGCAGCAAGGGTTCATCAGTGTTGTATAGTTTGGTCAAAGTGTCTAGGACCAGAGATTGAATATATTCCACCTGAAACATAATAAACGATCTGCTTGCAAAAGCCCATACTGAACCTTTTTTACAATGGGAAAATGCTTCACGCATCTCCTTGGAAAACAGGAAGTTATGTTCAGCTTCCGATAAACGTAGTTGTAATGAGCTAACCCGCATACCGACTAAAATACCCATCGAAGTTCCTTCAAATTACCTCAGAGCCAACGCATCGTCGAACCGCTCATCTTCTGACGAGTAGGTCGACACTGCATTAGCACTAGATAGAACGGGGTCTCACTCGAATTCAACCGCGACTCGCTATCGTCTACTGTCCCGTTTTGACCCTAATACAACTTTGTGTTTGGTAATTTCTTCAACATTTCAAACAATTTATTCGAGACCAAATAATATTATAATACAGCATAATGATTAAACATAATACCTGATCAGGTGGACAGTAGCCATCATTCGTTGATCTCGCTACGGTAATCAGCACCGGTGGTGGAAGGTTCTGTAGGAACGGCATCAACCCATGATTGATCATTCTTTTTATTTCTTCATCTGTACTTATGTGGTACGGCAGACCTCCTTGATCTCTCGTACACCCTCCAGCAAAAACTGCCCACCAGTCAGGACGTTCTCCGAGCGTTTCCGCTTCTAAATTCACTGCAGCGACAACATCTGAAACCTATATATATATATTTATCAAACGTAAAATTTTTATCTTAATACGATAATATTATCAACGTACCATATCATATAACTTCGTCTTTTCCCCCATATAAGTATCTAGACTGTTGTTTTCCTCCAGATGCTGGAACAAATTCTCGAGCTCCTCAAGTTGTCGTTCGCGCGATTCGATAACTTTCTCCACAGTTTCCGAACTGTCTGTATCCGGCAGTTCGAAGTTAAATATCGGCTCCAAACGATCATACAAGTCGATATTCTTATACAAAGACAGGAAAGGATTGCCGGTGCTAAAGAAGTCCAAATCAATATCGAGAACGTACGGTTGCGAAACGTTCAGCTCTGATGCTAAGTTCTGTGCCCAACTTTGCTCGGAGTTTTCGGGAGATTGCGAAAGTTCTGCAACTGTGAGCGTGAATTTCCGGGTATTTATTAGTTTCGAAGAGTACAGCGCGTCCGAGAGGTAGTAAGGTTCTTTGCTATCGACGCGTACGAAACCATTATGATTATCACCGACAGTTATTTCTCGAGTGCCGTCACTAAACTGCTTAGCCCAAGGGGGACGTAACCAAACTACTTTCCCTATGTGTCCAGCGGCCGCCGCAGGTAAGATCCAGTTTTCTATTTGGAGTAAAGTTAACAATCTCTTTCCGGAACGAGCATCTTCTCCTTTCAGTTTACGATCTACAAGCATATCTGGATGTGCATCAAAGTGCACCAACATAGTTCCTTCTACTGGAAGCTTTTTCCCCCCGATTGCTGAATATATGAATTGCAGAGCCTCATTATGTTCTTCAACAACGTAAATGGGAATCTTTTTGAACTGCTTCAGGGCAACATTCTCTTTAAAATTTTCAGTCATCTTATTATGTATCTTGAATTAGATAGCTTGTGAATTTGCAAATACCTAAAACGATATGAAATCAGTAAGTCCGAGTGGAGGAAAAGTTTACTTCTACTCTAATCTTGGATGAAACACAAGTCAAGATTGAATAACTTCTGCCCTTGATTAGCTCTGAGCGGTTTTTCCAATTGGGTCAAGGACGGCTACCGGAAAAACGCCGCACGCATCATGGCAGTTTGTTAGGAACTGTTTACATTGTCAGACAATATTACGAAACATTTGCTTTTATAGTGATAGAGTGGTGGGGAACCAGATGCCAGAGTATTATGTACACAAGGTTTGCAAATATATAACGATAATGGAACTTTTACAATAGCGTATCATCAGGGAAGGCACAATACCGGACGTGCGGCGATTTATCAGACTGAGGAGTTTGAAATATTTTTCTGTAAGTCAAATTAGCTTATAAAATTGAGCACGGAAGCTAACTTTTAGAACTTCCAATAAAAAGTTGCCAAAACTTTATTTCCATTGAATTCTTATACAAGCAAAGAAACATCAGTTAGATATTAGTCAAATTCAAAATTATAAGGGCACGCGTATTACTGATAAGTCTGGCGCCTATTGAAACCCTTTAAATAAGACCAAACAAGAAACCTCTCATGGAGAGAATCCTTTACGCGAGCTTGATCTTTTTACAAGTAATTCCTTGTATAAGGGATTATAGTTATTACAACTGCTACAACTTAATTTTTCCGTTTATTACGATTGGGTACGAGGATGCAATGAAACATATGTCTAAAAGACTTCAATACCCAATTAAAGTTCAAGTACAAAAGAACAATCATTCGTAGCACAAACAATAAAATAGAATCATGGTTGGCTATAAATAGAACTAGAAACGATGCATTGTCAATTTATAAGACGGTAATATATATGAATTGAAGCAATAAACGTAAGCTTTTCAATGCACCTACAACGTAACGTGAGAAGCTTTCGAGTGCAAGTGAATGTTATCCATTATCAAAAGCCCGCTTACGACACGCAGTAACGATAATGCGTCATGATCATTTCCGCGCGAGAGAAATGCGCAATTCCATTTGACTCCATAAGGGCACAGAGCGGGGGTGTAGTGTACGAGTGTACGGTATCTAAGTAGGTGGGTATATATGTATAAAAGGCATGAATGTTTTCCATTAGAGTCGGCAAACTTCCGGGCTGAGCGGCGCGATGCGTAGTTGCGCGGTACCGCCGCGGAGGGAAGGTGGGGGGGTGTTGTGACGGGTTGCGGGGTCGATACGGAGCGCCTCTGACGTCACTACGCTACTACGCGCGCCCAAACATACCCCCGCCTGCCAGCCTCGCCCCGCTGACCTATTGCGCCGCGCCGCGCCGTTCCACCCACGTGGGTCAAGGTGTGGATCTATTGGATCCGCTTGTCATACGCTAATCCCGCATTTACTGGACATCTGCTTTATTATTCTCTGCAGTGGCTACAGAATACAGTCTACAGTGTAGCGCTCGCTGCCTAAGACACGAAAACTAGGTTTGCGAAGGCTTGATGGACGTCCGAGGTAGCACCTATTATGTCACAATGCATAGCCTGAAAGCACACATCTCAACGAACCATAGTTAAGATTTCTAAAATAGACAATCCTGGTAAAATATATATATATATAGTTCACAGCTAACCGTAGGTTCTACTTTTTGTTTCTACGTCTATAACTGCCATCGACGAAGACTAAAGCGTCTATTGCAGAGCTCTGCAAAACTGCATCAATTTTATTCAAGACTATTTCGGCCTTCATACAGTCTCTTTGTAATACTTGCCTATATATAATGCTTCTTTACACGCCAGACGTTAATGTTATTGCGTTTCCACCTTCGACCACGCGACAAGGGCTAACCGAGGGTCAAGATCATAGTTTTTACCATGTGATGTTATGGGTTTTGCTAATTAGCTTTTCTCGCTATAGAGGCGCTCATTTTTATAAGGTTATGATCTAAAATGAAGGAATTAAGCGGAGAAACAGAGAGAGGCAGATAGCGACTTTGTTTTATACTATTTAGAGAGATCAGACTTGGCTGCAACGCAATAATGTGGTGACCCGACGACGTAAGTTAAGGATACGCCAAAGATCCAGCTATAGCGTCATCAACATACATATTTATAAAAGAGGATTTCCCACTGTCAGACAACAAACAGATTGAAATCTTGACGTAGGCGCACTCGAAATAAGGTGTTTTGAAGAGAAAGTATTGGTTCAATTGGGTTCATATTGATTGAAATATTTTAGTTCAGAAAGTGTTAACTAGATCCGTAAATTGTACGTTAAAATTCTTCAAACAAAATAAACAACCACATGTTTGATGACCTGATGACCTTTGGCAACTAAGGTTTCTAATGGTGCTATTGTATTATACTACTAACTGAATATTTTGAGGACCTGAACTTAAACACGTAAAAATCGGGTATTGTTTAGAAGAGAATAAGTAGAATTCGTTTGCACTACAAAAGTAGAATTGCTTTAAGATTGTAAATATTTAAAATTAAAAAAAAATTGCAGGTTTAGACCCTATAAACTGTTATAGTCTCAAGATTTTTGTGGTACTAGTGGGGTATCGAGACAAGGTTATAAATGCATATTGACAAATATTTTGTAACAGAATGATCCAACATGTGGTTCAAATAATAAACTTAAAAAGCACAGCTTTATACAGCAGAATCTTTCACACATGTTTCATACACATGAGATGGATATATTGGTGTCAGAAGTGTTGATTCTGGAGTCAACTAATAAGCCAACTAATAAACTGCATTCTCTTAATGGATTCACCTGGTCAAAGTGGCCCTTGAAGAAGTTTGTAAACTACAGCAATAGCTTAAGCAATTAACTAAATATCCATGAAAATCTTAAATAAAACATAGCATTACAGAATCAAGGTATAGGCAAGTTGACATTTGGAAAATGGACCATTAGGTACTAATAACAGTAAAATTCAAGGGCCGACCATCTAGATCAAATATAAATAATTAAAGCCTTATTGGCTTCCAAGAAGGATTCAGTATAAATAAGTTCATATAAATCATGGTCGTCATTTAAGATGCTGTCAATGGATGCAGGCACCAGTTAAAATAATCTCACACATCTCATAAAAGTGAATTCATTTGTGTGCTAACCATATATTCAACAAAAAACAATACATCTATGAAGTTATCAATCAAAACTTTTATGTATTTTCTATGTGCATTATAATTACTATCAGTGAGTAGCAACCATGTTTGAAGAATTTTATTACATTATGACTACAAGAGCTGCAATAATTTCTTGTAACTATTACTTAAGTTTTTACAGTTGAAACTGCTTTAAAAGGCTACTATTTGACAGGACCTAGGGATGTGCTGTACTTGGAAGACTTGATTGAGCGTGGATTGAGCAACAAACTGCTTCTATGTTTTTATATCTACTGCTTGGCTTGGCTTGGTTAAACCTTAATTTTGGGGATTCAGTTATCTGCATCCATATCTGTTGCCTCATGTGATCGCTGGGTGGGGCTGTATGGGTAAAACTGTTTTTGGGGGACAAGCCTGTACTCTCTGGGGATGCTCGAGCCCTTCCGGAGTGCTCAATGGATGAGAAGACCCAATGGCCTACACCTGGGGGTGTTCAAGCTCCCCTGCAGTCTCCAGACTAGTCCCAAAATGGTGCTGTTCAGAGATTTATGTTACGTTAGTGGCTTGTTACTTCAATTTATATTTACCTAAGGAAGTTGTTTAAAATGTTAGCGTTGCACTTTGCACATTCATATAAAAAGTAGGTCGCTCATTACTTACGTGTGCACGTATATATGTTTTCTTTCTATAGAAACAGATTGTCCGTATCGTTTTTTTTTTATTTAATATTTTACAAACATTGTTTATGTAAATAAAAGTTTGAAGTTTGGTTAGATTGAGATTAGGTTAGAATACCGTCCACCGTACAGGTGACATTTGACGTTGACATTGAGTTGTGCAGTGCTGGCTGACACTGACAGTCTGTATGTATTTGATTGTAAACTAACTAAATCATATTCGTCATCCATTGCATGTCTTTGGACCATACAATGCGAAATCTGCTAATTAGATTGAAAATGTATTACTTATTTGACAAGGTTGTTTATAATAAATACTTACTGCATATTAAACAAGCAGTGTACAAAATTGTCTAAAATCTTTGTAACATAAGTTAGCAAGACTGACTACATAGTTAATATTTGTTTACAATGCCATAATAAGCTTTCATTAGCTTAGGGTGCTCTAGTACTTAAGCCTGGAACAAACAGAGCACCATCATAAGCAAATTATAGTAGTTCCAGAGGCTAGCATGTGTGGTGAAACTGGGAGCGTGAGAACAGCCCCTGCATTTGAAGCCAATAGACTGGCCTTAAAACTGCTAGTACACCCCCGGATTATTATAAGACTGAGGTCCTCCGCTACTCAGGTAGAACAACAAGTCACATCGCATGTGCGTAACGATAGGACGCGAAGGTGGAATGTCTCATGTGCCTGTAATTTCACTGCCGACTACACCTTTGAAACTGGAACACAGTAACGCGAATGCATTATTGCTTGGCGGCAGTACTTTCCCAGAATTTGGGTGTATTCTACTTAAAAAATAATAAACTGAAATGGTTTAGACAACTTAGAAAATATCAGCATGTACAGGGAGTTTATAAATGTAATAAAAGTCACAATATTAAACCTAAATAGAATCTATTTATTAATAATATGTTATGTTCATAATAGTATGTATTACAGATGAAGATTTAGCTGGCGTTCCACGAAAAAACAGTCTCAAACATTAACCAAAATTGGAGTGATGAAAACAAATCAGATTCAATCCTCTTAGTAATTGGGCCTAGTTATGCAGAAAGCAGACGTGGCATTTTTTCCAAAAATGATTTATAAACACGGCCATACTAATTTCGATGACGGATTTTTTTGCAAAGACAGCCATGTCGATATCTCTATTTTTCACGTAGATAATACAATATATGAATCCATACACGACAGAAGTCAACTATAGACAGAAAAATGCTTATAACTCCGTTTGTACTTTTCCCCACATGGCTTTTTTCTGCATAACACAGTCCAATTTATGAAAACTTGTGGATTACGCGTAATCATAATACAATAAAAACCATTTTATTTTTATCAACTAACAATGTTACACAATTCAAAGTATGAAGAATAGCAATATAATAAATGCTTCCATTTTATTTAAATACATAATATGAGAGCCTTCCATTTGAGACTTACACATACCTTTATTTAAAAGTTTTAATGTTAAAAAAGGTATATCTTAATACATATACCTAATCAAACTAACATTGATAGTGTCAATCGAGACACTAAAAATGATTTCTCAATTTTTAGGGTCAAAATGATTGTGTAGATTTCATCTACTGTTATTGATTGTTTTATTATTAATACAAAATTAAAGTTACTTACAATCTAAATATTTGTGAAGGGTTAAGTTAGAAAAAGTTATACTTACCCGTTACAAGTGAACCTAACTGTTTGTACTTTGCTCACTTATTTCCTTGATGGAAACAGAAAAAAAGGCAGTGCAGAATTTGAAAAAATAATAATTAGCTTTAGAGTACTGTAAAAAAATATATTAGTCTACTAATGTAAGTATAATATAGATTTTACTTTGAATACTCATTGCTAACACATAGTGTAACAGAAATGTAGTCTAATATAGTCATCTCGCAGGATATGCTACTAATTTAAAATTATATTGTTTACAATAAAGCTGAACATTTTGCTTACATTATAATATTGAACATGATTTCAGTAATAATTTTATACTATTCCATAAGGTTGAATCCAAATAATCACATAAATGGTTTTTTGAACAACATTAGTCACAACTTTTTCGAACTAGGCCCTGCATTGGGAACATATGAAATACATACAACTAGGGTATAAATCAAATAAAGTCAGCAAATATTCGACTATTACAAATACAATGAGAATTTGTTGCTTCGTGAAACTGCAGTTGCAACAATGATCATTTTTCTTAGGTGGTTCAACCGAGGTTTCCTTTATTTACATTCTTCAACCCACTTACGAACTCTATCCAGTTTACTTTTAAAGGCTTATCAACAATACTGGAATAACATGACGATTTTGTTAAAAAAATAGCTTAATATTCCCATAATTATAGCTGAATGATATAAGGTGTTTGTTGTATAGTTTAGTCAGGCACCGACAGAATCGGCTCGTATTATCGTCAACATCAGTTATAACCTGCAGTCCCAGGATCAACGGTTCCATAGGTAAATAATATTTGCAGAATGTTCAGCCCGCACCCAGGTGGACAGACAATTTGGGTCTGGTTCTTGTGTGATGCATGGAAGTCTTACATTATACGACAGTTCTCCTCTCCTTCGCGGATCTCTCCTAGCTGGAATGAAACATTTCATTTGGTTAAATTCAATAAGTCATCTTTCGAATTCCAGGTATTCATTCAGAATCTGTCTATCTACAGTATCAAACACAAGCACAGTTATGTGTTATTTATTTAATTTGTGTTTATATACTACTAATATATACATTATAATCTTTTCTACCCAATAAAACTGAATTATCAATCGAAAACGATTCTAGTATGATTTAACAAGTTTTAATTGCTTGCTTTGCTTTTTGATGGAGGCAATTTATATATAATGGTTGAAAACCCTCACAAAATACGAATGCCCTAAAATTACCCAGCACAGATCATAAATGTGGCTTAGAGGGAATAAATAATACAAATAAAAATACGACATTAGTTGCTCAAAATTGAAACACCATAGCTTGGCTATGGCGTGCACAAAGGGCCTCGGTTACAAGTTTATTTATGTAAATATTACTTTATACATTTATTTCAGCACTGCTGAAATAACCACAATAAAACTGAGTAACTTACGATCAGGCATGTTTGTACCTGATCTGTTGCCTATATTTGTTATCTAGCAAGGTTGTGTATACATTGTATTGTGTATACACGTTCATAAAGCCGTAAATGTTTCGTTCATTCATCAATATATAACAGTACTACAATGTAACTACACGTAAACTTTTTCAGTCACTGTGTGCTTCCATTAATGGGCGAGATATGTTTTTTTTAAGGAATTTCATACTGTTGCCTGCAATGCCTACTGAACTAATAGCCTACAAACTTACCTGTTCACGACGAGGATACTTGTGCGCGACCTCACGATGTCTCTGAGCGCTTGTGCTGATCTGCTGTCGGCGTCTCTCCGAGATAGCTACCTCCTGCGAACAAATAACATGTTTACAACATGATAAAAATCCAATGTTTATGTATAGTGCAGCTCAGTTGTTCAGTTTAGCCTATCATCCAGATATATTACATGGTACATGTATATATTTGTAATAATACATTATTAACTCTTTCATAGATAAGGCACGGATTTTTCTCGCACTTATTTCTGCCAGCAAGCAGTAACGCGTAGGCATTACTGTGTTCCAGTTTGAATGGTGCGGTCGCCGGTAAAATTACAGGCACGAGAGACCCCTCAAATCCCCATGGCTCATATTGTTATAAGGATCGTGATAGCTCGCGAAAAAAAAAAAGGAATCCTATACGGATTTATCTGTTTTTCCTATGGAGAGACGAATAGGGGTTCGTCAAACTTAGCGATAAGTACCCGTCACCCTTTATAAATATTATTGAAGTTTCTAAGCCATGGTTTTGATGCATTGTATGTAAATAAAGTTTATTGAGTTTGACGTCACCTCATGGTCAGTGTTGAGGAGCTGCGTGGTGAAGGTGTCTGCGACGAACCACTTCTGTCCCTTCATGACGATGCTCAGGGGCGGGTCGTGCACGCCGCCGGCCGCGTCCGCCGACCACACAGTGGTGATCGCGCCCGGCTCCAGCTTCAGAGTGCGGTGGAACTTGAACACAGTCTCCTGTTCACCAGCCTTGCGGATAATTTGGTACCCGCCGAGGCTCAACTCCTGGGGGATAAAGGAGAGCCTCAATATAAGTTGTGTCATAAATAAATTAATATTAGTGGAAATTTCACAGAGCGCCATCTATTCCCAAAGTAAGCATAGATCGTACTGTGGGAACTAGATGAGTGATAGAATACTGATATACATTTTTTGTAAATACAGATTAACACCCGGACACACAAACGCCTGTGTCCATCCCACAAACGTTTGTCCTGCCTGGGAATCAAACCCACAACAACAAAAAAGGCAAGAGTTGCTACTAACTGAGCCGTGAGGCCAGTCAATGTACATGTGTATAATGTAGTGGGCAAAGCACCTTTTTCCCCTTGTTGCGTATCTTGACGAAGGTGCCGTCGGGGCATGCCTCGGCCACCTCGAGGTCTCCCTTGGCGCTGGAGGTGACGCTGAAGTCCTGCAGGCTGCGCTCCTCGCTCTCCTCGAGCAGGGTGCGCTTGCGCGCGGCGCGCAGCGGCGTGGCGCGGCGCGACGGAGTGACGCGCGTTTGCGCGGTGCTCGTGGACGCGCGCGACTCGCGACCCGGCGACTGCGAGGTCAGGTTCAACCTGGGGAATTATACACGGTGGTGATTAGGTTACGGGACGGCCAAGCGTCCTACCTGATGTTAAGCGGCATCCCCTACTAAATTTAAACAGCTAACAGCCGAGCTACACTTGGGCCTACCAATACTTAAGTTTGGGAAGACCTAAATCGTATTGCATCTAAGAGTCGGAATCTTCGAATTTGGATCATTCTAAGATGCGGAATGTCTCGGTATGTCTGTGTCATTTAACAAGCGAATTACCACAAATAATTTCATCAGTTTACAATTAAAATGAGTCGAAAATCCAATATTATATAAAGTAATTTAAAACAAAAAGTTTGTTTCATTGTTTTCATCTCCCCAAAAATGTAATGTTGCCATAAAAATCTAAACTCTATTTCTATGGAAAACATCAACTCCTACTCAGAACTGAACACTTGAGTAAAACTGTCACCTGTCCTCCTCGCCCTCGAGGAGTGCGCGGTAAGTGGAGATCTCGAGGTCGAGAGAGATCTTGATGTCCATGAGGGTGGCGTACTCCCGCAGCTGTGACGCCATCTCCTCGCGGAGACGCGCCAACTCCTGCTCCAGAGAGGCGAGGTCCTCCGCGTGAAGAGCGCGCTCCGATTCCAGCTGACGCTCCAGTTCACGGCAACGGTTCTACGAACAACATTTTTATCATGGCGTCGTTCATTCATACCGACGTTAGTGCACGAAAAAAGCCTTTTTGAGGTGATCTTAAAATCCTTTCACCGTGATCAATAGATCTAGTGACAACTCTATATTAGCCTATTAATGGCCAAAATTACATTATTTTTTTCAGCGTCTTCTGTGTAAAACTGTAAGAGACTGAAGCAAATGGTGGTGTCACACAACACCTCGGTTTGGGTACTGACTGAAGCTAGCAAAACACTGTTGATGCTTCGCAGAATCTTAAGTTGCCAGTGGTAGAGTCAGGCAGACATTTACCTATCACCTGTGTACTGTTTTTGTCGCTCTTGAATATTTAGGGCCTTACTAGAAATGTGGATTAGCGGTTGATTAGCTAATTTTTATTTTATCATTCTCCATAGCAAATGGTTTGAAATTCAATTGAAAAAGACAATAAAAATTTGCTAATCAATTCTCAGTAAGGCCTTTAGTGTCAATGTGAGTGTTTCCCAGTACAGAGAAGTCGAAAACGATTTGTGTTCATTTAATTAAAACCGAAGACATTCCAGAAGGTGATCTTAATATTGATTTAGACCTTCAAGTTGGCCAAAACGGAACAACCAGATTCACAACATTTATACCAACACCAAGAGCCCATGTCCCGAAAATGTAGTTTTCGGAGGCAATTAACGAACTATATCAACATCTGGATAATAAGTTGCTGTTACTGCTATACTATGTCTCCTGCAAGGTAAAAGTCTTGAACTATAAGGTCTAGACAAGTTTAGCACAGTTGATATTTCAAACATGTTTTTATTCCGAACATTATATTTTTCAATATGTTAGTTTATTCATTTTAGTACTTACGCTGAGCGCTGCGTTCTTGTTCTCCAGGTCGTTGAGCGTGGAGTTGAGCGAGTCGATGCGCGTGCGCATAGTACGCAGCTCCTCCACGGCAACGGTCGCGGCCGAGCTGTTGCGGTTCGCGGCAGACTGCAGATTCTTCAGCTAGTAAAACATATAAACGTTAACCCAGAAAGTTACAACATATGATTGAAAACATGGACTAAAGAGAACAGAAAATAATAAACTTGCATTTCTGTGGTGAATCCTGGCAACTGTGAAGTTTGAGAGGAGCAAAATATAAGCTTATCTCCTTCCATTGTCTCCTGCGCAAACTTCAGAGTAGTTAAAATCAGTCGTCAGATTTGTATGCTTAATTATAAGATCTCAGTGACATTTAAGCAATATTTTGTGTAGCTAAGCGATTTTCGTGTCAATATGATGTCAAAATGCTAAGTTTACAGTTATAATGAAACCGTATGACTTTTGAGACAATAAGATCACTACAAACAATATTTTCACGGTCTCCGCCTTTCAGTACGAAGGTAGCTCGTTGGAATCCAGACTTGAGTCCCGAGTTTTCCGCTTGTAACTTTATGTGCGCAACACTACGTTCTGAAAACGGTAAAGGATAACTTCGCAAGGAAACTGTCATTACCTAGAACCAAACAATTGGAGGACACGTAAATACATTTTTTTTATGTGATTTGGGGATACGGAACGATCTGACGGCCCACCTGATGTTAAGTGGTAACCGCCGCCCATAGACAACAACAATACGACTCAAGTCCTCTCCACCAAAGTATGAGACCTAAGTAATGATGACCTAAGTCGCATTGCGTTGCGTCCATCACCCCGAGACGGGGATGTTGATGTTACGTCTCATGCGCCTGCAATTTCACCGGCACCCACTTCCACCGGAACACAGCAATACGAGTGCATCACTGCTTGGCGGCGGATTACCAGATGTGGTGGCAGTACTTCTACGGCACAAGTTCTACTGCTACTTAGGGTTGCTCCTTTCGCACCACCCGGGGGACACAAGGGATTCTGAGGGTAAATCACTTACGGACGCGAGCAACGTGGGCTTTCAAAATTTCACACTATCGCGTGAAGACAGAGCCTAAAATTCCTACAGTGGGAACATAAGATGTAAAGTAGAACAGTTCAGTACAATCCCTTACCTTGTTCTCATAGAGAGCTTCGATCTCGTCGCGGTTCGCCTTGATGTTGGCCTCCTGCTGTTCCCGCAGCTCTTGCAGGCTCTGCTGGAGCTTAGCTTCGTATTGCTGAGCCAGGCGGCCGTCTGACAACAAACAACTCAAACTATAATATACTATATTGGCAAAACACCACTGTTATAAATGTTGGTAAAGACACAAATATATAGTTTATAATTAGGTAGCCTGGAAGATATCACACCATACACAGTTAAATTTAACCAACCAACTATTATTTATACAACTATTTATTATTTATTATAAATACCCCCATGTAACTATTGCAGGTGTAATTCTTATTTATGTTTTCTTGAATAATTACTCGATGCAACTCAATACCAAACGATAAAAATTTAAATTATCTACTATCAATGGTAACAGAAATAAAATTGTCAAACAAAGTTCATTAGTACAATGAACTTGGTTCGGAAATTTTATTTCTGTTTTGTGGAGTGCTCGGTTTGTTACATTCAAAAAAGGTATAAAAATGAATTCTTTTAGTTTCTTCTTTTTCTCTATTTATGTGGGGTGTTTTTATTACCAGCAAGCTTATAATGATCTATTCCTATCTATCTATATATAACATTCACTGATAACCTGACATTTTGGCCTTACATCAATGCTGGAACACTTGGCCTATAAAATGTGTATTCACCTATTTATGAGAGTGTGGTGGTCTAGTGGTACTGACCCCGAGTTTCAAAAGTGGATCCGGAGGTCACCGGTTCAAATCCCGACATGCACCTATGAGTTTTTCGATTGAAAGATTTATGTGCGCAATACCACGTACTCAAAACGTTGAAGGAAAACATTGTGAGGAAACCGAAATGTCTTGGCAAAAATTTCGAAGACATGTGTCAAGTGCACGAAAGGAGCCTCTCTGAGGCGTACTTAAAATCCTTTCACGACACTGGTTCTCTCGTACCAGTGACTGGAATAGAATAGATTAAAGCTAATATGTGTCATGTACTCACCGATCTCTGAGATCTCGACCTGTCTCCGGGTGCGTGTCTCCTGCAGCTCCTGCTGGAACACCTGGTCCTTGAAGGAGAGCTCCTCGCGCAGGCTCTGCACCGTGTTCTCCATGTCGATGCGGCACAGCATCTCCTCCTCAAGGGTCTTGCGGGTGTCGGCGTACACCTTGCGCAGTTTCTCCAGCTAATATGTGTCATGTACTCACCGATCTCTGAGATCTCGACCTGTCTCCGGGTGCGTGTCTCCTGCAGCTCCTGCTGGAACACCTGGTCCTTGAAGGAGAGCTCCTCGCGCAGGCTCTGCACCGTGTTCTCCATGTCGATGCGGCACAGCATCTCCTCCTCAAGGGTCTTGCGGGTGTCGGCGTACACCTTGCGCAGTTTCTCCAGCTAATACGTGTCATGTACTCACCGATCTCTGAGATCTCGACCTGTCTCCGGGTGCGTGTCTCCTGCAGCTCCTGCTGGAACACCTGGTCCTTGAAGGAGAGCTCCTCGCGCAGGCTCTGCACCGTGTTCTCCATGTCGATGCGGCACAGCATCTCCTCCTCAAGGGTCTTGCGGGTGTCGGCGTACACCTTGCGCAGTTTCTCCAGCTCCTTGGCCAAGTCCTGGGGGGAAAATGCCAAAGAAATAAGTCTCCGTTTTTTATGTACGTACCTTAGCGAGAAGGCCGCCCAATGTATTATCTTTAGCTTAAATATTAATCTTTACGAAATTTCTATGTATGGTGGTCAATAATGTATTATCTGTCTATCTATCTTAAATATTTCTGTACCTATATACAAGAATCATTTCCATAGAAACTATGTAGAAATAGCTTGGAAACTATATAGCGAATCTATCGAATAATCGCTTATAATCTGAAGGTCTGGCTCATATACGGAGCAGGCGCGTTCTAACGAGATTATCGCGAAATATGTTTGCAGTACTTCAAAATGATAAATGATTGCATCGTGAGTAAACCGTGTGTCCTAGAACCAAAAATAAAAGAAAATAAGATAAGAAAGAAAATAGAATGTGTTACATCTTCGAATTCTTGAGGGCTCCTTTGGTAATTCCCATACACCCAATGTAAAGTCCCGCTTGTTAAGCTTAAGCCTTCCTGTAGCAAGGCAGAATGCTATTAAGGATACTTCAACTTCAAATGTGAAGAAAATATTGAAAGAAATAATATCAACAAAAAAACACGACTAAAAAATAAAAAAATATTGGTGGACATTTCACGCAGCGCCATCTAGCCCCAAAGTAAGCTAAGCGTAGCTTGTATCATGGGAACCAGACAACTGATATACATACTTTTTTTTTTAATACATACATATAATACATATTAGACAAATGTTTGTCCTGAGTGGGAATCGAACCCAAGACGTACAGCACTGAAGGCAGGACTACTACCAACTGAGCTGTGAGGCCAGTCAAAAACGATATTCAGTTTGTTTAGCAAACATCACGCACATTGCCTTAGTACGTAATGTTTGCCAACATGATTTAACTCAAACGAAGTCACGGTCGGAAAGACACAAAACAAAATGAATACCCAAAAAGGCGCAATATACACGCGGTTAGCGTTGCCGGACATGGTCAGGCTTTTTGGTTGCGTGTTCGGCCAAATGAGCTGGTTTTTGGCTTTTGTTAGGCTTTTTAAATTTGACCAGTTTCTTTACATTTCTCATCTGTTGGTATAAAGAAGACTTATTCATTAAATTTTATTGCTGTTTCACTAGAATTTGAGAAGATTAAAAAGTAAAATGATTAGGGTTCGATATAATGATGGTGTTAATAATGTATGTATTTATAAAAAAGGTATATATGTATTCTATCAGTTGTCCAGTTCCCATAGTACAAGCTATGCTTAGTTTGGGGCTAGATGGCGCTGTGTGAATTGTCCACCAATATTATTATTATTTTTATCTCTGAACTACCAGTTGGAGTTGAAAACAGACATTTTGCATTCGAAAGCCCAATTCTTGAGATAAGTTGTAGGTTTTAAAATCACGTTACGACTCTTAGGAGCCGAGCAAAAGTCAGAAAGAATGCTAAGCGAAAACGAAGTAATAGGGCGGGCGGGCGATGCTTAGCTGTGGGCAGGGCGCCTAGGGCAGCCGCCCATAGAGAACCGAGCATTACAGAGAAGAGCCGAACTGTGCATGACGCAATAAATACGGCGGATGGAGGGTTTAAGAGCAGTAGAACTCACGGCAAGTTCGTCCGGGGAAGTACTGCCACCATGCCCATTGCCGCCAAGCAGTGACGCACTCGCGTCACTGTGTTGCGGTTTGAAATGTGTGGTTGCCAGTGAAATTACAGGCACATGAGGATATTCCACCCACACGTCTCAGAGTTACGGGCGCATACGCGACTTGGATCTTATATGGGAGGACCCAAGTCGCATCGCTTGTTATGGGCAGTGGTTACCGTTACCACTTAACACGAGGTGGGCCGTCGGCTCGTTCCGTAAGTGTATCACATAAAAGAGAGCGCGGGGCACAGCTGGTGTAATATACTGGCGCAATCTCTTACCCTGGCCTCATCCTGCGCCTTCTTCAAGGCGACCACAGCGGTGTTATACTTATTGCTCTCTTCATTAAAGCGAGACTCGTAATGGCGCGACATACTCTCAGCCTGCGTAAAGTCCTTCGTCTTCTTGTCGAGGCTGAAATTAAAAATTATTCATATCAATAGACTTATAGATAGTAGACTTCGTTTAAATTAGTAATAGGAAAAGCCTTGATTGAAAAAAAGAAACCCTCCTTTAGGGGTTTCTTGTCTATTCTTTCCCCATGGAGGGTCGGATAGGGTTTGAACAGGCGTCAAACTTAGCGATAAATACGCGTGAACGTTTTGAATATTATTGACGTTTCCAAGCCATTTCTTTATGAATTCTATGGATATAAAGTTTTTGACTTTGACATTGAATATACGAATTTTCTCCGGCATATAAAATGAGTAGTGAGTACACCGTAATCTAAGCTAGCGGCTAAATGGAATGTAAATACTTTCAGGCTTATATACTGGTACACGGAGCAGGAATCGATAATCTGTAGTCTCCAATGCATGGATATAATTAATTGCCACTAAATGGTCACCCTACCCAATTAACGTTAACTATGAATGTTAACTTAATCAATTAGTAAAAAAAAACAAAGGTACGCTGTAAGTACTAGTTTTATCTAAGTAGTAATATATATTTTCTTAATTATAATTAAATTTTACGCAAATTAAGAGCAGTAGAACTCTCGCCAAGTTCGTCCACGTCACCATGCCCATTTTTGCCGCCAAGCAGTAACGCGTTCGCGTTACTGTGTTCCGGTTTGAAAGGTGTGGTTACCGGTGAAATTACAGGCACATAAGACATTCCACCTACACGTCTCAGAGTTACGGGTGCATACGATGCGACTTGGGTCTTGTTTTATCAGTATGGGAGGACCCAAGTAGCATCGGTTGTTATGGGCCGAGGTTACCACTCAACACCAGCCTGACCGTCGCGTCGGCGTCGTGGGCTTGAACCGTAAAGGTTTCAAATCTATATAAATAAAATTGGAGTGTCTATTTGTAATATTAAAATAACCGCTTTTTACTAAGTGCATATGGATGTATACACGGTACATATACCAAAACACCATTTTTTAGAATTTTTGTATGTCTGACTGTCTGTTTGTTCCGGCTAATCACTGAAATGGCTGGACCGATTTTGACGGGACTTTCACTGGCAGATAGCTGATGTAACAAGGAGTAACTTAGGCTAATTTCCCCGAGGGGTAAAATAAGGGTGCGTCATAAAACCAAATTCCACGCGAAGTCGTGGGCAACAGCTAGTTATAATCTAAATATAAGCAAATGAGCGTAACGTCGAGCGTCGTAACATACAGAAAAATCAGAAACCACGAGACACGACACCGTAGTGTATCTACGCTCGTCTTGCGCAACGACAAAACGGTATGTAAACACGCGCTACGTTATCCGGTTGCCGGGCGTGTTCGTAAAACGGGAACAGGTAATAACTACTACACAATCCGTGTCCCGTGTGATTCCTCATCGTGATGTCAGTTCTGGGAGCCCGCACACAGGCCTTGGCCGCTTTCCGGCAGACTAAACGCTAATAAAATTAGAGAAAGGGGGGGTGATAAATTAGGAATTGGGTCACGACGGAATTGCTTGCGATATAACGTCTCTACTTATCGATTTTGAGGTGCGGTGCGTGTGCGTGGCGGCGGAGTGTTGTGTAAACATTCAAGTTTTATTTAGACATGACGTAAACTGATGACGCCATTTTGTCCAAAGGGTATCTATCGACTTCCGAATTAAACTAAGGTCAAATTCTACATTATCGATTGCGCTGTTGCCCGAATATGAGACAACAAATTTTACAATAACTAATAATATTAAAATATCATTCAAAATTCTGAATGTAATATTAAAAATACAATAAAAGAATACCGTAATTATTCAACATTTCTCGTAGAGCTTCATCAAAAGATAAGATTACATCCAAAACATGTAAATATTTACTCAGTAATTTGTAGATTCATGCCAATGCCGCGGATTTGAATCGCATTAAATAATCAAAGCGCGATTTTACGGAATAGGCAGAACCTACCCAAGTTATTTTTGCATGATAATAATGACCACGTGTTTACAACGTGGGGGACTCAGATAGGACAAGTTATTTTCGGTATTTTTCAGTTAAAATCGGTAAAGTTACATGGATATCATACTTCAAAATTCATTATAAACCGTCGACGTATATTTGCGACAGAAACTGTGTAGCCGAAACACGAGTATTATAAAAAGCAACAGTAATTCGGAATTGGCAACAAAACTTTTATTTGAGGCGATGACGTAGCAAGATGTTTCAATGAAGTCGTCACCACTCAATACAATTCAGAATACAGTTTCCGTCTTCAGCTCGGCTTCGGAATTAATATACGATTAAGTCATGCAGAAGGCTACTCATTACGTCATTTACAAAGCTGGTGGTTTGGCAAAAAGTAGAGGCAAGTCTAAATTGATCCAATTTGTGACTAAAGCTCTCAGTAAATGGAGACAAAATGTGTTTGCGTTTTAGAGAATGGAGAACTGATAGAACTAATCGAATAAGGGTGGCCCAAATTGAAAATAAAACAATGTTATGCAGTATGAAATCCAAAATTTGGCATTGCGTTTGTAAAACAGGCAATTTATATTTTCTTTCACGTATCTTGTCCATCAGCTCAGAAAACGCGTTTTACAAACGAAACGGAATTAAAAAAAAATGCGTTCTTAGCCTTCAAACTTGTCATATCAAAATTAGAAGCTCAAGTAAATTATTGCGACTTGAAACTGACCATTTGTGGACGTCTAAATACACAAAGTTATAAATAAAAGATGTTTTTGAATTAAGCATTCATTATATCCTGGGCATCGACTTAGTTGAATGCTTACGTGGGCGGCGAGGCGTGCAGGGTGCATGACGTCACATCTAGGGTCAACACCCGCTGTGGGGCATTCGGAGATCGCTTGGCGGGAACTCGAAATTGGTATATGCAACTAGGTAATCCTACTAATATAATAAACGTCAAAGTTTGTATGGATGTTTGTTCTTTCACGTTCAAACGGCAGAATGGATTTGGATGAAATTTGGTACCAAGACGGCTTATATCCTGGATTAACACATAGGCTACTTTGATCACGGAAAAGTGCAGTGTTCCCGTGGGATTACTTATGGATATAATGTCATACGTGGAGTACTATACAAAACAAGAATCTTATGGCTTCTGATTGAAGGTGGATTGGTTGAATGAGTAGAGCGGTTAGCAATGAACGTTCTGCAGTTGAAATTAACCTTAAGTTATTGAGAAAACATAAGCCGTAACTGAAACTAAAATGCACTATATTACGAGAAAGAATTTAATCGTGTAAAATCACATAATTTAGTTTGACAGTCTTCAAAATTGTCTGTGGTATGTGTAGGTCTCTGATTAATAAAGATTCGTGAACCTAAAATTAGTTTTAGTTTGTTGGCAACAGAATCTAATCTCATTAAGTATACGAGTACATTTGTCTATTTAAAGTTCTTGTAATACATTGAAGCATCACTTATGTGAGCTTAATAAGTAAGTGAAATAAAACTATGCAAAACAACAAAACTTGAATATATAAACGACTCCCGCATCCTCTAACAAATTTTGGAGATCGAACATGAACGAAGAAAACAAGACACTTATGATTTTAGCTCCTATATTGCTATCCCTACCAGAGGCATTTCACTTCAGGTCGCATCAGTTTCAATATTTACTCAAACGTTTATTATATCCAAACAAATTAGCAACATAAAACAAGGAAGGAAAGCCGCGGAGGCCGCTGCCTTGACCCAGATGTAATTTTTGCCGTTTCTAAGGTCACGCGACAGTACAGCTAGTGAAATATATAAAGTTTATCTGTCCACATGCCCAAATTCATTACAACGCCGACTAAAATAAGGTTTAAATTCAGTAGCAGGGATATTGTGCCGATTTTAGGTCTTTAGTTTCTTCTCTTCTTCTATCTTTAGTTTAGTTTTGGAGTTGTCAACTTTAAGATTCATACAATACGAGCTATACTAGAAAAAGACTGCCACAATTTACTTCTATTTATATTAATTTATAGTTTAGAATATTCCTAAAAACCAGACACAGATCAACATATATGTATGATGTATGCTCGTCACTTAAATAGTTGCCCTGGATAGGAATCGAACCTACAAACTACAGCGCAGAAAGCAGTGTTACACCAACTGAGCTATGATACCAGTCATAATGGTTTTGTAGTAGTTCTAGGAATTTAAGTGGTTGTTGATGGGTAGATTGTTGTTTTTAGGAGCTTATGTAGAGGTTTGTTGAGTGACACTAATGATAAAGAGGTCTACCATCTAGAAGGTTGGCTTGATGTGAATCAGTAGCAGCATCATCGTTGTATTATTCTTCAGATTACGGATTAAACACTACACAAAAAGAGAATATTACCTTTATAGGCCAAAAAGAGCTTAATGTTAATAGAAATTCGAAATAAACAGGTGTGTAGTGGATTTTATCGCCGATTTGCGTGTTTATCCCATAACTCAATCCGCGATCTTTTCGAGCCTGACACCGGCGACCGCCAGCAAACGATATCCGAAAATGGAATATGACGACTTCATCAAGGTAAATAATAAAATATATACAAAATAAGCTCTATTTACAATGAAATATATAATTTATGATAAGTATTCTTGGTCAAATGATTTTCATAGAGAACATCATTCAAACAGCAAAAATTTAAGTTTCTGCTTGTGTGTTATCAATAATGAATGACATATTTAGTTTTTGTTTATAATTAACCGATTCAAATTATTCTAATTAGTTTCCTTTTATTACAAAAGCACCGTGTACTAATTTAAATTAGGTATATTAGCTGCTAAATAAAAATTCAAGGAATTTATGAAGATTATTGACTGCTTCAATGTTCCCATTACAAAGAATAACACTCTACTCTGAACAAGCGACCATTTATAGTCCACATAAGTCCAATATGTATTCATATATATGCCAAAGAACTTTTCTGTCATTTTTAAAGTTTATTACTTGCTGACAGATATACAGCTAATTAATTTTTTTTTTCATTTTAGAGTTTTCAAACAGCAGTGTTTTTGAACATAACCACACAATACCTACTTAAAAGTACAAATAGACAGAATCTTTAAAAACAGAAAAGTGTCCTTTGTGCCCTAATTAAAGTGAAAAAAAGACATGTAAACCTTATTGACATAGTTACATCTTGTAATTTTATTTAGAGGAAATACTGTGTATTATATTATTCTAATGAACTATTTTCAGCATCTTACATAGTTACATTAATATGTCAACAAATACCTCAAACGCTACAATAAAAAAAAAAAATATTCATTACCTCACATATATATCAAACAAGCTATATAAACAATTCCAAGTATTTTTCCTTATTTGGAGCTCGTATAGATTAGCATAAATCAAGGGCATGTCAATAATGTCATTGGTTTTTTCTTCTGAATATCAGTACTTATGACTCATGTCTACAATAAAAGTGATAAACAATGTTCCATAACACAAGTTGGTCAATTTCAAAGAGAATCGGGTGCAATATCATTTCACCTTGACATAAATAAACCATCCCAGTCTTTCTAAATCCACACATTATGTAGGTCATATATTATTTCTGATCAAATAAATGTCTTAATATTTTATATTAATGTCTGAAGGAACCAACTTGTTCCACATGAAGTCGACGGTATGGCAGGATCAACAATTTAAGTTGTTTAAAATCATAAAATACTAGCCAAAACAGCACCTGTTTATTTTGAATGGTGGATTGATATAAACACTGTGTAAATATAGTTTCCACACAGGTAACTCTAAGTGATTATGATAAGTAAGGAGTAAATCATTGTTTACAAACATTATAGGTAGGTTGGAGTAATTTAGATACATCAGCCAAATGTATATGGATAGCTTAGAGGAATTTACTTAGGTTAAATCGGACTATGATGTCACTGTGTCGTAAAAGCGAGGTCGCACGCTCGTCACCGCGCCCGCGAAGTAACGCTGCCGATGACGTAAACATTTATACTAAGGTTAGCCGGAAGGAACACTTTCTGCATGCACCTTGATAGATATCAATGCCCAGTGAGCACGAGAAACGCCACATAAGCACTGTAATTACAACATGAAACACGCTGATAAGATAAAACTCACCGTTTCTTCAAATCATCGTTCTCCTCGTACAGCCTCTTCATGTCAATTTCCAACTTTGCCTTCTCGCGGGAAGTATCATCCAAGAGTTTCCTGGCATCCTGTAACTCATGCTCATACATTCCCTTGATGTTTGAAACCTCGCGTGTGACCACCTCCTGTGTGGTTTGTATCTCACGACGCAGGCCTGAGTTTTCGCTTTCCAGTTGTCGGACTTTGTCAATATAGGCCGCCAAGCGGTCGTTGAGATTTTGGAGGGCATCTTTCTCTTGAAGGCGAGTGTGTCTTGTAGGACTCAGAGGGCTGCTGGGCCGGCCGGCTGAACTGGAAGGGCGGCTACCGACAGGAGTGGTGGTTTGCTGAGGACTTTGCACGGATGACACTACACTTATGTTTGACGAAGTTGTTACAGTCTTTTTTGATTTCGACGACATTGTCAATTAATTTTTCAGTCACGATTTGTGATTAAATTTATAAATAAATTACTCGACGCGAGTTCACAGCGAAGACAAGCGAAGAACTCTGAAAAAAGAATACGCGCTTTGCCGACCAATCAAGTTGTCCGAAAACCAAGCTTGTCTGGTCACGTGACAGTGAGTCATAGAAAATGTTGCCATTAATAAATTGTAAAGCTATCTATTCACATCCGAACATCTTAAGCCTGCTGTTATCTTGCTGAATATTAAAATTATGCAGTCAGGTCATCAATTAATAAAAATATAATAATATTAAGCCTTACTAACTCCATACTAAATATGCAATCAGTTTAAATATTGGATAAATGTTAAATGTTGTCTGGGCGGCCAGTATATCACCACATGCCATATTTTGGTGCGTTATATCGCACCTGTTGTAGTGTTATCATATTAAGGCCTGAGCTATTTTCGCTGGTTTTAATGTGAAAAATCATTATGTCAGACTGACTGACAAATCTTTCAGATGCGTGTGTTATGTTTATCAAGGACAGTGTTGGCAGGCCTCTTTGTCTTTATGGGGCCTTTCACAATTTTAAAGGCTTAATGCGTGAATACCTTTTAATTTTGTTCAGTCATTTACACAAGTAACCTCTCTAAAAGAACTTGACAAATATAAAATTACAATAAAATAAAATAATAAATAAATATGTATTGTGTAAATTTTAAACATCACCATCTAGCCCCAAACTATGTATGTATGTATCATGGGAACCTGACAACTGATTGAATGAATATATACCTATATTATGTTCTCGTAAATACATATTAACCCCCAGGCACAAAAAATACACCTTGTTCGTCATACAAATGTTTGTTCTGGGTAGGAATCAAAAATGTAAGCTGTACCCACAGCGATGACGTTGACCAAGTAATGGCTAGTCAAAAAATTTATCCTTATATAATTTCATCAACATAAACACATTCTTTCAAAAA
The DNA here is from genome assembly GCA_947359385.1 of Chesias legatella. Taxonomy (NCBI): domain Eukaryota; kingdom Metazoa; phylum Arthropoda; class Insecta; order Lepidoptera; family Geometridae; genus Chesias; species Chesias legatella. The sequence continues at coordinate 7,554,111 of OX375772.1, forward strand.
TACTAGTTATAGTTATTATCTACTTGCAATGTTTTTTAACGTGTAAATATATAAATCGTATATATATGATTTATTCCATTAACAACTGCTTTTACGTTTTTTTTAATTTGCTCTTGCTACATTCGCCTGACAAGTGAGCATGATGTAATGTATCCGTCAGAATTCAGAATCAGAACTGACAATGAAGAGTTTTCTTTGAGTTTGACTTGTTCTATGCTTCTGTTTTGATTTCTGATTCTGACTCTTCTGATTCTCTAATAGCTTAACTGAAATGGCAGATATAAGTAGCCTTTTTAATTGTTTTGAAGAAGCAGTAAACGACGAGGCTTTACATATCCCCGAGGTGGAACCGCAAGTACATGAACCGTACGTTGTTCATAACCTAAAACGTTTACGTGTGTTTATCTCCAGTTTGTTTGTATGAAATTATTATTCTAGGCAAGCGGAAGAGGAATCCTTCGCGGCACAGAATAAGCGACCCCATGAGCAAGTTGAGTATGCAGATACCTCTGTTTCAAAGAAGCTTAAGGTTGATGATGATGAAGATCTAATTAGCGATATCAAGTAAGTTTGGTACTGTTTGGGCAAATACAATTTATTATTTATTATTTATTTATATAAATTCCCCTGTTTTACACAGTGAACTATATGAGCAGTTATATGATAACTATATAACTGGGTGTATCAATATTAATTTTACTTATTACACAAAACGAACTTAGAGACAAACGTTCAATCAACATCAAATGTTATCCATTGACTTTGATTGATATTTATGGTTAAATTAATTTAATCATTATAAGGCATATTTTTACATCTGTTGTGATTTTTGTTGTAATTTAAACAATTATAAACATAACAATTACACTGTCATATCACTGCTGTAGGAGTCCTTGTGTAGCAGGTGGCACGGAATATCAAAGATACACTACACAAAATTCTAATACCTTACTATAATACTAACTTTATGCTTGACACAAAGTGCAAACAAAGATCTAACCTGGCACCCCCACCTTGCTTGCGGGGCATCATCGAATATAATTTGTTTAGAAACTACACTGTCATACAGTAATTAATCAAGTTCTTTGAAAGTAAAAATGTGAAAACATATTTCTTCAACTTATGTATGTCTTAGCTGGTGCCCGCAACTTTATCTAGAATTAGTTCTTTCAGTAACCTACTTTTTCATCCAAGCTCTCATCAATCTCCAAATAAAGGTAGGAATCTATGTTAAAAAAATTGATATCACCCCTAATTAACTTGATTGGGCAAAAATGCACAAACATTATATTTTCTTACCAAAACTCATAGTTAAATGAGTTTTATATGCCTTACTTGAGAAATATTGATTCTCCTCCCAAAATTCCATCTCCTATTTCACCCCTTCAAGCTTTTTTGACAGACTTTCACGACAGAAATAGTCTATGTCCTTCAAGGTCCAATGTATCTCTGCATCAATATAGATTCAGTGGTTTAGAGGTAAAGAAAAGACACAGATTTACTCTGGCATTTATAATATTAGTATGGATTACTTATGGTATACTTATATTTTTGCAAGGCAGTTCTTTCATTAACTTATTTATTGTTGAGCAAAATCTGCTCAACGATAAATATATAATATATGACTCATGCCGTCTTGGAATGAATATTCATTTATTATTTTGTTCAATTGTTAAATATAATCTCATTTCCAGTGTTGAACTCCTAAACTCCCGCATAGTTATACACACACTAGAAACCCATGAGGGCTGCACCCATGAAGTGGCTGTACCTCCAAACGAGGAGTTCTGTCCGTTACTCCCCATGACATTAGAGCCGGCTAAACAATACAGTTTCATATTGGATCCATTTCAAAAGGAAGCTATTCAGTGTATAGATAATTTGCAATCTGTGTTGGTGTCGGCTCACACATCAGCTGGTAAAACTGTGGTAGCTGAGTAAGTATTCCCATGATTATGAAAACTTGACCTTAGTAGTGAAGTTTTGTTGGCATGTCGTTCGGTCTGGCTGTTAGAGAATAAAATGGTGTATGAAAGGCATGAAACTGTTGTATTAGCCTTATTGTATTTTTTTTATGTCATTGAAGTGACAGAACGAGCTGACGGCCCACCTGATGTTAAGTGGTAACCATCACCCAATTATTAGCAAATGTGCTAATGAGCTCACCATGTCACATCTGTTGTCCCATAACATCATCTAAAGTAACTTAAAAACCAATTTAAAAAAGATAATTTATAAAATACATTTTCCACAATATTTTTAGTCAGTGTAGTCATTCGGTTCAAATTAGTATCTATTTTATTGGAAAGAGCAGCATACTTAATTACTTCTCACAATGAAAATCTAAGAAACCTTTCTATATTTCCAAAAAACAGTAGCGTTATAATTGGGCCTAGTTATGCAGAAAGCAGCCATGTGGCATTTTTTCCAAAAATGAGTTTTAACGCGGCCATACTAATTGCGACATGTCGGATTTTTTGCAAAGACAGCCATGTCGATATCTCTATTTTTCACGGAGATATGAGACAATACGATATATGAATCAATACATAACCGAAGTACAACCATCGACAGAAAAATGCTTATAACTCCGTTTGTACTTTTCCCCACATGGCTGTTTTCTGCAAAACACGGTCCAATTATGCTTGCCAAATAAGTTTATGATCTATTTCAGTCAAATGGTTGTTTTCAGATATGCCATAGCACTCTCACTAAAGAACAAACAGAGAGTCATCTACACAACTCCCATTAAGGCGTTGTCAAATCAAAAATATAGAGAGTTCTCTGAAGAGTTCCACGACGTTGGTCTCATCACTGGGGATGTCACAATCAACTCTTCCGCTTCATGTCTCATCATGACAACTGAGGTATGAGAGTTTAGACGTGTGTAATGGTTAACTGGAAGACAATAAAAGCTATAACTGATAGCAATGCTCGTGATCTATGCTTTGGAGGTCGCACTTTCTCCAAAAGTCGATTGTGGCGACACGCCCGCCTTAAACCCCGATACCGGGGGCTAGTAGCCTCCGGTATCTCTAGCCCCAAACTAAGCGTAGTTTGTACTATGGGAACTTGATAACGGATCTAATAACTTATTTTGTTAATACGCAATACATACAATTAAGTAGAGATATAGAACAAATTTCATTGTACGTCATGTTTGTCCTGTGTGGGTATCAAACCCACTACCTACAGGGTGGATGGCAGAGTTAATACCAACTGAGCTGTGGGGCCAGTCATAATGTTTTTTTTTACCAGTTACCAGAGTACTTTCAATTCCCATATCTGGCTCCCGCCAATAAAAGGTAAATAAATAAAAAACTGCAATAAAAATGCTGAGTTAAGGTCTTTTTGCAACACAGCTATTCATGTTTTTTTTCTAGTTCTTGTGATAACTTGTATTCTTCGTATTTTTTTTGGTATTATGTTTCAAAAAAATATGATTCTATTCTATGCTATCCTAAGAAATGTTTGTACAACAAAATGCATCCAGCATTTTGTTTCAGATTCTCAGGAATATGTTATACCGCGGATCTGAAATCATGCGAGAAGTAGGATGGGTTGTGTTTGACGAGATCCACTACATGAGGGACAAAGAGCGAGGTGTTGTTTGGGAAGGTAAGCAGTCACAAGTTATATATATTTATTTTCAATTATAGAGCATACACATACTAATATATTATATAAATAACTGAGGTAACCTAATACATTTATTTTGTACAGAAACATTGATCTTGCTGCCGGACAATGTGCACTACGTATTTTTGTCTGCGACGATACCGAACGCGCGCCAGTTCGCGGAGTGGGTTTGCCGCATCCACTCGCAGCCGTGCCACGTCGTGTACACGGAGTTCAGGCCGACGCCGCTGCAGCACTACATATTCCCCGCAGGCGGCGACGGGATACATCTCGTTGTTGACGAAAAGGTGATACCAATTAATGATTCGTGGACATTTCACACGGCCCCATCTAGCTCCGAACTGAGCATTGTACTATGGAAACTAGATTCCTTACATACTTTTATACACTAAAAGTATGTACACATACTTTTGACTGGCCTCACATCTCAGTTGGTAGTAACTGTGCCTTCTGCGTGGTAGGTCGTGGGTTCGATTCCCATCCAGGACAAACATTTGTGTGACGAATATAGATGTTTGTTCTGTGTCTGGGTGTTAATTTGCTTTTTTTGTTGTTCCTATTTTTGTGCTGAAATAAATGTTTTTATCTATCCGTCTATTTGTCTAACTAATGTGTATATATGTATTTACAAAGAAGTATATATGTATTCTACCAGTTGTCAGGTTCCCATAGTACAAGCTATGCTTAGTTTGGGGCTAGATGGCGCTGTGTGAATTTTCCTCCATTATTATTATTATAATTTTATATATCGTCGGTCGGGTTCATTAACGGAACATTTAGTAATTAGAGTGGCACCGGGACATTTCGAAATAAACTGATACTGAAAATAAAGAGATCACTAAAATCTATTTTTCTTTATCGGAATAAGTAGTGTTCTTCAATTAGATCAAAAATTTGAGTTAACCCTTAGTGATTCGGAAAAAATATTCAATTCCCTATCATTCTGTATACTTATCTCTACACACGTAAATTCGGAAATGTTCCGTTAATGAATCTGACCGACGATATATTACAATATGTTATCAGGGCATATTCAAAGAAGACAACTTCAACACGGCGATGGCGGTGCTGAGCAACGCCGGCGACGCGGCGAAGGGGGAGGGGCGCGGCCGCCGCGGCGGGGTGCTGCCCCGCGGGAACGTCAACACAAACATATTCAACATCGTCAAGATGATCATGGAGCGGAACTTCGCGCCCGTCATCATATTCAGCTTCAGCAAGAAGGAGTGCGAGGCGTACGCCATGCAGATGGCCAAACTGGACTTTAACACCAGTCAGTTAATCACATTTTATATTGGCATTTTTTATCAGCTTTTATTTAATGTTTATGTGTTTGTTTGGGTCAATTTTTTTTTTATGGCAACTAGATAGAACGAGCTGACGGCCCACCTGATGTTAAGTTGTAACCGCTGCAAAGTATGAGATGACCTAACTCGCATTGCGTTGCATCCATCACCCCAAGAGACATTATGTCTCATGCACCTGCAATTTCACCGCAACATGAATGCATCATTGCTTAGCGGCAGATTACCAGGTGTGGTGGCAGTACTTCTCCGGGCGAACCTGGCAAAAGTTCTACTGCTACTCTGATTTCTCCTTTCGCACCACCCGGGGGACACGTGTAGGGATTCAAAAGGTGTTCAGCTTGGCCTACGGACGCGAGCAACGTAGGCCCCCAAAACTAAACTCAAAGCTTGCAACTGAATTTTGAATTAGTTATCGTTGTCCGAATAGGCTTAAATTTTGTATTCGTAAACCTGATGCTGCTACAATATTATGGTGAGCTAGAACCGATGCTGCTTCCACCAAGGGCCACCTGCAGACCACACAACTCCTAAATAGCGTCCAGCAGCCATATTGTATTTAGGGTCGTTAGGTTAGGTCTTGAAAAGTACTATCACTCTGGTATCCATGGACAAGTGGTAATCTCTGCCCTTAACAAGCAATACGATTGGGGTCCTCCTCTACTTAGGTACAGCAAGACCCAGGATAGGCTATTCTACTCTTTTGATTATTTTGCCAAATAAACATTCACTAAGTATATATTAGTGGCTTGTGCAAAGCCATCTGCCATTTTGTACAAACTATATAATATACACAAACCTTCCTCGTTTATCTCTCAATCTATTAGAGAAAACCGTATCAAAATCCCATTGCGTGATTTAGAAGAAGTAAGTGGAGAAACAGAATAGAACATAATGGCAGATAGCGACTTTGTTTTATACTATTTAGTGATAAACCACGCAATGTATTAACAGTTGAAGAGAAGAAGCTAGTGGACGAAGTGTTCAGCAACGCGATGGACGTCCTCACTGAGGAGGACAGGCATCTGCCGCAAGTTGAGAATGTGTTGCCGCTGCTGAGGCGAGGCATCGGCATCCATCACGGCGGTCTGCTGCCGATACTCAAGGAGACCATCGAGATACTGTTCGCCTTGGGACTTATAAAGGTAACATCCCTTCGAGACGGGGGACCCTTCATCTATTTTATGTTACTCATCGAACTTATCGAACTCATCGAAATTATCGAGCTCATCGAGCTCATCGAACTTATCGAACTTATCGAAATTATCGGGCTCATCTAACTCATCAAACTTATCGAATTTTTAAATGTTTTCATTTTAATTGTTTGTATATCCCATTTTTAACGTTTTGTAATTTCTGTTAGGTGTGTTACTCGCTCAATAATTATGAATCTTGTTGTCTTCACCGATAATTGAAGTGACACTTGGCCAAGAATTATTGTTTTAAGTGAATGTGTTGTTGGGTCACTATGTTGGTAATAAATAAAAAAAATCGTGTCGTCAATTCGAATTTAATTATATGCAATTATATAGATTCTAGAATTCTAGAATGATATAGACTCATCTATGTAATATTTTCCAGGCACTTTTCGCTACTGAGACTTTCGCCATGGGTTTGAACATGCCCGCCAGGACTGTTGTATTCACAAATTGCCGCAAGTTTGACGGAAAGGAAGTCAGATTTGTAAGTTCATAGCCATTTTAAGAATAAAGTTTATTCGACAAAAGGAGGAGATGTTAACATTGTTCCATTTTATAATGTCATAACATATGACGAGAGCGTGGTGGCCTAGTGGTACTGACCCCGAGTTTCAATTCAGAGGTCACTGTTTCAAATCCCGACGAACACCTATGAGTTTTTAGCTTGTAAGATTTATGTGCGCAATACCACATTCTCCAAACGGTGAAGGAAAATATCGTGAGGAAACCGACATGTCCTAGAACGAAAAATTCGAAGACATGTGTCAAGTGCACGAAAGGAGCCTCTTTGAGGCGCACTTAAATCCTTTCACCGCACTAGTTTGAGAGAACCACTGATTCGAATAGAATAGAATAACATAGTCTAATTAAGTACTATACTTAAATATGTTTATAGCAGCTGGTAATAATATGCCTTTAGCTGGCGACACCTCTCGTACATCACCAGCACAGCACAGTAACGCGAATGCTTGGCGGCAGAAATGGGTATGGTGGCGGGACTTAGCATAAGTTATACTGCTATTAACTAAATGAATAATAAATATTTCAGATATCATCGGGAGAGTACATTCAGATGTCAGGGCGCGCCGGTCGCAGAGGTCTCGACGACAAAGGCATAGTTATTCTGATGCTTGACGAAAAAGTGACCCCAGTCGCTGTCAAAAGCATGGTGCAGGGTAAAGCGGACCCCATCAACTCGGCGTTCCATCTCACTTACAACATGGTAAGGAAAATGTTACAGTTCGATTCGGTTTGCGTTGGGCATTTTACGTAGAAACCAGTAGTTTCTACGTAAAATGCTAAGTTAAACATACGTAAATAAATAAATATTGGTGGACATTTCACACATAATCTAGCCCCAAACTAAACATAACTTGTATACTATGAGACCCAGATGACTGATAGAATACACATTTTTTTTTAAATACATGCATATAAATGCATATTTACACCCAGACACAGAACAAACATCGATGCTCTTCACACAAATGTTTGTCCTGGGTGGGAATCGAACCCACGACCTACAGCTCAGAGGGCAGAGTTACTACCAACTGAGCTGTGAGGCCTTTCAAAGTTATTCTGAAAAAGCTGCCATGAACTAGTCATTGCAATATTAATAAATTTTATTGATAATTGGTATTGTTTTTCTTTAGGTATTGAATCTGCTGAGAGTGGAAGAAATCAACCCGGAATACATGTTGGAAAGGAGTTTCTACCAATTCCAAAACCAAGCTGCTATACCCGAATTAATTGAAAGTAAGTTCATTTTAAACATAGGCTTGTAAATATTATTTTTATGAAATCATTTAAGACTTCCCCTGTGTCTTAGTATATTCCACACTCAGAAGACAAACGGTCGCTTACTAAAACTATTTCGTTAGCGCTGAAAGATACGATTGTATCGCTTTCCATACATTTAACTATAGTTTATTGGTTCATTGCGGTGTGGTCGAGCATTGCCGTCAGCCAGAGGCTTCAGACATGGCTGTGTATTTTCTGAAACTACGTGCCACAGAAAGTTAATTATCATAACAAAAACGCTAATGTCCAATGCGAAACGAGTCTTTACGTTTCAGACGTTTATATGAACCCTTAAGGGCGTTGATTAACAGCCCGCTGGAAAATTTTGGTCTGACCTGAGCCCGGCCAAGGTTTACATAGGTTACTTACATTTTCACATTATCTGTTAGTATTTAGTCTGTAATGTGACCTCTAAACTCACGGCGAGAAGTCTCGCTTGAGATCCTGTGAGAACCGAAATCAATATTCTACCCTCACGCGTATTGTGACATAATATATCTCTGCCTGCAGAGGTTAAAGCAAAGCAGAAGGAGTACGAAAGCCTGACGATAGAAGACCAGCATTCGATAGCTTATTACTGCAGCATCAGAGCTCAGTTGGAAGTTCTCGGCAATCAGTTCCGGTCATTTATCACAAAAGCGGAGTATTTGAAGCCATTCTTACAACCGGGCCGTCTTGTTAAGGTAAGGCAGCCATTACGAGATCTTTCTCATTGATTGTAGATATAGCTGTCTATTTTCTCATTGGTTGTAGATATAGCTATCTCTTTCCTCTTTGATTGTAGATTTAGCTATCTTTCACCTCATTGATTCACTTTATTTATTGACTAACAACTTGACAAAGTGATCTGGCATAGTAATCATTCATTATCATCAGGTTAGTCAGTAAGCTCCTTAAAAACTTTTCTAACTTTAAGTGAATTGTTTCTGTCATGCGTAGTACAAACTTTTTTAGACTTCCGAATACTACACTTTGAATGTTTTTTTTCAGGTGAAAACAGAGAAGTACGAATATGACTGGGGCATCATAGTGAATTTCAGGCATAAAAAGCAATTTAATAAACAAGGCAAAAAAGAAGAGAATCCGCTAACAGCTGAACAGGCAATTATAGTCGATATACTGCTACATGTGAAGAAATCGACCGAAGGAAGCAAAGAGAGCAATGTACCGTGTCCAGCTGGAGAGGTAATTTAAACCCTAACTCTTTGTGATAAAGTCTTCAATATACTTGATGATATCAATTCAATTGTTGTTTTTAACTTAAGTAACTTTTTAATATAGTGTAATGTAAAAAAATCCGTGATTTAATAAATAGCCTCCATTTAACTGTAGTATAATTCTGCATGCTAAGTTCATTTGAAGTTCATTATTTTTTGTAATAACTTCACAACAATCTAATTAATTCCACTCTAGTTAATTTTTTTATTAAATTCTATTATTGGTGCCTCAACTAAAATAATACATTATAGTATATCTCTTTCATTTCGTCATGGCCCCAAAAATATAGTTTGAATTAGAAGCCTTCTTCAAATAAAACACTTACACCGACACAATCGTCCAGGGAAATACTGCCACAATACCCATTTCTGCCGCCATGCAGTAATCCATGCACGTTACTGTGTTCCAGTTTGAAAGTTGTGCGTTGTATTGCTAGTTAAATTACAGGCACATGAGACATTCCACCTACACGTCTTCGGAGCGCATACGATGCGACTTGGGTCTTGTTCCTGAGTAGGAGAGGACCCGAGTCTTAATGCTAGTTATGGGCAGAGGTTACCACATACCACGTGGGCCATATGCTAGTTCCGTAGCATTATCACAGAATAGACCAAATAACAAAAAAAAATGCTTTGAGAACAGACAGCAATGACATGTTTCAGAAATATCTGTCTTTATACTTTAAAATTTATTTACTCCTTTTATAAACTCCTTAATTTTTTCCTGAATAGGAAGGCGACGTGGAAGTAGTGCCAGTACTCCACACGCTAATCTACCAGATCAGCTCCCTCCGAGTTTACTATCCCAAAGACCTCCGTCCGGCCGACAGCCGCAAGTCCGTACTCAAAACTATAGGCGAAGTCAAAAAAAGGTTCCCCGACGGACCTCCACAGCTCAATCCAATAAAGGACATGAAAATACATGATACGGTTTTCAAAACTTGCGTCGATAAGATAAAGACGCTTGAAGAAAGGTGAGACATTTTATTCTCTAGAAATAATCTAGATGGATTCGTTGTCGGTTCATATGGTGTGAAACAGTTATACATGTCATACATGTAAAATGCTTATTTAAACATACATATATAAGCACATACTGTGCACACGGTTTCTCCATTCTCACCAAACTTTAGTACTGAAGCTATATTTATTTTTTGTCATTTCACACAGCGCCATCTAGCCTATCCATCCTAGCCATCTAGTGCTATGGGAACGAGAGTACTGGTAGAATACTTTTTGTAAATACATACGTAATCGTATTATAAATATTAATACCCAGACACAGAACAAACATTATAGATGTTCGTCACACAAATGTTTGTCCTGGGTGGGAATAGAGCTCACGACCGCGTAAGACAGATCTATCACCAACCGAGCTCTGAGGCCAGTCAATGAAATCTCAATTCTGGTAGTCGCTTCTTGATCCCCTACACCCTCTAGTCACCATATACATAATAATATGTAATTGAAATAATATAAAGGTTGCCTAGAAGAAATCGCTATTAGCGATAAGGCCGCCCATTGCCTTACCTTAAATATTAATCTTACGAAATTTGTAGGTTATATGCCCATCCGCTTCATAACGACAAGAACCGCGGCGCGCTGACGGCCGCATACGAAAAGAAACAGGAAGTCCTGGACGAACTAAACGCGGCCCGTTCCGAACTGAAGAAGGCAAAGAGCATACTCCAAATGGACGAGCTGAAGAAACGCAAGCGAGTGTTGCGGCGACTCGGTTACTGTAATGAAGTTGATGTCATCGAAATGAAGGGCAGGATAGCTTGCGAGTTGAGCAGGTAATTTTGGCACTAGGTATTTGGTCGCTGGTTCTGGCGAATCAGTTTAGTGGAAGGTTTTAAGTGAGCCTCAAAGAGGCTCCTTAAATGTGTGATTTCACATAAGCCTGTTCTGAAAATCAGCGCTGGGGATCTTGTGTCCTCAACACAAGAGCTTTTTCACAAGCAATGTACACGGCAGCGATCCGCGTAGGCATTTCATATTTTAGTTGAATTTTTCCTAGTTATATTAGTATGTAATCGGTGTTGTGTACAGTTTGCGAAAAAAAAAAATTTTTCTTTCTTCCTTTGGTGCACCGTTAAGTGACGGAACAGGTAGATAAGTAATCTCAAACATTTTATCTCTCGCGAAAGTTATATACTTGCGTCTCTTGAGCTCTTCGTAAAATTCTAGACCAGTCAATGCATGTAGCAATCTATACCATAGACCTGCCTAAGTATTTTAGAAACAGTGTCCGTCATACAAAGGTGGATTTCAGAGTAAATTTTAAAATCCCCTTCCCCCTAGCTGATTGATCTGAAAAATTGCACACACGTTTGATGACGAAAATTTATGAAAGACTTGTTTTTTAATCTTTTTAATTAGTATCTTCTATTTAGAAATAACTGCTATATTTGCTTTGTATAAAAAAAATAGTATACTCTCTAGATGAAAATTTTACTATTAAAATAGCTCTTTGTGGTTTGTTTAATATACATATTTGTGTGACAGTGCGGACGAGCTGCTACTGACCGAGTTGATATTTAACGGCGTGTTCAACTCTCTGAGCTCGGAGCAGAGCTCGGCGCTCGTGTCGTGCTTCGTGTGCGACGAGCACAACGCCAACGCGACCGTCACTGGGGAGGAGCTGCGTGGCGTGCTCAGGCAGTTGCAGGTATCAGTCATCAGTCATCACTCATCAGTCATCACTCATCAGTCATCACTCATCAGTCGTCACTCATCAGCCGTCACTCATCAGTCGTCACTCATCAGCCGTCACTCATCAGCCGTCACTCATCAGCCGTCACTCATCAGCCGTTACTCTCAGACGTCACTCATCAGTCTTCAGTCATCAGTCCACTGCCGGACATATGACTGCACTAGTGGTTTTTTATGTGAATAAGTTGCGGAATTCACATTACCCCATCTGGTTTTAACCAAATCGATAAGCCTTGTACTACTTACGTATGAAAACCGAATCACATTGTATAGCGCCCGTTACTTTAAGACGTGAATGTGGTCTCACATGCTTGTAATTTAAGCGTCGATACACCTTTCAAAATGGAACACGGTGGCAGAAGTCTAAAGTCCGTGTAAACGCTGTCAAGGCCATCTGCGGCCAACAGCATTATAGTACATACATAAAAAAAATGATGGCCGAAGTAGGTGTGGTGGCGGCATTACCTCGGATGAAATTGGCACCTCTCTTTCCGCCAGACACCAAATCGTTGAAAACCTTCGTGAAAAGTGATCGGGTTTGTTTAATTTTCAGGAATACGCTCGTCGGATAGCTAAAGTGGCGATTGACTCAAACATGGATTTGGACGAGGACGATTACGTCGGCAAGTTTAAGTGCACGCTGATGGACGTCGTGCTCGCTTGGAGCAAGGGCGCCTCATTCCTGCAGATATGCAAGATGACTGACGTTTACGAAGGTACGGTTACTATTTCAGAAGCCAGTTTGTGTTTCAGTCCTTTTTGATGTGAAACATCTATAGCCGCACGTAAAACAGATTTCTGGCTCGGCGACGCGTCGCCACGGCATGAGCGCTGATTGGTCCGTTCAAGGTTACGACAAATCATAAACATTATTAGTGATGGGGGTACTTAGTTTCTTACAAAATAATGTCGATGTTTCACATCTGCCAGGCGTCCCGTGACGGCTCACATTTTTTTATGTCATGTAGGTGATAGCCGACGGCCCACCTGATGTTAAGTGGTAACTGCCGCCTTTTGGCAACAACAATACGACTCAACTCCTCTCCATAGTGCGAGATGACTCAAGTCGGATTGCGTTGCGTCCATCATCACGAGACGGGGATGTTACGTCTCATGCGCCTGCAATTTCGCCGGCACCCACTCCCTTCCACCAGAACACGTTACTCATTTTTGTCAGTTTGTGAATTAACTTTAATAAACGTAGCCTAAGTTAAGCCTTACAACATCAGCTATCTGTCACTGAAAGTCCCGTAAAAATAGGTTTAGCAGTTTCGAAGATTGGTCGGAAGAAACAGACAAAAATTTAAAAAATTGTTATTTCTAGTCACTGCCGTATATACTTTCATATGTATTTATAAAAGGCTGTTATTTTGATATTACATAAGTGACGTAACATACAGGCCCTTTGCGAACTTGGGTCATTACCAAGGATAGCAGCAGGTGGAAAACCATGATCTCTGCCTACCCCTCCGGGAAACAGGCGTGATTTTATGTATGTCATTACCAAAGGTACGCCTTAAAGTTGAGTAATCTTGCCACCAGGGTCGATCATCAGAGTGATGCGCCGGCTTGAGGAGGTGCTCAGGCAACTGTGTCAAGCGTCCAAAAACATCGGCAATACAGACCTCGAGAACAAGTTCAGCGAATCCATCAAACAACTGAAGAGGGACATCGTGTTCGCCGCCAGCCTCTATATGTGAATGCTCACTGAACACTTAAAAAAATATTTGACGTGATAGCTTTTGCATAAGTATTATGAAAAGCCGAAATGGAAGATTCGAGAATTATATTTAACTCTACAGATGTTGACAACTTGGAATTGAACAAATATATATACAAATTGTATATCCCTAATTTTTTCGAACTACTACTTGTGTACTATTAATAATTCGCCATATTGGTAAGATTATAATTCATCGTCTAAGAATAAAGAAAATTAAGTTCTTCCTACTTTATATTTCTAGAAAATAGTGCGATGAAAAATATAACTGTTCTACCATAGCACGTTTTTTATTATTTAATCTATACAAATAAATAAAATTGGAGGGTCTGTTTGTAATATTAAAATAACCGCTTTTTACTAAGTGCATGGATGTATACACGGTACATATACTCGTACCAAAACAACATTTTTTAAATGTTCTGTCTGTCTGTTTGTTCCGGCTAATCTCTGAAATGGCTGGACCGATTTTGACGGGACTTTCACTGGCAGATAGCTGATTTAACAAGGAGTAACTTAGGCTACTTTTCCGAGGGGTAAAATAGGGGTGCGTGATAAAACCGAATTCCACGCGGACGAAGTCGCGGGCAACAGCTAGTTGGTTATATGATTTCATGATGAGTAGGTAGTTCCTTTTCATATTTTTTTAGTACATTGGCACTAAATGTGTTCCTGTAAGCCTAATTTGCAGTAGAAAATGTATGGGCAGTTTTCAAAGCAAGTGTGCCTTAATACGAGTAGATCCAACTTATGTTTCTGTAGTTGAAAGGGGCCAATTAATAATCAGGTGGGTCATCTGCTCTGTGACTTATTGACAAAATAATCTCGATTTATTTAGCATTAATTATGTAGGTAGTAGTGTATGACGAGTAATTTTCTTCTATGACAGCTTTGTGCTGTGCTCAGTGCATTAGTATTCTTTATTGTACACAAAAGAAATACATAAATTATCATATACGATATAAAAAAATATGTACAAAGGCGAGCTTAACCCAAAAAGAAGTTTCATCCAGCAACAGTAACAGTAAATGCCGCAAAAATAAAACAATCGATCACAATATTACAAGAGAACTTTATTGTTTTAATTACGGTATATCTATAGCGTGAACTGGCAAGTAACAAAAAGAACAGTAATATTACTATACGCTAGAACCATGTCCACAGTCGGCCCGGCCGCGGCCGTGCCCAATGATACAACTATTTAACTAATACGCTCAGACAACAACAAGACAACTTGACAGTATCCAGACAATATTATTATTAAATAAATATAAATATTGGTGGACATTTCACACATCGCCAACTAGCCCCAAAGCTATCATGGGAACCAGACAACTGATATAATAATACTTATATACTTTTCTTTTGTAAATACATACATATAACACTCAGACACAGAACAGACAACAATGTTACAAATGTCACATAAATGTTTGTCCTGGATGGGAATCGAGCCCACGACCTACAGCGCAGAAGGCAGGGTTATTACCAACTGAGCTGTGAGGCCAGTCAATATTAAATAACACCTTAAAGTAACCGTGACAGTATATCTCGAGAACGTCTGGACCTTCTTGGTATTCATGCATAAACCTGAATCTGCTGCAATATTATAGAGGTAATATATAGTATTCGGTCCAGCTCACTATAGTGAGCTCTCAGCAGCCATTCGTGTTAGGCTTGTTACATTTGTCTTGACGAGTACCTAGCCCTACCACCGAGGTCTAGGAATAGAGTTTTTTGCAAAAAATATTAAAAAAAAACATTGTGACGGTAAGTTGTCTCATGACTGAGATATTAAAGACGAACTCCCTTTTAGTTGATTTTACGTTACTAATATCAATGGATTATTGTCTGAATAAATAAATTTCATTGATTAATGCAGATCTGAGGTCCTTGTCGTAAAACTTAGTATGAACGCTTTTTATTAGAATTTGAAAGGTAACGACTGTTATATTGTTTCGCATGGCGTAACGCACGTCTCATGGTATTTTGTGGGCTGTCCTGGATAACGACAAATTGTCTTGTGTACCGTCGAGCAACAAGAGAAAACAATTTCAAACACTGACATCGAGATTTGCCAAACTTTCAAATGTACCGTTACAAATTTTGAATATACTTCTAAAAGCTTTAACAAGGGTCTGAGATCTATTCCGAGATTAACGTAAATTACATTTATTTTATAAAAATTGTACACATAAATTGAACGTGGCAAAGTTTTGATCACTGTTGCTTCTTCAGTAACCATTTTAGTCGGGTTATTGTTAATATTGATTTGAAATTATAAATAATTAAGCAAGCAATAAAACCGACGATGAAATGTATTTTGGTGTTCTTAAATTCGAGTTTTTTTTTACGAAACTGTAAAAACTGAATATAGTTTTTCAAAGACATCAACGTGGCTAAAATAATATATAGATGCTTTCATATGCTATTTAGATGCATTTTTGTTTATTACATAGGTACATTTTACTATATACAGTTATGAATATAATAAAATGAATCTCTTAGATTGCTTATTTTCTTTGAATTATCGTAACAAACCTAAATTAGAAATTTAAATTTAGAATTCCAAAAATATTAAGACGGATCAGCCATCTTTTGGCAGGCCGTCCTTTACCAGATATTAACAAAAACCCGATTAAAATAAATATACAATATGATAAATCACAATGGAAAATATTATAAACCGCTTACGCTAGTATCATTTGGTGCCTGAATTGATATGTCCATGAACTAAACGCGAAATAAACGCTAACTTCGTCTAACTATCGAGTAACATAACGAGGTATTCCTTTGTGTCTATAGTTATAACTAAATCTCGCATGTGCTCATTAAAATATACGCACATTGCACAAAGATGCGAGCCTATGCTAGGATAAAGTATACTCTATTATTATCATTTAATACTTAGATGTAAAGGTAGATTTTCGATCGTCGATTCGTGCGTGTCTATCGCTAGGAAGCCGGGTGCGACAGCATAGTAGAACTAGGAATTTGATCATGCGCTTTGATTGGTCTATTGGTATCAATTAGTGCACGAAAGGAGCCTATTTGAGGTGCAATTAAATCCTTTCATCACTTTCATCGAGTCTATTTATATGCTTATAGCGTCTAATCAGGCAAGGATTATGTTGAATGCAGTGTCGACGAGAAATAGATCATCGGACTACGCTCGATACTCATCAGTTAAGCGGTTCAAGATCACTGAAACTTCTACCATACTGTCGCGCGACGCCAGCGACCGCGACAGTCGCGCAATCGCAACTCCACCTTAACTAATCATCCCCCCGCGTCCGACTGCTATGGAAGACACGACGCTTACTAGAAGCACTTTCAATACGCCAGTCGTTCGCCACTCACCAGATTAAACAATCTCTACGCCATTAAATCGACTCCTTACTGTATTATTTATACAAATGTACAATTTATCAAAAGCGTCCACCGACAATAACGTTAGTTTGATGTATTGCGTTACGATATGATATGGCTATATTTGTGTTCATTACAGTTCTCTTCACAGGCTTCAATTTTAGTTTATAGGAGTTAATGATAGTTACGAAATTTTCTTCAGTAATCTTGGTTTTTTTAGTTTCCTCGGGATTTCTTGTTTTAATGCAAATTACTGGTGGGTAGGTACCTGTGCGAATTGTGATTGAAGTGGCATTTCCTTTTATGTAACCGTAACTGTTTTTTTTATTACATATATATTACCAATCGTTTTATTAAGTATCAAATGTTCCCAAAAACTTGGTTGGTGGATAAAGTCGAAGGCGTCAAACCCTCAAAGGCCAAAATAAGAAGAACTGTATTTAGGTACTGAGGTACAACACCTGACAAGCGTTTGTGGTTTATAGAAATTAGTGTCCAAGGTAAGACCTAACCAATAAAACTACAAGAACAAATCAGCAGTTATTTGTTGTTTGAACAGGGAACTTTGATAACTTTATAGATTTGTTTGAAGTTTAATGTTTCATTTCATTTCATTGTATAATATCCATTCATGACGTCTATTATAGAGCCATTAGGTAATCAGATGACTAATGAAAATATATATAATATATAAAAATAATAATTAATAAGACTGTCCTTACTCGTTGTAGACCTAGCTTTTAATTTGCAATCATCCGTTGGAGTCGCCATTTGCATCAAATTTAGCATTCGAAAATTGTATCATGCATCAGATGTTGTATAATGACAGTGTCTCAACAATAGAGCTTGAATGAGTTCACTGAAACGAAGACATACAACAATTCTAATGCCACGCGTTTGAATGATTTGTGCGCTTTGGCGGATAATCCGCATTACTAGGTATAATTACAATAATGCAATAATTACAAAAGTTTATATTTTTCTAAGAACTCTGACCCACACGATATCATATCACAAGAAAACCATTTAACCAAACATTTTAACGCGTATCAAATCATATAGGTAATTTGTTAGTCGATCCGCTTAAATAAGTAGTGTCGCTTTGAACACTACCGCAAGAAATCTTGACAGTTACATTTTATTATTTACGTATTTAATCGAGATTAAAACCTTTATATATATAAAACCCGTAATAAAGAAAACAATTATATGTGATCGTAACAATTAAAAATAATAATATCTGCCCTTTCATCCACGCCTTTGTTGCACCGCCACTATTTGAGCGGATATTCTAAGGCATTAACTTAAATGTGTAGAAAACTGTAATCAACCCTCAATATAGATCTCCTGCGCTATTGCCCTTAATAACATTACTAATAAATACATATTTATATGTATGTGCGTATCACGAACTATTGATATCGGTCCCATCCAAAAATCCTCTACTGAAAACGTGATTTGGCACTCAACGTATAAGTGATAACTGTGTGCTTGTATTATAGTTTGTACTATTTCGAATTAGTTATTTATGGGCAATAGCGCGAGGCGACCGTCTTCTCTTACTCTATTATAAATATTATAAAACTGTGTGAGTACGTAATGATTTTACTCCCTATATAATAATATGTAGGATAAGTATAAACGGGATAGATATAAATACGCTTAAATTCAGAAAATGTTACGTATGATGAGAATGTCACTTATTCGTTTAACTGACGACTTTGAATATTTGAACAATATTATTTCAACAAACCAACTAATAATACGGTTCTTTTTAAAAACGGGAAATTTGGACAAAGGAAACTGTGTAGAAAGTTCGGTGTTTGGGTTTGTACCAAATCGAAAATTTGACTTTTTTACTTGATTTGTATGATTCTTTACACGAAATTATCGTGAATGTTGATATGTTACGTAGATATTAATATGACACACCGACATAAGGAACGTTTACAGACAGAAGTCGAATTTGAACGACATATCAATATTAGCAACACACTTGTTAAAATCGTAAATATAGGCCATTAAAGTTAATAAAAATATTTACAATAAAGATGTGAAACCGTTTACAGTTCCTAGACGTTATTCGAAGATTAGGCGAAAATCACTAATAACTAGACAAATGGGAAATCGCTTTTACATCACATCACAATTTCACATACTGTCACAATATTCGCGATCTTGTTGATAGATAGCCATGTGGATTTTGACCATCCCGAAGGCGGATAGATATAATTAAATTAAAAAGTTGTGTTGCCAGTTGTAACTTTGAGTTTTTATATGTATGTTATTATTTAATAATTTTGGCGCCCTAAGTTAAGAATCGCGAATATCACTTCCTTCCTGCTTTTTATCATACTGATTATTGTCATTCGATATGCCTATATTTTAATAAAATTGTGATGCAACACCAAAGACCGAACGGCGTATATCATATTACACAGGCACACATAACTCCAGCAAACAAACTGCCTACAAACAAGTTCATTATTTACAATAAACTCTATGCAACTATCAATTACAATCGCGATTATTCTGAATGATAGATATAAAGAAATCAAATCGAGTTAGTAACATAGGTAAATTTTTCTAAAACAGTTTTAAACGATATTCAATAAATTTACATTATTTTATCATTCAATACCTATTAACATTAGCTATAATTTTATTAGATCTCCAAGTTTGTGATAATTCTCGATTTAAATATAACAAGATATTTTCCTACCTATTTACTGTACGCGTCTTGCACATTACAATATGAAAATGACAACTTAACAGAGAAGAGAGAATATTAATTATCGTATCCTTATCCGAATAGATAATCCTGTCTCAAAACAAGATACAAAGTTCATTTGGTCGGACCAAAACTTCAGTCGGTAAATTGTTAAAAACTCTAACTTTTGCGAAATATTCGTACAAATAGCGTGCCGTAGAAATAGACTGCCGCAGCGAGATTTATTCACCGCCGCGGCCGTGTGTCTCTACCGTCGCGTTCCACGCTCCCCTCTCGTCGCGTACAAACATACAAACTGTTCCCAAACATACTATGAACTTTATCTTGAACGGCGACCATCGGGCGAAGCTTTCCTACTCGATTCTGAGAAAATAAATCACAAACCGTTGCTTCTGCTCTTATTTACGAGATTGTTCTCTGCGATTTGAGTTACGCGTCGGCTAGATTGATTCGGTTGAAAAGCACGTTCGAATCGCGCACGCACGCGTTCGTCCATTCCGTGCATTGCCGCCGGACCTACCAGACAACACGTAACTTTAATCGTCAGTAACTGCAAAATCCTTCATTTGAATTATCTCGTAAATTGAACAATTATGTCAGTGTCATATGTCAAACGTAATTTCGATTGGTGTTACGGAATGTGTGGTGTGTGTATGTGTGTGGAAAGCCACGGTCGCGTCCCGTTGATGTTACAAGTAGTGACTAGGGCTGCGACAGTCACGTGGCGATGAGCCGCAGTGACGTCATCACGAGCAGCGCGAACAGCGGCTGGGTGCGCCCGCCGCGGCCGCATGACTGTATCTCGATTTCCTGAAGAATGATCGATAAATATGAAGTTTTTGCGTTCACCGTTTCGTAATGAGGACAACAAGTCAGTTTGTAAACTAAAATAATATATACAAAATCTTTGTTTTTGTACTTTGTTTAAACAAAAAAAAAAAACTTTTTCGATTAGCAAACAGCAACATTGTACACTCTAATTTAAAAATGTTCAATCAGAAACACTAAATATTTTTGAGGCATTTTAGACTGAAATTGATTGAGCCGCCTACATTTTTAATGCGAGTTCCATATAATAAAACTACAAATAAATTCCTTAAAATATAAATTTTTTGGTCAATTTCGTACAGTTCTCGAGTACAGCGGATCTTGGCAACTCTGAAGCTGTGTTTGTCCTGGGTGGGAATCGAACCCACTTACAGCTCCGAAGGCAGAGTTACTACTGAGTTGTCAGGCTAGTCTAGAGGCTCCAGTTACCTCAGGGTGGTATGAGACGCAGGCGTGCGGGCGGCGGCGGTGCGGATGCGTGTCGCGGCGGCACGCGACCCGCGGCGGCGACTCGCGCGCGCGCACGTCCAGCCGCTTAGCGCCGCACGGACACAGCGTGTCCACTACCAGCAGAATCAAGTTGCTGTGAGGAATCTTCTGTACGCTGAATGGCCTGGAAAAATGTTGATGTGATTTCAACATACGAAGGAATGATACTTCACAATGAGCTGCCTGGTCTGCGCTTAAGTGTTTTCTCAAATAATTCATCTCATTTGAAACTATAATAATAATACATTTATTCTCCTCACAAAAAAGGAAACACACATGTAAAATTTTTGCGATAAACCAGTTTTATTAGAGACTGGTGCTAGAGGTAGGCTAGAAGCATGTGTTACTAGTCACTAGGCCCCCACGCCATGGAACACAAAAAAGAACACTTAAAAAAGTAAGTTACCATAGGGATGATGACACAAAATAAAAATAAGATAGAAGACAAAGACAATTACTTTGCAATGTTAGATAAAAATAGGCCAGATAAAAACTGAAATTAATTACAGCCAGGTTGAGTGTGTGTGTGTGTTTGTTTGTTCGTGCGTGTGAGAAAACTGACCCCTCATGGACCTCTTTTGTAACTGACCTCTCACACCCGGAGTTGTGGCAGTTGGTCAGTTTCCCTTTCAACGGCTGCGCCTGGTTCAGCCTCGTGGACTGCAGTTGGTACAGCTCCGCGCTAGTGTCGCAAGGTCTCACCGCAGCCGATCTAGCGGCCTCGCGCGGCGGTTCTCGAATTGGTCCTGGAATAGATTTTTTTATGTGGACGAGCTTTCGAATCGTCACACACCAAACAGTAGCAGTACCTACATAGTATTCCAGTTTGAAGGTTGTGGTTGCCAGAGAAATTACGGCACGTAAGTCAAAGTCTAAAACTTATTTCCATAGAATTCGTAAAGAAATGGCTTGGAAACGTCAATAATATTCAAAACATCGTACTTATCGCTAATTTTGACGTACGATTGTTTGATTGTTTGATCATACGATGCGACTTGGGTCTTGTACTAGGTAGGACAGGACCCAAGTCAGACTGCTTGTTATGGGCAGAGGTTACCACTTAACACCAGGTAACCATCAGCTCGTAACATTGTCACATAAAGGATTGATAGATAATTTGAACCATATTTGAGGGTATACCTGGTCCGGGGCTGATAGGAGGAGGCATGCGTGGTCCACCATCTCGGGAGGTCTCACCCATTCCGTCGATGATGATTTCATACGTGCCGTGGTCTCTGTCCACACCGTCTTCGTCGTGGCCGTCTTCGCTTTCGTAATCTTCATAATCTGCTGAAGGAATTCACTTTATATAACCATGTCGTTGCATAGGAGCTTCATTGAAGCACAATCTTATCCTTTCATCGCACTCGAGAGATCTAGTTGCACGAATATTAGTAGTGGTAGTACCTCTAGGTAGGACGTCAACAATGTAAATGTAATTTTGAATCTATAATATCATCAAAATTTATTAAAACTGAGATAATAATTTTGTCATCAAAAGGAAAAAATATAGCTAAAACCCAACGTGAAACTGAAACTGAAAAAGGAATCGCAAAATTGAACATCCGCCAATATTAAATAAATCCTTCATATTGTTTTAGAATTTTAAAAGGAGTTGAACTGGGTGTATGGCGTGAGATCGATTCCCAGGACAAACATTTGTGCGACGAGCATAGATGTTTGTTCTGCCTGGATGTGTATGTATGTATGTATTTATAAAAATTATATCAGTCTGGTTGCCACCATACAAGCTATCTTAGCTTACTTTGGGGCTAGATGGCACTGTCTGAAATCTCCACCAATATTAACTTATTTGGGTGAGTTGAGCCAGCATAACTAACCAGAGTCTTCATCACCGTACGCCCTGTTAGCGTGTGCATTCGCCGGCTGCCACAGCGGGAACCACATTGCAACCATCTTTATAACATAGCTGCCAAACCACGATAACGGCTTCCAAGGCTGTGGATAAAGATTCACCATTAGAGGCCCCCTTAGAAGGAACAACGTCAAAACAACCACATCATAATTCCCAAAATGCAGTCCAGATGCTGCAGCTATTTTGATTATTTCCTTATTTCAAGATTTATGTGGGTAATACATATCGTCCCTTGACCGCCGACTTGTCGTAAGCGACAATTTTACCCAAATAGTTTTTTTTGTTGCAAGTGATATTTTTAAATAAAGTGGGAAAAATTAAGTGCTAAACTTTGCATTCGCTATATATTCTAAATAACGTCATTTTGGTGGGAAATCTCGCAATCGCGAAACACCTTGTCGATATAGCTTAAAACATCACAAGAAATGCTATTTGGGTAAAATTGTCGCTTACGATAAGTCGGCCGTCAAGGGTCGTATGTCAAAAAACTGTGCTTACCGAAAGCTTGGTCCCTTGACCACTAAAAGGGTTTCTCGCATCCGGGCACCTGCCTTGATGATCATTCACTGTCACTTTCTTATAAATCTTGTCCTGTACCAGCGAGTCCATGATAGTGCCGTCGACTTGTCCGAAGAATCGGCCAGTTTGAGAAACGTCTTCCGACAGTATGATGAAACCATTGTCATCCAGGATGTAGCAATCGAGCTCGTCTCCAGCGCATGTTTTCTTGCAAACGCTGCCTGCTGTACACTGTAAAGAAATAAAGAGAATTTTGAAATTTCCCCATGCCGGTCGCATTCACAATTTCGAACTTGTATTTCATCCAAAATAACATTAACTACCGTCAACATCAATTACCAAATTATGTAATTAGACCGCTAAAAAGGATACATACAGTAATTTATAAGTTTTTATACTCTGCTTGGTTACAAAACCAGAATCAACTTACTGTTGACGTGACGTTCAAGAAGTGTCTGGCCAGTGACTCCAACTGGAAATGCAATCCAACTACTGCAGCCGGCGCTCTGTGTGCTCTCGATTCCACAAACACTGCGTGCGTGGCCAGAACCAACGGCGGCTTTCCGCTCAGATCCTCAGCTTCAGAACCGTCACGGAAGGGTACAGAAAACACGAAGCTTTCAGGCTCTATGGCGTGGTGCTCCACTGCCCGTTTGTACCACTCAGAATCGAAAGCTCGAGCGTATTTCTCGCTAAAATGCCTGAAAATGAAGAATTTTATGTGTTTTAACTACAAAATCAAAAGGAAAATAAAATGAACCATGATGTTTCGACAGGTGGAGGATAAAGGACTTGACTTCGGTAGTTACTCACGTTTCAGATGCCTCAGATCCTCTCGTCGTGTTCATGTGCTCGGTCCACCTCAGAAGTCCACTTCGGGTAGCGATGAACGACATTGTCACCACGAATTTGTGAAAGCGTCCTTGTCTGCAAGAATATTGATTGGTTTCTTTTATATGATTCGGCCATATTGACACTTGAAGAGGGAAGAAGTTACTTAGTTGTTTACAAGATTTAATTTAATGTTTTTTTTTTTTATTTTTTTTTTTTTTTTTATTTTTTTTTTTTTTTTATGTAATACAGTTACAGAACGAGCTGACGGCCCACCTGGTGTTAAGTGGTAACCTCAGCCCATAACAAGCGATGCGGCTTGGGTCCTCCCCTACTAGGTACCCAGGGGCAAAGCATATGAATCAACGTCAAACTGATAGAATAAAAATCGTTATCTAAATGAAGATGTACATAGTATAAAATAGAGTATGTTGTGCCTCTGAGACGGTTTCTTTCGCTAAACGAAAAATATAATATACTTAAAAAAACCTAAAAATAAATGCCCATAATTCCTTGGCCAGCTGAAATAACAAATTAGTACACACGAATATCACATTACCTGATCCATGGAAGCTTTAAAGAAATTTGAAAAATATTCCTTACAAAATAGAATACGTTATCTAGCTTACCTAGATACAGATCAACCAAAAAATCGTTTAAACAGGAATGAGTCCAACCAAACTCAATTTCTATTAAAACGAAATTGTCTTCCTATTAATAAAAGCTTCTTTTGAAAAGTTTCTACGGAAACTTTAACTATTCAAGAAAGTTAATATACAATTACCATCACTATAAGTGTTATTGGTTTATTTATAGCTCATTAACATCTTATCGTATTTCAAATGTCGCTTTTAATAGAGTCCGAAAAGCACTTGGAATCTGATTATCTCTAGCGTATTCTACAAAACAGTTTTTAAACAGTGGGTTCTTCAGCTGGATTCATTGTTCAATTTCAAAACTCGTGCAACAAACGTCTGGAAAACGTATATATCTATCACTTTAAAACTCTAATCCTTAGATAAGAGCTACTTCTTTGCAAAACTTTGAAATATATAATCGCTAGCACATCTAATTGAACCATAACGAATATTTTTGTTACGTTACCTTGTGAGCAATGCCATTAAAGTTGCTATCGGGCTATTTGTGTGACAAACACATAATACCATTAGTGAAAATAAATAGTAACATAAATAAAGTGCAATATAGTAATATGCGAGAGTTTTAACATGCGGTGTTTCAAAGCGGTGTTCTGCAAGGTTCGATTCTTGGTCCATCATTATAAGTCTAGTATAATCCATTCAAAAATCCTTTTGGGAATTGACTTTATAGTGAAGAGTGCATTTAGTCATGCTGGAAATATAATGTTACTTACTGGTTATGGTGGCTGGCATGTCCTATGTGAGCGTCCAATTCTTTGATTACCATTGCGTCCCGGATGAGCGATTGCACTAAAGTTTTATCACCTGTGAAAGACAACAATGGTGTTAAACAACAAATGTATTTGATCTCCAAAATATAATTCAGAATTTGTAATGTTTAGATAAGTGTGTGTTCAGGCTTTGAGCGGCATCTAGGCACCTAGACGCTTCGAATCACGTCATGTGTTCAAAGACAATCTTATTATATGTTGTAGCTTACAGTATCCATACAAAAGCTATGGGTTGCTTTGATTTTTGAAGTTATGATTTCAGCAAAAGATATCAAAGTAACTACTCGATTATTCTCATTCTTTTGTTATTTTACAAAACGCACACCAATGCCACCTCACTGGTAAATTCCCAAAAAAAATAACTTACAATAATAAGAATCCCTTTCTTGTTTCTTGTGCGCGTTGTGCAAAGTCAAGGCACGCGGTCGCAGCGACATCCACTTCCACCCGGGTTTCCCTGCCCGGTTGAGGAAGTGCAGCAGCTGTTCCTCCGGTGAGTTGAAGGCTTGATCTGATGTCGAGGCATACTCGCAGTACACCCTGTAGAAATAACATGATACTAACCGAGATCTATCGCCAGAAATATGGTTGTGTGAATTGGTAATCATAATTTGGTTTTATGTTTGAGGCATGTGTTTGGTTCCGTTTGGTTTGTTGAAATAAATGTGAGAAATGCAATTCATATTTTATATGCATTTACATATGTATTTTGATTTAAATTTAAGTAGGTACATATTGTTTATCATATTCTTCTTGTGTACAGTGAGCGGTGCATCATTGACCAAACGTATTGTTATATGTACACTTACCAGTCTGGGTGGATTTTCCAGTTGTCTCCTTTGAAGTATTCCGTTACTGAACAGCGAAAATAAAATTGTTAAACTCATGGTTTTATGTGACATAGGTATCACATTTTTTCAGATTGCAAAAGTCCTACAAGATAAGAAAGAGATACTGAGGATCAAGAATTTTCAATAATATCTGAATCTTAATTTACCTCCTTTCAATGACATTCGTTAGGTTATATCACCCATTCTTACAATTGCTAAGCTTATCGCCTTTAGCCTATTCAATCAATCAGCATTCAAAATCAAAGTCAAAAACTTAATTTCCAGAGAATTCATAAAGAAATGGCTTGGAAACGTCAACAATATTCAAAACATAAGGTCACGTGTACTTATCGCTATGTTTGACGCCTGTTCAAACCCTATCAGACCCTCCACGGGGTAGAACAAACAAGAAACCTTCAAAGGAGGGCTTCCTTTTTTTCGCGAGCATTCTTGAATAAGACTACATGCATCTTCTAAGTGAATTAAATCCAAAAGGCCCCTCATAGTAAAGGCACACTCACCGCTAATAGGACTGTGCTTGACTTCCTGCTCGGACAGCAGATCATACATCCCATACCCGTCGGGCAGCACCACGGCGAGAGAAAACGGAGTGCCGTCTACTGGGCTGTAGAAGTATCTCTGTCTCCTGGTAGCCACCCGGCGCATGCTGTCATACTGGACCTTCACTCCGATCTCTGTTTCCCCTTCGCGTTGCTCTATCATGTCGTGTCGGAGCTGAAATGAGATTGTGGATCTTTTATGACAATCCGATAACCTACACCATAAATTAATCATTTGTGTACACTGAGTTATTTACGTAAATAAATGAAGACTTTAGCGGGTAGGTAAACTTTATACAAAGGAATCTACCTCCTTTGCATAAAGTTTACCTATCCGCTAACTTGGATATGTTTTCAAAATCATCACGAGCCTAGAACAGAACACACATGTTTGCCATCAAATTGCAAACTTCGTACTGCCGCACAAACAGTAAAGCATTCGCGTTACTGTGGTCTGGTCTGAAAGGTGTGGTTGCCGGTGAAATTACAGGCACATGAGGACATTCCACCCACACATCTCAGAGTTACGGGTGCGTACGATGCTACTTGAGTTTGTTGTACCTAAGTAGGGGAGGATCTAAGTAGTATTGCTTGTCGGAGGCAGAGTTTATCATTTAACATCAGGTGGGCCATCTGCTCGTATTTATATTATAGCAAAATTACATAAGATGATCGGTCCCTAAGTAATGATCATAAAAAACGGTACTGCTTGTAATATAATTTGCGTTTCCCGACAAAACCATATTTGTATGTTGTTTGTAATATTCGTTAACTCGTGCTCGTCAGGTGGTAACTACATAAGATATTGAATTTCTTACGTCGAGCAAAAGCGAAGTCAGATTCACCCTAGAATTGTCTTCAGCGTCCATCAACAATTCCACATCAGTGAGGTCCACACTTGAATACAAGGGACGTAAAGTTTCCGTGTACTGAAAGAATCACATTGATTAGTTGACCGTAATTGAAGTGTTTGTATAAAGGTATTTAAACTAATATAACTCAGCCGCGTATACTTACTTCCTCATTTGTATGCTGTAACAACAAAAAATAAGCAATGAAGTAAATAAAAACTAGGGCTTTAAGCGTTTATTTGGAGAAATTATATCAACAAAAAGCAGATTATATCGTTGTAGCATTTGTAGGTTTCGGTAGCTAAGGATTGACGAATAATTCTACAAAAAAAAAGGTAGTTTTACATATAAAATAATATTAAACTTCTCATACCAGTGGCCTCAAGTCCGGATGATATAAAACATGCCCGTTGTTATCCACCATGAATGAGAACCCGTTTACTCCCAACTGTGAACAAAATATGCAATTTAAATAATATTGGTGGACAATTCACACATCGCTATCTAGCCCCAAACTAAACACAGGTTGTACAATGGGAACCAGACAACTGATAGAAGACAAATATACTTTTTTTTGTAAAAAATACATATAATACATATTAGCACCCAGACAAAGAACAAGCATCTATACTCGTAACAGAAATGTTTGTCCTGGGTGGGAATCGGACCCACGACCTACAGCGCAGAAGGCATAGTTACTACCGACTGAGCGGTGAGGCCTGTCAATAAAATTTTATTGATCTTTTTTATTATTTTATTATTATATTTTATTTTAAAGAATTTATTAATCATTAATGATTTGTCTGAGTAGTTTACCTTGTATGGTGGCACGAGCTTCTTTATCTGTTCGATAGGCACATCGGTTCCAACCACGCCTAAGAGGTTTGCTTCTCTTTGCTGCAAGAACAAGATAAATAATAAAATATAACTCTTTCGTTATATTTTATTGTATATTTTACTGTTTCGAAACAAAACACATTGAATGTGTGGGAAGCGGCGGCGACGCGGGCCTATAATCAACCTTAAAGCCTTCGAATTAAGGCTGATTATGATATAACTAGCATTTTCAAAGCACAGACGTAATTAGACTTAAGGCGTACCTACTCCTAAATTTGGAGAACTATTTTCAAAAGAACAAAATATAGCGGCATAGAACAATTCGCAATACAGTAGATTAAAAATGAATACAAAATTCCACTTTTGGAAGAGGGAACATAGGACATATTAAACCTTGATTTTGATGATTGCAAATTGTCTCTCGTATCTCGCTTTCGTTATGGAAAAAATAATAGGGTGCAATGCGATGCCTAGAGATTTTGTAACATAATTATATTCCTGAAATATTTAGTGGACCCGCTTTTCCTCCAAGGTAATTTTTTTATACGAAGTTTTGCCTTTAATTTTGTTTTTATTCACCTTACTTAATTTAACTTGTTAATGTTAATTTGAATATTGTTTACGTATGAATTACTTACAGTGTGATTTCTTCTATCGAAGATAGGCACCGTGACAGATGTCATTAGCTGACCCATCCCATCGTCATTTAGGTTACTGCTCTGTAAAGGAAATAAATTTTAAATGTCATTCAACATATAGGTACCCATACATACATACGCCAAATTGGCCCAGTGGTACGGACTCCGATTTTCAATTCAGAGGTCGCTGGTTCAAATTCTGAAGTGCACCAATTGTGTTTTATCACTTGATAAAATTATTGTGCGATAAGACTTTTCTGGGTAAACGCAGAAACATCGGTAGAATATTGGCTTTCTGTGACAATGATCAAGTGCACGAAAGGAGCCTTTGAGGCGCACTTTAATCATTTTGCCACACCAGAACATGATAAGTAGTAGTACTATTATATTAGTGCATATGGAAAGTTCCTACCCTTCCTCCGACGTAAACGGGACTCCAATGTACGGGATGCACCGTCTGGTACATGACGAGGGGCCGCGCCAGGACCTCCACGAAATGAAGCACCTTCGATCGGATTTCAGCGTGCTCGTTGATCGACACATAGAACCCTGAAAAGAGAAAGCCAATTCAATTTTTTTATTACATACATACATACTAGCTGCGCCCCGCGGTAAGTCAACCCACGGGAACACTGCATTTTTCCGGGATCAAAGTAGCCTGTGTGTTAATCCAGGCTATACCTATCTTGATACCAAATTTCATCCAAATATATTCAGTCGTTTCAGCGTGAAAGAGTAACAAACATCCATACATACAAACTTTCACGTATATAATATTAGTAAGATTGGTGGGCAATTCACACATCGGCACCTAGCACCAAACTAAGCATAACTTGTACCATGGGAACCGGACAACTGATAGAAAACATGTATACTTTTGTAAATACTTATATATAATAAATTATTATACACTAAATAGGATTAAAGTAATATATATAAAATGCATTAATAATAATAAAAATCTTAGAACTATAAGTGCAATGGGCGGTCTTATCGCTAGAAAGCGATCTCATCCAGACAATAATATTCTATACAGATTAGATAATTACATATTAATCATAATATACTAAAATGGTAAAATGTATAATAAACACAGCACGAACACTTAGATATGCCCATTTCCATGATTTCCGTTTTTGACGAAATTTCTATGGGACCAATTTATTTATTTTCTTTGATATTATATCCTTTCGAAGAAAAAAATGCGGTGCTAGGTGCACAAGTGGTACTGACCCCGAGTTTCAATCCGGAGGTCGCCGGTTCAAATCCCGACATGCACCTATGAGTTTTCCCTTGAAAGATTTATGTGCACAGACCACGTTCTCGAAACGGTGAAGGAAGTATGAGGAAACCGATATGCCCTAGAACTAAAAAAATCAAAGATGGGTCAAGTGCACGAAAGGAGGCTCTTTGAGGCGCACTTACAATCATTTCACCACACTGGCTCGAGAGAACCAGTGACTCGAATAGTAGATAGAAAGGAAAAAAGTGTTTTTTTTAATTGATTTATAGATGACGGAGACGGAGAACCTAGTCCTTTTTCTGAAGTTGGTTACCTTTATTGGTGCACGCCATATCCTTCATGGTGTGTCCGGCCGCTGCGTCTCCACCGACGCGATACGTGAACATCCGCACCGGCATGTGGGGCCAGTTCCACGTCCTGAACACACCCTTCACTCCGACGGAACCACCGCCGGCGCCGACCACTGCGATCGCTTGGTTGCACTGGCAGCCTTGTCCGGTCCGATTGTACTGAACAGTTTGTTTATGAATGAAAGATAAAACATTTATGCCAAAGTATATTACACAGGACGACAAAATAAAATAAAAGAATAATAGTAGGACAGAAACATTTTTAACAGAATAAAATAAATAAATATTGGTGGACATTTCACACAACGCCATCTAGCCCCAAAGTAAGCTAAGCGTACCTTGTGTCATGGGAACCAGACTACTGATATAATACTTATATACTTTTTTTTGTAAATACATACATATAATACATATTACCGAGACACAGAACAAACATCTATATTTGTCACACAAATGTTTGTCCTGGGTGGGAATCGACCCACGACCAGAAGGCAGACTTACTAACCAACTGAGCTGCGAGGCGAGTCGAACAGAATTAAAAGTGAGCTAATAAAAGCATACTAAACTACAAAAAATAATACATACATACTATATTTATAATAGAGAGTAGAGAGTGAGAGTAAGTGATGGTACGAGACGGTCCATCTGATATTTTGTGGTATCCTATCGACACTGGTGTAGGAATCCACAGGAATGCATAAATAGGTATTGTATGATACATATGCATATGCATGGTGGAAACAAATAAACGTCTTATCTATCTATCTATCTATCATATGAAACATTGCCAAGAAACCGCTATGATGGCAACTAATAAACACCGACCTAATCTACAACTAATATCAAAGATTATAAATGCATACAGCACAGTCAAGCAGTTCAGAAACTAGTGATATATGAAAATATCGAATTACTTTGAGCCGCATCTAATGAGTCAGAATACTTTCTTGATTACCATTTCTTATATATTCAGTAAATTCGGAAAAACTACTAGTTTCCGTTAACTTGCGGTGGGCTAATCAGATCCTATGCGACTCCATGGGGAAGAACTGATAAGAACATTTCGCGACCCGATGATATTATTTACAGCTCAAATATTCGAATTTCAAATCCGAATGAAATCTACTTCAAGTATACATGGCAAAAAGCGGGTTCAATAATTATACTGTAGATATCTTTAGATACTTAAACTCAGCACTAGCGCTCCGATCAAGCTTCAACAACTTTACAAGAAACCGAATATAACTTTCAGTAGTGTGTACCCGGTGTAATATTTCGAAGCCGGTGGAGAGAGCTCCGGTTAAGTTGGCCGCGCCTCCAGTCAGCTCCGCGTTCCATAATGAGGTCTTCAACTCGCGGAGGGTCTCTGGAACAGCCTGGAAATACGAATTCGATCAAAATATCACCAATGGTACCAAACTCGAGGACTTTAAGGAAGGTCCAAT
The DNA here is from genome assembly GCA_947359385.1 of Chesias legatella. NCBI lineage: Eukaryota > Metazoa > Arthropoda > Insecta > Lepidoptera > Geometridae > Chesias > Chesias legatella. Next base: position 7,586,531 of record OX375772.1, read on the forward strand.
ATCAGCCTGGTATCTTCAAAATTACAGGCACATGAGACATTCCACCTACATGTCTCAGAGTTACGGACGCATACGATGCGACTTGGGGTCTTGTCGTACCTAGTGGGTAGGTGAGGACCCAAGTCGCATCGGTTGTTATGGGCCGAGGTTACCACTTAGCAAGAGGTGGGCCTTCGGCTCGTTCTTCAACTGTGTAACATAAAAAAACTTTCAGACTCAGTCCTATTTATTTATTTCTGTATATTTCTACTAGAGACGAAAAATGAAACGTTTATTTTTGACCTGTATTTTTATAAATAATGCATTCATTTTTCTAATTAAATCCGTGCATTAAACCAATTAATTAAACATAATCACAAGAGCTATTATAACGACTGTTAACTTATCGACTGTATGACTTTCTCCCGATTGAATTCATCATTCTGACACAGAAAGTTATAAAATTTTACATGTAATATGAGTATTTTGTGTTTCAGTTCTACGCTTCCACTGATTAGAATGAAAATTCCGAGAGCAACTGAATTGTTTCAAAGTGCAGACAGCGAGCTCACCTGCGAACCATGTACAATCCGAGTTTTAAATACTTTTAACTATATATCTAACGTAGTTAATCAGCTAGTTTACGTAATTTTTCAGATAATAAATTTATCAAAGAACGCATTTACAGTTCACCTTGGGTGGTTTGTGGACGAAAGTCAAGAAAGGTGCTGGTAAAATGATGATTGCAATAACTGCAGTACTAGTAACCTTCGTTCTGATCATTTTCATTTGTTCCTGCTTACCTAGTATCTATTAATCTATTACTATCAGATGATACAATACCTATATTTCATAACTTTCAGCGATAAAATGTTGAACATATTTTATAGCATTATCATAATACATTAAAGAAAGAAAATTTTTTTACATTAAAACATAAAATTGTTTTGCAAATGTAACCGGGGAAGTAAGTTTTAAGAGGAGAGCGATGATAACTGCGACACAGATCTAATAAAAATGTGTTTGTCATCGTTTTTGTTTGTAAAACTTGTGTAAATTCGTTCTAGATAAAGATTTAATTCATTTATTACTTAAGTTCTTAGGTAGTAGGTGTAAGAAATTGACATAGAAGAGAATCTTATTAAAATTATTCAATTGCAAAGGCCTAATTCTGCTTCTGCCTGACTGCAATAAAAATATCCATAAAATAATAAAAAAAAATACCTATGTCATAATAATCTGAGTTTCTGAATATGGCTGTCCTAACGCAACCATCGGCTTCCCTCGTGGGCAATTACATTTGACGATGTATAAACACGGTATCCATTTAAACAGTTCCCTCAGTGTGTTTGTTTGAATGAGACAGTTCATCTCTGCTACCTGATCGTTTATGCAAATATTATGTCAAATATAAGTTCTGAATTGAGTGCAAATAAATCATAAGCGATCCATTTGAATTCCAACTGAACACACAACTCATCACGACAGATCACATTGAAATAAGGCAAAACAAGGAAAAGAGATCGTGGAATAAGTTGCCAAAGATTTCTTTGTTACTTTATTTTTCCCAAGACTTATTGGTGTATGTACATTATAATGTGAGTTTATATAGCTCTAGTTCGGCAAATAAATTATTAATAACTCCAAGCAATAATGTTTTTAACAATTGATTAGGAGAGAAGACGGAAGTTGGACTAAGGCGGTCAGAGAATGGAGGCCATTGAACTGTGGAAGTTGAATCGTCGTTCAAGTAGCCGGCAATCAATGTCGAGGACTGCAAGGGACCGTGTAGAATTGCGATCGAAATAGGAGACTATATAAATAATACTAGATGAATATAACAAATAATATTTATTGTTATTCAAACATAGTAAGAGTTTTTAACGGCTGTAACTTAATAACTGTTTCAAGAGTAAACGGTGAAACCGTTATGTTTACGGGTATTAACGGATCGTATATCAACGATGCTAGAGCCTCCTTCGACCGTCCAATCTCGAGTACACTTCAGCGTATTGACTTGCGCACGCTGTACAAGTCGGGTCACTTATCTGTCTATTGTAACCCTGATTCCCAATATCATATAAGTACGTAATACACGGGGTATTAGTAATTATATGTTACTAGGAATATATTTACTGAATACGTAATTGACCGGGAAAAGCCATTGGTCGTGTAATACTCAAGTGTCTGGAATAGTCTAGATAGACAGCCCTTATGTGGTAGTGGCTTGAGACGACGATATTAGGGTTTGTCCAAACAATATAATAAATAAAATTACAAAAAAAAAAAAATGACATGCCTCATAACTCAGCTGGTAGTAGCCCCTGCCTTCTGTGCTGTAGGTCGTACGTTCGTTTCCGACCCAGGACAAACATTTGTGTGACGACCATAGGTTTTTGTTTCATCTGGGTGTTGATATGTATAATATGAATGTATTAACAAAAAAAAAAATAAGTATTATATCAGTTGTCTGGTTCCCACGATACAAGCTATTTACTTAGCTTACTTTAGGGCTAGATGGCGTTGTGTGAAATGTCCACCAATATTTATTATTACATATTTTATAATCTTTTACTGTTACTGTTTTTTTTAATGCGATAGTGTTGTAGAACGAACAGATGGCCCACCTGGTGTAAAGAGGTAACCTCTGAACCTAACAAGAAATATAACTGGGTTCTCCCCTGCTTAGGATAAACTAAGAATATTTATTTTTATACGATACTTTAGTCTTTAATAAAAACTTTAATTTTATTAAAGTTTAAAATACAAACTGCAATTTGAAGACAGGAAGGAGACTGCTAAAAGTACTATTATATGAACTGTCTCGAAGGTTTATCTCTGTAACGTCACTCCAGCACAATCAGATGAGCTGGAGAGAGCATGCAAGTGTCGAGTTAAGTTAGAAGTCAGATAAGTAAGGGCACCCCACCTGTCGCGAATGAACGCGCGTTACGACGTATATTTTATCTTGAAAGTTTGCAAAGTTTCGAGTATGAACTGCATGAAGAGAGTTAATAGCTTTCTTGAAATACAGTGACTTGGACTGGCTTCACAGCTTAGTTGGTAGTAACTCTGCCTTCTGGTCGTGGGTTCGATTCCCAGCCAGGACAAACATTTGTGTGACGACCATAGATGTTTGTTTTGTGTCTGGGTGTTAATATGTATTATATGTAAGTATATAATATTATATCAGCTATCTAACGAAACGAAAAAAAAAAATTTGGGCCAGGAACCGTCGCGGGCGTCCCCAGAACATTCTATCAAAGTTTCATGACAATCTGATTAATGGTTTCAGAAGGTATAGGGAACAAACATACATTGATTTGTATTTATATAGAGACCGTAAGCTTATTCTCGAGCCTATGAAATAACCTATATCTACCTATACAATACATATATCTTTCTCATACGAATATTGCTCGTTGACGCTGTGTTTTCGCTATCAGGACAGCAAAAAAAGTTCTGATACACCCTTAGAGGTGTCAAACAATTCCTATTAAACTTCCTACTTAGAACTCTCGACGTGTGAGTGACAATTTATTGACGTGGTCACACCAACCTCATAAAGTACACTTTGCTCTGAGTGCTTTCATAAATTTTCAAGAAAACTTTACAGTACAAAGTGTACTTAGGTAGATATGGGGAGCACTTTGTGGTCTTTAGTGGTTTCGGGGTGGGACTAGGCTGCGTGCCTCGCCAGCTATAATTAATTATACAGGTTGGGCATAAAGTCTACGTGACAATGCCTGGTGGGCATAAAGTCTACCTAGTTTAGGAAGCCGAGTGCCTAGAAAATACTTTGTGGATTATTATTATAATGAAGCATTAATGAATAATTTTGCGTACAATTATAATTAAATGATTCCAATTGAAATATATGATTCATCAAGAGTTTACAGTTTATAAGCGTTCTGAGCGCAATATCTCATTTTTATGAAATCTCTGCTATCTATCTATTTCCATGCTATTAGCTCTTAACATGGTTTCGGCTTTTACATAACTGGGATAATCCAGCAGAAGATGTTCTGCCATAGGGAAAATGGATAGCCAAAAAGATGTGATTGTGCTTTGACGATCGCTCTATCGGTTTTCGAGTTTATCGGCTTTATACAAATTGACAGCCATTTATATATCTCTGATCTTTTGAGATACTCAAGTCATATCGATTGATGTCCATAAAAAATTCATTGTCCTTATTAATATAAATCCATATCGAGGACCACAATCAATTAGCAGCAGTAGCTTTAGCTGAAAAACCTTTGCAGTCGCAGCTTCACTTACACGAGTGTGAAACTTGTTTGTTTGTTTGTATTACAAACGCCAACTAAATTGCACTCACCACCATTGTTACTATTCTTGACTGTGATATCACCAGCTGTCTAGATTTAAGCGAACAACTTGACAAGTTTGAGCGGTTCCAAAGCGTCTGCATTCGATTTATATTTGACCTGCGCAAGTATGATCACATTACCGAATATTGCAATAGCACAGGTGGCTACTTATGATACGCCTTCGCCAAAAAGCACACATCTATTCCCTTCTGTATAGTATACTTTTCAACCCTCATACCCCAGTGAACTCAAAGAGAGATATGAATTTCTCACTCTCACACTTTCGAGCCTTACGCTTTAACCAAAAATTGCAATTGAAAACAAAAAACTGAAGCTACACACGTGTACAGCAAAACTTTTGCGGTGAAAGCTTCAGAATATACTTCCTATGTCTGTAAGACTGGCTAGATTCCTATCCATATTCAGAAACGTGGTCTACCAACATTATCCACCTTCGCAATGTAAATCATGATAATATAACAGTGTTTAATAATTGATTTATTCTTTATATGTTTACTCGTAACTTATATATTACATATATATTATGTATCGTATAAAGCATGTGTACAAATCAATATGTGCAATGTATTTTTATTACAGGTAGATTTTATATTTTATTCCGTTCGTAGATCCTGTCTAAAACTGTGTCTAAAATTGCCTTGATAACATCGCTTTTAGCGATAGGTTCACCTTACCTATCTTCACGACCACCTTCTATATCGCTGTATCCACCTATAACACTGTACCATATCTTATTTATCACTTTTCAGCAATATTTTAGTACGTTTTTAGTAATTATGAGAACAATGAATTTATATCCTATTCTGTTTTCCAAAGTGCCTATGGATCCCATAACTAGTTTTTGATTGCTCGTTCCATAATTGATATCAATAACAAAAGCGTCACCTAACTTTAAACAACGTTGGTGTAAAACAACTATGTAGCCGCTATGGTTGCGTCATGCAGCTTTTAAATGAGAGACTGGCTTGCAAGAGCGGCTCTCAGATCCGAATACACAATTATTCTATTGTTATTACAATTATGCTTCTGGCCTATTCAAGGTTAAGACATTTTGAACAAATGTCAAACTTACGAACAAACTTATTTATTTGTATAATAATAATAATAACAATAATTTAATATGTTTAATCAGACAACATAAGTCCATGGGGTTAGTAAAAGCTTATAATTTAGGGATGTTAGTACTTAATAACTAGACAAGATTTAGTCCTCTGAGTCAGATATATCAAAGATATAGTCAGATATGGTATAGATTTAGATTTCACATTAATCATTTGAAACATATCTAAGTTACGTAATGACCTGTATAAAAATGTAAATTGCTACAAATGCATGTATTGCGTGACGGCGCGGGCGGCACAACACATCCGCCGTGTATACGCACCTTAATGGAATCAATCAAAACAAATTTGGTTGGATTTTCACCAAACTGTGTCGTTGCTAAGTTTTTTTTATGTGATTCGGGTGGCGGTACGAGCTGACGGCCCACCTGATGTTAAGAGGTAGCCGCCGCCCATGGACAACAGCAATACCACTCAAATCCTCTCCATAATACGAGGTGACTCAAGTCGCATTGCGTTGCGTCCATCACCTCGAGATGGGGATGTTACGTCTCATGCAGCTGCAATTTCACCGGCACCTCCATTCCACCGGAACGAGGAAAAGCAATACGAGTGCACCACTGCTTGGCGGCAGATAACCAGGTGTGGTGGCAGTACTTCTCCGGGCGAACTAAGTACAAGTTCTACTGCTACTAAAATGAATGTCGTTGTGAGGTGACATTTACCTATCCAGATTGCGTCCATATGGTAGATTAAATACTCATTTGATCTTTCTGGTCGAGATCAGGTAGGCCTGTGTCCCTGCAGTGGAAACTTTAGTCTTCCCCTACCTAGGTACGACAAGACCCAAATCACATCGTGTGCGCCCGTAACTCTAATAATTGAAGGTAGTATGTCTCATGCGCTTGTAATTTCAACGGCAACCACACCGTTCAAACCGAAACAGTAACGTGAATGCATTACTGCTTGACGGCAGATATGGGTACGGTGGCAATACTTCCCTGGACGAACTTGGCATAAATTCCTGCTACTAAAGCTTGTCTTAGAACCAAAAAACTCGAAAAAGGGTCAAAAAAGACTAAAGAGACTTAGTATCATTACAATTCAGTTCACGTAAATTTTATTGATTTCTTTTTTATTGCGTGAGTTTATATATTTTTATTGAGTTACTAGGTTTTATAAATATGTATTTGTATGAAATAAATGTCGACGTATTTTTTTGAATAAATATCAATTGAGTTTAACTAGAATCAGCATATTATTAGTTGTCGAAAAAGCCATTTGTGATTCGTATTATAATATATCAATGCACACCCCTTCTCATTACTTCATAAATAATAATCCCACCCTAGTTTACTATGGAATTTACGCCATGTCTAAATCACTGACGTACAATGTTGCCAGTTGCCACCTGTCCGGGCCCTGTTTTAATTAAAGTTATCGTCTAATTGCTACGATTGTTTACAGTGCTGGCAATGCAATGGAGTTTATTAAAACTACGTGCAAGTAGGGTTGCCAACATTTGCAAATTGCGTGAAACTTGTTTTCAATTTTTATGACGATATTTATGTCAGTAGTTGTTTTTTGTTTTGATTAAATTTTGTGGAAGATATATTAACACAACACAACAGGTATTAGTTACATGTGATGTACAAGAAATACGCTACAAACTACTTTATCCCTATCATAATAATTTTTCTTCGGATTTACTTGATTCCCAGTAATTTGTGTGATGGCATTTTTGTCTACTCCATTGTTGTTGTATGATGAAGTAGACAAATGTTTGCATAATATCAAAATATTTGTTCTGGGTCTAGGCGTTGTGGTTCCACAGTGCTCTCGTTACTATGCATAGAGGCTGGATTCCCACATTCACAAAAAAAAAATCTCATATTAAAAATAAGAAGACTATTTCCTATGACGCCCACAAAAAAGGAAGTGTAATTTTACAGCTGATTTTGTTTCCGTGTCTACAAAGAGTACTATCTGAAACCCGTCACTTGTATATCTGATGCAAAATACGTCAGGTAGCTTGCGTTTTATTCTATATACGCGCGAATATATGTGAACGAAAATCGCAGTAAAAGATTCATTGAATACAATAAAGCCTTCGAGGTTCGAATAGATTTAGGGATAGTGAACTCATAACAGCCATTTAAATCGTTAATAAAATCCTCAGCTTGTCTTTTATGAGCCGATATTGTTAACATTAAAATATAATCTTTAACTTTGACTTTGATTTTTCTGCGCGGTTCAATATTTTCACAGCTGTAAAGCCGTTTGCATAGGTAAAATGATCACATTATACTTAATAGTTGGAAAAGTAAAATACGAAATATGGTTTAAGTGATTTCATACTGAATAATTCTATATTAAAAGAATGTTTGACTGATGGATGATGGGTGAAGATTGATGAATAATTGATGTTACCTACTAAAATAACTCAAAAGTATTCAGTTAAAAGTTATTATTAAGGTTGATTAGTTGAAACACATATTTTTATTTTATTGTTACTTAAAACTCTTATTTTCATATTAATAAAAACAAGTAGTTTTCGTATATTTGAACTTGGGTATGCTTGTTATAAGAGCAATTTTGGATAAACAGGAATGACGATGTGCCAAACCCCCTGTATAAATAAGGGATTTAATTAACACAATAATTAAATAAGGCCTTACAAATAAACTCCAATGTAGGGGTTATTTTTGATCCCGTTACTCGGGTTACAACGGATTAATAATGAACTATGCAACGTTTTGATTCAATTAGTTTATGACATATTATGGAATGATCCCGAAAAATGGTATTATTCTGTAAATATGCGCAAAGAACCTCCCATACGGTCAAGCCTTTTTCGCTCAGCTTGAACCCTTTCTTTTATAAAAATCATAACATCACGCAGGCTGTGCTCAAAAAATGCTGAAGAATATCTGCTTGAGCATTTACATACGATGCTTGGAGTATTATTTATTTTTACTTACCTACAACTCCTACAAGTCTAAATGTTAAATTTTATACGTTATAAAGTATTTTAAGACATCTTAATTCTATTAAAAGTTCTATTCTAATGCAATTAACTAATATGGATAATCCAACTACATCAATAAACTGTAGCAGTAGAATTAATATCAAGTTCGTCTGGGGGAAGTACTGCCACCATACCCATTTCTGCCGGCAAGCAGTAACGCATTTGCGTTACTGTTTTTCGGTCTGAAACATGTAGTTTCCGATGAAATTATAGGAACATGAGACATTCACCACCTTCCACTATCCACATTCACATCTCAGTGCTAGGGGCCCATAAGATGCGACTTGGGTCTTCTTGTACCTACGTAGAGGAGGACCTAAGTCGTATTGCTTTGCTATGGGCAGAGATCAATCTAATACCAGGTGGGTCATCGGTTCTTTCCGTTACAAATCACAAAAAAAACTATAATAATCACAAAAAATCATTGTGATTACTTAATATTAACAGACCTTACCTGAGCTAATATCTTCGTGTAGCAAGTGTGTATTTCAGAAACGGTATCACTGTATCGATACACGTTGACGAAATCATTAGGCCCCAGCGTATCCAGCAGCGCCGACACTGTGGCCTTGGCCAGCCTCCAGTATGATGAGCCAACGTCATCCGAGTCGTCTATGAGGATCACCAGGTCTTTCGGGGAGGTGGCGGCTTCAACGAACCAGTTCGAAGACCGGAAGTCGTAAAAATCGCGCGCGTGGTGGGAGTAACCGTCTTCCGGTGGCCAGGACATCGCTGTACAACAAATTGCATTAAGTTTTGAGGACAAAAAGTTTTATCTTTGTAACCCATCTGAGTGACAGTAGAATAGAATAATTCTATTTTTATTGTACACCATAAGTAAAAAACATGCAAAAAATGCTGCTGTAGACATAGAAAGTGGTACAATTTACGGCCTTATCGCTAAAAGCGATCTCTTCCAGGCAACCTTTGGAATGGACTTTTTTTTCTTTGAAGACTTTGGGTAGTGACAAAATAAAAGGAAGAAGGCAGTGTTCGTTTTTCAGTCTACCAGAGGGGTAGGCCTGAGGTACAGTCGTAAAAAAATATTTAAGTTTTAAAATTTAATAAGTTACATTCATACAGTACAGTACATACTACAGTTAATCCTGTACTACAAGTATTTTGGATGCAGGTTTAAACAGGCGTCAAACTTAATATTTTGCCTACTAATTAACGTTTCCAAGCTATTTCTTTATGAATTTATGGAAATATAGTTATTACTTCGATTTTGTTTCACAGTGGCCTACTCTTAGCTCACCTGGGTATCTCCTCATGAAGCCGCTGGATGAGGCGTAGTACTGCCACGACAAAGTGGCGTCAATCTCATAGTTATTCACGAATAAGGGGTCCAGGTGCTCTGACCAGGCGATCTGGTTCCGAACTTCACCATCTATGAGTGAGAAAAGGTTTCAGTGTTAGTGGAGGTGCAAATTACAAACGTCTCGGGTTCTGTAGTGCCCTCACAGATCAGATGATAGTTTTAAAAAAAATGTCACTACGCCTTCTGCGTTGTTGGTCGTGGGTTCGACTCCACCCAGGACAAACATTTGCATACACAGATACACAACAGACAAACACAGATATTTGTTCTGTGTCTGGGTGTTAATATGTAAATGTTAAAAATATATGGAGTTTTAAGTTATCTAGGTTCCATAGTACACGCTATGCTTAGTTTGTAGCTAAATGACGCTAATGTCCGCCAATATTATTTATTCTTATTTAATAACCGTGTCACTGAAATGCGGGAAAAAGGCACTGATAAAAGGAAAATTTGTATCTATTGTGGAAGGGTGTGACACAATTCTGATATAACATATGTATGCAAAAACCCTACACATTGTATGTTGTATGTATGTATGTATATAGCGTGTGTAAAGTAGAAAAGATAAAGGCGTCCATATTCAGAAAATTCCTTGATGCCTGGATACATTGTCGCAGTGTTTAGGATATATTCTATTCCACCATGGACTGAACTTTCAATCGTAGCTAATAGTCACTCCATTTAGTCAGACAATGGCGAATGCAGAATTCGCAAAACAGCTTGCAAAATGTTAATCCGGTATCCTCATCTCTTTATTATGCATGAATGCAGCAAATTGTTATTACATCCGAACCGCAACATTGTTGGCACAGGGTTGACCAATTAGGGAAATTTCTTTAACTACCCATTAAAAGAAGAGTAATTGGGGAACTTGGTTCATTGGGCAGCCCTGATTGCTTTCTCCTGAGCCGTCCGCCGGAAAAATTAATGATTCGACTGTGTGCTATGGGCCCACGGGATTGTTAAGTAAACGTGCCGCGCCCGTTACGCACCCCACACCCCCGCACCCCGCACCCCGCACTCCGCACCCCGCACCCTGCCAGATCAAACACGTAGGTTCTATTATTATTTGGGTCGGCTATGATTCGGCGTAAAGTTTGGTGTCTATACCGATACTTTATGGTGACTTTGGAAAGTGTTTTCAATTGGACATTTAAATAATTTTTATTAGTTGTATTACTCACTGTTATTTCTTTTCATATTCAAGATATGCCCCTAAAAAGTACAGAATCAGTAATGAAAAAACATTTTCATTATTTGGTGTATGAGCTAAAAACTCAAATCCCGCTTATTAAGGTAATCCCAATGAAGGGACTAAGGCACAGGCATCTTCGCGCACTTGACACTTGGCTTCGAACTTTTTAGATTCTATGACTTAACAGTTACCTCCCACTGATTTTATGGTAAGAATGTGTATTTTGCACATACCATTTTTTAAGCGACAAAGTCACTGGTGCCCTCCTGGCTATGAATCAGCGACGTTTCAGTACCCGTATACTAAAACGCTTTCTTTATTAACGCACTATATGAAATGTGGGATAACACGTTAGGCGCCATGAGAAATAATTGTAAGACAAGTTAAATCAAAACTTGACCTTTTCCAAAACGTTGAGTGAAATGAGTTGGTGGTTGGTTCTACTGTAAAACAAGTATTATAAGGTATTAGGTTTGACCTTTTCACTTCAAAATGTCATGGGTTAATGTTTAAATACTCTAGAAAGTAAATAAATCTTAACTGCTTTAATGGATCCGGGCAAAGTAAAACTGGAGATTTCATTCAAAAACGTATATAACCTGAAACTATAGGCCTGCAATTTTGTTAGCATGTTCTTTTCGGGCTGTAGCATGCTCGCTGTAACACAATTTTGCAAAAATTCCACCCCCAATAATATGAAAATGGGATGTAAAGTTTGTATGGAAAAACATTTTTAAAAGTCCACATAAGTCCATTAGTATTGTTTATTCTATTAGGTAAATTGGCAGAAAACTGTTCTTCCGATGTTTTTACATATTGTAAAATATTACCATGCTTTTAGACTAATAAAATCAAAAAGCAATTGCTCTTTCTAATTTCTGTATTAGACTTATTCTGTATAATCTTTGCTCAGAATCCCTTTGTTTCACGTGTTGGTACAAACAGCGGTTATTTAGAATAGGTGATGTGAAATAAAGCAATTTAGATAACGGAACGAAGAGGGGAGGTTGCCAGCCTCGGAAACAGGCGTGGCCGACTTATTTTGAATGCCCCCAAATTTGAATCACAAAAATCTTGTTTTAAACATACGCAATAAGCTTCGTTTGCGTGGACTTGCTTAATCCTACTAATATTATAAACGTGAAAGTTTGTATGTATGGATGTTGTTACTCTTTCACGCTCAAACGGCTAAATGAATTTGGATGAAATTTGATTTCAAGATAGCTTATATCCTGGCTTAACACATAGGCTACTTTGATCCCGGAAAAGTGCAGTGTTCCCGTGCGTTGACTTACTCACCGCGGGGAATACCGCGGGGCGCAGCTAGTACATAAATATATATGATGAGATTATTACGACTATTACCATAAACAATATTAAGGAATGCGTTTAATGAGGTCAAACGATTGTCATCGAGATATCACTAGTGATACAAAATTTGAAAATAAACGTTCGTGTAGCGTCACTAATAGGCAGAAATATGTCAATCTGTCCATTTATCATTCACCCCCCGCTGTCACCCCCCACCCGTGTGTCAACAGTGTACATACTACGCTTCATTATTTAGGGGTTGAAGGCTCGTTGAACAATCTTCTGTTCAGTTGTTAATACATGTCTCGTAAGTTAGAAGTAAATTGAACTCAAGACGATTTGAATTAATATGTGAAAGTCAAACTGACATTTTAATATCAAACAATAACAATTCACACATTAAAATGAGTTTCTCGAACAGATGATAAAGTTTTTACATATTATTCATTAATTCATTCATACCTGTTTTGAAAGAAGTTGTACTAACCTCGTATAGCGTATCTATAAGTCATCGCACATTCTACTTTACAGTTCTACGCTATTTAAAAATACGAATCTAGGTATGAATACCTAGATGAATTCAGATTAAGATAGCTCCACTATTCTAGATTATAAGATTAGACTTAAAGTATTGACTGATTCTACCCGCGACCCCGCCCGCGTGGTTTAAAGTAAAATAAAAACTATGGTGAATAGCTTTAAAAATTTCAGTGAATTCAGTTCAGTAATTTTAGCTTGAGGATTGACAAACATCCAAACTGTATGTTTTGCATTGATAATATTAGTGTGAAGCTCAACACAGTTTCGTTCTGTAGCTACTGACGTTAGAGACATGATTTATTGAGCTATGCAATTTTTAGGGATAGACCATACCTTCAGTGTTGATGTAAGGTGGCATCAGCACAGCACTGTAGCTGGTGTTGACACCTATGTGGTCGAAGTGTCGGCTTGGAGTAAGTTGCAGCCTCCGTGCCTTCGCAGCCAGGGTTCCGTCGTCGGCGTGAACGTTCAGCCACCGCGCGTCGTAGTAGGTCCCCGGCGAGCCGTCGCTGCCGCCGCTGCTGGCCGAGAGAGCTGCCGCTTCAGCGCTGTCCATAATACGCTACATAGACAAAACATTGTTAAAATAAAAATAAAATAAAGCTTACTCACATCATTGTACCCTGAACTATTCCTTGTGTCACTGGCTCTCTCAATCTATTTATCTGAATTAAGCGGTGAAAAAGTGATCCCACGGAAACACTGCATTCCGTGATTTAAAGTAGCCTAAGTGCTATTACAGACTATATTCTATCAATGCCAAATTTAATCCAGATTCGTTCTGGATTGATAATAAAGATCTACCCATCCAAAGTTAAGCATTTAACATTGCATTAGGAAAAAACAGGAACACAGGACAAGCATCAAAAAGACCCGAGAACAAACTCTATCTACATTACACTAACGTTCGGAAAATTACTTAAAACTAAAGCGAATTTGAGTCCTTTACCATCCTTTCATAAAGATAAACTCTCAAATATCTTAACTCATAAAAGAGGAAGGAGTATAGCCAAGAGTTGACTAGTTATAATATGGCAAGCTCAAAGAGAAACTGAACTCAGGGTCATTCAATAAGCGATGGATAGAGCAATGTTTCTTTGAGTAACTCATATCAGCAAGTCATATTTTATTATTATACTTTTTACATTTATTCTGTCAGTCTCTTTATCTGTTGTTCATTAACTTTGTCCTGGTGGGGTTACTAGTTCCAGTAATCGTCACTAGTATTAGCATTGGGGATTTCAGTAATTACTCTAAGAGTAAATCGAAAGACGGATGGCGAAAAATTTTGATATTGTAACCCATCCAGATTAAAAAAAATCTTTCGCCCTAACACCATAATAAGCTTTAGATCAGTGAATAACTGATGATATTGCGGATTAAATGTTCCCGCAAACATTTCGCCTTCTTAGGAAACATGAAATAGGTATCTGAGAAAGGATTGTAAATGGCTTCGAATTCAAAAATGATAAATAGAAAATACAATTCAAATTTCGAAAATACATAGACTTATTATTTTTGGATGATATTTATTTTATACGCTAGTAAGTTATTGGATGTTTTTTCTTAGTAAAAGTTATCAAACGAGTAAAAACCTTTCACAATGTTATCCTCAAATGAAAGCCAAATGGAATTCGTCTACGCTTGCGAACGCCACACAAAATAAACAATTATTAAAATCTCTCCGCCTCTATATATGATTTACAGGGGTCAAATCGGACAGTTATTACTGACAGAACATGTATAAAGTACACTAAATTAAATTAAAAATAATAGTAATTAATTCATTTTCGGCAGACGCGGATTGCAGGCTACCTAGTTATCTAATATCATAACATTTAGCATAATTCTTTGCAATATGTATATCTACTAACCCACAATATACTTGGATATACAAAGAACTCACATGCACCTCAAAAATGTTTATACTTTATTACACCCTGCAAATTTCTGTTAAAACACATTTGCGATTTAGGTTCATAGATTTGAATATAAAGAATATTCCACAGTCAGTTGTACTGTCAATAAAGCGGCGATAAATAATCATTTTATTGAAAAAAATATACTTAAATTAAATCCATGATCTACATCGTTGATTCGAATACAAAGAAAGAAAAGCTGAATGCAGACAATCGGCAATTAGCTGAAATAGAAACGTAGTCATCTAAGTCATAGACGCTTTGTCAAGAGAGCATTAGTGGCTGAACCCATGTTACTTAAACTGCTGAATCCTAACATATCCACATGACGGCGAAGCATTAAACTTATTTATACATTATCACGCCACGTATTAGTATTTTATTAAAATACTTATATTTTACAAATGTTTCTGAGATAATCTTTATAAAAAAGGGAATTCGGATACAAAATGTATGAGTCGAAAAAGCGATCTATTATGTTAAGGGAATTCTAATAATACGTAGTAGGTACGGGAAAACCTACAATTACGAATTGTGGTAACGTTGTAGAAAAACACATTCACTGTCACTTAGCGAGAGTAAGCTTATGCATTAGAAACTGGTACTGTTATTATTATTTTATTTAAATTTATATATTTGAGTGTACAATAAACCAATAAAGTTAATAACGAAATGGTTATTTCGCGAGAAGTTACTACTTATATGTCAAAAGACAGCCTAAAGATGATCTTTGGATTGGTAAAAAATCTCAAAACTAGCCTTTTACACGTTTGAGACGTGGTTATAATAAATCTTCTGGTTTAAAAAAGTTTCGAAGCCATTTCTTATGCAAATAAATAGATATATTTTTTGTATTTTGTCTATAAAATTAAGTTATGCCAGCTCAATCGGCTCATAAACACTGACTTTTAAATATACAATATTTCTTACCGAAACATTTTCGAAAGATCAAGATAATAATATACTTTAAACGTTGAACGCATTACTCGCCCCAATAACGGAGACTGAAGGTATAATAACATCTACAATACTTTACATTCGATGAGGCTATTACCCTGTCTGCACCGCTCCGTTTACGTAAAAATTGAAGGTTGCTAAGGTCAAGCCCCAGACTGACTTTAAGTGACTGCTTCATATACTCTATTCCATATTTTATGACAATGGTTATGTAGGTACCTTAATCTTATTATTTTTTGAAATTTGAATATGCTTTAAAGTTTCAAAAAGTCAAGAAACTCATCTTTAAATTCCTTTCAGGTCATCCCTAGATGGAGTTTGTAGGGTCCTTTTTAGAAGAAACTAAAATGAAATTAGTAGTTTGGAATTGCTTAACTGATGAGACTTATTTTTATAAATGAAAATATAGAACGAAATAAAAGAAAACAATGTGCTCTTTTTTACAAGAATGCTTCTTTCTCAGCATCTTTCAATATTTCTGTAATATAAAAAGGGTGAAATATTTTACATAATGCCTTTGGTTCATTTTCTATCGTATCCTATAACTTCAATTTCTTCATAATCCAGACTCCAACAAAGCATTCCAGAATAATGAAAGCTCGGCGTTACTCGCGAGAAAAATAACGCCCTTATTTCCTTAACTTTCCCAGCACTATTATTTTGTATTCTAGTTTAAAAAGGAGAGAACACAATTTATAGATGAGAGTTTTTAGTTATAAGACGAAATAGCCCCATCGTTGGAACAAGCCCGCGAAGTGAGAGCCGAAGTAATTAAAACTTCCATTGCGCTCGCCGCTAGACATCCTGATCGGGCAGCGCTTCAGTTGGGCTGCGACTTAAAAATGGTGGCCAGATGTATCTTCGTGCTACCATACTGCACAGTTATATTGCACAATGTCTTAATATTTATGTAATGTTTTATTTTAGGTGAGTCACCTGCTCAACATGTGATACTGAATGGGAAATTGTTAGATGGCAACGTTTTATGTTCTAATGCATGTTACACCAACATTTTTCGGTTGTATTTCGTTGGTATAGTATTCGTCCTGACTGATGATTTAGCTGCAGTATTCTCTCTTTGTCTGCAGTATATGTATTATGAAATTCAAATGTCGATGATAAGCTGGGTCCCACGATGCCCGCGTCCGTAGGTGATTACCCTCCGAATCCCTACCTGTCTCCCGGGTGGTGTGGAAGGAGCAACCCAAAGTAACAGAACTTGTGCTAAGTTTACACGAAGAAGTACAGCAACCATTCCTCGTAATCTACCACTAAGCAGTGATGCACTCGTATTCCGGTGGAAGGGAGTGGGTGCCGGAGAAATTGTAGCCGCATGAGCGTAACATTCCCGTCTCGGGGTGATGGACGCAACGCAATGCGACTTCATCTCGTACTTGGGTGGACTTGAATCGTATTGTTGTTGTCTATGGTTGGTCAGCTTGTTTCGTCATTTATATTACATTAAAAAAACACAATGGATGTCTATGTTATCAAGATACTGTGGGTTCCACGGGCTATATACACAAAGTGGAACGAAGTCCCTTGTAACTCTAAAATGATCTTGTTTATACATGTTACAACACGCTGATACGAGTATATGACCGGTATATTGTAAATTCACAAAAAAAACCCTCCCTACTTCAGTTTCTACTCAAGACAGTGGATGGTAAGCAATATCCAATATATAGCAATATTATATATAAGCATATATTTTTTGCAAATGCCTATTTTGAGTAGGGTTATTCAGTTAGTCGGTAAGCTATCTAAGAGATGTTACTAAAATTAATCCCTGGCTGGGGAACGTCCAATTAGCATTGTGGACCAGAATTTGTGGTGATACGGCTCCAAATATGAGATGTTAACAGGGTAATTATTTTACCTAATTTGATTATCGTTTACTTGCGGCCGTAGAGGATTATTTATGTTATATTCGGTCAATTTGTGTTTACATTATTCGCGATGGTATTTTCGGTAAGAATAATTTTTTTACAAGTAATAATTATAATAATAATTGGTGGAGGTTTCACACAGCGCCATCTATCTCCAAAGTAAGCTAAGCATAGCTCGTACCTATTACAGGACCCAGACAACTGGTATAATACTTGTGTACTTTTTTATAAATAGATACATCATTTTACATAGTAACACCCAGACATAAAAAACATCTATGTTCGTCACAACAATGTTTGTCCTGCGTGGGAATTGAACCCACAACCTACAGCGCAGAAGGCAGCGTTACTACCAACTGAGCTATGAGGCCAGTGTCTTTTATCACCTAGAATTTCGAAGTAAAATACAAAATCATCAAACTAGCACCTAATACGTACTCACTGTGTTAATCTGTGATTGATTAGATGTACCTACGTCGAAATTAGTAATTTTATTTTTTAGTTTTTGGTCTGAACTAGTTTCGTAGGTATATTTTAAACGATCGACTGCAATCACTTCTCTATTTGATTTTCATCATCATATTTCACTGGGTTAAAGCCTCTATGTGTTCCCTTTTACGAGGTTTATGTTTCTATAAATAAATATGGACATTAGGTGGTAGGTTATATTACGTTGTATATTATTATGGACTTCATAAACTCATTTTTTTTAAGCCATGGGTCACATTTCGCTTGAGTCGAGGTGCGAAAAATCCATACAGAACTCTACTATCCGTGCATTACGTACTTCTACAATTCCAATCATGCACCCGACATATTATGTTATATTTTGTTTTTATTTAATTTTGTATCGAATTCTGAATATTCATGCTCTTGTTTTTTATTGCCTTACATTAGAGTGCTCTAAAACATAGATACATTCTGATTCTGAGACGCCAATGACTAATGTTGCGTAGTTAGCAATCTCGTTACACCTCAGATATTTTATCCTCGGCCATTAGGCTCCGGTATGAAAAGGTGGAAATTCTCTGAACAATGGTTAGTGCCGGTCCGTAAATACGTTGTTTCTTTATTTTGTTTCGGCTACAGTTTCATTAAGTGCGAAATGTAAGCGTCGTTTTTTCTTGGCGACGCTCGTGGTCGGCAATCCTGCGATTTTTCAATCTTATTGTGGCGCTAAGTTCAACCCGCTTTGGACGCAACGCTGTTCACGTTTGCTTTTGATAAAAAGGGCTTGTGTTTTTGCAGTTGTTACTTCCATTTACAGTACTCTGCGGAATGCACTTTTGCGATTATCTTTGGGCGTAGATATTCTGTATCTTATTGTAGTTCTACATCAATGTTAGCTTATATCATTCTACTGCCGACTGATGTCATGAATCTTCAATCAGTCGACTGGTTAAAATATGTATCCTATTAATTATACTACATTACATAAATACATACTACAGTATATTTACACTTATTTTTTTTTAAAGAGGGGCTCGTCAAAATAGTTGTATATATTTCGGCGCACCTAGGCGCACATATATGGCTCAATATTCTTGGTACTCAATATCTTGTTAAAAAACAGATTATTATTAATAATCTGATAGTGCGTGGTTCGGTCAATTATGTTAAATGGAAAATATAAAACAGTTATAGTGATATTCTCTTAGGAGATTCCGTTACAATAAACCGTGAATAACGCCACGTGATTAAAGCCGCGAGTAAATTGTAAAGCTTTATAAAAAAGATCAACAAAACGGATTAGTATTGCTGCCATGGCCCAGCAATAATGGAAATCATATTAGTGGAACGTTGCCAGCGGACAGACACCCTGGCTTTGTTACGCGCATATTTGTAATCCTGCGCTTCACCGAACGAGATGTAATTTCAATGTGGATTTACAAAAGTAAGACTCGAGGTCAGATTATCTTTCTTGTAAATCAGGTTTGTAAAAATTATAAGGTTCTTCACTAGTATTATATATTTATTTCTTTACAAAATTTATGTCGGCACCACAGCATTAGCGGCGTATTTACTGTAAATTTTACATATTTTTTAGCCAAAGGCATCAATCTAAAGTACTTGCTTTATGATATTGCGGTGACATTTTTTTATAGCTGTTTATACAAAAAGTTTGTACCTATTCATCCCGAAACTAAATAAATGTTTGCATTGAAATAGGTAGGAACTAAAAAAAAACTGTAGCGATCAACAAAATTTTCAAATGTATTCGTAATAGAAATATAGCTTTAAGCGATAAGACCACCCATTGTGCATTTCTGTTTTTTATGTTAGATTACTTTAGTTTTAAAATTTAATTGTTTAGTTAAGATGTTATGCACAATAAACAGCGTATCTATTTATCTAGAACCAAATGCAAAGACAGCCAAAAATGGGTCAATCACGTCTTACGAACTATTTCCAACATAAACAGACACACTTCGAGGTCGTGTTGTCAATAACATGGTTACTCAAGCGTACCATTTATCAGAGAAGGACTGTTGCTGCGGAACCGAGCAGAGGGTCGTTGACCCTCGCCCTTTGGTCCCACTGTCAACCCCCTACCCCTCTAGCCAATATGACACAATCTTGAACTATTAGTTATGTGGATAAAAACTGACTTTGATACGTTTGGTTACTAAGTTAATATTGGCCAACTACGGCATAGGCATTGACGTAGAAAGGTGCAGGTAAGAAGAGACTACGCCGTAGCATGAAATTACGTTACAGCGAATAGGAAGCATTCGTAGCATTACCATTGTCGAGGACGATGTCAGATAGTGTATTATTTATTTTTCGTATACGACCATTCGCAACTATCTAGAGGTAAAATTTTATTTTCTTTAATATATTTTTTATGATTCAATCTTAAAGATATATTGACCAAACAGTATTGTATTAATATGATTTACCTAGTTTTACTTCACTGTCCACCTTTTATGTGAATTACATCAACTATTTTTAAATATTTCTAAAATATTCTGTCATTATGTATTTTCGTTTTTAGTTTGCCTTCCAAAATTGAAACTTTAAGTATACGTAAAAAAGAATGTGACAACCAAAGAGATTGTTAGTTATATTTTAGAACTTCGCCTGTTTATAAACATCTTACCCAATATATTGGGTAAGATTTATGATTTTACTATATATCATAAGTAACTACCTATTATAAGTTCCATATAAAATTATTATTGCCCCTGAATATCATTCTAAGTAATTTTTTTAACCATGTAAACACTGAAACCTAAAACTTTGCGTTCGAGGAAAGAAAACGTCATAAGAAGGCCGCACATAAAATCCTCATTTTATAGGTACAGTGCGTGTTACCTAAGCATCCTATTACTGCAGGCGGCCAGCGCCTTCGGAATATTGAGTAAGTAGCCTCTGAGAGCTTCCTCTATCCAGCCCGCGAGTGGCGCCAGTGCGAGCGGGACGCAGCGTCTTCTCAAGACTGCGAATCAATAAAGTCCACTCGTATAAGTCGGGCGGTGCAGCGGCTGGATATGGGTCACGCTGCACTCAGACCCGAGATGGTATTTAATAACCTTCCACACGCTCCGACAGATATTGCTCGATCCACCCGTCACGATTTTAAAAGCGGCGGCGTTGAACCGGCCAGAACACTTTTCAACGCTCCTTTAAATCGTTACGACATCATAAAAAGTGAGACATTGAATTTTATCGTTTCAAATTTTTACAATGCCACGAATGAGTGTCGCTCTTGAATGTTGGAGCGATATCCTTGACTGGCCTCATGGCTCAGTTGGGAATAACTCTGCCTTCTACGCTATAGGTCGTGGATTCGATTCAACCCAGGACAAACATTTATGTGACGCGAACATAGATGTTTATTCTGTGTCTGGGTGTTGATATGTATTTTAGGTATGTATTTATAAAAAAAAAGTATTATATCAGTTCTCTGGTTCCCACGATACAAGCTATGCTTAGCTTACTTTGGGGCTAAACGGCGCTGTGTGAAATGTCCACCAATATTGATTTATTTATTTATTTATCTATTTATCCGATGCTGATTATGGCCGGATGCGATGCTGTGAATTATGTCAGGGGTTTCTTGTCACAAACAGATGGTGTCTCGCAATTTGCTGATGGCGGCATTAAGGTCGGCAAGTGCAGCGGTCTAGTTCCGGCGAGTGGGTGATTCCCACCCCCCGAGCCCTGCGGCATGCCTCCGGAATTTGGCGGTGCGCCTTGCACTTACTCTAGCCTAGGAATTTGAACATGTTGTGTCATATCGTATATGGCGAAGCATAACGTATTACCAAACAAACGTCGGATATTATTGGCGACGCTTTATATGTATATATGTACGACACGCGCTGCAACGCGAAGCTTTATATTTCATAAAGCTTAACCTATTAACCTACTAACGTGGAAGCGTGGAGCAAATAGAAAAATACTCTTAATTTTATTTTTCATGATCAAACATAAGTTACATAAATGGTAATATTTCGCGCCGGATTTCGTTTTACTCGAATTCCATTTAATGATGTGCTACGAAGCTACAAATGTCTACGAAACTTTAGAATGGGCTTCCACTAGTATGAGCTTACAATATCAAGTTGAACGTGCAGCGTAATAGTTTTGAAACTGTCTGAAATTCCAGTTTCGATACAGCAAGATTGATGCTAAGTTCGGTCTGCTATTCCAAATATCTGTGTGATAGTTACTTCGGTCTCGGAGAGTCTCCCATGAAACTTGTAACAGACATGCGTCAACTCGGCGGTATGCAGCTTGACAAATTGTTTACATCGTGTATGTGTTGCAAGAACCTTAGATTACTCTGGTTGGTGCTATACTGATTATGTAACGAACATTCCAGAATGAGAAACTGGAACGCAGGAAGTTACAAATTGGAAATAAATCTCAGGTTACAAACATTTGCCGTAAAATGTTTAGTTGTATTGCACATTCCCAATCGTGTTCAGAGTGTACGTTCGTATGTTGGTCCACCACTTACTGCTTCTTAATAATAACTTATTACAAAGTGCGAACGCAGCGTACCACTAATTGGTTTGTGTTCTGAATTTGCCAAGAAAATTATATTACAAATGAGTAATTGTCAATGTTGTAGGTAAGTTATTTATATCAACTGAAAACCTCTTTGGAAGAAAAGTTATCATCTAATTAAGTAAGGCATGAATAACCCGTGTCATGTAAACTAGTTACTGGAAATGTGGCTACAGTTCAAACGTTTCAGACATGACACGAATCCGATCAACTTGAATAGCTGACCAATCAAGCAATTCTGCTTCAAACTCGTCCGACCAAGCTGAGGCGTGTGTTCATTAAGCCTCTATTGAGAGGACTTAAATTCATATTAACATCAGTCTGTAGTCAAATCTGTATGTTGCGGTAATATAATAGAGTAGCGTTTAATTAGTGATATAGAGCTCATGTAACAGTTTTGATGTAAATTATTTTTTGTGAGAATTTGTGACTATTTCAAAACATTTTTGTTATTATATACCTATTATACGTAATTATTATGGATTCCTAACCTGAAGTATTGGATTGTGCAGCCCTCATCTGACAAATACGCTGCCCAAACATTGAAGATTATACGCATTTAATTTCCATTTTTTATCAATTGCCTTACGTTTGAATGCAGAAAAGATTTCCATGTTACAAGCCTCTCAAGTTATGTGTCTTGTGTGTTCAAAGAGACGCTGCATGTCGTACAGCTGATACGTATACATTAATACGAAATATCAGTAATAAATCGCGAAAAACGGACTGTTGCCTTATAATATATATTTTTTAAGAATGCTTCACAAGGAATGCAAGTAATGCTTCACAAATTTAAGCTCGTCTACTAAATAATAATATTAATAGGTAATAGTCATATTATAGCTACATAAAACATTAATAGAAAGTTCTACTGACTGATTTCTGATATTTATTGCTTATTAAATAAACGCGTTATTTTTGCATCTCAATTGTATCATCTACAGCAGCGGTCATGGAAATCCCGGGTTTGTATAACAACACAGGCATGGAATAGCCATTATCGCATTTAAACTAGGTCGTTGTATTCCGGTTCATTGCGCCGGCTGAGTTATGACATAGACACAAATTCACATTTGATTTTTACGAACAAAGGCTATGGAACAATAGCTATGGCTTAGCATACGAGATGTATGTTACCTCTATATAAAAATACAGTCAGATTTGTACACCAATATAATCAGTGACTCAATTTATGGTGTTGCTTTTGACTACATGTCAACTGATGTTATGCGATTTTGTAGCCAATGGTAGCGCTGGATGAACAGCGCCTGGATTAGGAAGTGACATTATTTCACAAGAACATTTTTGCATTTTTCATTACAAAATAGCCTTAAGTCACTAACCAGCCAATATTCTATACAAAAAATCATGTCAATGTTTTTCTGTTGATACGTCAAGGAGAAAAAATTTACAACTTATATTTATAAACGCATTTATAAATTTAAATTATTATTTAATCGATTATAATCTAGTCTCAGCAATATTATCAGAATTTATGCTCAAATTCAGGTATATGCAAGAAGGAATCTTAACTATGCTCTCAACATAAAGGAGGCTTTGATAGCGAGGACGTACATAGGTAAATTATGTTTATATTAAAATGTTTCAAAGTTCTCTTCACTTACTAAAATAGAAATGTTGTGTTATATCTTTTGATGAATAAAGGTAGTTACTAATTTAGTATATAACATGTTCTCATGTTCTATTTCAAAAATTAATATAAAGCAATGTTTGGTAAAATATTTTTGTACAAAATATTCATACAACTGACACGAAGTATCAAGTTGTAGTTAAAGCAATCGTATGTAATAATGTTTTTGCCCCTTCCTAGGCTATCGAATATCTACTAGACAATCATGTTCATAGCAATGCTCATAGTTTTGATAAAATAAATAACTAATGGCGAGGCAAATTCGATAATTTAATCGGAAAATCAATAATTTTAAATAAAGATCCGGGTAATTAACTCATAACATTCTGTAGGATGTGGTCGACATTGTATCTAATATATAATCTTATGTTCTATCTTATATCTATGTTCTTATGTTCTAATATATAGTGTTATGCGCGGTGAATAAGTAATCCCACGAGAACACTGCACTTTAATCGGGATCAAAGTAGTCTATCGGTTAATCCAGGATATAAGCTAACTTACCAGATGGTGTACCAGGCCGAGTACTGACACTGTCCTTGAAACACCTCGGGAACCGATTTCGCGAGCTATCTGATTCGTGCCTACAATCAGGTCAGTTCCCTAAAATTTGGAAGAATGGCCGGCTCTGTCTTTTACGGAAAGATGGGCGTCCGGCTGATTCCCCCTCAGGCTATCGGCCTATAATCCTGCTCGACGAAATGGGAAAGCTCATCGAACGGATTGTTGTCGCCCGTATCGAAAAACATCTTTCCTCCGAGGGGCCGAACCTGGCTAATGAACAGTACGGATTCAGATCCGGGCGCTCCACAGTAGATGCACTGCTTCACCTCAAAAGTATGTGCCAAGAGGCAGTGGCACGCAGGGAACGAGTGCTGGCGGTATCATTAGATATCGCCAATGCGTTTAATAGCCTCCCATACGAGTGCATTGAGGAAGCGATGCGCTTCCACCGAGTGCCCCTATATCTCCGGAGGTTGGTAGAGCATTACCTGAGGGAAAGGGATGTACTCTATCTGGATGAGAGGGGCAGAATCTGTGCCCGTAGAATGAAAGCTGGTGTTCCTCAGGGATCAGTGATGGGCCCTCTTTTATGGAACATCGGCTACAACTGGGTGCTTCGAGGCACTCTGCTGCCCCGGACGCACATAATTTGCTATGCGGACGATACTCTTCTTATTGCACGGGGTAGCAGCTATGAAGAAGTTGCGCATTTAGCCACAGTAGGCTCTACTCTTCTCGTCAGTCGAATCAAACTGCTGGGACTTGAAGTAGCTCTTCACAAAACCGAAGTCATTTCTTTTCACGGCAGGGGAGGTAGGCCCCCAGCTGGCGCTTATATCCTGATTGACGGCGTGCGGGTTATGATAACGACCCACATGAAGTATCTGGGGCTGACATTGGACAACGCTTGGAACTTTGGCGAGCACTTCCATCTACTGATCCCCAAAGTACAGGGTGCGGCAGGAGCCCTTGCGCGTCTTCTGCCTAATTTGGGGGGCCCTAGCGCACTCTGCCGCAAGTTATTTGCAGGTGTGGTTCGTTCAATGGCACTGTATGGAGCGCCAGTGTGGTCGGATGCTCTCTTCAATAAGAATAGGGCCCTTCTCCGAAAACCCCAAAAAATTATGGCGATCAGAGCCATCCGAGGCTACCGTACTGTGTCTCTCGCAGCTGCATGTGCAATAGCTGGGAATCTGCCCTGGGACATAGAGGCAGAGATTTTAAGCGATATATATCGGCTTAAAAAAGATAAGCAGGCCCAGGGAATTCACCTAGCACCCCAAGAAATCGGACATGCTAGGTCGCAGGCTCAACATTCTGCACTTGGACGATGGGCGAGAGAATTAAGCTCCGCAATATTTGGTCGTTGGACTTTAAACGCCCTCCAACCTGTGCTGGAAGAATGGGTGCACCGGGAACACGGTGCCTTAACATTCAGGCTTGTGCAGGTGCTGACCGGTCATGGGTGCTTTGCTAAGTACCTGCACCGTATTCAAAGAGAGGCTAATCCCTCGTGTAAACACTGTGCTGCAGCCGAAGACTCAGCGCAGCACACACTAGAGGAATGCAGTGCCTGGGTGTCGCAGCGACAGGCACTAATGGCAGAGATTGGGCAGGATCTTTCGCTGTCCAGCGTGGTCAAAGCTATGTTGGATAGTGAAAGATCGTGGCAGGCCATGATTTCCTTCTGTGAAGATGTAATCTCTCAGAAGGAATCAGCGGAGCGAGCTAGGGAGGAAGATCCTCAAGCAGATCATTGCCGCAAGCGGAGAGTTGGAAGAAGAAGGAGGCAATTCCTCCTACAACTTTCACTCGATGGAGACCAGCAGAGCTCGGGAGCGGGGAGCCCCGTCTCTGCATTGCACAGGTCTTCAATGACGCGAGATGTCCCTAGCATTCCGGGGCATCTCGCTTCCCCAAGGGAAGATAGAGGGGTCCGCTTAACGCAGACAGTTACCGATGGAGCCGCGGTAGAATTCGTAAGAGACCCCGTGACTCCATCTGGTGTTAATGCAGCTTCGACATACTCATCAGAAGATGAGTTGTTTGACGATGCATTGGCACCAAGGTAATAGGTAGGAATGTCGGTGGGTTTTTAGTCCGTAGGCCAGCAGGCTGCCTCAATTACTGGAGAGTCGGACATACCCCCCCTGTTCTCCCCGAACCGGGGGGCATGCGCAAAGCATTTTCCCACCGGAAAAAAAAAAAAAAAAAAAAAAAAAAAGGATATAAGCTAACTTGGTACTATATTTCATCCAAATCCAATCAGCCGTTTGAGCGTGAAAGAGTAACAAACATCCATACAAAGTTTCACGTTTATAATATTGGTAGGATATTAGACGAAACACGTACATAATTTGTAATTTTGTGCCCAGCCACAGAACACTCATATACCATTTGAAAATAAAAAGGCATTTCATGATGTGCAATTACAATGATGTCCAGGCACATTCGCTTTGTTCCCATTCACATAATTATTAATCGCAAAACACTTGCCCACGATCCATAGAACAGAAGTTATAACGAGATAAGTTCGCATTACAAGCGTCGCACAATCTCAGAAGAGCCAGCACCAACAATGGTTCAAATTGGAAGTGCGGAGTAAGAATGCAAACAAGGAGACAGCCAGAGGGAGGGGTGGGATTCAGTGAAAAAAGCGGTAACGTATACGATTTCAGACAATAATTATATTTTCTTTACATAAAATTTTAAAAGTATTTTACGTGTGAAGGATAAGTTATCAATCAACAATTAAGCAGTCCGAATGAGTTAGTGGTAAGTCACGTCTGAATTTGCAGATCACCCAGAGGCCTGTCTATAATAGATTGTCAATATGGCTAAACCAGTTTTTTTATGTGGTAGTTACGGGACGAGCCGACGGCCCATCTAGTGTTAAGTGGTAACCTCTGCCCATAACAACCGAAGCGACTTGAGTCCTCACTATTAGGTACCACAAGACCCAAGTCGCATGTGCCCGTAACTCTGAGACGTGTAGGTGGAATTCTCATGTGCCTGTAATTTCACCGGCAACCACACCTTTTAAACTGGAACATAGTAACGCGAATGCGTTACGGCTTGCTGGTAGAAATGGGCACGGTGGCAGTACTTCCCCGGACGAACATGGCGTGAGTTCAACTGCTCATAAAATATATAACTATAATCTAAAATTCACATTGAATAATGGATAGTAACAACATAATATATATATAACATGACAACTCCTGCGGTGTTACAAGCACAATACGTGATGTCATAACAGACTTCAATGAAAGTTACTAATTTATAAACTAATTATTCTGTGACGAAAATGTATCGTATCAACAGATCATTTACATATTCTTAAAAGAAAAATATGTCAACTTTGAATTTTCTAAGGTGCCGTTCTTCTTAGGCAAGGCAATTAGTATGCGAGTGCGAATTCTTATCATCGCGCTACATCAGACGATCCAAGAGCGCTAATAAGCTTGTATGGAGAGCTTGAGTTCGACGTACGCTGTCTCATCTCAAAAGTCAGGATACATGTCTTTAAGTATAATAAAGAAGAACTAAGCTGCGAGGCCAGTCTTTGTTAAGTATGAGGCTATTCATAGCTTAAATCATCTATAGAATTTAGTATTTAATGGATAATATTGTAAAATGCCGGATGTGTAGCAACTCTATCGGGACACAGCATTCGGTGGAGTCGACAGAAGGGCGCGGCTTCGCCCGCCCCATCCTCCTTTGAATTTACACTAAAACGAACAACTGCACGTTTGTATAAATGCACCAAAATTATCCGCATCGCGATCTATCATTATACGTCATTTACTACGGCCGGTACACTGACAGATAACGAAATCAAGCTTACGTTTACGTAACGAAAAAGCACCGTGCAAGAACGATATAATCTCCCGATCATACTTTCCATTTAATTCTTAAGAATGCTACGAGGCATCGAATGAAATGCGTTGATGGAATTCCTAAACTGGCACAAATCACAAAACATTCCAATCCCTCCGGTTAATTGAATCCTGTAGGCCTTCATTAGAGGGGTGGGGGATCGACAAAAACGAACTTTTACAGAAAGGCGAGCGACGGACAAAAACCACAAATGGCATTTTGGAGGTGGAGATAGAATAATTACTGCGTAGATACAACGGTGTATCGCGAGTCGTGAACAGTTTACTGCAACCGTGCCAGATACTGAAATTAATATAATTTCAAAATTCAATTTACTATCCTACCCGTGACATTTTGTTCGGTACGATTGTGCATGCAAATTCTAAATGTTCCTGGCTTACCTATTAGCCTTATTAGGCTATCCACTAAATTTACCTTCACGTACGCTGTTTTTGTTATTAATCACAGTTAATTTACATTGTACAGCTCTCTACAGATAGTTGGAAACGGTCTTTAGATAGCTCAGTTGATTTCATTGTATTTTGTACATATGTCTTTGTAAATTGTTGTAAAATAATAAACTTATATAATGTCCATAATGGAAAAAGGTCTAATAACTAAACTACACTATATTATCAATAACTGGAAATGTAACATAATATATATTCATTTTAAAATTATATTAATTCACATATGCAGTAATTGAACCGGCATCTCAACCTTGTAACGAGAACAGTAACGCGAGTGAATTACTGCCAGGCAGTAGAAATGGTTATGGTACATAAAGTTAATGAATACACTACAGTTGGGTCACAGTTCGTTCAAATTGAAATAAAATGAATGATGACTGATCGAATACATATATACTTTTTGTAAATACATACATACTAACACTCAGACATAACTTCATCCTAATTTAGCGATTAGGAATAAGATCGGGCCGCGTCTTCGGGGATGGCACTATCTATAATTGGAGAAGCAGACAATATGAGGGGTTTACGTTTTATCATTGTTCCTTATGGTGTGGCCTCGTCACGTTTTCAGTGTGACCACGGTTAATGGCAAACTTGGCTTTCACACGAACATCACTCCGCAAAACTTTGGCGAACTTCGCACTGCGTGAATTATTACATGTTTTACCAGAACGTAAGTAAGCGCTTAACAAACTTCCACTGAGCAGATATCTACGGGTATTTAATGTCAGAGTAAACTGAGCGCCTTGCGTGAAAGTTGAAAGTGCAAAAGTACTACATAAGTAGTACATTACATTATTTTTGTACAATGCTTATTATATAATAATATATATAAATCATTTATTCCAGGTGACAATGGACCCATACACTCATAAATATTCTAAAATAAACAAAACTAAACTATATTAAAATTAAATTATAGAAAAACACATGTCAATTAAATTTAAAAAGAAATCGTAAGAATAAAATACACAAAATCAAATAATAATTAATTCATAACATGCAATTTACAACAATTACGTTACTATTAAAATAATAATTAAATAGACTATATATAGTGAGTCTTGTTTTAATAATAATTAATAATAATAATAAAACATTTATTTCGGAATATCGCGTTTACCAAACCTACATTTTCTACCAAGGGCGCATACATTTTCTTATTGGTGAGTTGGTTCCAGTATTAGTTTCAAAGATTTATTCCATGGAAATTGTCAACTTTGCATCTGACTTAAACTCGCCCGGGCAACAGAACTAGTTGAGATTCAAAAGAATTCCAATATCGGCGGGTGTGGTGTAGAAAATCGTGAAAGACGAGTGGTCGCGAATTCTGTAGGGGGGAAGGATAGAATAAAACTAAGCAGCAAATTAAGAGAAGCGTGGCGTTGCTTTGTAGCGGAAATTACCGATGAAAAGGATCCTTTAATGATTTTTAAGATAGCTTGCGACCAAATAACCCACCAAATACTTTGTAAAGTGCAGACTATAGATAGTATTTTTTACCACAGCCACGTAACAATTTTATTTTCTGTGGCGTAGATAGTTGAATGTGGCCATAGATATTTTTTAATAAAGAGCAATTTTTTTTACCAAACATAATCAAATAAAAAAAATATGCAAAATAAATTGTACCTATATTGCATATTGTAATATAATTATATTTTTATGTTGTAATGCTATATTACAACATTGTATTGATAGAATAGAACAGAATATAAGTTTATTGAACACCACAAATTAGAAACATACAAAAACGATGCTGGAAAACTTATAAGTGGCACAAAGGGGCTGCCTTATCGCTAAAAGTGATCTCTTCCAGACAACCTTTGGATGGACTTGATATTCAAATGGCTTACGTAATCCCGAACTCTAGCTACATTCCACGCTCCGCGTGTCGCTCAGCGACACCGGCAGCGCCACCTATCATGACCTACTTCCACCGGCCAATGCTGAATATGTTAATGCAACTAGAGCTTGTCACTGCTTCTTGCCACTTCACAACTCGCTACTAGCCCGATTCAGAAAATTCTCTTCTTATTCTAGAAACCAAAAGAAGCTCATTCCTGTGTTCCTTTTTAAGCTCTAAGGCGAAAGGGTTGCGGTTGTTGAATACTTTCCTTTCAACAATCTATGTACCGTAACCTTTTTCAGAGCTAAATATTTTACTTAGCACATTTGTATTTTGCAAGATTAGGTATCGAATTATCAGATCGCACAATAGCGCGCAGTTTATCAAACTTCTCAGTTACTAATGTCGCAGTCGCCAGCCGCGCGCCACGGTCGATCACGCGAAAGATTGCATTACCTCTTTCGAATTTCTATGCCCATGTTGCCACGAGACTGCAAATAGTAAGCAATCTGGACTTGGCCATGAAGTAATATGAATTATCCATAGAATTGGCGCCTTGGCAGTCCAAATACGCTTTATTCTAGGCAGCGCTTAACGCTTAATTCTAAGCAGCGCTTGACGCTTTATTCTACGCAGCGCTTGACGCTTTATCACTCTGCAAACTCGACCTTTTCGTATTTTTTCCACCAGCTATTGCTGAATATGTAAATGCAACTCACGCTTCTCATCGCAATATACCACTTCGTAGTTCGCTAACTCTTGGTTCTTGTTTTTTTTTAATATTTGTGAACATTTCACGAATCGGAATCTAGCCCCAAACTAAGCATGGCTTGTACTATGGGAACCAGTTGACTGATAGAATACGTATATACTTTTTTGTAAATACATACGTATATAAATACACATTAACACCCACACACATAACAAACATCAATGCTCGTCACATAAATCTTTGTCCTGGGTGGGATCGAACCCACGACCTACATTATCTTCTATCTTTACAGCGCAGAGGGCTGGGTTACTACCA
This sequence comes from Chesias legatella, assembly GCA_947359385.1. Classification (NCBI taxonomy): domain Eukaryota; kingdom Metazoa; phylum Arthropoda; class Insecta; order Lepidoptera; family Geometridae; genus Chesias; species Chesias legatella. Next base: position 7,618,482 of record OX375772.1, read on the forward strand.
ACTGAGCTGTGAGGCCAGTCAATGCCTCATTCGGGGTTATTTTGGTTATGTATGATGCATTTCGGTTTCCTCGAGATTTATTCTTACCCGATAAGTGCATAAATTTCTATATTTCAAATATGTGTGATAAAAGTACTGTTATGCTCACTGTGCCCTGTTTCAGATTAGAACCAGCTACCATATGTTTTGGTTTCCACTGGGCTAACTGCTATTTATTGTTGCAGATTTTAGTTACCTTTATTAGAACTTCTGAAGATTTAAACTCTTCTTAGATTTCAAAATGATTTATTTTAAAAGCTTCTCGTAGATAACCGTCCGAAAGATTAGACTGCAGCAGCTGTACCGGACGATACATAAATGGATTAGATCGCTCACTCGACTCAAACGACCCTGGATTTGTCAAATAAATCCCACGGGAGGAAGACATAGACGCTCCAAATTACAGACGCTGAGTCCACCCCGGTGCAGCGTCCTGTGGAAGCGCTTTCGGGAAAATGTACGTTGTATGCACCTAAACTGTGTAGAAGTTGGATAAATTTGTGAACGACCGTTTAATTTTTGGATGGTAAAAAATTATATCGCCAGCTTTGATAATAAATATTATTGCACTTGAGAGCAGAGTAAGAAACAGAGCTATATAAATATAACAAAGAAATTCTAAGGAAGACAGCTAAGTAGGTAAGTAACAACGTATAAAATAATACTAAAAAAAACTGCTCATATCGACAGACTCAAATAATTTTAGCTCAAATAAGCTCTATTCATGTCGTTGATTTCTAATATTTACTTCAATAAGTATGATTGTCATTGACATTGCCTTATATTTTCACTTATTTCGTGGTCGATTTATCAAAAAGATTACAACTGTAAGTCTCTTAGGCTGATTAGTAATTATGAATGCTTATTTCAAGATGGATTTATTTAGAGTTAAAAATCTCTTGAAAATATCCTTAAATGATAGTACTTATAAAACACTACAATCACTTTATTTCCAGTTACACCACCCTGTGTTACCTATTTACCCTATTATATGCAATTTAGAGGCTTTCACAAAGCTACTAATTAAATCGAATTAGTCTGCGTTAATTAGGCGCACTCAAGTTCCAAGGAGATTATTGTGTAGACTGTTGGTTGTTGGTGATTGCAGAGAGAGATAGCTAGAGGCTGGGTATTGAGACATTATTTCAACTCCACTGTTATAAATCTGTTGTGAGCTTATGCTATTAAACTACAAACAGTTTTCATGAACTCTTTCTTATATATTTTTTTATCATAAGATTACATTATAATGTGGACAATATTCTTTAAATGGTTTTTATTATGTGATATAGTTACGGACTGAGCTGACCGCCCACCTGGTGTTCTCCACCAAGTGGTAACTCTGTCCATAACAAGCGATGCGACTTGGGTCCTCCCCTACTAGGTATGACAAGACCCAAGTCGCATCGTTTGCGCCCGTAACTCTGAGACTTGTAAGTGGAATGTCTCATGTGCCTGTAATTTGACCGGCAACCACATCTTTCAAACCGGGACACAGTAACACGAAAGCGTTACTGCTTGGCGGCAGAAATGGGCATGGTGGTGGTACTTCCCCGGACGTACATGGCGTGAGTTCTACTGTTCTTAAAATGATGTGGTTTGGTGAAGTTAGCAATATTCCTGAAACCCGGCATTCATTGTGAAATTAGAAGCAGGGTTCCACTCTTCTGTGGTAGTCACGGTCGTTGAAGCGATCCGGCATGTAATACCAACATTTACTTCTGCCGCCAAGTAGTAAACACGCGCATTACTGCATTTTACTTACAAAGTTGCGGTTGCCGGTGAATACACGCACATGACACATTACACCCTCAGACTTTGTCTGCCATGTCTATAAAGGATCTAAGTCGTATTTGTTTTGTTAGGAACAGAGACACAACAAATAGGATGGGAAGACCAAAAACATCAAAATGAGAAATTTGTAAAATTACAAGGCTGTCAACATTATTATTCAGAACTGACAAGTGCACTCACCTTAACAGCATTGATCTTGAAGTCCATGTGGTTCTTGACCTCCGCGGCCAGCTCTCGCACCAGCAGCAGCCCGTCCTTGCGAACGACCTCCACGTTGTACTCGTGGTATTTCTGTCACAAACAAACATTCACATTGTATTTGCCGCACATATATCTGTAAAATAAATTAAATTGTCTGTTGTAATGTCAAAATAACAGCTTTTTAATTTACTAAATGTATGTTAAACTATATACGGTACTTGTATAAAAAAAAACAATATAAAATATTTTTTTCTGGCTGTGTATTTATCCGGCTAAACTCCGAAACGGCTAGACCAATTTTGACATGACTTTCACTAGCATATAGCTGATGTTATAAGGAGTAACTTAGGCTCTGAGAGGTAAAATAGGGGTGCGTGATAAAACCGAATTCCATACGGACGAAGTTGCATATGCATATAACAGATAGTAGCAGTTTAAGTTAGTAAGTTTATTTTGATGTACACTAAAGATTTATCATGCATTCATTCATTTGTTCGAACTGCTGCCCATAAATAAGCGTAATTAGTCTGTAGTGTCATTTACACAAGAAAATTATCTACACGGGTTCAAATTCAAAGCATTTATTGCACTATCTTGTTACAAAGATCTTAATATAATTTTAGTTCGAGAATTTCTTCATATTTGTCCGCTAAGCAAACGATCCTCTCTCAATTACTAAATAGGCCGATTAGGCGTTACATTAACTCACACCAAATAGAGCTAGCGCAAGTAATATGAGAGTAGCGCAGACACGCGTAATTTATTGCTTCCACGAGCACAGATAAACATCGGCAGGCATGTAGCGTTCGCATAATTTGCGAAAATGACAACTATCGTGTCGCATTCGCGCTACATTACGCGTTGAGTTATTGGTACCCGCCGCACTCGCCGGCGCCCGCCCGCCCGCCACTGAGGGCGGGCGGGGGACGGCCGAACCTGTCAAATTTAAAAATGGAACACATCCGGAATTTGGCGGATGCTGGCTGCCAAATGATTGTTATTCGGCGGAGGCGCCCGCCGCCCGCCCGCCGCGCTGCCTTGTTATTGAATTTTGGATGTGCTCTAAGCCACGATGTCGCTTTGTACTCCATAGATTGCCTGTTCTATCAACTGAAAACTTTTAAAATCTGCACGTTTGCTTATTCTGTTACATCCCGTAAGTTTAGATTATCGCGTTCCGGTTTAGTGTTTAATCCTGATATATATACTTTTATCGGGGGGTAAGCTGCAATAATAAAAAACCCTGCCTACTGCCAATTACTAGGGAGAGAGGGAAAACCGAAATAATAGGTTTACGGAATGGGAGGCTATACTTTTTTACGAGAAACCAGCTGCCTCACTCAATAAACTTCATTTGAAAGGTGCCTTAAATCGAATGCGGGTTAGAAAATGCCATAGCTTCCCTACGGGTGTGGAAGGGACGACTCATACTTGCATATTACATTGTCTCGAACGACACTTGAGATTCGCATGAATTGAATATCTTATGGTGGGTAAATTGCCTTTGAAACTCAGAAAAGGTCAAGTGAAAAATAGCACCACATTTTTAGAAAAATAAGCCATTGTTCTGGAATCTTAATAGAAAAACACGTTTGTGGTTACAACGTGAAAAAATTAAATGGACCCAAGCATTACTATTTCAAGTATTCTTTGTTCGAGTCTGATTTCAATAAAATAATAGTTATGGAAATTTTTTAGAACCTTAGTATGCACTGATTTGAAGTCAAAAATACCTCTTATCCCCACTACATACGCATAGGAATAAATAGGTACTCGTTTACGATCGTGTTGAAGTGTACGGTGCTGTGAATTCTATAACAGATTGGTACGTAAACTTGACTTGATTGCGTCAATAGGGTCGAGGGGTCGTCTCACAGAATACACAAATAGTACTATTGCACAGAATATTCACTTTGCTTAGTTGCTTACATTTATGCATTTATGTAACTATATGGGTTTTTCAAGTTATCTTAGAAAAATATATCTCGAAGCGTTTGCTTTATCGTTTTATATGCTTTCACCTCGCCAACTATTCTTATATAGTCTTGCCAAAAGTGATGACTTATAGAAAAACCGTTCAGCGTCATGTCATGATTTTCATCATGTCATTTCATCAGTCATTTCATTGTCATTTCAGTCATGATTTTATATACAAAACGACGTAAACGAAAAATAGTACCTGTTCAGATACAATTGGATAGAACCACGAAGATACCCGAATGTGCGTGAGCCAAACTGAATCTTAAGCTAATGCGATAAAGCTTAATTCCAATTACAAGGTGCGCCAAGTGGCGACGGTCGGCGGCCGCCCATATTTGATATGGGCCGCGAATTCGTTACGACCCCAACTGACCTGCGTTACAGATTAAAATTAAAACTTCTCTCCGACTGATTCGAGACATGTTTGTTGTTATGATTGAAATTCATAATTTTAGAATTACTTTTAGCATTGTCGAGTGCATTTCATAAAGTATACTGTTGTTGCCGAGATAAAATAACTTGCTTTAACAAGCTACGAGTATGATCATTACATTAAAAAAAAAAGACGTGTGGCACTCGGAGACTGCCGCGGTAAAGCTATTGCGCGTGATATTTCAAAAAGTCATTAAAAGTTCTGGTATTTATCGATAGATGGAAAAACTAAAAAGTATCACCGCTGTGCCGGTCGGAGTGGGGGGTGTTACGTTTTTTCGTTACGGAATTCCTGGATTCGGTCTCCACGCTCAAGGCCCGCGATAGAAGCTATGCAATAGCTTAACAGCTCATTGGTTGATGTACTGAGTCGTGGGCGATAGGTAGATATTATGCATAAACTGTAATCTAGAGATTTCACTTGCGGACTGCAGTACTGAGGCCATAAGATTTACATCTCGTAGACTAATACAGTTACGAATTAATTATTTATTATTTATAATTACCAAAAGTGAAAGAGTACAAATATTATCCAAATGTTTCCTAAGAAAAGGAAAAACTTTCTAGAGACCAGAAATGTTTTTTAAATGTTCAAATAAGATCCCCAATGAGAATAATCCGCTTAGGGTAATTCATTATATTGGATATTGATCTGATATACAGAGGGGCCTATCATTCCGTAGTTTAGGTTAGATCAAATGTTTTGCGTCTTTATTTCATCAAAGATTAGTGTTTTTGAACGTTAACGTAATAGTTTGAATGTTAAAATAATTAACATCCACATGCGAGTCAGGAAGCTAAATTTATTTTATACAGTTACGGAACAAGCCGACGGGCCACCTGGTGTTAAGTGGTAACCTCGGCCCATAACAACCGATGCGACTACGTTTTTCATGACATGAAATAAACTAAATTCAAAAATGATTACTAATCGTAAATTACTGCGCAACCGTGGTGTCAGTATCCAAAATAGTTGCGCCCCGGTTTTATTACAAAAATAGCTGTTGCCCGTGACTTCACCGGCGTGGAATTCGGTTTTATCACGCACCCCTATTTTACCCCTTGGAAGAGTAGCATCAGTTACTCCTTGTTACATCAGCTATCTGCCAGTGAAAGTCCCGTCAAAATCGGTGCAGCCATTTCTGAGATTAGCCGGAACAAACAGACAGACAGACAGACTAAAATTGTAAAAAATGTTGTTTTGGTATATGTACCGTGTATACATCCATATGCACTTAGTAAAAAGTGGTTATTTTAATATTACAAACAGACACTCCAATTTTATTTATTTGTATAGATAAAAAAGCTGTAATATAAAAAAGAAGCAAAATACCGCCGTCGGTCGGTGGCGGGCGCGACAACGGTCGGATATTTGATTAAGGCCGCGAATCATCGAATCGACCCCGAGCCCTCACTGACCTGCATTATAGATTAAACCGAGCCTATTAACTTCGACATGATTTAGGTTCGGTCACATCGCTGTTTGTATTTGTTTCATTTATTTATCAATGTTGTTTTTCTTGTATTTTTGTACGCTGCTCGTAAGTTCAGTAAAATTGGTAAATTTATTATTATCCGATTTCATGAGTTCCGATAGATTAAATTATAACTCAAACTGCAAGTTAAACAGCTCTCACTATTGATGCATGATGAGTGACGCATTAACAATGTCAAGAGTGGTTCGATGGTTTGGCCTGACTCATTCATTTGTAACACTACATTACACTAAACCTACATGTTAAGATAAAAGTAAGTTTATAGTAAATAACAAATTACAAGAAATAACATATTTAAAAAAAATGTGTACATTTCGCACAGCGCCATCTAGCCCCAAAGGAAGCTAAGCATAGCTTGTATCATGGAAACCAGACAACTGATAGAATACTTATATACCTTTTTTTATTGTAGATACATACATATAATACATATCAGCACCCTGGCACAGAACAAACATCTATGTTCGTCACACAAATATTTGTCCTAGGTGGGAATCGAACCCACTATCTACAGCGCATAAGGCAGAGTCACTACCAACTGAGCTATGAGTCCAGACACACATATAGAAATAGCTTTGTACAAGTTTCGAACAAGTTTAAAAAATCAAATTAAATAGTTCTGAAACATGTTTACCCGTGTTCAGTTTCATTTAGATTTCATTAGCACCTTTGGGAAGGCGGGTTTTCAATCATCGCTTACTTAAAATATTCGTTATATAATTAATTAATTTGTACGATACTACACCCAGTTCAATTTGTGTTATTAACTTAATATTCCCGTCCAAAAACACAGGATTAATCAGAAGCCTTTGAGAGTGGTGTTGACATACAAAGCGGATTAAATTAACTGCCTTAATTGGATTTAGGTTCCTTGTTAGGGAATGTGTCCCGTCGGTGGCCAGTTATGCAACCGCTATCCGCCAAATCGAATCAAATATTCAGCTTAATTATCGTGAATACCGAATTGAATTTAATATATTGAAAGTTGTTAACCAACACTTGAAAATCGTTAAACAACTTGTTTTCATTCCGACAGCTTATACAAAATTATGTGCATAATGTTTATTAACGAATAATAAAGAGCTTAATAGAGGATCTTAATACCGTTTCAAATTATCTATAATAATAATAATAATAATAAAAAGATTTATTCACAAAAAAGCTTACAAAGATTACAACATAGATCGAAAACTACGACATCGAGATGTAAGAAGTAGGCTATGGCATAGCCATAGGATGAACCCCTGATTTCTAAACTAGGTGTATGTACCTGTGACTTAGAAATACAGTGGACCCACGACATAAGCACTCTATTATAGGCCTCGCTGGATAGCAATTCTCAATCTCTGAGCCTGGAAGTTGAACTCTTAGGTCACTGTGGTTTTGAACAGGGCATCCTAAATTATTTTGAAAATGCGAATGATGCTGTTTCGCGTAAAGTTACAGTATTATGCTTAAATTAAATTGATTACCTCGAATTGTATATATTTACATTATTTTATTTTACGTTATGTTGTGTAAGCATAATAGCTGTGTCCAGCTAATCATGGATACTTTCTTATGTTCTATACTATATTCTGTGTCGCAACTGCCGCAGTGCCTATCTTACATAAGAAGCATTGTGTTTTCACTAAAATATATAAATCTGTCAAGCGCGAGTCGCCGTGAATTTAATGTTCCGTAGCAATAGATATGTCCGTTTATTTCTTTTTAGTTTTGTATTTACGAAAAAATCTAATATATATGTGAAATATAGTCTATATCTATATCTATCGGACTTAGTAATTACCTATTAAAAAGTCCGGTCATTGGCTGAAAGTATGTTAGCAATTTAACTTTAGTGACAACTACAGGTAGGGCTTTTGCCATAACATACGAGTACACTCCTAGCAATCTACAGGAACCTTCTTTTAAGACTATACTTTTTTATTTGCGGTTGGCTAATTTTTGAGCGCAGTTTCACGAGATGTCTTGTAGAGACTTGGAGAGACATGCGATCTACGGCATAGCATGCTTGCCTGTAAGTGACCTATCCACTTTCCTCGTGAAGACTTCAAAATTATAGTTTTCAGAAAACACTCACGCGGGCAACGAATTTCAATCGTTGCCTGTAGAAGCATTAACACGTTTCCGACAATTAGTGAAGGAACACTGCTTGACTGCAGTATTAGCCCTAACAGATGGCATGTCATATTTTTCTTTTTTCAATAAAGTTTATTGTGCCAACTATCGAATATAACATAGGAAACTCGTTATTGAGACGTTGCAGCTTTAAAAAATGCTAGACAGCCAGGTTGGATGTTTCAAAAGATGAGCCTCAATGGGGCGACTTGATTAAAAGGATCTTTGTAGGCAATATATTAAGTTTTTTCGGAATTCAATCGTTTTGTAGAATAAAGATATCGAAGATGAAATGAAACTTTGTCTTTTGTTAGTTATGAAGAAAAAAAAAGCCATAAAATACTAAAGTTACTATGTTTTTCATGTCTATATTTTAACAAAAATTGTCCCGGGTTTGCCAATTATTTACTAAATATTACTTAAGTGTACTAAATATTACTTAGTAGTCACATCTTCACCTTATTTGATAATGATTATTTGTAGAGTTCCCTATTGTACAGGTCGAACTAAAACTAAAACTACACGATTTCAATCTGGTTATGTTTCCTATGGGGCAAATAATCAGCAATCAGCAATTGGAATCAAAACTAACTTTAGTTTTGTTTTATGCACCTAACTGACGAAATGAATGGATAGTTGAGTTTACATCTGCATTAAACTAATATAGCCAAAGTGGTTAATAATACCAATAAAAACGCTTTGTCACTACATCCGGTCCCATCCGGCCCGCCCAGTTTCTTGCCCGGTCCGGTGGACAAGAGTTTCCACTCCACCCGGTCGAATTTTACATATAACGGGCCTTCATCTCTAAAGCAAACATACAGCCGCGACGCAAATATAGCAATTTTGATGCCGAAATGATGTAATTTATAATATTACGCTACAGGATTAACTAGAGTTATTGTTGCGCTGCCTGCCCCATCGGAGGGAAATCATCAATAACGTTAAGGTTGAGTGTTACAAAATAAACCTATTTTGTTATTTTATAATAATGTTTCAATTTTATAGTCCAAAAAAATTTATTAGCGAGATTTATGAAACATGGGTACGTTTTGTCTATGGCTATGTATTCTATGGCTTCATCTAGCATTCATATGTTTGAAGCCTGAACATATTAATACTAGATGAAACGTGCGAAGTAATAACAATAGTTTTTTTTTCAATAAGTATTGGGAATCTCAATTAAAAAAATCCATTTAACATTAAATTTGTAACTGTACTGTACAACAAATAGGCACCAAAAATTATGACAAATGACAAATACGCTCAATCTTAACATTAAGTTAGTTTGGTTCAGCTCCCGACGTGTCCTCGCTGAAACAGCTGAACAACAGTCTATTTGTAATCTTTGGAGAGTGTACCGGAAACGGAAGCACCGCAACTAGCGCACTCTCGCGGCAGAGTGAGTTTAACCTAATTTCATTCCGCGAAGGCTGGCCATCGGCGATGTGGAACAAGGTGAGAACAGAGGTTTAACGTGAAGTGTGAGAGACAATGAGGTCTACGTAGCGAGGAAGCGAGATATCGTCAGTGTCAGAAATCCTTTGGTACTGGTAGCTTTGTTGAAGAAACTTATTTTTGAGATACGATTCAAAATGATTATATAGATAACACAAGTTATTGCTACTACCTATTTGTTTCAGGGTTTCAAATAAGACTCTGATGCTTGCTACGCTTTGTACGGGTAAAAATGGAACATTAATATAAAAGAGGTTTTAAAACATTCAAAAGAGTTCTTATTCGTCAGTCACCAATAACTCCAACATTGTTTCATTGGCGCAACTGATATTCTGTGTAACTGCTGAAATTGAGTTTTAAAATCTTTAATATCAATCTTCTTCATATAATATGTTAACCTTGCGTCATTTGTACCACAGGCTTGAGATACTCGGAAACATAATATGGATTAAGCATTTAGGATAGTTTCACCTCTCAATGAGTGATTTTACTAGTACTAAGTATTTTGGTTTAGACACAATTATATATTTAGTATTTTACCTTATAGACAGAACAGACAGCAGGCAGAACCAAAAGACTTGATATCTATTCTGCAATGCAGATAAAAATCCAGAAGGTCATTATTTTAAATGAGATTAGTAACAATATATTTGAGGGAGAGCGGGCCGGCGACGGGCGGCGCGGGCGGGCGACACAAGGTGAAACCGTCTGGAGTTCCAACACAGCCTACAAAGTTGTAGCTGCCTCAGCTGCGTGCCCGCGTCTCTATAAGATATTATACAAATACAAGCTCGTTCCTACAAAGGGTAGGCTGATTTGTTTAGCCCTATTTCATCGATTCTCGTAATTTTAAATAAATCTGCCTTAAGTTGAAATATTCATTGTATTCATGCATTCCTTAGACTATTCTGTTGAGGTGTAAAATCTTCTAATTTAACTTCTAAAACTGGATGATGGACTGATAAGTCCAGTAGTTAATATGTTTAAAAGTGAATTTCCGAGATAAGAACCATTACACATTATGAATTAAATTATGAAATTAGTCTAATTGGACATAAGACATTGTGAATGTAGAGTGGAACTGCATTTCTTCGCACGTATATTTTATTCAACAGTCTCAGTTTACTAAGCACTACGTTACTAGTTACTACGCTACATATATTGGTAACTCTTTCTAACTCGGAACATTCGGCACGTTTCGCGGGGCAGTTTCGTATTAACAAATACTACTAATTGTGCCACTGCTATACTGAACCAGTGTAGTGGAGGGATCAAAGTGCGCCTAAAAGAGACTCCTTTTAGAGATTTTCACAATTTTATCCTTCACCGTTTTGTGAATTTGGAATCGCACATACATTTTAAAGTGACAAAACTTATTAGTCTCACACGTCTGGATTTGAACCAGCGATCTCTGGACTGAAACTCAGGGCATATACCACTGGGCCACCACACTCTCTCACGTACGAAAGTGACCAAATGCTAATTAGGAGAGCGTATGAATTAATATTTACAGGCGTCACAAATCAACTCGCGAGTTTGCTATCACAAGTGAGTTACCCATATTAATGTTCTGGTACCCAAAACTAAACTGACTTTAAATTGTAATCTGTTATGAGAATAGTCCATCTTTTAAAATGATATTTCAAACGTCTAAGTTTTCGAAATTTTTAATTATTTTACCCTATGCCACTTACACACTTACGAGGGAAAGAGAAAATACTACCTAACGATTATATATGGTGGCTATGTGGTGGGTTAGATGTTCTTACCTAGCTGCGTCCAAGATTAAGGTTACATGGAATACCTGTGTATAGTAAGATATGTTACTTGGCTCGTGGAAGGTTAATCTCCTTGACGACCTCAGAACAATGTTAAATTTAAAATAACCAAACAAGACTACTTAGATCAGTTGCATTATGTACCTTTACATTTGCGCCTATATTCACTATGAAGCTTATATTAGCGGTTGTCGTGCATTAGAAGAAATTTTTCCTTGATAGGAATGTGTGCGATCTTTTGATCTGATTATTCTAAATTGAGATCAGCTATTAGTGACATTTATAATTACTGAACCCTGAATTTTGAATCCCGGCTATAACAGTAAAAAGCCGTGTAAACAATTTAGGTTTAGAAGTTCCATTATGAGTGTTGGACTATTCGCAATTGGTAATCCATCCCATTCTACCGGGTAAGTGAAATCAAACTGCGAGGTATAAAAGTAGCTATCACTAATGAAGTAGAAACTCATCAGGCTGGCAACAACAAAGTTAATATAATGAAAGATTCATCTTCAGATAGCCTAGTCTTCGATAGCTCGCTCGGGGGCCGCGTAATATTGAATAAGTTCCGATGGAAAAGTTTCTGTGAAACATTATATTACTTGGAAGGCGCTATATGCGCGGAATTTTGATCCTATGGCTACGGCGGGCAATATTGTTACAGGTCTTCGGAACTACTAGTAAAAGTAGTTTATATTATAATCATAATGATTTATAGAATGCGTTACTTGAAAGAGTCATCATACATATCTGTGGAGTCTTTTAATTTGCCTTAAGCATTTATTATATTTATTAAACTATTCATTTAGCTACCTGTAAGTATTCCTAAAATTGTAAAAATAAAATAAATATTTACGAAAAAATTCAGTTGTTGAGATGTGATGACTATGGTACAGCTGAAAACTTCAACGATTCGTGCAATTCAATTATATTAAAACCAACTTGAGTTTTCCCGTAAACCATTGTGAGATAAATCGCAAAGAAACCTCAACACAATATTGAAATGCTATTACGAAGCCCAATTTTGACGCAAAACTAGTAGGACGCCACGCCCGCTACGGCTGATACAATTGAGAGCAAATTGTAGCAAAGTGCTACGATTGCTACGAGTGCTACGATACTCTACGAGTCTTCGTTTGTTATATTATGTTTAGTGTTTTACTTTTTAATTTCGCGGCTTGAATTCTATAATCTGAGGCGGGTAGGCCGAACACGTATCTGGGTCGTGGGATGGGGTGATCCGGGTGTGGGGGGATGGGGGAGGTGGGCCGGGGTGTGTGAACTTAGCGTTTTTGTACGAACGCGTCCGTCCGATGAGGCTAGTTAGTTGCGCTTTCCCGCCAACTTCTCGGGTAAAATTCACACGTTTCTTTTTACGCACACTCGATGTAAACCCGAATACAGTCATGTTTTTGTAGTAAATATTTAAAAATGTTTTTTTTTTGTTTCTGCTTTAAAAGGACTATTGTTGACAAATTGTAGTAAATTATATTTTGATATAAAAGTTACTCACATTTTGTATTTGATTCATTTTGGTAAAGTGTCTTCCGAATTCCCACAAGTCCACTCCAAATTTTAACGCCCAGTTTTTCACTCTGAAACAAGAAGAAAATGTTTGAAATCAATGGGAAATTGTCATAAATTACTGACCAAGTATGACTCTCTCGCTGAAGGTTCCATACCATCACCAGTTTTGTTAGTAGCTACAAAAATATTGTTTTCTTACTTTCAATTCAACTCATACTTGGCCAGTTTTTTATTATCCGATGTTTTACTTAATAGTTTTCACTTAGTTTTACGCTTGAGGTAAAACAAACAAAAAGCCCTTAAAATAACAACGCTGTGTGAGAGCTCTAATTTATGACTTATGATTTTAAATTCCCATCATAGTAACGTATAATTATTCTGTAAAAAAATAGTCGTACGGTGTGATAATGTCTTTTAATGGTGGGTCCCATCCCATACCTTGAGTATGGTAACCTAAAAAGCACCTTCAAGCACCGCTTTAAGGTTTCTGACATCTTTTATTGTATGTCAGACTGTTATTGCATCAATTGACATTTACTGTACGAAAGTGCTCAGTTGTAAATAAAAGTCACTCACTCAAGTAATGACCGCCGTGGAAGTTGATAAATCCAAGCTATCTATTGCGAATTCACGTTCAGAGCCAATTTCTGATGCAGATCACAAGAAATGAAATATGGTATCATCCGCATTATTCCGTCACACAGGAGCAAATGTGATTGAGGAAGAAGTATAAGCATTTTTTCCGTTTCATTTCTCACCCTTTATTTTATGCATAAATGTTTTCGTAGATTATATAACGTTGTATGTCACTTGGGCGTGACAAAAATAACGACGCAGCACGAGTCTTATTTTTTCTGCGAAACGACAATTTATTAATTTTCCATACCCGTTGTCATAGAACTGTCCCATGATTACTTTAAAAGTACAAGAAAACACAATTTATCAAATCGTAATTCATAAACATTGAAACTAATTTTATTCCGGCTTTCTTTTATTGTTGGTTCTTGTCAAACTAAATGTACCATGATTTAATTAATATGATCTCTAAAGACGATATTAATTTGCAATTTACTAATTTCGCGATTACGTTTAATTTACGAAAAAGATTTTAAAATTGCGCACCGCAGTTTTCTCGAAGGTTGGAACACGTCTTGTTTCAAAGCAACGAAAGTAGCGTCAGGCGGTAATCCCTGTCGGGACGATAGTAAAGTAAATATAGTACGGTTTAAAGTTTAAAAATTTCATGGTTAGATAATTTCCATTTAATGAATGGCTTCTCGGCGAGTACCTGGCTGGTAACGATTGAAAATGTATTCATTCGCACCACCTTCCACATTCCGACCGATTTTAAAATGGAAATCTCTCTGAACTCGTTTTAGTATAATTGACGGAATTTCTATTTATTTTCAGTATATAGAGGTAGAACGTTCAAATCGTTGTCGATATTATAACTGAGTACATAAGAACTGTAGTGTGACAAATTGGATAAGTAAGATTCGTGGATTAAAATTGTTCTAATTATATAACTGATTGAACTGCTGTGGTCTAATAGTTATTTTAAAATTTGTTAATTAGGCCTCAAGGCCTCAATTCTATATCCTCTAAATCCGAAGCTTAATATTATATATTAAAATTTCACTAAAAATGGAACTTTCTTTTATAATAAAAGATATTTATAAATAAATTTATATTCTTGTTAAGCGATATTCCTAGCGAAAATGTGTGGATGATTGAACTAAAATATAAGTCTGTAATTAACTTATCTTGGGAATCTGAAAATCTATCTGCTTTGTATTGTATTACTGACATGACTTGAGGTATTTTAAGAGTTCAGGCGGCAGCTGAAATATATGAGAAATAGATATTTAACAAATTTGTTGTTATCATGAGGCGAGGGGGCCATACATCTTATGAGAAGGAGCTAATTAAAAAATAAGTAAACACAGCTACCGCACTTCCAACCATGAGAAATTTAATACCTATAAATCGACCTCGCTGATTTAGAGAGTGGGTTCGTTGGGAATTTCATTTCACAATGGCCTCACTGACAGGGAGGCTAGTGGGCTCGGAATAAGTCTTATATCCAATTATCACCGAATACGACGCGACCACGCCCTTATTATTCAACTAAGCAGCAATGATAAGCTCGCTGAACAAAAAGCAAAATATTTTAAATCTAATCTTTATTTTTCACATACAATAAACTGCCACATAACTAACAGTAGAACTTATGTCAAGTTCATCTGGGTAAGGGGCCACCATATCTATTTCTGCCGTCAAGCAGTAATGCATTAGCGTGATGTGTATTGTGTGTTCCGGTTTAAAAAAGCATAGTATAAAAATCGTTTTTTTTTGTCTGTATGTCTGTTGGTTTCGGCTAATCTCCGAAACGGTTGTACAGATTTCGGCGGGAATTTCCATTAGCTGATAGCTGATATTATGAGGAGTAACTTAGATGATTTCTTAAGGTTAATTCACATATTGATAAAAATGACTAAACTACGTAGCTACTCTTTTGGTCACAAGCTGAATACAACGCAGATGAAGCCGCGGGCACTGCTACACCAGTATAATGTAAAACGTGGCGCAATCTCGCTCTGATTAACAGCAAATAACACAAAATCCCAAGATATTATCTTCGCTACAGCTACTGAGATTATCTTCCTTCATTTCGCACTACTCGTACCTGCATTGTGATAGGAAATCGATAGACCGGTATTGGTCGGGAAATGAAACTGATAAATTTCAATGGAAATGTTATCAAATAAAATTGTTTTGTAAATTGGTGATGTGATGGAACCGTTTTTAAATCGGTTTTGTTGTTTGAATACACTTTATAGATTATTACAGAATTTCGAAGTTCGTAGCTAGTTTAGTTTTTGAGATAGAACCCGTAATAAAAGTGGTCTAAAGCTATCGACTTTTACCAATTTTACATAAGCCAAGTCAGGATGCCAGGAAAAGAATTGATTTATAGCTCCATTTACTTCGATTTATCAGAAGTTCTGTATCAATATTAGACATGGGAGAATATTTTAAGATTTTTAAAAATTGCAGGTCCGTTTTTTACGAGTTTTAGACCCGTGACATATGGTAGGATGGACAGACGAGTTTGACTACAGTAGGTTTCCGTTTACCTTTGGGTACGGAATCCTAAAATATAACAGGTTTTTGTGCTGCCAAAGCTCAAAAGATAGAGCATAAATGTAGAGTAGTTTTGAAGATTAGATAGTTGATAGTTGATAGAAGCCATGAAGGAAAAAAGTCGCAAGGAAATCGTTATTTGATCGGGCCTTTCTAATGCAGGCCTGACTAGTTTGGCTGTCCTACCGAGGGACTACCCTCATATTATGAATTTGCCACCTAACACCCAATGGTGCGTTTCGGTTGCCTCAATTCCCAATCCACGCTATGCGTGACTCTATTATCGGCTACATAGTCGGGGGACATAGCATAGCCAAATATAAGCCGTTATATTGAAAAATCAAGCGTTTATTTCCAGCTATTTATTACCTTGTATGCAAGAAAGGAGCCTTTTGAAGGAGCAATTAAATCTTTTCACCAATCTTTTCAGTGGTTCGAGGGAACCAGAGACTCGACTAGATACCTCGCCAGCTTATATGCCTGTCGTCAGCAAACAAAAATCTGTTAAGGACGGCGTGTATTCGCATTTTGTACAGTATTAAAGTAATATCCTGCGCGCCGCCGGCATTCGGATGTGGGCGTTATTCCAGATCGAATTCGACGGGTTTAGTGTGGGTCAAATTAATAATTTCCATGAAAGTCGTAAGAATCGCCGGACGAATTTGGGTAAACTTTCCTCGGTTTCGTTACACTGGAAGTTGTTCAATGTCCTCATTAGCAATCAGAGAATGTTTCGCGGCATTGTTCGGGGAACTTCGGCCGTCACCGGCACCAGTTCGGAATTTAAAATTGTTCAAAATGTTCGTTGCGAAGCAGGTGCTCGCAAGCGTTGGCGTCGGCGGTCGGTCATCAGCTTATTCAGATCTCCTTTGTAAGAGTTACTTCCTTGTTAGAAAGAATCGAGTTCTCATCTCAAACATTATCAGCGGGAAACGCTCATGTGACTTGATGCCTCGAGATCATCACTGTAAAAATGTTTGGAATGGTAGATGCTGGCTGATATGCATTGATATCGATCAACAGCATTTTCCAAACGTGAAAGTTTGTATGGATGTTTGTTACTTTTTCACGCTGAAACGGCTAAATTGATTTGAATGAATTTTGGTACCAAGATAGCTTATATCCTAGATTAACACATAGGCTACTTTGATCCCGGCAAAGTGCAGTGTTCCCGTGGGATTACTTATTCACCGCGGGTAACACCGCGGGGCGCAGCTAGGTTTCCATATATACATGGGACTGATAATCAAACATTCTAACTCGAGGTGAAAGTAGTTACCTAAACAACAGATAAAATAAATTATTTTGCAAATATTCATAAATATACCTCGAAATTTAGGTGTTTTTTTAATAGACATTGAAGCTTTTGGCCGCAGATGGCCTCGACAGCGTTTGCGCGGGCTTTGGTGAGAGCGAAGGGCTCTCAAATTTATGTAGGTGCTTAAATATGTACCTACGATTTTCTTGATACAACTGGAGAAATCAATATGGGAACTTTTATTTCAAGAACACAAAGAACTCTCCATAATAAAACTGACAGCAACAACATTCAACGTTAAAAAAAAGGAATTATGAATGAGAAAACGCGATACTTAATTTATAATTTATAGATTTATGTGTACTGGGTTTTTCTATGTTGCTTGGAAAAGTAAAATTATCAGTAGCCAAGAAGAAGTTAGAATTACTAACAGACAATCACTTCTATTTAAATAACAAAAACTACATGTGAAAACAGTGTTGCCACTAGCAAAATTACAATGAACATTTCTATTCAAGTTACGTAACACCTGCTACAGTTCGCCTAGAAGCTCAGGGTTTCATTTTATCCATTTTAATTACTTATGTAGAAAGTAAAAGATCTAAACAGTGGTGTTGAATATTTTGACAACTGTACTAGACTGGACTAAAATAAGGGCAAATTATTTAAACTCTATTCTGTTGTATCAAACCAATCATGTTTTTCAGTTTGAAGTTTCTTGGCGTATTATAAATATTAATACCCACACAAGGTTTCAGGGTCCCATTTTGATAATGATCTTTAAAATTAAAAAGTCCTTATTCAATTAGATGTTCTATATATCGTTCTGACTTGTCGATTTTAACACATACACATTCTGGCGCCAGACTGATATATTTATTATCAAACTCATTTATTTGCAATTCATTTATCTCATTTATTTATCTCTTACTTCGCTTGATACTTTCAGGAAGCTGATTGTAACGTTTTCCCTTAGTATTTATATATGTCTATAGGTCAATACAAACGAATAATTTCATCCTTTTCTTACTTCAGAATAGGAATACTTTTATCCCGTTCTTTCACTGTCCCAGATACCCACGGATGCGGATACAAATTTGGCACGTCACTACATCCATTGCAATGAGCTCGAAATATCTTGTTACTTGTAATCGGTTTAATTTGAAGGTGCCGTTTGAGCAAAGGGAGCGAATTTACTTTGTATGAAATTAGCATACAAGAGACTTTTAAGATATTTATTAAACATTTTTAATTACTAATTTTTATTGATATCTCATGTCTCTCAACCCGTGAGATTGAGAGACACTCTACAAAGAGGAAAAAGAGGGTATACAAGTCAGTCTCAAATTCGAATAATGGTAAACTGATAGGTACAAATAGCGACTACACATTCTATGTAATTTTATTTAACTCATTTGGTCGCCTTTCTGTTGGTATAGACCAGATAAGGTCCTCTACAACCGTCTTAGCCTTGGTTGTAATATCGCGAAGGTAATACGTAGAAACAAGGCATAGTCACCTTTCAGTCACTTTGAAACGCGGATAATTTGCCATGTTATTATTAGTCGAATAAAACATTCCATTTTCCATTAAAAATGTGAATATTGAATAAAATAAGCAATATAATAATAAAAATATTGTTTACAATTTACACAGCGCCACCTAGCTCCAAACTAAGCATAACTTTTACTATGGGAACCAGAAAACTGATGGAATTCATTATATACTTTTTGTAAATACATACATATAATACATATTAACACCCAGACCCAGAACAAACATCTATATTCATCACACAAATGTTTGTCCTAGGTGGAAATCGAACCCACGGCCTACAGCGCAGAAGGCAGAGTTATTGCCAACTGAGCTGTGAGGCCTGTCCTTGCATTGTAACTTGAAACAATCCGACTGATGTCATCCAACGATGGAACTGTTTGTTATTCAAAGCGTTCCGACAGCCGTTAACGGGCACAGTTAATTCATTACACCCTACCTTCTGCGCTGTAGGTCGTGGGCTCGATTCCCACCCAGGACAAACATTTATGTGACAGTAACATTGATGTTTGATTTGTGTCTGGGTGTTAATATGTATTATATGTATGTATTTCAAATGTATATCAAAATAAATATTTTTTCTTTCTTTCTTTCTTTCTTATTTACAAAAGAAAAGTATATAAGTATTATGTCAGTTGTCTGGTTCCCATGACACACGCTATGCTTAGCTTACTTTGGGGCTAGATGGCGCTGTGTGATATGTCCACCAATATTTATTGTTATATTATTATTAAAGATTAAAACTGGTGCAGCCGATAACTGTTGTTTTATTAATCTAACGACGCTGACGGTCGGATGGGATTACGTTTTGTCATAGGATGGTTGTAGACGGGGCGTCAGACGCGCTCTCTTACGTAAATAGTAACGCACCCTGTTGCCAGATGTGACTGGATTTTTTCCTGCTGTCTTTTTTATTTAGCAGTTTTATTGCCATTCTAATATAATATATAATACCAATGGAAACTTACTAATGATCATTTATTGTGACATTAATAAAAATTGTGAGTAAAAATTAATATAATCTGTATATAGTGTCAGTAATATATATCAGATCTCGTCACATGGTGAATTTAACACACAGTTTATCTGCTATAAATGACGAAATGAATGGGTTACGAAAATAAATATGTCTGTCATCAATAAGATTACTGATAATGTCATAATTTCAGTGTAATTTAATTTTAAAATTTATTTTAGTATGTGCATGATGTAGCATTTTGCTATTATTGCACCTTTTGGACAGATCTGTCCTAAATCGGATACTCTGGCAACATTGAGGCAGCCTCCGAGACTGTAGTACGCTACCCCTCCCTGCACCCGCTGTGACACCCCCTCCCCTCGCTAGATCAATACCGTAGCCGGCGCCTTTGACATGTGCCTCCCGCCGCCCCTGCCCGCGCTCGCCGCGTGCCTCCCCGCAAATATTTATGTTGTGGGAAACAGATCATAACAGAACTATGTAGCCTTAAAAATATATTACCCTACTCTAACTACAAATAGTGGAGCGTTGTGATTACAGCGATATATAATATTCATTATTTTTGGGAAGTATTTAACAGATCTAAGAGTTCTTACGTAAAGAAGTGAATGCCCAAGTGATATTTTGGTTGCAACGGGCAGAGTTTACTGCTTAATATCAGGTGCCGTCAATGATGCTCTTTCTGTCAGTTGCGTACTGGCCTCAAAGCTCAGTCGGTAGTAACTCTGCCTTCTGCGCTGAAGTTCGTGGGTTCGATACCCACCCAGGACAAATGTTTGTGTGACGAACATAGATGTTTGTTCTGTGTCTGAACAATACGAATGTACAAAATACAAATACAAATCATTTATATCAAAAAATAAAAACCCGGTTCCTGAAAATACAAAATAAAGTGTTTCATTGATACGATAAAGCAAGCTCTACTGCTTAAACCTCACCGGGCCCTAACATGGTACATTTCTTATTTGAGATCATTGTTACATTATCTATAATGGTTTTCAGTACAACTCTCTCTCTCTTAGATTTGTTTAGACCGTTCGAAAAATTAGATTTTTTTCAGTTAAGTTGTATGATTGTTATATTTGATATTAAAACTAGTTTATAAAACCAAATAACGTAAAATTATTACCAAAATCTTTTGTGGTCAAATTAAATATCTACAATACGTAACACAACATTAAATGAACCCCTATTAATGCCAAATAAAAGCTAAAATTTGACTTAGCGGTGAGCATTTAACTACATAACCTATCAACACCAATGATTATTTTAAATTTGAGTTACGAGGCCCTCACCATAAAATTCTATGAAGTTGCAATTTCATTTCAGGAAATCGACTTTTGTAAATGAGTCTGACTCTATTGGGCAATCAAACGAATTGAAAGTTCATTTATCACGGGCGGATCCATCTTCTGTCTATCGTTTGGGACTTTTTCGTTTAGCAGATTGTAAGAAAAATTTGGCACTTATACCAATTGGAATCGGCCTTTGATTTAACTTTGGACTTCGGTACATTTTACAATACTCAGTGACTTGCAAGCATTTTCTTTTCACGGCGATTTTGACTGTAAAATGAAATATGGGAATAAAAAAAAAACACACTCAGCAAATTTAAAGAAAGCTAAAACTAAACTATAATATCAGGTATATTTTTTATCCCTAGAGAATGAAAAGAGACTACAACAATGTCTAACTAGAAAACCTGCCGAACGAGCCATCCATAGACTATATTTTAAACAGTTATAAACCTCAACCAAATCACTAAATTTAGTTTGAAAACTCTTAAATTCAGTATATGGTGTGTGACGGTCTCTTTGCATTCACTAAGGAGAAAGAAAGAAAAAAAAAGAAAGGAAGAAAGAATGAGTTGCGTGAACGATGGAAACAACGTGAGATTTTGTTTAGTGTTTCCGCAATAGAATTGCCCACCAATTTACACACTGAGGCATTTTTTCTGCCTGTAGGTAAGCAGAGCACTAGATTATATTCGTATATATTAACGCGAGCGAAGCCGCGGGTAAAATATATCTATAAAGAACACAAACTTGAAAGCGGTAGGTATTCAGCCAATTATTTTCGGTTTAATATCATTCCCAATGCCTTAGCAAAATCTGTTGACACTATATTTGTTTCCACTTCCACTGAAACATTGCATGAATGAATGATTGAAAATTCTTTATTGTACATCATTATAAATAAACACAAACGTTAAACTACCTAAAATATTTGTACAATGGGCACGTGGAAACTCGCCACCCTACTGTGAGGACAGCCTCCATCTTTTTTTTTTTTTATTTACTGTACCAGCCGACGGCCCACCTGGTGTTAAGTGGTAACCTCGGCCCATAACAACCGATGCGACTTGGATCCTCGCCTACTAGGTACGACAAGTTCCAATTCGCATCGTATGCGCCCGTAACTCTGAGACGTGTAGGTGGAATGTCTCATGTGCCTGTAATTTCACCGGCAATCACACCTTTCAAACCGGAACACAGTAACGCAAATACTGCTTGGCGGCAGAAATGGGCATGGTGCCAGTACTTCTTATATCACATAAAAAAAAAGTGTCGCGTAGTTGTCTCCTGTTTCACTAAACGCTACTAGCGTTACGCCTTTTAACGATTCCACCCTTGGAGCACAGGTTCCGCTCTCGTGAGTCACCCCCCGACCGGCCAATTAAGGCAAGCCACGGGTTAGGGACTTCTGTCGACCAAGGAAATGTCACCACGCACTTAACCTTAAGCTTGATCAAGCTATATTAAATAATACACAGAGGGATGTTTTCAAAAATAAGCGTATTAATATTGTAGCTGCGCCCCGCGGTGTTACCCGCGGTTAAGTAATCCCACGGGAACTTTGCACTTTTTCGGGATCAAAGTAGTCTATGTGTTAATCCAGGATTTAAGCTATTTTGGTACCAAATTTCATCCAAATCCATTCAGCCGTCTGAGCGTGAAAGAGTAACAAACATCCATACAAACTTTCACGTTTATAATATTAGTGGGATAAGCTCCAAGGAATAGGTAAACCATAAGCTTTAAAGCGATCCGTCCATGTAATACGATTTTACATGCAAGCTTTGATATCCTATTCCATTTCCCTCAGGAATTTCCCTAACCCTTGATATAATATCCTTGAACACGGTTTCCGACACGGCATTTTAGTTTTAGTGATGTCGTGATGAATCTGTAAGCACTTCGGTACATATTTTTTGTGATAAAATTAAGGATCAAGCAGATGGCCCAACTGGTGTTGAGTGGTAACCTCTGGCCATAAAAAGCAATACAAAGTGGGCCCTCCCATACTTAGGTACAAGAAGACCCAACTTGCATGGCATGCGCCCGTAACTTAGAGACGTGAAGGTGGAAAATACCATGTGCCTGTAATTTCATTGGTAACCACACCTTTTAAACAGGATTACAGTTATGCGAACGAATCACTGCTTGGCTTTTTTTTTGTTATGAGGCTGTAAGTGAATTAGCCATTTTCTTTTATTTTCATAGATTAATCAAACCCCTGTAGTCCGTATGGCAGGTGACATCAACAATCAAACATACATGTATACCTACACAACATGAATCCGAGATGCATCTGAAGCATCCGAGAGTCGAGAACATTTTACACACATAATTTGCTCCGACTGGAGATTGAACCAGAGACCTCTTGTTTTGCAGCTAGGGTCACTACCAAGCAAAGCTACGAAGCCCTCAGAACCGTGACTCATATGGTCATTCATCGAGGTTACGTGTGTCCATAGCGAGATTAAATAGTTTGTTTATTCGTTAGTGTAATATCCAACACTAAATAATTTACCTACAATATTATCTACATACACATCTAGCACTAAGTTTAAAGTACGAAGTCTACCTTTTATTTGTATTATAAAGATCTACTTTAAAGTTTTTTCTTACAACGTAGCGCTACGCTACATCTTGCTAAATATTTAACTAACACATATGTTTGCTGTTAATTGTTAATAATATAATATTGTTAATACATATTTTAATATGAATGAAGATGAACATTACGCAGTAGGATGCTTACGGCAAATTGTAATATTTAATAGATTCTCTCCGGTGTAGTCGTAGAGGGATCTTGGGCATGCTATTAAATACAGATGGCCCGCTGAAATTATGGTGCAATAATGTCAAGCTTGCGGAATACTACCTAATCATAACAAATGGTTCTCAGCTTATTTCATTTTCCAGTTTTCAGTCACATAACAAGCTTTTCGGGTACGCCAAACAGTTTTCACGTGAGCTTGCGTCATAGTTTCTGCAGATAAGATAATTATTTTATAAGATAGTAACAATATGAGTTCTTACTCGTTGTGGGGTATATCCTCGAGCTGGTTGGCAGCAGCGGCCGCGGTCATCAGCGCGACGACGAACGCGAACCGCGCGCGCGGCTTCATGGTGGCCCTCATCCGCATCGCATCCACATGACAAGCACTCGAGAACACACCACTCCACGTAGCATAGAACCACTACACTATTATGGGCCCGTTGAGGCTACAGAGGGCCGGTCGAGCGCGAGTCATCGAGTGCCAGAGGCGCTCGTAGCCGCGAGTAGCGCGTAGTGGACTGCCGCCGCCCGCCGCCCGCCCCTCGCGCTCGCCGCCCCGCAACCCCGCAGCCGCAGTGACGCTGCGCGAATCATACGCCCAATAACGCACCGGCCTACTGCTTATTACTCAGATTTATTTGCTCATGCATTGAGTTGATGGCCAGCGACCGGTGCGAACGTGGATAAGACATGCTACGCGCCCGTAGCGACTCAAATGTTCCGAAGGAAAACAGAGTTCAACCTTTGAAGATTCGGTGATGGTGATGGTTTCAGTAAGGATTATGGTGAGGGCGGTGTTTCGTTGGGGCGATGGTGCGAGGTTGTAGGTCGCCGGCCGCCACGCACATGCGTGGGCACGGCGCCAGGAAATCCTTTATTGATTCCCGCGCTCCCGCTTTCTAAGGAATGTCGCAGGCGGTTCTCCCGCCGAAACGTTGAAATTACGCCCCCTTCGCCTATTATAATTTGGGCTAAGCGGATCACCGTACGCTCAGCGGATCGCTTTCATTACACTTAAAAACTTTTGAGGATCTTAAAGTTATCGGTATAAGAGGCAATTCACATTGTTTTTGAATTAAGGAAAATATTTTGTTGCTTTTGAACAAAAGCCTCTATTCTTTTCCGCTTATCCGATGATAAAATATTTGTCGATAGAAGTTAACGTTGAAATTAGTTTACTTCGGCCAATATTTTACGAGAACGAGTTAATTCACACAAAGTGGATTAATAAAATTAATTGGCGAGTCCTTCGCCACCGATACTACCGTTGTGTAATTAATAACCCAATGAACACTGAAACTAAACTGTAAACTGTAGAGGTATAGCAGCCATGAATTGAATTTGGAATAAATTTGTTCACACATGGTTCAGACCACATTTGGAATTACCAGTGTATAAACTTTGAAATTATGACTTAAAACAGCTAGTGCACCTATTTACTATGTATTTTTTTTATGTAAATGAAGTCTCGATACGAGCTGACGGCCCATCTGATGTAAAGTGGTAACCGCCGTCCATAGACAACAGCAATACCACTCAAGTCCTCTCCAAAGTACGAAATGACTCAAGTCGCATTGCGTTGCGTCCATCACCTCGAGACGGGGATGTTAAGTCTCATGCGCCTGCACCACTGCTTGGCGGCAGATTACCAGGAGTGGTGGCAGTAATTCTCCGAGCGAACTTAGCACAAGTTCTACTGCTACTTTGGGTTGCTCCTTTTGCTCCACCCGGGAGACACGTGTATGGATTCAAAGGGTAATCGCATACGGACGCGAGCAACTTGGTCCCCCAAAATGTAAAGTCAGAGCGTAGTTTTTCATTATATTTAATATCTAAAACCTTAACTAATTTATGATACAACTAGGGTTTAAAGTGACGCTGCCGTAATAAAACACAATAAATAAACAGTAATGTACGTAGGTATTTTATTTAATATCTGAATTTCTGTCGACAGATAAATGCGTTGAAAACAAAGGCACGACAGGATGACATTCAAATTACATTACCGAAGAAGATTATAAGAAAAACTGGAAAACAAGCAAAAATATTCAATATAAAGTATTTGATTCATTTATACATATACAATTCTGTCTTTCATTAATATTATATGAGAAAGTTTTGTGCGTCAATCAATTGTTAATATTCAATTACAACCTACAGTTTTTCGACAGTATGTCAGTTTTAAAATTCTATAAAAATAAATGATACAAGATTATGAACGTGTGCAGGCACTTTGCGAGCTTGTAATGGAATAATTTACGGCTATATTTACATAATTAAGTTATATGTACGTATAAATTAATATAATCTAATAAGTACTTTGCACAAACGTTAGATTTTTTATATTTGAGGTCAGTATCATTATTAAACGAATCATTTGCTAGGGACCGATGGCGTTATTTTTCACATTGGTATGAAAATTTATTTAATCTTACATAAAAGACAAACACACAAACAACCTTAAAATGATAAATTTGTTGAAATATTTTTAAACATTTATGAGTTAACATAAGCTGTAGCAAGTTGTAGGGCTTCAAAGACAGAACGATAATTTCTTTAATCGGATCCTTTTTAATAATCGCAGCATAAATAAAATATCGGTCAAAAATGAATACTCCAAGAATAATATTAATAAGAAGCTAGATAGTATGTGTCTAAAAAATAAATTAATCGTAATCAATTCCTTTAAAA
This sequence comes from Chesias legatella, assembly GCA_947359385.1. Lineage (NCBI taxonomy): Eukaryota > Metazoa > Arthropoda > Insecta > Lepidoptera > Geometridae > Chesias > Chesias legatella. The sequence continues at coordinate 7,644,999 of OX375772.1, forward strand.
TGTAAGACAGAAAGTAGCTTATATCAACGCCATAGTACCTATACCATATTACCTTCGTTTCAGAAATAAACTATAGAAAAGCAATATCAGCCATAACATTTACTTAGCAATAAAATAAAATTAAGGTAATCTTTTGAAAGTCCCCACAACTTGCCACAGACCGTACATTTTCCTACTAGTTGGTCCCTTTACTAAAGAAGTGTTATGACGTACTCGACTCTAGAACACACAATACTGTGTTATACTTGATCGTTAAATGCAGTCTTTAAGTTACTACGTTTACCTAAAGATCACAACAATACAATATGATAATCATATATCTAAGTAATCTCATAAATAGCTGCCTAGTCTATGCTATCTTAATCTAAATAATTTGTACAATTTTTATCTGAGTTTTCCCACAGATCGGTGACAGAATAATCATACACAAAATAAATAACATAAATTATTAATATTTGACCACAGTCTTAAGAGAAAGTATGTAACACAAAGAGATTGGGAGACAATTGCAAATTTATAATAGGAACACACGAAATATGTTTTGCTTAAGTTATTTGGCGTTCGTACAGCGAAGATTCACATAATTTTACAACGTAAAACCATCCCACAAGTGACGCCCCCTACAGAAACCATAGCAATAATAGCAGCGTACACAAACCTATCACTTATTTCCACGTGCCGAATAACAACATAGCCTCCGCCTACATTACATACACAACTTATAATTACAGCCGTAATACTGCCTTAAGGTACAGATTACAAGTGAAATTGCGAACCTTAAAGCGCGCATACGATTCACTGCTTACAAGAAACTTTATAGGTAAAGATGTCGTTAGATTCTTCGATCAGATCATTACACTTAATACTAGGTACACTGAGTGTCTGTCTCGTAAAGAGTCACTTAGAAAAGAGTTAATTTTAATGGCGGGACGAATCACTCTCGTGGCCGGAGTCTCGGCCGTTTTCTCTGGGCGAAGCGCGGTGGTCCCGTTCGTCTCTAAAACGGTCTCTGCGGTCCCTTTCCCGAGAACGGTCCCGTTCTCGGTCCCTATCGCGGTCCCGGTCCCGATACTCCCGGTCCCTGTCGCGATCGTCGTCGCGGTCCCTGCGTCGCTCGTAGTAGTGGTACGAGCGGCGCGACTTCCTGTCGCTTGGAGTTACGACCTCCACCTTTATGTTCGCAGTTGCAGTTACCTGAAAGAGAAGGTTAAGTTTAGTATTACACAAACGGAATGTAGCATGAAAGTATTTTGTTAACCGAGAAATATGAGAGCATCAGATGTCATAGTTCCTTCAGCGCACACCTAAGAAGGAATCACTAGTCTGATATACAATAAATAGTACTCAGCAACTGTCACAGGATAACCAGTATTTAGCAGCAGTAGGACTTATGCCAAGTTCGTTCATGTAAGTACTGCCACCATTTCCTTTCTGCCACCAGGCATGCATTTACGTTGCTCTGTGTTCCGGTTTGAAAGGTGTGGTTGAACCGTGAAATTACAGGCACATAAGACGTTCCACATTCAAAGCTCAGTATTATGGGCGTATACGATGCAACTTGGCTCTTACCTTCTTGGGTCGTACCTAAGCAGAAGGCCCAAGTCGTATTGCTTGTTATGGGCAGAATTGCCAATTACAGGCACATGAGACATCCCGCCTACAAGTCTCAGAGTTACGGGCGCATATGCGGCGACTTGAGTCTTGTCGTACCTAGTAGGAGAACCAAGTCGCATCGGTTCTGTGGGCAGAGGTTACCTAACACCAGGTGGACTGTCGGCTAGTTCCGTAACTATATGACATTAAAAAAAAAAACGCAAAGGGCCATCTGCTCGTTCAGTAACTTTATCACTTAAAATCCACTCACCTTAGTTGTGATAGCACCAGACTGTTTCGTCGGAGTGGACCGTCCGTCTGAGTCGCTCCCGTTATACGTAGTGGTTTCGACGACAACTTCAGGTTGCACCACGATGCTCTGCATGGAAGACTGGACTGATGGCGCAGAGCTATGCCAGCTCGGCGGCTCCTCGGTGATGGTGGTGAGCGAGGGCGCGCTGGGCCGACTCGGGGCTGACTTCGCGCGGCTCGACTTGTCACCTCCCCCGGTAGAGGTGGATTTCCGAGGGTGTACGGGGGAGCTTGTCGGTGACGGAGTGGAGAGACGCTCCGGGTGTTCCAGCGGTCTCACCTGGAATGATAATGATAGTTAGCGGATTTGTTACAGTGTGATAATTCAATGAGAATGAGCATGTTATTGAAGACAATAATCGCATGACACGTAACATCCCTGTCACAGCGTGATGGACGCAACGCAATGCAATCCGAACGATATGAGTCATCTCGTACTTTGGTGGAGAAGAGTTGAGTCGTATCGATGTTGTCCATGGGCGGCGGTTACCACTTAACATCAGGTGGGCCGTCAGCTCGTTCTATCACCTAAATGACATTAAAAAAATCCCAAGTTACTGAATTTATAAGCAATTGTTACCTTATTGAACGTACAATTATATATATTTTTATAAAACTCATTGGCTACTTTACTAGGGGCTTATAAAAGTGTGAAAGAATCAAGAAACAAAACGTACCTCAGCATCCGGACCTAACAAAGCAAGTATGATCGGGAAGAACAGCAGCCCATCGATAAGTCCCAGCAGAACTAGAGAGAGCAGCAGTCGGAGGAACAGTCTGGCCACGAAGCCGAATTCGCTGGCGGCTAGCATGGAGGCGGCGAGCGCGGCCGCCATCGCGCCGTGCACCACGGGCGCCAGCACAGACTCCAGAGCAAGGGACGCACGCCGCCGCTTACACCCGATTGAGGTCACGAACGCCTGCAGACAATATTCAGGGTCATAATCGTCGAGGGTCGAGAGCGTGGTGGTCTAGTGGTACTGACCCCGGAGGTCGCTGGTTGAAATCCCAACGTGCACCTTTGAGTATTTCGATAGAAAGATTTATGTGCAATACCACGTTCTCGAAACGGTGAAGGAAAACATCGTGAAACCGACATGTCCTAAAACGAAAAATCCGAAGACATGTGTCAAGTGCACCAAACGAGTCAAGTGCCTCTTTGAGGCGCATTTAAAATCCTTTCACTACATTGGTTCGAGAGAATCAGTGATTCGAATAGAATAGAATAGAAGGGTCATAATGTGATTTTATTAACGTTGTTTATAAAACTTAATAAAATTTAAGTGTCTGTAATATCAAAATAAGAGCTTTAAAATAAATGGATTTTAAAAAATGTTGTCTGACTGTCTATCTGTCTGTTACCGGCTAATCTCTGAAAAGGCTAGACCGATTTTGACGGAACTTTCAATGAGAGATAGCTGATGTTATAAGGAGTAACATAGACTTTTAGTAAAGTTAATTGATAAAGATGACTAAACTACGTAGCTAATCTATTAGTCACAGACAGAATTCAACACGGGCGAATCCGCAAGCACAGCTAGTTAGAAATAATGCCAATACATAGTAATTTAATAGGTCTTACTTTAAAAATGGAACAATTAAACGGACATTGAGTGTAATGATTAAATCATAGATGTTTCCCATCATCTTTGTAAAAAGTAATACTCAAGAATTCATGTTGTACCTTTATATTACTACTAGCTGCGCCCCACGGTATTCCCCGCGGTAAGTCAACCCACGGGAACACTGCACTTTTCCGAGATCAAAGTATCATATGTGTCAAGCCAAGATATAAGCTATCTTTATATCAAATTTCATCCAAATCCATTTAGCCGTTTGAGCGTGAAAGAGTAACAAACTGTCACGTTTATAATATTAGCAGGATCAAACTGATTATCATTTCTACAGTACTAATAAAGTTGAAATGCAATCACCGATTATAAAAATACTAACCAAACACAAATGCACCGTGAAATGTACGCCCCGTCCTATCGCGAGCACTAGCAACACAGCGGGGACGGCCGAGAGTTTGATGTCCAACAGAGCCATGGTCCCCAGCAGTTGCAGCACCAACGTCGCCAACGCTACGGTCACCAGAACTGCTGCCCACGCGTTCAATAAAAGCACCATTACAGCCTGTGAAAGAATCATACCTGGTTAGAATTTGAGTTTCTTTCAAAGTTTTATCAAATTCAAATCATCGTTAACAGGAGTCAAATTGCTTGCCAAAAGTTTGTACCAAACAGCAGAAATACAAACTGTCTCATAAGGAGACTGGTTAAAACAAACAATGCATTTAAAGCAAAACTGACAGGCGTTAACGTAAGAAACGAAATAACTCTCACCACAAAAACAGCAGCCAAAGCGCAGGTCAAAGCCATCAGTAACGAAGTCCTGAGATGTAGATACTGCTCCCAAAATAGGAACGGAATACCTGAAGGGAAATTGGAAAGACCTTTCGTTTCGAACTTTATGCACAATTCTCTAACGGCCATTATCAATGTCTTAATGCTTTCCGTATCACTGAGTCCCGAGAGGTAGAATGGAAGTTGAGTGTAGATAAGTGGCGAGGATTTAGGAATCTTCAAGTCGACATCTCCAGGTGAATGAGTCCATCTCTTCGGCTGCGGCTTCAGATTCCCTTGCGAAGCTCCATAAGCTAACGCATCATTGGTAGCCCATGCAGATAAATAGTTGTAAAACGCTTTGGGATTGATAATGCCGTCTTTGTCCACTAATCTATGGCCATTCTTGGTGTCGGTCGTTACGAGTGATTTGTCGATGGGATTGTCTACGTGACCCGTCTGAACCATCAGTTTGTAAGCGAGTATGCCCTCGTCACTTGCATTCTTGCACCAATATTCTTGGGTGATACACCCGCTTTCAACTTCCTTGTCGTACGCCGCTTGCAGGTCAAGCAGCCAGTCTCGGAATAAGCTAAGCCAGAATTTAGTGAGTCCTCCGTTGTCGTTTTTAATGATGTTCGGTATCCTGACAAACTGGTCGTGATATTCGTACAGGAGCTTCTGATTGGTCGGATATTCGAAGTCTCCTTGCGTGACCGCATACATGCTGTAGAATCCAAAGTACTTCTCCTGGCGGTACAGGAATTCATGCTCGTCCGTATTTTCGGGAACAATGTCTGTGAGGTCAAGGCCGTCTCTGACTTTAGTCGCACCCCATACGCTCGCAATGACGATGGCTATCAACGCTAACATTGAGGTAACCTAAAACAATGGAATCCGTTAGAACCGATTTTAATCTGAAAGTCAATGAAAGATGAGTGGATAAACTCGAACCTTGACGGATGGCCGCATAATGAAAGGTGCGTATTGATTCCGCGCCCACTTTGTGAGCGAGATACTGAGGCAGCATGTCTTATTTGCTGCGTTGCCTGTCTCTTCTGGATCTAACGGTTGTCTTGAAGTGTCTTTCCAATTAGCCTGAAAACACAACACATTCTTAGCATATAATAAATTTTTGCTAAATTTAATTTGAATATTTCGTTGCTAGATTTCACGTCAAAGACGATACAGGACGATGAAGTCAACCAACAGTCGATAATATGAAGAACATATAGGAAAATAAACACAATATGGAAGTCCGATCAAATAAATGGAAGGAAATAAAATACCTCAAATGCATACCTTGTCAGTCTTTCCAGTCCTAGTTCGAGAGCGCTCGGTGACTTTGCTAGTCCTCTTAGGTAGCGGATTCTCTGGCGTTATACAGCAGAGTAAGTCAGACCTAGACGCAGATCTTCTTCGAAGGTCTAGGGATATCATAGCAGGGAATACTAGCAGCATCGAGCCGAGGTTGAAGAGAAGAAGAATGGCAGCCTGTGTAACAAAATATGTTCACAATTAATTTGTCGTTGATAATGCAAAAAGTTCAAAGTATAAATTAAAGAAGATGAAACTTTTCTGGTTCAGAGACTGAGGCATTGAAATCACGCGACGCAATGTCGCAGATGTTAAGAGCATAATTTCACATGTTAGGGAATTGGATGAGCTATCTATAGTTTTCTTATGTCATGTAGGTTGTAAAACGAGCTAAAGGCCCACCTCATGTTAAGTGGTACCGCCGCCCATGGACAACAGCAATGCGACTCAAGTCCTCTCCACTAAGGTACGAGATGACTCAAGTAGCATTGCGTGGCATCCATCACCCGAGACGGGGATGTTACATTTATATAGATCGTTGGAAACTTGTATAAAACAATTTTGAAGTCTTTAGACTATAATTTTACCTGAAGGCAAAATACCCTGAGCGCAGGGATGGGCAGAAGTGCCGCAGCCAGGAAAGCCATCACGTTGCACAAGGAAGCCAGCAACACGCTGAGTCCGCTCTTCTTGAGGACGAGCCCCGTCCGTTCCTCCCTCGGCACGTCTCCCCCTTGCTCCACGTACGTGTGAGTGAGAAGGAACATGTCCTGGACTCCCAGTCCTAACGCTAAGAACGGGACGATTTGTGTGCTTGACGCGTTGAACGGTATTCCTACGAATGAAATTATAATTTATTAGTTTAGAGAATTCAGTCGAGTGTTGAATACATTAATAAAATAATGAAACTAAAATCGAAAATCAGAAATAATAATAATAGTAAGTAATAAAATAAAATAATAAAATAATTAAATAAAATAAATTCACCTAATAAAGCACAGAATCCTAAGCCAGCGGCGACGGTTATGGAAAGTAAGAGAACTCCCGCGATGCCCACCCCCGCTTGCGACCGCACTGGATCGCGCCATTGCATTAACGTAACGGCAACATAAATTAACTGAAAATAACACAAATAACACAACATAAATAACAGTTAAAAAAGCATACAACATAAATAAATAATAAAAAACTTGCTAGCTGATTGCAATGCAGCGAAGATTATCAACAGATTGAAACTGTTTTAACAACAATAAATTTAGGATTTAGGAATAGGGACAATTCATTATAAGACAGAGAGACAGACTGATTAATTACTCACCATAAACATGTATCCTAAAATAATGTTCTTCAGGGATAATTCGGAGAACTTTCCAAGAATATCGTTGAGCGTTGACGTTGAGAACGGATAGAAACTGTATGACGGTGATACGGTTTCTGTATTCGTCATTCTTCGAACTTCCTGAAATATACCATAAAAGAAAACCTTTGTTCAATTGTTCTACATTGAAAAATCTTATCTAAATCAAACAATTGAAAATGTTTCTTGGCATAGCTTCCAATCAAATTTCGGGTGGGTGACAACAATAAAACTGATAAGGAGGCGAATGATCGTAAAATTGACACACACTTTAACCGTTTTATGTCGCAATTTGATTGCGATATCACTCATTTCTTTATTGACGGCACATCAATTGTATTGGTTATGGTTTTCTTCCCGCTATGATAATGGTCGATCAAAAGAATACATACAAATACCGCTCACCTTATAACTGGTATGTTTACTACTACTCGTGTCACTAATTCTCTATAAACCAGTATAATAATAATAATGAAAATGCAACTCAAGTGTTAAAATTTTTGGTTCTAGGACTATTTCGGTTTTCGTCACGTTGTTTTCCTTCACCGTTTTGGGATGGCGCAAATATTTATTTCATGTGAAAAAACTAATTGGTGCATCGGGATTTAAACCAGCGAGCTCCAGAGCGAAACTAGGGGTATGTACCACTGGGCCACCACTACGCGGTATTACTAGACTAGGTTACTCAGATGACGTCATAATATAAAAACCTAATTGGTGCACATCGGGTTTTGAACCAGTGACCTCCAGTAAAACTGGGGGTCTGTACCACTGGGCCACCACTACGCGGTATTACTAGACTAGGTTACTAAGATGACGTCATAAAATAAAAAACTAATTGGTGCACATCGGGATTTGAACCAGTGACCTGCAGTGAAACTGGGGGTCTGTACCACTGGGCCACCACTACGCGGTATTACTACACTTGGTTTGCTGACGTCATAAAATAACACTTACAAAAGCAAACTTCCTTTGCCACGAGTCGAGAACTGCCGCTGCCTTCTCCTGCGTCCACCCGACGTGGTGGACCTTGTAGTGGTCCGCCCAGTACTCGTACATCTCTCGCTCGCCCATCAGCTGGACGACACTCTGCAACGCGCGCGCGCTACGTAGCGCTGACGTCACGTTCCTCGTAGCACCCCCTACGATCAACTGCTCGGGCCAGTGCATGTACGCCGCCGCGAAGCCGTAGCATCCGTGGGACAGCTCCGCTGCTACGTCTGGAATCTAAAAGTATGGTTCTGGTTAACGGCAGAACGTTATAACTTTAATATATTCACCACTATTGACAACATTTTACAGTTTATCTTTCACAGAGATTAGCATAATTCAAATAAAGTATAATAAAGTTTTGATCGAAATTTATAGAACAATAAAGTACGTTACGTATTTATTATTTCATTCGGATATAAGTATAATGTTTCTGAAAGAAAGTTTTTTTTTTTATTTGTGGTTTTAATCTTCAACAGATTATAAACAAAAGACACAACTACCTAACTAAATATTAATCATTTATAATATATATTTTAAATAATTTTTAAAACGCGTAGTTGCCACAATAAGGCCTCTGGCTCAGCATAAAGAGTTTAATAGTGAACCTGTAAAATGTACTTTATTTATAAAAGGTCAATGGCATTACTCTAGATAATTAATGTTTAGATTTTCCTTGTGATAATAATTTATCAATTCAAATAAAAAAAGAGAAAACTATTTACTGATCTCTGATATTCAAAGTTATGTTCGCTAACGAAAGTGATCAGATCAACGTAAGTGCAACTAGTTATGCTGAGGAGGCGGCGGCGTACTCTTCTGACCCACGAAGATTTTAAAGTAAGATAAAGCGGTCGGTTTCAGAGAACTCAGTTCGTCGGGAACATTAAAAGATTCCTTACGTTAGGGTGCTACGCGCGTTAATTACGTGTGGTAACGAGCTGACACATTGAAGCAAACTCAAGTTCTTTCTGCATATCCGAAAGTGTTTAACGAGCTAATTAAGCGGTAACCTGTTTGAATTCAGAATAAATTTCCGTGAATACTGCGTTTAGACGTGAAGCTCCTTTTGAGCGACACCTATTGTGTAAAGGTGTTTTCAAAAGAAATTTTCAAGTTAAACCACCTGAGTATCTTTTGTGCGGCTCGGAATGAAGCCGTTTGGAAGTAATTACGTCACCAAAAGCGACATTAATGTAACAAAGTAAGGCAGAAACATAATTTACGAGAGTTACGTGGAATTCGGACCGTTTGGGTGGTGAGCATTATTGGTTTTAGTGTCATTGTGAGGGCGATAGCAGAGGCCATTGAAGCGTGCACAATGCGCCCGTATAATGCGGGGTCCGGCGAACAGCGAGCCCGACCGAACGTGGGTGGCGACGCAGCTCCGTCGCTCGCCACAAAAACGACCCCTTTCCGATCCAAACGTAACATCCAAACTTGTACTTAAAAGACGATTCTAGAGTACCCTTTAACATGATTTGACTGGCCTCACAGCTCAGTTGATAGTAACCATGTTAAACTAAAAAAAAAACAAATGGCTACGCGGATCGCTGCCGTGTACATTGCTTGCAAAAAAAGCACTGTGCTTAGCATATGCTGACGACCCAAGATCCCCAGCGCTGATTTTCAGCAAAGGCTTTAGTGAAATCACGGAAATTGAAGAGGCTTTCTCGCGGACGCGGCTTGCTGCCGTAGGTAGTCGCCATCTGCCCGCCGGCGACAGCTTTCATCCTACCTTATTACCGTCTCCGAAAATATTTTATTATCATGGAAAGTATTTAAAGTTTATGCCTCTGCCTCGATTAAGTTATTTTATTTGTCATGATTCTACAAGGATTATTTATGCGCCAGTAAAACTGTCGTAAATTGAAGTCTTCATAAAAGGTCCGGGAGATTATGATAATGGTCACGTATTGATCTCATGAATACATGACAAGAAACTGACCCAGTACCTAGAAGTAGTCTTTTAAGTTCTGCGTTCTATTCCTATGCGAGGACGTTGCTTACTATCGACAAGCGAGAGTGAACATATTTTTTTATGTGATGCGGTATACAGGCGACCTGACGGCCCACCTGATGTTAAGTGGTTACCGCCGCCCATAGACAACAGCAATAGATAGAAACTCTTTATTGTACACCACACAAATAAAAAAGTTTAAAATAATTTACAATACATGTGACATACAATCGGCGGCATTATTGCTTAAAGCAATCTCTTCCAGGCAACCTTTGGCAGCAATACGACTCAAGTCCTCTCCACCAGAGTACGAGATGACTCAAGTCGCATTGCGTCCATCACCCCGAGACGGGGATGTTACGTCTCATGCGCCTGCAATTTCAATATATTGTGAAGCCATTCTGACACTCACTTGGCCTGATTTCTTGTTGGGAGCAGTCTCTGGACAGTGGGCGTCGGTGGGGTCGAGACACGGCTTCTTCATGTAGGCGGACGTGATGCCGGCTCGCTTCATGTAAGCCTCCATTGTGCTGAGAGGGAACTGCAGCTTCATCTTCCTTACTTCTTCGACGATCTCTTGGGGGTTTAGATGGGTCCATTGGAACTTAAACTTAAGGCCCCTGAAAATGTTTACTCATGTTTACTAGGTCTCAAATAGGGAATCCTAGTAATGTTGGGTATTTACTATTATTGTTGTTTTATATTGCAGACAGAGAAACAAGTATTTACAAAAGAAAGATTGAATGCAACTGCTATGTAATCAAAACTGTATGTATTTCTTGTAAACTAACTTTAAACTAACTTATATAAACCTGATAAAGGTGCGTTACGAAATTCTTCATACTCACGGTACAAAAATAGGGTAGTCAGGACCAAGCAGCTTGGATCCCTCCCAAAAACAGTCAAGGGGTGTGATTATTGCACAAGGTATGATATTGTCGAAGATCTTCTCTATGTGATAGGCTTCGAAGTCGGGAATGCTCGGACTGTAGCAGAGATCCTTCAGTCTCCACTCAATGTCGTACATATGAACCGTTACCCGAGTTGCTGCGTGGACCACCTGTGATAAAGAACTATAGTTTTATCAAGACAATACAGAATCCACTATAGTGTTTAGGTTTTAAGATCGTTCAGGAGGTATGCTGATAGAGCATATGTCAGAGTCATTCTACCATGACCCTGGAAACTTTTAACTTTTTTGTTGTGATACATTTACGGAACGAGGTGACAGCCAGACAGACAGTGTTTAGTGGTAACTTCTGTCCATAACGGCCGATGGGTCCTCCCCTAGGTACGACAAGACCCAATCTCTGATAATATACAATATCTTTGAGACGTGTTGATGGAATGTCTCATGTGCCTGTAATTTAAGTATTACCTGCACGTATCGCATTTAAATGGTTTAAACACTCAATTTTCAACAAAAGACGATTCTAACTCATTTTGAAGAAAATGAGCATGCACGCATAAATGCATGTGACAGAAGACTAGCATGGCCTCGTTTTTGGTTTTGCTAAAATGGCCTAGTTATGTTGCCGTTTTGAAAACACTAAAAAGTGAAGTGAAATGTCAACATAACAACTGACTATCGGAAACTGGGCGGCGGTTACCATTTAACATCAGGTGGACCGTCAGCTCGTTCTATCACCTACATCACAATATGCATAAAAAGAAAAGATAATACCTTTAGGTGTTCTAGTAGCGCGCCCGCGTGCAGGAGAGAGACGTCAGGATCTTTGGCAGTTTGGATGATGAGCTGGTGCGTCGACGCGTCTGTTTCCCCTAAGGCCTTCGCCGTATACTTCAGCTCAGCTTCCAATCTTCCGCCCTCTGTTGACAAAAATCAAATTTCTCAATACATACACATAATATGAAATTATATTCATGTAATATTGCATATATATTACATAATATTGCGTATTACATTTGAATATTACATAAGTATCATATAGTTTCTAGATTTTAACTAGGATAAAACTTAGAAGCTTTATGGCTTTTTAGGAATAACCGTAAACCATGTAATTCAAGGAAGTTCAGATCTTGAAATATAAATATATTTTATTTAGCTTTATTTAGTGTAAGCTTAGTCTAGGGTTTTTACAATGAATTATTATACTTAACTAGACTAGATAGGTACCTAAGTATTATTAAAATAAATATAAAGTAATAAATAAATAAACATGACACATAAACTTAGGTACCTATTTAAAGGGTGGGTTGATTTGTCAAATATGCGTGAGTGCAGACTTTTTAACTACTTAATAATTCTTTCACCTGTAAATGAGCCCTAGACATCACACTAGGTATGCCTGTGTCGTGAGGTCTAGTCCCCCTCCCTTTGAGTGATTTGAAATAAGAAATAGGAAATGTAGGTACTTTTAAACTAAACTAAAAAATAAAAAATACTAAATATAGGTAGGTACAATGATAACAAAAAACAAAAATTTACCGAACTAGCGACGATGAGGTAATCCGCGAATGTGTGTGTGTGTGTGTGTGTGTGTGTGTGCGTGGGTGTGTGCGTGGGTGTGTGTGTGTGTGTGTGTGTGTGTGTGTGTGTGCGTGGGTGTGTGTGCGTGGGTGTGTGTGTGTGGGTGTGTGTGTGTGTGTGGGTGTGTGTGTGTGGGTGTGTGTGTGTGGGTGTGTGTGTGGGTGTGTGTGTGTGGGTGTGTGTGTGTGGGTGTGTGTGTGTGGGTGTGTGGGTGTGTGTGTGTGGGTCTGTAGTGTGTTCAAAAGGGAAATGTTATAGCATGATATGCATATATATAAATGCACGTGGTTTAAATATTAATTGAATGCATGCATGATAAATTTGTAATAAATTAAAATAGAAAAAACAACTGAACCATCTATAAATCTTTACAACTAAATAAAATTGAAATGTCTGTTTGTAATGTCAAAATAACAGCTTACTAATATTAGCTTTTTTCTACTAAATGCACATGGAAGTGTATACGATACTCATAGCAATCAATTTTTTTATAATTGTTTCTTCCGGCTAATCTCCGAAACGGCTGGACCGATGTTAACGGGTATTTCAAACATAGACTTTTACACAAATAAGGGTAACTAGTATTTTTTAACATTCTTTAATAAGTACAAGTCGATTTAACTTCCAAATTCAGAAACAAAAGGCTATTTTCGTTCATCCATTGACATTCAACCCAATACCATACTGTAAAAATGTCAAATTAGTGTGCAATTTGCACAGCCGCGCAAAAAAACCTTGATTAAGTATTAATGAAAATGCAATCAAGCGCACATTCACATATTTTTTCTTAATTGCGTATGAGAAGCACGTTTCTGCTCCGTATTTCAATAAATCTTTAGATAATGTGACGTTTGTTATGTATGAGATCTCTCAATTTACTTGTGCGTGTAACTTGTATGATGATATTAAGTCGTTATAAGTATGATTTACTTTTGCCGGCACTAGTGTTTGAGATGCAATAAACTAACACAGTCACGCAGAATATCGTTAATATTTAGAACTGATGTTACTGGATTCACATTCTCTAATTATAAATTTCAAGACAGATAAAGGCGTATCGTTTTAATCATTTCAAAATATTTGAACATATATAATCTAAAATTATACATAAACAAAAAGTGACGCACAGAATGCGTTAGTGACGAAAAAACACGTCTGTTGGGTTGTTAATCTCGATTGATGATATTCAATTAATGATTCAATTTGTACGCTTATTTGTCTCAACTCGAAACGGATCAAATTATTTGGTATACGGTTATGCACTTACTATAAACGCTGCAGCCGAATGAAACGAACACCTCTTTCAAACAGAAGATTGCTTCTGAAGCAGACGTGCACCAATAAAATCTATATTATTGGTGCATTAGAATTCAAAAAGTGTACAATATTACGTTCTAGAAACGGTGAAGGAAAACACTGCGTGTCAGTTTCGACGCGCGATTGGAGTTAACTCTTAAACCGAGATTGTCTCAACGCTTTTGTTAACGCTCGGTTTACTAACCAACAAATTTTAAATGTAATCGATTTTAAGGAGTAAATTCCACAACCTTATATTTCTTAGAGGTCAAAACTGAAATGTATTCGTGAATCAATAAGCAAATTAGATTTTACACCTTGGCATATTAAAGCCATTTTCATTCGGTCACATTCGTTATTTCACTTTCGCTAGCCGACTGTACCGGTCTAATCAAGAAGAAACAAAGTGACTTTCTCTATTGAAGTTATAATAAGAAACTTGAATATAAAAACGTGTCTACATTAAGTGACCCTCTTTAATCAGCGCCTACATTACTGATGTGTCGACACATTTGTTTGGGAGCAAACCGTCGCGTCGCCCCGCGATATTTAACGCGTCCCCGCTGTGATTTATTGGGAACAGTTTTTATTAGAGAAATAAATGAAGTTGAATGACAGACCCTCCCATCGAATAGACGCAGCCACACCATGTGTTGAAAAGTACCGAAATAAAGTTGGAATTCCGTATCAACGTTGAACAGTCGCTCTACTATGACTTTAGAGAGTTTGAAGAACTTTAACGAAGCAGTTTCATTATGTGAATTGTTTTGTCGAAATAACCCATAGCTAAAACACTTTAAAATTTATTTCTTATTTACTTTTTACAATTTTCGAAGGAGACTCAAATATGTTGGAGGTCTTTCAGAAATTAATCTTTATTCAAAGTCGTTTTGCTCGCATTATTTTTGAACCGGAAAAAATATATTAACAAAAATTAATTGCAACGATCAGCACGATACGAATGCCACAAAACCTTTTGTATGTTTCGTTTATTTTCGGTCCAAAACCTACATCGTGCGATGAGTTGTCAGTAACCGCGGGACGAGGGAATTCGTTCCAATTAACACCCGACTATGCTGATTTATATTGGAACCGGTTTCTCACATTTTTTGTGCTGAATTAACTTCACGATTTCGAGGTGTTAGAAAAAAGGAAACGAGAACCCTTTTTTTTTTGGGTACCGCTCGAAAACCCGCGGATTATGTACGGTCGCACACTGACCTGGTATGGGTATTTAATTAAAGTGTGTCAGTTTACAAATAAGTTGCAAAATATCTCAAGTTTAATATTGGATTTCAATATAAATAAATAAAATATTGGTGGACATTTCACACAGCTAGCTTCAAAGTAAGCTAAGCTAAGCTTGTATATTGGGAACCAGACAACTGATATACCTAATACTTATATACTTTTTTGGTAATATACATATTAACACCCTGACACAGAACAAAGATCTATGTTCGTCACACAAATGTTTGTCCTGGGTGGGAATCGAACCCACGACGACCTAGAGCGCAGGAGGCAGGGTTGCTACCAACTGAGCTGTGAGGCCAGTCGAATATATAATAAAATAGGGGTGCGTGATAAAACCGAATTCCACGCGAACTAAGTCGCGGGCAACAGCTAGTTAATCATAAACGTGAAATAAACATGAAACGGAGCCTGTATGAACTAGCACGTCGTTAATAACCGAATGTCAGCGGAGTAAGTTGAAAAGCATCGCTTCGTCTTTGAATCATGTTGCCGGTTTAACGTCCACGCCAATGCTATTTTATTTTTGTCGCTAATTTATAGCGTGACTGCTATATACTCGGAGAACGAGAATAAACAAACATGACGAAAATAAACGTTCAGGTTATTA
The DNA here is from genome assembly GCA_947359385.1 of Chesias legatella. Taxonomy (NCBI): domain Eukaryota; kingdom Metazoa; phylum Arthropoda; class Insecta; order Lepidoptera; family Geometridae; genus Chesias; species Chesias legatella. The sequence continues at coordinate 7,660,521 of OX375772.1, forward strand.
ACATCGAAGGTACGAATGATATATGATGCCCGAAACGACGTAATATTATGTTCTCAGCTAGCGATCCGCTCCGGCTTCGCACGGGTGCAATGCCGATATATATACATATACCATTAGTATGTGTATACCACCAGACATATACCATCGCGGACTTTTTTGTAGACCTTTTTAAGGCGTACAATACTGTAGTACATTATTTTGATCTATCTCGTAGGGTTCAGCCAGCGTTTGCAATGTAAGTGCAAAAAAATGCGTTTATTTACGACATCACATTAGAAACCTCTAAAATTATCAATGTTTCTTAGTATATTACGCATGTATTATACATATGAGCCTTCCTCTTGAATCACTATCTATTAAAAAAACCGCATCAAAATCCGTTGCGTAGTTTTAAAGATCTTAGCAAACATAGAGACAGACAGACAGCGGGAAGAGACTTTGTTTTATATTATGTAGTAAAGATGCTTCAAATGATTGGAAACAAAAACGATAATGTTCTCGTTCAAAGATAATGTAATATTCAAATGTTGAATCATTGTCTTTTGAGCGGAGCCATTCAAAAATCCTTTTTGCATTAATTATATTGTGAATCTGATTATGCATGCACAACCCACCTGTCATTCATACGCCAGACATTCAAGTGGCGCTGTATGCCTTGAAAATCGTTAATGGTAATGTGTTTTAAAAAATAATTATGAATACATAAATAATAATTATTTTTCCTAATCTTTTATGATTACTTTATTTCTATACGCATTACACTTGTACTAGATATATGAATAAGAAATGGAATGCATCTCATTTGTCAAACTAAGACTGGTATTTTGGCGATACGGACGGAATTAGAACAGATATGACTGCTCCAGAAATGAGTTTCCCATGAATTCCGACCAAAAAAACACAAAAAACACGCCAGTAACAGCCAAAGGATAATTTATGTATAAATACAGAGTCACAATAAGCATTGGCTTAATTATGTAGGAAGCATAGTTAGCCGCCACATCAACACCGAATGTCATGTAGGAAGGGCGAGGGCGAAGAACGTACGGTAATCGGATGAGCTAAACATAGCCAGCACTCGTGCCGGATATTAGGGATTATCATAAAGCAAGTGGAATGGAATCGAGCGGCTGGCCCGCACAGGGCGCCTCTATTTTAACACCTACCGAAGCCGTGGGTGCAATTTACGATGCCTCCATGCTGTACCTATCGCGTGATGAATTTAAGTATTCGTTAAAAGAGTACTCGACCGCTCAACATAGATTATTTGTTTATTTAACGAGATGTAAAATTTATCATTGGACGTTTCGGTAACGGATGGCGGCATGAAGGTATTCGTACAATTGACTGGCCATAGCTCATTTGGTAGTAACCCTACCTTTTGCGCTGTAGGTCGTGGGTTCGATTCCCAACCAGGACAAACATTTATGCGTATGTATATATCCATTAGGGGTTTCTTGGCTGTTATTCTCCATGGAGGGTTTGAACAGGCATCAAACTTATCGATAAGTACGCGTGACGTTATGTTTTGAATAATATTGACGTTTCCATGCCATTTCTTTATGAATTCTATGGAAATATAGTTTTTGACTTTAACTTATGGGACATTTGTAGAATTGATGTTTATTCTGTGTCTGGGTGTTAATATGTAATATTTACAAAAAAAGTATATAAGTATTATATCAGTTGTCTGGTTCCCATGATACAAGCTATGCTTAGCTTACTTTGGGGCTAGATGGCGCTGTGTGAAATGTCCACCAATATTTATTTATTATTTAAAAAAACGCAAACGGTGCGAACGATGACGCGGAAACGCAAGGTCGAGGGTTATCGCGTACGAGCAACTTTCACACTTCACGCTCGCAGTCTTATCGTCGTCCGCAGTAGCGGTCTCTTTGTACTTTAAACAATATACGCTTATCGACGGCAACATAAATGAAAACGAACGTCCCATTAATTCAGTTCTATCTTACCCGTCCGATCCGATGCAGAATCGTTTTGACGAAGTGTAAATCAGAGAGAGTAAACGACTCATTGGTTCGTTTTATTGCAATCGATGCGTGTGTGCTGATAACATTACTACGGGACGTGGTAGCGAGAGATCAGCGCGGACAATCGCAATGAATGACGTCGCGGAGGACGGAGGGGCGCATGGGGCCACCCGCGTGCGCCCGCGCCGAGCCCGTGTGGTCCGGCGCACGCACACAGCCTCGCCCCTCTATGCAAATTAGCCGGAGCGGAGACAACAGCTGGATGGCGGAATAAACAAACCGTGTCCTTTACCGCGGTTGGAACAGCTCGCCGTGGACAACGGGCATACAATGTTGGTGTAGGTTTACCTGGAGCCTGCAAATCGTCTCATTACTAAACACTGGCCTTACAGCTCAGTTGGTTAGTAACCCTACCTTCTGCACTGTAAGTCGCGGGTTCGATTCCCAGCCAGGACAAACATTTGTGTGAGAAACATAGATGTTTGTTCTGTGTCTGGGTGTTAATATGTATTATATGTATCTATTTACAAAAAAAGTATATAAGTATTGTATCAGTTGTCTGGTTCCCATGACACAAGCTATGCTTAGCTTACTTTGGGGCTAGATGGCGCTGTGTGAAATGTTTACCATTATTTATTTATTTATTTTATTTTAAACAGATCTGCTATTACTTTTTGTAAACACACTAATGTGCTTAATGCACTTATTTCAATAACCATAAATTGGACAACAAAGAGAATTGACTTTTCAGACATTTTATATAGCAAGCTATGCTTAGTTTGGGGCTAGATGGCGCTGTTTGAATTGTCCACCAATATTATATAATTACCAATATTATAGCTTGGCACAGTAATAAACTAATCATAAAATAGGAAGTATTCGCTTGCCACTCGAAGGAATCGTGGGCTCAGGTACTTGCCAGCTTGCATGCAGTTACACAAAGCATAGATCTAGAATAGGTACCGTAAGTCGTGCCTCGTTCCGCAAATAATGCAGTAATCATTCTCACTAGCTGATGTTTAGCTATGCACTACCACTACCAGAATAACCTGAACCTTTTCACAATGGATTCTCAATTGGGACGCATGAAGAATGTACCTCAGAAGAGTGCAAGATAAAAAGGTTGGGACGGCCGATGGCTCGAACAGTGCACAGCGAGGCGTCTTCACACAAAAGCGACCGGACAATCAGACCCGATTTTTTTTGTTAGAAATTTTATACTATTTTTAGTTTTATTGGTCGTAATTTCACGTGGGGATATTTACGGGCGGCCGCGGGCCACCTAATTAAGTTGTTCGGTGACTATCTGAATCCTTCGGCATTGTTTAGCTGTGCCGCCATTGTTCTGCGATTACGTTTAGTGAGGCTGTGCTACTTTGTATTATAATGTTTGGACAGTAGCCGAAAGCTTAACAAAACATAACAAATCATTTATTTGCCTCAAGGAAACAGGTACGACGATTTTACATTTTTATCGATTTGAATAATATCTTCACTATTCAAAACTTCTCATGTCACCTACTATTAAGGCTATTTAATAAAATGTTATTGAACCTATATTTTGATGTAAGCAAGTCAAAAAATCTGTTCTAATACGTATATCCGTTTTGTAAAATACTACTATTACATAATGGTAGGTATTAATGTCTCAATCAATCAGCTATTGACTTTATCAGACATCCGGTCAATGCGATATCTTATTTATAAGACCAAGTTACTTTGTTATGGTCCAAACCAAATTATCAATGTTCATGGTAGAATTTATAAAACTATAAATTAACATGTCCAAAACGCCTCGCAACTTTTTGTTTCAAATAAGTTTTTGTTGAAACCGTCAAACAGTCGCGTTGAATGCATCGTCGCATGTCGTATATTCGCGTCCCCGAGTTCCAGTGAGATCGAGGACTTCCGTTTGATCTTTTAAAAATCTGAAGGTTCTCTCGTTTTTACCGTCTAACGAGCGTTAATTAATATTAAATTACGAAGGAAATCAGGACTTTAATAAAATCTTTTGTTATTTACTGATTTCGAATTTGCGTCATCTATAATCCGCTACGCATAAGGCTACGAGTGCTACGATTTCATATACAGGACGTTAATCACACCAGGTTATTGTTCTAGATAGTTATGGCGACTAGGACTAGGCGTTCGGACATCATTGACTCTCAAAACATCTCTCGTATTCCATCTCTTACCACATGCCTCACGGACGATAATATCACATTAAGTACTGTATAGTAAAATGAAAATTAATGCTCTTTAGAGACTAAAAAACTTACTCTCTTTATCTCTCTTTCTAAATATAGGTAGGTATAAATAGTTACATATTTTCGTTAATATATCCATATCACGGATGGGTTTCCGAAACTACGAGAACCGTGGTACCAGATTTCAACAAATATTTGCAGCTTTGTTTGCGGAGTTAATAGACTCAATTTATTAGTTACACTAATATTATAAATGCGAAAGTCTAAATGTATGTTTGGAAGCACTTTACGCCAAAACTACTGAACCGCTATGACTGAAATTTGAAGAAGCTCAAATAGCCTCCGAAGCCATCAAACTAAGAAAACAAATAGAACATGCCCTGGAAATACACACGATGAAAATACATAGACATTTTTTTTTATCCCGGTACTAGAAATAAGCTAGTTTTGTATAGGCTGAAAATGTCCTTCCTCACAGTTTCCGGGAGTTATAACATCAGCTAAGTGGCGGATGCCCGAGTGCGGATGCGGAGAGTGTGAACATATCCGGGTGTCTAGGCATTCTACCTGTGAGGCAACACTTTATGTCACAATATCGTGAGAATTGTTCATATTATGAACGGACTGACGGAGGTTTTTTGCATGGTCTAGTTTATGGGTGACCTAAGCCACAAATAAGCATGATTTCTTGGTTTTAATCTGGAATTGCATTCCACGGAAAAGACAATATCTTGAACTTTAATAAATATGATCTTTAGCACGACGATATGCTAAATAAAAATACATATTGTGTCAAAGTCCCTTTTGCTCCTCAGCTCTTTAAATGAAACATCAAATGTTTATTCTGTAAATATACAGCCAAATATGTATGTTGCGATGAACGTAATAATAGTTTGTTATTAAAATATAGAAAAAAGACCTTCGAAAATCAAATATAAAACTACCCTCCATAACCAATATCTCCCCATTCATTTTATCGGAGAAAAATAAAGTTTAAAAAAAAACAAATTAGAATTAAATTATGTATGAAAGAGTTGCAACCGGACGCAGGCGTGCGGCTGAACTACGAAGATCAAATTAAAATGCATGTTTATCGTCGTAAGGGCGTGTGCAGGGCGCGCATGCAACGCAACGCAACGCGGCGCGACTGTACTCCCGTCCGCATGCAACGCACGTCGCGCGACGAGACGGAAGCGGTTCGACAGACGTGCCCGTCCCTTGCATTGATATTCCACGATGTACTGCACAATACGGCACAACAGCTTATCGTGATGTGCTTTTAAGATAAAGGACCGATAAGAAGTCTTTTAACTGTTACAATGACAGGCAACGTACCTTGAACCCAAAGTTGATCAACTCTCGAGTGGATCTGCGCAGACTTTAGTCCAACGCAGAATGTAGACAGCACGAGAATGGCGACGAAGAGGACCTTTCCCGCGTCTCCCTGAAGGAAACAGCCCAAGATAAACAGCTGTTCTTGCAGCCACGCGCGAATCCAGAGCGATGTACGCCCACCCTCGATGTTTCCCTGCAAAATTTCAGAAATACGTTCAGTTTTGAGACGAAACTTGATAGAAAATCATGTGATAAATTGATTCCCTGGAGCAGTTGAGCATGCAAGATCCAATTCAAATCATATCAGCCGTTAGTCATCGTCATATTGCATCGTGTTCGTTTCCGTTTCTATAACAATAAACATTACAGATTAAGACAGGGCTCATAGCTCAGTTGGTAGTAACTCTGCCTTCTGCGCTGGTCGTGGGTTCGATTCCCACCCAGGACAAACATTTGTACAACGAATATAGACGTTTGTTCTGTCTGGGTGTTAATATATATTTATTTACAAAAAATATTATGTATTATATCAGCTGTCTGGTTCCCATAGTAAAAGCTATGCTTAGTTTGAGGCTAGATGGTGTGTGAATTGTCCACAAATTATTATTTATATCTTTATCTCGTTATGCTCGGCTGAAACTGCCGGTAAATGCTCGTAGGGCACGGGCCTAAGCCAAGTGCCCAGCTGGTTCACTTGTCATTAAAGGCAACATGTTATTATTATTATGAAGAGATCGTTTGGCGGAAGATATAATACAACAGCGAAGTCTTTAAATGTCGAAATAATTTCCGAGTTGATTGTGATTAATGACAGACGACGAGCCGGGGCAGGGCGGGCGCAGCCGTGGCGCCAACAGTCGGTCTTCCCGCCGCCGGCCGCCGCACGAGATCAGCCGACACAGACCGAATCTCGTGAAGCGATTACTAATTGCATAATAATAACTCAATCGTTGGCGACCGCTCGTTCCGACCCAACGATAATAGCATCCTGGACAACATTACTCTATCATGCTTTATCTTTATATTTACAGTGGTCGATGGTTTCATTCGAAGCGTAACTTCATCGATATTCCGTTGGACTGAAGGTTTTTCATCATGCCAAAAGCAAAGGTTATTCTCCAATAAGGCTTTTTCCTTGCTTAATTAAGTCAATAATATTTTACAATTAAAGTAAGGATATTCCATTATTATTTTCTTCCACAAAATAAGACTCTTTTCTTTGTGCCAGCCACATAAGCTGAGTTACTCGCAACGTCAGTCTAATGACTTAATAGGTAACCTTAATAGGTTACCTATAAATAAATTATCCTTAATATTACAAACGTGAAAAAACTATCGCCAGCAAGTTAGTGTGGTAATGATCGATCATAACAAAAGAATACGTAAAAGATTTAGCTAGCGCAATAGAAACAGTAGCTAGCTTGATTTTTGGTCAAACCAACTCCAAAAATCACTTGACGTCAAACCTATCCAGCGAGATATTTCAAGCAAACGAACCTTATTACCAGATTAAAGAATAAGATTGTAATTGTTCAGTTACGGTTTTTTGTTCTATTCTATTCAAGTCACTGGTTCTCTCGAGCCAGTGTGGCGAAAGGATTATAAGTGCGCCTCAAAGAGGCTCCTTTCGTGTACTTGACACATGTCTTCGAATTTTTAGTTCTACGACATGTCGGTTTCCTCACGACGTTTTCCTTCTCCGTTTGAGAACGTGGTATATATTTCATTCGAAAAACTCATAGGTGCACTTCGGGGTTAATTATGTACAATAAATAGTATATATATGTATCTAATTACGTAAATATGATTTGTTTTTAAACTATTAATTGCATTTGTATGTTTTCCATCGGAACAAATCCACGTCGTAGATAAATAATCCCATAGCAAAACTAGTGTGGCAGATAGCAGTGGTACGTTGGTTGGGCCGCGTCCGTGCGGTCGAGCGGACCGGACGAGGTGAATGTCGGCGCACTGGGTGGGCGTGACGTCACGGACGGAATGCGCCCGCGCTGCCTTCCCCCGCGCCCGCCCGACCCACGTGCAGCGTACGCAACACGCCCAGGGTTGCCGGCTCTTAGCCGGACAGACCAGCTAGTTTAGCCGGATATTTGGATAAAAATCCGGACATTACTTTTAAGTCTTAGCGTAAACAGAAATTTTATTTTTAAATTAAAACAATGCTTTTTCATCATTTACCAAAAAAATCTTAAATTCTAATAAAACAACAATAAAATTGAATCAATAAGTCTTATTAATGACATGTGAAATGTAAAAAAACTGGCCGAATTTAAAAGCCTAACAAAAGCCAGAAACCAACTAATTTGGCCGGACACGCAACCAAAAGCCTGACTGTGTCCGGCTTTATCGCCTGGCAACGCTAAACACGCCACACCTCTTCATTCAACCACCGAATTCACAAACGCACACGCAATATTAACATCGTGTGCGTGAACTTATTGCGTTTTTTTTTATGTATCTGTAGTCACGGAACGAGCTGACGGCCCACCTGATGTTAAGTGGTAACCGCCCATGGACAACAGGATTAAGACTCAAGTCCTCTGCATAGAACGAGATGACTCAAGTCGCATTGCGTTGCGTCCATCACCTCAAGACGGGGATGTTACGTCTCATGCGATAATTTGTGGAAGATATCTATAGAGGTTAAGCTAGATGGGATTAGTTAACATAATCCGCGATGCTGTGGCGCCGACGAATGCGTTTCCTGTAGATAAGATTGTCGTCGACTTGTTCTCACGACTCGCGTTGTGTAAACATTGCGACTGGCCTTATGGCTAAGTTGGTAAGTTGGCTTCTGCGCTGTAGGTCGTGGATTCGCTTCCCACCCAGGACAAACGTTTGTGTGACGAGCACAGGTGTTTGTTCTGTGTCTGTGTGTTCATATGTATTATATGTATGTATTTACAAAAAAGTATATAAGTATTGTATCAGCTGTCTGGTTCCCATGACACAAGCTATGTTAACTTTGGGGCTAGATGGCGCTGTGTGAAATGTCCACCATTATTATTGCTTGGTCGAGAATCGGTAACACCATTTGAGACATCCGCAGTTTACAATGTTTGCCATAATAATTTTGTCATGTTTGTCCTAATTTTGCAAGTATTTCATTCTATCAGCGTCATTTACCATGATGTATATATACTGTTGTCGGATATCTTGAGTCAATCTAATATATAAAATTCTCGTGTCACAGTGTTTGTAACAAAACTCCTCCGAAACGGCTATATCGATTTTTATGTATATTCGGTAGGTCTGAGAATAGGACGTAAACTATTTTTCATATCCCTTAGTGATAAGGGGGGTCATATCCCAAAATTTTTATTTTTATTTTTTGTCATATTTGTTTAATTTATGATTCAGCATTAAAAATACTATACATATAACCGTAAATTTTCGCCCCTCTACCACCAACCCCTATTTTTTAATTGCGATATTAGTACTATAATAATTTTCCACCCTCGGTGGTCGATTACTGTTTTTTTTTTCGTTTCTAATGATACTTTTACCTTAACGTGGCAATGCAACGAATGTCGGGTACAGAAAGCGTCATATAAAATTTAATGGACACTTTACACTACTCTCTTATCTCTCCTGAGACTATTTTAAGATGGAATGTTTTCTTTGTAAAGAAACATTATTTACACGGTCAGTTTTGCATCAGACCTTTTTCAGTTACTTTTAATCTGATTTGTCCTGTAGGTTAAACCAAAGATCGTGATTAGCAAATCACCCAGTATCCATTGACTTGAATCGATGGCAGAGCATATTGTTCCGGAATCTGCATATAATGGGACGTAGGCGGAGACTTTCCCATTATCCCATTTAATGCGTTAAGACGAGCCATTGAATTTTAAAGGCAGATTTGAATGAATCGTTTATTTCTTTGACGAAAAATATTTTGCAGCTTCCGGGACACATACTTAGGTTTTTAATTATCTTTCTTCCTGCAATATCCGATTTACAATCCCTACAAATAAATAAAATTGGAGTGTCTGTTTGTAATATTACAATAACCGCTTTTTACTAAGTGCATATGGATGTATACACGGTACATATACCAAAACATTTTTTTTTTTAATTGTTGTCTGTCTGTCTGTTTGTTCCGGCTAATCTCTGAAATGGCTAGACCGATTTTGACGGGACTTTCACTGGCAGATAGCTGATGTTACAAGGAGTAACTTAGGCTACTTTTCCGAGGAGTAACATAGGGGGTGCGTGATAAAACCGAATTCCACGCGGACGAAGTCGCGGGCAACAGCTAGTGTACATTAAGAAGGTAGTACAATGAACACTAACATGTTTATTCCATAGCTAAGTTAAAGTAAAAAACAACACGGAAACTTGTTTTACGCTACGGTGTTCTACTTTCTTGTTACCGCTTACGCTACGAGCAACATTCCATCTAGCAAGGCCATTATAATATTGGAAACAAAACTATAACACAGAGGGACCTCATTTTATTATGTTTTGAACAATACTCAACTGCTTTTGCATTTGATGTAAACGATGAAATATAATATAATTTCAATAGCATCGATTTCAAAATAAACATTAGATACGTACAACAAAATACACATCGTGCAATTGCAGACTTCCAGAAAAGCAGAAAACCATTCTATAGATTTTGAGCTTCTCAATAGTTTATAACCGTGACAGGTGGCTCAATGAATTCTATATTATAAAGTTATATCACCTCGAGACCAAACGCTTAACATTTTTCATTATAAAGTCATTAACGTGCCTGTAATTGCAGTAGATTACTTAAATGGGCGCAACCATGCCTTATTAGTAAGACTTAACAGCTTCACGTATTTAAAAAAATGTTTGCATATAATTTGCCATTAAGAATTTTAAAGCGTCTCGGGATTTATGGTTATAGTTGATCAAATTTATTTCAGATCAATCAAAGGAAATCGTTCGACAATCACAAGAAAGTTACCATGTTAGGTGACTAACCGGTTTTCGTCGCCCATATGATAGTTATGTTATCGGGTAAACTACTGAGATAATCATAAACTTTCAGATAGAGAAATCGAAGGTAGATTTAGTTTTCAAGAGTTTTGGAAATAGTATTTTAGAGCAGATGCTGATCTGATAAATAAGAAAGTGTGTAGGATAACGAAGATCCTAGGGGTGGGTTTGTGGATGTATGAACAATATTTTGCATGTTTTGTTTTCCAAGACGACAATTATGGTATGGATGAATAATATGATTCCGGTTATCTGTCGGCAATAAAATATTGTAGAATATTCTGGAATTATAAATAATACGTCTAAAACCAATAAACTTTTGGAATATTCTCCAAAACTTTTTTGTTAAATTTTATCCATGTAAAGTCATTTATACATTTCGAGCGCAGCTGCCGACCGCCCGGCGAACGTAATGTTTGGACGAAGACAAACGATATGTGGGAAAAACAAGAAGAAACGGGACATACAATAAAACATATAGAAGAGGAAAGAATCGACAGATTTACTAAGGTAGAAAGGGATGGAACATCGGAAACCACAAGATGTCTCAATTCCACGAGGTGAGCCCTGTGCGGTCTCGTCAGACATAAAACTTCGTAGAATAGAGTTGTTTAATTTTATTTTTGATGTTGTTAATATTATTGAATAACTTAAGCCGTTATCGCATTTAACAGCTTCATCTATCAATTCCTTTTGTGGATTGTGTGTTTATTACAGATTTATACTTCCTTTGACTTTTAGAATTGAGTTTATAATTAAACTAGCGACCCGCCCGGGTTTCGCACTGGTAGCAGAACATTATACGCCTAAAAAAGACGATCGTCTAATATAATTTAATAACGACATACGACTCTATTGGTTTACGCGTAGTACGCCAAGCTCCCAGTCGGCTTGATTTCTTTCGATATCTTGAACAATTATAGTCATATTTCAACAAATTAATAAAAAGCAATATTAAACTTTACGTATAAACCTTCCTCTTGAATCACTCTATCTATTGCTGAAAACTGCATTAAAATCCGTTGCGTAGGTTAAAAGACAGCGGGAGCGCCTTGTTTTACACTATAATAATAATATTGGCGGAAATTTCACAAAGCGCCATCTAGCCCCAAAAGCTAAGTTGATAGCTTGTATCATGGGAACCAGACAACTGATATAATACTTGTTTTTTTTTTGTAAATACGTGCATATTATACATAACGCCCAGACACAACAAACACCTATGTTCATCACACAAATGTCTGTCCTGGGTGGGAACGGAACCCACGACCAGCGCAAAAGGCAGGGTCACCAACTGAGCTATGAGGCCAGTCGATATATGTATAGAAGATTGCGTTTCATTATCAAAGTTTGTACATGAATTATTTTATTTATTTCAATATATCTGAATGCCTCTCTACACGTTTGTCCGTCTCCAAAGGTTGTCGTGCGCCCGCGTTGATGTCTCTATCGGCGCCGCAGCCGATGCGCTGCGCGTGCGCAGGCCCCCACTCCTCGCCCCGACTGGGCCTTAATTGCTTCATCTTGCATACACCCGACCAACGTTCCTACGTTAAAGCCAAATGTAGGTGTGTTCACCTCAACGCAGGTTACAGCTGTTTTTATTTTGAACATGGTTATATCGATTTTGTGGAGCGCTATGTGTGAGCCCTGTCTGAAAACCAGCGTTGCGCTCTCTTTTAGTGTCTGCAGCACTAGACAGGGACCCTTTTTGCCCACTCAACACATTCCTCTTACGTTATCAGTTGTGTCTAACGATATTGTTTTTAGTTTTTAATATGTGTTTAAGTATATTATACATTTCTTTTGTGTTGTTTTTGCAGAATAAATACTCTTTCTATGTACTGAATTTATTTCATTGCTTATAGAGTAACATTGGGTCGGTGCAGGTCTTGCAATTCGGGACCACCGCCGCGTTCGGGCGGCCTTCTAGGAAATCGCTACCTTCACCGAAACGGGCCACCATTTTTGTAAACTGTGCCTACTACCAACGCCATCTCTTTTCAAAGTATTCTTTGAATGTGTTATTAAACATTCTTTGATAATTCAATGCACAGGTATCTGTTTTTTTCTGTTGATAATCCCGCTATAACTGAAGTGAGTTGTAGCTGGATTATCTACACTGTTTCTTTACATTTTTTCTTGTAGAGATAAACAGAGTATAAGGATAAGTATAATTTACATCTTGTTGGTTAAGTCATGAATATAGTTAAACCTCATTTGCATACGTGAGTTTTAACGAATATGTAAGTACGTGTAAGAAATCGCATGGTAACATTTATCTGCTGCTTTGGAAAACTTGTTAGTGCATTTTTATAGTGCTCCAGGAGTTTCCTTCAGATTTTAACCTTGATTTTACAAAATACGCGCGGCCTTGATAGTACACCCGATTACCGCCAGTCGGCGCCACCGCATTTCACTGCCGCGTTCCCCGATGCGATTGGCATTCGCAGAAAAACAATCACACGTGCAATATGACAATGACAACCGAAACACGACACTGTTATCCAGTGAACACTGCACACTGCACCTTTTCAAGTTCGGATAGTGCTAGAGCGGCGTCCACCCAACTCGTGCGTATGTACAGGTCGGCGCTGTGGCGCGCCTCGGCTGCGGTGGGGCTCTCCTGCGCACCGGCCGCTATCCGAGGATTCGAAGAAGCCTCTGAATCGGGAGCCACCATGATCTCGGGGCCAGGTTTGTCACCAGTATCCTCATGAAGACGGCCGGAGTCCGTCTGGCGGCGCACGCTGTCATATCACTTGCCGCCACATAACCACACAATCGCACACACGTATTCGTCACTTTCTACCACTTTGCCGTTTAGAGCACGGAACGAAACCGAGTTTCATTACAAATGTGGCGGCGGCGCGCTTACGTGTCGACGGTAGCGCGACTCGAGCGATACTGATCCGAGCGTTCGATGCCAGTGATGCCAACTCCTACAGAATGTTCCCCCTAGGACCAACTTCAAATTCCCCTAAATATCGCCTAATATATATTTAAAAACCCCCAAAATTTTTGTTGTACACTCGGTTTGAGGTAATTTCAAATATAACATAAAAATACATTCAAGTAGTATGAAATAGGTGTGTAGGTTCCTACTAGGCAAGCATGCTTCATCGTAGACCACATCGTCACTTTCATTTTGTGAGCCGTCCCGTGACGGCTCACAAAATGTGAGCCGTCACGGGACGCCTGGCAGATGTGAAACATCGACATTATTTTGTAAAAGTAATATGCAACGCATGCCGTGGCGACGCGTCGCCACGTCAGAAATCAATAAGAGAAAGGATTGTGGATGCAGCAAATAAAATGAGGACCACGTTGACCACTGGAGTAGTGAAGACTGGTCTCCGTAGAAGGATGCGACAATGTATCAGAAATAGAGGCGGCCATGTTGAACATGAACTGTAGAATAAGAAAAAGTTGTGTGAAAACCTTTAATAAATGACATTTCATGCTTACCTAATGTTTTATTTTACTTTTTAGGGCTAAGTATAAATTTTCTTGTCCACTGTCGCCTATGAAACTAATTTTTTGCTAATGCATTTGAATAAAACCCTAGATTATTATACCTCGTTAGATAGCTGATGAAACGTAGATATTTTAAAAAACATCTGCCGAACAATTGTCATAATATTTTTTTTAGATATCCCTTAGAGAAAAATAAACTTTCTAATATTTTTTTTTATTTCTTTACTTTCACTTGTCTACTACGGTCTATTCAATTAACTTATGCACTATTTTAATGATTGACGACCTAAAGCATCTTATTACACATGTAAAAATGCAATAATAATAATAATAAGATACACAAAATAAACAAAAATAAATTTCGTAGCCTAAAAATTTCAATAAAAAAAATAAAAGTCGAATATCTCGAAAAGGGTTAAGTTTAGGGTAGGGTGTTTCATAGTGAAATAAGTCAGAAATGATGGGTACTCCATGCCCCTAACGGATGTAGCACGACTTTTCCTGTAACCCTGTATAATAGTTTTCCGATATTTCGTTATAGCCACGCTTGGAATTTACATTTGGTTTAGTTTGTTGGTTGGGTTTGAGGCTTAATATAAATTGTATTGTCGTGCGGTAAAAAAAAAACTTGTATAATCTTCCCCCTAAAAAACCCCCTGGACATCTTGATTTCCCCTACATTTGGGGGAAAGCCCCCAAGTTGGCATCACTGTCGATGCGTACATTGGTTGTTTGCGGGGCCGCCATCACGATTCGAACGGTTAGTTGCCGTACTGAGCGCGACAGCGGCCGAGCGGCCCGCGGAGACAGCCGAGCGCGCTCGCCCGAGGACCACACACGTGATGCGCCCTCCCGCTCGCACCGCCACGAGAGCGAAAAGAAGAACAGCAAAATAAAAGCATTGAATGAAGCTGTGAGTGCCACCGTATCACGAGAACAAAACTACCTACCCATTATCCGCAACGTATAATTTGATGAATCAAAAGTCTCGGAAAATAAGCATGACTTTCCATTGATGGCAACCGATAATAAGAGATATACAGAAAATAATTCCAGATACCGATTCTGTTCCAAACGACGAATAAACAGACGTCTTCAGAGAGTTACATGACAACAACCACCAGAAAGAGTGCGTTTGCTAGATAAACATTCACTATGTCTGTACACAGATAATAAAGGCGGATCAAACATTCGGACGCACCATATCATTTTGTTTACAGAGTTTTCTGAGTAAAAATTCGAACGCGCCCCCGGGCGGCGCGGCGCGGCGCGGCGGGGCGGGGCGGTCGCTGGTCCTTTGATGTTACCGACATAAAACGCCGCCGACGGTGATTTAACTAATGAATTTATTTAGCGGCCGCACTGAATGATTGCCGCATCCTCAAAACAACATCATCTGGATCAAGGAATACTAAACACAAAACAAATTTTTAAATGAGCTCAACTTGTAATTTACGTAATTTGTTCACTCAATGTTTCGAGTCAGATATATTTTGTAACTTTCATTTGGGATAATTAGTTCGTTTCACAGAAAAAATGATAAGCGAAAAATATTAAAACAAACACTAATCACGCTAAGAATCTTCCATAAGTCATTGTAAACGCAAAAAAAATAAGCGAAAACTTTTTCAAAAAACTTAGGTTGTTATACGCGACGTAAAACTGTATCCTTTGTTATGAACTAGTCAGCTGAGGGCTGAGACCTGCGTGTTAAATCATAGCTGCCACATTTTTCTAGGTCGGGTCACATAATTGATATCTCAAATCCCACCCGAGTACGACATCAACACGATTTCATGGGGCATAAGTAGCCTTCCAGGAATCAGGAAGTTGCAAACGTCCCTATTGAATTGATTTTACGAACATCAACGCAAAAGGATAGATCAATCGAGATATATCATGCACCGCAACTACTATTCAATAATTTGAATGTTGCGTAGAATCAATGCTAAACTTAAAGGAATAGGACTCATTTTACTTTGTCATTTATCATCGAAGGTGCAGAAAAAGAGTACCTGTGCTTTCATTGTGGTGGGTGGTTCGACCTGGACATTTTGACACTTCGGGCGAAATCCCAGCGGGATGTCAATCTATACATCTTCTTAGAATCTCGCGTGCGGTAAACCTGGAATTGAGATCACAAAGGAACATTTCAATAATTATAATCGCTATAGCCCTTATTACGATTTTGTTCAACAACATAAATATATGAAGATTAAATAGTCTTTTCATCATTTATGCCAGAACTTTGCTGGCAGTTTGACGTACCTGGTAGGTATGTTAGCTATAACTTTATTGCAAGGTAACACAAATATGTTTTAAGTTTCGAATAAAATAAACGATAACCTAAAATTTGATGAACTTATATTCTAATTCGCAGCAGTGGAAATTTTTCCATTTTAAAAATGTAATTAAGCTTGGTATTATTCTAGTCGCGATCAAAACTACTTAAAAATTAAAACTGGCTCGTCCTCAACAATGTCCTGACTAACTGCGACATTGATAAATTTACGGTGACAGTGTAAAGAGTCGAACAGAATATAAATCTTCTGACCATATTCTCAACAAGTGACATTTCGGACGCAATGGTGTAGATCTCTAGCACTTCGTATCATAGCCGTCAAAAGGTAAAAGCCTTGTTTCGAGAACCACAGACTCTTACGAGAAATTATGTACCCGATATAAACTTACGTTGCACTGTTATTTTTAATTTAATTTTTTATGTAATTATTATTTGTTTAGATTTTGTGTCACTTATACATTATATATATATATATATATATATATATATATATATATATATATATATATGTTGTAATTAAATATTAACTTGAAATTACCTTCATAGGGTTGTTGAAAGTACATTTCGATGGTGTGCCTTTTTGAAATATCTATAGATAATATTGTAAACTAGCTGACCCGAGTATCAAAAATCCCATATAAAGAACTTTCAATTTTGTATTTTTTCATATATTTATTTTTATCTTCACACACACTTAACATCATCCAGACAACTCTTCCAATTTTTCTTTCCCTAAAAAACTTACTCGGACTAACAAAATTATAAAAATAAATTATTGCCAAATCGGTCACACCGTTCATGTTAGGTATGCTTTCACCAATGAACATATAGAAATAATAAATTTATTAGCGTTTAAGCAGCATTTAAATTATATAAATATAGATTGTGAGTTTCATCAATAAATAACCTACCGCCGTAGCAAAAGATCCATATCCCGGATCTTCTCAATTTTCACACCATTAAACAGTTGGTTTAGCACACACTTGATTTTCACGATTAGAGATAATATGTAATTGATCCAACTGCGTTAAACGTGTATTACTTAAGGCTACATAAGTAAAGCTTCACACAATTATTCTGTAGAACGTGGCAGTTAGCTAAATAAGATAACACCTCTTAGTAGTTTTTTAGTTTTTCTCATATAGATTTTTATTATGTACTATTTGTAAATATCAGTATACCTTTCAATACTTCACAGCCACATTCTCAGATTATTCTATGAACTTCAGAAACTGTCCCGAGTTCTTAACCTACAAATATTTTCGTTACAATTCAAGGTTGTGCAATCGTAGGATTTATGATATATGGTGAATGATAATACGAGTATTGGTTCCCTAAGGCTAAAGATAAAGGATAAGGATTAAGGCTTCCGAATGATATTATTACCTCATCACCATCTATTGGTGTACACATGAGCGTATTTCACGTAGCGTAAGCGTATTCAAGCGGTGTCGATTCATACGAATATACTTAACTTACGTATATATAAAAAATTGAATAATAGTTTTCAGATTATTACAACACTTAAAATCCAAAATTAATATTTTTTTTCGTTTACCGTTTTAATATAATATATACATCGAAATGTTCTCAGTGAAAACTAGCCTTAGCCATTATTCTTTTAACATATCGCCAACTCATTGAAACTCCAGCTCTGTACGAAACTAACGCGATTTTATTACGCTCGTAAAATAAAATAACGCATTGCAATATGAATTTAGATAGAAGCTAGGTAAAAAATGTATTTAGTCGAATAGAAAGACACGAAGAGTGAATAATAATCTGCACCTTACAAGCTAGACCGTTCCGTAACTACGGCTGAATGTAACGAAACACTGACTGCCTTCCTTTAACTAGAAAGCCGTTAATCCTAAAAGGTCAATTTTGACTTTTTAATAGCAAGCGATACAGTTCAGTACGGCCGTTAGATATATTATTTTAAATTTATGTAATTCAATTATACTAAACTTTTTTTATTATCTAGTATTATTGACTTAAAACCTAGTTTGTTTATATTTTTTCTGTAATTATTATAAGAAAGTTGCTCAATATTTAGCAAGTTTTAGCATCTGGGTGCTTTGGTGAAGTGAAATAAATAAATATACTTATAGTCCATAAACAATTTTTGGTGATAGCTTACTGATATATCAATATTGACTCAAGATTCCACGCAATTACTGAATTTAAATCGAAATAAAAACATTAATGTTATTTTGTAATAAATTATTACCTATACTAATCTAAACCTAATGTAAGGCATAAAATACAAACATGTTGGTCAAGTTTCTATTTGATTGCCACAATTTCGTTCAATTATAAAAATAAACACAATCAAACAAAAGTTAAATTTTCAACAAACATTAGGCACGACACACTCTAGCTCCTAACCGCAATCAATTCCAAACAAAATAAAGTTTTCCAAATTATTTGTAATTTATGTTTAATAGCCCCGGACCGTGGGTGGTCCGCCGCGGGCAGACAGCTAATTGGATGGATTGCCGACTTAGACTTAAGATAAACAGACAAACAAATTGTTCTTTTATAACGCATTATGTAAGCGGTCGCGTACTATAATTGCCCGCGAACACATGTTTTGTAGACATTGAACCCACAAAATGCGTGGTAGTATATTTTAGTACGTTTTTTGTCTTATGCGGCGATAGCGAGTAGAGTGAGTAGAGATTTGCAACACTATCATATTACTATACTATACTAAAGCTCTAAAAGTTCGTAGTTCACATTGATTCACTTTGTGATATTAATCTTGCATCCCATTAATAGCATTATAAAATATTTCACTTATGGTTTACTTGAGCTAAATTGCCTTTATTGGCTTATAATTATCACAAAACAGATGTATTGAGTAAAAATATTGAATCATCGCTTACGTACTTTTCAATTTCTATTCATTTAACGTGGAGAATTTTAATTATTATTATTATATCACATATTATTATTTTTATTTCCAGCAGTCTTATTTAGTAAAGTTAGATTGTGCTTCAGAATCGAGCAATAGGTACTTTATTTTGCTGGTCATAAAATATATTTTATAAAACATGAGATAGTCATTTCGTAGCACTTATTGTGAAAGGTGCTACGAGTGCTACGCGTTGCTTTATAAAATAAAGACATAAAAGGCAGCTTTAGAGTTCATTGTGAAATTATCGAAATACATAATTAAGCAATTTTAATATATAAAATACAATCTTTAACCATAAAATTACGAATGATCACAATCAAATAAACGTTTTAAGCGTCGTTATTGCTAGTTTAAGCCATTTTGTTACCGGGTGGCCATAAAATTATACATTTACGATTTTAACCTGATGACTTGTCATTATTTTATTTTATTGTTGCTTTTAAAGAAATATGGGTTGTAAACCGCTTGTAAAATATTTTGTGATTATTGAAATGCTAATTAAGGTCTTGTGATGTTATTCAAACTCGGAGTAACAACTACTTGAATATAATATTTGTAAAAAAAAAGGATATATGATAATGTTTCACTTAAAATTTCATCCGATGCGACGTGTTCGAAATCAAGTCGTTAAACGAAATGACAAGTATTATTTAATTATGCGCGGTGACACAATGTGTCGATTGTTCTACTCTGTGCTTCGTCATGAGTAGGGTAGTACGTGGTACATTCTGCATATAGGATTTTTACTTTTATTTTAATGAAAACACCTAAGGGTAACTAATGTCTTGAACGACATGATTAAAAGTTGAGAAAGAAAAAAATTGTGCACAAATGTAATATAAAAATTAAGTAGTTTTCGTACTTTTTAACTGACACTGAACTGGAAAAAAGGATCCAATGAAATAGATATGTCAAAAATGCGACCGTTCTCGGGTATATTAGCTCAAAATAGTGTGTATAATGTGATTAAGTAGAAGTATTCGACTTTTAGTACTTCATCTCATAAAGGATCATGATCCTTACTTTTATAGTGTAAGTATGATAACTCGATGTGGTAAATTCTATATAGCGAAAACAATCCAGTAAAATAACCCATTGCAATGCGTGCATGGGCGTTGACTATCTTCTTTACGTTAGTAAATTATATTGTATCTGTATAAAATGTATTACAAAGCAAGTATCAAAAGTTTTATATGTTCTCGTCGCATCTCTAGCAACGGGTTGTTCCGCCATCTTGCTGGGCTTTTTGTGCCGGGACCACCCAAGAGCTCGCTATATTATTTTATTGTACAATAAACAAATTTATTGCTCCATATGGCTATTTATGTTTTTATTTATTAAGAGGTTTTGTTACCAACTGACGCCGTAATCTTCGGTGCTCGGGACCAAAAAAACATGCACAGTAGCCAGTAGGAGCACGGTATGGAGAAGATAAATATTTTTTCAATACGTTCGGACCTTTCTAATAACTTTCGTCTTTTCGTTGTCGAGTGGGGTGGTGATCACAGCTGCTGAATTTTGTAAACATCTCCGGGTGAGACATCACACCAATCACATCACGAACAGACAAATTGAAACCGGAGCGGTATATAATCGCACCGCGCCGCGCCGCGCCGCCTTCCATGTGATGAGATCCGTAATATAAAACATATATAAACCCTATAAAGTCTATAAACCTAATGTAACCCTGCCTTCTGTGCTGTAGGTCATGGTTTTTATTTCCACCCAGGAACGAACACACGTTTTGTTCTGTGTCGGGATGTTAATATGTATATATGTATGTATTTATAACAAAAAAAGGAAAAACATTATTAGGTATACCTACCAATTGCTTGGTTCCCATGATATACAGGCTATACTTTGGAGTTAGATTACACTGTGTCAAAGTCCACCAATATTTATTTCCTGACTGACTTTGACTTCGGCATGGCAAGGCTACTTTCATAAAATTGGGATTACTATTCATTTACACGTTGTTAAAAGTGAGCGTGAAGTTAGCCTGCATCGTTAGCATGTGTCATAGTGGACGATAACACTAAAATGTTTATGTAACTGTAGCAAATAAAATTAGCTTTACATTATTCATGTTACTTTAATTTGAACATTGTATAATTTACACACATACTCAACTGCTTATAAATATTTCAACTATTTTATATCATTACGCGAAGTTACTTTTTACTTTAATACAATACATAAATGGGAACGCAGCTGGTACTGTCGGCAAAATAAGTTACTGACAAACACTCGAACACTGTGTGTTCATAGAAAAAAAAAATAAGTCAGTTGTCAGTTGGTAGTACTTAACCTTGCCTTCTGCACTGTAGGTCTTGAGTTCGATTCCCACCCAGGACAAACGTTTGTGTGACGAACGTAGATGTTTTTTGTATGTCTTTCTGTGTGTTAATATGTATTATATGTATGTATTTATAAAAAGTATATAAATATTCTATCAGTTGTCTGATTGTTTTCATGATAGAAGCTATGCGTAGCTTACTTTGAGGCTAGATAGTCCACCAATATTTATTTATTTAAGTAAATAAGTTACTTCAGGCTCCCGTCGAACTGTTGATGTCAAAGCAAGCGCAATAACGGTGAAAAAGTATGCTCGTTATGATGAGATCTATCGGCTGGTATGATTTAGATTTCATCATCGGTTATTGTGATCGAATATTGCACGGCCTTTAATAAAATACCTAATCATATATGAAAAATATAAACATTTCGTTATCGGTAACAATTTTCTAAATGTCTCTGTAGCACAAACAAATTATTTCTTTCTGTCTTTCTAATTTCGTGGTGTTGCAATTATTATAGGCGCATTTGTTATTTCATTTACCAATTTATCAGTAATATGTTACAAATTAAAACTGTTACATAGAGCAAGTGGTATGAAGAAAAAGTCTCACTACTATGTTTCAACCTTTTCATTAACTATTCGCTTGAATGTTGAATTAACGATGCAAGTTTTTAATTACTATCATTACGTGGAAAACTTGAGGAATTACCAAGAAACGTAAAAACATCCAAAGAAGCTCATACATTATTTATTTCTTTGTATAATAATTTCCGAGCAAGCAGCGCCATTGATTAAAACTATCAGAGAATACACGTTTAGGGATCATAAACATGAGTAAAGTATTAATTAAGATAATTAACAAAATGCAGAGAAGTATAAGGCAAACTATAGATCTTGGTCGGAAGTACAATAAAATAACTCTTGGTTGTAAAACCACAATACAAATTTATAGTTAGGTATACAAAAAACAACTAAGAAAGTAGTAAATTAATCTTAATTTCAGACTTCATCTAAGGTCCCATGTGAATAAGCATGGTATCGACTTAACGAAACGCAGGATATGACATGATACATGATATGAATACTGATACAAGAGAGATAGTGATCTTTAAACTTTCATTCAAAAAGGAAATATTACAATTCAATAATATTCTTGTAGCAAAATGCTTTGGCAAACTTTAACTTACAATTGGTTGGAACTTTGCGACCCTCAATTGGTGTTACCCGCGGCGAATAAGTCATCCCACGGGCGCCGTACATTTTCCGGGATAAAAGTAGACTATAATGCTATACCAGACTATAATCTCATCATTCATCAATCTCAATCTCATATTTCTTTGCCAAATTTCTTCCAGATCCATTCAGACGTTCTGGCGTGATTCAGTAACATTCATTTCGCATTTATAATATTAGTGAGATTGCATTGAACTTACCTGTAGTCGGTTAACTTTCAGAAATGGGAGAAAAAAATAGTAGAAGAAAGAAAGAAAAAACATTGATTTATGGCAAAGAATATAACAGAGAGACACAATATTAAAAAGGAATAATATTAGGAAGGAAAATATAAAATTAATAGTGAGTTTAAAAGCATATTCTAAACTACACTATATTAAAAATAACTTGATGTACCTCAATCTGCTATAGCATTGCCACAAAATGGCTTCCAACTCAGAATTTGCTAGGCTGTGAGCAACCCAGCGCTGATCTTCCGTTCGAACCTTGTGTTGGTGAAATGATGAGAAATGTTGGAGCAATATTTGACATATTCAGACATGACGTTCATACTTCGATCAAGAATGTTCACACCACATTATTTATCGGGCCCTCTGTTCCCGTATCGTTAATAGGGTATCCGTTGAGCTTGCATAATGTATGCAGTAGGATGCACATACTAGCACGTTTGCCAGGATATACAATGTTGCTCCAGTCACATTCACCCATTAAATAACGGTATTATTTATTGCATCTTAGTAGCAGCAGAACTTACGCCAAGTTCGTCCGGGGAAGTACTGCCACCATGTTCATTTCTGCCGCCAAGCATTAATTCATTAGCGTTATTGTGTTCCCGTTCGATACGTGTGGTTGCCGGTGAAACTACAAGCACGTGAGACAGACATTCACGTCTTAGAATTACGGGCGCATGCGAAGCTGCTTGGGTCTTGTCGTACCTGAGTAGGGGAGGACCCAAGTTGCATTGCGGTTTATGGGCAGAGGTTACCACTTAACACCAGGTGGGCCAACTGCTCGATGAGAAATTGTATCAAAAAAAATGTACCGCCGCACTGGCTATTGTTCTCTTGCGATTTACTTTTTAGTTTATATATTTTTTCCAATCATACCCTACATACTTCTTTTTCGCATTATTCATTCTCTTAACGTACAGCATCGGCAATTGTCTTCAAAAGCAAATCGCATTGTGACCCTACGCTCAAAGTGGCAGCTGTTGGGAATTATAGGACATTCAGATTCATGTCTGCCGAGCATAGAGACATCAGACCACCCGCGGCGATGCCACGAATACATAATAGTCGCAATCACAATGTGGTACTCGTCAAAGTAAATGTAAGTCGACTGGCCTCACAGCACAGTTGGTAGTAACCCTGCTTTCTGCGCTGTTGGTCGTGGGTTCGATTCCTACCCAGGACAAATATTTGTTTGGCAAACATTGATGTTTGGGTGTTGATATGCGTTATATGTATGTATTTACAAAAAAAAAAAAATAACAATTGTCTGGTTCCCATGATACAAAATATGCTTAGCTTACATTGGGACTAGGTGGCGCTGTATGAAATGTCCACCAATATTTGTTTAAACAATTTTATTAATCTTCGATTTAAATCGAAATCCTTTATTTGCATTCCAGCCTTTAAGCTTTTTTTAGCTTTTTAAGCTTTTATTAGTCACTGGTGAAGTAATATGCCTGTAAAACCTAGGAGTTAGAAAAACAAAGTACGCCATCAAATTAAATTATGATTTCGATAGCAATATCGAATGGAGTGCTGTAGGGAAGTACCCAAGTCGCGTTGTTATGGGCATAGGTTACCACAACACCAGAATGAGCACATGACCCATATGCTCACTCTGTAACTATATCACATAAAAAAGTACTAAAAACACAATTGTATATATTTTCATTATTAACTTCAGGTGTCCATCAGAGTTATCTACGTATAATCGACGAGAGATAAATAAATTCTTACTTTTACTTCATATTAATTGTACATAATGAAAATAAATTTTAGTACAGTAGGGACTAAGAATTAGAAGTATTTGTTCTTCTGAGCAATTTAACCTGACTCTACCAATGTTTTCTCAATTCTTCACTATTGACCCGACACTTATGTATCAATCGCGAAGGCACTTATGGATCTCAAAAGCAATCAACCGAGTGTCATGCGGTCAAGCGACATTTATTACGCTGTCACTTGTTTGATTGTGTGGAGACCGCCTTAGTGTACCTTCTCGGAACCTCCACGTTAACCCTCGCATTAGTTTCTGTTAAGTTCTCGAAAAAGTTAAACTTTTGACCACCTCTGAGCATTGTCATTTACAAGTGCCAATCAGCTCGAGAAAAAGAAACAAATATTGCTAACGACATCGATATAGTCCCTGGTGGTATAGTCATTAAGTTAATGTCTGGCCTTGCAGCTCAGTTGGTTAGTAGCTCTGCCTTCTGAGCTGGTGGGTTCGATTCCCACCCAGGACAAACATTTGTGTGACGAACATAGATTTGATGAAGTTTATTCTGTGTCTGGAAGTTAATATGTATTATATGTAAGTATTTAAAAAAAAAAGATTATATAAGTACCTATTATATCAGTTGTCTGGTTACCATGATACTATGCTTATCTTACTTTGGGGCTAGAGGACGTTGTGTGTTATGTCCACCAATATTATAATATTATTATTATTATTACCGCTTACTTGCAAAAACAAAAACACAAGTGGTAATAATTCCTTGGACAATTTCTGCATATAATACAAATTACTTCATCGTTTCTCAACACCGGCTTTTAAAGTCGCCGCTACTGAGAAACGAGTCTGGGCGTGTCAGTTCAGGGCGCCATCAATTTCCTGCTATAGAGACATTAGAATGTTGCCTCAGAATGCTGCGATTAGCGAGGAACGCGTTCCGCCCATCTGTTATTATCTTCCTTTTGACATTTCAACGCAGACCTCACCTGATTATGTTGACAACTCGCTTGCTTTGATATAAAAAGAAAATGAAAATAAACTTAATAAGAAAACAAAATTATAATTGTTTTTTCTAAAATGTATCGAAGGGAATAAGTTGCAGAATTTGAAGGAAAGAAAGTACCTACATTTTTAACTTTAAAATGTTAAGGTTATATATGTTTATGTAGTTTTTTTAGTTTTTCGTGGAGCGTTTTATAAAATACTTTTCAAAATATCGATGAAATTTCAAAATCGAAAAACTAAGTCTCTATGCTCCGGTTTTTACTTATTAAAGGATTAAAAAATAAAATCATACCTTTAGTTATATCGGTTTTTGTCATAAAACTCATTAAGTCACGATACATCATGATTTTTATTTAAGCACCTTAAATTTATTATCGCCAGAACCTTCGTTTACCAGTTATGGTTCGCACTTGGCCAAAGTTATTTGCAATCGATAAAAAGGGGACAAAAGTAAATCACTAATTAATTGACAAGGAATACATGTGTATGTAATTACATAAATAGCTACAACCCGCTCAGAGGTACTCGCATTATCATTTCGAACCTTTTACGTCGATTTATTTAATGTGTTGATGCCCGTAGCCGATACAGATTAACAGTTCAACATTTGTTTTGTACCAAACGACGTTTTAATACAAGTTTTATTCTGTAGGTTATTTGCGTTTTATAAGATAATATTAATATATTATTATAATGATAATATTTATAAGATTTGAAAAGGTGAGTTTCAACTTTTCGCGAATATAATTTTAGTTGTTTCTTAAACTGCAAATTGGTCAAAAATTGTAACTGATGACACCCTAACAGTGTTTCATTTACACTCTAATTAAGTAATATTTTATAATATACCCCTATTACCTACCGTTTTTTTTTTCAAAACATCCTGATAAATTTGTAGGCGTTTTGGAGGAACCAAAAATTAACTCGTTCTAATTTCGTCAGTCAAAGTGCGTTTGGAATAAAAGCTGCGAAATCGAAGACTTTGAAAGACCAGCATAAAATCAAATGCATAAATATCGCTGGCAAATTATCTCAACGCATAAACAAGGCAATAAAATTATCCACTCAATTAACCAAACATTATCTATTCAGCGAAACGTAACAGCAGTTTATTTGTTCCTTTGGTCTATTCTCATCAAATCTCGAATGTTCATTCACTTGATTCAACTTGAGGAATTATTGTAAAGTATAACCATTATTAACATATTCTTATGTAAAATCCATTTATTATTATTTCATTAATTATTCAAATGTTTGTCCTGGGTGGAAATTGAACCCACGACCTACAGCGCAGAAGGCAGGGTTACCTACTAGTTACTAATAACTCAGCTATGAGGCCAGTCAAAATGTATATTCTTATTTATATATTTTTAGCAGATTGACTTGACAGCACCGTATGAGTATAGTTGGGCGGAATAAAGGCCAAATTCAATAACGAAAGCTTTATAAATGATTGTCATCATACACTAGTTGGTACCCGACGCGTTGCTGCAACAGTTTTCCATACAGCAGGCGCGTCATCACATGTCATTTGCCTGTAGCCTTCGCCTAAGTGCAACCAATAAGTTGACTAAGCATTAAACACAAACAAACAAACATCGATAGATATATAGATAGATAGAAGATAGAAAACTCTTTATTGTACACCACAATTGAAACATAAACAACGATAAAAGAAATAAAAATTAAATGTGAAGCACAATTGCCCTTATTGCTTAAAGCAACCTCTTCCAGGCAACCTTTGTATGGACTGGACTAAAACAGGAATGATAAGGGACGGTGGTATTAAATATAAGAGAAAATACTCTAATATAAAATAACTAAATACATACTAGATATACAACTTAAATATACCTCTATAATTATAAATAAATACTAATATAAATAATACGTATATATATGTTACTGCTATAAACTTTGTAAATATGAGATTCGACAGCCATAAGACGACATGGACAGGAAGTGTTTTTGATTGAAGAATTGATTTTTATATCATTTATGATATGCGTTGTCCATAAATATTTGAGAATAGGACTCTTGTTAGAAATCATAATGCTAAAACTGTATCGTGAATGGGACGCGACGCGAGGGGCAAAATTCGGCAGAGAGCACAAGCGCGTCCAGCGGCAGGGGCAGGGCACCACAACTGCGGCCTGCTTACATATCAATTATGCCAATGTAAACAACAAATATTATAAAATATCCATAGAAAGACATGTACAAAGGCGAGCTTAACCCTAAAAAGAGTTTTCTTCCAGCATACCTTTGAGGCTAGAAAATGGTTGTCAACGAAAGGTGGGTATTTATATTTATGGTGTGGGTTGGGATACCAACTCCATTGACTGATAGGTTAATGGACTAGTATATTATGTAAACAGCACAGGCACGCTTTAGTACAGGCAAAACAACTTCTGGATGATGGATTACTGTGACTTTATTTATTCATTTTTATGTATCGGTGTGACCATTAAAATAACGTTTTGAAAAATTAATTGCATGAGAATTGTGTTCGCGTCGTGGGTCATTGTAAAGTATTTTTTTATGGAAAAAAAAATGTGTGCCGTCACGGAACGCCTGGCAGATGTGAAACATCGACATTATTTTGAAAGAAACTAAGTACCCCATCACTAATAATGTTTATGATTTGTCGTAACCTTGAACGGACCAATCAGCGCTCATGCCGTGGCGACGCGTCGCCAAGCCAGAAATCGGTTTTACGTGCGGCTATAGATGTTTCGCATCAAAAATGCGCTTTAATTATACCTATGTACAAAAGTATAATGAAAAAAGTTGTTATTATCGCAAGTTCCATTATATGCAGTAATTTTTATCAGACTGTGTCTTTTTTTATTTGTTAACCACGGCAGTTCAAGGTGGATATCACGCGGCAAAAATTAAGACAGTTTAGATAGTTATCTCCGATCGTATCGACAAAATGTCGAATGTCAATCATAACAGCGGCCGTCGTTCGGTAGCCGGTCCCGCGGATGCGAGCGGGCCGCGACTTCGGCGCCCCTTCCACGTGGGTGGGCGCTGTGTGTGGCCGCGCGCTGGGTGGCCCACTACCGCTCGCACGCATGCACACACCCGCACACACCCGCACACACCACCACACGCGCACAGCGCAAATAAACACAATAATCAGCTAGCGATACTTTACTCCGTCACCGGATAGAGCAATCGCTCGGGGAGATTATTGCGGGGATCGCGGAGAGTGACACGCGCCGCGTCCGTACCGTACCGGCCGGTACTCTCTGTGCACGATCCGACACGACGACACGACGACACGATCTGGTCGTATGTAAAGGCATTATTTACTGTGCCCGATACGATTGACCTTAGTGTCGCTTGCAGAGCAAAGATCCTTGCAAAGTAAAAAGTAAAATCAGAAACCTTTCTTTTCCATTGAATTCATAAAGAAATGGCTTGGAAACGTCAATAATATTTAAAACATAAGGGGACGCGTACTTATCGCTAAGTTTGACGCCTGTTCAAACCCTATCTGACCCTCCATGGGGAAGAACAGAAAAGAAACCCCTAATGGAGGGCTTCCTTTTTTTTCACGAGCACGATCTTTGTTACAATCTAAGTACCTACTTAGATCTATGTTGAATTTGATGATTCTAAAGTCGCGATCTAAAATCGCACTGTGGTTTATTTCCGAAGTATTTCAACTGTGATCCAATCCGTCATGTCGATCTAGTGATGTGCTCGGGATACGTACGTTCTCTGTAATCTATGGCTCCCGTGTATGCATCTCCAATATTGCTTTAGGTCGCACGAGTTTCAATGATTGCACGACTCCGCGTTCAATTAAGAGGTCATCATCAATATAGATGGTCGCGCGAAGGCGCGTGTTCAGTGCGCTTATTATTACAAAATCAAAACGTCTGTAGTATAGTACGTATGATCGCTTGTCGTCGCAGTCGCAACGAGAAATAAGAATAGTAGAAATTTGTCTTGGTATTGTATCCTGTAAAGATCGAATGTTCTGGAAAATCGTTCTAGGATCGTATCGGCATGTTGGATCGGTGTGGGTTTAGGCCTACCACGGCCCCGTAGCCCGACCGACGCGTGGGCGGACGCAAACTACCCACTTTACGATACTTCGACCAGTTTCAATGACGCTAATTTTCTAATCCGCTTACAATCTCACAATAAACGTACAATTTAGGATCAAGGAGTAGATTTCTCCCGAGTCCATAATGGAGCCCCCTAGATGTGGTCCCGATGGTTCGACCCACATTGCTGGATTATTTACATAAGGCTGAGTAGGCGAAGTCTTGAACGTCGTGGTGTTATATAAGCACATATTAAGAATATCTGGATACAAATATATAAAATTCACTTTGAAAGTTGAATGTGAAACTAGAAAAGGCGCTACGTCACGCAATGCCAGGATTAGGAATGCCTCTCAAATGGAGCTACAGGAATAAAGATGGTGGTATGTGGCAGATTTCAAATTAAAGGATGGTAGCTAGCTGCGCTGTGTTCCTTACAAATTTATTTATTCAACGAAATAAAAATGCTTAAAACTGAATAATAAAATAAATAAAAACGAATAAACCAGAAATTTTGAGGAAAATTAGTAAGATTCTCCTTTTTCAATTGCATATTTTAAAACTTTGACGTCTGTGGGAACAATTTGTTCTTTGTAACAATGTTTTCTCCTCTTGCAGTCAAAACTGTCTGTATTCATTTGAGGGTACTTAATTAATATTAATAAAACTTTACGGCATTTGAAACGCTTTTTGGCGTTCCCCTAATATGCCCCTGAGGTATATATCGGTCTGTAAAATAATAAACAAAATGCATTTGAAAAGTACACAGTTTTTGGTGTGCGAAATCAACGAACCAAGTCACGTGACACGCATGATTTTACGTCACGTGTCATTCATTGTTCGGTGTTATGAAAAGGAAAAGCTTGTAATAAAAGCTTGCGAGGCGTTTATGTGCGGATCATAAATCGTGCGCATGCCGCGGCCGCGGCGCATGAAAGGGAACTCGTACACATCTGATTTGAATACTAGATAGGTGCAGGAAATGCGCACTCGATTCGCTTAGACAAACTGTCATATGACAAATTGAGACTTGCTTTCTTAAGGAGATTGTATAGAAAGAAATTGCAAGCGCATGAGACGTAACATCCCCGTCTCGGGTGATGGACGCAACGCAGTGCGACTTGAGTCATCTCGTAGGTACTATGTGGAGAGGACTTGAGTGGTATTGCTGTTGTCCATGGGCGGCGGTTACCACTTAACATCAGGTGGGACGTCAGCTCAATTCGTCACTTCAATGACATAAAAAAAGTAAGGACAGCTTCAAAGTCAAAGTCAAAAACTTTATTTCCATAGAATTCATGAAGAAATGGCTTGGAAATAATATTCAAAACATAAGGTCACGCGTACTTATCGCTCAGTTTGACGCCTGTTGAAACCCTCCATGGGGAGGAACAGCAAGAAACCCCTAATAGAGGGCTTCGGTGGCTTAGTGAATCTAGAAAGTGACCGAGACGCTCGAGTCTTGGGTTCGATTCCACATGGGATATATTAATAAACCTATTCATAAAGCAGGCGTTGCATGGAGCTAACGTCTGCTTCACATACTGCATTTCAATTATGCACTTTCGGACGATTCCAACAGTTAGAACAAGGTTACCACACTTTTATATATTATCATTTATCTCTCGTGTGAACTACTTCGACTAATAACAAGCTTTTGATACTATGATATAGTCCCTACATAGGTAAATAGATGTCCACTATCAGCTGATTGAAAAAAGTCCCAAGCAATATTCACTAAACATAATATATAATTGACTAGCCTCATAGCTCAGTTGGTAGTAACTCTACCTGCTGCGCTGTAGGTCGTGGGTTCGATTCCCACCCAAGACAAACATCTGTGTAACGAAGCTAGATGTTTGTTCTGTGTCTGGGTGTTAATATGTATTGAAAGTATGTATTTAAAGAAAAAGAATTTAAGTATTCTATCATTTGTCGGGTTCCCATAGTACAAGCTATGCTTAGTTTGGATCTAGATGGCGCTGTGTGAATTGTCCACCATTATTATTATTATTATTGTTTTATTAATTCCAATCACATTTTTCTAGGAATGTTATTTAGTAGATGTTTTAACAGTGTATGCCATATAACTCATGTTGTAGATAGCTTTAACTCGTATTTGCACACCGCATAGCACCGAGAATGAAAAAATAATTTACCTCGGTCACGTCGATACGTGCGTCATTGTTGCGAATTTCGAATTTTTATGTCACCATTGTTCGGCACGGATCTTTATTGCACAGTAGCCCCCCAGGTAGAGGGAACAAAGGAATACCGCTAAAGTATTAAGTAGCGGCCACATTAGTAGCGGTTCTAGTCTAGTGGTAATGACCCTTCACTTCCCGAAGGTTGCTGGTTCGAATACGAAATATTATTAGAAAGTCTTTTTTATTTCGGGTTTTTTGAGTTTACTTCTCTAAGAGGCTTCTTAAATTGATTTATTTTCTTAGTGGTGCACCTACGGCCTCCTAGCAACACGCCCTCAAAATTTCAAGTCTCTAAGATCAGTGGTACCAGTGGTTTAGGCTGTACCTACCTACGTTGGATATCAGTCAGTCAGTCAGAAAATCCTCATTTTTTGACAAGCAGCTTTCAGCTTGCTTAAACAACCCGTTTATTTCCAACCCGCAGAAACTCACCAGATTTATTTTTTTGGTGTAGCTGATCAGAAAAAGTAGCCTTTCAATTCACGTATAAATTAATAATATTTTTTAGAGGTTCATCCCAATATCCATAGAACATTAGATAGATAGATAATACTTTATTGACTAGCATACATGTAAATTTCGTAAAGATTAGTATTTAAGCTAAGGCCAATGGGCGGCCTTATCGCTAAAAGCGATGTCTTCCAGACAACCTTTGGATGGACCAGATATGTAATAGTAATAGAAGGGGTTGTTTGTATGATATATTTTATTTTATTTTATTTGTACAATTTTAGGAAATCTTACAGCTAGCTTAATGAATAGGTTAATAAATTAAAGACTTAAGGCTAATTAAAAGATTCCACACATTAATATATAGGTACGTCATTATATAAGTCAGTAATTGCAAGCTTTTAAGTTTATAACCATTCTTAAATACAATTTTATAAGTTTTACTGTGTAATGAACGCACACCTTTACAATAAATACTCTTAATCAGTTGTATGTGCATACTGCATTGAGTTACCGGTGTTTAAATATCGTGCTTGCACCCAGATTTGTTATATTTAGTCAGGGTTCGTTAGTGCGAAGAGGTTTACAAGGAACAAAGAACATTATACCCCATTGATTGTCTGTCTGGTAAGAATGAAATAAGATTTCGAATCATAATATGAAAAACATTTTATACTAGTATAAAAAATTAACGCCTGCCTAGCTCTCTAGCTCTAGCTCCTAGCTAGGCTAAGTTTAAACCTGCCACTCACACCTCAAGATTTCTTCTGGCATTCTCAATGAAAAATAAATCATATTTAGGCATGATACCATTGATTATCTTTTCCCTTAGCATCCAGAGAGTATGACTGACTAACACGCGTTGTCATTTGTACAAAAAAAAAATTGAGCTCAACAAAACACAAAGACCGGTCACGTAGCTCAGTTGGTTAATAACTCTGTCTTCTGAGCTTGTAGGTCGGGGGTTCGATTCCCACCCAGGACAAACATTTGTGTGGTGGTGTTGATAGTATTTATATATCGTCAAACTTATCGATAAGTACGCGTGACCTTATGTTTTGAATATTGACGGTTCCAAGCCATTTCTTTATGAGTTCTATGGGAATCAAGTTTTTGACTTTGACTTTGACTTTGATTTATGTATTTACAAAAAAAGTATATATGTATTCTATCTAGTCATCTAGTTCCCATAGTACAAGCTATGCTTAGTTTGGGGCTAGATAGCGATATTAGCGATGTGTGAAATGTCCAACAATATTTATTTATTTATAGTAATATTTACTACACGCGGAGTAACCGATGATTACATAATATGCTTAATTGCCAACTGCTCAAGCTTTGATGCAGAAAGTCACCAGCACTATGAAGAAAATCCTCATGGGAATCCAAAATAAACCTGACAAAAAAACCGAAGACATTGATCGAAGAGAGAACTAACAGATCGATCATATCCGACGTCCGGTGACATTTGAGTATGCATCCCGTCGCGTATCGGAGTGTGGAGAAGCTTTAGATAAACGTAGGAGCTTTGCGCAAATCGCAAACGTAGGTAATGAGCGTGTGCGAAACCTTCTCTCGTTGTAAGTACTCTATCCTGGACTGAGCCTTGCATTCATTAGCTTATGAATTTTTTATAAACTACCTACTATGTTATAACATAGCTTAAACGTTTTAAAATTCATTGATCACATTTACTGTGCCGACAATAATATGCTTAAAATATATGTTAGTTAAGTTCTATTGAACTAGATTTTAATAATAATTCTACGTACCAAAATAAGCATATTGATATAAATATTGTGGATATTTCACAAAGTAGGTTAAATACGTAAATGTTTCATTCATTAATTCATTCATTCATAATATAATAAATGTTTTTCTTTCTTTCTTTCATATAATAATGTAATTAGCCTAATAAAGAGTCACACATCCAAAAAAATACAATATACCAATATTGCCAGAGGAACTTTGTGTGAGGAACATTAGTGTAATTAGGTACTGCTACCTATTAAAAGCCACAGAACAAACTCGCCTAATGATAGACCACCTACTATCCAATACAAAACGATACAGACTAAAAACAGACGCATATAAAAACAATAAAATTTGACCGCAATGCCATAAAATAAAGTAACATGACCAATCCGGGAGCAATTAGGATTATAATAGCAGGAAGTTCTATGATCCTAGGTATTGATAAATTACAGAGTAGTGATATAATACAGAACTGGTAGTATGAAAAAATTCATGATTACTAGCATACTGATCATACTAATTAAGCAGTAGTAGTATTGACGAATGTTCAATGAGTTCTTCACAGCTTAGTTGGTAGTAACCCTGCCTGTAGGTGGTGGGTTCGATTCCCACCCAGGACGAATATAAATTTTTGTTCTGTGTCTAGGTGTTAATATATATTAGATATACTTATGTATTATATATATTATGGCTCTTTAACTTCCTGTTGGTAGATCCTCCCATGTTCTTACATCATGTTGTATAGCTAGCTATACATTACTCTGTTATTGACTTTCTAATGTTTACGATGTTAGTGCTAAATGAGTATAGAGATAATAAATACTTTTGTTAAGGATAAAATAAATGTCGATTGTACCAATCTAAGAAATTCCTAATTTATTGCAAGATAAATATTGACGCTTTTCCCCATATTTTGATTAACTTGACTTGGCTAAAACATCAGCTATGACTATCTGTTAGTGAAATTATGTGTTATCAAAAACTTTAAACTTGCTATTGGCTTCGTATTTACATGTAATTTTGTTGGTGATCTTAAATAAATAAATAAATAAATCAGGGTACTCTTTTGCCAAATCATCGTTTCTGATCTTCCATTGCATTCTTGTTATATATTTTTCCGCAAAAACAAATAATGATGTTAGCGCAAAAAGCTTATGCAATAACAACCGCGATAAACTTGTTAAATTTTATGTTTGAAAGAACATTTGTAACAAAAATAACAGGAGTTTTGTTCATTTAGAGTTTCTAAATTATACTACTTTTTTTTTTAATTATTCTATTGTATTGAAATGAAATGACATTTATTTTTTATAAATATATTTACCTATATATAACCTAAACCCTATATATATGTATAGGGTTTAGGTTTAGGGTTTTCACAGTGAATACTTTTATTAAATGTAATTATTATACTAAACTAGACTAGATACCCAAGTATTAAGGATCATATATTAAAGTTTAAAAGAAATATTAACCAATAGATAAATAGTATAATAAAAAAAATGTGAGCCGTCACGGGACGCCTGGCAGATGTGAAACATCGACATTATTTTGTAAGAAACTAAGTACCCCATCACTAATAATGTTTATGATTTGTCGTAACCTTGAACGGACCAATCAGCGCTCATGCCGTGGCGACGCGTCGCCAATCCAGAAATCGGTTTTACGTGCGGCTATAGATGTTTCACATCAATAAATTAATATTATAATGCATTTTATTTTATATAGTGTTTATTTGTGTGTGTGTGGGAAGAACTTTTCGTTATTCTATGTAAGAGGTTACAGTGACTGTTGGTGATGCAGTGAGACCGACGCGACGCCGACGTGGGTGGTCTGTCAGCAGTCACCGGCTGGTAATCAATTTGTATGCCCTTCTGCGCAGCGCACCCTCCGCCGCCCCTCACGGCTAGATACGGCTTTCGTCACGCGCCCCGCTCACTCATGTGTCTATTAGGAGCCATGAGAGCTGTGCGTTCAAATTATTAATTTTGAAATAGAAATTATAGCCGCGTCGATAGTTTTTTTTACCCTTATACCATTACTCAGAAATGTCAAACGATTTAAGGTTGGCACAAAAACTTATAGAGTGGAATGGAGATAAGGGACGTCACTCCACTCCACTCGTCTCGACTGGTGACGACCAAGATTAATCAGGATAAGGAGAATCTTCGTTTTATCGATGTTCTGATTTCACCTGATAGCTACCCGGATGACTAATTTCAAGTCATACGTGCTCCACTGTATACGTGCTCCACTGTCCAGCAAAGCACAAGGAATAGTTGCTCGCTCCTCACTCACTACTTGCCCAACGCGGTCAAGTATCTTATAAGAGGGGGTGAATCCCATGCATGGGACTCCGTAGGAAAAAGCTCCCTAATGAATGTGGTAATTAAATAATTTTTCTATTATGTAAGCTTAAGTAAGTAGTATAGATGGGCATATTTTTTATATTGGTGCACATTTCACATATCGCCATCGAGCCCCAGACTAAGCATAGCTTTTACTATGAGAACTAGATATGTACTTATAAAACGAAAATGGTTTTTTAAATAACTTATTCTAAGCTGCGGTGCGAACGTGTATGTTAGTCACACAAATGTTCGTCCTGAGTGGAAATCGAACCCGCAACCTACAGCTCAGATCTACGCAGTTACTACCAACCAAGCTGAGGACGCCAGTTCCTGTTTTTCTTTAAGTATTTCTTGCCCGAAAATAAAGCTTTCTACTCTATTATATTATAAATCTTATGCTTTGAAGGTTTATATGGCTCTATCAGGATGTGGTCCGTCTCAGCTATTTACAACCCATTGTATCTGGCCTTATCTTGCACAGAAGATATAATAGTGTCTTCTACTAATTGAGTCATCCTATACCGGCTTTGGCATTGTTCGCAAAACTGAACCATAACTTACCCGCGGCTCATGCCACGATGTGGGTGGCCTATCAATTGTTGCATTGTGAATTTGTTAGATCATTCCATTTCTGTTTATACCATTCGTGGTGAATTTACAAACGTCCGATTTCGATATTGTGCATTGAATGCGGTTGTGAAATGTTTTTTAACGATATTGAATGGAGATTAGTAGTACCCTAGTGAGATTTTGATTTTGTAGATCATGGGTTTAAGGAGCAGACGTGCTGAAATGAATTGAATTTGACAAAGTATGGGTGCATTAACACGTTTTCATAGCTATGTTTATGAATATTTAAAGGCGCTACGATATTAGAAACACATATTATATATCTTTTCAATATAAACACATTACAAACCGAGAATAGACACTCGTACCTAAAATTAATTGATTCTACTGTGGTAAAATATTTATGCTACAAGTGAGCAAAGCGGTGCTTTTATTGGTCACTGATTTGGACTTAAGTGAAGGACTTAATAGTTGTATCTTGATTTGTATACAGAGTACTGAGCGTATCGAGGTTCAAAAGCTGGAGCAAGAAAATTGATTTTTTGAAAATTGCTTTCTTGAGTTGACGTACTTTTCAATATTCTTTATGGGCCTCACAGCTCAATTGGTAGTATAGTAACCCTGCCTTCTAAGGTCGTGGTTTCGATTCCGACCCAGGACAAACATTTGTGTGACGAACATAGAAGTTTGTTATGTGTCTGGGTGTTCATACGTATTATATACCTACATGTATTTACAAAAATAGTATATAAGTATTATATCAGTTGTCTGGTTCCCATGATGCAAGCTATGCTTAGCTTACCTTAGGGCTAGATGGCGGTGTGTGAAATGTACACCAATATTGATTTATTATTTAGACGTTACTAAGCTGGGGAGATGAAAAAACTGTTGTTGAATATATAATATCATTCCTTCGTATCTCGGAACATTCCTCCTACGAAACCAAACAATGACACTACAAAACTCGAGAGTAAACTCGATAATCAATCATCAACGCGTAATTTGAAGCCACTGAGTGAAAAACT
The DNA here is from genome assembly GCA_947359385.1 of Chesias legatella. Lineage (NCBI taxonomy): Eukaryota > Metazoa > Arthropoda > Insecta > Lepidoptera > Geometridae > Chesias > Chesias legatella. Next base: position 7,698,660 of record OX375772.1, read on the forward strand.
GAAATCTAATCAAAGGACAGGATGTCGTTTTGGTGTTTTTCTGCTGTGGCTTTCGGCGGCTGAACAAACTCGGACCGCGACATTGATAATTCACTGTTCAATCTATGCTCTATTAGTTGTTTGTTTCCATAGTTTTATACAATTTTTGTTATTTCCAGCCTTTATTTTACATATTTTGCATTTATTTAATTACGTTTTAAATATTATGGTAACTTCAAAATGAATTTTCGGTAAGTGATTTCCAGTAGTAAATTCATCCAACTTTACACAAATATTATCTGTGATTTAATTTGGGATTATAAATCATTAATTTCGACTAAATTCATTTTCATTTCTTACAATTCCCCTAATTCCTCCGCGAATTCTTCTTTATATTACAGCGAAAGAAAAGCAAAATTCATTTAAAAAGCCCTAAAAGTAAGTTGAGTTTACTTACATACAATCGGTCCATTGCTGGCCTTATATGTGCGGTCATCATTTTTTATTGGGACGCAAGGTCAATGAAATCATAACAATTGTGTCACCATAAAGTGACCACGATAAAAGTAAACGATTTATATTGTTCTGGCCTGAGATTCTCTGAACTTAACAACATAAATCAATTAGGTATGTTACTAAGTGGATAATTTAATGCACTCGCGTATTATTAAGGTTTTTTTAATTTAAACCCAAACCTATTCATCAATTATAATAAAATCTTTTTAGAGTTTTGTACCTATCTTTCGATTCTACGGAAATCATCGAAGAAGCTAGTCTAAAGAAGTTGTTAATTACAAAATCATATATATTTATCGTACATTTATTTTAATTTAGAAAATAAAAATATCAATAGTACCTATTTATAGTAGAGTAGCCAGTGCCCGTATTTATGGGCAATTTTGACGTCACACCTTGTGCGACTTGTGAGTTATTTAGTTATTTGTAAGAAACGTTACGTTCCCATGATAGTGTAACCCACAAGGTGAAATGTGGCCCATGAGGCGTGCATCTATGTATGTTTGTATGTATTTGAACTAATTATATTTACGTAATAATTTTTTTTTGTGGTTGCCGGTGAAATTAAAGGCACATGAGACATTTCACCTTCACGTCTCACAGTTACGGGCGCATACGATGCGACTTGGGTCTTTAACACCAGGTAGGCCGTCGCGTCGGCTCGTTCTGCAACTATATAACATAAAAAAAAAACATTTCTTCAACGATAAAACAGTGGACACAATTTCTATAGGTCGCGGTCCGTCACGCCTATGAGCGTATATCCTGTCCACACCGAGCCGTTGTATACACAGTAGTTATTATGCTCCGATTATTGACATTAATTCGCTGCGGGCCCTCCCGTGGGACTTTCGGTCCGATTTCCTCCCAGGATCAAAGTAATTGAGCCGTCTCATATAAATTGATTTGTTTTAGAACCCGTATTGACTCACAATTCCCGCAATGAAAGCGAGACGCGTTTCGTAAGCAAAAAGCGTGGCAGCAAAAAGTGCTCAGTTAAATTATTTGAAGTAGGTAATATTTGAAAGTCGGAATTTAGGGCTTATATGAATTTCAATAACTGGTTCGATAGAACCGGTGACTAGACAGACTAGTAGTAGTAGCGCGGTTTTTTCGCTGTTTTGGATTGACTGCGTATAATGAATACAGTCAAAAAACTATAGGTAATCACTATCATTTATATGGTTGATGTTTATAAGATCCTTGATTGCGTTTGTTATTTAAAAATACTTCATCCGAACCCTGGTGGGGTAGTTATGGAATATACAAAAAAAGGACTAAAAATACACTAAATTTATAAATACTATATAGTCATCCGTGGTTAGAAAAGCCTTCACGTGCAAAAGTTGCAAAGTAAAAAAACCCAAAATAAAAACACTCTTTTTTTCATTCCAGTTTCATCACAATTTATTTTTTAGTTTTGTTGTTTATGTTGATTTACTCGTGAGAAGCCGGGATGAGACGATTGTATTGCAGTTTAATAAACGTTACTTTTGAAGGTGACTGAATATGGAACTAATGTGTAATTTATATTGTCAGAAATAAAGCTTTAATATTATTTAATTCCATTATTTTCTCAGTACGTTTTTATGTCACGTGAAGTGGAGGCTCGTCTCTAGTCTCTACAATGTATTTCGTGCTCCGGTATGTTGAGTCACATGCGCTGCGCATGAAGCGTGTTTGCGCAGACATTTAGCGGGCCCTCGTCAACTCGAGTGGCGAAGAATAAACAACGGATAATTCCTGTCAGCCGAATCGCTGGAGTCACTGAGACGTTTCGCATTGTTGTTGGCTAGCGTGACAATGCGATCGGATTTTCGGAGACACGAAATCATATACATATTTCAAAGCTCCATTCTTATTGATTGTCATATGAATTATTTCGCTTGAAAGATTGATGTGCGAAATATCACGTCCTCAAAACGCTGAAGGAAAACATTGTTAGGAAAATCTCCTAGAACCAATAATTCAAAGACATGTGTCAGATGTACAAAAGGAGCCTCTTTGAGGTGCACTTAAATACTTTCAGCGCACTCGTTCGAGAGAACCAGTGTATAGAATAGTAGTAGTGTCCGTCACATATTGTAGTAGCGTCTCTGCGCATCAGCCTACAATAAATGTTCAGTTTTTAACTACTTACTAGGTTATTTCTGGTACTGACTGTGAACTATCGAAATTGCCTAATGGCAATTTCGATAGTTCGCTGCGCTTGCGAATTTTTCTTAATTTTATTATATGGAGAGTGTCAATAATAGCTTTGGATAAATCTGCGCACATTTGTGATCGAACTTCGCATATGGGTAAGTTTTTTTGTTAATTATTTCATCATACTATGAAAAAAAATCAGGGACAGAATTATACTGATACAATTTAGCACTTTTATTATGCGCACTGAAACCTGTTTCCCTAAAAGAAATAAATAAGATTTAACCATATCTTTTACAAATATGATACTGGACTAACATCAAGGTTTAATAAAAAATTAAACGTCATTTCACCATATTTTTTTATCCTTACACTATATATGACACACATCCTTAAATATCCTAAAATATCCAGTCGAGAAACAAATACGCATTCTGTTTACATAATAAATAAACGAAACTGTGCTACAGGAATATTTGAATAAAACAGTTCATGACTGCATTCAAATAATACTCGGTTAACTCATTGTATTCAAAATACTTAAACAAAGTAACGCTCCCAACAAAACATCGAAACTGTGGTAAGTACGAGTGTTAAAATGTTCGAAGGTCACATAAACAATGTTTTATTTATGTTTCATGTGAAGTAAAACATCGAAAAGGTGTGCGAACGACATCCAAATTCCGTATATGGTGTAAGACTTACATATTGTTCCAGTTTATAATGTGACGTTATGTAAAGTCAAAGTCAAAGTCAAACAATGTATTTCCATAGTGTTCATAAAGAATTAGCTTGGAAACGTCAATGAGTAATATTCTAAACGAAAGGTCACGCGTACTTCCCGCTAAGTTTGACGCCTGTTTAAACTCTATCCAACCCTCCAACAAACAAGGAACCCCTAAAATGAGGGATTCCTTTTTGCGCGAGCACAATCCTTGTAACAATTGAAGTACCTACTTAAATCTATGTTATATTTAGTTTATTACTTTGACAACTACATAATACTTGAATGCTTAACATATTACAACATATGGTCTCGAGGAGTAGAGCGACATCAGACCATAGGGATTTTTCATTTAAATAGTCTTTTACAGTCTAGTAAGCTGTATTTACTATACTAGCCCGAGTCACATCGAATTGTGCTTGTCGCTGTGGCTTGAAGGTGGAACGTCTCGTCTACCTGTAATTTCACTGGCACCAACACCTGAACACAGCAACGCGAGGGGGAATAATGCAGTGAAACTTTAATATAAAATCTTATAAAAATATAATTAAAAAAGTGTTGTCACTGTGTTCTCGTATTGGTTTATCTACTCGGGACAACGCACAGTAGCTGTTTGCGCTACCTGTCCTACGCTCTACCTGCAGCGCACACAATCCTTATCATTCTATAAAATACAAGAAAATCCCCGAATAAATACTGTACGGATTTTAAAATCAAACAAAGCGATGCGATAAAAAAAATAAACAGAGAATTTTGAAAAGAGATACTAGCACTTTAATTATTAAGAGTCGAGTTTTACGTTTGACCACAGTTTTATATCGGGAAGGGAACCAAACCATAAATCTTGGTAAGACACGTTTAAATCGAAAAAAGTAACACATGTCCGAACCAGGTTTTAAATTTAGAGGGACTAATTTTCTTCTTTTTTTTAATACGAAGTGCGAAGCTTCTGCCACCCACGACGATTGCGACTGTCAGGCTGATAGGAATAATGAAACAAAAACCCAGCGAAGAGCATTAGTGACAACACCATTTCAAATTGTACTACGGACAGGTATTAGGTACGCCGCGCCGCGCCGCCCTTCACAGTAAAAGCTTTCTGTACAACCGCGCCTACGGATAATTGAAACATTACGTTTAATCTAAATTACTTTTATTTATTGCCTACGCATTGCCGATTGCTAGCACAAGCCAGTTTACTCATTATTTGCAAATGTTTGTATCTAAAACTTTTAACGCTGCAAAGGCATAATCAGTAATCGGAATTCAGGGAAGTATCGGAGTTTTCGCACTCTCCTTCTTCATGTGATCAAGTTACCTCTACAATGGGAAAGCTACTGAGTAAAGTTTGACGCGTTTGTGCAAAATGAAATTAACTGGATTTTGACTGGCATCACAGCTCAGTCGGTAGTAACCCTGCCTTCAGCGCTGTCGTGTAGGTCGTGGGTTCGTTCCCACCTAGGACAAACATTTGTGTGACGAACATAGATGTTTGTTCTGGGTTTGGGTGTTAATATGTATTTATATGTATGTACTTACAAAAAAATATATATATGTATTCTATCAGTCATTTGGTTCCCATAGTACAAGCTATGACTAGTTTGGGGCTAGATAGCGATGCGTGAAATGTCCACCAATATTTATTTATTTATTTAATTATAATGTATCTACAGTTTTTTATCATCGTCTTTTGTAACTGACTTTACCATGACACTGTCGTGCTTCACAAATTCGCACTCAGGATAAGAGGAGCGAATCGCGTCTAAAATATTAGCAACCTTAACTTGTATGGACGTCAAAAGCTTTCTCGTAGGAGTATGTATGTACTCATATATTCTCTTACATATACCTACACATGAACAAGACGGGGAATATATATTTATTCCCTTCGTTACTCTTATTATTAGAAATTTTCATATTTAATCTTAGCTGTTCATAAACTGAAACTCTCGGTTCTAGTACGTTCTCGTCTTTCTTTATGCCAATCTACTTTTAGGAATGCAGAAAATAGAAACATCACACTCTCTAAATATCTCATTCATCTTGAAGATCATGGCAATCCTCTCGATCTCAAATTCCACTGCTCTGGCCGTCATTCGACCAGTTCTCTTGAAATATGACGGTCACCCCAACTCTGCCAAAAACAATTAAAAAAACATTGGCACCTCGTAACGTCTTGTACGGGTGACCTAACGCAACGCACATACCTCATTTTATTATTCGGGTAAATTAAGTTCTTCGTTACGACCACATAATAATGAGCGACTTTCGGTTTATGACGACGTGATATATTTTATTGGCCCGATTGTGCGGGGTGGTTATGACTTCATTATAAGTTTTATTATCATTACAAATGTCAACGTTTGATGCGAATAAAACACAATAGGCGATCGAACACGAAATATAACGAATCAGGGCCGAATAAGAATAAGAATAATAAAATAATTATGTGGTACTGATCCCGAGTTTCAATCCGGAGGTCGCCGGTTCGTATCCCGACGTGCACCTATGAGTTTTTCGCTTGAAAGATTTATGTGCACGATACCACGTTCTCAAAACGGTGAAGGAAAACATCGTGAGGAAACCGACATGGTCTAGACTTAAAATTCGAAGACATGTGTCGAGTGCACGAAAGGAGCCTCTTTAAGGCGCACTTAAAATCCTTTCACTCGAATAGAACGAATAGGGCCGAATCGACACTCGACTCCGATTTCGTTAGTATCGTTCAGTATAAACAGATAGACAGTCGCTATGTTTAGTTGAGAGCCGCGTTGGGTGGTCCGTCGTGGGCCGCGGCCGCGAGCGGGAGACCGAATAAGGCCGAGATTTGTACGATATCGCGCGCTCCAGTGAAATTGAAATAGATAGCCGGTCGGGGCGATCTCGCGTCAGATCAAATATAGTGCATCGGTGCGCACTGCGGGGCTACGGCTATTAGGGCTAGGTGTCACTCCGAGACGTATCTAATTGTGGCTGAGCCACGCTTTCGCTTCGTATTATTATGAACTCATGCAAATATCAAGTAGAACAATGATAGTGTAGATAGATATACAAAGATATTTTTCACTTGAGTGGAGGTAATTCTTTACTTTAGAGCTTTAATGCAATGAGTTAAACCACTATATTGTGGTACTATTTCGAAAGGCTTCCTTATTCTTTCAACTTCATAATTATATATTTTTTTAAATATATTTAAAAATGAATAATCCATTTCAGCTGCTCTAAACTGCTCTACTAGATAAGCATCTTAGACTCGAGTGAATCTACTAAAAGCTTTACCAGCATCGTAAGTAACTGTAAGCTTGCATTGTTGGTTTTGAAACAAAAGCCTTCAGACCAAAAGCTCTTAATTGTATTGTAAATGTGACGTGGCGTACAATAATAGCGTCAAGTGTTGTAACGAATCCGTTTGACGGGTTGACAACGCCTCCTGGGTGGTCCTGCAAACAGAATAGTGTTCGCTTCTCAGAAGGTCACTGGTAGGCTCTACCGTAAAACTTCGCCTAGGAACTCGTAAAGTAACTATACGCCTATAATTATAGGGGTAGTATGAGGAAGTTTCGTAGACATATAATGATGGGTCTGAGTTCTGGGAACGCATTCGATTTGTTTAGCTGCGTAAGCAATTATGAAAATGGCTCTTGAGGTTTACTTAACTTCAAGGTGCGCAATGCGCATAGATTAATCATTGTGAAAGGCTTACATTGTAATATATTACTTTTTTGAGGTGTAATCACTACACGTGATTTTAATTTGGAAGCCATTAAAAATCAATTCTACGTCAATAAATTATTTTCTTTGTGTGAGATAGGGCTACTTTATTGATGTTACTAAGGCCTCTTAGGTACCAAAGTTCAATGAGACCTAGAGGTGGTCGAAACAAAGGCCGATATTTAAAATGTTCGTCACATCTGACATTCTTATTCAGGTCTTGGTGTCGCAAATTAATACTTTTCACGCTGCAGTTTGGCAGACATTGTTGAGCGCAAGCATTGCCAAATTTGTTCGACCGTCGCGACCGTGAGTCGCCTACTGATGCCGGCTCCCGGGTCCAACCATGAGTGAACGAACGTTCAAAACATGAGTGAACGAGCGTTGCAGACATGAGTGAACAAAGAGTGGAATATATCTGTATAGACCATAGAGATAATTATCTAACAGGAGTGCTTGTTACGTTTGACATAAAAACTAAAAATATACTTTATTAGCATGCCGTAAAGTTCATTTTGCATTACCGATTAATGTAAGGAAACTAGGTATGACAAGACCCAAGTCGCATCGTATGCGCCCGTAACTCTTGAGACTTGTAGTTGGAATGTCTCATGTGCCTGTAATTTCACCGGCAACCTCAATTTGCAAAACCGGAACACAGCAGCGCGAATGCGTTACTGCTTGGCGGCATAAATGAGCATGGTGGCAGTACTTCCCCGGACGAACTTGGCGTGAGTTCTACTGCTACTGAAGGTGGGTGTAGTATGCTTTATTGATGACAAGATACCTGTTAAACAGGGAGCTGATTTGCAAATAATGGCATCTAAATACATGATGGCCATACGATTAAAGTAGGCTGATATTATGGAGCGGTCATTTAATTCGCATTAGGCTCGATTGGAGCGACGTGATGGGCAGACGTTAAATCTGTACAATGGTTTTGAATGATGCCTTCCAACGCAACGTCTGTAATGTGGTGTCAAGAGAATTATATTGGAAGCGAATATGCCCTAACTTTATGTCTGCGGTCTTAAAACATAGGTTATTCAGTATTTTACAATAAATGTCTAAGTTAAAAAATGTACTATCTTCATACAAACTATTTGCAGTATGATGAAGTGACAACTTTGTTGGTAGTGACATCAGCTTACGATCCGTAGGTCGCAGGTTCGAATCCTTCAATAAGTTCGAGCTGAGGGGAAACACTTCGAGGAAACCGTAGAATAGAGTTAGGGCAAATGCTTGTCTCGCTACCATCCTCAAGTTGGCAATCTGTAGCAAACGGTGAAGTATGTAGCCGATCTTGAAAGCCAGTTCATAATCCATAGTGTTTACTATATATTTGACTGACCTCATAGCTCAGTAGTGAGCCTTCTGTGCTTGTAGGTCGCGGGTTCGATTCCCACCCAGAACAAACATTTGTGTGACGAACATAGATGTTTGTTCTATGTCTGAGTGTTAATATGTATTAAAAGTATGTATTTAAAGAAAACGTATTTAAATATTCTATTAGTTGTCGGGTTCCCATAGTACAAGCTATGTTCTATGTCGTTGATATGTATTATATGTATGTATTTACGAAAAAAAAGCACGTAATCAGTTATAGGGGTCTTCAAACGACGGGTTTATTTCAGCGCATTGACAATGCATCTGGTGTTGCAGGTGTCTATGGGCGAAGGTTTCGGGCACTTTTCATTAGGTGACCCTAAACGCAGCTGCTAGCATTTAATAAAAAAAAGTTATAATTATAATTCTCCAGATAACATGCTTACACATTGTTGATCCCACCTCCCCACTGACCTCCAATTTAACCTGAACTTCGACCTTCGCTAACTTCAATTGAAAATGAAACAAACCAACAAGCAAAAAGAGTCTGGAACACCTTTTCCACGTATTACCTATGCATGAAAATATAATATCTGTGGTTTTTAAGAGTCGAGTCTATTTCTCCTTTATCGTTGTTTTGATCCTACCTGCCTTACCTGCCTACCTTAGGTTTTCTTAGGCTTTTTCTTCGACAGGAGAAGTGCTGCCACCACAACTATTTCTCCGCCGCCGCCAACAGTAACGCCTAGGTACGTAACTGTGTTCAGAAATTAGAAAGAAAGAAAATACTGATTTATGGCAAACAATAGAACTGAGAGACACAAGATAAAAAGGGAAAAATAGCTAGGTAACAAAATAAAAAATATTGAAAGCACATACTATCTAAGCTGCTATATTATCAATAACTGTAGGTATGTCTGATCTGTCTGATCTGTCTTCAGTTACGGTCGCAATACTACACGACGCGTGTCTTAAATCGGAGAAGTGAAGATTAGAATGTCTTGTCTATGTTTATTTTTTAAATGTTTTTCTTTCTCTATGTGAATAACTCAGATATCTTCCTAGCTAGCAACAACCTTATTTCATTGCTGCGCAGAAACCTAGTCAGTCAGCTAGCCACACAAATCATGGTCACCTCAGGGTCAGAGGGGAACGTGTTACGCGTGGACTACAACATACAGCCAGTGGGTGGGATTAATAATAATGTTGGAGGAACCCTAGCTCGTACGCTACCGCACACGGTCTCGCGAACCTCATACATCAGAGCTGATTGATTGCAACTGTCAAGACGGTAATGGCGGCGAGAGCTGGCCCGCCGTGGATGCACCTAACTCTATATTATTGCTCGTTATTGATGAGCTCAAACTTAACTCCACGGTTACTCTTGTTAGATGAATACTACTTCGTGATACACGTAATCTCACGGTAGTTCCTATTTTTTTATACCCAACAGACACATTGTGGTTTGGTAGTTCGGACACACTAAGATGCCCTGTGCTGTAGACAATATAAAATGCAGATATACCGTGGTATCCTGTGATTGAAATGAGACGTGGAAACCAAACTCGCGACTGATGCATATCAGTCTGTTGTTTCACCAGCACTAGCCAAAGAAATAATTCCACAGGTTTCAGAGGAATTTCTCCTCGTCTTGCCTTTTCTCTCCGGCTGGGAGGATCGGTTAGAATGACAGAACATTCTAAAACTTGCCAATATGGTTATACCTCCTTCACAGTTTATGTTTCTAGGACACATGAATAATAAAAATATAGATTCAAAAGATTATTTTTTTCAATTTAAGTGTCCTAAAAGGCAAAATTTTAACTTTATCTGAAGATCGCCGGCTGCTAAATAAAACATTGAATTTTATTGCTACAAATGAAGTATATAGTTAGCAGCCTCGTTGGTGGTTCGGTGAATCGGCAGCAATAACGTTTTGTTAGGAATTTTAAACGGTGGTTCTGTCATGCCGCCTTACTTTGTACTACTTAATAAAGGTAATCATACTCGTAAGAAACGGAAGAAAGAAGACAGCTTTTCTCGGGTGCGTATTGGAATCGTCCAATAGGTACTAAAATAGACTCGAGTATTTGATAGCCCGCAAGAAAATTCGTATGATTTAGTGGCCAACTATGTTGTCAGTCCGCGCAGAAGGCTTTTGACGTGGCTCGTTGACTGGCAGGTCAAGCCTGGACGGCAGTACTTACAACTTCGATTCAATTCGGCAATCCTTAGTTGGAATTGCCAATTGCCACTAATCCATACACCGACACGATCCAGGCACCGTCATATCAAATTGACCTCATCTAAAAAATTCGCTAAAAAAAAAACAACATTACAATTTAGCTACGGTACGAGCTCTTCACTGTAGATTGATCGCCTTTTCAGCTATCACCTGCGTGTTTAGAATTTACTTCCAATTTATATTTAGTACATTACCATTATCTACTAGGTACATACGCAACACATAAATTCTTACCAAAGGTGATGGCTGCTATAAATCTTTGATTGAATTGGCTGCCTCCTCAGTCGGAATGATTGAGTCGACCTGTCCAATAAAACGAGAATAAACCGGCACATGCCCGAGAGTAGCAAAACTGCGCTTAAGGTCAGAACTTCAGCTATGCATTTAATTATTTGTAAGGTTATTTTATCACGAACATTTATCCTGTTTTGGATAGTTTACTACGGATGATAACGGATTGTTGTCGTTCCAAAGTTAGTGTCTCACTGACTGACTTTATATATAGCGACAGCTGAATAAAAATTAACAAGTGGTTTTTTTCTTCTACCAATAAAGTTGACCAAATTAAATGCATCTTAATATTATTTTTATATTATTTCAAGACATAATTATGTCGGATGCAAGTTTGCTTCTTTTAGCAACTGGATGAATGAATTAATAAAAATACTGTATTTTAACTACACTATAAATATACAATTAAAAGAGAGTATTCTACTTGATACAAGATATGAGACAAGGGGCGGTCTTATCGCTATGAAGCGATCTAGAAAACCTCGAAATGGAAATAGTTTTTTCCTGATTGAGTGTAATTTATGAAGGTGTACCAAAAACATTAAAATTACATGTAGAAACCACACAGCCACACACTAACTTTAATAAGTGCACCGGATCTAACAAGATAATCTGTTGTATCTTATTATACATAGAATACTTACGTACATTGTATTATATTATTACAATTTTGCATAATATAGCCAAATGAGAATTTGAAGTAAGTATGAACGCTTTCAGAGAGTAGTAGTACATTCGATCCTATATTCGCCTCATCTCAAGGAATCCTTTTCAAATGCGGGAATCAATCTTGTTATTATGAATGGTGTCGGTGTTTTGGCAGTGTTAAATGAGGTACATTAATAAACGGTCAATGGTAGCTGCATTCTATCGTACACACAATGTAGTTTAATATGTGAGAAATCAGCGTATAATGCAAATCAATCATTTGATTCAACTTTTGAGCGGAGGAAAGTCATTAGTCTAAAGAACGGCATTAATCTTGTCCTGGCAGTGTTGTGAGTGTAAAATGGCCACTTGAAAGCCTTTCGTCAATGAAAGTCGATTATCGGAACGGGTTATATTTTTTTATGATAGTTAACAATGAAAAATGAATATAATAATAAAATAATATCATATATTTATTTGTAACAGATATTGTATAAACTAACTATGCTGTGTGCACATGTTTTGGAATGCTGTCTAGCTCTAAATTAGTTTTAATCTAAAGTTTTATCGATTGTGTTCTGTTTTGTGTACCTAAATATATAAATAAATAAACTTATTATTATTAAGGCACTGTTGCATATACTTTTTATTTATAAATACATACCTACATATAAATACATATTAACACCCAGACACAGAACGAACAGCAATGCTCGTCACATAAATGTTTGTCCTGGGTGGGCATTGAACCCACGACCTAGTTCAGAAGGCAGAGTTACTAACCAACTGAGCTGCGAGGCCAGTCAGGGGAAGACCCCTGACATTAACAGTACCTACGCGTCTCCGGTGGTCGCGACTCGCGATAGCATCGGTCGCGTTCGCGCTACTCCGCCGACCGCGCCGCGCCACATCGCTTCACACTATCGCAACATCTTCACGCTACGCCCGCGCCCGTAACGATGATCCTAATCGTATCTACGGATATGATAATGCTTTTTTACATGACACTTGATATTTCTAAACAGTCACGATTCAACAATAAAGTCAAGTCAAAGTCTAAAAACTTTATTTCCATAGAGTTCATAAAGAAATGGCTTGGAAACGTGAATAATATTTAAAACATAAGATCACGCGTATTATATTTTGAGAAACATTTGTAACAACATTAATACTCGTAATTATTACGGACAAGTCCGGTTACGTTACGTTACGATCCCATGTTCCAATACTCAATACCAAATAGTATAATACCAAACTAGTAGCATATAAAATAAAAATGTATCAAAAAAATTTGTTGATCATTTTATTAGGTAAATGAAACAAAACGTCACTTTAAATCTATACTACTCTAATATATAAAACCAGAAATTTGACAAACATCGATTATTTATTATAAATTAAATAAACAGTCAGTATTATGATCTAAAACAAAAATATCCATTTTCGTTTATACATTCATGTATTCATATTCATACACAATAAACAAATTCGATCACTATATTTACAATATTAACAGTTCATTTATTTTAATTATGTTATTTTTATTGTTAATTTAATTATAAAATGTGGAAAAAACGAGAATAAATAGCAATAACCTGTCTTAATTCTTTTGGCTTCCTCTCTGAACCCAATGTAAGTTAATATGAGATGTATTAACATAAATTGGGAATACATCAACAAATACATCTCGTATAAACTTAAATTTGGTTCATCTTTCTTAAATAGAGGGTGAAAGAGATGTGTGGAAACCTACCTACGTAGGTTTGATTGTAGGTTTTTGCTGTTTCCCATATAAGCGCGTACATGCCCGAATATGTAATAATAATAATATTGGTGGACATTTCACACAACGCCATCTAGCCCCAAAGTAAGCTAAGCATAGCTTACATCATGGTAACCAGACAACTGATATAATACTTATATACTTTTTTTGTAAATACATATTACACATATTAACACCCAGACACAGAATAAACATCTAAGTTCGTCACACAAATGTTTGTCCTGGGTGGGAATCGAACCCACGACCTAACAGCGCAGAAGGCAGGGTTACTACCAACTGAGCTGTGAGGCATGTCTATATGTTATTTAAGATAGTACAGTAATCAGTTTTAGTTATCGACTAACTGTGGCCGCGGCTTCATTCGCGTTGAATTCAGCTTGTGACTAAAAGACGGTTTGGTCATTTTTATCAATATGTGAATTAACCTTAATAAAAGTAGCCTAAGTTACTTCTTATTACATCAGCTATCTGCCAGTGAAAGTCCCTTCAAAATCAATCCAGTCGTTTCGGCTACTAGCAACCAACACACAGAAATAAAAATATTTTATTTTATAATAACCGCATTATACTTTAATGCATTTATTAAATAATGATAATAACAGTATTTTATTTTGATAATACAAACAGACATCAATTTGATTTATTCATATAGATTTACTAGTGAATCAATTTTAATTAATTTAAGTAAAGTTCTCCAGTGTGAAATGTTACTTAATTTTACACAGCAACGACGTTAGAAACGGTTTTATTTGAAGATTGTACTTATGGCACTTACTGGGAGAGCAGATGATTGACCGAGAAAAAGAAATGGTCTTTGGAAAAAATTGCAATTTCTTGAAGGACTATAAAAAGGTACAAACACATAGAAGATTAAATAAATAAAGCATTGGTACATGATCCAAGATACATGATGGATTTCTATAATACATGTACGGTAGAAATCATCCATAATTTACGATAGCAACGTTAATTACATGTTTTTTTTGTATATTTCAATATTTTACAATCAGTCCCTCTCCAGTCCCCACCAAGGGCTATATAGTACTTGTCGAGACCAATTGGGCCTAGTTATGCAGAAAGCAGCCATGTGGCATTTTTTCCAAAAATGAGTTATAAACGCGGCCATACTAATTTCGACATAACAGATTTTTTGCAAAGACAGCCATGTTTATATCTCTATTTTTGACGGAGATATGAGCTAATACAATATATGAATCAATACATTATCGAAGTCAACCATCCACAGAAAAATGCTTTTAACTCGTGTTTGTACTTTTCCCCGCATGGCTGCTTTCTGCATAACACGGTCCATTGTAACAAGCCTAAACACGATATGGGTGCTGACCGCTATTGAGGAGTTGTGTGGTCTGCAGGTGGCCCTGGCAGCAGCATCAGCTCACCATAATATGGCATTGTCATCAGGTTTATGCGTGAATACTAAATTTCAGCCTATTCGGGCTAAAAAAATGGTTTAAAGTTCAGTTACTAATTTTGACCAAACATAGTTAAATAAAAACTTGTGAAAGAATCCATATTTTATTTTCCACCATAATGCCGTAAAAACGGATGGAAGCATTCGTATGTTATTGGAGCCGAGCATAGACAGTTTCTCGTAATATTCTACTATCACAATTACATATATACAACGGTATTTATATCCACTACTACAACAATACTATGTACAATATACGATACATTTAGAAAAGATCTGCTTTCTGTTCAGATTTGTTAGGTTACCTGTAAAAAGGAAATAATATTGTTAATGTTATGTAGTTAGGGAGAATATATTATGTTAACTATAATAATAATAATAATATTGGTTGACAATTCACACAGCGCCATCTAGCCCCAAACCAGACAACTGATAGAATGCATATTCTATTAGTATCATCATATATTTTCATGTCATATTCTTTTTTGTAAATTCATACATATAATACACATGTTTTCTCCTATAATTAGAATTAAGTAATCGTATTTGGACACCCGCGAGACAGGCTAGCCCTAGTGCGGTGTCCACAGGTATATTATTTACACGATTTTTTTTTGGAAATAAATGATTTTGATTTGATTTGATTGACACCCAGACACAGAACAAACAGCTATATTAGTCACACAAATGTTTGTCCTGGGTGGGAATCGAACCCACAACCGCAGTCATAGTTAATACCAACTGAGCAGTGAGGCCTGTCAATAATAATAATAGTATTTTAAGTGATATTACGTAACTAACAGATTTGCATCCCCCCCTAATAAAAAAAATAACACGTATTAATTCTTAGGAACCAGTTTAAAATTGAATTGCATAATTGGTCAAACTATTATTTAAACCTTTATTTTAGTAGCAGTAGAACTTATGCCAAGTTCACCCGGGGAAGTACTGCCATCATACCCATTTCTGCCGCCAAACAGTAATGCAGTCGCGTCGAAGGACCCAAGTCGTATTGCCTGTTATGGGCAGAGGTAACCACTTAACACCACATGGGCTATTCGTTCGTTCCGTAACTTTCTCACATAGAAAACACCCTACCGACAGATGAAGCTAGATAAAACATCGACCATACCTAGCTGAGTTCAAATCCAGATCCGGACTGTATGGCGTAAAGTAGCTTCTCTGTCATGACTTCTTCGGATGAGAACTCAGGTAACTTCAGCAGGTTCATGCAAGTGGAGGAAGATGGAAGGCGTTGCTCAGACCCCGCGGAATGTATGCAGAACGACGGGGTCAGGTCCTGGAAGTATTTATTTCAATAGTAATAGTTTATTGTCATATTAGAAACAGTACAAAAACAAGATTTATGTTTTACAAATTGTGACCACTGAGACCTAAACTATGCACGAGCTTCTATTTTAGGTAACAGTGCTCATCCATAGGACGTAAAAATGAGCCAGCAAACAGAATAAACTAAAATAGAAATAAATACAATTCTGGTTAGTAATCTTAATCGAAAAAACTTATGAAATAGTAAAAATGTTAAATTCAAGTTATGTTTTCTTGAAGAAACATTCTGTTACTAATAATATAACATATACTTTCAAATTAGTCCCATGTGAAAACGGTTCAATAGTTTGGTTTTTAAATCAAAATAACTGAAAAAATACGTCATCAAAGTACGAGAAGACGAAGAATTATTCTCGTTCGTTGGCGATGAAGTCGGTTTTCTCGATTTGCTGCGCAAAGTCACAAACTGAAGTACCGGTTGAGAGCCCTCCGCTCTCACCGAAAGCCGGTGTAAACGCTGTCAAGGCCATCTGCAGCCTACAGCAAACTGTCCAGTCATAAAAAAACTTCCAAACTGAATTCCAAGTGTATAGTACCTTGAAGCCGAGCAGCGGCGGTCTCGAGCAGCTGGTGACAAACTTGAGCAGCTGCCGGCGCTGCGTGTCGGTGAACGTCTGCACCACCTTCCAGAACAGCTGCACAGTCGGGTGCTCGTCTGAGTAACCGCCTGCGACCACACAGGATATTTTTTTTTTTTTTTTTTTATGACTGGACATTATGCTGTTGGCCGCAGATGGCCTTGACAGCGTTTACACGGGTTTTTGGTGAGAGCAGACGGCTCTCAACCGGTAACCACACAGGAAAACATTTCTATATTCCTATATATGTATATGTACTGACCGGCCTCGTAGCTGTTGGTAGTAACCCTGCCTTCTGCGCTGTAGGTCGTGGGTTCTATTTCCGCCCACGACAAACATTTGTGTGACGAACGTAGGTGTTTGTTCTGTGTCTGGGTGTTGATATGTATGTATTTGCACTTAAAAAGTATTTAAGTATTATATCAGTTGTCTGGTTCCCATGATACAAGCTATTTACTTAGCTTACTTTGGGGCTAGATGGCGCTGTGTGAAATGTCCAGCAATATTTAATATTATTTAGAATTCCTATATTGCGAGTTTTCAGGAAAATATATGAAAAAAACAATTATAAAGTATTTAAAAACAAATACAGCTACAAATTACATATACAAAAACTATTTTTAAAGTGAAACTTCTTAGGCGGCGATTCAATAATCGATACGTGAAATAAAATAAAAATTAAAAAACGCACGTTTAGTCACATTTCGTTACATGAGAGAGAAGAAACATATGACGTGAAGAAAAATAGGAGAGCTTTTTCCGATGGCACGGAAGTGGTGCAAAAGAAGCGACGTATACAAAGCGGCAGAATAAGATAATGTCGCGCGTGAACGCGTTGTAGACGTTTAAGAAGTGCCACGCCTATCACGTGTACGGTGTTGCACGCGCAATTTTTATTCCCAGTGTATAATACTTTTTAGAAACAATTATAGATAGTTCATTACTATTATTTTATTCTTTATTACACACGGAAAAACAATGTACAAAAGGAGGATTTAATGTTAATCAGAATTTTCTACCAGTCATCTAGTCAGGTGGGAAAACAATTTTGGCGCATATAATACAAATCAATTAATTAAATATAAAAAGCAAAATAAAAATAAATTAGAACCAGATTTAATGAATACGTTGAGTTGTCTTTTCTCACCTCCATAAGTAGTATTTCTCCTGAGATCCAGCAAGTCGATTGGTACTTCGGCGCCCGACATGAGATATTGCAGCTCTTTGCTCGAGAACATGCGCATCCAATCGATGTTGACCACAGACGATATCCCACGCTTGAAAGCAGCGCATTGTGACCTTATCTGTCTACAATAAAACATAATTAATTGACATCATAATGCGAGTAATTAGTTTCCATGGAGTCCCGCGGCGGATGCTACTACTACTACTACTAATTTAAAATAACATCTTCGGCTTCCACTTTCATAATGCGGGCAGCCCAAGAGTGGAACTCTTTGCCTGCGTCTGTATTTCCCGAGAACTATAATCTGGAGGTCTTCAAGAGGAGAGTGAATAGGTATCTTCTAGGCGAGCATGCATCGTAGACCGCATCGTCACTTAACATCAGGTGAGACTGTGGTTAAGCCTACCGCAAATAAAAAAAAACATAAATACAAAAAAATTTAAGAAACACCCGACAAAAACCCAGTGCTGGTCTGGCATTATTGATAAGCTCTTCTACCAGGTGGATATCCTGCAAGATCCTGGTGATGACTCCGCGTCAGGACGAGGTTATCACACTCTTGTAATATCATTGACAGGTGACAGGATTTCAAATTTTGAATCTAATAGACCTGTTGAAATTGTTTACGTCTTCACCAACTAGAAAAAGGGTGATGATCTTCAAAAGGCTGAGCAGATTTTCTTGAAACAAGACACCTTTCAAACGAAAAATAATAATCAAATCGTTTCATCGGTTCAAGAGCTACGATGCCACAGACAGATACACTCTACAAACTTATATACTTATATATAACATATATATATACACACCTTTTCGTCAGGGGTTAATAATGAGAAATATTGTTTTCAAATAGACACTAGCGCCACTGCCATGACACTTCTTTAGCGGAACAGACTCTTCACCATAGATTTGCTAAGTAGCGCGGTGTTTTAACCATGGAGTTCTAACTTACAATTTGTTTATGTAAGACTTTTCACCACTCTGTACTCCATAAATGTATTACTTTCAAATGGTAAGTATTATTATAAAAGCATTACCTACGTTAAGATATTTCAAATAGGTCGACATGAACCCTTACATAGTCTCGAAAAATATCCCTTGAAAAAGGATCGAATATATGCATTTGATTAAAGAATTTGACATGTCCAAGCTATAGCTAAGTATAAAGCTATGCATCCAGAGGTAGGTAATAAATAACTTTTTAGTAGTATGTCGTTGATTTGATCACATAAGTACATGATCTACATATTATACGTACTTATTTAATTTGTAATCCGCGACTAGATGTATGTATTCTATTCTATTTTCAGCTGTGACTGGAATGTTGGAACCGCCAGGTTTTAACTCCTCTATCTAGAAAAAAAAAGCAAAAATATCAGCATCTTGTTCAATTATGGTGAGTTTAAAAGGTACCACAAACAATGAGTATTATAACAGGTCAGAACGCCTACTCTCCTCAAACATTCTTTGACTAGACTAGTAAGACCGTTACAAAAATTCTCTCTCTCTCTCTCTATGCCTACCCTCTGCTCTCCGAGCTCGTCGCTGAGAACGGTAAAGTC
This sequence comes from Chesias legatella, assembly GCA_947359385.1. Classification (NCBI taxonomy): domain Eukaryota; kingdom Metazoa; phylum Arthropoda; class Insecta; order Lepidoptera; family Geometridae; genus Chesias; species Chesias legatella. The sequence continues at coordinate 7,718,136 of OX375772.1, forward strand.
GAGCCCCAACTCGGCCACGTCTTCCCTCCGATGCGTCTTGAGCTGCAGCAGGCCGCGGTAGAGCGCCGGGTCGAGCGACGCCAGCGCGTGCACGCCCGCCTCGCGCGTCGAACACAGCTTGCCTATGAAGAACTCTGCCAACGGCAGCTCTACCAGGAGATTCTCGTATAGCGCCTGTGAAAGGATTCATAGAGAGAAGAAGAAAGAGTATTTATTTTGCCATAAACAACACAATACAAATGTATAAATAAATAAATAATAAATATTGGTGAACATTTCACACAGCGCCATCTAGCCCCAAAATAAGCTAAGCATAGCTTGTATCATTGGAACCAAACAACTGATATAATACTTACATACTTTTAATCGTAAATTCATACATATATTACATATGAACACTCAGACAGAACAAACATCTATATTCGTCACGCAAATGTTTGTCCTGGGTTGGAATCGAACCCACGACCCACAGCGCAGAAAGCAGGATTACTACCAACTGAGCTGTGAGGCCTGTCAATATACTTAAACACATATTAAAAACTAAAAGCAGAATATCGTTTGACACAACTGACAACGTAAAAGGAAAGTGTTGAATGGGCAAAAAGGGTACCAAAGGGCTCAGCATAGTTATTAATAGATGTCTGTGATCGACGAACTTGTTGGTTTTCGTACCTTTTACGAGATTGATATATAGCGAGGATAACTCTCAAATTAGCTTTTCAATACATAATTCATTAACCTTGTCCGGGCACAGCACTAACCCGGCAGAGGGGTAGTCTGAGAGACCTCCACTGTGCGGCAAGGACGGACCCACTCCTACGCTAGTCTTAACGTTCCTAGACCATATTCCTACGATTATTTTTTTTATTTATTTCTTTATTCAAGAATGATTTAGGCTTTTGGTACTACACGCTTGTAGCGCTCATGTCCTTAACGTAAATCATTAAATTATAAGTAAGTTGATTCAGAGTCCGAACGATAAATGTATGGAATAACAAAACGAAGAACAATGTCCAGAAGAAGAAATGAAACCTAAATCGGTCGAACGGGATTTGGCCCAGATGACGTTGTGAAAAATTTGTATCATTTTATTTTGTATCACCTTCCCCAGCATCCTGCCGACGAAGAAATAATGCAGCGGGAAGTCTTCATACAGCAGCGAGACAGCCGGGTTCGGATACAGCATGTTGTCCCGCGTGAGGCGAAACAACCCTCGGTTGGGGTCGAATGCTGACCTGCCATACATCACGAAGAACAGTACTAATTAATAACTCATTCAAAATATATAACAGTGTTAATAAATAATTTAATTATTACTAAAACTATAGTTAGAGCCGTTGTAGCCCAGTTATCAATTAGCTTAAATGAAGATGAAAGGAAATAAAAAAATAACATAGCTCCATAAGGCCTAAGTTAAGCATTGCCAAGCATTAAGTAATGAGGAAGTTTTGGAGGCATCTTTATCTTTGTGTAGATTTATTTTTTGAACTTAGATAGTAGATAGCCCCAATACTTTGGTGTTTTTTTTGTCCTAGTTTAGGATTAAGCTAAAACTTACTTCAACAATTCAGATAGGAATTCCCTGAACAACCCACCGCCGTCGACGCCAGCCTCTTCTGCACCTACTTGGTTGATCAATTGAACTCTCAATTTCAATCTCATATCCGGTTCTGCAAAACAATACAACCATAAATATCACAAAATAAAAAGAGTTACCCCAGAATGTTTGGTGGTGTAGTTGGTTAAATTAACAGCTGTGAGGCAGTCGCTGGTTTGATTCCTGCACAATTGTTTACAAATATTTGTCGTGGGTCTAGGTGATGTGGTGTAAACGGTATTAATTGTTTGATACCTAAAAACGTGTGAGTCCTAGTGTGGTATCAAGTTGGCCAGTCTTGACGAAATTACAATAACTGATATTGGTTCGATTTCTTATATTTCTGATTATTTTTATTTATGTTAGGAAGTAACGGAACGAGCCGACGGCCCACCTTAAGCGTTAAGCGTTAAGCGGTAACCTCTGCCCAAAACAAGCTGTGCGTCTCGGGTCCTACTCTACTTATTAACACGAAGACTCAAGTCGTATGATTGCGCCCGTAACACCGAGACGTGAAGGTGGAATGCCTCATGTGCCTGTAATTTCACCGGCAACCACAACTTTCAAACCGGAACTAGATTTATTACCACATTACGAGTACAAGGAAAGATTCGATCCGAAATCACTTCGAATTCTAATCTCCTTAATGGCAACCACGAACAGAGATATGTCTAGGACTACTATAGTTGGTACATATTCCAATATCATTCATTTAGAAATACTAAACCCTTACCATTTTCTATCCTTAGTTTATCAAAAGCGTCTTCATACAAGTGCGTCCGTCTCACGCTGATATTTATTGCCGGACCCTCGTTGAAATTTGATTCAAACTGGAACTCATACTTTTCTCTAAAAAAATAAAAAATGAATTTGGATTATTGAGCAAACATTAATCACTAGGCCGGTTTAGCTTAGATGGATCATTTTAACTTTCGGTACATCGAAATTTAGACGACATTCGGTTTCTTAACTAACAGATACATTGATTATATCTTTATTGTACACCATTTAAAAACAACAACAAAGCAGAGAACAGCAAACAACTAATGCAATAGTTGGTAGTTGGTTTTCCATCTTTCACACAACAACGGATCACGAATCGATGAGCTTTATTACTTAGGCCGAAAACGTACTTTTATCACGGCAAAAAGCGTTTCTGTGGGAAAGGTGATTTAGATATTTTTCATAATAATCTACATCAACTTTCGGTTATGTGTATTCGTTTTTTAAGAAGTATTTAATGTTTTAACATAAAAGTTCAAATATTAAAAATCTTGACGTTTTGGCTTCAGAAAGCTAGTAAGTAATAAAGTTTTATGAGTATATGAAATAAATAATTATATAAATAATAATATATATATTATATAATTATATAATTATAATTTTTTTTTTGTATTAGCTTAACACTGTTAAATGTGGTTTTTGCAGTGCGCACATCTGTTATGTTCCAAGCCAGATCAAAACTGTATTCTAGATTAATATTTATATTGTTTGCTTGTAATGTGTATTGTGTGCCTTAAATAAATAAATAAATAAATATAATAGAATAGAATAATACAAGAGTCATGAAAACTAGTTACAAAAATAACTATCCAAATTGTATAAATTAACTAGAGTTCACTTACTTTTGCAATAAACCTTGGAACATCACAACTCTGGTAGCGAAAGGCACGATGAATGGAATCTCTTTCAAAATCGTCTCGGCTCTCTGTTCTTTTACAGTCAATGGCGGGCCCTCCTCTGAAATAACCAATACATATTAGGGAGTTCCCACAGTTGTTTAATGTGAATTTAGTGAGAGCTGTATCTGATGGCCCACCTGATGATAAGTGACGTTGCTAACCGATAACAACAGCAATGCTTGGGTATTTTTTCATTTAATTTATTATAATGTTTAAAAAACAATTCAATTAATGACCTTTGCAAATGTTTCTGAATGTAATAAAAATTACCAGTGACCCTGCATTCCGCAAACCATAGCCCACGTCTGCGTCAACGTCAACGTCAGCGTCTAAGTCAACACCAACGTCAAAGCCAAGATAAACGTCAATATCAAAGTCAACGCCAGTATCAACTTCAAACTAAATCATAACGCCAAGGTCACCGCCTACAGAGAGCGTAGTGGCCCATTGGTGCAGATCCCGAGATTCAACCCGGAGGTCAATGGTTCAAATTCCGAACTGCTCCAATGATTTTTTTGCTTCAAAGATCTATGTGTGCAATACCACGTTCTGAAAACGGTGAAGGAAAACATCGTGAGGAAACCGAATATGTCCTAGAATTAACAATACGAAGACATGTTTTAGGTGCACGAAAGCAGCCTCTTCGGGGCGCACATAAATCCATTCACCACACTGATCCGAGAGAACCAATGACTCGAACAGTAGTAATAGTACCGTCTACATAAGAATGACCAAGAGAGATACCTTGCAAATCGGATTATGTCAGCCGAGCAATCAAATCGCACTTATTTTTACCGTGGTTACCAGGTTTCCCCGATACAGGCCAGGCCTAGGGGGAGCCACCCTTAATTATTTGTACGTAAAACATTGGTTTGGTTTCTTTATTTGTATAAAATGTGTAAATGATGTGTTTTTTAGTAAATAAATAGCTTTTTTTCCTTTCTTTTTACCTTTGCGTTAGGAGTCCAAGCAAAAAAACCACGTAAAGTTAAACAGTCGCGTTTATATCACCTTGCGTATGTCTGGCGGTGGGTATGTTGGCGACGGACGCGTATCCGTGACGTGAGGCGCGGATGGCGCGGGTGACGGCGAGCACGCTGCCCGCCGCCTCTTGCACCACGCCTTCTATCGCCCAGTTCTTCATGCCGAAGAAGTTTAGACGCACGTCGCGAGTGTACAGCGCTCGGATCAGATGAGATGTCACCTGAAAATAAGTATTAGCCTTTAGAGCAGTAGAAAGGTTGCCTGGAAGAGATTGCTTTAAGCAATAAGGCCGCCCATTGGACTTCACATTTTACTTTTATTTCTAATATCATTGTTTATGTTTATATTGTGGTGTACAATAAAGAGTTTTCTATCTATCTAACTTCCAGTTCGTCCGGGGAAGAAATGCCACCACACCCATTTCTGCCGTCAAGCAGTGATGCATGCGCGTTACTGTTGGGAAAGGTGTGGTTGCCGGTGAAATACACGCACATGATATTCCACCTTTATGTCACAGTGATACATGCGCATACGATGCTACTTGAGTCCTGTCTTAACTAAGTAGGGGTTATTATTATTATATTATTATTACTTGTAAAGGTTTAGTTTGTAAGTTTTAATGCAGGTGGTTATCTCCGAAACTATTGATTGATTCTGAGAATTATTTCATTAACACGTAGCCACATTATTCCTGAGTGTTTAAGACTATTTACACAGAAGATAAATCGCCTATACTTATCGGTACCCGTGCAACTGTTAAGAAAATAAACCGAGTTTGACTTGGGGTCTTCCTACAGCTAAGTAGGTGAGTACCTGCTGACGCTGGTTCAGCACCGTACTACCTTGAACAGATGTGACCAGGCGGCAGGAGACTTGTTGGCCGTCTGTTCAGCGCTGGAGTGTCCGACGGCGTCTTTGATCTGGTCCATGAACGCGGAGCGCGTCTCCGGGTACGCGAGCTCCACCAGCCCGATGCAGACGCCGCGCAGAGTGCGGCACAGCGCGCCCAGCTCACTGAACTCGAACACGTGCGTACGACGCGGACCAGATGAATCTGAAAATTGGACAGTTTTTTTTTTATTGGCGAGGGTAGAGTCCGTTCCACAAAATAAGCCCCTTGGCTGTGGTGCTAGTTTTTTTTTATGTGATTGGGCTGGCGGAACGTTCTGATGGCCCGCATGATGTTAAGTGGTAACCGCCACCCATAGACAACAGCAGTTCGACTCAAGTCCTCTCCACCAAAGTATGAGATGGCCTATGTCGCATTGCGTTGCGTCCATCATCCCGAGACGGGGATGTTACGTCTCATGCGCCTGCAATTTCACCGGCACCCACTCCCTTAGTAGACGCTGTACCACGAGAGGTTGACGTGTAATTTTGTTCTGCCCATAAATTACCTCAAAAACTGTAACTTAAAAATCAATTGGCTTTTTTCTTTTGGCAAGTGTAAGAAGGACAACGCAACAAAAACACACTCACATTTATATGATTATCAAAAACTCACCATTAATGTCGTCTTCATCCTCCATTCCTTTACAAAACTCGTTATCGTGGAGTGTCCCGATGAGCAGCTCAAATAGCGAACAGAAGACAGCCAAAGGCGCCAATACTTTGTTGACTGGTATGATGGTAGTGTCCGCGCCCATTCCCCTCGACAGCGCGGATATGAGTGGAGTCACCGAGCCGCCGAACGAAGACTGGTGACTCATGCTAGTCAACACGCGCCAGAGACTCCGCAGGAATATTGGCTTGAACGCCAAAGTGTATAGTACTCTGAAAATAATAATAATATTGGTGGACAATTCACACAGCGCCATCTAGCCCCTAACTAAGCATGGCTTGTACTATGGGAACAAAACAGTTGATAGAATATTAGTTGGTAAGCTAATAATAGTTTTTTAAAAATATATATAATAAACATTAACACCAGACACAGACCTATATTCGATATATACTTATATATATATACCTATATTCTATATAGACGATCTATTTGTCCTGGGAATTGAACCCACGACCTTGGTACTTGGCAACAGAAATGGCCATGGCAATGGGCAGTACTTCCCCGGACGAACTTTGCATAAGTTCTACTGCTACTGGCTACTACTTGTCCTAATCTCACCAACATGTTGCATCCAAAATGCATCCACATCTAAAAACAAACTCACCTATACTTGTGCAGCGCCATCCGATGGCTCAACTGCAAATTATGACAGATCTCAGCCATTGCAGTCAAGAACTCATCACAGAGGGAATTATCAGCGATCGTCATACAAGTCAACATGACAACCCTGGAGGGATCGTTCAGCAGTTCAATACATCTCGTCAGCAACATTTGTTCTCTAACTGTAGTTGGATTCGGCTCCTCCTCGTCACTTTCGTCCCCCTCTGCCGCCTCCGAGCAGTACATAGGGTTTTCATACTCGTAAGTTATTTGCTTATTGCATATATTGACCGTCAGTTTCGCTAGAACTTTAAGGTATTCTATGAGGATCGGGTTGTTGGGTAGTTTTGTGTTGTCTATGCTGAGTATTTCGTGTACTGAAACGTAATAATGTTCAGTATAAATATATTATATATAAAATAATACATATATTTTATATCAATATTTGTTTAAATAGTTTAGCTATTATAATTCATTAGTGTAATATACAAAAGCCGTTCTTATTAATATAAATAAAAATGTTACTCGGTACAGTTACAGTAGAAAATGGATTATTCAGATAATAATTCGGTAGTGCAGTGGTTGGGGTACTATATAGCTGATGTTATAAGGAGTCACTTAGGATACTTTTATTCGGGTTAATTCAGAAATGTGTATTAGATGCGGGCGAAGCCGCGGGCATAGCTAGTAGTTTAATATGATTAAATGCGCACTATTAGCACAAAAGTAGCCTCTCTGAGGCTCACTTGAAACCCTTATTTATAGTTCATGCCTATATAATTTTCTGGTTCTTATAAATTAATTGTATTTTCTATCAGTTATTGCACACCCTTACTGTGCAGAACGCATTGATACCATCTATAATATTTAACATCTCTGTACATGTGATTCGGCGATAAAAATACTTTGACTTTGACTTTCACCACACTGTAGTAACACAGTAGTAAATACCATAACAATCTCAATTTTCTTTAAGTATGCCCATTTAAACCATTATTTTCAAATACTCACTAAAACCCTGCGGTTCAAGATTGATGACAGAATGCAGCAACCAAGTGTCGTTGACGAGTTTCCGACAGTGGTACTTGGCGTCGTCCGTCAAGCGCTTGATGAGCGACAGGAAGGGAAACCGCTGCGAGTGCGTCAGCGCTGGTAGTAGGAACATCTCCACCGGCTCCGGGTACGGGCTGCACAGGAACGCCGACGCGAACTCCGACATTATTGTGTCACTGCAAATTTAACCTTATGTTGTAAGAAATATGGCGGACATTTCACATAGCGCCGTCTAGCCCCAAAGTAAGCTAAGTCTAGCTTGTATCATCGGCACCAGACAATTGATATACTTATATATTTTCTTTGTAAATACATACATATAACACATGGTGTAATTATTGATTTTTATTAGATACTAACTTACTATGTAAATCTTAACATTCTTAACACAATATGCTTAGTCGCAAATCTTACTTTAACACGATAAACCAAAAGCTTGCTATTCACATTCAGTAGATATAGGAGTATGCTCACTCATAGTCTGGTATTTCAACTGTGGTGACCAAGGCGAGCGCTCGTTGAATGAGGTCGAGCAGCGCGCCGCACAGCGGGGTTGGGGGGTTGGGGGAGGGACCGTACAGCGGCGGGCACTTCTGACTTAACACCATACACAGCTCTTGGAAATAACCTGGAATAAGTACATAACAATTAAAAAAAAAACTTCAACTCTGGACACCGCCTTTAAAGATTCGAAAAGACCAATGATGATGGTAATGATATAAAGCTTTCCAGGTAGCAGATCTTATGCCCAGTTAGTTAGAGGAAGTACTGCCACAATAATTATTTTCGCCATCAAGCAGTCTTCTTCTATTCAAGTCACTGGTTCTCTCGAACCAGTGTGGTGAAAGGATTTTAAGGGCGCCTCAAAGAGGCTCCTTTCGTGCACTCGACACTTCGAATTTTTAGTTCTAGGACATGTCGGTTTTCTCACGATGTAACAAGCAAGTAACGCTTTGTATTAATGTGTTCCGGTTTGAAAGGGGTGGATACTAGCCCACACCGACAACTTTCTAAATCTATACAAATAAATAAAATTGGAGTGTCTGTTTGTAATATTAAAATAACCGCTTTTTACTAAGTGCATATGGATGCATACACGGTACATATACCAAAACAAAAAAAAATACAACTTTTGTCTGTCTGTTTGTTCCGGTTAATCTCTGAAACGGCTGGACCGATTTTGTCGGGACTTTCACTGGCAGATAGCTGATGTAACAAGGAGTAACTTAGGCTACTTTTCCGAGGGGTAAAATAGGGGTGCGTGATAAAACCTAATTCCACGCGGAAGAAGTTGCGGGCAACAGCTAGTAAACAAATAAATTTCTAAATAAGGCATCACCACCATTACGTCTGAGAGTTACGGGTGTAATACGATGTGTCTCTTAGGTCTATCCATCATTTTAGGGTTAAGTTCTATAGCTTCTGAGTAAAACAAAATGAATACAACATTTTAGTACCTTGCTTAACGAGATACATCAGTGTGTTTCCAATAACGAGGGATGCGTCCAATGACATGTCCATTGAGTTTGTTGATGTGAACACTTCAAACATTCTGAGCGGTACTGCTAAAGATATCTGCAACATTAATTAAACTTTTATAATAATAAATATATATTGGTGGACATTTCACACAGCGCCATCTAGTCTCTACTGTGTATATTACCAGACAACTGATATAATACTTATGTGATTTTTATAAATATATACATAATAATAAAATACAGAACCCAGACACAGAACAAACATTATTGTTGTCCTGGGTGAGAATCGAACCCACAACCTACAGTGCAGATGGGTTACTACTAACTGAGTTGTGAAGCTAGTAATTTTTTTATAATCATCACATTATCTTCAGGCAGTTTTTCCAGTATATAATATGTTATATTCCAGGCAATGATAAACAAGATGAGTCACTTTACACAGTAATATTAGTAGTATTTTCGCCCAAATATGACCAAACAATTTTAATTCATGTTATTATACACAGGCGGAATGATTATAAGAAAATATCAGCTATTTAAGTTTTCAAATGAAACCTCGCAATTGGCTCGCAGTAGCCGAAGGTGTAGGTAAAGTAGTCTTCTCATCTGAATGCAGGATGCTGCATTTTGGAACAGCTTTTTCCAGCTGAAGTGTTGCTGTTTCAGCAGTAATTGGGACAATGCTACCTGAAAAAAATAGATATTACAAATCTGTATGTGATATTTGGGTACATGTGATGTACTTATTTATATTTAGTAATAAGTTCTACATGTGCAATGAATAAATAAATAAAAATATGGACCTTCAAAGTATGAAAGGTTATATATTAGTGGGTGATGGCTGAGTAGCCAAATTGGTAATCCCGCCTGCAAAGCGAGGGGTTGGGGGTTCAAACATCAGCCAAACAAGCATTTGTGTGGTGTGTATAAAGTTTGTTCTCCAGTCTGGGATGTTTGTGTTGTGTATTGTGTTTGTTATAATATGACTTTTTCTCTACTCTTCTTCTTCGAGTCACCAATTCTGTCGGACCAGTGTGGTGAAAGGATTGTAAGTGCGGCTCAAAGAGGCTCCTTTCGTGCACTCGACACATGTCTTCGAATTTTTAGTTCTAGGACATGTTGGTTTCCTCACGATGTTTTCCTTCACCGTTTTGAGAACGTGGTATTGCGCACATAAATCTTTCAATCGAACAACTCATAGGTGCACGTCGGTATTTGAACCGGCGACCTCCGGATTGAAACTCGGGGGTCAGTACCGCTAGACCACCACACTCTCAGATCAGAGAGAGACGCTTTTCTCTACTAAAATGGTACAATCAAAATTATATTGCTGTAAATATCGGAAGGAGATTAATTAAAAATATATAATTATAAGATAATAATTACACAATTCAAATATTGTGTTAGTGGTTTCACATTTCACAATTATTTTTTAGTATGACATGATCTGCACTAAATACTAGTTTGAAAACCCATGTTTAAAATATAAAATAAATTACTTATAACTTCACAGTTTTGTCCACATCTTAAATTAATTTAAATTTACACAATGACACTTCATATTTTTTGAGGATTCTGACAAAATTGATTTCCTTAAAACCATATTCAGATATTTTGGTTTAAGTAAATACCAGACCAGTAACATATGTGAATGAGATTGATAATGAGAGGTAAGATTATGTGTTTGATTTAAGAGTTCTAAGATGATTTTAGAAGATGTAAATTTTCTAAAAGTTAACATAAATCAATTTTTTTATGGCCACTGTAGAAATCAAAAAAGTAAATTAGATTTACACTTTTTTTTATACATTACTTTTTTTAATAGATTCACAATAATTAGATAGTAGTAATTAGAGTCAAAGCACAATCAAGGCCACTAAACTTTACAAACTCATAAGATTAACAGCTTTATCAGACTTACTTACCAGTCTATTCAAATCCTGTTTGTCATCAAAGAAGAACAAGAGTTTAGCCGTGAGTTTTGAAAGCTGTTGCAGATTATCGGAGCCCACACTTGGGAATATATTGTCAAAATTATCTCTCTCATATTGTTTGCAATGTTTCCTTGTCAAGTAGCTTCGGGTGAAGGCTTGTATTTTTATTGTGCTTACAAGCCGTTTTCTCTGTTCCTACAATTACAGATTTAAGTAATTGATTATTAAAATATATTACGCAAAGAGGATATATACCACCATTTAGTGGAGCTGTCTATTGAGAGAGAATTTGCTCCCTATTATGAAGGCTTACATTAGCTTGAAGTGGGCATGTATCAGTGTGTTAGCCTCACAAACCGTGATAAAGCTAAACTCTACAGGTACATATCCAGACTAATGCAGGACTCAGGTTCAGATTAGGATTTTAATATTGCAAAATAAAAATATGGGCCTGTACTAGTTAAAGTAAGCCTGTAAAGTCCAGATATAAAGAAAAAATGGATATCATATTTACTAAAATTAATCATGAAACTGAAACTGAGGAGTCATGTTAGAATTTCGTAACATGAATAACTTAGTGTTCTTGGTTTATTTACATAAACATTGTTACAAGTTGCTACCCTGAATGAGTCAGCATTATAATAATTGCCCTATTTTACACAGAACTATTTCATAAGCTGTGTTGTTTGTTTATGTGAGATGCCAAAAATATATGAGATTGTTGATGGCACCTTTACCTTTACAAGTGGATACTAACCTCCCTCTTTTGCCTTTGTTGTTGTAATTGCAGTAGCAGGGCATCTCTGTCAGTCTTTCCTTGGGAACTAGCCCCACTGAGGTTCTGTTGCGGTTTACGTCGGAAATCACCCTCAAACGAGTACATGGCCACAAAATAAGAACAAGTAGAACTGTTACTGAGAAGAATCTTAGAAAAATCTTGTAAACAATAATCAGCTGCAGTTAACTTACTGAAGTTGAGCTACTATAGTAATTTATTTTTATTTCCATGCAGGCCCTACACAAACTGTTCAAACGGATGTAAATATTTATAATGTATCGACATATATAATTGCGATAGTTGAAAAAAGTCAATTTTAATTTACTAAAAAGCGAACCTCTGTATCCACCACATAACAATTTGTCACTGGCTTTGACATTGACAGTAATTAATAATAATTAATTTATCAAACTGTGTTGAATAATTAGTGTTGTTTCTGTTTGATTCATTGCTTCCAAAAGCCATGATGCCTATTGCCATCTAGTGACAAGTAGCAACATACAAATTAATTCCACAAACTATTCCATAATCCTCCTGTGACCGTTACACCGTCAGTAAAGATGAGTTAATACCGATATTTTACAATATCACTGATACCAATATATTCATTGAGAAGTATTATAATACCTAAACTAATATTGGATATCACTGATATTCTGTAATTGGTGGCTATACCTAATACTATGAATACCCATCTACTCTTAATATTATTATCACGTTTATTGTGAAATTAATATTAATGCCTATTATGTATGCCTTTCATTAATCTATCGGATTTTGTTGAATTATTGGAATCAATAAAAAAAAACGATGAAATACTATTAGGTAGTTAAATAAAAGTTTACAAAAAAATGTGGGTGTAAACAATTATTCAATCAATTTATTACAATAAATAAAGAAAAATGTAATAGGCATAACATAAAACATAGTAAGTAAAATGTAATGTAAATTATGTAAGTAAGTCAATGATATTTTTTAATTAACATGTTTGTCTGAAGTAAGTTGCATTTCAAATATCCCGCCGGCCCAACCACTCAAGCGTCCACCCCGCGCAAACGACACTCGCTTCGCTTCACCTGTCCGCGCATTAAACGTCACATTCGTTTTCTACAACCGCGCGAGTAGTCTACAAAAACGATTAGGTACTACTGAGAAACTACTGTAGCCACAGTTGATTAAAAAATACTACCGAAAAGTTCAAAGAATCGAAAATCTAATGAACTTCAAAATAAATTACTTAGATTGATGACAAAAGAAGAAAATAAAGCTTAAAGTTGGGGATTTTCGAAAAAAATGTCGTGTATCCTTATTGTTTCGAGTTTTACAAGAAAATATGAAAGTTAATAGGAATAATTCTTTTATGTAACAGAGTACACGATATGCCCTTTAAAATGATATCAGAATCTCAGTATAAATATTAAGCTTTCTCAGAAAAAAACAAATATAGAAGTACTTCCCGCCGGGTCAAGAGGCCTCGGGCGACGTAACCATCCATCCATTCATCCATCAGACGCATCTCAGTATATTTCGTTTGTTGAATGGTCTAGATGTAATGATAGTGAAGCATTATCTTATATTTAGCATTTATTTTTACAAAGATACTATTATAAATTTTCAACAACGTACAATCACAATCAATTATAGCGTCGAGATCATGTAACTTTTCGGACCAAATTATTCTACGAAAACCTTTCGGGATCGTCGTCATTATACATATTTCGAACATAAAATATCTTCACGATTAATTTAATGTACCATGTTCATTACAAATATCGCAAAGAAACAAAAAAATTACTTCATTTTAGTTCGACCACAAATTCACAAACAAGAATGGCGAACCGTCACTTTAACTTTTTTTTCTAAATATTTTGTTTCTGGACAGGTACTATTCACTCTCACGGATGCCAAATTTAATATATTGCCATCTAGTAATTTCCCCTTGAACTATTAACAACTGATTGAGGCGCTGTACGCGCCTTCATGACAAAATATGTCCAATGCAAAATAGTCCTTAAGCAATGCACAAAAGACTCACTTTCCCTACGTAACTATTTGTCTCGCTTGTTCTGATCACGTATCACATATTAGCGAATCAGAGTGAGGCATAATTTACACGAAGCCCGCCGACAGATATATCAGCCAATGAATAGTGAATATGAGTAGAATACTGATATTATACGACCGATATTAAACGCCCGCTAATATGGTAGAGTGAATATTAAGTATTAGCATACCAGATTTCGTGGGATTACTGATACATGAATACACGACATATCACTGATATCTTAGCGAATACTAATATATCGGACTCACCCTTAACCGTCAGACAGTAAGTAATCAAAACCCGAAACTGTTCTGTCTGGTCTGGACTGGCTGCTAGGCTACTGTCATTATCAAATTGTGTTTGTTTTTCATTTTGCTATGGATTTCGTTCTCTTCTGTGTTTGGTTTTATTCACGGGTTCACCGCTTTGTAATTGTTTGAATCGAATTCAAATGGGTTTAGGTGGTGAAACTATAAAAAACAACATAGATGTCCGATTTGTTGGATCGGGATGAAGACGTTATGGATAGTACCAGCCGGATAAATGTAAGTAAATTCGCGTTAGGATTCGATTCTAGTTTGAGATGTAAGAAGAATGAGCTAGCTATCATTGAAAAGTCAATTTAAGAAGTTTGAATCGCAAAATGATGTTTACTACCAACCGAATTTTTTCAGGCACTCTTCATTCTCTCTTCTTCTCTCTTTATATAATTGTCCCACTTCATAGCATGATATAAATATGCATAGGGGAGAGTAGGGTGGGCATTATTTGAAGGAGTCTGTTTTCTGATATTTCTAAATTTGAATAATAATAATAATCATAATAATAAATCAGTTTTATTTTCTCAGAAAATAATTTAAAAAAAATAAACAAACGCCTACAAATAATGCCCACCCTACTCTCCCCTATGACATGATTATAAAGTTTGAGATATCTGCTTGTGTAGGGAATGTCTGGTTGATAGTGTAGGATAATTGATTTCATACATCATCAATGGCTATATGAAAATGCTATTCAATAGTCGTTTGAATGCTGTCATTTCCTTTCTCACAAATAACTAATCCAGCATAATATAATAATTGAATGGCTAGGATGAATCTTATACCTAACAGAATGAAACAATCAAAACCGTAATGAGTTCTTAAATTGAAACTGTATTTTATTTTTTGTGTTAGTATTCAAGACCATCACTGGCCCAAGTTAAAGCAGTAGTGGCCTTCATGGAAAAGCATCCGGAGCTAGCTAACAAGAAGCAACGGCTGGGTCCTGGTCAGTCGAAATATAAAAAGTCCTGGGTGGAGCTGGCTAATGCAGTGAACTCACTTGAAGGTGCTGTGAAAACTACAAAAGGATGGATAAAAGTGAGGTTTATAATTATTAGTACAATCTCATTGCTAAAAAAATTAATAGTTTTTTTTTTCTTTTTTTTTTTCTATATTCAGCTTCTAATCCATTGAAATATTTTTAATAGCACCTCTGTGATTGTTTATTGATTGATTTGTTTGATTGATTGATAGAAAAGTAATTTAGATATCTCATTAATATATCCCTTTAACATACCAGGGAAAGAGCCTCTTTGTTGTGAGATAATGCATGTTACCAAGATTTTGCTAATATATAATTATGTCTTCATGTAAATTATTTACTTGAATTTTCTTCATACATAGTTCTGGTCAGACAAGAAAAGATTCATCATGACAAAACACAGACAAATAGAAGAAGGTAAACTGAAGTCTGCACTATCAGTGCTGGAGCAGAAAATATTTGACTTGTCTGAAACCAAAACATCAAGTAAGTTAATTTATTATTTATGTACACATTTACAGCTTATTGGCACTCTACTGAAATATAAAAACAAACTATTGTGTATATATTTCTTCATGTATGTATGTATGTTTAATTAAAAAAATAATAAATATTAGTGGATGTTTCCCAGCATAGCAGTGAAAAGATTAAGTGTGAATAAGGTGCCTAAGAGGCTTTTGTGCCTTACAACAAAATATACATATACATTTCACCGGCACCCACTCCCTTCCACCGGAACACAGCAACAATTGTGCATTCACTGCTTTATTTTAAAAAAGTATTTAAGTTTTATCAGTTTTCTGGTACCCATAGTACACCCATAGCTTAGTTTAGGGCTAGATGGCGCTTTGTGAAATGTCCACCACTATTTATTTATTATTTTGTATGTTTTCTACTGATTTAATAGCATTGCTTCAAAATCATTTTTTCATTTAATACAGAAAAGAAAAAACCTGTTAAGCAGGAGCCGTGCAATGGAGAAGAGGATGTCTCTTTAGATGAGCAAGACGATCTGTTTATAAAGGGTGAAGAGAGTTGTGAGGGGGACGCCCGCCTCGCGCCCACCGCCGCAGAGGAGCGCCAGTTTACGATGCTTGACAAAATGGTAAGGAGGAACTTATCAGAGAGAGGAATTTATCCTGTATATGAAAGAAAAACATATGATCTATGAAAGAAGCAGTGTGAGGTACCCCTCGCACTGCTTCTTTCATATAGACTGACCTCACAGCTCAGTTGGTTTTAACCCTGCTTTCGGCTATAGGTCGTGGGTTCGATTCCCACCCAGGACAAACCTTTGTGTGACGGGTATTGAAGTTTGTTCTGCGTCTGGGTGTTAATATTTATTATATGTATGTATTTACAAATTATATAAGTATTATATCAGTTGTCTGGTTCCCACGATAGCTATGCTTAGCTTACTTTGGGGCTAGATGGCGCTGTGTGAAATGTCCACCAATATTATTATTATTATTATTATTATTGATCCTGATTCTGATAATTATATCATTAATAGGTAGCTGCATTACTTCTGATACAGATGAATCGTCTATACTTATCGATATCCGTGCGAAGCCGGGACGGACCGCTAGTATTTTTACAGTATTTTTTATTTGCCTTGCGATCTAAAGTCATGAAAAATCAACCCTGTTTTTATACATTTTTCTTTTTAGGTAGGCGTGATGGATCAACAGGCATCAGCCATGACTCGAATGGCGCAAGCGACTCTCACCAACTCCAGAGCCATGGAGAGGATAGCGGAAGCATCACATATGCAGGTCAGTCAAATAGTTTTGGATATTATCAGTAAATTGCATATTGTTTTTGATATGATTTTTGATGATCTCAGCTGCGTAGTGGTTTGTGAACTTTATGTCAAATTCAATGGTTGTAGGTCACATAATGACAAGCTTGGCAACCCTAGTTTATTTATTTATTGTGTTATAGTCAACAATATTTACTTTTAATATTACCTACTAAAAATATGAATTTGTAAAGGAAACTGATTATGCATTTTTATGCAAAGTTTCGCGCTTGATGAGGCCCTACCCGACCCTCTTTGGGACAGACGAACAGTCGAAAAACCGCTAAAGGAAGATTGCTTTTTTCATGAGCTTGATAATTATATCAATGCAAAATTTATGCATTAGCAAAGATCAAGTAAAACATGGAGACATATCTCGAATTGTTCCCTCAAGTTGAAAATCTACCGGCGATTATAGTAGTAGGAGGTATAAGTGAAGAGAGGTGGTGGCCTAGTGGTACTGACCCCGAGTTTCAATCCGGAAGTCGCTGGTTCGAATCGCAACGTGCCCCAATGAGTTTTTTCGCTTGATATCGCACCACGTTTTCAAAACGCTGAAGGGCATCATCATCATCGTAAAGAAACCGACATGTCCTAAAACAAAAAATTCGAAGTCATGTGTCAAGTGCACGAAAGGAGCCTCAAGAGGCTCACTTTTATTTATTTATTTTATTTTAGAAAACCAACAGCTTATATACTATGTCCTTACAAGCTTAAATAGAAATAGCTAGCCAATTAAAGATCTTCTAACAGACACAATACTAATAGACACTTAAAATCCTTTCACCCTTGTTCGACAGGAGTGACGATTAGTAGAAAGTAGTGATGAGTTGTGTCGTTCCCCAGGCTCTCGCGGTGGACAGGCTGGTCGGTTCCTTCGAGACGATCAGCGCGTCAGCACACGACATCAGGAACGCGATACTCGGCATAGACTACACGCTGAAGCGATGTTATCCCAACCCGCCGCGGCAGAACTCCACATTGTTCAGTTAATTTGTGTTAAGCGTATTCATTGCTTGTGTCTGATTCTGGTAAGTTATATTTTCATTCATGTTATGTTCGTTTTATTCCACCAGAATGTTATGAATGCCACACCAATCGATTAATCGTCGATTGGTGCAATCGATCTCTGTTGGTTGGCTTACTCATTTGTCGGTCTTACATAGTACTGTATTATTTAAAATTAGTTTATAAGGGTCTAATTATATTTGGTGTACAATAAAGTCAAAGTCAAAAACTTTATTTCCATAGAATTCATAAAGAAATAGCTTGGAAACTCCCTCTTCACCGGAGAACGCTTCTTAGTTGGGTAACGGGCGGTTTTCATCTAAAAGACCTGCCACCTGAATTTCCTCTCTCAGTAGGCTGAGATTCCCTGTGGGGTTGTTCTCAGTAATTGCAATAGCAGACAGGGCCGCAGTGATGTCATTGTCTGAGACACCAGAAAATGACTGAGACTTCTTCGGCACACGGCACTTTTCTCTGTGATATTAAGTCAATAAATTTAGATAAAGATTTTTCAATTATCTGTCTTAATTAACTTCTAAAGGAATCCCCCAAGTCCTTTTACACCTCCCGGTCTTTGTGTCTATATTTGGGCTTAAAGCTATTTTTTATCACAAAACAAACTAGTGCTTGCTTGTTTGATATTTTTTGTTCAGAATCTAACTCATAAGTGCCATGTCTAGGTATTTGAAACTGTGTCTTAGTTCTATGAAAATACTCAACGTTTTAGGATTGTAGGTTTTTTATTTTAATTTTAATAATGAAACATCAATATTACTAACTCGGCTTAAAATATCACCCATGATAAAAGCAAAAACACTACCATGACTGTCTTTCAATGACTGGCCTCGGCTCAGTTGATTTACAGTTACTTATTAATTTTTTAGCCTGATACTCTGCCTTTTGCGCTGTAAACCGTGGTTTATTTTATTTTATTTTTTCAACTGAATCTACAGCTCTTAAATCTAGGTATCTATGTTTCGATTCCCACCTAGGGCATACATTTGAGTAACGAACATAGATATGTATGTACCGTCCATTTCGTACATTTTAGGGGGAATATACGTTTAAAGTGCAAAATTATTTTTATAAAACTTAGATTTTTAATTGCGCAGTACAGTGTAACTTTAAATAAATATTAATATTGGTGGTCATTCTACACACACAGCTCAATCTAGCCCCAAAGTAAGCGAAGCATAGCTTGTATCATGGGAACCAGACAGCTGATAAACCTAATACTCTTTTTTGTTAAATACATATTATGATACATAATAACAGACAAAATAAACATCTATGTTCGTCACACAAATGTTTATCCTAGGTGGGAATCTAACCCAAGATCTACAGCGCAGAAGGCAGGATTAATATAACTAAGCAGAGATGCCAGACATTTTTAACGTTACATTGTCATACAAATTGTACAATCTGTTGAATACCTATATTTATTCCAATAAAAATGTATACATTTCCACACAATAACATTGTTTTATTGATCACTATCAGTATCTCCAATGAAACATGTACCTGTTTCAAAGATTTTATTACAAACGTTTATCTTATCACCTGGTTTAACACGAAGTGATAAGTTATGTTTATCAGCCGTGTATCATTGCTCCACTTTACCGTGAAACGGCCGCGCGTCGAATAACTGCATAATGCAAGCGGTTTCCCGCGGAACGGGCGGGGATTACGAGAAATGGCGTTAAAATGCGCCGCGTTTTTGTGTATCGTTACTGCGGCTGTGAGCGAACTGTGTCCGAAACAATGCGACTGTGATTTGTACAACGGTCTGAATCGGGCGACGTGCGTCAATCAGAACATCGTTAGTATCGATGTGGGAGTGCCGACCGCTCTTCAAGTGTACTCTCTTACTCACAATGCTATTAGTGAGTTGGAAAACTTTTGTTTCAAGGTTTGGACTTATTCATTGTAATATGTTTGATTATGGAATTTACTTCACAATTTGCGCTGTCATAAAATATGTTATGACACAATTTCGACTGTCTTTCTTTTTGGACCATTCCAAATTGACGACTGAATGAGTTAACTGGTTAATTTTGATATTGCACACTTAATCAACGGGGAATTCCTCTGTTCATTTATAAATAGTAAAAAAGGCGGACTGCTGGGTCTGATAGATATTAAAAATACTGTTCATTGTTTGATAACAAATTGATGATTGCTCAAGCTGTTTTTTTTTTAAAGAAAGATGTCATTCCCACCTTATTACTAATCTGTTTTTCAGGAATCTGGCTACTCCGCGATAGAAGTCCTCAACCTATCATACAATGTAATATTCTGGATTGGATTGCACGCGTTCTCGGGGCTAGATAAGCTGGTCCATTTGGATCTGAGCAACAACCGGCTGAGGTATATTCCGTCGGATTTGTTCTGGGACACGCCGCTGCTTCAGAACCTAGATTTGTCGTCAAATGTTTTTGAATCGCTCAAGAATGAGCCGCTAGTCATGCATTCTAAATTGCAGGTAAGTGATTAAAACAATTGCGCCAGGTATTCTACTACTCTATCGACTTTTATTGCTAATGGGTAGGTTTATTGGACGAAAGCAAAACCAAAAAGATTTTTTGGTCTAAAAATGTATTATTTTAATGTGATGCAGTTATGGAACGAGTGGAGGCCCAATTGGTGTTAAGTGGTAACCTCTACCCATAACCGATGCGACTTGGGTCCTATCCTATTAGGTACGACAAGACACAAGTCGCATTGTATACGCCCGTAACTCTGAAACTCTGAGACATCCACGAGTAGGTGGATGCCTCATATGCCTGTAATTTCACCGGCTACCACACCTTTGAAACCGGAACATAGTGAGCGAATGCGGTAATGGTTGGCGACAGAAATGGGCATGGAAGCAGTACTTCCCTGGGCGAACTTCGCGTGAGTTCTACTGCTCTTAAAAGTACTAAAATGTCATGTTTAGTGTTTGCAATGCTAATAACTCACATGTGATTTCAGGTGCTGAATTTAAATAACTGCCGCATAAAATCACTGCCGGAGAGACTGTTCAACCGTCTGCCAAACCTAAGAAAACTAGATCTAACCGATAACTACATGGTAACCATCAGCGTGGAAGTTCTGCAACCGATGCGCAAGCTCGAGAGGATCGAACTGCGAAACGAGTACTGGCACTGCGGCAGTGATCTCATATCTGTCGAGAACTGGATATCGTCCCGAGGGATCGCTTACGAGAGGCAGTGCAAGATGAGACCAAAAATGTTCGAGAAAATGATATCTCACGTGCCACTCGAGAAGAATGAAGTCGAGTTAGACAAAGTGTGGAATATTACGCTTCCGAGAAACGATTCAGACGTACGGCCAAATAAGAATCGGCCGTTGACCCCTTTTGAGAAGTTCGATAAGGATTTCTCTGCGTTGCAAGCGTTCATCATAGGTCTGGAGGTAGGGCTCGCTTTGGGGATAGTGGGCGCGTACTTGTGGTTGCGAAGAGTTTGCCAGTTTCGATGGAGTTTTGTTCCGAGGCGGGAGCGGAGGCGCCGAGCTCGCTTGGAGGGCGATATGAGAGCGAGCCTCCTTTGGAGTACGATTATAAACCCGGATATGGAGACTCCCCCTCCGTTCCGGCGACAGATGTCTCTGCCGTACGGGACGCCTGGCGTCACCGAGGCCAGGCTGCATGTGGACGCGATACGAATGCCCGATAGGGCCGAAACTCCGCCGCCTCCATACAATGACTGTCGGACACATGTGTAAAGATAACTTTGTGGGTGTGTATATAAA
The DNA here is from genome assembly GCA_947359385.1 of Chesias legatella. Classification (NCBI taxonomy): domain Eukaryota; kingdom Metazoa; phylum Arthropoda; class Insecta; order Lepidoptera; family Geometridae; genus Chesias; species Chesias legatella. Next base: position 7,739,723 of record OX375772.1, read on the forward strand.
GGAACAGTTGTTATCAAGGAACGTGGTGTTAAGAGACATTTTTGTACGCAAATAGGTTAGTACATTTTATATAGTCAAATAATTGTCCCGAAACTTACAATTGTGTGTGGTGTCGGAGGCAAATTATTATTATTATTATTTTAGTACTGTTTATACTGAAACAAGTGTTTTTATCGTTTTAACCAAATATTTTTATATATCTCCAATACCAATTATTTGTTAGTCAAATTTGTGTGTGTGATCTTTGCATGTATGACTGTTTATTTAGAAAATAAGAAAGATGTTTAATACGGCTGTTATTTATTTTATAAATACCATTATCACATTTATATTCAGTAACATTATAAAATGATCTTCGTTACGTATAGAACTTTAGCGTTATTACAAACTAAGTCAGACTCATAGAATTTAATATAAATTCTCTAAAATAATAAAATATATAATTTGGGTAACTTTATAATATTTTTTTGTACATAAATCTAAACACAACCTCGATGGCAATTAATTTGATCTCAAAGATGGCGTTTCCAACGAATCGAAATAATATATGGTCTTTTATATAATAAACTGAAAAACTGATATGGTACATTTAGGTACACCAAATAAACATATTGCATACATAAAGTTATTTACATAAATGGAATGTTAAGCCCAGGCCCTGTTAAAAAGTGGTATTTAACACTAACTTACATTCTGGTAATTAAAGGAACAATGATTGCGAAATGCATGACTAAAACTGATAATAATATAGTACACAAATGCCCCAAAATGCTACCCAAGTCATATGATAAAATTTTGTTATAAAAACTTTCGTACAAAGCTATTCACTTATCCTAGGAATTATATAATACACGGTCAGGCACATCATGGCATGTCATTCGAAATAATCATTTAAAACATTTCTTTCCATTCCAATACAATTTATAATCATAATAAATTAATCTAGCATATACTATTATATACCCAAGTATAGTGTCAATAAATCTACCTTAAAATTCAAGTTTAAAATGCTGATTTGAACAGGGGTTCAATTCTCGAGAGATTGCTAAAAATGTGATGATGTTCACAGATGTAAAAATAATCCTTCTCGAGTTAGCAACAATTGATTGAAGCTTTACGTTGGTAGTTTTATTAAAACTAATTTCCATTCTTATTTAAACGATTCACTATATTCGATGGAAGGTCTGTTCAGACAGCAACCATTAATACTTTTTTGTACAGCTGACTACACAAATTGCAGGCCAATTATTAAATAACACCTTTAGAGAAGGATGGAGTTATCCTCGTCACAAAATCTCATATTAAATCCATTGTCATACGTGATACCGTCTAACGATATTTATGAAAATATATTATTTTGAGAGTTAAAGAAATTGTTATTTCTTTCGTATTAAGTAATCTCGTAACAGATTTTCTGCGATTCAATATAACGACATTTTAAAAATTAATAAGTTAATATTGGTTTACATTTCACACAGCGTCATCTAGCCCCTAAGCTTGTATCATGGGAATCAGACAACTGATATAATACTCATACTCTTTTGTAAATATGCACATGCATATAATACATAATAACACTCAGACACAGGACACGTCTATGATCGACACACAAACGGTTGTCCTGGATGGGAAACGAACCCACGACCTACAGCGCAGAAGGCAGTTACTGTGCTGAGGCCAGTTAAGTATGAGAAACCGACATTTAAAAAAAATTGTAACATAGCTAATATTATTGTAAATATCTCAACTCTCAAAAGAATATTTAAGACCAAATTTCAAGTTATATCCAAAAATACCTGTCATTAAATAGTATCGCTCTCGCTAAACGCTATATCACTACAGTTTACTTAACATCGTCATTCTCGAGTGCTAGCTGGGTGATGTTGACATAGTCGGGGTGTTGCGAGAATACGTCCACGAGTTGCGTGAAGGTGGGCCTGAGGTCGGGGTTGTACGCCCAGCAGTCCAGCATCACCTGGTATATCTCGTCCGGGCACTCCTTCGGTCGCTCGAGACGCTGCCCGCTTTCCACCACTTGAATTGCCTGTAAATATGATTTATTAGTCTTTCTATATATTAAAATTACTATATACCAGCTATAATTTGACACATCAAAATCGTCTAAAAACACTACCTATAATATGTATATGTATATACATATTATGCTCTGTTGAGAATTACAGATGAAGAAATCATAAATGTACATGTAGATCGTCATTGGTGCAGGTACCAGGACTTAGGGTAAGAGTAATAATAATAATAGGGGACAATTCACACAGCGCCATCTAGCCCCAAAGTAAGCTAAGCATAGCTTGTATACTTTATTTGTAAATACATACATACACCCAGGCACAGAACAAAAACCTATGTTCGCCGCAGAAATTTTTGTCCTCGGTGGGAATCGAGCGCACGACTAACAGCGCAACAGACTACCTACTGATCTGTGAGGCCAGTAAGTAGCAAATGACACACAGTGAACGTTTAAGGTGAAGTATTCACAACACATACTACTATCTACAGGGTAGGCAACGCATTGGCATCCCCGGGAATGCAAATGTCTATAGGCGACGGTAACCACTTAACATCAGGTGGGCCGTCTGCTTGTTTGCCTATAATTACATTTAAAAAAAAAACTTCTCCCTTCAACGTGTTAGGGATGGGGCGTTAGTAGTAGCTCACCTCGATGCCCCTCATGTCTCCGTAGGGCTGGCTGCCGAAGGAGAACATCTCCCACAGCGTGACACCGTAACTCCACACGTCGCTCGCGTGGCTGAAGGTCCCGTAGTTGTAGGACTCGGGCGCGTACCACTTGATGGGCCACTTGCCGCCCCGGCTCGCCTTGTAGTACGAACTGTCAGTGGACAGAGCTCGGGACAGACCGAAATCGCTGATTTTAGCTTGTTTCCTGTCGACGAGAAGGTACATTTAAAATTACATTGAACTAACACGGGGTCAGACATGGTTTAAGTGTGTTCAATACACCGACATCTTTTTTTAATCTAATCGGGATCATTAAATTAAATTTTTAAGATATTTTAGGTGCCCAATTTCCTCACGTCCGTATGTAATTACCCTCTGAATCCTTACACGTATACTCGGACCGTGCGAAAGAAGCAACCCAAAGTAGCAGTAGAACTTGTTCGCCCGGAGACGTACTGCCACCACACCTAGTAATCTACCGCCCAGCAGTGATGCATTCATGTTGCTGCATTTAGGTATGTGCCCGGTAAAATTGCAAGCGCATGAGACGTAACATCCCCGTCTCGGGGTGATGGACGCGACGCAATGCGACTTGAGTTATCTCGTACTTTGGTGGAGAGGGCTTGGCTCATATTTCTGTTGTCTTGGCTGGTTACCACTTAACATCAGGTGGACCGTCAGCTCGTTTCCTTAACTAAAGATCATCAAAGCTAAAAGATCTGCAGAAGTGGTTTTAGGGTACAAAATACAAAAAAAATTATTCATACAAAGTAAGGGTACAATAACTGTGGAAGCTCTGCCTCCTGTTTTAGTTTATAGAAACTGTGTTACAGGAAGCAGTGTGGGTAGGCAAACGCATTGGCATCCCCGAGGATGCAAATGTCAATAGGCGACGGTAACCACTTAACATCAGGTGGGCTGTCTGCTTATAACATAAAAAAAAGGTAATTACCTGTCGCCCAGCAGTATGTTTCTGGCGGCGAGGTCCCGGTGAACGAACCTCCTGCGCTCGAGGTAGCGCATGCCGGCGGCCACCTGGCACGCCCACAGCCGGAGCTCGTACCCCGGAGACACTTTGTCCGGGTGTCGGAGGAGGTACTCCAGCAGAGACCCTAACGGGACCAGCTCTTGGACCATCGCTAGCGGTGGACCCTGGGGAATATATTGTTTTGGTTTTTAAGCTATTGCATAGCTTCTATCGCGGGCCTTGAGCGTGGAGACCAAATCCAGAAATTCCGTAACGAAAAAAACCTAACACCCCCCACTCCGACCGGCACCGCGGTGATACTTTTTAGTTTTTCCATCTATCGATAAATACCAGAACTTTTAATGACTTTTTGAAATATCACGCGCAATAGCTTTACCGCGGCAGTCTCCGAGTGCCACACGTCTTTTTTCAATACTGATGGTTATGTGACAAAATGCTGCAAATTAAACCTGTTTATTTTTTATGTGGTAAAGTTATGGAACAAGCAGTTAGCCCACCTGGTGTTAAATGGAACCTCTGCCCGTAACGAGCAATACGACTTGAGTCCTCCCTTAAGTAGGTACGAAAAGGTCTAAGTAGTTTTTTATGTGCTCGTAACTCTGAGACCTGAAGGTGGAATGTCTCATATGCCTGTAATTTCAAAGGCACCCACTCATTCCAAACCACTTTAAACTTGGCATCTGAAATGGGAATAGTGGTAGAACGTCCCCGGACGAAAGTGGCATAAGCTCTACTGGTGTTAATAATTATAATGGAAGACTTTTCACACAGCGCCATCTTGCCCCACATTAAGCTAAGTATAGCCTGTATTATGGGAACCAGACAACTGATATAATACTTATATACTTTTTGTAAATACATACATACAATACATATTAGCTACATTAGCTGTTTTTTTTTGTAAAAAGATCGAATAAACTTTATTATTATTATATTAACACACCTATGTTCGTCACACAAATGTTTGTCCTGGGTGGCAATCGAACCCACGAACGACAGCGCAGACTACCAACTGACTTACTACCAACTGAGCTGTGAGGCCAGTCAATACTATCTATATACAGTCAATAATAATACTAATTACAGTAATTTATTAATTATACTTGGCTTGACTAAGGCGTTGAATAACTCACCAAAGACACACCAATAAGTCGAACAATGCACGGATGCCGCAGCGACATCATCAGCTTGGCCTCCGAGAGAAACTCCTTCTGGTTGGTGTCTGTGTGCTGTACGTGGAGCGTCTTCACGGCGACGGCGCTGGGCTGGCTGCCGTCCGTCGGCGTGTGCGTGGCGCGGAGGACCGACCCGAATTCACCCTCGCCCAGCACCGTGCCGAGGGTAAGCTCCGTCATGGGGATGAATTCTGAAAGATGTATTATATTGTACATCTACATGGACTTAAAGTGAATTGTTTACAATTGTTGTTGCTTATTGACCCTTAATTTTTACAATTTCTGTTGCTTATTGACCCTTAATTTTTAACATTTTTGCTGCTTATTGACCCTTAATGTTTACAATTTTTTCGCATACTGTACCCTAATTTTTAAAAATTTTTGTTGCTTATTGCCCCTTAATTTTTACAATTCTTGATGCTTTATTGACCCTTAGTTTTTTAAATTTTTGATGCTTATTGACCCTTAATTTTTACAATTTTTGTTGCTTATTGACCCTGACTAAACTGTATTATAAACTTCGTCGACATCAAAAATTTTATTATCTTTTAGTTTTCACAGATATCATATTTTTCCTTTGAAGTGGAACAATCTTATCTTTTTTTTATTAAAATTTCTGCCTTCTTATTCACCACCGACATAATTATATTTAATTATCTTTCAGTTTTAAAATTGCAAATACGGACACAATTCATCTTTACATCTGGCTAATCCTTCAGTCATACTATTGACACACAAAAATAAAGGCACTGAAGAAATAGTTATTCACCTTGTAACGTAGAAAGTTGTCCTTCAGCGTTGATTGAAATCTCATTATAATTCTCAGCCAAAGATACCACAGCAGTATTATTGCCGGGTACCTTATACGTATCATTGTCCATACTATCATTGTTGTTTATGCTATCGTTATTGAAGTCAGACGAAAACGACAGATTTCTCGTGAGCAGATCGAACATATTGTTGTTGGTCGCTGTATCGGGAGACAGCTGCTTGTCGCCCAGTATGTCATGTTTGACTAGAGAGAGGGATTGGTTCATGGCAGCCCGGCTCGGTGAAGACTTCTTCGTACGCGGCATTGTCGAAAACTGCAGACATAATAAATCATCTATATTAATAGTAGTATAGTATTATTATTGACTGGCCACACAGTGCAGTTGGTAGTAACCCTGTCTGCTGCGCTGTAGGTCGTGGGTTTCCACGACCATTCCCACCCAGGACAAATATTTGTGACATTTGTAACATTGATGTTTGTTCTGTGTCTGGGTGTTAATATGTATTATATGTATGTATTTACAAAAGAAAAGTATATAAGTATTATATTAGTTGTCTGGTTCTCATAGTACAAGTTATGCTTAGCTTACTTTGGGGCTAGATGGCGCTGTGTGAAATGTCCACCAATATTTATTTATTTATTATTTTATTTCATTTATTTATGCAGAGAAAGCTACATTTCCTGAGTGACATAGGCTATTCGATTGTGTCTAATCTTTTTTTTTCACTAGTATAAATGTTTGACGCCCAATGAAGTAGGCACAGGTCAGCTAGTAATAAATATCTGTTCCAGAGCCATTCCACAACCCCCCATCTAGTTATGGTCAGCTCGTACTTACTTCAGGTAAAGGCGGCTTGGGTTTCGGCGGCACGGCTTCAGTGAGCCGCGTGGGCAGACCGTCAGGCACCGAACCGTAATGCTCTATTAGCCGCTCCAACGATTCCAAATATGGACCATCGTCTATGAACAACCATTGGTTCTGAAATTTATAAAAATATACAATTGTCAAATAAAATACAAAGACGAATGTTACATTGTCATCAAATTTTAATGTGTGCAAAATTTCAGCTTAATAGGTTAGAATCATTTTTTTTTTAATATTGGTGGATAAGTCATGCAGCGCCATCTAGCCCCAAACTGAGCATAACTTGTACTATGGGAACCAGATAACTAATAGAATACATTATATACTTTTTTGTAAATACATACATATAATACATATTAACACCCAGACACAGAACAAACATCTATATTCGTCACACAAATGTTTGTCCTGGGTGGGAATCGAACCCACGACCTACAGCGCAGAAGGCAGGGTTACCAACTGAGCTGTGAGGCCAGTCGAAATTGGTTTAAATAAGTTGAAATATCACCCACAAACACTGATTGTCAAGCCATGATGTTTAGCGGTAAACTCTGCCCATAAAAAAATAATCTCGAGCCACCCCCTGGTTAAGTATGGCAACACCCAAGTAGCATTGCCATGCGCCCGTAACTTAGACGTTACGACTTCTTACCTGTAATTTCACTGAGCCACCACACCTTTCAAACTGGAACACAGCGATACGAATGTATTACTACTTGGAGCCAGAAATATGTACTGTGGCAGTACAAGCGAGATGCTTTCACAGGTGAAGTTTTATATTCGAATTTAACTCACTTCTTTCCTGATGATGAAGTTGTAAGGTGTATTTTCGCTCAGCATCGTCAGCACATACGCCCCTGTGTGCCTCTCGCTGTATCGGACGAGGTACACCCCGTCTGAAGCCTTGTCCTTGATGCTGTGCTGTTTGCAATACTCTTCTAGAGTCTTCACTGCCTCTTCTCGATTCAAAGTCCCGTGGTACCAGAGCGCTTTGGATGTTCTTGGCGTGTCCGGCTGGTGGTTTTCTGGAATTCAAATGTTTGTTTATTTATTGCACCCAGAGCGAAATATTCGCATAAGGAGAAGATAATAAGTTAATTTTATTTTAGTTTTAGCTTAAGTATAGTTTACAATCAGTTAGTCTGGAAGAAATCGTATCATACTATAAGACTACCTTTGGGTACACAGCAACTTTCGCTAACTAAGTTTATGTATTATCACCTGTTTTTACAATAAACAATTATTATTATTATAATGCTAAAACAGTCAACCTTAATAGTTTCTTAATTTTGGAAATGATAGGGGAATGTGGATTGAGGGCGCTAATGCCTTGAGGGAGGGCTAAAGACAAAAAAGAGACATAAGTTAGAGTTAGTAAGAGACAGAAGCGCATCTTTCTTCTTTGCTTGTCTCTTTTACAATCATTCATAAACATTCTATAGCGCTGTGAGAGAAAAGTATGTATAAGTTCTTAACCAGGTTAATTGGTATAATTGTCAAAAACATTATATTTAATGAAAATTAATATATAATATGTAATATCTTACTGAGTAACTGGTAACATTCCGTGTGTCCGTAATGCTTGGCTAGATCGGCAGGTGTGTCTTGTGCTAAGGTCCTCGGATGTGCTGGAGCTCGGAGTTTCAACAGTACCTATAATAATAAGCCCTTAACTCCACAGAACTGCAGCTACATTTTTTTTATGTGATACATTCACGGAACGAGCCGACGGCCCACCTGGTGCTAAGTGGTAACCTCGGCCCATAACAACCGATGCGACTTGGTTCCTCCCCTGCTAGGTACGACAAGACTCAAGTCGCATCGCATGCGTCCGTAACACCGAGACGTGTAGGTGGAATGTCACATGTGCCTGTAATTTCACCGGCAACTACACCTATCAAATCGGAACACAGTAACGCGAATGCGTTGCTGCTTGGCATGTGGCGTTTACGAGCCTTGGCAATTCTGTCACGAGGGTTTGTGGTAAAATTCGAGTAACAATCCATAGCGATTCTGAAGTTGGTCGCTAACGAAAAGGACCCACAATATAATGTGGCTCTCTACAGCTGCCTAGTTTCACCACAGCGACTGTACTAATTTGTTCAGAAGATTATTTACCTTGACGCATTCGATGTGTCCTCTTTGCGCTGCGTCGTGTAGAGGCACTTTCCCGGTGGGCGCGTGTCTCATCTGATAGTTCGCGTTGCCTTTAGTAATCAGCAGTTCCGTTGTGGTTGGCAAGTTGTTTTGGCATGTGTACTGTAACATGATACACGCTGTAAGTGTCATTTATGTGAACAATCTTCTACTTATTCTACAAAGAATCAAAATCAAAATCAAAATATTTATTAGGGGAACCAACAGTTGATTAAAATAGTTGAGAAACGATGTAGATATGTAAAACTGTAATAAGATTTTCTATGATATTTAAGGTCAATTACAACATAAAAACTAAATTATCACTATACAACTATAACGAATTGTATTGTGCTCACATGTAACGGCGTAAATCCAAATGAGTCCCGGACATTGACCGTTGCGCCGCTGTCGATAAGCTTCGCGAGTATGTTATCCCGGGCGGCGCGCGCCGCCAAGTGCACCGCGGTCTGCCCGTCTTGGTTCTTGGCGTCGCGGCTTCGATACCCGCACGCCAGCAGCTGCGACACTATGTTGTAGTCGCCGGCTTCCGTTGCTCTGGACAAATTTAAAGTTTTAAAGAAAGGTGTGATTATGCATGCATTATAATTTTCCAGACAAATAAAATAAATATTGGTGGACATTTCACACATCGCCATCTAGCCCCAAACTAACCATAGCTTGTATTATGGAACCAGATGACTGATAGAATACACACACCTTTTTGCAAATACATAAAAAAATCATTATCTAATTTATTTTTATGTGGTACTGTTACGGAACGTATAGAAATTTGCATGCTGTTAAATAGGAACATAGTTGTATTTAAATTCTCTTTACTGTCATCTTTTGTTTCATAATTAAGTAAATGAATTATAAATTGTGCACGATTGCATCAAACATAAATAAAAACAGGTGTGTGGCAACAATGATTGCTGTCCCTTTTAGTTCACGTGAAACAAAATATGGATTCAGTTTCAATTTGGTACTTAATTTTTTTTTTTTTTTTAATTTTTAAGTTTAAAATTATATAATTTTTTTTTCATTTAAAATTTTATCAATAAAACCGAATTCTTTCACGAACAGTTTTGTCGTCAAAATAGCACTTTTTCAATCTCATATATAAATATTTAGTTTGTGGCAAGATATCAACAAATTATATTTTATTAACAAAAGTAGAACCAAAATCCACGAATTAACTGTTCGGTAATTGATAAGTATTATTCAATCTTTAATTACAATGTCTCCATTACAATTCCACAGGACTTAAGTGCATGCCGGCTACAAAAGGAAAACAATATTCATTTAACATAATTAATTAAGGGGCAATTATGACAATGATATTCTGAATAAAAAATTGAGGTATTTACATGTGACTCATCAAAGTAAACATTGAATCATTACAAACACATGTGTCTTAAGGTTACCATCATTATGTCAATACCATCGAGACATTCTCGGCGCATGACTAACTCAAAATTCAAATCATTTTAGTGTGCTAATATTTGTGTAAAGGTTTATTAACACTGTTAGTAATAACTATGATAGTATTTTTGGAATAATAAATAAATTAATATTCATGGACATTTCATGTAGTCCCAGACTAAGCACAGCTACTACTATGGAACCCAGACAACTGATGGACCAGATACTTTATTTTTACAAATACTACTATTAACATCCAGGCACAGAACAAACATCGTCATCACCCAAATGTTGTCCGGGGTGGGAATCGAACCCAAGATCTACGCTGAAGGTAGAGTTATTAAACATCTGATTTGTGAGGCCTGTCAGTATGGCACAATCCCATTTGGTCAAAAATAATATATTTCAATATGAGATATATAATGTAATTGTCTAATTTCGATAATGATTTGTATTCTATAGCAGAGCTTATTGGTTTTTCAACATTCGGCTATTTTAAGGTCAAGGTATATTCGGATACTGGTTCATTACGAAAACACACACAGAATTTTAACAACAATCACAGACCTATGTGGTTGACCAATTAAGTAACTCTAAAGATATTTGCTATTCACATCATCATCCGTTACAGTCATATAGTCAAGAATGTTTTATATTTATATGTACAGCTAGTAGCTATGTGCAATAACAATGCCACATTACATTATGCCCACTTTATTTATTAAATAAACTTTATTGAACAATGTCCAACAGGAAATCACCAATAATGCCCGTCAGCGCTACTGTCACACAAGTACCTACTAAGTGCAGTGTGAGGGAAAACATTGAGACCAATAACCTCATTTATGTTATTTTGTAATGAATAAACAAAAGAAGTTTTATGATTTATGATTTTATACAAACCATTTATCTTTTTACTTGACAATATAACAACAATTATAAAAAACTTAAGTGACATAGTTATAACAAAAGATTGTATCTAATAAATCATGAAATAAATTAAATAAATAAATATTGGTGGACATTTCACACAGCGCCATCTAGCCCCAAAGTAAGCTAAGCATAGCTTGTGTCATGGGATCCAGACAACTGATATAATACTTATATACTTTTTGTTTTGTAAATACATACATATAATACATATTGACACCCAGACACAGTACAAACATCTATATATTCGTCATACAAATTTTTGTTCTGGTGGGAATTGAACCCACAACCTACAGCTTGGAACGCAGGGTAACTACCAACTGAGCTGTGAGGAAAGCCAAATTGCCTTATATATTGCCTGACTTAGTCATTCTGCCTACAATTTGGAACATTATAAACATCAAACAATCTGAGGATACTTTATAATAGCACAATATTAGAGTATGTGAAGCCCCGTTTACTCCGTCAATAGAACAGAAAGAAAAATTAAGGGCAATTGGTGGGGCACTCGTCTTAATAGAACTTCCTCTAGTTGCTAGAGATAACTCACAAATTGCTTAGTACCGTTTTTAATTGAAATTACAATTGGAATGTAGTATGGCAACTTTCAGTAACAGATCTTACGATAAAGTACTAAAGCAAGGTATACCAAAATCCTGATAAGGTATGCTTATTGCTTTATTAGGGTCATAAAGGTGTGAACTGACTTCCCACATTGAGATTTGTGAATTGTTCTGTATATTACACCTATCCCATCCAGCATCCAGCATCCTTCAAGTACTGGAGTAGAACTCTTAGCTTTTTAGTACATACACAGAATCACACCTCCTTCCTACCTAAGGAATGGCAGATCCTCAACAAGCTACAACAGACTTTTTTATTACCTACAGAATAACTTACAAATGTGAAGGCATGTTTCATATAAATATTTTACTCACCTATGCAGCAAATTTGTTGTACCCAGCGTCCGAGACTCATGAGGTGGAGGCTGTCCTTTACAAACAACCGACAACCGTGTGACCAACCCGTTGGAATCTCCTCGGTAGTGCTGTATCAGTGTATCAAGCCCGTGGACCGTTGTGTGCTCTTCGATTGAAAAGAAAGCATCTTCACCGTGCCTTCGGATCTGGTAGTGAACAACATCACCCTGAAATGATTTATTAAAAAAAGCTGTTATTTATTACACAAAATTTTCATGGCTTAAGTACAATGAAACAAAAGGCATGGGAGTACTGTCTGGAGTATTTTATATTAGTTACCTGATGTAAAACCGATAGAACATAGTCTCCTGGGGACGTATTGCTTTCACGAACAAGGAAAACACCATCTTCATCCTCTGAAAATAACCAAAACATGTTACAATGAATGTTCTTCCAGTCAACAAAGTGTTTGCACAGTTTCAGGTACAGACCTTCCTTCAATAGTTTCTCAGCAGCTTCCCGTGATATTTTCCCATGAAACCAGTTGACGTTGTCCTCCCTGTTCATCCTCAACAAGAAAGAGTTCGTCTGGAAATAATAACTTGTTCAACAAGTGTCGTTTGTGTATGTTGATTCCAAACTTGTCATCCACATTTCAAAAGATAATCGTCAAATTATTTTAAAACTTGAATAAGACAACGTCTGAATTAAATTCAAAACACTTAGAACATTGGAAATTGAGTTACTTAGTACAAACTTTCGAACGTAATCAAAATAAAACTTGACAAGACATCATTCTGTTCGCCATTTTTATTTCTATTTCTTTCTAACTCATTGAAAACATCATACTTTGAGCCTCATTTATACGTAAGGTTAAGAATACTGTTGATTGTACTTGTCTCTTACTTTAGTTCGGTTGCTTTTATTAAAGTTAAAACGAGATAGACAACCAAAGCACACACTACGTAATATAGAAGCGTTAAACTGTAAACGTCACTAGCACTACTACTTCGGTCAAACAAGAAACTGATAAGAATTTTTGGATGATTCATCAACAGTAAAATCGTAATATTTTTGCTCTAATTAGTTCTCATAATATTTTATTCGTTTTACAAATTGTAAATCACTTACCTTCAACAAAATGAATGACGTCATGGTTGTTATCATGATCTCCAACTTCAAAAAACACGAAATACGATAATTTTATGTCGTGTAACTTCACATTTTCGCGATTTTTCCTTTATGTAATTGTGGTTGTTTACTGAATTGTATTTATTAACACTGTATTTTAATAAGCGCGCTGCAACGAACGATGTGCGTGAAGCGAGCTGCCCGGCAGACAGGCGCGGTATCCCCGACTCTGCCTTCCAGCGAATGACTCATAGCAAGGTCAATTCCGAGAAATGAATCACCAACGTACTCAGTTCCACAATGCTCTATGTAGCAGTTGCGCATTCCCTCGCAGCGCAGTTTATTTATTATTTTTAAATAAGTAGGTACCCTTGTTTTTAGGTACTCCTTGAGTAGAAAATTTATCATGTAGGTACCTACCTAATACAAAGATATAGCATCTATGTAAGTGCACTTAATATTTGAGTGAAAAAAAGGTAGGTAAGCTAATGCAGCGTTCATAAAATCATAATTAGAATAGATATTATGGTATGTATACTAGTGGTAAGCAAAATTTAGTAGTGTTCATAAAAACATCTCTCCTAATTGATAAAGGTTGATGAGTATTCTGTTTCCCTTTTATTCGGAACTTTCAATGTACTTGGTTATTTTATAAAAAAAAAACCATTAACAAATCTTAAAAACGAAGAAATTTAAGTTTAAAATGAAGATGTTTTCTTTTGTTTTATCTTTGACTGAATTACAACGATGTAATCTTAACCTAGGCCCAGAACCGTACTGGAACCAAGATTTGCAGATTATGCAAAATACCTAATTACGGGTAGGTACATGCAGGATTTGAAACTAGAACCCTTCATTTTTTCATACACTCACGCTTCTTCCACTTACTCATTAAGCCATCAATGTCCAGTTTCATTTCACAATTTTCAAACCACTGTGCAAAGGTGGTATGAGCCAGGACAAGTCAACCAGAAATAGCTAGACCTACATAATTATTTATAGTTAGGTACAGAGAGCAATAATTTTACATTTTACAAAGAAAAAGCCTACTTTTAGCATTACAAAAAATAAGTAATTTGTGTCCACCTTACTTGTAAATAAAATTTAGCTTCGCAATAAGATGATGGTTATACGGTGTGAGTCATGTGTTCTGCAAATATCATTTCTAGGTATCTACATACCTATCGATTGTTGATCGGTGCTCTACCAGTTCAATTGGCTCTTGTTATTGTTTATTGTAGAATAACAATAAACAGGGGTGGCACAGTTTGCTGTTGTATGTATTGAATGTTGCTATGGAATCTACATACTAACTGGACGTGTTTTATAGCTTACTTTAAATACTGTTAAAAATACGCAAAAGTGAAGCAATACGTATTTCGACATCTAATATGTTCTTTTCTTGATAAGGACTGTGCCTGTGATCTTCCTTGCCATTTGTGTCATTTGCTTTTATGTTTGTAAGAAAATCACCCAATGATTTTTGCTTAGATGGCTTAGACCGAAAGTCAAAATCTAATCTCTGACTGAACGAGAGCAGCGCCAAGCATTGATTTGACTTTGAACACTCATTTTTTTATTTACATAACTAAGTACTCACTAATAAGATGCAGTTAAAATAAACGCATCCCCCGCACAAGGATTCCCCTCGACACAGAAAGCATAGACATAACTACCAACCCCAAACACACCGAAAACAAATTTTATATTCGTCGCACAGATGTTCGCACCGGCCTAGAATCAAATCGTGATCCTCAGTTCGCAGGCAGGATTGCTATAGTAACCATTAACCTACATAGGACAGGCTTTTGAAAATTATTTCAGTAGAAGTACTTTTTAATTCAGTTATTGTATGCATGGATTAATCCTACTATAATATTATAAACGTGAAAGTTAAGTTAGTAGGTAAAATTATAAAGTTAGATTTGTGGTACCTAAATACCTCTGCCTACATATGGGTATTCATTTCAGAAGATATATCTCGTAACTTTGAATATACACCCTTTAAAACCTAAGAAGCGTCAAAGGCTTTAGAAAGCCTAGCGGGTGGACAAACCAGTCCACAGTTTGTTTACCTCACGAATGCAATGTTTATTTACTTTCATTCCAACCTGCCGCATTCACATAGAATGCCCACTCCATTGTATTGAAAACATTCTACGCTCTTTTATTTTAGAGAGGGATCATTCTAATTCTTGTTTGGAAGCCTGGATTGCACCGGATTTTCTAGAACCATTCTTGAGAATAAAGTGGACGAGCTATTATCGCTTGCAAGATTCTTTCCACTGCCTTAGATACTTAGATTAAATAGGTACCTACTACACTTTTATTGATGTACCTACTACTGACAAAAATATTAGTATTTTATTCAGAACGAGTATTAGATATATCTAACCATATAAATGTAGTTAACTACTATTTTAAAAACAATTTCATTTAACGCAATTATGATAGATATCGAAGATACCTGGGTATCGAAACATTAAAAAAAATATAAAACCTGATTAGCTCTAAATCACCTTTTCGCATCCGCATCTTGCATTTGTTACTACAAAATACATGTAGAATAAACCTCACATACCTACTTACCTACATACGTATTTAATTTTATATAAATATCGTGTTTTTCACTCGACTGAACCCACCTTCCGCACAAGGTCACTAGTTTCATAAATAGCAACAAAACAAACAAACATTGCTCTATTCTTGTAACATTCATAAGAACGTGTCTTAAAATAGTAAATGGGCATGAGAGCCAACCCAGTCTTGTCTTCGCAAGGATAACTGCCTTATTTTTATTCCATACCCCATAGACCTGAAGGACTAATAAAGACAGGTGGGTTACTAGTTCGGGTTTTTGCGAAAGATTCCTCATAACTGCGTTGCAAACGCAGTGTAGGGTTGTCATTCTCGTGAAGTACCCGCATAAACTTTAATATGTGAAGAGCCTGAAGTCAACTGCAATAGGTTTTGTGTGAACTTTGATGCGAATTCTACTACGCGTTGTTCCCCTAATTTTGACCAAATCGAAAAAGTAAACTTGCGAAATTGTACGAACAAGAAAATTATAATACTTGACAATGGCTAATGCTGAAGAAACCAGAAGAAATAAATAAGTAATTGGAAGAAACAATAATATTTTGGCCTCTATCAGCTGTTTCCAGTTTTCAAAATACACCATAAAAACTGTAGACTTCATACAAACCTGAGACTAATTAAGACTAGTACTTAGATTCGTTTATGGATGATATGTGTAACGAACGTAGAGTTGTATTGTGTTGACATATTAGGATTACAGACTGACCTGTGACCTGGTACAGCCACCAGAATCCAGGGCGATGGAAGTCTTGCGTCGGTTCCATTTCCATTTTAACTATAATAATTTACTTTTTTTAAGCCGACGACCCACTTGGTGTTAAGTGGTAACCTCGGCCCATAGCAATCGATGTGACTTGGATCCTCCCCTAAGTACGACAAGACCCAATTCGCATCGTATGCGCCCGTAACTTTGATAGGTTTAGGTGGAATGTCTGTAGGTGGAATGTCTCATGTGCCTGAAATTTCACTGACAACCACTGCTTTCAAACTGGAACACAGTATCGAATTACTGCTTGGCGGCAGAAATGGGCATAGTGGCAGTACTTCCCCGGACGAATGAAAGATTCTTGCTGTAAATATTTCTTGATTTGAAGAAAATTTTCTTACAGTGAAATTTCTGCATTTTTATTTTATTTATCCATTCCATCTAAATGTAATGTGCCGTGTATAAGATATAGTGTTCCAGGAAGTATAGCAACCCTGAGCTAGTGGCCAGACCAGATAGACGTTCCGGCTCGTCTGAGTGCGCTCGCTCGGTGCTGTGACTCACAAACGCTTTCTAGCTCGGTCGATGACACAGGCCTGCCCTATTCATACTACTCTACTATAGGTACTAGAACTGTAATGATACGTACACACCTGTGCGAAATGCCTATGCAAATTAATGCAGCTATTCTTGATGTGAAACATCTATAGCCGCACGTAAAACCGATTTCTGGCTTGGCGACGCGTCGCCACGGCATGAGCGCTGATTGGTCCGTTCAAGGTTACGACAAATCATAAACATTATTAGTGATGGGGTACTTAGTTTCTTACAAAATAATGTCGATGTTTCACATCTGCCAGGCGTCCCGTGACGGCTCACATTTTTTTTTTAATTATTTATTTATTAAGTTCACATACATCACATATATTAAAGCCTCACAGCTCAATTAGCAGTACTTACCTCTGCCTTCTGCGCTGTAGGTCGTGGGTTCTATTCCCACCCGGGGCAAATATTTGTGTGACGAATATAAATGTTTATATGTATGGGTGTTAATATGTATGTATTTACCAAAAGAAAGAAGTAATATGTATTCTATCAGTCATCTGGTTCCCATAGTACAAGCTATGCTTAGTTTGGGGCTAGATGGTGTGTGAATTGTCCACCAACACCAATATTATTATTAAACAATTAAACAACAACAAAATAATAAAAATAAAGTACTGATATATATTAGGTACAATTAGAAGTTTACGTATCTTTTACCATTACACTATTAAAATATTATCACTACTATTTAAAATTATACGGGCTAGGTAGTACAGAGTAATAAGGCTATTCCTCCGCCCGCTAGTTCAGATAGTTATGTAAAAAATAAACTTTTTATTTTATTCCGGTATTTATTTATTTCTTTCTTCTTTACTTCTGACATAGTAAATATTTGGTAACATGATTCATTTATTTAATTTCAGATCACGCAAATACGGGGCATAATTACGGAAGAACACATATTAGTCATCTGTTCTGGATTTGCACCGGTGACCTTCTAACTGGAAGTCAGAACTTAGCTACCACGCTAACACAAGCTTGTACGATATCACCACAAGCCAAACAGCCAATTAGGGTCTCATCGTATTTATCAACGAGGTATCGGCTTAAGTCTGTCTTCTGACATAAGGGCGTAAATCTGTATATAAATACACAATGTCATTAAGTACCACTTTTTTATATATATATCAAAGACAACAGATACTCTGTTTGAGAATGTTTTTCCGAAATTTTCAAAAATGTTTTTGGCAAATTTCGGACCACTAGTAATGTAAACGCGCCAACTCGGCTCGGACAACGAGACGCACGTCGGTCAATTGCTAAAAAGTCAGTAACATTTTGCCGAACGCCCAACGCGAGTAACGGCTCAGACAGATTAGCACTGCGGAGCTAAGCGAAATACGCAAGCTGTGGTAGCTTAGCTCGCGGTGTGGCCTACCCTTTAGCATAGTTTATAATTATAATCGTCTACCGAAACAATTTACTCGAAATAGAGTTGATAAACAACATGGCTTTCTTTTTTTACATATCTATTTATTTTATTTCATAGAGTGATACACGAGGAAGATTTGTGTATATAATTTACAAGTCTTCCGGCCGTAGAAACTCAATGCTGCTCGTGCGAAGCCGGGACGGGACGCTAGTTAATTAAATTATATTTTGTCGCGAACTTTCAAGGAAACATCTTGCACTGGGTGACCTTACTATGAAACGACCAAAACAAAATGACAAGGCACGATCAGCTTCCAAAATGGAATGGTACTGTCGGCGCCTTTGTCATTCTATTATCTACTTGTGACGTGAATCACGTTAAATTGCAAAGATTCATTTACATAAACCAAAATAGAATTTTAAAATGATAAATAATTAATACCAAAAGCCTATTTTGTAAATTGATCTCTATATGGAGAATTAATCTGTTATGTCTGTAATATTTCTTAAAATTTATTAAATCTTAAATTTATTGAATTGATTTAAATTGGGTTTCTGCCGTCAAGTAGCAATGTAGGTATTTCACTTTTCATGAAAATTGCAAGCATTGTGTAATTCTTGTAAGACTTAGGTATTTTCCTATGTTACTGTTTTGGAAGAGGAAGAGATACCACGATTTAGAACATAAAAAAAATACACAGCTATGTCCGAACTATTTTCAAACGGATTATATTTTACCGGTACCTAATCTATATTAAAAATAAGTACACATATACCATCCTTAACTGTCCATTCTGATCTTGTCCATCCTAAGGTTGCATGAAAGAGATCGCTCTTAGCGATAAGGCCGCCCATTGTACCATTTTCTTGTTAAATGTGACAGCTACTTTTTCGTTGATTTATAATTATATAATCTATCTATAGTAGAGTCATTATCATAATGAATATTGTTCTGACTGTACCGATGAGATCACGATTCTATGAATGAAGAAATAAATGCTAGAGACAGATAAAAAATGAAAAAAAAACATCGACTTTGAACTCTTGGCAGCGCTATTTTTTTTCTATTCTAAGCGTTTGTTGTTTTTCTTTAGGAAAACACGCCATTTAGTGGATTTGGCACAGTGTGACTCATCGTTTCTCCGATGAAATTTGCTAATAAGTAACTCGCGAAAACCAAGACTTCGTCCGTATGGACATAGATGACGATATTTTTTTTTATTTTTTCACAAATTACATTGACTGTGTCAAAATGTGTTTTTATGTATTACTTATGTTAACTTTTGTTATTTAAACTTCGCTGCTGCTGTTTTTATATTCGCTTGGATAATCCTAAATTACCAGTAGGATTACCAATATAACTAGGCTTGGGGAATGCAAATAAAAATACATTTATTATCATGACATTTTTCATTATTATTAATCATAACATGGCATAGAATTTATTGTGAGTATAAAACTTATAAGTAAAGATTAATAAACACTATGCAAAGTACTTAATCTAGGTAGGCAAGTAAAAAATACGGTATCGTTACAAGACACTCTTAAGAATACTATCGCACTTACAAATAATACAGTATTTAGTTCCTGGAATGAATAACAATTTGAATACTCTTTATTATGACATTACTTTGGACCGATAAATTATATTGTGTCGATTCATTACATTGCATCAATTCCTTACCCATATTCACAGGCATTGATGATTTAAGTTGGGTTTCTAGAATAAACTTACGAATCGTAGGTGGTCTAAGGGTAAAAAAAATTGCCCACGGTCCACCTTTGTCTAACAGAGGCCCCATTCCAAGCTCGATGTGAACGAAACTTGTAAATTAAAAAGGAATATAGAACAAGGTAAAGGTAAATATAACAAGGTTTTTATGTTGTCTTCGAAATTGAATTAAATCTTACTTAACATATCGATCCCGAAATAGGGTCGTCAGATGGTCTTCGGGTAAATATAACCATTGTTACACCTAAGGGAGCTAGAAGGAAATAGATGGGGGTAGATCGAGGGAATAGGAAATATTCCCACGGTTTCATCCGTTCGTTGCAATATCACCATAATCATCATATCACAGAGCACAGTTTTTATTTTATTCTGTTGTTTTTAACACAAACGAAGGTTCCATGTAAGTATAATTATAGAAACCCATATTATGAATTGAATTTATTGACCTATGTAACGTGTCCTGAAAGTAAACAAGAAGTTTCCCCATTTTTTGGCTCACTTAATGCCTTCGAATATGAAAAAAATCAAAAAAAAAAAACAATGAAAAAAACACTTGTGCAATGATACAAAGTAAAAATTAACTATAGGCTATAATTATGATACGGAAGGAATTTATGAGATTCACAGAACTTGGTAAACTTAAAATTATGGACGGAATCACCGAGATATGCAGAATATTTTCGATCAAGGATTTCACTTTAGATTTATATAACATATAATATTAATAAGAAAATCCAATAATGCTCTGAAGATAGTGCATATATTTTTAGGGATTTAGTATTGTAAGACATCCTTAACTACTATAAATAATTAACAGTTTTACTAGCAAAAATATTTACAAAATGCGTAATCTTATTAAGTATCTAAATTTACTTTTAGCTAGCACCTTTCATGATATTTCGACGACCATTTAGACATGCGTAATTAATTTCTTATTGCTACGCTCTTAAAGCAGGTTATTTTACACTCAAATGTAATAGAAGAAACATTTCTTAAACAAGTCCAATACTTACCAAGGCATATCACAATGCCAGCATTTATTTGCATTTTAAATTCAAATTTGCATTCAAATACATAACTACACATCCTAATACATAAACCTCAGTTGCGACATCATAAAACTGAGTTACAATTTCAACTGCTCAGGTTATCTCTACAAACTTCAACTTTGAACACTCGCTCAAATTTAATATTTCTCAACAGCTCACGAGTCGTCACTTCAAGTCCCCTAATACACCATACAGCATTCGATGGTCACGTGAAACAGTTATCCTCGTCAGCATGGTCTGTGCAGTCGATAGTACCGTCGCAGAGCTGAGCTAGAGTGATGCACCTACCGTCCACGCATCGCAGCTCACTGCTGGGGCACGGAGACGCGTGAGCGCTGTACGAGCCGGCCCTCGAGCCCTTAGGCCCTCGGGACATCATCGGGGGGTCTTCCTTCTCTGTGGTTGTGCCGTTGGTTTCCGGGGAGTCGACTTCGTCTTCGGTTGCTTTCTGTGAAAAAGTCGTTTGTACATGCTGATGCGACGGATTTATTATCTATTACTTATATCCAAAGTCTGAAATCATTAAGATTATTAAGAAAGGTACAATTTATTGTAGACTTTGCAAAAGTAAACTTTAATTATTGGGTGTTTGAATTTCAGTTATGTAGCGTGCGTAGAAGTCGCACCAATTCACGGGAAGGCCTATCTAATGTTGAAACTTATTTCAGCACGTTTCATCACAACCTTGTTAAAACCTTTAACTTCATATATTTTTATTCGTACGTATTCAATAAATTTTAGAAGTATTCTATAATTATTGCATTGCACGTCATGGCAAAGTTTATGATATTATTTTTATGTCACTATAAGATCTTGTAAATATTACCAGATTTTGCAAATAAGTGATTCTGATCTGATTCTGAAAATTCAACTACTTAATTAATCTATATGCGTTCGGGTCTCACCTTCAACAAAGCAGCACCGTTTATCACCTTCTCTAGTTTATTTATCGATTTATCAAGCTTCGTCGGAGTGGACGTCGCTGAACTTGGCACCGGAACCCGTCCGCTCATAGACCTTATTTGTGGCTGAAATTTGTGCTCGCTGCTTTTAGGAGTCAGCTCTTTGTTGGTCTTCTTGAACTCCTCAAAGAAACCCAGATCTTCTATGTTGATATCCTCTTGAGAGTCGTTGGGTTCATCCGGTTTCTGCGTGGTTTTAGGAATTGCTGGTTTCGGCCTTCCTTCAAATCTTCTAGAAGGAATCGGTTCTTGGGTAGGTTCAGATTTCAATACTGTTGAGGTTGTGCGAGTGTAAGGGGTAAGACGAGATGGTGATGGTCGTCGAGTAAAGTTGCGTTTGAAAGCGTTGTTGCTGTCGCTGGTGATGAGGAGTTCCTTGCTGCTATCAGCCTCTCCTGAAATTAAAATGGAAAATACTATCACATGTCACACTTTTATTTTATGTGTAGTTCAATAATTAAAATAAAACATTATAATAATTATGTAACTCGAAATCGCATAGACCAGCGTATATTTTCCTTGGCTGGATTATTTGAGGTGAAGTTGAAGTAACCGTATTTTTTATGCTAATTGAGAAATTAATTCCAATTTGATACAGTCTCCACTTCATGGAATAGTTGACACTTTTTAGTCAAATCTCGGGCTGACCCCTGGTGCTATGGCCGCAAGGCACCAGTCGCAAGGTGAAAAATATAAAGTGTAGAAGAAATTCGTACCTAGAATAGAATAGTCATTTTTTCATTTGGGCACACATACAATATAAATAGTAACAAAAAAAATGGCATTTGTTCATGGTGTGGTCAAATGTGTCTCCGTCTCAGCAAGATGCCGCTCCCAAACCTGATAAATAATAACCCGACATGCCGGTAGCGACGCTGGTTTTTCGGTGGAGCCTATAATTCATACCTGTTCTGTGCAAATCTCCACTACGAGAAGCAGCGGGCAGTCTATTGGGACGTCTGACAGCTGGGGCCGGGGCTGATCCAGCGGACTCTTCCCCGGGTTCTCCAGGCACGTGGCGGTCGCAGCCATCGATCTCATCTTCTCCACCAGGGCAGTCTGCGTAGCCATCACAAAGCCATCTCTTGAGAATGCAACCACCTGAGTTGCAGCTGAAAATAAATGGTTAAATGATTAATAGAAACATAATTTAGGTGTTACTTAGGTAAGGTCCGAGTTTCATCACATTTTATTTGTAGCTCTAAGATATAACGGTCTCAGGTATCAGGTCTCACTGGCTTTGTCTAAATAAGATCTAAGTCAAATATTACGGCTTGGAGTCATGTGTCGTGGTGGCAGTAATTCATCAGAAAAATCCAAACAAGTACCTACTCACCCTATCTTCAGACAACATCTTCAATTTTCAGATATGTCCACGAATAATGTTTTGTAAGATGAAATGGCTCGAATTAAAGTTACTCGAATGAAATATATATCTAAATACCCTAATCTTCTCTATGAGCAAGCTTCATTCCGCCGCAGATCCATGGCATGCCTACCTAAAGCTTTAGGAGGATGAACGAGTATTAGAAACGTTACCGGAATTCATTTTTCTCGCACGTAGAGCAAGAAGTTTCATCTTCGCCATTAGGGCAGTCTCTGGTGCCGTCGCAGATCCAGTCCCGCGGCACGCACGAGTGGTCCCTGCAGGTGTACTCGTGAGGGTAGCACGGAGCCCTGGAGCCAACGCAGTTGGTGCGAGAGTACTGCTCGCAGCTGAACGCAGGCGACAGCTCGCGGGGAATCAGGCCGTCGCAACTGTCTAAGATTGCTGGAAGAATGAGAAAGTTGCGTGAATTTTAATAACATGGAGTGGGTAGTGGTGCCAGTAGCTTTCAGAGCAGACTACTGCTTCATTCATGGGACACATAGTTAAAAGGATTTTCCTTGGTCTTATTTTTTCCTCATGATTTCTCTCTACTTGACTGGCCTCACAGCTCAGTTGGTAGTAACCCTGCCTTCTGCGCTGTAGGTCGTGGGTTCGATTCCCATCCAGGACAAACATTTGTGTGACGAACATAAATGTTTGTTCTGTGTTGGGTGTTAATATGTATTATATGTAATGTATTTACAAAAAGTAAAAAAAAAAGTATCACTTGTCTGGTTCCCATTACACAAACTATGCTGAGCTTACTTTGGGGCTAGGTGGCGCTGTGTGACATGTTCACCAATATTTATTATTATTATTTAATACTATAAAAATCATGTGTTACATATCTAGACATTAATGAATTTATAGTACCGCACTATTAATTAATCAATATTTAGATGTGTTTATACATTTTATACAAAGTCGTGCTACACAATAAATATCTAATAGTCCATAAATAAAATTTGGTTCATCAATAAAAATTATGTTTAATACACATTCAGTATTATTCCATAGCGCCTGATCATTTTGTTACGTATCAGTACAGTCTCACCTTTGCAAAGATTATAGCAAGGCATCTTCGGCGGGTACGGTGGCGGGCTGCACTCGGGTTCCATTAAGGCGCAAGCAAAGTGCTTCACTCGTTCGCTGCAGTTCGTTGCTACTAGGTACTCTATCTGAGGCAGGAGAGAAGTGACTTCCACACCGGCGATTGTAGCGGGGGAGCCCGCCAGGTCGTAGGGAAGGACACCTCGGCAAACAGTTTGTCGTGTGGACCGGCACTGAGGCACTGTAAAGTGAAGAAAATAAACATTTGGTCCAAAACTCTACTCGTGATTGAGCCTCATTTTTAGGATCTCAGTAGAGCTCAACTCAAGAAATGCTCAAAGTCGGTAACTTTTTACCTAGTGGTCCGGTCCGAAGAAGTGAGAACTAGCGAATGAATGAAATGAAGAAACTGCCATCTAGTGACAGCTGGGAACTAAAACTGCAAACTGTACCGTGTTTGGTATGTAAAAATATACAAAATAAGTAGCATATTCAAGAATAACATTGAATATTGATATTTTTTATCAGTTTATACCTAGTATCAACACAGATTACAAATATCAGCTACTTTTTACGATAAAATTAAAACATAGATTAGAGTAATTTTTCAGGAATTTCCCTCTTTAATTGGCAATTTCAGCACATTCAGTGCTCTTTCTCAAGAAATACTTGATAATATAATGGCAAATTTAAAAATATATAAATGAATTAAATACAAATCCCTTTATATTACGACACCTCTCGAGCTGATTGAATTTTATTTTTCATTTTACTCTGCTTTCGGGCCTCCCTATTTTACAAATTAATAGCATTTAAACTATTAAGTTAGTTTCATGGCGTAACATGGTGATTAAATTATATGATTGTAGTAAATTAAATGATGTAAAAAAAACTCACGGTCGGATGATTCCCCAACACCAAAGCTTTCGTACGCTATTCTGCACTTACCCTCATAATTAACATTTACTGGATACTTTTTAGTCGTGGCGTCATCACCATCACGCCACGTAGGTAGCGTGGGTGAAACCCTGGTGTTGTATAAAGAGCTTTGGGTAGTTGACTTCATTTTCTCAGCGTCCTCGATCGAAATACCGAAAAGATTAGAATGACCTGATGTAAAATTGACATTCGCAGGCTGACGAACGTAGAACTCCTGGACCTCCGGTGGGATTTCTTGCTCAGTAACTAGATATTGCTTGACGTTCAATGGTTTCACTTTCAATGTAGGCTGCTCCTTGTAAATGGATCCATAACTCTTCAGCGGCTCTTCAACTCGTTTCGTAGTTTGTTTGTCGCCGTAGTTCGTGAATTCATTGATGGTTTCGGCTCTAGTTATTGATTCTGTTGTAGTTGTTGTTTCTGCATTACCTTCTTTGAAGTATACTGCCAGGGGTTTCTCTGGTTTCTGCGTTATGTGCGGCTTGAGAGTGGTGTCTTTAGATATTTTACTGCCTTCCAGAGCTTTTGCCGTTCTAAGCTTTTCTGTATCTGCTTTTTCATTTCCATATTGTACTTCGGGTTCTATATGCTTGGGGAATACTGGTTGAACAGGTAGTTTCCTCTGCGAGCTTGTTTCGGTAATTGCATCTATTATAGAAGTGAAGTCAACTTTTTCGTTATCAGCATCGTAGAAATCAATTTCTGGCGTTTTTGTACCTGTAATAATTTTGTTCACAGCATTGTGTATAATATATTTCAATTCCATGTTTTCCAATTAATGTTGAAGTGAAAGTGTGTAATTATGTATGACGGAGGAGAAACAAAATATATAGAGAGAATCACTCTTGGTGATCAGTGATCACAGTATGGAGCGGTGTATATTTGAAATTAAAAACCATATTTGGTGCTTGGTTATACTGAAATATCCTGAAATAATATTAGGTAAATACTGTCAAAATTAAGTAAATAGAGGGCTTTTTTACAAAGCTATTATATAAGAAATATAATTATACTTTTATTTATTTTTACAGAGCCTGTTCTAAGCACAGCTAGATCGGAAACATAAATATGAAACAAATTATTAATATTAGATATCTGATTCTCAAATGGGCGAAAGCAAAAGTAACTCATAGCTCTAAAATTGCTACATATGAAATGTAAAAAAAAAAACAAGAAAATGTAAAAAAGAAATGTGTACAATATAGATATGTATGAATATACTTATACTATTTGTCACTTCATTTAATTTAATATAACTTATCTTTGTATCTACAACTTTAACTTAAATATTTTTTTCTTATATACTTATCTGTGGAATCTTTTAATTAGCTTTAAGTCTTTAATTTATTAACCTATTCATTAAGTTAGCTGTAAGATTTCCTAAAATTGTAAAAATAAAATAAAATAAAAAATGTATTTTATCTTTGCGGGCAATATATAATACATTGAATGCGGTCATACCAACAGGATGAGGCAGTACACCTGGCTTGTTATGTTGCTGACCACGGTTGCCATGTGACGCGCTGGCTGCCACTGGTTCCCAGTACGACCCGTTCGCTGCCATCAGACCACGATCCATGTTGCCTGGAATAAATATTTAACCATCATTTTATGCATACATGATTTTGTTAGGTACTTGTTTTTTTTTTGATTATTATGTATCTTACTAATATTACTACTACAAAATTATAAAAAAAAAGACATAGTACTGTTTTTTTTTCCTTTTGTCCCATACCGTCCTATTTCTCAGCTGGCAATGATAGTGTTAAGCCTTTAATTGTTTTAAGAACCATTACAATTGTGCTTAAATAAATGTTGGTATTTTTAAGCGACTTTTGGCGAATCTTGTTACATGAATATTTGAGTTTAGCTATGTGATTAAAGACAATATTTCTTTGAAACCTGAAAATTTATATTTTACGGTTTTTTTTTATATAGACTTACAGCAAGAAGTCCGCATCCTAACTATGTAGTTAGGTAGTTTTTTACTAGTAGATCTACTTGCAAACTCTAGCTACAAAGTGTATGTGTAATAAATGTATATTAGTTTGTCAGGCTTGCCAAAAAATAAAGGCTTTTTTGAATCATGTATGTGTTGACTCATGAAAATATATTAATACGATTACAGTCCAGTCTACACAATAGGATCAACAATTTTATGACAATAACCTACTTTTACTTAATTTATATCAATGCTTAGGCTGTCAAGTACAAATCAGCGTGTGAAAGAAGTGTTCCGTGAAGTCGTTTCGTCATTCGTCTCAATTCAAACGTATCTTAATACGTAAAAAGCCTTAGCTGGTGGACGAATTTTTCTAAAATACTCTTGAAAACAGCCCCTCATTTATAATTTTATATTTGATTAAGTACTTTTTAATTTCATTTTGTATCATTGTGACATATCGTTTTACTTCAAAAATACTGTCGCCGCCTTACAGGTTAATAATTTGGATATACGATATGAACCATCGAAACGTATGGTTTTTCAAAACGGTGGCGGGTTTATTGAAGACTAACCCGCCGAAACAGGCTTCAACTGGCATTAACTCGTACAGACTGACTCAGAGTCACCGAGGTTTTATAATTTCTGGTACGGAACACTAATGTGTCGTAATTTATTTCTTAATCCCGTATTATGTCTCTCTACGCGTAATATGATAATGGACATAAAATGTTTCAATCTAGTGAACGGTAATAAAATCACATAAAAATATCATCAAGTTCTATAATATTTTAAGATATTTTATAACGTCTACGAATTGCCAAATTAGTAAAGAATGTCCAAATGGCTTCTTTATTAGTATTATAATAATTTATAGCGCAGTATAAGAAATGGAGCATTAAAGAATAAAATATAATTACTATTCTTCAGTCCGATTACTTATTTCATGGTTAGTTCGTACTTTTATTTTAAGTATGGCACTATTTATTCTATAGTATCAATAATACCTTATTACAGATTACCTTATTCACAGAATAAATATTGTGTTACTTGATACTTCAATTGTGTCCACTATTTAAATACTTGATAAACTCCAAGCAAAGTGTAATAAAACAGGACTCGGAATATAAAATTTTATCGGTTTTCAAGAAAGTACCCGTAAGTATTGCAATTTGAAAGGAATACTTTCCTATACTTCGAGATGAACCAAGTGAAAGTAAGTTCAAAATATCATGAGCGATCCACAAAGTAGCTACCTATCTACTATATACTATATGAACCTTCTCGAAGTGTAGTAGTATATTTTCCTGTTGCCTTTGTAAGTACAACTTGACTTTGACTGGCCTCATAACTCAGTTGGTAGTAACCCTGCCTTCCGTGCTGTAGGTCGTGGGTTCGATTCCCACCCAGAACAAACATGTGTGTGACGAACATTGATGTTTGTTCTGTGTCTGGGTGTTAATACACTACTATGTTAATATACTACTGACATATAACGTAGGTGATAATTAATTTAAAAAAACATATTCTATAACGTATAACGAAACATGGATAAAGATGTTAAAACATGAGGTGATCTCATATCGACTATAATAAAGATTTCTAAATGAACTCCAAAGGCAAAAGCAGAACGATTCTTATAAAGAACAGATGCGCTTAAAACATACATTTTTGGTGTCCAACTTTCCATTTTACGAACCCCTACATATAAAAAGACAATTGAGAGCAACCAAATAAGATTTACCGCATCCGGTCGTCCGTAACCCCACGCAATCAAATCACATCTGGCCGATTTTACTCGACCATTTATAATATTGTTATTAAAACCCTTCGCGTGAGAAAGTGACTGAATATTTATGAAGATATCAAAACGTTGGGGGAAAAAATGATGGCTGCAGAAAAAGGACATAAATTGCTATGAAAGTTATTTTATGATGTCTCCAGCTTCCGTCTGAGGGCAACGAGAGCATTACATGCACGAATTAACATTACCTACAAGCTTTCAAAATGCAAATCTGGTTTTAATTGGTACCTTTTTGGTCCGTTATCTTGTCCTTTTTATTATTTTAGCTTATTTATATTATTGTTTGTTTCATTTAAGTGCGCGAAGAATGTTGTGAGACTGATTTAAAAATTCATGAAATATTTCGTTAGACTAATAAAGCTAATATTTTGTAATGTTACTCCATTGCTGTGTTACGTGTGATCTTAACCTACGACCTCACTGGGGTCATCTTATTCTGAATTTGGGTTTCATAGTTTCCAAACAAGTTTTGATAAAACGACTTGATCTAGTAACGGTTGTTACCAATAGGTGCCTTTATTACGGTTTATCCTACTAATATTATAAACGTGAAAGTTTGTATGGATGTTTGTTACTCTTTCACGGTCAAACGGCTGAATGGATTTGTATGAAATTTGGTACCCAGATAGCTTATATTCTGAATTAAATCATAGGCTACTTTGATCCCGGAAAAGTGCAGTGTTCCCGTGAGATTACTTATTCACTGCGGGTAACACCGCGAGGCGCAGCTAGTTTTTAATAAACTTATAAAATTTCCTTTTTCTTTAAAATATAAAGCAACTCACAGGCACTCGACATTTTTATTTAAATTACTAATAAGTTTGGATATAATATCTCAAGCAACAGAGCACTTTATAGCGTTCGCGTATTTGGGGCTTTCTTATTTTTTAATTTGGTCTGTTGGCTGTGGTTTGATTTTCAAATATTCTTTTAAATGCAGATCTCTGTGGTCAATTTTTATGTGAAATTTACAGTTACATTAAAATATCTCAAATCTTATGCAACAGCGGGTTATTATAAAATTCATTATAATATTGTGACCCGGCTAGATAGCATTTTCGAGCAGGTGGTGTGGGAAGATATATTTTATTTATTTCCGAATACATTGATGAACACATATACTCGTATTAAAAGGGTAAGGACACCAATGCTACACATGTATGACAAATTGTCATAGAGGTTTATTATCTCTTATTATTTTGCTGTCGTTTTGTATATTATCTCTTATTATTTTGCTGTCGTTTTGAACATTTTTAATGTTCACCTGATTAGTACTTAACCTGTGGTTTACATTACACAGGTAGCAGCTTCCTCCATATACTAAGGACATGCCGCCAAACACCTAACGGTGTATTATAGTGCCAGTCAGTTTCCAACGAGTCGTATCATCATCCTACCGTCGACTCGGAATGTATTTGTAACATCACGTGATATACAGTCGATAGAAACTCTGTGGAATATAAAAAAATACCTGGCATGAGGAAATAGACGAAAACTGCGAGCGCGATGCAGATCGCGATAAGGGCCATTGGCCACCGCAGCACTCGGAGTAACCTGGCCATCTTGTCGGCGCCGACGCCGCTGCTAGCTGGCACTCGGTACAGGCTGTCTGGGTGAGAGCCCTATGGATAAAGGAAACATAACATCAGATATATATTGTGACCTCCAATAGAATACATTCGTCTTGCAAAGTATGCCTAGTCTATAGAAATAAATTTAAAGTGTCTGTTTGTAATGTCAAATAACAGCTTTATAATAAATGCAGACTTTCACTGCCAGATAGCTGATGTTATAAGAAGTAACTTAGTACTTTTGCGGGGTAAAATAGGGGTGCGTGATAAAACAGAGGTCCACGCGGACCAAGTCGCGGGTAACAGCTAGTATACAATAATACCATACTAATATTATAAAGGCAAAAGTTTGTATGGTGTGTGTTGTGTGTGTGTGTGTGTGTATGTTTATTACTCCTTCACGCTCAAAGGTTTGAGGGCTGGAATGAAATTTGGTACCAGCTTAAATTTCCAGTCCCCTGTAAAAACTTCTTCCTCTACTAATGAATAAAAACCTACTCCATCTTATAATATGCAACTTACTCATGGAGATAGTGTAAATGAAAGGAGTGCTCCTTGGGCAAGGGCACCATACCATAGTGGTATCATCGCTGTAAGGGAAAGGTTGAAGTAACAGGCAGAACCTTTCACTAGTCAGGTAAGCTAGATCTACAAAATCAGTCGCTATGGTTAGGTCTGAAATAAATAAATAAATTTATGGATATTTCACACAGCTAGTCCCAAACTAAGCATAGCTTGAACTGTGGAACTAGATAACCGATAGTTTTTTTATTTTTTATTTTTTATGTGATACATTTACTTAACGAGCCGGTGGCCCACCTGATGTTAAGTGGTAACCTTTGCTCATAACAAGCGATGCGGCTTGGGTCCCCCCCTTTTTTTTTGTTGTAAATATTTTATATCACCCAGTAATTTTCCATCCAAACTAAATTAATTTTGATTTAGAATAGAATAGAATAAATTTATTTAACACACACAGTTTACATACAACATTAAAAAAAAAACAAAAAGAAAGATATGAAGACAATTACACAATACAACACTCGGTGAGTAAATGTGTAATGATTTCGTTTTCTGGCAGTAGAATCAGCACCAAGATGGTCAGCCTTTTTTTTTCACCGGTATTTTCTGGATATTAAAATGTTCCTTGGTTTACTTTCAACCACCAACACACCCCAGAAACTTCTGTGTGGCATAACCACCTACCAGCACTCCCTAAACAGTTTACTGCTAATCTATCAGCTCGATTAAGTTAATTACAGTCATAATATGAAACATGTGGTACGGTGTACAAGACTCGACAGGCTATTACTACATGCGGAAAACATTTCGTACTCTCCCAGTTCGACATAGCATGCGTGATCTAGTTAAAGGGCCTATTTACTACACGAGCCTTGTTTTATATCGTTCTCATTATAACTACAGGTCATATAAAAGCAGCGACGTAACTTACTCAAAATTGTTGGTACTAGAAATCTACACTTAGAAAATAAGCAATTGAAATGGATTTATGCCTACATACTCATTATGGGGTTAACTGAATTCTTCATACTAAGGGGGTAAGCACTCGGCGTAAATCCAACGATATATTACGTTGTAGAATTTGACTGAAGTAAATACAAGAGAGACATTGGATGGATGATTGTTAATCCTTCATGCCATAACTACTGAACCGACATTGGCTAAAATTGCGATCATACGTATTGTTTTATTTGGTGTCGTAATAGTGACCGAACGAGATGACGGCCCACCTGATTTTAAGTGGTAACCGCCGCCCATAGAGAACAGCAATACGACTCAAGTCCTCTGCACCAAAGTACGAGATGACTCAAGTCGCATAGCGTCCATCACCCCGAGACGAGGATGTTACGTCTCATGCGGCTGCAATTTCGTCGGCACCGACTCACTTCCACCGGAACATAGCAAGTGTTTTTTATATAAGTGATATTATACACAGGTAATAAATAGATAACGACTAACCACCGCGGACGAAACAGCGGGTAGAAACTAGTAATTCATACATAAACGTGCGCTCTGATTGGCATCGATATTAACCTAAAATATCGGAGCTTGCTACACGTTTGCTCGAGATAAATGCACAATCCAAATGAATTCTTACATGAATACAGACATAAAAATAACATTAACTATAATGATCTAACAATACAAACCCACTTTAGTATGTATATATTCACATCGTCAGTATTATAACATCACGGTAATTTATTATTTTATTGGCCATAAAGTTAACAGAAATGTCGTACTACACGGCAATAAATTATGTTGATTGGCCGAAGAAAAAACTTTTATTTTCGCTTCGTGATCCCAAAACAAGATACCATCGATCTTTTGTATGGAGTTATGCAACCTAATTCCTTAGATAATCTGTCACAATTTATCAACAAAAATAAGAGAAACATAATTTACTGTCATGGTTAAAATTGACTCCATATGTAGATACATTAAATACATATTAGGTTCACGAATGAGGAATTCTCATATAAATAAGTTAAATACATCAA
Organism: Chesias legatella; assembly: GCA_947359385.1. Classification (NCBI taxonomy): domain Eukaryota; kingdom Metazoa; phylum Arthropoda; class Insecta; order Lepidoptera; family Geometridae; genus Chesias; species Chesias legatella. The sequence goes on from OX375772.1 coordinate 7,772,986, forward strand.
TATTATACTAAATATAAATGTTTATTTACTTACTTTGTAGTTAACCTTAGCAGCAAAACTCTTGCTTTCCTTCGGTTTAGTGAAATACTTGTCCATTTTGGCTTCGTAACCGTTCATGATGTCTCCCACAGTTGAACTAGGCACCGACTGCACCCTATAGGTCCCATACTGTTCCCCGTGTTCTGATATTGTAGGTAAATTGTTATTAGGTGAACTACAGCTGCTGTTAGATCTCGAATAAGCATAGTTGATTGAACCGTCGGCTGGATTTTTAGGCTTTTTCTGAAACGTGTACCGCCTCGGTCGCTCCTCAGTTGGTTTTAAATCGTACGTCTCAAATTTTTCACTAATGAAATGTTCTTGCACATCAGATGTGGACACGTAGCGTAGGAGTTTCGGTTCTTTTGCTTTCTTTTCGTATTTGACTGAATCCGTCTCGTTGTCCAGCTGCTGAGCCATGTTGAGAGTTCTTTGAAGTTCATTCGCCGTTCTGTTTGCTTTGCGCCGATACTTACGTTCAGCTGTTCTCGTCTGCACATGATCGTCGACTATTTCAGATTCGGAGGATGGTCTGTCTCCGTATAGCACGTAATTACCATTCACCATTTTAGTTTGATTGTTCAACTGTTCTCAAATTAGCGCTGTATCAACGCAATCATTGTGCAAGTTTTAATTCCACTATGTAGCCATGATGTAACGTGATCTCGGATGATGAGACAATAACTGTCTTTGCTGGCTGCTGTCAACTACGATCGCTATCACAATGAACATAAATGAAAGCACTCATTACAGATACGGATTGTTTGTTTGTTGTTTCGAATTGTTAAGTGATGAAACAGTAAATTGTGTTGCTGTTAAATGTGCGGCTATTATGCAGAACGGATGGATTGGATCCGCGAGGAATTTCCCGTTGTTTATGCATTTTTTTTCAACTAAGTAATATTATAACTTTCGTGTTCATAATGCGTATGAAATACAATGATTAAATGATTTGCATATAGCGTCTGCTGGTACACGCTCTACGGTAATTAAAGTGACCTACTATTAAACATACAATATAACATGAACTATCTGACAAACAAGAAAACTCGTAACATATCGTGTGCTGTGCAATAAATTCTCCTATCGCGAAATTCAGCCTTTTCTGCAACTCTACAGCAACGAGAACATTCCAAATGTACATTTGTACAGATAACATTTTGTGGCGTTATGTCGGCCATTATTGTTAGGGCTCAGTTCCCGCGCTTTTTGCGACTTCGCGCGGGAAAGTTCTCAGTAAAGCGCGGGTGTGACAATGGCGGCGAGACAACGAGAGTGAACGCGCGTTGTGCAACGGAGTCGAGTCGTACTAACTTATAATTAATCTGTGCTATGTGTGCAAGTTGTTCCGTTACTAGCACAGATGAAGTGCGGATAACTTGAACCTATCTTAGATGTTTCCTGGTGATCATAAAGTGCTTGAAGAGCCGCGGCAGAACTGTAGGAAGTAATGAAACTATCGACGTGAGAAGACGTTAGAATCTTCGTTATCTTGAATCGAGAATCTTTATTGTGCCCCTTAGAGGCTCTTCTAGAATAGTTTCTATGGAACTCGTACGTAAAGTAACTATTGTCTCTAAGAGCAACTGCAGCATGAAAAGGCGCGGGCCACTTGCGCGAGTTACATCCGCGCTAAATGCGTAGCTTTTGTACTATCAAGCAACTACAGCAAGCAAACAAAAGCGCGGAAATTAAGGAACTTAATGTCAGCTGTTTTTCGAGAGTGAATTGTTGCAATGAATGAGAATTTGTGAATTTGTGACTTTAGAACAATATAAATTTATAATATTCTAAAAATGCATCAGTGCCTACAGGTTTCACTTTCGAAAAATATATCCCGGGACTGATTGCCTCACTGGCCAGTCCTCACCCATCCTCAAGCTAACCCATTACTGTCAAAGTGTATTGTAACAGTTTCACTTTATATTGCGACACGCAAAGACGACTGCAAATTGATTTAAGATGAGCCGTAGATTATGTCCGCAGCGGATGGTTATGCAGCTGAGTGCCAAAGTTACTGATATTGCATAAGTGAAGGCCATTGAAAAGATTAAGCGAAAAGATAAAGTATAACATGTTAGTGATCTGCTTTTACGATTAATCTTTATTTTTTATTATAAAGTACTAGCTGTTGCCCGCTACTTCGTCCGCGTAGAATTCGGTTTTATCACGCACCCCTATTTTAGCGTTCGGAAAAGTAGCCTAAGCTACTCCTCGTTACATCAGCTATCTGCCAGTGAAAGTTCCGTCAAAATCAATCAAGCCATTTCAGAGATTAACAAACAGACAGACAGACAGATACAAATTGTAAAAAATGTTGTTTTGGTATATGTACATATATACATCCATATGCGCTTAGTAAAAAGAGGTTATTTTAATATTACAAATAGACACTCCAATTATTGATTTGTATAGATAAAATACGAAAAATCCATCCAACATAATACAAAGTATAATTTCTCATAATCATTTGTGCTCGCGTATCAAAATTGCACCATACTATATAAACACCAGCCAGTAACCTATACACCGACATTTTACTAACACAATACAAGTAGGTGTAGGCATTCCGAATCATCAAAATTCCATCCCCGTACGCAGAGGCTACGATTGATCTAATCGTTCGCATTGTAACATCAGCGCCGAGCGCCGAACCTGGTCCTTGATCTATGCGCGAAGTATTTCACAATCTGCCTCCATTATTATAATGTGCTTTGTGCTCCTAACCTAAAGATTGGTTTGTCATCACTTTATCGTGGAATCAACCTTTATGGTAATGCAAAATTGCTCCTAAATTGTGTTATTTTTTACCTACCTACATATTTCATTGTTTTGAAGCTAGTTGCAAGGCTAACTGAATTTACTAGACGACCTTTAGCACTAGACGCAGGTTTTGCGCAGCCGTTTTTACGCACAATATAACAAGCCATGCAAAGCTAAAGAGCTTAAAAAAATAAAATGAAGTGTGAATAAAACCAAGTAGAGTATCATCTACTAGCTTAAGGCTTATACTAATGCTTAAATAACGTTACATAAATTATCTTGTTGAATACAAATGATACATTTGTTTATGATGGAAAGAAAATCTGAAAATCAGCGCGAGTCATAAATTACTCTGAGCCAACACCTTTTTTGGCACCGGATGCATAGGTACAGTTTTTTTCCTATTTTGTATTACTTTCTAAGTAGATCTTGTTCGTATGTATAATTTGTGTTGAAATAAAAGTTTTATCTATTTATCTAATGATAGAGTAATTTAACAACTTTATATGAGTTGTAACTTTTATAAACTACGAATATGGATATCTGAACGCCATACTCTGACTAAAACATTGGTGAAAAACAATCCAAGTCAAAACATTCGTAAAATTACAGGCTATCATTTCGTGAGGCAAATCTTACAATACGATCTTATGGGAAAATTCTTCACAAGGACACCAGGTCAAGCACGCCTTCGCTTGTGTGGTGTCAAATAAGTGGACTATTAATTTGATAGAAACGCACATTTATATCTAAACTTGATTTTACATAAATAATCCAGAACTAAAAAGCTTATTATTATATAATTTTACTTACAGAATTTTTTCAACAATCCTTATAAACCATACTGTGTTGTTTGTGTCTTAGTTATGTGTTTTAGTTATAGTGTTAGTTATTTTTCAGGTACGTATTATTCTTATTATTTTATTGTATATATTATTTTCGTATTGTTGATGTCTATAGGCGGCGGTTACCACTTAACATCAGGTGGGCCGTCAGATCATTCCGCCACCAGAATCACATAAAAAAAGTATTATCTCGCAAGTTCACTCTATTACTGTGCCATCCTTAATTCATATTGTAAATTCGATTCGACACAGGCTAGTCCTAATGCGGGGACCACCGTTAATTACACTTATATAAAACTCTTTGTTTCGTGAATAAATGCATTTGTCCTACGAGTACCTACATAGTAATGAACAATGGGCGCTAAATAGTACATAATGCGTAGCGGTACCTATTCATACAGTAAAATCGTCACAAACGAGTGAGCACCGCGGTCACCCTACTGACTATTCACTCGTCTATTATATAAATATTCTTAGATTGTTAAAAGGATCGTGCTCGCGAAAAAAAAGGAAGCCCTCCTTTAGAGGGTTCTTGTCTGTTCTTCCCCATGGAGGGTCGGATAGGGTTTGAACAGGCGCCAAACTTAGCGATAAGTACGCGTGCGTACGCGTTACTTTTCACGACAACAACCACTTATTTTAATAAATTTATTTGTCTTTGTGAGGAAACCTCCATGACCTACATATCATTTGAGGCATGTACCAATATTCACGTGGCATATTAAATCTCAATAGATCAGCTTTGAAAGGTGTAGCAGCCGGTTTAAATACAGGCACTTGAGACGTTCCACCTTCACTTCTCATAGTTACGGGTGTATGCGATGGGACTTGGGTCTTGTTGTACCTAAGTAGGGGAGGACCCCAGTCCCCCAACCCAGTTATAGACAGAGGCCACTACATAACACCAGGTGGGCCATCTGCTCGATCCGGAACTTCTTCACATAAACGAAAAAGTTTAAATAATATCTGAGAATTACAAACAGTCTACTACCTCCACGAATATATTATTTCTGAGTTAAATTCCTGAACGCTTTGATTCTATCAGTTGTTCACTGACATTATTGAGAGCGTGGTGGTCTAATGGTACTGACCCCGAGTTTCAATCCGGAGGTCACCGGTTCAAATCCCGACGTACACCTATGAGTTTTAAAGTTAAAGGAAAACATCGTGAGGAAACCGACATGTTCCTAGAACTGAAAATTCGAAGACAAGTGTCGAGTGCACGAAAGGAGCCTCTTTGAGGTGCTCTTAAAATCCTTTTACCACACCGGTTCGAACCAGTGACTCGAATAGATAGATAGATAGACTGACATTATCGAAGGTTTCAATGATCTTTTACGATATTTATGCCATGTAGGGCTTTAGTGTTCAAGTGTTTTCGTTAGGAAATAGGTTGTGTAGAACTGTGAACTGTGTCCCATATGGTGACGCAAGACTACTTAGTCTATGGCGCTTGTTCATTTAAAAGTTAAGCAACATTTATCTGAAAATTCATTATGACTTCTGAATAGGAATTTATCCTGAAGAAAGAGAAAAACAGCACAAGACACAGTCTCAAACGAAGTTTGCTCTCAAAAAATAAGTCATGACACCAAAATCTAAAAAACCTCCTTATCCGCAATTAATTTAGTAACCGAAAGTTAGTAAAAGTTTTTTTGTAGCCAATTTTTTAAGCCCATTTTTTTCACTATGAGCTTTTAGTAGGTAGAATCTTAGTATATAGTATAACATCATCATCTTTATATGCTTCAAACATCACTCAGTAATATATATTATATTTTTTTTTGATGAAACACTTTAGAATTTTAATGAAACAATTACTCCCGACCACTTATCCAGTACATCAGTTTATCTACAATCAGCCACTCACTTGATTACACATTGCACTGATTAGCGTCCGACAGTGAGCCCCTCACTGTGGGCATAGCGCGAACATAACCTTATGTTACAGTAAAAGTGATACCACTCCGCATACAGTTAAGGCAGCCCGCTAGGGGTGAGCGGTATGTCATTTTCCTACTGATTACGGATTTGCGTAGGTACTGATTGCCATCCACTTAGTTATTGGAGCATTGAACTGTGACACGTTATTAGCGTACACTGACCGTTAACAATAATTTCAGGAGAAATCGCTACGGTCATTCAACCTCTTATATGACATCAATGTCATAGACTGAAATTGAACTTAAAACGTGTAAAACTGAAGATCCAATAAAAAGAAACATTTTATGACGATAATAGTATGTAAATAATTATAAATATTTATACATTCATTCGTGTGGACTATTAGGATTCCTTGTGCCGATATAACATGGACTGAATATACGTTACGCAACACAAATGTCTAAATAAAACCCGTGAACGATTTCATGCTCATTATACAAATGTAACCTTAGTACCCTTTGTTATGAAGGTAGGCTTACTACCAATTTCCTATGGACTCGTCAAAATAAACAATAAAGAAAACAAACTAATTATTGTAAAAAAATACCGGCCAGTGAGTCGAACAGCGGCATCCGCCCGCCTTCAAAAAGTACCCGCCCAGTAACTGGTCAATTTTACTTAAGTATAATGTTCGGTTATACATTTATTAAAGCGCGCTGTATTATTTTATTTTGTTAGACTGAAGAATAACGTTATTCGTCTATTTGTTTTGCAAAAAACTTTAATAACCTGCTCAGACCATTTGTGAGCCTAAGATAAATAAGAGTAAGCCCAGAGTAAAAACCTGTTCGATATAAATATGCATTAAAGAGACCTTGGAACATAAGGATAATCATTATGACTTGCAAACTGAAAGAGAGTCTTCTGGCGCCTATTTAAGAACTCCGCAAGAATTCCCCAACGCTATAATTTGTTATAAAAAAAACTGTATTTCACAATTTATAAACAAACAAACCGCATCAGAAAAATCCTGTATTTCACAACACAATACACATTGTTTACACTTTACGCGATACAATCGATAACTGATTGAGCAGCAGACAGTGCGAAGCGGCGCGGGCGACTGAACGGAGGACCACCTCAGTTGCACCACACATTGTCGAGAAATACCGTGGAAAAACTTTACGCAACCCATTATCCAGATACTAGATAATTTTGATTCGGAATCTTATTCAGTGGGTCTTAAACAATCGGGCTACTGAGAAATTTGACACATCAATGCACACGTTATCTTTCGGCGAAGTTTACAACACACTTTGTGGAAAATCTGTTACGTCCTGGATGCTTGTGTATCCTGGACTTAGGAGTTTCCTGAATCATGTAATAGTTTGCAATGCAGTTTAGGACTATATAATTTTCTCAATAGTTATACATAAAGTGAAAGTACATTCGTTTGTTTATCTTTCTTGACGTAGCTAAAAACTGATGAACGTCATATTTTACATGGAATTAGTTTATCGATTGATGTAACACAGGCTACTTTTATCCAAAGATCACGAGAACGAAGCTGCGGCCATTAACTAAAGCTATTATGTAATACTAGTATGTCTAATGGTGTAGGGATAATATATGTGTTGTATGACATATGTTTTTTTTTATTTAGAATTCTTACACTTGCTTTACTGATGAATATAGTTAATTATATTAATTACACTAAAGTTACCTACGGTAACTTATTCTATCATTAATTCTTTACAAAAGCGCGTACCTATTTAATCAAATACGTTGTGCTGATTCTCATAGCGGGAGCGTAGTATGTTTCCATTACACAACGGATGTGACCATAGATAAAAAACCAGTACGAAGTACAAAAACATCCACAAAAAAAACTGAACTTATAAGATTCGATTAAAATGAAGAAAAAGCCTTTCAATTGACCTAGTAGGCAATGGCTCGTCGTCGAACTCGGCTTCAGTTATTATTATTTTTTAATTATATACACTCGTATTACTGACAAGTACATATCAAAGACTTGTTATTGCAAAGTAATATGGAAAAGTTTCATAATTAATCAATAGAAAATGTGAGAATTTATGAATGAAATTAAAAAAAGGAAAAGATGAATGAAAAAAGATGACGAAAAAATTCAAAAATTAAATAAAATAAAACTATACAAAATCAAAGTCGCCTTATATCCTTCAGATCGGACACGTGAGAAATTGTAATTAAACTTACTTGTTAAATCCTTAGACACACAGCTAATGAAGATATCTTCAAAATATAACAGCACATTTATCATTATCAGCCTGCAAGCGCCAACCTGAACAAAACCTCTAATACAGAAAACCAAAATCTGAATATTTATGCAAAGTCAGTCTTCTCCTTCGATACCGTTCTTTCATCAGTATTAGAACTCTTTGCTAACTTCACAACCCTCGCAGTTCTGAAGACCAGTAGAACTCACGCCAAGTTCGTCTAGGGAAGTACTGCCACCATGCCCATTTTTGCCGCCAAGCAGTAACACGTATGCGTTATTGTGTTCCGGTTTAAAAGGTATGGTTGCCGGTGAAATTACCGGCACCTGGCACATTCCACCTACCGTCTCAGAGTTACGGGCGCTTACGGTGCGACTTGGGTCTTGTCGTACCTAGTACGGGAGGACCGAAGTTGCACCGATTATTATGGGCCGAGGTTACCAGATGGGTCATCGGCTCGTTCCGTAACTGTACCCATAAAAAAATAAAATATATTATCGGATTCTATGCCATCTGCACGGTAAAGAACAAAACGTTTGGAGCCAACTTCAGAGTTGCCAACATCCGTCACCAAATATGTAAAGCCCTAACGGAGGTATAATGGAAACACACTGTACCGCTTAATCGGCGCATGATGTTCCCACTATTTAGCATTAGTTCATGAATAAAACAAGTGTAGCTCGTTGTGCAACTAACTACTCTATATTGTTCGAAATACATAAGTACTTACAACGTCGTAAGTGTTACTGTTTATACTAATGCCGAAATCCCACGACACGTGATGAAACATTAGCTGCGGTTAGCTTTGTGACCATTCAATGTATTGCCAATGTAATTCATGTTATAACATCTCCAAGAATTTTCTGATCATCAGATTACGTGGCTCATGACATTGTGTTATTTTTGTTTGTAATATTTCGGAAGCAAATAATGATTTTATGATAACATCAGCAATACTTTACTTTACTTTAGTACTTGGATATTTCCTTGCTTATGGGAAAACCCAACATGAAATGGATAATCATGGGACGACCGACCCTTCTCCTTCCATTTTAAATGTATTTATTGAGGCTATATTATGGAGTTGTCTGTATTATACACAAATAAAAATCTTGCCCTAGAAATAATTGCCTGTACAAAAGACTTCAACGCGCACCTTCTTTATGAAAAATCTTGGCATTTTTTAACATTAATTATATTATATTACCAATTTTAATTTCTTTCGTCATTTGATATCAAAATTATATTATTACTTCTATAAAAGAATACTTAATAATTACCTAACACACAGGGTAACTCTTTGTCAGTTGCGAAATAAAGTTTAGAAGTAGGTAGCAAAATATAATAACAATTACTGTAGACACAGTAGAACTCGGGAAACTATAGCGTCTCATTAGGCCTTTTCATATTTTCTTACAATATCGTGGGAAAGCAAACGTGAAGTGTTGAGTTCATCACCACCAAATCAGAAGCTGATATAAAGATAATACTGCTTATAATTAAATGAAAGAGCTTATTTACAAATTATATAACTCCTTTTAGTTCATTTCATTTACACGGAAGGGGCTTTTATGTACATTACAATAATTTACAAATATGTACATATAATAGTTATAAAATACAGTGAAACCAATTGAGCTATCTACAGACCGCTACCAACGATCTATAGGTAGCACATTCTGATCCAATTCTCTACCAGAAAACACGCGTAGATATAGAACTCGACTATTAAGAATAAAAAGCCACACATAGTCATTAATAAATAACGTTAACCATGTTCAGTTTACTCTCTGTATTTAATTCATATCAAACTCGAGTTAGTATATTAATATTCAATTCAATTCCTAATTAAATAGAGATAGTACATATTTTTTTAATTCCATTACAGTATCAAACACTCATAAAAAAGAGAACCAATCGTGTGGAAATAATAATCATAATAATTTACGATAAACTAACGACTTCCCGTCAGACATATCATTTATCGTTATAATATCCATAAATTAGTATCAAATTGCAACCGTTACGTAAATAAAACATATAATCAGCAATTAATAATGCTAAGAATGTGTGAATGGGTGGGTAATTAAGGCTATACCAGTTAATCATAGTCGTTTGCGCCGCCATACATCACTCAAAGTAGGGAGCTATGGATTTTACATGAGATCAGTTCCTAGGTGGAAATTAAGTGTAAATAAATAAATATTGGTTGACATTCCATATTGCGCAGACTAGCCAAACTAAGCATGGCTATAAAAATAACGAATACAATTTTCTTGTCAAAGCCCGGGCACGGAATAAACTTTGTCACAAAAATGTTGGTCCTGGGTTGGAATCGAACCCACGACCTACTGCGCAAAAAGCAGAGTTACTACCACAGTCAAGAATAAAAATTACGACTGCTTTTCGCATACACAAATGACTAGGATCAAAGCAGGGGTTATAAAAATATACTTCTTTTACTCACTCTTGTAATGAGGGCTAGCTTAAAAAATCTCTATTATTAATACTAACTGATAACGCAAAACAGAATATTGACCTAGACATACTGGTGAAACTGCGGGCAGAAACTAGTACCAACTTTAAATAAATCAAGATAGTTCAGTCCTCTCCTGTAGTTTGGTAGCACCGCGGGTTATGATGACAGAAGAAACGCGCGAGTAGGCACATATGTGCCCTCTTTGTCACATCTTCGCCCTGAGTTATCTGGTTGTACACATAATTAATCTCCAAAGCTGTTTATTTTAATACTTTACGAACAGAGTGCAGTCATGTAATTTATGTGATTAAAACGGAATTTTATGTCTAGATAATAGTCGAGTGATTACAAATATATGCCAGTATTCGTGGCATTCGCTAAGTGCCATAATTTAGCATCATAGCCATTAAAACACATGTAGAACTCAACTGCGTTAAATAACGAACTAAATTGAAAATTTCATGTCATGGTCATGCCATCATCATGATTATTTGGGAAGTAGAATCCTTGACATATATCTTGATAGATCATTGCGTTATTTTCTGTGAAAATTCTTACAAATAAAATAAACAATAGCGCTCATTATTTCGTCATATTATTAATCCAAGTCAATAGTAAAAAATTGCGACTAAAAATTATTAATATAAATTAGTATTCACATTATATTATGCATATGCACTCCATGCAATTTCCTAACTATAGTTACCAATTAGGTGTGTAAATTATATTTTATAACTAGCTGTTGCCCGCGACTTCGTCCGCGTGGAATTCAGTTTTATCACACACCCCTATTTTACCCCTCGGAAAAGTAGCCTAAGTTACTCCTTGTTATATCAGCAATCTGCCAGTTAAGTTCCGTCAATATCGGTCCAGCCATTTCAGAGATTAACCCGAACAAACAGACAGACAAATATTATATAAAATGTTGTTTTGGTATATGTACCGTGTATACATCCATATGCACTTAGTAAAAAGCGGTTATTTTAATATTACAAACAGACACTACAATTTTATTTATTTGTATAGATAACGATCATATGTGACACAACAACACATAATATGGGTTATGTCAAGTTTTGCAACCAAAAGCGTTCGGATTATGGAATAGTTTATCAATAATAGAGGCGACAATGTCAAAAGTCACCCATTCATTACCACGGCCCGGATTAGTTGGTATATAAGTTATGTTATGTAAGCGGTCAAACGAGATCTGTCGCTGTCGATGCGTGTGTGTTCACACACTAATTCAACGACAGTGTCCAAACTAAACTTTGCACCAAAGAACGAATTAAAGTGAATTTGACTGTACTAACTCGTAGTCACAGAGAACTTGCTCAAATTAAGGATTTTTGAATTTTTTTTTCATATTTTCTGTTACGCTACCAGATTACGTTTAACATCTATTTCTTTCAGTACTACTTTGATGCTAAAATAATACGGTTTGTCTAGTTCAACAATAATTCCATGTATAATAAGACGTCTCCCTGGAATCCCCATTAATTTAGCCCTACTACGGATACAAACGTATTATCGATAGAATTCACCAAGAAATATCAACGGCTTTGGTATGTATTGGAATTGGTAATTACCATCCAAATACAAAAAAAAGTCAATATAAAAATTTGTTCCAACTTTTCTCATCAGTCTGTTACATAAAAATGTAAACGTCTCGAGAACAAAGCAATTTATCATTCCAGTACAATCGGACACTACGCATGATATGTCAAGCATTATAAAATCAAACACGCATAAAATGTTCGGTTATCCGTTATGTAATAGTAAAATAACAGTTGCAATATATCGGAAATATTAATTAACACACACGAGTGCAGTTTCTACAAAAATCGTAATTAGGGCTTGTCGTTGTAAAAAGGTTGTGTTTCGTAACTTCGTTTCGTAGGTTTGATAATATAGGTAATTGCGAACGTTTGAGCATTACGTCACGTAATATCATAACAATTATGACCGTTTACATCCGATAAGCAGTATTTTTTAACTGTAGAACCTTCTTCAGCATTTGATGTTCATTAGTCAGTTTTCCAGAAAACCGAATTCCACGCGGACGAAGTCGCGGGCAACTTGTTATGTGCGTGTGAACTTAGCATAAATCTGAACTGTGACCTAACACTATTATTGTAAGATTTATACCATGAACCAACACCTGCTAAGTTATTGTTCTATACTTCTGAATGCATAAAATATTAAATGGATTTATAATAATGGCTCGATCACAATGACGGGTCACGAGGTTCCTAAACATTATTAACTAAATGGGTTCAAACCATAATTTATGGCATTAACACTGAATGATTTAAGCATTGAAACTTTTCTGTGTCTCTACTACTGTACCAAAGATATATACTTATGTTGTGTCCTTTCTAATAAAAAATATAATATTATAACGACTTGAAGTTTATGTTATTATTAGACACTTGAACAACTACGCATAGGTACACCACATGAGTTAGTCCAATGCTACGGTGTTACAAAATGATCGGGATGCTGTGACAGTAACCCTTTTGTCATCGCATCCCTTACCGCGTAAACTTGAACGCGTCACGTTGATACAAAAGAATGCACCCGCCGCCCTCCGTTATTTCCTCCTCCCCTGTACACCACAAGAGTGGTTTGACTTCTCCAGAATTTATTTTGCAACCCAAGGATTTTAGAGATATGCATTCATACTCATGTTTGCACGGTGGTAAAATCTCCATTTTATCGATTTAGGCGTGATTCGATTCAACATTTGTGCACGAACGTAAACCCCAACCTTTGTATGGCATTTGTATTCGGTTCTTCTCATACTAAACTGAGGTCAACGTTGAAAATGTTCTCTAAACTGTGGAATATCATCACATTTACAGGGTTGAGAAAAAATACGAAGTCGCCTGGACAAATTGAGACTAATCGTCTTGTCGACGCACAAGAGGGCAAATAATTGTAAAGGCTATAAGCAAGCGGTTTATAAATGTATTCTGCATGTCTTCGTTTTGTATTTGGAGTTCAATAAAGCATCTCGCTACTGTAATATCTAAAAGATAGTTTTGTTTGTCCATGTCACCTTATGTCGTAGGTAATCGTAATGTGTGTAATATGTTATCTGTTATCATTAGGATTAATTCGAATCGAATGCTTCTCAAAACGATTGTTTAGATTTTTAGGCTGAATTTAGATGCAGCTTCAAGATGTGATATTTGTCATTTTTCTAAAATCATATTACGGGTGGGATTAAAATCAATGTCACCGTCCTAAGAATTAATTGTTGTTATTAGACATATACTTCATGATTTTATTTCATCATGATCATTCATCATGATTTATTTATTAACACGGTTAGAACGTTTTGTTTTCTCTAACGGATGAGGTTGCATTTTGTTCACACAAACACTTGAAATAACACTCGCTTATCTGTCAGGTCACTGAATTAACCTTAAATGATTTTATATAAAAACCTAATATTCACTTAATTTGGGTCGAGATAAATGCTATCGTGCTTTATTTTAAGAATAAATATCGGATTCGGCAAAACTTGTTGACGGAACGCGTAATCATTTCGTAAACATAGTGGGGTTGTTTGGTCAAAAACTGCGTGGAAGTTTACGAGAGAGATTGTATGCATACATGCAACTAACATTCCGGATAATGGTATCGACGTATGTTTTCTTTCAGAATCTTTATTTTTACACTTACGACTCTCATTGTAGTAACTTATATTTTTAGGTGAACGCATGCGAAGATAAGTGGTGAATGTTTTTCATGCGAAGTTTACCAAGTATGATAACTTGTCTGGTCACTGGTCGCTTAGTTTATAGACTTTAACCTTCATCAGCCACTCGAACTACAATGATATTATAAATGCAATTGTTTGTTTGTTATTTCCTACCAAAACAACTGTACTAATCTGATGACGGAAAACATTATTATATATACTTATAATCCTGATACTACGCGGGAGCAGACTCAGTCAGATACTCATCGAATAAAAAAAAACTCGTCGTATTTTTTTATGTCATTGAAGTGACGGAACGAGCTGACGGCCCACCTGATGTTAAGTGGTAACCACCACCCATGGACAACAGCAATACCACTCAAGTCCTCTCCATAATATGAGATGACTCAAGTCGCACTGCGTTGCGTCCATCACCCCGAGACGGGGATGTTACGTCTCATGCGCCTGCAATTAATAACTTAATGCATGTATTTTAGTTTTAAGGTATGTATTTCTATGCGTCCTTTATGATATAAACAAATAATTTATAAAACATGAGTGCCAATCTTGTATCCGTCAGGTGCCGAGGCATAAAAGTAAAAGCTGTTATGTATTATTTCAAAATGATACGTATCGAGTATGATGGTTTGATTTCAATCAAACTTGTATCTTACATACACTTGATAGCTCATCACGATAAGCTTTAATTAGCAATGTTTGGAAGATCACCTTGAGTTATTGGATCGTATTGATAATAAATAAATAACATAAATACATATTGGTGGACATTTCACACAGCGCCATCTAGCCCCAAATTAAGGTAAACATAGCTTAAATCATGGGAACAAGACAAGTGATATAATACTTTTTTTTTATATAATACATATTAACACCCAGACACAGAACAAACATCTATGTTCGTCACACAAATGTTTGTCCTGGGTGGGAATCGAACTCATGACCTACAGCGCAGAAGGCAGGGTTCTACCAACTGAGCTGTGAGGCGAGTCAATAAATAGGTGGCAGAGGGGAATATTTATATAAAAAATTATATTTAAATTTTATGTTCCGATTATTTTTTAAATACATGAGACGCTCACCTTGGCAGTTATTAACATGATCTGTTAGCATTCCTTTCGGATAGTAATTTTATACATTTCTTTAAAGAATTCCTAGTGTGGTATGTAAGGATATGTGCATAGTGTTATCTATATAACCCTATGCATATATATATAATCTATATATGTCGGATAGATTAGTAGTATCGTAGTAAAATTTAAGTTTTTGTTTGTTTGCAACACTAGAGAAGTGTCATGTTTTAAGAACTGTCAAGGTGTGATGTGTGTGGCAAAAAGATATTGTATGACTGGTGCAAAATTAATTGAAATAAACTGTGTTAAAAGTAACAATTCGCCTCAAATCTTTCAAATATCCCACCTTTATATAAAACCCATGTTATATATAAAGGTTGCCTCCAATAGATCGCTATTAGCGATAAGGCCGCCCATTACATTAGCTTAAATATTAATCTTTAGGAAATTTCCATGTATGGTCAATAAAGTATTATCTATCTATCTTTATACATATCTATCTATATTTCATATCAAAAATCTGTCTAGATCAATAAAGATACCTATACCGATCATTATGTAGTTGACACAGAGAGCCCTCCTTTAATACAAGTGAAAACTTTTATAGCGACTAATGAATGTATTTATCATATTTTTTCTTTTCTTCTTTTATTCACCACAACTACCATGTTCTTTTGATCCTAGTTGCAATTATAATAATTTAATCTTCCAGACATTTGTAAACCATTTTGTAAATAGATAAATATCATATTGTTCGATATGTAAAGAGGTACGTTCTACAAATCGTGATGTACTCCGCAAATGATTGGTTGATGGGCCGTGAGGTCAACAAGTTAGAGGCTTGAGGAATTATGTTTATTGGAATAATTGTTTGCACGATTTTTCTTACTTACTTTGAGTAAATATTGGTATCCTATCATACCCACTAGAGACTAAACATTGATTGTATGCTCGCTTTTATTTCGGCCATCGAAGAAATAAAGCCATTCAGCGTGGCAAAATACTGCCATTACTGCTACCACCAGCGGACAGTTAGATGATAAAAAAAAAGTTATTTATAGTGAACATAATTCCTATAGAAACGATAAAAGAAATAATTTAAATAACACCTATAGCGTTAAAGTTTGGGTACACAGATTGCAGTTGTGGAAACGTTACAACGATTTCATCCTAGTTATAAGGTATTACTAACAGATGGCGCTGTCAGTATTAATTCAAGCACATAATTTCAATAACATACAATACAATTGCCTATGAATAGCGTAACAACCCAGTTGTCAAAACTTCTAAACTACCTTTCTACACTTCTACCCCTACGACGAATAATCACACATCCAAGTAATGACTGCCTTAAATGTTAATTTACTTAATCGAGCTGAGATCACTGACAGTAGAAGCTGCACTACAAGTGCATCATCTCAGTAATACTGGGTATTGTAAATATGAGATTTAGTAATACCTATAAGAAATTATAGGGAACGCGGGTTTTAGGTAAAAAAACATCATAATGGATAGGTATAACTTTGGCTGAAGTTTTACCTATGTTCAGAAAACAACTTTATCCTACTTACTTATTACTTTATCGACTTTCTCGCAGCCCTACATTCCGGTCTGAAACATGAGGACGCTGGTGAAATTGCAGACACTGCAGACGTTCCTATTTTAATGTCTCTATAGCTATATAGCTAAAGGGAGCAAAGACTTGGGGCATCACATATTTGAATAGGGGAAGGCTATTTCTGTTATTATGGGCAAAGGATACCGCTCAAAAATCAGTTGGATCATTTCAAATTACTTCATGAATCTCACTTTAAAAAATCGTGCAGGCATCCAAGATAATCTTCCATTCAATCTCTCACCCAAAAAATATACTATATATTAACAATGTAACACCAGATTTGGTACAACACTGAAACTATTAAAAACAGTTATTCAATCCAACATCCGAATGAACAATTCTCATCAAAATATATTCGTCATTCGTAAACAAACGCCAGAATATAATAATAACTAACGAACGTAACATCCATTACAAAGCTTCATCAATAAGTCGAATAACCTTCACGTAACTACATAAGTGGTGTTATTTAATACAACTATATGAATTGCGAATAGGTAACTAAAGTTTTAATATAATAGACACAGGGTGTTCTCAAAACGAAACTAATCAAATCAGATAGTTTACATAAATATTGGTTAGCGCCATCTAACCCCAAACTAGGCATAGCTTGTGATATGGGAACCAGACAACTGATATACTACTTAAAGGCCTCACAGCTCAGTTGGTAGTTACTCTGCCTTTAGCGCTGTAGGTCGTGGGTTCGATTCCCACCCAGGGCAAACATTTACATGGAATATAAATGGCGCCATGTGATTGTCCACCAATAATATTATTATTATAAATATTATAAAACAAAAACATTAGAAAGGAGAGATAATAATAATGGTGGATATCACCAATATTAAAAAATATTATAATTTTTATCAGAATCTTGTTTTTTTACTATTTACAGGGTTGTGTAGGGCTATAGAGTGAATTAAGGTGCTTGGCGGCAGATTTTCAATTTGGGGGTGGTCGCTAGCCAGGCGGGCATTTAGTACTACCACCAAGCAAACTCACTGTGAATCAAAGTCTGTTGCGGCTGTCTCTTAGTGGAAAAGGTATGTTTCTATTTATGTACATAGACAACCTGTATAAGCAGACTGAACAAACAATACCTTGGAAATTATAGGAATTTAAATCCCAATAGAATTGGTTTTAGAAAGAATATTCAATAGTCTACAGTAATGTGGAAAGTGCTTACTTTAGATGTTAAGATAGGTGTTGGGATGTTATTCCTTAACGCTCGCAGGACGACGTTAATAAGTTTGAGGGAAATTGGTGGAAATATCTAGACTAGAGAAATATATAGACCGGGATGTGGGAAGGACTTGGGGGAGACCCTTGCTCAGCAGTGAGAAATAGGTTAGGAAAAAAAAGTAAAAATCATTGTTAAGTGACTCATAGCGATCTCAACACTGCACTGATATTTTTCAGACAATACTAATACTATACCCGCTGCGTGCATATCTCAGGATCTCGAAGTTCAAGTGCACAACGACATCATTAATAAGACTTGACGTTTTCTAATGAACTCCTTTGCAGACTCGTGACACCGAACTGACGGGGCCGGCCCTGTCTTCTGAAAATCTGATACGGGATCATAGAGGACACCTGAGGACACAATGCTAATTAGTTATTTGTTTTTGCTATTCAAATTGGCATTTACAGACGGGGATAAAGTCAGTCTCGACTGAGACAATCATAAGCTCTCATAATCCAAGTATCGCTTAAACATAACTTAGAGTTACAATGACTGATAAATTACGTGGAAAGTTGGCAATGTTTGTCTAAGGCTTTTGCGTGTGTAGGAGTAGTGATAGACACTTCTTAGGGTTTTAAGTCAAGTAAACTTCAGTTTCATCTCAGTTTCAAAGCATCTAAGTTATCGCAATTTTGGCTTAGCTCCCAAGGTACAAACATGACGGAATTTCAAACGTTGTATTCACAACATTAGTATCCAACGGTGTTGGCAATAATCTCCAACAAATGCGTGCTCTCTTGGAATTCCTACGCGCAATTTATTTAAATCACCGTTTAGCCCCGCAAAAACAAACATTCACATTGTTCAGGATTGCGTGCTCTTATTGATCGACACATTGCGTTGTTTCTTGAAGTTGTGAAACCACACAACAATGCCTGCATGCAAATTGCGTCGTGAGTGCAACAAGCCTACGAAATTTATGTCGTTAATATCAAAGTTTATGATTTCTCACATTTGGATTAATAAGGTTCCCATACGCGTGTCCACATGCTCAATTTATATCTTACGTACGGAATGCTACGACAATTAAGCGCATGTCCGTTAAATAACTTGTCGCATATAACCCCGAGGTTAGGTGGCGCGCCCTACTGCCATCTCCAATATTGCGAACGGATTTCAATTCAGAATATCGGGAGTTACAGCTTAATTTCGCACGCCGTGTGAATTCTTTTGTTATTTACATCGAATAAAGCGAAGTCCTTGGCAACTTGATGTGGAAATCACTTTAAAGCGAACCATAATTCACTTGCAGTTGAATAATCATCTTACAGCTAAAATCGTTTTGACCTAGTAACGCATCTTTGTTTGATGAGCCACTTTTGCCACAAACATGACATCAACACGTTGGAAATCAGAGCAGGCCAATCGAGCAAATATTAATATTTGATTTATATCATATTATGAGATCAAAGAAGTGGAACTAATCGAGACTGATACATTAACATAAAAACTAAAGCGATTTGTTTGCATTTTGTTTCGAAGACGGAAATTAATGACCTGGGCAAGCTGATTAACCATGATGCTACCTGCTTATTTTATTCTACTGAGAGTTATTTGCTAACGGATAAAAAGTACAATTGAGTGTTGGAATAAAAAATGGAATATCCTACATTAGGGGACCAAAAACGGCAAACAGCTCAGTACATTCGTTGATACATTTAGAGTACTAAAATATTTGAAATAATATGTACTTATACCAAATATCGTACACAACAAACATCGTACGTCGTACATCGACGTACGTCTCGGAACCGGAATAAGGCCCATCCACACATTATAGCACCATGGCAGGCTCGGACAACTCATTTCACGAGGACTTTTCTACCGCACACTTGTAGGCTGTGGAATTGGCTACCTCCTGAGGTTTTCCCGGCAAGGTATGACACGGACAGCTTCAAGTGAAATATAAAAAGAAATTTCCAGGGTAGGCAACGCATCAGTAATGCACCCGGTGTTGCTGACGTCAATAGGCTGCGATGACCGCTTAACATCAGGCGGGCCTTAAGCCTGTTTGGCTAAACATAACATAAAAAAAATCACGTAACTTTATTTTAATGAGAAAAGATCCGGAATTCGTTGTTACAAACCGAAAACTCAACTACCCGCTAAGTAAATCAAACACTACTACACTAAACACTACTACTAAACACGCCTAAGCTAAGACAATAGTTGAAATACTGCTTTTGAAATTGTCACTCTTCATAGGCATCACCGTGAACATTGGACATTCATGTAATGGGCGACACCAAAGAATATATTTCAAAGCTCATGACAATGAATAATCTCCTGCAGCTTTGTTTGTTCTAATGGGCTGAAACAATACGGTGTCAACGCATTTGCATCTGTAGAGGCCGACTGGTCTTGGCTCCTGGCTACCTAGCTCTTAAAGAAACGCTGTGCAATTTTGCTCTAGAAGTATAGAAGCTGGGAAACTAAGACAAAAAGCTAAATCATCAGTACTACTACTTCTATTACTCCTGTTACTGGCTGTCTCGATCCAGTGTTGTGAAAGGAATTAAGTGCGCTTCAAATAGATTCCTTTAGTTTTTTTTATGTAATTTAGGTGAAGTAACGACCTGACAGCTCACCTGATGTATAGACAACAGCGATACGATTCAAGTCCTCCCCACCAAAGTTAGAGATGCCTCAAGTCGCACTGCGTTGCGTCCATCACCCCGAGACGGGGATGTTACGTCTCATGCGGCTGCAATTTCACCGGCACCCACTCCTTTCCACCGGAACACAGCGAGTGCGTCACTGCTTGGCGGCAGATTACCAGGTGTAGTGGCAATACTTCTCCGGGTGAAAACTTTCGTGCCATTGACATATGTCTTCGAATTTTTGGTTCCAGAAGGACATGTCGCTCATGTGAATTGTACGCCAATACAAAATAAATATTATTATTATTATAATGCTGCCAGAAGGCGAAACGTAGCGAGTGTGGCTATATTGAAGATACCACTGTGCTTTCTTACAAATCTCGTCGATTAGGATTTTTGAGAGGAATATCTGATTTTGCAAGATAGATAGGTAGAAAACTCTTTATAAAATAATACATACAAATAAACAAGTTAAAAATAATTAACAATACACGTGACAATCGGCGGCCTTATTGCTTAAAGCAAAGGCAGATCTCGATCATAGTCACTTAGAAATTGCGCGAAAAAACATATTATAAAAACATCTTTGTTTTTTATAGTAACACTGGGGATAAGTGACGCTCGTAGGTCGTTGAGATAATAAAATGACAAGCGGAAACTCGACGGATATCTATTTCATTACCCATGGCCCGTTAACCCTATAATCTTAGTGCATCATAAATTCCACTCGTCCTTGTTTGTTGTATACCAATTGTATGTATTAATAATATTATTTATGTATACAAAGTGTACATTTAAATAATATTACCTAGATTTGTTTACAAAGTAACATATATAACTTAGCACATTTAGATTCAGGGTGTAGCGAAAGTATTGGAAGCTACCACCACCAAAGCTCAATGAATGTGTAATAGTGAGTTTATTGTTCACGTAAAGAATTTACACTAATTGGAGTTGGTTATAGAGTAGATTCTGAACAACCAAAATTGCAAGCACCTACACAGCTTTGTAAATATAACGTTTTCAAGACAATAAAGTTTATTACTCGTACATATTTGGAAATGACATTCGTAGGTGACCGTACAATCTGGCATCAGTTCAGGTACGGTCAATCTGTGTTAGTTTTATACACATAAACGTCGCAAATCAAATTTTATTGTATACGATAAGTTATGGAACAAGCAAAATAGCCCACCTGATGTTAGGCGGTAAACTCTGCCCATAAAACACTAATAAATCTTTAGGTCCTTCCCTACTTAGGTATGGGAAGACCGCGTCACATTGTGCTGCGCCTGTAACTATAAGCCGTGAATGTGGAATGTCTCACGTGCCTGTAATTTCAAACCAACAACCACACCTTTCAAAGCGGAACACAGTAATGTGTATGCGTTACTGCTTGGCGGCAGTAGGTATGGTAGCAGCCACTTAGAAAATTAGTGCCAACTGAGACCTATCTCAGAACGAACTTTGCACTAATTTTCAAGTGTTCTGCCTGTGTTATATTTGGATATTTAGTGATCCGTCTTATCAGGCCCTATACTCGTACATTACACGATCAATCTGACATCAATCTTACCAATAACCATATTGGATGATTGGTCCCATTCCAAAGATTTCATACATTATTATGCGTAACAGGTATATTTATTTTGTCACTAAATGAGGATGATTTCTTTGTTATGATTATTGCTGTTTTATGGGGGCCGAGAATGCCACTTCTCATCACACGGGCATCCGGCTCATAATGTCACTAAAAATCACTAAATGTACCGTTCTATTGTTTAACTTATTTCCTCTTCCTATTGTGAAATATCCAAACAATAGGGGAATTAGCAAGTAGGTGTCGAATATCCCACCTGACATCTGACAATGGATCTCGACCCACATAACTATGCAGCATCCTGCAGAATCGAGATGAGTCAGTCGGAGTAATGTCTTCACCTTGACACGGCCTGTTTATATTTATGCGAGTAATAAAGCTTATTTAATAAACATGATTCTGTGTTTGCCAATAGTTGTATTACGCGTAAATTGTTTGTTTTAAGATTTGCATGTAAGATGGCTGGTTTATTCTAAGGGAACTGTTTTGAAATCTAACTAATAATTAAGAAAAAGCTAATGCGAAGAAACAATAATTTAAGATGTAAAAAAAATGACGAAAAAAGTCTAGGCACTTAATAAACAATACAAAATATATATATAGATAGGATACCTGAGAGTAATTAATTATTTACTGATAGCTATGTTACCTACGCTATGAAAAGTGCAGTATATTAATTATTCAGAGGTCATAGTTATTTCGGTCATTTCGAGAAAATCTCGAAACGGGAGTAACGGCGTAGTTTACCTAAAATTTACGGAGAACGAACCGACGCGACGGACTGACATTTGGGTGGCACAATTTGATAGATTTATCTACCCTTGTAAGCTCAATTAATTAAACCACTACGACGAGTAAACGAAAATATTTATCAATTTTATATTCCAGCTGTGATAACTCTGATCGTGCAAAGATATACACAATAAGATCTGAGTTGAAAAATATATTTTTCAAAACAAGCTTTTATAACCCGACTAATCCAACAAGCCCAAACATGACGGAGTTATTCCGCCATATTAGATTTGGTGACATCATTTTTTTTTTAATTCTTCTCAGCAAAATCTCAAATGACAGCACTTAGCCAAGCATGCATTGACATCCAAACTAAACGTGTAAGCAAAATTTCAGCTTTATCGGTTGAGGATAAGAGAAAAATTCAGTTGCAAGATTTAACACTTAAAAATACATTGTATTAAGCAATTATTTTTGCATCTAAATTAAGATTTAAAGGGACCTTAGAGTAAGTAGTTTCAAAGATTTATTCTTCATTTTCCTCTTTAAAAATCCATCACAAGTTTGATCCAAGTCCAGTATTTGATATTTGACATCACTTAACAATTTAATAATTTTTAATAAGTAGTTCGTTTATAGTTAATTTTTAATTCATTAATGCAAATTGATTTTTGTTATTTATTTTAATTTATCCCGCTATCTTCCATTGTAAATAGAACTGAACGCGTCCGGTTGATAGGGCCATGTAATGTCATATACATATTTGTGTAAGTATATATTTGTGTAAGTTACGAATACAGATTGTAGTGAGTAGAGTTACGAAGAGTAGATAAACAACTAGGCAATCGGTTCCTTATTGGACCCCTCTGGTCTGCTCGTCGACGCAATTATCATTTGTATACTAAACTACACACAAATATTTTGTTAGTGGATTATTTATAAGAATTAATTGTGTTTAGAGCGCCTCGTATTTGCTCGCGATAACAATTTATTTTGTAGGAAATTTTACTTCGTTTAGAGATATTTATAAACAATCCTTTGTTTTGACTTGTCGTAAACCTATTCAATAAGGATTATTCCCAATCGGCTGAAAAGCTTCGACCGTTATTTGGTTCAAGATAGGAAATGTTTGTGATGTTCCCGCCAGCTGTTGTAAACGGTATGGTATTGAAGACATAGCCTTATTTTAGTTATAATACCATTTTTTACCATTTACACATAACATATTGGTTAGATTTCACAGAAAGCGAAAATATTTACTATCTTACTGATATTTTATCTATAGTCAGGGGTCGTAAGATTCGCTTGGGAGATCTGTTTGAGCTAAAAGGTCTAGTATAAATAATATTAGTGGACATTTCACACAGCGCCATCTAGCCCCAAAGTAAGCTAAGCATAGCTTGTATCATGGGAACCAGACAACTGATATACATACTTATTTTTTTTTTTTTGTAAATACATACATATAATATTAACACCCAGACACCAAAAAAAACATCAATGTTACAAATGTCACACAAATGTTTGTCCTGAGTGGGAATCGAACCCACGACCTACAGCGCAGAAGGCAGGGTTACTACCAACTGAGCTGTGAGGCCAGTCATGAAGTAAGTCAGTATGATGATTACTACACATTGAATCAGATCATTGTGTCAAGAATATGCATAAATCTATCATCACCATGTACTTGGATTGTAATATCATCGAATCCTGTAACTGACACTTCAAGGCTCATCTGACACGGTCGAGGCGGGGCTGTCTCTGTGGCCACAGAAAATTTAACAGTTTATACTACACTAGCTGCGCCCTGCGGTGTTACTCACGGTGACTAAATAATCCCACGGAAACACTGCACTTTTCCGGGATCAAAATAGCCTATGTGTCAATCCAGGATATAAGCTATCTTGTACCAAATTTCACCCAAATTAATTCAGCCGTTTGAGCGTGAAAGAGTAACAAACATCCATGCAAAACTTTCACGTTTATAATATTAGTAGGATTTAACCATAGATTATTGCACAGTCAGTAGTACACAGACTAGTTTGAACCTAGTAGCATTTTAGCTCCTGGCGCCGTACCACATCACAATGGATTTCGTAACCTTGCCTGCCAAACAGATCAATATGCTTGTACCTAGTGACAAACTGCATGTTTGACAATAGGACCAGATTCCTAGCCAGCCTTGAGTCAAAACAATGCTGTCCTGATTTTGCTAAAGCTAGCTACACAACAGACAGACATGTAGGCCGAGGTGCGGTCTGAATCATCAAGTGCCCAGTCGTTTCCATTTTGACTCTTTAATCACCATCTTTAAACACAGCGATCGTAAATTAAAAACTTATAATGAATTCTGTAGCAGAAGAAAGTAAAATGTATGGGCAGTGTCCGTCTGGAGAAACACTGCCTCCATACCCATTGCACCGGTAAACAGTATAAACTCATAGCATTCTCTTGAAGGGTGCGAATGTCCGTGAAATTACAGACACGTGAGACGTTTTATCTTCAAGCCTTAAAGCACAAAGTGATACGACTTGGGTCTTGTTTTTGTCAAGGGCTTAACATCACGTGGGCCACCTGCTTATTCTGTCATTTACTCACATAAAATAATACAACAAAATGGTGTGTATCAAATCAAAAGCGCGACTCGCTGGCGAATATAAGCCGTGCGAATATGTAGCGCTGAGGGGTTACTTAACGCTCACTTTTAACACTCGATATGCTCCCCATCTAAATTGGAAAGTTGATTCTTAAGATTTAAACTCTAAAAATAGATCTTACATGATATCACCAAAACAATATAATACGATAAAAAATAATATTTAAAATATTTATTTAAAAAAAACTCTTCTTCTTGAAATACAATATGATAAAAATATAATATTTTGAAAAAATAACTAGATTGATTTTATTGGTTCGTTAGTATTTTGGATTTGGATCTTAGATCATCTACTGCTCTTTTGTCTGAAAACGTGGTTTTGCGCACATCATTTTTCAAGTGATAAACTCACAGGTGCTCACCTAGTTATGAACCAGCAATCTCCGGATTGATTGTCAGGGTCTGTTACTACTAAATCTAAATCACGATTCACGACCTCAGACTACTAATTTATAGTACCTAGTTTTTCAAAAAGACCTTATCACTTGTACGTTCTTTCAATATAAATAATAAAATATGTATGTAAAATATGTGTAGGTAATACAATAAACGTCTTCTTTCTCCATTATATGTAAATATCCATAAAAATCCATATAAACTATAAATAAACTTTCACTTAAAGCAAAAAAAAAAGCCACGCTATATTTTCTGCCGATACGCAAATATTATTCTAAAAGATTTATTTATGAAATTGCTATTTCCTCATCAAATATTTTATGGTGCATCATTTTTATGATCCAGTATGCAATTAGATCAATCAATAAAGTTTATTGAGCTGTTGACATTTAGAGGTCGTTTAGTAAGACGATTTTCGGACGCAAATTAGAAAACTAAAATTCAATATCCGCTCCATAGATCCGATAATTAAACAGACCTCTAGCATAAGGTCGTGAGACCGTTTTTGAGCTTAAGCTATTTACAATTACAACTTTGAACATTTTTTTGATTAAGTTACGGAACCAGCCTAACCGTGACAAGTAACACGACTTGGGTCCTCTCCCTACTTAGGTCAAAGAAAACCCAAGGCGTAGCGTAACTAAGATAAATTTCACCGGTAATAGTAAGCGAATGCATTACTGCTTGGCGGCAGAAAGTACATGAGTCATCTCGTACTTTGGTGAAGAGGACTTGAGTCGTATTGCTGTTGTCTATGGGCGGCGGTTACCACTTAACATCAGGTGGGCCGTCAGCTCGTTCTATCACCAATATTGCATAAAAAAAAATAATAAAATTTTAGCATATAATGCAAGAATGACACAAAAATAATAATATTGCTAACTTAAGTGAATTCAGAAATTATAAACGTTAAGAATTAAATTTGAAAGGTCAACATAATATTTTAATCGTTTTTACATATACAGTGACCTAAAGATGTGTGAACGTGTTTCGTCTACATAATAAGTTTTAGCTAATCTGTGGCTGAGTGATGCGGTCGACCTTCATGTACTAGAATTTTATTAGATAACACCTAAGTATTCATATTGATGGGTATTAAGTATTCATAGACTGTCTATGAAGACACGTTTTCTATGTCAAGATTACAACTCAGTCGAATATCATTGAAAACAAGTTGTAAAATACTGTTGAACCAGCCATCATAACTTCTACATCATACCTTACCTATTTATTGTTTTTATTTATTTATATGAAGGAAAAGAATCATACAATATTAACAATACAATAATCATACATATATAAAGAAAACCTGATTTTAACTACTGACCAGCAGTTAGGTGGGTGACTTGGGCCCTCCCCTACTTAGTTGCAAGAAGACCCAAGTCGCGACGTATGCAATCCGTAACTGTGAGACGTGAGTGTGGAATGTCTCTCGCAACCGCACCTTTCAAATCACACAATGCTAACATTTTTGTCAAATATGAAAATTTTTGCAACTGAGAAATACCAATGTGCATATTTCCCTTCTATAGGTAATGTTATACATGCGAATATCCTTATGCTGGTTTTTCTATTTCACGTTGGGACTGAAACTATGAAGCATTAGCTGCGCCCCGCGGTGTTACCCGCAGTGAATAAGTAATCCCACGGGAAACTGCACTTTTCCGGGACCAAAATAACCTATGTGTTAATCCAGTATATAAGTTATCTTGGTACCTAATTACATCCAAGTCCATTCAGCCGTTTGAGCGTGAAAGAGAAATAAACGTCCATACAAACTTTCACGTTTATAATATTAGCAGGATGATGTCTCATAGAAATAACATATATTTTATTCCTACTACTTAGATACTTACTCCTAATGTTAGAGACTCCTGTAATATAGATCTCGACTGAACAACGGGAACGAAACCGCGAGTAAAACTAGTCGTCTATATGGTCAAAACTTAACGTGCATCGAATTGTTTTTAGAAAACGGCGATTGATACTGATGTAGAGATGATTTGAAAAACCAAGTCACATAAAAACAAGTTGCTTTGACCTCTCACATTATCCACGCTAAATGCAAATGTGACTCTGTCTTTTAGAAATGATTTTACAACTTTAATAGGTACTCATAACAATTAAAAAAATATAGTAATAAATCTAACATTTAAAAGTAAAAACTAAGTATTTATTTTACCAATGTTTATTTTATCTTAGGTCAGATTTTTGGTAGAAACTTTCGGACTATTTATATTCCAGACAAGTTTCCATTGATATTCATCTGAGAAGTAATGATTACACAGATTGCTAGTTTCTTCTGACAGTAAAACTTATGCCAAGTTAATATGGGGAGACACTGCAACCATACCTATTTCTTTTGGCAAGCAACGCATTTGCAATTCTGTGTATACCCGATTGAAAGGCCGGTGAAACTGAGGTAATGGTAATGAGGTAATCCACTTGAAAGAGGTCTCCAAGTCTGGACTACGGTCCTCCTAAGTTTCAGAGGTAGTACCAGAAAAAAATAAATGAATATCTTGGCAATATATAAAATATTATATTTGATAATGGCGGTGCCCGCCATCCGCGTTCGTGGTTTACTGCACGACAATTAGGTTTTTCGGCTGAAAACCAGCTCTGAGTGAAACTCACCAGCACACGCTGAACCAAACCCCTTTTCCGCACCAGGCATGTCGTATTTTTGTGTAATTTTTGTTTTTTCTTTATTTTTGTAATTCTAGTTCATGTTTTTTATAAGTTTTACAATTTTGTAGTTTTTATTACGTATTTTTGAATATGTATGTTTTTGCTGTAGTTTTTATTTTGTATTTTTTGCATCATGTTTATCCTTTTTGTTGTAGTTTTTATTTCTTTTTTTCTGCACAACTTCAGTTTGTAACTTGGCTTGGGATTATTAAATCTTTTTCTTTATTTCTTTCAAAATCCAGATGAAGACTCGAATAAAGCAGAGTCCGCTTTTTCCACTGAGTCACGCGGGTGAAGCCGTGGACAGAAGTTATAGAGTGGTGGTGGCTTTTTTGCTGTAACAAGCGCCACATTTTCTTTTATTTGTACCTAATTTTATTACTAATGTAACACAAAATAAATATTTTTCTTTCTCTCTATATTATTATAGAGTTATTTTTTGATTTTACCTACATCAGGGGATAGCCATGAGCATGGGATTCATCGGAGTTATCATACACGCCGCCGGCAGACCGCCGATTACGTAATCGCATGGTCACGGGCGACCACTTTACTGTTTAATAACATCCTTCAGCACAAAATCATAAAATGTAAACCCTACTTGCAAATAATACAATAAAATACGTTTTTTTTTTCGAAAAATGTATTAAGAATAATGTGAAAGATTTGTTATTTCAAACAACAGTGCGGTCAAATCAATACGTCTTTTGAATGGCACTAAAACCAGTTGGTACTGCTACTTTACTAATCTACGTCCAGATTTAGATTTTATAATGTTTCTATAATGTCAATAGCTTTCAATCAGAGGTTTTTCCATTAGTTTTAAGATATTTACGTTGATTTCGGGTAATTCAAAAAATCAGGTGTAGCCGCTTCAACTAAATACAGTGCTAAATATATAATAATGTGATACCTACCACTATTCCCAAATTAAATGGCGTAGATACCGGTACATGCGAGCACACGAGTCGATCTGCAAACTTGGGCCTTCCCATACTTAAGTAAGGACCTAAGTTGTAATGCTGTTACGGGCAATCATTTAACATCAGGGCTGCCTCCACTAGCTCAATGATGTGAAGGAGTAGTCTAAAGTATATCAATATGCTATGTAGTCAGCGGAACTTAGATGTTTGCAAAAGTCACAATGCAAATATAAACACTTCTAGAACATTTTACTGTCTGAGTTTTGTAGGTATCCTACATTTACGGTTATCTTTCAGACGACTGTCGACCCCCAAGCCAAAGATTACATTATTATCTCAGATAAGTACATTATTATATTGATTTACCTTAATATATATATATATATATATATATGCTGATAAAACATTTAATTTAGTAACACGTGAATGTAGTTCAGTCTGTCTGTGTTTGTATAATAGTTTTTTTTACCATCTGATTCTTATAAGAAGAATTCTAATAATATAGAAGTTTGTTTATAATTTTAACATTCTTTTAGTGAACATTGAGAACTTTATGGATTACTACTACTACTATCGTGTCTCTCACCTCAAGCTGTCGCGTACCTACCAATATGGTGAAAAGATTAAAATGCACCCCAAAGGCTCCTTTCATGCATTAAATTAAATAAACCACCTATATTATCTAGTAAGTGCTAGTGGTAGTGGTAGTATAGTCATAAAATAACTTAGATATCAATAGTTGCTAATCCTTAAAAAACCTTAATACGGGCCAAGTTCTCCACCATAACTTCTGCCGACTACGGCCGTAAAGCAGTTTTTAGTTAGTTGTTATTTTGTTATCTACTATGGAATACATTGACAAAGGAAGAGGGTTACAGGTTTAGATTTCGACTTCTGGCACTTTTTTCTCACAAAGTAGCAGGGAAGCACTAGTTTACCACAAATCCTTAAGAAACATTGTTGTGACGGGTCGTGATAGCCTCGTGGTTTTCGCGTGGTAATATAAATGTAGATAACAACAAATTACGCTATCTCTATCTCGATATGTAGTTTTCCATTACATGTAACAAAACCATTAATAGATAGATAATATGAACAAAAGAGAGAAAATAAAATAAATTATATATATAATTAATTAACTAACATACTATAATAATACTATATGATACAGACAACTGATATAACACTAATATACTTTTTTTTAAATACATACATATAATACATATTGACACCCAGACACAAAACAAACATTTATATTCGTCATACAAATGTTTGTCCTGAGTGGGAATCGAACCCACGACCTAGAAGAAGGCAAGGTTACTACCAACTGAGCTGTGAGGCCTGTCATAAAATAAACCAATAACAATCATTGTCAGTTTTCAGACATTTCACGAAGCCAATGAGGTCACCGGGCACCGATCGAGCCGGCAACCGGCATGCCTCTAGCCTGGTTCATCGCGAAATGTCATGGCATTCGAACGAGCAAGGGCGCCTTTGATTTCTTCATACATTCTACAGAAACAGTGACGAGCCGTAGATAAGAAGTTGAAATATTTACCTACTAGCTGTTGCCCGCGACTTCGTCCGCGTGGAATTCGGTTTCATCACGCACCCTATTTTACCCCTCGGAAAAGTAACCTAAGTTACTCCTTGATACATCAGCTATCTGCCAGTGAATCAAAAAAAGAGAGAAAAAGAGAGAAAAAAAGAGAAAAAGAAATCTGTCCAGCCATTTCAGAGATTAGCCGAAACAAACAGACAGACAGAGAAACATTTAAAAAAAATGTTGTAGATGTATTGATAAACTTAATAAATGTGAACTTGTATTAATCGAACAATGTGCCAATTTGTGTTTTTTATAACATTTTCTTTTAACAAAGAAGTTAGGTGTTATATCTGTGTTTATTATTATTATTATTATTATTATGTGCACTAGCCACCTGTATATTTGTATGTGTATCATATGTAGTTTAATTCATTGTGTAGAGTAGTTCATAAGGCAACTAAAATATTTTGCCTTTCTTTTTCATTTCTTTATCCATAAGGAACAGTTTGTGTCTGTGCATAATTTGTGTGAAGAAATGGAGAGCTAGCAAAAGAAATGAGTACAATCCATAAAAAATTTACTACTTTAAAACGTCTCAGAAGATGAAGTAACGGTTTCACAAAACTCTTATATCCCTTTAATTCTTAAGTGACATGACAAGCTAAAATGTTCTTAAATGTATTAGATTTTTCCTTAAATGTTTACATTGATGCAGATTGGTCTTACCTGCGGCACAGAAAAAAAAAGACCCGAGTACAAAATCTACGCTCATCGCAAAAATGTTTGCCCAGGCCGGCAATCTAGACGGACTACAGAGTCTTCAATAAATTTTTGGAATACGTAATAAATAGGTCACGAGAAAATATTAAAAAAAGTTTTTAAATGTTGAATCATGTACACCCATAACAAATCAGTCAGTCATTTACCGGTTACCGGTGATATGTGAAATAACTTTTATTGCTATGTTTGGTAATCCAGACAAATTGGTGTCAATTTGTTGTGGCATACCGGCGTACCAAATTGTTAAGTTAGATGCGCTTAAACTAGCAGAACAATCGATTTGGGACGATGATTCCATTCTGCAGGTTACTTAACAGTTTTACTACGCTATTCTCAACACGACTTTCGAACGCTGACGATAAATTTAAATTATTGTCAAAGGAAACTAATCTATAACTGAAGCTGAGGACAGCCGATGACTCCACAGTCAGCCCATCAAAAGATGGCGAAACGATCTGGAAGAGGGGGAGGAAGGCACCTTAGAAAGAAAGAAAGAAAAAGGATTTTTATTTGGCCCAGCAGTGGGTCCACATACCGTATCTCTGATTGTGTCGTAAACATTAAAAAAGGGGGTAAAAACAGTTCAATTGACTGGCATCACAGCTCAGCTGATAGTAACTCTGTTTTCTGGGCTGTAGGTCGTGGGTTCGATTCCCACACAGGTAAACATATGTGTATGATGACATACATGGTTGTTCTGTGTCTCGGTGTTAATAATTGTATGTATTTACAAAAAACTATTATGTATTTCTATCAGTCTTCTGGTTCCCTTAGTACAAGCTATGCATAGTTTGGGGCTAGATGGCGCTGTGTGAAATGTCGATCACTATTTATGTAAATTGGGAAAAGTTTAATGAAGTGATCGAGATGCCGTGTCACTAGTTGGGAATATGCACCTGTAGGTAAATTTATCGATGAGCATTTGAGTAATAGTAATGTAAGAACGTTCCAGTATTGCACAGTTTCATTTGAAGAATAAGCAATTTTGATCAGAACCATTTTGCTTTTGTTTGCCTTACGATAGTGCATCTTTGTTAAGAACAAGTTTTTATTTAATGGTCCACTGGCATCTAGAATTACATGATTTCGTGACGAAATATCGGAGTTATTTGCTAGTAAATATTATTTTGGACTTTATTTTAAGTTGTGTATTTTAAGAAAGTTATTTTATGCATCTAATATAATACTTAATACTTTAAAATACTTAAATAATTTACAAAATAATTTATACAGAGACCTTTGGAAAACAAAAAGAAACCAGTTGGGCTACGAAAGACGATTAAACGTTACGTTGATAGCTCATCGTAATTTTTTCTAATGACCACAGAGTTGTACAGGTTTGTATTTATCTGTGACGATCTCTGATATAAAGAGAAGAGATTGCATTGAAAAAAATCAGACAATCATTTTTCTGGATTCGTCATATTTTTTTAATTATAAAAAATGTAGCCTGTCACCCCGGCCATAACAACAAATCGATTACAACTCATTAATCATCACATCACACAATCATCACAATGGGATGAATAGTTTAGACGCTATGGCGGAACATACGTAAATTAATACAAATTACACAGACTACTAAAGACATACCCCATTCATTTAGCTTTAGCGTACCTAGACGGGCGAAAAGCAGCAAATTTTTTATTTACATATTTACCTAGAAGGTCACATATTATTATTCGTATTGTTGGTTATGGGCAGAGGTTATCACTTAACACCAGGTGGGCCATCTGCTCGTCCCGTGACTGAACGACATCAAACAAATAGAAGGAATACAGTCTCACGTTTAAATGGCTTAGTTTTGCACAGTCAGACATGTAATCATTGCATATAACAAGCATGATAATATTAACATTATGGAATTCTTTCACATCATATCGAAATCCGGTGTCCATTGTCCGAATTCTACTTTCACGTTTGTCAACATCATCTGCGTATTGTTGTAACAGGTATTATGTTATAACGTAGCTAACAATGATTTATAGCGTACTCAATAAATAACAATGTCCACTGATCCGCGTAGCTTCCATTACGTAACTGTAAAAAGATCTTACTTTGACCTATAACTTCGTTTAATATGGTTGAATTTAGACTGGCCTCACTGCTCATTTGGTAGTAACCCTGCCTTCTGCGCTGTAGGTCGTGATTTCGATCCCACCCAGGACAAACATTTATGTGACATTTGTAACATTGATGTTTATTCTGTGTCTGGGTGTTAACATGTATTATATGTATGTATTTACAAAAGAAAAGTATATAAGTATTATATCAGTTGTCTGATCCCCATGATACAAGCCATGCTTAGCTTACTTTGGGGCTAGATGGCGCTGTGTGAAATGTCCACCAGTATTTAATATTCTTATTTATTAATTTCTTATTCTTATATATTAATAATCTGAGGTAATCCTCAAGAGTAATTGAAGCGGCTTGCTAGTAAAAAGTGCACGTAAGCGTTAATATGAAAATTATTTCACTAACTCGATCCTTTGAGAGCTTTTATTTAATTTAGTTCACCAGACCTTGAAACACTAGAAATCAATTATTTAACCGTAGATATATCTATGTTTATTACAAACTAATAGACTCTTAATATCTTACTTAATTATCTTAATTATGTAAATATCTTTATTTACCTAACTTATCTAAATTTACCTACTTATATTGATCGAACTGCAGCAAGATTTATAAACTTTTCTGTAGCAGTAAATATAAATTTGTGTGCAGTGTTTGTACTGGTACCGGTAATACTGCCACCATATCCATTTATCAGCCAAGCAGAGGTGCAATTTTTGTCTGTCTGTCTGTCTGTTTGTACCGGCTAATCTCTGAAATGGCTGGACCGATTCTGACGGGACTTTCACTGGCAGATAGCTGATGTAACAAAGAGTAACTTAAGCTACTTTTCCGAGGGGTAAAATAGGGGTGCGTGATAAAACCGAATTCCACGCGGACGAAGTCGCGGGCAACAGCTAGTTGTAAATTAAATTATTGTAATTTAAATTATCATAGTTAGATAATTTATTTAACCTAGTGATACACTCTGGTATCATTAAGATCCACGTAGATAATTATACATAATTCGTCATCAAACAAGAAGACGCAAGGGACACCACTGAGAACATATCGTTGTTAGCAACAAATTAATCGATTCCTTTGTACAAATCACACGGAAAATTCTATCCTAAGGTCAACAGAGAGCAGTCTGTGGTATGATAATGGAAACTGAAAGCGTGTTCAGGTCATTGTTATCTGTAAGTCATTTTGAGTGTCGATGATGCTGATTTAATGAAATTAAGATCAGATTGCAAAGGGGACATTTGTTATATCACTAATTTTCAATCATTTGTTAAGTGGGTAAGCGTAACATTAGACGAGATTGTAAAATTAAACGAATAAAATTATGTAGTTCAACAATTTACTGGTTATTGACTTTACATAATACTGGATGTTAGACAGGCAAAACTGAGTACGTTTTATAGTCTTTAGCACGCACTGAAAATATTATTGGTATTATTCAGTTTTCTTAATTTTATTTCACAAAATAAAATCTGGACTTCAACATGACCACGGCGTTAGAAACCCTGACTATGAAGCTGGAGTCCCAGCTTCGATGCTCGACACGGGCAAGCATTTATCAGCTGTGACAGCCATCAAACTTAGTAATAAGTACGTGTGACATTATAT
The DNA here is from genome assembly GCA_947359385.1 of Chesias legatella. Lineage (NCBI taxonomy): Eukaryota > Metazoa > Arthropoda > Insecta > Lepidoptera > Geometridae > Chesias > Chesias legatella. The sequence continues at coordinate 7,808,526 of OX375772.1, forward strand.
TTTGAATATTACTTTCTAACTGATGTATCAAAGCCATTTATGAATGTTATATAAAATCCTAAAAGGTAAATCTGACATTGTCTCAATTTGGGTTACATTGTGAGAACATAGACGTGACAAATGGTGAGTTCATCGTCGCCATTGCTTTCCCACGTATTTTCTTCCAGGAAAACAAACATCCATAGCATTAATTATATAGTTACCAAAACGATAACCAGATTCAATCTGTAGGTATAAACTGTATAAACTGAAGGCAAAGATTTTTTAAATAAGAAAACCAAACTATTTCAAAAAGAAGAAAACACTTTTTTAAAACGATTATAGATGTACATATCTTTGAAATGGCGTGGATCTCGTATTTATCTGATCGTAATTTTCGCTTTTTATTTCAATTCACCTAATACTCATTTAAATAAATAAAAATACAAACGCAGATATCTAGATAGAGCTCTCAAGACCAGTTATTTGAGTAGCTCACAAGTTCATCTCACGGTTAAGTATTTAATTTGCAGTCTAGGTTTTCACGTGTCTTTATTGCAGCGTGCCTGCACAATACCTTCGCAATTCATCAGCTATAAAATGTGTTAATATATTTAATGTTTAAGATGTGGTTAATATATTTAACTAGCTTTTTATGCATCAGCCTCGCTAGGTAAGATGAAAATAAAATCCTACTATAATATTATAAACGTGAAAGTTTGTATGGATTTTTGTTACTCTTTCACATTCAAACGGCTGAATGGATTTGGATGAAATTTGGTATCAAGATAGCTTATGTCCTGGATTAACACATAAGCTACTTTGATCCCGGAAAAATGCAGCGTTCCCGTTGGATGACTTATTCACCGCGGGGCGCTAGTAATAAATAAAATACATATTATATTGGTGGATATTTCAAATTAGTCCCGAACTAAGCATAGCTTATATTATGGTTTGGTACTAGATGACTGACAGAATTGTTGTACTTATTTTTTATAAATACATCTATATATAAATAGACGAAGATAAAATAGTTAAGTACCATTTTTTCTTTGTTTATGGATTGTTCTTTTTTTGCAAAGCAAATATTGATTAGTGTTATCAATAAAACTATTTGGAAACAATTATTCAAAGAATAAATAGTTATGTATAATTTTCTCTACTGTGTTTGAATGGTTCTTAAAATTTTCAAGAATGATTATATGGTTAGAAGTTTAACCTCTTAGGCGATCACTACTACATATAAATACATATTATTATCCAGATATACAACAAAAAAAATATTTTCTTTACAAAAATATTTTCCCTGGGAATCGAATCGAAACCATGAATACAGAACAGAAAATTCGAAATCAAAGTCGAAAACTTTATTATATACTTTATTAATAAAATTCATAACGAAATGGCTTGGAAATGTCAATTAGTAGGTAATATTAAAATATATAAGGTCAGGCGTACTTAATAATTTTGAATGCCTGTTTATAATTTCTTCTGTTAGAGTTGCTACCAACTGCTGTGAGGTCGGTGTTGACATAAGAAAAAGCAGCCAAAACCATTTATCAACCACGGAGCGGCTCAGGAACGGACATGAATCAGACAGACTCGACGATTTCATGATGGTATCTTGAAAGATCGATTTCTCATAGTGATTACATTACTTTATGGCCTTAGCGCTTCGATGATGACTTATCTGATGCTCGTCGGGCAACTTTCGTACATTCAATATAATCTTCAGTAATCTCGCTCTGAATAGATTGATAAGTGACAACGTATTGATTTGTTGCGTGGCTGCATCGAAAGCCGGACGATGTTTTTATGACTACAAAATAAAGAATGCCAGATTGTATCAGTCTATGTCTGTGACGTCAGTACGTGTATATTTTCAAAAATATAATTTCTTTCTTTGTTTCTTTGAATCTTAGGTATTCATAATTTAAAACCAGATTTTATTAAATCTTAATAGATAGCGATTTTACAAGGTACTAGCTTCTGTCATAGCTTGCCCGAGATGTCGGAAACACTGCAATTTTCCGGTATCAAAGTAGCTTATGTGTTAATCCAGGATATAAGCTATCTTGGTACCAAATTTCATACAAATCCATTCAGCCGTTTGAGCGTGAAATAGTAACAAACATCTATACAAACTTTGACGTTTATAATATTAGTAGGATAGCATTAGCAATACTTTGTCGCATATTAGTAGTAGAGAGAGAGAGTAGAACCCAGAAACTAAACAAATCAGTTTTTGTTCCAGCTACCGTTGAGATTAGACCCTTAAATTGGTAAGGACTATGAAATACTCTACAATTACTAAGTCTCCTGTTCAACCTCCGCAACTTACCGACAGTGTAAAAATTTATAGATTGAGATTGCAAACTTTTAAAAGAAAGAAACAAAGAGTATTTATTTTGCCATAAACAACACAAAATAAATGTATAATACAATAAATGTATACTTAAACACATATTAAAAACTAAAAACAAAATATCGTTTGACACAACTAACAACGTAAGAGGAGTGGGTGAGTGGGCAAAAAAGATATTATTGCCTTTTATTTCCCTTTTTAAGTCTAGTTTTATGAAGGTGAAACCGAATGTTTAGTATTCCACTCCAGCACTATTACTTAACCTTGTACAATAAACTTTCAAAGTAAACCAAAAACGTTATTCATTGTGTGAGAAAATCGCTCTCATTAGTAAAACAGAACAAATGTTTTAAACAATGCTTAACCACTTGTCCTCTTTATTTTGTTTGAAAGTAATCATCATGTGCATTTTCACGGATCTACAGCCAATTTTTATATATAATAAATATATTGATGTTGAAGACTGACTGACTCCTGACTGACTGATAAACAACGTTTAGTTTAAACAGCTGTCCTAGAGACCTGAAATTTTGAGTGTGTGTTCTTTATAGAATGGCCTTACAGCTCAGTTGGTTAGTGACATTGCCTTCTGTGCTGTAGGTCGCGGGTTCGTTTCCCACCCAGGATAAATATTTGTATGACGAACATAGATGTTTGTTCTGTGTCTGGGTGTTAATTTGTATAATTTTGTATTTGTATTATATGTAAGTATTTCCAAAAGAAGTACATATGTATTATATCAGTTATTTGGTTTCCATAGTACAAGCTATGCTTATTTTGGCGCTAGATAACGTTGTGTGCAAATGTCCACCAATATTATTATTACAGAAGCGTAGCGCTAGGAAATGGATTTTGGAAATCCGACCCCAAAGGGATTCAAAATCAATAGTGTGAAAGGAAATAACGCTGTTAATCGGGTAAGCTAGCCATGAATAAAATACTTTTTACTTCTTTCGAGACAAAAATTATGATTTTATATTTTAAACTATAGCAAAATCGAGTTTAATTTTGATGAAAACGAACAAATAGGCATCTAAAATTATCTTATAATTTGATTTAGACGTGTAATTTCTCGTGGGATAATAACCCAAGTATTGGCGAGCAAGTGAGGTGCATTTCCGACATGCAGAGTTATTCAATCACTGCGGTGTGAAGGCGTCGGGGTGTCGTGCTAAGCTATAATATTATATTACATACATACTAGCTGCGCCCTGCGGTGTTACCCGCGGCGAATAAGTAATCCCACGGGAACACTGCACTTTTCCGGGATCAAAGTAGCCTATGTGTTAATCCAGAATATAAGCTATCTTGATACTACATTTCATCCAAATCCATTCAGCCGTTTGAGCGTGAAAGAGTAACAAACATCCATACAAACTTTCACGTTTATAATATTAGTAGATACTACTTGCTAGCGGGACTAATCAACTGCGAGACACAGGAAATGGTTACATGTAGTCAATTTGAGTCACGAATATAATTGTTCTGTCTGGGTAATAATGTATTTGCAAGAAAAAAGTATGTAGTCTATCAGTCATCTGGTTCCCGTAGTACAAGCTATGCTTAGTTTGGGGCTATATATATAATATGCTATAAAATAGTAATAATAATTATAAATAGATAATTTAAAACTTACTAATTATGTAATTGTTGGAAGACGTTTCGGATAAATAAAAGCTATAGTTACATTGTGTGCTCATTGTATCATAAATAAGTATGATATTACGGAATTATTTGCTTGCAATGACGCTGATGATACGCTTCGAGCATGTCATCACAATAACGGGGTGAAATTACAGAACAATTTGTTTGCTATGATGATGACGATATGCTTTGAAATGAATATCACAGAGATCACTATGTATCGACATTTGTTATCTATACAAATAAATAAAATTGGAGTGTCTGTTTGTAATATTAAAATAACTGCTTTTTACTAAGTGCATATGGACGTATACACGGTACATATAGCAAAACAACATTTTTACAATTTTTGTCTGTCTGTCTGTCTGCTTTTTCCGGGTAATCTCTGAAATGGCTGGACCTATTTTGACGGGACTTTCACTGGCAGATAGCTGATGTAACAAGGAGTAACTTAGGCTACTTTTCCGAGGGGTAAATTAGGGGTGCGTGATAAAACCGAATCACACGCGGACGAAGTCGCGGGCAACAGCTAGTATAAAATATATTTAGATTATTCGTAAACTGCTTCTGAGAATTACAGAATTAACTCTATGGTATATATTTTTTATCAGCAACCAATCTCAAATCAGGATGTTGCGTACAACATGTTTCACGAAGTCCGTGGGTGAATAAATGTACCGGTAGCGCGGGTTTCGGGTCACGATCCTAAGAGCTGCACCGGCTAAACGCGTGCTTCCATATGGTAATATGGATAAAAATACTAATGTATAATAATATTAAAAAAAAACTGATTAATTAAATATTAAACCTTTGTGGACGCAGGTAACGTGTGGTGGAAAAAATACATTGTAAGCACACACGCGAAATCAGGCAGACATAAGATCTAAAATAATATGACTCATCCAAATGCGAAATATCCAAATCACACAGACACCTGGATTTGGATCTGGGTTTCAGTTTTTTTTTTACAATCTCAATAGTTCTTGAAGAGAAATTTCCTAGGCGACGATTGGAAAATTGATAAGTGAACGAGAATTGAGAGTGAGGACATTTCGTTACATGAGAGAGAAAGAAGATTTGGCGTAGAGAGAGAGATAGAGCTATATATTCCAACGCCACGAAAGTGGAGCAAAAGGGAACGACGTATACACGATACAAAGCGACAGAATAAGAAGTGTCGCGCATGAGCGCTTTGTAGTTTTGAAGTTTCATTTCTATCACGTGTAAGATGCTTTTTTTTAGAATCTTTTAGAACTGAATACAAACGAAAATGCCAAGCAAAACAAATTTAAAATATGCCGGCAAACTGCTACCACTTATGGCATGATTAATATCTACGTCGAGCAAATAAGGTAATTTAATGCTCGAAGCGCAATCTAGGCGAAGAGCGAACATCTAAGCGGAGGTCAGCAAAGTTCACAGGCATTCTGCACCGCCTCGCGCAGATCTCATCGCTATGCGGCACGCCTTCACCAGGGCCGTACGCAGGGAAGGGGCAAAGTCAGAACTTTAAAGGGTCTTGATGAAATTGGTATGTTTTTATGTGATAAAGATACGGCATGTATTTTTATGTGATAAAGTTCCGGCATTTGGCGCACATTTGTTGAATTGGAACCCCTGCCATAAAAAGCAATACGACTTATGTTCTCCCCTACTTTGGTGCAACCAGAACCAAGTAAAATCGAATGCGCCTGTGACTCTGAGGATTGACGTTGGAATGATTCATGTGCCCATAATTTACCGGCAACTATACCTTTTGAGATGGAACACAGCTTGGCAACAGAAATGGGTATGTCGTGTCATGGTATGGTATGTCTGATTTGAAGCAACATCAAAAAGTCCAATATCTGAATTCTGCAACATATCATTCTCTGTACCATCCATAAACGTTTTAAATAAGGAATGGACAACGGGGAAAACAGGGTGATAACCTAAGTAGATAAAAGATCAGTCAGCTTCAGGAACTGAGTCTCGCGTGAGTAAAGGCGAAAACACCCTTAAAACTAATCCTCGCTACGGACCTGGTCTCAGACATTGAAGTATTGTGAAAAATGCATTAAAATTAAAAGTAGAGCTTGAGTAACCCCAGATAAATTATGTTGATACTCAAGCATTACTAATTCCCAAGCTTACCGGCGGCATCAATCAACGGATTGATGCTGCGGTAAGCTTGGGAATTCACCAGATAATGAATTGGATAGAAGTTGATGTATGATGATTTAGGTGAATTTTATTAACAGAATATATTTTATTTAAATGACTTATTAACTAAATACATTTCAAAACATGTGGTGGTAATGGTAATGCAGCGAAATTGATCACTTATACTTCGACTTTCAATCCAATTTCAAGTGTTCGCTAGTCAAAGCACGACATGCATATTCACGTCTTATACTATATCTTGTACAAGTCTAAGACGATACTTGTACTAAACCGACGGTAGCAACATAAACAGATAACAATTTATTACAGTACTGTTTCCTTGAGTTTCTTATCTCATTACTTTTTTTAGTAATTAGTTCGTCTTGAATAGTTTAAGTATCTTTACTAAGATAAAGAAAGACATCTGTTATTAGTTGTTGCTCCCCGACAACAAGATCTCTTGTATAAATTTGAATCAGACTTTACGTACAGGTTATCGGCACGAATTCATATCTCTACAGCTTGGTGGCTGGAAACTATAATTAGGTGCATACTCGATAACAGTTCATTGTCACTGTATATTCAAACTTTGCTATTGTTTGAGAACTACTCTTACTAAGCTTATTCTACTAACTTACTAATTTTGCCACTAGCTCTCGCGAATTAATGTCCTGAAAGGATTAAAATGCGCCCCTAAGAGGCTTCTTTGGCGCACTTGCCATATGTCTTCGCAGTTTTGGTTTAAGGAGATGTCAGTTTCCTCAGGATGGTTTCCTACACCGTTCTAAGAACGCGGTATTGTGCACATAAATTTTTCAAGTGATAAAGCTCATTGGTGTTGGTAAGTCACTTTTGGATCCAGTGTCCACTGCATTGAAACTCGGGTTCTGTACCACTAGGCCACCACGCTCTTACATACTAAACACACTAAATTCATTAAATGACAACAAAACCTTACACAAATATATATGTGTTTGAAAAACTTTCAAAGGATAGGGTAAATAGTAACAAAATATTTTCATATAAAATACAAGTCTTGGATGCATTGTTTGTCATTCGTTTTTTGTACGGCCTATTATTAGCCGGCCATCTCAGTCATCATCAGTTTGTCCTTTGTGTAATTAATATTGGCAAGTAGCGTGGTATGAAATCCAGAACATAACAGTCATTATTTGATTAACAAATTTTCTTCGTAATATAGACTCAGCTACTGCATACATCAGCCTACGCCCAGAGTTGTTGTAATCTCTTTAGTGTAAGATTTGTCCTTTCTCTGTCGTCTAAAAGGAACAAAGGAAGCGAAATTTTGAAACCAAAGGAAAGTGCAAATATAGGCCCATGATGGTATGATATTTCCCAACCTTCGTGGATGATAAGCGTAGCGGCGCCTTTAGGAGTAAGCCTCTAAGGGCACTATGTACTTGTACGCAGATAAGACATCAACTGATAGTGTTGTGTAAAATAAATCCCACATTTTATTTACAAACATAACTCTAAATTACATAATAATATAGGAAGGTATCCTATCTTTTAACATAAGATTGCGCCATGAAGATAAATATTATCTATAATTGTGATATCAGTGTAGTTTGCACGTGACTTAAATCATGAACCTTATTCGGGTATTTTTTGCTATAAAAGTCTGGCCTTTTATTATTCCCCCTTGCTCCCACAGACGACTTCCCACGTGTTGGCAAACGGTGGTGTTCTGAGGCATGATGGTGTTCTGTGCGTGGTAATGTGGATAGAGCATTTTTTTTTTTTTTATGTAATACATTTACGGAACGAGCCGACGGCCCACCTGGTGTTAAGTGGTAACCTCGGCCCATAACAGCCGATGCGACTTGGGTCCTCCCAAAGTAGGTATGACAAAACCCAAGTCGCATCGTATGCGCCCGTAAATGTGAGACGTGAAGGTGGAATGTCTCATGTGCCTGTAATTTCACCGGCAACCACACCTTTCAAACCGGAACACAGTAACGCGAATGTGTCACTGCTTGGCGGCAGAAAAGGGCATGGTGGCAGTACTTCCCCGGACGAACTTGGCGAGAGTTCTACTGCTCTTGCCCACAGACAGGTAGAGGATGCCCCTATACCCATGACAGCAGTGAACATACCGATTGCCGCTCTGCTCCACAAATTATCTTGGCTATATCAATGGGTAGTTTTCCAAATGGAATTGAAGTTTTCAATAGCTTTGTAAAATGTAACACAGGTTATTAAATTGTACAAGAAGCATGCTCGCAAAAAGAAAGGAATTCCTCGTTTATGGGTATGTCACTGATCTTCCCCGTGGAGGTTCGGATAGGGTTTGAACGGGTTCCAGACCTTGCTACGAGTATAAGTATGGGTGGGTGACCTTATATTTTTTAATTTACTACTACTAATAAGGAATAATCCATCAAATGAGAACATTAAAGGTAGAATTCAATTGATAAATATTGATGGAAATTTCACACAGCTCTAAAGTAAGCTAACTAAGCCTAGCTAGTACTGTGGGAACCAGACAAAATTAAATGATATAATAATTATATATATATAGTATTATTACTCTGTGGCCAGTCATACACTAGTTTTTTTTTGCTAGAAGGTAAATATAATAGGAGCGTATTTGAGGCGCATATTTTTTGTAATTATACCACACTGATTCGAGAGAGCCAGTGGATTAGTAGTAATACCTACCTCTAAAATAACCGGGTATCAGCGTCATTCTACATTAATACTAGTTGTACAATGTAGGACGAGTGTCAGTGTGATGTTGGCTGGGGGGACGGACGCGGGAGACCCTGTGATAACCTCGCGGAGGGCATGTCTTGGGAACTCGTACGTAATCAGAAAACATGTTTTATAATGTGGAAGTACGACGCAATCAAGTGTCAAACTTTGCTCCCTATTTAATAACCTACTAAGATAAATAACTAAGTTTAATGAAGAGAATTGCATAAAGAAAGAAATGAAAGAAAAAAGATTTATTTGTGACCGGGAACAGGCAAAACGGCACAAATCATGGAACATCATAAAAAAAAAACCAAAGCAACAGGGCAATACAACAAAACAATGCGTCTGTCGTATCGCTGCTTCACCGAGCCGATACCACGTTCTCAAAACGGTGAAGGAAAACATCGTGAGGAAACCGACATATCCTAGAATTAAAAATTCGAAGACATGTGTCGAGTGCACGAAAGGAGCCTCTTTGAGGCGCACTTACAATCCTTTCACCACACTGGTTCGACAGAACCGGTGACTCGAAGAAGAAGAAGACCGAGCCAAATTCATTTAATACCAAATTAAAAATATGTTGCAATATATTTAATTGCTTATACCTATATATTATTCATATATATATATATATATTATATACATCATATATTATTATTCGTATAATATATTTATTTATACTTTTACGGCTTTCACAAATGTGAGTACTAACAAATAATTTAGGTATCCCTCTGCCACAGGTAAACTTCATTCATTCAACTGAATGAATTTCGCTGATCGACTGACCGACTGATGGAATTGAATGATTGATCGACTGATTGTTGAATGCCTTTGTGAGTTATTCGATATATATATAATAGATAATCTTATTCAAGTGAGCCATCTGCTCGATCTCTACATAATTACAAAACACTATAAGCCAATCAATCGATTGATCTATTAATATAGGTATATGAAATAATCCCATTTACTTTGGACTTGCTGACGTTTAAATATTAATTAAACAGATTAATAAAATGCGTAAAACGTATTGATAACACTATGACTCGGGCATAGTCCAACATTTTGATAATGTAATAACAATAACCTGCCTGAATAATACAGGTATGTAACAGTAAAAACAGAGATAGGTACTTAATACACTTATACCCGCACGACTAGGATTTCTTGTGTCACGGTAGGCACTTCCATACGCAACGAGAATATCCACGAACAGAATATAACGTGCGTACTTACAAAAAAAATTGCTTAAAGCAGAGATCAGACCAGGGATTATTTAAAATAAAATGAAGAAATCACTCTCTTTGAATAATATTCAAAATAATTTTAAATAATCCTTTTTTTTTTAATTCTATCTTAAGAGATTTCATTTTAAATGTTTTCTCCGTGATCTCCGTGAATTATTGACATATAAATCAAGATAAAATTTACATTTTTCATTAGCAGATTTCATATTTAAATGCTCATTTATCAGACGCGGATCAGGCAGAAGCGTGGTAAATCAATAAATCGTGAAAGTCAAACGTTCCATCATACAAATGGAAATAAATCGACTTGGTATGAATAAACACAACTTCCGCGTGTGTTAGTCAGTCTATAGTTGAATAGTGAAGGACGCGACCAAAACTTGCGACTTTTGCCTTACATTAATCTTACATTAATACTTTACTTCACAGTTCGTAACTAGCCACCCGCCCCAGCGTCGCACGGGCACTGAAGTTGCATGAATTAGTCGTGTTCTATATTTTCCAGGCATACAGAGACAGCGTAATTAAAACATTATAAAATTCCGCTAATAGGGAAAAGTGAACTAACCAGACCTGCCAAGCTACAGATATTTGATGAAAGTCTGCTTAGAAACAAGTTTTCAACATGTTGTTTTATTACCCACAACAAGTCCATGTGGTAAGTTTAGAACCCTCGATTGACTACTTTTTAAACAACTCTCATCATTACTCTCATCAATTGAGGGAGTATGCAGCCAAATTTTTATTTAGAGATTTGGCTAAAATACACTCGAGGAAAATAATATCTAAGTCCGGAACACAGACGCATAATTGCAAAAGTTAAGCTTCAATTGCATTTCGGCGATTGTGTAATTGAGATGCACGATCTTATTCCCAGTTTGGGAAAAACTATATTTAAAGCCGTTTAAATTTAAAAAAAAACTTCTAAAAAAAGTGCTCTAAAGATTTACATGTTCAAAAAAATGGTAAAAATTAAAAACCACCCAAACTGTTTAAATAACGTAGAGTCAAATAATAACACAATTTATCAAATTTATTTGTTTAATTATCTACATACACAAGTAAAAATTGTATATTATGTATAATTATGAACACGATCAAGGCCCGTAAGCGTCTGCCCCAAGTGGGTCGCTGATAGCAACCAAATGTTATCCAAACAGATAAATAATTAGGCACGCGACACGTGACTCGCCTACATCACGTTTATTGGACCAGATTGTTTCTATTTGTGAATTTCTTGTTATCGTTTACTTTTTATTGTATTATTTCTGTCAAAGCTGTCAATTTCAAAGTAATTTTATGTAGCTAGCAATGTTACGAAACGAGCTGATGGCCCACCTGGTGTTAGGTGCCCATAATTAGGTGCTCTGCCCATAACAAGCAATCCGAACTGGCTACCTACCTAGGTACAACACGACCAAGGTCGCATCGTATGCACTCGTAACTCTAAGACGTGAAGGTGGAATTTTTCATGTGCCTGTAATTTCACCGACATTCACACCGTTCAATCCAGAACACAGTAACGCAAATGCATTAGTGCTTGGCGGCAGAAATGGGTATGGTGGCATTACTTCCCCGGACGAAGTTGGCATATTTTTTTTCTGCTATAGTGCAACACCTATTGTATAGAAATGATTTGAATTGAATTAAATTATAATTGGTCACCAAGGACACATATCATGCGATCGAAATTATATACAGACCGGGCGATGAAAATGATGTTGGTGATGGCAACAACATAATCAGGATAAAGATAATTTTTTTTGAGTTTTTTTTTTCTATGCAAGCTTTTTCAATCAGACGCCGGATGCCACCAAGGGCTTCAAAAACAATTGCAACGAGCCCAAACATGACGGAGCTTTGCTGAGAAGTTGAGGAGTTCTTCTGACCACCTTCCATGACTCCATTATGAGACCACTTGTCTACGTATGTTCCAAATTTCAGCCCAATAGGTTTGAGGGAACTGATCTAAAATGCTCAAATTTTGACCTAAACAACCAGAAACGTTTCAAGTTAAATAAAAGCTTGTAATAAATTACATCAAATGTCGTCTTTGACTACAAAAGACCTCTTTGAAGGCACTTCGGAAATAGATGCAAACATAGTTAAGACACGGAAGGCAAAGATCTCCCAGCAGATAGTAACATTTACGCTCATCGAATCTGACATCGGCGAGGAAGTCTGCAGTGAAAGTGAAGAAAATCTACATGTTCTGAATCTAAATGCATTCAATTCAGTTACAACAATCACACAGTCAATATACACATCATAACATAAGACATGATTTATTGATCTATACTTTTAACTATCTAAATTATCTATTTATGGTGTAAATTCCATAAAATAGTACAGTTTACTTGCGGTGAGAAATATTTAAGCCACAAATACATCTATACAAATTAATAAAATTTCAATATCTTTTTGTAATGTCAAATAACAGGCGTTTACTAAATGCATGTGAAAGTATGTACGATACTTCTAACAAATCTTCTCACAAATGAGATACTGTCGTCTGACAGCCTGTTTGTTCCGGCTAATCTCCGAAACGATTTTAGTCTCAAAGTGACCAAGTGACCAGCTAGTCTAAAATAATACATAAGTAATTATTTCAAAATTTGAAAGATGAAATCTAAAACTATTAATATAAGTATAGCGATATAGTAAAGCGAAAGGGCAAACATTTCCCAGGGCAAAAATGTATATAATCTTTTCGTAATGTCATGGCCACGGTACAACAGAGCCGAAATCAGGGATTTTTTATTTAAATCAAATCAAACGAGGCAATGAGGCTGCATTCCGACATTGAGTTTAAAATGGTAGCAAAAACGTGACTGATTTTGTTTTCCCGATAAGATTATGACAGGTTGTCAGGTATCTATTAACAGGACGTTGGTGCTTGTTGAAGCAAACATATTACATTGACGTGGTCATTAGTTTAATAAAAACTTGTAACGTACAAGCATAAATATTGATATATTTACATATAGTTATTGTTTAAGTACATATAAGTAAGTTTAATAGTTATAGAGCAGATAGTTGTAAGATTTCATTTGTCAACATAAATGTTTGATATATTATAAAAAGGGGCTTCCTGACTGACAACTTACAGCCTATAATGCTGCTGGTCCCAGATACTTGAATTTTGAAGGTGTGTTTAGTGTTTGGGTCCACAAATATGGAACAAAGTAAACACCGACTGTAAAACCCATTCCATTTCCTCAACCCACGCGGGTAAAACCGCGCTGGTATAAGCAAGTATATTTATTTACAAACATTGTTAGTAGATACGTAGGTGATTTAAAGTGATACAGTGGAAACATGTGATAAGTGACTTACTACCCAACGTACATACTGATCTGATCTATTCGACTGATCTGATTGTCGTGACAATAACTAAGCAGCAAAAAAATTACAACTACCCTCCGCGCCAGTTAAAAAACTGTGTTGCGGCAGGGTAGCTTCACCGTTCGCATGACCAGCTTATCTGGAGACGTTATTGTTGACAATAAAAATACTTGTATATATAAATACAATGTATGAAAATGTTTCATAATTGCGTAGGAATAAAACCTGAGATACTAGCCTATAGGCAATAGGCAAATATATCTAATTTAGTCTCGTCTGTAGAAAGGTAAATTGACCAAAATTTTCTGACTCCACAAAAGAACAACCCCCCTTTTTATTAAGACTATAATTCGTATACCAGCTCTCTCGAACCAGTATGGCGAAACGATTAGTGTGGCTTAAAGAGTTTATTTTCGTGCACGTTTTTATTAGTGTGAGAGTTGGATGGCCTGAAATGGGTCAAATTGACAGTCATTCTGGGATTGGGAAGAGCAGGAGAAGAAGAGTATTGTGGTAATAAATAAAAATTATAAATATTGGTGGACTTTTCACACAGCGCCATTTAACCCCAAGTAAGCTAAGTAAATAGCTTGTATCATGGGTACCAGTTTGATATAATACTTATATACTTTTTTGTAAATACATACATATAATACATATCAACACCCAGACACAGAACAAACACCTATGTTCGTCACACAAATGTTTGTCCTGGGTGATAGAACCCAGTATCTACAGCGTAGAAGGCAGGGATACTAACAACTGAGCTGTGAAGCCAGTCGAAAAGTAGTAGTATAGAACTTAAAACTATATCATGTGCTCGTAATTTCCGGCACCCCAGCGCTTTTCCGTTCAATACATGATGAGGAATGCGTTACAGTCGACGCGGTATTTGTCGCGTGCAATCGTGACGAATCCAGCCTTCGTAGGCTAAAACAGGCGAATAAATTAGAATACAATAGACTGTGCTACACCTGACATGTAATTAATAGGTTCGCATAATGTGTCAGAAGGTATCGGTGCAAATATGCATATTTTAAGGTATCGCTTCGTGACTCTTGAGTCCTCCAAATTTGATAAGACACTACACTAGACATGTTTAATTTAATTTATTTCAACAATTAGGAACCAATCGTACAATTTGTTACGCCATATATAATAGGAAAACATAAATATGACATGCAATCGAGTCAGATGCATGATCCGAGCAAAGTCGAACTTTACGAATGTCAGCGGCATGGCACGAATTTAATTTCCATACGAAAACTGGTGCTAGCATTTTTTTTTGTAATACAGGAATACTACATATGCACGCTTTTCAAGCTAAGCTTAAAGTTAGAAACCAGTTAGAAACAAGCATCAAAATCCCAAATAGGTAATTTTTGAAAGTGGTGTCCGGGACCTTGGATTATCCAATTATCGGATCTGATGGCAGGCCTGTCGACTGAGGGCACGGCTTGACGTGACATGACAGATAGTTCACACGGTAATCTCCTGCAGATGCAGTGCGCTACGGTATAATAAATGGAGATAAATCGGCCGTGTGCGAGGTAAAGGCATTTCACATGGAGACTTTTGGACGGTTTTCGTATACGGTGACCGTTTTAAGGCTATATAAAAAGATGCGACATTAATAATTGTAATTTACGTTTTGATGACATTGTTTTATTTATTTTACTTAACATAATACTTTTTAGTAACTTTAATTTTAATTTTAATATCAATTTTAATTTTAATCTTAATTTTAATTTTGATTTACATTTTGATTTTGATTTTAATTCTAATTTTCATTATCATTTTGTGATTCAATATAATATGTCCATTTTAATTAACTTGTTTGATTTGGCTGAAATAAAGCTTTCATATATTCACCGTTGCAGGTCAGTTGAATACGTGAAATGACGCGCCGCGCCGTGAGTTTATGTTTGAAGGAGTAACTAAGGCTAGTTTTATTAAGGTTCACAAAACTGAAGTCAACGCAGGCAAAGCCGCGGGCACAGCTTGTACCTACGTAAATAAATTTATGTGTTTCTTATGCTTGGCGGCTCCGAGGTTCAGGCGGTAGGTAACCCTCTTGCATCTCAGGGCTCGTGGTTTCAATTCCGTCCGGCGCACACTTGGTGTGGTGTTTCGCTTTTATCTGTATTGGCCCATATCACCTGCGACACAGGGAAACCCAGGGCAAAAAAATCACCGATGTCGTGATGTAAAAAAGTAGAAACGTAGAACTTTGAAAAATTGCATTTAAAACTGACAAAGAGAATTTTTTTGTTTTGAATTCAAGTTTCATGAAGGGAAAATTCTCTTGAGATTTAAATCTAGCGGTTTTTATTTTATTTAGTAGCGTTTCTATAACAGATTGTTTGATAAGTCACAAATAAAGAATGTAAGTGAATGGGCTCTAATAAGATCGGCGGCATTACATTCTGATTCTAACACAATGTTGCTGTTTTTTGCTTATACCATATACTTATGCCTTTTACCATTTCATAATTTAATTGTCACTTAACCCTAGTTAATGCTACCTTCCCCGCTCAACCTTACCATGCTTACTTCCTGCAATCGTTAGGCAAACTTTAAACGCAGAACTAAAAAATGTGCCGGTACGACATATCTAGACCACTTAGCGTTTGTAAAGGTATTAATATGTTTTTAACGGCTGTTTATGAAATGTTTGTTGAAATTGGCCGTGCGAAGCGCACTTTGCTCGTAACAAAGATTATAAATGCGAAACTGTGTTTGTATGGATGGATGGTTATGTATGTTACTCTTGCTCAGTCAAACAAGTGAACCGTTTCCTCTGATACTTTGACCATACGTAGATGGACTTGGAATAAAATACTATTCTACCACAGAACATCCCGGTTTCACGTCAACCAGTTTTTTTTTTTAAATGTATTTTAGACCCAGTTTATTTTCTTCACACCTCGTCAATGCTCAATTACTTACTATGTATCATGAAAACTTAACCTAAAGTACCCCTCGCTATCTAGTCGGGACATAATCTTGTACTAAATAAATAAAATAAACATAAAATAAAATAAAAATCTTGTACTATTACATATTAAATAAATATGGCGGGATTTACACAGCTGATGTGATTTTAAATCAGAACTGCAAAATTGGTATGTTCTTTGTTACAACAGAGACCAGCATTTAAAAGAATAAAATAGTAGACATGCCCTGACCGAACTGACATATGTATTATTCAGTCTTGTTTACTCAGTGAGAAACAGAAAATACAAAACAAAAATTATTAAAACCTTGACCTGACGCTATCGAACTGGTTTCGATCAGTATGCAGGTGATGCGACCGTCCGATAAGATAGGTAATAATGGATACGCCTTTACCTTCTTTAGTAAAATATTCCAAATAATAATTACTTTGCACACCGATTTTGATGAAATTTCTGTGTAACCAATTTTAAAGTATATCCTTTCAAATAAAAAAGTAGTTTTCAAATCGGTTAATAAATGTTCCGAGTTAACAAACATTAAGCACCTCCTCCTTTTTTGAATTCAGCTGAAAATGCAAGTATTTTCACACTTTATGTATTTCTTTATTTCAGTCCTGACTGACTAACATCGCACGGCCTAAACCTGGCCGTATAGAGAATTGGTGAGAGGGAGGAGTGTGGCGTATAATTTATTTTAAGTTCCATGTAAGTGCGAAAAATATAGTACTACAGATTAAGTTAAACCTAGAAAAAACGTATTGTGTCTTAAATATAACATATATGTAGACATCTCGAGAATAACTTTACTATAAAACGCAGAAAATTGAATTTGTGCCGTATAAAAGGCCCTCGTTATTGCTGTGTTCCGGTGAAATTGCAGGTGCATGAGACATAACATCCCCGTCTCGGGGTGACGGACGCAACGCAATGCTACTTGAGTTATCTCATACTTTGGTAAGACGTGAGTCGTATCGCTGTTGTCTATGGGCGGCGGTTACCACTTAACATCAGGTGGGCCGTCAGCTCGTTCCGTGACATAATCACATAAACAAAATCTTACTATTGTTTTCATATCCGTGGGTGGGTTACCGATACCCATAGCTCTGGTTTTTAGTCGACAGGTACCAAGTCGTAAAGTTCCAGGTATCTATGGATAAGCGCTTGTTACAAATATCTAGGGCAGATTATATTCCCAGCAAACTTTTTCCAATCAAAAACGTGAGAATTTCAATCAGTTCGATTGTCATGCTAAGTTGATAGAGTTTACTTGCAACTGAGTAGGTGTCTGTTACTGTCACGTTACCAGCTCATTGGTAGCGGCTGAATATATACTGGAATTATATTAACTCCGTTTAGCCATTGAACAGGTAATACTAGTTTGTAGATTGTCAAATATAGTTCTTTAAATGAATGCACTTAATTTTAATTAGACTGGCCTCACAGCTGGTTGTTAGTTACCCTGTCTTCCAAGCTGAAGGTCGTGGGTTCGATTCCCATCCAGAACAAACATTTGTATGACGAATATATAGATGTTTGTTCTGTGTCTGGGTGTCAATATGTATTATATGTATGTATTTACAAAAAAGTATATAAGTATAATATAATATTATATAGTTGTCTGGTTCCCATGACACAAGCTGTGCTTAGCTTACTTTGGGGCTAGATGGCGCTGTGTGAAATGTCAAATGGGAAATGAAAAATGGATTGGTTTTGAACAGTGACGGATGGTCACTGTTCAAAACCCGAGTGTTAATCCGGAAGACGCCGCCGTGCCGGTTCAAAACCAAAATTGTCCGATGAGTTTTTTTGCTTGAAAATGTAAGTATGTGCGCAATTCTCAAAGCGGTGAAGGAAAGGATAAACCTAGGAATAAAAATTCTGAGATAGAAATGCATGGAAGAACCCTCTAGGAGACCTTAATACTTAAACTACACCGGTTCCAGACAGTATCAAGTAGTAGAATTAAGTTAATTTTACTAATAAATATACTCGTACTTATTTGAAATTTATCATCAAAAATTTTTGAGATTACGAAATCGTCCGTGAGTCATTCCAGGTAATAACATTTTCACGAAATCTTCTCCTTGATTGAATATAGCTGAAAAGTGCTCAATGAAGAATATTGATTGTTGAGTTTCCGCCACAACTGGCTTTCATATTACAGTAGTAACATTTACCAATTTTTTAAGTTATACCTAAGTTTAATTTAAGATAAGTAACAGATGTATGCTACGACAAGTACAGCCATATTCAGCGAGTCAAGAATGAAACATTGGATTAATTGTTATATATTTCACTAGTTAACACATTAATTTAAAATTTTAAGAACTCAGTTTTATCCTGCTTTTCAGTACCTCTTATTGCCTGAACCGTAATTAAACTGCGAAATGATTTAATCGGAAATTGTCAATGAGGTCATTTACATCAGCGTAAACACGCATGAAGGTCCGCACGGAACAATTTACTGACCACAAATTATGCTATATAGAGTAACACAGTCTCCGGAAGTCGTCAACATCAACTTATATTACAAAAGAGGATGTCCTGACTGCTTGACTGACTGACTGACATACAATGTACTTGTCTAATCCGCTTGTCCTAGACCTCAAATTTCGAATGTTTCTTATAGTACGCAGGCAATAGACTAAGTCAAGGCTTTGATTATTAGTCGAAAACTTTATAACGTGAATAAGTTACGGAACGAGCAAGATAGCACATCTGATGTTAAGCGGTATATTCTGCCCATAACAAAAACAACATGCTTCCCTACTTAGGTATGGGAAGACTGTTTTCAAAGTGTTACATAAATTTAGTTTTCAGATTCGCAGATTTTGTGATATAAATAATGCGTCCGTTTACGAGACGTGAAGGCACAATTTTTACACAATTTTCATACCAAAACAGTAATGCGTATGCGTTACTGCTTGGCGGCAGAAATAGGAGGTGATAGTTCTTTCTGGGTCGAAGTAAATATATTGTCTACTGCTTGAAAATATAGAGTACCTAAGCATGATGACGTGAATATGACATAATAAAATTGTCGTTGTCTTCAACTTCAAATTCCCAAAATAAATGTTTATATATATTGCCATCATATCAAAAGGGTGGGTATTGAGTTATAATGTGAACGGCAAGCCTTGCAGGATACGGCACCTACCTGCAATGAGTAGTCATGAGAAGAATGAGCCGATCTCACGACATGCCCTATTATGACACGCGCCTATGAACTGAGGAATTCAATCGCCTTCTCGTAGAGTAACAAGTTCTGATTTAATATAGACAAGTTTTATGATCGTGATAGTAGTAGGTGTAATGTATGCGATAAAATAACGCATACATCACATTTCACTGTTCGTATGTTCACTTGTTTGACTGGCCTCACATCTCAGTTGGTGCTTCCCTCTGCCTTCTGCGCTGTAGGTCGTGGGTTTGTTTCACCCCAGGACAAATATTTGTGTGACGAACATAGATGTTAGTTCTGTGTCTGGGTGTCAATATGTATTATATGTATGTATTTACAAAAAAGTATTGAAGTGTTCTAACAGTTGTCTGATTACCATGATACAAGCTATGCTTAGCTTACTTTGGGGCTAGGTGGATAATGCAAGCACAATTTGTATTGTGGTTTTTGAGCTAAATCGATCGGATGGTTGTTCAGACTTGGTTTTGTTTTAATCAGAAGTTCAGAGATTTGCATTCCATGGTGATAACAAAAATGTCACTTCCATAGCAGATAGATCGCGTGTTCTCAGTTTTGTGCGAACCCCTACTTATTAATATCTAAACCCATAAAGATTTATGAGTTACATGCATCATCAGAATATATTATGATATTGATACGATATTACTTAAACATTTCAAGATACCCAAAAAACAATTAAATCAATACCTATAATTTAACTACACAAGAACGTGTCTCACGCAGTCCTGTTATTCCGAGTATCGTTCAATTTTAAAGTGAGAGCAAATTACTTACATAATCTTAATCTCGCTAAGAATAAAAAATAAAAACAATATCGTGTTGGTTAACTTATATTTTAGAGATAAGAAACAAAGATTAAAATGATTCGCTTATGAACAGATGACGGTAGAAGTATTTTTTGTTGGTTCTATATCGAAATAATAATGCAAGAAAGGATGTTTAGTGCGCCTCTAAGAGGGGTGTGTGTACCACTGGGCCACCAGACTATCAACGCACGGTAGAAGCATAATACATCATTTCAATATCTGATTAGACATTTTAATCAGTGATGAAAAGAAAATAATTGGGAAGGTATCATGCTTAATTGTTGTGTGTTGAGGAAGTTTCTTTTTTTAATTAAGACCGCCGAAGATAGAAGTACATGGAAGAGTATAGTGCATCGAGTAATCAACATGTCAGACTAGACATGACCTTCAGCAATGAAGATGCTGACTAAGAAGAAGAGCAAGTTTCATAAAAGGCTTTGAAGCGACCATGTGATCTCACACGTATTATTTCATTAAGTTATTATTTCAATATCTTCCTTCTCCGATATCTATGGGCATGTAACGTGTAACCGACTGAGACATTCTTTAATGTTTAATTATTATACTATGTATTTATATACCAACGATGTTTCATTCATAAACACCGATGATTTGTAATAAATAATCTTACTACTTATACATGCGACAGTTTGGATGGATGGATGTTTGTTACTCAGTCACGCCAGAACGGCAGAACGGATGTGGATGAAATTTGGCACAAAGATAGATTATTCTGAAAAAGCACAAAGGTTACTTTTTATTCCGGAAAAGTGCCGTTTTCCCGTGGCATGGCTTATTCACCGCGGGAACCACCGCGGGGCGCAGCTAGTGATGATACAAACATATAATTATGAGAGTAAACAGTCTGTGATGGCAAAATGTTCCTCATGTAACTAATTAAGTTAATGATACTTAGATTTAAAGAGTACTTCTTACTTCAGTTACGTCCGACCTATTACGTAACACAACCGTTAGTAATGCATCTTTGCCTGATAATATCAGCTTGTAAGTAAGTCATGTTCTTCATCACGAGTCAACCTCAGTGATCACGAGCAATAAAAATGTATGGTCAGACGGTCAGTTCACACCACTCGGCATAAGCTAGGGGTGTTTGATACCCGTTTGAGTCAAAACATTTGTCTATAACGTCTGTTCTCGGGTGCTAAATGTTTGTGTAATGTTGTATATAAACATATTTTAACACGAAATTGTCTGTGACTTAATAATAAACCTTAAGCTGTACCAAGAAGAAATAGGTACCTAAGTAATCATTCAATATCTCTATTTCTTACATGCACAAGAGGTGTAAGTTTTGACAGTTTCAATTGATGTTACATTCATTTTTATATATAAATTTGGTAGGGTTTTGCTTATTTTACAGACCGCTTAGCTCCAAACTAAGCGTGGCTGCAGCTACTATAGAAACCAGATAAGTGATAGAATACTTATCTACTTTTTCGTAAGTGCAAATAATACATAATGGCCTGGCCTCAGAAATCAACTCTACCACCTGCAGAGCAGAAGCAGAGCTACTACCAAATGAACTGTCAGGCTTCACTCATCTTTTAAGACTTTCACTGCCAGTGAATGTCCGTCCGTGCCTAAATATAGGGACATGACACATAAAAGAATCATGTATGTTTCAGAAGTGCATATAAAATAAACGATGGCCGACTAAACTGGTAAAATATAAATACCATTGATTCATCGAACTTTTTTTTATTTTCTTATTTGGAAAAAAATGTTAAAAAGTAGTCCTCCAACCTAAATTACAAATTTATTTCGACAAAATGACAAAACACAAATTTCGCTTCACAGATTGTTTTTTCTTTGACTATTCGAAACAAAAGAGCAGTCATAGTGAGTCTACGAGTATGTGAGCTTGCACGCCCACATCATAATTTAACATTTTACAACTCGTATAAAACTTAAAACTTAACGGTTAAAAGCTAATTATGTACTTATATTATGAATCCAATACACAGTTTTATTACTTCTGCAGACTTCATCGTTTCCCAATTATCATAATCCACTGTATTGTTCCTCTAATAAATATTTTTGATGTGAAACATCTATAGCCGCACGTAAAACCGATTTCTGGCTTGGCGACGCGTCGCCACGGCATGAGCGCTGATTGGTCCGTTCAAGGTTACGACAAATCATAAACATTATTAGTGATGGGGTACTTAGTTTCTTACAAAATAATGTCGATGTTTCATATCTGCCAGGCGTCCCGTGACGGCTCACATTTTTTTTTTGAATAACTAGGCGAACTTACCTTGAAAGCAATTGTATCCTTTTCCATTTTTCCGAGGAGTTCCTGTAAATAGCATAAAATTAATTATGAAGATATTTTAGTTTTTATGTAAGTGTAACCTCTGTGGTACCAACGTTACATAATATTTTGTCTAATAGATATTTAAGTTTACGACCAAAAAGGTCGAACCACATTGCCGCGACCATACCGCTGAATCCCGATAATATAAATAAAAAAAAATAGATATAATACATTCGAAACCAATTCATGGTAGGGAAAAATATATTTAGATAGTATACCAACTGATTTCACAATAAGATGCAAACATGAGAGTAACTTATGCTGAGGCACGACAATGCTCTTGAGAATATCTTTGGCTAACTTAATGGCTAGACTTATGAACTTAAAGGCAATAGAGCAAGGAGTTTAGCAAGCTCGTGAGAGTCCAGCTGGTTGCATCACTGCGAAACATTATGCAATACCAAGATGTGCTCTTCCTACATAACATGAATTAACTACGCGCCTTCCTCAATCACGATCAAATCGCATTCGTCTGGCAGTTATGTTAAACTTAAAAATACTTGTATGTTGTAAGTTAGTTTTTGTGGAAGGGCTTTGATTTAACAGTCGGCTTGGCATAAATAAATACTTAATCTAATTGATGTTTGGATTAATGAGGGCTTATGAAATATAATTAGGTAGGTTCACCTACCTAGATCACTTTTTAAGGTAGTTTACCTAATACTAATTCCCTCAACAATGAATATGCACCTAGATTAGTTAAGTGTTAATAATAGGATGAAGCATTAACATTGAACAACTATTATGCCAAAACCATACTTCACAGGATTGAATAAAAAAAAGAGTCCACAAACAAAGAAAGAAGATAAATCGCAAAACAATAAAAAAAAATCGTGTCAGACATTGTAATTTAGCAATTTCAAATAAATGTATTACGGATACGGATTAAACATTGTGAAGTTACCACAAACACTTTGATTTTATGCTTTTAATAATTGGTATCTACATAAAGTATAAAAAGAAAAGAAGGTAACATTCGTTTTAGATTTCATTTATCCAACGAGGGACCGCGTTGATGTCTTTTGCATGAAAATCACATGATGTCACGGTCTACGCGACGTAAACGTAATAACTAAATAGTTTGGTTCATATTATATGATACAAGTAGATAAAAAGTCACACTTTAGTGAGATAATTGCAGTTGGGTACGGTAGATAAATATGGGACCTTTCTGCAGGCGCCAAATAATATGATTCTTTAAAATTTCACACATATCAGACCCCGAAAGTGGACTCTTAGTTACTGAAATCTTTTGGTAAGATTACAACCTATAACTATAGACCTAAAAGATTAATCTGTGATTTTTCATTATGATTTATATGGAAATCAAGCTTTAATGGCTTTTCGCAATAGTGCGGTATATAACGCATTTGTTACTATATTTAGTAGTTGTAATTCGTTTCAAAATGAGCAGAAATGGCGCGGGGGTAATCCATTTACTATGTTGAAACCGAATTGATAAAGCAAAATTTTTGGTAATGTAGGTACGGAAGACCATCCGGTGGTCATTCGACAAAATATTCTTACAATACATAAAACTGTTGATTATACATTAACGGATTTTATCGATTATCGACGATTTCTAAGCGGAAAACAAATCCATCTTGGTCCAATGCTGTTATTGTATGTATTTAGTCTGTAATCGATGTGGCCTTTAATGATTAGAAAACGTATAGTTCCCACGATGCCTTATACGAGGAAACAAAGGATATGTCCTGAAAATATGCTCCAACCATAAAACAACTTGATACCTATCTACTTCTTAGTTTGGTACCTGATCATTCCTCATATGGAAGGTATCATTGAAATCTGCTGGGCTTCGTGTATCAGATATCCCTTGACCATGCGAGTGCGTTTGGAAATGTGAAAGCGCAGTGGTACAGACCCCCGAGTTTCAATCCAGCGGTCGCTGTTTTTAGAATTTGCAATCTACATAATGTATTTTTATTTTATTCATGTATGAATATTCAATTTAATAATTAATAAAATAAAATCGTACAGATTAAATTTAACACAAAGACATTAAATTTATATCGATCATATCTTTGTGCCAATCGATATAAAATTCCAATTACTATCGATACATTGAAATTGCAAGTAATCGTTACATTACTATAGTAGGTATATCCAGCGTTTAATAGCAATTTCATTTCCATGGTTCATGTCTGATATGAATACGTCCATAAGAGCTCTGGATATTTCCAGGATGAAAAATATGTATACCTATATTTAATTTTTCCGGCTGCGGAAACACTGGTCTATTGTCGACAAGCGAGAATGTATGGAACGACAGTCTACCACGGGTGCCCAAGTCGGATAAGTAGATGCAAATTGTGGACATAAGATTCTGGCGAAAAATTTGGATTCAAACCAGTGACCCCTGGATTGAAACCCGGGAAACCACTGCGCGTACACACTTTCAAGACATAATATTTTCTAGCGAAAAATCTGGACTTTATAAAATAACAATCATAAGTTAGTAGTGTCAAGTTTAAGTTCTTATTTAGGCACTAGCTGTTACCCGCGACTTCCTACGCGTGGAATTCTTTTTATCACGCACCCCTATTTTACCCCTCGGAAAAGTAGCCTAAGTTACTCCTTGTTACATCAGCTATCTGCCGGTGAAAGTCCCGTCAAAATCGGTTCAGCCATTTCAGAGATTAGCCGGAACAAACAGACAGATAGACAAAAATTGTAAAAAAAATTGTTTTGGTATATGTCCCGTGTATATATCCATATGCACTTAGTAAAAAGCGGTTACTTTAATATTACAAACAGACACTCCAATTTAATTTATTTGTATAGATGTATAGATAAAGCAAGCTTTTATAATTTTCAGTAGATACTAGATATCTAGTAAAACAAGATAATCCTGGCTCTTATCAAGTATAGACATGATAATGAAAAGATCAAATACTCACTTTATAAAAAGAAGTAGTATATTTCTATGCAATCTAAACTTCACAAAACACTGTTGGCAACACCGAGTTATTCAAAAACCGAGGGTAAACAGGGTGGAGCGGCGCAGAATTGTTTACGCGGTCGTCATGGAAACGCATGGATTCAAGATGGCGGCGTGCGCGCGCGCCTCAGTGCTCGGCCGCAGACTGGCTGCCGGCCGCGGTGCGCCAGCCACCACCTCCGTGCAAGGAACACTTGCAAGCCTGTTTTGTTACACGAGGACGAATTAAACCACAATTGAATATATACGAGCGCCCACGATAACAATACATCTCCGATATAACAATAATTCATCTCCAATATTGTTCATCTGTTCAATACTCTCGCCTTCACGAGAGCTTTAGTTAGTTTCGAATTGTGCTTCGGCCTTCACCTTGAGACGTCTCGTCGAGGCCTCGATAAATCTTCGCCAATATTCGTTAATTATGTTATAGTGCATCAACAGGTAGGTAAGTAATTTAACAAGCTTTTAACTTGCAATGTTTTTGTTTGTTTGGGTTAAATCATGCAAATGAATTTAAGACAGTTCCCTCCAACCGATCGAGCTGAAATGTTCTACACATGAGTAACTTCGATGACAATGTAAAATATTACATGGAGGTAATAAATAATAAATAAATTGGATTTGTCTTGACAATTACAGCCCTCAGTGGTGTCCAAGGTCTGAATTTAAAGCTCGTTTTGAAAATGAGTTTCCAAAAAACTGTTTTTTTATCATACAAAATAGGTTTTGTATGCATTGATGAGAAAAAGCTTTATCCTTCATAACTTCAGTTATATTTTGATAGTTGCTTAATTTCAAAGGTTTCGAAGGATATAGCAGTCAAAAATCGTAAATACATTTTAAAAACTTTATTGGTTCATTCAGTTCATGGCGAATCACCTAAATAATATACCATATCAAGCTATGAGCATATCTTTAATTATCACAATACTAAGCTCTATTTGTTAATCGTAAAATAATATCTAACCATTCCATACAAAAAAGTCCCCGGGTTGGGGGTTATAGTAAAATGGGGATAAATCACATAAGTAATACAAGCTACAAAACATGTTCGATAATATTACTGGTAAACTAAAATCTGTTATGTATAACATAATTTAATTAAAAACAAATGATATGATGCATTCTTGTGGCGTCGCAGAGCTAAACGCGATAAATCCATTCGTAAATGTATCAAAGTATCAAAACGTATCACCGCATCAGACTGTTAGGTTAGTGATAAGTTCCAATGCTTAGCTACACAACAATGACATAAAATAACACTAAACTAAAACATGTAAGGAAGATTCAGATTAACACAAATTCAAAATTAATAATCGTTAGTACGCATGAACTAGTATTTAGGTTATAAACGATAATTTCTACACAGATTATTATTTACACAAGCATCGTACGTATATCACGATAGTGGACACTTTACATAGCGATTATAAACGTACAAACACATTTCATAGCAATAAAACTTAATTAGTGTTGACTACTTGGTCGAAGCACTTCGCGACGAACTGTTCCTTGTCGTCCAGTTTCGTTACGTCACCGCTGAGGCGGCGAGTCAGCATCGCGTCCTGGAGGGCGCTGAGGGCCTCGGAGGTGAACCTCTTCCCTTTAAGAGTCGTTATAACGGATGCTTCCCCGTGGAAGCCCGACTCGACGAGCCCCTTGGGGATGTTCAGTGTGACGTCACTGATGAGGCCCTTCTCCACTGTCATGTTGATGGCGAGTTCTTCCGTTGAGGAGTAGAGAGTGGAGGGGGCGAGCAGTTCCGACGGGACCGGGAAGGAGCGGCTGACTGTGAATACGGGCGTGCGTCCGAAGGTCCAGTCCCAGCCGGTTAGCTCGTTCTTCAGCTCATCCAGACCTGCGGGTAGTAGATGAAATTAACATATATAGTCAAAGTCAAAGACTTACAAGAAATGGCTTGGAAACGTCAATAATATTCAAAACATAAGAACACGCGTACTTATCGCTAAGTTTGACGCCTGTTCAAACCCTATCCAACCCTCCATGGGGAAGATACCTAAATATATACGTAAATAAGATACCTAATTTGTTTAAAATACGGATTTTGTTTCCTTTATTGTTTAGATACTTTACATAGGTACATCTCAAGAACAAATTTAATGTTTTATTTTATACTATCTGTGAAAGCGACACTTGTATTTTATTAAATTTTTATGTATGTATAGATGTGCCAGTAAATACGGAAGGTTTAAAAATGTTATTAACGCTTAACGTTTAACCTATCATGTGGTAATCCAAATAGGTTGTATTACTGAACTGCACTGAATAACAGTTTAAAATGTTATAGAGCCATTAATATTTAATAGAAAACTATTACCGATTTTCAATCAGTACCTACGACCTAATAATTACAGTTAAGATCTAATATAGTTGCAGCAAGAGTGTAGATTCAATTTAATACTAAATGCAGCGCGAGTTGCACCGCAATTTTATTTTATGTGAATCTTGCGGCGGAACGAGCTGACGGCCCACCTGATGTTAAGTGGTAACCGCCGCCCATAAACAACAACAATACTACTCAAGTCCACTCCACCAAAGTACGAGACGACCTAACTCGCATTGCGTTGCGCCCATCGCCCCTAAACGGGGGATGTTACGTCTCATGCGGCTGCAATTACCTGGGAACCAGTCGTCGGTCGGGTTGACGAACTGAAAGCCGCGCTGCTTTGAGATCAGGTTTCGGCCGCCGTCCGCGAGGTGCCCGGCCGGCGTGCGCAGGAACTCGTACCCGACAGCCGTCTGGAGGCTGTCCACCGTCACCCGAGTGTCCACCTCCGAGAGGTTGGCCACTGGCGACCGTGTAGACGCCGTCGCGTTTGTCTGTATGCCATGCTAAATAATTAAAACCGCCCTTACTTATGTGGATGGGAGGGGTTTAGTGCACTCGGAAAACAGGTTACATGCAAGGACAGAAATAGGATGCGGTTGCTTGCTACTGGTAAGATGTTAAGGACTAAGGAAATTATATAGTTGTCATTTAAAGTAAAAAAGTTGTCATTAAAATTTAAGTAAATATTATAAAGTTATTATTATGAGCTTCATAAAAGAAAAAACCGTTTTCCTCGCCAATGAACGAGATGTCTCATATTTGATGACATATTTCTTCCAATTATTTCTATTTAAAAATCAAATTGCTAAACAGATTTTAATGAAAATTTCTATGGGACCAGTCTGAAAGAATAGCCTTCGAATAAAAAAGAACTTTCCAAATCGGTTTATAAATGACGGAGATCTAATGTAACAAAAAACTTTTGCTTAAGCCGGTTAAAAAGTGGGTTATCGTGACCAAAGCAGAAAAAACTGATTCAACGAAAAGGGAAAATGACGGATTTGCACGAGTAAGCGAAAATAGGTTAAGGTCCGCATGTCACGGAAACTTCATGAAAGTATATTGCATTACACTTGCAACAGTATAATTCAGTGTTGACGCTTTGGTCGCGCAAACAATGAATCACACAAAAACAATGATAATGTAACACGCGTGACCTGTGACATTTATTCAATATGTAAAAATACGAGGGCCTCTATTTTGATGACCAATGCAACTGTCGGATAGTAACTATTTATAAATAGATAACTGGACTCTAAACATACTATTGATACATGTTTCTTATCATATTATTAAGACGAAAGATTCTGCCTACAATTATTGTTTAAGAAAGAAATAAAAATCAAGCAAGGCCTGCTCATTGGTGAAGTAAATTTTGAGCAAAAATCGTTTTGTAAAATTTATTTTTAATACCAAAATTATGTTCGAATTGAATAACAGGTAAATCAGTATGTGATTAGACTTTGACCAAAACCATAATACCAACAAATAGTAATTGTTGTCTTTAATCAGTCTTCAAAGGAATATTGTTATAAATTTTATTCAGGTTGCGGTCAACAGTTCAATCGCAATCTTCGTGATAACCAAGAGGAGCCAATTAGTTCAATATAATTTATTATTATGTTAATTAGCAAAAGAGGATGCTAGTTAAATAAAATGGAAAAGTACTGGAATATAATAATGGAAAATATTTTTGACACAAAAAGTATTTTTCATCATAAAACAGACGTAAAACATTTAAATTAAAAATCTTCATCCAGCCACATTTGGATATTGGACTCACCTCACGCTTAGCAAGGGCTTTGCTGAGATCTGCCTTGTTGGCGTTGACTAGAAGTGTGCAGTGGTGGTAGCCAGTCAGCCGTCCGAGCTTCGCAGCTGTGCCCGAAACCTGAGATCTTTGTTCAGGATAATATTGCTAAATAAACAATGGATGAATTCTTTAAGCTTTATAACTCTTTTTTTATGAAATTAGTCTATGATTTGTATAATAAATTAATTTTTGCAATAATTATTTAAATATGTAATTTTTTTTTTTTTTTTAATAATTATGATCATCAGTAATTATCAATTTTACTTCAATTATAAATAATTCTTGAACTGTCAATCAACGATTTGAACCATAATGGAGATTATATTTCCACCTCTAAGATTCCAATAAGATAATAATTCAGTTAAATGGGTATTATCTCTTATCATCTACTTTGATAAGAGTTGGGATTAAAATCAGTTTAAACATGACTTAAACTGTGTAATAGAGCAAAATGGTTGAAAAATGCCAATATTATTTAAAAAGGATACTTTATATTTATCACGAACAACAATATCTTGGCGCTCATTGATGACAGTTTTGATTCCAAACTCCCTGAACAAAGCTCTTTTGATCAGTTCCAGGTTGTACTTCCTGTCATAACGTTCACGAGGAGTGAAGAAAGTGATGTTCAAGTTGCCTCGGTCGTGATAAACAGTGCCACCTCCACTGTTGCGACGTGCGAGAGCAATCTCTTTTTCATTCAGCAGGGGAATGTTGGCTTCCAACCACGGGTTCTGGTGGCGACCAATCACAACACATGGCTCATTGCGCCACACCATCATCACATGGTGGTTGGAGAAATCCATGTTACGGTACATCCAGTCCTCGAGAGCCAAGTTGGTGAAGATGTCAGTTGACTGTGACATGAAAACGGACTTTGTGACCTCCCCCTCAGGTGGCAGTTCCCTGTCTTTCTTCGTTGACACAACCTTGGTGGTTGTAGCCAAGTTTCTGGCACTGGTTCTTCTGGTGAGGCCCACCATGATGCAGGCGCTGGTTGTGGCCATTTTCTTCATGAATGCCTGAGCCATTTTAGCGCTTTTGATTATAACAGTTCAATTTAAAACGGGCACTTTTTTGTATGAACTTTTAAGAGTTCTATAGTTAATTAATCACTATAATAATTATTAGTTTACAAGTCTAAATAAAACTAATCAGTTCAATGGTCCTTTAGAGTGGTTACGAAGCTTACAGCTTAGCACAACAAGCGTCAGTGTCACTCGAGGAGAGGGAGATCAGGTACTCGTGGAGAGCGATGGTCTGATGCAGCCACTTCCACGTCTGGTGCAGGGTGTTAATTCGAAAACGAATCCCCAAACAGTCTCGACAGTCACTTGGCATTCCTCCTCTTGGATGCAGGATGGGAAGAAAAATCACCACAATGGTTGAACACTAAAAACCGGTAGCTATAATACCGACACTATTCAATTATAGAATTGAAATCGCGATGAAGTAAAAATTAACAATTTGAAATGTGATGAAAACTTCAGACGACGTTAGCGCGACACGAATGCAGACGAATTAAACAATGTAGGGGCCGCCGCCTCATTATATTGGCTGAATGATAAGATACGTACTAGGTCAACTGCGAGGGCAGCCACAGTTGGAGTCAAGAAACAAACACTGATATGAAGCACGAAGCAGCCACGCCGCACAACCTTATCAGTAAATTCTGTACCCTACTTTGTTATCAAGTTACGAAAGGACTACACGATTGTTTCCAAGCCACATTCTAATCGGACGTACCATTTCATTTTTATCTAGAAAGAGAAACAAACAGAACAGCAATAGAAGATAATATTTCTAATTCCTCTATTTATATGACATATTTGACACGCAAGCAAGGATGAAGTTGTAAACATCGGCACGGTAATGAGAATGAGCATTGCGTGCCGAAACGCGGTCGAGGCGAAGTAACAGGACGGAGTCTTTTGTTTCGCTTTACTAGATTGAACAAATTTAACAGGCACCTAGAGGCTCATTTAAATAAAATCTTGCATGCTGAAACCACGACCCGTCGGCGTCGCTCTGGCTGTCATGCTGGTATTAGGTACTTACTTTGAAAGATAAAGTAAGGAACAGTGTGTCGAGTAAGAGTGTTGTGGAGTAAAAGAAGACAGTGATGAGTATTCAAGAGGGTATGCTTAGATGGTTTTGGCATATATAGAGGAAATTTAAAGAATATAGCGACAATTGTATCAAAATCCGTTGCGTGGTATAGACGAAGTATGTGGAGAATTAGAGAGACAAATAGTGCACTTTGTTTATACTATTTAGAGACTAGGTATTGGATTGTTTGTTATTTAGCACTACCATCAGCGCGTTCCGTAACTTTACATAATAAATTAATGTGGAGAAACGAAACGTAAGTGACAGACGTACTCGACTGACTTTGATGTTGACTGCTAAAAAAATATGTCATATTTATGACATATTGTAATACATGTGACATCTAGAAAAATTTGGTTTCCTCATTTTGGAATTAATTCAGATTTTTCTCTTAATTCACTTACTGCGTATTCGTAAATAGGGGTACAAAACTAGAGAAATGGCGTTCCGAACTACGGCTGTTGCATGCAGTAAGTTCATTTCAGTAAAATTAAATGTTTTCACTGAAATTATTTAGTACCAACAAAATTATGTAATATACTTTTCAAATTATTTACAGACAACATGAAGAGGTGGGCCTACAACATGGCTGGATTTAACAAGTACGGTACGTATAGTATACTATTAGATATAACTGGTCCATTAGCCATCCATTCCATTGTCTTCTAGCCCTTGTGAAAACAGCATAAAACCGAACTAGTCTATATTGGAAAATATGAATTTATGATGATCGTGCTATATCACTCTAAAATGAAATAATTATAATTTAAAATCTGCACCTTAAGAAAGCTTTAGCATATAATATATATTATAAAGGAACTGAGGTTTCATATATATATCTGCATCACATTTGTAAAACACAGTGAAGCTTAAACTAGACCTAAAGTTTTAAAACTATTCACAGGTCTACTTCGGGATGACTGCCTTCATGAGACCCCTGATGTAACAGAAGCCTTACGCCGCATCCCTCAGCACATTATTGATGAGCGTAACTTCCGCATGGTCCGTGCACTGCAGCTTTCCCTGCAGAAGACAATCCTGCCCAAAGAAGAGTGGACAAAGTATGAAGAAGACAAACTATACCTGACCCCTGTTGTTGAACAAGTAAAGAAGGAACGCCTCGAGAAAGAACAGTGGGAGAAAGATTATTAGCCTATTTGTTGTCAATCAATGTAATTTATTTTTAATTTAAATTTAGAGGTTCCCAAATATTGTTTCATTTTATCCACTTTTCAGATTAAAGGATCCCTTTGCTATCTTGTCAAATGTTTTATGAATTGGATAAACCATTTATATAAGGAAAAATTTTGATCTTTCTATCTAAATATATATATCTATCTAAATCTTTAACAAGACAGTAATATTCAACAGGCATTAGTATAGGGTCAGCCCTATACTAATATTTCAAAGTTGTTAATGAAAAAGGACCATATAGGATTAAAATGAGTTTAGTTAAAAAAAGTCATACTGTAATCAAGTCATTATAGAATGTTCCTGTAGGAATGAGTTATTCCAAATTGGTTACATTGATTCCGACTTACATCACGTGAAAACAGGAAAAAGCGATAAGTTACAATCCATGGTGTAGGGCACCTTAGTGGTGCCATCAAAGTCCCTGGCGTTAGGCACCACAGCGGAGCCACGAAACATTTGTTCGCCGCCAGGCGCAAAAGTTTGTCCAAATGACTGCCGCACTGAATCGGTTGATGCCACACGTTGATAATAACTTGGATTGTAAACACTTGGACGTTTTATTCATTCTCTAGATTCACATTATGAACACTGGTCTTGGACATGCTGATTTCCTTCACCATGTTGAGAATATTTTTGGGGTCCAATGTAAAAGGTGGGGTAAATCGTGTGTCCAATATGGACACTGTTCAGGTGGAAAGAACACGCCTAATTCCGATTTGAACCATCGGATTGAGTCAGGGTTCATACTTCTCGTCTACATAAACTCTTACTCATAAATAAATATTGGTGGACATTTCACACAGCGCCATCTAGCCAATCATAGCTTGTATCATGGGAACTAGACAACTGATACTACCTACTTACATGCTTGTTTTGTAAATACGTATATATAATACATATTAACACCCAGACACAGAACAAATATCTATGTTTGTCCCGGGTGGGAATTGAACTCACGACCTAGAGCGTAGAAGGCAGGATTACAATCAACTGTGCTGTGAGACCAGTGAAATATCAAATGAAACCCGTCGGTGAATAAACAGCGGCCAGTAACAGCCGCTAATGTTTACACGAAATTT
This sequence comes from Chesias legatella, assembly GCA_947359385.1. NCBI lineage: Eukaryota > Metazoa > Arthropoda > Insecta > Lepidoptera > Geometridae > Chesias > Chesias legatella. The sequence continues at coordinate 7,842,779 of OX375772.1, forward strand.
GTGTTTATGCACTTCCCCTTAAACGTTAGTCGCCACTTGCCGAGGTCATCATGTAAGGGAACGTACCCATACTACGTGCCCCATACCATATATAAAAATTTACCTCCCGCCCCCTTGGTGATCCCTCGTAGGTATATGCCAAGAAATTACTGCAGTACAATAATACATAGAAACAATTTTATTAAAAGTGTATAAAATAGAAAGAGTATAAAGAAACATTAAAAAGGTATAAAATATGGCAACATAGCATAATTGTGGCCAATGAGAACAAGGGAGAATATAAATAATTCAATTTACAAATAATGGTCCCTCTCCAAATCATAATGGTATGAAATAAATATGATGGGGTTATCTATAAAAACATATACAATTAATGTAAATATCATCAAATCGATCAAATGCAAGTATTGTCTACAATTCAGTATCCATAGATTTAGACAAAAGGTAACTGTGCTATTATTGGTCACTATTTCTGTCGCATTTTGGAAATTTTTGGTGCCTAAATGACAGAAATACTCAACCTTGAGACTGACTTACATTGATCCTGTTGTACATTGTCGGTCATATACAGATCCAGTGATTGCAATGCATTGTAACACTGGTTCAATATAAATCAGCCTTCACATAAAGTAAATATCATCTTTAGATTTTTTTTTTATTTTTTTTATAAATATTGTTAAGTTTGTGACTGAAATATATATAATCTGCTATGGCAAGTCAGTTATTTAACAGTACGTAGTAGGGTACCTCCACAGTTCATAGCCAGATAATTTTCTTAACATTAAATTATATCTATTATTTAGATGAGAACTGTACACTTACAATAAAGAAATTACATTTTTACATCTATACAAATATTGGCAACCTTCTCCCGTTGAAGGTAATCTTTGGAAGATATCATTCGAGATTTGTTCATGTGTTACGTACAGAAAACAGCCCCAAATAAGGGTATTATTTTACATCCTCCAATAACAAAAGCATATATGTAAATCATTTGATCATAGTCAGCCGCTTATCAAACTCCACAGATCCAAATTGATACATGGCCAGCCTTAGATTAAAAAGAGCGGGTAGAACCAAATAATGCCCACACTTTTGTGTAAATCCATTATTACATTTTATGTTACATAGTATTTTAATGTCAGTAATTGTTTTTGTCTTTTACTGAAGTTACTACGAAGCCATGTAAAACTCTCGGAAACTGATTGCTATAGAAAGAAAACGAGACTTTACAGGTAATGCAGAAAAAATGCAACTCAAAGATATAAACATTATTAGAATGGATGATAATAAATGAAATTAATAAGGCATTAAAAAGAGTGTGAAAGTGAAATACGTAATGTCTGCGTGTAAGTACAGCGCGGCAACACTGAGATGTTACTCCAAATGATACAAACTAAAGAAAATCAAATATAATAAACATCACTAATTGAAAGAAAAACAATATTGTGCGCGAAAGATAATGTTGGATGAAATATTGTTCAAATTATAATCTATACTGAAATCTCAAATGTTGGAGTGTTTGTGATTTTTACCTAATAATGGCAATTTATTATTCAGACTAATAATGATGTCACATTATATGAATTTTGAAGAACTGATTGAGACTCGGTCAGTCAATTCCTTGTTAACAATAAACGATATGACATAATGTGTATTTACCCTCAAGTTACTTAAGAAGTTGATTATAAGATTGTGTAATAAAAAATGCTATATAACTATGTTTAATTGAATGAATTAAGTCTAATAACTCGCGGTAGTGAGCTTAATGCTGATATAAATTCGATTACGGATTAAATAGACAAGGATATTTAAAATTTCTAAGCTACAATTCGTCGTCACCGATGGCCTCAAAGGCGTTGTTTTCGACGCAGTCCTTGCCAGTCTTAAAAGCTACTGAAGCGAACTTCTCAGTCAACTTTTGCACGGAAAATATCTCCCTGGAACTACCGGAGTTTATTGAGTCCCCGTTCTGAAACAAACATTATACATTTTATTTTATTGTCAAGACAAAACAAATTTTAGGTTCACGAATCATCTTAACAGAATGGGATAAAATTACAGAATATTTTTTTTATATACATGACGTCTGAGAGATATCCATAGACAATTTTAGTCGTGGTAGTAAACTATCACTCAAATATTAGGGAACAAGGCCATTCACAAAATTAATTTTGACAATTCAAAAATTCAGTCTGGTCTGTGCGGTGTCTTCTCATTCACAAAGGAGAGAAAATTATGGTGATGAACTAAAATTTATTTACATTACAACAATTTACAAACATGTATTTACCATAAATAGTTGTTTGTTGCAATCAGATTCACCAGTTCTACTATGAGGGACAGTACTTACAGCCGAGCTAAGGGTGTCGCTAGACGAGGACGGCGTGATGAGGTGACTGGAGCAGGTAGGTGAGGCGACGCCGTTTTACTGTGAGGACAGTACTTACAGCCGAGCTAAGGGTGTCGGTAGACGAGGACGGCGTGATGAGCTGACTGGAGCAGGTAGGTGAGACGACGCTGTTTTACTGTGAGGAATAGTACTTACAGCCGAGCTAAGGGTGTCGCTAGACGAGGACGGCGTGATGAGGTGACAGGAGCAGGTAAATGAGGCGATGCCGTTTTACTGTGAGGAATAGTACTTACAGCCGAGCTAAGGGTGTCGGTAGACGAGGAAGGTGTGATGAGATGACAGGAGCAGGTAAATGAGGCGATGCCGTTTTACTGTGAGGAATAGTACTTACAGCCGAGCTAAGGGTGTCGCTAGACGAGGACGGCGTGATGAGCTGACTGGAGCCGTCGCGGCGCAGGTAGGTGAGGCCGCCGCGTCTGCCGCGCGGCGACGCTGGACCGGCACCGTTCTTTTGTCGCATCAGTTCGTCCACTATTGACTGTAATCACAATGGGATATAGACAGTTTTCATCATATCTAGATTGTTCTAAAATATAAATGATTTGTGGCGGTGAAATGACAGGCACTTGAGACATTCCACCTTCACGTATCAGAGTTACAGCCACATACAATGCGACTTGGGTCTTGGAACAAAGACCAATTTTGTCCTCAAAATTTTCTATAGATTTTGCAACCTCCAGATCGAAAGCCATTGGTGCCACTCAAAAAAGAAACATCTAAATTTCACATAAGTGGTAAGTGTTACTTACCTGTAAACACACACTTATGAAGGTAGCATGTTCAGTTCTCAGAGTGATCCACGCGAGGTGGTCTTTGCTGACGAGATATTCAAACGAGAGCTCAAAGTTCTTATTTGGTTCTTCAAGTAGTGGCCCGTGACCGTTAGACTGAGAGTTTTCAACCTGAAATAAAAAAAACAACTGTTGTATCAGTCATATCGTTCACATCTTGAAGAAAAGAGACGATTTATTCTGGGCAGTCATAATGTAAGATACACAAAAAAAAAATACAGAAAAATGTAGAACTACATGTCACATAGAAATCTTGATTAAATGCAGATTTTTCTGTTAAATAATAGTTTCCAATTATAATTTTTACACGTGGCCTCAAAAGTGACAGCCGTATTTGACACCGATCGGACGTACTCGCGGGCAACTGCTACTAGAAAATACTTTTTTATGTCATGTTACCGACAGAACGAGCTGACGGCCTTCCTGATGTTAGTTGGTAACCGCCGCCAATAGACAACAACAATACGACTCAAGCCCTCTCCACCAGAGTATGTGATAACTCATTGCGTCCGTCACCTCAAGAAGGGGATGTTACGTCTCACGCGCCTGCAATTTCGCCGGCACCCACTCCCTTCCACCGGAACACAGCAATACGAATGCATCACTGCTTGGCGGCAGATTACCAGGTGTGGTGGCAGTACTTCTCCGGGCGAACTTTGCACAAGTTCTACTGCTACTTTGGGTTGCTCCTTTCGCACCACCCGGGGGGACACGTGTAGGGATTCAAAGGGTTATCATCTACGGACGCGAGCAACATGGCCCCATAAAAGCTTACCGTATGCAGCGTTGTGATCCGCCAGCACCGCATCCTGGTAACCTTATAACGGTGTTCCGTCTCCGGGTGCGTTGTGCTCTGCAACGTCAGCTCTTTGGATGCGAGCGACACGCTAACCCGGTGTGCGCTCTCGGATGTACTGCCGCCTACGTTTACTGCATCTGTGATCGCTTCGCCCGCCGGGATACGACCGTAGTGCCGCAGGGAACGTGCCAGTTCTATGTACTGAAATTTTAACGAATTTGAAATTGAAATTTAAATGGAAATTTTATATCGAACCCACGACTTACAGCGCCGAAGGCAGCGTTACTACCAAAGAGCTATGAGGCCAGTATGTGTGTGTATGTATGTTTGATTCAAGAATTTTTTAAGAATTTAAAGATATACGTGTTTGACAGCTGTGTTTTAAATAGGAACTCTTGACTAGGCGAGAATGCGGGTCGTAATTTGTAAGTACTCGGCCTCGACTGATGGAGGTTGATGCATTCAAATTATTCAATTTGCAGACGGTTTGTGGACGTGGCATTGAATTTTACAATTGCATTGATTCATTGCTGTTTCCTTTATCTATTTATAATGATTGTTATAGAGATGTTGTCGATCTTCTAATTTCAAAGTTGACTAATGATGACCTTTCCAAGCAATTTTGTTTATGAATTAATGCATGGAATTCTTCAAAATTTATATACATTTAAACAAAGTTTTGCCTACTGCCAAGAAGCCAATTTTATCGTAAGCTATTTTAACGTAGGCATAACGACTACTCCATAATATTTTGACGCAAATATTTCATCCAAAATAAATCTTCTATCTGCAAAAAATTACATTAAATAAGAAATAATAATATTGGTGGACATTTAACAGCGCCATCTAGCCCCAAAGTAAGCTAAGCATAGCTGGTATCATGGGAACCAGACAACTGATATAATACCTATATGTATATACGTTTTGTAAATATATACATATTAACACCCAGGCACAAAAAAAACATCTACGTTCGTCACCTCAATGTTTGTCCTAGGTGGAAATCGAACCCACGACCTACAGCGCACAAGGCAGGGTTACTATCTATTACCAACTGAAATATGAGGTCAGAATGTTGTCTATGATGTCACCATTTTTTATGATGGCATGATTCATTATCTGTCATACGATCAATGAAATTCCAGTTTTTTGCTAATGTGTCATATTGTCTTAATTTATATATTAGCTGCTGCCCGCGGTGTTACCCGCGGTGAATAAGTCATCCCATGGGAAAACTGCACTTTTCGGGGATCAAAGAAGCCTATGTGTTATTCCAGGATATAAGCTATCCTGGTAACAAATTTCACCCAAATTCGTTCAACCGTTTGAACGTGATGCGCGCATACAAATCAGACAAATTAAAAAAAAACATTCCAACAGGAAATATGTATATATGTATAAAAAAAAGTCATTATATACATAGAATATTAATAAAGATATTTCTTATATCCAACAAACCCGGCGAGAAACAAATGTAAAACCTAATGAACTCTTATAACCTCGCATTCTTAGTAGATAATGCTGGTTCCACAAATAAGTTGATGACCTGCCAATCTACTGAATACTTGGTTATCAATTAAACTAATACCAAATAATATTTTTAGCAAGGAAGTTAGCAACTGAAATTCAAAATCTAGATAATTAATGATCTAGATTTTTATTATATTAATCTTTTAAATGACACAAAGCTTACCTATGGAGAGAACAAATAAAATTGTGCTATTAGACTAGAGTCGGCAATAGATGACTAGGTATTTCGCAGTGTGGCCTCACAGGTCGGTTGGTAGTAAGCCTACTGCGCTGAAGTTCGTGGGATCGATTCCCACTCATGACATGCATTTCTGTGACGAATATAGAATTATATTCTATGTCTGAGTATTATATAAATGTATCAGTTGTCTGGTTCCCGTACTACAAACTATTCTTAGTTTGGGGGTAGGCGATGCTGTGGAAAGTGTCCAAAAATGTCCAACAATATTTATTTAGATATAATAACTAACCAGAAAGATATGCAACACAGTTAGTTAAATGAAAGTGGCTGTAAAAATTAACAAACTTACCTCTCGTCTCTGTTTCTTTTCCGCATAAGCAGACAGTATGTCTCTGGTTGGTTGATCGACCACAAGCCATCCCAAATCAAGTTCCTCTATTATTTGCAAGTAAAGCATGTCTATTGATACCCTGTCGATCATCAGGTCTACATCGTAACATGGATCCCAGTAGCTGGAAAGAGATGGAAGTTATTTTTTATCACAATACTGAATCATTAGTGGGAATCTAGTTAATAGATAGATAGATAATACTTTATTGACCACCATACATGGAAATTTCGTAAAGATTAATACTTAAGCTAAGGCAATACAATAGGCGGCCTTATCGCTAACAGCGATTTCTTCCAGGCAACATTTAATGTGTGTTATAAAAAAACAATGCGCGTGCAGCACCGTACATATCTTCTTAAACATCGACGCGCGCACGTGCGACACTATATTATTCTATCGCTTTGTATCGTGTATACGTCGCTCTCTCTTGCTCCACTTACGTGCCATCAAAATACATAACTCTCTTTCTATTTATCTGTACGTCATATCTTTCTTCTCTCTCATGTAACGAAATGTATCTAAACCTGACGCATCCTTAAAATGTTACTATCAATTATCAAGTTAATTTATCGATTATCGAATCGTCACTTCAGAAGTTTCACTACAATAATAAAATATTGGACACACTCATGCCACTAATCATTAGGGTTCCCTTTTCCATATCATGAACACATACAGAGACACAACATACAAGACCCATGAACAAACTGTAAGCTATTCACAATGTTTGGCTGGGATTGAACCTATGGAGCCTTGAGAAACCTTATACCTATCCCGATGCTAGTCCTTTTTCCTGAATCTTGCTTTCAGGTAGGGGTGATGTTATTTTCATTTAAACTCTCTCAAAACCATTGTGGTGAAAGGATTATTAATAAACAAATATTATTGGACAATAAATTATAGCAAAATTTAAAGACAGCTTTTTTTGTCAGCTGAGTAACTCCAAAACTTGTTTTAGTCAGAACAAACTAATCAATAAACCTTACCTTTTCCTCAACACGATCTTATCATCTGGCCTCACATACTTCTGAGATATATACGGAGATTCATATTCCTCTAGTTTTTTTAATGATGGCTGACCGTCCTTAGCGCAGCTCCAGTTGAATAAATACAAGGAAAAATATTTTGTCAACTCTTTAGGCAGGTTTATGTAGGTGCACGCAATGTCTAATATGGCTGTTGATGAATCGGTTGATGATACGGACAATGGTATTCTGTAGCCGTTCATAAGTGATATCTCTATATCAACCTCGTGCATCTTCACACCGTGTGTCTCTTGTTGGGCGGAAAATAGGAATGTCATTAGGAGATCTGAGTGGGCCAGTATGGGATTTTGTCCAACTGAAAACATATTTATCATAAATAGAATAATGAGGTTTTATTAACTCTACAAGTTTTATAATATTTAATAAGTTCAAATTAAGGTTTTATCCTCTTTTAGAACATTTAATAAGTTTACAAAAAAACAAAATACATATTTTTTTTTTATTAATACAAAGTAAGGGTACAAATAACTGTGGAAGCTCTGCTTCCTGTTTAGTTTAATAGGTAGTCATTCATAGATTCTATATTTTATATTAATTTTTCATTGTAAAAAGAAAGTTTTGTCATTCCCCGGCCCTTGAACTATCTTCATGAAACAAATAATGTTGAACTGTTGTTTTGTTATTGCATGAAAGAGGTAGGTACATCCCAACAAACACATTTTTGTACGTATAATTATGCATCAAAAATAATATAATTACGATTTATTTTATCATAGTATATGTAAATCTATGTTATACATGAGTATATTCATACTGGCCAATATAAGCGATTTAATATATTTATATAAACAGCCAATATGAGCATAATTATAATGTATGACAAATACAAATCATTAGCTAACAAGCCATGTGTTGTGTAGCAATGATGAAAATGATGATGACTAAATAGTGTGTCACCAATTATAATAGTAATATAAAATTTATAGCACATATACTTTATAAGTAATGATTTATAGATGGATACTATTTTTTTTTTTTTTTTTTTATGTAATACAGTTACGGAACGAGCCGACGGCCCACCTGGTGTTAAGTGGTAACCTCGGCCCATAACAACTGATGCAAAATAAAAATAATATAACAATAATAATAAAAAATAATAATAAAATAATCATATAATAATAATAATATAATAATAATATAACAACTAATTGATATACAATTATGATTTTTCTCTCAGAATAATAGGAAGTGTTTAAATATACACCAGCAAGAAAAAAGATAAGTATGCCTATTCAGTCTACATTATGTCATTAACTAGTAAATGCTTTACATACAGATAAAGTGAAGTTTTATTGTTTATTATATTTCAAAAGTATGTGTACCTTGGTGAAATTGTCTTCCACCAGCAGGAGCAACTCCTGAGCTTCCCAAGAAGATTTTAGTCAATGAAAGTCCTAATGAAGTGCAAACTGCTACTTTCTCTTATAAAAAAACCCTCATGGATGTGTTCTCTCATTATCATAATGTGCTCAAACTTGGTGTTTAACAGGTCATCACAAGTTTGCCTAGGCAGCATGCCAGCAAGCAATGAAACAGTATTTTACGTGATAAACTGTCAGACTTTATGTGGAACAGTACTACATTCAGACATCAGGCCATAATGTTACATACATAAGTTACGACCACCAGCGCCTAGAACCATGAGCAGTAGAAGGAAGGGAAATCTTTGCCCTTCAGTGGATCAGAATGACTGGATAATGATCATTGAAAATATTGTAATAATAATTATTATTATATATTCATTGAACAGGAATATTATGGCTTAGTGAAGCGGAGATAATAGGCAGATATGATATTTTAATTGTATTTCACTTATATACTTACCTAATTGTAAATACTTTTCTAACAAGATCCTTCTCTCCTCCAACTGGGAACTTGTGAGGAACAACTTTTTTGGTGGGAACTGTGGTAGCTTAGAATAAGGGTTTTGCAATTGCTCATGAAGACTGAGTAATTGCTTGTAGCGAGCGGTGCAGTGGAAAAACCCATCAATATAGATGTTGTAACCCTAGAAAAACAGTGTGAATCTCACATATATCAAATTTACTACCTTAAGGTCAAGGACATACTGGGAAACTATTACTAATAATTAAGTATACAAACATACAATGTATGATAAATATTTTCAAAGATAGGTAAACAGTTCTCAGCATATTAATATAAGAAGGTGAGCAGAATTTATCAAATAAATTAAATAGTAACAATACCGTGTAAGAGAGTCCATTGTCGTCATTAAATTGTTGCAGATCAGGAATTGAGAAATGCATCATTGCATGTATCAGTTCTGCCTATCATCACAGCTGCTGCGGTCGAGATTAAAAACAGGTTATCGTATGATTTCACCGCAAAATAATTGCAAAATGTTAGTGTTCGCCCACTTTCAGGTTTGTTTCTTTTCTTTACAAATACATACATTCATTCATCTAACGTCAGTTGAGTTTTCATATCGGTCTATCATTCTACTTTGCTATGTGACTTTGTCAGTTGACTTGTATTTTTAACTTGTTTCAGGTTCTCAGGGAAAGGTCAAACTATAATCAGGGATCATAATTCAACGTCGACGAAAACGTTAATCATCGCGAGGAAACCAAAATATCCGTCCAACAAAAATCTACTATAACTAATTAATTTCAAATTTGGCGATCCAGATAGGGCTTCCATTGTAAAATAAATGCCTTTCATTCGCACTAGTCGAGAATAGGCCTGAATCCTTGCAGTGGGAACATTAGAGCGGGGCTGTTACAGTATGGTGCAGTATTGATGGTGGATTGGTGAACAATGGACCATGATGATGTATGGAGCTTTCCAGCATGCCACCCAGAGCGGGGCCGCCGCGAAGGTAGCGCGTCGGCGCGCGGCGCCTGCATAATATGATTTTGAAAGAACAGCTGGATACACTGTTAGTAACTTGTGGTCACCCTAATGAAGCAAGACAAAAACTCCGTACCATTTTTCAACTCGTCCGCTTTCGGCCAATTGCCCATGTCCACATTCCAGACATAATATTATCAAATCTCATATTGTCAATGTATGTGTTTTCTAAAAGTCAGTGTCACACATCAGTTTCGCTACCGGCTACAGTCTATTTGTTTTGTTGTATTTCAGGAATTTGTCAAATCACTCTTGACTCTTCTCGGCAGTTTTTCTAGAATAGATTAGTAAGGCAGTAAGACAACGTCTGGATTCTGGATCTTGTTCCTGTCCTAGAGCAGTGATTTTCCTCTGTTCGTATTATATATCTACTTATTGTTGTTTACATCGAAGACTTGCCAGGATGGCGAATCAGTATCCTGTAATAACTATTCAGTGCGATTGGAACGATGTTGTCAGGTAAACTATAGATTCGATATGTTTTTGCAACCTATTACACTAACCCGAATGCCACTGTTCTGAAATAATCAGGTACCTGTTTGCATTCCCTTCTAGATTGCCTAACGGACAGGCTTGGATATCTTCAAAGCGATTGAATGAGCCTAGTATCCACGACAAATTAACGACAACTGTCAACGATACTGATGGGAAGATAAAGATAAACTTTTCAGATAACTATGAATACATATCACATGGAAACCTAAGTCTCGTGGTAAAACATATAAGTTCAGGTTTAAAGGTTGCTTTTGTAGCACCAACTAAAGCGCACAAAGTGCATGATAAAGGGATTTTGTCTGTTGATGGAGCTGATAATGCTTTGGCTGTGTCATCTTGTGAAGGAGACAGGCTCTTGGTCTGGGATAGCAGGACTAGTAAGTATCACATAAATGCTACCTAGCTAGTAGATATCTCTCTTAAGCTATTGGTGCCTTACTTATCAAGGAATATTTTGTTCTATACAGTTGTGATAAAGAACCTATGAGGCACTCGTAGTAAAAAGTTTTATCCAGATAAGAAATAAAAATATTTAAGTACTATTATACCTTTTCATTAGGATACCCCACAGGTACATAGAAAAACACATAAAAAATACAAACATGAACCTGTGAATGTCCATCACACAATGCTTGTTCTGCCTGAGTATCAAACCCCTCACTTTGCATCCATGCTTACTTCCAACTTAGCTACCTTACATTTAATACAAATATTTATGTTATTTCAGGTGAGATACATCTGGACCTTAAAGGTCATGGTGGGCCAGTATACAAAGTGAGGTTCTTCCCGTCAGGGGTAGTTGTACTATCAGCTGGAGCTGATGGCAGCTGCAGGGTCTGGTCTGCAGAGAATGGTGTCAACCCTGTAACACTAATTGGTCATAAGATGGCTGTGATGGACTTCAAAATAATAGACAAGGGACGGAATGTTGTGACTGTTAGCAAGTAAGGATGTCATATTTACTTTACAAATGCTGGGTTTCTATGACACGTATAACCTGCAATGGTTTCATGAATATTATCTTGCAGAATCACCATAGTAATATATTTTTTAGCTAGCCTATAGGATCCCACACTTTCCTTCCCTCTTTCCTGTTCCTGTGTTATATTTTTCCAGACCCGTAGGTACAAGGGGATTTGTGCTGTGTGGGTCCTGTGGTATACAAATTAATATTTTTAATTGATTATCTTAGTACATATTAATGCTTAAGTAGGTATACAATTTCTGAGGATAGAGAGACATTTACTATCTTTAGTATACATACATATATATAAGCAGTTTAATATGATTGTTACAATAATTTTGAAGTATGAAGAAAGCATTTACTCTTTGGTAAGGTCCTGCAACACTTGTAAATGCAGCATAGGGTGCTCCTAGGTCACATGGAGCAACTACTTCTGTAAGACAGCTGGCAGAAAGTGGATAAGCCAAAGACTAAGCTCAGTGATGCTTAAATTGGAAGTGCCAATGTCCATTAGTGAATGAAAATAGGCCAATGATATTTTTTCATGGTTCTACCTATCTGCCTCTCAGCAAAAAAAGTTATTATTGAAATTATAAATGTTTGCAGGGATGGCTCGGCAAAACTATGGGATCTTGGTAATTCTTGCTGCTTGGCAGACATAGTTGAAGAACGAGGACAAATCAATTGCTGCACCCTCGCCGTAACATCTGACACAATCGAGAACCATAGCGAAAGAGAGGTAAACCAGACTAACGTGTCATAAAAGTTAAATAAAGATAATGGTACTTTTCAACACATTAAAATATTGTATTTAAGTAGATACAAAGAATAATAATAAATAATAATAATGTTATTTGGAACAGTAACAATAAAATAATAACAGAAATACATTGATAGCAATTATATAGAATTGTTAAATCAAAAGCTATTTAAACAATTAATGCCATTTAGTTGTAGATATAAAATTAAAAAATTAAACATGCAAAAACTAAATAAATTAAAATTAATTTCAGATTGGAACTGGAAACAAATTGCTCATCATAGGTTGTGAAAGTGGACTTGTAGTTTGCTCTCACATTGGCAAGAGGGAAGAAGTGTTCACTAAACAGCTAGAATCTCCATGCAACGCTTGTGTTACTGTTGATCAGAGTGTCATCCTTGGCTGCGACAATGGCAAGGTAAGAACTAGTGATTTAGGATACTAATTGCATGAGTCGTCATTCTTCATTGACTAAGCAAGACGGAAGAAGAGGTAAGATAGGTTTGTTTGTGCTCCAACATTAGCGTTGAAGTCACCCATGACAACGATGAAGAGACCCTTAGTGAGTTCGGTGCAAACACCTGTATTACATTCAGCTTATATCTCCTGAAGGCTGAGCATCTTGTAAGCTGCCCCGTTTCACAATGGAGACCTCTTCAGTTGTCAGCGATGAATATCAACAAGGAACCCCACCAAAATAAATAAATCTCAATTATCTATAAAGAAACATCACTATGTAAGGCGTATAATCCTTTGCTTGAGTTATCTCAATCCGTCTATCTGTATTTCAGATGATCCAGCTAAATCTCCAGGATGGCACAGTGCTCAAGGAATGGCACGAATCAGCCAGTCCTGTACTCAGTTTCGTCGCTATCCCCAACCAAATGTTCATAGTAGGGCGACAAGATGGCACATGCACTGTCATATCTCTGCAGGAAGCCCACAGAGCACTCCGAGTGTACCTCACTGGTTCTGACTGCGACGGCATCAGAGATATGGCATTCAATGGAAAGTGGATTTTAACTGGCTGTAGAGACACCTACGTGAGGAAATATGATTACAAACAAGTGATTGTGCATTTTAAGTGATACATGTGAGCGTGGTGGCTCAGTGGTATTGACCCTGAGTTTGAGACCGGAGGTCGCTGGTGCCCAGCATGCACCAATTAGTTTTTCCACTTGAATAATTGATGTGTGCAATACCACGTTCTCGAAACGGTGAAGGAAAATTCTTACTATGCCTGAAACATAGAAGAGACTATAATATAATTTCGCCTTTAGCTAACTTCAGAGTTGCCTACATCCACCGCCATGTATTCTCGTAGTACATTTACCATTAGCAATGTGGCCATTGCGATCCTTGTAATAACCTATGGAATCTACCATAAATATTTTTATATCGAAACCGTAAGATAAACTGTGTAACTGTATCAATATGATTGTATATATTTTCTATTAATACACAACGCTAATATAATATTAGAATGTGCATCTTATTTGGATGTAGAAAGTTTAGTTAGCATGCACTGAAGTTAGACAATAAATAACTTTCAACAATTTTACAATAAACATCTTTTTGAAAAATAATCTTAAATTCATTTGTTTTGTTGTTAGTACCTGCTACCTTCGGCAGTTGCAGTTTTCATTCTCTGAGAAGAACCGGTGACCGATGACCGAATATGGTGAAAACTGAAATTCAAATAATACTATTGTGAGAACAGAGAAAGGAATAAAACGAAGTGAATAAGTTACGAAACGAGCAGATGGCCCATCGTGTGTATCAAATACTACGAAGGCCAGGCATGCATCCTGGTCTGAGTCAACAAATAAACCACTTTGTTCATGTTGAATGGCCTCACAGCTCAGTTGGTACTAACTCTGCCTTCTGCGCTGTAGGTCGTGGGTTCGGTTCCCACCTAGGAGACAAACAATTGTGTGACGAGCATTGATGTTTGTTCTGTGTCTGGGTGTTAATATGTGTTATGTGTAAGGATTCACAAAAAAAAAGTATATATGTATTCTATCAGTTGTCTGGTTCCCATAGTACAAGCTATGCTTAGTTTGGGGCTAGATGGCACTGTGTGAATTGTCCACCAATATTATTATTATTATTATTCAAAATGTAACAACTCTCATAGTTAATTATAGTTAATGAAATATAAGAGTATAATATAATAATGCGATATGCATTACCTCGAAGTTTTTATAGATCCTCCTGAAAGCTTTGAGTATCTCTTGAGCGCGTTTGCTTTGTACCGCCCATGTCATCACGTCCGTATTAACATTTTTCTGGAGGTTCAACCATTCCATAACAAGTTCTCTCGAATTATTGCTTGTTCTGGTTTTGGCTGCAACGACACCACTTATTTTAGAAACAATACGTGTAATGTATTGAATTTTGTATGAAAGATATATACATACGCATACCTCTATTATATTTCAGAAATGTTACGTTCCGTACTGTAGTTTCTATCCAGTCATTCCATAATTCGAGATTTTCGTACCCATTTTCCAAATCTTTGCACCACATTCGTATATTTCGATCTATGCCACCTTTATATGAAATCAAAAGACAGATACGAGAACCTTGCTCACAAGATACCTACCCATTACCTACCAATAACAAAGTGAATAATGACTATTAGTGGACCAGTATGTTAATTTACAAAATCAAGCTAACCATAAGTTAGGCTCTAGGTCTAGGCTAGTCTTCAAGAAATTCACATTTTTATATTTTTTTGGAAAATTGACCATCGAAATTAAGGAAGGAGGTGAAATAGAAACTTAGTTCAATTTCAATTCTAAAAGCGTCAAGAATCCACTTCATATTCTTCTACTAAGAATCACTCGAGCCAAATTATTATGAAATTATTTGTAAACATATTGCCGATCATTTGTGATGATGTGCAGTAGTTGCGTTTAATTTTAATTTGATAATGGGATTTTAAGACTACGATTTCCACAATTTAAAAATGTAGTTTGCTGTAGAATGAGAGTACTGATGAGTCGCTCTAAAGTTGGATGAAATTAGGCTCGAATAAATTCTACGTCCTAAACTTACTCTGGTCTTCTGGGGAGAAGTATCTCTGCTCATTATTATGTCGTGTCACCCACAATGGTGGAGAATTTCCAGGAACTCATGATAGAAAATCAAAAATAAATTGATTGAAATGTCTACTCCATCTGATTAGTATTTTGTTGACTTAGAAGAATGAATAGATTAAGTAACTTACCGTAATCCACCTTTTCTTTTGGTCCCAAAGGAGAAAACCTCTTTACTTCTTGTTCTTGTACATATTTCGCAATGTCTTCTAGACTTTGACTCACTGCGGTGCTTTTATTATCAAGAAAGACATAAGAAGTGCTTGTTTCTTTGTCATCCATCTCGATTTCTACTATCTCCTTAATTTCTTTGAATTCAGAAAGCATAGTTGCGTCATCTTCCGATATCTTTTCCAAATGATGATCGTAAACTACAACTTCAGTTGGTAGATGATGATTGAAAGTGGATTCTATTGAAAAGCGATGACGAGCTATGTCTGTTGTAGTTTCACTTAAGTTTGCCCCAACTTTTAAAACATCAAAGATAACTGCTTCTTTGTTATCTTTGTCAATAATTGATTTTACTTCTTTATTCGATTGTTCGTTTACTTCCGTCGCAATGTTTGGGACTTCTTTAGATTCAGAAATGTTACTATTTTCTTGAATATCTACTATTATTCTATGATCGTCCATTGAGAGCCGCATATCAGTTGTAGTCATATCAGTGTTATGCAATGACATACTGTTTCTTTCTAGCTTTTCTATATTTGAAGATGCAGAATAATCAAATGGTTCAGTTGTCTCAACAGTTTCAACCATTAATATTTTCCCAGTTTCAGTATTGATAGCATCATCGCTAGCCTTTGGTAATACATCTTTTTTATTTAAAGATATGTTATCAGTAAGATCAAGAAACATCTTTTCTTCATTTTCTATTATTCTTCCCAAAGATGTTATAGATTTGCTGACACTTTTGCTGGGCCTGAGTACCGGTAGAAGCATTTCATCTGGCCAAGATTCGTCGGCGTGACCTAAAATTAGATTGTAACTCTTAAATATCTAGACTATCCTACTGATCTATTCATGTTAATGATATCATACTCACTGAGTAAATGATCATTTGGATCAGCAAATACTAAATTAAGATTTTTATTTTCCATAATTTTCGATGTCACTGTAAAATAAAGTTATGTAGTTATCAACCCGAAGTCGGTACCTATATAGAATAAGTAATAGTATTTTGGTGACGACATTGAATTTATCTTGTTAAATAACTTGGAAACAAAAGTTTTTTTCCACCATTTTGGTCGAATCTCCTAAAATAACTGAAAAAAAGCGGTAAATAAAGGCACTGTATTATATATTATTTACTATATTACCCATGTTGGTGTCAAAAAATTTTACTTTTTTGTCGTTGTCAGCTTCATAAAGCGTTTCACTGTCTTTTCCTTTGTTTACGTTTTCAACTCTTCCAGATTCCTTACTTAAGCTGGATGTGCTTTTATTAGCTTGAGTACCATCGTCTAAATCACCTGGCTCAACACTGACAAGGGGAAAACTATCATTAGCATCTAGAAACTCATTATGTTCGTTATCGATTACAATTTCAGGCTTAGTCTTATACACAGACTGATCATCAATTTCTTTAGAAACATTTTCGATGAACCTATCAATTATGTCACCAATTTCATTTGTAATAAATTCATCCAAGCTTTCTTTCATTGGTTCACTGTCTACGGCAAAACTAATATTGATATCTGCATTATCATCTGCTATATCCGATTTATCTTCCACTGTATCTACGATGAAAGTATCAAGAATATTATCCAACTCATTTTTTATAATATCATCAATATTTATCTCTTCCGACTCGTCATCCGTTGCATGATTAGAACCAGTTGTCGTAATATCTTTAGCTGATGATGTTTGTGACTCTTCTTCAAGGTCTTTTTCTCCGTTTGAAATTTCATTGCGGTTTACAGTGTCTTCTTCATAATTGAACAATAAAGAAGAGTCATCGTGATATGTTTCAATAGTTGGAATCATTTGCGACGTATATTCACAAACATCCTGTAATGCATTCAAAGGTTACGCGTTAGATTATTTTTTAATGTTGGCCCATAATTAGAATTCATAGGTATCCAGATCTGGAACTTATAATCGATCACTCACCACAACACTTTCAACCAATTCGTCTATTAGATCTAACACTGGTCCTTCTTCTTCCTGGAGATCTGTAATCAGAGTGGATTTAGTCTTAATAACACTTAATTAAAAAACCTGAATCCCAGTAATCCTTTTAGTTTTACCTTGTAGTTGGTCTTCCAAAATTTTATAATTTGTATCTTCCAATATATCTGAGATCCATAATGTAATCTAAAATAGATTTGTGATTGTTTACGTTACTTATCAATCGTTTGGTTTGAAAATGTTTGAGTTACTTACCTTGGCAGCAATATCGGCATGAATTTTCCTGTTTAGAACATTTTGAATGTCTGACTTTTTTCGTTTTTTTACCAGTTTTTCTATTTCCGTCGAAACTACATCGAAAATCTTCATCAATCTGCAAACATTGATGTTTAATATTATAACAGTTTTTACAATAGTTATTTCAGTATCGCAATTTAAATAGATTCTTTATTCTTTATTGTACACAGTAAAAATAAACATAAATTAACTTATATAAAAAATATGTACAAAGGCGAGCTTAACCCTAAAAAGAGTTTTCTTCCAGCAAACCTTTGAGGCTAGAAAACGTTTGTTAACGAAAGGTGGGTATGATGTGTTACTTACACAAAATAATATATATTTTAAATACAAATAAATACATAAATACAATATCAATATACATACATGTTAATAAATTAATATATATATATATATATATATATATATATAATACATATAATAATTACATGTTGAGAAAGTGCTCTTTAACTTTTCTTTTAAATATACCAAGCGATGGACTGTCTTGGATTACATGTGGAAGGCTATTCCATAGCCGAGCTGCTTCTACGGTGAAGGAACCACCATACCTACTAGAAGAATGAGAGGGGATTTTAAGAAGAAGTGACACAGATGACCGACATGGCTTACCACGAGGGACAAGGAAATCAAAACGCTCACGGAGATAAGAAGGAGAACGAGAATTGTTAAGAATGCGAAAGAGAAAAGTGAGGATGTGAAAGTCACGACGTCGACGAATGGGAAGCCATTTAAAACGAGTAGATCAGAAATCACTGAATAATTAGCTATGTCTTTCTTGTGTGGGTACATACTCTGAATTTAACGTTATTTGTATGGATTTATTTAATTGTTTCGAAATTCTGTGTCCAAAATATGCAGCCAAATATCGATATTCAGCTTGCAGTGTCTGTCTGTTTTTTGATTTATCGCATTTCTGATAACTGAAACAAATTGATTTGTATTATATACCTACTTCATTTTATGTCTAGCGTTCGTGTTCTTAAAGGTATCAAAAATTGCTTCAAATACCTAGTCGCCTTCTTCTTAGTTGCATTTTTATTTTTCCTTCGTTTTGAATATTTATGTCTCTTAAAACATTCTATTGCTTCTGGGATTTTCGCAATCGGTGTGAGATCAAAAATCTGCTGTCGCAGTCTGTCTATCTGTAGCTCAAATAGGGGTAATTTAATAAAATATATAAAAGTAAATATAGCGTTCAACCCGTACCACTGTAATAGAATTCTCTGTGTCGCAGGTGGTTGCTCATAATAAACATCCAAGATCTTTTGCTGGGTTACTACCATTTTTTTGGTATGAAGCCAAGATGAAATCTTTAAAGAAATAGGTTATCTAAAGACTTTAAAGTCAAATAGATGGTGCCTATAGTTCTAAGTATGTCTGGATGAGGTGATCATGTCAATATCATGGGGGTATTTTAGTGGGGTGTTATTATGTGTGGTATCACGAGGGTTGTTGCTTACCATAATTCCAGGCAACACATGATAGTTGTTTCTCCAAGTTTCGATGCAGTGTCGTTTCGAAGGAACAGCTAGCTCCGCTATTCTCAACGGGCACCTTATGTATTTGGACGAAGAATTTTTGCGATATGGAGAGTTCTTCCGATTTTTTCTCCTGGACTTGTGGAGAGTTGGAGATTTGCTTCTAGAAGTGAGAACAAGTTGTTATGAGGGCTATTTTAAGCCAGGTCTCCTGTGTTCGAGTCCAAAGATCTACACAAAATATATTTTCACCAAACATTTTACTTGTCAGAATAAAGTCTAGACTAGACCGAGCATAAAATTTAAAATTGGATGTATGTAATTCATGGATCAAACGGAGCCAGATGATGGTGCGTGTTCTGCGGTGACCGCGGTAGAGGGATTTTCGGGTGCCAATAACCCTAGCAAAAATGGTCAGGAAGAAAACTGTGAGATCAAAGTCAAGTACAAGACCGGCGTAACCTGTCCAACATTTTCCCCGCATGGAAAGATACCAATGGAAGTTTGACCCACAAAAACAAGTACCTACAGGTCGTACATACCTACACTGAGGTATCGAATGGATTATCGACATTTATTTTAAAAGTAAGTAGATTGGTTAATTTTAAATGAAGAACTGAAAAGTAAAGTAGAGTGTCAGAATAACGTCATTTTTTACGTATACTGAACCCGCTATCTTAGACCGAAAACCATCTTACTGTCTGTTACCTACAATTAAGAAAGGTAGTTATTACGCAATTAATATATGTATTAGGTACTTACCGATGATTGCGTCTGTTTTTACTCATGGTAATGATCTTATCATATTTTTCTTTTGTACCACGAGACTGCTTCAGCACTTGCAGTTTTTTGCCTCGTATGATTTCACGTTCGACCGTCTGGTCTACCCAATAATTTAAAAAGTCTCCATCTTGACTGTTGTAGGACGATGAACCTAAAAAGGATATAAAGTAGCTGATTTTACTATTCAATAATTATCTAACTAAACACTATCTTACAAAATCATACCTCCTATTTCTGCTCAGTGACATTCAAGAAAGACGAGGATTTTTTAAATAAAACTTGATATACTTAGCCACTGATAGATGTTTAACTTTAAACACGGTTGAGTTTTTCAGTCTCTCTCAAATGTATTTTAACGGATAGGGACGAGATATATTAAAATAAAACAGTTAACTTGGTAGAAAAAGTTCTATTTTTACGATGCAGGAATTTCACTGGTTCCCACACCGTAACCGTTCGACTGGGAAAAAAAAACGAGAAAGAGGAGGGCATTTGACTACCTTTGTAAGTACATAGATACCCTACCTATCTTCCTGACTATTGTTTATTAATATCTAGCTAATTCATTTATTACCACCGACCTGCTAGAGGATATAATTGTGAATCCATTGTTATAATCACTAGAATAATTTGAAATCAATTTATACTGAAAATGAACCTACGAAAATTTATATTCTACATTCGTCAAATTATGGTAGGTATTAACCATAAGATCTCTAGGGTCATGGATGTGTAAGGTCACAACAGACTCGGGCTTCGATTCATTAGTAGCCACTAGATTTCATATTAAAAAAAATGTGAGCCGTCACGGGACGCTTGGCAGATGTGAAACATCGACATTATTTTGTAAGAAACTAAGTACCCCATCACTAATAATGTTTATGATTAAAATTTGTCGTAACCTTGAACGGACCAATCAGCGCTCATGCCGTGGCGAAGCGTCGCCAAGCCAGAAATCGGTTTTACGTGCGGCTATAGATGTTTCACATCAAAAATAACAGTTTTTGGGGAATTGAGTTAGAGTAACTTCAGTTTTTTTATTAATATAAAAATCCCAATATATGGGATTTCTTTACAATCAACATTCTCAGCAACGGTACGCTCAGAAATGTTTAAAAGGGAAAAAGAAGCATTTTACACAAACACCTAGGAGAATATCTGTTAAATTAATAATTTGTTCAAGAAGAAATGTGTCGATAAGTGACTGGCCTCGCACTCAGCTGGTAGTAAAAAAAGTTATAGTTGTTGGACAGTGACAGTGACAGATTGTTCCATGGCCCGGCCGCCGTTGTTCACATATTTGGCGCCGATTGTATTTTTTATATTGTTATTGCTCATAATTACAATACCTACCCCATGGAGGTAGTATATGTACTTCGTACAACGTTAGATATTATCTCTATGACCTACCATAAGGGCTAAGTCCAGAACCGTACCTGTGACCCACAAACTCTTTATTTTTGAATTATTTATGTACAATAATAGTCGTCACATATTAATGTACTGCTGTCACTGTCATGTCAAATTGGATTCGCTGGTCCAGTCAGTGTGTTCTGTCTATCAGGTTTGCTCGTGTCTTCGTATGTGATTGTCGGTGTTTATTTATTTATTGTTTTAAAAATAAATTTTCAAGCGCTACTTATTTATATTTCACGTCTGCGTATCGAGAATGAATGGCGTTTTAATTAAATTAATTTAACGATCAGTTTCCTGTGAATGTTCAGTTATTTTTGATAAATTTGTAAGCACAATCTACACAAAGAGTTTCCGTCACAAATAAATACGAAGATGTGGTCTCATTTGGAACGAGGTAGTTCGCCAGTAGATTGGTGCGAGTCGAATTATTCAATTTCTCCAGTGATTGCAGAGTTCGTTAATACTGTAAGTATATTTTGTAATTAGTGGTTTATAAAATTGTCTTTGTTCTCGTCGCACTACGCACATGCAATTTATTTTTTTTATTTTTCAAAAAAGTCTCAAACTTGTCTGAATGTGCTAAAACCTGTTGCAGGGTACAGTTTAGATATGGGACATGTTTTTAGTTTAGAGTATTCATGAGAAATCATAACTTTGTACTCTTTATTTTCACTATATATATATATTTCGATTGCGTAGGTGCCATCTGCGATATGGATACTGTATTCATAAATTATTTTTTCCTGTCATGCCTTAATACTAACATAGCATATCATTGATTAAGTAACTGACTTTTTATTTTTGTCATGTTTTTTTTATATTATTTATAGTTAGTAGCCCCATAGATATTTGGATCTTAAGTTTTTATCTGTTGTCTATTGAAACTTAATTATGTTCAATTTTATCATCAGCCAATAAATTATTCCATAATTTAATTTCTGCCCCATCTTGTTGTTAATTTTGTTTGAATAAGATTTCTCCTAGCTGTAGTCCTGATACTGGGGATTTATTTTTGGGAATGTTTTATCAGAAGATAGTATTTAGCTGACTTATTCATGCTAAAACAATGTTCCCACAATGGTGCTACCGACAAGGTGAAAAGTGGCTTACTGAAGCTCTGCCTACCCCTTCGGGCAAAAGGCGTGAATTTGTTAATGTATGTAATTTAAATTCTAGGTCAGCAATGTCCTCTTCTTCCTGTTTCCACCGATGCTCATGCATCTGTTCCAAGAATACTCCAAGTTCTGCAACCCCGCCATAAATGTACTGTGGGTGCTGTTGATGATTGTTGGTATCAGTTCTGCATACTTCCACGCTACTTTGAGTCTTGTGGGTAAGGTATCACAATTTAACAGTGTTTTTCTTCTGTTCCTTTTTGTCTATTGTATCTACTTTCTAGCTATTGCAACAATATAAAATAATTTAAAGATACTAATATGTAAGTATCCAATATAAAGGTATTATGAAGTAAAAACGAATTGTAGTAAGTAGCAAACTTAATTTAAAAAACATGTCTTTATCATTTTATTTAGGTTTATATAACTGTACTTTACAGACTTTTGTAGTCGAAGAAAGAAAGAAAGAAAAATATTTATTTAGTGAAATAAAATTAGGTACAAATAAAAGAAATTGAGGCTTGTAACAGCAAAATAGGCTACCACTCAGCATGTGCTGTATCAGGTTAATTATTTAATTTAGGAACAAAGGATCTTTCTCTTACATTTTATATTTATATATTAGATATAATTGAAATACATTAAAATAAAGAATATTTATTAGTTGACTTAGGTAGTTAGTTATATGACATAATTATATAATATAGAAATAGCAGAAATAGAAACAAATTTACTACTCATGTATACATACTGGACAAAACAATGAATCATTGCTATTGTTCCTTGTTCTCATGTAATTATAGGATTAAATATGTCATTTAATTTTCAAAATTTGCTTATGGTAGGTATGTTTATTGTGTATGGGTATTGTGACATGAAAAATTATACTTGGGTCTGGAGCATAATCTATACATATAATAAAATTGTAGAAAAGTGGTGTCTGTACAATGGAAATATATAAAAAAAAGTAGCAGGGGTTGTTATTATATCGATGCCGAACCCGAAATTGTAATTTTTTTTTTTTCTGTATGTCTGTTTGTCTGTGTGTTTGTGCACGCTAATATCAGAAACGGCTTATTCGATTTAGATACGGTTTTCACTAATATATAAGTATAAGTAAGCTTCACTTAACATTTAGTGTTTATTTCATGTCAATCGGTTCATAAATAAAAAAGTTATGTCAATTTAAAGAATCACGGCGAACATTTTTAATTCAAAATATGCTGCCCGAAAAGTCACTATTCCACGCGAACGAAGTCGCGGGCACAGCTAGTTTTTTAATAAAAGTTTATTTTTTTATTTTATCTATTTGTGTTCTTTGCTATAGCGGCCTCCACTCGTCATACAAAAAGGGTTTGCTGTCCGTAAAATTGCAGTTAAATCACTAAGTTCAGAGTCTCAGAGTTCAGGTCTGTTCAGAGTACTTTCTTTTTTTTTATAAGTTTTTGCCATCCGCTCATTTTGAAGCTTACTATAGACCTGTATCTGTATTTTAATAAAATATTGTCATTTCACTTTCAGGACAACTTTTGGATGAGTTGGCAATACTATGGGTTTTCATGGCAGCCTTCGCGATGTTTCTCCCCAAGCGGTATTTCCCTAAGAGTTTTGGAGGCAATAGGTAAGTTGTAATCAAGCAGCCATCATTAAATGTTACCACTTGTGTGTATTACGTCATAATGCTCACAGAAAGCACTCAATTTTGTAGGTGATATTAATTAATATGTGTCAGGTTCAAGATGTTTAAACACAGCTGTCACAATAAATGATAATGAATTTTAAATTACGTAAATTGATAAATATTCATATAATTTTCATCTTTTTACATGTTACGCTATGATGCCATTTGCCATTATTATCAAAGTATGTGAAATTAACACACATCCGGTAAATTAAAGCGAGATTGCGTTAAGACTAATAATAACGATAAAAAACAAATTCACTTACAGAATTACACAACCGCAACAAACATCCTAGAACCCGAGGTTAAACTTTATGTATCCTACGCAAGATCTGACCTGGCTGGGAATCGAACCGTAGACCCCTCGATACGCAGGTACTACCGATTGCCCAGCCACGGTGCCGTCAAAAATAATGAATAATATTACTCAGTCTGTCATTATTACTGAACTGTACAAATAAATGCAGCATAGAGTTTGATCATGTACAGCAAATTTGAGTTGCCTAGATCTGCCGTCAGAAATGCATGATGGCAGCACTTCCCAGACGATCTCTGCCCAAAGAGAGCGGCTAAATATTGATTTTACACAAATACTTAATCTCTTTCGAACCAGTGTGCTGAAAGTGCGCCTTAAAGAGGCTCCTTTCGTGCACTTGACATATGTCTTTGAATTTTTGGTTCTAAGCAGGTTTCCTCAAGACGTTTTGCTTCACCGTTTTGTGAACGTGGTATTGCGCACATTCATTTTAAAAATTACAGAACTCATCGGTTCATGTCCGGATTTGAACCAGTGATCCCAGGATTGAAACTCGGTGCACAGCTGAGCCACCACGCTGTCAAATATCGTATCTATATTCACAGACGGGTCTTGACTGTCTACTCAAGCATATTTTCTGTGATGTCCACCGGGTTTTTGGTGATGCATCCAGCTGCTAATGCGTTTGCGTTGATGACACTGGTCGTGCCTTCCATTGGATTCCTCTACAAGGAGTTGGTTCACACGTGAGTATAATCGAAACTTTATAGGCTTCAGTCATACAAGCGATTTGAGCGGAGGCAACCGCACCTAGATTCTACTCCGTATTTTCGACTGGCCTCACAGCTCAGTGGGTAGTAACCCTGCTTTCTGCGTTGTAGGTCGTGGGTTCGATTCCCACCCAGGACAAACATTTGTGCCACGAACATAGATGTTCTGGTCTGGGTGTTAATATTTATGTATTTACAAAAAAAGTATATATATGTAGTCTATCAGTTGTCTGGCTCCCATGATACAAGCTATGCTTAGTTTGGGGCTAGATGGCACTGTGTGAATTGTCCACCAATATTATTATTATTATTATTAAGCTACGCAAGCTTACTTTGGGATTAGATGGCGGTGTGTGAAATGTACACATTTTTTTTTATGTTCCATAGCTTTGTCGTTCCATCGTCGAACAAGCTCAACGTTAAAGATTTTGGTACATTTTACGTTATAGCATATAATATATAATTTATTGACACTTCCCTTAGTTTAGGTGTCATAGTCTTATGGGAGCAAAATAGCACGTTTCGCTCAGAGATTTGAGATTTGACCATACAGTCAGTCTGTAACCCCCGCGCTATATTGTACTAATGTTCTTGTTGTGTATTGCTACCGCCAACATTATATTCTTAGTATTTCGAAGCCAATTTATTTATGTATTTTATGGAAATCAAATTTTAGACTTGGATATCGTTCAACATACTCATTTATTCAGTTCTTGATGCACTGAACCTTATTTTTTCCGTCCACAAGTTACGTTGTCACACTTTTTTGACCCCTGCCCCCCCCCCTCCCCCTCCCTGTAACGGGTGACGTAATTATGGATTGCCTCTCACTGTTTTCATTGTAAAATGTGCTAGTGTTTGTTGGGGCTTGGGGACCCAAGTCGTTATGATTCAGATAGAAGTTACATTTAACACCAGATGGACGTTTAACTTTATCACATACAAAACACTTGTTTATTATTTTCAGTGTGAAATGCGCTAGAGTGTACCGGCTTGGCGTGCGGTGCGTCGCCGTATCGTTTCTGGCTCTATCTTGCTGGATCGTGGACAGAATGTTCTGCGACGCGTGGCTCTCCATAAACTTCCCATACATGCACGGTGTCTGGCATATCCTTATATTCATAGCCAGTTACACGGCCCTAGTGCTGTGCGCTTACATTAACGCCGTAGAGGAAAGGCCCGATCAAAAACCTCAACTCAAATACTGGCCCAAAAATGACTTCGAACTTGGCATCCCTTATATAACCATTAAAAAACCATACAGCAAACACGATTTAGAGATTTAATTTGTTTTCGAGTTCTATATAATAAGGCTGATTATAATTTGTGGGAACTGATGTCTGGGAGAAGTTGCCAATGATTTATTTTTTGGAGTTTGTGAAATATCTAGGCATCTGTGTAAGTTTTTTTTATTCATGGTATTAAAAAATAGTATTATGAAACAATAGGTATGCTTTGGTAGATTATTATTACTACTTATATGGTACGTAGTTTAAGCTTTTTTATTAATAATCGAATGACAAAAATTATAGTTACTACATGACAACAATTTAAGTATATGTAGTCATATTAATCTGTGATGTGTATTTAGATATTTTAAGTTATTGCAGTAAGTTTTGAAATCTAATTTTATACGATGTCACATTTCAACATTTAGTTTACCCTCGTAAACATAGACGTGACAAATGGTGATCCGCTGTTTTCCCACTGATCAGCTAACACTCCGCCCGCAACCAATATGATAAAAATATTAAATAGGGCAGCCGTTTATTTAACAGTTAGTTAGATTGTTCCTGGAACTTTGTCTGCGTAGAATTAGTACTTCCAAGCTTTGATCAATCTTCACATAAAATACAAAGAAGAATGAAATTACTCCTAAATCTTCATTAGTGATAAATACAGAACATTATTTATAACCAAAAATATAATTATGGCATTTATGTCCCTATTTATACAAATTAATAAAATTGAAGTGTTGTTTGTAATGTCAGTTAGCTGATGTTATAAGGAGTACCTTCGGCTACTTCTCCGAGGGGTGATAGGGTGATGCGGGCAAAGTCGCGGGCTACAGATTGTTTTACATATAATTTGACGTTGTCTTGTTTGCTGATACGTACTAATGTTGTGATACTACCCGCTAAAATAATCTCGAAAACAGTAGTTTGTTTTTAGATATTATATATATTTCAATAATTTTTATAATAATCTCGGCCATTATTACTGTATTAAACCAGTTTCGTTAACCTGATTGAATAGTGAAATCACCATCTTCTAATTATATAGTAAAACAATAATTCCTAATACTTTGACATAATTATCTGCTGTTTGACTAAAGGTTTATTTGAATTTTTTGGTGATTTTTAGCGTTTTTTCTGTGGCAATACTGTTAAGAATGTTTACTTTTTAATTTAAATGTATGGTGGTTGGAGTTAATAAAGCTATGGAATATGTATGTCATAAGAGCTTAAGGTGAATGGATAGTTTTAGATAAGGGTTGAGTGTAAATATTTATATTATATATGATGGGTTATTTATTGAATTTGTGACTTGAAATGTTTTGATAAAAAAAACTTTGATGTTCCGCCGCACCAACTTATCAAAGTTTTGCTATCATAAGTCTTGACCTTTTGCAAAAACAACTGAGACATATTTATTTAATAATAACACTTGTTAAGATGAATTAGAAAACCGCCACGTTACGATTTGATAATCACTACTTGTATCCTTAATGATAACCTTAAGTGTGATTAAAGTGTGACATAGTTTTCAGCTGATAAATTAATTATAGTTCTATACAATGTAACTATGTGGTAATTTAGTCCAAACTTTGTGCTGGTCAGAAAGGTCTGAATATTGTATGACTATAATATGAACATAGACACTTGCAGTATTATACTTCCATTCAGATTCCTAAATCATTCAAAATTCTAAATTCGCCTCTTAACAGCTATATATGTGTTGGTCATAGTTGTTATATAAAGATTGAGAATATTTTTCAAAATTAGTAGTAAATGAAGTATTTATAAGTTTGTGATAGTTTCTGAAAGATTTAGCTATATGTATGTCATGTGAGATTTTATAATAAATTTATGAATATTATGTGCTTTGAATTATTCCAAGTGAAATAACCCTTTTATTTTATTTTCCATTATATATTACGTCTACCAAAATTACTGTACACAAAATTTTGAAAATGTTACACTATTTATTTATTATCCTAATTATTAATTTATAAATTTATTATCCTAAAGAAATGTTCCCCATATATCTCAGAGATGGTGTACTTTTCTTCACTATTAGGGAAGAAAAGAATTGATAAAGTATTAGTCACAGAGATTGAACTCTATAAAAACTACCTTTAATACATATTGGTGCAGAATGTTGTGCCAAAACATGGGCACTCGGTTACAATAAAAGATAAATTGGAGATTCATGGAATGTTTACTATAAAAAGCAATATATTGGCAAGCATACTTATGAAGTTAATAAAATATACTCTGTACAAAAATAGCCTTTTTGATATAGGAACGCCTGTGTATCCTTTTCTCAGAGTCCGATGACACATTCTGACACTGATTAGGGTGAAGAGTGGTCAACCTTTTATCTTGTATGTGTGTTGCCACCGCGGTACACTACATGGTTCTTCTCAGTCTCAAGGATCTTTACTTCATGAAGGAGCTGTGGTTTATCCATCACCTTCTGAAGTTGGTCCCACATGTAGATTGCAAGATTTTCTGTAGTGCTTACCTGTCAAAGAAAAGTAGGTTTAAAGCGAAACCTATGTCAATCTTGACATCTGATATTCATTCTATGCTTATGTATTTAATGTGATAATGTGCAGTCTACTGAATCAACTACAGATAAAGTTTAATTACTAATGGGGTAGATTTTTAGTACTTACATCTAATATTAGAATTAAAGTATGAGCATAATATATACATTTTAGAGAAATTTTATGTATCTTTGAAAAATTTCTTATCATTGAAGTAAAATTAATGGCATTTTAACTTAAAATGCCTCGTCTATTTTGTGTTCTGTGGACAAGTTGTTGACTAATTGCCGCTAATGAGACACTATTATAAAATGTTGTGTAACTATTAATTATCTTCCTTTTATCATTTTTGTCTATAATTGGTTATTAGTTAATCACTTTACAATCACTTACTACATTTTTGAAGTATGGCACATCTTGGTCTAAGTTTTTGTGGTCTAATGGGTCCATGATAGCTTCGTGCATGTATTTTTTCAGGTCATGAACATTCATGACCATTCCAGTATGAGGGTCAACTGGTCCCGTAACAGTCACAAGCACTGTAATAAAAATACCTTTTGAAAAAAGACCCTAATAATATGGGTTATTAGGAACACAAAGAGAAGAGATATTTTCTCCACTGTGGGAATAGGTGGTGGGGATTTATGAAGAGCAGCCATTGCCCAAATGGTTGAAAATTGAACATAATCATTGAAAATTCAAGGAGAATATTCTATCATTGTGGTCAAACAGAAGAGAAAATTGTACTTAACTATTTCTCTATATGACTGTTTGAAATAATTTCATTTTATTTATTTTATTGTAGCACTTCATCTTCGATAGATACTAAAAAAAAAAGATTTACCAACAGAAAAGAACAGGTTACTTAATTATTTTTGTCTTGTCCTATTATATATTCCTCTCCATCTCTAATCTCCTGGTTTTCACAAAAATTTTGTATCTACTTTATTTTATTTGTGTGATTTCTAAAAAATTAAAATTCAAGGATATATACATAGTCCATAGAGTAGGTATAATGGGTTATTCTTACCAACATAGTTGTGTCCATGCCCATTGGGGTTGTTGCATTTTCCAAATATTTTTTTATTTTCTTCGTCCGACAAGAATGGGCTAGAAAATTAGTAAATAATTGAAAAAAATATATAGAAAAATAAAGAATATGTAGTAAGGTAATTTTAAGAATGTACCTAAAGAATTTTTATCAATTTACAAATGAGTTTTTTTTTTCTTTTTATGTTTCAACTTTTTGCAGTTCATGGCTACATTTATTGGCTATTTATTGGGTATTGTTTCTTTTTAACAATATAACAATTCGTTCACATAATTTCACTAATTCACACAATATCACTCATCAGATTTAGGTTTTAAGGAAAAATTAAGCTTTGTTGGCACATAGAAAAGTGTGTACAAGAAGTATAAATAAAAACTTTTTATAACAAGGTTGTGCCTAAGTTGGTATCTGAACTAAATTTTTACCTGTGTAACCTGTGACAGGAACTAAGAGTTTCTCTTCTTGTAATTGAAACAATTGGCAGGGAAGACATTATCGTCAACTTTTTAATCACAAGGTAGGAATATATATAACAAATGAAATTGATGTAAGAACAAGTAAACCTTTTTTTCGGTTTCTAAAAACAAATGGCGAGCAATTTAATTTTTAATTTAATTAATCAATCAAACGTTATTGCCAACCAAGAGGCATCAGGCAACTAAAAACCTAAAAAGTCTAAAAGATAGTTCTATTAGTTTTGTTTCGTTCCATCAGATTACTTTTCATTCACTAACTGATTTGATAGCATGAATGAAATAAATGAGGAAGTGAGAAGCACATTAGCATCTTTGGGAAGTGCGAAAGAGTCGAACGCATTTTGACAATCAGCTGATACTTAACTTCCTGATGTCGTTTTGACTTTTCTAGCAATGTATGCGGATGGTAATGTTAAAAATCACAAACAGATAGCGCTCTGTGAAATGAGCCTTGAGTCAAGGCCATTTAAGTGAAGTGTCAATGTTGAAACTTCGACGACATATTTTCGAATCACAAACACTACGAAGATAGTTAACAGAATAGAAGGAAACTTTAAAAATGAAAGCATTAGGCAATAAGAACAAAAAAAATGACATATGAATACACACGGTTCTTCAATAACAACGAGTCGGTGGACATCTCTATTACTGTCAGAAAGACTTGACAGCGCAACATAATGTCAGTGACGTGTGACGTCATTTTTGTTGTACAGTTCAGCAAGTGCGAGTACAGTTTTTGGACTTTGTAACCTTTCGTAAACTTCCTTCATTGTAAATAGTTTAATTTAGATTTTTTTGTGCACAATTTGATAAGAATTGCACAAAATGTTTTCGCCGTGCAGCAGGCATGTGCTCTACTCCACACAGGTATGCTGGCCATGTCATTCCAAATTCAAATTTATCTATTTTAGATAAGACTCATAAGGGTCAATGTTAAAATTTGGGCTTGTACTATATTCCTACCAACTAACTAATTCAATGGTTTATCTCCGACCCCTCTTGATGGAACTGGAATGTCTGAACATTATAGTATGGTGACTAAATAATGCACAAGTTTCTAGCGATATATATTTATAGAGGCCCAGATAACGCCAAATTATAATACACAGATATGTAATTTGTGATATGAGTATGGAAGTTGGTGAAATTACAGGCATATGAGAATTTTCATTTTCATTCCCTTCATTAACTCTGGTGTGGCACAATGCAATATGACTTAAATATTTTTCCTAAGCAGTGTTGTTGTTGCTATGGGCATTGGAAGCCACTTAATGTCAGGCGAACCTACTGATTGTTAAGTTGAATGTGAAAGATATTAGTCAGTTATAGACTGGTTGAACATCCATAGCCACAACCTTTGGATTGCCACAATCTGGAGAGAAATGCTGGATGAACATTTAATATTTTATATATTTATAAGGTTAAAATTAAAGTTTGTTTCATTTATGTATTATGTTTTTTGCAGTTGAGAAGACTGCAGAGCACTCTTGTGCTAGCTGAGCACAACAATGAAAATCTGTCTGCGGCCACACAGAACACTCTGAGTGCAGCCAAGAAGATAGGTGGTGATGTGTCTGTTCTAGTAGTTGGAACTAAATGTGGTCCTGTAAGTATGATAAGAAATGATGCACAAATACAATAAAAACAATGACCAGCTCCTGTCTCAATATTAATAATATTGGTGGACAAGTCACACAGCGCCATCTAGTCCCAAACTAAGCATAGCTTGTACTATGGGAACCAGACAGCTGACAGAATACATATATATACCTTTCTCTTTTTGTAAATATATACATAAAAGACATATTAACACCCAGACAAAGAACAAACATCTATTCGTCATACAAATGTTTGTCCAAGGTGGGAATTGAACCCACAACCTATACGCAGAAGGCAGAGTTAATACCAACTGAGCTTTGGGGCCTGTCAAATTATCCTACGCTTATAAATGAAATATCACATAGTAAAAAATATATGCTAACCATCCTCATTATCTTAATTACCCCAGGCGGCAGAAAAGCTTGCCAAGGCATCCGGCGTGTCCAAAATCCTGGTTGCCGAGAGCGACGTGTTCAAAGGATTCACTGCCGAGACCTTGGCTCCCCTCATCATTGCCTCCCAGAAGCAGTTCAAGTTCACGCACATCCTGGCTCCAGCTACGGCTTTCGGCAAGGCAGTATTGCCTCGAGTGGCTGCCAAGCTAGACGTGTCTCCAATCACTGACATCATTGGTGTGAAGGACGCCAACACATTTATTAGAACTATTTATGCAGGTATGTTAAATCATAAATTAATTAAGACTAGCTGTTGCCCGCGACTTCGTCCGCGTGTAATTCGGTTTTATCACCCACCCCCTAGTTTACCCCTCGGGAAAGTAGCCTAAGTTACTCCTTGTTACATCAGCTATCTGCCAGTGAAAGTCCCGTCAAAACCGGTCGAGCCGTTTCAAAGATTAGCCGGAACAAACAGACACACAAAAATTGTAAAAAAAATTGTTTTGGTATATGTACCGTGTATACATCCATCCATATGCACTTAGTAAAAAGCAGTTATTTTTATATGACAAACGGACAGTCCAATTTTATATGTATAGTGTTGGAGGATATTCAATCTATGCTGTATCTACTCTACTTTGGATGAATTCATCAGTTCATTTCCGTATAAAGTGTGTGTGAGGCCATAGATACAGTCCCTGGTGGGGTATCATTGTAATAATAATTGTTAAAGGTTTATTTTAATTGTTCTTGAGCAATCATTAGTCAAAATGGCACATTCATTTATTCATGAAGTAATTGTGTATTCAAAGGTATTAATTCCACAAAAGGTTATTACCAACTGCATAATGATTACGTACTTGATCTAGGAATTTATACTATTCAATAACATTTGAAAACAAATTTGCCCTCTCTCAACTCTTGCTTGCTGATTACAGGTAACGCTGTGCTAACCCTGGAAGCCAAAGACCCCATTAAGGTGATAACGGTTCGAGGTACTGCTTTCCCGCCGGATACCTTGGAAGGTGGCTCAGCGGCTGTAGAAAAGGCGCCTGAAGGCGACTACAAGACTGATCTTGTGGAATTTGTCTCACAGGAACTGACCAAGTCTGACAGGCCTGAACTGACCAGCGCTAAGAACATTATCTCTGGCGGTGAGTTGTGACCTTGAAATTAGTTTGTGATATATTGTCAGATCATTTGCACATCACGTGTAGAGTATATGTGTGACAGCCTGAAAATATACGTTTTTTTGTATTGGTTCAGAAAAATTACACAATCAACGTGATTTTTAAATAGAGGTCAGTTGCTAAGGTTTCTCCAAATAGGGGTCATTTGGTAAAGCAGCTTGATTCTTACATTTCTTATGCAATAACCATTTGCACCACTGAGCAGTCATTGCCTTGTGCAAATTTCTGGGTTTGTATCGGCATCTCTCTGAAGAGATCCCTATAATTTTAGCTATGTTTAGAACAATTGCCCAATATAGCTGAGTACAAGGTCGACTTTACCTCTAAGGAGCAATCATTTCCAAAAAACCTCTCTATTGTGAAGAAATGTGTATCGGTAGTTTACAAATTAAACAAGAGATTTGATGGGAATTAGGCATAGTGTTATTAGTGTTCCTAATATACCTACAGTTATTGTCATAAATTTGAATAAATAATTAATAAAAGCTATAATAAATATATAACAGACTGTAATACATAATGAAACAATTAAATGTAAATATAAAATGAACTAGATACTTATATATAATCACTTATTGTCACCAGGACGTGGTCTCAAGTCCGGAGAGAACTTCAAGCTGTTGTACGATCTAGCGGACAAACTGAACGCGGCCGTGGGAGCTTCCCGCGCGGCCGTCGACGCCGGCTTCGTCGCCAATGACCTGCAGATCGGTCAGACCGGCAAGATCGTAGCCCCTGTGAGTGTCTACACACCAAATAATCTAGTTGTAGTGTTGTGGGGTAGTACCCACAGATCTAGTGGCTGAAAGGGCCCTGATGCCTGACAATGAGTTAGAAACTATTATTGTAGCCTGAAGTTAAACCAAAGCTGGTGTAGAGCGGACTAGCAGAATGAAACCATAGGATTCGGTTCGTGGCCAATGCCCTGCATATCAGTTATATAATGTAACTATATTTTTTGCATTTGCAGTCATTGCTTTTATAATTTTATTTCATAATTTTGTACAATCATGTCAAAAACGAAAAAACACAGTTGAATAGGCAATAAATTGTAAGACACTGTTTGAGTATAACAATTGAGTTGTTACATTATCTTTGTAGGATCTATATATCGCTGTGGGCATCAGCGGCGCCATCCAGCATCTCGCCGGGATGAAGGACTCCAAGACCATCGTTGCAATCAACAAGGACCCTGAAGCGCCTATCTTCCAGGTATAATCTATACAAATAAATAAAATTGGAGTGTCTGTTTGTAATATTAAAATAACCGCTTTTTACTAAGTGCATATAGATGTATACTCAGTACTTATACCAAAACAACATTTTTTTAAATATTTTCTGTTTGTCTGTCTGTTTGTTCCTAATAATCTCTGAAATGGCTGGACCGATTTTGACGGGACTTTCACTGGCAGATAGCTGACGTAACAAGGAGTAACTTAGGCTACTTTTCCGAGGGGTAAAATAGGGGTGCGTGATAAAACCTAATTCCACGCGAACGAAGTCGCGGGCAACAGCGATTGTGATTATGAGCGATTATGAGAAATAATGAGATAAGGCTTGATTTGTTAGTTACGCCATTTACAATAATACAAACAAAGTATTTCAATCATTTCCGGACATTAAGAGCGTTTCTAACGGCTTCATACTGGTTGTATAATTAATATGATACCTTTGATGTTCATAATGAGCCAGGTTTTGCCTACAGATGACGATTGTGATATATTTTATTACATATATTTTTGTTATCAAAGTCAAATGGCAAATGTTATCTGTGATTTTGTCGTTTTACTTATGTAGAGGAATGTTCGTTTTGGAATCTTTTCATACGAAAAATATTGTGATTTATAATATTTATAAATGCTTTTATTCTTTTTGTGATATTATTACGTGCCTAATAGTTTCGCCTTCTTAGACATAGGTGTATAATATTACAGATCTATAATATGAATTAGTGTAGGGCAAATAAACTAAATAGTTGACACTACACGAAATTTTAAATATAAGGTAAGTTTAAGTTAACTTTTTAATTAATTTCCTTGAGAACTTCAATTAATCTATACAGATCAATAAAATTGAAGTGTCTCTTTGCTATGTTAAGTAATCGTTTTTTACTTAATGTATATGAAAGTATATAAGTTGTTTTATTTTGTGATTTTTGGACATTTTATAATTGTGTAATTTATGTTTTTGACATTCACATTATGTGTATTATGTAATAGTAAATAATCATTTTGTATTGTAATTATGTATTCAATAGATGTAATTGGTAAATCCGTATTTATTGAATTAAAATAAATAAATAAGGTATTAAAAACAAAAAAAATATATATCTCTCTCTCTCTCTCTCTCTCTGTTCTGGCTAAGCTCAACGATTTTGACGAGACTTTCACTGGCAGATAGATAAGAAGTTTTGGCGTGTCGTACGAACAAAAGTCATACACGTAGAGCCAGAGTATAAACAAATTGTTTTTTGTTTACAGGTAAGCGACTACGGTCTGGTGGCAGATTTGTTCAAGGCAGTGCCCGAACTAACACAAAAGTTGTAAGGAGTGTACGAGAAATAGTGAATATTGTACAATAATTAAAATTTGGTGCGACCCATTCCTGAGATTTTAGAACATTTGAAATTTTTTGTAATGTTAATCATGTGTAATCAGAATTTATTGTATGATTGTAAGTAATAAAGTTTGTTACAAAATTGATGATTTATACTTTCATTTGCTTGTTTGTGAAACGTTCGTAGCGAAATTTTGTTGTGAGATTTTATTGTTCATGGTACTGTGGTAAAAAAAAAAACATATTGCAGTACACTCGCCTTAATTATAAGCTTTATTTAAATACTGTTATTTCCCTAAGAAGAAACGTGGCGTTGTAGTCGGTTTTTGACATATTTGGTGCTTAGGTATTTAATATTGATTATACGACAGGGATTTTATTCAGTCCTGTTTTTTACCGTTTACCAGAATACATAACAAAGTATAAAATTCAACCTATTTATGAAACGAAGCAAAAAAAATACGATTATTCGTAAATTGGATTTTAATGACTGAAGCTATGAAAATTAATAAAAAATTTAGTGCGAATTGTCAGCTAATAATTAACTAGAGTTCTTTTTAATTATAAAAGTGGTAAGTTTATGCAATGAGAGAGACAACTTCTCCTAATTTCCTCGTCCGAACTTGATCTCCGAACTATTGATTCCCAAAAGGGCTACTCGTCAACAGATGGCGCTAGTTGCGTTCTCCGAAGTTATCTTGCACAGCGCGCTAACCCGTACAATATTGACATACTGAAAATGAATGATATTTCAAAGGATATTTATTAAGAAACTAATAGGTAAAATAATTATGTTAATTGATAATTGGCTAGAAAGGGGCTTGTTAACATATTTAGTATCAGTACCTACCAAAGCCGTTTTCAAACATATCTACCTACCTACCTGACAAAAAGCTTTTCACTATCGACCGATATCCACTATTACTAACGTAATTACAGTCCTCCCACAAAACTAGATAAACTAGACTTAGGAAACACCGAATCCGATCCGAGATTAGCCGCCCTTAGGTATACATAAGTATAAAACCAACAGGAGGTAAGCGCAGTCAATCACGCTCATAACGAGAGCACCGGAGGGAGATGCGGTTTGCCCGCTGAGTGGCATTCTCGTTATCGTATGCCGACAACGAGCGCGCGGGACGGGGCGCGAGGGCGGCGCCCGCCTCAGCCCCGCCCGCCTACGCCCCGCCCAATCCAACTACGCCCGCCGCAATCCCAAAGGCTGAGAAGATGCCGCGACCGCCGCGCGACTCCTACGGCGAGCAAAAACCACCTTACTCCTACATTTCACTGACGGCGATGGCGATTTGGAGTTCCCCGGAGCGCATGCTGCCGCTGTCTGAGATCTACCGGTTCATCACGGACAGGTTCCCGTTCTACCGGACCAACAGGCAGCGCTGGCAGAACTCGCTGCGGCACAACCTCTCCTTCAACGATTGCTTCGTGAAGGTGCCGCGTCGCCCGGACCGACCCGGAAAAGGCGCCTACTGGACCCTACATCCTCACGCGTTTGACATGTTCGAAAATGGATCCCTACTCCGCAGGCGGAAACGTTTCAGACTACAAAAAGGGGAAAAGAACACGAACGCTGAGATGGCCGCTTTGGCGAACTTGAATAATATATTTATGGCGAATTCGCGGATCCCCCCTGTGACTGAAGAACGGAATTGTGAAGTGTCTGTGATTGCTAAGCCGAAGAAATCCTTCACCATAGACAGTTTGTTAGCGAGTGATGTGACACCGAGTGAGGGCGGTGTGTGCGCGCCCGCTGTCCCCTACCACCCGGAGCTGTTGGCTATAGCGGCGGCTATATGGTCTCCCATGTTCATGCAACCGATGCCTTCCTACAGTCCCTTACAGTTTCTGAACTTTCAGCAGAATTTCACTAGTGTGAGACCTCCGTTGGACCGTTTATAAATGTGGTTTTGATTATTGAAAAAGTTGAATTGTAATTTATTGATGTATTAGTGAAAGTAAGCTATGAAACAGATATTTAAGTCATTTTTATTATGTACCTAGGCCTAATTAAATGGGGATGATTGGATTTGAAAACTGCTCTGTTATATTTATACTATTATTATATATTTAACATGAATATCGCAAGTTTGCGTTTATTAGTGGTAAATTAGGAAAAATACGTAATTCCATAATTTTTCCATTTATGATGAACCTATGATCAAAAACTATTGATTATTTTTGAAATAGGCCACACGTTTTCTAACGCCAACAAGTCGAAAATTAGGTTACTGTAATTTATTGACAAAATTGGAATACTATTTATAGTTTAATAGAATATACCTACCTATAAAACACCCCTTTCCGCAAGATCTTAGTAATGTTTTTTTATATTGTTGACTGTCTTAGATTTATTTGCTGTATATACGATTTGTATAAACTACTTAATTAAAAAAAATGTTTACTGATAAACTCAATTGTTTGCTTATAAACTCCACAGTTTCACTAAATAACGCTTACCGGAAGTGCTCCATTGAAACTATAGTAAGGCAAAAAACGCCCTACATAGTTGCTTATTTAATTTGGAAAACGCGGGCAGGTGAGGACGAATCATTTTATGGGCATTACACACTACGGCTGTTTTTAAAAGATAAATCGCCGAACTCGTTTAAGCTTTATACAAGGGGATGTTATTGATGTTAATGCAAGAATCAAGGCGTGACGGAACGTCCCGGGGTAGGTAATATAATTTTTTTTTCGTTATTTATGTGTTACGCCGAGGGCTGTTTCGGTAATTAATATAAAGAAATGATCGAATTGAGCGCCGTTTACCCTTCGGCGTCGAACATCCCTCCCGTTGAACACCTTTTGAGCAGATATCGGTGATAAATTGCCGCGGTGTCACCGAGTTTGTTTACGGTTGCACACGTTCAGTAGAAAAAAGGTGTTACATACGAATAAAAGGTTGAAAGGCGTAGTTTCCGGTGAAATTATAGGCACTTGAGACTTTCCACCTTCACATTCCAGAGTTACGGGCGCAATTCGCTACATGTGAGCTTTAAATTGTTGTTATGGCTCAGCCAATCTGGTTTGTGTTGTCACAAGTAGCAGGAAGTACTGCCACCATACCTATTTCTGCCGCCAAGCAGTGATCCATTCGCGCTACTGTGTTCCAGTATGAAAGGTGTGGTTGCCCGCGAAATTACAGGCACATGATTCTACCTTTAATCTCTCAAAGCTCGTCTCAAAGTTACCGGCACAATACAGTGTAACTTGTGTCTTTCCATACCTAAGTAGGGAAGGATCCAACCCGTTTTGCTTCTCTTATGGGCGTAGGTTACCGCTTAACATCAGGTGGACCGCCATCTTGCTCATTCGTGATTTAAAAGCAGAAAAAGGAATACATTATTCATTTGGATACTAGTAGATAAAAGTGAATTCACGAATCGAGAGTAATCCTGTGTCCCTGTTGCGTGACCATTACTTATCTATCAACGGATAGGTAAAATTAAATTATTGCTTTTTAACGGTTACCTCTTCCAGCTCAAAGTCAGTTTGCAGTTTATAGAACTTTATTTCTCAAAAAAGACACGTCACTTACATGAGAATAAAACATATCATTAATTATGATAACTTAAGTGCGTCGTTCTAGTAGGTAGGTTTGCTAATTATAATTTTAGCTTTAGTTTTGCCCATCAAATGTATTTAAGTAATACGACTAAAAGTAATTTTCAAAAACTATTGCTTTTTACGGTTACGTTACGGTTACCTCTTCCAGCCAGCACAGCTCAAAGTCGATAACATTAACCTCTGTTTGGGCGACGCCTTGGAGGAAGTTTATGAATTTAGAAGCAAGACCAGGTACACAAATTTCAGAACAGATCTGTCCCTAATTGGCCATTGTGCCCAGAAAAAAAAACATCTACAGGGTCATTGGTATAATAAGTATAATAAGTCACCTGCAGGTCGTGGGTTCGATTCCCACCCAGGACAAACATTTGCATGACGAATATAGATGTTTGTTCTTCTGGGTGTCAATATGTATTATACGTATGTATTTACAAAAAAAAAGTATATAAGTATTATGTCAGTTGTCTGGTTCCCATGACACAAGCTATGCTTAGCTTACTTTGGGGCTAGATGGCTGTCCACCAATGGTTTTTCATTTTATTGAAAACTCGTCAAGAATCGAAGGCCAACTACTTAGACGACGGCCAATGTCGGCGCAATTTACTGATGACGACTGCCGAGACTTTTACTACCATGTCCTGTGCCGTATTCTGTGACAGCTAACAATGCCTGCTCATACTCAGTGCTCGGTTCAATTACGTATTCGGAGATGAGACACCTGAAGACTATACAGGAGGCACATATAAAAAGAAATCATATTTAAAACCGACTTCAGAAAAAGGAGAAGGTTCTCAATTCATTCTCAATAAAAAAAAAACAAACTCAATTTAGTGGTTTCCGGTGATATTACAGGCACATGAGAACTTTCACCTACACGTCTCAGGGTTACGGGCGCATACGATGCGACTTGGGTCTTGTCGTACCTTGTAGGGGAAGACCCAAGTCGCTTCGGTTGTTATGGGCCGAGGTTACCACTTAACACCAGGAGGGCCGTCGGCTCTTTCCGTAACTATATCAAGCAAACACAAAAAAAAATTGTTTTGGATAAACCTTTTTTATTTCAGATCACCGTGATTACAAACCAATTTGGAAAATTCTTATTATTTGATAAGTTAAACTTTTAGATCAGTCCAATAGAAATTTTATCAAAGTCCAATCAATATCCTTAATCGTTTCGTGTACCTACATAATAGCAAATATTTTTCTACCAACCTCTTTAGGGCAAACCTTTGTGTTTGTTCCTGAATGTTAACTCTATTGGCAACTAAATCAATTTGAATTACACTGACACTTATTTGCGTGTCACATCAAAACGGGCATCATTGAATTGTCTTTCTTTTTATGTTATGTAGGTGATTGAACGAGCTGACGGTCCACCTGATGTTAAGTGGTAACCGCCGCTCATGAACAACAACAATACGACTCAAGCCCTCTCCACCAGAGTATGAGATGACTTAAGTCGCATTGCGTTGCGTCCATCGCCCCGAGACGGGGGATGTTACGTCTCATGCGCCTGCAATTTCACCGGCACCCACTCCCTTCCACCGGAACACAGCAACACGAGTGCATCACTGCTTGGCGGCAGATTACCAGGAGTGGTGGCAGTACTTCTCGGCGAACTTAGCACAATATCTACTGCTACTTGCTCTTGTCTGAGTACTGGTTAGCGGGGCGGACGATCACGCATATCCAATGTCTTATCATATTGGTCACTCATACTTGTGAAGAGATATCCTTCATTCAAAGAAGTGGCTTTGAATCTCAGCCTCAAATCAACCCCTTATCTGCCCACTAACTAATACTGATGCTACAGCTCATCCACAACTCCGCAGATTTCGCAGGCACAGCTGAAAAGTCATGCAGAGAAATTGACTACAAATACCACAGTTTCCTCACTTAGCTCAAATGCTAGGTTGCAAAAGCGAAATACGTACCTATGTAATATAGAAGCTAGTTTTGGAAAATACCCTTCAATATGTTTCGAAGACAAAGACAAAGGCAAAGATAGTTTATTTGCTTGAACATAATGTAGATTATACAGATTTTCTAGTTCATTATATTTCGTTTATGTTCGTTAATTTTCTAGTTTTATTAGTTTCTGTACAATACACTCATACGTTTCTGCCTACCCCTTCGAGAAACAGGCGTGATTTTATGTATGTAAGTATCTTTAGGTTTCTTAGCATTTTACTTACTCCATCCTGTATTCGTAGAGCACAGAATAAATATGGACGTGCAAGTAAGTATCCGGTGTAAGCCCGCGGCACAATAGGCAGTTGTGGACCTCAGCTCTCAGCAAATAGATGATAGCCTTCGGTTGCATTTGAGGCAAGCTTTGTATTTGCAAATTTTTCCATGGCAAGCACAAAACAACCCACATATAGACGAAGTGTACTTGCATTTTTTCGATTATTTTTTATCGTTTTTGATGTTAAACTCGCTCGAATGTATGCGTATTTATTGTACGTTAGTACAATAAATACGCATACATTAAATTACTGCGGGATTAAATTAGCAAGGGATGCATAGTTTTTAGTATTGCCATTCTACAAACAAAAAATATCCACCAAGTATATATGTTTAGATATGTCAGTGTCCTTTCTTTCAATACGAAATTGTTACGAATCGACTCTCACGACTTGGACCGAATAATTTCAGGTCACGACTTTATATAGAATGTTTCTAAAAAGAAACAAATCATTGCAAATGTTTGTGAAACTGAACAAACTCTCCGCTCCACTGAATCCGTTTCTGTTTTTGATAAGAGATGGCGCGTTTTTTGTTAGTGTCGAATTTCGCATCGAGTTCCCTTAACGGTTTTAAGATTGCT
Source organism: Chesias legatella (assembly GCA_947359385.1). Taxonomy (NCBI): domain Eukaryota; kingdom Metazoa; phylum Arthropoda; class Insecta; order Lepidoptera; family Geometridae; genus Chesias; species Chesias legatella. The sequence goes on from OX375772.1 coordinate 7,885,501, forward strand.
ACACAGTCGTGAAACATTTTGACCGATTTATTTTAACGCTGTTCCTATAATGAACATAAGACGACTGCTTAACTTTGTGTCCATCAGACAGTAACTGGAATAATTACCTCCAAAAACCAAACTTATTGGTAATCGTTTGGAAATAGATGTAAAATTTCGTGTTCCCTATTTGTAAGTGACAGATCTTTCAGTAAACATTTTATTTCTGGAAATCTTTACCTTCGGTTTGGAGTAACTTTTCGCTAGCAGTGTTATTTTTTTATGTTATGTTGGTGATTGAACGAGGCGACGCTGACGGTCCACCTCTGATGTTAAGTGGTAACCGCCGCCCATAGACAACAGCATTGAAAGAAAGAAATATATTTATTGACACGCAAATTAGACATGGTAGGTATGTACAAACAAAAAAAAGCAAGGTGCCGGTGAAATTGCAGGTGCATGAGACGTAACATCCCCGTCTTGGGGCGACGGACGCAACTCAATGCGACTTGATTTAACTCTTACTTTGGTAGAGAGGACGAGTCGTATCGCTGTTGTCTATGGGCGGCAGTTATCACTTAACATCAGGTGGGCCGGCAGCTCGTTCTGTCACCTTAATCACATAAAAAAGTATTCGTAATAGTCGTAGTAGCAGTAATAACCTCTACTACGAGAAATACCTCTACTAAGAGAACACTCAGTTCTCAAAACGGCGAAGAAAACAATCGTGTTGAAACTGGCATGGTTAGAATCGAAAATTCGAAGACATTTGAGGAGAACTCACCACAGTGTTGCCGTCCAGCGTCCAACGGGTTGATTCGGTTCTCACGGACACGCGCGACGTTCCACAAAAAGCAGAGGAAGACGGTAGCGAGCGAGTTAATCAGCTGACACGGTGCACTGTGGCTGATGCTTTGTACTGATATGTACAGTCACGGCGAACACGCCTAGAACAGATAGCTATAAAAAATATTTTACCCCTCGAAAAAGTAGCCTAAGTTACTCCTTGTTACATCAGCTATCTGCCAGTGAAAGTCCCGTCAAAATCGGTCCAGCCATTTCAAAGATTAGCCGTAACAAACAGAAAGACAGGCAGACAAAAATTTGTAAAAATATTGTTTTGGTAATGTACCGTGTATACATCCATATGCACTTACTAAAAAACGGTTATTTTAATATTACAAACAGACACTCAATTTTATTTATTTGGATAGATGTAGTCCATTTACTTAGCCGTAATGTTTTCAGTGTATTTTGCTTTTACTGGAAATAAAAACATTCCCTTCCATTTTTATTTTGATTTTTCACCCACCCGCATAAGCAAATGAAGAGACTTGCTTGCGTGCACAAGTGTACAGGCACGGCGACCACTGACCGTCCGTGACGGATCCACTCAGCGTAGAATTCACGCCAAGTCAAATGTTTAATTTGCTATTAAATAACGCTATTAGAAGATTAAAGGCATTTCAAGGGTGTCATCTCATCTCCGACCTCATTGGAATCGTGACGGAGCGCGCTGTGTGGTCGGTAGCTGGTATTCGATAGAGCCGTGGGCTTGTTGGTATATACTTACTCGTGTGTGACTAATTGTTAGTAATGAAATCAAGTTTAGAGCGTGGTAGCTTAGTGGCACACACCCGGAGTTTCAACCGGAAGAGGCTGGTTCAAACCCTGACGTGCACCAATGAGTTTTTCACATGAAACATTGTAATGTGTGTGTGTAAAAAATGAGATGAAGATTATAGATTTTTACCTCGTGTTGTAACACGAGATAAACATCTATAAATTCTAAATTCGATAACTCTTATCAGCAGCGCAAGTGCCACAACAAAACAGCAACACAATTTGGTACAACAATGAAACCTGTGGCAATTAGTAATGTTGGATTTAACATCATACCAGGTCATTAAGTACCTACCAGTAGAACTTATGCAAAGTTCGTCCGGGGAAGTATTGCCATACCATATCCATTTTTAACGCCAAGTAGTGATGTATTCGAGTTACTGTGTTCCGTTTTAAGTTATTCCACCTTCACGTCTCAGTTAAGAGTCATTTGATGTGACTTGGGTCTTATCGTACCTAACTACGGGAGCACCCAGTTTGTTGCTTAATATGGGAGATGTTACAACTTCACTATAACTATTTAGGCAAATAAGGAGTAAAGTATATATTTTCTGCATTTAATTGCATTTTAAATATCCTTATTTAATATTTTTCATGTTATTGCACTTATATATCTTTTTCCATAACGATGGTTGTCAAAAAAGTCAAAGTCAAAAACTTTATTTCCATAGAATTCATAAAGAAATGGCTTGGAAACGTCAATAATATTCAAAACATAAGGTCACGCGTACCTACTTATCGATAAGTTTGATGCCTGTTCAAACCCTATCCGACCCTCCATGGGGAAGAACAGACAGAAACCCCTTATGGCGATTCCTTTTTTTTCCGAAATAAATATAGTGCCACCTCTCTCTAACTTATAAAGCCACGAGACGCAGAGATGAAGGGAAAATGACCAAATGTCAAAGGGAAATACTATTTACTCCAAACTCAAAATAGCTTAAGATGTATCACAGAATTTCCTATAATAATTTTAATCTTTTTAACTTTTATGGTAATTATACTGCCAAATCATGCTGTTATTAAATTGGGTCAATGGTTTGACTTGCCAGCTCCTATTTCTATGCTTAAAAGAGTGCCATTCAAGTAAATCTTTAGAAACACAAATTTTCCGTCAACGTCAAAGTCAAACGAACTGACAAGTTCGCAGTCATTCTAATCCGCAGATGTCAAATGAATTTATTCTTATTTACATCTAATACAATTGAGAGGAAGTAATTTTGGCGGGCAGAGTTGGGACAGCCACATAACTCGTTTTGTTAATCTTCCTTATTTTCCTAAATAGTATAATAGTATATACTATACTATAATAGTATAGTACCTTTTAAAAGTAAGCTTTTTACTTTCTTTAATGCAGATACTATAAAATATAATACCGGTACCGACATGTACCGAAATTCCCGGTAATTCCCGGTTCTCGAAATATGGCCATTTTGTATTCCTTACTGGCGAAGCTGCTGAAATAAGCTAGTCACATTCAAATTTATAATAGGTGGTAGGTGGTAAGTTCAAATATGCCTTCTTTGTAGGTTTAAGTAATTTCTGTCCGAAAATAAAAAGATCTCCTATCATATAACCCAACTATCGCGTGACGCAAAGGAAGCCGACTCAACTCAAATTAAATTACAAATTAAATTGATTTATTAGTGGCGTGGTACTTCGTGCCGCCGCTCCGCTTCGCTCACTCCATCACAACCTTAGGGAACGTTCTCCCAACCACAGCAGGATAACAATTCATAACAAAAGAATCTCCACACAAATTTAGTTTTAGCTTGCATTTTTTACTGAGAATTATAACTTGGCAGAAGTAAGAATACAAGTACAAAAAAACTAAATTTTCTAGGCTCTAATTTTTCGTTTAGAGAATTTATAAAAATTGTTTATGTAACATCACACCGTTAAAAAAAACATAATAACAATATTTTTCATGAAACTGAAAATAAAATTCATGAAGTTTTTAAGTTCTGATAAAATAAAAATGTTTAAATTTAAATGTGTAATAATATACAATGAAAATAAGAAAATATATAGGTATATGGCACATTGGACTTGACAAATTAGTTTAAGAAGTTTCGTACTAAAATTTGACGAATGGTTTCTCGCTCATGTGTCAAACATAAAAATTAATAGTATTTCTTAAGAAAAACCTAATTCTACTTTCTGTAAAAGCGTGCTTAGCAAGTAATACTAGCAGCTCATGCGACGAGCCGGGAACATACCCTTAATTAAAGCAATTCGACTCGGAAACTTACCGGAAAACTGAATCTAGTTCTTCTTCTTCGAGTCACCGGTTCTGTCGAACCAGTGTGGTGAAAGGATTGTAAGTGCTCCTCAAAGAGGCTCACTGAATCTAGTGAGAGAACGAGATGCATTTCAAAAGGAGTCCGTGCATACTGATTAAGAAATGGATGTAAAATTACACTGTATTTGCAAGTTAGGTTTTAAATATGAGTAAAAGTCAAATACATTCGTATGAGAATTAAATTTAGTAGTATGATTTTTTATTTTCGTAATCTTTGTAGAAAGTTAAAAAAGTGTACATATATTACATAAATAATGAAGTAGACGCAGTACTTGTCATTTTAGTATTAAATTCCGAATATAAAAAGTAAGGGATCGTAATTATTAAAATGGACCTAAATTATTCGGGCATATATATTATGTTTCGTTGGAAATTACAACAGTCATCACCAAGTATGATATCGTGATAATTATGTTCAGCGTCATTAGTTTAATTAGCAAAACTGCTATTATCTAAATACTGTCTAATTGTTCATAAAAAGTTTTCTTGAAAAAAATTGAGATCGATACACATATTATGCTAAACCATCGAAGAAAAACTTAACAAGTATGGCCGATAATACCTATATAGGTAAACACAAAGGCCGTTCAGCTCAGTTAATTTCGCACGGTTACTGACTCGACTACAACTTTATTAAAATAATTTTAGCAACAATGCACGTTTTTATTTATTTAAGTAATCTATTTAATGCTGCAAAACCGGTTATTTCCGAACGGTCGATTAAGCGTCAACGAGCGCTGGCCGAATCGCGGAACGAGCGTAAAAACGTTACATAGATGTGCGGAGCGAGGCGGGTGTACAAAAGCGATTTATACGCGATAATTCCGATACATAAAACATTTCATTATGCGGCGGAGGCCCATTATTCAAAGATTTATTCATGTCGAATGATTGCCTTTCTTTTGTGGATCGACAAAGGCGTCGCGGGCCGTATTCCATTTGCCCGCGCCGGCCCATTGTGCACGCGAACGCGTTTTGTTTCGGCTCCGGCTTTTCTCTACACCATTATATTCTAAATATTAAATGGAGCCAAGATTGATGAGTTTAGACACGACCTGTGACACGAACTACCGAATGTAGTGTACCGCTAGTGTGGAATGCGCCTTATTTCACCCCCTTATAAACGGTAATTATTGGTAGCGGCCCCAAGTTTGTGTAGGTGGGTATCGGTTTTTGTTCAATGTTTGGGCTCACTCAGCCGCCTAATAGGATTTTTTTATGAACACACATCTTGTTTGCTACGTGTAGAGTAGCTGTAATAAAATGACGTTAATCCATCTCTCAGTAAGCTGCCGGTTCAGGCATCAATCACAGTTCAATGCATGGGTTTAATGAACCGCGAACAGAATACGAACGCAATTTGAAACCTTTTGTTGAAATGTGGGTTTTCGATGGCGGTCAGTGTATGAGGGTCCTTACCAATGAACAGGCAGCCGTTATGTGGCTGAAAATAAAAGGCGCTTCAAATTTGCTGAATTCTGAGTACTAAATGATAAATCAGGTGCTTTTTTATCTCTGGCTTAGAATGATAGGCTCTTCAAGGAAAATATCTTTGCTGAATTCAGTGCATTAAGTGAATAAAAACCAGATTCAGGCAAATTAAAATCTGCTTAAACTTTAAGCTGAATATTTAGGCAATAAGAGACGAAATTGCTCGAAGTTTGCGTCCAAACTTAGGAAGATAGGTAAAAAAAAAACTAACTGTGAAGAGTGGTAAGCTCTGAATTTCCGACGGCTTGTGTCTATATTTTGTGCACTGAGTTCACATCCTGCTATAGGTAGCAGAGCAATTTTGATTTTTTCTTTCAATAGCTTTAACAAAAGTAAATTAATAACGCTTAATTGACGCAGTCGTTACCCCACTCTAGGGTGGCGTCGTTATGGAAACTACAACACCTAAATCGGTAATAATACATATTTGCAGATCATACAAACATTCTTACTCGTAAAAGGTATATATGTATTAGGTATATCAGTTGTCTGGTTCCCATGATACAAGCTATGCTTAGCTTACTTTTTGGGGCTAGATGGTGCTGTGTGAAATGTCCACCAATATTTATTTATCTACAAAAAGGTGAAATACTTTAAGAATGGCTTTTATATCCCTACATCAACAAAAACAAAAAAACAAGAGTCAGACTCACTCACGTGCGTATAATTCTAGTCAGTTTTAAATAAAGTCTAATACAAAAATAGATCGTAGTCATTATAATGTAATTCGATTGTTTGGGCAACGTAGAGTCGGTAGGGTCGGTACATTTGGGTGAAGCGAGTAGTTTTTAGCGCCCTGTAATTTTGGAACGCCGCGCCGCGCCGCTATCCGTTGTTCTTAGAATATCTTCTCTTTTTAATACTCTTTTGATGATTATTGTTTGTAAACCAAAGTAACGCATCGTTAGGGTATTAGAAATATTACGTTACGACTGATTTCGAATAAATTCTCTCTTTGATTTTTGGCTCACAATAAGTAGTTCACAGTAGACTACTTACTTACGTGCTTGTGGAAGCAGAACAATAGTTTGTGGATCACTCACACATGTCGAGAATAGGCTTGCGTCAGTAGTTCTGCAGCTGATTGTAGAGTCATCGAATAATATCCCTAACAAAAATTTTCAGGGTTTTGGTACACTGATAAATATACAAATATTACTTAAAAAAATATGAGAAATAGAAACCAAACTTATCTTCATCCTCCTACCCTTATCCAACATTACGTGGCGTAGAACACAATATGTATTTTCCTCCCATATCCATCTATCTGAAATCATCTCGGTGCTCACTGGTTTTTACTCTTATCACTTTTCATACAATTCATACATCTTTTCTTCAACCTCTTTTCGTAATATGCCCTCATAACATGTCCATAACGCGCTAACGTATTGATTGAGGAGCTTCTCCGTCACTGGCTAAAAAACGAACTAACTACCTAAATATGAAAATTAACTTAATAACTTACCCAAACCCTGTTTTAACTTACTTATTTCATTGTTCAACTTAATTAAAAGTACTGGCGCGTTTACAAATATAATTACCATTTAGATTTGTAAAGGTTGAAATTTACGAAAATGTTCATGCGAGCCAAGTCCGTTAAGATTCGAAATAAAGATTTCATAATTAGTATGTATTTCGGAAACCAAATGTTTGTCAGTCTTTCATAGTAATCATAATAATGATTTAACAAAAAACCATTCGTACAAACGAAATGTCGTATTATTCGGCGTTTACGTTTGTATGCATTAGATGAATAAATATTTATGTGCGAGCTATTTTGCTGGTTTAGGGTAGAAACGTCAGGCTAGCGACTTAGAAGCGAGTACAGATAGTTTTTTATGAGTAGAAACAAAATATTATGTTCGCTTTTATTATTTATATGTGGCCTATTTAAATTACAGTTTGCACTACGTATGTTAAATACTGGCCTCACGGGTCTGTTGGTAGTAACCATGCCTTCTGCGGGTCGTGGGCTCGATTCCCACACAGGACAAACTTTTGTTGGACGAACAAAAGTAGTAGTAGATATTTGTTAAGGTTGTTTTTTTTACATATTGGTGGACGTTCCACACATCGCCATCTAGCTCCAAAGTAAGCTATGCATAGCTTGCATCATAGGAACCAGCCAACTTATATAATACTTAAACATTTTTTTTGTTAAGACTGTACAATCTAAAAAACAAACGATGAGTGCTAAAGTTGAAAAAAAAACATTCCATGTGATTTAGCTAAACTTCATAATCCGAAATGGCTTTCATAAAATGTGAATGAAGCTGATGGTAAACTGTCAATATATTCGTCTCTCGTTAAATACATATTAGAAAATAAGACGACAACTGTAGTACTTTTGACCGCGCTCATTATTAGCCGTGTCGTCTGAAGTCGTAACTGCATAGTTTAGTCACAAATAAAAACATATTCAGTCAGAGTATAGAGTTAGGTTCGATTCATCTGTACTTCACTTCCTTGACCGTCCGATTTTTATCTCAAACGGTGAGCCGACGTTTCCATCCGCGTAATTACACAGGTTAGTCCGTAGAGTGAATTATTAGACGTGCTGCAGCGGTAATCAACAAAATAATTGTTCTTCACGCGCCAACCACCGTACATGGCTACTGTAGTAACGCAGTAGGGCAAAAGCTGATGTTTTGAATGTAAAATCCATAGTTTTTGGGAGCGGAGTGAATTCAGCTTGAAATAAAAATATTTCCGTATTTATATCGTAAAAATGTGAAAATAAAAAACTTCAAATCCCTGGAGACAAAGTAGAACTCTTGGGGCTTAATGGCCATGTACCAGATAGCCGCACCTGTCCGCCATTCCTATTTATCCAGCCATATGCTAAACATCCTGTATAAAAGATAAAAGGATTTAATCAACTACCTTATCACTACACGATACGATCTTAGAGTCTAAAATCTTATTAAGGGGGTCCTTTCACAACGTAGAAGCATCTGAAGAGTAGAATTTAATAAATTCTACCCCTTTTGACTAAACTTTATGATATATGGTTGTCACAGTGATGGCGCGTTAATGATTGCCTTAGGTAATCTGCTTTCTGAGCTGTAGGTTCGATTCCCAATCAGGATAAAACATTGTATGACGAACATCCATGTTGGTTCTGTCAGGTTGTTAATATGTGAGCATTTATAGAAATTAGTGTATAAGATTCTATCAGTTTTTTAGTTCCCATAGTTCAAGTTATGCTAAGTTTGGAGCTAGACGACGCAGTTAATGTCCACCAATATTTATTAGACATTAGAATAGAATGGAATATTTGTTAATTGAAAAAAAATAAGGGTTCTACTGCACTGGGCAACTCTGCAGTTGACAAGAACCCCTAGGAGTTGAGCTTCTGTTTGTAATATACTGTGGTGTTGTGATCAGCGAGCTCTACAAATTGAATTTGGTACAAAAGCCGTGTAACGGTCGCTTTGTTACTATTACGTATACGAGTACGTGAGGCTCTAGGTTCAAAGCGAGCCGTAATGGATTGGCTTACAGCGATCACTTTGGGAAGACAATTTGTCTTACTTTAATACCTATTCGCTTGTGTGCATATCGTAAAATAAGTGCTAATGTTTAATTCATCATTAAATTAACTGGTAATATGAATTGATACTTAATTGCCTAGTATGATTGGTGTAAATCTTCACTTTCACTCTGTCTATGTAAGACTGAATCGTTTCAGCTCGAAATACTATCAAAATTCATAGTCAATTTCAGGTATTCTGAGGCACTGGAGTGGTTGCCGGTAAAATTACAGGGACTTAAGACATTCTACAATCACGTCTCAGAGTTACGGGCACATAAGACACGACTTGTGTCTTCCCATACCTAAGTAGAGGAGGACCCAATCTTATAGCTTTGTTATGGGCAGAGGTTGCAACTTAACACAAGGTGGGACATCAGCCAATTAAGAGTTTTTTTTGAATAAAAATCAAGGCACTGTAACTCATAAAGTCATAAGTTGTTAATGCTTGTAATGGTCAATCATTCAAGCCCCTCTAAATTACAGCATGTCCGATTACACAGAATATAAAAGAGCTCTTTACGTAAGGCAACGCATTCTCAATACACTCGGCTGTTCAGAGTCAGCTTGTCAACCCTTGTCTACCCTTAACATAAAACCAAGGCAAAACAAACCTAAGCAATACGCTTCGAACGACAGTGGAGTTAAAGTAATAAGTATATCAAAAATCCTGAATTTTGACAACCGACAAATAAACTTCGCCGGCATAAAAAGGCGTTCCAAAACTGTTTGAACAAAACTCAACATATTTCATTCGCACGAAACTTATAAAAAACACACTAAAACAACTTTACTACCGAAATACTTAGGTGAAATTAAATTTATCGGTGAAACGTCGCAAGTGTTCCGACTCAGCACGCGAGCCCATTGCTTATTCAAGTCAAACTGAAGCTTTAAAAACAAAACACGAAAACTATGCGGCGATTTATTGGTTTACTCCTGACCCGACCGAGAATCCTATCCTATACTGTCGGTTACTTAGTTGAACAAATAATGCGTCTAAACGTACACATTCTGGGAGTCGATTACATAACTAACTGCTTATTAATGCTGTTTCTTGGTCATTTCACGTACGGAAGCATACGATGCGACTTGGGTCTTCTTGTATCTAAGTAGGGGAGGACCCAATTCGTTTTACTTGTTATATATCTTCTACCAGGTGGGTCTTCTAGGACATAAGCACAAGCACTAAGCACATCAAAAATATAACAATAAATGTACGGATTTCACATTGAAATTGATATAAACTGACTGAAATAAAGATTACTTAATAATTGAGCACTGAGCAACTGAGCGGTCGTTGTGCCTGTAACGGGCGAAGTTGATGCTAAAAACAGTTTCAGCCGGCTTATTTAACTAGTGAATTAAATGCTAATAACTGAGTTATCCTTTATTTTACAAGTATTAAGTACTTGAACAGGTCTAGACAGAGCTAGAACTATATTTGCTTATTTTGATAAGCTTAGGAATTAACCTAATTTATTCTTAGGGCGGCGCCCGCCCCGCCAATTCATTACCAACACAACCTGGCGCTTCCGTTTCCGTCAAGTCTCTCGACCAGAGCGTTATAAAGCCCACTTTATTGCTTACTTCGATATACATTGCTATGTTTTGACTTGGCTTTTAAACTCAGATTTAGCTTAGCGAGCAATGCAAGACGAACAGATTTACAATGTTAATAAACGTTGGCTAGTGAGGTATGGTTTCGTGCCAGTGATTGTATTACTTGACGTGACTTTAGCTTCGTTTGTACAGGCAGCGCTTTAGGGAAAACTAACATAAACTAGCACGACGTTATTAGAACTTTTTGTTATTTGAGTTCAAATATAACATTTACTGTAATAAGTATGTTAAATAACGTTTAACGAAAATGTATTAAATAATTAGAAGCATTTTGTCTTTGCCCGAACATGTTACTTACAAGTATTTCGTTAGCGTATTCGCGTTCTATACAATACTATATATTCATCAAATAAGACATGACATTCACTGGATGAAAACTAGCTGAGTTGATTCGTGGGAAGGCAATAATGATAATAAGCAATAATAACCTCTCATTACTTTTTACATCTGTAAGGGGGAGAAAAGAAATAAACATTTAAAAACGAAACATAAAACCTTAAGTTGTAAATGGCAACATTTTAATAACTTTTCTTGAACTCATATTATTGCAATAAAATAACTAATGCAATAAAAGAAACAAAGCGACATGTATGAGTTTCAACGAAACCTTAGAACATCAAATTGAATTGAAAATTGACTTTTTTTTTCAATTGACTTTCATTCGCTACCTTTGAGAAATTTATGTGAGTCGATTGTTTTCTATTTTGGCTAAGAAAAGTTACGAAAGGTACTGCCTATTTATTTATGGATCCAATTTGATATACGTCCATCAAATGGGCGAAAGGTCAGTTTCAATAATTCAGAACACGTCTGTTCAGTCGTCATGAGATAGTTATGACGAACAGGTGGAGCAAAACACATTAATATTGTAGAATACTTTACGTGCCTCCATACGAGTACTGGCCTACGTCAAAATATAAATGGATTTATTACCTAATAAAAACAAGGGATAATCCTGAAAAGGTGTTATTTTATGCTAGCTTCTGACCGCTGTTTCGATCGCGTGTAATCGGGGAAAAGTACCTATTCTATCTCTTATTCTAGGTTGTGTAAACCTATATTCAAAATGTCAGCTGGATTGTTTCAGAAGTTTTGGCGTGAAGGAGCGCATGTATTCAGTTATTCAATCAAACTTTCGCATTCTTGATATAAGTGTGATTTCTTCACGCAAAACTCCAATGTTGTACACATAGTTTATATAAGGTATTATGGATGCATTACCTCTACCTAACCTAACATTTGAACACTTTGACAAACTTTTGAGTATAGCCAGTTTTTCTAAAAATTGCCCAAATACAACTTATTCTGCAAACACAGCTGTCTGATGAAATAAATGAACCCATTTTCATAGGTTAAGCTAATGTTGCTTATTTTGTTTATACTACACAACAACTGAAAATTTCTACAAGATCATCAATCAGCCTATCAGGCCTCACACAGCATAACTAAGCCACTAAGCCAAGAAGGTTAATTCGGAAATAAGGATTTCATTAGTTGTACTTGTATTGAGGATCACCTTATTTATATACATCAAGAGCTTAATCCGCAAGTAAGAACATTTTGATTAGGTATTACATCAATAAACAACACAATTTGTTCTCACCCTGTCCTTGAAATTAACATTCGTTAATTAGGTTATCTTCATCGGCATCTTCAAAGACCCTAAAGGGCTCGTTGAATAAAAAATGCCGCTTACAACTTTTATGATAAATCACCCTCTGGCTAAGAGAGGGCGCGCGAAAAAGGCAAAAAATCCATCTACTTGGAACAAAAAAATATGCAAGTAACGACCAACGCACCCTGAGAGCTCTTTCGAGTAGCTTTTGACTTTCTTAGAATTGATTATGGTGTTGCCTAAGTTAAGGGCCAAGTCCTGTCAACCCATTTAAATTCATATTGTTTTCTTAGAATATTGACCAAATGTAGGTAAATATATATAATTACTATCTCAGTAGTAATAAAATATTCAAATACCTCACATGACGTGCCACATATTTATAATACGATATCGTTGTAAGTTCTTTGTTTATTTCTTATTTGAAACACTTTTACTAAAAACTTGCTACGCAATCGTTTGAAAAAGATCAAATTCATACAATATATATACAACATTTGACCCAAACATCAGATGTTTGGCTTATAATAAAACAAAGATGGCGGCTAAGTGTGAATCAAAGTTATTTACTTCCTACCGTGTACTGATAACGGTGCTTAGTAAATCCAATTAAAAAAAAGTCTGTTTCTTGGGAACTCAGAAACAGAGCATCAGTTTATGATCCCGATGGCCCTGTAATAATAAAACATCGACAAGCCGCCTTTATCGAGTGCCTCCTCGATAACCATCCGTGACGAATTCGCACCACTTTACCTCTCATACGTCCTACGCGACCGTTTCACAAGATAACGCCGTATGTACACACGGACTATTGTAATTTTCAATCTTTATGTATGTCGTATAAAGCCGCTTTTACTTTATCGTATCGTGGGTAAAAGCTTTTGTAAATCCAGCAGAAAATATATGTCCGAGATATTTGTATCGGTACTTAATTCCCATTTTAATGCGCATGTTATTTATCAGTTGATTTCAGTTTTTCATGGAATTAATTTTGGTTATGATTATTTTCGATTTACATAATGAGGGATGGTGAAATATTTGTAGAGTTTTAATATTTATTTTTATACAATAATTATATTATAGAACTTTTTCCACACTGCAATATTTCTAACTTTATCTACAAGTTCTCCAAGCAAACGTAATTTGTTTTCATTCTTGTTAACGAAGATTTTGACGCATATTACTCTATAACAATCTTTGTAGTTTTTTATATTTAGAAATAATATTGGTAGTGATGTTTTAAGGGAAGTAAATCAGAAACTAAAATACATAATGTCTAAAGTTATTAAGCGTTTTTTTTGCTATTATACCGAATTGTTTTCAATGAGTAAACATTGTATAATTACTTTTTAGTACGCTTTTTTATATAAATGTTATTTATGAATCACAACCAAAATAACATGAAGGTAACTGCAGCTACTTGTCATGTAGCTAATAAGTATTTATTTAGAACGAAAACCTGCCGCCCGCACTCGTCTTGTCTAGTTTCTTGTAATAAATGTGGGCTGACACCTTTCATATCCATTTGATTATCTACAAAGTGTTTCATCTCGCCGATTAAATTATAAAGCTGGGAACATTTAATAATACTTATTCATCGTCGGATCGGTGTATAATTCAAATCTCTTTCTGTATCACTGTAATTTACATACGCTAAATAAAAAGCGGTGTCATCACAAAAGATATTTGGAGGCAATATAAACATAATATCAATTTAAATTCCTTGTTAGTGGAGCGAAAGCCGACATCATACCTGAAAGCTAGGGCTCGCGATTGGTCGACGGATCGGCCAACCGGGCACGTCTCTAGCCGCATGCGAAAGCGGGCGGGCCGGCTACGCTACCCCGCGCGCCGGGCCTCAGTGCCTCTTCACACCTCGCATCGGAGTGACGTGACCATATGCTCGTGCATTAGTTGCCATTTCAATAGTCTTTCAAGTTTGAATTCCGGGATTGTCACAATGCCGCGGCCTTCCCGTGAATCGTACGGTGACCAAAAACCTCCTTATTCATATATATCCCTGACGGCGATGGCAATCTGGAGTTCCCCGGAGCGCATGCTGCCGCTGTCCGAGATCTACCGGTTCATCACGGACAGGTTCCCGTACTACCGGCGCAACACGCAGCGCTGGCAGAACTCGCTGCGGCACAACCTCTCCTTCAACGACTGCTTCGTGAAGGTGCCGCGTCGCCCGGACCGCCCCGGAAAAGGAGCCTACTGGACCCTACATCCTCAAGCTTTCGACATGTTCGAAAACGGATCTCTGTTACGCCGACGGAAGCGGTTCAAGCTGCAGAAAGGAGAGAAGGATAACCTGAACGCGGAGTTGGCGGCTTTGGCTAGTTTTAACCGGGCTTTCCTGGCGCGGCAGGCGGGTGCTCCGTCGCAGCCGATGCCGACGGGCGGCGTGTACACGCCAGCTATGTGCCCGCAGTTGAGTCCGGAGCCAGCCGAGTTGCCGGAGGTGGCTTTGACGTCGCTGCCGCGGGAGAGACCGCGCAGGGCGTTTACGATCGACGCGTTGCTGGAGCCGGACTCGCCGCGGTCGCCGTCGCCGCCGCACCCCCATCCCGTGATGAGGCAAGCCAGTGTGAGCGTGGGTATGATGCCTCGGCTGGAGCTGGCGCTGTCTCCGTACACGCTGGCGGCGCAGCGCTACCACGCGGAGTTGCTGCACGCGCTGCGCCCCTGCTATCTGCCGCCGCCGCTGCTACCCGTCGGCGTCGCGTGACACACCCGACACTCCGCCTATGGTGACATGTGCAATGCTAGATTGTAAGTACTCTGCTTTATCTTGAGTGGTATTGATGTATTTGTGAAGTGTTACTGATTTGACTAGTGCTAGTATTGTTTATGGTAAACTTGGAGCTCTTATTGGATCGTTGAAATTCAAATTTTTGAGAAAGTAGCAGTTTTTAATAGAATGTAAATAGCTACTTGGTATACCTTACTTAGTATACCGCCACTTGCAAATTGGTTCCTTAATAGCAGTAAGTTATATTATAATGTAGGCCTAAATTCCTTCCGCTGATTCACTACTTGTTTTTAATTTACCTCTATTATAAAATAAGAAATGATCTCAAACATAATTTTTAGATCACTTTTCACACATTCCTGTAAAAATTTCGCGAAAAAATATATGAATAAACATCACATCACACACTATCGCAACAAATTGGTTTGAACTAACTAATGTTCTGAAAAAATAATATTCTTGTTTTATCGAAATATTAATCGTTTTATGCATTGTTATAATTGTAAATATTGAAAAGTTATTGTTAGTTATGTAGTGTCGATGTACCTATATTATTATCTAAGAACCTGTTATTTATTGTAGTGAAACCTGACTTGGTATTGAATTTATGGTTCATTGATTTTTTAGTCATTTGTAAATATATCTTATGTATAGTAAATATGAACTTGTTATACGTAGAATTAAATAGATAAATTCAAATATGTTTCTTATTCCTATCTTCGAAAATTATTATTCCTTAAACAAAAGTAAGGGAGATAAATATTTAAGTTGACACTTCATCATTTTGTTGTGTTTATTACAGCAGTGGAAAATTTAATAAAATTTTAAATTCATATATTATTTCATTGTGATATTCATATGTAAAAACATAGTAATCTTGGCGCAATAAATTCTAATAATTCAGAAAACATTATTATATTTGACTAATTACATAATTAGGTAATGAATACTGCAGTAGGCCTATATCAAACCCACTACTAGCCTTAGGCCTAACTGAGTCACGAAAGGCAACAAATATTTGCATATCAAATAATAGCCTTTCCTTTTTGTTTTAAAATTCCTTATAAATTTGATGGTAGGTACCAAGAAATGAAAAAGAATTTTCTGTTTACATTTATTTTGGAAGACAAATAGTATTACATATATATTTACAGTTTACAATTAATCACAATAAATTAATTTTGTCCCTCTGCTGGTTTATAGGTAATTTTGTTGTCAATTTTACAAAATTTTATGGATGGTAATTACTGAGATAATATGTAGTGTTTTTTTAGCAAATAATAAATACAAAAAATATTCGTAGTCTTTACACTGAAGTTTGAAGACTAGACTTTTCTTTGAATATGAAATACTAACTTACTTTCAGTATTTAAAAATGACTAAATAAAAGCATTGGCTGCCGGATATTAAGAAATAAAATAACTATTATTCTACGGTCCCACAATAGTGTAACACACCACAAAATGAAAAGTGGCCCAATGATCCCTGGTTACATCTTCAGGGATAAATGCGTGAATCTATGCATGTATCAATATCAGTAAATATCTAAATAAAAGCAATGATGATCTAATTAAGTAAACAGTTTATATATAATTCTATAATATTTTTTACATTTCGAAAATAAAAAAAATATTTTAAAAATCAATGAAAGCACGACATGTTACAAAGTCTACTTTGCCTACCCTCGTAAAAGGTCAATTTAAAATTAATAAACGACCTATTCAACTTGAAGTTATGCAAACATCAAAATCTTGAATAACAATGTTAGTTTGTGAGTTTAATTTGCTTTTTTCTTGTTATAATAAAATGTTTATAGATTAAGACACTAACAATAAAATTAAACATGTAAGGAAGAGCGAAACCACCTAATACAAGTATTTGATACTTAAAAGGTGGTTTCGAAATTGTTGCTATTTTTAAATATTAAGCTAGTGAAAATAAACATTTTGTATTATTTGTATTGTATAATGTGAAAAACTGTACTCCTTACTTGCAATAGTTTGCTTACAATCCCCTTCGGCCTTCGTGGGAGGGCGTTCGAATCCGCTGGTGGCTTACTGATAAAAATGGTAACGCCGGTGGTCGGTTTCACGGTGTAACGCACCGGGACGGACGCGTTTGTATCTTAATAGCCCCGTGGTATTGGCCGCACTCTACCGTCTGCCGAGTCTGCCGAGTCATCGACATCCTTTTTACACGGATTACACCAATGAGGTTTGAAAAGGTATTAAAAAAATTAATGGAATTAGCCTTCAAGTAGTTGGTGGCTTTTTACGTTGGGTTAAATTGCTAACGTTTACAAATTTTTACCCTTGCAGTAGGCTTTACTGTGTCGCCGATGGTATGCATGAATACGATACATTGACTGGCCTCACAGCTCAATTGGTAGTAACCCTGCCTTCTACGCTGTAAGTCGTGGGTTCGATTCCCACCCAGACAAATATTTGTGTGACGAATATAGATGTTTGTTCTGTGTCTGGGTGTTAATATGTATTGTATGTATGTATTTACAAAAAGTATATGTGTATTCTATTAGTTGTCTGATTCCCGTAGTACAAGCTATAATAATAATAATAATCATTGCTATGCATAGTTTAGTTTGGGGCTAAATGGCGCTGTGTGAAATGGCCACCAATATTTATTATTATTATTATTATTATTACGTAACACGAGCATCATAGATCTGAGAACAAACTTTATGATGTTTTATGTGGTGATCATAAAAAAATTTTAACGGCCGGGTATCAAACCTGGTACCTCTCACTTTGCAAACATTATTACTACCAAATTAAGCCACGGTGCCGCTAATTTAGGAACAATTTTGTAATAAAACACTCTGCGCCAATTTAATAGTCCTTGTCAAAGATTTGCCGGGAGTAATCCGGAATTTTCAAATATTTTGGTTCTTTCATTAACCATCAAAATTTTATTTTGTACATAGAAGTTTCATAAATTATGATAATGTGTTTATTAAGCGATAACCATTTAAATATTTGCACAAACATGTTAGTTAATATGATAATGTCTCTAAACATAATACCGCAATACCAGATGTCACATTTAATAAAAAATATAGATATCTCGAAATCCATCCATTAGTTTACTTGGGAATCCCTGAATTTATTTAGTTTAAAAAATATATAAGGTATAGCAAAAAACTTTTTTTTATAATTTATACTATTGAGTTAGTTTATATAGGCTCCAAAAGTTTAAACATTACTTAAAATAAAAAAACTGTAGCTTTTTTAACTTCAATTACGGTTTAGGTTCTCCCATGTACCTACAACTTATAAACAAACAGATATTTTATTATTTACAAACTGAAAGATTATTTCAATTGTACTTTTTTGTGAATTAATTTTAATAACTTATTTTAGATCTGCACTATTTCGTCAATTGGGAAACCTTGTGGTCTTGTTTTGTGTTTCCCTCCCATAGTAGATTACAAAGCGTAATATAAAACTGAAAGCGATATCTTTATTCTCTAAACTCTAAAGTTAAGCTGTGTTCGTCTATATCACAAAATTAGGAGAAAAGAATATAAATTATCTGAAATATTTTGGGGGCCCACGTTGCTCGCGTCCGACGTGTCCCCTGGGTGGTGCAAAAGGAGCAACCTAAAGGAGCAGTAGAACTTGTGCTAAGTTCGCCCAGAGAAGTACTGCCACCACACCTGGTAATCTGCCGCTAAGCAGTGATGCACTCGTGTTGCTGTGTTCCGGTGGAAGAGAGTGGGCACCGGTGAAATTGCAGGCGCATGAGACAACATCCCCATCTGAGGGTGCTACTTGAGTCATTCCGTACTATGGTGGAGAGGACTTGAGTAGTATTGCTATTGGCTATGGGCGTCGGTTACCACTTAACATCAGGTGGGCCATATGCTCGTTCCATCACATATATCAAATAAAAAAAATGCCATTTCCTTAAAATATATATGTTCGAAATAATAATCACAAGTCGAGACATAAATCCTATATCCTATGTCTACTAACTTTATCCTACCTATAAATCAAATGAGTTCCCTAAGCCCTTCCCTATCTATCCCTATATCTAGTAGGTATCCCTGATTTACATTAGCTTCGCTGAAGCATTTGCAGCCTTTTGTGAATAATTGCCCTGGATAGACGGTCACAGAAGTCTTATAATACTATTCGGTCTTATGACCCTTTATAATTTTGTTGTAGGTTGTAGGTGTAATTGGCCATCAAATCAACCGTTTTTTGTCGAAATGAATACCCCACTCAAGGCATCATAATAATAACTTGTGTGTTTGCCATCACACATTTGAGAAGAAAAAAAAAATGAAATCTTATAACAAACAATAAATATTTGTACAGGCAGCTGTTTGAGGAACGTCATTACACGAACCTAAAATAATAATCGAGCCCTCTTAGCACTTCTGTTGGGGTTTTTGCTCTGAACACCTTTGCTGGGAAGGCTCTAGCCTATAATTTCAAAATTAATATCTAACACATTGTGCCTATCAGTTCGTCCGTCGATTTGCCGTTTTTATAGCTTTTCTGACACCGTAACTGCTAATTATTTCTGCCGCGGCATCGCCTCAAGGCTGTACAAAGTCAACTTATATACCAAAATGCAGCCTATAGCTTTCACTTTAGAGTCCAATTTGCCTTTGGTTGTTTATTAGATTTTAATCAAATTTGAACTAAACGTTTGCAGTGCATTTCGGAACTTGGCCATTTTGACGATAAAACAACGGTATTTCTATTGAGCCCGGGGGTTAGAGGTTATTGGTTTATTGATTTTCTAAAACGTATTGTTTATGCCCTAGCTAGAGCGTGTAAAGATTATTATCTAGTAAATAAAACTTTTGTTGAATTTATTCGATTATTGGTACATATAAAAAACATGGTTATTAATCAAAACTACGAAACATAGCTATATGTTTGTCGTGGGTTCGATTCCCACCCAGGACAAACATTTGTGTGACGGACCAAGGTATTGGTTCTGTGTCTGGGTGTTAATACGTATTATATGTATGTATTTATAAAAAAACTATTCAAGTATTATATCAGTTGTCTGGTTCCCATGATACAAGATATTTAATAATTAGCTTACTTTGGGACCAGATGGCGCTGTGTGAAATGTTCACCAATATTATTATTATAATATTATATATTATAGCTACATGATTTTACTAGTATCTTCCATTAACCAGTGGGTTAAATAGAAGCCCTAAGTTATTGCGTGTAGGATATTATTTGATATAAGAAACAGAATTTCGATGAGATAACTATAACACACGTTTTTGTCAATTTACATAAAACAATTTAATATCCAAATTTAATTAATAATCTCCAATTCAATAAAGTCAAGAACAATGTCGTCATGGTGAATCTGGTTTATCTATTGTCCTTGTACGAAGCAAGTATTCTATACTCTACGTCACAGCTGTACAATGCATCCACATCCATCCATACCAATCAAACGAGTGAATGTGAAGATCGCTGATCTGTTGAGGCCTATTTTAAAATCTCTCTATTGTATTACTAAGTGCTCTAGCTATTTAATTATTATTGTGTAGAATAACAATAATAAATATTAATACTTCAATAAGCATTCACGTGATAACTAAAATTTTATGGAATCTCATGACAAGGAAGCTAGGTATTTCAATTCCGGAAGTTCTAATTACAATTATTTCACAAATAACGAATACTACTACTGACGAAACTAACTATGAACTACGAAAGGAGCCTCTTTGAGTGGCATTTAAAATCCTTTTACTTGAGTCACTGGTTCTGTCGAACCAGTGACTCAAATAGAATTATGAGTATCATGATTATGTATTACAAAAAGTATTGTCGTGAAATTTTTGATTTTATCTATTGTACTTTATTCAAACGTATTTTCCACTTTTACAAATTATAATTAATGGAAGAATCAATTGATATTATTCTATGAAACATTTTTTGTTAGGCTAACCAGTGTCCGAATACTTCTTTCATTGGTATGAATGAATTGTGTCTACGTTCGCGCATGGGCACGTAAGCATATCGTTCGATTAGTTAGGATATTGTGGTATGATCCAAGGCTCAGTGTTGCCGGATAGGGCGCAGTTGACGTCCCGCGGTGTGGTTCCGGTGATTGTGTGTGGCTCCGCCCCCGATACTTTGAGCCCTAAACTTGATTGTTGACTAGCTTTAGACACAACTTGTGATGCCTTTATCTAGTCCTGCACCATTATTTTTACTTCACAGCATTTATTGTTTAATTACTCTTTAGCAGGCTTGAGTTTTGCCCAGCAATGGGAAAAATCATCTATTTTAACATAAGTAAACAAATACGTATATCGAGCTCCTTAAATAAACTTGTTCCAATTTCGATAATCTGCTAAAATTAGCAATTCTGAAAAACGGAGATAATAATCGTTTGATATCACGGCTTTTTTGTGACATTTGAATTTAGGCCCTTTTGTTGAGATCTTTTTCGTGAACATGTGTATGTGAAAAGAGCCATATTTTGAACAATATAAGGTCTTGTTTAGTTTGTTTCGGTAGCTTAATTGTTGTGGTGTTGTCATTATGTTACGTTTGTAAGATTACTGGACTCAATAAAATATAGACAGTCCGAGTTAATTTAAAATCTTATAGGTCCTTTGTTATAATTTGAGACTTGAAACTTCGATCCCACTTTCATCTTTGAACCTAAATGTCAAATTTGATACATCACAAATCCCTTAATTAATTGCACTTAGCAGTGGCTTATTGTGCAAAACCGGCTTATTGTGATACAAACCGGATTAATTCATTAATACAATATCGTTTCTGTTTTGTATGAATATGGAATTGTAATCTTAATTTATTATAAGATATAAAATCATCACAGCCAGCATACACAATAATTTAATCATCTTTTACATAACTTCAGAAAACGACACTGTAAAAACTGGGCTACATAGCTCACTTATGTTGACGAACGCGGCTTACGAATGTAAGTGTGTGTTAGTTGGTCCAAGCACCGGTAGGCTGACGGGTATGGTGTGAAATGAGTGGTCGTCGGCGCCTTTGAGCTCGGTCGGTACCGTTTTGTACAAGAGTTTTTGTGGGCTGCGTTTAAGATTCGACCTCTTTTTTGTCCCATGTTTGTAATACCGAGTGTGTGGGACTTGACACGTAGGTAACTATTGTTAATTCAAGCCTGTTTGTTATGGATGCATTCCTATTTTGGGTTGGTCGGTCTGTGGGTTTTGTTTAGTTCCCTTTGATATTTTTTCCATAGTAGCGGATAGTCACCAAATGTTAAACATTACTATTTTTCTATTTATGTGAACTTTTAAATAATAAAAAGTGTTATCTTTTTATCATGATTACGAATATTTAATTTTAATACTTCACTTTCACTGAAAAGTTTAATTTACTGTTACTGCTATTGTATAATTTAAAGTGAAATTGTGATAAATATGCAAGTCTACGTTGCGTAGCCGTGCTACGAGCTACCGCTTAGCTACAAAAACCTATTCTAAAATAATAAGTGATCGAGACTACTGTTCAAAAAGTATGAAACAAATCGTTAACTTGTTCCAGATTATTTTCATAGCTGCCGTCACATTTCTCGATAAGAAAATAATATAATCACTTAGATTTGTTTTGATTAGAATAAATATTACAACAGTCACACAATCATTATTAAATCTGCACAGTAATTCTATTTGTCGCGGGTGGCACGAAAAAAACACGATTTACAACATTATATCGACGAACCCAAAACAAATACTAGCTCATCTCACAAAGTTGAAACGCTCATTCGTTGTTCTTTGAACAAACAATTCCTGGATTAAAACTTGGGGTCTATGAGAGCTCTCTCAGCCATCAATCAAGTGGTCAGAGTACATAACACGTATTGTCGATATCACAGCAATTCAATAAATTGTTATCCTTGTGTTTAATATTAAACAGCATAAAACTTTCTCTTTATATTTTCCCAATCAAATACCGAATTATTGAATGTCGTGCTTACAGCGTTTTGAACACTAACGCGTGCAAGGAAGTGCGGTATCAATAACCATTAGACAAATCGTTGCTGCAACTCATTATAACTACATAAACGATTTATTTTATGTTTGCACGCAAACTGTAAATATTCATACTATCAATTAAACTGCTCGGAAACTGGTACTGCTTTGAAGATGGAAGAACTATCCACTGATCATCTTACGACCAATGAATTGTATGATATTTTTAGTTAAAAAGTAAGAATGCAGATCTCGTGCTACGTATAAATAATAGTAATAAATATTGGTGGACATTTCACACAGCGCCATCTAGACACAAAGTAAGCTAAGCATAGCTTGTATCATGGGAACCAGACACTTTTTTCTGTTGTAAATCATACTTATAATACGTATTAACACCCAGACACAGAAACAGACATCTATGTTCGTCACACAAATGTTTGACCTGTGTGGGAATCGAACTCACAACCTACAGCGCAGAAGGCGGGGCTACTAACAACTGAGCTATGAGGCCAGTCAAAGTATGACCTCACATTCAGCAAGTTCGCTGCATCCGTGGTGATCTCGCTAGAAGCACCTGCATTAATCGCTTCGCTGGGAACACGCTCGCAAATTGCCACTGTAATGAAGCTCTCAGCTCACGCGGGCAAAGTCGAGCTGGAAGAAGTTAGAAGTATATAAAAATTATAAAAATATAATTTATAATTAAATCTCTTCAATCACTTTGAACAGATTCCGTACAAATCGTTATTTACTTAGGATACATGATAAGATGTAGAATCCTCTTTAATTCATGTTTTTATTACAATCAAGAAATGTGTGAAATTCTATTAAAAAGGTAACATTCGTTTAACTGTATGTCTGTATCCTACTGGTATCACACATTTCTTGATTTTGGTTGTACAACATATCATCGTATATTTTAAATTTAGTTTTAAATTATTGATAACTGTTACCGGAAGCCCAAAGAGGTCCATATTATTTGTCACTTATCCTCGAAGAAAACAATAAAACAATTTTTTTGGCGTAACCCAGTGATATGTTTAACCCTTGTGGTGCGTATTAGACGGCAGTTAGAATCTAATTTAAGGGCAAACAAACCAAGGGCCAGACATAATGTGTAAATAAATACAGCGATGCACGTGACGCGCCGTCAGGTAAAACTTAATCCTTTTTGTCAATATTTGGGCTGTGCTACGTTTATCTTGCGACCATTTGTGTGCGAGTGTTAACATCCCTAGACTAATCGTCGAAAATTTTGGGGGTATCTCAGTAATTTAGCACCATTGACGCTTTTTTTTTTAAAACGGAATAGTTAGGACAATTTTCTTTTTACACAGAGATAAGTTAATTTTAATAAATATAAAAAAGCTGAGCTTGTTGTGAAAAATGACATTTTCATCAGCACTTTATCGTCCGGTTATTAATTATGTATTACCCAGATAATGATATGTAAAATACTTAATTGTATAAACTGTAATGAAAAATGCTACTAACGACCTTTTTACCAACCGATTTCGGCTTGATGCACGCCTCTCGACTTATGACCAAATATGTGTACCTACATTCAAATTTCTGCCAATTTATATTACACACCGTTTGAGAACTTGGTGATATCCTTACTGTAAAACTCACTAAGTAGCACGCGTGCTATGGATTTGAACCAGGGACCTTCTGTTTGAAACCCGGGCTCCCACTCACAACAGTCGGCCACCACTCCTCAGTTGTAACATAATTACGCACAATTTTAAATATATTCTGTAATCAATCCACGTTATCCTTTAACACGAAATATAATTTTGCCATGACATAATGAAAGGAAATGAATTAATATTATCCATAAATAACAAACAGACGTGAGAAGGAGTTGCGACATGACAAATCATATTCCACTTTCATAATATACATCATTTGCGGTTCTTAATAACTGTGAATTCATTTAATTTTCATGTCGATGAATAAAATACAATTCATATTCACAAAAATATATTCATTTGCAAAGTATAAAAGGAATAAAATACTAAGAGTAATGGAAAAGGCAACTACAGATCAAGCAGATATGAACTGTAAAAAAAGATATGAACATGAATCGACAAAATAAAATAATGTACGGAAGAAATGCTTTTGGTTTTGTGCCTTATTTTTTTTTACTATTGTCATTGTTGCTTTTTTACTACATATCACCTGATTTTAAGCTACTGTGTAGCAGATGGTGACTATACTTTGAACTAGCTCATGAGCTGAACATTTAGTAAATGTAATGTAGTTTAATGATATCGAAAGTTTTCCCGGTTTGTATGGTTTTCTGTTTATATATATTTTTAATACTCAATAACGTAATTTACAGAAAATCCTGGTGCATCATTAAGTGTTTATGTATTTCGTTAATTTATTTAAATAGTTACTCATTATACAGCTAGCGATAGTTTTCTACATCAAGTATGCCACTGCAGATTTTGGTTCATACATTTACTCAAATATTTATTTTATATTGGGATGCAAAGATATGCCAGAATTTTAATGTTCTTATTTTCTATTTTATGTTCTTATTCTGGTAATACATAATTTGATATATGACATCATTTATTTAAGATCCGCTTTGAAGAAGCGATGACTTATAGGCGAAAATCTGAAGTGCTACCAAAAACTCCAAAGGTAAAGCATATTATACGTGCTAAATAATGGGAAAATAAACACACTTTAACGTATTTTACTACTCTAAAAAAACCATGTACTTTAGTAACAGCTTCTTTGTGTAGTGGAACCAATTTCGCATTACGAATCACGAAGGCAGCAAGATTGATTCTGGCACAAAGGCCGTCATTCTGATGAATAAAACTCAAAAAGTGTTCATTGTTGTTACAACAAAATGAAGCCGTAATGAGTGGTAAGAATGTCGCTCGATTGAATTAAAATTGCTCCAATATTGCGGCTTTAAAGTGACATTTGACTTTGACAAGCGAAGCTGACTGTTGACGGGCGCTGACAGGCGCGCGCGCACTTTGCGGAACGATGCATTTGTATACAATGCGCCTAATAAGTACCTCAGTGAACAAGCTTGATACATGTGAACGATATGATTACATTAAGCTTTTGCGTCCGAATGCGTTCACTAAACATGTTTAAGGAAATCCACTTTGGTCTGTGTAGAATCTTATTTTTTTTGATGTAATCGAGTGTGCCAAATGTGCCAATGTGAGCCAAAATGCAAATATCGTTACTTCAAACAACATGCTCAGCAACAAGTTTTTGTAAATATATACCACGCGAGCCAAATCTGTTAAGAAAAAGCGTTTTAATAGTGACGAGGATCATCGCTGTCATTTTTCTAATAATTTTGATAAGTTGTTACATATTAATCTTTTTAGAGATATTTGTTAAATATTTTAATGATATTTTGCAATATGGTAATACAATTGTTTGAAGATAAATATATACATACAAATTGACTTCTGAGTTTTCTCTTTCTGAGTACTTTCTGAGTTCCCGAAAACAGCTTCCCAAACAGTGAACAAACATTTTTTTTTTAATTTTTATATAAAACATTAATGGTTCAAAAGGAGCAACCCAAAGTCGCAGTAGAACTTGTGCTAAGTTCGCTCGGAGAAGTATTGCCACCACACCTGGTAATCTGCCGCCAAACAGTGATGCACTCGT
The DNA here is from genome assembly GCA_947359385.1 of Chesias legatella. NCBI lineage: Eukaryota > Metazoa > Arthropoda > Insecta > Lepidoptera > Geometridae > Chesias > Chesias legatella. The sequence goes on from OX375772.1 coordinate 7,912,053, forward strand.
GTTGCTATGTTCCGGTGGAAGGGAGTGGGTGCCGGTGAAATTGCAGGCGCATGAGACGTAACATCCCCGTCTCGGGGGGATGGACGCAACGCAATGCAACTTGAGTCATCTCATACTCTGGTGGAGAGGGCTTGAGTCGTATTATATTTGTCTATGGGCGGCGGTTACCAATTAAGATCAGGAGGGCCGCCAGCTCGGTCTATCACCTATATAACATAAAAAAAAACATATTTAGATTCCCTTCCAACTGTTCAAATTAGCTTCAATCAATTTGAGACTGGCAATTGCCGATCGATCCGGCCATTGTAACATAGTCGGCGCTCAATTGGAGGCTGTCAAGCAATCTTCATACAAGGCATCATATTCCATGAGTTATCTCCGCGGTAAAAAGCGAGATGTGGAGAAACGTGTGTAGTTAGCGGTAAGACTTTTGTCTTGTTTGTTATTAACAACAATGAGCCGGTTGGAATGTACGGCGGGGAGTAAGTATACGGTACACCTCCAAGTTATTATTGATGATTACACACTACGATTAATAAACTGCTTTTTTTCTCGTAAGTCTTCTAATCGTACTAGTCGGTCTTTTGATGGTATAAGATTTGTCTTAGCAGTGGGTTTATTTAGTGATTACAGAAAAACCGTAGATGTAAAGACTATTTGGATACAATAAATAATTTTAATCATTTCTGGGAAAATAATAGTGGAAATATAGTGTTTAATCGACAGTGAAATAAGGCCCTTTGCGGTTCTGGGAATCCCTTCGGGTGAAAAGGCGTCATTTTTTCATTATCATGCTTAGGTTCTGGATGATTATTAAATAGATTAAAACTATGTTAAACGCTTCAAATTAAACAAAAAAACTAATTTAATTGAATTAATTTCTATCCGTCTAATTTAGTTCATACCTATTGATTGTATGAACTACGAGATCTATTTAGTTCGCATGGACTGTAAAAGACAGCACTCAAATTAGATCTTTCACGGTAAGTTTTAATTTAGTTTGATTTAGAAGCTCTTTCTCGTGATCATTATCAGCCTATAACAGTCCACTGCACATACCTAAGCATCTTCCAGTGCACGCTACTGAGGGTCCTCAGTTCTCGTTAATAGCCTCTTCCTCGTAAACGAGACTAAATAAAAGCCAAGATAATCGAAAACATCATAAGGATATTGTACTGCCGTACCGGGCGCGTCTCGGCCGGACCGTGTTGCAGCCGTGATGAGCCGCCGAGCCTGTAATCAGCGCTGCCCGAGCGTCTGCGTCGACGCACTCCCGCCCCGCCCCGCCCCGCACCGCGCCGCCGCCCCGCACCTCCAGGCCGAATATCTTCACGCCAAACCAAAATAAAAATATTAACATCGTGGTGCTTACTTGACAGAACCTGTGGAAGCGAAAGTTGGTCATTAGATATCTGGGTGAAGGAGCTTCTTAGACGCACTACCATATTAGTCTCGCTAAAACTGTGGCAGCACATTGGTTTGTTTTATTTGTTGTGCTCGAAGAATTGTCGTCCATCTTTGGTTTTAACCGATTTCAGGAAAAGGAGGAGATTGTGATTGTTACTGTTTTTTTTATAATATAGGTCTCCTTCATTTATAAACCGATTTGAAAAATTATTATTTGAAAGGATATACATTCAGATTAGTCCCATAAAAGTCTCATCAATAAGATATTCATCAATAAGTTCAGTAATTTGATTAAAAATAATCAAAATAACTGGAAAAATTATGTTATCGAAGTATGAGATAACGATGAATCATTTTCGTTCATTAGCGACGAAATAAGTTTTTCGGTTTGATTTGCTGTATTACTTAAGACCCTATTGGCTAGTTAATTTTTTAGTTTATTCATAGTTCATGGTGGTTTTTAACGTTGTAGCAACTGTCCTGGTCAGTGAAAGATTTTGAACCTTACAGTATTGAACACAATGGCACTGAATTGGATAATTTTAGCTATTTTTAGATGACAGATTATCAAATGGCACTTTTATACATATCATTAATGTCATTAACATATAATAATGTAATCTTTAGAACCTACTCACGTTGCCAGACTCACCAATGTGATTCATTTCATTAAGGGGCGTTAATAGATTCGCTTCTGGCGGTTTATTTCTTGTAATGAGTACTCTGTTAACGACTCGACCCGTTTTCCATGGCTGTGTGGGAAGATTTAGCGAATTTGAATTTCGATTGCTGTAGCTCCATCCATCACGAGAATTGATGGATTCGGGGCCAAAAAGACGCCAAAAACAGCGCGAGATGATAGCAGACCATTTCTTAAGCGGTATTAGTAAGCGATGCTATTATATGAGGCTTTTGTTTTTGGGACCAAATCGTGAATGAGAAGATGGATGATGTCAGGACATGGTCAGGATATCGTTGAAACTAGGAGGCATACGTTCAATTTTAGCGATGGCCTCATATAAATAAGGGCTCATATATTGTAAGCGGAGTAGGAAAAAAACGTCTTTCACCCTCTCACCTGCGGAATTATTAGCGAAGACAAAGAAACATTTTAATTTCAAATATCCCATATTTCAAGCAATAAAGGTTGCTAAGCCATTTTCGACTTAAATAGTAGTTTATAAGACTGATTTATACACGAAGTTTTCAAAATAACGTGATTTTTCTACTAACTTATTTACAATTCAATTAAATCACAGTCTGCACTTGCGAGAGCTATCGCAGGGTGCGATTCTAAAATTATTTATTTTAATTTTATGAGCCGGTAAACTACGTTGAGGTACTTATTGTATTTTTTGGTACCGGCAAGTCTGCGCCCGCGCATCCTCAGACCGGTATTTGGTTCATTCCACAGCGCTCCATAATCCAATTTTATTTCGTTTCCGTTCCATACATGAAGAGAGGTGGCCTAAATGACCTTTTTTTTCTGACATATAATGGAAAATTGAACAAAAATCATGTACAAAAGCTTGAATATCTTCAAAGCAGTTTTTTTTGTACTTATTACGTGCATACTTTTAATAATCCATTGAGTAAATCAAAGGACTTTAATTCAATTCAATTCAATTCAAAGCATTTATTGCACATATGTTGTTACAAATAGGATACAAACATTAACCCTGTTAGGGCACAGAAATACTGACTCTAGGTGGCTATTTGTTTTAATTATTAGTGTACATTTTAGTTTATTATGGTAAGATTAGTTATATATTAATAGATAAATAGAGTATCTATAATATATATAGTACATTTATAATTTTAAGTTTAAAGATCTGGCTTTCTCTTATTGTATCTTTGTTACTACTTCACGTCAAACTTTTGGACCGATGTGAAAATTTTAAACATAGGCAAGATGACTGGTAACAGTAGGTACCGGTACCACGCAAGCGAGGCCGCGGGAAGAGGTTAGTATTATAAATACTTCACAAACGCCCGCGTGAATGTGCCGCCGCCTACCGACCAATCGGTTCGATACGACATTAATCGGAACTTTTGGGAGTAGCCTCAACATTCCTGTACACCGCCATTATGTCTGCCAACCCCATGTTTCCTTTATTATCGACCACCTCGACTACATAAAAGAACATAAACATACTAAATTACGTTAGCGACAGCCTTGAAATGAAACTCATTTTGTTTATTAGAGCCTGTTCGTTGCTTCATGTGTTAAATTTGCGGTTTTTTTCAGTAAATTCTGCGAAGATAACGAATAATTTAACGCTTTTTTGCTAGAATTTACTCTTTTCTACATAATTTATCGGAGATGATGATTGTTATTACGACTGAAGTAAGTTGTTGATCTGTCATGTATATCATAATGATAAGGTCTATCAGAATTAAATTAAACTAATAAAAGAGCCTCTTTGAGGCGCACTTAAGATCCTTTCACCACACTGATTCGATAGAACCAGTGATTCGACTAGTTGTAGTATTAGAAAAACACCGATGTAAGGAAACTAGTCTAATCTCATTAAAGAGTTAAAGTATCTTTTTCACAAACAGCAAGTAGAAACTGTAGTATATGTAAGAACCACTTGAACTTGACACTTGAGACTATAAAGAAAAGCTTAGAAAAAAAAAATTGGTACCGTACCTTGATAGGTACTTATCCGAGTCTCAAAGTAGTTAAGTCATTCACAGTCAGAGTCAGCTCTTACAGCTCAGTTGGTAGTAAGCAGTAGTAACTCTGCCTTCTGCGCTATAGGTCGTGGGTTCGATTCCCACCCAGGACAAATAGTTGTGTTACGAATATATTGTTGCGCATGTTTATTCTGTGTATGGGTGTTACTATGTATTATATGTATGTATTTACAAAAAAAGTGTATATGTTTTATATCAGTTGTCTGATTCCCATAGTACAAACCATGCTTAGTTTGGGGCTAGATGGCGCTGTGTGAATTGTCCACCAATATTATTATTTGGAGACAACCGAATAGCCGAAACTAGTCGAACAGCCGAATTTCACGGCAGGACTCAACCGTACATAAGGATTCACTGAATAACTGCAAGCTGGATACTGTATGAAGGATATTAAAATATTTGCCGTAAAATCGAATATACTTTTGTTTGATCACGAAACGTGCCATCCACATCTGTCGTTTCACGGTTACCTTTTCAATCGGCTCTTTCATATCGCCATAACTGTGTAGGTATTTCAAAATAACATTTCCAGTCATCTCGTACCTTTGACATTGGTCATGCGGCTCTTGGTACATTTTAAACGAAAACGACATCTGTTTATATGTAGCGTAAGATCGCAATTGTGTTGGTTTGTAAGTTGTAATGCAGGTGTCTTCCGCGGTATACCCAGTGTCACAAACACGTAACTAAACACTGAACAATTCTTTGGAGTTGGTTATTAAAATATTTGTTGTTCCGACGTTATTTATTTGTATACGATGGAGGCTTTGTGTTCGCCGCCTGACCGTTGTAGGTGGCGTGGCGGCGCGGGCGCCGTCGCTTTGACGACGGCTGTGACCAATCTCTATGTGTCAGATAATAACATCGCAAATTCACGCTATTCATATTCAGAACAAAATATTTTTTGTTCAAATAGATATCATTTATGAAAAGAATAATTTGTTTTTATGAATAATGATGAAGTTTTCTGTTAGTTATGTTCGGTTTCATGGTTATCTGCAACGGTGTATTACGAAAACATCTCATTGATTTCCCATTGGTTGCTGAAGTTTGTCTCTCCCAAGTCCTTCCACAGATCCCGGTCTTTAGCTATTTCCCACCAGTTTCCGTCAGATTTATTTACTTCATCCCGCCAGTGCTTTCGAGGCCGACAATTCAACTTTACACCATATGAAAATTTAAATTAATAAAATTTACATTTCAAAAAATAATAATTATTTCTTGATATTCTTCCCTACTCGTATGCGAGAAAGTCTTTTATAGATTTCAATCGCAAAAGATAAAAGCATAACCTTCTACTTTTTCCCAAATACAAAGATGTCAGCATTTTCAGGAACATGGACGATAAATTGCAGAAGTGCAAGGAATCAATTAAAAAGAATCGATTATGGAAGATGCCGCTTCTGCCAGACATAGAACGAATCGACTCAATTATAACTGACCCGAGGTAAATTAAATTGGACCCCGGCCTGATGCATTCAAACGAACCTCTGCTTTTAGTACACACTTCGTTTTTGGTTTGGGTTTTGGTGAAATTTATTTCAGGGTAAGGTTTTAGTATTAATTTTCTGTAGATAGGTACTATCAAATGGGAAAACATTGGGTTATTATGGCTATGGATGAACAAGTTCAATTATTATTAGGTACTAATTGAATAGTCAATCAGGATTGGGGAAGGTGCCGTTTGTTTTTTAATTCTAGGCTATGTAGGTTAACTCTATGTTCCTGAATCATTATGAGAATGTTTACAAATATGCACAAAAAAAACTCGTATTTTAATGGCTCTTTAACCAAATTGATATGAGACCATTCTGGGAATTAAACACTACAAACTTTAACATTAACCGATTAAAATATTGGCGAAGAATTGTGTCAGAAATATACAAAAAAATTACAGCCGATCGGAGAGCCTCCTCCGTTTGAAGTCGGTTAATAACTACATCGTAGTGACTGTCATTGTTTCATGTTTTGATGGAGATTACAAGACTTTGTCAGTTTCAATTTAAATAAAATAGCCGGTCCATAATTGATTTGGATCCCGATATCGATCACCATTCAAAGGTACTAAAACCCGTCCGTATCCCAGATTGTTAAAACATTATGAGATTATACGTTTTTATCTCTCCTTTGTATCTCCGGAGCCCGTAGACGGTGCGGCGCAGTTGGAGCGAGACGGATACCTGCGGTGGCAAGGGAAGGAAGACTCCGCCAGAGGTCGAATATAAATGTGGAATGTTTATAGTTCTACCGTTTTATTTTATTCTTGCCGGCAAAGCATTAAATATTGTTTCAATTGAAAGCCGACGGATCGACGGTAGTGCCTAATGAAGAACAGATTAATAATACCCGACAGTTGATTGAGTGTGATTCGCAATCATAGACTTATTTGTGAGATGCCGCCGTAATACTGTGATGGAGGATGCAGCAGCTATAGCTTCTGGGTATCTGGGTATGACGGTGATAGCTTCAAGCAAGCTACTGTGATCTTGTGTATAGATACCATCGGTCAGATATATGGCTGACCATTTTTGAACGAAATTTCTTTATAAATAACTTTGTGTGCTAGGCGATAATCAATCAATCAATGACATATCGGTGATAATCACTTAGACAATTTGGCTGATTTTACATTGTTCTTAACCTCGCATGTTTAAGACAGTGTGTAGGGGTTATTTCTTTCTATTTTGATTAATTTCCCTTAAAAAGGAACACATTGCATTAGTATAAGGATTTATAAAACTTTATGAGTTTTGCTACAAAATTAATTGATTTTTGTGCCATTTGCACAACTTAGTGACAATATGAAAAATCAACATATTGATAAGATACAACATATAAATATATGTCAATACAGGGGATCTAAAATAAATATTGACCATTCTGGCTTATTTTAAATTAAAACTTTTGCTGCGAGCTCATAAAGTTTTGGTAAACTAACTTAGTAGTACTTATTATAGGGGTAATTTAACGTTATTTATTATACTTAAAATATTTTGTAGGCTTAAAGGTCAAAACCGACACCAAAACGAAAAATTCGAGAGAAGTTTCGTTAAAATGGCGTTAAACGTAAATTACGTGCTTGTGATCTGATGACATCTGATGTCTATATATACTGTACGTAATCTCAGTTTAAGTCTTCCTTTGTTCTCCCTACAGTGCGTCTCAGGTTTATTCTTGAAGATTTATTCTTCTTCCACCCAAGCCAAGATACTAATTTTATCTCAAGTTTATGTGGCCGAGGTATTGCGTATATACATCTTTTAAATGTCGGCGTGGTCGTTGTCTCGGATTTCAATCAGCGACATACTGAAAGATAATGGTTTTCACCACTCACCCACCCCGCTCTCAACTGCGTTTTGTTTTTTATTTGATACAGTTACGGAACGAGCTGACGGACCACCTGGTGTTATGTGGTAACCTTTGCCCATAACAACCGATGTGACTTGGTTCCTCCCCTACAAGGTACGACGAGACTCAAGTGTTATCGTATGAGCCCGTAACTCTGAGAAATGTGGGTGGAATGTCTCATGTGCCTATAATTTCACCGGCAACCATAACTTTCAAACCGGAACACAGTAACGCGAATGCGTTACTGCTTGGCGGCAGAAATGGGCATGTTGGCAGTACGTCCCCGGACGAACTTGGCGTGAGTTCTACTGCTCAAAACGTTATCGCAGTGCTGGTTATGCAGATCAATGAAGCAGTACGTATGAAGCAGAGAGAGATAACGAAGCTGCGTTGTCACTGCGTCTCCGTTCGTTGCGATTCACGATTTGGTCACGGTTCGCAAAGCTACCTTCCGAGGCTTTGCATAGCGGTGTGCATTGTCGCGCATTCGACGCGGCGCCGGCGCATTGTGTGGCTGTTGTTGTGACACCGACATCATAGCCGCCGCCGTCGACTGGCCGCGCCGACTGTTTGGATTGTACACTCACACTCAGCTTCATAATAAATATTAGTGGACATCTTAACAGCGCCATCTAGCCCCAAAACTAAACAGATTGTCATAATAAATGTTAGTAGACAATTAAATAGCGCCATCTAGCCCCAAACTAAACAGATTGTACTATGGGTCATAATAAATATTAGTGAACAATTCAACAGTGCCATCTAGCCCCAAACTAAACAGGTTATACTATGGGAACCAGATAAGTTATAGAATACATAAATAGACTGGACGGCCTCACAGCTCAGTTGGTAGTAAACCCGTTTATAATTGCGATTTTAACCGGTTGTTTTGTGTTCGGAGGTCACTCCAGAAGGCCTGAAAATGTCCTTAAAATTGTATGTGCACAATATAACGTTCTCACAACGGCGAAATAAATGACTTGAGAAATCGGCATGTCTTAGCGTGGAGAGCTGGTAGTGGCACGAGAAGTGGTTGTAGTAATTCAGCTTTTATACTATGGTGTAGGTGCAGGCACCTGAAACAAGTTGGTGGTAACCACAAATAATATTCATACTTTCAAACCGCACCGAGCCTTGAAATGCATCTCCAATAAACACATCTTTGATGAGCCTAAAGGAAGCCTTTCGGTTTTGATACGATGAAAATATGACTAACTTCAGTTATTTTGTCTCGACAGTTTGACTCTATTTGCGCTATTGACAGTCGCGATAAGACAATATTGAAATTATAAAGTGTAACAAAGCATTCAATTTCGCTTAAAATATAATAAAAAACAATGGTGGATGTTTCAGCCCCTAGCTATCTAGCCCCAAATTAAGCTAAATATGGCTTGTATCATGGCACGCATTCAAGCTGATATAATACTTTATATACTCTTTGTAATTAAATATTTTTTTTGTGGTACTGTTACGGAACGAGCCGACTGCCCACCTGGTGTTAAGTGACAACCTCTGCCCATAACAACCGATACGACTTGGGTTCTCCCTTACTAGGTACGACAAGACCAAAGTCGCATCGTATGCACCAGTTACTCTAAGACGTAAACAGTGGAATGTCTCATGTGCCTGTAATTTCACCGGCAACCGCACCTTTAAACCGGAACACAGTAACGCTAATGCATCACAGCTTGGCGGCAGAAATGAGCATGGTACCACTTACCACCAGGTGGGCTATCTATACGTAACTTTATGATAAAAAAACACAAATGGTAAAACTAAATATGACGGGCCTCACAGCTCTGCTGGTAGTAACTGCCTTCTGCGTTGTAGGTAGTGGGTTCGATTCCCACCCAGAACAAACTTTTGTGTGACGAGCATTGATGTTTGTTCTGTGTGGGTGTTAATATGTATTTCTATGTATCTATTTACAAAAAAAATGTGTATAAGAGTTCTATTAGTAATCTGGTACCCTTAGTGCAAGCTATGCTTAGCTCAGTTTGGGGCTAGATGGCGCTGTGTGAAATGTCAAGAAATTCCTACCACAAACAGGAGTGGAGTGTACTACGTGCCGGTACATATCGTTTGAGGTCGCCGACGCGTGCGTACGCTTTGTCCCATTCACCGTCGGATCTATAGAACTGACAATTAAACAAGTTTTGGTAAGGGCTATTGTTTCACATACGAACGTTTACACCTAAAGCGTGATCTTGCAATATTACATAGGAAAACTCAGACACAATATTAAAATCGCGTGAACCAAACATCAAATGCGACTGAATTATCATGTATTGTGTAATTAATTACACACTTTCAATAATTTTTCGAATTCTTAGTTGTGTTTTGGGTTAAGATTGTAGCTTACCACACGTCACGTCTGCGATTCAACGAAAGGGAAACGAGGATTGTTGAAGCTTTGACCTCTGAGGAGTAAACTCAAGAAACAAGTTTTTATGTTTTACCTGACTGCACTAGAAGAAGGGCGATGTTTTTCAAGAGAACTTGTTTGGCAAATAAGAAATAAATAATTTTCATTACAAAAGCTCGTGAACTTAGTAATGAGATCGTTTAATTTTGTATCCAAAAGCCCTGCCTTATTAAGTAATCAGCTAATTAGCGGAATTTCGCCGACATGTTAAAGCCATATTTAGCCGGCGTCGGCGTCGGCAGCACACAAGAGATTTTGTTGTACAATTCATTCGTACAAATGGTACAATTAGTTAAACACGTAGTTAAACTAATTAAAGAAAGTTTCAATTGTGTTTTAAATTTGATAATGTGATTAAAAGTTCACAGCGAAGAATAAAAATAAATGACGATGATTAAAAATGCAACAACTCGTTTCATTTATTTTTACCCGACTTCTCCAGTAAGTAAGTAATTTTTTTTTTTTTTATGTAATACATTTACGGAACGAGCCGACGGCCCACCTGGTGTTAAGTGGTAACCTCGGCCCATAACAGCCGATGCGACTTGGGTCCTCCCATACTAGGTATGACAAGACCAAAGTCGCATCGTATGCACCCGTAACTGTGAGAAGTGAAGGTGGAATGTCTCATGTGCCTGTAATTTCACCGGCAACCACACCTTTCAAACCGGAACACAGTAACGCGAATGCGTTACTGTGGATTGCTTGGCGGATTTTGAATTATATGATTATGATTATTATTTTATTTTATGATTTTGTTTGTAGTTTTACATCTGTTTTGAGAGTGTGGTGGGTCAGTAGCACAGTCCACGAGTTCCACTCCTGTCGCTATTCATCAAACCCAGACGATCACCAATAACTAAAATGCACCTATGTGTACCACTTCCTTAAAGAGATGAAGGAGAAAAGCCAGTGCAAGACATTTATGTCTAGGTCACGAAAGGAGCTTCTTTATGGCGCACTAATTATTTCACCACACTGTACTGATCTACTGATTCTATGAGAATCAGTACACGAATAGTAATAGTAGGTATGGTTTGCATATTTCCTGCGACATTTAAGTACTATGAAGTAACATTAAGAGTTGAAAATTGAAAAGCGTGTTGCTAGAGTAACTTGAAATCCAAAAGAAAATTTTCAAATGCATATGCAACCAAAATTATTTTTTAAATGTCTTCTATCTCTGTATTATCTTTAATGGAAAATATCGTGATGAGACCGTTATGTCTTAGAACCTAATATTCGAGCCCAGACATCTACCATCTACCTGAATCGAGAACCCGTGGTAAATTAAAGCAGGCGACAATATAGTCTTAACATCAGGTGATACGGAGTGAAATGAAAATGTAAGTAGCAAGTAAAATACTAAAAATAGTGCTTTAACACTTCACGAGTATTCGTTGTTTTGAAAATAGAGACACAAATATCCAAAGTCTGAGAATAAACTGTGTGCTCAATACGTCATATCATCGTGTTGGTGTGTTCCGGTGGAAGGGAGTGGGTGCCGGTGAAATTGCAGGCGCATGAGACGTAATATCCCCGTCTAGAGGCGATGGACGCAACGCAAGCGACTTGAGTCATCTTGTACTATGGAGAGGACTTGAGTCGTATTGCTGTTGTCCATGGTCGGCGGTTACCACTTAACATCAGATGGGACGTCGTTCTCTCACCAACATAACATAAAAAAAATCCCAGGAATCGAACCCGGTGTTACCCCTTCATTGAAGGTTAGCTGCTACCAACTAAATAAACTGAATCTTAATAACTAATAATTTTAAACAGCTCAACCTTAATATTCCTGCAATATTTTTTAGCTAATTAAACATAATTGATTAATTTTGTTAGGTAAATAAAGGAATTTGCCCTGATAATAGCGACTTCACTTAGTTTGGTTTCGATTTTAAAAGTCACTTAAATGATACACTTGGCGTAGCTAGTCGATAATGCGTGATGGCCTAGTGGTATATTTGCCAAAGTTATACTCGGAGATTGCTGGTACGAATCCAAACCAAAAAAAAAACAAGATAATTATGTGATAGTATACTACTATACATACGATTAATTAGCGCAATAACTCATGCGAGTTCTTCTAGGGAAATACGGTAGTATTTTAAACCTGTATCACTGCTTGATACAAGCAGTGATACAGGTTTGAAAGATGTCGTTGCAGGTGAAATTACAGGCATGTGAGATATTACCTTCAATTCTCCAAGTTACGGACTGGACGATACATCAGTATCAGAAAATAAATCATGCTTGATCCAAAATAAAATCTCACGTAACAGTTAGAAGTCAATTTTATTTTCTACTATTGAATAATTCAATAAATTATTAACTATTAGGTACTGTACAACATAATAAATACTACATATTTACAATAATTTGTCGATACTTAAACTAAATATCACAGTTTTGAAATTTTATTTACATAGACGACATTTATTAGCCACAGTATGACCTGTTTTAGCACAGGAATGAATTTGCTAATTTATGATAATTTATTATAATTTAAATTTTTTATCTTGATGTAATTTTTCAAATTATGTATATCACATATTACAGATATTATGCATAAAAAATATAAGGTGATAGTTTTTATTAGTTATTGAATTCCAGTTAAAAGAATTGTTTTATTTATAAAATCATATTTTAAAAATGTACCATATATTTTTGCAATATTTATGCTAATTATAACTAAATTAATTGAATACTTAAATCCGCAGTAAACGGACCATTTACAAAATCCGGTCGACTCCTTAATGGTTATAGTTTTGTGGATTTATTGATTAAATATTACTTATTTTTAGTGAAATTCCTCACATCATTGACATCATCGCTAATTAACTTATCTTAAAAATAATGAACTGCCTCTAGAGGGCAGCTTATTTTGAGATCCTTCGCCATTTTGCGCTCTACCTGTAGACAATATAAAAATATATTAGTTCGTTTGTCCTGTTTGCGTTTTGGGCATCATTCCACCTGGTGTGAATTGGATCATTTGGTTCCTTTATTTTGTAAACATAATCGATATACATGCGTATTATTTCTTTATAAAGTATCTTTATTATGTATAAGCGGAGAACATATGTATTTCCATTTGAGCCCATTTTTCCTAATTTTTTTTTCTATCAGAGAGTAAGCATTGCTTACAAAGGAAGCAGCGTAACAAGCAATGAGTGCTTTTTTTAACCCTTTCCAGGAATATTACTGATTTATATTCAAGTATATAACATAAAAATATATTCAAATTATTTTAAGGTGCTCAAATTCCTTAATTCATCATCCTTAACTTCCTACTATTTATCACTTTTTCTTATCTGCTTTCAGACAATCCATATAATGTTTTGTGTAGCTTCCTTCTATGATTTACATCAACATGCATACTGAAACTGTTCTCGTGTTCATGTGGTAACTGTCTCCACACCACGCGTATTGCTCCTCAACTTCTCGCTACTTTAAGACACCAAATTATTTATCCAAAATTTTATTTGTGATTTTGCAATAGTACTGTATTTTAATTCACCATCCAAATTGTGTTGATATGACGTCACCTCCATTTTGATTTGTTTTAACTGTGTCTTGCCCTTTTTTTAAGCAGCAAAGTTTTTTTATTTTCGAAATGGCAAAAGATGTCTCTCAAAAGATCTAAAAACATATTTCTTCAAATTTAAAAGCCTGAAAAGCTTTAAAAGCCTTGACTTTTAATTTTGCTTAATGTACTAAATTCCTAAATGCCTAAATTATATACATCGTTGATGAAATGATGAATTAAATGTTAAGATGAAAGACTATATATAATTCTATAATGCTATCAAAATTAACTGAAAAACAAAATCTATTGACTGAAACAACCATCAACATTGAAAACCTGGGTAATCGTTTTTAATAATGTTTCTACTATTCCATCCATCCATCCATCTCCCATTAGATATTTATTAAATTAGTTATTATTTTAAATAGTAACCCTCTTGATCCTGTAACGCTATTTAAAATGAATTTCTATTAATATAATATTTTATATTCTCAGTGTTGACTCTTGTATACATTAACTCATTTTCCCACTAAGAGGTAGGCAAAATATCAATGGATTATATATTTCACCTTGTTACTTACTTGGGTAACTATCGTACGTAGATGCAAGAAGTGGTTAGAACATCACAGCCATTACTAACAAGTCCGGCCGAATCCGTTATCGCACTTTAATAGCATCCTTCAATTCACATCGGTAGGAAGACAATATTATTTATGCATGTTATAGTACATGTGTAGTCCTAGACTTATTAGACAGTATTTATGGGGCCTATTCCGAAGCACACCGGTTTCATTTTAGAGTGTTATAAACATCTTGTTAAAAATGGACAGAAAGATAAATATTATAAAGTGACCAACTAATTTGTTATGTTTGCTTTGTCGAGGGGAAGATATGACGAAACGTTAAATCATTTGCTCAGTAATGTATTCACACATAATATATAATTTGTGCTATATGTATATAATCCACTTGTTTATTTACAATATAATTGTACCTATATGGAAACAAATAAATAAACTTTTATTTTAATTTTATGTTAAAGAAAATTTTCAGTAATGATTAAGTGAATTGCTCACGACTTCGTCCGTGAAGCAGGTCATCAGATATAATGCAGTATCTAAGTGAGTCAGGCTTTTTATTTGTTAATTTCTGATATATTTTTAGTGTCAAATTAATACTGTATGTGCCAGATTAGTTAAACAAGGTTTTTAGATATTTTGTAGTAAACTGCGGTAAAAAAGGTGATAAGGTGATAGCGGGATAAAATGTAAATCAGATTTTAAGTTAGTTTACACCCCAGCGTTCACAGTAAAATAGCGTTAAATAGTCATTAGTTATTTAGGTCCATTATTTTAAGAGTGATATGTGATAACATATTCACGTCATAAAGACGGACAGACAAGCAGACAGACATATAGATAAACAAAAATTATAAAAACGGTCAGTATCTCTTTTTCAATTATTTATATAATACGTTTTATCACAATAATAGACTATGCACTTCATTAAAACAAGCAAGTATAAACTTTATTATTTTAATATTGTTGAGAGTATATGTCAAGTTAATTAATTATACCTAACCACACTAAAACTATACTGATTAAAATACATATACTTATATGTATTTTAATCAGTATAGTTTTAGTGTGGTTAGGTATAATTAATTAACTTGACATATACTCTCTAAATCCGTAAAGTAGGTAGTTAAAAAGTGGTTAGTTAAAATTCTCTATTAAAAAAAAAGAAATATAATTAGGTAAATAACAGTGGTAGTCGTCGACCCGACGTGGGACATTTCATTAATTTTTCTGCACCCGACAAAAACAATAAAAAAAACAACGAAAAATATAAGCACTAATTTCAACATTTGGTAAATTATCTTGAAAATGGGCGGTTTCATTTTTGAAAAATAGACTTTATCTGTAACACAAAAATGAGCATTTTTGTTCATTTAATCATAGCTAAAATTATTTTAGCTACTTAGAAATGTCCACCTGTAGGTATATATTATTATTTTATTAATTTTTTAAACCCTTTTTGTTATCTATTACGAAGTGTTTTATTTTAAGACGCGAGATATATCGAGCAGTGGCGGATTTACACATTTCCCAAGTATAGGCTATTGAAATTTTGCCGCCCTTACCTCTACTCTAAATTGACAGTTACTAGATTATCTTTTAAATCCAACAATTCGATTCAAATTGCACAGGAAATCGTTTTTGGGTACATTTCTGAGGTAATTGATAATCAAAGCTCAATGATGACTAATAAGGCGGGGTATGCCACTCACGCAATAATTTACAATCGGTAAACGGAAAGATGTCTTGTGGACTTTTAGAGAAATCACATCAGAAAACCGTCTTATAAAAATTTCTAGAGATCTTCTAGAGATTCTAGAGATCTAAAGATTTCTGGACAAAAAAAAGGATTCTCAAATTTGCCGCCCCTAAAATCTGCCGCCCTAGGCTCAAGCCTACTTAGCCTGCTGGTAAATCCGCCACTGTTTTAGAGTCTTGTTGTAATAAACGTTTGAGCTGGATTTCTGTCACCGTTTTTTCCAGTAGGTAGGTAATCCAAATACTCCACAAGATTTAAGTTCTTAGTGCCTGTACTTGACTATAATTGAGTTTTGACAGCACTCTTTTGAAATTTGGCAATATTTTGCTACTGTTTATAGTGGCTAGACTATACAAATGTGGTGGCACTTTTTGTCCGGTAAGTTATATATCGCTAGAAACAAATTTATTTGAATTAAATTGCCTAATACTCTCATATCTGTAGTATATTACAATAATGCATTTCATTTGGAAAATAGTGATCGTATGATTAAACTGCTGTGAAAACAGTATATACCTTCTATGTTCTCACTATACGGAAAGATAAATATGGAAAAAGCTAATTCATCGTTATTTCTGTTCTCTAAATAGTGCCACTGGCTCACTCGAAGCAGTATGGTGATAGCTTGTTCGCCTACATAATCTTAGTTTAGGTCTCAGTTCTCACAATTTCCAAAACATAAATCTTGTTTTTGTACTGTTTAAAATACGAAATAAACTATTATTATTATTGTTTTAAGTGAACCTATCAGAACACCAACTGATACAAATTGAATTAGCCTAGCTTGAATATGATTCACCGACTTATCAACACTCAGTAAAATGTGTCTATACGCTGCAGT
This sequence comes from Chesias legatella, assembly GCA_947359385.1. Lineage (NCBI taxonomy): Eukaryota > Metazoa > Arthropoda > Insecta > Lepidoptera > Geometridae > Chesias > Chesias legatella. The sequence continues at coordinate 7,928,643 of OX375772.1, forward strand.
GTCATCAAATAATAGAGATAAGTGTTGCATTTAATATTTAATGTATTAGCAAAGTTATGTTGCAGCATAATTGAACCTGACTGGCCTCACAGCTCAGTTGGCAGTAACGCTGCCTTCTGCGCTGTAGGTCGTGGGTTCGATTCCCACTCAGGACAAACATTTGTGTGACGATAGATGTTTGTTCTGTGTCTGAGGGTTAATATGTATTATATGTGTTTAAAAAAAGTATATAATGTATTATCAGTTGTCTGGTTCCCATGATACAAGCTATGCTTAGCTATTGGGGCTAGATGTCCGCCAAAAAAAATAATTGAACCTTGTAGTTAATCTTGGCACGCTTCATTTGAACTAGTAAACTCTAATTTGAAAATCGGGATCTCTGCCACTGGTTACCGTACTCTTACGGAGAACTGTGTCCAGTTTTACACGTATCCCGCCAAACAGGGCGTCACCCTACTAAAGATATAAACAAAACTATGTCAACGGCTGCCATTTTAAACTTGTCGACTGCCCGCCTTCTAAAGATAAGAGCGGAATGAAACGTCGAGTAAATCTAAACAGTCGTGCGATTTTAGTTTTAATTTGGTTTGGCTGCGACTTAATAATGAGTCATAGAAAGTTTGCATGTTAAACCTTGTGTATGACATTTTTTTCTGTAAGTATTCTTTCTTAGTTACGATATACGATGCACTAGGCGCTTCCCTATTTAGGGGAGGATACAATTCGTATTGATTTTGTTATAGGCACAGTTGCAGCTTTATTAGGTGAGTCATCTGCTCGTTCCGTAACTAAAAGTAATTTATGTTAGGGCGTTACCATTTATATAGGCCACTGCTTAATATCACAGTTTCTGTGGTAATTTAATGTAATATTCTGATTTTAATAAATATTGTTGTAATGTTATACTTTGTTTTGCGATGAATTACATAACTTAGTACAGCTTATGTCAATAATAAGAATAAGTTTTAATTATATTGATAAAAATTTGTAATGTTATATATCTTATTCCACTTTTAAAATGTTTTACCAACTGCCTGTATATATTTTCGCTAATATATGACAACAGATAATTTTTCAAATTTTTACCACACTGAAAATGTAAAGATTATTGTTGCTCTATTAAGTTAAATATGAGCATTCAACATCACATTTTTTTGAATGCATATAAACTAAATGTGGTAAAATATATATATGTATATGATTTTGATAACGCTGGTTATGTGACAGCAGATATCACACAAATGTCATTCTACCCACCCCTTGAGGAAAGAGGAAGAATCTTTTATATCAATAATTGTATGAAACATAAAAAAACTCACCAATTCATGAATTAAGCGTATAGTGTGAGAACTGACTCGTATCTCGCCACGTCCAGAGCGGGGGTAGGCAGGACTGCTGTAGGCCCGCGAGCAGCTCCGCATGGTACCTCTGCGCGGCCAGGAGGTACGGCGGCGGGAGGGGCATGGGACAATGAGGCTGTAACGGAGGCATCAGCGGCGGCGGAGACGGCGAGGCCCTTCTCGGCTCCGGCTCTAGTAGAGCGTCGATAGTAAACGCGCGCCGCGGTCGAGGCCCCACGGGCAACAGCGCCGACGTATCGACCACCTCAATAGGCTCAGGACTAGCAGCTCTAGACATGTAAGAAGCTGGATACAATCCCCCGCTCGGCATGCTCGGCGGCGGCGGCGGCGGAGCACCCGCCTGACGCGCCAGAAACGCCCGATTAAAACTCGCCAACGCCGTCAGTTCTGCGTTGAGACTGTCTTTCTCTCCTTTGTGCAGTTTGAACCGCTTCCGTCGGCGTAACAGAGATCCGTTTTCGAACATGTCAAACGCGTGCGGATGTAGGGTCCAGTAGGCGCCCTTCCCCGGGCGGTCCGGGCGACGCGGCACCTTCACGAAGCAGTCGTTGAAGGAGAGGTTGTGCCGCAGCGAGTTCTGCCAGCGCTGCGTGTTGCGCCGGTAGTACGGGAACCTGTCCGTGATGAACCGGTAGATCTCGGACAGCGGCAGCATGCGCTCCGGGGAACTCCAGATTGCCATCGCCGTCAGCGCGATGTACGAAAAGGGTGGTTTTTGGTCGCCGTACGACTCACGTGTCGGTCGCGGCATGTCGCACTGTACCGTTCCAGTGCCGGTGAATGTGTTGACACTTCAGCCGTGAAATGTGTGAGACACGTCTCTCGAGGCGGAGTGGATGATAAGGACTGGGTGAGCGAGCGAGAGTGCGCGCAGGGCGGGTGTGGCTGCGCCTCGGAGCCGCCCCGCTCGCCTCGGCCAATGGCGCGCCCCCGACTTTGTTTGTTGTTTTTGTCGGCTCCGGACCCGTTACAGAGGAATTTAAATTGTTATCACGTTTACATTATACGAAATTTATTCGACACCGACAACACTTGAGCTTGTTTCGAAATTGCAATGATTATAGAAGTTGGTGCTTATTGATGCTGCGCGAGAGAGATGGATAAATATAGATAGCCCGCGCCGGCGCTGTTATATCGCGGCTAATCCGTAATGGCTGACATTCATTTGGATTTTCTTTATTGATTTTCGACATAATTGATGCTTGGGATTATTAAAACAGTGGCATTTGCAAATTGAGCTTACGATTACTCGAATCCATTATCGTTTCGCTTGGTAATACTCGTATTATGTAAGTGAAGGAACAATCTTACGAAACCTTATCATATTTCTACCTGACTGTGCAGTTCAAAATTGAATTAGTATTGGGATATTTGAGAATTTAGTAACTATACCTACATGAGTAAGATTAATCGGTTGGAAAAAATTGGTCAATGAGTTAATGCCGAATAGACATAGACATTTTCATCATAATTAAAAACCGTTGTATTTAAATCCATGTGAATAACTCTTAATCTTAAATCAGGTAAAGATCACATCTAACTGCGAGTCGTTTGAGGAGCGGCTCGTGAATCTTAACCACTGGTCAAAGCTGGTGTTAAATTCACACATAACTAAGATAACTAGATATATAGATATAGGTATTATAGGTATATAGGTATTCAAAAAATATAATTCCTTTTAATGAATTTCTTAACAATACATTTTATTTAAATATTTCCCCGTTCATCCTAAAATATTTTAATTTTAATAGATATGGAGATAATTAATTAATTTGATATTTCCGCCTTAATAATTTTTAAGGATTTTTTTATTTATAAGCACAAAATGTATAACAAAGAAATGACCATCAAGTCCGCACGTTATAATTTGCATCTAGTCACTGTATGTTTGATTAATCAGGCTGGTACCTAAAAGCCAATAAATCTTAAGCTATCACATAACTAGGAGTTTATAGCAAACCTGTTCTTCTCCAACTTTTGTTGCACAGCGAAATGATCTGAACTGATATCCTCACAGTTAAATAAATTTGATGGCAACTTCATTTTACGGTCAAACAAGTTACGTGAAGTTAACGGACTACTTACTTATGCATCTTAAAGCTGCTGCGATAACGCGAATTGATCAGTTCATTTGATGATGGTAGATGGTAGCAGAATGGTATAGAACATGACGTAATATTTGTGTCTTGAAATTTCTTGAAATTGAGATTCAATTACGTAACTAAATAAAAGCGAGTTAATATGTATGTACAAATATATCATAGTATATAATATATATATAGTACATATGTAATATACAAAAATAATGTGAGTGGTGAGCTCGACAAGTTTTGAATAACTCAACTAACACTATTCAAATCATTCCTTAATTGACCGACAGCCAGGACAATTCATATAGGTACTTACATATTAAATCATTAACAAGCCCAGGATGAGAGAGATTAAATATTTGAGCATAATAACGCATCTTAAAACAATGATAACGAATATGGTTAGGAAATCAGCATACAATAGTTACAACCAAGATGATGGTGGTGTTTTAGAGAATCATCAATTTATTTTTCATTATATCAAGCACCAACCATCCGCGTAAGATACTCAGATACCAAATTTTTATAAATATTCTATATTAAATTGCTAAATAAAAAAAATATAACATATATAACGTTACTTTTATATGCAAGATACTTCCGAGGTTGTCATAATTACTTTGAATACAACTACTTATTAATGCTACTCCATCCTATATTTTTGTATAAATATGGTATCGGAACCCGTTAGTAACACTCAAATTACATTGCACCTATGAAGCTGCAGAAGGTAGGTAACTCTCATGTCCCTGTAATATCATTAGTATCCCCACATCTGCACACATACTACGTATAAGTATCACATATCGCAAATGGTGAATTTTTATACAACATTGCAGTATCGTCGGTAAGTAGTGGTATAAAGTCTCAATAAAGGTCCATTAAAATCAATCGTCTGGAACAGTAGCATTTCATTCCCTATATAATTTTGAAACATTTAACCATTAGGGCCATCATCCAACAGATCGAGGGTCTAAAATGACATTTAGCCGATGAGGTATATACCTAACAACTTGGCAGCACATATTCACATCTTCCCAATGAGTGTCGGATAGGGTTTGAGCAGGCGCTTAATCTAGCTATAAGTACCCGCATTTTGTAATTTTAAATGTTAAGAGACTTTTCAGGCTATTTCTATAACTGTACAATGGAAATGAAGTTTTCACTATTGTAATACAGTTGGCATTCCTTGCCAGTGAACACTTCTTTCAAAAAATTTATTCAATGTAATTAAATACTGAAAATACGTCATTCAAAAGTGACCCTCTAACACAGGTACCTCCATACTTAAAAGAGGGGTCTCTAACACTTGAAATGTTTCTTAGATTAAGTTTATCGAAATAAAATTAATAATAATTATTATTATTATTAAAAGTTACTATAAAATAATTTCACATTTATACGGGATAATAAGTAGGAATTAAATATTTAATATTTAACATCATTTTGATAATTTTGCTAGTTTGTTATCATATTTGTCAGTTTCGTTGGTTCCTAATATTTATCTTTTATATAACTACCTCATGATACCGGGCGCCTACAAAACTCAAAATTAAAGGCAAATAAAAAGCCCTAAACGTCATGTCAAATCCGATAGAATATTTTTGAGCCACTGATCTCACACCACACGTAAATCATATAATTCAAAATGTTTAGGGATATAACAGCCAATTGGTGGATGTTGGCCTTAAACAAAACACATTCTGCTTTGTATTCCAAAAATGTTCTCTATCGTTGCAGTTACGGGTTAGGTACATTGTCGGCATAAAGAAAAGACGTTGCAAATTGTAATAATTTACACAAATTGCTTAAATAAAATGGTGCTTGGTTTTTACGCTACGTCGCAATATTTCACAGAACATGGTGATATATGGTGGATATAAACCGAAGGTAATCTGACCGGTGGACAAGGAAAGTTTTATATCACCGATCTACCGTAGATGTATACTTATTTTGCTGCCTTAGTAATAAACTACTGTACCTTCCAGATTTCAAATTGGGTGGTCCACCTTTTTCACTTTACTTCTCGTGTACCTAATGTGTATCATTCGTCTGGTAAGCTATGTTTAATTTGGGGGTAGATAGCGATGTGTGAAATGTCCAGAAAAAATGCAGTCCCAGTATTTTGCATACTTCGCATCGTGAGTTACTGTCACAATATCTGCCGTTAAGGCTGATTAATGAATAATAATAAATATTGGTGGACATTTTACACAGTGCCATCTAACCCCAAAGTAATCTAAGTAAATAGCTTGTATCAAGGAACCTAGCCAACTGATATACATACGTTTTTTTTGTAAATACATATCAACACCCAGACACAGAATAAACACCTACCTTTTAGCACAAACCTGTGTGGTTTTTTAGTAGCTAATAACCATACTTTTCTGTTTTTGATAATTCATATTGGTAAATAAGTAAAAAAATAAAAACCTATGTTCGTCACACAAATGTTTGTCCTGGGTGGGAATCGAAACCACGAACAAAGCGTCAAAGGCAGGGTTACTACCAACTGAGTTGTGAAGCCAGTGGATTTACATGGATCTAGATTTATTTTTCTATCCAGCACCAGCAGAGCCCATCGTGTGGGCCTTTTAAAATTGGCAGCTGGACTGTATTTAATTGTTGATTGCTGGCTTCGTGCCTAAGTGGGTAGTAACTTTGCCTGTAAAATGCAAAAATGGATTCGACCTTCTGAGTTAAGTTGGGATCATTCATTTTATTGTCCCGCGACATTTATATTAGATATAGGATTGGCGCAAACGCATACCTAACTCTTTCTATGGGACTATTCGGTAATCTGGCGGAAAGCCGATGGATAATTGGGCCTTTCCCGAAGAGTGTTTTTTTTATGTGTACAGAGGACACATAAATAAGGCGGACTAGATGCCTAGTCTTCCCCATGGAGGGTCGGATATGGTTTGAACAGGCATCAAACTTATCAATAAGTACGCGTGACCTTATGTTTTGAATAATATTGACGTTTCCAAGCCATTTCTTTATGAATTCTATGGAAATAAAAGTTTTGACTTTGACTTTGACTTTAGTCGTAACTCTGACCACAAAATGAAAAATTGCACTCGAAACTATGACTAACAGTAATAAATTTTAGCCTTTAATTTATTTGCTTTTAATTGTATCACCGAAAATTAACTTTTTAAACTTTTTTATGAGAAGTGTATTAAGATATTCCTAAAATTATGCTCACAATTGTGATAAACATATTATAAATATATTAATTTTATTCCAGTGTCAAGCAACCCTTATCAAAGTTGTCCACTGACTTACAAAAAAAATTTACAGCGTACAAATTATAAATAAATTCAGAGTTGCACGTAGGGGACAGTACAATTAAACTTATATTGTGTCGTTGTTTCGTCACGGTAGACGTAAAATTATTGAAATTTTACGCTTGTTACAAATATAAATTGTAAAATTCAATATTTATAACAAAGAATATATTTTGTTCGGGAAACTTTATGTAATATTTTTATGCCAGTAGACTTTCATTGTGGTTTATTTGCGGTGTAGGTCTATCTTTGAGGTTCGATTTGAACTTCAACGTCAAACGTAGTACGTCAAAATGACCAAATTATAAAAATTTCATCAATTCAGTTAAAGTAACTATGGTTAATTATTAGAATAAGAAGAATACGGTTATGGCGCTGAGCAAAGAACATTTTTACTACACAGCAATTAGCAGTTAAGGGGTTGTTATATCGTGGTGTAGTAGGTTAAGAATGTAATCGAAACTACCACTTCTACTGTTTATGGCACTGACTCTCTCTTCAAAGTGTGGTTGAAAGGAATAAAGTGAGCATCGAAGACACTTCTTTCGGGCATATACCAAATTATCTACATATGGCCTCACAGCTAAGTTGGTGCCTTGCCTTATGTGATGTAGGTCGTGGGTTCGATTCCCACCCGGAACAAAAATTTGTGTGACGAACATAGATGGTTGGTTATATATATTATGTGTAGAATTCACACAAAGTATATAAGTATTATATAATATATATGGTTCCCATGGTATACAAGCTACGCTTAGCTTACTTTGGGGCTAAATGGCACTGTGTAGTGTCTACCCATATTTATTAATTTATCATATACATATCATACTTTTAACAGTTGAGCGTGGCTTAGTAAAAACCCAACGTGCACCAATAGGTATTAACTTGAAAGATTGTAAGCAATACCACATTTACAAAACGTTGAAGGAAAATATCGTGAGGAAACTGTCATATCCTAGAAACAATAACTTAAAAACGTGTGTTAAGTGCAGGAAAAGCACATTTTCGGCGCACTTTTATCCTTTCACCACACTGGATCGATACAGCTATTAGTGACGCGCTATTAGTAGTAGTACCTACTATATACTTACCTATAGCTAAAGGTTGTTAACATTTTACCAATAATCCTGTATTTGTATAAATTTATGTATATGTGTCTTCGTTACGGAAGAGGCCTCAAACACATTCATACTTGTTGACATTAAGTTGAGGTATTATGATGTATATTTTAATTTCGAAAATTATGAATTCGATTTTGAGTAAACTTTTGAACAAAGCGAAGAACCCTCCATAAAAAGTTGAAAATAATAAGTTAATAGCTGACCAAATCACACCATAAAAGAAACCACATCAAGATTCCAACCCTGTCACCTGTTGCAATATCCCGTGGAGCGAATCACACCATGGACCTAATGATCCTCTTTGAAGTTGCCGCATCGGTTAGAACAACTTGAAAAACACCATGCAGTTAATAAGTGTGAATTCTACAAATTGTTCACAAATATTTGCCTCTACCTGCGGCTCTTCACCTGGTTTCACCATTAATATTTGCCGAGACGACATCGGCGACGATATAATTCTGATTAAGCATGGCGTATTAGGAGTAAGCGTTATTTTTTTAGTGAAGGAGCGAAGTTTTTGCTTGAGTGTGTGCGGCTTACTGACCATTTCGTAGCGTCGCGAATTGGAAAGTGTTCTACGGTGCTACAGATTTGTGCTCCACTTTTTTGGGGGGGCATTAGTGGAAATTCAATTGATTATCCACATCAGTTTGATTAGTTTAATTTAGACAAGGATAAATTAATGAATACGCAGGCGAAAATAATAAAGAAAGAATATTTTCGCGTAATGTAAATGCTGGCTGCGAGTTTCCCAGTCATGGTAGAAGTGTTGGGGACCTCGTGTGAAAGGCACAGAATATAAGTTAAATTAAGCGGTTAATATAAAATTTCTTGTCTTATGTGTATTCTCTACTCTAGTTTATGGGTGTTTTTTATGTAAAGATAGCAGAGGCACCTGGGGTTGTGCCCAATGGCCTAGATTGAAAGCGCCCTTATACTAGGTCAGGTTGAGGAAAGCTAAAATCTATCTTATTTTTGATTTAGTTCAGTCTAATTCATATAGGTACAAAAGAAATATTTAATAAATTTTAGTTAGGTAGGTAGTTAGGTAACTTTTAGCGATGATAGCTTTTAACAATATACATGAGGTTTATGTTAAGGTTTCTTCCGACCTATGTCAGTGTAATGAGTTACCTGACTGAAATGAAATATGATATTTCGTAATTGAATTGGAAAACTTATAATTAATTATGCAGTCAACACCAACACCAAGTTTAAAAAAGTAATTTAATATATTATCGTAATGAATTGATTAAATCAGATATAAATTTCGCAAGTGTATAATTAAGGTGCCGTAGGTACTCAGTGTGTATAATTTCTTACGTCGTAAACAGCCTCGTGTGGCTCATCCAACGCTTCAGCAGGTTATTTTCTAATACTCGTATAATGTCCTTTTTATTGAGTGTAAATAATTGAGTTTGTATCAACGCTCACCGCCATCTGCTCGCTGGACTTTTAACTCTCCTTTTCAGATTTCCCACTTAACTTTAATGTTGCCATAAAATTTTACGTTTACATATCACTCAAAGTAATTCACACCATAAATATGGGTGATAAGTTTCAAAATTGTGTGTCTTAAAACGTTTATATCGATTTGTCGGAACCTTAAGAAATTTTATTTCGGTCAGTATTTAGTGCTGCTTGACATTAGTCCTTAAACTCGTCGCTGCTTGGACACAATTTCATTTGATTTGTTTCCGGTCACATGATTACATTTCGGGCTGTCTTAGTTATTACAATATTTGTTGTTGCATGTTATTTATTTGAATAGTAGCTCATCTCGGTCGAAACCGAGCGGTGGCATTGATCTTAAAAACCAGACTGAAATTGGTAATCGGTATGGAATCACCCCGTTCGTGTATCTCGAACAATAAATTAGTATTTGACGTGTGTTTGTCTACTTACCATTGTTCGTTTCCTCACAATGTGTAAGTCAAATTATAAATCTGGTTTGACTATGATGCCCTGCTGTGATAAATACATGAAAATTATCATAATTCACTTTTTAGAAAGCCGCTCGAGACACTACCTATTCTATCTATTTCACTGCATGCTTGAGATGCTATGAAATCGTGGTGATCTAGTGGTACTGACCCCAGTTTCAATCCGGTGGTCGCTGGTTCAAATCCCGACGTGCACCTGTGACATTTTCAATTAAAAGATTTATGAGCGCTATACCACGTTCTCAAAACGGTGAAGGAAAACATCGTGAGGAAATCGACATGTCTTAGAACCAAAAATTCGAGAAAAGTGTCAAGTGCACGAAAGGATCCTCTTTGAGGCGCACTTAAAAACTTTTCCTCACACTGTTTCGAGAGAACCAGAGACTCGAATAGAATAGAATAGACTGCATGCTTAAAGTAATCTACTCGCTGGCGTTAACGATGGCGTCTGTTTAGACCATGAATTGAAATAAACTGACGAGCTGAAGATAAGCGCATTGTCGTGGGTCGTTTACCGAGTGCCACAATAGGCCAACTCGATAATCGCCCAATCAGCCCCCCGGCTATAATAATTATTATTTAATATCATTGTAAGTAGGCACCTAAACAATTCGACCCGCAACAGATGGCGCTGTCGCCCGCGGCCACGCGATTCTTAAACATACCGCAAAATTAATTTAATTCTCTATCATTCGAATAAAGCAATAACGGACGAAGTTGGGTAATTTGAACAGCATTTTGTGTTAAACAGGGGTTCCGTATAGTATTTAGCGGAAAATGAACCGTTAATATTCCACTTACATACGCTTGCAGGTGTATTCGCGTATTCAATATCTATACAGGTGAAGTTTACAATTGGATTTTATGTCAATTGTGCGGAATATATATTTGTTCTTTACTTATTTCAATTCTTATGAGTGAGTTTAGACTCGAGCGATAGTTGCATCGGTACCTATGACTCCAAGACGCAAACACCTGAATAAGTTACTAAAAATTTACAAACTCTTTAAGATTTCATAATAAGACATCCTGACCATTGTGACCATCCTGACGGTGAAAATGGAAACACCTCAAGAGTATATGAATAAAAAATAAAAAATTGCTCCTCAATTGACAAAAATGTCGATGAACATAATAAAAAAGATATATCCCATAACTGATCTAAAGGCTCAGTTTGAAGCCTTGGTATTTTGGGAGATTGTTCCCCGCTACCCCAAAACCAATATACTATAGTATACAATATACTATATACAACCAATATACTATAGTATACACTATAGTGAATTTTCTTTATTTTGTATTAGTTTAGTGCATAAATTTATATATAAACAAACTATAACTATTATATTTATTATTTTTATTATATTACTATTTATAACTATTCTAAACATATATCACAAAAATTGTCAGGGAAATTTCTAGTAGTGCCTCGACTAGTATAACAGTATAACAGTAAATATAACAGTAGCCGTTTTTGTATGGTATTTTAAGTATAAGACAGCACTAGACGCGGCGCGGTTTCAAACGAAACTGGTCTCCGCTGCGTCCTATATGAGGATCTCCTGAGATCTCCAGATTTGTTATATTACCATACGGAGTGCGATAATCTCCAAAAGGTGTTCGTAGTGTTGTAGATAATTAATACCGAGGGCCGGAGCCCCGCGGCGCGCGCGCTCCGCCCGCTTTGACCTGCGCCACGCCGCGCCGCACCGCGCCGACACACATTTGTCATGTTAGTGCGCCAAAAAGGTGTGAATGACTTTTTCTAAGGATTATTAATGACAATACAAAACATTGTTTTTTGTTCCAACGTAGATGATTGTCGTTAGTTCAGAGCGTAGCTGATCGATTCAATTTGATTTGAAAACATGTTTGAATTAAATTATGAGTTTTAACTAGCCTCATATAATAATGTAACACTGGATAATGATTTTCTTTCGAATAATAATTGAAGCTTTGATTTATTAAACTTTCTGCAAATGTCACGCTATAAATATTAAGAATCGTTACATAAATTATCATGCCACATTTTTCCATGTCACTTTCAACAACTTTTTCAGAGCATTGTATTGTGGAAAGGTACTTGTTTTGTTACTTAAAAAATGAGTCAAATCACGGAGCTAAGAAAAGCTCTCAGCTCGCGTGCCGCCCCTCGATTGAACAATGAATAATAAGCAGAAACATCATCCATCCATTTTCCTCCACCCCAACAATAATACGATAAAGGAATGGAAACAATTGAAATTTAAATATCTCAAGAAAAATACGCTTCACTCGGGAAAATATTGGTGAAAAATAATTGAGTTTGAAATAAATGCGCTTATTTCTTTTGTGAGATATATGTTTATTGTTGTAAGGTTTGTATGGATGTGGAATATTAATTCTTAAGTTGTACACGCTATGCCAATCAGGCAATATAACTGTGCAATTTTTGTAAGTTTAAAGAGTTTGATATACAGATTTTTGATTTATTCTCTACAAATGAGAAAAATCTTTCTAAGAGAATCAAAAATCTTCAAACCGAGTTATAAGTCAAACTAAGGAGTTCGTGGAAGCAAACATATGACTATATGCCTTTTGAGATGCAGCCCGCTTGTAGCGGACGCAATGCATACCTATGAGTGACAATAAATCAATAACATAAATGAGCTTTTTCAATTAGCATACAAGGAACCATTAATTACTTGTAGTTTCATAAATGGAACTAAATTTACTGCACTACACATAAATAACTCGCGCTCAAATTGCCTTCTGTTATCTTAAAACACACAACAATACTGACAGGTTTCAGGTTTACCCAACAGTTACGGAAAGTATAAATCAGTTTATTCATTTTCAAAGCTTACATACTTATACTGGACGTATATTTAATATAAGACTTATTAGCTTATAAAATAGCGACTAAAAGAGAGAAAATATAGAGAGAATATAGAGAAAATAGCGAGAAAAGTATATAGGTATTATATCAGTTTTCTGGTTCCCATGATACAAGCTATGGTTAGCTTACTTTGGGGCTAGATGGCGCTGTGTACAATGTCCACATATATTTATTTATAAAGATTAAGGCGACAACAGCGCATCGCGACCGCGACCGCTGCTAAAATTACCGTTGATATGCAAATGTATGGGAGTATAGACAGTGTCGTTCGTGGATTTATTACGGCACGTAAATGCGCACAATGGCACGGTCTGACTGCGGTCGGGTTATGCGGGTGCATGCACGTTTACTGCCAATCATTGTTTTTCGTATTTACTACAAACATCGTATTTAGTGAACATCGGCGTTTTGTTATTCAATTGGTGAACAATTGACCACGGAGGGCGATATTTTTTTTACTTTTCAACGGTCACAATTGTCCTGACCACACAGTAAGATTCGCAGTGACGCGAGTTTTGATGTGAAACATCTATGGCCGCACGTAAAACCGATTTCTGGCTTGGCGACGCGTCGCCACGGCATGAGCGCTGATTGGTCCGTTCAAGGTTACGACAAATCATAAACATTATTAGTGATGGGGTACTTAGTTTCTTACAAAATAATGTCGATGTTTCACATCTGCCAGGCGTCCCGTGACGGCTCACATTTTTTTAATACTACGAGAGTACCAAAACACGCAGATTACGTTGACACTTTACATGAATACCTTCATGTACCTAGACATATAGATACTTATAGTGTATGGGAATACAACCTGTGCCGATAGAGTTTAAATTGATTGCAGGCCACTAATTCAACATAAGCTCAAATTACTCTCATTATTCTATTAAAAGCGTAAATTAACTAACAAAAAAGAGAGGTATGATTTCTCATGAAAGGTAGTTAAGGCTTTGTAATCAAAAATTAAATATTAAAACCCATTAGATACAAAAATGATCACACCGACCGATCCTATTATAACAAAAATGAACCGTCAAAAATCAACATGATAAGTTGTAGTTAATTACAGTTGTCAAGCCAGAATCGTCGAAAACTGTCTTAGTAAATCGAAAAAGATATGAAACTGAGTTAATCCCTGCAATTAGCCGTCGGTTCATCCTTCGCCGCCGCTCGGTCTGCTGGCAATCAATTAAAACAATATTTGAAATAGTGCTCCCAAAAAAAGGAGGTCTGGCTATAAACATTCCGTATTATGTCGGGGGGTCAGCCGTCTCGCTTTATCTCGTGATCGCATCTCGGTCGCGCTGCGCCGTCGCGTCTACGAGCTCGGAGGATGCGCTGTCCGATGAGTTATGAGAGGGCCGCGTTACCGCCAAAGCCTTGTTTGAGAGGGCCCCAAGTAATTAACTTCGATTTAGTTATGATTATAGCTTGGAAATTATGTTCAACTTCTGAGAATTATTGCTTAAAGTGGTTAGTAACGAGTTGCTACGGCGTAGCACTTCCGTAGCGTCTTAGTTAATTTGACAACTTTTCACGTAGATTAAATTAATGAAATCCTTCCATGTAAATGATGATTTCTGTGTAAAAATTGTTAAACTCATTTATAGCAAATTATTTCTTTTTAGTTTTGTAATGCAATATTACTTTAGCGAGAGCGTGGGTCTAGTGGTACTGACCCCGAGTTTCAAACCGGATGTTGCCGGTTCAAATCCTGACGTGCCTATGAGTTTTTCGGTTAAAAGATTTATGTGCGCAATACCACGTTCTCAATACGGTGAAGGAAAACATAGTGAGGAAACCGACATGTCCTAGAAATAAAAATTCGAAGACATGTGTCAAGTGCACGAAAGCTTTTTGAGGCGCACTAAAAATCTTTTCACCACACTGGTTCGAGAGAACCATTGACTCGAATAGATAGATAGACTGTAGAAACAAAATTCAGGAGCAAAAGCAAACAACGGAGGTACACAAGTGAGTAAGTATATAAACCATACAAATTCAAACGTATTTACACGGTTATGTTTATCGCTCATCCTTTTTAACTCAAACTAATATTTCTCTACGTTAGCGTCCTCCAATTACCAGCGCTTATCTAAATTATAAATATTGGCCGTGTTGAACACCAACAAGTTTTCCCGATGAATTAAACATTTTCATTTAGTTCAAAGCGTCGGAGGCGCTGTACTATTAACGCACAGTTTGGAGATACCATCGGCCGACAAACTCAATTAGTGGCTCGAGTGGTGAGATGACGTGGCCCTATGCGATAAGCGACCAGCGACTACCATGATGTATATAAATAACTTTTACACACACATTATATATAGGTGTATGGCCCACGGTTGGGCAAAGGGAAATTCTGAAGAGTTGGGACTCAGCCCCAAAAATTAGAAATTGGGCCCACGGTTTCAGAGAATTCATTTTATTCATTAGTTTCAATACATGCTGGAATTCGCCATTTATTTTCATATAAATTAAAAAGTCGATAAAACTGTCTTATGTTATTTTATTTAAACACTGTTAGAGTACGATGAAAAATAAAAAAATTAAGGATATCATAACTTAATACATTTTTAAAACCATACATTCATACACAATAACACCCCAGCGCTAGTATTTTCTGTGTCGCAAGTGGCATGGAAATATATTCAGCTGCGAATTCAGTATAGGGAGATGACGAAATATCTAAGTTCGGATGAAGGAAACAGGATCACGGAGAATTATAAGTTAATTAGCCATTTTACTATGTCTATGTCAACTAATATAATAATATAATAACTTTTGGTGGACAATTCACACAGCGCCATCTGGCCCCAAAGTAAGCTAAGCATACTTGTACTTGTAACATGGGAACTGATAGAACTCATAATATAATTTTTTGGTAAATATAATACGTATTAACACCCAGATACAGAACAAATATCAATATTTGTCAAACAAATATTCGTCTTGGGTGGGAATCGAATCCAAGACCTACAGCGCTGAAGGTAGAGTTACTACCAACTGAGCTGTGAGGTCCGTCAAATCGAGAGACATAGTCACAACAAGAAACACGCACACAGCTAAACAACACACACTCGTACCCAGCTCTCCTATTGCTTAACACACGCATAAAGTGACGTGTACTGTGATCAATGCGGCGTTCCTTGTGTTACTATTCTGAACTATTTGAAAACAATGCAATGAGACAGGCTATCATGGTATTTTTATGTTCAAAGTTTGTAGTAAACTATGATCGATAACAGGAGCGATAACAGGATTTCGTAGTCTTAAAGTTTTTTGTACCAGATGGTGAGCAGTATCTTGTGCCCATACTAACAGCGTTACAATTAGGGTCTACGAGAGTAACGCCGTATTAAAGTACAAGGAAGACCCGGGTTGTATTGTATTCTTACCGTCACTAAGAGACTAGATAGTAGTTTATCTCAGGTTGAACCCCTCACCCTTCATGTTTTTCTGTGA
The DNA here is from genome assembly GCA_947359385.1 of Chesias legatella. Classification (NCBI taxonomy): domain Eukaryota; kingdom Metazoa; phylum Arthropoda; class Insecta; order Lepidoptera; family Geometridae; genus Chesias; species Chesias legatella. Next base: position 7,944,791 of record OX375772.1, read on the forward strand.
TAAATATACGGAATGAGCAGATGACCCAACTGGTGTTAAGTGGTAAGCTCTGCCCATAACAAGCAATACGAATTGAGTCTTCACATACTTAGGTAAGACAAGACCCAATCACATCTTACGCACTCTGAGACGTGAAGGTGGGATGTGCTCATGCGCCTGTAATTTCACCGGCAACCAGACCTGTTAAACCGGAACACAGTAACGCAAATGCATCACTACTTTTCATTACATTTCTTCTTTCTTTTTTAATTTTAATTTTAAGTTTGATTGTTATATATTCATCAATTTTATTTTTGTTTTATGATTTGTTTGCAAAGACCGCAACTGCCGTCCGTGTCGTCAATGTCTGAAAGGTTTTTGGCTGAAAACCAGCGCTGAGTAAAATTACTCAGCATATGCTGAGCCAACCCCTTTTTCGGCACTGGAGGCACAGGTACATATTGTAATATTTCTTTTTTCTTCATGTTTGTTATTTTTAGTCATTGCTCTTTTGTGTATTTGTGTCCTGTGTGCCGAATAAATGTGTTATCTATCTATCTACTTGGCGGCAGAAATGGTCATGGTGGCAGTACTTCCCCGGACAAACTAGGCGAGAGTTGACTTGAGACTTGACTGCTCTTAAATTTCTAATATATACTACTAATATCCAATGAATATTCAAAGTTTAATATTTGACGTAGGTACTGATTAATTATCAGCATTGTCCGGAACATACGATTAGTAGCCAGAGTGATTAGCTCTATGTGGTATACGACCAGCGAAATTTTCATGTATAAGTAGGTAGTACAATATCGTAGCTTACTACTATTATAGTCACTGGTTCTCGCGAACTAATGTGAAAGGATTTAAATGCACCTCAAAGAGGCTCTTATCACATAATAAGAGTCTCTGGTCAAGCACATACTTGACCAGTCTTCGAATTTTTCTTCTTCATTTATTTCTGGATAACGATGCGTGACAACAGATTCTGAGCGCTGTATCTGACTGAATATCTAACTCTGCATATTCATTGCAATCCTAATTTAATCCCTAGACAGGACTTGTCCAACGTCTAAAGTGGGCGTAAAACGTAGGGCACGCAATTTATACGCGGCCCTATAACTACAAAATTAAATGTCCGGTAAATCAAAATATTATGCCAAGGTGTTCCCTATCATAGTCCACAATAAATCAAGGCACTTCCCGCGATTATATTTCGGCCGTTTAGAACAATAGCTATTATGTTCAAAGCAAATGGATGTACTATTAGTGTAAAGCATGGCTTCCGGGCCATCGGGCCTTTGATGTTCCTCTGACACGTTAGTAGCGATTGATAAATATAATTAATGAGGCGACGGCGGGCAGAAAGTTTTATTGTTTTGTTTCTGTAATGTATACGTAGCAGTAGTACCAATTTATGTACAGTTCGTGCCAGAAAGTAGTGCCATTTATATTTCTGCAGCTGTATACTAGTATCGCTTATGGTTTGAAAGATGTGGGCTTTTTAAGTTGTAGACACTTGAGAAATTCAAGTGTAATAGTGTCCAGTGTAATACGACGCACCTTGGCTCTACTCATAATATATGAGTATATAGTATGGGTTGACTGAAATTGTATTGCTGTTGACATATTGAATCCGTTAATGACGATAACGGATTTGTGTACATTCACCCATATAGGTAAAAGTTATGAACGTTATTGAGTGAGAACATTTACACAGTTACTGCGTTAACAATATCGTCCAACATCCGAAATGCTCGTCCAACTTCCGTGTAATGGTGCGGTTTGATATACCGCCTAGTGTCCAAACGTTGGACAAATAATTTGAAAAAAAATTGCAGAACATTATATATTATAACATAAATCGCACATAAATCTTTCAATCGAATAACTCATAGGTGCTCGTCGGGATTTGAACCGGCGACCTCCGGATTGAAACTCGGGGACAGTACTACTAGACCACCACGCTCTCTGGGCAGTAATATCACGGATGTCTTCAGCGTGTCGAATCGCGACAGAACGCGACCACACCTCTGACAGCTCGGCATTGTGTCTCATAGTTCACGATCCGATCTGAACACATTAGTCTTTGTGTGTACCGCTTAATGTCTATTGTCATTATGTCAAAATTTCAATGTGAATGCGACTTTTGTTGAAATCAAATTATCATTTAGCATACGTTTGTTCGTGTTCTGTTTGATAATTTATCATTTTTATGTGCCGTGTATAATGTTTTTTATTGAATTTTGTTGTTACTCAAATATTTTTGAGAAATAATAAGGTCAACCTTGCCGACTAGCCTTATATGAAATCTTATTCGACTGGCCTCATAGCTCAGTTGGTAGTTACTCTGTCTTTTGCGCTGTAGGTCGTGAGTTTGATTCCACCCAGGACAAACATTTGTGTGCTGAACATAGATGTTTGTTCTGTGGCTGGGTGTTGATATGTATTATATGTATGTAGTAGCTAGTTTTAAATAAAGTCCAGTTTTCATATAGTTTTCATTAGTTGTAGTGTTATTAGAAGTACCTTAGGATTTTTTCAATTTGTTCATTAAAGTATTAAAATTTTGTATAAATAATAGAGTTTATTAAAAAATCGTCTCTAAATGTTGAATCAAAACCCTTAGCTATGTTTTATAATATGTTTCTTGAGTTGTTGAATCACTTTAATATTTTTACCCCCATATCAACAACCACCCTTGAAGATTTCGCTAAAAACTACCATCCAAATTGTACCAGCCATGCCGACTTATCCAAGGAGAATGAGAGAAGCTCGCTTGCTTCGCTCAATTCACGTTAAATTCCTTCACTCATACTATATTAGAATAATGCCTGTGTTGATACTCACACCTATAGGTATTTTTCAACGTACAAATATCGAGACTCCGTTTCTGAATTATCTAAAAATAACAGGTTTACCTGTCTCAAAATAGGACTATATAATATTAATAATAAAATATCTTAACACATTACGAAATAGATTAGACGAAATGGAGCGAAGTAATATCGTCCCCCGCTGGGTGCGGCTCTCAAGTACTATTTGCTTACCCACGATTCATTCGATTAAAAGCTGAATGAGCTCATTATGAGTGAATGCGACTGCCCGCCGAAAGGCTCCTTTCAAACGGTATTATACCACATTATCCGCGTTTATTCCCGGCGTTGATTAGCACCGTATCATTTAGTCCTGTGTAATTATTAGCCCCCACCGAGATATAAACCTTATTTTGTTTATGTCACAGTTTGAAATAGCATTTTTTTATATTCCGTGCGGCGTCTTTGAGTATTCGAGATGAAAAGAGCCGCTCGCGACCATTTATCATTGACAAACACAATTGTATTGGGACACGGGTCGAGAAATTGCTGGACAAACAATCAGCTTGTGGTGAGATTTGTTCTACCTGCTGGAATCTAATTTTCCGATTTCGATACATTTGATTACAGGCGGTGGTAAAGGATGCCGCCTGATGTGATTGTAACCAAAACAAAACATTTGGGATATTTATTTTTCCCTTTGAACAAAGTTTTACTTTTTAATAATAAAAAAAAGCATAGTCATTAGTGTTATTTATCGTATCGTTACAAAAATATAAAATATTGGATGTAAAAAAAATATACTTAAATTGTGTTTTTTTTTATTCGATGAAATTGTATTGATGAGGGCTACTTAAAATTTATAATTAGATCAAAGAAATACTTTGGATTTTCTAAGAAAAGAACTCCTGTTCATTTCCAGAAAAATAATAGAAGAGTCAATAAGAGACAGTGAGTAAGAGACTAATCTAGTTGAGTCCAGAGGCGTAGCGCCCCGCCCGCCTCCGCGCCCGGACCAATGGGAGAGTGGGACGCGCCCAACCGAGCTATTGTTTCACATTGTCACCAGCGGGACATCTCATTTACATACACTCTAGTATTGCTTGTATGTTTATTGGTCTAGTCTTATTTCAAATCGTAAAAATACGGGGTTTGATATAAATTTGAAACACAAACTTTGCGTTTTTCTACAGGTAATGTCATTTATGTATCTCTAACAAATTTCTATACAATATTTAACGACTTGTCGCAAATCATCCCAATTTATCAAGATCCATATCCATATTTGCGTAAAACTTATTATCTTTTTTGTCGTGCAATTAAAGTAAATAATGGATAGAAAACTATTTGATAAACATGATATTAAACCAATATCCTGTATCTATTATAGAGGTCCTTTAATCATATGTTTTAATACTTAGGTACAGGATTTCTTTTGACTACATATATTATTACCAAAAAGAACCGACTATGTAGCTGATGGTAGTGCTATGCGACTCCTTTTTGGTTTACTGAGAACTTGCTTTTAATTGTGGCTACCGGAATACGTCGTTAGGTGGTTGACGCTATACGCTTTGTCTTAGTAATTGTAGAAATATGTAACGTGAAAGTTAGTGAAACTTATCCACAGGAGCAATGAATATAGAGTTAGAGAATTTATACACAAACATTATTTTTCGCAATTCAAGGATTATTCTGGTTGGTTTCAACAATAAGAAACCCCAATCAGGTTGCTCCGTATGGTTGGTGTGCGTTGATTAAGATGAAACGACCGTAATCGATAAAATTTCCAATCGAGCAGTTTATGTTTCCCATCATCAGTATTCATAGTGTATTTTTATTATCATCAAAACACTTTAAAATATAATATCGGGCACCACAGATTTTAATTGGCCGGCATAAATTGGAATCCATCAAAATTGGCGTTTGAAATTTTGAATAATAAATATTTATACAGGTAGCAGCTGCACTAAAATCCCACTCAGATACCCAAATAATAATTAGCCTGCCCTTAGCACCTCAGTCGGCCAGAAAAAGAGCTCGTCGGCCCTCTCGCGAACCGACACAACCTGTAATTTGGAAATTATTATCTAACACATTGTGCCTTTCTGGTTATCCCGCCGGTCAATTTGCCGTTTTTATGGCTCCCACAGAGCTGCGGCCTCTAATTATCTCGACCACGATCTGTGCCCGAGGCGCGAGCGAGATCGGACACGTTGATACGCAATAAACCACCCTGATACACTCACACCAGAGATCAAATTGCAATATCAAAATATCTCTCAACGTTAGTTTAGATTAGAAACATGGGAAAATAAAAATAAATAGCCATGCTTCAAAACAAGTTCGCGCGAATACTATTTGTTTTATCGTTCAAACTCCTAATTGCACGTTTAATTTATTAAATCTGACTCAAGTTTAGTTTTATTGCCTTCATTTATTGTGATCAATTTCAATAAGTGTTATAATCGATTTGTCCGCACCTAAAGCTTATAAAACATGCATAAAACTCACAAATTACTGATAAGCAATTTGGATAACAATTTTTATAATGAAGTAAAAATTATAGTAACATCTATTACGTGGACTTCAGATCTCTACCTTGTTAGTGGACATCATAAACGGTTACAATTTCGTTTTTATACGCTTTATCCATGCATAATGTCATAAATTTAAATTATAATCGGTGAGTTTTAACTCCCAATTTTTAAATTAGAGAAATGTAACGATCAGGCTACGTTCGTTTGGGAGCTTCGGCGGCCCTACTGCTCGTATCCCGGGCGAGAACTAACAGTAATCCAAAGGTCCTTGAATACATAATTCACGCACAACGCACAAAACGGAACCACCTGGTTACAAAAGCCGTCCAATCATCCCTCGTGTCATTTTGTAGTATGAACATTGTTTTATAATAATGTTTGAGGTTTACATTGATTTACACTTTTTCTTGGACAATAATGGCCAAGTAGCATATTCTATAAATTTAGGATAACACAATTGCAAGGCAATGCACAGGAAGCAGTATAATTAGACTTTTTTAGAGCTTTGTATGTTTGGAATACGTAAATCAAGTCGGGTAATAGATTCTAAGTATAATTTTCTGTCAGAACTAGAAGACATATCGTTTTTAGTTTTAAGGATATGCATCAATGTTTGTTTTCAGAATTGTTCATGGAGACAAACGGATACAATGTTGGTTAAGCTTTATACAAGGACCTTTTGAATGTATATTCCTTATTTCCTCACTTGAATTAGTCTCTGCTCGGATTCTATTAGACAACTACCTACTAATAAAATTAATGTATTTCTCGATTACTTGAGTAACGCGAGTTCAAAGCGCCGCGGCATCGCGTCATTAATCACAGTAATTAAGACGAGCTTGAGCGCTTTTGTTCGCTTTCAATAAACTGATCCTTTGCGTTTCGAGTCCCAACAAATTACAAAAAACATGGCGGCAGAAATTGGGCAACTGCTCACATACAAAGAGCAAAAAATAATGTCAACTTTTTAGTATTCAATTCACCAATCCTACTAATGAGAAAACCGAAAAACTGAAAACCCGACATCATCTTCTTCTATTCGAGTCACTGGTTCTCTCGACACGGTGTGGTGAAAGGTTTTTAATTGCGCCCCAAAGACGCTCCTTTCGTGCACTTCACATAATTGTCTTCGAATTTTTATATCTAGGACATGTCGGTTTCCTCATGATGTTTTCGTTCAAGTGACGTGTTACGAGCACATACGACCCACCACAATTCCAATTAGTCAAAGATATTAAAGAAAATATTGATAGTCAGCCGCGCCAGCTTTCTATTATTCAGTTGTTTGATAGCGGTGCAGCACGTAATCTCAAAGTTCTGATATTTTGAACCGACTTCAGAAATAGAAGGAGGTTAGCACTTCGGAAATTCAAAATATTTTTTATGATTCCTCATGTCTCCGTCGTTTATATGCTTTCAGATTGGTCAAATAACATTTTTGTCATAATCGGTTCCGTAGTTTGGTTTTTAAATCAACATAACTTAAAAAAATATGTCATCCACATACCTAGATAACGAGCAATCATTCTCATTCATCGGCGATGAAGTCATTGTTTTTACGTTTTACTGCACAAAATAACTATTCAGTAACATGACACGCGCACATTCGCCTACACCAATTACGATTAGTCAGAGACAATATTGTTGGACTGCCGCGCCTGCTTTCCTATATTAACTTATAAGTGTAAGGCGTTAAATCGAGTATCGGCGCACGCAGCTCTCGTTTAGCATGCGCACGCGCAGCCTATTGCCGGCTTGCCGCGTTGCACGGATAATCTATTGTTTTGAGTAATACAGTGCCATCTAGTAACTTTCCTTTCTTTTTCAACTTTCCTGCTAGGTCTTTCAAAATATAGACAAAATATAGTGTCTAATAATTACGCTGTGAACCTTATTTTATAATAAATCATTAATACGAAATAAAAAAATTGCAAAGAACTATATTATTAATTAATTATTATTATAATTCATAATTATTTAATGTTATCTAGGTTACGTTAATTTGATTGATTTTGGACATGATTTGTATGAGAATTGTTCTGGAATAAAATGAAATTAAAAAAATGCGAATATAATTTCCATGGCTGGAACAAAATGGCGTAGGCCGAGACAACAGAGGAATTGAAAAGCTCTTAAAGTTGTTTATCTTTATGAGTAAAAACAATCACTTTTTAGATGAAGAATTAATTTCCAAACATATTAATGAAATAAGTGCTTCTTAGCGCGGTGATGTTTAAACTGAACTTAAGTTATTTTTGCTTACGGTTCATACCTTTGCTTTGCACTCTATTGTTCAAGCTTTATCATTAATCTCTTAAGTTTTGACGAAATACTAATTGGAATTGCGGTTCGCGCATGCTGTGAATAACAAAGCGTCTTTTTAATAAATATTTTAGAAACGTTTAATAAATGATCCATGTCAAATCATTTCGTGTTCAATTGTAGTTGTTTTAATTAATTGACTGATACAAATTTGGTTGCGACACTCGGATGTTCTTTTCAAGTACGTACTGCTGGATATACCTATTTCTATAACATCAATAAAAAAGTTTGGATTAGGTTTAAAAATACTAAACTTACTGTGTAGTGTCGAGTATCAGTTTAAAGTTCGCTGTTTAGTTAGTACAAAATAGATCCTAGAATGTCCTAACAGTGTGTTTCGAAATATATGAGTAAGTATATTAAATGACTAGATATACGAAAATCGCAATTGTAAACTTTATATTGATATTATTTTATCTATTTTGCTGCAAAGCTGTGACTACACTTTAAATTATTGAATAAGGCAGAAGCCTTTCCTTTTTAAATTTTATGTTTATGTAAAAAAAGAAACAGGAAAAGATCAACAAAACGTAATATAATTATATATATTTTTTTAACAAGTGTCAGACGTTGCGGTTAAAAAACTATAAAATTACTTTGTACCTCTATAAATATTAATTACTTGAAACATAATAATATCCATGTTTAGTTCTATATGTTTATTACTTCTTGTAGTCTTGTGGTCTTTGAACGAATATATGAAAATAGATAGAAGAAATAGAAATTAGATACAATTTTAATTTTAAACATTTTAGCAGGTTTTGTCACATTAGGCAAGTCATTTTATATTTCTACATTCATAAATTAAAAATTACATTGCAGAAATTCATCATAAGGAAAGATGTTATTCTTTGACTGGCTTCAGTTCAGTTCAGCTGGTAGTAACTCTGCCTTCTGTGCTGTTGGCGTGGATTTGATTCCCATTCACAAGCATTTGTATGAGGAACATGGTGATATTTGTTTTGTGTCTAGGTGTTAGCATGTATTTACAAAAAAAAGTAAATATGTATTCTGTATATTGTATGGTGCCCTTCTGGAGCTATGCTAAGTTGGGACTGTATGAATTGTCCAAAAAAAGACATTGAAATTCTGAATATTGCAATCTGCATAATTTAATAAAGTATTATATTAGTTATAATGTCTAATATGGCACATTATGTACATTATATGTACATACCAATCAAAGTAAAGGCGGGCTAAACCCCAAAATTGCGTGACAGCCGCTAGCTCTTAATTTAAACAATTCAACATTCAAGTATTCTGTTGAGAGTAGATATCAAACCATAAATTGTAAGCTATCAAACGCTAAAATAACCGGCGTCGTAGCTCGCAAGCGACAAACGTTGAACTCAAGTGCCCTCATTAATTCACAAAGAATTATATCATCAACTACTGTATTGGCTCTGTAATTATCTCGTATTAAGCCCTATTACCATGTACGATGTGCTATCAATATAATGCGTTGCCATTTCGATAATCGCCCTTAGACAATGGTAGCCGATTGCACACACATTAGTGTGCGTATGTGTACGCGATTTCACAAGTACCGTCTCATGCATCATGCATGAGCGTGTTAACTGCGCCTTATGACAACTCCTTATGCCATTTCAGGACATACCAACCGAACGAAGACAAGCACGTTTTTAGTTATCACGGTCTAATAATAATAGTAATTATTGGTGGACATTTTACACAGCGCCATCTAGCCACAAACTAGGTATTGATTGTACTATGGGAACCAGAAAAGTGATATAATATATATTTACTTTTTTTTGTAAATATATACAAATATGTCGTAAATATTAACACCCAGAGACAGAACAAACATAAAAGATCGTCATACAATTGTTTGTCATGGGCGGTAATCGAACTCACGAGCTACAGCGCAGAAGGCAGAGTACGGAGATGTGAGGCCAGTCACTCTAGAAAGTGACCATTTACCGGGGAAAAGTGCGTTGTAATAACAAACCCCTTTCATTGTTGACACACTTTGGTACCAGGTGAAATAATTTGTAACATCCTGTCCATTTAAAATGTAACCAGGGAAGATAAAACCATTGTATTTCTGTATCTGCCTCGTTCCTACTTATCGGGCATCGAGAACAATGAAACTTTACGTGCAGTCGACGGGTAGATAAAATTATATTCCATATATGCCAGTGCCGGGACAGAGCCACCAGGTTGATAGAAGGAAGGCTTGATGATCACACTAATATTATAAAGGCGAAAGTGTATATGAATGTGTGTGTGAGTATGTATGTTACTCCTTGACGCTCAATCGGCTAAATTTGGGTGTAATTTAGTATCAGGATAGCTTATATCCTGGATTAACACATAGGCTACTTAGATCCGAGAAAAGTGCAGTTCTCATACGTGGGCTGACTTAATCACTTATGCGCACTATAGCTTATTTATAGCTATATATTATTATACTAGCTGTGCCCGCGACTTCGTTCGCGTGGAATAGTGACTTTTCGGGCAGCATATTTTGAATAACTGAATCCTTATGGCAGCGGCGCGCCGGCTCTCAGCGCGCTTTATATAGCCACGGACGCTCAGGCGCGAGGCGTGTAGTACGTACTCTGTACGTTAAAAATGTTCGCCGTGATTCTTTAAATTGACATAACTTTTTTATTTATGAACCGATTGACATGAAATAAACACTAAATGTTAAGTGAAGCTTACTACAATATATTAGTGAAAACCGTATCTAAATCGAATAAGCCGTTTCTGATATTAGCGTGCACAAACACACAGACAAACAGACAAACAGACAAAAAAAATATTAATTACAATTTCGGGTTCGGCATCGATATAATAACAACCCCTACTACTTCTTTTTTATATATTTCCATTGTACAGACACCACTTTTCTACAATTTTATTATATGTATAGATATACTATTTATAGCTTAGGTAGTTATAAATAAGTACCTAGCAAACATTTTCATTTATTTTTAAGCCATTTTCTGATTACGGATTGGCCTAATTGATTATCGCCGATCTCTTTTGTCTGATGCATTGAATGCACGTGAGCCCTTCGCTCTAGTTCATCTACGTTCCTCAAGTAGTGTTCTAAGTAGAAACTATGAATTTATTATAACATAGCCACTTTGATACTGTATATAAGCTTTGATTAAATATGCATTGATTGTAGTTTCACCGCGGTGAATAATACGTTTAATTTATTTGCGATACTTCATGCCCTTTCAATTCAGGTAGAGCCCGCCCTGGAGCGACGAAGCTATTTGCGATTATTTCCCAATTCCATAATCATTCTGTTAATCACCTCGTCTCTAAACGCGATATAGAACTTTACCTTGTGTAAATAGAGTTTATAATTCCGTGTATTGGTATCGGAAAAGTGAGGAGATGAAAGATGCCGCTACCATTTGTCACGTCGCTAGTTTGGAAAGGAGGAAGGCCCGCCCTGTTTGCACCTCGGCCCGCGGGCCTTCAGTTTTCTTTTTCTGGTAATGGCTGATAACAAAACGTCTTGTAATATCTTATTTCAGTATATAATGTAGTCATAAATGTAACACAGATCTAAGTACTCAGATTGTTATATGGATCGTGCTCACGAAAAAAGGAAGCCCTCCTTTAGGGGTTTATTGCTGTTCTTCCGCATGGAGGGTCGGATAGGGTTTGAACAGGCATCAAACTTAGCGATAAGTACGCGTGACCTTATGTTTTGAATATTATTGACGTTTCCAAGCCATTTCTTTATGATGAATTCCATGGAAATAAAATTTTTGAATTTGCTCATGTTTGATAACCGTAGCCATCACTCCGCCACTTAGTTTAGGGCTATATATGTCAAATGTGCGTAAGATTTGACTGTAACATACGCGCCAGGTCACTTATCTGTTTCGCCCATATAATTATCCCCGTGAGAAAACTGACGTAACATAATGTCAGCTACCACTCACCATACCGTTTGATGGAAAACAAAGTCCGACTAAATCCGTTGGATGATCGCTCAGAATTATTATTAATAGCTGATAATAAAACTGAAACTGACCGGCGGGGACATAACATTAACAGACTAATGGGTTATGATTATGATATTTACTGCTACATGCTATGTTAAGCCGCGGTCGCGACAGAGGAAACACGCAGCTGCGTAGCGCAGTAGGCTCGTATATATCCACCCTACGTCAATAGACCCTTGAGCTGGTAATACTGGGACTCTCTGACGGGATCCAAAGACAGAAAGAAGAAAGAAAAATGACATCATAGACGTAGTCGTGCTACGCATAACTCGTTATTTTAGGTAAAAAATATACTTTGTGCTTCAGTTACGGAACGAGCCGACGTCTCACCTGGTGTTAAGTGGTAACCTCTGCCCATAAAAACCGATGCGTCTTGGGTCCTCTCCTACTAGGTACGACAAGACCCAAGTCTCGTATGCACCCATAACTTAGAGAAGTGTAGGTGGAATGTCTCATGTACCTGTAATTTCACCGGAACACAGTAACGCGAACGTTTTACTGATTGACGGCAGAAATGTGCATGGACAGTACTTACCCGGCCGAAAATGGCGTGTGTTTTGCTGCTTTTCAAATAATAGCGAGATTCAAAAATTAAGAACGATATTTCCAAATTTTAAGAGATAAATTAATGTATAATATTTTTAAATAATACCCAATATATCATATGAGTCTTTTGACAAAGGATCATAAACATTCATTTGTGGATCTGACTCGCTCTTGGCTGTGTTTTATGTGAGAGAAAAGGGGAGCGAATCTAACAAACTTCCCTTATGCCAGAGATAGAAGTTAGATAGAACTTTCTCTCTCGCTAGTCTAGAGTAGTCTCAAATGTGGCTTAAGGGCACTCAAGTGGGCATGACAAAGCACTCTGTGAACTCGACGCACTCACGTTAGGAACCGCACCTTATTCAAATGAGGCGGCTCATGGCAAAGCGTTGCCTAAATATTAGTTTTATATCGAAGATTGTATCGTAACCTCTCACGAACAGCCTAACTCTAAAATCATATTTATAAGCCAAACTTGTGGTTCAATTTACCGCGTTGACTGTAATCTTGTGAGATTTTATTATTATGGGCAGGGTTTATTGTCATTATTAAAGATTTACGTAAAATTAATAATTTATATAAGTACGGCATGCAAACATGCGCAGTTATATTGTGGACCGATATTTTCACATGATTATAACAGTCCGTAACGTTAATGATGAAAATTGGGAGGTTACAACTTGCACAGTTATTTCGTGCTTGTCATTTTGATACAGGTTGCAATTTTATTCTCAATTTAATGATTTGTATCGTAGCTAAAACTATTGGGATTGCAAAATCAGGGATAAAGTTATGCCTAGGCCACGACTCTAAGATTTAATATATCAATGCTTTCGGTAGCGCAATTGTAAGATGTATCGGATAAAAGCTCTCCCATTTACTTTTTTAATAAATTATGTTTTATGTCTATAATCTATTTGGATTCTCTTTTATTAGTTATCTTATTCCGATGCAAGCATAACTAAAAAACATTGAGCAAACTAGATGTATCAAAACAGAATAAATTATGTAAATATCACGGGGTTTTCGCTTTCTCATAAATGATATGGAATTTTGATTCTAATAGGTACGGACACTCAACACAAATTATTTTTTTATAACATTATGTCACGCGATGTGCACTAATTACTATTGGGAGAGTTATGAATGAGACAGACCGTAAGCAGTCACTACTAAGTCAGTCACTTGAACACATAAACTTGCGCAATATACAAATGGTTGAGCAAAAGGAACAAAGGAGGAAAGATGACGTCACTCGTTCCGTTTGCACAAACTATTGTTAGTGAAAGTCTAGGTTTTAATTTGTCTCTTGTTAACCGACTATTTGTTCAGGTGGTCGCGCGACTATTTGTTTAGGTGGTCGCGCGACTACTTGGAAAGTCGCGAGGAAAAGCGATGTGCGCACACACGCCAGCGATTAGCACAGTAACTTAAAAAAAATTATAAAGGTAATCGTTCGCTGCTAAGCAATGCACTGCGAGTGTAGTGAATAATAATAATAATAATATTGGTGGCCAATTCACACAGCGCCATCTAGCCCCAAACTAAAGATAGCTTGTACTATGGGAACCAGACAACAGATAGAATACGTATATACTTTTTTTGTAAATACATTCATATAATACATATTAACACCATAATAATATGTGAACACGGGTAATCATTAAATAAACATTTATGTGACGTATATAGATGTTTGTTCTGTGTCTGGGTGTCAATAATGTATTTTGTATTTATTTACAAATAAACTAAATATATGTTTTGTTATTCTATCAGTTGTCTGCTATAATAAGAATGATCGCGGTTTGGCCTAATTGCCGCTTTCCATCTGGCGAGATAAATCTCGGATAATTGTATTGCATTTACGATACTTTCCTAAATATTGTTTATCGATAGGTATCTTATAGAAACACCAACTTTAATATTAACTAACTTTCATTTTAGAAATTAATATACGCTTATTTCTAAAGTGGCAGAGATTAATAAGGAAATGAAAATCACTTCCGTGTTACTGCTTAACTTAGCAATTTCCAATTATACTTAATACGGTTATGAAGACGACTGTCTTAATCCTTCAATAAATAATCTTAGACGAATGTCGTATTTGGCAGGTTAGAGTCTCGTATTAGCAACAAATCATAATTCATTTACGTTTACGACCAAATGGATTATATCTAATACTAGCTGTTGCCCGAGACTTCGTCCGCGTGGAATTTTGTTTTATCACGCACCCCTATTTTACCCCTCGGAAAAAGTAGCCTAAGTTACTCCTTGTTACATCAGATATCTGGCAGTGAAAGTCCCGTCAAAATCGGTGCAGCCATTTCAGAGATTAGCCAGAACAAACAGACAGACAGACAAAAATTGTAAAAAGTGGTGTTTTGGTATATGTACCGTGTATACATCCATATGCACTTAGTAAAAAGTGGTTATTTAATATTACAAACAGACAATCCAATTTTATTTATTTGTATAGATGTATAGATTATCAGTCGTAAAGCTACGACCTTGCGAGAATCTTTATATGTCAAAATAAACCATTAAAATTTAATTAATAATCTTGAATTTGCGTAAGGCAGAAGTAGGGGTGCCGAGAAGTTACGATTATCTAGTATGTCAGTAGGTAACGTATGATAATGAATTAATATTTTAATATATTTTATGTCACCATTTTACTGCGGTCACAACATATAATCCTGGTCCAATCAAAACTAACGTGGACTTCTGTAACCAACGTATAGTTCATGATTCAATCTTTAATATTGCCTGTATGGGATATATGAAATAGTTAATTATATTTTTTTATTTAAAAGTAATACTAAATATTTTTAAAGCTTTAGTCTCTTATTCATCACGAAGTTAAGAAAGAGTCACCAAAAGTTGGTATTAAAAAATGCAAAACCTCTTTGCAAAAAATAAGTTTCTAATATGGACACACATACTGATGTGCTTCCATATTGGAAACTTAATTTTTTATCCTACCATGACGGTTCCTCTTACCTTCAGTACCCTCAAAAGACGAACCATTGTTAAAGGAAATTATTTAAACATCCCTTAAATAAATTCGACACTATAAACAAGCAACACATACGACAAAGACGTCTCGAATGAAATTTGTCGCGACTGAAATGTAGCGCGGGATTTATTCCAACTAATACGGGGTAACGATATCATAAATCCAGTCTTGTGATCTTTCACACATTGCTTAGCAAGTAGTGCTGCATTACGTTTACTCGCGGATTGTCAATAGCTTTAAAAGCGTGTGGCACAGCTAAATGATGAGAATTCATGTATATTTGTGGTGTGGTCATACCACTAAAGGTGATAGAAAATATCTTGAGGAAGTCGGCTTGTCCTAGAACCAAAATATTCTAAGATGTGTGAAAAAAGAGAAAGGAGCTTCTTTATATAATACGTCCAGATAATTTCAAACGACATTTAATACGAAAGATTAAAGTTAAATTAAGATTACATTTCGTAAACGCTTGTTTCAGACTACCTATTTTATACTACTTATGTATTCTTACTTATACTTACTTATATAATGGTAAAATATTTTTATAAAATTTATTATAATGAAACATATGTTGGTGAAATTAATATATGTCCAAGAAAACACTGTAGTTTAATAAGTGTAATATTTATCATAAAGTCAAAGAGGAAAATATTTTTGATATAATGGACTCTATCTGTGCCGGTGTCGTGTGCAAGAACCTTCGTCAGGCTCCATCGCAGACACTAACTCATGGGCGATGCCCCGCGAAATCAATAGAATTGGGATGGGAAAACAGACGACATGATAACCTCCCTTGATTATTTTATAGGGTCTTCGATAGACAGGAAAAATATGAGGGAAGGACGGTAAATAAAAAATATAGAGCACGAGCAGTGTACAGTGCTATGCACGATTAACTACTAGTCACATAAGACAATAAGACTTTTGTACTAATTAATTTCTAATTTATAATATACTAATGATATAGGTATTACTCAATTTGTTTACTAGTGTTTTGTAAATATTTAGTACCCCAAAGTAAGTATAGCTTGTATCATGGGAACCAGACACCTGATAAAATACTTAAATACTTTTAAAAAATACATAATATACCTGAAAAACTAAACTGAGAAGAAACATCTATGTTCGTCACACAAAGTTTGTCCCGGGTGGGAATCGAACCCACGACCTACAGCGCAAAAGGCTGAGAGACTGAGCTGTGAAGCCAGTCAATTATTATTAAACGCTCTTCCTATATTTCAAGACGAGATTGATTTAAATCAGTTACCGATTGGAAGGCGGAGTGCACATTACCTACTTAGTTTGACTCAATATAGTTTGAGTTCGCAGTTTGACATTTACAAGTGTCACAACTTTATGACATTAAGAAAACAATAAGGTAAACGACAAGGTGTCAGTATTGCAAGCTATATTGTCATTCGCATACATTTAATATCGGCGCAATCAAAAGGCAAGAACAAGCATAAATTTATTAACGATACTGAAATATCACCACATAAATCGATATCTGGGCTGTCAGTTTATCGACAATTATTCTTAATTGGATTATGAAAGAGGTCGTGTGAAATACGCCGTCGTGGTGCAAGGTAATAGCTCAAAGCGGAACCAAAAAATGTACTTTTACGAAAGCTCAGTTTCGAGAAAAGCAATTCAGTCTTTCGAAACTAAACCATTGAATAAATTTTCGTTTTACCAAAATTAAAAGAAAAGGAAAGAAGTACGGAGCCTTTTTGAGGCGCACTTCAATTCTTTCACTACACTGAATCGAGTAAACCAGTGATAATAGAACTCGAATTATATAGTCGCAGAAACTCGTCGCTTGCACCACACCTGCACGACATCCCAGCAGAGTGCTGTGATCTCGTAGAGACAAGCCAGGGGCGTCCTGCAAATGGATGGCGTGGGGAAAGGGGCGGTACTCTCTACAATCCGCCTTCTAGCCTGGCCTATTCAAATTGTGACTGATAAATATTTATATCAGACTAGCTGTTGCCCCCAACTTGGTCTGGTAGAATCACTCCTTCGAGTAGCCTATTTTTTTTCTCCAAGCTTTCATCAGTCTCCATTCAAAGGAAGGTAAAGTATTTAAAGAGTATTTTAGAAACCATTAAAATCATCCCCTAATTAACTTGATCGGTAAAAACTCAGAAACATTTTTTAATTGTTACCTAATGTAATTTATTTTTATTTTTTTATTTATCATTTTATTTCAGATTAAATCCATATTAATAACTATACATGTTAAAAACTTAAAAATTAAAAGTTAAAAATATAAATAGTTAAAACAATTACAATTATTTGGCGCACCGCATTGAATTGCATGGCAACACATGCATTTTGGTCCAGTGGCTTAGGATTGCACCATCCACCCGTTCTGCTACGACGCTCAGAAGGGTGTTGGAGCTGGCGCGCACCCGTTGCATCAGAGAGGCTACTCGCTTGCGCATGATGGCATGGAAGCAGTCTGTGTGCGCCTCTGCGAACATGCCCGATGCGCTGCAGTAGCGTGCCAGCCCCAACAACATTCTGAACGCGTTATTATATTGGACGCGAAGGGCGCCGTATACCGATTGAGTAAAGTTGATCCATAAGCTGCTGGTGTAGAATACTTGACAATAAGCTTTAAATAATGTTATTTTTACCTCTTTGGAGCATTTTGCGAACCTACGAATCAACATGTTACTTCTCACCGCCAGCGCCCTTCGCTCCCGCTCAATGTCCATGTCATCCTTGAGGGTCTCCGTGACCCAGTGCCCCAGGTACTTGAAGTGCGAGACTATTTTAAGAGCTGTGCCACCTAAAGACACATTGGGAACATGAGGATAATATTTTGCTCCCGCTTTAAAAACTAATAGCTCACTTTTCTTTGAATTATACCTGAGGCCATGAGTCTCTGCATATCGCTCACAAATTTTTATCAGGTTCCTGAGGGCGCTGATTGATGGGGTCAAGAGTACCATGTCATCCGCAAAGCTTATGTTGTTCACCATTTTTCCATGTACGGAACGGCCTACCATGGCACCACTGAGCTCACCAATCAGCCGATTCACATACAGACTAAATAGACGGGGTGAGCAAAAAAAATAATAATAATAATAATTATGATGAGTTTTATATCCCTTACTTGAGA
This sequence comes from Chesias legatella, assembly GCA_947359385.1. Taxonomy (NCBI): domain Eukaryota; kingdom Metazoa; phylum Arthropoda; class Insecta; order Lepidoptera; family Geometridae; genus Chesias; species Chesias legatella. The sequence goes on from OX375772.1 coordinate 7,963,132, forward strand.
AATGATGGATTCCCGATACAACATTTTTATCCCCTATTTCATCCCCTTCAGTTTTATTTTTACAATAATAAGTAGCGTATCTTAAGTAGATCCTAAAAAATCTATCTCTATACTATATAGATATTCATCAAAATTAGTTCAGTGGTTTGGGCGTGAAAAGGTAACAGACAGACTTACTTTCGTATTTATAATATTAGTATGGATGTAGAGAAAGATTGTCTAAATATTTCTTGATTGAATGATGGTTAGGCTTTTTCAACGCTGTAATATAAGAGCTCATTTCAATTTAATGTAATTTTTAAACTGCAAAATATAAAATTTCGAATATCGATAGCTAGAGATAGTTTTGTAAAGGTTCCAAAATTTTTAAATAATCTGAACGAAGGTATTTGGATATGTTTTTGTGGCGATACGATAGCAGATATACCTACATAGTAGCAGGTAAGCTCTGCCGAAAACAACATTTGAAATTGGCCCCTAAAATGGTTGTTAATATGTATAAAAAAAAGTATATATGTATTCTATCGGTTGTGTTCTCATAGTACAAGCTATGCTTAGTTTGGGGCTATATGGCTCCGTGTGAATTGTCCATCAATATTATATTATTATGATATTATTATAAAAAGGGTTGATACACAGTTTCTAACAAACGCTGCCTCATTTATTTCTAATCAGCCTTTTATATTATTCCACTCAATAAAAGGAGTCGCATACAATATCACCGAAGGTTACAAAGTACATGATTTTAGGGTTCCTTAAAGGGTAATATCAGCTGTATGACACGGTCATTAAACCAATGTTCGCTTCATTGTTGTCGAAAATAAATGGGCGTATTTTGTCATGCGGGAAGCTGTCACAACAAACATTATTTTATTTTACGATTTCATAACGCACCGTGAAACGAATTACATTTCGTATAAATAGATTTTGTCGTGGCCAAACTGCACAATAGTTGCACAAGTTTACAATAATTCATATTTTTTTAAGTTTTTACTTTGTAGAAATAAAATATAGATAAAAAATAAAAATACGTAATATATAATTCCCTTTATTTAAGCGAATTTATTCCTAAAAATACAGCGAGTCACTCTATCAGAGCAAGAGACTAAAAAATAAATATAAATGTTCAATAAAGCTTTGTTATCATTATGAGAAATTTTCAACAGCGATTTTTAGTTTTATAATTCACAGAACCAACTAGAAATTGGTGTCCAATCAAAATATGTACTATTTTAAAGTCAGTGACCTTATTTGAACAGTTATTGGTAACAAACGCATACCAACAGATGCGTATAATTTAAATATTTCATCTGTGGCCGGTCGAACCATTGTGTTTGTCGAATCGCTGATTGCCGAGGACACGGCACGCGAACGTATCAACGTATCGAAGAAAATTAAATTTCTATCCAAATTACAGAGTCGATTGAAGAAACCGAGTGGAACGGACCGAAATTGACACCACACCCGCAACGGGCACACGGCACGCGTCTCGAGATACTATCATAATGCATGATTATGAAAGTGTGCCTACCCAGCCGATTGACTGCAGCGGACGATGGAATCCGCTCATAGGTAATTGAAGTTGAACACCTCAGACCCACCCGCGATGAGCTAATGTATCCAAATATCATAATAATAACATTATCTTTGTATAATATTTTTAATATCTAATAATATATTTTTATAATATTATATTAATTACTCTTTGCCAGTGACGTAGAGATATCACGAAATGCTACGGTAAGTGTCGTCATGGTGTTTTTATCCAGCAGATGAAGCGATATGGAAATAGTCCAAAATTTCATCTTAGCGAAGTGATTGTAGCCTTTAAGTAAGTGCCTAATCTTCATCACTGAACCTCACATCTCAGTTCGTACTAGTACAATGTTTCTGTTCTAGGACAATCGCATTATAACTATCTGACTAGGTATTAGTAATTATCAGCTATCTACTTAGTGCACCAAAGTCACCATTCAATTTCGCATCACTTTTTGAGATGCACTTAAATCGTTCGAACAAGTGACTCGACCAGAAGTAGGTATGAACGTTTTTGATATGACAACTGATGCCTTTACTCTTTGTTCTGCTCTGGTGTCCGCTAGATGTGCATCAACTTACACCCGTGCCCTGAACATTCCGCTATTAAACAGAACGTTTTTGTTTAAATCCGCGACGAATTTAAAATTTGAATACTGTTGTTATACCGGGCTGATCACGTACGGATCCAACAAAAAAAATCGACTTATCGTGTAGACATTTTATTGGGAATTCTCATGCGACTGGAATACGGAATGTGTTTATTGATTCACGCTACATCTTTCGAGATTTCAAAATTTCACACTTTGATACGTAATTTAAATTATTTTTTATTGTATGTCGATTTATTGGATTAGGTTAGATTAGTTAATAACTGCAAATTAGTTCAGCTGGTTTAATCATCGTGTTTGGCCGTACATCAGTTTACTTTTGAGGATATCAAGGCATCTATCATCCTATATGTGACTAAATCAATAAAATGAGCTGATGGTTCACCTTAACTTTAACAGCATCCTCTGCTCATAGTAACTGCAACATTTAGAAGATTGCTACTGCACTATTTATTCTCAGGAAGGTATAAGAAGCAAACTACACTTTTGTAGGTCTTATTTACGCAAATTGCAAAGTCAAAGTCAAAGTGAAAAACTTTATTTCCATAGAATTTATAGAGAAATTGCTTGGAAACGTCAATTATATTCAAAACTTAAGGTCACGCGTACTTATCGCTAAGATTGACGCCTGTTCAAATCCTATCCAACCCTCCATGGGAGAACAGACAAGAAACCCCTAATGGATAAATTGCCTTTGTTTTACAGAGATGACATAATTTCTTGGTATACTAAAACTACTTCAAGTGTACTCGTGTTACTGCCTCTTTCGAACCAGCTTGGACGGATAACATAGTGCCCCTCCAGGAGGCTTCTGTGCACTTGACACTTGCATTCCTATTGTTGGTTCCAGAACACGCCGGCCTTCCTTACGACTTTTTCTTTCACCTGCGAGAACCAGTGTAGTGAAAAGATTTTAGTTGCGCCTCAAAGAGTTCTAACCAAATAGTGACTCAACTTCAAAAGCGTTAAGCGATTGCTGATACCTAAACCGTTCACGAAGGTTGATTAAATAATCATGTAACCTCATAATCATATTTCTGTCCCCCTACAAAACTACCGGAAGCAGGTAAAACAGACATTGGTACAAAACGTATGGGCGGGAAGGTTTTGTGCCACCTAATCATATCATTACGAATTGAATAAATGATATGCCAAATGATGCTTTAGTATGGATTTTTTCGAGTAGGGTCGTATTTGCAGCGAAATTGAAATGCAGGCTTATTGGTAATATGCTATCCACCTATTAATGGTAACTTATTTACACTATATTAAACAAAATTAGAACTATTGATTTGTTTCCCAAATTTTGAGGTTATAATCTTTATGGGTGGTGAGTAACGAGAGTAACGAATAGTCCTATATGAATTAAAATTTAATTTAGAAGAATTACTTAATTCTAATATTAAATTATTATTTATTGATCAAGTATTAAAAAGCTGGAGCAACTTACTAAACGGTATACTTTTGTGACAACATCGACTAGGTACTTTGTTTCCAAACTCGTTTTGACTATTGTAAAAGTTAGCTGAACTTCGTCCGATATTGGATAAATTACTGTCCAAATTGTTGCTTTGACGTAATTTCTTTGTGTTCGCTGGTGTTCGATAAAATTTAAAGAGGTTAGCAGGTGTGTATACCTTTATTCACTACTAAAATAAGAGTGGTGACTAACCTGTATACTTTGACGAGTTTTTATGGATGGTACCTATACTGGACAAGGAGAAGACACAGTCTACAGTTTTATCCCGCTGTACCTACTTATGATAAAAATATATATAAAAAAAAAGACGTGTGGCACTCGGAGACTGCCTCGGTAAAGCTATTGCGCGTGATATTTCAAAAAGTCATTAAAAGTTCTGGTATTTATCGATAGATGGAAAAACTAAAAAGTATCACCGCTGTGCCGGTCGGAGTGGGGGGGGGTGTTAGGTTTTTTTCGTTACGGAATTTCTGGATTCGGTCTCCACGCTCAAGGCCCGCGATAGAAGCTATGCAATAGCTTAAAAGATTACTTATTCAGATCTAGAACGTGGTATATAGTTTACCTCGCTACATTGAAAATACTGACTGATGATGATTTTGACAGGCCTCACAGATCAGTTGGTAGTAGGTAATTCTGTCTTCTGCGCTCTATGTCGTGGTTTCGATTCCCACCCACACAAACATTTGTATGACGAATAGACCTAGATGTTTGTTTTGTGTCTGGGTGTTAATATGTATGTATTTAAAAATGTATTCGTGCTATTAACATCAAGACTGTTCTCAGGTCTTGGACATCTTTGTTGTATATTTGTGCGTATCTTCACACCTGTGATATGGTGCAAAGGAAATCAATCGCCAAAAGTATTTAAAAACAATGAATAATTCATTTAATTTTTTCGGCATATAAAAATGTTGCGATTCCGAGAGTGACCTCTAACAGATGGATCCGTCAGTATGTAATCCACCTTTATTGCTTTTCGGATTATCTGCGGATCAAATACGGGTCAAAAAATGTGATTATTTATTTTATTATTGACACACAAAATAGTCGTAAAACGTTTACGCAACTTATTTATAAAACCGAATCGTAAATCACACGACATTATTAGTCTAGTGAAAGGTTCCAGCTTATTTATAGTAGCTTATACTAATTAAAATAGGTGTATTACATAATTGCTCTTTAATTACGGAATCTTTTAAACTAGAATTTGGAATTTGGTATTGTTTTGTATATTGTTTGGTTCTATAAGAATGGTAACACATACCAGCGACAAAGTTTGTTACTAGAAAAAATGCAAAATATAAAGTAACATAACAAGTAATAAAAAACCAGCGAAGTGAAAGCCTACCTCACCCATTCGCGCAAAACTAACCGAAAAAAATTAAATGAATGAAAATCTTACTACAAATTCGGTACGGAACCCACGGTATGCAAGTTAAAATTACACATGTCCAGGTAATTTTAAGAAATTCCAAGCTTACTTCTATTATGATGCAATTTTTAAATACACTACTGTGTACTAAATACATGGCAGTCCATTATACAAAAACCTAGAAACGTTATTTACAGAACATTATAACATTTAAAAAACGGTGAACTTAGAAATAGGCTGAACTTAAAAGAATAGAATAGGGCAAGTTAGGTAAAGCAAGTAACTACATTTTACATTATGGTCGCGACTCATCATTTTCTCACCGCCAAAATGGTGCCTTATCATCCTTATAATAAGGATAAATAATAATAAATATATACTGCCTAGATACTTCATCAAATATCTATCTTATTCATTTTGTTACAACACAAAAAAATACTTCAATTAAGAAATAGATCATTTGATTGGAATTTCAAAACGCTAAAAACACTAATCTAATCCAATTGGTTGTAAATCATAACACGTATCTAGTTACCCAGCTACTGATTTAGCAAAGCCTTGCGCAAGGTTAATGGGTTCTAATGTGGCTAAATTGGTGTAATAAGGAACATTATTTAATGACTATGCAAATAAATAACATAAAAAATAGTCAAAATGCCACATTCGCTTGGCAAATTTTATGGCCCAAACACCAATGAAGTTATAGATTAAATAAAATACATATCATCAGATGGATTGAATCCATTCAAAATTAATTGTTTTTGGGTGTTTTATAGCTCGTAAAACATAAGAGATTTACTTAATCAGTTTTTCTAGATTATTACATCAGTCCGAATTTTGTAATGAACTGTTCTTAAAAACTAGCTTAAACATGACTTCATACTCGTAGTTATTCGATTAAAAAAATTGCAAAAAAACCTTATCAAATGCCATACACACCCTATTGGCAAGACCCAAGTCTCATCTTATGCGCCCGTAACTCTGAGACGAGTAGGTCGTTTTTTTTTATTTCAAACCATGAAGCGTTAGTGCTTTGGGACAGAAACGGGCATGGTGGCAGTTCTTCCCCGGACGAGTTTGGCGTGAGTTCTACTAATTTTAACGCATATCTATAGAACATATCTATAGTACATCTATACAAATAAATAAAATTGGAGTGTCTGTTTGTAATATTCAAATAACTGCTTTTTACTAAGTGCATAATATGGATGTATACACGGTAGATATATTTTTTTGTCTGTCTGTCTGTCTGTCTGTCTGTTCCGGCTAATCTCTGAAATGGCTGGACCGATGTTGACGGGACATTCACTGGCAGATAGCTGATGTAACAAGGAGTAACTTAGGCTACTTTTCCGAGGGGTAAAATAGGGGTGCGTGATAAAACCAAATTCCACGCGGACGAAGTCGCGGGCAACAGCTAGTATAAATATATAATTAAAGACTCTGGACCCATCAGATCAATCGATTAGAAACTCGGACGTGTTGCGTGTTTAGCTCCAATACGATGCATATATAATCATAAACATACTGCTTCATAATTCCATTCGTCTTGCTTTTCATTAGGTATCCAATCAGTACACCGTAGCTAACTAATTCGATACAAAGGATCAAATCCGTTCCTTCGAGGTCAAGGTCACGTAGACCCTACAGGGATACATGCCATACATATCATTCGATCGGTTCCGATCATCCATGGTCTCGATTAAATATCGAACGCCCGGCCGACTCTAACCATCGGTTACCACGCTCAATTTCAGGCAACACTTTACAAATTTTTCTAAATTCCTTCTGATTTGACACGGCAGTTAGCATTGCCAGGCGTCCGGATAAAGCCAGGCTTTTTGGTTGCGTGTCCGGCTATTGTTAGGCTTTTTAAATTTGGCCACTTTTCTTACAATTGTCATTCTTTTAATTTCATTGTTCTTTCATCGTAGAATCGAAAAATCGTGTTCTTCATAGAACTGAAAATTTTATGGTATACGAAGAAACCCCAAGTTTTCATTAAAAAAAATGATGTCCGCCTTTTTTACCCGTCTGTCCGGTTAAACTAGCTGGTCTGTCCGGCTTATCGGTTTTAGACCTGGCAACCTTAACGGCAGTTATTTAGAGAACGATTCGATTCGCCTCCTTTTATATCCTTCTGATCACGATATCGTCAGCCAGGTCCTCCGTCAGATGGTCGGTGTAACTACTAATCATTAGTAACAATAGCCGGAAGTGATGCAAGTGCTAATTCGACAAGTACAAACCGCAATGTAATAAGTACAAAGACGTTCCTCGCAGCGGGCGATGATGTGACTACTGAGGGCCTACAATTAGTGCACGAAGCAAAATGGCTGACCAGTGCAACAGACCAATTTAAAAAAATCCACCTCAAGGAGACAATTTTAAAAGAGCAGGGGTCAAGTATGCTTGGTCGTTTACCCTCCGCGAATAACACGACATGCGTGTGTGTTAATTTAATTTTCTACTCGCAATAATTGCACTGAGCCCCGGGCCCGGCCGGGACGAACGGACAGACAGCGAGGGGCGGCATGACATAGTAACGAGTTATTTGTATATTGAACAATAGCTGTTGCTCGCGACTTCGTCCGCGTGGAATTCGTTTTTATCACGCACCCCTATTTTACCCCTCGGAAAAGTAGCCTAAGTTACTGCTTGTTACATCAGATATCTGCCAGTGAAAATCCCGTCAAAATCGGTCCAGCCGTTTCGGAGATTAGCCGGAACAAACAGACAGACAGACAGATAGACAAAAATTGAAAAAAAATGTTTTGGTATGAGTATCGTGTATACATCCATATGCACTTAGTAAAAAGCGGTTATTTTAATATTAAAAACAGACACTCCAATTTTATTTATTTGTATAGATTCGCATTTATGTGCCCCTGAGCGTCTATTAGTCGATTGAATAATTTAACTTTATTAATCTAATAAACATTAAAATTTGTATTTTGATTCTCAGTTTTATGATTTAAAACTTAATTGAAATACGTGTCGGCATAGCCGTAAATTTAAAATTATCATATTTGTTATATTGATTTGATTTATCCCTGAGCTGAATCCGGCAGTTTGCGTAATAACTTTAACCACGGCAAATATATATAGGTACGTGTAGTTTTTAGTCGGCGGGTAGGTAGATTCTCTATAGATTGGTCCCGAGTTGTGGGGTTCGTTATATCGCTACCTAAATTCGACAGTGACACAACTGAAAAAAACACTTTTTTCATATTTTTATTTTATGTAGTTACAGAACGAGCCGACGGCCCTCCTAGTGTTAAGTGGTAACCTCTGCCCATAACAACGGATGCGACTTGGGTTTTCCCCTACTAGGTATGAGAAGACTCAAGTCGCATCGTATGCGCCCGTAACTCTGAGACGTGTAGGTGGAATGTCTCATGTGCCTGTAATTCATCGGCAACCACACTTTTCAAACTGGAACACAGTAACGCGAATAAGTTACTACTTGGCGGCAGAAATGGGCATGGTAGCAGTACTTCCCCGGACGAACTTGGCGTGAGTTTTACTGCTCTTAAAACACATTTTTCAGGAGAGCTGTTTTGCGTTGAGCGATGACGAGTAAATCCAACCAATCAGATAACGACATTTAGTGACGTTACTCGCTCAGTTGGGCGAATAGGAATATGAATTTTATTCACTTTATAGTACAGAAGATTTCGCGTCGAATTACACAAATAACTCAATTTTGACACATCTGGTTTTGTGCCACTATCGAATTTGGGCAGCGATATGTGAAAGTGAATCGGGAGCGGGCGAGGCGCCCCGCGGAGTCGGCGCGAGGTCTTTGTGCCTGCATTTGTCATGTTAACACTGAACGTGTGAAGAGCCTTTATTAATGACGATGGGATTACCGCCGGCCGACACCGACTCTTTGTGCCGGCTTCGGTGTGGCCTCGGCCGCATTCACAACCACTTTTTCTATTTGCCTTTGGGACTCATTCAAATAGGATTTATTTGAAGTCTGTTTGTGAATGTAACAATAAATATTTTGTGAGCGGCGAGCCGTGACAGTAATCCGTCATACACAGCATTAATCTTCTATAATTAGTTGTACAAAGTCGCCATAATATACGACCTAATTTGGCTATTTGTATCTAATTTGTTCTCGGTTTATTGTTCAATAAATGCTCGTAAACGGTTTTCATGAAGCAATCACAGCAGGGGTCTATTGGACCGGGAGGTGTAATGTTATAAACTCATAAACAGTCGGCAGAAGCACAGGTGTCTTAACCCGTTTATTGCCCACGAATTCGAATCGACACTTTTACAAAATTGAATTCCAATGCTCGCTACGAATACTCTACAAAACGTAAGCCAAATAAAATCAGAATTGTACGTCGAAATAATCGAAATACATGTTTAATGTTGGCATAACCTTAGTTGTTTCAAGTCATAGAAGTTTGTGGTATTGCTTACAAATTTATATGGTTTTCTGAGAACCTCGTGTCGCGGTAGAGGTGGATCGCTCATTGAGTTAAGCTGTAAACGCCAATTATACAGCAAAAACTTGTTAGAAAACCTTTGAATGAAGTTTAAAAATACCATTATTAAACAGCAGTCTTGTGCGAGTGAGATTTACTGAGACGAGCCGCTTTACGATGTGAGATAATAATAGTTCTGCAAAACGAAAGACATCACCCGTGATTATACATTTCAACACACAATTGAGTGAACTAGGAACTAACTGTTGTAATATAGTCACTTTCTTAAACAGTTCAATTAATTTTATATCAGCTTTCTAGGGAAGATTAAGATTATAATAGTCATAGATATACGAAATGTCATGGAACTTATTTATAGCTAACGATAACGACTAACCTGTTTTAAAAAGGTAGCATAAATATAATATTAAATGCTCTTATGTCCCAGTTGTCTGGAAGAGATCGTTTCATAGCGATTAGACCGCCCATTGTAATACTTAGTTCTTAAAATATTGTTACTTATAATGTTCTCTGGTGTACAATAAAGTATTTCTATTATCGTTATATTATAACGAACAAAATTAAAATTGGAAAAAAATTGTCGTGTAATTTACTGACCCATTGTTCCTCACATTTAAACGTTACGACGGACAAGATGAAACTCCTTTGTGTATTATTTACGTTCGTAATATCCCCGGACTTTCACGGTAATTTAGTTTTATTTACACGATCAATTTCAGATTTTAGTCATTCTAGATAATGGGACTGGCGAATCTGTCTCAGACACAACTGTAAAAAAAGTATTTTGCATTTTACCTACTTTAATTGCCTGATCAATCTAGGTAAGTTTTTGTCGTATTTCCTTCAGTGACAGTTAGATTTCCAACTTTATTGCAACGTCTACGTTATCATTACTCCGTGGGTTGGTTGGTATTTAGATACAACAACCAATGTCATACAAACTAGCAGAACAGCAAAGTTTTAAATTAAACTTACAGACCAAACACAGCACGTGCTTAACCTAAAATACACAACCATTTCGAAAACTCAAATATTTTGACGTAAATTCTTAGATTATAGCCATTAAAATCAAAACTAACACTTGCACTATAAATAACACCCACGGCACCAAGAAACATAGAATTATAAACCTAATTAAGTACCATAGAGTTAGCATAGAGTTCAAGACTGCCCATTAGCGAATCGTATTTTTTGCGTGTTCGCCTTAGCGCCTCGGTCCATATCTCGGTGCGCATTGTGTTATAAATAAAAACGCTAAACGCTGTTTATTGTCTATTAAGAATTAGTTTTCTCTTGGCGGCACTCACAATGGACCGGCGAACACAAAGAGAGATGCTTATCGGTGGTACATTAATACGCAACGACCCCGCCCCGATCACGAAATACTAGAGCATAAGATCAGTATGCAAGTAGATACGTAACTTTCATTGTAGTCAAAACCGCCTTCAACTTCCTGGAAGCACTGCAACATTCATGGATGCCTTGAGCAAGCAGAAAAGGGTTTGAAGTCCAATAGGAAGTTGGTTTCAAAAGAGTTGGTTAGAAAAGCCTCCAGAGTACGATAAATATGATGCTGATTAATAAGCAGACAAGAGTTACTACTGTCCTGGAACGGAGCACAAATAAAAATATGTCACAATGCCATTATTATTATCTTTTGCCAAATTTTGACGGCACTCCGATGAAAATACACTATGGTTACAGAGGAAACTAGTACTCATAGTGAACTGTGAATAAATAAAATAAATAAATAAATATTGGTGGACTTTTCACACAGCTCCATCTAGCCCCAACGTAAGCTAAACATAGCTTGTATCATGGGAACCAGACAACTGATATAATACTTATACATATAATATACTTTTTGTAATAATAAATGTTGGTGTCAAAATGTTTATCCTGTGGGAATCGAACCAATGACCTACAGCGCAGAAAGCAGGATACTACTAACTAGCTATGAGGCCAGTCAAAACAATTATTCTATTAGCGATAGGCAGTTGTTTGGCCGCAATCTCACCTGATGTTAAGTGACGATGTGGTCTACGATGAAGCATGCTTGCCTAGAAGGATTCACTCTCCTGTTGAAGACTTCCATATTATAGGTTTTAGGAAATACGGACGCAGGCAAGGAGTTCCACACTTGGGCTGTCCGCAATAATGCGGACTTTTATAAAAAAGTGGAAGCAAAACGGTTCGTACGGATGTGTGGTAATTCGAACAAGATTCACTTCTATCGTATAGTATTCTTATGTTAGTAGATCCGTTTGTTATTATGATACGTTGTGTCGGTGTAAATGTTGTGCTCTTTATTTTCACGCCGCGTTAATATATCGTTAGCAGCGGATGAATGATGGGATTTACATATAAATACTTACAAAGTAAAAGCACGTAGAACACAAAAGCCCAATACGTATTCTCATTAACAATTTTTCGTGTAACTGGAATGTTTCTGACGGCATCTGTAAAATAATTCTAAAGGTAAAAATATAATTTCAGGTTTGCTTTATGATAATATAGATAGATAGATAGATAGATAAGACGTTTATTTGTTTCTACAATCACACACGTACATTTAGTTTGTCCTCGGTGGGAATCGAACCCACGACCTACAGCGCAGAAGGCAGAGTTACCGACTGAGCAGTGAGGGCTGCCGAGTCTATTCCATTAAATAGAAAAGCAAAATCAGCGAGGCCCGAACTTGAACCTTACGTCGCGTCGTAAGTTACTAGTAAGTACAAATTACGCGCAGCACTAAAGATCGGATGAATTAGCCAGCGAGTTGCCGCGCTAATTGTAACACAACACAAATATTTAATAACAATCCCAGATCCGGTGAGATGGCCACTTATACGTTCAAAGAGAATATGAGACGTAGTGGAGTAGTTCCAGATTGATTTTAATATTTATTGTCTGTTTTCAATGTACTAATGTTGTGTAGGAGGGTGAATAATTTTAAGATTATTCTTACCCTTATCCCATCGTGAAGAACCCGACATGTCCTAGAACTAAAAATTCGTTTTTTAAATCTATACAAATAAATAAAATTGAAGTGTCTATTTGTAATATTAAAATAACCGCTTTTAACTTAGTGCACACGGTACATACACCAAAACATTTTTTTTTACAATTTTTGTCTGTCTGTATGTCTGTTTGTTCCGGCTAATCTTTAAAATGGCTTGACCGATTTTGACGGGACTTTCACTGGCAGATAGCTTATGTAACAAGGAGTAACTTAGGCTACTTTTCCAAGGGGTAAAATAGGGGCGCGTGATAAAACCGAATTATACGCGGACGAAGTCGCAGGCAACAGCACTAGTATTATCTAAATTGAGCTAATTATTCATTTATATTCACACTGACAGTGACTTTTGACTAGGTACCGTAATTTTGACATTCTTACAAAGTTATGAAGGTAAGGTATGAAGTTTAATAATTATAATAATTTAAGGCAAATAGCACTTTCAACCTAATATAACATTTACCCATATAAAATATTCACTATCTTTCCGAACAATATTTTATGAAACACGGATAAATCTAAAATATAGTTGAATCAAACCAATCTCCATACATTTTGTGTCCAAATTATCGCTGCACGATTGTTAAACATTATTACGTCGGGTGTTGTTTAATAGAAACAAAAATATCTGGCGGCGCGCCTCGTGTTTGATCTCGAGGTGTTCGCCGTCGAGCGCGATTAGCCCGAGCTCAACGTATAATCAAACGTGCCTCGGGCCAAACCCGACACCAATTTATGCGACTGAACACTCACTACACAATCCATTGCTCTCCCAAACTTCACCCACCACGCAATGCGTCATATATCACCAGCGGTGTACGATAAAACACGCGGAATAATCCTGATTGATTCTCAAAAAATATAGCCAGGGCATGCATCGGCGGACGAAGCCTCTCATTTGGCCGCCATTTGTCGAGCATTTCGGTGTACCGATCATAAATGGAGCTCCGGGTCACGTTAGCTGGGAGAAAACGTGAAAAATCACACATCCACGTCTAAAATTACTATCAATATTCTTGAGTAAAGTACCGTGATTATTCATACTTGATAGAAAATGTATGACGACTTTGCTTGTCCAAGTACCCGCAAATTGATTGGGTCATACTAGATGTTTTGAGAGTTAAAGCAGATGCTGTAGATTCGTAAGAGTGATCGAATTATTATTGTATTATTCGTATTATTAAAATTATTTTCTATTGGTTCGTTGTCGCATTCATGTCAATAAAAAAATATAATAAAAGGTACACTTAACATTTCTTAACAGTAAAGCGAGAAATTTAAATTACGTCTATCATGAATAATAAGTATCGACTACTTACCTGTATCTATTGTTAGGAAAATAATTTAAAACAATTATAATTTATGTCCCCTATTACCGCTCGCAGTACCTAATGATGGATCATTTATAAATTACTAGTCACTACAAACTTAGTCCCTCCTTATGTTCTCTACTTGTTCTAGGCACAGAGTTTAAAGAACATATTTCCATTAGACGATATGATTTTAAATAAGATATTCGAAGATATTAAGATTTGCAGAAGAGCAAAGTAAATGAAAAAGGTTAGATATATTTGTGATAAGATGACAATATCGGAATACTACATTAACTTGTATCTAATGTTCGAAACCCTTTAATAAATTGTTCAAAATATACTACTGAAAAAGGGTTTTATTACGGTTAAATAGTAAATATACTGGAAATTTGAATAATATTGTTTTTTTCATTGGGTAAACTAACAGTAACACGGTAGGTAAGAACACAAAAAATAAATATTTAAATAAATTATCTGTGGAACCCACACCGTTTACCATAGATTAAGTTATTGACATAGGATAGGTACTAGGGTTATTTCTTTTTCTATTAGAATTCATAATTGCACGATTAAACATAAAATTATTTTGGGAAGCGTCTAAAAATCTTAGTTCCTTGAAGAGGCTTGAGGTGAAACCAAATAATTGGTCTATAAATGACATAGTATACTGAGGATAGAATTTTTTTATGTGATATAGTAACGGCGAGCCGATGCCCAACCTGGTGTTAAGTGGCGACCTCTGTCCATAACAATCGATGCGACCTGGGTCCTCCATTTGTTAGATACAACAAGACCCAAGTCCCATCGTATGCGCCCGTAACTGAAACGTATAGGTGGAATGTCTCATGTGCCTGTCTAATTTGCAGTCTGTGATTCATAGGATTACAGGATGCCTAAAATTCACATCTAAAATAACGTATTTTTTGCATAACATGCCGTTAAAATCGTCCAATGAATGGAAACGCGCCCACAACAGCGTCGAAAGCGTCATGAAACTCTGGTTATAGCAGCTCGCGGCTTCAGGCTGTATATCAGACTGAGAATGATACCCTCACAAATTACCCAGCCGAGGCCGAGACTATGGAGTGATTTATTTATTTCACTTAAACATTGGCCGTAGGACGCAATGGGACTACCGGTACATTTTCACAAAATATCGCCAATACATTTATAATATTTTGAAGTTTAACTGTGATGTGATGTGTGACACTTCAAAAGTATTGTTTGAAATCATCCATGTTTTTTTAGTTTATTTTATAGCTCGTCTGTAGTAAAGCTACAGATTTAAAATAACTTATTATACCTAATGTATTTACATGAAAAAAGATACATTATCTTATAAGTAAGTACTTTCATTATTACCTATGAACTAGATTAAAGTAATAACTAGAGAGAACCTATAACATTTAGTCCTTTTGCTTTCTGTGGTTATTCCCTGTGTGGTAGAGACGCCGCGCCGTAACTTATGCATACGTATACTTGTATTTTTTATAATAATGGTACCTACATACAATTTTTAATGATTTATTTTTTATCTTAACTTTCAATATTCAATGAAAGACAACCGACAGAGGTAAAAAACAAGAAACAATGATTAACTCGAGTTATTCCGATTCTCCACAGTCGCCCTTTGCAGACGTGGCGGCGCGAAGAGAGAGACAGAGCAATACAAACGAATGAGACACACAATGAGCATAAACTTGCCGACAGCCTTCGAGATGTGAATCTTCCTGTTTCTCAGATTAAAATTTTTACTTATATTTTTTTTTAGATTTTATATTTTATTGTTAATTCCTTATATTTAGTGTAATTTTAGAAGAATTTCCTTTTGTCCTAAATTCTATAAATGCTTTGAAATTATAAATGTACCTACCTATTACCTCGGATATATATCGACTGGCCCCGCAACTCAGTTGGTTAGTAACTCTGCCTTCTGAGCTGTAGGTCGTGGGTTCAATTTTCACCCAGGACAAACATTTGAGTGACGACCTGATGACAAACGATTATGTGAGTGTGATGTTGGTTCTGTGTCTGGGTTTTAATATGTATTGATATGTATATATTTACAAAAAATATATATACATATACGTATTCTTTCAGTCATCTGGTTCCCATAGTACATGCTATGCTTAGTTTGAGGCTAGATGGCGATGTGTGAAATGTCCACCAATATTTATTATTATTATTATTTGCCGAGGATTGTGTATTTATACTACTATATGTTGATCAAACTTAGAATTTAGATTGGCTTTTGGTCATATCAGGTAAGTAGGTAGGAAGTATGTATGGTCTTGACAAGACAAAATAACGTGAAATACCTTAACAGTATGCACGCACTGAACTGATAACTAATCAAACAAGCTGTGCCTCATCCATCATGTCAAGCGGAGGGCGGGACGAGTAAGAAACTCATTAGACGGCGATCAACATCCAGCTTACCAGCCAAATTGATACAAACTCTTACGTATCGTACAAAAAGTTACAATGATCATCTTAAATATTCGATTGTAAATATTCTAACTGGCCTCATAGCTCAGTTGGTCACCCTGCCTTCTGCGCTGTAGGTCGTGGGTTTGATTCCCACCCAGGACAAACATTTGTGTGACGAACATACTTTATTACGGGAGGACCCAAGTTGCATTAAAGTCATGAGTAGATAATACCGCTTAACAGCTGCTGTCACTTCTTGTTCGTCCACTTCTCAATCAAATAAAGCCAGTTCAATACCCGCACCGGAAAATATTTCGAGATCCGATAGCATTATTGTCACATTACCCGTATGGTTTTTTTTATATGATACAGTTACGGAACGAGCCGACGGCCCACCTGGTCTTAAGTGGTAATCTCGGCCCATAACGAACGATGCGACTTGGGTTCTCCCCTACTAGGTACGACGAGACCTAAATCGCGTCGTATGCGCCCGCAACTGTGAGACGTGTAGGTGGAATGTGTCATTTGCCTGTAATTTCACCGGCGACCACACCTTTCAAACCGGAACACGTTTACGCTACACAGAATGAGTTTTATTATTTATTTATTGTCCTAAATAATTTAATTTGTTTTTCGTAGTACTATCGTAGAATGTAGGACGCGTTGATATTTTTGTTAGAAACTAAACAAAATACCTGAAATAAAGTTAATAATATTGTAATAATCAAATATTTTCGAACATATCAATCATTTATATATTTTTATGGACCTTATCCATCTAACGAAAATGTAACGGAAAGCTACGCAGTCATATAAATTTTGGAAAAAGTCATGATACTAACGCCATCTATTGGCAAGTAGACGTAAAAGGTATCCGCCTTTGTAGAATAGGAGCGCCAACCAAATGCAACATATTCTGGACTCTGAAATGCATTATAATAATTTTTGTAGTCAAGACTGTTACTCCATATCCATGTTGGTGCACCTGGCCGGCAAGGCTGGGGGTCCCGGGTCCAATCACATTGGATGAGCGAAATTGGCTCCTAGCAAGTTTGTGTAGCATTCGTGTCCATGTACAAGGGATCCTAATACGGTGACTGTTTTAACGTTGTTTATTACATTACAATAAAAAAATGTCATTCTCATTGCTCTTTATACCGTCACAGACAGCCATTTAGATTAACAAAAGAAAAAAACCATTACGCAAACGCTTCCGTTAAATCAAATTAAAATCAGTTTACAAACTACAACCAAATCACAATCAATTTGTCACGTTACGATGTTGTACCCCTTCAGTGGTAATGTCCCGTGGATAGGGTTGCCAGGTCTTAAAACCTAAAAGCCGAACAGACCAGCTAGTTTAGCCGAACATTTGGGTACAAAAGCCGGGCATCTTTTATTTTTAAGTGTTAGTATAACAAAAAAAATATTTTTAAAGTAAATCAATGCTTTTTCGTCATTTATCATACAATCTTCTTAAATTCTAAGGAAACAACAATAAAACTGAATCAATAAACCTTATTTATACCAAAATATGAGAAATGTAAAAAGCTGAGCAAATTTAAAAAGCCTAACAATAGCCAGAAACCGGTAATTTGGCCGGGCACGCAACCAAAAAGCTGTGCACGGCTTTATCCGGACGCCTGGCAACGCTACCCGTGGGGTACGCCGCCGGGGTACGCCGGGGTAAGCCGGGGGAAACTCGAACAATATGCTGAGTTGAAGTCACGGTGGCTTGTCGCCTCTCGCGACATTGTAATCGAGGGGGACGAACGCGTTTGTCATTCTACCCTACAAATCTACAAGTAACGCTCAAAAATACACTCAACACACTCGATAATAAAGTTCAGTTTCGTCTCCTGTGATTTTTGCAAGCATCATAAATTTTATAGCACTTTAATACAGCCATAACATAACAATAATAGGGTAAATGTTTTGGTAAGCCATAAATATGCGGAATTGCGTCCCACTGGGGACAATTTGGTAACGCGTTTTTGTTGTTGTGATGATATAGGCGGGATTCGGGAGGAAATTGACCTTTAACTGATGTTACGTTGTAATATTACTAAACAATTGACAATAATGTTGTGTTATAGTAGAGAAATTACATAAATAGACGCTCAGATTTTTACCAATTTCTTAAGGTACATATTATGTTGTATAAATTTTTATATATATATAGACATTTCAAACTGCACCATCTAGCCCCAAAGTAAGCTAAGCGTAGCTTGCGTCATGGGAACCAGACAATATACTTTTTTTGGTAAATACATACACATAATACATATTAACACCCAGACACAGAACAAACATCTATGTTAGTCACACAAATGTTTGTCCTGGGTGGGAATCGAACCCACGACCCACAGTGCAGAAGGTATGGTTACAAACCAACTAAGCTGCAAGCCAGTCTGTGCAAATGCATTTGATTTGATTCGTAAACGACAATGTAAACGTGAAAATCAACAAAAAGTTTGTATATCTAGGAATAGATGTAGATGAATATCCTTCTATTCTGACCTCACACGTCTGCTGGCACGGTAGAAAACAATCGCTGTGTTTGCACCTCGTCTAATAGCCTATTAGCCGAGTGCACGCGAGTGCTGTGCGGTGCCAATCTAATGACTTGACTTTAGTAATTACTTTTGCAGACATTAAGTCGGATGCATGAGAATGGTCGGTGGATAAGTATAGGCATAAAATTGTAGAGAATTTAAAAAACCTAAAAGCGCTTTGACAATCTGATTCCAACATTGCCAGTGCATAATTGCTTACAATTATTTCTATTGCTAATCATTATAACATATATCCTATATTTTTCAGTTCGAGTTTCTCACCCAATTGTAGCACTCTTTTCCTTCACCATAAAAATAACTTCGGGTACATTTATACCAAAGAAATATTTGCACTAAGTAAAACACATAAATCTGACAGATTTACGCGCGGCAATAAATGTCTAGCCCGAGTGTGAAGCGGTGTAGAGGTTATATCGCAAACGTGTGGTATTTATTTAAGAGCCTCTAAGTAGTTGGGCAAACTGCACTCTCGCCGGAAATGAGGCAAATCTAATACCCCCGCCCTGGGGAGGCCGCCCAACAAATCAATCCACTTAAACGCCTCAGGGGACACTTATGCCTCGTGCTGACTGGATTACCCTTTCTTGTTCGCCGTTCAAGTTATTCAGAGATGCCTGTAAATAATAATCAAAGATATGATATGAGAGCGTGGTGGCCTAGTGGTACTGACCCTGAATTTCAATCCGGAGGTCACAGATTCAAAACCCGATGTGCGCCTATGAGTTTTTAGCTTGAAAGATTTATGTGAGCAATAATGCGTTCTCGAAACGGTGAAGGAAAACGTCGTGCGGAAACCAACATGTCCTAGAACTAAAAATTCGAAGACATGTGTCAACTGCACGAAACGAGCATCTTTGAGGCGCACTTAAATCCTTTCACCGCACTGGTTCGACAGAAACAGTGACTCGAATATAATAGCAATAATGATATTGATTATTCTGATCTGCGTTTCGCGCACTATCTTTTCAACTCGGGTTGCTCTCGGCTGTTCTCATTATCTACATAGTTATAAATAATCAAAACCGAATTTCGACCAGTTGGGCGAACCTTAAGGATTGTTCAGTACCAAAGTATTAAGTTGATATCTATTGACATAGTCATAGTAAAGCTAAATTACAGGGTGTAGTCTATTTTATTACAATGAAGCAGAAACAGACTTACAACTGAGTGCTACGAACCTGTGGCTAATCATTAGAGCTGGTTCAAATTCTGATAAATTGTTAAAGTATGTGAATAAATAAGCTTTCCCCTTGAAAATTAAATAAAGGCAAAATTTAAATTATATTTTTTAACTATATATTATGTTTTAATTAAGTTTATGTTTTCATAATGTTATTTCGAAAGTATTTCACAAAAAGTTCTAAAATCTAGATAAGATCCCGTATGTTTTTATTCCTTTTGATCCCGTATGTAAGGTTGAAGACCATTTTCTCATAAAAACTTATCAAAGCTTTTACGATGCGGGTCTGTGAACCAATATTTGCGGGAGTGGGCCCAGAAACGTACCGGAACCTCCCTTAGCTCGGGTGGAGGCAATTTGTACAATTACTCACTTACAGTGAAACATATTTGATTCGCCTTATAGCTCGGTTGGTAGTTACCCTGCCTTCTGCGCTGTAGGTCGTGGTTTCGATTCCCACCCGGGACAAACATTTGTGTGACGAACATAGGTGTTTGTTCTGTCTGGGTGTTGATATTTATTATATGTATGTATTTACAAAGTATTAATCTGTTGTCTGGCTACCATGATACAAGCTATTTACTTAGCTTACTTTGGGGCTGTCTACCAATATCAGAAATGTCCACCGCTATAAAAAAAAATATCACACATCGTGATTCTATTGGCAGCAAAATAGACAAATTTTAGGTTCCCACCTCTTTCCATAAATAATAATTAATTAACTTTTGGGAGGTTCACAATCTCAAGATAAATTAATAAAATAAAACTAATCGATCGATAAATGACTTTTTTTTTACTAATTAGTGGATATTTCGCAAAGCGCTTTTCAGCCCCTAAGCAAATCCTTGTAGCTACTATAGGAACCAGATACCTGATATAATACATAAATCTTTTTTGAATTCTTTTATATTGGTTTACCTAAGTTGTATAGTCAGCGTTGCTAGTGCTGACAGTTTTATGAATGAATGTAAATTATCTGCATGACAATTTCAAGGTTTTCAGAGTCACATCCGCACGTTTGTATAAACGATTAGGAAATATGGCTGCTCATGGTTTAACCTATTCCTATAATAGATAGGCACAATAGTTTCTTAAACAATATGTATGTACGAGTAGGTTATAAATTATAAGGTTGTAGTCGCACCCTACTCAATCTGACAATGCAATTAAATGTCTTTATCACGTAGTCATACTAGTGTAACAGTTACTTCTGATAAACTTGTACCTAACTAAAACATTTTACTATCAGCGTGCAAATCAAATAATTAACAATCATTGCCTTAGAGTCTTTGTCATAGGGTCAAGAAAATGAAACATTTTATCATCAGCCTTAGCCTTCTTCAGAGGATCGCACGCCAACACTATAATCCGGATTTAATGCTTCCTTTTCATAGGAATTTTGAGAAATCAAGTTTATATATTACAATCGTTTCCAACTAGCATTTTATTTAGAATCCATAAAAAAATCTGCATTTTAGTACGAAACTGTTGGGTCTTGATCCGTGAAATTTTAGGTGAAATTATATACAAAACAATTTTTTATCATGTTTGATAATTTGTACTTGTAGCGGATCCTCCCTCTCTAGTCTAAATTAAATATAACATAGATTAACTCCTTAATCCCTAAAGGCGTAGGCACAGCTTCAGCGAGCCACTTTTCACCTTGTAGGTTATACTACGGAACTTAGTAGTAACGAGGGGTGAGTTCGTCACCGCCATTGTTTGCTCACGAATGGTCTTCCAACTTTCTTCCAGTAATTCATTCCTCAGTAACCTGACAACCAGGACAAATCTTACACAAATGAAATTACCAATAAGTCCGAGCGAACTGAAAATTATAACACCTACAACTTATGTGAAATTAAATTACAGCCTGGTAGCCATTAACACGAGTAAGTACCACAAAACCTCCGAATAGTAGATAATATGAATTGGGCCTAGTTATGCAGAAAGCAGCCATGTGGCATTTTTCCAAAAATGAGTTATAAACGCGGCCATACTAATTTCGACATGACGGATTTTTTGCAAAGACAGCCATGTTGATATCTCTATTTTTCACGGAGATATGGGCCAATACAATAATATGAATCAATACATAACCATAGTAACCATCGACAGAAAAATGCTTATAACTCCGTTTGTACTTTTCCCCACATGGCAGTTTTCTGCATAACAAGTCCAATTTTAAAATGCTTAAATGCCCCATGTTTTGTTTAGGGATGGTTGCACGGCCACGGAATTGACTCGTCGGATGCAGAGCCGTGCCCACACATAACATAAAAAATATGATATTAAACTTTATGTCTTTATTGTACAGCTTTACAACCATTCACGAAAATCTTCATATATTATCATACGTTGCTAGCGTTTAGTTACCAGGAAACACCAAAATACCTATTAAATATTTTATTAGGGCGGGAAAGTTATGAGATTCATAGTTGGTTTTTAATTACTGTTCATAAAATTTCGTTGCGATAAAATTATAATTAGTTAATTTACATTCACATTGGACCAGCTACTATTATGATTTTCACACGCGTCAGACACCAAATATATTGCTGTATGTAGGTTGTAACCTAAGTGCCCACTATAAGAGGAAATGCAAAAAAAAAATTATCGCCTGTGTAAGTGCCTATTTACGTACCTAATAAAATAAAATACAATAAATTTTATTTCAGCTTTCATACATTAATAACGTATTACAGCCAAATAAATTAAAATTAACGTAAAAAATTAAAAGTTTTATCAAAATTAAAGTACGCACAAAGTATTGGTTAGTTCGGCATCTGTTCCTACCAGACTCTTCAGAAGCATTACTGAGTGAACCTCTATTGTGGTTCATTCGTGCAACCGTATAATTTCTGGTAACTAGTAGCGGCTAGTAGGTAGAATTGTTGCGCGGACATTTCATTGAACAACTCCGGAGGCGATAAACGGACAAGTGATGATTACTGGAGTCAGCGTTGCGGAAACATATAGGTAACCTGTAGATAGTACGCGATTAGTTGTCCCTACTTACTAACTTAGAGAGTAACCTATATTCACTAGGTAGATCCGATTAAGGACTGACAGACCGCACAGCTCAGTTGGTAGTAGCCCTGCCTTCAATGCTGTAGGTCGTGGGTTCGATTCCTACCCAGGACAAACATTTGTATGAGGAATAGTAGACGTTTGTTCTGTGGCTGGGTGATAATATGTATTATATGTATATTTTTACAAAAATAGTATATAAGTATTATATCAGTTGTCTGGTTCCCATGATACAAGCTATGCTTAGCTTACTTTGGCGCTAGATGAATTGTGAATGGTAATAATTATAAATTACCAACAAAATGCGACGTATTGCATTTGCACCGTTTGTAGAGCATAAACACATTTTTTGTAGCTTGGAAATATTACCAGTTAGATTGTCCCTATGACGGTGTATTAAAAATGCTCTAAAAGCTTAGTTGAGAATTATCGAATTATTACTGAGTTTTTTTTCAAAGGTATGAAAAAATTTGTATACTGTCAATTATAGATACACTTCACTTAAACAGCACCTGAACCTCCAACAGCACGGTTTTTTTATGGGTAGATCAACCACATCCAACCTTATGTAGTGAACTTCTTTCATACTACATGTCTGAGCCCTCACAGGTTGACGTTATTTACTGTGACTAAGTAGAACATATATTCGATAGAATCGATCATTCTATCATTTTACTTAAGTCTAACTTGACTTAAGTATGACTGAAATTACAGGCACATTAGACATTCTACCACACGTCTCAGAGTTACAGGTGCATACGATGCGACTTAGGTCTTGTCGTACCTAGTAGGGGAGGACCCAGGTCGTATTGATTGTTATGGGCAGAGGTTACCACTTATTTATAAACATCATCGGTTAACATCAGGTGGGCCGTCGAATCGTTCGGTAACAGTGTCGAATTAAAAAAAAGTTAGATAGAAATCTCCACTTCACTATCAGACGGCGAATTTGTCTAAAATACCGACACAAACCTGCATTCTACAGAAAAGTAGCTACAAGTCGTTCTATTATAACGAAATCATTCCACACAAAACGCTCGCAATTTGAGTCCAAAAGAAAGGAAGTGTGGTCAGGTTGTCCGTCTGTCATTAGCATTAATAACTCCATAGAAAATGTAGAAAAATGCAAGTGAGGATCTGCGGTTTCCAAGAGGAAGCTGCTTTTGCGGCCGTCAATAGGCCTCAATAGTTGTGCCCCCTTGCGGTTGATGTGGTAATCGCCGTCTAGAAATGCAAGGAATGCTCATTGCTTTGTAACAAATTGACACAGGAAGCCAGAAGGCGAGCTAATTAAAGTGCGGTTTGCGCTTTTACAACATAATTTTTACGCGGGTTATTGTGTTCAGTATTTTCATTGCGGGTGAGCAAATCCTTATTCACTAATGCTCTATTGCAGTTCATTTTATTTCAGCAGTCATGAATTTGGGCGAGTTTTTCTGGTGACAATTCTTAATACCGATCTGTGTAATTATTTACTAACAGGCTATTTGAGTAATATTTTAAATAGTTTTAAATTATTCTAATTATAATAATAAATGCAGTTATTTGAAAAGATTATTTAATTTAGTTACGCTTGATATTTCTTGTATTTTAAAGTTGACTCCCTAATTAATAATTTTTCTGTACCTTCATGAAATAGAATGGTGAGTTACGTATAACAGAATAGAATATATCTTTATTGTACATCATAAGTAAAAACAAGCAAAATAAATACACTGTTGTAGATATAAAAAATTACTCTGTGTGTCCAAGATGGGTCTTGGTTTCCATTAAATGTGCGATATTATATTATTCGGGCAACTCATTTCAAGTTACATTTCAGCTAACCTGCAGTATCATTGCGCGCCATCTAGTGTCGAGTAGAAATGACAAATTGTTTATAAATATAACTATAGATGCCGCATAAAAATTGTTTTTATTGAGCGATATAAAAACCGTTCCAACAATTAATAAATAGTTCAATAGATCCGTATCCGTCCAGGTGGAGTTGTATCGAATTCAGTGACTGACTTCATTGCCTTGCTGGATTCCAATGCTCAATTTTGCTTCAAACAATATGTTCATACTCTGCAAGAATTATTAAAACTTAAATTATTCAATCATTGAAGATTAGTATATAATAGAAGTACATGCTTCCTAGACTAACTTAAACTAGTACAGGATTTTATTAAGTTATAAAATTGTTGAAATAATATTATTTAATGCTCTATTTAGGGGCTCATTGGCTATAAGAGCTTACAGTACCGAAAAAATAATTTTCAGGCATGTTACGACTGCCTTATTTGTTATTTAGTTGTCATTGTCAATTTGACTGACAGTTGAATTGACTGCTACCATGATCAAAACTAATGCCGGTGTCAGAAAATAGCCTTTCGAAATAAAATTGATTTGGTAAATAAAAATAAAAATTATGGCGTTAACAAGGATACCATTCATTAGATCACTGGTAGGTTATGCCCGATATCCACTGTTGCATCGACACTACTCACAGCAACATACCGTAAACCTAGCGGACCCATCTATCCAGACGTATCTAAAGCATTTGATGCTGGAACATGACGATCTCCACTCGAAATTACGAAGGAGTATTGACGAGAGCAGACGCCTGCACGAAATAAAGCCCATCGTGAACGTACTCGATCAACGAATCACTTTGTATGACAGCATCGAATCCTTGAAAGAGTTGAACAAGAAAGAAGGTGATGGTGAAATGCAGAAAATGATAAAAGAGGAGGCTCAAATATACTTAAAGAGGTTAAAGGAGATTGACGACGAACTTCTGTCTATTTTGCTCGAGCCACAGCTTAGTGAAGGTGGTGTGTTACTGGAGGTAGCCGCAGGTGCTGGAGGGCAAGAGTCTATGTTATTCGCTCGGGAACTCTTTGAAATGTATGAATCGCACGCCAGATACAAGGACTGGCAAGTGGATATTGCATCACTGGAAACATCTGACATTGGCGGGGTTCGCAAAGCGTCTATGCTGATATCCGGATATGGGGTCCCAGAGCTTATCAAGATGGAGGCTGGAGTGCACCGTGTTCAAAGAATCCCGGCCACAGAAAAGGGAGGTCGAATTCACACCAGCACCGTATCTGTAGCAGTATTACCTCAACCTACAGAAGTCGAGTTGGAGATTCCTGACCGGGATGTAGTTATTGAAACGAAGAGGGCCAGCGGTGCTGGTGGGCAACACGTGAATACAACGGACAGTGCAGTACGCCTAGTGCATACACCGACAGGCACTATGGTGGAGTGTCAGGAGGGACGATCCCAAATTAAAAACAAGGAAATTGCATTTCAGAAGTTAAGAACTTTGTTACTTGAGAAACAAATAAAAGAGCAGTCATCTAGAATAAATAGCGAAAGAAAATCACAGGTTTGTGAAGTCTTTTTAGTTGCTCACATATTATAAACCAGTCATCGCTTAAGTGTGATGTCTGACCATTAGTGCCCATTACAACTGACATCCTCTGACAATCCTTTCTGTGTGTGGTGCTTGTTGTAGCAGATTAAAGTAGGTAAGTATAGTAGAAACAATACTTACCTACTTTAATCTGCTACCAAGCACCTAACATTCTCACTTGTGTTATTTCAGCCTCACTTGTGAGCTACTCATAATATGAGCATTGGGGTATTCCCATAATATCATATCAGGCATCTTTAGTGGGTGAAAAAATAAATAGGATCAATTTTCTCTGTAACTTTTAGTTTTTGGACTAAACATATATTACTACTACACTATTTAGCCCCAAATTAAGCATAGCTAATTCAGCTTGTAAATATCAAAGATGATTTATAGAAAACTTACATACTTTTTTAGTAAATAAAGATGTATTAACACCCAGATAAGAACAAACATGTACATTTGTCTCAAATGTTTGAATTAGGTGCAAATCAAACCGACGACCTACAAGGCAGAAGTCAGTTACCACCAACTTAGCTGTGGCCAGTCTTCAATCGATAACAGATCCACTGTAACACAATTTCCACTTCTGATTACTCTGAACTAAAGTTATAAACTGAATTACATTCCAGGTTGGATCAGCGAACAGAAATGAGAAGATCAGAACGTACAATTATCCTCAAGACAGAGTGACGGAGCACCGTGAAGGGGGCACCAGTGTGCACAACTTGAAAGCCTTCATGGAAGGCGGAGAGCCATTGGAGAAACTGCAAGAGGGCTTGCTGCGACAGCAACGGCACCAGAGTCTTATGGAGGAGATCAATGAGTTTGTCAACAAGTATAAAGCGGATACCAGTTAAATGTAAGGAAATGATTTAGATCATAGTTCAATTACAGCATTTTAATCATTGTGTCAATTTTGTACCAAATTTCTCAGTAAAAGTGACTAATATTTATTTTGGCTAAACACTGCTATCCGTAAAGGGTCATTGTCTATTTTTCTGAGAAGTAAAATGAGCTGAATTATAATAAAGAAATATTAAGATACCAATACATTTTTCTGTTGTATATGTTAAAACAACTTGTGTGTAAAATATAAAATATATAGTTATTTTGTGAAAGAATTCATGATCACAGATCAATATTTGTAAATACCCTAGTATGTTATTTAGAATATAAATTTTGTTAGTGTACCTAGATTTTACAATAAATACAAATATATACCACAAAAGTATTTATTTTTTTACCAAATAAACAATCACATTTTTAAGTAAATAAATTTCAAATTACATTTAATAGGACTCAAAAGACAAAGATTAAAAGTTTTTGCTAGACTCTATAATATATTTAATTATTGATATTAAACGGTCATTATGAAAAAGAAAACAATGCAATAAAATATTTATACACTCCACTTAATTTAAAATTTAGAATTACAATAGAGCTTTGTAAATAATTTCCATCCCAGTTTAATTATAAGAGTCACCAGGAGGACGGAGCCAAATAGTAATACCAAAATGTAACAAAACATACCAGTGTAAATATATGAATATGATAAAAAATTCAAAGAAATATAGCCGAATTTCTTATAAAAGCTATATACAATTTTGATTCCTATCTATCGACATCATACAATTCCATATTAATTTTGACCGTCAGTATCCAGTTCAAATTGATAAAATATACTTGAAAAAAATTGAGCTTAATAAATATTTATTATGCACACATTTGCCACACATACATATAAACTGCGATTACTTCACTGATATGAATGTTTTCATAATATCGATCTTATTGCTTGCAAGTTATGGCGCCATAAGAACTTTTTAATATATATATATTCTGATATGTAAAATGACATGTAATAGATTTTTCTACTTATAATCTACGGATGAAACAATAATTTGTCTAACAACAAAAATGTAGGATTATCCAACAACTATATAAATCCTAGTTTTTTGCTATCAATAAACTATGTCATCTTTAACAACACATTACAAGTACGGCGTCTATTGCATCTCTGTAGTTTGAAAATATATTAATAATTTTCTATGCTAATGATTTATTACTCTATATTCGCCAAAGTCCTAATAATATACTAAGTAAAATCCACAGTTGATTTTGGCTCAGAAGACTGCATCGTCCGCACATATCTATGTTGCTTTCCTGTAAAGTAAAAATATTCACCTTTGTAACAATGCTAAAAGAGCTAAAGAGAGAAGAAATACATGGGTGCCATTAAACCATCAATCAGCATAATATAAAATTTGAGTCTCAGAACGTAACTTCGATTGGAAATACGAATCGAAGTTCCGAGTAGATTGTTGGAATAATTCCGGCCATGTACTCGTATATCGGCAACTAAAGTTAGATGAAAAAGGGTATTTCCTCTCATCGTATGCAACAGTCATGATAATAGGTAAATTAATAAATATTGGTGGAAATTTCACAAAGCGCCATCTAGTCCCAAGCTAACCCTATCTATATAGCTTGTACAATGGAACTAGACATTTGATAGAATTCTCACGTAACTTTTTGTAAATACATACAATAATACATATTAACCCAGAACAAACGTCTGCGTTTTTCACCCAAATGTTTGGAAAGAGACTTTATATTTGGAGCATTTATATTGGCACTTAATACCAAACATTTGATTGGCAAAATACGCCGGAACTGAATCAGGCCTTACTTCTGTATGGTTCCTGATACAAGACTTCGGTTGCTTCCTATACAGCGGATGCATGTGCTTCAAACAGGGCAGGCTCTCGTTGTAGTTCACTTCGGTCGGCTCCACCGACGGTAGAGGCACCTCGACCTTCGGACACGTGGCGTCCACTACCACCATGAGCATATTCGTGTAGTTCACCAGTTGTGCGTAGAACGGCCTCTCGCAGTCTTTCAGCTGCTTGTTCAGCTTCTGGTCCAAATTGGCGTAATCCAGTTGGTAGAGATACATCTCTCTGTCGCACGGAGTCGGACGAGTTCTGTTTATGAGCACCAGTTTCTCAAAGTCCCGCTCCACAACTCTTACGTTATTCGCTTTGGGGTTCAGTGGATCGTACGCAGATTCCTCATCGTTCTCGTAACTCTGGTACGCGACTGAAGTGAAATAAATCTATTAGAACCGATTTAATGGCAATGAGATGAGAAAGATTTGGGGAAGCTTGCTTAAATTCATGCTAAAAGATTAAATTGAAAACTTATCTCAAGCAGTTTCATTATTCAATTGATTAGAAATCTAATAACGACGCACATATAAAGCATAAAAAGTATAAATACCTAAAGAATAATATGTACAAATAATATAGCCCTTAATGCATATAGGTTTGAAAGAAGTAACTCGTGCATAGCACCTGCCTAACATAAGAAGAAAAATTAGATTGACATGCATTTTTATAGAGAATAGAAAATATGTACCGGCATGTGATTGTAGACCTAAATAAAATATATTTAAGTTTTTCATAGGAAATATGGAATAAAATAACATGATTCAATTACCGCTTAAAATTTACGAGGGTAACCTGAAAATCACAATTTCTATAAACTACTAACATGCACATTCGAGGTTGTAATTTATTTTGATATTGATAGTTTTATCGTAATATTTGTAGGGGGTAGTCCGAAAAAAACGTAATCCGCTTTATGAAAATTCTCAAACTATGAGACAGTTTTGTGGGTGGATAGTACAAGCAGACACGACTGTATAAAAGCGTTTCCATATTTACGAATCTAGAATTTAAAATTGGACAAAATGTCTACGATACTAATAATGTGCTCGAACTAAAACTCACCGGTGGGTGTAACATACTCTGAAACCAAGATGGAGTCATTACTACTCTCGTTAGACTAAATCCAATTGTTGACTCCATTTATTAATTTTGTTACTACACAATTATTTTTTTCACAATTTTCACTCAGTTTTGCTTCATTACGGACATCGACCTATGGTCGACTAATTGTCTTTTTAGTAACAGCATCATTAAGTGCATCTATTGTGGCGTATGTATCAGTTGTGTCATCATGCGCAGAAGTAAGCAACAGATTTACTCTAACGTATCTTCTAGACAGGTCTAAGCATAGAATAGAATATTGTCAGTGCTCGTTGTCATGCATAACAGGACAAGTTGACAACATAGCGCGACATTCTACACATATCGTTTCACCAACATATAGGTACCACTTATTAGTTTTTCCTTTGTCTTCAACTCTTACACACCAAACATTCAATATCTACGAGAGGGTAGTTAGGATTCATTCTTACCGTCGTAGAAGGAATAACTCGAAGCCTGTGCCAAACCTGAGGTAATGGAGTTGTAGAACCAAACTGATGTTGTGAGGAGCCAAGCCATCACTAGACGCAAATTTTCGAAAGGCTGAAATAAAATCACATTTGTCTTAAGTGTTATGGAAGAGACTGTCAGTTACGATTTACATTATATCTGGAAATATATTGATGGTAATGTAGCGGAAAGATTTTTAAATATTGGCTAACATTTCACACCGCGCTATCTAGCCCCAAACCATGCATAGCTTGTACTATGGGAACCAGATAACGGATAAAGTACTTAAAATACATTTCTTTTGTTATTACATACATCTAAATATTAACACCCAGACACAGTACAAACATCTTCGCTGCCCACCCAGGACAAACATTTGTGTGACGAACATAGGTGTTTGTACTGTCTAGGTGTTGATATGTATTAAAAAAAAACAGTTGTCTGGTTCCCATGACACTATTTACTTAGCTTTCTTTGGGGCTAGATGGCGTTGTGTGAAATGTCCACCAATATTTATTAAATTATCTATTTATTTATCTATGTTATTCACACAAGTACTCGTTCTGGGTGGGTAGCGAACTCACGACTACAGCGCAGAAGGCACAGTATATACCTACTGAGCTATGGGCTAGTTTACGAATATGTTTGTCATTTACCGTTAAAAGCACAGAGGCTGGGTTGGTTGTCTTTTTTTCTCTGAAACAGACAGCTTGGTAGTCAACAATATGTAAAGGCTTGTACACATCCTCTGCAATGAGCTTCATCATTATGTCTGGTCGAACCTGTAACCACAAAAGGTATATTAAGTAAAGATAAGTTTGTAAGAAGTACCTAGAAGTAATAATTATTATATATTTGGGCGTGTATTTTTCATGTAGATCAATCTTGCACGAGTCTGGCAGGTGCTATCGACTGATTAGATAGTTTGACTAGCCTCACAGCTCAGTTGGTAGTTACCCTGCCTTGTGCGATGTAGGTCGTGGGTTCGATTCCCGCCCAGGACAAACATTTGTGGGACGACATAGATGTTGGTTATGTGTCTGGGTGTTAATATGAGTTACATATGTATGTATGTATTTAAGTAATGTATCAGTTGTCTAGTTCCCATGATACAAGCTATGCTTAGCTTAGTTTGACCAATATTATTATTATTATATTGGTATTTTTTACTTTGAAATATAAATGTTCTTTATACCTGAAATCTATTTTTTAACGGACGGTTTAACACGCACCTTGCCGAAAA
This sequence comes from Chesias legatella, assembly GCA_947359385.1. Lineage (NCBI taxonomy): Eukaryota > Metazoa > Arthropoda > Insecta > Lepidoptera > Geometridae > Chesias > Chesias legatella. The sequence goes on from OX375772.1 coordinate 7,995,074, forward strand.
ATTGTCCTGTAAGAGTAGAGTCTTTGGCTACAAGGATCCAGCCGTGGTTGTCCACCAAATAACAGTCCCAGTTATCCGATAAACAGGTAACGCATTCCTTATTGTGTTCACACTGTAATGAAAAGAAAACATTAGCTATTTCTTGGTATATATAGAAAATTGAATTTTTAATAATAAGGTTTATAAAAAATTCTTATGACATTTTGAAACAAATCTTTTTTATATGATACTAATAGTCGATTATACTTTTTTTTCACCACTGCTTGTATCGAAAAAAAGAATAATAACCCTCTCTCAAGAAACACCCGAATGATATAGCTCAAAAAACATCATCCAAATTATGCCAGTAATATCATGCAGTATCGTAATATTTGTTTCTATTTTTTTTTTCAGTTTTAGAAATATTGGCTACACCGTATGCGAGTTTTCCTGGGAAATACCTACATTATATACGTATAAAACAATACCGGTCTACTAAATCTATTTAGAGAACTTGGCTCGCTCGTACAACTACCTGTTGTTACTACTGCCACTTGAAAATATTTGAGACACGGGAAGCTTTCAATCACACACCCTCCAATCACCGAGTTAGTAGAATCATTTGTACAGTCATAAGTACACTTACTGATGAAGTTATATTGTCGAACCACTCAGAAAGCCGATCGTGTTTGAACTGAAATCCGACTACAGCCGCCGGCGCCTTCCTATGCCCGTCTCCGTGGAAGACCGCGTGGGAGGCTGTGACCACGGCTCTGCTGACGTTCAGCGGAAACTTCTCTGTGTTCAGTTCTGTGCTGTACACGTAACTTAGCGGGTCAACGTAGTGTTGCTCGACCGCCCGACGGTACCACACTTCGTCGATTGCTCGCGGAAACTGCTTGCCGAATTCCTGTCTAAACAAGTTCCTCTTTTTAACCGACTTCAAAAAAAAGGAGGTTATCAATTCGACCCGTATGTATGTAATATTTCCAGAACTGCCCAGTTTTCGTAAACGTTGGTCTATATCAGCTTCTAAACAAATGTGCCTTTCAAAAGTGTATGCATGTATCATTGTATGTTTGTCCTCGCATATCTCCGGAACTACAAGTTCGATTTAAATAATTCTTTTTTTTTGTTGATATAGGTATTATTCAACTTAGGGAATAGTGCAAGTTTCATCAAAATCGGTTCAGTAGTTTTTGAGATAGGGAAGTTTAAGTGTGTATTAATCATTCATAGCTAACTTAAAAGCATTTTATTCTATAAGTGTTATTAAAATACAGGTCCCGACATTACATAAATAAAAATAATAATATAGAACGAGCTGACGGCCCACCTAATGTTAAGTGGTAACCGTCGCCTATGGAAAACAGCAATACGACTCAGTCCTCTCCGCCAAAGTACGAGATGACTCAAGTCGCATTACGTTGCGTCTATCACCCTGAGAAGGGGATGTTACGTCTCATGCGCCTGTAATTTCACCTCCTCGTGAATCACATGTCATAAATACCCATTAACTCGCGAAGTTGATCGAAGAGTGTAGAGAGGCACTTTGAATCGCTTCGTGCAGCCTCGCTTCGAGCGACTTCCGATTATTGTCGGTTTTTGCGCAACCTCAGGAGTCACTCCCAGGAGTGTGAGTAGCGTACTTCGGACTTCGGTCAATTTCGACCAGTACTTCGTCAAAGCAACTTCGCAAATAGTGAACTGGGCATAATAATATAATAATAATATGGTTGGACATTTCACACAGCGCCATCTAGCCCCAAATAAGCTAACTATAGCCTGTATTACGGGAACCGTACAACCTATATAATATTTATATACTTTTTTTATAAATACATGCATATAATACATATGAACACCCAGACAGACCAAACATCTGTGTACGTCACACAAATGTTTGTCCTGGGTTGGAATCGAACCCAAGATCTAAGTGCAGAAGTACAGTGAGTCAGGGCCTATAAGCCTTATGGCCTTATGGTCTACTACTAACTGAGCTATAAGGCCAGTCATACGGCATATGAGGGCATAATATGGTTAAATGAATACAAGAAAGACGTTCAAAAATAGGGAAGCAAATATAAGAAATCTTACTTGTCGTTGTCGCGTTCTTTCGGTGGGTGGGTCTGCCATCTTGTCAAACCGCTGTGCGTTGATAGAAAAGCCACGATATATCCAAATCGCTGAATGAATTCAGACCTGTGACCAAAATGTTAATTGATTTATTTTGATCCGACTAACAGGGTCATCGACTATCTATCTATTCGAGTCACTGGTTTTCTCAAACCAGTGTGGTGAAATGATTTTAAGTGCACCTCAAAGAGACTCCTTTCGTGCGCTAGACACGTGTCTTCGAATTTTTATTCTGGTCATCGGCTTATTATGTGTTATATCGAAAAAAATCATTTTTTTAATTTCATACAGTTACGGAACGAGCCGACGGCCCACCTGGTGTTAAGTGGTAACCTCGGCCCATAACAACCGAGTCGACTTGAGTCTTCCCCTACTAGGTACGAAAAGACCCAAGTCGCATCGTATGTGCCCGTAACTCTGAGACGTGTAAATGGAATATCTCATGTGCCTGTAATTTCACCGGCAACCACATCTTTCTAACCGGAACACAGTAACGCGAATAAGTGCTTGGCGGCAGAAATGGACATGGTGGTAGTACTTCCCCGGGCAAACTTGGCGAAAGTTCTACTGCTCTTAGATGTTGGGTCAGTATCTCACTTATGTAAATATACCCATTCAAACCGTTTTCCTGAGCAGCTAAAAAACATGATTAGGAAATAGATAAAACGGAACCCTAATTAAAGTCATTCCTCATTAAAAACAAGTATTCTTTTCCAATTTACATTACCTCGGCAACAATCCAATCACTTTGGTCAATGGGCTATCCAGGTGCAAATTATAAAATGAATATCGAAAATTATTACGTGCTTATACATCAGTTGCACTTTTGAAATATGTATTGTATATACAGAGTGATTCACCAAACGTGTTTCAAAGGTCGTGTTCGATAGACCAATTTATGAAGTAAGTTGTTTCAAAGCATCAAAGCATATCTTTTAAAAACAATATAGTAATTCACATAAAAAAGTTCGTACAGGTACCTAAATATTCAAATATTCACAAGTTTTCATTGCGTAATTATAAGCTGTATCTATCTACTATTATTGACGAATCTCTCCGTATAAGGGTAAAGAAGGTAAAGAAGTAGTAGTAGTGTTTGATACTATCGACTTGAGTGCGGGCTTCAGATTTTCATTTCATTTCTATTTTAAGTACATTTTCTATTAAAATCTGATGCTTGCAGACACTTACGCCTTCTCTTCCGAAGCGGACTCAGATATGCTCTTGTTGAACCAAGCGGTATTCCTGGCATCGTAGACTAACGCCTGCATCAGTCCGTGATCACCTGGAGAAAATGGCTCATTAGATATTCTCTATCATCCTGTTGTTGGGACCTGCTTGATCAATACTTACAGTAGTATTCGTTCCTTGGTGTGCTGTTTGGGACCTTACCCCTTTCCTTAGCTTCTGGAACTCCTGTAAAAGTATGAATCACTAATCAAATGATATACTGTATGCATTACCATCCAAAACTTATCTGGTCTCGACTCGGAAGATATATGGCGGTAATTGATGTGGTAACAAATGTTACCGTTATGCTTCTCGTGCCCAGCTTTGTTCTTATGGTGTTCTGGCGGTCGGGGCTTTGCTGGCCATCGCCAACCAGGCTTAGCCACCCGCTCCAGGAAGTAAAGAAGCTCTTCTTCAGGAGTAGAGAAAGTGTGGCCATAGCGGCGACAGTACAGCCTGAGGAATAACGGTATCGTTATCAAATACATTCCCGATACCTATCGAATATTTCTGTGAAAGTGACTCGAATAGAATAGAATAGAATCACATAAAAAAAAGTTCGATTCCCGGTCAAGGCTAATATTTCTTAAGTTTGTTCTCCGGTATTTCTTTCGTAATATTGTTTATATTAGTAGTTGAATTAGTTGTATTCAATAGTTATGTTGCTTTGTGTTTGTTCATGCTACACTAGAATGCAAGAAGGCATTCTAGTGTAGAAGTGTGTGTGCTGGTAACGTGGGTAACTCAGCTGCATTCTCACTGTTCTCACCAATCAGGATGGACACTCCATTTGTTCGACAAATATTGCTTAGCCGATATGTTCTTGGACGTGAGAGATAGTCGGTGGATGTCATCAGTCGGCGGCGGAGTTATTCTATGCCGTCCGTAATTCTCAGGTATTGCTATCACTAGAGTGAACGGAGAATCTGCTATTCCCGTCCAGTAGAAGTGTCTTTTGGCGCGGGATACGCGTTTCTGTAATATTAAATTACTCGTTTTATGTTTGTATTTTTTAATCAAAACCGTCATTTTTTCTTACCATATCCTCAAGATGATATTTCACGTTCATCATTTCATTTCCGGTATTTTGATCGATTATGTCTTTTCGGAGCTATAACGATAAAATGACTTTAGCCAACAATAATTTCAATATAATTCCTTTAGCAAAGCAAATGCCTTAAGCCAATTAATTTTCATTTTATTTATGATTATAATACAAAGGAAGTATTTACCGTATTCAACTCCTTGCTGAAATTCCTAGGACCTCTGTCGTCATCAAACAATTCCACTTCCAACATATCAACACTATTGTAGCTGGGTTTTAAGATTTGTTGAAACTGAAACAGAATATTGTGATAAATTAAGTTCTTAAATTCTCGAAAAATTAGCAGCGTAACCTTATATCGATATCATTTTAGGTAATGAAACCGCAAATTTTTGTGGAATCAAAACTATTTAGGTAGGTCTCTATTTGTATTTTTTAGGATTTTCCCATAGGAGGAACCTACTCCACAAATATACCGCTTTTGATGTCAAAAGATTAATATCTCGAGAATATTCTCGAAGAAGAATCGATAATGAATATAGTAATTTTATAAAACAATTTATGAATTTTAGTTATTTATTTAAAAAAAAAACTTTTTTTAATCTCTTACTCCTACTCATCTCGAGCTAATTTAATAACTACGATATCTTTTTCACCCCCTTTTGTTCCCTATTCAACCACTCAACCTTTAGCGCCGGAACTAACTAACTAAATACTGCCAGCATAACCTACTACTAAGTTTCAGGAACATTGTATAAACGATCTGCGAATTATCTTGGAACAGTGTGTGTCATTCATATCCGCAATGCCGATTTGTTAGAGTAAATTTAGGAAACTTTGCTTGCTGCTTCACCTGTCTACATAAATGTTTTTTAAACTGATAAAACGTTGGTAAATTAAGAGGATACATACCACGGGCCTCAAGTCAGGGTGAATCAGGATGTATCCGTTATTGGTAACAATAAATGCATATCCATTTACTCCAATCTGAAAATTACAAATTTTAACATTTCACAGAGGAATTGAAAATTAATAACATTAAGATTGCGGACAAACGTTAGCTTATCTTAATTAAAATGAAAAAAATTAAGTTGATTTATACAATCACCTTATATGGAGTCATCAGTGTTTGTATTTCAGACAGAGCTACGTCTGTCCCGGCCACTCCTAACAATCTAGCAATACGCATCTGAAATTTTTCAATCGATTTCAATAGTGTAACACAGCCTTATTTATTATTATTAATAGAATATATCCTTAAAGGGTTATTGTTAAAAAATAATTTCACAAAATTTTAACTAATTCTACGCATCATTTCCATAATCTACAAAAATGCTATAAAACATCATAACAATACAAAAATGACGTCTGTTATGTATAAAACATTAAACAATTAACTAACTACTAATTTCGTATTTGGCTTTTTATATGCCATCATGTTCTACTAGATTAGAAAATTGACAATCCGGCTTAGCTAGCAATGTTTACTTTATCTTTAGCATCTAAGCCCCGTTAGGCGAGTTCTATATTGGTTTATATAGAACTATAATTTAGAGGATTCTAATTTATATAATCCACATTACAGGTTCTAGCAAATCTACTCAAATATTAAATGTTAAACTGTAAATCATTACATTAAAACGCTACTCTTTTTATTCTAGAAACCCACTACCGTTTCTGGCGTAAGTAATGTAAATACCCTTTCAAACGAATCCATGAAAGAATCTGTTGACATTATTAAATTAATTACATTTGCTAAAACATCTTTAATATCAGCAATTTATTGTTTGCAACACCTTTTATTGGTGAAAGCGAAGGCACATTACATCTTAAATATCTTAAAATAAACATAGGCATTATAGAAATGTTATTGTAGGTAGGTATATGGGAACTGCGTTGTTGAGTTCGTCTTATAATAGTATATTATAGTAAGTAGTTGTATTTTTTATAAAACTTATTCCTTCCGTCACCTTTCATTCATCTACGTTCACTGTGTGTATAAATGGAGTAAGAGCGTGGTGGGCCTACCTCTTTTGGGCCGTTCTCCTCTACGGACTGCGATTGGTTGGAGACGAACGAATGCAATTAAAATAAATAACATACAGATAAATGAGTTGTAACAACTTCCACTAGAAATAAAATATTCCCTCATCCAAGGAGGAAAATCAAATTGACTAAAAATTTTGTTAGAATGTTAATAGATTTCATCATTCGTTAGAAGGTAGCTGAAACGTAATGCTCAAGTAAAGTAACAAAAGCCCCATACGAGTCAAACGTCGGGCGGCGCCATACTTTATTTAAAAATATTTACATGTACATTTCTTAAAACAAGTCAATCTTCAAAAAATGCCTCTACAAAGACATCACTAAAATCAGGCAAAAATTACTTTGTTATTTATTATATAGTGTGTGTAGTGATAATATCATAACTCTTGCATAGAAAAATTAATTGGATGATTGATAGAAAACTCGATCATAACACCCTATTGGTCTACGCCTACTATCTAGTAGAAACTACTACTCTACAGTAAGCCAAAAGGGTCGAACAACAATGGGCATGGGTCAGTCGGTGACTGACGACCGCGCCGCCGACTGGCTCAGCTCAGTCCGGCTGGCCGCAGTCAACATCTATCAAGGACAGATGCATCGCTAACGGGGCCAAATAACACTTTACCGTTACTGAAATCCAAAAACTAAATCATAAAAACTCTCTTGTATCTTGCAAAACTTTACATTAAATCATCAAAACTTTCTAAGTGTAGTAGTACCTCTTTCGTAACCGATACCCAGTAAGCTTCATTTATCAGTACATTCTCTGTGATGTTCTGAGGGGAAACCACCAAACAAAACGGAGTTATTAATAGACATTTGAAATGGTTAACAAGCAAGATAATAAAACAATTGGAAGAGATAGAGCTTACGTCCAATAAGTAGGAAATAGTAAACCAATCTGTAAAAATAATCTTCTTAAAACAGATGAGATTCAATATCATACATGCAAGTAATGGAGAATTTGGAATTTTGGAAAAAGACGTAAAACAAACAGGCATTGATATTATTGGGACACGAAAATGACTGTTTCCAAATATACAGTTCCTGTATCATAATAATGGAGTAAATTTATTGCAAACCACTTCATACCGATCATAACGTAAATCATCAATCGTTTTCAATCTCAAAAATATCTCAAGTGCCAAATTGGGGAAGTTTCAAGATAAATATTTGTGGTTAAATCATGTGCTCAGAATAAAACGTACCTCGTTGTGACGCAGATCGTAAACTGGCATTGATACTGAAGTCATCAATTGATAGTGAGAGTTCCCAATCTCACTGTATTGCCCTTGTTTCATCTGAACATAAATAATAATAAACAAAATTAATAAATAAAAATAATAAACATATAAATAATTTATACATTCAGGAGAAGCCATATTGTATTATACATAAGAATATATATTATTATAATAAGAATAAATATGAATATCTCCACCACCCAAATCATAACGTCTCATGGATATGTCGCCGATACGACTGACTTCGTAGCTCAGTTGGTAGCAACTCTGCCTTCTGCGGTGTAGATCGTACGTTCGATTACCACCCACGACCACGACCAATATTTGTGTGATAAACATAGATGTTTGTTTTGTGTCTGGATGTAATATTATATATACTCTATTATTATTACTGACCCCACAGCTCAGTTAGTAGTAACCCTGCCTTCTGCGCTGTAGGTCTGCTGTAGGTCGTGGGTTCGATTCCCACCCAGGACAAATATTTGTATGACGAACATAGATAGACAGCGAGACACAGAACAAACATGTCACGTATGTATTTACAGTAACAAATTAGGTATATAAGTATTATATCAGATCTCTGGTTCCCATGACACAAGCTATGCTTAGCTTACTTTGGGACTAGATGGCGCTGCGTGAAATGTCCACCAATATAATTCACACAATTTCCTGCCACGAATATTATGCAGATTATAAATAATCTTCAACTGTATTGGATTACCTGTGTGATTTTCCATCTGCGATCTTGTTCCTGCTCAGAATTGAACAAAGCCTTATTCTGACGCTGGCTGACAAAGCGTTCCTTTTGTTCAGCTCTTTCGCGCTGCTCCCATAGATAGTCCGCCACTTTAGGATCCTGATAACATTTGAAAATCACTTTAACAACTTCACATCGTTTCAAAAGGTTACTAACATGACGTTAAAGTTGTACAAGGAGCCACAAAAAGTTTATTCAACATTTAAGTCTCTTTTCGTTATTAGATAATAGATAAGAACTTTAGTTCTATCGATTCTTAAATAAATAGCTTGGAAACGTCAATCATTCAACTTCATAATGACAAGATCACGCGTACTTATAGCTACGAGTAAGTCTGGCGCCTGTTTTAACCCTATCCAACCCTCCACGGGTACTAGCTGTGCCCGCGGCTTAGCCCGCGTTGATTCAGTTCGTTACTAAAATAGTAGCTACTTAGTTTAGTCATTTTTATTAATTTGTGAATTAACCTTAATAAAATTAACCTAAGTTACTTCTTATATCATCAGCATTAGCAGATTTTTGTTTGTAAATACCGTATGTACTCTCATATGCATTTATTATAATGTTGTTATTTTGACATTACTAACACTTCAATTGGGTGGCGAGAGCGTGGTGGTCTAGTGGTTCTGGCCCCGAGTTTCAATCACCGGTCGCCGGTTCAAATCCCGACGTGCACCTATGAGTTTTTCGCTTGAAAGATTTATGTGCCACACCACCAATAACACCACGTTCTCAAAATGAAAACATCGTGGGGAAACCGACATGTCCTAGAACTAAAATTCGAAGGCATGTGTCAAGTGCATAAAAGGAGCCTATTTGAGGGCGCACTTAAAAGCCTTGCACCACACTGGTTCGAGAAAAGCAGTGACTCGAAAAAGAAAAGACTTCAATTCCATTTGTAGATCATAGAGAAGCCGCACGATACCAAATACGATTAGAAAACTTACAGTGACGTTAGCGTAAACCGGCGTCCACACAACTGGATGTAACTCCCGCTGCAGAACCAAAGGCCTGGCTAGCACATTCACATGCTCCAGTACTCTTTCTCTCACTTCGGCCAGCGTACTCAGATGCACGTAGAACCCTCGATTAGCGCAAGCCATCCACTTCACTTCCCTCACATCCGCAACCTATGAAACTCTGCTGTTAGTCATATTGTAACAATATTTATTTATTATTCTACGGTGTAGACTAATTTATAAGTGATGATGTCCTCGCTGCTTTGTGAGTTAGTGATTGATAATTTATTTACTCAATGCATCAGACTCAAGGCTGCCTATCCTCCAACTGCAGTACACCTACGTTACCTACGCGATATACAATGCAAGGTTCATTATCACAACATACCATACAATATTTTCATAGTGCTCACACCAAAATCTATAGAAAAATATAAATTGTACTTTAAAACATGTCTTCTCATTCAATACAAACACAAACAAACATTAATCAAACATTTCTACATAAAAAAACAACAAATATTACATAAAAACTACATAACAACACTGCCGTCCTTTGACTAGAAAGCCGTTAACCCTCAAAAGGTCAATTTTGACTTTTTAATAGGAAGCGATACAGTTCAAAATTCTCTATCTTTCTGTCTAAGAAATGTTTGTAAATTATAATGAATTAAGGAGATATTAAAAAGGGTAGGCCGTTAAGTAGTAACGGATTTAAAAGGGATTAAAAAGAGTTCTCTGAACATATCTGATAAACAACAATTTGGGCTTAACGGCCTTTTAGTTAAAGGACCGCAGAACAGGCCACATTACTTTCACATGACATTTCTATGCTACATCAAACCAACAAACTCGAACTATCACAAACACTATTTAAAAGCGAAGCAATGAAGGTGAAGGAATATAGATGGACAACAATACAATACTCAATAAATTTTACATAGATATAGATAGACATGCATTGTAACCGCTCCGAAGGTACCAATCGTTAGTATTTCAAATCGTCAAAGATATGTTTCTTTCAGCCCCTTCAGTATATGGAGAAAGGTTACAAGGACTTTTAAGAGACGAGATAAACATTAGTATGTAAAAATAAACTAATAATTACGAATTAGGTTTTCCTCTTTTAAAGTTTAAAAGCAATTTTATGTCATCTCTTAGAATGTCGATAAAAGTAAGACAGGGATTTGTACCACATTCGGGGTGTACTGCAAGACAGAAGGGGCATTATGCAGGTAGCACAATGACTACGACACACAGTAAGACCTGAAGTGGTACTACCTTTACCTCCCGCCCTATCAGGTATGTGAACACTCTAACGGGAGTATCGTATTTCCAATTGTACCGCTCAAAAAGTTCCTTGTAGTTGTACGGGACACCGTCCGTTACAAGCATTATTGCCTAAAACATAAATATTTCTTTCAATGACATCACTATCGCTTATTATAAATTATTATTAAAAGAAAGTGCTTTTTTTTTGTACATACAAACATATAATACATATTAGGTAACACCCAGACACAGAACAAACATCTATATTCGTGTTTGTCCTGGGTGGGAATCGAACCCACGACCTACAGCGCAGACGGCAGAGTTACTACCAACTGAGCTGTGAGGCCTGTCAAGCTTATTAACAACGACTTTCTGTCTGACACCCTAGAATGTGATTGCTAAAAACTTACCTGATTACAGTTCGCCCCGCCACTGTTATTTCTGTATATTTCCAAAAGTTCAAAAGCTCTCGTTAAAGCCGCGGAGAAATTGGCTATCTCCATGGTATCAAAATTATCTAGTCCCAATTTCAACTCTCGAATATTTGCTAACGTTGCCTGTGCACCAAACAGATCAAAAGGCATATTAACGCAAACTTAAATCAATCTCAATAATATTTGATGTGAAGATAATAATAATAAATTTTTTGCACCTTATATATTTAACATAAAAGGTGTCTAAGTTTAGAAACTTAAAAAATAGTTATGCTTAAGGTTAATAGTTATAGTAACAATTTCCGTGAAAACAACTACTAAGACATTTAAATATCTTGTAATATAGGAACTAGCGCCCACCCTCAAATACAGTGAGGTTAGCGAACGTTACCTGCACCAGCGAATCTTCGAAGCAAGGAACGATCTCCTCGACTGTATCGGCAAAAGTTAGGACATTCACAAAGTCGTTGTTTCCAAGAGTTTCCAAGATATTGGTAACAACATGTTTGGCGATGTCCCTTCTCTGGCCAGTCATTGACCCGCTACGGTCTACCAATATTATAACATCCTTAGGACTAGCGGCCGCTTCCATGTACCATGCACGGGTCCGGCAATCGTAGATATCTACTGGATCCGCGCGCCATTTCATAGCTACAAATCAAGATACGAATTTGTGTTATGAATTTCACAGAACACTCTCTATCTTATCATTCAACTAGCAAGTGGAAAGAAGTGCTTAATCAATTCATTATAATCTTACCGGGATAATGCCTCATGAAACCGGTAGAACTGCCAAAGAATTGCCAGGAGAGAGTGGGATCGCTCATGTAATTATCAATGAAATGCTCGTCGAGACCTTCAGACCAATCAATACCTTTTATAACGTCGGTGGCTGAAATTAAAGCATTACATAAAAAAATCTCAACGTCAAGTGCTTTTTATGTAAATAAGTTACGGAATTAAGGGGTAGCCTCTCTGCCCATAATAAAATAGGTCTTCGGGTCCTCCCTTACTTAGGTACTGAAAGAACGATTCGCAATGTATTGTGCTCGTCTCTTGGAGACATGAAGGTGGAACGTTTCACGTGTAATAACTGACTGGCCTCACAGCTTAATTGGTGGTAACTCTGCCTTCCGCGCTGTAGGTCGTGGGTTCGAATCCCCCCCAGAACAAACATTTATGTGACGAATATAGATGTTTTTTCTGTGTCTGGGTGATAATATGTATTTACAAAAAATATATAGTATCTATGTATTCTATCAGTTTTTTGGTTCCCATAGTACAAGTTATGCTTAGTTTGGGGTTAAAAAAAAACACTGCCAACCACACCGTTCAAACCGGAACAACTTTGCTTTACTGCTTGGCGGAACATAATAGTTCTACTGTCTATTATTTTAAATATTGTCGTTGTTACTTACCCCAAGCATAAACATTAGTTGGAACGTGGACGCTACTGTAGTTCGTATTTACAGGAATGTTCGAAAAATGTGGATTGTGTTGTAAATGTATATTTTTGCTCGGCGGTCGTACAATCCAATTTTCCAAATTAAAGTCCTGTTCTGTAGTAGTCGACACTGTATCCTCGTCCCAAGGTTCCTCCATTTCTTTACTGTTGAAGAACTGGAAGTCCTCAGGGACGGGTTCGTTCTGTTTATCGAATGCCATGTTTTCGGCAGCTTCTACGATCCTCTTCACTGCGCTGACTTTGAGTTCCATCATCGCGCGAATGTCGTCGGCCATACTTTGCACTAGCTTTTCTCCGTCCCTCGGTTCTATTTGAGCTGATTTGAAGCTCTAATGAGCAAAAAAAAAACTTATATAATTCTGTTTTTGTGTTTTTTTTCCTAATATTATTTCACACTCAAGCATACTTACGTCTTGAACTTCTTTCTTTCTCGTAATGAATTCGCCAAAGTGGTATAACTCTGTGCCAAGTTTGACCGCCCATGCTTGCACCCTACAATTGTAAATGTAGGTATTTAGTCGGTGATATAATAATAATACTCTTAACATATTTATCACTAGAAAAATCGGTGTCTTTAAAAAGTTACATATACTATTACGTTAAACTATTTAAGATTCTTGTTAGTCCCCGCCTAGCTGTGTAATTGGTGATATATAGAATAAATTCTTGGAACAGAAATAATATTTTAAGAACAGCTGTCTTAAAAAAGCTATATGAACTACATTAGGATTTTTGTGACTAAATTACCCGCCTAGCTGTGTAATCGGTGATATGGGTAATAAATTCGCGAAAAATATTCGAAAAATCTTTGTCTTATAAACCTCAATAAATAACATGAAGATATTAAAGATTTTTATAGCTAATAAGTTCCCGTTTAGCGGATTTGTGAGTGTGTAAACTATTTTTATTTATCAGAGAAGTATTAAGTAATTTAGACAATCGCACAATTAACATTGTTTAACTTACGTATTGAGCGATATCTTCCCAGTCGAGTCATACTGTGCACTGGCCGAGCAGTTTCTGGAGTCCAGAAACAATATCAGCAGCACAAATACGGCGTACCCGTGACACTTGCACATCAGAATCACTTGAATCTCGTAATTTTCTCGTTAGAAAACGTTTTTCATGATGATGCTGCTTCGATAATTAAGCGAGAGGTTCTCTGTTCACTCAGTGATAAGGATGAAAACTGCGCATGCGTACGGGAGCGCGGGCCGGGCATGCGCCAATAGGTACTCCTTTGCGCGTGTTGACTGAACTGAGCAGATCGTTCGCTGTGTAGGTGTGTATGTGTTGTTGATGTAGATGTGCGTTTGTATGTATTCGGATCCTACCTGCGCCGCATCGATTTGTTTTCCCGCTCAGTGGGTCACGGTGTCAGTAGCGGCACGGTTTATCTGAGGGTCACTATTTGTCTATTTTGATGGAACAGGATGCGTCTTTTTTAAGTTTAATAATAATAATTTGTATGTATATAGCAGAATGTGATTTTTTCCTATTCTATTCGAGTCACTAGTTCTCTCGAAACAGTGTTGTGAAAGGATTTTAAGTGCGCCTCAAATAGGCTCCTTTCGTGCACTTGACACGTGTCTTCGAATTTTTAGTTCTAGGACGTTTCTAGAAAAAAAATAGGAAAGACTTGATTTAAAAAAAAGGATGTGACGAATTTCTACTAATATTAATAGAATGCTGGTTAAACATCAGATAAAATGTGTAAATACATAACAAATTAACTTATTTTAACTGATTGTCTATTTTCCAATTGTTATTTATCTCACAAATAGCTATCTAATTAGATTTACTATTTCTCATGAAGTTGAAACAAACACCTACCTACTGCATAATTAAACGTTAGAGCGAGACTTTTCCATTTGCTGTCAGCCAAAATATGTCAGTCACTGTCAGATTGAGTTCGAGGTTGTTTGGCTGGTGATCAAGGGAGATCTTGTGTTTGTTGTGGTTTCGCTTGAATTTATTTATATTCCCAGTGGAAACGAAGAGAACGTTCGGCCAACTAATACTGCAGAGACTCAATTGCTTATGAGTTTAGTTGATATATATTAACATATTGAAAACCGTTGCTAACTAACAAAGTTTTTTAGTCATCACAACCTTTTATTCATGTGGAAAGTTTTCGTTCATGGAATAATTTAAATCTTACATACGAATGTATTTAAAAAAAATATTAAAAAGAATTCGTCTCTGCAAAAACAGTAGATTACAAAACCATAGGGCCTTCGAATGTTCTCGAGTTCGATGACGTCGAGAAAAAAGGCGCTGAGCTTTTTTCTCTAATATAAAAGCGCTCGAAGCGAGTCGGCACGGACACTATTGCAAATAGTACAAATCTTATCAACAGTTCTAATATATCACAAATAGCGAAACTTAAAAAAAAACCAGCACGTGCCTTAAAAGCTGTTATTTTTGAACCGGTGGAAATATATGTGGATACTGAACAACATGGCTACAGTGAAGCCCAAAAAATTAATGAAGTACCAGGTACCAATATGATGTAGACACTTTAGACAATGAAGATTAAATAAATAGGATATATTCTTGTATGATAATAAAAACTATTACTACAGTTATAGTATTTTTTTTACTAATAATACTTTATTTTCAAAATGTTAAAAGCACGCCTAGATTTAGACAAGATGTTGCGAAACAAACAACAGTGCAGAAATCAATCATAACAAGTCTGTAGACATTTTTAGTAGTGATCGCGATGTAGCCAACAACAAATCATGAGATCTGTCCAAAAATGTACAGTTACAGAATAAGTTGTGAAATATGTTTTACGTGAAAATTATCTTAAAAATAACATGTTTCATGTTTTTGGTGCACAACCACTGTTAGTCTGAATAAAACATCGCAAATGGTGCAACAAGTTTTATTTAAAAATAACAAAGGTACAAATTTATCGGAAGGATCAATGTAACAAGAACTAGCTATAAAGAAAATACCAAATGCAAATTTGTAAATCACGAGAGCAGCTTAGATGCGAGCGCGACCAACAGCGAAGTGGTGGTGAAAATGATGTATTCTCCGCGCACGTTGCTTCCTATACCGCAAGCTGTGATGTTCTTTTCCTGTTAACAACAAGTTAATAATACAACCAGTTTAGGGGGTCCACGTTGCTCGCGTCCGTAGGTGTTAACCCTCTGAATCCCTACACGTGTCCCTCGGGTGGTGCGAAAGGAGCAACCCAAAGTAGCAGTAGAACTTGTGCCAAGTTCTGCCACCACACCTATTAATCTGCCGCCAAGCAGTGATACACTGGTCTTGCTGTGTTCCGGTGGAAGCGAGTGAGTGCCCGTGAAATTACAGGCGCATGAGACATAAAATCCCCGTCTCGGGGTGATGGAGGCAACGCGGTGCGACTTGAGTCATCTCGTACTTTGGTGGAGAGGAATTGAGTCGTATCGCTGTTTTCCATGGGCGGCGGTTACCACGTAACACCATGGCCGTCGGCTCGTTCTATCACCTTAATGTAATAAAACAAAAGTAAGTAAATTAATATAATAATTACTATGCTTAGCAAACCGAAAATACCGTCTTCATCGACAATGAACGAGAATGATTCCTGGTTATCTCTTACTTGTTTGACATATCTTTTTAGTAATTTTGATTTAAATACCAAACAACTGAATCGATGTTGATGAAATGTCTGTAGAACCAATCTGAAAGCATATCCTTTCAAAAAAAACTAATCAGTTTATAAATGACGGAGCTCTGAGGTAACAAACAAAAAAAATACCACCGAACTCATAACCTCCTCCTTTATCTGAAGTCGGTTAAAAAAGTAATGCACAATTCCACAAACACACACAAAAAACAGTAATCAGTCAACGTCTCATGTATTGTTGTGTTCCTAAAAGATTAACTCCTTCTTTTGGCTCCATAATCAAACCTTTTTTTATGAATTAGTTAGGAGACGAACATTTGGCTGCTCATAAAAGATGCGATACAACTTGGGTCCTGCCCTAGTTAGGTATGGGAAGATCTAAGTCGCATCGCATTTCCTACTATTACTACTAATCGTGCCAACTCTCGACCCAGTGTGGTGAAAGGATCAAAGTGCGCCTCAAGGAGGATCCTTTTGTGCATTAATTTCACCCTATAACTTATCACGTTGGTCTCGTGATACAAGCTATGCTTAGCTTACTTTGGCGCTGTATGAAATGTCCACGTACATTTTTCAAGCGAAACTTATTATTTCGAGTGGGAACCCGCTACTATGTGATTGAAAATCGTCGACCGCACTTCTCGGCTACCACTCTCTAGGAATAACAACTTATAATTAAGACATATTTACCCCTTCGTGATAGGTGTAGCACCCTTCTAGCCTCCGTCGATGCAGCCTTCCTAGATCCAGTTTATGACAAGGCTCCCGGCGGTCGGTCGAGTTGAGCGTCGCGACCGGCTCTGTGGTCGGAGACACTTTGCAATCGCCGTAAGTCCTGTCCTCTGTCTGAACTACCACAAGAAGTAGATTTGTGTTCTTGATGAGAGACGCCCAGTATGCCGGGTGGCAATCGCCAGGTTCTTCCTTAGCCAGTACGGGCGAAGCCCCGTTCCCTTTGATGAAGTACTCTTGGTTGAGGTAGTAGAGGCTGATCCGGTGATCGCATGAGAAGGGTTTTTTTTTGGGCGCGATGGTTTCATTGTCTCGGGGAGGCGCCGGGGCGGGGGCCTCTGTAGACGCTGGTATGTTTATTCCATCGTTATAGTCGTCGTTATAGTCTGCGAGACGATCATGCGGTTATTTCAAGCGGAAATATTAGATTTGAACAACATCGATATTAAATAGTCATATTGTGATCGCTGGCATTATTATATTTTAATTTGTATTATATAACGTTTTGGTTGCCGAGAACTGTTCAATTTGCATGTTATTTTATAGTTTTGTGTTGCATATGCCTTTCATAGTTGCTGATAGCATGAAAGCATTCATTGTTTAATAATTTAACGTCACTAATGGTAATTTAACGAGCAGAAGGCCTGCCTCTTATTACGCGTTATCCTTTACTTACAACTTCGGTACCTATGAGGCTAAAATAGTATTTTATAAAGCAAGTACGTCAGTACTTGACGCCGAAAGGAGTAGTTAACAGTACTTCCTCGAACCAACTGAGCAGTTTTTAAATATAGCTGAGCCTATTTACTGCATTGCAGCTCAATAGGTATAGAAATAATGAATAAATACTATTATTATAATTAATAATAGTATTCATAATATTAACGAAGTTTTCATAAGTAGGTTTCGCTTTATCGGCTACGCGGCGTAGTAGACAGCGTAGTTCATATGACATACATTTAAGTAGCTAAAGAAAAGCCACCTCATCAGCCGCTAGGTGCACGACCAGATACTAAAAAGCTTTATAAATACACTGAACTATACATTTTCAAGCAAGCAACATCTACTCGTACCGGAGACGAAATTTAAATAACTTTTCATCACATACTCCAAAGTTTCTTTTTCTAATTATATTAAATTACCAGCAATGAGATAAGCTCATATTTCGCTTCCAATTTTTCATAATATAATAATTAAACTGGGTATCCCAATAAATGACAGATAATAAAGAAAAAGTGGTGGTACGCAAAACATGGAGGTTGAGCGTAAAACTGCTTGCTCAAACTTAAACCAAGATAAGTATACTCTTTCGTGTCTCTTACTTTTTTTACATCAATTATTTTTATTTAAACTATTGCTTCCCATATCTATGTGATGAAAAATTACTTGTATGGAAACCATTTTACTTTGAAATATTTATACACCGAAACAACTAATGTAGAATTTTTCTACAAATTAATATTATATACCACAAAACAATGCTTATGTTTAGACATTGTTTTAATGGAATTTAGATATCCCCGTCTCATTCTATTAAATGTTCGAAACAGAATGGGATCAGTTGAAAGGTCTAAACTACCAACATTTTCTGCAATTGTGGTTATTTTATTGTTTATTGTACTTACCCGGTTCAGACAATGGAACGGCATAGGCAAAATCGTTCCAGTTATATACATAGGACATCATGAAAATCGCTTCTGTTAACAGCCATCCAAGAAAATTCCTCACCAATGCAATTGGCTGAAATGTAATAGTAAATATTTATATACATTGTCATTCTAATTGATTCAACTAATGCGGTCATATAAACTGCTGTAAGATAAATGAACATACATGCTTAGGCCACTATTTAGATATCACCTAGGCTAGCCAACATTTGATTAGATTATGCAAATTACTTCATGAGTCAAAAACGATACTCTTGTTTCGTTTTCTCCTCGTGTGCAGAGAGGGATACTACTCTTCCGTCTAACAGGATTTTAACTGTGTTGTACCTTTATGCTACTTCGTAACATTTAATAGTTACTATGTGCATGGAAATAGGTACTGTGGAAGAAACAGTTACTGGATAATTAAATAAAATTTCATTAAGACGAAGAGTCGTTCGAGAACATTAATTATTATCTTATCAGTTGTTACCTTAATGTGTTATTATTATATTTAATTTGTAAAATATAACGTTTTGGTTTGGTGACAATTGTTCAATTTCTGTGTGGGTTTTTTTATATATTATGTGTTGCATATGCTTTCATCATAGTTTAGTTGCTGACAACATGATAGCATTCACTGTTTAATCATTTTATGTGACAACTTTAGAGTGAGGTAAAAGCAGAAGGTTCCCTAAATATAACGTTTTTTTTTAATCTCCACAGTAAGATTCCCTGTGTTGTGGGTGACTAGTCCCTTCCAGGAGAAAACAGTGTACAGGTCTCTAGACTATATATAGACTAAACATTTTCACATTACTTTTCTTCTTCATTCTTCACTACTTTACTTTGTAGGCACACTTTATAGCAGACATCTCATCTAAACCGGGGTTTTCTTCGATAACTTACCGAAAGCAAATACCATGAGCTGTTGACCTCCTGGGGTATCATCTCGATGGGGCACAGCGCCTGGTAGTTGAATACTTCGACGTGATCAATTATCTTCTCGTCCACGAACGACTGGAGCACGTATTTATTGACAACTCCGAAGAACTGGCCCACTTCGTCTTTGTTATCGGAGAGCACCACGTAACCCGAACTGTCTATTACGTAGCAGTTGTATGTGGTGCCATTACAGGACAAATCCTGGAATTTGTGCAAAAATGTTACAATACACACTCGCCTCATAGCTCTGCCTTCTGCGCTATAAGTAGTGGGTTCGATTCCCATTCATAAAACATCTGTGTGACGAAAATTTATATCAGCAATGTATCAGTTGTCTGGTTCCCATGATACAAGCTCAACACAACTCAGCTCAACAACAAGCGTATGAAATGTCCACCAATATTTATTTATTTACTTTCATTTTATTAACTCATATCCCTTATTCCAAAGAAAAAAATCGTGACAGTGTGACATAATACATATATGTACCTCATATTTATTCCTCATGGAGGGTCTCAAATGCAAAAATCTTTCGTAGAAACTGTCAAAGGAATATTGGAAGCCGACCACAGACGCTGGGGTTTCGGAATCGCCGTCCTTGTAGAAGATGGCGTAGCTGGCTGTGATGGCGATGTCTCCGTCATCGTCGATCACCGAAGCCTTGTCTTTTATCATTTTATCTAAGATCGGGAGCCGAGTGGCTATCACTAGGGAGTCTTTATTTATCATGTGCTGTAGAACGGCAGCTTTGTACCACGTCTCTTCAATGGACGTGATGTAGTTGTCTCCGAAAACTCTGAAAATTAGTAGTATTATTCCATATATATATAAAATTGAAGTGTCTGTTTGTAATGTTAAAATAAGTTTTCACTAAAAATATAAAGTAGTAAGTAATTATAACAAAAAAAACGATTTTTCAAATTTTTGACTGTCTGTTTGTTCCGGCTAATATCTTAAGAGGCTGGACCAATTTTGAGGAGTAATTTAGGCAACCAAGACTTTTACATATATACTTATATATACTTTTACTTAAGACTTTTATATATTTATATATATTTTAGCGACTGTATCAATATACATATGTATGTACTTAAAAAAACGTATTTTATCTGTTGTCCGGGTACACAGCTGGTTGCTAAATAATGTTAAGCTGAAAATTATTGGTTCTTACCTTTGAACCAGAACGTACAAACAACTATCCAAGAGTTCCAGTTTATATATACATACAAAATATTTAATATTTTTTCAACAAAAATTTAATTTATCTATTTATTTTAATTTTTGGTATAAACTCACGAATGGAGAATTCGTAACCGTGAGCGTGAAGGTAAAAGTTTCATTCTATTCCTTTTCATGGACCCATATTGTTGAACTCTTCAAAGTCTATCAAAAATATAGCTACAACATTTTCTAATTGAATATTACTTAATTAAAATGATCATAGGAGGGGCAAGAGTAAAGCTAAACTATATAGCGGAAATTGTCGTTATTACCAGGCACACAAGTTCCATTTAGTGTTGAAAAAACAAAAACTTACTTCCCTTTATATCCCTTCTCCCTGTATCCGGTATCATTAACCTTCTCGTTCTTGTGCGTATCGAAGATGTAATGCCATCTTGTCAGCCCACTTGAAGTGGAAATGAATCGTACACTGACGGTATATATCTTGGCTAGGTCCCTCTCTTCATCAGATGCGTGCCAGTTCTCAAAATAAGGGGTGGTCAACTTCGCGTCGAATACCAGCTGTTTTACCAGGTCTTCGTTACAGTAATAATCGTCTTTTCCTCGCGTAAGAGTTCCGTCACCGCAATCAGCTGTAAAAGCAACAAGTTATTACACCAAAGACAGTATTTGAGGTTTATTACAAAAGATATTATTTTATTTCACAGGTTTTGTAGTTTTTTACAGAACTACGGTAGTGTTCGTCAAGGAAAGTACTGCCACAAAGCAGTGCAATGGTATTGCTTATTTCTGGTTGGAAGGGTATGTGTGCTGTTTAAGATATATTTAAATAAGACGATCCGTCTCCATCAAAATCATCTATCCATAATCAAATCAAATCATCTATCTCTAGTTTAGGGTGCATATGTGATACTTGTGTCTTGTTTCTATTTAGTACGGTACGACCCAAGTTTTCTATTTTTATGAGCAGGCATTGCCGTTTAAAGTCATAGGCAATTCTGCTCGTTCCGTTACTTTCCATAGTTTCATGTTCCAAAAACTTACTCTCAAAATCAAACTCTTTGGTCTGAACATCTTCAGCGTATTGCTTTTTGGTTATATCAATTTTGTTCTCGGAGAGGTTCACCAAAAACCTCCAGAGCTCCACCTCGGGATTTTCAGCCTCGTGCCCTTCGAGGTAATGATATTTACAATAAACCCTGTAAATATCATAAGTACATTAGTTTCCAATTTTATGACCATTTCCAATTTCATATCACGTTTTCAAACGAGAATGAGCTTGCGTAGTGTCAACTAAATAATATCTAACAATCACATTCTAATAAATCCATTCTAATTGCTGGTGAGGATTCAGAAATATACATATTGATTAAGATAACACTTTATTGATTCCATAAATGGAAAATGTCGTGAAGAAACATGCAGTTCTTGCAAATGATATTCGCGCTCGGGAATTGAATCAGGTTAACGATTCATTTGTTTTCAATACCCAATGATTTATTGCATTTCACGTGGTTATTGGCTGCTACAATGTATGAGTATCACAAATGAACCCTGTAGCGATATTGCAATAGGTTCCGAGGAAGGCCGAGGTTACATACATGTAATCATACATATAACTGAGTAGGTAAGTAAATAAATAAAAATAATAATAATAATATAAGTCAGTAGGTATTCTAATCGATTCACAAGTTCTCTCGAACCAATGTGGTGAAAGGATTTTAAGTGCGAGACAGTGCACTTGACATATGTATTCGAATTTTTAGTTCTACGACATGTCGGTTTCAGCACGTTTTATCCGTCACCGTCTTGAGAACGTGGGCACATAAGTCTTTCAAGCGAAAAACTCATAGGTGCACGTCGGGATTTGAACCAGCGACGCTCTCGAAGTATTCTATTAGTATTAGTATTATATTTACTAGTAAGGAATAATCTTGTTACACGCACTTCACCCGCCTCACCTCGACGACAATGACAAACCACTAAAATACAAATACATATGGAATCCTAGTGTAGGGACTAGTGAACCTTTATCCAAAACAATATATTATGTGACTCACTTAGTTAAGTGAGTCACATAATATACATTATTGAGCAGTTGCTCAATAATGTATTTGTACCTTTATGGAAACAAATAAATATTTTTTGTTTTTTCTTTTAATATATATATGTATGTATAATAAGTTTAATTATGTAGTAGTATGTATGTGTATAAATAACTTAAATCAAATGCACTACCACATCCACTCCACACTACACAAAGGTTAGCTGTAAGAAAATGCTATTTAGCATTAAGTTCGCCCATGTACTTGTTTTACCTTGTGCAATAAAGCATTTTCTATTCTATTCTAGAATCAACTTAGTGGTAAAACTGCGAATGAGAGGTTTTATTTTATCATTAAGTAGCAATCACGTTTTATCATCTTACCAATCTGGATGAACTCTGAAGCTAAATCTAAAGTAGTCGGTGACGTTAATGCCGGTCACGTCCTTCCCTTGTTTTGCCTCCAGAGGGTTGTCCTTCAGTAATAATTCCGTGTCTCCGTAGCCCTTAGGCAGAGATATGCCCATCGAAAAAGGAGTGCCTTTCAACTTGTTGAAAAAATAGTCATGCTGCACGCGGGATATCCTCCTAAAAAGAAACGAAATTGAATTGAATTGAATTTATATTTACCTATTCGTAATCTCCACCTTTCGGAGGTGATAATGTTGTGTGGATTTAGTTCTAGGGGAATAATATAAGGTTAAAAGGAAATGTCATATCGATCAGATATCAAATGCTTAGGGCAGATTCTTATCTTGGTAGTACCTACTAGCATATTCGAACCCATGCCTTCAGATTGCAAGCTGACCGACCAACTGAGTTATCACCGCTATTTCCGTCGTCCTGATCATGTGAGTAGTTACAAAGAGTACGACTGGGTACAAAATTGATTGAAAGTTAAGGCGTTTTTAATTATTTAGTTAATACCTCATTTGATCGTAATGGTACAGCACTTTGACCTCTTTCATGGAGCCCTCAGAGCCGTTGGCGAGGTGCTCTCTAAGTAGTTTGATCTGCTCGCCAAGTTCTCGGGAACCTTTGCCATCGTCCACCTGTTCAACTTCCACGAAATCCACGCTGTTGTAGTTCTCTTGTAGTTCACCATTGATCTGAAAATTAACGTTCCAATCCTCAGCAATAGCTTTGTAAAATGTCACAGGGTTAGGTTCATTAATTGTAAAAAGGATCAATCTCGAGAAGAAAGTAGACTCGTTCCACGAAGTCTCGTGGCGAAACCAGGAACTAATTTGGAACAGTGGAATAATGTGCTTTCACGTAGACACTAGCTCCACAGCCAAGGGGCTTACTTTGTCGAATGGACTCTAATCCTCCTTTTAGTATATTCTTGCTTGTTCTCCCCATAGAAGATCAGATGGAGTTTGAACTGGTGCCAGGCGTAGCTATAAGATGACTGTTAGATGTTTCCAAACTTTTCCTTTAAGAATTCAATGGGAATAAGTTTTGTCTGATGTCTTCTTTGTTACGTACGTGATTAATTTATTTAGTTAGTTTAGGAATCAATTATATTTGTATACTTACAGTTGTAATCAGCAGTGGGTGCAAAAGTATATAGCCGTTATTGCTCACGATGAAGGAATACCCGTTGACTCCTAACTGTGAACAAACACAATTTGAAACGTCTTGAAAGTACTTAATTGATCAATTGTTTAAAACATTTTTTTTGTAGTCATAAACATAACTCGCGAAAAATAAGGAAGCTCTCCTTTAGGGGGCCTGTTCTTCGCCAAAGAGGGTCGCATAGGATTTGAACAGGCGTCAAACTTAGCGATAGGTACGCGTGACTTCATGTTTTGAATATTATTGACATTTCCAAGCCATTTCTTTATGAATTATATGGAAATAAAGTTCTTGACATTGACCTTTACTTTGACTTTGAAACTTCTAACAGGTTATGTGTGTATGAGTCGACGTTGTCATTTATAAGCAACGTTTGTGATATTTTTTTTTTCATTTAAATACTGCCAGGTGAAGTTAAGGTCGTTTTGATGTCAGTTTATGGCTGTTTTTTTAAACCTTTGAAAACAGCCTGTTAGTTTTAAATTGGCATATGACAGCGATATTACTCCTTAGCTTCACTTAGCAGTTTTTAGTAAGTTGGGACCAAACCTTGAAACTGAATTTCAACCACTGGCCTCCAACAGGCTGTGGTTTGTGAAAGCTTTTTTATACAAGCTTTTGCGTACCACGAGCACTTCCAGAGCACTTATAAATAAAATGCAAGAAAGCTTTTACTATTAGGGTCACCTTGCTTATTAAACTTATTTTACTATGAAAGCTAGCGTGTTTTCAACTTCGCGTGTTAATTATATATTACGTGAGAATGAGTTAGGGATGAATGAGTTGTTACGTCGTTTCCGTGTCGCTTTGAAATTAGTTCTGATGGGAAAGTTATTTGGTCTATCTTTAAAAATAATACAACAAATATTTATGCATGTGATCGATTAATAATTTGGCCTCACAGCTCAGCTGGTAGTAACTCTGCCTTCTGCGCTGTAGGTCGTGGGTTTGATTCCCACCCAGGACAAACA
Source organism: Chesias legatella (assembly GCA_947359385.1). Taxonomy (NCBI): domain Eukaryota; kingdom Metazoa; phylum Arthropoda; class Insecta; order Lepidoptera; family Geometridae; genus Chesias; species Chesias legatella. Next base: position 8,020,367 of record OX375772.1, read on the forward strand.
TTTGTGTGACGAGCGTAGAATGTTTCTTCTGCGTCTAGTTGTTTATAGGTATTTATAATAAAGTATAAAAGTATTATTTCAGTTGTCTGGTTCCCATAGTACAAGCTGTGCTATGCTAGGTGGCGCTTGTAAAATGTCTACCTAGGTCTTGGGTTTGATTCCCACCCAGGACAAACATTTATGTGACGAATATAGACGTTTGTTCTTTGACTGGGTTTTAATATGTATTATATGTATGTTTTTACAAAAAGTATACAATATTCTATCAGTAGTCTGTTCCCATAGAACAAGCTATGCTTAGTTTGGGGTTATATGGCGCTGTGTGAATTGTCAATATTATTATTATTATTAATCTGAATGTAGATGTTACCTGGTGCGGTTGTGCAAGTTTGGCTATGCTGTCTATAGGGACGTCTGTGCCCGCAACGCCAAGCAGAACCGCATTATTCTGTCCTTCGTTGCAGATGTAGTCGAATGCGGGGATGGCTACTGACGTCACCAGTTTATCTTCGTCTGGCTGCAATTGCACTCGTTATTAAAACACTACAAACAGGATTAATACGGCACGCCTACTTTCTGCTGACATTCAGCTTTCAGAAACAGAAGAAATTCTCCTTTATTTCGAATTCACAAACTACGATTACAGCAAAGCTACCAATTTTCTTCATTGAAATAAATGATTTTAAACATTGTGGTGCGGGAATACAACCCACCAATCAAGTTTTGTGTCGATTTCTCTTATAATTGTCGTTGGTTTCGATGGGAATAATTTGATTGAATAGTTGTTGCGCTTATAGAAAATCTACATACCTTTCCAATGTCGCTGGGACTAACAGCCCACTTTTTTGTTCTCTGAAAAAATATGTATTTCATATTAAAACTTAGGTTTCGTGGGAATGTATGTATTATTATTAATGTTCCGGACTGAAAGATGCGTGCCGTTTAATTCTATGGCACAAGGCATGCATGCAGATGTTCCATCGTCCATGTTAAGAGTTGTTGGGTTGGGGTTGATGGGACTTTCTGGCCTTTCCTTCTTTCACCTTAGTGCGGGAAGATCTGACAAGTTGCATTGCAATTATAGATTTTACTTTTATTATATTTTGCCACTTGATATCGATCTGTTTGCCGCCACTTTAATACAAATTCTTTATTTTCATTGTATTTACCTACAAAGTTTTAAAGAAAGTCCTGAGAAAGTGTGACCCGTGGAAACTATGTTCTATTACTTAAATTCTAAAAATATATCAAATTAAAGACGGTTTATTATATTTTCTTTGGTTTAGTGCATGAAAAGAGCCTCTATAATCTACCACACTGGGTTGAAATAACCAGTTACCGACATGAGTAGCAGCAGTAGAATTGTAACATTTTTCTTTTTATTGATACCACCATACCTTTTGACTGGCCTCACAGCTCAGTTGGTAGTACCTCTGCCTTCTGCGCTGTAGGTCGTGAGTTCGATTCCCACGCAGGACAAACACTTGTGTTAATATGTATTTACAAAAAATAAAGTGTTCTATTATTTGTCTGGTTCCCATAGTACAAGCTATGCTTAGTTTGGCGCTAGATGGCGTGTGAATTGTCCACCATTATTATTATTATTACTATACCGTATCATCAATGTTAGCGTGCGTCCAGGTCGGAGGCGGCTCCTTGCCCTCCAGGATCATGGGACGCGCTATCACGTTGATGTACTTCAGGACCTGCTGCTGTACCTCCTCCACTGAGTGGATGTGGACGAAAAAACCTGTAAAATAGACATCTGTTAACTTTCACCCTCAGACTGCACGATTTTATTTTAATGAAATAAGACACGATGATGTGAGAATTTCACTTTTTTTTTACAATTTAAAAATATGTTATTATTACAGCGTGAATGTGTTAAGAAAATCAATAAAACATATTTCTTCTTCTCTATTCACATCTCATATTTACATATCCTTTGAAGGATCATATAAAAATGATAGTAAATAAGAGAGAGTAGACAGAAAAATGGTGTAGACTGGCCTCGTAGCTCAGTTGGTAGTAACCCTGCCTTCTGCGCTGCAGGTCGTGAGTTCGATTCCCACTCAGGAACAACATTCGTGTGACGAACGTAGGTATTTGTTCTGTGTCTGGTTGTAATTATGTATAATATGAATGTATTTACAAAAAAATAAAAATATGTAATTACAAAAAAAAAATTAAGTATTATCAGTTGTCTGGTTCCCATGATACAAGCTATGCTTAGCTTACTTTGGGGCTAGATATGTGAAATGTCCAGCAATTATTATTCTTTTGTAGGTACTTCGTAATGGGTCTTAATAATGATAACAGCATCCTGTACACTCACCCCTGTTAAGGCACGCCATCCACTGAATCTCCCTCACGTTGGTCACCTCTTTGCCGATCAAATATGTGAACACCCTCACTGGTATGTAAGTTTTTCCATCGACCGTTTCCCTGTTGTACTCTTGAAACACCTCGGTCAGGTTGCCGGGCACGTAATCTGTGATCACCATCACTAGCTGGTTGCATCCTTGGTTACTTGTCACATCACAACTTTGCTGTTCTCTCCGCTGTCAAAATTAAATTATATTATCTGTTAATTTAAGTTTAGTGCAAGGAAAATTATATAATATAGTTTGAGTAGGATAACTAATTTTTGAATTACATAATGGATGTATGTTGTGATACTCACTTTTGGGAGAAGACGATGGCTTCCGAAATACAGTTGTTAAGTTAGGGAGCCAAAGGCCTCAAAACAATTGGTTGTACATTGATGGTAAAAACAATAAAGATGATGATTATTATTATTATTATTATTATTATTATTATTATTATTTAGATATTCCGATGGTCATCCGGATAAACATAGCGTTCTGATAAATCTATTTTCGGCTTTAATTAAACTAAATAGTTTTAATTGACCAACTCATAAGACTTAGAAGACTCAGAAGACTAGTTCATCCAACTAAAGAATAAGTAATAAAAACATAAGTATCCCTCCGGCTCTCACCTCTTTTAGAGTAGTAAAAGCTTTTTTGTATGCTTCCGTCAAGTTGGCATTTCCTTCTAGTGGGTACTTGTGTTTCTTCCCGCCATCCGTGGGCTCGAGAATGTCTCTCAAAGTGTTCAAATTCTCTCTAGTCGCCTGAACTAGTCCTTTGAAACACGTCACAACCTCATTCACTTCTTTCTTGAAAGTATAAACGTTTACATAATCATTATTAGACAGCGTGTCCAGGAGCGAGCTAAGAGTTCTTCTGGCAACGTAGTTTTTGAAGCCGGTCATCGAACCAGAGATGTCGAATAAAATGATGACATCCTTGGAACAAGTGGCCGCTTCGATGTACCACGATTTGACTCTACAGTCGTATATGTCTACTTCCTTTTTGTTCCACGGCATGCCCGGGTAGAACCTCAGGATGCCGCTTGAACTTCCGAAGTACTGCCACGATAGGGATGGGTCTGACTGATAGTTTTGTATGAAGACGCGGTTTAGCCCTTTGGTCCATAAAATAGCATTCAGTGCTGGTTCCTCTGTAAGATGAAATAGATCTTATGATACGTAAACAACAATCAAACAACAAAGTTGTTTACGTTATATATATAATACAAAAATAGCATTGACAAAATGAAAGTGTAAAAAACATGTATTCGCATGCATAACAACAGTTCGTTATTGAAATAACATAAAAAATTGCAAATATATGACAGTAAACTACAGTCTACCTTAAGCAGGCTAGTATTTATTTATTATGTTGACTGGCCTCATAGCTCAGTTGGTAGTAACCCTGCCTTCTGCGCTGTAGGTCGTGGGTTTGATTCCCACCCAGGACAAACATTTGTGTGACGAACATAGATGTTTGTTCTGCGTCTGGGTGTTAATATGTATTATATGTATGTATTTACAAAAAGTATACAAGTTCGGTTATATCAGTTGTCTGGTTCCCATGATTCAAGCTATGCTTAGCTTACTATGGGGCTACATGGCGCTGTGTTAAATGTCCACCAATATTATTATTATTATTATTATTATTAACGACTAGCTGTTGCCCGCGACTTCGTCCGCGTGGAATTTGGTTTTATCACGCACCCCCTATTTTACCCCACGGAAAAGTAGCCTAAGTTACTCCTTGTTACATCAGCTATCTGCCAGTGAAAGTTCCGTCAAAATCGGTCTAGCCATTTCAGAGATTAGCTGGAACAAAAAATGTCAGAGATTAGCCGGACAAAAATTGTTAAAAATGTTGTTTCGGTATATGTAACGTGTGTACATCCATATGCATTTAGTAAAAAGCGGTTATTTTAATATTACAAATAGACACTCCAATTTTATTTATTTTTATAGATTTCCTCTCACCTAGGTAAAATATATTTGTAGGCACGTGTACACAACTATTGTTAGTATTAACGTTAATATCGTAAAAATGTGAATCTCGCTCCAACGAAATGTTCATGTAATGCGGATTGTCTTCAGCAAACTCAGGAATCTTCCATTTGTCATTTTGTTTTGGTACGTAATCGTCCTCATAACTGAACGCCGAGTACTTTGCCGAGCAGTATTCAAAAGAGAAGTTCTCTGCTTTGCTCTGAGAATAATCGAATGCCTTCGCTAACTGTTCCGCTGTCCCGTGTATACACTGCAAATGAAAAGATAATATCTAACACAAGCAAGTAACTACAACAAACTGTATGTGAGTGTGTGTCCGGAGAAGTACCACCTTACCCCATAAAAGCAGTAGCGCATCCGCGTTGCTGTATGCCGGTGGAATTACAGGCACATGAGACCCTCCGTCTTCAAGTATAAGAGTGGCAGGCAATGATTCTTTGTGTTTTTATACTATAGTACGGGAGGATCGAAGTTATACTGCTCTTATTATAGACTTACGATACCGATTGAAAAAATAGGTGGACCATCCGCTCGTTACGTCTTAAGTGCTTTTGTTAAGACCTCTTAAACATTGTTATAAGACTTTTAATATGATATACAGCTCCTTAGCAAGGTTGGCAGTAGCCTTGCCTGCAAAGCAGCGTGCGTTCGATTCCTGGCCGGTGGAAAGTTTTTATGGTGAGCATAAAGTTTCTTCTCTTAACTTGGATATTGGTGTGGATATCTGTTTGTTTTGCCACCTGCGACACGGAATCCTAGTATAAAGGTATGAGTGTGCAATAATTACTTCACAAAATATTATTATGTCGTAGGTTAGTACTGTGCCCGAGCCTTATCACCTCTATCAACGAGTGAAATCCATTTATTCATCAAATAATCAATAATGAAGTTTTATTTACACTACATATTTTTTATCAAAAAATCTCCTCTTTATAACTTAAGTGACTAAGTAACTGAGTTCAGTGACTAGTGTTAGTTATGTAGTTATGAAAAGTTATATGTAATATGTTTAACATTTCATAGAAAATGTATATTCTGTGAAACTTTTCAAGCCTACATAACGGAGTAAAGTTGAACTCAGCTGAAATTGCCCAGTCAGTATCGCTACGGTAGCTTAATATTCATTCATTAGCATTTCAAGGATCCACAAGATACGAGGCTTACCTTGACAGCATTGATTTTTCTTATGAGCATTGTACTAACGGAGCGCAGCGAAGACTCTAGGATTTGTTTTCCATCCTTTTTCTTTACGCTAGCATTCATTTGTTTATATTTCTGTGAACAAAAACTCATGTTTTATGTATCTACGTGTAGAAAAGGGAATGAATAATTTATGCATAATTTATTTGCAAAGCCCACTGGCTTAAAAGGTTAATTGAAATTTGATAATCAAATAAAAAAATCATATTCATTTCATGGAAGTTATTGTTGATTTCTTCGTTCTTCCTTTTTTTTCCTTCCTTTCCTTTTACTTTGCATCAGACCGAAGTGAGTTTTAATATATATATTTTATAACCATGAAAGTGGCTACTGTAACGTAAAATACGTAGGGAATACGTTTTTTCCTGTGAATTTACAGGAAAAAAATCAAAACAAAATCTTTTAAATAATTCGTAGAAGAGGGTAGGGTGGTTTATTTATTAATGATATTTATATAAATATCCTAAACAATATATAACTATCTTAACAAATAAAAATATCGATTTTATATCGATATAATATTCTCATCTAATAATACAAAAAATACTTGAAAATTTCAGTACAAAATCAAATCCGCAAACTTGGAAAACTTAACTTGTAATACTTACGATTCTAATCTGATCGGATTTGGTGAGCGATTCGCTGAGTTTCCACAACTCATCGCCCAAGTTTCTGGCCCATGTTTTTACTCTGTAAAAAAGAATTATTGTCTCCAAATCTGTAATATTCACTTCAGCGTTAATGTTAAAGGCACAAGTGACGTTTCAAATGTTTGTGAAGTTTGTGAAACCACAAGATTTTGGGAGCAGTAACTGCAACAAACCATACTGGGAGCTAATCAAAATTTTACTCAATCAACCTTCTACATATTTATGAATTCCAATTTAGAGTAATTTACCATTTGACCATAAATAATAAATAAATAAATAATAATAAAATATAATAATAATAATAAAATAATATAATTTGACCATAAATGGAGAACATTTAAAGTCAAATAGGTTCTGAACAAGCACCTTAGTAATAAGTTTACGTGTTCTTGTAGGTAATTAGGTATATATTTTCTTTTGATTGAGTCTAGAGCGTAAAATGGAAATGAAAATTTTTCCCTCTTTTTAATCGACCTATTCTTTCTTAAAAGAGCCGAAATTTATTTAAAGATGGTGCAAAATTTTTGGTATTTTCCAACTATTATTTTTGTCTGGCCTCAGTTGGTAGTAAAAAGTCTTCTGCGCTGTAGGTCGTGGGTTCGATTCCCACCCAGGACAAACATTTGTGTTACAAATATAGATATTTGTTCTGTGTCTGGGTGTTTATATGTATTATACGTATGTATTTACAAAAAAAATGTATATAACTATTATATCAGTTTCTCGTTCCCATGATACAAGCTATGGCTTAGCTTACTTTGGGGTTAGATGGCGTTGTGAGTGGCGTGTTGCGTCCACCAATATTTATTTATTATTTATTTTATTGTGTGTCGTAAATTCTACAGAAAAAAATTAATGTAATTTTATATGTTATGTGAAACTTCCACGGTACATATAGGTGTGAAATTCGACTGTGAAAACAATTCATAAATACTCACGTATCAGCTCTCCAGGCCGGTGCGGGTTCCGGTGCCAGAAAGAGCACCAAAACCAACGTAATCTTTATACATTGCATTTCGATGACTCATTCGAGACGCACCGAGAAATCCTTACGATCAACTTCAAAATAACTCTATAAGGCACATCGTTGCGACATTTGTTAATTTAAGGCTACACGGTACATCACAATAGTATACTAGTGATATATCACTACTGAACAATTCGGTAAGCGTGCGATAACAGACAAGGCCACTACGATACAGAAGCACAATAAACACTAAATAGTTTCGCGGTGTTATAAATAGTTGGGGTTTTCGCCCGGTACTGGACCGGAGACGGTTAGGGCACTGATCACAACTCGTTTGGTACACTTGTATAGTTTATCGTGTTTGTAAAGTTTTGTTATTTTGTGTGGTGAGAAGCGCCGCCGGGTGCAGCGCGTCGTGGCGTGTGTCGCGCGGGACGCACGTGCTGCGTCTATTCTGGGCGGGCGGTGGCGACTCGGGCGGGCGGCATCGAGCGAACACGATCTAGGTCGGCTGCCCGCAACACACTGCCAGTCTTTTATTAATATGAATAAGGTGTTTGCCGTACTTTCGTCACTCGCGCAGCGGGGTTTTTCGGGATAATATAATCCGAAAACGTAGTTTGCTTTTATGAAGCGATTGATTAACGTATAAATGATGAAACAATTATAATTATAATTATTTCGAATGTACAGATTTGTTATAAACAAGTGTTCATAATATCTAAAATTGACAAAAAATTTGTATATATATATATAGTACGAGTAAATAAACCCCTGTTACGAGCTATTATTTAATTTTACTTGGTTACCTATAGAATGTGCGGACAAAGTCTTGCAATAACTGAATACTTATTTGTCCCTACTGATCATGTCCATCCGAACGTTGACTTGAATAGATCGCTCTTAGAGATAAGGCCGCCCATTGCACATTGTCTTGTTCTAGTTCTCGGGTTGTTTGTTCATTTATATGTATAATTTATGTTTATGTGATCAAACTACCTACATAATAAAATGATCATATATGGGTACATTAACGTATCTTTTGAGGAGAGGAACCCTAAAATACATCTATATTTATGTAGTAGTTCTTTACAATGAACGCAGTCGTCCCAGGATTCCTGGGATCTTACGAGCTGAATAATAAATGGATTTAATTTTGCGAGCGGGCCTGGGATATTGTGCAGATAGAGTAGTTTGAATATTTAATTAGATTTTTTGAATAAGCTGCTTTAAATATTTGCTTTTTTACTTTTTGGTTTTATTTAAGTTTTTGCTGCACGAACAAACTGACCAATTTATATTGAATATTGCGAACCTTTTGCGAACTGGATAAAACAATAACCAGCATTTTTTAACTATTTAAACATTTAAGTTTCATGTTCGGTATTATGGTCTTTTTGTAATTTTGTTTTTGTGTAATTATTTAATGTATGTGATAATTGTGTACTTAATAAATAAATAAATAAACCACTTTCCGGTATTGGAACAAAAAACTGCTACTTTATCAACCAACCAGGCATACTTAATTTCATAAAAACTGTGCATGGAATGTGTTTGAAATTAGAAGTGAATATGTATAGCAAGCAACAATGCATATATAGCAAGCTGCAGTGAATATATAAGCAGGCGTTGACTGAATACAGACTTAGGCGACCGTAAAGCAGATTTCACGCCGCGGAGACATCTTTTTGTTGGTGTTTTATTTGGTTGAAATATACAATAAACTCAATATTCTAAACCTACATTTTGATAAAAATCTAGTCCTAGTGAACACTATGCATTCTGTCGACATCGTTGTATTGAAAATATTCAAATACAGAGTCGTAACATATTATAAAAAGACAAAACATAAAAACTTGACAAGAAGAAAAAAATCTAAATGAAAAACAGTGCTTATTAAAAAAATTCATTAGTACGAATGGGCTACTTAGGATGGTGACTGAACAAGAATTGCCAACAAAATGTTGAAAAAGATACGCAGTTCGTGAAGCAAAGTACCTACCGTGACCTACTCGTATGTATACTTTGACTTTAACTTTGACGGCGGCGGGACAGTGAGTAGCCGTGTTAAATAAAGTCTAACATTTGAAATATTTTAAATGGAAAAATTCTATAAAATTTAGACACAAATATTAACAATCTGTGATATTATTATGCTTACTTACACACATGCAATGCGAGTAATTGCGTGAAGCATCACAGCCCGCCAAAAGTTAGTTTTTCTTAGTGTAAAAGCAGCTTTAGTGATGAGCCCTTTGCCGCTTTACGACGTAATGAATACTAGATGAGTCCACACAGTAATTTCTCCCCCTTGTTCAATTATGAAGGGTCGTATGATGTAGTGCGCTTGTGAATATCGTTGATTAGACACATTTTAGAGAGTAAAAACGTGCCAACGAAGAATTTCGACACGTAGTAAAACGATCTGTCTATGAAATCTTAAAGTAATTGTGCTCCCGTTCTACTTTAAACAAATTTAAAATCTTCGGTAATCATGGAAAATGTGGAATTTTAATAACACGAAAAAGGAAATCTATTAGAGTTGTTTTGTAAATCTTAAAAACATATTTCTTTATCTGTGTAGTAGTAATATAGGTGTAATTATAATTTCCAACTGGATGATGGACGTTTTGATTTCTTTAATCGGATGTTCATACTTCGTATTAGTGTTAAGTATCTCTGAATCCAATGTAATTTCCACTAATTCGCCCTTAGACACCTAAAGGTATTAGGTTTATATTTTCAGTATGAAACAATGTATACTGACTACCGTAACATAACAACCAAAATATACCTAGGCACACATAGTTCCAGTATTTTCGTAACCTTGAGAGAGTAAATTATTCAACGACTCAGATATTCAAATAGGGACACGAAAGGAAAAGGAACATCCCTGTGGAGTAAAATCACGAGTCCTTTGATCACTTGAGGATATTGTACGATTGCGCACAGTGATGTCTTGATTTGTTAAATCAATGTTACGTACAATAATTTAACTGATTTTATCAGTACTACTGTATTAGACGCAATGCACTGCTGGTAACTAGGTCATATATCTCATCAATTACCATAACCCTTTGAATAAAACGCTTGTAAAAAAGTTTGGCTTAGAGTAGTAGATTTAGTAACTTTTTGATTGAAATAAAATTCGTAATTATATTTTGAATTTGTATCCTTTATTAATATATTAAAGGTATATTAATAGTTGTATAGCAATAATAAATGAATTCTTATTTAAATAAATAAGATTGCAATTCTTTTTAAATGCGAGTTGTGTTCGATCCATGTGAAATTATATTGCGGTAGCCGCTTAAATACTTGCTTAGCCTTACGTATATGAAGGGCCTTAGATAAAAAGATTCTACTTTAGTAAGAAGATATTCTGGGGAAAGATTTCCTACAAATCTTTCCCCAGAGGCGAGTCGCTAGAGGCGGTCTGGCAAATTGAATCAAATTACCGAGAACGGGCCCTGCGGCAAACCAGAATATAATAAGTACCTATGGAACAAGTATTCTTAGGATTACTTTGGAGCATAAATTTGAATATTCTTACATGAAATGTGATTGATTGTCGTACGCTTGTTTTTTGTGAAATTGACTAAGAGCTACCAACTTAATTTTGCGAATGAATCTCAGAGTCTAACCAGGTTTTTTCAAGTCTAGAACAAATTAAATGAATGGTTTTACAGTGAAGCCAGGTGAAGAGGTTTGCCCTGAAGAGGAGTCGGCGTTTGAGAAGAATTTATCCCTTAGTTATTATTTATCTCACTTCTGTCGCAATCATATGTATTACCTGATTTATCATAACTTAACTATTATAATTATTATTATCATTTTGACATACAAATTGTCATTTCGTTAGCCACTGTATGCAAAAGAATCAAATTCACAAGCATGATGCTCTTTAACACTAGTTCAACAATAGTTGTCCGCATATATCCTGTCCAGTCAACGGTTGCCTGGAAGAGATCGCTTTTAGCGATACCGCGAGCCCATTGTACCACTTTTATGTCTAAAACAGTATTTTATTGCATGTTTTTTACTTATGGTGTACAATAAAGATATATTCTGGCTGGTAGCCGCAGTCAGAATCCTGTTCATAATAAGAAAACTGTGATATTGTTTCGTAATAAGTGACTGCTCTGGTGCATTACGCTAAGCCTCTACAAGGGCAAGACGGCGTCCTGTGGGCGGGCGGGCGGCGCCGACTTGCCGAGACACCCCCTACTCCGCAACCATGCCAACTTCATATACATAACACCGGAATCTTTGAGATGTGACCTTCTTATCGAGTGGACTATTGGGCTGGAAAATTATTTAAGTACGTACTAACTATATTACAGTTAATTAGAGCTTCGATAAAAATATCTGAAATTATTTATTTTTTATGCCTTGTAGGTGAGCTGAGGAACGAGCTGACGGCCCACCTGATGTTAAGCGGTAACCGCCGCCCATAGACATCAGCAATACGACTCAAGTCCTCTCCACCAAAGTACGAAATGACTGAAGTCGCATTGCGTCGCGTCCATCACCCCGAGACGGGGATGTTACGTCTCATGCGGCTGCAATTTCATTCGACATTATACAATAACATACTGTTAGTTAGTCGTTTAATTTTGAAACAATTATTATGAAGTTTAAACTACGTCTAATATGATGATGAATACCAAAGTCAGAGAATACTATAAAATCGACTTCTAAACATGCAAGTTGCACGCTTCAGTAATATCTTGATTATCATTGTGGATGAACGAACATGGTCTCACCATAACAATACACTTAATTTCATAAACAAAAAATATAATATTAAAATTACAATTCACACAAAACCTAGCACCCACAAATTTAAATATACATATTTCGAAATACTATTCTTATATCTAGCACGGGCTTTTGAAACAAATATATATCTACCTTTTATATTACCTACCGTTTGCTTCCTCAACATTATAGATTGTGCGGGTATCATTATGAAAATAAGCTACCCAGAGGGCTTTTGAAATAAGAGAAGGGAATATCAAATTGAAGCGCCTTTACACAAGTCAAATACAGATCCTACCCTCGTTACAACCCCTAATGATCCGTCGAGGCATTTCATTTTAGATTAATTTTCTTTAGTTATATAATTATGTAATCAGTGTTGGGTACAGTTTGAGAACATAAACTATTTTCTTTCTTTTTTAAGACCGGTTTACACAACAAACTACTGATCAAAAGAAAACCGTTAAACTGACTAATTGTTACTCGCATTGTGTGAGCCTATTGCAGTAGTGTATGAGTATGTACACGGGTACGAACGTGAACGTCGAGCTTTTATTCCGAAGGTCGCTTGCTCAAATCCGAAGTAGCGTTTAAAATTTTACTTTTTTTTTAATAATTTTTCGAAAAATGTAAAGAATAAAAAATGGTTATTGTGGGTTATTCCTAAGAGATAGACATATACCATTGCGGATTTTTTTGTAGACCTTTTTAAGGTGTACAATACTGTAGTATTATTTTGATCTATCTCGTAGGGTTCAGCCAGCGGCAGCGTTTGCAGTGTAAGCGCAAAAAAATGTGTTTATTTACGACGTCACATTAGAAACCTCTAAAATTATCAGTGTTTCTCAACTATATTATGCATGTATTATACATATAAACCTTCCTCTTGAATCACTCTAACTATTAAAAAACCCGCATTAAAATCCGTTGCGTAGTTTTAAAGATCTAAGCATACATAGGGACAGACAGACAGCGGGAAGCGACTTGTTTTATACTATGTAGTGACAATAGTTGTAATTAATATAAGTACTACGTACAGTCAATATCAATATAGTGCGATTGATCGAGTGTATCGTAACTTCGAGTAGGTGTCTATACGTACTGTAAAGTTACACCCTTCCTGATCTCACAATACCTCTCTCTTTGTAAACCTGTCTTAAAAGGTTAACACATGAGTATTACATTTAAATTGCAAATTCTAACTAATGGGAATATTATTTTTTGTTCTCAAAATTAATATTTTGTTTAGATATACTGAAAAAAACTCGAATTGTATTCATATCAAGTTACTCTTTCGTCAGTTTACAATCACAATTATAATTAATTATTATTATTATTTTATAATTATAATATAAGTGATATGGCCAGACTTGTAGATTGTTTGTTGATTTACAGACAGAAAACATTTTATGAGCTCACCACTCGTCACCTCAATGCTATCACTATAGTATGCAGAGTAAATATTTTAATTACTGCATGAAAGTCATCAAATTATTTATACGCAAGTACTGAAAGAGTCCGTTGAATAATTTTCTTTTTTCTTTCGTTTTAATTCCTTCTTTTCGTTTACCTATTCACCTAACAAACATTAGTATTTAGTCATTTATGTGTTGATACACATCTCAACATTTTTAGTAGCAGTAGAACTTATGCAACGATCATCCAAGGAAGTACTGCTACCATACCCATTTCTGCCGCCAAGCAGTAATGTATTCACGTTACTGTGTTCCAGTTTGAAAGGTGTGGTTGCCAGTGACATTATAGGCATCTGAGCCATTCCTTCACGTCTTAGAGTTACGGGTGCAAATAAAATGCAATTTGGGTCTTCCCGTTCCTAAGTAGGGGAATACCCACAAGTTTTACCGCTTAACATCAGATTGGCCATCGTGCTCGTACCGTAACTAATTCGCAACAAAAATAAAAAGCCTTCCCATTATAGTGTCTCCTACTAGGTGGCCCAATGATATCTATTGATGCCTACCTTTCGAAAAAAAAATCGTGAGGTAATGTAATATGCACATTAACGATTTTTTTTATTGCTCTAATATCATGCCATATACCAAACACGTGTATTAGCAATTTGATAAGGCTTCAGTTTCATTAAATATTACGGTGTCATATTATGCTGCTTGCTGATATAATCTGAAGGTACTCTTGTTTCTTGAGCAAATTCGCAAAAGCCATATTGTATTATTTTTCGTATTGTTAATTTTAAAATCCGATAATTCCGATGTCTGTTCTGTGTCTGGGTGTTAATATGTATTATATGAATGTATTTCCAAAACAGTAGGTATAGAGGTAAAAGTATTATATAGCTGTCTGGTTCCCGTGATACAAGCCATGCTTAGCTTACTTTGGGGTTAGATGGCGCTGTGTGAAATGTCCACCAATATTATAACTAAGTTTTTAGGATGTAATTTTTATTGTAGTTTTATATATGTTAGTTTTAAGACGTTTTTCTATGGACCTAATTTGTAAATTTATGTTGTCCGAAATAAAGATATTATTTAGGCTTCTTGACGCTAAAAAACATATTAAATTTCGAACGTTACAATAATAATGTATAAATACGTTTGTGATATCACTGATAAAGTTTGACAGGGGCGATGATTCGTATTCCTCGAATATGTCAGTGAACTGTAGGTATTTTATGTGAAACTGAGTGCCTGCAGACTGCAGCCTTCGTCGAAATATTTGTATATCGTATATCTAAATTCCACTAAAGAAACATGATCGCATCTCGTTGGAATCTTATTCGTAATCCAAAAATCTTAACACGAAAATTATGATACCGGGGGGGCCACATTGCTCGCGTCCTTAGGTGATAACCCTTTGAATCCCTACACATGTCCCCCGGGTGGTGCGAAAGGAGCAACCCAAAGTAGCAGTAGAACTTGTGCCAAGTTCGCCCGGAGAAGTACTGCCACCACACCTGGTAATCTGCCGCCAAGCAGTGATGCACTTGTGTTGCTGTTTTCCGGTGGAAGGGAGTGAGTACCGGTGAAATCGCAGGCGCATGAGACGTAACATCCCCGTCTCGGGGTGATAAACGCAACGCAACGCGACTTGTGTCATCACGTAGGTACTCTGGTGGAGAGGGATTAGAGTCGTATTGTTGTTGTCTATAGGCGGCGTTTACCACTTAACATCAGGTGAGACGTCAGTTCGTTCCATAACCTACACAACATAAGAAAATTTAATTTTAATTATGAGAAAGGATTAAGTATTACACAGATTGTATGCCCGTATCAAACACTAAAAGATATTCTGTTATTAATCCTTTCTTACATTTCTATTACATTTTATTTGGATTTTTATTCTGTTATGACAGAATACGCCCCTTCGCATGCGCGTGTTTTAGCTATGAGTAAACGTGACTCAATAAAATTTTACGTCCACATAAAAAGGACCTTGGTATTCATTAAATACATAGAACCGAATGAAGACGTAAGAAGACCATCACATCGTTATCAAATCAAAGTCAAAGTTGTTTCAATTGTTGTTTTGGTATATGTACCGTGTATACATTCATATGCACTTAGTAAAAAGCGGTTATTTTAATATTACAAACAGACACTCCAATTTTATTTGTTTGGATGTATAGATAATTAGGATTGTCAGACTGAAGCAAAAGGACTTGAAATAGCTACCAACATGAGTCAGTCCAAATAAAAGTGATAGTTGACTATTTTAATACATTTTATTTTTGAACAAGTAGGAAGTAACTTAAGTACATACTTACGGAATTAATTGCGGTAGCGTGCAATTTATCGCAAGATATAAACAGCTAACTTATCTTAAATAGCACGTCAATATCTATAAAAATACACGAACAAGTTATGAAATATAATAAAAAAAATGTATAGTGCATACCCGCAAAAAACGTTTTGAAATGAGATTTGCTTACCATTTATCAGAAATCGAAATTGACAATATGAAAGGAAAAAAAAATGAGGTTTTTGAGTTGATGTTTTTTTTTATGTGATGTTGGTGATAGAACGAGCTGACGGCCCACCTGATGTTAAGTGGTAACCGCCGCCCATGAACAACAACAATACGACTCAAGCCCCCTCCACCAGAGTATGAGATGACTCAAGTCGCATTGCGTTGCGTCCATCATCTCGAGACGGGGATGTTACGTCTCATGCGCCTGCAATTTCACTAGTCACAATTTTATACTAGTTTATTGCGCTCTGACGCGCTTTAAGTTACTAATTACATTCGAGGAATAAGACCTTTCACTTCCTCAATGCTAGGATATATATTTCGGGTTTTGGAAACCGAAATAATTCTGCATGGCTACAGGTTTCTTCATATCTGACAGCAACCGGAGTAGGTAATGCGACGCAGGTATACTTTACTAAAGAAAGACTTATACTTTTTTATTTATTTATTAGATTTTATTTTACCATTTCGTTATATTACATAACTTAGGCTAGTCAGATATACAATAATAGGTACTAATAATAATTATTACTGTGTAGTGATAAAAAAGACGAGATTCAAAAAAGTCTTGCATTTGTGTGCAATATACTGCTGTAATAGGCAGAGAATAAAATCAATAAGAAAAAAGACAGGGCGTGATCATCTGCAATTGATTAATGAGATAAAATCTACGGTCAGGTTACTTCAGGTAAGCCATCTGCATTTGCATCAGACGCTTAAGTCAAATAAAAAAAGAAACAGTAGGACTCACGCCAAGCTCGTCCCGGGAAATACTGCCACCATGCTGATTTCTGCCGCCAAGTAGAAACGCGTTCGCGTTACTGTGTTTCAGTTTGAAACGTACGGTTTCCGGTGAAATTACAGGCACATGAGACACCATAAGTCCACCTTCACGTCTCAGAACTACGGGCGCATACGATGCGTCTTGGGTCTTGTCGTACCTAGTAGGGGAGGACCGAGGTCGCATCGGTTGTTATGGGCAGAGGTTACGACTTAACACCAGGCGAGCCGTCGGCTAGATCCGTAACTGCATCACATAAAAAAAACAATCACCCGATTTAATTTTTGTACGTATCGTCTCTACGACGTGCGAAGTAGTTGGTGTGGCTTGCCGCGGGCGGCAGTTCGCATGCTTCCGCCGCGCGCCGCCGCAGTCGCCGGTAGCGCGTGTGTCGCGGTGCGTCCTGCACTCGGCACGTCTCGCATATATATACGTTATGCATTAACAAATAAAATTATAATAAAAATAAATTTACGACAAAAGGCTGTTATAATGTGCAATAAGTGTGTGGTGTTAGTTCCTATGAAGCAAGTGGATTCTGGTAAGTCGAATTGTTTCAAGTTTTTAGGCGATATAATGCATTTTTTTGTGAATTGTGGGGGTTTGAAGTTGTATTCCCGGCCTAATTTATAACGTGAAGTTTATATGTTTCTTAACCAGAACGATACATATACGTTTAATACTAAAATTGTTTAATGTTGTTTTTTATGTTTTGAACTCATTTTTATAAAAAAATATTGTGATAATTAATTTAATCTTTAAAATAGTTCAAAATTAATATATCTATACATATAATAAAATTGTAGAAAAGTGGTGTCTGTACAATGGAAATATATAAAAAAAAAGTAGTAGGGGTTGTTATTATATCGATGCCGAACCCGAAATTGTAATTAATATTTTTTTTGTCTGTTTGTCTGTTTGTCTGTTTGTCTGTGTGTTTGTGCACGCTAATATCAGAAACGGCTTATTCGATTTAGATACGGTTTTCACTAATATATTGTAGTAAGCTTCACTTAACATTTAGTGTTTATTTCATGTCAATCGGTTCATAAATAAAAAAGTTATGTCAATTTAAAGAATCACGGCGAACATTTTTAAAGTACAGAGTACGTACTACACGCCTCGCGCCTGAGCGTCCGTGGCTATATAAAGCGCGCTGAGAGCCGGCGCGCCGCTGCCATAAGGATTCAGTTATTCAAAATATGCTGCCCGAAAAGTTAACACTAGTCCTAGTTAAACACTATTCCACGCGAACGAAGTCGCTGGCACAGCTAGTATCTAATAATAATGAAATCATTAAATATTAAATTGTATGTAGGGTCCGGAATAGGGGCCCAACTCCCGACTAACTAATTTGATTGAGCTGATTTATCTCTGGTGTATTGTGGTGCACTTTGGAGTAATTATTCATATTTATAATATTAATAGTATTTTCAAATATTTTAGTCAGTTTCGTAAGATTATTTATAGGATAGAGGAAGTTGAGAATATAATATTTTCCTTACAATTTTTTGTGTTCAAATCATATTAAAAGTATTTCCGTAAATTACTGAAAATTGCATTAAATAAAATAATGGTATCAGGGCAACTATTAACCATTAGGGGTTTCTGTCTGTTCTTCCCCATGGAAGGTCGGATAGGGTTTGAACAGGCATCAAACTTATCGATAAGTACGCGTGACCTTATGTTTTGAATATTGACGTTTCCAAGCCATTTCTTTATGAATTCTATGGAAATAAAGTTTTTGACTTTGACTTTGACTTTGAACTAAGACTCTCTGCGCAAGTCAACCAACATAGGAGATGAGAAGAATCATGTTTGAAAATACATGATGTGTTATAGGCCAAACCAATTGGCGGTGTAGCAAAAAAAAACAGAAAAATATTAGGAAAATGCATGACAAAGTGTGGGTTTTTAAGAGAATTTTTTTAATTGATACATAATGTACTAAAAAATAGACGTCAGTCGTTCGGAAACCGCCATAAGATGTAACATGTCATGTCGTCATTCGTCCATGTTGTATTGTATGACTTTGTCATCTCTGTACAGAGAGGATTTTGAACGAAATATTACAAAATTTGCATCTGCCAGTTTCATGGTCCCGATTCCATAGAATTATTTCGTTACGTAACTTTAATAATACAAAACGGTTGAAGAGGGAGTTTCATCTGTCACCTCCTAGTACAGTGTACGCTATTATGTTCTGTTATGTTTCGTCGTTTCATAATAATTCATATTTCTACCAGAAAAGTAACAGAAATTATGGACGATATTTTTTTTCATGTCAGTCGATATCGTCTGACTAGTCCTGAGTAGTCCTACTAGACCGTCCCAAGACCTATTCAATTCTGAAATATTGTCTTTACCTATGTTGTAACGTTAAATTGGCTCGGGCACTCGAAGTATATTGACATGAAATACCTTTACAAAATATTATACTAATACAGTACCTAATTTTTTTTTAATATACTATATTTATAGGGAACATTTTAATTCGTGTCCTGTAACAATGACTTTAATCATGTGTAATGTTTTTTTTTTATTAAACAAAATTTTTGTGTTCTTTTTCTCAAAATTTAGTTCATAACCTTTCATTTCACTTACAATGCTTAATATCAAAATTTGCGAGTAAATTTCAAACCAATTCCATTAGTAGATTGAGCTGAAATTTGAAACATATATCGTCCATTTGCAACGACAGTGTGACATCTCCAATTTTACTATAATCTGAGATGTCACACTGTCGTTGCAAATGGTCGATATAGTATGTAACTTCGATGAAATTCGCGAATTCGTGAAGATCAAATATTCTAATATTTTGAAAATTGAATTTTTCATCACATCTTATTTACAATCAATAATGAATACTAACCGTTCACATACACATAAAACAGACGGTTTCATTAAAAATAGCTCAATGCATTCAAAAAAAGAAAAAAATTTGTTAAGTAGGTACTTATATCGTAACGGAATGGTTCTGGCGTTTTTCAAAATTAAGGGTATGTTAGTGAGTGCATGGTAGCCTAGTGGTACTGTCCCCGAGTTTCAGTCCAGAGGTCGCTGGTTCAAATCTAGACGTGCACCAATATATCCTGGTCCATCGAACAAGGTTACATATGCGTTGGTACAATCTGTACAAATATTATATTGTACCGCTCCTACTGTCAATATTATGAATAGCCTTCAATATACGCTGAAGGAAGACGTTCATTGATAAATTAGTTTCGCTGCGCAAGCCCCTCTGCCTATAGTTACAACGTCATAATATAACGGCCGTTTCATTTCATTCAATACCATATTCTCAACGACCACCTGTCTTCATATAATTAATCATCAAATCAACGTCTATCATAAAAAGAGGTAAAAAACATCTCTAACAGATTCGTCCTCAACATTCGTTTATGTATTAAAATGTCGATAAATTCAAATTTATAGGTGGTCAAATTGTCGCCGCGACCAATTGTTTTAAATTAGGAGCCCATTTATCCGATTGGTAGTGTCAATGCTAATCGATAGTTCGGTAGTAGATGTCGTGACTATGAGTAGGAGAGTGCGTAGCGGTTGACGGACTGACCCCAAAAACGGACCCATTTCTGCCATTGAAATAAATAATAAATAATACTGGACAACTCACACACTTTTTTGGGGCCCTAAATAGGACCCCAAAAAAGAATGTAGTGTAGTGTCATCAAAAAAACAAATTCTGTTTTAGAACATGACAAAATTTTTTAGATTTACCCTCATTTTTATTGATTTCCAAAGATGAGAACAGCCAAGAATAAAAATTGGAATAAAATTTAAAAGGGTGCAAATCGGGGATATAAACTGATTAATAAAAGAAACATATATTAGATATCGAAGAGAATGAAACAAAGAAGTATTATTTGTGGCACTAAGCTTACTTACACAAAAAGAAAAAGTACCTAATTAAATATATTATTTCTATGGATATAAAAGTAGTTAGTTCAGTTATTTTATATAGTGTTTTTTCTCTTTTATTTAACACCACCGTCCCATATCATTCCTGTATTAGTCCAGTCCGTCCAAAGGTTGCCTGGAAGAGATTGCTTTAAGCAATAAGGTCGCCCGTTGTACTTCACATTTAACTGCTATTTCTTGTAACATTGTTTATGTTTATGTTGTGGTGTACAATAAAGAGTTTTCTATCTATGTATCTATAAAACCTAGGTACTTACTAGGAGGAGGATCTCCTAACTCATTTGTAAACAACGTTAAACCTAAACGACTAGTCCTAGAGCAATAAGATTTTGAATTTG
The DNA here is from genome assembly GCA_947359385.1 of Chesias legatella. Taxonomy (NCBI): domain Eukaryota; kingdom Metazoa; phylum Arthropoda; class Insecta; order Lepidoptera; family Geometridae; genus Chesias; species Chesias legatella. Next base: position 8,041,326 of record OX375772.1, read on the forward strand.
CTTATAGAGATAAATTTGACTCTGTCCATGCTGGCGCAGTCTGGGGCGGGTAACGATTTTCAGCTCCAAAACTCTTTTTTAAATCCTTATAACTTAAGTACCTAACACTCAGCACATAGTTTACTGTAAAAGTAATCTTAGTAAGTAGGGCTAAATGCGTAACACTTTATTAATAGAAGTTTAAGAGTAATGCAGTGAATAACCAACATAATCAATCACAAAAATCCTAACAAAATATTTAAAATGCATCATTCCATTAATCCCCACAGTACAACTATTTCTACCACACACCCGGTGGTAGGCAAAGTGAATAAACTCAATCGCTGACTGTGTCCAATTTGCCAAACACTAATCTATCCTGTGACACCGTCCCGTAGGCAAAAAAGGTGTCCACGTTTGCGCAGCGCATTCAAGTACAGCGCTGATCGAAATATAGAGCCGTAGAGTCCGTGGTCCCGCAGTAAGGCCGCGTACATGCGCACAACCGCATGCATTGTCTCGCTTACAACGCTGTCCGCACATTCCACAATCGAAAACACGGCAATGTAACGCGACCCATTGTATACATTCGTTGTTTTGATTCGTAATTTAATTACTCTTGTTAGACACAGCTGAAGTTATGAAGCTGCCGAAACTGGATATCGGTGAGTAGTCAGGATCTCTGAATGTTTTTCTGTAACAAATTTTAATATCCCTTTTATTCTAGCGAAGAGAATTACCTACGTTTTTCTAATTCAGATGGTGAAGTGCTTCTCCGTTGAATCCGTAATATAAGATGTGATTATCTTCGTAGTATTTCTTATCATTCGTTTCATTTCATGTCTATTCTAGTTTCTACTTCTACATATTTAGTCGCCATTGTTTTTTTAAAATGTAGGATGACAGTTTAGTGTATTATTTAATCATATAATAATATGTGACACAGCGTAACACAGAAGCAGCAGGGTCAACAGAAAAGTAATTCGTAGATACTAAACTCGGCATAGTCTAAGCCAGGCCCACGCATCGCAGTCCGAGTCATTTTGTCTATGACTCAAAAACAAGCAGCTATCCATGTTTACAACCATACAGAGTCCAATAATTAAACTTTTGACTTCTTAACGTACTAAACATTCTTTTACTTACGATTATAAGGTGGAACTATGTCAGACGTAATTCTCAAAATTTGATATGTTTTTGTATTTTTTATTTTAATTTGGCATGGTGATTATGGTGATTCACATATATCATTTTGTAAACTGCAGTTCTTTTTTTAAAACAATAGGAAAGCAAATATTAATGTATTTCTTTGGTATTCAAATGTAATCTTTCTCGTTTTTCCAAAAGAGAATCTATCATCATTTTACTAGTGGTTCGACCCTTTCTTATCTTTCGTCGGAAAATCCTCCAAAGGAGATTCCCACACGCTGATTGAAGCTTTCTTTCAGGTCCGTAACATCCAGTTTTTTGTGTAACTGATATTGCTGGCGGGTGGTACCCATCTTGGAGATTAATACATTTTTAATACGTCTATTGTATGAATACTTATACCAGAAGTACACAGAGCTACGAGATGGCTTCATCACTAAACGCTAATATAAGTCTCTAACAAATTTATTGTGGGCTAAGACCACAACGATACATATCTTAAAAAAATACATATAAAATGTTCTCGATTTAAGTCCATATTAGGAAAACACGCATTTTTCAGTTTGCCACCGCAGAAAACAAATGAAAAAATCTTCTCTTACAAAAATACCTATATATTGCAATCAAACAAGTTTTTAGAAAAAAATTTTTTTACTCATATTACCTGAGTGGGCAATTACATAAAAAGTATGGCCCACGCAAATCTTGGGGAGAAATCTATGCTTATACCTATACGGTACCTATACAATTTCGATAACGAGGCTTATCGTTTATTTTCACCTGCGTGAGATATTATACCAATCGATTTAATGATGGTTGCTGTGAATATCGACCAATGCCGTATGCTATGTTAGCTACAGTATATTTTTTGTAGCGTCTATTTCCACAACCTCTGAAATACTATATGAAACTACACCAAGGCAGCTCAATGCTCAGCATACACCAACAGAGAACCATGAGTTAGATTACCTACCCCTCAAAACCCTAGGTATCCTTTTATGCTATCAGCAAATCCTAGACAGTCCATGGCAACTTTGTTCGCCACAGGCACCGGCGAACAATTTATTTTGTTAATTAATAATATAGCCCAAATTTCGTTCCTATTTTGCTGAAGAAATACAGTATTTATGATGAATAAATATCTACCTACATAGTTAATAAGTATTCATAAAAACACCCAAATAAATTTAGTAGCTCTAGTTTACTCTGATATAATTTGCTAATAGAACTTTGATTGAAAAATACAAGTAACAATAAATTTTTCGGTTTTTGTCACTAATATTTGTTGATTGTACAAAAATACCCTTATATTTTACAAAAGTAACTGTGATTTTTGTAATACATAACTGCCATTAGCTCAATCGGTTAGCTTTCGTATCCTATTTTTTTATTTTATCCTATCTTTTTAATACATTGAGATCATGTTTACTCTGTGATGCTTACAATCCGCAGTTACGCCCTTAGCCGTTTAATGACCTATTTCAGTCATAAAGAGTGCAGACATATTGTCAAAGCATCTTTTGTTCGAAAATTAGCTCTGATTAGGTATTACCTCGGTACCGGGGTATTCCTTTTGTAAAAATGAACCTGACCATTGTTTGACAGTACCACTTCGCGGTCTGCTGATTTTGAACTCAATAGTGATAAGAATCTAGAATCATTAAACATTGAATAATTGACCAACACTGTGTTATAGTCAAGGTCATTTTATTGATCTGCCATCCGGAGACTAAATGCAGTTACGTGACATTTGGCAAAATTTCACTTAATTCCATAAGGATAATGCAGTTGACGGGATTTTAGCCAGTGTGTTGTCAATGGAAGGCAATTTGTTGAATACTGTCAATACCAAGAAATAAATTGTTAAATTAGTGTAGTTATTCGGAAAACGCGAGCCTCGATATTTGCAAAATTGAGATATAAATGCCAAGGCCTCAGACATACTTTCCTCTACATTCTCCGAACAGTCATTTTCGTATTCCAGGATATTAACTGACGAATGCAAGAACCACACATAATTAAAAAAGAGATCACTTCAAGCGTTGTTGATGAAAATTATTTAAAATTATTCCATCTTAATGCTTGTTAAAAGCCGAAAGTGACAATCAAATTTGGCTAGATTCTTCAATATTTATTAACCTCATCACACACGTCTATACCTGATACACCTCTTTTTACAAATTTGCAGAATGCGAATAATTTAGTAGAAATAATTTAGTAATGTAGAATTTAATGATTTATTTTATTTTTAATTTGATTTTATGTTTATTATGTGTTTTTTAAATAACTAACTACTCTGTTGTATTAGGTTTACCTGTAATGATAGATGTATTGCTTTAATAATAATAATAATATTTTTATATCCAAATCTACCGAAATAACTTACGTTACTAATAAAAACCTAAAAAAACAATCCAATCCGAACTTTATAGTTTTATAGTTGTAAGATTTAAAGCAGAATCTAGCCAAATAAGTTGGTTACGCTTTATGCTTTTAAAAATTTTAGAGATTTAATTCTTTTTTTCACATAACTAACACTTGAAGTGGTAGTATATATACGTAATAATAAAAGTACAAAAAGTAGAATTGTGATGTTGCATTTGAAAATTTGATAATCTTGCCCTTGCTAAAAAACAAAACTTCAAAGAAGGTAGAGGAAAGTCTGTTTTAGGCCTTTTAAACAAATATTGGCAAAATTTAGTTTGGTCTCTCTGCGTAAGTGCATAGCTCTGGATGATGGCTCTCATTGGTCGAATCTTGGAGAGGTACGAAGTGACATAATTGACAATGTTGACTTTGCGTAAATCCAGGACCGCTAGCAATCTGTTAATCCCAGTTTAGGTACTACTAGCAGGTGGTCAATTGGCTTACTCGTTGCTACGACAATAACACTAATGAAACATCGATCCTCACTTGAACTGTCTGCTCTCCACTTACACAAGTGAACACATGGTCATGTCTGGGTATGAATAGTATGTTAGCTTGGCTGGGTGACAGGGCAATGAGTAGCGGTATGAAGAAGCGCGGATTCCTCCTCCCCCTCTTCGCCTCTGCCCGCCAGGAATGGCAATTATCTACCTGTGTTACAGGGTTGGCAAATACACGAAATTCCACACGAATTCTTTGCGTTTTTTGTTAAATCAACTCCTTTAATTTTGGTATGCTTACCATTAGCGTTAAATATACAGGCACGTCAAAAAAAACCATAGAATTCAGAAAGAAATGGCTTGGAAACGTCAATAATATTCAAAACATAAGGTCACGCGTACTTATCGCTAAGTTTGACCTCTGTTCCAACCCTATCCGACTCTCCATGGGGAGAACGGACACGAAACCCCTGAAGGTAACTCCTTTTTTTTGCGAGCATGATCCTTGTAACTTGTAAAACAAAGTTCCAAATAAGTTGCCGAATTTAATACTTGTACATTTCTGAGTAAGGAAAACAATGACAAACACAACATTAAATAGAAATCCTTAACACATGGTGTGTCCGGTCTCTAATTTACCTGATGCATGACAATATTATTTATACAAAAATACTCTTTTTCTTTCAAATCAAACCTGACATATCTTCCGTGGCTTGGTTTTTTTACAAGGACCAGCAAGATAGACTGCAAGTTCTAGATGTAAACAAATTGTAAACATCACTGCAAAGTATTAAAAATATATTGATTAAAATAATAAATAAAATGAGCTTAACCTTGACATCACTTTCATTCTGCTATCTAAACTACTATTTTCCAAGTCTCAATCACGTCTCATTGATTGAAACAGGATCGGTGCACAACGGTTGGACTGAACTGTTATCACACCGACGACGCGCCGGTTGGCCATTATAATAATACCTAACGTAATACTGCGTATTTTCAATTTACGTCTTTATTGATCGCGTGCTACAAGCCGTTGGGCACGTGATCTGCAGAAGTAACGCGGATGAAACGCATTCGAACGCTGTTAATCTTGTGATTTTGCAGGCCTGTGCTCAAGAGCATAGTTCTTGCATTAATTAGTTTTCAGTTACTTTTATTTTAGTTTAAGGTAGTCTGGAAGAAATCGTATCACACTGTAAAACCGCCTTTAGATACGCAGCAATTTTCGAAAACGACGTATGTATTATCACCTGTTTTTCCAGTAATTAAATATTATTATTATATATCGTTTGTCGCACCGTACGTAAAATTGTCTTAAAACCGAGTAGCCCACTCGTATCTTTATCAAATCTAAGTATAACCTTTTAACAATTACCTTTTTACAGATTAAATGGATAAGGCATGTGGACCAGTTAATTGAAAATTTGAAATATTCTATTGTTAAGAGATATCGAGTCAGCATTCGATAAAAATAAATTATTACCATAATAAGTTAGTAACATCGATATCAATTCTTCAGAGTCAGCAATCGGTAAAAAAGAAATTATTACCGTAATAAATTAGTACTAGACAATGTTCTTTTTTAATAAAGGCTACACTTAAGTATGACTACTATATTACTAGAATATACTCGACTACTTATTTCAACAATTTCATTTTCCGAAACCGAGTTTTCACGAATAGCTTTCATTTTGTTTTGGCCGAGTAATCCTTACAAGGTATAGGTATTGTTTATAGTTCACAGTTCTTATCTTCACACATAGCCATTACTTGCGAATAGGCATTCGTTTCTATTGTAGACCGCGTCAATCATTCGTTTATTCTGGTGTTTTTGTTTTTCAATTGACTTTGTTATGCGCGCAAGTCCTTGTTTTGGATCGATGAGATGGCAACACTGAAATCAAACGGTATCCTTAAATTTAACGATCATCCATAGACAAGAAAAAATGATTTTTCCGTCCGAAAGGAGCGATGGATACGGAGTTTTAGATTCCTACGTAAAGTATTCATGAAGTATCAGAAGCTTAAATACGGATGATTGTCAAATAGTCATTGTTACCTTATTGTTTACAGTTAGAATTTATTTACTACCAGGATTGATAAATTTGCCCAGCCAATACTTTGCCATTAATTTTGAGTATGAGATTGTGAAACACTTAAACACCTTGACTTAGTTATTTAGCGGTTAAAATAAGTACCTACTGTAGGCTTTAAAATATCGGTAGGTATATTGCTTAATACATGCATCAAGTTTTGTAGGTTTCGAAAGTATCGGTGTGAGCGAGGCATGAGATAATAGTCATAATAGTCATTTATTGGTAATATAAATTACATGTCAAACAAAAAACGGTTAATAAAAGTGTCTACACAATAAATAAAATATAAAAAAACTCAAAAATAATAATTACTTAGTAATAATCATAAATTACATTACATTACAAAACTAAACTACAGGTTTATTTTTTAAAGCCTTAGAATTCACCGTAGGTATAAAAAGTCTGCTCGACAAGCCATTTTTTTAGCCGGGTCTTAAATGCGATATGAAACTTCTGCCGCATAAATAAGCTCAAGCTCATCTTACTCATCGTACAAAGTCATATCTCATACAACGTACAAAGTCATATGCATACTCCGTACCTTAAACAGTCCAGGTGGTTTCAAAATTGTTATTTTTAAATATTATAAGCTAATGAAAATAAATATTTTGTATTTTGTATGTACCTAATTAATACGATTTCGAGAAAAATCCTATTATAAGTATATATAAAATATTATAAGCACCTGTTACTTACATTTTATTGCATTCTATAGCCATTTTTCTTTCCTAAGTAAATAGGAGACGATCAAAAATCGCAATGCACTTGAGCAGACGTTACTTGCTTCGTTATTTGGTGGACTTATAGTGTCTCATGTGCCTGTAATTTCACCGGCAACCATATCTTTCAAACCGGAACACAGTAGCGCATGCGTCACTGCTTGGCGGCAGAAATGGGCAGGGCGGCAGTACTTCCCGGGATGAACATGGCGTGAGTTCTACTGCTTTTAAACTAATACTAAAAAAGTGTGTGATTGTTGTCAGCGATGCAGAAGTCGTGCAAGCCCGCGATGCTGGGCCGCATGTGGCACGCCAGTAGACGAGCGCTAAACTTGGAACATGCGCCGGCGCATCAGTTCGCGTGTAGCCAGTGGCAGACCGGATGCAGACCTTCTGATATATACCTTGTGTACAGGTAATAAGTTTGGTTTTGGCCCGTGTTAAGTATTTATTTTCACCCATGTATGTCCTACTAGCTGCGCCCCGCGGTGTTACCCGCGGTGAATAATAATCCGACGGGAACACTGCACTTTTCCGGGATCAAAGTAGCCTGTGTGTTATCGGATATAAGCTATCTTGGTACCAAATTTCATCCAAATCCATTCAGCCGTTTGAGCATGAAAGAGTCATCATTTTCTTGCCCTTATCCCAACTAGGTGGGGTCGGCACAACATGTACTTTCCTTCCATTTCTCTCTGTCAGACGTCATCTCAGCACTCACTCCTTTCTTACTCATATCATCTTTCACGCAATCCATCCATCTTTTCTTTGGCTTTGGAGTAACAAACTTTATTTTTATATTACGTTTATTTTGATATACTTTACGTTTATAATATTAGTAGGATTGCCCGTCAGCTTATATCACAGAAAAAAAATCCTTCCGCAGATGGCTGTCGTTCATCATCATAATACTAATAGGCATCTCAAGTTTCGCCTGCCAGCGGCTTCCTGAGCGGTACAAAGGTCCAGAGGTGGAGATAAACTACTTCAAATGGTTCATCTACTTCACGAACTGGGGCTTCATGCTGATAGCGCTGCAGGCCGGCTTGGCGCTCGCCGTAGTGCATCAGTTCCGAGGCGAGACATCATACACTATACGTAAGTTTTTTGACTGGCCTCATAGCTTATTTGATAGCTCGTTTATAACTCATTTTTGGAAAAAATGACACATGGTTTATGCCAATTCGAACCCTTATTATGTAATTTGAGATTGTTTGAAAAACCGGGTAAAAAGAGTTTTACATAAAAATATGAAAGTAAGCAACGCTAACATAAAAGTAACCGTAAGAAATAAAAATAAAAATTACAACAGAAATAAGAAGTAAAATTAATGATGTCTCGTTAAACATAAAATATAATTTTATCTTATATGTTTAAAGAGAGACGAACACAGTAACAACGCACCATCAACGCCCTCAAACAGATTCACTGTAAGCGTATTCAGGCGAATCTAAACTAAAATGTCTGTAACAATGGATATATTTTGTTTTGCCTTTAACAGTACCTACGTATCGATATTATCAACCTCTTTTACATGTAGGAGTAAGAGATTTGTCGCAATTACCGCAGTTTTGCAATAAGAGCGTTGCGTATACAACAAAGTTGCTATGCATTCAGTAGGCAAATACTTACTCAGCGAGCGTTGACTGAACTCCGCGCTGTGAAAATTACTGTCCCACTTGTCCAGTAAACGTGTCATTGACCATAAAAATGATCGCGTGATAATGAGTCGGGGTTGCTGAAAGCTTTAGAATATAACAGAAGTTTAAAACCGAAATTAATTCTTGGTTCTAGCACATATTTTACAGGCATTAAGTTCGTTCGAGGAAGTAGGCACTGCCACATCCATTTCTGCCGTCAAGCAGTAATGCATTCGCCTTACTGTGTTCTGGTTTGAAAAGTATCGTTGTCTGAAATAACTGAAATTACAGGCATTTGAGACATTCAACCTTCGCGCTCAGAGTTGTGCGCATATGGCGCGACTTGGGTCTCGTCGTACAACTCGTAAGTAGGGGAGAAACCAAGTCGTATTGCTTTGTTATGGTCAGAGGTTATCACTTTACAGGTGGGCCATATGCTCGTTCAGTAACTTTTGCACATAAAACAAAAGTCTAGCTCATCACGATGTTAGTCTCCATTGTTCTGAGAACCTCCAATTACACATATTATTTAAAAGTAGAAATATATTTCCTGAAAAAAATAAAAGCAGTCAGACTGAAAGTCCACCCCAAGTTCTCGATATTTCATTTATAATTTTGTTGGCATTTGATTACAGTTCATTCCGTTTATTTCATGTGAGATATAAAACTCAGCGCTCGCGTGTCCACCTACGTGAATTCATCACAAACTTTTCTCACGATAAGACGTTTATCCAATCAACCTTTGCTTCCGAGAACCGACGCCGTGACCTTGACTGAGGTTATTCAGCAAACTCCCGATAGGAGATTAGATCCAGCTAATTCACCCAGTGTCAAGAGCTTACCGTGGGCGCGGCACGGCACGGCTCGCATGAGCAGTCCTCCGCTGAACGCGACACAATTGAATCGAATCAAGCATCGCGTGTCTCGGACATAAAACGCCAAAGTCACAACAGGTCGTCCCGACACGTGTTTTCGTAAGTTTATCCTTACGTCCAATGATTCCAGACTCAATGTCGCTTCTTCGACTCTTTAGATTGACTAATAAAATGCAATCATGTAGTTTATAATAGTTTTTTTTTATATTTGTTATAGTTACGGAACGAGCCGACGCCAGGTGTTAAGTGGTAACCTCGGCCCATAACAACGGATGCCACTTGGGTCCTCCCCTACTACGACAAGACCCAAGTCGCATATGCGCCCGAACTCTAGGACGTGTAGGTGGAATGTCTCACGTGCCTGTAATTTCACCGGCAACCACACCTTTCATACCGGAACACGCATTTGCGTTACTGCTTGGACAAATGGGCATGGTAGCAGTACTTCCCCGGACAAACTTGGCGAGAGTTCTACTGCTCTATTTCAGCAATGCTGACAAATGTTTAAAAGATAGGCAGAACGTGTTGTATGAATTCGGCATTCAATATATCGTCCGGCCACCGTCGGGTCACGAACGGTTGATTGGTTACAATTTCGCGTCAATTAAGATCCCTAGTAGAGCGGTCGCTGTGCATTGTGCCTCAAATTATCTTATTGGTTCCTCATTCTTGCTTTCGCAATTCTCAGCGGAGCCCGTTGTAGTGCTATTTTGTTGCCAAGTGGCTCTTTTGTAAGGTATCATTGGCGGCTTCCTCCACATTCTGTAATCCATTCTGTAATTCCTACCTGATTGTTGACGTATAAAGAACATCCGAGCATTGAACGTAAAGCAATTTTGTTGTTACATTTTTGTAATAACTAGCACAAAACGGGAACTAAGACAAATCTAAAAACAACCGCACTTCCTCACGCCTGCAAAAGATATCTTTAACCACGAGGTAATCAATTTTTTCATATTCAGAATAATTAATGCGCACATGCTTGCAATGATACATATTACAGTAACGCAGATACGTGAAAAGATTTAATAATAGATATTATACCCTATACCCACCCAGGACAAACATTCGCGTGACGAAATTAGATGTTTGTTCTGTGTATGCTTATATGTTTGTATTTACAAAAAAAAAAGTATTATATCAGTTGTATGTCAGTCATGTTTTGCTGGGGCTAGATAGCGCTGTGAAATGTCCAAAAAATTACTATATGTTATATGTTTTTTTTTTTCATTTATTAGTGACTAGAATATGAAAAATACGCACATCACTCATTAAAATCTGAACAGAATATCCCTTCAACAATAGCTCATGTTATCAGTTTAAATAAATTTAAATAAATTACATGCGCGTCTATTTACTTAGACGTGCTGTCTCTGAAACTGAAATCTCCGAAATGATATAATCCTGACGGACTGAAACATGAAGGTCGATGTTCTTTAAGAAGTTTATATTTTCTTTTTGTCATTTCTTTCAAACCTTTCAAACCTGTACGATAAAAAAACCCACGTCAACGGCGTCGTCTATTGCTATATTAAATAATAATAATAATGTAATATTATATTCGTGCACATTGCACACAGCGCCATCTAGCTCCAAAGTAAGCTAAGCATCGTATTGCTTTGCTTATATAATAGCTTGTATAGAGGTAATGTGAATCAGCCAACTGATATAATACCTGAACACTTTTTTCGTAAATATATACATATGTTACATATTAACACTCAGACACAGAACAAACACCTATGTTCGTCACACAAATTTTGTCCTGGGTAAGAATCGAACCCACGACCTACATACAGCGCAGAAGTCAATTGTTACCAACTGAGGTGTGGTCAGTCAAGATGTAAGAACTAGCTGATATAAATCTTAAATTATTTGAATAATAAAAGAACTTTTAAACCCCAATAGGTTAGTTGATGTACACAAGAGTTTTTAGTATAGTTCCAATAAGGCTGTGTGAACTTGGCACCCGACTTTGTAAAAATTGATCTTTTTTACGTTTGTTTGATAGATTTAGGTTAGTAGTGGATAGTAGTAAAACTAATTTCGTTAGTAGTAAAGCCAAAAAAAACAAAAAAACAAAAAAAAATTGGCCCCCCATATTTCAAAACATAATTTTTTCCGACTGTTTATTATAGGAAATGGTTAGTAGAGGATTGTAGTGCATTTTTTTTCGTTTGTAGTTACATACCCTATTATATAATAACAGAAATAAAATTAACAGATCATATTGTATATACATATAAAAAACATGCTTTTATGCCGGCTAGTTTGATTAATTTAATTAGTTAGCAAGGTACTAGTGCCGCCAGTACTTCTACCATGAGTAGGTACTATTGCCGGTAGTACTGTTGAAGATATTCATGTTCACCATTTCAGCATGTGAGGAAGACGGCATTCATTTGTCCATGAGTCGTCGGCTCCGCACGCCACTGCTTTGCCGCGCGTACTGGCTCGCGCACAATATCGCGACAGACCTCGCGTTTGTCATCACCCTTGTATATTGGACCATGGTGCACGACCCTAGTGAGTAGAAGGAACAGCAAAAACACATTTACTCTTTTTTTATTAGCGATAGGCAAGCATTTGACCGCAATCTCACCTGATGTTAAGTGACGATGCGGTCTACGATGTAGCATGCTTGCCTGGAAGGAACCTATTGACTCTCCTCTTGAAGACTTCCATATTAGATTTCAGAAAATGCGGACGCAGGCAAGGAGTTCCGCTCTTGGGCTGTCCGCATTATAACTTTTGTCATATTGTATTGGAGAGCGAAGATAGGTGGAAAGATGGAAGTGAAACGAGACACAGAGACCTCAAACACCTTTGGGGGACTAGCCTGGAGACCGCGGGGACCCCCCCCCCCTCCCGGGATGTTCATCGGGCCCTCTCATCTGGTCGCCAAACGGCACGATGGCGCATCCCGGGATTTTTCGACAGTTGGCGGGGCAGCCTTTTGTGTGTGGCTCTCTCACTACTTGGGCCCCCTACTAAACTCTTATTACTGTCAACCTTGTTTATGTCTGGCAGTGATGGGTGTGATAGAGACTGTGTAGAATAGCGGGACTACACGCCAATCTTAGACCCTAGGGACTGAGAAATCTAGACCCGTAACATAAATACAACGTTCAAATAACTACCTTTTGCATGTTTTCACACTTAACGTATTTACAGTTAAGTTGCTAATTAGTCAAATGTAGCTAAAACCAGCACAACACCGTTTGAGTAATATTCCAGGGCGCTCAAACCGGTGAAATTATCATACCACTTTAAACGTGACACCAAAAATGGAATTCAGTTTTTCGAACAGCTCAGAATTGTAAAACTGTTCGTTTGTATATCATTTAGTGGAAGAACGGATGTAAAAGAAAACTGGCATTATATATTAAAAAAAAAACTCGAAAACTTGTTACGTATCCTAGTAATTTTGCAGGTTTATAACGACTATAATCTGAATAAAATATTTATCATTCATTTAAGTCATAAAGACGCTTTAACCACAAACATACATTCATAATTATGGTTTTATTTACTAATAGCAAACCAATTAAAAAACCCAAGATACACATGAGAAATGCTACCGATTCCTGATGATACATTAAGGAATCTAATCAAAAACTTACCTTTTTTCAGAAATCCACGACATCAACGCGCTGAACCTTCTGGTACACGGAGGCAACTCCCTCCTGATGCTGATCGAGATAGCTGTGACTGCGCATCCTATCCGAGCCGCGCATGCTGTGTACGGTGCCGGCGCCGGGCTGGCGTATGGAGTCTTCAGTGCTTTCTACTGGGCAGTCGGTGGCACTGACCGGTTCGGACTGGAAGCCATATATCCAGCGCTGGATTGGAATAAGCCTGGTAATTAGTTAGCAACTGAATGAGTGAGATAGCTGTGCTGTGACTACTCATCCTATCCGTACTGCTATATAATGTATTATATCAGTTTTCTGATTCCTATGATACAAGCTATGCTTAGCTTACTTTGGGGCTAGATGGCGCTGTGTGAAATGTCCCCAATATTTATTTATTATTATTATTTGTTTGTTCTGTGTTCAGGTGCAGCGTTCGGGTTCGTGACGCTGTGTGCGGTGGTGATGGTGGTGGCGCACGTGTTCGCGAGCTGCCTGGCGGGCGTGCGCGTGCGCATCGCGACGCGCCTGCGCCCCAGCCGCGCGCACTCCGACCGGCTCACACTGCCGACGCACTGACCCCACCAGACATAGACAATTCAATAACACTAACCGTTAGTTATATGAAGACGACAGTGAAAAACTAAGTTATTTTAACAATTACTCAGTTATAAACTGTGGCGGTACACTCAACAGGGGTACAGGAAATTAAATCTTACGAAACCGATTTAAAATTACAAAAGAAAGTGCACACCCAAAAGAAAACCTCGCAATAGATAAACACAACTACATATATTGATAACTGTACCTACATGAAATAAGCCTATTGAAATGAATCAGGGGCACGTAATAAAAATACGTAAATCTAATTAGGTACGTAATGACTAATTACTAGTGGCTGTACACCGACGGTAGCATCCGTTTGTCAAAGGGCAGATGGATATAACAGTACAAAGTGACATGCGCCTGCAATAAATCCGCTTTTTTTTTTTTTTTTTTTTTGAATGGACATTAAGCTGTTGGCCGCAGATGGCCTTGACAGCGTTTACACGGGCTTTTGGTGAGAGCAGACGGCTCTCAACCGGTAGCAGACGGCTCTCAACCGGTAGCAGACGGCTCTCAACCGGTAATAAATCCGCGCAACATACCACTTGACGATACCCAGTGACAGCGCAAGGCGCTATATTTAGATTATAGACTTCACGATATACATTTCAGAATTGGCATTCCTATTCTGTTCTCACAGTGGTCAAAGGCATCATTCTCTCCATGAAATTTTTGAAGCAACTCGTCTTTGAAGATCAATGTGTTTGTGTGTGTATTGTTAAAATAAGAATCTCCTAATGATCTTCTTCGTTAAATTGATGAGCACAATCATTTTCATGAAATATAACCTTGCATGATACTGCCTTTATTGATATAAAATGTTTAGTAATACACTAAATTATTCAAATTGTATGTAATACAATCATAATTTTATTTTAATGAATTACATTTAAGCAACATGGACGTTTAGGTGGACGTGATTCCATTATGTTCTAAAGTCAATTGATCAATCCTATAATTAAACAGATTAACATTTTAATATTTATTTCGTGGTGTTGTTTTTCTGGACTCGATACATTTTATTCTATCCAACACAGGTAACCTTATTTTTACGAATAAACTTACTTTTCGTAAACTTAGTAATAGACGAAGAGTCAAACTAGCGCATAATTTAAACTCATGTAATCAAAATAAAATTGGCCATTTATTATTCAGACTCGCACTAATGATCGGCAACGCTATGAAAATATTGTTTGTACAAAAACATAACGTTTTTGAACATTATGTTTAGTGAATTTGTGGATAAATTGTATTGGGTGTAGTTATAATTGTGTCTACAGTTATTATCGTTAGTACTAACAATAATCATTTGGACTAAAAATCTTACGAGAATAAATGTAAACAAATTTGTATGCAATTGTCATATTATTGTACAAGATTCATTTTTGTAGTGTAGATTAAAACTACATGTCTCCTTTATTGTGAGTCGGATTCCCTAAATCTAAGACGCTATCTCTGGTATATCAATTCGTTATTTTAGCTGGTGTAATACAGAATTTGAGGAATCACATTGTCCACTCGTCATATTATTAGTTTTACATTTTCTAACATGCCTAGAACCGAATACTGAGAAAATTCTAATATAGTTTTGATCTTATCGTCATTGAGTCAAGTGAAAAGATTAATGCAAACTGATAAAAACGGACTTATGTAAAAGTAGTTTAATTACAACAAAAAAAAGTTAATTAAACTACTTCATTATCTTTTATATTTAACTGGCCAACATAAACCGTAGCTAAATTTGAAAACATCAAAGTTTATAAAAATTAATAATATAAATTCGTGCTGGCATTTTATAGTGTGTATAAGGTGCCAGTACGAAGAAATAATAATAATATATTATTTATTAATTAATATAAATTATATAGTAAGCCTCACTTGTGAGCCAGTAGCAATCCAGGCCATGAGCTACATAGTCACTCGCCATCAACTTATATGTAATCAAACACAACTTAAAAGTTAGTAAAAAAAAAAAAAAAGATTAAGCCTGGGAACCTTAAAAAGACAATAAAATTCATAGTAATCCTTTTCAAGTTGAATTACTCGTGTCTAAGCTTTCGGGATTGCCATTCCTTGAATCTGCAGCTTATACTAGAGGTCGTGTTTCTAAGTACTGTTGGCTGGTAAATAAAGCGAAGATTTGTGTATAGACTGAAAGAAAGAAAGTTCATTATAACATTATAAACTGATTTTAAAAAAACTGAATGTCGTAATCATTCCTTTCTTTAAGTATCTTGTATTCTAGATGAGTTTTAAACTGCTGATGAGACCATCTATACAAAGTCTACTTATTAAGTAGGATGCTAATTACCTCACACTTAGAACGGTTCAACAGTTTCCAATATATATTTGATATATCTGTATTTTAGATATCTAATAAAGGTATGGTGAGGTAAGGATGAATAATATGAAACCGCTCTTATGGGCGATAGGGACAATGTGTAAGATTGACAGCTGCAATGAACATATATGGAAATTTCAGTTAAATTTAAGCATAACTATTAGCAATATAGGGATGAATCTACCTGGATTGGAATATTGTGACTATGTGAAAGTATTCGTTCCCAAAAGTAACATAAAATACCCTATAATGTATTTTGAGTGTCAGAAACGTCGTCTCTGGTTTCGGTAAAATGTCATATTCCTAGATTTTAAGCAGTGATTATTTGATAACAAAGTCGGTGATCAATTCTGACCCAAGATATCTGCATTTATGTTTTTTGTAACTATACCAGTTATAAACAACTAGTAATCTTAAGCTGCATTAGTGATATTAGATAATTAATTAATCGATATTTATAATGAGTTGTTCCTAGCAAGACTTGGCTATTATATTGAATAAAGGAATACATAATAACAACGGTTTTTTACTTGACAAGAATTACCAGCATTACATTTGATTTAAAGGATCTTAAGCAATATATGTTTTATATAATATAATAAATAATTTAATTGCTCCGAAGACATAAGCCTGGCGCCAAACATAGCAATATCATTGCGTTTTCAAACCCCATCCGACCCATATTACTTAACAGCATGTGCAGGTGAATTTGACAGAGCTGAGTATTGCATTTGCTCCCTTAAATATATAGTATTATATATTATTATATAGTATTACTAAAAATACAGTATTAACTAAAAATAAACAGTACTCCATGTATCTGTCCTTTATTTATACTTCACAAAAATTTCATTCTAATTCTCATTTTATATGAGGCATTATTGGACGGCATAAGTTATAAGGAATGTGTTTTTATATGAGCTTAAAAATGTTTGTTCTCAAATTGGGCCTCGAGTTTCCTTTGAGCATTTTCGCTAACCCCTATACTATACTTTCAGTTTTGACCGAAACTTCCAGTTGAAATCACCTAGTATATAAGTAGCTATCAACTGTGCGTGTACAGTATAAACTGTCACTAACTTAGGTATTTATTCCATTGCTAACATTGGGGTGGAATTCCTCGTAGTTATATTTTTTTTTAGGTTTGTTTACACTACATAGTTATGCAATTACGCATGCCTTCACGCACTATTGATGCGACTTTATGCTGAATTATAAACAAATAGCAAAAACTGTCATCGTTCATGACTGAATTGAACAGAACATTAGGGCAGGTTCACATGAAAAGCGCTTAACGCGCGTAAAACGCGCGCAATTTTTGTTTAGTGTTCACATGATGCTCGCTCGTCAGGCGTAGAACGCGCGTTGCCGCGCCCGGCCCGTCCTGTTTCAGTTTGAATACGTCTGTCCGCGTCATAATCGCGCGCTCAACTGAACGGTAACATAGAAGAAAAACATTTAGCTAAGTTCGCCCGGAGAAGTACTGCCACCACACCTGATAATCTTCCGCCAAGTAGTGATGCACTCGTGTTGCTGTGTTCCAGTGGGAATGGGTGCCAGCGAATTCGCAAGTGCATGAGACGTAACATCCCCATCTGCGGGTGATGGCCGCAACTCAGTGCGACTTAAGTCATCTGGAGAGAGTGGTATTGCTGTCCATGGGCGGCGTTTACCACTTAACATCAGGTGGGCCGTCAACTCGTTCCGTCACTTCAATGACTTTCAAACTGTAAACACCTCAGAGAATATATTGTGGATATTGTGATGTATATATGAAATGGAAGAAAGATAATGAAGAAAACAAGTAAAAGATAGCTAAGTAAACGTTAGCTAACATGTGAACTTGCCCTTATCGTTCGTCACCTTGAACGCGGCCGCGCGTTGCGCACGCGCGGCATCCAGCATCCCCGTACACTCAGTCGCGTTACGAACGCGCGCCACAACGCGCGCTTATACGATACTTTTTCCATAAAAATTCGTGAGAAATAGCATTGTGTCTGACTGAACGGTAAGCTAAAAATAAATATTTTGGATCACCTTAAGGAAAATGTGGATTTGTGTTATTTTATTGGTTGTAAACTACGTTGGATATAGGATTGTTTATCAAATTATAAATCAAAACATAATGTTATGGTATTATAATTTATTCTCAATATGCTCGAAATTAGCCTCTGCCGACCCCTTCAGGGATAATGACGTTAATCTAGTCTATGTGATATATTAGCTCTTCGTGGTAGGAAATACCACATATATAATTACCACTTGGTCATACAATACACAACGATAATTGAATCTCTTTTGACTAGATTTAAGATTAATGGAAAAATATTGTTACACGCAAAGAGTCCTGGGGAAGATTTTTGGCATCGTACTAATATTATAAACGTGAAAGTTTGTATGTTTGTTACTCTTTCACGCTCAAACGGCTGAATGGATTTGGATGAAATTTGGTATAAAGATACCTTATATCCTGCCTTAGCACATAGGCTACTTTGATCCCGGAAAAGTGCAGTGTTCCCGTGGGTTGTTATACTCACCGCGTGACGCAGCTAGTTTATATATAAAACAAACTTTTAGCAAAGATCGAGCCCTTCGTGTGTTGTCACCGAACGAGCGTGTATGAAAATTTCAGCCCAATTGATTGTGGGGAATGATTAACAAGTATATTTATTTAAATTCAAACGAGTAAAGTTAAATAATATAAATACTTGTAAACATACGCACCTTCTAAAGTTTGGAAGGTGCGAGTTTTTCCGAAGGTTCATTACTCGATAAAGATCTAATGGTTAAGTATAATTAAACTGTATTTGCCTAATGGGCACCTTTTATGTGAGACGTTTGAAACGATTTAAATTCATGAACTGGATAGTCAAGAACGTCGACAAACTTAGGTATTTAGGCCAATCCATGGATAACATTTGGGGCGGAGTTCTTTATAGGTATACTAGCGACCCGCCCCGGCCTCGCACGGGTGCAATGCTCATACTAAGTATACTACAGAATGTCTTTATATCTCGTAGGGTTCAGCCCGCGTTTGCAATATAAGCGCAAAAAAAGTGTTTATTTACGACATCACATTAGAAACCTCTAAAATTAATAATAAATTATATAAAGTTTTCCAAAAATGGTATGGTGGCAGTAGGTACCTACTCCTTCCATTAATTTTGCAGTCTTCATTTCTTTACTCTTCTCACAGCCACATTGAATGTTGAAATTTCAATATTAAAATCTGTAATAGGCCTTTACATTTTCATCTACACAAATAAATAAAATTGGAGTGTCTGTTTGTAATATTAAAATAACCGCTTTTTACTTAGTGCATATGGATGTATACACGGTACATATACCAAAACAATATTTTTTAAAAATTTTATCCGTCTGTCCGATTTCCACGCGGACGAGGTTGCGATGTCGCGGCAACAGCTAGTTCATCAATAAAGTATGTTAAAAAGTCCTAGTTTTAAATGTTACCTGTGTTAGATTAAACAAGACAATATTTATGAATATTGGAAGACAATTGTCTTATTTCTTGAAATAAATAATGATTGGGAAAGTGTTTCGCTGTAATTATCCTAACAATCATTACACTAGCAATTGAGTGCACGCGAAGCTCGTCTTCAGATCGCATCTAATTAATTCGGGATTCGTCAGATGCAATATAAATAGCAACACGCGGAGTAGATTATTTCTGTAACATATATAAAACGTTGTCTATGTACTATTTTATTAGGACAGCGCACCTAACATGCCATGCTGGATTCCTATAATACTTACGGATATTTCTTTAATTAACCAGATTATCATAGGAACATGTTTGTACAAAACTAGCTATTAGAAATAAAAATATCTACGCATATGATGAAGTGTATGCAAGCTAAAATAAAATTGAATAAATGCTTGAAAAATGCATGGATTTTCTTGCCGACGTTACTATGGTTATACACAATGTCCACAAGTATATTATAAAAAATAAATAAAAAATATAATGTTTATTTGGAACATTAACAATATACATTTTAAATAGAGACACGATGAAAACCTGGCATAATTGGGTTGATAACCCACCACTGAAAACGAAAGGTTCTGGGTTCAGTCACCTGCCGGGGCAAACACTAGTGAGAGCACAGTTAGTTCTTGGGTTTAGTTTAGTAGTTTATTTTGGTGTTCCTATTGGGGTTTCTTGTCGGTATTCACCCTTGGAAGGTCGGTTAGGCTTTGACTTGAACAGACGCCAATCTTTTTTCACACATTTATATAAGGTTTTTACACAGTAATATTATGGACGTTCCTTTAACTGATAATTAGTTGAAAAACAAAATTTTGCATAAAATAAACGTTATGAGTTTAGCAAGGAAAAACAATAAAAAAATAACACGAAGTTATTTATACATTTAAGTACTTACACAATTATTTGTATAATATTTGTCGTGTTAACAACATTTTGTTTGAACTTCAACATATTTTTATTGCATTAGAAATGTTTTACTGTTTGATTAAGAGTGACTGAAGCAGGCTCATTTTTGGGACCGTCACGAATGCGATAAAGCTCACCACTTTTCACATCTGTTCAGAGCAAATGACGATCTCAGCATAATAAATGCGTTTTTAACAGTGCATATTTCACCTTTTGCTAAAAGATGTTTTGGAGTTTACTCCTTAAGAAACGATATCATTTAAAGCCCCCGGTAGGGAAATTTGAATGATAGTCAAATGGAGCGTTAACAAATAGCGTTATTACAAAATGACGTCGCACTTAAACAGTAAACTCCACTCGTGCGGTGGAATTTATATATATGTACATTTTTTTTTCAAATTATTGGTCATGTTTTCTTTGTCTTTTGCGTATATATCATTAAGATATATACGCAAAAGAAAAAGACAGTCTATTGATAATTGCCTTATCTATGTGGGTAAGGCAATTTTCAATAGACTGTCTGTATACCTGAGTAATATAACAACAAATATTGCTCCGAAACGTTTCGTAAACAATGTTCTAATTGTCACTCGTTGTCAACGTCATTTCAGATGTACAAATTGTGTTTAGAAATGGGTAAAAAAAGAGGCCTACATTCGCCTTAAACGCTTATTTCACGAACTGTCGTCATCACAACAAGAACAAAACTTCGCACGGTCATTCAATTTAAGTTGTCAAAGCAGCGAAATACGTCGATGTTTCCTACTTCTGTGAACCTACTCGTTCATATTCGTATCTCATTTTGTAAAAACGGATAATATGGGGAGAAAGAAAATACACGTATGTACACGTATATGTAACCGTTGAATTAGTTTTTTTTATGTGATACTGTTACGGAACGAGCCGACGGCCCACCTGGTGTTAAGTGGTAACCTCAGCCCATAACAAGCGATACGACTTGCGTATTCCCCTATTAGGTACGACAAGACCAAAGTTGCATCGTATGCGTCCGTGACTCTGAGACGTGTAGGTGGAATATCTCATGTGCCTGTAATTTCACCGGCAACCACACCTTTCAAACCAGAACACAGTAATGCGAATCGTTACAGCTTGAAGACAGAAATAAGTAAGGAGGCAATACTCACTTATATTGGTAAATCCCCATACACTGAATTCGCTCTGCTCCACGACACACAAAATATCTTGTAATATCTTAAGCAATATGTTGTCAAAGTCAGTTAATGCAACATAGTATAATTACGTGAATTGTTCGGGGTTTTCTTATCTGTGAAGAACAAACAAAAAACCTTAAAGGAGGGATAATAACATATTTTAATATCATTTGAGCAGGAGTTGAACTTATAAGTAGGTAAGCATGACCTTATATTTCTAATATTCCCTAATAAATCAGGTTTCCAAGCCATTACTTTACAAATTTTAGTGAAATGAAGTTTTTGACTTCGGCTTTACTTCCCCTGACGAATTTATTATATATACTATTGGTCAGTGTGTAACAGCATTAAATGGAGAAAATGTTTGCGTGCCAGCAACTAAGAAACGGTTCGTGCACTAGCCCGGCAGTTGAGAAACGATAAACAATGGACGTATCCTTTAGTTCGAAGCACCAATCGTTATAACTACATCCTAAGGTCAGGATAATAGGAACGTATTTTCCTCGTTTTCTATACCCTTGAGATTGTTGAACGAAAAACCGCTATCGTTAAAAATCTCTTGCGTGCTCAACGCTGCTTTTCGTCAAGTGTAAATAAAATACTAATTTAAAAAACGTCTATTTATACACCGCTCTGTGATAGCACGTTTATTACAGTATTATTTAAATGTATCAATGATTTCTATAACTAATGATAATTATGACAGCCAATTGTGATGAACTGAGTAAGGGCTTCTGAAATTACACTAACCACGATCAAACTCTAACAAAAAAACAAATAGTACAGTGAATTCAACAGATGTAATCTGAATTAATTAAAAAAGAAATGGACATCTGACGAGATTATATCAACTAACTAGCGATTGCACGCGACTTCGCCCACTTTTTACCGAGATAAAAATAGAATGCGTATTATTCCTTGTTCAAAATTTGAGGCTAATAATCGCATTATTTTGGCGTGAAAGAGTGTCAAACATTCATTCATCTACCCATACATACACACATACTTCCGCATTTCAAATGATATTATGTATTGTACTGTAATAATATTACTATTGAAATAAATACAATAGTATTCGACAAGGATAAAAGCAATAAAAAATAATGACAATACATTTTTAATTAATTAATAGTTCCTAGAGCGCAGTGTATGTACCTAAACATGCGATTGAGTACTTGAAACTCAATTAATTTCACAATAAAATTTTATTTCGTGTGTGGCCTTTGAGTTGAAGTACAATAGTCACAAATATAATTAAATTACGCATCCATTCAAATTATTTGTTACGGTATTATAAGTTCAAAACAACTGAACCTCTTCGATATAATTCTTAACAGCTCAGTTGGTAGTAACTCTGCCTTCTGCGCTGTAGGTCGTGGGTTCGATTCACACCCAGGACAAACATTTGTGTGACAAATATAGATGTTTGTTCTGTGTCTGGGTGTTAATATGTATTATATATATGTATTTAGAAAAAAAAGTATTTTAAGTATTATATCAGTTGTCTGGTTCCCATGATACAAGCTATTTACGTAGCTTACTTTGGGGCTAGATGGTGCTGTGTGAAATGTCCACCAATATTTATTTATTTCTTAATATGTAATGAAACTTGTTTCAGTCACCATCCGCATAATGCATTAGAACAAACAAGACGCTTGGATCTTAATTATATTAAGATGACGCGGTGGTCGCTGCAGCAAAGCGCGTACTGCATCACTGGGATCCTCGGAGAGACGGACATACCCCACGACCCCTTCATAACATGCGCCTTCAGACGGATATCTCCCTTGTGGTGGCGGCTGCCGATACTTCTCTGGTCCCTGACAGTCCTCTTCTGGTCAATGTCCTTCTTCTGGGGCCCCACGGAGAAGTTCTTCGTGTACATGACGCACTGGGGTCTAATCTTCATCGTGGTGGAATCTGCGTTTGGCATTTTGGTCACCGTCAGGAAGCCATGCGGAAGGCAAGCAGGTAACTATTATAGATACGTACACATCATACCCACTTTTCGTTAACTAACGTTTTCTAGCCTCAAAGGTTTGCTGGAAGAAAACTTTTTAGGGTTAAGCTCGCCTTTGTACATGTCTTTTTTATAACATAATTTGTAATTTTTTTTTTGTGTACAATAAAGTATAAAGAACTATTACAGAAGTCAGTAAGACAGAGGTATAGGGAGGCTACGTTGCTCGTGTCCGTATGTGATGATAACACTTTGAATCCATACACGTGTCCCCCGGATGGTGCGAAAGGAACAACCCAAAGTAGCAGTAGAACTTGTGCTAAGTTCGCCCGGAGAAGTACTGCCACCACACCTGGTAATCTGCCGCCAAGCAGTGATGCACTCGTGTTGCTGTGTTCCGATGGAAGGGAGTGCCGCGCCGGTGAAATCGCAGGCGCATGAGACGTAACATCCCCGTCTCGGGGGGGTGGACGCAACGCAATGCGACTTGAATCATCTCGTACTTTGGTCGAGAGGACTTGAGTGGTATTGCTGTTGTCTATGGGCGGCGGTTACCACTTAACATCAGGTGGGCCGTCAGCTCGTTCCGTCACTTCATAGAAATAAAAAAAAGTCATCCAAACAAAATCGCTAGGATTTATTCAATATTTAGTTGACGTTTAAACATTTAAAATTACGATTATTATTATTATACAAATGAACAATACAAGGTATGTAAACTTGAATGCACATCCTAAGTAACGCAACATTGGAAGACAATACTGTTCCAGCTCTGCTAGTTAATTGATTTACAATTTGACAATCGACCGATGCGGCACTAATTACTCATTGCCCCATCCACTGTTTCATATAACGTCCTGTTGAATGTACAAGTACCCCTTACAAGTAAGGCAATAGAGCTTCAACGTTTAGATTCCCTTCGATGAGATTAGTGAGCGATTTCCTCACTTCATGAGTTCTACATTTATCCACGCTTGGGCATAGGTACTACAGCAAACCTTTAATTATAACACCCATGCTTGTTTCTCTACTCAACTATTGCTATGTCTAAATGCTGTTTGTAGCATGTCTAGCTAGTCTAGGTAAACAACCTACATATTCCACTAACCTTCCATTCAGTAACCGTTCACACACATTGTATAAGTTAGTATATAATGCAAAAGTATCAATTTATAAAATGTTGTAAATTGTTACTATCACCATTGGTATGTACCTAAACAATCCTTAAACTGTCATCTAAGCTCAAAATTTATTTATTTCATTTGTACTCTGGCTCCCTCGATACAGGCTTAGCCTAGTGAGAAGCCAACGTTAACTTCTAGATGTAAGTTCTCAGCATAATAAGTAACCCATAAAAAAACCTGGTCCATTATATCATGCACTACCACATCCAGTCCATACTACACAAAGGTTAGCTGGAAGAAAATACTATTTAGCATTAATTTCGTCTACTTACTGGTTTTTACCTTGTGCAATAAAGAATTTTCTATCGATATATTATATCGTATCTTGTATAGTATAGTTTGGCCGTAAGAGCAACAAGTATCTGAAAAAGAAAATGAGAGACAAGCGATGTCGCGAAGTATTGTGCAATGGTGACAGCTGTAACGTTTCAGCTGGCAGGAACGCTGATAATATATTGTGATAAGGAACGAACCACCTACGTTCCCGCTGTTTGAACTGGTTTTGGCAGCATTCTTGACGCAAATAGATACACTCCAACGTCACAAATGGCAGACACAGAACATCGTTACGCAAGATCCGATGAGCGAATTAAACCGACACTTGAAATAGCAACAAAACTATAACGTAATTAAAAATAAAATACTAAGTAAACCCAAACAGTTTCGTAGTTCTAATTTAATAAACGTACATATTATTTATTCTTTACGAGTCCCACAGAAAAAAGGCACATTAAAATTACAAAAGTCACGAGATTAGAATTCAATTACGCAGAATCGCATCGTGGGAGAATTGTGTGTAGATTGATATCAGCACGTGCAATATGAAGTAGCAATGAAAAATTTTACCATACATAATAGCCTCAAGTTTCGTCACTGATGTAATGTAGGTCAGTTTTTATTCGAGTGAATTGACGAAACGAACCATCATCTGCCAATAGTAGTGCTGGGATATTAGGAAAATTCCAGTGCCAATATGCATTGCACTAGTCGGCCTGAGACAATCATTGATTTGACTGGCCTTCTGCGCTGTAGGTCGTGGGTTCGATTCCCACCCAGGGCAAACTTTTTTGTAACGAACTATAGATGTTAGTTTTATGATATGAATTATATTTACGTATTTACTAAATGTATATAAGTATATAAGTACTTGTCTGGTTCCCATGTTACAAACTATATACTTAGCTTACCCAATCAAAAACTCAACAAAATCATCAAAATCGGTTCAGCCATTAGGAGGAGTTTAGTAAGTCAAAGTCAAAGTCAAAAACTTTATTTCCATAGAATTCATAAAGAAATGGCTTGGAAACATACACACTTACAGAAGAATTACACTTATAGAAGAATTACATAGATAGAGAAAGATAAAGGTACGTAATACTTTCCCTAAGGACTGTACTGTAGCTTCCCCGCATCATAATTGCCCTAGACTAAACCGTATCATTAGTGTGTTTTTATCAGTGTATACTGTGTTCTAATCTAGTTCAATGACTTAAAAGACCTTGTGCAGTTTAAGAACGAGTTCGGCGCAGCCTAGTCGTAGATCTAGTCATTTTCACGCATCACCGATTCCAGACCATTTTCGTTTGTTAGTCTTCAGAAATCTACTCGGAGGATAAGACGATTTGCAAAACGAAAATATAAAAACATCGATAAAGGAAACGTTATCGTATCATAATCGAATATGTTCGTGCAACAAAGGAGCAGCAAGCAGTGTTACAAGTAATCAGTATTTGGTCGTACCTCAGTGAGTTTATTCGAAGTGCAGTGCAGAAACTATGCTGTGTGTGAACTGTTTGAAGAAACAATGCGTGTGGCGATTATGTTTGCTGGAGCACTCTTTGCCTTCCAACTTCTACGTGAGCAGTTGGCAAATGAGCCGGTCGGCGCTGCCTTTGCTGCTGCTGCGGAGTTCCCTCTTCCTGTCGTCGGGTTGCGTGCTGCTGCTGTCGCTGGCCCTGGCCTTGACATCGAACGTTCGGTTCGGATATTGGTTCATACACTTGGGAAACTGGGGTTTCCTGCTGATAGTTTTAACTATGGCTTTCTCAACTTCTGTCTCGGCGTATGCGTTCTTTAAAAGGCCTATTGGTAGGTATAATACTTTATTATTACTTTACGGGTGCTATTTAAACTGACTTCTATTTAATAGAATTATTGTCCTCTAAAAATCTACTATCTTCTGAATTACTAAGTCAGCCACCATCAACGCGCATCCGAAAACCACTATCTTAGCCACTATAGAGGTATAGGTCTTCGATGTAAGCCAATATAAATACAACTTAGCATGGTAGTTATTTTGTAGCATCTACATTTGTAACTTATATTCAAGCAGTAAACTTCTAAAATGAGGTATATTTATTGAGGAACATAATTATGTTGAAACTGTAAAACATAAAATGTTGGTTAGTTGTAAAATCCGTGGCTAATTTTCCCGTTGCTCCGTTATAAATAGAGAAGTTGATCACGTGGCTAAATAAAAATTCTGTGGCTGGACTTATTATTTCTCTTACTTTACTAGGATGTTCTAAAAAAACTACTGAGTTTTAACCATTCTAGACCAAGTATTGTTATTTTCTCTCATAATAACATTGCCTAACATGGGAATATGACCACATATTCTCACGTTTACCTATTTTGAAGCCCAGACTAACTTTATGAATGGCACAAACAGCACGTAAAGCAGTTTAAACATAAGTTTACGACCAGAGCCTCTGTTCACGTTGTTTTAAGAACAGCAACCTTGACATTGATCATTACTATTTGTTTCTGAGTATCTTACTGCATGTAATACATTGTGTACCTTCATGTATTGCTCAATTCTAGAGGTTAATAGACTCTTCGTTTGTTAGTGTCGCGGTATATACAAATACAGTAGATTTGACTGGCCTCATAGCTCAGTTGGTAGTACCCTGCCTTCTGTGCTGTAGGTCGCGGATTCGATTCCCACCACGGCAAACATTTGTGTGACCATAGGTGTTTGTTCTGTGTCTGGGTGTTGATATGTATTATATGTATAAATTTACAAAAAAAGTATATAAGTATTTATCAGTTGTCTGGTTCCCATGAAATAGGCTATGCTCAGCTTATTTTGGGGCTAGATGGCGCTGTGTGAAATAACCACCAATATTTATTTATTATTTATTTATTTGTATTCAAGTCGAGTGTTTTAATTATTGGGTTTATGATGGTAGAGATTTGTTTACCTGTGTCGGAATCACGTTCCGTCGCGGTCGCTTACCGACCTCGTGCCGGATCGATTTGCCTCGTTGGTTCTTAAGGGATACTATCCTATCATCGTAGAAGGAAACATTCATTAATTTATTGCACTTCTTTATTAGTTTAGTCGTATAATAATCTAAAGAAAATCCTTGTGTCATTGTATAATCCAACACATAGTTTTAATTTCGTTTAATCTGTAGAAAAATAAATATTTACTTGCCCTTTAATAACATCTCTATAATTACAACTTATCTTTAGATACAAGCTGTGTCCGGACTCTTTGCGGATTATTAAGGAATGATTTACTTGAATCGGAGAGTATGCCGAGTTAGTCGTGGGAAAGTAATGGTGACGATGAGCTCGCTACTTATCACGTCTGCATTCACAGAGTGGGGGAGGAAAAACATAGAAAAGTAATAATCCTAAGGCTCCGTCTACCTCTTCAGGGAAAGAGACTTTAATTTTTTATTATTATTACCGTCCAGTTTTAAAATCTTTCATGTTTACCAAACATAATACTGTTTACCAACTTTTAGCATATAAGTTAGACGAGTTTGTTTGCACTTAACTACTGAGCTCATATTCAACTAAGAAACTACAATGACATCACAACGATAAATCATTAAGGCTGTGTGTTGTAGGTACTCTCGTAAATATGTAAATTCAGGTATTAAAATATAATAGAGTTTAAAACACGCATTTACTAGAATGAATGGGATGTGAACAATGGTGCAACATTTTATAGTCCATTATGTTGAACGTTCATGGATATTTTCCCAAATGACTGGGCCGTAAATAGGGTAATAAAAGAATACGCAATACGCACAGGCATAGTTATAGGCCTTATATATTTACCTTGGTTTCTGAAAAGCCGAAACAATAAGTATTTTTGACGGTAAGCTGGTCAATTCTAATCTCTACGGCAGCAAAAACAAAAATATATTTTAGCCCTCTTCTAAGACACTGAGGGTTCCCCCAAAGGTATCAGGTATCAGGCGGCAATTTTCTTAATCGCCTAGTCGACACTACCTATATATCCAGGTGGGATATGCTAGCTTGAAACGGCTGAGATATGCATTTTTTTTTTTATTTAGGAATATGAAAATTAATAATTACCCTTCCGTGTGTGTTTGTTTGCTCGTCCTTCTTACCGCAGTAACTTCACAAAAGATTGACATTAATTTGACACTGATTGGTTTTTTGAATGAAGAAGAAAAAATATAAAAAATTAAGATTGCATTTATTTTCGGTTCAATGTGAGATTGCTGTGGAAGACGCGGGTAATGAGTAGGTAATGCTAAAAAAAGTTAAATAAAGTGTATGAGCAGTGGTTGCATGTTTTATGTAAGATTAATAGTTCATAGAAATAGTTCATACTTAGTAATAGCCGGGACTTACGTACCTTTGAAGCACTGACACACTCAGTTATCTAACATAAACTTATCACCCATCCGTGTAAAAGTTGAATAATGTCACTTCTCTTATTAAGGACAATATAAATCTTAGTCACTTTTTTCCAGATGCTACGTTCGGTCTGCCTTGGTACGTGAAAACTTACTGGGTACTGTACAACATAACTATACCCGTGGCTTTCCTCATCACTGTCTTCTACTGGGGGATCTTGAAAGCCTGTGAGTTTCTGAATCTTCTTCATTTTAAAACTTTCCAATTTTGCAAAACAATTCAAAAACAGAACAATAACGCTTACTCCCAGTATTGAAGGTAGCATTGGTACCTCATACATCCAAGACGATAAATAGCATAAATATATTAATTTTTACACACGAGTATATTTACTGTCCTGGCCTGGAATCAAACGTCGACTCTTTGCTTTGTATAGGCTGGCTACCAACCGTTATTTTTGTACACATTCCTAACCTTTGCTACGAAACGGCAATCAACTCGAGGCTGCAAACAGCACTCACAAATGAAGAGATGACCATGCTGTGAAGGTTCGTCTGTAAATTTGCACAACCTCATTTGTTTATGCACATAAATGGCACAAAATACATATATTTAAACAATCTAATAATGTCAATAAAATCATCATAAAATATGGGGTCACCATTTTAATTAATTAAAATATCGGCCTTAACATTTTAATACAAATTGTGAATTCCTTATGTTTGATGATTTACACAAGGATATATACGTACCAATGTGACAGGAAACAAGAAAAAAAATCTTGTTTGTTTACTGTTTATTATAACCGCCCGTCGCAGCTTCACACGGGCAGTAAAAGTAGACTCAAAAGCCGGAAGACACGAAGGAAGGAGACCTAATTATATACGGCCGAACAACTTTTAAATATACTTGCAAAAACCTTTCATTACAGGCCAACTAATCAAGCGAAAAAAAAATATGTCCTTTTTCTTTGTGTAAAGATTAATTAATCGATAAAAATTGTCGTTGGTATCAAACATATATCTTCCTGTGTCAGTTTGACACAGAGTAGACTATTTCTCCTAAAACACGTACATTAACAGACTGGCTTGATAGCTCAGTTGGTAGTAACCCTGCCTTCTGCGCTGTAGGTCGTGGGTTCGATTCCCACCCAGGAGAAACATTTGTCTGACATTTGTAACATTGATGTTTATTCTGTGGATGGGTGTTAATATGTATTGTATGTATGTATTTACAAAAAGTATATAAGTATTATATCACTCGTCTATTTCGCATGATACAAGCTATGCTTAGCTTACTTTGGGGCTAGATGGCGCTGTGTGAAATGTCCACCAATATTTATTTTTTAAACACAGTGAATAACAAAGGGCTTCTCTGAACATTCCAGCGACCAACATTGTGAACTACGCTCCTAACCCGGTGATGGACGTAATGGTGCACGGAGTGAATTCCATCGTGATGTTGGTGGAGCTCCTCTGCTCGGCGCACCCGAGCCGCCTGATGCACATCATGCAGCCTCTGTACTTCGCTGCAGCGTACATGCTGTTCACTGTGATCTATTATTTCGCTGGAGGAACTGACCCGTAAGTATACTTCTTGATAGCACGCAGTGAATTCCATCGTAGTGCCTGTACAGCTCATTTGCTCGGTAGTAATGAACTACCTGCTGCATATCATACTGTCTCTGTACTTAATCGGAGTGTACATGCTGCTCACTGTGGTTTATAGTTTCGCTGGAGGAACTGACCCGTAAGTACTGCTTGATATAACGGCGGACGCAGTGAATACCGTCGTGATATCTGTAGAGCTCATTGGTTCTGTAGAAATAACCTGCTGTATATCATACTGCCTTTGTATTTTGCAAAATTGTACATGCTGTTCACTGTGGTCTATTACTTCACTGGAGACTTACGAGTACTGCTTAAGCATGGAGTCAATACCGTCGTGATGCTGGGTAGAGCTCCTCTATTTGGCAGTTCCAAGCTATCTACTGCACATCATACTTCACCGGAGCGCATGCTGTTCATCTGTTACTTCGTTGAAGTGACTTCTGACTCGTAAGTATGGCTAAAGATTGTGTTTTAGTTATGTATACCAAAACGAGTAAATACTTTTTTATATCTCTCTGAATATGAATAAGAATCAAATTTCTCGGGTGACAACATAACTGCTAATGAGATTGACGTAGGTATAGCGATTCAAGATTTTATTATTTTGGTCAGAGAGAAGATTTAGTAACACAAATATTTGCAATAAATTTTCTAAGCAATAATGAAGTCTCAACTGCGTGACACTTATTTAACAAGTATATAATTTAATACAATTTAATCTAAAAGTCAAGATCGTGTTATTATAACATTTAAATAAATGATGGTGGTTGTCGCGTGTGTTGCGCAAGCGCATTGACAAACTCGTGTTACCGGAGGTCAAGAGGATTCAATGTCGTCGTCCGGTATGCAGTATTTAAAATGACCAGTGAATTAAATTCGAATACCGGAACCGAATTATTCCAATCCAGGTTGAATGTCCGAGGCAGCTCAAAAGTTCCTCTCTCGCTTTCGAGAGTAACTCAATGTGTCCAATGTTCTACTTACGAAAATAGAGCAATCAAATAGAGAACTTGTATTTGAGATACAGGATGGATGATCCAGAAGTAACTTTTAAAATATTCGCCATTATTACAAAATTAATACAGCAGTTTTAATATTTGTTTGCTTGAATATCCTGAGTATATGTTTTTATGAGGTTAGTTCTAATCAGTTTGTCATCAGTGCATTTTTCATACATTATAATATAGTTACAATTAATATATATATATCGGTAGAGTTGTGTTATTAATAAATAATAATAAATAAATATTGGTGGACATTTCACACAGCGCCATCTAGCCCCAAATTAAGCTAAGTATAGCTTGTATCATGGGAACCAGACAACTGATATAATACTTATATATTTGTTATTAAAGATCACTATTAAAGCGTTTTAAATTATTAAAGCGTTGAGATGATAATTGTTCCACAACTGTTACTTTTCTGAAGGTACTCTAGATAGAGACTAGACTTTTTACCATAAATTCGGAACATTTTCATTATCCCTGGCTTGTACTGAGTCACTTGTAAACTGAGTCGAAAGTACTTTAGAGATAAATAATTTGAGAATGGTATGATAGGGGTGCTCTCAACTCAAACTAACTAACTATTACGAACTGAGCATTTAATAAATATGTGTTTCTTTGCGATAAAAAAAAAACTCAATATTAAGATTCTTATTTATTTTTGAAGATTATTCCTCAACAATCGATTTCATTTAAAACTTAATGTGTAGTTAAATGGATCACTAACAAAAAACCAGTCTCGCGTTGTAACTACTCCCACTTTTTTTTTATTCTAGTAGGCATATATACCTAAATCACACTGAACGTCACATTGACATTAGGTGTCGTTGACATTGACATCTTAAACAAAGAGTATTATTTAATTTTATTATGGCCTGCCCGGCGTAGTTTCCTAGATATCCTGTAACAGTACTTGATAGTCATTTGCTAACCTTGTTGCATTATCGATGACCTTGGTTTTCATTCGTCATCATCCTATTCATCTTCAACCGCTAATGGCTTTTATTATTTTAAACCACCATCGTAATGGAAGGTCTGAAGCACGCGGCCAAATTCTCTCATTAGTGATGATTGTACCCATTAAATTTCGGTTCGCCGATAACCACACCATGATTTTTCATCGCTGGCCAAATTGTCTATCTTTTGCGACATCATCCAATTGAAAACTTGCGTATTAGATGTTGCAAAGTACCGTTGCATGATGACCTATCAATCATTCGTTGATCAATAACTTAACCAGGTAACTTAATAACTTATAAATAGAACAAGCTCACAGCTTACAGCTTGAGTTTTTTCTTCCAGTGACGCCTCTAAGTATCGGATAGCAATTCCTGTACGCATTCTGACCTATTGGAGAAAGGGTATATTTTGCTTCAGCTTCTTGGCAAGCTTGCGCTTCATATTAAAGATCTTGTGCAATGATATTTTGCCTTTTACAGTTGTCAAAAGAATGAAAAACGAAGCTTTCTGGCTGTTGAATCGTGCAGTGACGCTTTATCTCTATAATCACATGATCTTGTAAACTTAGTTTAAATTTTCATTGAATCATAGTTGCTATCCAAATCAGTATTTTGACACATGTAGCAATGGTTGATCAAACATAATTAGCGTAGGTACTATAAAGACGTCATCTTAAATTTGAAAGATGGATTGCTAGGCTTATGTTTCCATTTTAAGTCCGTTAAGTCTAAGTCTTTAGTATATAGAGAGTATTATAGAAATAAATAAATTGCAAACTTTAAAATATATTGAATTAAATATCATTGTCAAGTTTAACTTACCTACAGCTGTACTGTTTGCTTTAATAATCAAACTTAACGCATGTTTATCAAAAGGTAAATAGTTACCTAAGTAATATAGGTAGAGTAGCTGGTACCCGGCATGCGTTAAGGTAAAAGTGTCATCAAATACGATAAAAAATATTTTTATCAGTAATCGATAACAGAGGGTTCAAAATATATAATACTAATATCGCAATTAAAAAATAGGGGTTGGTAGTAGACGGGTGAAAATTTAGGGTTGATTGTATTTTTAATGCTGAATCATAAAAAAATAAAAAAAAGTCCAAAAAATTAAAAATAATGTTTTTTGGGTGGACCATCCTTATCACTTAAGGGTATGAAAAATAGTTTACGTCCTATTCTCAGACCTACCGAATATACACAAAAGATTTCATAAAAATCGGTCAAGCCGTTTCGGAGGCGTTTTGTTACAAACTCGAGAATTTTATATAATATAAGTCATTGAGTCAACACTTATTGCTAATGTATTAGTTAAATCTTTCGAATTCAAGATGGTATCCCAGAGCGCTAGTCAAATGCTACTCAAATAGTTTGCTAAATTGATGCTAAACAATACTATTAAGTTCGTATGAGGTCTGCACTTAATATTTGTTTGCCAATGTTTGAAGTGCACGAACCTTGAAAATTTAATATAATTTACTACGAAGGCGATGGTGAATAGTCAAGTGATTCCCAAGTAAACTATTTTAGAATTACTAATACAAGGGGTCGCAGGTACCCAGAATAAATAAATAAATAAATATTGGTGTACATTTCACGCAGCGCCATCTAGCCCCAAAGTAAGCTAAGCATAGCTTGTGTCATGGGAACCAAATGCCTGATAGAATACCTTTTTTTGTAAATACATATAATACATATTAACACCCAGACACAGAATAAACATCTATATTCGTCATAAATATTTGTCCTGGGCGGGAATCGAACCCACGACAGCGCAGAAGGCAGGGTTACTAACAACTGAGCTGTGAGGCCAGTCAAGAAGACCTTCACCACGCTATGGTTTCCTCACGGTATTCCTCGCCGAAAGCTCAACTTATACAGTTTCTGCTTCAATTTCAGGTGGGGCAATCCGTTCATTTACCCGGTGGTGGACTGGTCGAAGCCGGACCAGACGATGGTGGTCATCACGCTGACAGGTCTGTTCATAGCCCTGATGCACCTGCTGACTGTCGGCATAGCCACCGCTCGGGACACCCTCGCCCGCCGCCGGGTGCGAGACACCACCGGACTATACAATGATGGGTTTGGAACCTGAATGGAAAACCAACGAAGATAGTTTTTAAATTTTATTCGTTTTGTTGGGAAGTTTTGAATGTTATTTATGGTTTCTGAAACGTATATTTACGTTTCGTACCGTACCTGTTGATGACTGAATAGAACTCTACATTTTCTGTGAAAATTGTTGTTGTAGTATAGTTGTGGAATAAATCCACTAAGTTGGCTCTAACTAAGTCTAGTCTAGAACTCTAGACTCTAGACTAGACTTAGTTAGAGCCAAGTTAGTAGCCGAACTTAGTCTTTAGACTCTAGACTAAGTTCGGCATGGAAAATGTACTTAAACCAAATACGTAGAGCTTATTTTGTAAGCTATATTAATCTAATTTTAGACATTTAGAGTAGGCTTCTCACTCACCGCCTAAATTGAATAATTGAAAAAATATATTTAACGTTTATACAAATGTAATTAATAAAGAATATTTTCACTTTGTACAAAAACATTCAAAACATTCAAACCTTGAGCATAGAAGTTTAATTACTCATGCTCATGAACCTTCCGCATGCTAGTATCTACTACCACATTTATAACGTACCTACGTCAGTTTGAGAGAACCTTCTTTTACCTTATAAGATTCACGGAAACAAGTACTAGGAGTATTATTAAAAGAATGTAAAACAGTCTTAATAAGCGTAATTAAATAATTTATTTTAAGTTATTTTAAACTTTGTACCTACGTAAATATTGTCCAATTGTGTGTATATACAGTGTCAAACTATAAATGGTCTACAAATGAATAGGATTTGTTCAGTATATGTATTTTAGCATATTTGAATTAAACATGTGATTTCTCGAATACGAATTATAAACACTACAACTGGTTTTATCTTATAACAGAACACCAAATATTCAAAGTATCAAGAGCGTTAGGCGGTGTAGATCGATTCCCCCGACAATATGTTCACATTATAGTTACCTAACGGCCATTAAAGTTTACAAAAAAAGTACGC
The DNA here is from genome assembly GCA_947359385.1 of Chesias legatella. NCBI lineage: Eukaryota > Metazoa > Arthropoda > Insecta > Lepidoptera > Geometridae > Chesias > Chesias legatella. The sequence goes on from OX375772.1 coordinate 8,077,228, forward strand.
AGTTGCGAAACCGTGCACCAAGTTTGGCCCTCCCAGCTTACGCTCAAGCATGCTACAACACTTACTGATAAATTAATACGAAGACGATATTTCCATGTTTCTCTTAATTCACAAAATAAATGTTATTTAATTTTGATACATCAACAATATATTGGGTCTAAAACCAACATACAATTCTTCAGTCTCATTTAATTTTGTCAATTCAATTCATTTTCACCTTATATATAAGGTGAAAATGCAACAAATTCTAGTAATTACTTATAAGTAATTACTAGAATTTGTTGCGAATTTAAATCGATCAACATTGTGTTTAAGTGTGGTTGGTGTAATATACCTTATATTCTATTTTGTTCTATTCTTACACCAACCATAAGTAAGAAACACAAAAATATTGCTGAAAACATATAATTGGCACATTTGGCAGCCTTATCGCTAAAGGCAAGGTTAATCATAGAGAGAATGGCTTTAATCGGACTTAGAAAGGATTTTCTTACTATGATGAATTTGATGATGTTTATGGTAAATGAGTTCTAGGTTGGTATTTATTTAAAACTAAGCAAACTGTGATTGTAGTAGTTAGTCTCGATTTCAATTATTGCAATACACTGTATAAATAAATGGGTTTACAACATTTTGGTACCGAATTATATTTAATATAAAACTTTTATTTTTAAACCAGTCTAATGTCCCTAGTTTTAAGGTTTAAGCAATTCGCTAGGAAGCATGCTACGTACCTATTATGTTGATAGTATTAGGATATACGGGAAAACATTCACTACAATCACATGAATGCTCTGATTAAAGTCTGTGTGCTCGTAATTCGACAATATGCAGAGATTGCGTAGCAACGGGCTGAACACTTAGGTTCGTGACGTATGAGACATACCGGTTGAGAGCCCTCTACCGAATGATAGCCCTTCACTCTCACCAAAAAGCCCGCGCAAAGCTGTCACGGACATCTGAGATAAATTATGGCATCAAAGCTTGGTTGATAGGTTCTATCTCCACTCAGGACAAACTTTTGTGCGAGGAACACAGATGTTTGTTCTGTGTCTGGGTGTTAACGTGTATGTATTAAAAAAATCTATCAGTTATCTGGTTCTCATAGTACAAGGTATACTTCGTTTAGAGACTAGAAGCTGTGGGAAGTATCTACCAAATTATTTTATCTATTTTAAAAATCTAACTGTTATCAAAGAATATTCACCCACGATATGGAGATCTGTTTTGGTATGTAGGTATGGGAAGTTCAAAAGCCTAAAAATACCTAAATAGTTATTTATATATTAACTTTAATTCTCCGAGAAGTATGTTTATTTTAAAGTTCTTTGTTGACCTTTGTCACGGCACAAATATCGCACGATTAAATGATAATATTATATTTGCAAAATCAGGAAACGTTACCTTATCGACGCTGAAGGGATAATCGGCACATTCACTGCGAGTCACAGATAACTGAACGAGAATGTTCAGTTTGCACGCGCGCGTCCGATAGCGCACATGGAAAATGGGTATGAAAGGGTATTTCAAGAGAGAATTCCAGCGTTCCATGTTTGGGCTGGAAGAAGCAAGCGCCCAACAGTTCTACGTGAGCTGTTTCCAGAGGAACCGTTCGGTCTGGCCTTTGATGTGCATTCGGTTCGTAGTGCTGATCGGATGCCTCGGAATCTTGCTGGCTTCGATGATCCTGACGGCGAGTGCGATGTCTTTCGGGATCTGGTTCATATTCCTCACTCATTGGGGGGTACTTTTAATTACGATTACGGCGGCCCTCGCCTTCGCTGTATCAGTTAGAGTTTATATACAGGGCCCTATCGGTGAGTCAAATTTATTTATCAGGCATTTAATAAATAATTCGTTTTTTTACTTTAAAATTCCACCATGGTTCCACGTCTTTTCCCCGAAAGTGTAGGCAGAGCCTCATTATCCAATTTTCAACATGTGGGTAAAACGTCCAGAACGTCGATGAGACAAGAGACAAGGTCATCGCTGCCAATGTTTTCCTAAGATTAGCTCGGCTAATCTTCCTGTAATATATACCTTAATAATATTAAATAATATTCTGTTTTTAATTTTAATAAGGGTTTTAATATATAGATACAGAATACATTGTGTTATGTATGGCAAAATAAATACTCATTCATTCTTCTTTCTTTAATAATCCACCGATTTCTACTTTATACCCTACCAGAAATAAATCTGAGGAAGTCAGGCAGTAGTGCTCATCGTATGCCACAAATTTTTAATAGTAAACTAGATCTGGTATGCCAATGAATATACTATTCAACTGTTTGAATCACCCACAGATAAGATAACTAGAATTTAATAAAAATAATCGTATCTCATAATCTCGGTTTTGTTCCTGACTTTTATAGGCACACATTTTGAGAGTGACGGTTAATTTGATTTACAAAAGGACAAAATATATAGTTTTTTTTTAACTGGCGTTAGGCTCACATTTGGCCGCAATCTCACCTGAAGTTAAGTGTCGATGCGGTCTACGATGTAGCATGCTTGCCTAGATAATACCTATTTACTCTCCTCTTGAAGACCTCCAGATTATAGTTCTCGGGAAATACAGACGCAGGCAAGGAGTTCCACTCTTGGGCTGTCCGCATAAAAAAAAAAGAAAATATAGTTTTCTCCAGCATCGTATAAGACAAAACCTTTTGCAGATAACTTCAATCTATCGTGAGAACCGCCTGATTTAAAAATATTTCTCATTGTTTATTAATTTACACCTATATTACGGCGAAGTTTCCAGACTTTATTTGACGATATTAGTATTAGAAATATCAAAATTGTATTGATACCTTTTTTGACTGGCCTCATTGCTCAATTGGTAGTAACTCTGCCTTCTGCGCTGAAGGTCGTGGGTTCGATTCCCACCCAGGTTCGTCACACAAACATTTGTGTGACGAACATAGATGTTTGTTCTGTGTATGGGTATTAATATGTATGTATCTACAAAAAAGTATATTAAGTATTATATCAGTTGTCTCGTTCTCATGATACAAGCAATGCTTAGCTTACTTTGGGGCTAGATAGCGCTGTGTGAAATGAACACCAACATTTTTTTATTTTTTTATACTATATTGGGAATTGGGACCTTCTTAATAGTACACATTTCCAGACTCGTCGTTTGGTCTACCATGGTACGTGAAGGCGTACTGGGTCTCCTTCAACCTCACCACCCCCATAGCTTTTTTCATTACGTTGTTCTACTGGGCGTTTCTCACCGGAATGGGTAAGTACAAATTTTAATATATCATGACGCCACTGATTCATGGAAGTCTCCTCTGATCTATTTTACAATAGTTAACTTAAATAGCCAATAAAATAATATTCATTTCAGCTGTCGATTACGAAGATATTCTCGAATGCAACTATAATAATATAACTATATAATTACTAGCTGCGCACCGCAGTATTATTCCCCGCGGTGAGTAAGCCAACCCACGGGAACACTGCACTTTTCCGGGATCAAAGTAGCCTATGTGTAAAGCCAGGGTATAAGCTATTTTGATACCAAATTTTATCCAAATCCATTCAACCGTTTAAGCGTGAAAGAGTAACAAACAGCCAAAAAAAAAAAAAAACACAAACTTTCACGTTTATAATATTAGTAGGATGTTGAACTGAACTGCGCATACACAGAACATGGCATATTCATTTGTCTACTCTATGCGCGCTCCAGAACTGGAAAATTGTTATTAAATTATTGTGAATATATCTAATCCCCCAATCAACAATTTCTTATGTATCAAATAAAGGTTCGCCCGCATAGATTCACATTTTGATCGCTTTAAAATAATCAGTTTTAGGACAATGAAACATTAAGAAACATAAGACAATGTATCAAAAATTATTTAAATGTACGAAGTGAGGATATTTTACCCTATAGGTACACTGTGTATAGTGCAAAATGACCTTGAAATGTCCTGTTGCTTGCAAAGTCAAAAACTTTATTTCCATAGAATTCATAAAGAGATGGCTTGGAAACGTCAATAATATTCAAAACATAACGTCACGCGTACTTTTCGCTAAGTTTGACACCTGTTCAAACCCTATCCGACCCTCCATGGGGAGAACAGACAAGAAACCCCTAATGAGGGCTTTTTTGTTTTTCGCGAGTACAATCCTTGCAACAAACTTAGATCTATGTTACATTTATGACTACATAAAATACTAAAATAAGATATTACAGGATGTTTTGTGTGTCGTTGAGCAGTTGCAATGTGTGTACTAACATTGTTGTTATCTCCATCCGGTAACGTGATTACCATAGCACCTTTGATAAATATTGACCCTCACAACATTTCTTTGGTATGGTATCTAAGCTCTACTCAGAATAAATATTTACATATCGTACAAACTTTTATTGCGTGGCACTCCATTACCTGGTGCACGATTCTTAAAAGAATCGCGATAAAACGAACAATCCATTTCTTTGTAACATGCTAAGAAATATGAGGATTTTGTTTTGTTAATTTGGTAACTGGAAAGATGCTGATGCTGTGTGACTATTAAATTTTAAGTTTGTCCATTATCCAGTAATAAAACATATCTTATATATAATCGCAAATAATATTAATATTATAATAAGATAATGTAGTTATGTACTGATAGCAAAATATTTACAATCACCATGGATCTTTAAGTAGGTACTGGATTACTGAACAACTCATAAATAAAAACCGAATTTAGGCACCTCTGCAGCTTAAACCTCAATTCAAAAAGAACTATACAGAAAGAGCAATGAACTGTGACGTCGTGAGTTCGTGACGTCATTCATTATAGGTTCCGCCTGAAAACCAGCGCCGCTACTGGCATGATGGGTTTATATCTAATGTTAAGGAGTGGCATTTTGCTGAGACGGAGACTCATTTGAGCACGCCATGAACTAAAGCCAATTAATTTTATTTTAACGGTTTATGTATGTGCGTGTCTAATAAAAAAAAACTATTTTATATTTATGAATATTTTTTCCAGCGGAGGATTTGGCTGTGAACAAAACGCTGGACATATTCATCCACGCGATAAACTCTGTGCTGATGCTGGTGCTACTGCTGACCAGCAGCCATCCGTCCCGGCTGCTGCACTTCTACCACGCCGTGCTGACCGGCATCATCTACCTCGTATTCAGCATCATCTACTACTACGCTGGCGGACTTGGAGTGTAAGTATTCATGTAACATCATAGTAACACCGCAGTAACTGTAATTTGATTCAAGATTAAATCAATAATAATAATAATTCGTCGTATGTTCAATTCACACCCAGGACAAACATCTGTGCGACGAACATAGATGTATTATACTGTATTATAGTTTATTATACCGTATTATACTGACTTGTAAGATGGTGTTATGAATAAATTATTGTATTGTATAATCATTTGTCTGGTTCCCATAATACAAGCTATGCATAGCTTACTTTGGGACTAAATGGCGCTGTTGTGAAATGTCCACCGATATTAAATTTATTTTATTATTATTTAATGAACTAAAACAATAATTTGTATCTGTTTCACAGGGGTGGCGCGATCTACATCTACCCTATGCTTAACTGGACAAACCCCGGCCTGGGGGTGATCACGGCGGTAGGGTCGGCTGTGATGATCCTGCTCATGCACGCGCTAGTCGTCGCACTATCAGTCGCTAGGGACACAGTCGCAAGAAACTACATAAACAAGTCCCGATCTCTGTCTATATCCAACGAGGGTTATAATTAGAGATTAGGAGATCTGAAAACAGCCAATCTTTATATCTGTGAAGGTTTTATAGCTCAAAACTTAGTTTTACACTCGTGCGGGATAAATAGAGGATTTATTTATGTTTTGAGTAGATTTAATAGCCAGTGGACGGTTACCAGGATTGAATGTGTAGGAAGAGTAGCCTGGACAAACAGGTAAATAACAAACATGCCAGACCCTAGAATAAACTCACCACACAAAGGGGGGATCGAACGCGAGACCGCCCGTTTTGCAGGCAGGGTTATATATATTACCTTCTACAAATCAAAAATAAATTACAAATAGTAATATATTTGGATAAATACTTTTAAATAGGTGATAAGTAAGTAGCGTTCGGAAGTTTGTTAGATTTTAATATGATTTTTATATAAATTATTTCAAAGTATGAAATAAGTTCTTTCATTTTCCCATCTACAACACCATAAATGAAAATGTATGAAGAATACAAATACAAAATACAAAAAATCAAGCGAATCGATGTAACGAACGTAGACTGAGGGACAAAAGTGTGACACACTCTAAAATTTGCAATGGTTGACATTTGCTGCAAGAAATAAAGAAAGAACTGTTATAAGAAGACTTTCTGACATTGAATTATATGGACCACGTTAACAGATCGATTCCGTGTTTTTATTCGCTGCATGGGGGGGGGGGCTGTTATTATAAATTTCCTTCATTAGAGCTCCCTTTAGAAGAAAATACGTTTTTAAAACACTTATTTCAATTAATTATTAAATCTGGAAACAGCAAGGCTTGCCACGATTTTTTTTAAATTTGTGTTTACAGTTCTATTTTAAAATCCCTTGAATATGATTTTTATAAGCGCTAGCACACGTTGTCGCTATGTCGAGTTGATTCCTAAATGATTAGTCTAATCATTCTAAGTCTTCGTCAAATCATTGTGTTAGATCGCTCACCAGCGTTAGTGCAGCATATCGCTTTTGCCAACGGAATTCGACCATGCGTTTTAGTGTGAATTCTGTGCGCCCTCGCTATGAATTATGGCTAACTAATGGCTTTGCTCACGTTAGTTATAGAATCCTACGCCGCTTTTACAACAAAAGACAGGATCAACGTATTTTTAAACATCAATTACAACGAAAATTTACTGAGATTTACTACCATACATTTTTAAAATCCCTAAAGCCAAAACCTAAATATAAAATTAAAATATTGCGGAGTAAATTTTCGCAAGTGCAGTCGTGCACCCACAATGACGAACAATAATACTATGACCTGAAAAAATCCCTACACGCCAACACGACTTTTGGCAACGTAGATAACAGAAGTGAGTCAGATAATAAATCGGCGATACCGTATCACTCGCAATCGATAACTACCCTAGTGTTTATCTACACACATACCTAGGTGCGTCCAAGTACAAACAATCCTCAGGATGAGTGGAATAAAGAAGTATTTTAAGGAGGAGTTCGACTTAAGAACGCTTGTGGTGCAGCATTCGAAACCGTCAGACTTCTACCTGAGCGCTTGGCAGACTACCCGTTCGGTCGTGCCACTTCTCATTTGGCGGACGGCGTTGTTTTTGACGTCGCTGGGCATAGTGCTATCCTCGATGATAATATACATGGTGAATGGAATATACGCGTACTGGTTCATATACCTCACGCATTGGGGAATCACGTGCAATTTGATCACAACAGCTTTCGCGCTCTCCATTTCAGTGAGGTGCTATTTCTACGGACCTATAAGTAAGTACTGTACATATTTCTATCTGATTTGACTGAGAAATTATGTAAGATGTCTATTCGTATTTTTAACTCAAACATAAATGATCCTAGAACTTGTGTTCTAGTTTTTAGAAACACCAGTATGACAACAATTCAGACCTGGAAAAAATGTTTACAGATCGTTCAACCCTAACAAAAGTCAACTCTTGTCTCCCAACTCGGTTTCAAACTGAGCTCTCTTGTTAAATTCTCTTAAAGTTTCTTGCATTGCAAATACTTAAGTTGAACCATTATCATAATTATTTGCAGACGCTTTACGGTAATTGTGAATGAAACCACATTGTAACACTGATAGTAGCCCACGACCCTACTTCAGTCATATCTGGGAAACTTCTTGCCTTTGTAATTGTGGCAGGCGCTGAGTTCGTTCTGCCGTGGTACGTGAAAAGTTACTGGGTGCTCCACAACATCGCAGTGCCCATTGCTTTCCTCATCACTATATTCTACTGGACCATTCTGTATGAAGGTGAGAATTCACGAATTGGTTTATTTGTTCGGCGTTTTGTATATTTACTTAGCCTTCAGGTGCAGACAAGATCCAAACTAGCATCGTACGTAGGTATATGAAAATCATAGATGGCAGCACTAGTAGGTAGAGTAACAGGATCTAACACATCTTTGGCTTATAATATTATGTTAAACGCGTTGATACTACATAACAAATTAACAGTTTAGTACTGACTAGGTGTTGCCCGCGACTTCGTCCGCGTGGAATTCGATTTTATCCCGCACCCCTATTTTACCCCTCGGAGAAGTAGCCTTAGTTACTCTTTGTTACATCAGCTACCTGCCAGTGAAAGCCCCATCAAAATCAGTCCAGCCATTTCAGAGATTAGGTGGACCGGAACAAACAGACACACACACAGACAGACAGAAAGAAAGACAAAAATTGTAAAAAAAAAGTTTTGGTATATGTACCGTGTATACATCCATATGCACTATTATGACAGTAGAAAACTATATTCCCCCAATAGTAACACTGTGACATGACCCAATAATAAGGAAGCTAACTCTAATGGGTATTTCATTTGTATATCATGGTCACGGCACACTTCACGTACCAACATCCATTTAAGATTGCAGGAGAAGTATATTGATTATATAACTCTACTGCTTTGGGTCGATCGTTCATACTAATGTAGAGACGAGTAGTTGAGAAGTTGCCTCAACTAAAACACGCCTCTTTTTTTCCTTACAAATTTAATGATTACGCAGTTTAGATAGTGGTCGATAAGTAAGCTATATGAAATACAAAGTGCCTACGCCAATATGAAGAAACTGTTCATGAATTACTTTTGGTAAATATTCACTGATGCATTTATACTTTTGTAATAAAAGAGTAGTAGCAGGAAGTATTATTGCACATACGTTTGTTACTCGGCACCTAACATTGATTCAAATCTAACCTTTTATGGCAATCATCGCTTGAGGAAAACGATATATCAAACGAATAGCATTAATAATACTGAGCCATAGCCTTTTTCCTGGTATCAACACTAGTTTAATTTTATGAATACCCAAAACATCGATTTCATTGACGAAACAAACAAATCACAGTTCTGCCACCACATTAAAACTAATTAAGATTACGAGAACGTGGTGTTCTAGTGGTACTGACCCCGTGTTTCAATCCGGAGGTCGCCGGTTCAAATCCCGACATGCAGCACCTATGAGTTTTTCGATTGAATGATTTATGTGCGCAATGCCATGTTCTCAAAACAGTGAAGGAAAACAATTTGAGGAAACCGACATGTCCTAGAATTAAAAATTCGAAGACATGTGTCAAGTGCACGAAAGGAACCTCTTTAAGGCGCATTTAAAATCCTTTCACCACATTGGTTCGAGAAAACCAGTGACTCGAATAGAATAGAAAGAAGAATTAAAACTAATGTTATAACAAATTCATGTCTTTCAGCTGGCATAGAAGAAGAGCTTAGCCATGGGTTGGATATCGCAGTGCACGGCGTCAACTCCTTGGTGATGTTTCTGCTGCTGATGTCGACATCTCACCCCGCACGGATACTCCACGTGTACCAACCCCTCGCTTTTTCTCTCTGCTACGTTGCTTTCGGCCTTATATACTATTGGGCTGGCGGTGTCAACACGTGAGTAAAACAATCGTATTTTAATCTACAGGTGTGTAGGTGCTATTAGGTAAAAGCACTATTAAACTATACATAACATAATATCATTCGTAAAGTATGCAACATTACGAATTTACCTATACATATGACGTTCAGGGTTTTTAAATTAGCGTCATGAACTATTATGAAATTACTAAAAGCGGAGAACCTGGGGTTCTTATCGTTTCCCATAGCTATTTAAGGTTTCTCATAAATAAGTTTTTGTTGAAAATTTTAAGCTATTGCATAGCTTCTATCGCGGGCCTTGAGCGCGGAGACCGAATCCAGAAATTCCGTAACGAAAAAACCTAACACCCCCCACTCCGACCGGCACAGCGGTGATACTTTTTAGTTCCATCTATCGATAAATACCAGAACTTTTAATGACTTTTTGAAATATCACGCGCAATAGCTTTACCGCGGCAGTCTCCGAGTGCCACACGTCTTTTTATTTTTTTAAACAAGCTATTATAATCAGACCCTGGAAATCGCAGAAGGCTATATAGTATATAGTATAACACTTGGCACAAGTTTTACTGCTACTTTGGGTTGCTCCTTTCGCAGCACCCGGGGGACACGTGTCAATTTGGGATTCAAAGGGTAATTACTTACGGATGCGAGCAACGTGGTCCCCCAAAAGTATTTTTATATTCATGTTTTTCAGAAACGGCAGCCCTTGGGTGTATCCCGTAGTGGACTGGTCGAAGCCGGGACCAACAGTAGTGGTGTGCGCTATCACCGGAGTACTATTGATTCTGCTACACTTAGTGACGATAGGCATCGCACAGGGCCGTGATGCCGTCTCCAGGAAACTGGTGAAGCCTTCCGATACACAGCGAGTGGAAGAAGGATATCCTTTAAGAAGACCGCCACAGACTTCATAGTTTATAGTTTAGGTGTTAGTTCGTTTTTATTTATTAGATTATTATTGTGACATAATTCCGCCGTTACTACATTTTAGGGACTGCGCACGCGGCGGATTTATTATCTATCAAAACGGCTCAGCAGATACAAAATCTGTGGTCTGCAGTCCACTTTGTAGAATACGCTATCATTTGTGGTTACAACCAGTCAAACACTTTTGGGAGCAGACGATGGCTTACGAAATACAGTTTTTAACTAGTTCGGGAGCGAAAGGCTTCAAAACAGTTGATTGTACATAGATGGTAAAAACGATAAAGATTATTATTATTATAGTTTACTTGAAGTGTGAAGAATGTCGGTTAAGTTTAAGTTTAAGAAGTCAGTTCAGGGATGTGTTTTGACCCCAAGAGCCGGTAACGGCTTTATAATGCCTCACATGCAGGGCTCGTTTCTCCGATTCTCGGCCTAATGTCACACGTAATATTCAGTTAATTATCTGACAAAACGGAAAATTTTGCAAAAAAAAAACATGTATACATAATTGATTTATAGAGATTTAAATTGTTTCATGCTCTTTTCTATACATAAGTTGTTCTCAGTTGGCGGAAATGTAATAAATATTACATCTACGTCTGTTATCGGGCCGGGAATAGCCTAGCGCTGTAAATAACCTCTGATTTATTTTACAAATCGTTTATTACAAACGGTTATTATGAGATGAAAAATAAAACAAACTGTTAAGGTGTTCTATTGTTTTTATAAACACCTATTCACTACTTGAGAAATGAATAACTATTTTTGTTCTTATACCTACACGTTTACTCTTGACTATATAACATACCCACCAAGTATGATGACTTAATTGCATAATATATTTTCATTAAAATGATCTTACTAAGTCAATTTCTATTTATGAAATAGTTACTGTGTGTAAGGAATAAAACATTATTTCTTCTCGATTATTGGCAAGATTTTGTATGACTTCATGTCACGTATTTTCTATTAGAGCCCACGTAAATTTAAGATGAAATAAAATAAAAACCACTTTTTTAATTAATTCTTTTTTATTGTTTTATTTTCATTTAATTACTAATTATTGCCTCAGCTTCGATAAGAACAAAGAAATTATTGACTTACTGAATCAACTGATAGGCTAAATGTAACTAAAAATAAATCTGTACACTAATCCTTCTAATGTTATTATAATAAAATGATGTGATCAGGTCAACAGTTTCAAATACAAAAATTTCAAAATTCAAAATACCAGTTCATTAAAAACGACTACTAAACTTTAAATTTAGTTTAGCAACTGATTATTGCTCCTAGATTGCCTATATCCCGAACACATAATATTTATAATGCTTAGCAAAAACATTCTGAACAAGTATTGTTCTCAGTTTGTGGTTATGCCTGGCAGTTTTATTTATATATTTTATACTTAGTATTCTCATTCTAAATGAATACTTTGAATTGATCAAATGAGAATTCTTTGAAATATCTTACCAAACAAAAGTAAAACAATCTCCTTATAATTCCGAGAACCCATATGCGAGCATGGAATCTCTTTGTGCATCTTATTATAAAAATCTGCATTCTGCGAACTTCAACATCATTTCATTATGAAACATCAAACGTCACTAATACTTATTGTTTACTAAAGAATTTAATCGATAAAGAATTAAAAGCTACACAACAAACCTTACTTTTAAGCGGTAATGTACCTAAGCTTAAGTGACTACACGTAAGTAGTTTTGTTTTATTTGATTCTAAGTTTTATGTGATTTACTGACGGTTTGAGTCGATGGCCCAACTATTCTAATATTATGGGAAGATCATGTTCTTAATGCATTGCGCCTAGGGTTGCCAGATCTTAAAACCAAAATGCCTGACAGAATAGCTACTTTAGCCTGACATTTGGGTAAAAAGCCGTACTTTTTTTCACTTTTAGTAGAACACGATGTACCTATTTTTTATATATAATTCAATGCTTTTCATCATGTACCATTAAATCTTTAAGAATTCTAATGAAACAAAAATATAATCGAATTAATGCCAAATAACAAATTTACCTGTACAATTTAAATAGCCTAACGAAAGCCGGACACCATTTAATTTGGCCGGACATGCAATCAAAAAGCCTGACTGTGTCCGGCTTTATCAGGACGCCTGGCAACTCTAATTGCGCCAGTCACTCGATGGAACGTCTTAGTTACCTATATATAGTAATTTCACCGGCATCAACACTTCCATTCGAAGTCCAATGCGTGTCGCTTGCTTGGCGAAAGGTCACCATACCAATAGGTATGGTGACTGAGAAGTTAATCTATCTTATTTATTACATCTTCAGATAGCACCAATGGGCGGTTATTTTATCGTACATATATCCAAATATCTGCACGCCTTGTATTATTGGGGGTTTTTTTAGGTCTAAAGATAAAGACGATTCACTTAGGTACTACTTTAAATTATCAACATTCAACTCAACGGCAGCAGAATTGAATTGAATAATCCTTATCTGAAATATATAATTATAAGTATTTTTATATTATAAGTAAATATAATACATACTAATACAAAATAATACATAATTTGTACAGTTTGGATTCTAAGAGAATTTAAAACCAAAATCAAACTAATTAAGCATATTCTGACGGGCCCAGTTTTGATTTTTCGTCACACATTTTAATTACAAAATATTGAGTCAGCGCGGTCAGTTTAGAAAACAAGTGATTACATAAAGGTTAAGGTTTACGCAAGTCGAATGTAATGTATTGCGGGCAGCGCGAGCGCACGAGCGCGCGTCACAGTCTGCAGCCGCCTCTGCGCGACGCGCGCCGCGGAGGCTTACCTGGTTGGTTTACCAGTGAACGTTATTACTGCTTAAAATCCTCAACCAAAACAGTCAATGTTCCACTATTCAGGATTACAGTCAATTAAGCCCACCTTATCCAAGGAAATTCATTCCAAAATTAAACTCTTTATTGGATTAATAAAACTGGATAACACTTTTCCGCGTTACGATAGCGCCACATTGATAGTGCTCTGCCCGATAGAGATTATCTCACGCCAACGATATCTCGCATTCTCGATCTGTCACCAGTGATGTGATGTGATTAGACAAAATGGTGAAATGTCACAGGCGGGCTGTGTCCCTGTCGGATTTGTGGGTGTCTTCTCACGATAAACTCAGTGACTTCTACGCGTCGTCATGGCAGCGGGGAGAGTCTGCGGTTCCTCTGCTGGTGTTGCGGTTGGTTCTGGCGGCTGTGGCTGTGGGGGTGCTGGTGTGGTCGCTGGTAGAGGCCCCCAACCGCTACTGGATGATATATCTCACCAACTGGGGCCTCCTTTTGGTGACTATGATGGTGCTGAGCGGGGCTCTGGTTTCTCTTATGGCCGTTTGCAAGACTCCACATGGTTAGTCTCTTTCATTATTCTTATAACTATTAATTAAAAAGATTTATGATTCTAGTCACCCACAACACAGGGAATCCTAGCGTGGGGACTAGCTTTATCGTAAGCAATTATATTATGTGACTCATTTAACTGCTCATTATTGTATGTATAATTTTACCTTTATGGAAACAAACAAATAATGTTTAATTATTAATTTTACTGTAACTGCATATAAATTCTAATAATAGAGGGAACGGAAGGTATATTTGTAGAGGAAAAAGTATGTTTGCCAAATAATCAAATTTCCCAATACCCATTACTCATTCTAGTGGTTAGGTTAGCATACGTATGGGTTGATAGTACTACAACAGCTCTAGGCAATTTTGGAGAATTCTCTGCAGATAACCCTAATACAAACTAGTTTACACTAATGCAAAATAACGTACGTTGGATACGCTGGCGCTGTGTTTAGTAATACTTCTGAGTTAGATAAGGAAATGTTACAAGCGGTCGCTCGCGCTTTGTAGTGGCTCAATAGAATCTATGTAAGGTTGAGTATAAAAACGGATCATATATAGGAAACGATGTATGTTCTACCTCCCATGGAAGGCCATTGTCACGTATTCTAAGAGCAATAGAACTCACGCCACGTTCGTCTGGGGAAGTACTGCCACCATACCCATTTCTGCCGCCAAGCAGTTCTGGTTTGAAAGGTGCGGTTGCCGGCGAAATTACAGGCACGTGAGACATCCCACCTACACGTCACAAAGTGACGGGCGCATACGATGCGATTTGGGTCTTTCGTTCCTTGTCGGGGAGGACTCAAGTCGCGTCGGTTGTGGGCAGAGGTTACCATTTAATACCAGATGGGCCGTCGGCTCGTTCCGTTACTGTATCACATAAAAAAGTACAAAGTTATGTTATATCTGGCCGATGATCAGAAAACTGAAATATATTTGTAAGAGCTCTAGACTCGAACTGGCTCGTAGGAACGGGAGACAGAAACCGGTTAGTTGTCTAATGTAGCATGCAGCGGGATTCTGCAAACATTCCGTAATACTAAATCTTAAGCTTTTACGACTAGCAACACTAGATCTTAAATATTCCGTATTAAAGCTTCGTCGTTTTTTATCACTTTATAACTAGTTTACTTCACCGTCTATCGGCTAATGCACACAGTATAAAATTATCGCCTTAGTTCATTAAGCTATTAGGAGCACCATTGGACGATGCGACTTTGTTTCCTAATTAAATTGGTCTAACCATAACCGCTCCGCGACATTATATGGACAGCTCCTTACACCGATACATACCCAAGTTAGGATAAATCAAATCTAAATCATCAAACAAATACATAGATAAATATAGATACAATATAATGCTGTGCAGTATAATGACATGCCTCACAGCTCAGTTGGTTGTAACTCTGCCTTCTGCACTATAGGTCGTGGGTTCGATTCCCACCCAGAGCCAACTTTTGTGTGACGAATACAGATGTTTTTCTGTGTTGGGTGTTAATATGTAATATTTACAAAAAAAAAAAAGAACTTTGTCATCTGGTTCCCATAGTACAAGCTAAGCTTAGTTTTGGGCTAGATGCCGCTGTGTGAATTGACCCAAATAATCAAAAATGCTGTGCAATTCGTGACTTTGTGACGTGACGTCATGAATTCAGCTACTGCAAAATGTAATAACACTATTGTTACTGTGTGTGAACAAGCATCATATCAGATGAGTAGATATATACTTAGGTAAATGGTTAAGTTGATTTATTGTACATATGTTATATCGATAATCGGTTTTTTAATTAAATTTCAATATTAATATAGTACGTAAGTAGCAGTGAATCAAATATTTGCTATGATATCCTTATGCAATGGAACTTAAGAATCTCTTTAGATAAAAAAAATAATGCTCTTAAGAATACGTCGAAACTGACTATAGAAGGTTGTAACAAAGAAACGTACATGTGACATTTTTTATGCTTAAACTGGGAAAATTGGTCCAAACCATTGTTAAAAAAAATTAATCATGTGACAAAAAGGCCAACTCTCGTGCCTCTTTCTTCAGAAGAATATGGAGTAACCTTTTAAAATTTGCGTGAAGCTGAAGCCGAGGAGATAAGTTAATATTTTATATTTTATTCAGTTTGAGCCCAACCACAATATACTTACAACAAAGATGCATACAAAATAAAGGACTCAAAAGTGTCCGAAGTCGGTTCGAGGAAGGTGCTGCGTATCATTTCGACTTGGAAAGGGCGAACGCACTCTTGTAAATATATTTTTATTTCAATAGCCAAATCAAATCTTTTTTTCCAGAATAGGCGAGATAAAAAGCATCTTAGAACGTTTACAATTTATTAAGAACTAGATCATATTACTAAAATATTAAATTAACTTAGGCATAATACAAAAATTATGCTATATATATTCCGCGGGAAACAAATAAATAATCTTTAATCTATATTTAATCTTTTTAAACTTATCGCTGCCTTTAGTCACCAGTAAGCAATTTTATGGCACCTTCTATAAATAATCCTTAAAAAGTTCGTCGGTAAAACATTAGCAGTATAACTAAGTTAAAGCGCAGAGTTCATACTCTTAGTATTGTGCAGTGCGGGACCGCTTGCATGCAACTGGTTACATCACGGCCCCCTTCCAATGACATGAAGGTGCGTCCTTCAGACTCCAGTCACGATGTTGCGAGACAACCATGTTCTGATTGGTATAATTTGATGATTTCCATAGCGGTGGCGTTTTCAATTGCAAAATTTTCCGTTGTTTTATGTAGGTGTCTAATACTGTACAAAATAAAAGCAGTTAACTTTTCCTCCGAAAGGTAGGTGGAGCCACAAAGCCACCTTCTTTCATTGCCGGTGAAATTACAGGCACTGAGACATTTCACCTACCCGTCTCAGAGTTACGGGCGCATACGATGCGATTTGGGTCTTGTCGTACTAAAATGATTTATTACAAACATTTCTATGTGAACTATCCTCTACGAAGCTCTAAATGCTACTACAGTATCAATTTGTGTTCAAAAGACATCAACGAACTACAATCAGTCTGTTTCCATATTAACCGTAAAATGTTACACATTTAAGTTTAAAAATTCATTACGTTACATATTTAACATTAAAACACGAGAAAGGACCAGAGCACGTCATTCGTCACGGGAGTGAAAGAGATGATTGACGTTATCGATCGATTCACTCGATCATTTTCCCGTCAAATTAGATTTCTTAAATCATTTTCCTGCCGTTGTGTTCACATCACAACAAATATCTATAAATAATAAAAATACAGACTCATAACTACTAAATGTTCTTAAATATATGACCCACGTACTTTAAAAATACAGAAATAATGTCCTCATCGGCTAATCATTGCTTGAACCTCAGTAGGTACCAATTTACCAAGATATTGTCAGAATGTTTTATATTATATTTAATATTTTATACGAAAGTGTATGTTGGTTCGTCCTTTCAAGTTGGAACTAAACAGATTGACGTGATTCGTGTGTTCATTAAAACACACCGTACCTGTGAAATCAATTGTTTTCTTAATTTCATCTGAACTGGACCGTGTAAGCGAAGCTGCGCTCAAAAGCCTTCCCTTTAAGCGAATAATCATCATCGCTATGTTACACTAAAGAGCATCGAACACGTAGTAGTTTGGTTAGATACTGATTTGGTTAGATAGATTTGCTTAGTAAACTGCCCCAAAGTGTATCACGGGAACCAGATAACTGATAATACCGTAATACTTTTTTAAATTTATTTACATACATTTCAACACCCAGGCACAGAACAAACACCTCACACAAACGTTTGTTCTGGGTGCGAATCGAACCCACGACCTACAGCGCAGGGTTACTACCTTTGTTTTGTTTTGTGTCGTTTGTGATTTAATTTAATTTTAATGTCATGTAACGTCCATAAAAGTTGTCCGAATAAGTAAATAGGTAAAATAAATGAATACTACCAACTGAGCTATGAAGCCATTCGTTTGAGATGATCAAGTGTTTCAGATTGTGGTGATGTGCCGTGGTACGTCAGCGTGTACTGGTTCCTGTTCAACACGACGATCCCGATAGCGCTGCTGATCACCGCCCTGTACTGGATCCTGCTCTACGATCCTGGTTTGTTAATTATATTAATAGGTTAACGACCAACTATTCAGAGCAATAAAAAAAAATTGGATGATCTTTCACACAGCGCCATCTGGCCCCAAAGTCTAAGTAAATAGCTTGTATTATGGGAACCAGACAACTGATATAATACTTTTTTACTGTAAATACATACATATAATACATATCAACGCCCAGACACAGAACAAACATCTATGCTCGTCACACAAATATTTATCCTGGGTAGGAATCGAACCCATGACCTGCAGTGCAGAAGGGTTACTACCAACTGAGTTATAAGGCCAGTCAATGCATATTTGACGGACCCTTTGATAAATTTGTAGCCACTCAAACACTGTCTACAAAGCGAAATCCTGATTCGATTCAAATGAACCTGCTATATGGGGCATTTAGAATTGAGGGAGACACAGTGGCCTAATCAACAAATATTTAAATAACGTTTATTTATTTACTTTGACTTACAGCTCATAAAAACATAAAAATCAAAACGTAATGAAAAACGTAAGACCGGTCTTATGTCAAGTAGTTATACAATTACTGCCTACCAACAATTTTAAACCTAATATTACAAAAAAGGAGTAGTTAAGCCACTCTGAGCCTTAATTCACTGTTGCCTGAAGAATCTTAAGTTCTCAGTTTAATAATAATAAGTTTGCGAGCAACGTCATAATAGGTATGGAGGTGATTATAGTTCCTAGCTTGCTAGTCACGCAAATGCTCAGACGTGTGACGTTTTAAAGAATATTTATGTGCAACACCAGCTCATACAATAGTTTGTGTTTCATTGTTTCGACAGTCGGGTTTTTATTTTTTTCTGGCCTCATAGATCAGTTGGTGGTAACTCTGCCTTCTGCGCTGCAGGTCGTTGGGTCGATTCTCACTCAGGACAATCATTTGTGTGACGAATATAGATGTTTGTTCTGCGTCTGGGTTTTAATAGGAATATATTTACAATAAAATTATAATAATGTATTGTAGCAGTTGTCTGGTTCCCATAGTACAAGCTATGCTTAGTTTGGGGCTAGATGGCGCTGTGTGAATTGTCCACCATTATTAATATATTATTTTTACAGCAGTGTAGTGAGTAACTAATGTACCTACGTGTAAAGTACGCCCCGAGAAGTGCTTCCACTCTACGTAGTGCATTGCTTTGTCGACTTGAAGAGTGTGGGTGGAATATTAGGCGCATAGGACGTTCCGTCTTCATGTTTGAGCGTAGTTAGTGCTGTGATATTAAAATTATCAAAAAACAATTGCAAAATTGAAACATATTGCAAAAACTTGTCCCATGCAAGAACATTGTTACATTCGCCGCGAAGTGCGTTTTGATATAACATGTATCATAAAATAGAACGAGTGTGTTCTACGTAATGGTATTTAGTCTATTCAGTAGAGTAGACGGTCTCTTGAATGTGACTGCAATAAACCTAAACGTCGTTTACTGCTAAATGTAAGGAATGTTTCCAACAATATTTATTCAACATTTAATTAGTTGGCTGTATTTTTAAGTTGTTATCTTTAGAAATATTTATTACAAAATGTAAAAAAGTATTTATGTTTCAGTATTATCAACATTTACTTAATAGTGCGAATTTACACGAAGCCGCTTCAGGAATGTAATTTACTGACATGCCTCTGGTTATGTATTACATTTATTCACAAGTAGATGCATTCCACCAACTTTGTATAAAGGGGAAAACCAAAGATACAAACTTATCACGCAGTAATGAAACTGGTTTTCTCAGTCATCATAATTATATCTACCTACTTTAATAATGTAATAATGATTGTTGTTAGTACCAACGATAACTCATCATCAATCCATGTCTAAGATAGTAAGTAGTTCTGGTACTTGTCCGGGTGTGGTGGCAGTACTTCTCCGGGCGAACTTGGCACAAGTTCTACTGCTAATTCGGGTTGCTCCTTTACGTACGACAAGACCAAAGTCGCATCGTATGCTCTGAGACGTGTAGGTGGAATGTCTCATGTGCCTGTAACTTTACATCACTTCGATAGAATCAGTGACTCAACTTAGTACTTGTCTGTTCTCCCCCATGGAGGGTCCGATAGGGTTTGAACAGACGTCAAACTTAGCAATAAGTACTCGTGACCTTATATTTTGAGTATTATTGACGTTTCCAAGCCATTTCTTAATGAATTCTATGGAAATATGGTTTTTCACTTTGACTAAGTAGTAGTAGGTGGTAGTGGAAATAGCTCGAAGAACGGCGGTATCTTCTAGGCAAGCATGCTTCATCGTAGACCGCATGGTAACTTAACATCAGGTGAGATTGCGATCAAATGTTAGACTTTCGTATTTAAAAAAAAATTACAATGATCTGACTTTGTGGTGGTTTGTGGTAGGTAGTGGTGGTAATAACTCGAAGAACGGCGGTATCTTTACGAAGACTAGTTTAGAAGACTATGAACGGACTACGTTTTCAGAGGCGGAAGAGTATATCCCGCGCATGTTTTGGCTGGACGTGGCGACGCACGGCTTCAACTCGTGCATAGCGGCGTGCGAGCTGGTCGTGTCGCGCAGCCCCGTGCGCGCGGTGCACGTGTACCAGCCGCTCGGCTTGGGGCTGTGGTACGCCGCCTTCTCCGCCGTCTACTACGCGGCCGGTGGCACTGATGCGTTAGTATTACATATTATATACATTATGTACTGGATAAATCAATCTATATAGTCGACATTTCACGTAGCCCCATCTAGATCAAAGCTAGGTATAACTTGTTACATGGCAACCAGACAACTGATAATACTTAAATACTTATTTTGTAAATACATTATAAAACATATCAACATATCAACTTTTGACTGGCACAAATGTGTGACCTATGTGGGAATCGAACGCACGACCTACAGCGCAGAAGGCATAGTTACTACCAACTGAGCTGTGAGGAGTTTATCAGGCTTTGGTTTACGCGCTTGTTTGTTGGTTTTGAATCGCATTCTTGAACTGTGTCATGAAACCGGGTGTGCGCTTTGCACATGCTGTGTTTATTTACAACCGCTTGTTTTTGGGCTGTACTACGCAGCCTTTTCTGCCGACTATTACGTAGCCAGTGGCGCTGACCTCTCGCGTTAGTATTGATAATTACGTCTCTATTGGTATATTGCTTAACTACTGGATACCTCACTCCAACACACTGCTTTAAGATAAAGTACATTACACCGGTATATTTCAGTGAGTTCCGCCAATCTCCCGCCTCCGGGTAAAATAACTTAAATTCATCGGTAAACTTTCGAAAATCAATGGACGAAATACCTATTTTTTTCCTCGACATTGGCTGAGAATAAATTAGATATAACTTTGTTACTAAACTTACAAACAAATTAAGATAATTTAACAATTTTTTTTTTTACTTCTTATATGTAGTGCCTCCTTATATTTTACCATTCTTGGATATCTAACATTTCTAATAAGATCACCTGTATAAATATATGTACCTATAATAATCCACTTAGAACCAGTTAGTCATTACGCTTGAGCTATTAGCAATCAGACATATCTTGTTATCGTATGCAAATAATTTAGAGAGTGATAGGTTAACGATAACGATTAACAACCATTCGATAAAAGGCCTAACGAGGACGATGAGTTGCCTAATTCATAATGAATGCGTAGATACCTAATCATTTGGGGCAACTTCTGCATTACCTTCTCGTGACCCTGTGATAACAATTATTATTACGAGCTTCCTGCACGCATTTTAATTCATTGAACGGCTCCGTTGGTAGTGACGTCAACTTTCTTAGGTGGTGGATTCGAGTCCAAACGTGGAACGTGGTGGTAGAACACCCGGCTTGCTAGCTCAAACCTTCAATTTGTAAATCTGCCACCAAGATGTCAAATGTGCTTCACATGAGAGCCAGCTCACAATCTAGGTTAGTGCGTCATATTGCCACAGACATCAGATGATATGTAGTCACTGTTAGTAGGAAACACAAATATTGTATGCAATTAAATATAAACGGATACCTATATTTCAGAAACGGCAACGCATTCATATACGAAATACTGGACTGGCGGCAAGGGCGGCGAGCGGGCATTATAATCGCGGGCTCGGTCGCGGGTCTGCTGGTCCTGTACGCGCTCCTGTGGGGGGTAGCGCTCTGCCGGGACAAGCTGTCCGCGGCGCTGGTGCGCACCACCAGCCACGACCTGCCGTTCACGCCACCGGACCAACACACACCCACAGGGATCGTATGATCTCCGGTTTGATAAAATATTGATGAATTTGATAGTCTTGATTGATGAAGCCAGCGTAAACGCTGTCAAGGCCATCTGCGGCCAAAATCAACAGAGCCAAGTCATAAAAAAAAAATGCTGATGTCACCGCGCCACGTCTACGACTACGAGTCCTTGCGGGTTCTAATAATATGACCAGAGGTCACGGGTGTTTTACTCAATGTATCATTCGAAACCTTTCTGACTGGAAATCCTGACGCATCTAACTAATTTCTTGGTTGTATGTCGCGACTTTTTATCAACTATGGTTAGCTGCCGTCCCGGCTGTTTCTCTAAGAATTCACTTTTCTAAAAGAAAAAGTACCTATATAATTCAAAACGTATTTAATATGCCTGTAATTTGAGCCTCAATCTATTAGAGGCGTACCTATCAATCAAGTATTGCTGTTTGAGATTTTAGTTCCAAAAACAAAAAAACCTTTACAACGTTAACTTTAATATACTTAGTTTTAATCACATTGTATGTATGTTGGTACATAAATAATTATTATTCTAATTCATTGTTATAATGATTTAATGAGTGTAAGATTAATTTTGTGTGGGGTTTACATACAGACCAAAACTTATATTTAGATTTAGATTAAACCCCATTAAAAATAACCCATCGATTTGTATTAATTAAGGATGCTTTTATTTGATATATGCAGTGAGTACTTAAGCAAGTAGGACAACTAGTTGGTATATTGGTCCATCAAACAATTCTTTATTTATAAATACTTAAATAAAGATATTGAAATCTATAAGTAGATTACTTAAAGTACGTACAAAATGTATTATTAATATATCGTTACAATTCATTACATAAATGTTATGTAAATGTCAATTGTATACCTATTTGTATGTATCGTCGTAGTTTTAATTCGTTCAAAATCAATTAGAGAGGTGTCGTTATGTATAATTAAACTTTATTAACAAATTTCTTATCGTTATTTATCATAATTATTTCATTTAGCTATATACCCTTGAATGAAACTTTTTCAAACGTCTCTGAGATCTACCAGAGATATTATACCCCAAACTATGAACAAGGTATGCTCAGTTTGAGGTATAATATGACAGATTCGAATCATTTGTTTCCTATTTCTTTTCGAAGTGAAACTTCTTAGGGGTGATTCGTTTGTTGAACGAAAATTGTGATTTAAATTTTAAGGACACGTCACCTTAAGGCACATTTCGTTTCATGAGAGAGAAGGTAATGTAAACGTATAGAGAAATAGAAAGAGAGCTATATATTCTGACGTTACCAAAAAGGAGCAAAAGAGAGCGACGATACAAAGCGACAGAATTAGATAGCGTCGCACATGCGTGCGTTGAAGATGTATTAGAAGTTTCACTATTTAGGTATATTTATAGGTACTTGCAATTTTTTCTTATTATTTCCATAATTCAATAAAACTATAATTAGTGCGAAAAAAACATTTATTAGGTACTATTATATAATAGCAAAATTCTCATAATAACACAAAGCAAACAATTTCATTAATATTATAATGTAATAATAACAACTAAAATATTCATGATATGTGATTAATAAAATGACTTAGCGTCTCTACTAGGTATGCTGTTGGACATTTGCGATATTACAATTAATTAAAACTAATTTTAACATAAATATATAAACAACCGATATAAACTCGAATAGAAAAATAATTTTGAAATACATTTTAGATAAGTAAATAATTTAACTGGTGCTAACAGCACGATTGCCAAATATAATTTGGAACAACAGTCTCAAAAATAAGTTTTTTTTTGCATTTCCCTAATATATTTAAAAATATTCTTTTACACATTACTAATAAGCATTTTTCTTAAAACAAAAGTATCTAAAGGCTACACAAAGAAGGCACCGCCAGGCGGTTTGTTTGCATCCATATACATAATAAAGTTTCACAAATTTTGACTGAGACACTGAATCCATTTCTGTCTATTTAATTACATTTATGATAGCTTAAAAATTAAAGATGAGCAATGTCCGACGTATTTAATAAATAAAAATATCGACACGGCATATTGTATTGTATTATATTGTATTATATAATAGTGAAGATTTTTATTACATTAATTAATTTAGTTTTGTCAAAGACAACAACCAGTACCAACTCATATTTTTGACTAAAATTGAGCCATTTTATATTTGAACTTCTGGGACCATCAATTACAATCCAACATTTTTAACAACATTTCCGCCGCAATATACAAAAACGATACCAAAAACCGTCTGAAAAACCACATTCAGTGAAAATATAAGATTTCATAATCCGTTTAACGTATTGTAAATAAAAAAATTGCAATTCTTAACTAACTTAACTAAATAACACGACGAATATACGAACAATAGTTACAATAAGTAGTTATCACAAACATCCAGAAATAACTCTACTTCAGTAAGTCTTACTAGTAAAAGGCATTTCATTAGAGATCAATTCTTGACATTACCAAGATCACTACTGTACTGCGCGTATACGGCCAATTGATGATAGTCTTATTAAAGGTATTATATAGAAAAAGTAAGTTACTATTAAATTTCGTATACTTATAACGGCGTACCTTCTGTCAGCTCATTTTATGAATTATCTACCAAGTTATGCCACCCGGGGTACTTATATACTGAGTATCCGTTTGTGACTTGATCTAAGTTACATTCAGGCCACAATTTGTGGGACAAATGGTGATTCTGTCCCATTTTTAAAAGATTCTCATTCATAATGCAGTGATAGATATAATAGAACTCAATGAGCTTTCGAAATATCTAACAATATGATAAATCACCCACAATACTTTGTATATGTTATGGGCCAAGGTGATTAATTAGACAGGTATACATAATGCCCTGGCAATATGGATAGTAAATAAATAAATATTGGTGGATATTTCACACAGCGTCATCTAGCCTCAAAATAAGCTAAGCACAGCTTGTACTATGGGAACCAGATGACTGATAGAATACTTATATCATTTTTGTAAAGACACATTTAAATACATATTGACACCCAGACACAGAACAAACATCTATGTTCGTTACATAAATTGTCCTCGGTAGGAATCGAACCCACGACCTACGGCGCAGAAGGCAAAGCTACTAGCAATTGAGCTGTGAGGCCTGTCAATGACCAATATGAGAGGGCAATGTGATAATAACTATCGAAATAACTACTCTAATGCGCTTTGGCGTGTGCACAGTTCAAACCTAATCTAACCGATTTCGATCTGTATACTAGAGAACTCAAAGTGAATGTTTTTAGGACTTTCACTTTGAGTTGTCCAAATGACCCGGGTATTATGTATAATTCCTTGATTAATCATTTGGACCATGACATTAAAACCCGGATATTTAACTGGAAATAATATATAACACAACCAATTATATTGCACAATAAGCGCCAATCAATGATTTACTGGTAAAATTTAAGGGAATTAATTTAAGTTTAAGGGAGTGTGGCACAGATAAATTATTTTCACATTTTCGGTATGGCGAACGAATGATACCCACACCATTGCTACACAAAGCGAAGGCAGCCGTAGTGTATGTTTACACTTAAAAGTCAGTTACAAAAATCCTGCATGTAGTAAGATACCTAACATGCAACGGACATTGAAACATCTAGAATACAAACTTCATGTCCATGATTTAAAGAAATATTCGACACAGGGCTCACGAGTACCCCAATATATTCAATAAAAGTTATCCAATAACTAATGTGATGTTAGGATTCCAGTAAACAGGTTCATACCCGAAATCACAACGTAATCTGTTGCAGAAATGGCAAACATTCCGAACACATTTTCAAGTCAAATTGACTAAAAAAATATTTTAATTTGGTCAAAGCTTAACCCTATGTATATTTTAATAGCTAAATGGGTAAGTAAACATTTAAATACAATTGACTTATTAGATTTTATATAAATTGTAATATACCCTAGTATATTATAAAAAACTTATTGCACCATAGACAAACAAGATACACTAAATATAGTAGAATTATTTGTTGCTACCATGGAAGCTTACATGTATTTGTAATTACTATAATACAACTTTATTCAGACTATGGTCGACTCACATAGATGCTCTACATCCATAGAGAATTCGTAGAAAATCAAGTCAACCAGTGTGAACATAGTAGTAGTAAGTTTTTTCTTCTTTTGATGTATTGTTTATTTTTTTATAATTAATTGAAATCAGTTTGCGATTTAAACTATTTCAACAGTTACACGCTGCGACAAGCAACAAGGATCTAACCATCATGGATTTGTTCTCCAGGAAGAATGTTAAAAGCCCATAACATAGCCACAGAAGTGGACTACAAAATGCAAGAAACAATTTCAAATCCGACTGGTATTTCTAGAGATTAGCCCGTTCAAACATACTCTTCACTTTATATAGTATAGATATTCCACATTAAGACATCCTACGGCTTGACTTAGTTGAGCGAAGTATTATATTATATTGTAAGTAGTATGTCTACGCGAGTTCCTCACCATTCATTGAGAGGAACACTCTGAAAGTAGACTCGTCGACGGCTGCGTCGGAGTACATCAGCTCCTCCTGGAAATAAACCCCAATTTTCAAACAGTAGAACTTGTGCCGAGGTAGTACTGCCACTATACTAATATCTGCTATGGGCAGAGGTTCCCCTTTTTTTTTTTTTTTTTTTTTTTTTTTTTTTTTTTTTTTTTTTTATGTTATACATTTACGGAACGAGCCGACGGCCCAGCTGGTGTTAAGTGGTAACCTCGGCCCATAACAGCCGATGCGACTTGGGTCCTCCCATACTAGGTATGACAAGACCCAAGTCGCATCGTATGCGCCCGTAAATGTGAGACGTGAAGGTGGAATGTCTCATGTGCCTGTAATTTCAGTGCCTATAATTTCCTTAACACTAGGTGGGTCGTCTAATCGTTCTGTAACTTTATTACATAAAAAAGTTCCGGTGTGATGGATGCCTGTGAAATTGCACATCAAAATTTCCAACTTCACGTTTCAAGGTTTCGGGTGCATACAATGCGACTTGAGTCTTGTAATTAATTAATCAGAGGTGCTACGTCGTATTGCTTTATTATGAGCATAGGTTACCATTTAACACAGGTGGGCCATCTGCAGGTACCTTAACTTTTACACGTACAAAACCCACTAATATAAATGTTAAAACTAGTTTCTTACCTCCTTCACGGAAAAACTACTGAACCCATTGACTGACATTAAGTTTTCGTAACTACTGACATGAGGTACTCCTTACCCCATCGACCCCAAACAGCGACAAAACGTTGATCACCTTTTAAAAAAGAAGAAAGTAGCAGTATATCTTGTGCTAAGTTCTCCCGGAGAAGTACTGCCACCACACCTGGTAATCTGCCGCCAAACAATGATGCACTCGTGTTGCTGCATTCCGGTGGAAGGGAGTGGGTGCCGGTGATATTGCAGGCGCATGAGACGTAACATCCCCGTCTCGGGGCGATGGACGCAACGCAATGCGACTTGAGTCATCTCATTCTCTGGTGGAGAGGACTTAGTCGTATTGTTGTTGTCTATGGGCGGCGGTTACCACTTAAAATCAGGTGGGCCGTCAGCTCTTTCTATCATATACATCAGTGCTAATTAGCAAACTGCAGAATCTCACATACGTCAGAATTGAGCGACAGGGAAATATGAACGGTAAGTTAACCTGCATGAGGTCGATAGTCGGGTGGTCGATGAGGTCCATTCCGTCCAGTTGTCCGGCGCCGCTCGCTTCCTCGCCCTCGTTCGCCGCTCGGCTGCTACTTTCCCTGATTATGAACCTTCACATACAAATAATAACGTTTATTTCACAGTTTAGTAGCAGCAGAACTTACGCCAAGTTCGTCCGGTTAAGTACTGCCACCGTACCCATTTGTGTCGCCGAGCAGTGGCTCATTCGCGTTACTGTATCCCGGTTTGAAAGGCGTGGTTGCCGGTGAAACTACAGGCACATGAGACAACACGTTCACGTGTCAGTGTTACGGGTGCATATGATGTGACTTGGGTCTTCTTGTACCTAAATAGGGGGGGACCCAAGTTGCTGGTTATGGGCAGAGGTTACCACTTAACACCTGGTGGGTACTTAGCTTGTTTCGTAATATTATCACATAAAAAACATATCCGAATCAAAATACTAATTAACCGACTTGGAATAAGGATATTCTATGTTGGTATGATGTATTTTTTATGTATGTTTATGGACATTTCCTTGATTTATGAACGATGGAAATAAAATGACGTAATGTCATCGGATTTAATAATAAATAAATAAATATTTGTGGGTAATTCACTCAGCGCCATCTAGCTCCAAACTAAGCATACCTTGGAACCAGATGACACATACTTTTTTTGTAAATACATACATATTAATACCCAGACACAGAACAAACATCAATGCTCGTCACACAAATGTTTGTCTTAGGTGGGAATCGAACCCATGACCTACAGCTCAAAAGGCAGTTACTAACCAACTGAGCTGCGCGGTTTGGGGCTAGATGGCGATGTGTGGAATTTCCACCGACATTTATTATTATAGTTATGTGCAACTTACTCGCTATCCTCATTGATGAGAACATTTCCGTGGAGGAAGAGATCACTTCGCACCGTATAGATGTTGCTCTCGGAACTCTCAGACTGCTGCTCAACCTCAAAATAAACATATATTTAGTCAACTGCAGTGCTCCAACTACACTTGTGACAACTTCCCAAGTTTTTCCACACGTCGTTTCCTTCGGAAGTTTTCACTATTTTTAATTTTTGATGTGAAACATCTATAGCCGCACGTAAAACCGATTTCTGGCTTGGCGACGCGTCGCCACGGCATGAGCGCTGATTGGTCCGTTCAAGGTTACGACAAATCATAAACATTATTAGTGATGGGGTACTTAGTTTCTTACAAAATAATGTCGATGTTTCACATCTGCCAGGCGTCCCGTGACGGCTCACATTTTTTTTTTTTATCAAGCCTCATCTATCTTCCCTCCAGATCTTCCTAGGCCATACCCGACTGCGTTTTCATTTCGGCATAACTTTACTTGACTACTTGCAACATTAACTATTCTGTGGCCTCGTAGTATACATAGCGCACAGAAGGAGTGAGTTAGTTGAGTTGGCGACACTTTAACTCAGTACAAATTAGGCGCCTCGTCCAATAATCTCTTTTTAACCTTGTACTTTTATGCGATAAAGTTACAAAAGGAGCAGATGGCTCACCTTGTGTTAAATGGTAACCTCTGCCCCAATTGAGCAATACGACGTGGTTCCTTCCTTACATAGCCGACAAGACTATGTCTAAACTATGTTTAGTACAACAAGACCCAAGCCGTATCGTATACGCCCGTAAATTTGAGACGTGAAGGTGGAATGTCTCATTAATTGCCTGTAATTTATTTATTTTTTATCTTTTATGTGATTCAGTTACGGAGCGAGCCGACGACCCACCTGGTTAAGTGGTAACCTCTGCCCATAACGAGCGATGCGACTTGGGTCCTCCCCTACTAGGTACGACCAGACCCAAGTCGCATCGTATGTGCCCGTAACTCTGAGACGTGTAGGTGGAATGTGTCATGTGCCTAATAATTAATTTATATGTATTTATAAGTGGGCGTTAGTTTTATTATATAATACATACCTGGTTATCTTCGTCAATGGTGAATGCGGGTTCCGCCGGCGAGTGCCTCTGCAGCGGCCAAGTACAATGCGTGCGCGCACATCGCCCCTCCACACCTTCTGCATCCCCCTCCACGACCTCCTCTTGTACCCCTACCCCCTCTTGTACCCCCACCCCCTCTTGTACCCCTTGTACCACCTCGTTCACCACCGTGAAATCATCGTCCACGACTTCCGACTCCGGTATTGAAATTGTATTTGTGGTGTCCGCTTCGGAAATGGAAAAGGTTTGTGTGGTGTCTAGTTTTAGGAGGGGAGGCCCACTGTCTAATGCCACCTGCAATTTTAGATATATAATGTTTATGTTTGACTTCAAAGAGATCATTACTCTTATATCATCTTCTACGAGCCTATATATATCTTACTCTTATATCATCTTCTACGAGCCTATATATATCTTACTCTTATCTCATCTTCTACGAGCCTATATAGGGTGTCCGGTAATGAATGGATAACCTTGTCTATACAATATCCATAGAATGGGTCTTAGTAGAACTATTGGGCACTCGGAAAAAAATATCAAATAAAAATAAAACCAAGTATCTTACTCATATCTCATCTTCTACGCTTTTTATTTTCGATGGTATTTGGTAACAAAAATCATTCTGGTAACAACTGAGTTCAGTCCAAATGCAAATTTATTTTTGCTTTTTTGAGTGTTGGAGAGTGTGTAACAGTGTAGTAGTAAAGAGTGTGGTTACATTATAGTAAGCTATATAAACAGCCACAACAAAATAAACGGAGATAAAAATAATATTAGTAACCCAAACTTTTTTTTTACTAATATCACTGAGATGTCCATGAAATGAGATATGAAGAAGGTACTATGCGCATAAGAAGACCACCTGATCTCTCCATAGTTTATTAAATTATCATTCCATAGTTTATTAAATTCCCTTACATATTCCAATACTTACCCAACACCCTAAGTGCAAAAATGCCAAGAATCTAAAGACAAATTACATACAATGTGTACATACCACAAACACATCTCTCTTTGGCTTCTTCTGTCGCTTAGCCGGGGGCCGCTTCTCGCCTTCCAAGCCGTGCACGAGCAGCGAACTCGAGCTGGCGAACGTCTGCTCACAGCCTGGAGGCAAACGAAGGCTTGGAAGGCTTCTCAAGGTAGATTGGGAACTGTCGCCAAGCAGTTAAGCATACGCATTACTGTACGCATTGAAACGTGTGGTTACCGGTTCAATTACAGGCATGTGAGACATTCCCATCACGTCTCATCAGCTAGTAAATAAATAAATATTGGTGGAAATGTCACATAGTGATGCACTCGTGTTGCTGTGTTCCGGTGGAAGGGAGTGGGTGCCGGTGAAATTGCAGGTGCATGAGACGTAACATCCCCGTCTCGAGGTGATGGACGCAACGCAATGCGACTTGAGTCATCTCGTACTTTGGTGGAGTGGACTTGAGTCATATTGCTGTTGTCTATGGGCGGCGGTAACCACTTAACATCAGGTGGGGCGTCAGCTAGAGCTATCGCTAACATCACATAAAAAAAATACATACTACACCCAGACACAGAACAAACATAATTATATATTCGTCATACAAACGTTTGTCCCGAGTGGGAATCGAACCCACGACAGCTAGAAGGCAGGGTTACAACCAACTGAGCTGTGAGGCCGGTCAATAGTGGCGAGCCTGGCGGTGTACCTGGCGCAGTGCATGGCACGGGTGCGGGTGCGGGTGCGGGTGCGGGTGCGGTCGCGGCGGCGCGCGCGTGGTGCCGCGCCGCGTGCTCGCGCAGGTGCTCGCGCCGCGGGAAAGCGCGCCCGCACGCGGCGCACTCGTGCCGCCGCTCGCCCGTGTGCTGCCGCGCGTGACGATTCAACTTGCTCGCAGAACGAAACGCCCAACCGCAGTTCTGGTGAACAAGCAACCCACACAAAATGTACCTTAAAAATACACTAATCTACCAGTAAATTATTATGTGAGATCACCTTGTCATTTATCGGGAGTGGGTGCCGGTGAAATTGCAAGCGCATAGACGCAACAACCCCGTCTCGGGGTGATGGACGCAACGCAATGCGACTTGAGTTGTAATGCTGTTGTCTATGGTCAGCATAACGTCAGCTCGGTCCGTCAACTAAATCACATTAAAAATGTATATATCGGCACGACATAATCTTTGGCAATTCAAGATTCCCGTATTTTACAATCCGCAGCTACTTTGACATGTCTTGTTAATGAATCCAATAAAATTAATATGAATATTTGTTTGATAGTTTGCTACTCTTTCACATCAAAACTACTGAGCCAATTTCTCTGAAATTTGTACCATTTTACATGAAATAACAGTCTGCTTTCTATCACGATGGCAAAATCGCAGGCAGAAGACAGTTGTTCACAAAATGTTGGTAAGATGAAGGGCGTCGTCCAGTAGAACTGTGGTGTATCACTCACGGGGTAGTTGCACGGGTAGGGTCGGTCGCCGGTGTGCGCGCGCGCGTGCTCGCGCAGCCGGCACGGCAGCCGGAACACGCGCCCGCAGCCGGGCCACGTGCACGCGAGCGCGCGCGTGCACGGAGACTGCAGGTGCGTGCGCATGCCCGTCGCCCACCAGAAGCGGCGTCCGCAACGCGTGCACCTGACACATTACTCGTGTTAATCTATTCAAACTTTAATAAAACTTTGTTTTTAATATATTAGTGGACATTACACACAGCGCCATCTAGCCCCAAAGTAAGCTAAGCATAGTTTTCATCATGCCAGACAGCTGATATAATACTTGATTTTTTTCTTTTTTAAATACATAATATACATACAATATAAATTAACACTCAGACAGAGAACATACATCTATGTTTGTACAAATGTTTGCAACTGATCAGCGGCTTACCTACGGAGAATTCAACAGGTAGTGGAATGTTGATAGAGAGACTCAACAAATTGGGCATGACTGAACAGCCAAATGAAGAGCAATGTATGGAACATTGCTGTTCATTAGAACAACTGTTTTATCTGTGTCTGTCTTATTCTACTTGTATACCTACTGCACTCTACCATCAGACTAAAACTTTAGTGCAGACAATAGCCAAGTTTTCATCAACATGAATGGATATATTACTGAGACTTACTTATAAGATGCATCTTCGGGCACATGGTCTTCATTCAAATGCTTCATCAGAAATTCTTTCAGAAACATCCGACCGCATTGCTGTTCTACACCATCACTGTCAACTTTCTTCACGGGACACTCTACCAGCGCCTTACCGGTGTTTGATTTCTTCCTGCAGTGAATGCTCTTGTGTTTCAGCAGTCTCGCTTCATTCCAGAAGCTTTTGTTACAGTTTGGCATGTCACACTGAAATAGATATGATGGGAAATTAAAGGTTTTTTTTTACTGCCAAGGTTGAGTTTATGTTAAGGGACTATTTAGCCGATAGTAGCACCAGGTAATGCCTGGATTGGGATCGGGCTTTTCGGCTAAGCACTCAGGCATTTTTCCTACCACCATGATATAGTTTCCTCACAATATTTTCGGTTACCAAAAGATCTAGCTTATTGATGGATTCAAACTCAAGAGCTATAGTTCGTTCGTAGACATCAATCAGCTGAGCCATCATCGCTTCACAAATTCACAAATACACATATAAAATGGTTTATTACATAATATGTTTAGGTTACAGAAGGTTACTTGATTACTTTATATGTAATGCACGAAAGGAGCCTCTTTTAGTTGCATTTAAAGTCCTTCCACCACACTCAACTAGTAGTAGTACAGATGGTTCAGTTGTACTGTATCACAAAAAAACTAATGCATTTAATGGATTTTCATTTTAGTCAATCAGTAATAATAAATTCAGTACAAAAGCTTTATTAAATGAATCTAAAAATATACAAATATATCAAATTTTGAAACAAATCCATATCATATATCACAGTATGTGATGTGTGAAATGTCCACTAATATGTAAACAAAGTAATCCAATCAATTGGATAAAGATGGAAGATGAAACTACTTTGGTTTTTATCTCCCTTTAGCCACCCAACCAGTACAGCATTATAATATACCAATTTTCGGTTGAATTTTCATCATACTAACATACATTTATATAAATTTGTCATCTCTACATATTACGATCAGCCAGAAAGTGTCCAAAAAGTCAAGGCTAGCCGTACATAGGGGAGTGTGAGTGCCTAAACTCATGTATGATAGTGAAAGTTGGGTATCGCAGAAGAAGAATTAGAAGAGCTACAGAAGGTATGAGTAGGGTAACTTTAAAAGATAAAGTGAGGAACAGGGAGATAAGAGTGTTGTGGAGTGAAAGAATAATAATAATGTGTGTGAATGGGACTGTTGGAAGAGGAAGACCCTGGCACATAAAGTAAGTAAGCACTTAGATCAAATCAGTGCCATTTTGAAAAAGGCCACATCAAGAGTAGACTTAACTGATGAGCTGCATGAAAAATGTTATGAGAGTGGATGGAGCACTGGAGCTATGTCAGGATCGTATCAGATAGAATATCACACATCCGCTTACCCCTTAGGGAAAAAGACGTGATTTAATGTATTATATATCTCTACAAATGGTTACTATTCAGAAACATACCTACCATGTATTTTACCACTCTACTGTTTAAGCAATTCTGAATAAATGTCTGCCGTAGTACTTCTGGCGATTCTTGAGATGAACTTGGTTCATTCGCAAAAGACATTAGATTTGGATTCACTTTGCTTATCCTATTTTGGGATCCATCATCTAAAAATTAATAGAAAAATTATATTTAGTTCAAATTAAGATCAGTTGCATAAATGTAAATGTAATGCTTACTGTCATCAA
Source organism: Chesias legatella (assembly GCA_947359385.1). Lineage (NCBI taxonomy): Eukaryota > Metazoa > Arthropoda > Insecta > Lepidoptera > Geometridae > Chesias > Chesias legatella. The sequence goes on from OX375772.1 coordinate 8,111,984, forward strand.
ATGAATATTCATAGAGGACTTACTAAAATTAGGTGTGACCATATCTTTGGAATCATCGCTCATAAAATTAAGGCACCATTTATTTTCCCCCTCAGTCTCATTTTTTTTCTGAACAGTATTTTCACTGGAAACTACAGCAACCTGAAAATGTAGAAGATCATATAATAACCAGAAGAGACATGTTAGCTTAACACACCCTTTTAGCATCCTTTTGCAGAGATTAAAAACTTATTATCACAATGTGTCACTTTTTACCTGTTTCTTTGGGCTGTCCACCAAAAATGACTCAATATTCAGTGAACCATACTCTTCAGTATCTGTAAGAAAATTTGGTAAAATATATATTAAATATATATGAAAAAAAAAAATTGGAATAGTGTCAACATCAAGCTATCTTACTGTCAATTTGTTGTCCGAATAGGGTGAAAGTATTGCTCAGATTAATTTCATGTTGTACAGAAGCACTTGGGACACTTCCTATTATTGTAACATTAGCAGGAACCATATTATCTAAATGCTGACTGCATTCACTTGTCTTTGTTACATGTTGTACTGGAGTACTTCTCACTATTGGAGATAAAAGAACAGGCTCTGTTGCACTGTAAATGCCAGTTGCAGAGTGCACGGGCTGGTCTTTTAAAGGGTCCTGAGACTTCCCGTTTGCCTCCCGTTTCGGTTTACATTTTTTCCGCAGAATATTAGGTTTTTGAAATATCTTCCTTGGACTGCCTTTATCTTGGGAAGCGAACATGACTTGCTGCTATTAATTTACTATACGGGAGACTTCTGTTTTGATTGCTTCGAAGCGCTAAACGTGAACTGAACCCCAAGTAACTACAACATGTTGCACCCAACACATGGACGATGCTTGTAGATTTTCGTGCTTTTATTTCAAACTCATTCTTTGAATAACACACAAGTCAAGTTTGCTTTGCGTACAGCTCTGTATGTAATTTGTTGCAGGGGGAGCGCAAGAGGAATAAAATGAGAAATTTAGCTTCATTCTTCACTCCTAAAATCAAAGAGAAAAGAATTTCTATGTTAAAATAAGTGTCTACAAAGAATTTTAGTACACTACAGATTCGACTTTGACACAGAATCACACAACACACAAACACATTGACAGCCCATCTTGACTTGACTGTGACTATGACAGCCAACTGACAAGACACAAGACAGCAGACCATAACCATGACTTTTTTTATATGAATGGTCATTGTGGCTGTTGGCCGCAGATGGCCTTGACAGCGTTTTTGCGGGCTTTTGTTGAGAGCAGACGGCTCTCAACCGGTAAAATTTAAATTATACACAACGACACCAAGGGACTTAGGTATGGACCTCGGCTTGGTATTGCGCAAACGGAAGATATTCTTATATCAAATTATATATATGAATGATATATTTAACAGCAGCGCCAAGTCAACGGCTATTTGCCACTTGCGAAATTATAGGTAAAAATCGCGCACCAGTGCCCCATTCCCACTCATATAAGGGCAGAACTATACGTATAGCTTTTTACATAATATAATTTTCAGATGAACGATTTGGCAACACTGAATTTTGAATATGGACATTTCGTTGGGCACTAGATAGAGGAGAGGTTATGTTAAGCTAAACACAACGTTTACTTTCGTTTATTGCTTCAGCTCATGAAATTATGGAAATACAGAGGCTTGCTGAAAGTATAAAGGATGTAACGGATCCTTCCAGTTACGATAAAGTGCTCATTCGTTATGAAGAACTCTGTAATGAAATGGACGGATACATGAAGGTATATAATTTGAAAATTCTCATAATTACATATTTGGTTATTGTATTTATTCCTGAAGACTGTAGTACATAATTTTATAAATCAATATGGTTCGAAATGTGAACTCCTAAAATAAAGAATTAAATATTTCAGCATAATAGGATTTAGAAATTTATCTCATTCGAAATTTACTAATTCAACCTGTCGTGAAATTACAAGCTAAATAATAAAATACTATGCCATTATGCGTAGTTAAACAATTACATACACAACAACTACTAATCCAAAAATATACAATCAGAAGAATAATCAGGTAGTATTTTTTTCATTGCAGTTATTAGTACAGAAATTGAAGTTCAGGGAAATAACTTGGGAGCAGCCGTGGTACCAAGGAAAGACCCCTCTAGCTAGAAAATACCAGCCATACTATGACAGAAATGATAATGAGACAGATAAGTTTCGCACTGATAAAATAACCAAAGAAGAACGTGATAGGATAAGTCAAAACTGGCGTAGATTCACAAGGGTATGCTTGTTTCCATATTCAGTCAGCTGCTTACATAAATGAATGTTTCATGGACAGTTCAAATTAGCCAGAGAAATGCTATGTAAATTAGGTGCATAGAATTCCATGTAAGTCAAATTACATGAAATATATATATAAATGTAATTTACTGTGTATAATTTTTCATAACATTTTATTTGAACATTTTATTTTATAATATAATTTTTATTTTATATTAATTTTCCAGTTTGGCTCTAGTTTTATAAACTTATGATAATGATACCATATTTATTTATTTATTTATTCATTGCACATGTAGAACTTATTACTAAATATAAATAAGTACATCACATGTACCCTGTAAGGGTGTTGCAAACAAAAATGTTATTTTATAATGTTAAACATATAAACTACAAACATATTTGTACATTAAGGAAATATAAAATATAATAATAACTAAAATATTGAGATCTTCAATCTAAATAGGTTCTTGAATAACAGTAAATAAATATAGATATTAAATTTACATATAAATTCCGTTTGTAGAACTTTGTGATACTATTACTACTATACTATTACTTTTACATTTTATTTATTAATTTGTTATCAAAAAAGTCTTGGAGAGAGTAATAACAATTTTGTATTGGTAGTTTTTTCAGAGATGATGCGAAAGCGTCCTCTGTACCTTGGTTCTTAATGATCTCCGGTACATTGTTATATATTTTTATGGGCATGTAGTGTTCGTTATTCTTGTATATTTCGAGTTTTAGTTACAGTAGAGTTTGAGTCTACGTGCGTTTGTGCCAAATTCATACATATATATATGAATGTTCTTCATGATTTTGTGGTATTGGGGGGCTCACTGATAATGAATTAAGCTAAATGCTTAATGCTTTTACTTATGTATGTTACTCATCCATTATGAACTAAGATGCAAATATAATTGAACAGTTAATTTTCAGTCGGTTCAGTGTCAGATGTTCACTCATACTATTTGAAATTCTTTAGTGCATAAAACACAACAGCTTTTTCCTTTCTTCACTATCCAAGTATCTAAAATAAGCATTCAACTCTGTTTTCAGAAATATAATGTACCGGATAAGTTGATGTATTTTGCATGTTGGAAACATGAGAAAAAAAATCGCAATGGCCCTGAAGAGAATGTTAGGCAATTTGTTAGTGCATATTTGGCTCGAGGATTGTCACGGACTATACACCAGGTCTTCAAGTATGTTAGGAATTTTAATATAAATAAAGCTGAAGGACTGAAATACAATAAATACGAAGAAAAAATCATAGAAGTATGCCTCATCCATGATCCAAAAATTGCTCCGACAATATTGACCATTGTTTTAGGAAGGCAACCTCGAGGTCTCTATCATAGACGAGACGATCTTAACAAAGGTATGATAAATTATTGTTTTAAAAATTGCTTCCACACATGCATATTTGAATAATGTAAACCAAATTATAAATATATGTGACGCCCACTATAGACTACTTGTGATGTGTTGCATCTCTAACAATCCAAAGGTTTTTTTATTTTATATTATACATTTGCGGAACGAGCCAAATGCCCACCTGGTGTTAAGTGGTAACCTCTGCCCATAACAAGTGATGAGTCTTGGGTCCTCCCCTACTAGGTACGACAAAACCCAAGTCGCATCATATGCGCCCGTAACTGTGAGACGTGAAGGGGGAATGTCTCATGTGCCTGTAATTTCACGGGTGAGAGGTGAACAAAATATATGCTAATGTCACTCTTATTTTGCTATTGACACTTTCATATCTCATTATAATACCTGTAATTTCACATACTTTCAATCCAGAACACATTCAAATGATTTAATCGTTTTGTAAATAAAGTATGTATGCAAAACTCCCTGAGTCAGCAGTCAGTTCATGACCCAAAATCAGGTATTATCAGTCGCCGTATCAAAAAGTGAGCATAATTGTACTCATACTCAATATTACGACTGAGCATTTCAGTATTCTACTGAATACATGAAACATGGCAATAAAGTGGGCTTCATTTATAACAAAAATATTTACATTGTATCTACCTAGAAAATTAAATATTGTTTCACAATGTGACTTTTTATTTAAGTGAATAGGGATAAGAAGAAAATCAGATGGAATTTGGAGCAGGCCACAAAATTACTGAAACTATTACTAAAACATTCAGAACTGCCACTCGAAGAATTGAAGTACAAAATGATTGAAAAATCAGTATGGCTGAAAATGGAAGATGATTTGAATCGCCATTATAGATATTTGCAATACTTTTGGCGTTGTTATCTGCATGTTCAGTTATTTGTAAGATGTGATGTCAAATTGTACAAACTTAGGAAAAAGTTATTCAAAATGTAGGTATATTTTTGTTTTGGTCTAAGTTATCGTTATTTATCCAACTCTTTATCAGCCGTAGATGTTCAGAGTTCGTCCAAGGTTTAGTTACTATATCCTATTACTTCCCTCCAAAATTGATAATTTTTATGCGAAAAACACGTGTATATAAATAATACAGTTTTCTCCTTAATTCTACACCACTGTCTACGGAATTTGGAACCAGTGACTCGAATAGTAGTAGTAGTAGTAGTAGCAGTGCCTGAAACAGGCAACTAAGTAAGATCAGAGAGTATTAAGAGCTAAGTGTACAGTTAGCTCTTACATCTTAACAGCTAATTGTACACTTGGTTGACAAATAAATGGTTGCTTCGAGACGGCAAACGTGAAATGACACCTTTTGACCTTGAAGAAAGGACAGTGAGGGAAAACAGCATTATTTATTTTTAAATATTCAGTTACCTGCAGTAGGAACATTAGAAGGCTGACACCAGGTACAGATTTTTGCAGACTATTTGGCTAAAGTTTTTAATCTAAATGTCTAACATACATTTTTCAGATTGAGAGACTCGCCTTATCAAGTGTGGAGCGATATAAAATGGAAAGAAATAGTCCAGAAGTTCCCAGATGGTTTTACTGATAAGTTCCTGTATCGAATGTGTAGCGTGGTGTTAATAAAACATCCTAACTATTTAAAAACACCTCTTCGAGACTTAGCTATATTTGGATTGCAGTCACTTAAAAAGTCTATCAATAAACGTTTAAAGACGTTAACTCTTAATGAAGAAGGTAATCTTGAAATTATCAGGTATCCGAAAGAGCACAAAGCATGAAAGCCAAATAAATGGTGTTGTTTAACGTAATAATGTATTTTATTTCTTCAATTTGTCCTTTGGGTGTTATTTTCATTCAAATCGGGGACTGGACTAAACTGGCAATAAATGGGCATCAACATACTAATTGGCTATTATACAACTCGCGCTTGTTATTCGTAGATGATCATAGTCTTACTGGCGATGTCACTGCCAGAGCTGCAGAACATGTAAACAGTAGCTAAATACATACTAAATATCCACAACGAATTTGTCTGTAGATTAGTCCAGTCAAATTAGGAAATAAATAAACATGAGCGAACACAGTTTGGGGATTTTGAGGATCGATAGGGGGGTGTATTCTGAGAATAAATTACAATTTGAGGGGTTGTACTGAGGTCAGCTCAAGGTCATTTCGATGGAAACGCGTTTAATTTGATATCTCGAGAATGATTAGTGTTAGGCAAAAAATTGTTGAGACCTTTTCTCTTCCAAATTAAATCTACTAACTTTTTTATCAAAAACTTTTTTTTTATAACATTAATATTTTTCAACTTATTACTCCCGCAAGGTCCCGCAATTTTCGGAAAGTTAAGCACCCGAGGTCAATGGAATGGCACGGATTTCGCTCGGTAAAGTAATATATAACTACGAAGATATTGGCATTACAGAAAAAAGTTTAAGAACAAAATTGTTCATAATATAAAGATCTACACTTTGATGATCGGTAAAATTTAATAAAATTGAATGGTTGGGGAGAAAACGACGCAAAATAGAAAAAAAAAGTAAAATTTTTGCCTTGCGGGAGTAATAAGTTGAAAAATATTAATGTTATAAAAAAAAGTTTTTGATAAAAAAGTTAGTAGATTTAATTTGGAAGAGAAAAGGTCTCAACAATTTTTTGCCTAACTAACCATTCTCGAGATATCAAATTAAACGCGTTTCCATCGAAATGACCTTGAGCTGACCTCAGTACAACCCCTCAAATTGTAATTTATTCTCAGAATACACCCCCCTATCGATCCTCAAAATCCCCAAACTGTGTTCGCTCATGTTTATTTAACCCGTTTTTAGCCGTAATTTGACTGGACTAGATAAACATGGCAAAAACTAGTCATGCTCAGGGAGCGTATACACCCGGAACCAATCTTCTTCGTACAAAAGCCTACTTCGGGCAGATATTACTAAAGCCAAGAAAATAATTCAGTTTGACTGGACTGCGATCGGAAAATCACGTCGATTGCCGCGTATCACGCGTATGCATGAAAAAAAGGATCACAAAAGAATAGGTACCTACCTCTAAGAGGTTTCTTCTCCATGGAGAATCTATAGGGACTGAACAGGCGAAAAAATTAAGATCACAATCTTGTGCGTATTTTTTATATATTGATACCACAAATTAATTTATAATCCATACTTTTAAATAGGTATTTCTTGTTTTATTGAATATGTTTGCCGAGTGTTCAGTAAGGCAACTCGAGTCGAACGCCTGAAGTTGTCACACAGCTAGTAAGATAACATGTATTTCAAAGCGCACGTGGTAATTCGAGATTTTTATGTTTTTTTTAATGTAATTTTGGGTATAGTACGAGCTGACGGCCCACCTGATGTTAAGTGGGAACCGCCGCCCATAGAAAACAGCAACACGACTCAAGTCAACTCCACCAAAGTACGAGATGACTGAAGTCGCATTGCGTTGCGTCCATCATCCCGAGACGGGGATGTTACGTCTCATGAGCCTGCAATTTCACGGGCACCCACTCCCTTCCACCGGAATACAGCAACACCCAGTTTGGCGGAAGATTACCAGGTGTGGCAGTACTTTTCCGGGCGAACTTAGCACAAGTTCTACTGCTGCTTTGGGTTGCTCCTTTCGCACCACCCAGGGGACACGTGTAGGGACTCAATGGGTTATCACCTACGGATGCGAGCAACGTGGGTCTCCTAGCCCCCTAACTATTGCTAGTATGGATGGCCAGACCGTTGGACATTTTGACAAGTAACCGAATGTTACCCGGAGGGTTATATTTGCGATAAAGATAGTAAAAACTTTAGTGGACCCCGCACATACAAGATATGTCTTTATTAGCGTTTGTTCTATGCTAAAAACTTAATATATCATCTTTTTCTAGAAGTATTGTTTTTTACAAGTTTAGTTTACAGGACTCAATGTTGCCAGAAAGCGCGTATTAGATCTCTTTTCTCCAGATTTTAGTCCCAACATTTATGCACTTTTAAGAGCTGTTCAGTGTTCAGACCATGCGATCAAAGAATACTACTACTGCGTCCGTCATGTGATATTCAGTGCGCCCATTGGCACGCATAACTAAGTCTTCTGAAAATCTGTACAAAATTTCAGAAGACGATTCAGAGTAGTGTTTTAAGACGACCGGGTACAAAATCTGTACAAAATTTCAGAAGACTTAGTTATGCGTGCTGAATAGTTTTAAGGGTCATAAGACTCCTTTCAATAGTGAGTTTAAAGGCTCCCGAGTTTTGGAAGTATCATTCAGTTATTTCCCGACATATTATTTGCTGTATCTCCCGATATTTCAAACTTGGACATGGCAACGCTGACGTGTAATAATAATAAACAAACATCACACAATACAAATAGGACGAGGAACACCGGCACTTGATAAAATTTATTTAGATCTTTGGTGTGCACAGTAGTAGTGATTATTAATCTATTAAAATATGAAATACACGAAGAAAAAATCGGAGGATTTTGCTAGCATTCTCGACAGCGATGATGAGCTACCAGGTAAGTGAAAAATATGTAAACGTTACCTACTTCATTTTTATAAATTTTTGTCTGGCCTTCCCCGACTAGGTTAGCTATGTAGTCGTGTACTTTTTACCTAGGTACTTGTTTAGTTTTTATATGTTTGCATAAGTAACTATAGACTAAAAGCTCTTATTATTTTCACTTCTCAGTTATTACAGATATATTCTAGGTAGGTACTTTAAATCTTCTATTCTGTCGTTCATATACTTGAAACTGGCTATTTGTTTTTCAGATTCATACGTAGATGCTGCTGAAACACCTGCATACTTGAACAACACTAGATATAATGGTATTGAACTACCATGGCTTAACAACTGCAATCCAGTTAGGATAACACAAAAAAATGCAGAGCAAAATTTGAGCCCAAAACATTTTGAAACAAAGACACCCTCAGATATTGGCCAGGCAAAAAAAGTAACTCAAAGTGGCCGATCTAAAATTGTAATATCGAGAGGTGTATTAACAGCATGTGACCTATATGTCCTCAAATCTATTGCAGAATATTGTACAGAATCAACCGTGCTTTGGTTCATTGACACGTTAAAAATGAAAGCTGCAACAGACAGGCCCCGTATAGGCTGTCTTGCAATGGATTACTGCCCTTATGATCCGAAAGTTGATACAAGCAAATCATATGATAGTATCAAATCTAATTATTACCTTAAGGTTAAAATTTGTAGTTAAGTATAATTTAAATAACTTTAATCATACTGACTGCTAGTATTAATCATTTTGTGGATAATTTTGTCATAACCATCACTTATTTTCGAATCATGCAAATATTGTTCTATGATGGGTTGAATAAAAGCCAACATGCAATCACTTGAACCAGAAATTATTGAATACTATCAACTTGGAAATATTTAATGGATCCAGAGTATAAAATGTCTTTATTCCTGCTTCATTTTTGGTAGTGTAACCTTTGACTTTCATGTGTGATAGTTTAACCTTTGTAGTGTTATAACTGAAATCTGCACTTGTTATACAGTAGGATTTTGGAATTAATCCCAAGTAAGTTGGAAAGTGTAACCAAAAAAAATGATAATTATTAAAAGAAAATAATATTATAATAGGCATATGATTTTCATGACTTTGCTTTAAGTGCTCCTATTTTTGTACACTAGTTTTTGAAGTGTGTCAATAAAGAAATAGAAACGAAAATGTTCAGTAAATTGTTTAATTAGATAATAAATGGTCCTGTTTATTTACTTTCTTTTTCTAAATGTTCTAAAAATCCTTTCGAACATCTCAAGGACTGTTGATAACACTTCTCGAAACCTTTAGAGTCACTGTCCTGAAAAAAAATGTTAAATTCATTCAAATTATTTGTATATCATTGTATGAAATCACTATTTTGAACTTTCAATTATACATACATAGTACGGATCCCTAATGATCCTGTCACCTTCTGGATCAAAATCACCAAAAAGAAGAAGCTTTGCAGTACTGCCTTTCGGAGCCCTTCTATTTAAGTCTTTCATGTTTTCTTCATCCATTCCAAATATATAATCATAATTGTAGAAGTCTTCAGAAGTTATCTAAAAAAATACAAAATCCTGTCTCAGTAAAATAATACTGTTACCACAACTTCTTCCCCATGGAGGGTCGGATAGGGTTTGAACAGGCGTCAAACTTATCGATAAGTACGCGTGACCTTATGTTTTGAATATTGACGTTTCCAAGCCATTTCTTTATGAATTCTATGGAAATAAAGTTTTTGACTTTGACTTTGACTTTGACTTCACTGGCCTGACAGTTGGTAATAACTCTGCCTACTGTGCTGTAAGGTTGTAGGTTCGATTCCCACCCAGGACAAACATTTGGTGAGAAACATAGATACTTGTTGTGTATCTCGGTGTTAATATATATATAAAAATAATTCTTTACTTATAAATTAAACATTCAAGAGTTCGGAATCCCTTTTTTAACTAAATATTGTTTGTGTTAGGAGACCGCTCCGCCGTAACCTTGAAACAATTATTATAGAATTTCACAAGTAACACTCAATATTAATTGTCTTTAAAAAAAACATTCAAGGAAGAGATAAACATATATGTCTGTGTGTGTAATAATAATTCGGTTCCCATAGTACAAGCTATGCTTATTCTGGGGCGAAATGGTGCAGTGTGAAATGTCCAGCAATATTTATATAAAAAACTTGGTATCAATGATTTTGTTTGCACAAGAAATAGGTATGTCTCACTTGTCTTGCGTGGTTATTGTATGGAACATTATGTTTTTTCATTGTATCTAAAGCTCTCCAATCCGGAGGATTCCCTACATGCCACCCTCCGATAGCAGCACTGTCGATTTCCCATTGATCACCAAGATTCATATCATTGACTGTTTTCTGGAACACACCTTCAGCTATGGGTGACCTGCAAATGTTTCCTGTAATATAAACATGTATGTATTCATACAAATATTTTATCTAAGGCGTAGTACGCACTACAAAGCAACGGGACTTACCGAGACAGATAAAGAGGGCTTTTTTCTTACCACTCATTATGATTTTATTATATTGTACAATAACAAAATATATTAATATAGTTTTTGAATTTAGAGTTTAGAGATGCCGTTCGGCACGATAGGCCACCATCGATAACCTGGTAAAAGTAGCGGTGTATCGATGGTTGTAATGATGATGACTCGCAATCGTTACTATGTAAGCGGTTCCCTATCGAAACTTGCCCTATTTTTTTTAAATGATCGTGGTAATTTGTATGCTTATTCATATGCCCAATACAATACTGGTTCTTCAATTTAAGAAACTACAAATAACAACTACATAACATCAATTTTGTTATGCTTAGTTTCCTAGAACAATAAATATCGTTAAAGTTTAAAAGTATCGATACTATTGCGAGTTGTCAATGGTATTGCCAATCACATCACGTTTACTAGAATAGTCGTATCGATACTTCACTGAGTCTCGACACATATTGACAGTATTTGACAAGCACCCGAATGCCAACACTTAAAAAAAGGATAATTTAACCTAACTTGGAAACATACAAAAGCCCTTTCATAATGTCAAAACAGGAAATCATAATTTTTAACCACTTCACAAGCGACGTTCGAAGACTATACCGATATTCAAATTGTCAAGAATGGTACTTAATCTGTGGTTAGATCCTAATCATTCTTGTATTCTTCACGTATATTGTTCCATTCCATAACTAGTCTGTGATTCTACTGGCTTGACAGCATAAGCAATAAGCATGTTTGTGTTGCACAGAGGTTCCCTTACCCTGGTTGTAATAAAGGCAAAAATATAATCATTCTTAAATTTGTTATCAAGATAACTTGATAGCTAAACTATACATACCTATTCGGTCAAGATTTTCTTAAAAATTTTAATATCAGATAGATAGGCAGCTACTTTCGTGATTAAAGTTAAAATAGCGAATATGAAAATTAACTTAATAAAAATCAATGGAATTCAAAGTCGAATTCTAACTTGGGGGACCCCCTTGAATAGCAAATGTTCAGATATTGTCGTGTGTATTTCTGGTAATCCAGGAATAACTGATTTCTATATTGAATTTGGGACGAAACTCCATAATAGCATTAAATTACCCGTCTGTGTAATCGGTAAGTGAACTTTACTCAGCTAATCTCTGTTTAATCTAACATAGGTAGGCATTTTTAGGGGTTCATATTTTCTCTCACATAAGTTATACAGAATATATTGCTGTTAATGGACAGAGGACGCTGATTAACAATGGGGTCATCTCGTTTCGTAACATAAAATAGAAAACGTGTAGAAGATGCTAATTATAACGAAGGTTAGCTCCGTAATTTAAAAAACAAACAGTGTTTTTTTTATTTATAATATCTAAGTAAGTAACTAAGTAAGGTAACTAGGTCCTATCTACAATACGTGGTAGCTGCTTGGTTAAAAAGTTTTAAACAATAATATTATAAACTAGCTGTTGCCCGCGACTTCGTCCGCGTGGAATTCGGTTTTATCACGCACCCCTATTTTACCCATCGGAAAAGTAGCCTATGTTACTCCTTGTTACATCAGCTATCTGCCAGTGAAAGTCCTGTCAAAATAGGTCCAGCCGTTACGGAGATTAGCCGGAACAAACAGACAGACAAAAATTATAAAAAATGTTGTTTTGGTATATTATGTACCGTGTATACAACCATATGCACGGAGTAAAAAGCGGTTATGTTAATATTACAAACAGACACTCCAATTTCATTTATTTGTACAGATATATCAAAATATATCTAGAGTAGGTATTGGTTGTTATTTAACTAAGTAATAATATTTATTGTGAAGTCGTACGACAGGAGAGGCGTGGCGAATGAATTGCCTGGGTTTAAGTTCATTCGGATAAGAGTACGGTCAGTGTGATAAATACCCAATAGTTTAGTTTTGATCCAGGTTTCTGAAGTGGAAACTTTTTTACACGGACTTTATGCTCTTTTAAACAGTGAATGGAACTCTTTCACGGGTCGGTGAGGCTGAATCGGGTATACTCGGCTCCAGTCGGTTGGTGACGCTAGATCGCATATACTCGGCATCTGTCATCTATACAAATAAATAAAATTGGGGTGTCTGTTTGTAATATTAAAATAACCGCTTTTTACTAAGTGCATATGGATGTATACACGGTACATATACCCAAAACAACATTTTTTACAATTTTTGTCTGTCTGTGTGTTTGTTCCGGCTAATCTCTGAAATGGCTGGACCGATTTTGACGGGACTTTCACTGGCAGATAGCTGATGTAACAAGGAGTAACTTAGGCTACTTTTCCGAGGGGTAAAATAGGGGTGCGTGATAAAATCGAATTACACGCGGACGAAGTCGCAGGCAACAGCTAATCACCCATATATTTAAAATTCGAAAAATCGTTTAAATTTTCACTCGTATATTGTCGCCATAAGTGAACGCCCTTGTTTTCAAGTTTGATTTTGCGATAAACGGCAGAAACGTTGAGAACGAGACGCAGGACTTATAAAAAACACTAAAGTAATCATACGTCTTTTGATAAAGTAAATAAAAGTTTAAATTACATACATGCTTATACTATCGTGGGAACATAGATGTGAAAAGTGGTGAGCTCGCGGCCTTGTTTTCCCGCGACCAACTCACTAATTTCTCTAGCACCTTGTTATAAAGAAATCACGGATAAGTCCGGCACAGGTGTGAATTTGTGTTAAGACAATTTTATATTGTTATTTACGTGTTTTTTCGTAGGTCAAGCGGGTCACGAGGAGGTACCAGATCAAAGGTCCAACGTGTTAAAAGGGCAAGAGGAGTTATTTAATCTAAAAGGTCAAATACAGCATAAACTTGACTTCATAAATAATCAAATTGATAAAGATTGTAAATTGCATCTAATTGGCCACTCTATCGGCTCATGGATAATTCTAGAACTACTTCAAAATAATAAAAATATGATCTCACGAATATCATCAGTAAACCTCCTCTTCCCTACTGTACAAAAAATGGCAAAAAGTAAAAATGGGATATTTATGAACAACGTTCTAAGAAGATTACACGCTTTCGTTATGCTTTTATTCACACTGGCTAGTTTACTACCAGACTGGATACTGCAGAGGATTATGGGTATTTATTTGAAGTGGAACTCGCTGCCTTCGGATTATTCGGAGAGAATGTTGAAGTTGCTCAGGCCCTGTGTCGGAGAAAAAATACTGTTTCTAGCGTACGATGAAATGGACAGTGTGCGAACATTAAATTGTGAAACACTTGAAATGGTCAAAAGCGTGACCAACGTATTGTATAGCCCGAGAGACGGGTGGGCTCCTGTTCATTTTATGGATGATTTTAGACAGTTCGAGCCACACCTGAAGATGAAAGAAGTAGACGCGGATCATGCTTTTGTTTTGAAATACTCAGATTACATCGCGGATATGGTAGCAGATTTCATTCAAGAAAAGGTGTAAACACTTGACAAAGTGCAATGTTTTTTTACAATTTTAGATAGACTTGGATACCTCGTTTCTGAACATTGAAGCCTTTTAGTTACCTTTGGTTAGCAGTTTCTTTCAATAAGGTTATTGTACCTTCCGAAGAAAACTTCCGGATTTTAGTTACGTACGTACAGTTTGTTTCTTCGTGAGATTGTTCCTGAAATCCCTGCGGAAAACGGTTATAATCATAATGAAATCGCAACTGTTATAATAATAATAATAGTAATCATAAATATAGGACGGACTTTTGAAACTAATATCAAATAAAAATAAAATTGTGCTTGCCTATTAATAAAGTTAGTCATAAGTGAAACTACATATTTTTTTTATTCTAGTGACTAAGTTAATTAATAATTGGTACCTAGTTATAGAACAAATTCTTTGTGATTAATTTCAGCACAGATTAATAACCATTATTTTTTTAATAGATTAGTGTGTGTGTTCTATTGTTTTATGGGCTTGAGAGTTGGTGGGATTTGTTTATAGCGAAAACTATAGTTAAGTGCGTGATGATATTGTACATTCCATTGATATAAATCGGCACACAGCATAGGTACTGAGTTTTTTCGTGAAAATTTAAACAATATAGCAAATAATTAGTACCTAGTTGTGTGCATTACTGCTGTGATAATTGTTAAAAATGCAAATATATATACACTGTCACAAATAGAATATTTGTTATTTCAAGATATTAAATGAATAACCAAGTGTAAAGTCGATCTTTTTCTTTTTTTCTTTACAACCTTAAGTTATGAGGTTACGTTTGAAGGCTATAATTAAAATAATAAAATAAAAAAAAAATGGTTTCATCAACAGCCAGGTGTGTTGCGACGGCCGTTTGTAAAGGATTTACTTTTTATTTTTAATTTTAGGAGTGGCAACTATTTTCCGCATAAGTACCTATGTATTGGTGTTCACATGTTGGTGCAAGTTAATTTATTTTATTATACTTTTTTATTACTCCTGGGGCATAGCCAACTACAAAACATAGTCATTTTGAGATATGTGCACTTTAATTTATTAAAAGTTATGATACAAGATAGAAATAACATTAACATTACCTATACAAGTATTATTCTATTAACTATGCGACGAATCCATCCAAAGTAGGTACACAGGTATGTAATTTGCTTGCATTTGAAGATTATAAGTACATTATAAATAAAAGGATAAAAAAATGAGTATATCATTTACAAATAGTAGATAAAAGTAATGGCACTAAATATAAAACATTTGAATCGACCCAGTTTACAAAACATAATTCTAAAAGATTGTGTTTACTGTGGAATAAAAAAATTCGCTCAATCTTTTATACTTATTTAAAAAAATAAACCGAATCCAAAAAGTAACAAAAATGTGTCGCTATCTTATTAATTGATCGAATGCAAAGAAATGCATTTGGTTTTATTATTCCATCAGCTTCGTATATCGAATCAAAATTAAATCTGTAGAGAAAAACAATGCACAACATTATCTTACTTTTTTTTACGTTGTAACGTTACTTTTTGTGATGCGTTTACAGTTTACGAATGTCGATCTTGAAGCCTAAAAATTATTCTATTCAGTAAGTGCCAGATTTCATAGAAAATGATATTTCTATTATTTTTTGTCTTCAATAAAGTCATTCTGAGGCTTTATAATGAATTCTTACTTTTATTTAAGTACATTTAATATTAATATAATGGAAGAGTGTGATTTCCATAATCAGTCACACACATACATAAAGCGGAGATTTTTTTATTCCTGATTGAAAGCACATGTAATGTAATGAATCTGGCAGATACTAAAGTGCAATTTTCAGCATTTGCGACACCCTGTATTTTCCTTAACCTGTATTTACAAGATTCAATGTAAATTTAGACGGGTTTGTTATAATTCTAAAAATTACTTATTTCAAAAGTTGCACTCATGTAATAATATGGATATCATAATTTTGGCTTTAAGGTGGCTATTCAATCAAGAAAATAGTCATATAAATATCACATTAGATTGAAATAAGAAAAAACACGACAAGAATCAATCCATTCAGTCCACAAAGCTTGAATAGAATTGGATACTGATAAATCCAAAGTGAATGGACGTAAACTATTTATTTAAAGAAGTAATGAGATTCGTCTCTGAAAGTAATGTCAGTTATAAACCAGTGCCAACACTTTGGACCGCCCGCTGATAAGGTAAAAATATTACAATTATAAAACCTTAAAACAAACATTATTTCTGATAATTTTTGAGAGAACAAATATTGTTTGATGCGACTGCTGAGAACCGATATTTCTAATTTTATGTATTTTAGGTATTGGTCATGTGGAAAAAAAAAACATCTTTTATACAAAAAAAATGGTGTGGTATATAATCTGTACAGAATTGAAGACAATCAAGCAGCGGTAGCTTTCCACTGGAATGCATAAATTTCACTTCATTATCATATCATTGCGAAGGCTCAAGGAGCCAAATGAACGCAGAGCTCATTAGTGACATTGACTGATGTAACCGCGAATTTTTACGTAGTGATACACTCCCCCAAGTAAATGTGTTTACGATTACATTTATTGCATCAATGGCCGTGTATAAAAAAATGCCTAACCTGAAGCTGACAAGGACTTTTCCATGAAAGTAAATTCATCTGTACACATCACAAAAAATCTATCCTGACTTTTGTTGCTGTTTTTATAAAAAAAAGAATATAAATTTCACTAACTACGAATTACGGAAGAACTTAATTCCGGCTGAGATCGAGTATTTCCAAATTACGTAACAGAAAGTGCATAATCGAATCAATTGATCGACTTCAATCATACTGAAAGTTAGTTATAGCAATGTAGGGTTGTCCAGTAATTATTCTATGTGATCTAATATACTGTAACATTATTTGGTCTTGAAAGTAGAGAATGGTAATCCTAAGGATATAAGTGATGTCTCATGTAATTTATTTACAATATTACAAGACTAAATTAACTATTTACGTCGATGGCATGAGTTCTGAAATTTAATTGATTTTGAAATATGAAATAAATTGTTTATTCCCATAGTTGAAGTTGTGCGTCTTTAGGTCTGTGTCAAAAACCATAGGAACAAGGCTATCGACTACAGATGGTCCGGTACCGGCGGTGCCACCCTAAACTAAATTCATATAAATTTAAAAGTACACATTATCTAAATATTAAATAATAATAATGGCCTAAAACGAATACGGTATTTCTACGCACAACCGCCCAAAGTTAAAAGTAAATTACATTACAAATGGAAACATCCACATCGGAACCGGAACGTACGGTTCGCGAACAATATAAATCGAATATGATACAATTACAATTTTGAAACCTTAACCCTACACGGATACAAAATTCGGACTAATAATACTCGTACGTCGAGGTTGAGAACGCGAGAGTTCAGCAGGTGGTCTCGAGCAGCGGGTCGGGCGAGGGCGCGGGCGGTGGCGCAGGCGCGGGCGCGGGCGGTGCGCACAGCGCGCGCTGCGACACCGACTTGTTGAGCGCGCGCGCCGGCGACACGCGCGGCGAGCACGTGCACTGCGCGCCGAGCGAGGCGGCGCCGCGCGACAGTCGCGGCGTGCGGCGGCACGCGCACGCGCCCGCCCCGCCGCACACCTCGCAAACGGGCGCGCGCCGCTCCAGCCGGCCGCGCCGCGTCTCCGCGCGCACCCACGGGTCGCGCGCGCTCATCTTGCGCCACGGGTCCCCCGCGTCCGGCGACGAGCGCTCGGAGCGAGCGAGCCGCGGCGCGGGGGACGCGAGCGCGACCGCCGCCGGCGCCGGCACCGGGGTGCGCGCGCGCGCCCGCTCCGGCGAGCCCGCGGGCCGCTCCGAGTGGGAGCGCGCGCGGCCGGCCGCCGCCCCCGCGGCGAGCGCGCCCGCCGGCGTCACGTCGCTCAGCGAGCGGAGGTGCGCGCGGCGCCGCACGCCCGGCGAGCGCGCGGGCGACTCCGCGACTGTCACGCTGATGCTGATGTGGTGCGCGGCCGGCCGCTCGGGCGAGCCGCTCTCTCCGTCACGTCTTCCGTTCTCCTTCACGTTAAGGGGGCTCTTGGAGCCGTTTTTCGAATTTTTTGAGGGGCCGGCCCGCTTGGGCCCGGCCCCCGCTAGCTAGAGGAGTCTCTCCGTGGCCGAACTTGAAGTGCTCACGGTGGATGCGGGATTTTGGTCGTCACCTAATAAAATGAGTTTAATCTGTAAATACTCATATGAAATACGACACGTGTGTCTTTATCATAATGTATTTCTTATTTTATTTTTTATTCACCTTGAGTAGTCTGGCCAGAGGCCGGCAGTCTTTGTCAGTTGAGCAACTCGACGGAAACAAATCGTTTCAGCCTCTCCAAGTACTGGTTGAAGAGCTCCACGTCGTTGTGTCCGGCGCCCTGTAAATGTTACAGAATGTTGTTTTCATTAAATAAGAAATATATGAACATCAAACAATATCAGGAGTAATAATAACAATTAACGAGTAAACAACATCGAATAACACCAAAGTTAGATATCGCACGCCTCATAAAATCGTTCATTATTCTGAGTGCTACCAAAAAGGGAAATGTTGCATTATTATCATAGTTACCTCCACCCACAAGGGTTCAACGGCTCGTGGACATCGTTCGTATATAGCGAGCCCGTGGGAGAAGTCTATCACCTCATCTTCAGTTCCATGAATCACCAGAACTGGTGAGGTAACTTTGGGAATTTTATCAATACTGTAACAGGAAATAATATATTTGTTACATTTAAATTCATAATCATAGCTTCATTCTCAATCAATGACACTCATATCCATGTACTGGGTTTACCCATGCAGATAGCATGGATACACACAAATATATAATAGTAGCTGCACTCTGCGGTGAGTAAGTCAACCCACGGAAACACTGCACTTTTCCGGGATCAAATTAGCCTATGTGTTAAGCCAGGATATTATCTATCTTTATACCAAATTTCATCCAAATCCATTCAGCCGTTTGAGCGTGAAAGAGTAGTACATACAAACTTTCACCTTTATAATATTAGTAGAATTAAAGTTGAAAGTTCTGCTCATCACATTAATGTTTTCTTAAGCTAGAAATTGGACTTGTCGCTCCCAGTTCAGACAGGGGAAGGGTTACTACCAATTGAGCTACTAGCAATTGAGAATAAAAAATATTGATTAGTATTGAATCAAAAATCCTGCTAGGCAGGTTTTAAACACCATTATAAAGTTAGTTATAGTAAATGTCAAAAGTACTTTATTACATCGATCAAATCAATATGTTTACAGCAGTATTTCATATGTTTCTTACTTAGAGTGTACAATAAAGGTCTATTATAGTCTAATTCGGGGCATATGAGATGAATGAACCCATTTTTATAATTAGCTCATCCATCATTGTATTGTATATCATTCTTATGTCAAATCTGATTAGTACTAGCCTAGCATAAGTAGTTTCTTGGTAAATCTGAAGTTAGTTGTAATAGACCAAAATATTATAATAACACAACTCAATAACTGCCTCAAATATTCCTAATGCCCCCATTAGGAATATTTGAGGCAGTTATGACTGGACATGAGAATGGGACAAACCACTTATTTTTCACTCAAAACAGCCCGGATTTCTCCTGTCTAATATGGATTTACCATCTACCTTCACTCAACCTCTCCATATTGTATTTTCCGCCTATTTAAGAGACATCTTTGAATTCAGTACATTATATTTTCATTTTCAAACCAATTAAAAGTTCAAACTCACTACTTACATAACAACTATAAAGACAAGATCAAGAATAATATTGGTCATTTTATTTCACTAAGAGCCTGATAACAGCCTTGGTGTGTATATAAGCTTAAAAAAGCTAATTAATTGATCAATGTGAGACAGTACACGTTTCAGGTAGACTGACAATATGGTGATATGAGTGTGATGGGCATTTAATAATTACAGGTAGTCATAATGTAAAATTATAGTTGAAATAACAACAATTACATTTCACCCTTCACTTTTAAATTTACAGGTTTTATGATGCGATTTGAGTCTTGTGTCCTAAGTACAGGAAGACCCAGTTGTATTGCTTGTTATGGGCAGTGGTTACCACTTAACAACAGGTGGGCCGTCTGCTTGTTCCAAGCTTTACAACATAAAAAAAAAACATTATTTAAGTTTCACTTCATACATTTACTACAATATGTACAAATTCTAATTAGAAAGGTCATTTGAATATCACCAATGAGCCATGATAAGATAAAACATGAATGCTTTACCTTCATAATTAAATTTCATGGTCAATCCATAATAATTTGGTCCACACACTTATGAATGAGAGCTGGCAGCATTTTTTTATTATGATTCTTAGTTGATTTCATTGGTTATATTGTTTCATTAGGTTTGTATAGGAATTACTTGCACGGTTACCATCCTAACTAAGGCATTCATAGGGATGCAATAGGTATGCCTCCAGGGAAAGACATAATTAAATTACCTAGCAAGCCCTGGGTTGAATGTATACCTAATAAATAAAAGATGGTAATGCTAATTAGTCACTAGCTCTACACTAAAGTATTACATTATGTCAATGACACATCTATTGTTTCAAGTTTAAGTAGGGCTCATGCATTTTTACACAAAGAATTGGTAAAATGTTTGGAATGTACCTAAGGAGAAGACCCAAGTCAATAATAATGTTATGGGCAGATGTTAACAATTAACACGAAGTGAGCCATCTGCTCGTTCCATAACTTATCACATTAAAAATGTTACAATGACTTTGAATAAGAGATTTTAGTAAATATCTATCCATGACCATCTTTTTTCCCCACTGCTTTACCTGTGTAATATCAGTTTGAAAATAAATAGCACATTTATCATCCAGGTCATCAATCTATGTTCAGTAACTAAGATTCAATCCAAACCATTCAGTATGTTCAGTATCACAAACTAACAAACATACAAAACACATTACTATTAGGCAGAACAACTTTAACACTCTCTAAGTTTCTCTTAAATAAAAAATGTATGACAACATAACAATACTACAAATGTAATCCATAATAATGAACAGTAGCTTTCTGCTAAATGATGATTGTCGATATGGTAGCCGATCCAGTTAATGATATAAGAACATGTCTCCACCGAGGGTGCGTGAAGCAGCAGGTAATTCATGCCTATTAACTATCTGGGGCTACCGCTTTAATATAAATGAAAGTTAGATAACAAACAAGTCAATAAATAAAGTACATAATCTTCATGAGCATTGATATTGCGGTCAAATGATAACATTTTGTTGAAACAATAAATGAATTTTAATAATTTCTGAACATGCATTTTTTTAGATATAAAAGTAATAGGAATGATAAGGAATAAAAAACAATGTGATTAGTGAGTCACCTCTAGATGGTTTCAAACTTTGTTAAAGTCAACTAAATTGTTACTACTAAAGTTTCCATACAACACATTTTAATCCTTACATATTTATAATACATAGATTAAAATTCATTGTATTTTATATAGAGTGGAAAAAGGGCTACAGAGTAGTTAAAGCATAAAGTTATGACAAGTTAATCCATACTAAGTCAAAGTAACTCTGCCTGTTATCTATTCAAAACTAAACCACTGAATGAATTTTAGATAGATTAGACCTTGGAGATGGACATGAGCAACTTTTTGTCACCAAAATAAAACTTGAAGGGGTTGAAATAGGGGATGAAAGTTAGTATGGGGAATTGATCATTTCTCAAGTAAGGTAAAAAGATATTAATAAAAAATAAAGAATGCTTCTGCGGTTTTGACCAATCAAGTAAATTGAGAGATGAACTATTTTTCCTTAAAGTATTTTACTACCATTGTATGGATATTAATGTAAGCTTGTAGAAAACTAGGTTACTCAAAGTATTATTCTATGCAGACTATATTACATGTACCTACTACTACTAGTTGTACATAGTACTACTAGTTGTACATACCTTGGAAAGGCATCAAAGAACCAAGTTCTTTTGGTGTTAGGGAAGGCGACCCGCATCCCAGACATGAGTGGTGAGTGCAGCACAACCGCACCCACTTCATACCGGGCTGCCAGGTCCACAGTGGGTACTGTACCAATACTTTGGCCATATAATATAATGTTCTCTGGACTAATGCCGTAGCGAGTGCGGAGCGCCTGCCACGCGGCATCGATATCAGCGTAGAGATTCTTCTCCGAGGGCTTGCCGCCACTCACTCCATATCCGGAGTAATCGTAGCTAAATATATTACAATTTATCCTAGTACCTAACCCTAAGTAAAAACTGCTCATTTGCCCGAGATCGACGGCATTTCCGTGTGAAAACAGTATCGTGAAACGAGCATTTGGGCTGCACCGAACAAAGAGGCAGGCGATCCTGTTGCCTCTCGTAGTCCTGGAGTAGAAACCTTCAATGTTCTCTTTCTCTCGATCTGAATACTGCCACTCTGCGCGGTCAGTGAGAGTCAAAGCAAATTTAGCTCCAGTCTCATCGGGTGTAAATGCATACGTTGGTTCTGGAGGTAGAAACGCCAGCTTAGCCGCGATTTTTCCTGGGCATGGCGGACAGCAAAACAAGCAACACAGTTCACTAAAACTTAACCCGTTCATGATGATTCCTTTGAAATAACACAAATTTCTATTGTACACTACCCATTACAAAACCACAACTCACAAAATTAGGTACAGACTGCTCATGGCGAAATTAGGATTTCACAAAACTGACAGTACGTTTCCGTTCGTCAACAAATTTCATTTCAGTCAGCCAGCCAAGCCTAACTTTTTTTTATGCTTGGATTCTTGTGCTTGCCGCCTGGTCTTTATATTGTAAGTCAATGTCAAACATTTGATACTTATCCTGTGCATATATATACCATGATTGCCATAAAAAATATATATACATAATTATGTGGCGGAAAGACGTACTTTCTTCTCACAAACAGTATGGTACGACGCGACGTATGGTTTTGGGCAGTAGCAAAACTCTTTGTTTACAGTAAAGCTGGACCACGTATTGTACCTATATTCCACGCTAGTGTCATTCTACCGTTACCAAAGTTATTCGATATTGAATGAGACAATTCTGACCAAGTCTTCATTTGCCGCAATCGTACAATAATTTCGGTAGACATGACAAGGGGCTAGCTACCTATATTCAGGCTTTTCAGTGAAATTAAAGTTATCCACCAGCCATATCTTCTTTATATAGCTTAAATAAACCATGCATCAAGGAATGATTTGATGACGGGCAACCGGAGTTTTTTTATAAACATTTCCCCGAATAGGAATGTACGTAGGTACGGCCTTTTGCACGGTATGTCAAAGTCAAAGTATATTTATTGCCGAACGAATCACATGTATACTGAGATGTTAAATATTATGATGGTATCGATGTCTTCTTCTTCTACCTACTAAGGGTGTGCAATAACAAATAAAAAAAAAACAAAATAACAATATAATCATGTAATTAAAATAAATATTCAAAATACTTATGTATGTCAGTTACAAATAATAAAATAAAATTTATACAATGAAAATGGAACAAATTTTTTTGTCAAAAGAGTAGAGAACTAATACAATAATAATGAAATACACAATTGTCACAGATAAAAAAAAACAAGTAAACAGATATAATAATACAAAATGATTCCACGGAGTCAAGCGAACGCATTATCAGTCATGAAGTCATTGATTTTATATTTTTTATTATTATGGTTTTCTATAAGCGATTGATTCGCGCATTTAGATTCATCGAGTAGGTATTTTGTAATAAGTTGATAGTACTCACAAGCTATGAAATCATAGCTCATCAACGATCATTCATCTATCATTAGCTCTTCTTTATATTGTGATAGTACCACCACTACTACTAGTCGAAACTGGTGTGGTGAAAGGACTTTAGTTGCGGCGCGGCGCCTCAGGCTCTTTTCGTACGTTTGACGTCTTCGAATTTTTGGTTTTAGTTATTTGTAGGTACAAAGTACTGTATTTTGACATGTATAACAAGTTGCCTTTTAATATAAATGGCTTCTAAACGAATTGAAACATGTAAGACATTTTTAATGCTTACCTTTTCATCATGTCCATTTTCTGTCATTCTGCAGTAAAAGTACCTAACTGATGTGTATTTTTTTTTATCGAAATATAATCGAACTTACACTTGAAAAAATTAGCCTAAGCATTATTATTTACTTGTATTACCTTTTCTATGTAATGGAACGAAATGGTAAATACATAACCTGAATAAGAACTAAGGAAATGAGGATTTTACTGACGAGTCTTACAACTAGTCAAACTGGCGAGGAAATGAAGTGCACTTATTATTCAAAATAAAAATCACAAGAGATCTTTAATATTAGTACATATAACATTTTAGATACAATGTGCAATATCATTAAATTAATTAAATACCTACCAACTAAATTTGAAAATTTCGATCATCACAATATGCAATTCGTACTGAAGGTAGGTAACAAAAAACAATGACAGGTAACAGTACTCTGATAAGGTTGTAGGTATACAGCTACATTAACAAATAGTGCCCTGTTAGACAAAACCTATAGCCAGACTAAAGCAGTAGACATGTTTAAGTTTAAAAGTAAACCATAGATTAATGAATTAGATTTATTCTCAAAATGAAAACTATCTGATAAAATGATAAAGTTATAAATGAATGGAATACTCTTTTATCTTTCATTTGAATAGAGTAGCGAAACACTTTTAAATCTTTATGTTATTCAATACATGTAGGTATACAAAATATGGAAAATGAAGCACATCACTTTTAGATATTTAAAACACTGATTTTATTTGAGTATTGTAGCAGCACCACGCAGCACCTATGCACATCTGTATCAAACCTCGAACGCGGGAGACTAAACAAATTTCTTTTTTTTTTACTGGACTTTTTGCAAGATGGTCTTGACAGCGTTTACACGGGCTTTTGGTGAGAGCAGACGGCTCTCAACCGGTAAAACTTAAAATTATACACAACGTCACCAAGGGCACCACTTAGGTTTGGACCTCGGCTTGGGGCGTTGCGAGTCGAGTAGTCGGGTATGGTGCGAACCAGGTGGTTCGGGTGGGACTCGACCGAATCATAATATCGCTGGGAGGCGAGTTTCATGAAGCGGGCTATAGACTCGAGACATGCGTCTCGGTGGAGGGAGCGATTGCGTACGTACCAGGGAACGCCCGTGGCTTTCCGTAGGAAACGATTTTGAATCAGCTGTAGGAGGCGGGTTTGAGCTTGAGCGAACGCCACGGAGGCGTATGTCATTATGGGGCGTATGCAAGCTTTGTAAAGTCTCACCTTGTTGCCAAGGAACATTTTACTCTTCTTGCGTACGAGGTTGTTGAGGCGACCCCGTATAAAGGCCGCCCTGTTACGAATAGTTCTAATGTGTTCGTTGAAGTTAAGACGTCTATCAAGGACAACACCTAAGTATCGGGTGGACTTCGCCCATGGAATGGGTTCGTCATAGAGAGTGTAAACAGATTCCAACAGGAAAAATAATATTTATAGTTCCGAGCCGCGAGCCGGCCGATGCGCCGCCGCAGTGTACATAGCGCGCCGAGCTAAACGCCCGCCCGCGCCGCGCAGACAAGGACGCCCAGTGCGTGAGGGAGAAACCAGACCAGGAATCAACACTACATGCGACAACTAACTAACTCGGACACTGGCAGAGTTTGTGTGGCTAAGACACGAAAGCCAAAGAAGAAGAACTGAACTGAACTGAACTGTGACAACTAAATCCTGATTCCCGATTGGCTTAAAATCCAGCATTCTTATTGGATTCTAATTTGTCTCGTCATATCTTATTGGTCATAAATAGTTTTAAGTTTTGTATAAATATTAGCCTAAGGTCCGAATAAAATCACTTCCAATTCTACACTTGAATGAGCGTTTCACTCCTCTCATCATCTACCATCCGCAATAGGGGGACGACCTTACCAGCAAATCTCCTATAGTATTATTATTATTATCAGCCTGCACCATCCCACTGCAAGGCAAAGGCCACCCGAATCCCCTTCCACTCCTAACGAGCATGCGCTTTTGAGGTCCAGTCTTGGATAAAGGTGTCTGGGTCATCCATGATGCCGCTCCACTCTGTTGTTGTTTGTAGCCGGCCCAGTCCCACTTCAGTCTTGCTGCTTTTTGAGTCACAACGGTAATTGTGTTTTGGAGCACATAATGGTGTTACAGATGCGGTCAGTAAGTTTGATGTCAAGAATACCATGCTCCTTCCCTCATTAGCATTAACATTACACCTGCTCAAAAACAGTCAAAGAACAAGTCTGAGCACCATAGGTAAGGATAGGGAGAATGCACATGTTCCATGATTTTGAGTTTTAGGGATTGTAAAATGAGCTCTTCATAAGATCTTTCATTGCCCAATAACTCTTCCAGGCATTTCCATTTCGTCTAGAGATCTCCTTGTCTTATTTCGCCTGGAAATACATTATTTGGCCAAGGTATATGCACTTATGGACATATTCAATTTCCACACCACCTACTGGCATTTTGTTTTGTGCTTTTGGTCATTGGGCTTGGTCGTCGACATGTTCATGTATTTGAGTAACTATTGTTAATTTATAATATAAATGTTTTGTTCACGTTGTATCTTTCTGTGTAAATTAATATTATATGTTGTCTTCAGGCACCCAAAATTCTAGATCAGAATCACAAGTTCCAATGCACAAAACACCGTTTTGATAACATAGCTGGAACAAAGGAAATTGTTATTATCTGGAGAAAATGGTGTATCAGGCAATCGCTGAAATTACATGAAAACAGACAATAAATCAAATTACCTTGGTGATATCAGCAGTACTGCTTTTTATAGAAGAATATTCATCAGGTGGATAACAGTTGTACATAAATTTGATCTCTGCTCTATCTGTACATGCAATCAGGGTTCCATCACTCTGGATGCATCCAACCACTTTGTTAGATTGTTCCCATAGTTCATGAGACTTCAAATATGTAAACTGTTCTGGATGGAAAAGATGCAGGCATCCTTTAGAATCGCCAACGTACAATGCCGATGGACTCCAGTTGATGCAAACTGGATATGCTTTACTCTTTGGCATTTTTATACCACGCTTCAATATTTTTCCTGCTACTCTGTCCCAAATAGCCATCGTTTTATCGTCACTTATTGAGGCCACTAATTCCTTGTATTTATGCAAGCCCAATATCGACCCTTTGTGTGGTTTGTAGTAACTTGTGGGTGAAGTTCCAGCTCGTAGGTCAAACATTAATACTTTTTCATTATAAAGACCAGCAAAAATATCCTGGCCACTTCCAATAACAGAAAGAACAGGCCTTTTACACCTAAAGAAAAAAAAACTGAATATTGTAATCAGTTGACAATATAGTTATTTAAATGTGTTTTTAAATAATAAGCATTACCCAAATTTTTCAATACATTCAAATGTAGACAAATCCCATGCTCGAACACTGTTATCCCAAGATGCAGAATAGACTATGGATGCTGAGTCCGGATAATCAGGAGACAAGTCCCAGACCCATCCGGTGTGTGCATCTTCTCTTAATTGCCGGAGCTTAGAGTTTGCATAGAGGTTCTCTGTACCATTTACTTTGGGAGCCATAATATCAGACACATTTAATATTGCCATCCTTCGGTCCCTCCCACCTGATACACACAATTCACCTTTCTGGATAACAAATACAACAGACAGTTTTGAAAGAGCAGTAAGAGACTGCCAGGTAAAAATTAAACATAAGAGAAAATTTCGTATTCTTAGTGTTACTTACATTAACAAGGAGTATGGCATCCACAGAAGCAAAGTGGATTTCTTTGACAACAATGTGTTTCATGGTTTTACCTGCATTGACCCACTTATTCCTCTCAAAGTCCATGTCAGCACAAACATCTACCCAGTTTATAGGCTCCTCATCATATATCTTCAAGTCTGATATAGCTGGATAGCACCCTTTGATTCTACTATGGACCCAATATCTCCAAAGATTGTCATCAGATAATATATCTTCTAGCCTTTCACATACTTTACCAAGAGTGTTTTTGAGAAAGTGAGCATCCAAAAATGAACATATTTTTAAAATTATCTGTAAAATTAAATTGGTCATCACTCAAGGAAAATACAGGCATAGCCAAGTGTATAAAAAGCCAAAGTATATGGTGGACAACAAAAATAATAGATATAACAATTTCTTACCTCAACTGGCAAATCCAGTAGATTAAGTTGGGCATTTTCCAATATAATAGCTGGGTCTACAGGATCCAATACTTCTTCTTTACCAGCAGGCTGAGTGTTATCTGAATTTTGTACTTCAGTCATCTTCGTTTTAGCTGTAAAATGATTAATTTCATACACTTTAATACATAAAACAGTTGTTACTGTTACAGACAAAGGGCAATTGTTGCTTAGTCAGTTACCTTGTATGGTCGCGTCGCAACAGCAAGTTGACGTAATTTATGGAGTCCCAGTTTCAATAGTTCCAAATCCAGGATAATATCTTATTTCACGAGGCAGTCGATTTAATAACTCTTACCTGATTTATATTAAGGCAACATGATAATAAGAATATCACTTTTACTTTTTTAGCGTCACAGACAGATGTTCTGTTGTGACTAAACTTCTTAGTTCACACCTCAGTGGATACCTAACTGCATAAACAAAGTATCATTACGGGAAGCTGTGTAATGTAAAACTGCGTTACCTACATGTTAGATGAAAATTATCAACAGCATGAGCAGCTAGCTACTAAATAAATTTTTAGATAACTGAATCAACAGTCGATTCTTATTTACCTAAATTGTTCAAAACAAAAACTATCAATATCTGAACGAAAACATCAAAGAGAATGTTCTTTTAAAGTCAAAATGCAAAGACGTCAACATCATTCGCTTTTTTTTATTAACTTATAATAATTTCACTTCGTCGCCGGTGTTTATATTAAATTAATAACTTTCAAGTTGTTTTGCATTAATAAATGTGATTGATTATCATCACATTTATTGAATTCTCCTTCAGTGTAATCTCAAAGATTTGACTAAAGGCAAAATAAAAATATCCATGGTAAATTGTCACGTTAGCCTGCTAAACCAGCCATAGTCGGTGATGAGGAACGAAAAGAAAAAAAAAGTCAGTCGGTGAGTCGGTGAGTGCGAATTGCGAGTGTTTTTGTATTTTATGTACAATACTCTAGTAGGTTGGTAATTGATTCTGTTCTCATCGTTTTCAAGTGAAAAAGTACTCTTTCTGTAATTTTATAAGCTATTCGATTATATCCAGCGACTTCAGATTTCACGCTATAGTTCGTACATATTCCATCACGCAGCAGCAATGGATTTTTCACCGCCTACTGACTCTAAAACTATGAATCTAGACAGTGAACTTACACACAAGTATCTGAGCGGTCAAATGTCTTTCGCTGAGTATTCCAGTGAGTGGTATGAGAACGAAGATGAAGAAGACATAGAAGAAACTATAATAAGAGCAAATGAGGATGAACTTCAGCCAACAACATCAACGGTTGAAAAAATCGCACAGAAGCGCACTCGTAGAGTAACACGTCTCTCACCAGCCCTCATGGGTCTTATGGGCGAGGCAAACTTGCGATTTGCCAGAGGGGATGCGGAAACCGCTGAAAAAATGTGCCATGAAATCATAAAACAGGTACCAACAGCTTCAGAACCATACCAAACATTAGCTCAGATATATGAAAATGATAATGATAAAAATTTGCAATTCTCGCTAATAGCTGCCCACTTGAGGCCATCAGATGCCAATGAGTGGCTAAGACTGGCTGCCATGTGCAAAGAACGGGCTGATATTAGACAAGAGATGATATGTTACACCAGAGCCATTAGAGCTCAATCACATAACTTAGACCTTCATATGAAACGGTTGGAGTTTATTGATAAACTTGAGGAAATTAAGTATCCGGTCAACAGTTTGAGTATAACTAGAGTAAAAAGTTATCATAAAATTGTTACCACCATTCCTGCAAGTGACTCTGAAACTATAATGAAGTATGCAAGAATGGCTGCTACCATTTATCACAACAACAATGAAATTGACAAAGCACTGGAAGTATTCGGTGCAGCATACAGCAAATGTCCTACAGCGTTCACTCAAGAAGATATAAACATATTTCTGGAACTTTTAATTTCCCAAAAGCAATTTGACACATGTTTGCAAGTTTTTGTTGCCAATGCTGGCGTCGAAGTTGAAGCAGAAATATTGACTGTTAAAAATTCTAATGAAGAAATTGAAGAACAAACCAATTATACAAACTGCTCCATACCCAATGATTTGCCTGTAGATCTCAAGTGTAAATTATTAATTTGTTTTATCCATTTAGGAGCGCTAGAACTATTTTCTACTCTTTTGAATGAATTCATGGAAAAATATGATGTATCAGTTGCTGGCGATTTGTACATGGATATAGAGGAAGTTCTCTCTTCACATGGTTATTACGATCAGGCCCTCAACTTGCTGGAACTTCTTATTAAAAATGAAAATTTTGATCTTGGTGCTGTTTGGCTGAAGCATGCAGAATGTTTGCACAGTCTAGGAAGGGATGATGAAGCCATTCAATCCTATTATACTGTTTTAAAACATGCACCACAACATGCAGATGCTAGGAAAAAACTATTTGCAATACTTGAGAAAAAGGGTAACATTGATGAAGCTATGGAAATATTGCAACAAGATTACCACTATATTGTGAGTGCCAGCTTGCTTTACGAGCAGTGTTGTATTCTCAAAAAATATAACAAACTAAATAAATATTTAGAAGTAGGTGAAGCTTTATTATCAAAAAAATTTGCAAGGTTCAGGCACTTGGAAGAGTTAAAGATCGCTTGCAGAGCAAAAGGAGCAAGTGATCACATCCAAAGCTTTCGTGCTGTGCGAGGTGAAAATCCTCGAAACGATGATGACATTCAGTTTGATGAAGATGAAGAATTCAAATTAACCTCCCAACAAGAATGGGATTTCTTCACAGAGCTAATGTCTATAGCACATAAGCTGAAACAGTATGTTGTAATGCAAAGATTAGCATTTGGGGCCATTGCCTCTAAGAACTTGTCATCTCATCGTTCTCAGATTGAGTTCTACTGCCTCCAGTCATGCCTCCTGAATAATGATTACCAGAAAGCTTTCAGGTTCATAAAAGACTTTTCAACAAAGTTGCAAACACCTCGATCTTGGAATTTATTAAATCTTACCATGAACAATTTGGAAGAAAATACACATTGCAAATTTTTATCAAGGTTATTCCAAAAAGATGGCAGTATGTTAAAGTGTTTGTTCAAGGGGAACAATTTTCTTCACTCTGGTCGTTATCTTGTGGCCTTGAAATATTTTTTGGAATATCACAACCAGTACAGGGAACCTCTGTCAGCACTTTTGGTCGCTATTACAATTTTGGTTATGGCATCACAAAGAACTGTGGATAAACATCATAATTTGGTGTTGCAAGGGATTGCTTACTTATTTAAATATAAAAATCTGAGGCAATGTGATCAGGAAACATACTTTAACTTGGGCAGAGCGTACCAAATGCTGAGCATCAATAATTTAGCAGTGGAATATTATGAAAAAGCATTGTCCTGTAGCAGCATAGTGCATTGTGAAAAGCATGGAGACATAAGTTTGACAAAAGAAACTGCTTATAACTTATATGCTATGTATAAGGAGAGTTCACCTGAAATAGCGAGAAAATATATGTTGAAATATCTTGTAATAGAGTAGTTAATAAAATAAGTTGTACAAATTAAACTCATTGTTTTTATTTTTGGTTGTTTTAGATGCATGAAAAAAAAATATTGGAGCAATCCCATGAGCGATGGCAAATCAAGTTGCAAACTCAATTCCATTCGGTGACCTCTGTTTAGTTCTTGAACAGATAACTAAGAAAAATAAACGAGAGAAACATAAATGTTTGATCAATTTTGTAAATGATTTCAAACTAAAAGTAGCAAGTGTTCTCGGGGATAAGGTAACTTCCTTCATTACTCTCTAATTATTTATTTCATATGGTCTAAGACAATGTGAGTGGCCTCACAGGTCACATGGTAGTAGCCCTGCCCTCTGCGCTGTAGGTCGTGAGTTCGAATCTCAACCTGGACCAACATTTGCGTGACAGATAATGTTTTTTCTGTGTGCGGCTGTTAATATGTAATTTATAAAAAAGCATATAAGTCCTAGGTCTTTAGGGTAGGCAACGCATCAGTAATGCTCGCGGTGTTGCTGACGTCTATAGGCTGCGGTGACCGCGCTACATCAGGTGGGCCGTAAGCCTGTTTGCCTATTTATAATATAAAAAATAATAATAATATAAGTTTCTGGATCATTTGTCTGGATCCCATGATACAAGCTTACTTTGGAACAAGATGGCACTGTGTGAGATATCCACCAATATTTATTTACGTATTTCATTATTATTTCCAGGACTGTTGTTTCTTCCCTATCCTCAGGCTATTAGTCCCAAGTCTTGAT
This sequence comes from Chesias legatella, assembly GCA_947359385.1. Taxonomy (NCBI): domain Eukaryota; kingdom Metazoa; phylum Arthropoda; class Insecta; order Lepidoptera; family Geometridae; genus Chesias; species Chesias legatella. Next base: position 8,144,608 of record OX375772.1, read on the forward strand.
AGAGAAAGGAGTGCTTATAATTTGAAAGAGTCCAAACTTGGTAATTTGCTCGTGAAAGTACTGTCTATAAAAAAAGATACGAACGACGGAAAGAAATTACTAAACTACAGATCTGTAAACAGTTCGCAAGGCGGCGACTTCGCTAGTGTGGCTTCCGCCGTTATTAAAAATCGTATGAGCCAAACGTCCAGTAAAATGACCATTGGTGACGTAAATTATATCCTGGATAAGATCGCTCATTCTGATACGGAAAACAAAGGACGTAAGTATGCTCCAATAGAGTAATAAGAGCATAAAGGTGAAAACCTGGAAATTAGCTAGGAATCAACAAAAATTCTGCCACCAAGCATTAATGCATTCGCGTTACTGTGTTCCGGTTTGAAAGGTGTGGTTTGCTGCTGAAATGAGATATTCCACCTTCATGTCTCAAGAGTTACGGGCGTATACGACGACTTGGGTCTTGTCATACCTGAGTAGGGGAGGATCCAGGTCGAGTTGCTTGTTACCTACAGGCAGAGGTTACCCAGGTGGGCCATCTGCTGGTACCGTTACTTCATCACAAAAATGACAGTTATTATATATGACAGTAACGTGCATTTACCTGTAGGTACCTAACATATTATCCAATGATAATATATTATTTTATTTTACATGCTATACGTGTTTTATAGTAATAATATATAATAGTAATATTTTTGTTTTAGAAATGCTAGACGAGATATTCAGTCACGTAATGAGAAACTTAACAGCAGATCATTTCAAATGGTTCCTACGAATAATCCTTAAGGATATGAAGCTGGGAATGAGCCCCAATACAATTTTGTCATGCTACCATCCTGATGCGCCAGAAAGTTATACCATTTTCCAAAAACTTACTAAGGTGACATATGATATCAGCACTTTTTTATATTATTGGTGTCAGTTTTTCAGTTTTTGTTTGGGAAAATATATAATTTTATCCTAAACACCACCATTGTCCGTTTAAGTGGTGCTCGTTGCTTGCGCATTACCTTCTATAACCGAAATAAATAAATATTGATTTTCATTTCACACAGCGCCATCTACCACCAAACTAAGCATACCTTGTAGTATGGGAACTAGACACCTGATAGAATATGTATACTATAAATACATACATACAATACATATTAACACCCAGAAACAAAACAAATGTTTATCCTTGGTGGGTATCGAACCTACTATCTAAAGCGCAGAAGTCAGGGTTAATACCAACTGAGCTGTGAAACCTCCGTGATGTTATCCGAAGCCCCCTCTGCTGCTATAACTTCATTAAAAATAATCTTGTAGGTTTGTGATGAACTGGAAGAGGGCAACGTGCGTCCGCTGGAGATGGGCGTGCAAATGTTCTACGCGATCAGCCCCATGTTGTCTGAGCGACTTGATATTACCGATGTGGGCGCCCTCTCCATATCCAACTACAAGCATTACCAGATAGAGGAAAAGTATGACGGAGAGAGATTTCAAGTAAGTAACATTTTTTTTTTATGTGATAGGTGATAGAGGCCCTGCGCAGGCGCCCCGGCTTCGCACGGGTGCAATGCTGATTAATAAAAAATCTGAATATTGATCTGTATTAAATGCACAATGTATTTAAGGTACTTTTAATTGGTGATTAAAGAACTTTATTCTCAAAAGAATCATCATCAAATAATTGGATAAGGATTAATGCTGTATTGCTTAAAATTTCTGCGTAAATAAACCATTATTTCTCGTAAAAAGTAAAGGAAAAAAAATGGTAATTGTGGGTTATCCCTAAGAGATAGACATAATATACCATTGCGGACTTTTTGTAGACCTTTTTAAGGTGTACAATACTGTAGTACATTATTTTGATCTATCTCGTAGGGTTCAGCCAGCGTTTGCAGGGTAAGCGCAAAAAAAACGTGTTTATTTACGACACATTAGAAACATCTAAAATTATCAGTGTTTCTCTACTATATTATGCATGTATTATACATATAAACCTTCCTCTTGAATCACTCTATCTACTAAAAAAATCGCATCAATGTAATGTAATGTGCAATGTAGTGATTCAAATGTTTGTAGAATTTTTTTATGAATGCTAAATGATTGTTCTTTAATTTATTTGAACACAATGTAATGTTTTATACATATTTTTAATGATTTGACTTTGTGATGACTTTTCTTCGTAATAAATACAAGGAAAAATTTTGGTATATTAGTATTTCCTAAAGTAATTATATCGGAAATAAACAGATTCACCAATTCTAACCCTTTCCTTCACCCTTTCTAGGTGCACATGGAAAATGGTGTTTTCAAATACTTTTCTAGAAAGGGTCACTCATTCACCAGCATCTACGGGAACACTTACGACAGCGGACTGTTGACGCCTAAACTGAAGAATTGCTTTAGCGCAGCCGCGACCAGCTTCATACTGGACGGCGAGATGATGGGTTGGCATAAGGAAAAACAGTTTCTTAGCTCGAAAGGTACGTTGGCACATTTTTAGTGGCCCAGTGGACGAAGAGTTTCATCAGGGGGTCACTGGTTTAAATCCTGAGTTGACGAATAACTAGTCACTTGAAAAATATTCTCGCAATCGGTCTCAAAACGGCGAAGGAAACATGGTGACTTTAGTGGCAGTAGAACTTACGCCAAGTTCGTCCGGGGAAGTACTGCCGCCACTTGAGTTACTTATTCGAGTTACTGTGTTCCGGTTTGAACGTGTGGTCGCCGGTGAAATTCCAGGCACATGAGACATTCCGCCTTTACGTGTTAGACTTACGGGCGCATACGATGCGACTTGGGTCTTGACGCACTTTAGTAAGGGAGGACCCAAGTCATATTGCTTTTTATGAGCAGAGGTTACTGATTAACACCAGGTGGGTCATCAGCTCATTCCGTAACTTTATCTTTTAGACAACATATAGAGGCCTTAAATAATAGAATACGTAAGTTAATATATGTCTTCAAAAAACTTCGTTACATTGCAGATCAAAAAATAATTTGTCAGGTTTACTATGCTCTATGTCAATCAATTTTATCTTATTGTATAACTACATGGGGGGGAGCGGGTAAAACATTATTACTAACAACAGAGAGAGCTCAAAGAGCGATACTCAAAGTGGCCACTTTTCGCCCTTTCTTTTTCCCCACTAACCTGCTATATAAATCTTTTAAAGTGTTAACAGTTCGGCAGTTATTTATAATGAACATAGTACTAAAGCAGCACGCAGCCCTTCCCTACACCACTGAACATACTAACAAAAGACGGAAAGATAAAGTCTGTCCGCAACAAACAGGGTTAAAACATGCATTTACATCCAAATTTTACACATTCTTAGGACCGCTTATGTACAATAGACTGAATGCGTTAGCTAATATTTATCCCCTTAATTACAATAATTGTAAAAAAATCCTTAAGGATACCCTCCAGAGTATGTCTTACCATGATACAGAGAACTTATTGAGTGTGTTAAAATAAATCTTTTTAGTTTCTATACATTTAATTAAGTCACTTAAGTTATAAAAAATTTGCAACTACGGACTTTGTTATTCGGTCTAGTTAGTTTTTGAAATGTTTACTTTTACGTTCAATTCCAAATTGTTTACACGTTATGTATAACTTGTAGCTATAAGTAGGTACCTATAATAATAACAAAGTAGTGATTATTTTACATTAAATGTTAGCTCTTCTCGCCTGAAACACAGGATTACCTAGTTCAGGCTCCCGTGTTATATATACCTATGTCTAAATAAGTTTTATGATTTTTTTTTTATATTTACCTTGTTTTATTTGAATAAATTTATTATTATTATTATTATTATTATCTCATAGAAAAAAGCACAGAAGTGCTTTCGCTCTCAAAAATACCAACTGAGCTGTGAGCCAGTGTATCCAGACGATATCCGTCCGCTGTTTATTTCAGGAATGGCATTTGACGTCAAGAAGATAACGGAAAGGTCACAGTTCCAACCGTGTTTCTGCGCATTCGACCTGCTCTATTACAATGGGAAGAGTTTAGTCGGCCCTCCAGAGAAGGGCGGTCTGCCCTTGAGCGAGCGATTAGCTCGGTTGCAAAACATTTTTCTTTGCGATGTACCAGGAGTTATATTTCGGAGCAAAGCGGAAATTGTTCACGAGAAGTAAGCAGCGTCATTAATTATAATTTATTTATTAGTCAGGGCGGCTTTTGCGTTTAACTTAATTAATTTTAATTAAAATCTAGAATTATAAATTACACAAGACTATTTCAACAATTTACACTTAAATATCGACTTACCTAATATACCTAAAAACTAGTCAAAAATTAATGACATTAAGAAATCGTTAACGGAATATCCTTCCTGTCCCATCCCCTAAATCTATCCTCAAAACAATTGATAATCTGAATTGTAACGTAAGCATACCTATGTGCGTACAACTACAACAGCAAGAGCAGTAGAACTCTCGCCAAGTTCGTCCGGGGAAGTACTGCCACCATGCCCATTTCTGCCGCCACGCAGTAATGCGTTCGCGTTACTGTGTTCCGGTTTGAAAGGTGTGGTTGCCGGTGAAATTACAGGCACATGAGACATTTCACCTACACGTCTCAGAGTTACCGGCGCATACGACGCGACTTGGGTCTTGTCGTACCTAGTAGGGGAGGGCCCAAGTCGCGTTGGTTGTTATGGGCCGAGGTTACAACTTAACACCAGGTGGGCCGTCGTCTCGTTCCGTAATTGTATTACATAAAAAAAAAAAAACTAAAATAACATAAGAAAAGTATAGTATGTAACCAAAATAAAACTAATAATCGTTCTTAATATGGGGGATACTTTGAATTATACCTATTTGAGAACGTGGTTATTATTATGATTCTGCACTCAGACGAAGCGACGATACACTGATTTACGAGGAAGTTTTAGCTACAAAATTAATAAAATTGAAATGTCTGTTTGTAACGTTAAAATAATAGCTTTTTACTAAATTCATACGAAAATCTTTGCGGTACTGTAACAAGAGAATAAATTGTCTGTGTCTATCTTTCTGTCAGTTCATTCCGGCTCCGAAACGACTGGAAAGATTTTGACTGGTCTTTCACTGGTTTCACTGGAGCTGATGTTATAAGGAGTAACATAGGCTTACTTTTCCAAGGGTTAAAATGTTATGAAATCTAATTCCACGACGTTTCTTAGCGATTGGTTACTGATCAGTGTTTTGTCAACTGCTTGCCACAGAGAACATGTGAAGTGTTTTTTCTCTGTGACTTGCGACTGAAATCAAAACTCTTTTAAATTTAGCCGAAAAAGAGAAAACACTTCACGGCTTATCAATCGCTAAGTAAGGTTAGTTAAGACTTTTTATGTTTTATAATCGTAATTTAGCCGAAAATTCCGAATTACTAACGCAAATTAGCCAATAGCTAACCGCTAGCCATCTTTCCTAATTTTTATTAGTATATAATGAATATATTTTATTAATTATAATTAACCTTCATTGATCGGTATTTTAATTGATGCGCCATTTATTTTAGTTCCACAATACTGAGTGCTCTGAACAAAGCCATTGAAAACCAGAATGAGGGGATAGTTGTCAAAGACAGTAAGTCCTACTACATTCCCAACAAGCGCAATGCCGGGTGGCACAAAATCAAACCAGAGGTGAGTCACGTAATAAATGAATAATAATAACAATAATAAATATTGGTGGACATTTCACACAGCGCCATCTAGCCCGAAGTAAGCTAAGCATAGTTTGTATCATGGGTACCAGACAACCGAAGGATTCTCATGTACTTTTTTTGTAAATACATACATATAATACACATTAACACCCAGACACAGAACAAACATCATTGCTCGTCACATAAATGTTTGTTCTTGGTGGGAATCGAACCCACGACCTACAGCTCAGAAGGCAGAGTTACTAACCAACTGAGCTGCAAGGCAAGTCGATAAATACTAACGGACATTCGACACAGCGCCATCTAACCCCAAAGTAAGCAAAGTATAACTTGTATCATGGGAACCAGACAAAAGAACTTATATAAAATATACTTATATACTTATTATATATACTTAACTTATATAAAAACTTTTTTGTAAGCTTTTAAATATGTATGTTTTTACAAAAGAAGTATTATATAAATTGTCTAGTTCCCATGATACAAGTTATACTTAGCTTACTTTGGGGCTAGATGGCGCTGTGCGAAATGTCCACCAATATTTATTTATTTATTTAGTACACCGAAGGCGCAACGGAAGACCTGGACATGGTAATAATTGGCGCTGACGAAGCAGAGAATAAAAGGCAGGGGCGCGCTAAAAGCTTCCTACTGGCGATCGCAGATTCTGTTGGAGACGGTAAATATACCTACATGTTATGGTACTCGTAAATTATATCGATATTGACAATATAAGTTTACGTAATAATATAAGTATACTAGGGGGTTGGGTTTTTTTTACTAACCTTTATTTACTTCTACATTTCTGATCAATGAAAATTACATTGATCGATTTGGTCACCAAATGTGATCTACTTACAGATAATAGAGATACTAAGCTAGCTAGCTGCCAATTAGATCATGAATAAACTTTCGTAATTTTCTTTCTGTCTGACGTCAATAGGTAAGTTTATACAAATAACCATTATTTTTCTATTCATTCAAAGCAAAACACTGGAGCTAATTAAAGGTTTATTAGATAAAATAAACCTCACCAAAAACATTTGACTTCTTAGCTTTACAATTACGGATTGTCGATGTAGATAACTGCCTTCTACTTTATTATATTTTTCAACCAGAATTTTACTTAAAATTACTTACTTACTTAAAATTACTCTTACAGCCAATAACAGATTAAATTTTTTTATATATCCTAGTATTACGACAATTTATAAACATTCGTTAGGTTCAGCGCCGCATCGGTGGCTGTGCGTGGGGAGAGTTGCCTCCGGTCTCTCTTACGACGAGAAAGAGAGAGTTTGTGCGCACTTAGAGAAACATTGGCGACCAACGCGAAATCAACCACCGCCACACTCGCTTGTACTCAACAAGATCAAACCTGACTTTTGGATTCTGCCGGAGCACTCCGTCGTAGTACAGGTTTGTATTGCAATAAAGATAATAAATACATACACACATACACCACACACACGCACGCACGCACGCACGCACGCACGCACGCACGCACGCACGCACGCACGCACGCACACACACGCGCACACACACGCACACACATGCACAGACACACGCACACGCACGCACACACACACGCGCACACACACACACACGCGCACACACACACACACGCACACACACACACGCACACACACACACACGCACGCGCACGCACACACACGAATGCGTTACTCTGCTTGAACGTTGGTATTTATGAGATGGTCATTATGTTGGATCTTGGAAACGAAAAGGAGTAAAAAAGTTACCTATGTTGTAACATTTATTACAACGAACATTTTTGTTTCCGTGAAAGAAATAAATGTTCCATATGATACCTAATTTGTTCTGAATTGGTTGTACAGGTACGCGCGACAGAGTTGACCCGGTGCACGGACTTCGCTACAACACACACGCTGAGGTTCCCGCGCGTCGTCACACTCCGCGAAGACAAGCCCGTCGAACACATTATGACTCTGGACGAGTTCAATAAACTCGTTGGGGTAAGTTATTTATTGAACCTGCTATATCGTTCGTTAATATTATGGTTAATTGATAGTTTTAAAAGGTTCCATGCTTTGGAGGACACGTAAAATTCTGTTGCAGCTTCAGTCTGTAGTGTTTGGGATTCTACAAGTATCATCGATCAGTAAATGTCGCTTCTTTGGCCACTAAGTAGCGAAATATTTAAATATCTAGTTGTTTTGCAATTCAAATTGGACTGTATAATATATATTTTTTTAAGTTTTGCTGTGCAGCTACAATCCAATCGTAAAAAAGTTCTTCAGCTACTTTTAAGATACACTGTGAGTGACGCTAGAAAATATATTTAGTTAAAAACGGAAAAAATGGATGAAATGATCCTATCTATATAGAAAAACTTATAAAGTTAGTCCACCTCACTTAAAGTAGGTATGGAATCATTAATCATTATGTGTTTTCTATTGCTCCAGCATAAAGGCTCTGTTATCAAGATGGCCACAAAGCGAATCAACGAAGACCAAATCGCCGGGTCTTCATTAAAGGTCCAGAAGAAGAAATCTACTAACGCCGTCCAAGTGGCATCAGATTTCAAGAAAGTCTCTCTTGTTGACGTGGAAGTGACCTCAAATGCGTTACAGGGAAGGAAAATATGCGTAATATCCGACGATGAAGATTGCAACAGAGAAGCGTTGGTTAGAATTGTGAAAATGCACGGAGGGATAGATGTGGCTAATTATGGTGAGACTTTCATTGATGTGGTTTGTCTAGGTTAAGCCAAGGCAAGAGGATTGTTCACAATTACGATCATTGGAAGAGAAAAGTGAAAGAATCGTTAAAATTCTCAATGAATACTAAAATATGTTGCTAGTTGCCAGATTTGCAATTTGGCTATTTGAGTGTGGCGTCACCACAACTCGAATCACGTCGTCCATCGTTCCACAAAATTTGGTGGCGATGGAGTGAAATGCTCGTGGATGGCCACTTGTTGCACCTAATGTTCTATAGATGTAACCTCTGATAGTATACATCTGATGCTGGTAGTCGGCAAATTGGTGACGTCACCCCCCCATATATTTTGTAGCGGTGATAGATAGACGCTGGCATCGTTGTGATGTGCACATTGTTCCTTAAGTCCTGACACCAGGTGCTGCGTTGTCGGTATGCTGAATGTGACATCACCCCCCCATATATTTTATAGCGGTGATAGATAGACGCTAGCATCGTTGTGATGTGCACATTGTTCCTTAAGTCCTGACACCAGGTGCTGCGTTGTCGGTATAATGAATGTGACATCACCGCCCCCCATATATTTTATAGCGGTGATAGATAGACACTGGCATCGTTGTGATGTGCACATTGTTCCTTAAGTCCTGACACCAGGTGCTGCGTTGTCGGTATGCTGAATGTGACATCACCCCCCCATATATTTTGTAGTGGTGATAGATAGACGCTAGGATCGGTGGTGATGTGCACATTGTTCCATAGGTCCCGACACCTGGTGCTGTGTTGTCGGCAAGATGGTGGTCCGCGCGCGCTGTGTTATCGACTCGCGAGAGTGTGACGTCACCACCACCGCTTGGCTCCGATCCCTGCCCCCCTCTACCGCCCCGTGCACCATCAGCCCGCTGGACCTCGTCTCGATGAAGCGAGATACGAGAATCGGCTTCGCTCGAGAATACGACGCCTTCGGAGACAGTTACACCGAGCTTATTGATGTGGATACTTTGAAACGATGCTTCCGTAAAATGGATGATGACAATGTAAGTTTTTATTATCCTATGCTTAGCTTTATTGTAAACTAGCTGAAGAAAAATTTAATTAAATTCACACCAACATTCGGGACATTGGCATTCCTTTGTAATTTTACATTTCAAATATTTTTTTTCTCAATTTCAATTTTGCTTAAAGACTTTCATTTGCCAGGCAAACCAAACGAACACATTTTATTTTATATATAACCACACACACACACATTTTTATATAGGTATATTGTTCTTCGACAGTTAGATATAAGTCCATACGAGAGCCTTAATCGTCCACAGGAGCCGCAGATATACCTCACCAATAAAGAAATGATCGAATTGGATAACGAGCTGTTCAACGGATGTAATCCATACTCGTTCCTGCGGCCGTGTTTCATGTACGTACACAGTAGCGTGCTCGGCGCGGCGCGGCGCGGCGTACAGGCCGAGATGTACGGAGCCACGCTGTGCGGTGTGCTTACTGTGAACGCCACTCACGCGGTCGTGGCCAGACATGGACGGGTGGATGTGTTGGCAGATGGGTGTGGAGCGTTGGTAGTTGCAGAGGAATGGCTGGAAAGGTGTATATCGGAACGAAGGCTCGTTGAGGTGTCAGATTATTTGTTAAAGACTCCCCTTTGAGGTGGATCTTTGTTGTCAGCAGTTTTTGCTGCAATTTACGGCCAATAGAGCTACGTTGGTAGATGATGTAGTTGTGTATGTCTCATAACATAAACGTAACCGTATTTTTTTTTGTTTTCGTTTCAACCATTTTCCATATTTTGTGTGGACATTTCACACTACGCCATTCAACCCCAAAGTAAGCATACTTTTGTTAAATAAATACATAAGTACATTATAATAAATACTAACACCCAGACACGACAAACCTATGTTCAACACAATTGTTTGTTCTGGGTGGAAATAGAACGAAGTACAGCGCAGAAGGCAGGTATTTTTTATGAGAAGATAACACTTTTTCAATTCTCTAAAACAGGAAGATAATGAAAATAATTATATCCCTGTACACAATATTGACCGCAAATTGGCATCAAATATTGCGAAAAAATAACAGCGACTCTGCTGACCTTAACCGATTACCTTAGACGATAGACTTTATTTTTGGTACAAATGTTGCACAAACTTGTATTTGTATTTTCTTAATAAAGAATTAAAAAATATCTTTGTAACGTTTAGTCTATACTAATATTATAAACAGGTAAAGTTTGTAAGGTTATTATTTGTAGGAAGTAATCTATGGAACTACTGAACCGATTTTGAAACCAGTAGAAAGCTACATTATTCATGAGTGACGTAGCATATATTTGATTGTGTTTTTTTTACAAGTGTAAAATGTTTGACCGCCAGCGAAGTGGTCACAGATCAGCTAGTAAAGTATATTTAAATCCTTAGATTATTTCTTGACTTGTACGCGCGCAACACCCTCATTGAAATCATAATAAGGCAATAGCATCGGATTGTTGGCAGCGCACACTGTACGTACAAAGGGCACTCATCCGCAAAATTAATTCAAATATAATCACATGCAGTGTGCTACCGAGGGCTTTGTATAATTGACAGAAAACAACGAGTAGCTTATGCAACTGAATAAGCAATGGAGCGCTTTATTGCAAATTAAGTGTAAGATGAGATGTTTGGACGCGGACAGCGGGCAGCAGCGACCGCATTGATAAGAGTGCGTCTGCGGTGAGAGCTTGGTGGCCTAGTTGCAATCCGGAGGTAGCTGGTTCAAACCCCAACGTGCACTTATGAATTTTTCGCTTGAAAGATTTATGTGCGTAATTACACGTTCTTAAATGGATGAAGGAAAACATTCTGAGGAAAACGACATGTCCTAGAACTAAAAACTCGATGACATGTGTTAAGTGCACGAAAGGAGCCTCGGTAGGCGCAGTTAGGCAGTGACTCGAACAGAATAGAATAGCGGGGCTTCAGCACTGATATGGATGCGTTCACAGTCACAGCGGGTAGCGTAGGGTAGGCGTTCGCGGCAGCGGCTAGTGTTCCATTCACAATTTAGTATTATATAAAATTAGTATTTGTTATTAATGATATTGCAAGAAAATAGTAACCTTTAGCTGATGCTGCAATCTCACCTGGAATCTGCATGTTACCCAATCGTTAGCTTTATTTTTACGATAGTTTAACTATTGACCGCAGTATCACCTGATGACAAGTGACTGTCTACTTTGTAGCATGCATAACGTATTCACTCATCTCTTGAAGACTTCCAGATTATAGTTTTCAGGTAATATAAACGCGGGTAAGGAGTTCCACTGTTTGGCTTTCCGCATTATGAAAGTGGAAGCACTTGAATAGGTTAAAAATGAAGATAGCATGATGATTATCATCCTTTTTTTTATTTTTTATTCTTAATTGTACATTATAACAGATCACTGTTTGCACCATTTAATTCAAATTATAGAAGACTTCTCGATATTGAAACGTTACACTGCCAATGGAATAATTACAAGTGGTAAAGTAACAGAAGATGGCGGTGGACAGGGGCGAGTGAAATTCGAGAGTTAATTGGCAATCGTCTTGCGAGATTGGATCTGTATCGTTTGCTTTGACAAATTCGTTACAGAAACGTCTTTATACAAAGTAATTGAGTTACCTACTAAATATTTGTCATAGATAAGGCCTCAGTATTCTATATCACAGTTGAAATTGTATTTTTCTCTAATTAGGAATATTTGAATACTAACTAAAGATGACAATGCAAATGAAATTGTAGAGATCTTAATGAAACCTTGAAAACCTAACAACATGCTAAAAATTCACGTTTCGAGCTAGGGACTTACCTAATACTTTTTCAAATAATAAAAACTGTTTATATTATTTTGATTTACGAGTGACCGCTGGCAAAATTACAATTCTCGGTAAGAGACAAGAGACAATAAAGAAAAATATATTTTTAATTACAATTACAATGATTTACGGTCCTTTGAAGATATCAATAGACAACAAAAACAAATGAAACTTATAAATCTTGGACATGAAATGTATCATTTTACAATGGAAAATAAAATAGAACTGTGTACGCCCGCCCACACCGGTCTCCGCCAATGACGAGGGCGGAAGGGCGGAGTCGGCCGGCGAGCATTACAAGCTCGAACCTCGTCAGCCATCAATCTGTGAAGATATATCGTCACGGGCGGCAGTTCCGCGCGCAGTGTTAGTGATGTTAGTGGTCCGGTGATGATGTCCGAGGGTGTGGGAGAGAGTGGTACAGCTCGCAAGCCGCTGAGGACGCCTAAGTGCGCGCGGTGCAGGAACCACGGGGTGATCTCCTGCCTGAAGGGGCACAAGCGACTGTGCCGATGGCGCGACTGCCGCTGCCCCGGCTGCCTGCTCGTCCTTGAGAGACAACGCGTCATGGCCGCCCAGGTGAGAACAGGGTTTGTCGTATTTTTTTGAGTTTTGGACCTTTGGACGTTTGACACTTAATAGTGCCACTATCATCCAACGACACACATAACCGATAAATGTAACGTCATCTAGCAGTTTTTAAAAGCATTAACAATTGTGCTAAGGTCCTACGGAATAATCTAAGGTAGTAACGCATTACGACCATCATTGAGACACGATAAAACGTTTTTTTTATGTGATACATTTACGGAATGATCCGACAGCCCACCTGGTGTTAAGTGGTAACCTCTGCCTATAACCATCGATGCGACTTCGGTTCTCCCCCACAAGGTACTACAAGACCCAAGTCGCATCGTATGCGCCCTTAACTCTGAGACCTGTAGGTAGAATGTCTCATGCGGCTGTACCACCTACTAACGGCTTTAAAACTTCAAACAGTAATGCATGAGGCCGGTAATAGAAAGTATAGTTCTAGAACTCCCCGTGCGGACTTCACAAATAGTTGATGCATCATGAGCAATTAAGAAAACTAGACTAAAACGTCTTATGCGCCTATATAATCTGATTTATCCTTCAAACCGGAACACAGTTAATGCGAGTGCATGAGGCAGTAAATAGATTTAAGTTGTAGTAGAACTCATGCGAAGTACGTCCGGGGAAGTACTGCCACCATACCCATTTGTGCCGCTAAGGAGTAAAGCGTTACTATGAGATTACCACTTAACTCTGGGTGGGCTATCTGGTAGTTCCTTAACATTTTAAAAAGGACAGAGTGAAAGAAGGTAGATATGGTATTTTTACCCCGCGGGCTGACTTATCAAAGAGTTGCAAATCTTATGAGGTATCTTGATAATGTTCTAGTGCTACACGTGTAGTCTATACAAATAAATAAAACTGGAGTGTCTGTTTGTAATATTCAAATAACCGCTTTTTACTAAGTGCATATGGATGTATACACGGTACATATACCAAAACAACACTTTTTACAATTTTTGTCTGTCTGTCTGTTTGTTCCGGCTAATCTCTGAAATGGCTGGACCGATTTTGACGGGACTTTCACTAGCAGATAGCTGATGTAACAAGGAGTAACTTAGGCTACTTTTCCGAGAGGTAAAATAGGGGTGCGTGATAAAATCGAATTCCACGCGGACGAACTCGCGGGCAACAGCTAGTTTTAAATAAGGTTATGTGGAACACAGGTGGCGCTCCGCAGACAGCAGGGTGCCGGGGGCGGCGGCCCGGAGGGCCGGGACAGCGAGGCGGCCGCGCTGCAAGCAAGGAAGCGCGCCTACCGTGCGAGACTGCGCTGTGTACAGATGAGCCGCGCATATCCACAACATACACACAATGTGTTCATGGGTAATTTTTTTTATGTCATGTAGGATAGAACGAGCTGACGGCCCACCTGATGTTACCGCTAGACAACAGCAATACGACTCAAGTCCTCTCCAGAGTAGATGACTCAAGTCGTATTGCGTTGCGTCCATCACCTCGAGACGGGGATTTACGTCTCATGCGCCTGCAATTTCGCCGGCACCTACTCCCTTCCACGGGAACACAGCAACACGAGTGCATCACTGCTTGGCAGATTACCAGGTGTGGTGGCAGTACTTCTCCGGGCGGACTTAGCACAGTTCTACAGCTACTTTGGAAATATGAAGATTACGACTGCCCTAGGACTTGAATAGAACGTGTATATCTTTCTCGTAGAGCAATTCTGCCACTCGGTGTGGCAGTGACAAAGGCGCAAATACAAATACAATACAAATACTTAACAGCTCAGATGGTTGTAACCCTGCCCTGCGCTTAGGTCTTGGCTTCGATTCCCACCCAGGACAAATATTTGTGAAACGAACGTAGATGTTTGTTCTGTGTCTGGGTGTTGATATGTATCTATGTATTTATAAAAAAGTATGTAAGTATTATATCAGTTTTCTGGTTTCCATGATACAAGCTATTTACTTATCTAACTGGCATTAGATGGCGCTTGTGAAATGTCCATCAATATTTATTGCAAGCCTGAAGTTTTCTATTGAGGGTAAAAGCTTCGATTTCCTTCCAAATTTCTCTTCTTCAACTTTTTGGGGCCTGTGCTTTGAAAATGCGTCTAGCTTGTCTCACAGTCTAATCTAAACTTAGCATTGTACTTATCTGCGACATCTACCGTTGTACCGTTGTTTGCACTATATGCTATGAATTATAAATAATAATAATTACTCCCATGAGATTTGGGTCCCGGGTTTGATTCCCGGCCTAAACATTCAAAGTCAAAGTCAAAAACTTTATTTCCATAGATTTCATAAAGAAATGGCTTGGAAACGTCAATAATATTCAAAACATGAAGTCACGCGTAGTACTTATCGGATAGACAAGCGTCAATTAAGTTTGACGCCCGTTCAAACCCTATCCGGCCCTCCATGGGGAAGAACAGACTAAAACCCCTAACAGAGTTTTTTCTCGGGTATCGGATTGAGTTGTGTATCTGTGTGTCCATCACACATACTTCCACTAGCGTACGTTACAGGGAATCCTAGAGAACGCGTATGAGCCGCGTGGAAATGGGCCTATGGCGGTTGATTGCTTTGCGGTAAAAGGATCTGATAGTGTGAAAGCCCCGTTGAGTTTAGAGTTGGTGGTAGATTGGAATTTTAGCTTTACAATCAATAATAATAATATAACTTTATTTGAAATAAACCATATTGTACAGTTATGTTAAAGCCCTGATTTCCGGACTAGCGTAGCTGTATGTCAGCGTGTGCTAACAAGTGCTAATAATTGCAAGTGGTTTATTTTTGTTTAAAAAGAGCAGTCAATTGATAACTACTAATCCAAATTGAGCTCCTCTGAGCTCTGTCGCTGAGTCGAGAAGAACAGCTTCCCCGACTCGAATGCCATTACACAGTTAAAAGCGGTATACCTACCTGTGGTTTGCCAGAATATACTATATACCTACTTATAAAGCAGTAGAACTTACCTACGTTAGTTAGTCCAGGAAAGTTCTGCCACCAAGCAGTACCTAATCTATTCGCGTTACTGTGTTCCGGTTTGAAAGGTGTGATTGCCAGTGAAGTTACATGAACATAAGACATTCCACATTCACGTCTCAGAGTTACGGGCGAATACGATGCTACTTGGGTCTCGTCGTACCTAAGTAGAGGAGGACCCAATTCGCATTACTTGTTATAGGCAGAGGTAATCACTTAACACCAGGTGGGCCGTCTGTTCGTTCCGTAATTTCTACACAAAAAAAAAATGATTCTTTACTATTAAAATATTTTCTCTCTATATTATATCTCACTCTCTTAAAAAAACTTCGTTTTAGTCGTAACAAAGAAACGATGACGTAGTCACCATGAATGTTGATGATGCCTGTTGCCAGATTTCCAGCTCCATCAGAATTTTTATTCCTATCCCTCTCAGGTATAGGAAGTCTCTTAAGAGCAGTAGAACTCTCGCCAAGTTCGTCCGGGGAAGTACTGCCACCATGCCCATTTCTGCCGCCAAGCAGTAACGCATTCGCATTACTGTGTTCCGGTTTGAAAGGTGTGGTTGCCGGTGAAATTACAGGCACACGAGACATTCCGCCTTCACGTCTCAGAGTTGCGAACGCATACGATGCGACTTGGGTCTTGTCGTACCTAGTAGGGGAGGACCGAAGTTGCATCAGTTGTTATGGGCCGAGGTTACCACTTAACACCAGGTGGGCCGTCGGCTCGTTCCGTAACTATATTACATAAAAAAAAAAATGTATAACTCTAAACAAAACTCTATATTAAACTCTCAGTATAACCAACTACCAATACTTCCTCTAAAATTCTACCTCGTTTATTACTCTTTCTATTAGTGAAAACCGTATCAAAATCCGTTGCGTGGTTTAGGAAACTATAAGCGGAGAAACAAGACAGAGGCAGAAAGCGACTTCGTTTTATACCATTTAATTAAAGAGGTCTTTTCTCTTATATCTTCTCTATAGAGACTATATTATATCTCTTTCACAATCAGAATTTCAATTCAATATCAGAAGTAAGGTATACTCAAAACAAACGGAATTACACGTCGTTTCGGTGAATCCGATCCGTTATTGAAGTACGCGTCGTGAAGTTCCATTGAAATCCAGAATATAACCACCACTAATTTGTCAGACCATGTGTTAGTTAATATCCCGTGTTATTTTGAATGTAATCTACACTGACAGGGAGTAGGGTGGCTCCACACCGCACCGCACCGCACCGGCATCGGCACGGCACGGCATCGGTTCTGTTATTGTTGTAACGGAGTCCACTCTGTCGTGTGTTTCGTTTCGACGCCGCGCTAAATGCGAATTAGTTGGATAAATATTTGCTTTGGAACTTGTGAGAGAGTTTCAGTAAAGCTTCACACATTTTAACTCAAATTTTGATTGACGTTGTTGTGTTTAATGAAGGGTATAAATGCCCACCGTCATACGTACGCGAGTAAAGGCGTTCGTATGGCGGTGCGCACTTTTAGATTAGAATTTTAGGTCTAACATGTTGTAAAAATTCACTTGATAAAATTTACTATTTCTGGTCTTTTGTCTTATAAATTGACTAGCGACCCGCCCCGGCCTTGCTCGGGTGAAATTTACAAATGTACTCTTTCTATTAGTGAAGACGGTATCAAAATCCGTTGCGTGGCTTAGAAGTATAAGCGGAGAAACAGCCAGAAAGCGACTTTGTTTTATAATAGATACTATTTAAAGAGGTCCACCATCTTAAAATACTTAGTGTCGAATGGCAGGTAATATTATAAAACTTTGTTGAACTGCAAGCAGTAACTGTAGTTAGGTACTGCGACGTCGTTGGTCGAATGACGCAGGTTAGTATTATGTGGTATTTTCTTAGACGATATCGTTTCAGCCTTGTCATTGTTCACTTTAAAATTGAGGACAGGACATATCTGATTTACACACTTCAACCACCGAAATAGAACGGAGAGTAATAAAAAATGTGAAGTCGTTTTGAAATGTCCCCGCTTCATTACAGAACAAAAGCTGTCATCTAACACTCGGCAACATTTCACTGTCTATTAAAAACAAAAAACTAGAATTTCTTTTAACTATTTTTTATGGGCTGTAAAAAAATGTGTGAAGATTGTTTTACAAGAGATCGCGGAGGCGGCTCTTTGTGAGGTGTCCTGTTACATTACACTGTTGACTGTAAACATGTCTTTCCGCCCGCTGAGTGATCGCTCGCCGCGGCTGCCAAAACAGCTACCTTTTATTACACATTTGTGCTTTATAATTGTATCCTATCGCGACATTTAAAATGCACACATATTAAATGTCTAAATATATTTTCAAAATTTTGTTTTTATAATCATTTACGATTGTCACATTAAAGTCTAAATATATATTATTTTTCAAAACATATAATTTATTCTATATTCATTTATGAAAATCACAACAGTGAGGGCTTATTAGCATACCCTACTTGTGTGTACCCATTTTCTGTTCTGTATAATCATCTTTTATGCAGTAAAGTTATGAAATGAGCAAATGGCCCCACTGGTGTTAACCTCTGCCCATAACAAGCAGAACGACTTGAGTCCTTGTCTTATTTACAACAAGAAACAAGTCGCATCGTATGCGCCCGTAACTCTGAGACGTTAAGGTGGAATTTATCATGTGCCTGTAATTTCACCGACAACCACTGAATTAATATTTCTTATAGTAGGTAATACCTCTTTTCTCAGGTAACGAGCGTGTGTTCGCGAGCGATCCATCGTGGACGGAGCGCGTGCGCCGGCGACGAGCATTCGCGGACGCTGAACTCGAGCGCACGTTCGCGGGCGGTCCGCCCCCGCTCCCGCCCATCCCTGACCCGGGGGCGCCCCCGACCGCCCTGCTGTGCAGGAACCTGCTTGCCGCCCTGCTCACTACATACGCGCCGATGCCCCCGCAACCGCAGAGGCAGAAGCTATCCTTTTCGATAGAGTCCATTATTGGTGTGCAGTAAAGATCCGGGCTGTACAGTAATTGTGCGTTCGCTCTTGTTGTGTCAGAGAGATATACAGCACTAGTGATCAGTGATCAGTCGTGCCGTATAATTGCTATTCTACACCGTAGAAACTTATGGCGCCAACGCAACGCTTGGAACATGCAAAATGATTTTAATCTTTCTGCACAGCTGCTGAATAAACTACTTGGTAGATTTTTAGTGTTATACGCCGATGACTGCTATGTTACGGCATCTAATGCAAAACGGCGTGATCAGTTTTAGAAAGCGGCTAGCCGTTTTATTTGTGTATTTTGAGTCCCACTAGACGACTTAAGTGTGCGTTCTGAAATGCGTCAAAGCTTTTGTTGCGCTGTGAACAAATGAATGACGTTCCAGTTTGATTGTAGCTGACGGCGCTGTCAGCACATACATTAGTTTAGACTTACAGCGTTTATCTTTTTATTTGGAAAAATCGCATATTTTGAAGGATATACTGATTATAATAATGGCTTTAATCATGACAGAATATTTCTTTCCTAGCGATCCCTAAATATGTTTTATTTTAGATGTGTACTTACCTATTCTTACCATTTGTACGTGTAATAATGGCTTGTTTAGTCACTGATTATGATAGGTGTCTCAGCACGGCTCGCCGTGGACTGAGGAGTTGAGCGAGAGGTAATTATTTGAGACATAATAGTATTTGTATTCTTTTAATTATATACAAATTAATGTTTATTTAAAAATCGACTTAACTAAACGTTTGTAAATTGTTAAAGTATAAGTAACACTTACTTATACTTAATAAGTATAAGTAACACTTACTTATAATAAGTACCTATAAGTAACACTTACTTAAAGTATAAGTATTACCTATGTTGAAATATATGAAAATACATACCGACATTAGGAATAAATTACGAGGGTTTTTTTCCTACCATTTCATATCACGTTTTGGCTAAATTTAATTTGTTAAGTTAGGGGAAGTAAAATAAGCGATGTCCTCAAAAAACTTAAACTTTATCAATGTTTTCGTAAATAACTCCCCGTTAAACAGTTCTTTGTGGTTGCATTGGCACCGGCTTCCAATTAATGTTATAAGGATGCAGGCCTACTCTCTACAAGCGATAGTGAATGGGCATTAATATACTGAAGGGGGTAGTCTAGGTTGGCAGATGTCTCCATACATATTTCTGCCGCCAAGCAGTAACGCATACGTATTACTGTGAGAGACTTTGAAAGGTGCAGTCACCGATGAAAATTACATACATGCGAGACATTCCGCCTTCACGTCTCAAAGTCACGGGCGCAATACAATGCTAGGCGGTCCCATACCTAAGTAATGGAGACCGAGACGTTTTTGTTGTGGGCAGTGACCTTTTTACGTCATGAGCGCCATCTAGCTCGTACTGAAACTTTATCACATAAAAAATCCTTCGAATTTTTGGTCCTAAGAAATGTCCATTTCCTCACGATGTTATTAAGCGCAGTCTCTTCGTGTTGGCTCTAAACTTTGGTAGCTCTAGCAACCAAATCAACTACCTACTTATGTAAACTGGAGTCTTGGAACTTGGAGTCGTCTAAGGTGTTATGGAAATTGTAAATATATAAACATAACCAACCACATCCAACCGATATACCACAGAAGGAGTTTATCTATCTATAAGATCAATAAGGCTGTTTAATTATTATTTTTTTGTTTTAAAACAAGCTCTAACTACAAGACTAATCCAACGAGCTCAAACGACAAAGTTATGTCGAGGAGTTGAGGAGTTCCTTAGGCCAACTCCTGCCTCATCATGACTCCACCATGTTACCATGTGATTGCATTATCATCGAAGTTGCGTGTTCCAAACTTCACAGGCGTCGGAGGGAACTGGTCTAAAATTCAGTTGCGAATTTCGGCCTAAACAAAAATTGCAAGTGAAATAAGCCTGAAAGAAAATACAAACAATAAAAAACCAAAATCTCGAACAATGAGTGCTTTTATTAACGAAATGTTTGGTAAAAGAATGTCTACTGAGGTCATTATGTTACAACCAGAGCTTACGTTTACATTACGGTTATCAAAAACGGCACACAATTTGAACCTACCATAATACGTATCGCGATTTCATGAGTACAGAAATGTGATCCATAAAAAGATATATATTTATATAATACACATACAAAACCCCAAATAGTCATACAAAAATTATTGTAATTTGTATTATGAATTTCAACAAATTGCCCAACATATTAGGCCTTACAGAGGTAGTGATATATTTAACATGAGAACTGTACTCTAAACATCACGATATCTTTATTTGTAGATATACTTTGACAATTTGGTTATCAGAAATACTCATGTGATACATATACTTTTATAGTGAAACAATACTTTCCAATGACACAGAGATGCGATTATTTTTTTAAATGTATGTCAATGCAATACATACACAAGAATACAGCCAGTATATTATTCACTAAAAATAACGCTTGTGTGATTGATTTGTATGATTTTTGTTATTTTTTAAATAAATAAGTTATGAATTCAATAGTAAATAAAATTATAGATATAATAAAGACATCTATAATGTTTTATTTCTCAAAAATATATAACATAGTGCATTAAATATGTGTTTATGAAAATATGACGGTATGAATACATAATAATACGAGATATAAGAATCAACAAGGTCTCAATGTCGAAATGCATAATGTATAATAAAACATTTGTATATCCGATTCAATTACACTGTAATAATGTGAAAATAAATGAGAAAACATTTGCAGATACTGTCTTACTTAAAAATATTACTCAGTGTTTTTTCATTTTCCTACAAAAGTAGAATACATTAGCCAGCTCAACCATCGCGTAGTGACGAATATTTTGAAAGCTTCCAACAATAACTAATGCATTTTAATTACTATCAAACAATTTTATACATGTCTCACACATTGAAACCACTACATATACTTTAACCTGTGCATTTCGACATTATGATTCAACCTATGACCGAATAAGAATATATATTTATCTAATTATATTAGATTTTTACATACAAAATACACCTATATATCATTCAATATATATATATACTTACGTAAAATTTCATATATAAAACGCTATAATCGATATATAACGCAAATAACCCTACAAAATATGGACAATCACAAACGTTCGCCCATACAACATATACGATACGTGCCACATTATCAAGGAAGGGAGTGCCTTTACGAATGCCGCCTCATTCACGCAAACACGCTCGCACACACTTAATGTACTATTATCACGGTTTCATTTTTTTAGGAAATTAACAAAATCTATTACAATTAAATATCAGACAATAAAATCTACTAACCTTAAAAATAAAATTACGAGGCGACCGCAACGTTCGTATAAAATGGATTCTACTTATAAATAAACAATGTTTCGTAAATTTGTGTCGATATATAGATGAGAGCAGTACAATGGGAATTTTAAGTTCATTTACGGGTACCGGTTTGTATATTGGCGAAGGGTCACTAGTAACACAAGAAATGACTTCTATGCTCTTAAAGGATTGCTCTAGTGCATTTTTGTCCGCTATGGCTGAAAATTTTATAAGGTCCAAATATCTAATATAACTAAATGCGACCAAAACTGTATAAGGTTAATCACGATAACAAAACTTTAGTTTGAAAAGAAAAAAATATAATATCGCCCGAGTTAACCAAAAACTGTTCAAAATTACGGAAATTTCTAATGTCGGTAAATATAAACTTTATAATGAAAATGTTTAAAATCATCAGCATCGGTGCCACCGCGCCGCAAGCGACACAGTGCACTGCGTGCTGTGTACTGGGTGACAGCTTCTTTGTCGCGGTTAAATAACGAGATGAGCATGCATCCGCACATTGCCCGGGATTCGTTGGCACATGAGGAATAGGACTAGACAGGACTCAGGATAGGAACCGCTTGGGACTTTAGGATTGGGGGACTTACGCGAAAATATACATTTAAATATTTATAATTTAGCACAAAAATAAAAATATACTTACTGTATAAAAATAACAAAAGAAAAAACTCATTAGATAACGCGCGATCATGTCTAATATAATTTAGATCCGACGGAATGTTAAATATTTATCTCCAAACAGCATTAAATTTCGTCTGCACATTTACGCTACAATTGCATTATTTTTTCTATATTAAAATAAAGTTCAGAAGAACCATATATTCCAGATGGCATTATCTGAAAGAACCAAAATGACATAATAACAAGTGTTTAAAGTCAGACTTTTAGCTTTTAAAAGACAAAAGAAATAATAACAATTTACTTGAATACAATAATATACTTACATTGCAATTTTTTTTTTATATACATATACATAATATTTCAATGAATATAAACACGAATACACGAATTACATTTCATAGCAATCAGGAGTTGCCCGCTTCGAGTCGACAGTCCTTACAAAGACTAATTTTATTGCTGTTTGTATCAAGAATTTCAGTAGTGCAAAAATCTCATCATAAAATTTTGACTCTTTGAAAATTAATCATTGTTTATTACTTTATTTAGAGTATTAATAATTACTGCAGCAATTATCATGATGTTGGTATAGTCTGTGCGGCGAGTGACTCGCAGCGGGCAACACAAACATACAAATACACTGAAACAACATACAACGTAAAAATACTATTTGGTATATAATATAGCAGATAATCTAGCCGTCATAAAATCTATCAAAGCAATATCATATTTACACACACACAGACACTATAATAGTACACATATATTAGTTAAAAAAAAAACAGTCACAAATCACAGCTGACATAAATTCTCGATTTCACTAAGTCTTGTAATGTATACAAAATAATATTAACATACAAATTTTAAACGACTACTAAAGTATAATTGAAAGCTCTAGTGAAGTATAAATAGTGTGTGTAATCGACCTGGCAATATGAACAAAAAACATTCCTAAGATGCAATATATTTTAAAATGGAAGATGGTGAATGTGGAAATGAAATGCGAATTGCGCGTTGAGCAGTGAACATCAAACAAACTAAACACTACACCATATTACTAGGACTTTCCTCTTTCACATGTTAGTTGCTTGTGAAGAAATTGTGAAGGAGTTGGCTTCAAACATGCATGAAAATTAATGCAAATAAAAAAACAAACAGAAATTTAACATTCAATCATCTAATACTACCTCCTACAGACACACTCCAAGCACACAATACAAACAAGACTCAATGATGCAAATCGACAACCATCTCGAAATTATAACCACACATGGAAATTCAATAATTCACTCTTCGACTGGTAAAATTCACATTGATTTAGTACAAATAACATTAGACGTCTCAGCAACCGAGTTCTAATCTAAGAGATATAGCTAAAGATCATGCATTAGTTATATGTCGCCCGCTCCGGAGCGCTACAAGCTACAATAAGTAAATATCCGACCGCAGGCAGCGACGTGCGTGCTGCGAGCTGGCTCGTCCCGGCCGCGGCGCCCGACAGTCTGAACGGACGCTTATCTGAGAGCGACAGTCCGAACTGACCCTCAGAGGGTGTGTCCGCACTGACGCTCGTGTCGTGTTCCCTATGCACCGCAATGTCTTCCCGACCCGTGCTGACATTGGTTCCCCCTGGAACATAACATACGCACTAGTCACTTCACTTGGCGAGGAGTGGGACGGCAGGTAAGGTGGCGCTGTTTAATCTATACAAATAAATAAAATTGGAGTGTCTGTTTGTAATATTAAAATAACCGCTTTTTACTAAGTGCATTTGGATGTATACACGGTACATATACCAAAACAACACTTGTTACTTTTTTGTCTGTCTGTCTGTCTGTTTGTTCCGGTTAATCTCTGAAATGGCTGGACCGATTTTGACGGGACTTTCACTGGCAGATAGCTGATATAACAAGGAGTAACTTAGGCTACTTTTCCGAGGGGGTAAAATAGGGGTGCTTGATAAAATTCGAATTCCACGCGGACGAAGTCGCGGGCAACAGCTAGTATATAATAAAGGAGACTTAAGTAATACCCACCATATTGAAGTAGTGATGTCTATATACCGCACATGGCCGTGAGTCTCGTGCTGAGCTGCAAGGGGAACTGGTCGGCGAACCGGCGCCAGTTCTCCTCGCCCACTTGATTCTTGAACGTGTGCAGTATCTTGGTGAACATCTCCTTCAAGTCGTCCTTCGGGTGCGACCACGAGGCGACCGCGTCGCAGAAGAACATGAAGTCGGTGACCACGCCGGCCGGGTTCACTTGTATCATCTGACACATGCCCCGGAACGCGGAGTCCTTCTCGTCGTTGTCGCGTATGTTCCGGAGCGAGCTGCACCTGCGCGCGCGCACCGCACACGGACACACACGATTACTAACTGCACACCGGCCGGCAGTGGAACGTATTTTGAGGACCACAGATAATTATGCGAACGAGATTCAATCAGATAAAAAAAAAAACTTTGACATTGACAGTTGGGATTTACGACGTTGTCTAGTTCGCATATCTATCTCATGATTATAAAATATATACCTAGATGGCATACACAAATGAACTCAAAATATCAATCCACTGTAATATCTAAATGTATAATATATTACTGAAGCAAAATTAATTATCGATTTAATTCAAATGCGGTATGATACAACTAAAGTTAAAGTGAAGATAGATTCGAGATATGCACAAGAAAATATAGTATGTGATTAAATCATAATTAAGCCAAACTGCAAGAGTACAGACAAATAACAATGAATTTTAAGTGGGGACGTTGCACGGACAGAAATAATGTCAGGGATTGGCTTAATGGCACGAATAGAAGGCAAAGGTTCCACAAATGTAATGTCTCACAGTTTGGGTCGACAGTAATAGTTATTAGCAGTAAACAGTTTAGAAAGCGGATGGTGTTCAACAAATATAAAGTACAGCACTGAAAATATGATCGAAATAACGCCACCCCATAGGATATATAAACGTGAGCAGCTCGAGTGGGCGGGCCCGTGACACCGACAAACGCTAAACATGCTCGGTTCAACTCAAATCACAAACGAATAATAACAAGCGAGGAAAAACACCATCCACGATCGAAATAATATATGTAAATAACTTATTTAATATTAACGTAATAGTAATATAATATAAAGTAATAATAAATAAAATGACTACAGACCACTGGCGTACAAATTGGTGTAATACGGGTGCGACGTCGTGGGGGCACACATAACCTAGCCGACCGATAGTAATAGCTACGGCGCGACCACGACATACCGAGAACAAAACCAAGAAAACAAATCAACAACCCATTCAAAATATATATACATGTATATATAGTCACAAATTCAACGGCAACAAATCAGTGTTACAAATGGAAAAAACGTGAAACAATTGTATGCTAATCATTCTATTCAACTTAAATATGGGCAAACATTCGAAAGATGACACAGCTTCCAGGTCAAAAAATATAGACAAATGAAATTCATTATGCACAAAATCAATCGAGATAATAATATACAGTGTAAACTCCATTTAACGTCACTCGATTTAACGGCAAACACTCTAAAACGTCGAAATTACTTGACTTAGATTGGTTTACCTGTCCACACAATGACACACTCTATGTAGCATCACACCTACTCTAAATAACGTCAACTATACATCATTATCAAGCAATAAACAGAACTTTCTAAGTTGTCCAAATTATAACAACCACAGCTGTGTACGTTCTTTGTTCACTTCGGCTGCTGGACTGTCACTGTTAACTAGTTAATTTTTGTCTAAACGTTATCATAATTGTAAAACAATATTTGTTGTTTGTAAATTTTATGCTTTATTAGTAAATAAATATTTTAATAGTAAAATAATATTTTCTTCTTCCGCATTTAACGCCAACTCTATAACGCCATAAAATGCGCAGTCCCTTAAGTGTCGCTATACAGAGTTTACACAGTAACAGGCTAATAGTTTACACTGTAAGATACCTGAATAACATCTGAGCCATCTTTCAAGGCACACACTTAGTGTAGGCGCTACTTCGGTGGTAAATAATATTTACATCGACCCCAGAAAACAAAATAACCTTAAAAAAGCCACTGCCCCTGCCCCTACCGAGTGTTTACGTTTTAATCATTTCAAAACTGATATTATTGTAACTGTAAAAATATAATAAATACATCAATACGTTAAATATACAATTTGAATCAAACAAAATCATATATGTTGTTAGCTGACGAGACAACATAAATAGGGACTGTATGATGATAACATGGACCACATAGGAGATATATGTATAAAGCATAGTCATACATGTTTAAAATAATATCACATCATAACATGACTGCCACCAAAGATTATTTTACTGAAAGTATACTAGCAAACAATATATAATTATCATATCTCAATGGTAATTAATAATTTAATGGTTACATTAAAGTACACAAATATATTCATTATGAATATATCAAGACTTACCTGTGTTCTCGAGTAGTGTTTTAGGTGTGCTCGGTCGATTTATGATATCAACTAGCTGATTCAAGAATAAGGGTATATATTTTGATGTTTCCTGACCTGAAATATTTAATATTGCAATTAAAATGTATATATCATGTTATATGCAAAATAGAAATTAAATTACGTTTTGTATTTTCTATCTCACTTAGCAGATGGCCAAGTAGCTATTTAGTTAGACTTGTTTAGAGTAAAAATGGTTATACAATGCTACTAGAATTCATGGAACAAATATATAACATGTAGTAGTACTAATGCCAAGTTCGTCTGGGTAAGTACTGCCACCATACCCATTTCTGCCAACAAGCACAAAAAATTTGAAATTTGGTGAAATTACAGCTACATGAGACATTCCACTTTGGGTTGTTTTGGTTGTGGTCTGATTTGGGTCTTGTACCTAAGAAGGGGAGGACCCAGTACATATTGTCCGTTATGGGCAGAGGTTACTAACACAAGGTTGCCCAGCCTTTTGCAATTTCCCTAAGTTTATCACATAAAAAACAACAAACCAATACATACCCAACTTAATGCTGATCTCTCCGATAGCCCAAGTGGCATTATTGCACACAGATATGAGTTCAGGGTTCAGATTCATGCCCAATATGGGCAGGAACTCCGGTATGTATGGGTGTACGTGTTGGAAACATGCCTTAGTCAGGTCTCCGAGTAACGCAAAGGACGACTGACGGACCTGTCATCAGACATTACGACACTAAAAACTATGATTAAGCGCTAAT
The DNA here is from genome assembly GCA_947359385.1 of Chesias legatella. Lineage (NCBI taxonomy): Eukaryota > Metazoa > Arthropoda > Insecta > Lepidoptera > Geometridae > Chesias > Chesias legatella. The sequence continues at coordinate 8,172,558 of OX375772.1, forward strand.
AAAGAATCCCATCCCCCATTTTGTTAGTGAATTGTGGCTGCGGTTCGCGAAGGATAATAAATTGTGTTAGTTTTGTTATATGACAGGTTATTCGATTATTCAAACCATTCACCATTACATTATTGAGTACAAGTTTCACATTGCTTCTGTGAGAAATAAATACTATGACAGTTCAGAATCTTCGCGTAGTAGAATATTTTTTAACGATATTGGAACTTCAAAATTCTTACAATTAATATCGATAATTTTTCAGTAGGTTTAAGCAATCTAAGAGTGAAAATACAGAGTTTTTGGTCTACCAACCACCTACCACCTACTTCAGAGCATATAACTATCAGATGTGTGCCTGTGTACCTACCACAGGTATGTCATCAATTGCTAGAAGAGTGATAGACCAATTGACATTAATTGCACCCTACACCCTTTTTTTCTTTAAGCAAAGTATATGACATAGTCATTAGGACATAATATAACCAGATTTCTACAAAAGTAAATAGCAAATGATGAAATGGTAAAATATTACACTAGAATAAAGAAAATAACTAACTCATCTTTAACTAAAATAGTTGTACAGAACAATCAAATAACCCATTACAAATAAATAACAAAACAACTAAAATATAACATTAAATAAATTTAATATCCTTCTTAATATACTGGTCAAAATTACATTTACAATGGTTTTGTTAGAGATGCATGATTTTTTAAATAATCATTATGAACCAAAATGTAATTACTTTAAATAAACACAAGTGAGCCAAATGATACAGAACCGCCAATCAGTAAGATGCAACATGCGACATAAATGTATCAATTAAATTATAATAGAACCAAAACAAGTCAAGTTGCAAATGAACTTTGACCGAGCAAGCAGCGCTCAAGATAATTCAAAATGAACAGGACACCGTTACCATCAAAACAAAATGTCAAGTTCCCTATGCGCTCGGTGTCCCGAGAGTAATAAAGCAAGAGTTACATACAAGGTATACCTCGGGCATGGGATCCTGCATGCACTGGTACAGCAGGTGCATCAGGTTGGAGTTAAGCACCAGCTGTTCTATGTGCCCGTCTAGACCCTCGGCCAGTCCGCTCAGTAAATCCAGGGCCACTATCATGAAATCCTTGTCGGGAGCCTCGAATTGCTCAGGGCTTTGACTGTTTGCCTAAAAATATATAAGTACACATACAATACTACTACTACTATTCAAGTCACTGGTTAACGTGCTCCTTAGGGAGGCTCCTTTCGTGCACACACAACACATGTCTTCGAATTTTTAGTTCTAGGACATTTCAGTTTCCGTTACCATTTTGAGAACGTGGTATTGCGCACATAAATCTTTTAAGCGAATAAACTCATTGGTGCACGTCGGGAAAAAGCGACCTCGGGATTCGAACGTGGGTTCATTACCAATAGGTTACCACACACACTATGAATTTGTACAAAATTATAATTATCTCCAAATAATATGGATACGTAAGTAGCAGGACAGCAAAATGTTGTTAATCATGTAGGTGACTTCTTACATGATTACCAATGACATTTGTTATGTGGGTCATGTAATGTGTATTGAAGCTTTAGAGGAAAAGCTTTAGCTCTAATCTCTCTAAAATCAGGGGTGTAGCTGTTTGTATCTTTATAATAAAATCGAAGAATAGCTGTAAAGGTAAAGATAACCCGCATGAATCAGCTGATTTTGGAATGACAATAGCATCAAAACCGTATAACATTTGCATAATATTTCTGTTGACAATATTTTCATGTCCAAAATGGAGTTTCTTATCTATGTGCAACAACAAAATATCCCTAACGTCATCCACCAGACATGATATGAAGGAGTAATGAAGTAATGGCTACTCACAATGTTCTGATTCAAGGTTTGTTCTATCAGAGACACACATCGTCTGAAAACTGGCTCGCAATATGGCAGAAATCCAGATTGTAACGCAGTCGCTACTGATGACAGACACTGGGAAAGGAAACAAAATTATTTCCTCTGCTTTATTTATAAATACAAAGAGAAAGAGCAAGCACACAGTTCTCAGGCTGATTAAATGTAATAAAACACTATAAGTACTGTGATTAAATGCCTGTCAGACTCGTTTAAGAGTATCAGGAGTCAACATCATCCAATTAAAAATGTGTGTGAAAACATACCTCCAGCAGAGGAAACAGATCTTTGTCCTCATCCTTCAAAACATTCCACTTATTGATTAGTGGTGGCATCAGCAAGTTGATGAACTCTGGCTTGTTCAAATGATGGCCGACAGAATCGGCCAACGTTCCAATAGCGTCATACAGAATCAACAAGTTCTTGTGTTGGTATTTATTGAACGCGTACACCAGGGTTTGCAGAATGAACCCGAGATACGGGACCAGTTCCGTGCAAGCTTCCTCTTCCAGGGTCGCGAAGGCGGAACAAGCAGCTTCTTGTACGCGCTTGTTGTTGTCGAGCACTCGTTTCAGCAGCTGGAAATAGTTAAACTATTTAGTCAATAATGAATTTATTTATGCTAAAAAGAGAAATGTAAGACGAAAGTTGTAACATTATTTTAGTTCCAAGTTGTAAAATAGAAAACGAAAACTATTATCTGAATATAAATTGTCAGACAACAAAAAAGCAGCACTATAATGAGCTAGAGTTTCCAATGAAGTTAAATATCAAGAAACCATAGTATGATGGTAGAGCAAGTGCCAGCTCGGATTAGCTACCATTCTCGTGCAAAAAATCTGACTCCGTGCACCAGCGACCCAGCGTGTTCCAGCAGGCTTACTTACGAGCTACTACGAGTTGCCCATCAAATAAGGCTGTTTTATATATAAATCCAACCATTTCAGGCAACACCACCTACTACTACTTAATTGCTTTGCATTAAAAAACACACTCCAACACAAACCTGCCATAAAAAGTCATTCAAGTCTTAGACTTCTCAATGAAAAGTTCCAGGATGAAGTAACCTGGAACTATTAATGTCAAGAGATAAATGTCTTCCAGAAGGTCCATAGTCGCTTAACATTTTTAGAACAAAGACTATAAAGAATTATTCCAACACCGCGCGGTATGGACATATAAGCAAACGCCGCTCACCATAATCAAACTATAAATAATTGTTCAAAATAATATAATCAGTATACATGGCCATATGTGTATGTCTGATACAGACCTCAGTCATGACAGGTCGCAGGTAGAGATCGTGCGACTGGCTGACGATCCAGTGCGAGTACCGGCTGAGCGTCCAGCAGGTGATGGCGCGCACGAGAGCCTTGCGCTCGCCGAGGCAGCACACCAGGTACGGCACCAGGTCCGGCAGGTGCGGCACCATGCCGCTCATGCACCCGTCCGCCACCGCGCCCAGAGCGAGGATGCCGCTCTCCTGGAATATACAACAATTGTGACACAAACATACACAAACCATCATCTACCACCATGGCCATGGCCATAATTATATTGTTATATTTAAAGGAAAAAACGTATAGTGACCTAGTGTCTGTTCTTTGACAGTGCTGTCACTGCAAGGCCCAGTATTCTGTCAGTTGGTGTCATTACTGCATTATGCTGAGACTGGGACCGTTTTGCCTGCATGAGGCATGGAATTTGAATTGATTTTTGTATAACAATTTAATGCATCTGCTGTTTATGTTCCATGCTCTATGTAGATAAATAAATATATTTTCTTTCTATCTTACTTCCTATAGAGACAGGCAAATTAACATGATTTCTTGATAGTTCAATGCTATCAAGAAATTATAGCACTGTAATGAGTCACCTCATCACCTCAAACTAAAAGACACAAGTAACTTAAACATGCCTTGATAACCCAATCCTCATGGAACAAAGTCTCCTTCAATATAGGGAAGAGTACGGGCAGCAGGTCGGCCCCGAACACGTTGGCCAGGCCGTCCAACGCGGCCGCGCTACACTTCCGCAGGTTCCAGTCGGAGAGAGGGCCGTCGTCGCCGTCGCCACCTCCGTCCTCGTCGTCATCCGACTCGCCGCCACCGGACATATTGCTGTCGCCGGCTCCAGCTGGTAAACCAGTATATCACAAATATAGATTTTTCAGTGTGTGGGATCAGCTTCGTGGTGTACTAGTTAAGAGAGCGGGCTCTTTTATGCCACTAGTGCGCCTCAAGAAGTTGTCACAGGAACACGCTCATGGAGGAGAACGCTCCGAGAAACCAGGGAGGAAGGGCCGATACTCGGTCGGGGCTGCCCCCAGGTGATGAAGTGCGTTCTGTTAGTCCAGACCCAGAAGGGGTATAGTGGAAACGATCGGATAGGACAGAATTCGTAGAAGGATCACGTCACCTAGAGTAGCGACACTGGCTCACCATTGTGCTTGATGGTGTGCGAGCGCGGCTTGTGGAACCTCGGCCGGATGTCGGACTCGCGGTCCGGCTCCTGCTCGTCCGCGTCGTCGTCACGGTCTCCGCGCAGGAGGATCACTTCCATTTCAGAGTAGCGCATGCCGTGGACCAGCACAGGCAGTAGTGTCTGAAGACGGGGGCCTAACACCTGAGGAAGTTTACAATTAAAGCAAGTTTTAAATTCTGATAATCCTCCACCATAGTTGGAACATAGAACGACATAAGAGCATGATCTATACAGTCAGCACACTGACAATACTCTGTGTGCGCTCCACTAGACATAATTACAATTTTTAGATGGGTGAAGGCAAAACAAATTGTAGTAGAAATTCTGCAGTAACGTCTATAAAGGTTGTCACTACAGATGACTACATTGTTACATTTTGATGTCCTTCATGTACATTCTGTACATCTAACATTGCTAGCGAGAAGAAAGAGTGTATGTGTTTTATATTTACCTCCCGGCAAACATTTTGTTCAGCTAATGTTAGCCAAAACTCACAAGCTTCCAATGCCACCTTCTCTTCAGAGTCTTGGGTACGAATTAACATATACTGTAACAAAAATTTGTTTGAATTGTTAGATAAGAAATATATTTGAACCAATCTGGCACACACTTTAAATTAAAACCATGTTATGGTTGAGATGACTTAATAGCCAACTCTATGAGAACTCTATGATATGAATGATAAAATGAGTTCTGCATTGCAACATAGCTGAAACTCATTAGAAAAGATTATTTACTGATAACATATGAAGGTTATTTCAGACTGTGGTTTGTTTCCATACAAGCTGCATGTTTTTAAATTTACTACAAAGTACATTTCACTTCATATGTGTGTGTAAAGGGTTTTTCCTATGTATGTTTGAATATTCCCCATAGATAGACACATAATATCTTGTTTGGGTCATTCAGAAGCTATTTTGATCAACACATACCTAATTATATTTACAATGCGCCCTTATCTTTCCAAAAAGCACTTAATTCAATCTTTTTTATCCCTCAAGCTCTTCAGACCATAATATTATTTACTACTTCAACATTATTTATTCATACTAGTTAGTTAACATAATAATTGTCAAGACTTACGTCAATGATGTTAGGTAGATGAGGGATCAGCCGGTCCAATCGCACTTCCAACAGTAGAACTAGAGCATGGCAAACATTTTTCCTCACATCAGGATCTTCATCGGTTGCTAGATGGAATAGATTCTGCAAGAAATATATAGATTAAATCAGCAACTTGGATACAAACTTAAATTACAAGAAGAATTCAATATCACCTCTATGAAGGAGTCAATGTGAACCATAAGTGCCTGTGTTCTTCCCATAATAAAATAATTTACACAAGCTATGGCATGACATCTGATTTTGGGAGTAGAATGCCTGAAAAATTGCAAAAACTTAGGAATCAAGATGTTAAGAGGCCTATTCAATGCATCACTGTCTAGTATCTCCGCTGTATCTTCACATATTTTTTGTAATGCTCCAAACGCTCCCTGTAACAAAGCACACTTGTTTGTTAAAACTGCTATATAATGCATAGGTTATTTCATTTCACTACAGTAAGAACATAATTGATGTTATAGTTATACCTCACAAACATTGTAGTCCTGCGAGTCCAACATATTGCATAGAGCAGGTAGGAGTTCTGGCCATGATGTCAGTTCACCTTTGCTTGCAATGGTAGTAATAATAATGCCCACAGTTGCCCGGATCAATGGTGATGGGTCTCCCACAGCAGACAGGCATTCTCTCTTTATGAACTCTGCTACTTCAGGTAAGAAATTGTTGTAGTGGGCCTTCACATTGTTTTTCAATATCAAACCACTGAGTGACCTTGTAGGCTCCTCCTCAGTGACCAGTTTGGTTAAAACAAATATCAGATAGTTGTTGAAGTCAGGATATTTGTTCAGTTCTTCCAATTTCTGATGAATACAATGTAAGGAACACTGGAGGCTGTCAATGACTGTCATGTCGGAAAAATCGATTTTATCGCAAGCGTCGGGACAAAATTTTTAATTTCTGATGAGTCTATATGTATAACAATGGAATGAAAATCATTATTTTATTATTATTCTACAAGAGTTATTGATAGAAAAAGGGAAAAAAGCGGTAAAAGTCATAGAAAATATCCACGCCGATAGGTGCATCGATGTGATATATTACGAAAAGGATACTTGTTGTACGGCTCTTTGAGTGGCCGTGTCTGGTGACTGAGACTCTTTCAGCAGCGTTAGAATTTGTCTCAACCCTTCTTGTTCTGGTTTCCACTCCATTTTCATAATAATTTCACAAAACGGTTTTTAGTCACTCAGTCCCGTAAAAACCAACCATGCCAAAATTTTACGTAAACTTGCCAGTATCAAAAAGTTCAGTGTGTTCATCCAATAAAAGTTAAAAAGCTTCCTAAACTGTATCACCTTATGGTAGTAACTTCACTGGTTTCTTCTGTATGATATATTGTTTAACATGACTCATATTCTGTTTGTTTCCCAAATAAAGAAAAATAAAAGAATATTAAACTTATGCCGACTCATTTTGAGAAGACGTGGTTTTTATTATTCAGTGATTTCAAGAGAATGACAATTTTTTTTTTTTTATTAATACGAGTATTTGTAGCATAAAATACTTTTTCTCCTCTCTTAGTATGCGTTACGAAAGAGATAAAAAAATAAGCGATATGTTTAATAGATAATCTAAAATGTTTGAAACAGATACAGAGACATAATAGAAACACGAGCAAAATAAAAAAAGTTGAGAAAATAAAAGAAACAAGATCAGTTTGATATAAAATGCCGAAAATTAAAGCAGAAAAGAAAAGTAGAATTCACAATGAAGTTGCAAAACAAGGTAAACAAATTATAATGTTTATAGGTTATATCCAAAGTTTCTTTTTAACATGAATAGATGCATTTTGCACTAAAAACTAAATAACTTGATTTATGTTTCCTAGGAATCCAATTCAACAAGGATTTTGGCCAACACATTCTCAAGAACCCACTCATCATAACTTCTATGTTGGACAAGTCTGGACTCAGACCTACTGATGTTGCGCTTGAAATCGGCCCTGGTACTGGTAACATGACAATTAAAATGTTGGACCGAGTTAAGAAAGTTATTGCTTGTGAAATTGATACGCGGTAAACATTTTCCTCAATTTCTTTCATTCCAGGCATGGTATTCCATTGTACAACTTTCTTATTATGAACACTTGGCTTGCAGATTAGTCGCTGAACTGCAAAAACGTGTCCAAGGCACACCATACCAGGCCAAACTACAAATTCTTGTGGGAGATGTGCTAAAAACTGAATTGCCATTTTTTGACATCTGTGTTGCAAATATCCCATATCAGATCAGTTCACCTCTAGTTTTCAAATTGTTACTGCATAGGCCCTTCTTTAGATGTGCAGTACTTATGTTCCAAAGAGAATTTGCTCAGAGATTAGTAGCAAAGCCTGGAGACAAACTGTTTTGCAGACTGTCCATAAACACACAGCTATTGGCTCGTGTTGACATGCTTATGAAAGTAAGAAATTAATTCACAAGAATATTTAACTCACTAGCTTCATTCATGTCATTATTATTATAATAATTTATATTGCAGGTTGGAAAAAACAATTTTAGACCTCCACCAAAAGTTGAATCCAGTGTTGTAAGGATAGAACCAAGAAATCCACCACCCCCCATAAATTTTGTGGAATGGGATGGACTAACGAGAATTGCATTTGTGAGGAAAAATAAAACTCTCTCAGCTGCATTCAAACATTCAACCACAATGGCAGTACTGGAGAAGAATTATAGAGTACACTGTTCTTTGCATAGTAAGGTGGGTAAAATATTCTTATAGGTAAAAACATTATACTTTTTAGGCCAACAAGACCCAAAAAGTTTTTTTTGTCATTAATCTCCAGATAACTAGAGTATTCAAAGAGATACTGCTCATTTTTGATGAAAAATATAATTTAGTCATTTTTCTCTTCTCATCCAATATTCCTTATATATCCTTACAGGATATCCCAGAAGATTTTGACATAAAACAGAAAGTACAAGACATACTAGTGAGCAATGAAGCAGATCAAATGAGGGCCAGAACCATGGACATTGATGACTTCATGAAGCTCCTGCATGCTTTCAACTCTGAAGGGATACATTTTGCTTAAAAAACTATCATATGGAATAAAACTTTATAAACGTTTATGGGTTTTATTGACTATTTTACAGCTAATAAACTGAATTGCCATCTGAGATGGAAACATGTTGATCTGTGGTTATATCATTTATATGGCGGCCTTCTTAAATCCTCTGTCAGCATAGTCAGCTCCCACACAACGCTCAGACTTGTAAGGGAAACCTGGCTGTCCAGGTAGAACAGTAGGTTTTGTCCTGACTATTCTCCAACCGCCTTTCTTTGTCCAGTCCTGAAAATTTTATTGTAAAGCATAATTTACTGGTGTGGGATAATATCAATTTCTTACATACCAATTAACATCATAGCTTACATTTCCATTGTATTTAAAATAATAATGTGTGCAAAGTATGCCCATAGCAAGTAAACCCAATTTTCCAGTAATGTAGCGGTAATCAACTGCACGAGAATGTCCCTGAAAAGAAATAGGCATAATTATTTATTTAAATGAAATACCTCCCTTGCTATGGTACGTCAACAAAATGAGCAATTTTTTTATAAGGTGAAATACAATGGTTTATGTTTAAAGCATCAGCTGAAACTATAAGGTTATTATTATGTAACCTTACCAAGACTGGGGAAAGTTTGGAAAACAGTGCATCCAAGGGTTTACGATAAAGACGACGTAAGGGATTGGTCCGTTCTTTCCAATATTCTTCTACGTATACAGGTTCATTGGGAGACAGAATTTGGTCCTGCAACCATTGTTTGCGCCAAGCTCTTTCAGCATCGGTCATACCCAGACAACGCTCTCTTTCAAGAGCCACACGCCCGGCTATCGCTATAGGCTTTACCCCCGCCGTTTGAGCCATGTTTGCGGATAAACACCCACCAACTTTGTCGAATTTTCAGACCTTTTAGCAAAAAAAGCAAGTCGATATTAATATCAGAGCAGTCAACATCAAACCAAGAAAAAGATTAACATGACAGTGACATTTCTTAAATCAATCAATGCAGATTATAGAGATGTCTCAAATGGTATTGGATAAAATCTAGTTGTACCAATTAATCGTTTCATCCAAAATACTCAGAACCGGAAAACAGTCTGTGTTGGAGTTTATGTATTCAATGTCATTGTCAAGAGTCATATCGTAATTAATATTCAATGTCAAGGAAGTTCATGTCAAATACACGGATTTTGTTCTGGGATCGCCTGAAGAAAACCGATTACATCTGAAATTAATTAGTATTTTCCGATCTTACGCTTAAATAAAATACAATGCCTCGTTTTCACAAAGTGGAAATTAATAAAACAGAATGGATCGTCCCGGAGAGATATCAGATGCTCACACCTGTAGGTTCAGGTGCTTACGGCCAAGTTTGGTACGTATTCGGTTTTGATATCAAATTAGGCATAATGCCAGTGTTTATTATTAACATTTACATGATTATATGTTTAATAAGTAACTTTGAATCCAATATTCGCCGTATTGCCGCTGTGGAATCTAATTTTTATTTCGGTACATTGTCCTACGTGGGCGGAACAGGTTGTCTATATTAATGTACCAAATATATTCATACAATCTTCTTACGTTGTAGTTCCGCTATCGACACTCTGCATAATATGAAAGTGGCGATTAAGAAGCTTGCAAGGCCATTCCAGTCTGCTGTACATGCTAAGAGAACTTACCGTGAGCTGCGGATGTTGAAACACATGAACCATGAGAATATTATTGGTTGGTGTCATGTTATTTCTAATTGAAATATAATCTGAATTACTTGAGTACATGCTATTCATTTATTAAATCATAACACTGTATGTAGGACTCCTGGATGTCTTTACCCCTGAAAAGACATTGGAAGAGTTCCAGCAAGTGTACCTAGTGACACACTTGATGGGGGCCGATTTGAACAACATCATTCGTACACAGAAACTGTCAGACGATCATGTTCAGTTCCTGGTCTATCAGATACTCCGTGGGCTTAAATATATCCATTCTGCTGGTATTATTCACAGAGTAAGTTGAAAAATCAGATATTCATGTGTTGTTGTGGTTGGCTCAAACCACCAATGATTTATATAGAAGTTTTACATTCCTCATGGTCTATTTTAGGATTTGAAACCATCCAACATTGCAGTAAATGAAGATTGTGAGTTGAAAATTTTGGACTTTGGCTTGGCCCGGCCTACAGAAGTTGAAATGACTGGATATGTTGCCACTCGGTAAGTTGAGAAAATCAATCAAAATACTGAAAATTAATAGTATTTCTCAGGAAAAATAAGCTGTGATAGGTAATTAACACAAATTAAAACTTTGTAGCATGATTATGATGTTTTCTTGATTTGCTCAGAGGACTCGTTTTCAACGGGAAATACAACTATGATTGATTTGTTTGACCTTCTTGTCTGATCTCATTAACATACCTACCATATCATGTGTTAAAAGGAAATTTGAATTGAGAAAGAATTGCTATTATAGTATACCACAAAACCATAGTAAAGATCAGTTCAGATCAGGTAGGACCCAAGTCAAATTGCTTGTTACGGGTAGCAGTTACCACTTAAACCTGGTGGACATCTGCTTGCTCTATAGCATTACTAAATAAAAAAAAATTGCATACTTAAATGAAACTAGGTCAAACTAAAAAACTACAAAACTAGTTAATATACAAAGCTGTAAGTTTTCCCAAAATTTTTAAAATAAAATAAAATAAATAAATTTCCTAAAACTGTTCTAGGTGGTACCGAGCTCCGGAAATAATGCTCAACTGGATGCATTACAACCAAACAGTGGACATTTGGTCTGTCGGCTGCATCATGGCCGAGTTGCTCACTGGCAGGACTCTCTTCCCTGGCACTGACCGTATCCTTTTCAATAATATATTATTTAATTCTATGGATAAATTTCTATAACTTTTAATGTTGAGGTTGAGGTTACACAGGCTGTTAAAACATTGCAAATGTTATTCATGTCACTATAAATAAATAATGGTGGACATTTCACCCAGCGCCATCTAGCTCAAAAGTAAGCTAAGCATAGCTTGTATCATGGGAACCAGACAACTGATATAATACTTATATACTTTTATTTTGTAAATACATGCATATAATACATATTAACACCCAGACACAGAACAAACATCAATGTTACAAATGTCACATAAATGTTTGTCCTGAATGGGGATCGAACCCACGACCTACAGCGCAGAAGGTAGGGTTACTAACCACCTGAGCTATGAGGCCAGTCATATATAAAACTTAAATCATGGAATTCTCTCTTGGGAAAGAGATTAAACTATTTGCACTTCAAACATCTTTAAGATCTTTGAGATCGAACAAGAATATTGCATCATAAGAAGTAATTTATTAAAGTAGTCCAAACTTTCTATATGGTGCAGTAATAATTTTAAATTATCATTGTATGATTCTATAGATTCCCCCAGATGCACTTTCTTGAAAACCCGAAGGAGATATTAAGAGTTGTAACCAGTTGCATGATTTAAATTAATTATATGTCGACCTTGTGTTCTTCAAGCTTGGCCCACAGTCTGTAATTATAAGAAAGGCATTCACTATGTCAAGTAAATATAAATGCCCCTAATTTCTTTTTAAGTCACGTTCACGAATGTTTACACAATGTAATCAGCAGTATCTTATCCTACACAGATAAGATTATTATCCACCCATATAGGTACTCAACCTAAATTGTCAGCATAGTGCGTACCAATTATTTTGCTATTTTGATTTTTTGTTATTCATTGCGAACTGGTATGCTGTTACTTAAGCACTCTCCTGTTTGTGTGTGTACATACAACCTCTGATTAAATTTGATAATTATCTAATTAAATTAGTGGTTCTAGGTACATGCATAATCTAGGTGCAGTACCATTCATCGTTATTGACCCCAAACAATATAAATATGGAGGTGGACAAATCATCATTAAATCTTAGATTAATGTGCCTGGTAGGATCCGCGCCATTGGAACATTGTCAATATTATAGCACCTCACAACTCTTATTTGCTAATGTTTATTTTTTACAACTTTCATCTATAGCTAGATGTTATTAGGCTAGCTTTTAGTCAATGTCATCTGTGGCTTTCTTAATTGTCGAGACAGATATCCATCAATTGAACTTGATCATGGAGGTACTCGGAACACCGGCTCAGGAGTTTATGCAGAAAATATCCTCGGAGTCTGTAAGTAGACTGTCAAGGCTGTGAAAGTATTTCAGGTTATGGGCCCATCTGTGAGGAGACTATCAAGGCTATGAAAGTATTTCAACTTATGGGCCCCATCTGTGAGGTGACTGTCAAGGCTATGAAAGTATTTCAGGTTATAGACCCAGAACTGAATCCTGTCAGATGACATGCTGCCTGATATTATTATTATAACTCAGTTGTTATATTTGTTTAATAATGCAGTCTGCACTTTGTTGCAACTTAAGCCCAAAAGTATGAGCCCTCTGAAGTAATAATGCCCATATTTAGTACTCGCGCCTATGTTCAGAAGGTTCATACAGGTTTGCACTTATTATACAGACAAACTAAAATTGTAGTTGTGTTGTAGTCTTGATTGGATTCATGTTTCTGAACTATCTCGTCAGGTCTATAACCATACAGTACAGAGATTTAACAAAGCTTCGCATTAACACGCTTTTAAATGTTGTTTGTCTAGTCATATAGGTTGTGTAAGTTCTGTGCTTGTAACCTTAACATGCGTGCGTACAGATATCGATCATCTCACGAGGATTTTGTTTTTGTGTGGGAAACCCGATCAAGAGACCACAGACAAAATCATAAGTGAAGAGGTAAGGAAAATTGTCCATAGTGATTAATGTAGTGGCGAATTATCGCAATTCAGTCGAACGTTTAAGTAACTAAATAAAAACGAGATTAATTGTAACTAAATAAAGAAAAATATTTTCTTGGATGTTTCACACAGCGCCATCTAGCCCCAAACTAAGCATACTTGTACAGCGGGAACCAGATAACTGATAGACTTTTACTCTTTTTAAATGGGTAGGTGAGCCACAATGAAATCCTTAATTGCAATGTCAAATGATAATTTGCCATCGGCCACTAATCGTCGCCACTTTGCGACTAATATGTAGTTTTATAACCTTTAATACCTAATTTATTTGATAATGTAAATATATATGTTAACTTTAATTATTGAAAACTAAATAACTAATATATTTACAAGCCAGCCTTGCTGAAGTAACCTGGTGTTTATGCTACTAATTCATATTAGTTTTACCCCAAATAATATATGCACGAAAGGGTCCTCTTTGAGGCTTTAATCTTTTCCCTACACTGGTTCGAGAGAGCTGGTGGTTATTGGTACTAGTAAACCCCAATTAATAATCGGAATAGTATATATTTGAAATTCCATGTAACAGTTTATAAATGTATGTTTAATGAGACTCTTATCGCGATATTTTAAATCAAACGGACCAATACTTTGGAGCTATTAACGTATTATGAACTTTCGTCATTGACTACTTAATGTCTTGGTATATGAATGTTTGCGTCACCCATTTGTGTGTAATGTGTTCGTGCGCGTCCAATGTCGTGTGTCTCATGGTTATTACATCTGTTTACAGAATACATTATAAATATTATATATTCATAATAACATTTACTATGTAGGATCTAGTATACTATATGTATTTATGTAATTGAAGTCACGGAACGAGCTGACGGCCCACCTGATGTTAAGTGGTAACCGCCGCCCATAGACAACAATACGACTCAAGTTCTCACCATAGTACGAGATGACTCAAGTCGCATTGAGTTGCATCCATCACCTCGAGACGGGGATGTTACGTCTCATGCGCCTGCAATTTCGCTGGCACCCACTCCCTTCCACCGGAACACAGTAACACGAGTGCATCACTGCTTGGCGGCGGATTACCAGGTGTGGTGGCAGTACTTCTCCGGGCGAACTTAGTACAAGTTCTACTGCTGCTGAAATTATTAGCGTGATTTCAGTTTTTTTTGCGCGCAACAGGAATGCGATGTTACATAACCTTCTTTCCGGCCGAAGATCAGAAACGTCCACAAACTCGCGCAAAGTACTAAGACAAAACAAGACCAAATACTGCTGATTGTATAAGATACAGTCAAAAATAATTGTAACAGTGTAGAAATTATTCAGAATCGGTCGCGAGAAAGAGTAAACTCATATCTATTCATAAATGTTATCAGTTCCAGTGCCAACTTTTTTCGATTACCTACTAGTAGATTAGTTTTCAATTTACAAAAGAATGATATTTTTAAAACAACGCTGTTTTTCTGTCTTTATTTCTATACCATCAATGTTGAAATGTACTTGATATTTAAATATTGAATAACAAAACAGTACAAATTCAGAAGAATATCCAAAATATTCGTTAACAATGCCTGTTATGGTACAACCTCTTTTATGTCCAGTTCAGTGTAATAAAGTTAGTTCATACGGTGTTAGTAAACACAAATTAAAAACTAAAATACAGCTGGTTCGTGTCTTAGATGTTGAACAGAGGTCAGAGATATAATTGATTGGTGTCCTAGGAAACTACCTTCAGGCACCATGTAAAATAAGACACTAGACGGCCTGAGTTATTAGGTAGGTTTTGCAGTTTCTTTACATTTTTTTTTTTTTAATTTCTAAGATCTTGTACGTATTGCTCGAGGTTTGCATCTGTAATTGAGATGGCACTTATCATGTATATTTAATTTGTGTGTATTTATTGAATTGTGTTGGTGTTCTTAATTTATATACAACAAATTTAAAAGAAAAGATATATAGTATAAAATCATAATTATTGCAAAAAAAAAAGAAATTATTAGAGGTCACGAATTTGAGAGGGGAAGATTAATATTCTTAAATAAACGCTATTTGAAATAGGATAAAGGTTCACATCCTATGAAACCGTTTTCAGGCTAGAAACTACATCCAGTCGCTGCCAACGTTGAAGAAGCGCGAATTCAGCGAAGTGTTCAAAGGAGCCAACCCTTTGGCCATCAATCTGCTACAACTTATGTTAGAGCTGGACTCTGACAAGTAAGCCATTATAGAAATAAGTAACAAATAAAAAAAATATTGGTGGACATTTCACACAGTGCCATCTAGCCCCAAAGTAAGCTAAGTAAATCACTTGTATCATGGGTACCAGACAATTGATATAATACTTAAATACTAGTTTTTTGTAAATACATACATATTTGTGTACATTGTGTGTGAGGCCTGTCAAAATGATTTGCCACCAGGTAAAAACTAAGTATGTACGTTTGTTGTACAGACGCATAACTGCGGAACAGGCGCTCGCTCACGAATATCTGGCGCAGTACGCGGACCCGACAGACGAGCCCGTGTCGGCGCCCTACGACCAGAGCTTCGAGGACATGGAGCTGCCGGTCGACAAGTGGAAAGGTGAGATTTGTTTATTTCAGCTTCATAACGACCCTTGACCGCCAACTTATCGTAAGCGTCAATTTTACCCGTCAGTTTTATTTTCATATCCTAAAAGCTCCCAAGCATTCGAAAAATATTATTATATAAAATTCATAGAAAAATTTGAGTAATGTTCTGTTTTTGATGAAGTTACGGAACTTGCAGATGGCCCACCTGGTGCTACATGGAACCTCAGCTTATAAAAACAATACTTGGGTCCACCTCTATTTAGGGATAGATACACTCCACACACGCCGGTTACACTAAGACTTAAGGGTAGCACGTCTCATGGACATGTAATTCGATGCATTCTCTCGTCATATATTTTCCGGGTTACGTTGCAAAATCTGTTCCCACGAAAAGCCCTATTAATATAACGGGATTTTTGAAGTCGAATGAGTAGTTATAGAGTATTTATATTTATTTAATATAGATCGCCTCCTACATACAGACTTACCTCTTTATAAATATTAGTGTAGATACCTACTACGTGCATTATAAGTAGGATAGACATTTTTTACCTTCACGCTCGAAAAAAAGGAATCCCTCCATTAGGGGTTTCTTGTCTGTTCTCCCCATGGAGGGTCGGATAGGGTTTGAACAGGCGTCAAACTTAGCGCAAACATAAGGTCACGCGTACTTATGTACGCGTGACCTTATGTTTTGAATATTATTGACCTTTCCAAGCCATTTCTTTATGAATGCAAAGTTACAAATAAAGTTTTTGACTTTGACTTTATGTTTGTTAATGAATTTATTTCTTCTTTCCAGATCTTGTATGGAAAGAAACCGTGGAGTTCAAACCGCATCCTCAGCACATGAACACTGTAGTTGAAGTGAACCCATCATAATTGCAATTCGCTACGCGCTTGTCCATTGTACTCGGCAAGTGATACCGCCCTTTCATTTCACTGCGAGAGGAAAGGATAGTTGTAAAAGTGGCGTGTACTCCTCAGTCATATATTTGTGTATGTTAAGCGGCAAGGCTCGACGAGTGTATACTCGTAATTACATAATTATAATAACATATTTTTAATTTAATTTTTTGTGTTAAATGATCTTTGTTGATCGAAATTATAATTAGTAATGTATTATTCAGATTTCATATTCGTAGGTTGTGACTTGTGAAGGTGTTTAGAGCCTAGTCAGACTTTACTATTCCGACTTTCAGTAATAATAACATTGGTGCACAATTCACAGCGCCATCTAGCCCCGAACTAAGCTTAGCTTGTACTATGGGAACCAGACAACTGATAGAATACTTATATACTTTTTTTTTGTAAATAAGCAATATTTTAACACCCAGACACAGAACAAACATCTATATTCGCAACAAATGTTTGTCCTGGGAGCTGTGAGGCCTGTCAATGACTCAATAGTGGGTATAGCCGGCTGAATTCTTCGTGAGCTGTATTTCATAACTGCTGGATTTCGGTATTTCGGCTCAGTTCTTATTCGACTCAGAACTAGCTTTCAAGCTAGATATCTATAACTAGGTATTTGCATTCGGGATGTATCCATCTGACTGAGTTCTAAAGTCCATTAATCGTTTACATCGGTGCATACAGTACAGGTATGAAGTGCTTACTCTTGCATTTAATATACCGTTGCAATATCAGAACTGTAAAACAAAATATCGTCTTTTCGGTCCTTCCGTGATGTTGGGGAATGCAGATCACTAGAATGTCACGATCCACTTTAATAATGCAAGATGGAATCAACAAGAGTTCCATAAATAGATCAACAGCGCGGGACGGTTAACGCGCCTCTAGCTTTGAAATCGCACTGCGTCTATCTCGTTATTTTAAGAACGAATCGAAAGCAATCCTGGTCACGCGCACCATTTTTGGAGCTAAACACCGGAATAAGCGACGGACTTTCTATGCACTTTAAGATTATACGTATAAACAGTCCGGTTTTGACGCCTCATCTAACCAGACTCTTGTTATATCACAGTGCTAGCTGTGTTGCTTCGTTTTAGTGATTGAATGTTGGCACCGTGATTCCAACTTTCAGTCGCTAAAAACATAGGCCGATGTGCTGTTAATCACACCGACGTCGGCTACTACTACTACTCTGTTTCAATAGGGGGCTTTATAGTCAGTAACAAGATCACGTGCACTTTTGGCTATTTTCTGGTTTAATTGCGGAAAACGCAATGGTTTCACCAATTAAACATATTGGTGCAACTCGGAGAGTCAAGTCGAGTAAAATGAAAACTTAAGTCTACACTTTATTGATATAGTATAAATCGCCTTATATAATTTTGATAAAAATAAGCATAACTGTACTGCTTACTAAACAATCACTGCCTAAATAAAGTAAAAAATTGTAGGCACTTGTTGATTACGTAGGTACTCTATTCGTCTAGAACGATGAGGTTTAGTTGAAATAATGACAGTTTTTAGACTGTAATTATCGAAAAACCTAGAATGTATTTGAATACTTTCGTTTTATTTTTCATAAACTGTTTTGAAGTGATGACGGCTCAGTTGATAATGATCTTGGCTTACTATCTGTAAGTCGTGGGTTCGAATCCTACTATGAGCTCGAGCTTCTGGTGATGATAATATGTGTATTAAACGTGTCAGTAATAATTAATAACTGTCTTCTATCGGACTTATGGAGCCTTGTCCGATTTATTTTACTCAATTTCCGCTAAACCAGGATAATTTTCGTAAACATTAAAAAAATAATAAATGAACCGAGAGGTTTTAAGTTGTCATATTTTCTTGCTTGGTGCAAATTGAGCGACATCGGGCCGAGAATATGAACCCCAGATACCGTAAATAAGCTTCACATAATGTCTTCTAAGACTGGCCTAGTAAAGGATGCCTTGAATACGACGAAAAAATTGGCCCGTAATTCTTATTTTTAAATCAGGCCATCATAGTATTTCTGAAGAATAAATAATTACTGCATAGACGCTCTCATCTAGAGTTTTTTTTTACAGAATAAGTAGGTAATGGATTGTATAATAAAATTAAATTTAAAAACGCGAGTTAGTCGCTAATTTTATAATATAAGTAATTTATATATAATAATAATTGCATGTGTGTGAATACACAGTATTTTAGTGCTTGTCTAAGAGCGTTCAACGCTACAAATGCACAAGATTTAAATTAATTGGCTTATATAAATATATAATACTGCTGGTTGCTATGTAGTTTGGCACAAAGTTTAGGTGGATCAACTAAGTTGTCTTTTTTGGTGCTTATTCTATTCATGAAAGAAATAATAGGAACTACCAACTTAATGAAAAGGGAAAAAATATTAATCCATAAAAAAAATGTATTCGTAAGTTTTGTAACTGCTTAGTATTTAGTATGCAGTTTGTCTTCCTTGCTTTATGGATGCCACCAGATAGCTGTTAAGGATGTCGGCGATAATAGAACACAGGGTTTTACTTATTAATAAGGCAACGAATAATAATAGTAACCAACAGATTGGGTTTCATAATTATGTAAATAAGCAAGGATTCATTTAAACAGAATGGAACTACGGAATTATGTATACACCGTGAATTTATTAACTGATTTTATGAACTTTTTGTGAAATATCTGGTACCAATAGAATTACAATCAATTATGAAGAATTTTAGGGTAGACTAGTTTTTTAAATAAGGAATTAAAATGTATTGTGGTGATTTGTTTGGCAACATATTTTATCCTAATTTTAATATCTCCCTTTTGAATGAAGAGACATACAAAACTGTCTCAAACTCTGATCAGTCATCCCCAGACGATTCAAGTCGTGATATTAAAACTGAGCAACCAATTTAATGAAGTTGACAGGTATTAAATTTAGTCTGTGGTCCGCGTGTCTCTTTTGAGGTTAGAGATGAGAATTACCGTTCAAAACAGAATTATCACCCATTTTACGTTACCTATTTCAATTATACTGTAATATGTACATTAAGATTTGAGAAAATAAAGATATATTTTAAGATATTATGGGTTTTTGTTTGATAAAAAAAAAGGAAAGTATCCTTATCATATTTACATTTATTTTCATAAATTACGATTTATTATATTAAGATACAGAAATAGATAAGAATAATGTTTTGCAATCGAATAATAAGTAGGTATATTTTAGTTTCCTAAATTATAATATTGTAATAAGTTAACATGTACAGTTCTAACTGAAAGTAATGGAAAAATAAAGTAATATTTACACTGTAATCACAAAAAAAAGTCGCAAATATAACTAACACAAAATTTACCAATTATACCCGTACAAATAATATGTGAAACAGACAGGAGTATATCCAAGGATGTATATCCAAGATGATGACTCTATAACAAGTATTTGTTTGCCCATTTCTGCTGCCAAGCAGTAACGCATTCGCGTTACTGTGTTCCGTTTTGAAAGATGTGGTTGCCGGTGAAATTACAGGCACATGAGACATTCCACCTACACGTCTCAGAGTTACGGGCCCATACGATGCGACTTGGGTCAGTAGTCGACCCAAGTCGCATCGGTTGTTATGGGCCGAGGTTATCACTTAACACCAGGTGGGCCATAGGCTCGTTCAGTAACTGCAACATATAAAAAAAAAATATACTAATTGTATCACTTTCACCGAAATTTCCTTAGCTTAAAAGGATTGATGGTGAAAGTGTGCATTAGTATTATATATCTATAATAATAATTAATATGACATCAATATTATTATAACACAAACATTTCCCATTTTACATAGATATATGAATACCACACTTATGTTAGTGTGATTATTATTTATGTTTATAATTATCTAAATGTTTGCTAAATGCTTTATTATACGTACTGCGTTGTCTTTTAAGTCAACCAGTTTATGAAATGTCCTCAATTTAACATTACCACAGCAATAGAACTAACGAAGAATAAGAGAGATTTTTTTTTCTATCACTCAAAAAGGGCCCACTGGTGGCCATTAGCGGAAACCAGCTCGCGCTGCAAGCAAGAATATTTTTTTAATAAATATACATTTATGCTGTATCTGTTAATGACTGAACAGATAAGAACTAAAAACGGCATCTCTTGTAACTTTTAACGAGATAAAGTGAAGTCAATAACTTTTTCTTTTTTAAAGTTTGCAACTGAGTTTACACCAATTTTTACTTAATAATTTAAGTACCAGAATAAGAGAAAGACAGTAATAATGAAGTAGTATTTTTAAACGGAACGAGTATACACATAATCAGTATATTGTAGATTTACATGCCAAGATCCTTTGAATTTATAAAAGGAGACTGGAATCGAACCAATAACAAAATATAATAAAAATATATAAAATATAATAAAAAAATATTCATATAATCAGTAACATTCTCAATTTTTGTTTAAACTATAAAAATGCAGAACTATAATGTGAGTATTATTTACAAACAGTTATACATATTTAATTTGTGAGATACAAAATATATTTATTCGGAATTAACCGCATAGCTTTGCAGTTCTGCAATAGAGAAAAGATGTTACTTTTCTACTTAACTCACAAATTCACATGGTAGTGTAGCAAGTCAACTCAAAAAGTAAGATAGTTCCTATGGAATACCGTACATCATATCCCAATGCATTGTCTAATCAGCCATACAAACTAAGCAGAGTTACATCCATTATGATGATTAATTCGGTGGTTATCCTGTACAAATCCGCGGCGCATCATAATGCTTTGAGACACATTTACTGCCATAATCTTTATATCACAATCAACATTTGAGAATATGTAGTTTCTCGCAAACGCGTTAACCTGGCCGCTGTATGGTGAGATTGAGGGGTATATCGTCGTCAGAATCAGAGAATGTTGAGCTCCACGCCGCCGCCTCGGCCTCCGACGATGAACTCCATTTACTTTCCTTGCTCGGCTCGCATACGGTAAACTCGCTGGCTTTCTTTACCACACTTTTCAGTCTTTTCTGACTACCCTGGACATGGTTTTCGGCATGTCTGTTCTTGAAGCCACCGGAGAGACCAGAACTGCCAGAAGTGGAATTATCTTCGGTTTGTTTCTTTTTGAAGTCACTGGAGGGACCCGAACTGTCAGGAATGTATCTGTCTCCGGTATGTCGCTTCTTGAAGCCGCCAGAGAGACCAGAACCGCCAGGAATAGAATTATCTTCGGTATGTCTCGTCCTGTAGTCAGTGGAAAGACCAGAACCGCCAGGAATAGGATTATCCTCGGTATGTCTCTTCTTGTAGTCACTGGAGAGACCCGAACCGCCAGGAATAGGAATATCTTCTGTATGTCTTTTCTTGAAGCCACTGGAGAGACCAGAACCGCCAGGAATAGGATTCTCTTCGGAAAGTCTCTTCTTAAAGCCATTGGAGAGAGCAGAACCGCCAGGAGTATAATTATCTTCAGTAGGTTTATTTTTCAAGCCACTGGAGGGACCAGAACCGTCAGGAATAGAATTGTCTTCGGTATATCTCTTCTTGAAGCCGCGAGAGAGTCCAGAACCGCCAGGAATAGCATTATCTTCGGTATCTCTCTTTTTGAAGGCACTACCAGAGGTACCAGAACCACAGGCAATAGGAATATCTTCAGATTTTTTTCTTTTTTCGTAGCCATTCGGTCCGCTGTTTTCGTCGCTATGTTTTCGCTTAAAACCGCTGGAACCACGAGCAGGATTTTCATCGCTGTATTTTCTCCTGGAGTGTGAGGAGAGGCCGCTGGGTCCGGGCTGATCGGGCTCCGGCGCGCCCGCCGTCTCCGATTTGACTGTCTTAGACGACTTCACACCTTTGCCATTGCGGGATTTACGTTTGCTGCGCTTATCTTTTTCCCGGCGCTCTCTCTCCGGGGTCGGTGACACATACACGGGCGATGGATTGTCGGCAGTTGACGTCAAAGCTGTTGCGTCTCTGTCCGCTGCGGATTCCATCTCATATTTAGCCTCCGAGAGCGGTATATCGTCGCTAGTCGGAGTGGATTCTCTCGCCCGCCTAGCCACAGGTGCCTCTCTATCTTGTCTGGCCACCGCCGTTTCTCTCTCATGTCTGGACTCCACAGCTTCTCTATTATGCCTGTAGGTCGCAGCTTCCTTTTCATTTCTAGCCGTCGCGGCTTCCCGTCCGTTTCTGGTGTGGGCCACTTCTCTCTCATGTCTAGACGCCGCCGCTTCGATCACATGTCTAGCCGCCGCAGCTTCCCTCTCGTGTCGCACCGTCGCGGCTATTCTGGCCGCTTCTCGTTCTTGTCTATTCCTTTTACGCCTAGCCTTGCGTCCCACGTGGTATGCTCTCCTGCTTCTAGGAGTGTTATCGGCCGTTTCGTCATCGGAATCGGTCGCGTTGGGAGGCGGGGTGCGAGAGGAGCAGGAACCGGACCGCGAGCCGGACGAGGAGTCCGACACGGAGCCAGAGAAGTTGTACTCGGGGTCGGATACTCTGGCACGGATCTTGCGGCGCTGGCGGCGTGGGGGCGGCGGCAGCGGCGGCGTGTAGGACGCATCGTCCGAGTCCGACCCGGAGGCGGGGCCGACACGCCGCCGCGACAGGGACAGCTTCACTACGCCGCGCCCCTCCGGCGCCGGCGCCGGCTCCGGGGGCGGGTCGTCCTGGACGACGACATCGCTGTCGGACGCGATCAGGTCGACGACCTCCGGCGTCCGTTGTTGTGGCGGTTTGATGTACCCCGTGACCATCACTTCGTCGTCGTCCGTGTCTGAATGAGATATCGTCTCTATGGGAACGACGGCACCGGGTTGGGGCGCGATGTGGCTATGGGGGTAGACGGGGTCGGGCGGGCGGCGCAGGGACGGCCCCGCGGCGGGTCCGGCCTCGACGCGGGGCTGGTAGGGCGGGGGGTTCGCCGGCGGCGGGCGGGTGCACGGCGGGGTGGACACGAGCACTATATCTGAGTCGCCGCTCTCCGTGTCCGAGCTAGAGATAACGTCGTTCACTGTGTTGCGGAGACGCAGATCGGTGGTGTACTGCACGTTGCGGTCGTACCCGGTCAGGTCGTAAGGCGTGGACGCGAAGCACTGCAGCTCGTGGAGGAAGTGGTCGGTGCGCGTGCCGAGATACCGGTATATTTCTTCCCTAAATTCTGGGGACGTAATGTGATATTGGGGTAGGAGCTCTAGGATCCGTCTCAGCACGTAGGCGATGTGGCTGATGTTTTCCAGAAGTAGATAGTGAAGCTCGCGGTTCAGCCAGGGCAAGAGACGGTGCATCTGGGAGTCGTTGTACCTTAAACCGGAAAAGAGACTTGTAACTAGCTGAAAAAGTTGTAAGGCTGGCTTTGACGATATGCAAGTGCCTCCAGAATGGTTGGTTGATCCCAATACCAACAACATTACCTGTAAAATTCCGGAGTGCAGTCCCGAAATCGTCCGGTGAAGTCGGGTAAGGGGCGAGCCCACAGATTATGTCTGTACACTGTTCGACGAAACGAGGTGGGCGAGCGACGGCGACGCGACGACGGCAGAGGGGCGGGCGGGACCCCGGGCGCTTCCTCCACTACAGCCGACAGGGGGGGGTAGTGCAACAAGAGCTGCTGGAGGGCGAGGCGTTCCCGTCCACGAGGAAACGTCAATGTTGTCCTGAAAAGCCACACATTTTGTTATTATGTGCTCTGGCCTTGAGGTGCATTCGGTAGCAGTACAGTGTAGATTGCTTACGGTAGATGGAATCTCACACACCTGTATCTGAACCTTCTCGTTGCAGTGACCAGATCATCAATATTGATTGATGACCGGTCTTCTTCTTGGAGGCGTTGTTCCACGCGATACTCCTCATATTGCTGATTTGAGCGGACATTGTGTATGATGGATTTGAAGTTTTGCTTGCAGAGTGGACATTCAGTTTTCACCTAAAAATAACGATTTTTTAAATTAGTTTTTTTTATTCAATTAATACAGATGTTGGTTGAGTTAAGATCTGCCTGTTTTAAAATTATAATATCTATAACTAAACCACATGTAACGTTTGTGGCGAGCGTTCGGTCTGTGGAAGAACACGGATCCCTATACCCCCTGAGGTCGCCAAAGACCCTGACCGATCGAGCGTGAAGTAGCAAGAACGGAACATGTACACTGTGGAGTCTTAAGACGCTGGGACTAGCACTTAGTGAAACTGCAGCAAAATTTTGATCATCAATTTCTTTATTCTTTGTTGTACACAGAAAAAAAAAGTCATAAGTGATATATGTCAAAGGCGAGCTTAACCCTAAAGAGTTCTCTTCCAGCAAACCTTTGAGGCTTAGAGGCGATTTTATATAGGTAGGATGTGTACATAAAGATAAATTAAAACTAAATTATTGAAGGGCTTAAAAAACCTACACACTTATAAATACACCACAAATACAAGATACTAAAAAGATAGATAAAAGAATATAAATATATTTACATGATTAATATACAAAATATGACAACAGATTCAAAAGAAAGGTAGTGCTCTGCTTTTACTCTCTTCTTAAATACTGTTTGACTCGCACGAATTTCGTGGGGGAGGCAGTTTCACAGCTTCAATGCATGGACTGTAAAAGATCCACTATATAACTATATAACAGCTGGAGAAGTGATTTAGAGTTTTATTTAGTGATTTAGAGAAAAGGAACAATAAAATTGTTCTACAAAACTCACTTTCTTCCATATTTCCATAATTAACAGCATCATAAAACAGGCCTCTTAGTATTGGCTTCGACTCTAATAATGTTTTCTAGGGGACCGGTATCAGGTACACACCTCTGTACTATGATTTATTTATTTAATTCAATCACTATGGATTAACCAATTAAATCAATTGATCATATGTTTTTTTTTTTTTTGTGTTTTTTATTTATGTTAATATCAATGATTGTGTTGAACATGAAAAGCTTTGGAAATAGGATCCCCTGTGATAGATGTCAATTTCACAGCTGGAATAGGGTCAGATCTGTATATTTGTGTCCTAGTATCATTAACAGTCAAAAAAGGCCATGAAATTTAATTATTTTGCATTTGTTGCCTACTATTCGTTTCTATGTCTATAGTTACTATGTTTAACAGACTTTAATTTTTTTATTTTATTTACTGTTTGTGTTATTCCTTAAGCTTTTCGGGAACATTGTAAAAAGTTAATATAATAATAATAATAATAATAATGTTTATTGACACAGGTTTTACATATACACAATTAAAGTTGAGTCCCTGTGGCCCGGAGAAGCGTGAGCTGTGGCCCGGGACACAGTTCTCTTCCGAATAGTCTTAATATATACATATTGTCTTATGCTGCTTAGAGGCTAAATAGTTTAAGCTATTAGTAATTTTAATCAAAACAAAAATTCATAAAGGATTGGTATGTGTGTGTGTGTGTGTGTTTGTGCGTGTGTGTGTGTATGTGTGTGTTGTGTGAGAGGAGAATTGAAGTCACACGAATAGATTCTCCATACTAGTATAATCAAATGAGTCTAACCATTGCGTCAACATATTTTTTATTTGATGATTACTGTAATGTTTTATGTCCAGTTTCAAGTCAATATTTTTATATAAACGTGGCGCATTATAGCTGTAACTTCTACGAGCTATAGAACATGAAAATGCAGGTAATGGATATCGTTTTACTCTTTTTGACGGGAGATTCAACAATGGCACAGTGGAACGGTGGTATCTGCGGATGCATTGGTAAACGTATAATTTCCAAACACTTAGAACTTTCACTTTTGAGTACAGTAGATTTGTAGGATATCTGAAGGATAAATACATCATTACTTTTAGAAGAGCTCGCTGCGCTCTTTCAATTTCTATTATGTGGGATTTCGCCGCACCGCCCCATGAACTGATACAGTAAGTGATGATGCATTCACATAGTGCTTTATAAGTATTTCTCAAGAGGATATGATCGGCAATGTTTCTAATGTTCTTAAAAATGTATATTAGCGATCGTATTCTCTTAGCAGTGACATTTATATGTTTTTTCCACGTACATTTGTCATCGATCATAATGCCTAGGTATTTTACATAGGGAACTCTAATTAGTTTATCACAGTGACACTCATCCCTATGCTCTGATATATTACATGGATAAGTATGGACTGAAATTGAGAAACCTAATGGAGGACTAGTAACTGATGTTTTGTGAAAGCATAGAAATTTAGTTTTTGATGTATTCAAAGATAGCAAGTTATCCTCAAGCCAGCGACTGACAGAGCACAACCCACTCTCGACAAGCATTTTCACTTACTACCTCACTGGTTTCGGGAGCTAGGGACACATAGTATGTGAGCAAGTAAAATTCAACTTCTATATAGCTCGCAAAAGTGAGTATGGGTCATATAGGGAGTGTCCCAAAAGGCCTAGGAAAAATCTGAAACCAGACCCCCCCCTTCTTTACCCCCTCTTTTGAGAGGGGGGGGGGGGTGGAGAAGTAAAGATTAAAAAAGATGGCTGCAAAACAAAAAAGATGGCCACCATACAAAAATGTACCCTACACAAATTTAATGACTTAAAACTCCTTTCCTATAGGACCTATGTATCCTCTATTTATCCTAGAAAACAGGCAAACAGTGATTGGACAAATACCATGTTTATATGGACGATTTGACGGTTTTTTCAAAATTAAAGATGGCCGATCCAAAATGGCAGCCGATGTGCAAATTGCTACGATGCGGCTCAAATTCATAATCTGGGGGATTTTGGGATCGCTTAGTCCGAATCTGAGTCAATTTTTTTTAATGGTTACTCCTCAAAATGTTACCAATTTCACAATATTTCTATGGATGTTTTGAATTAGAAATTATAAAGACACAATGAGCATGCGCACTATATGCAGCGCGCACCACACAACCTCTAGTTCTTTTATATATTTGGAAAGACCCTAATTTTTCTTTTTAACAGCTCTCTGCCTTAGAAACTTGTAATTATAACTTAAGCGCTTGGCTAGACTTCGGCCTACTAGATGATACTCGCACAGTATCTACATGCTGATCTTCATACATATAGTATATAGACTTTCTGAAGTTGTGTTATTGTCCACATGAGGAGTGATAAGCAGGAATAAGGAGTAAATTATCCTATTTTTATCATAGTGCCATAAAAAGCAACTTAATAAAATTAGGAACATCTGTTTTGCTTCCATAATAGTCACTAAGTTTAATCTAGATGGGTTTAACTAATTTGATAAGAATGCTTATAATATGGAAGCTGTACAGGAAAACACTGAAATAAAAAAGAAAAATAATGTTTATTTTCTGTAGAATAGGCATGTCTCACCTTACTCCAAGTGACAAGGCATTTGAAACAGAACTGATGCAGGCAGGAATCTGTAAATGATTTGTTTCGGCATCTTCCTAGGCAAATTGCACAGTTGGGCGGCGGAGATCCTCGGTCACCATCTGCCCTGGGACTGCCATCCTCACTCTTCACACTACTTGGGTTTGCTCCTGAACTATCATCGTAAGTCTCCGATAGGCTCTCCATCTGGACAGTTACAATTTTTAATCAAAACTCATTCACAGCTTTAAAATATGCATATATATTTTTATACACATGAATGATGAACACGAATCTAGGTATACAACATTTTACAAAACAACACGATTATTACTGCTTATGTATAACAGCCAAATAGGTAGGTACGAAAAATAACAATAAGTCTGGATGCACTGAATTAATGGAGACATGCATTTGTGCATGTCAAACATATTGATTTTCGGGAATAAATGGGAATTATTTACCCACCTTGTAATGGCTACGTTCTCATGGAAAACGATGAACAATCTCAATTTGAAAGGGTATTAAACTGCGTTTGCATCCGTTTGTGGAAACTCGAGCTGTGACGTGAAGGGTGAGATACTACCTACAGGGCTACAGCTACATATTTGATTGATAAAACTTTCATGAACAACGCGAATTATAATAGCTTTACGGTGTACAAAACTCTTCCAGGTGCTGATAATTTAATAAAATTTGCTAAGTAATAGAATCGCTACACCACACATTCGCTGCACCGAAAGAAGTAAAACACGAAATGCACGAATGGAACGACTGAATCGAATAGGAATAGGTAAGGTGAGGCACAGATAGTACAGAATATTATTATTATTGTACCAGGATATGCTATTTTTTTTATATCAAAACTTTTGCTTAGTCCTTTCCTTGGCAAGGCAAGAAGTTGTAAGCAGGCTAGGCAAGGTAGATAGGGAGCCAATAGATTAGAATCAACTGCATTAGTTTGTTCGGGGCAAATTAAGACAGGCAGACATAAAGGTACACAGTCAGGCAGACAGACCACAGACTAAAATAGGAATCAGATGTTTATGTTTGCCCAGTATTGAAGTATTCATTTGTGTGAAGTATTAATATTAAAATGCGAAAGATGTATCATAAAACAGGTAAATTTTCTATTGTTAACGTCTTTCTTGGCGCACCTTTCGTATAATTACCAGTAAATATCTAATAAAATCGATGTTCACGGCGTATATAGAATCTCATTGTTCACGGCTCACAGATATCAAACGTGCGAGCTACAAATTTAAAAGTTTATTTACGCCAGCTTCTCGAGAGTAGGTACAGTGTCTACGTAAGTGGCTGGTACAGTACGTAACGCACTAATATTGGGAAAAATCCTGAAAAATCGGGTGTCTGGCAGCACTGTTTGCTTGCCTGCCACAGACTATGATGTGGTTGTGTTCAAAAGTTTTCACTTATACCTATATTGTTTCTGTTCTGTTCTCACGTTGAGTTCAGTATATTGTAATAATCTTTGGGTTGCGGTGAACATCGCGCCAGCTATCACGAAGAGCAATATTTATTCCGCCAACAACAAAAACTAATGGTTCTTGGTCACTAACGATAATGTAATACCTTCATGTCGCGCTCAATAACGTCCAATTGACAGCAAAGTGACATTGTCTTCATATCGCAAGTCTTCGAGTGGTATTTTTGTGTTGTGTAACCAAGAAATTGAAATCCTCACGATGGGAATGTTAAAAAAGGTGTGTAATGAGCAGTGGTCAAAGATTCGCATATAAAATATCTGTGTGCAAAATCTATCGACAGCTTATTAGTGATACTTTCGCGTGCTACCTCAATATTAAAGTTCAGGATTTTTCTGATGTTCCAGACCACGGGCCTTACAGGCTTACTAGTTGCTGCTAATCCTCATCACACCCTGGGAGCACTTTATGGAAAAATTCTGAGAACCCTGCAAAATATGCCTGAGACCTCTGTGTATAGAAAATACACGGAACAAATAGTGCGAGAAAGGGCTGCAGTACTGACACAGGTATTATGAATAACAGTAATTCATTTTTAGGGTCTCTGTCTATTCTTACCATGGATAGGATTTGAACAGGCATCAAACTTAGTGATTAAGTATGTGTGATATTATAATTTTGAATTGAACTTACTATATTTTAAGAATTCAAGTAAAATAAAGTTTTGTCAATATCACACTATATAAATAATAGAAATTAGGAGTAACACTCCTTACAATAAAAGTACTGGACCAATTTGGCAAAAATTTTCATACAAAGACCTGCAAAATAGAAATAGCTTCTTTTTATGTCCTATAACAGGAGCAAAAGTAAAATAACTAACTAGAAATAAATTGTTCAGTGTTCCTAAGGAATGCAATTTAGGTAATCTATAACAATATATTTTTACTAACATCTGTAACTTCACATTTGAATATTTATGTTTAATTTATTAAAGTATTAAACTTGCCATAAATTTACAGCTTGAATTGCATAGTAGGTTATTTACCTGATAAAGTTGTATTCTGTTTCAGACTAAAGATGTATTTGAAATTGAGCAGAAAATCAACTGTGGACAGGCTGAGGAGTTAATTATACAGGCAGAGAATGAATTGAACCTAGCCAGAAAAATGCTAAACTGGAAACCTTGGGAACCTCTCATGTCTAAGCCACCTAAGACCCAGTGGGACTGGCCTCCAGCAAAAGCTTAAATATGGATCATAGACTTTCATCCACAACTACAATTCATGTTTCAGCTTGAACAAGTAAACTCAAATTTAAACCAGGGTTGGTGTGTGAAGTAAATTATTTTAAAATAATTATAGATGTCTAGTTATTCTCAATAAAATTATTGTTACTCACAAAAACTTCTTATTATTTGAACTAATATCAACCATAATTTTAATAACACTTATATTTTCTGTAAAACTTAACTTACAATTACATACATTCACAAATATACGAACCTATATACAATCTGTTTTACATAATCAAATTTAAGTGTTTCTCCAGCATTCAATATTTTTTTATAAATAAGTCAAACTATTTTCTTTGCGACCATGTAATATACTGAGTACTGAGCATTGTGTGTGATAAAGGTTACTATATTAAATCTACCTTATAACTAATAAAATGCCTCATAACACCAATTTAAGTAAAATAATGATCTTTACAGAACACTTCAAATAAAATAAGTAGGGTCAACACAACAAACCCTTTGTTATTTAATCATATTTAGCTATTCAGTAACAAATATTCTACCTACATACAATGAAATACTATCAGACAAGGTAATTTAAAAGTGCATTAGGCAGATGTATTTCTGACAAGAAAAATATAACATTTAATTTACAGAGTAATGTTTGGTGATTTGGCACACACATTTACACTTTGAATATACTTTGCTATATTCATTCTAATAAACTGTTACAGCCAGTCATAACAATTACATTTCTATTAGTGCCATAAATAATTTAAATTCGAATTTAAGTAATTATATTCAATTGGAATAGAACAACAATACTATCACTAAAACTCATAATGGACATTCAAACATTTCATTGGTTTGCTGTTTATAATTTATAACAAGAACTTTATAAAACTGCAAAAGTTACAAAAATTATGAACTTAACTGGTAACTTCTATGATAATACATTGTAATTAAGTGACTTACGTTACATTTTCCTTTAAGGTTACCTTGTAAATGAACCATGATAATGAAAATATTTCACTTTTATTGTACATGAATAAAATTTAACTATAAACTAAACTATAAAAATAAATAACAGTTAAACACTTGTCATTATAATACTCTTTAAAATTCATTGTCACTAGTAACATAAAACTAACTTTTACTTATTGGTTTAAGTAAGCTAGTACAGAATGTGTTAGATATTGACTCAGTGCAGCAGTAGCAAACTGAACCGTG
Organism: Chesias legatella; assembly: GCA_947359385.1. Lineage (NCBI taxonomy): Eukaryota > Metazoa > Arthropoda > Insecta > Lepidoptera > Geometridae > Chesias > Chesias legatella. The sequence continues at coordinate 8,204,579 of OX375772.1, forward strand.
CTTTCCAACAGACGCCAAACAATGTCATATGATAATAATGTAAATAAAATGAGCATAGCCAAAAATCATGAGTCTGTATACTAGAACTTAATCTGCATGTTCCTGCTAAGTATAAACACCACCCACTGCAGGGTAACAGTTAATCTTGTAATAATTACAATTGTGATACAATCACAATATACAATTTGAAAAACTTAGCCACACTGTATTTAATTTCTGTTATGTTAGAAGTAGTCAGCAATAAATTACTCATCAATTGTTTTTCAGAATGGTGTGGTTCATATTATGTTGAAGTCACACCTTTTCTAGCAACTAGGAGGTTTAGGACAGGGTGCTTTTTGATGTAGCTGACTGCTTTTTTATGGGTGACCATTGTAAAATCGTATCCATTACACTGTAAAATTTTATCATGCATGCGTAAACCAGCTCTTGCTGCAGGACTTCCTTCATGAACTTCAGTCACATAAATGCCCTGAAAACACAAGCATTGATAACACAATATATTCATGACATGAACTAAATACAATCTTGTTACTGTGCAGTATACAGAAAACATACATTATCTGTGTAGCCCTGAGGGCTTTTCCTGTAGTCTTGGTCAATACCACCACCGATTTTAAAACCACACTTCATAACTTCCCTGCCCTCAGAATCCACACCAGCTTCCTTTTGAAGTGTTATCGGAATCTGAAACATAGGTTGTGGCCATCAGTAATACTAAAAAGTAAGAAACAACAAAACAAAGCGATGATGGGAGTGGTCTGCAACTTACGCTGAGACACTCCATCGCCGTTCCTGCTTGATGTTGAAATGCCATTTTCGCCATGATGAGTTCTTGTTGATAACTTTTTCTCCACAATAATATCACAAACTTCTAAATAGTTTACGTAAATTGCAAATAAAACTTTAAACTAACACTGTAGCCGTACTTACGCGATTCTTTACTGATTGTTTTTTTATGGCTGATGACATGATAGACTGACTGACATTGGCATTGTTTTATAACAGTTACAGATTAAAAATATTTGTTAAGTTGTCAATTAATCGACGTGCTTACAGACGGTCCGACCAATTATAATCTCCTTTTTTTCTTCATATGCATCAGCAAATTTGGTAGTAGGATTAATAGATTTATCTTTCACTCGTTTTTCACGTTGACAGTGGCAACTTCAACTAAGACTCGTTCATAGTCAGTCACAGACGTTTTTCAGATTAAGATTTATTATTTACGCATTACGAAGATTTATTATAAATATAATTTTTCATCCCATATATAAAGCGAAGCTCTCTTGGATCAAGGTAATATCAATAATATCTTAAAATCTTGATATTTAAAGACTAAAACGAATTAATGCATTTAGGATGTGTTTGATCTTTGGTATAAGTATTTACTGAACATATTCACTGTATTCATATGAAGGTAGCTAGCAAAAAGTAACTCTTTCGATATAATCATAGCCAACATCGGCGAAGTTTTTGACTCTATATTTCCGTTACTGACACTAGGCGCCAGAGATGCAGGTGGTCGCGGGTTCGATCCTCTTACGGGATAGAATTTTAATTATGAGCATCCGACGTGTCTACTAGTGATATCACAGTGGAGAGCAGGCAACGAGTGATTTTGAACCAGTTCCTAATAGATTTATTGTACTTTTTAGATGTCTGGGGAATCCCGGTATGTATGGCGTATAGTTTTGAGAAACTTCATCAACTCATTTAGGCCAAGACAGATCAGTGGAAATCATATTGGTAAGTGGCATGATTGCCTGGCTTCAGCTCTGTTGGTAGTAACACTGCCTTCTGCACTGTAGGATGTGGGTTTGATTTTCAATCAGAATAGATATTTTGTGATAAAAATATGCCTTAATACATATTTATATGTATGTATTTATAAAAAGTATATATGGTATCAGTTATCTAATTCCTAAGGTACAAGCTATGCTTAGTTTGCAGCTAGATTGCACTGTGTGAAATGCCCACCAATATTTATTACTGTGGCCATATTCAAAGATCCATACTTATCCAACAGTCCCTTGTAATATTTTCAGGGAAAGATTACATTGGAAATGAGTATTATGAAATCCCAGCTGATCCCAGTGTTGGGAAGAGGAAGCCGAGTCGGTGGTATGATCCACCAAAAGAACTTGACTTTCAGGATCCCATACCCTCTGAGTGGGAATCTTGGCTCAGAATGAGAAGGTAACTTGATATAATAGTAGTCTATTGGGAATCCAAGTAACGTTGTCTTTATGGTAACTAAGACCACAAATTAGTCTATTTTGTCTACTGCTTAATTTATTATCAGTCATAATAATCTAATGATAGTCATCACAAATAAGTGATTTTGCCCAATCTTTGAGTAAATAAATATATCTTCTAGTAGTCGTAAAATAAATAATTACATGTTACAACTCACCCTAAGTTGTTTTAGTAATGGAAGTAATGTTTAGTCCACTTCTTAAGTTGGAATGCATTTTGCTACATTACCATTCGTAAATGGTTATAGTTTCATGGGAGAAACTTAATTTAGAATACTTCGAAACTTGAAGATAAGAAACATCAGCTATTTTTACAAACAAATTTTTATTATAGAAAAATGAAGGAACTATGGAAATACTAACACAAACTGCATTCTTGCTTAATATTATATGGTTCTATACACTAATATAACTTTCTTATTCAGAAAACTGGATAGACTTCTGCTAAGTCATGGTTGAATCCATCTATAACTTATCCTCTTTTGGGATAAGTAATAACTAATAATTATTGTTTAATTTATAGAATAATTAAATATATTTCAGAGTAGATCCACCAACAGAAGAAGAAATAGCCAAAAATCTGGCCGTTGCTCAGTTGAAAAAGGTGAATGCAGCTAAAATTGAAGCGAAAAGGTTGGCTGAAGGTGGTTCCCTCCCAACTATACCAGAAAAAGGTGCTGCCTCCTTCCCTTCATACCCTGAATATCAATATGGAGATCTTCCTAAACAAAAACCTTGAATTTATATGTGATTTGTAGTACAATTTCCTTAAGTCAGTATAGGTTGTTTTAATAATTTTAGTGACTTGTATAGCTTAACATCTTGTTTTTTATATATCCGATGTTACTCTGTAGAAATACAAGTTCAATGATAGATTGTGTTATTTTCTGAAATGAAAAACTGTACATATTTATAAAACATAAACTGTGATGAGTTTTTAGTTAGTAAATTATTTTGTTGATTATAGTTTTTTTATAATTATTAACAAAGTAACGAAATGAGTGTGACTGGCATAATTTATGAAAAAATGAAGTAAATTATGTAAAAAAAATTTTTTATCTATACATCTATACAAATAAATAAGATTGGAGTGTCTGTTTGTAATATTAAAATAACAGCTTTTAACACGGTACATATACCAAAACAACATTTTCAATTTTTGTCAGTCTCCGTCTGATTGTTCCGGCTAATCTCTGAAATGGCTGGACTGATTTTGACGGGACTTTCACTGACAGATAGCTGATGTAACAAGGAGTAACTTAGGCTACTTTTCCGAGGGGTAAAATAGGGGTGCGTGATAAAACCGAATTCCACGCGGACGAAGTCGCGGGCATCAGTTAAAATAAGCTTTATTATTGTTTCCATTGTACATAGCGGCCTGGCATCTCCGAGTAATACTTACGGTTAATTTTTCAGCGAAATCACGATATACTGATTCCTTGAGGCGATTTGGGTCTTGTACCCGAGTAGGGGAGGACCCAAGTAGCATTGCTTGTTATGGGCCCTCTGCCCATGGTGGTAACCTCTTTACCACTTAACACCAGGTTAACTCTTAACTCAGGACCCATCGGCGCGTTCCGTAACTGTAACGCAACAAAAAATCAGAACAACTAAATTTTAATAAGATTGGTACCTACTTAGTACAAATTGCCAAATCCTCTTATTGAGACGTATCCCCGAACAGTAGGCATTGACCAAGCACGAGGCTTGATACGTACCAGTTACAAAAACTAAGCTTCCTCATAAAGTTTTGAACAGAATGGAGATCCAGTTTTACATGAAACCTACGAACAAAAAACCCTCTGCTCTTCGAGCCGGTCTATGAAAACTGATCTCTAGCAACGCCTAAATCCTGAAAGGAACCGCCATGCAAAATTTCAGCTTTGTGGTTTCAGATTTCGTCATGCTGGTCATTAATTTTCTCAACTGTACCTACATAGATTAATAGATTATAGAATCTAGCTACATTCATTAGGTAGGTCGTTAAAACGTAGCTCTTTATTTTATGAATAGAAAGATTACTTAGTTATTATAAACTGCAAAATAGATATGATGTATCCAGGGCTAGGGCTCAAGTGTTATCTGCTCATAGCTGTTTTGGTCCAAAAATAAAACAGCTTTATCACGAACACAAATATCATTGTAAATAATATTGCGGTTATCGTATGAAGAGTTGCTGATATCTCAATACCTCCAGGGTGCCATGACGTAACTTCGAGGCACAATAAGTAATGAGTGCGGTATTTTTCCTACGGCCATCGACAAATACGACAATTTGAATGGTCTCGTAAGTCCATTTAGTCGCTAGCTAAATTTGGACCCGGCCACACCTCTCCGGCAAACGCTAAACTGATCTTGAACTTGAATATCTTCGCACAAAAGGTCAGCCACTTATTATTTATACGCATTTTACGTAATGAGATGATTTATTGTCAAGTATCTAAACTTTTTCCATTACTGCCAAACTGATTTGCTTTTTCAATTCTTCGTTGGACTAGGACACTTTTGTGTTCATTGACAGAATAATATTAACTACCTAATCGAACTCTTTTGTAACTCATAGCTTATGTATAAATGATATTAGACTGCTAATGACCTACTTATACAAAGAAGCATTAACCTTAACTCGCACCTCGACTTAAAAAATATACCTACCTAGTAAATGAGCCTATATTTGATACGTAATTATATATCACCTATTAACTAATTGCAATTTTGTATTAAGTATTTCTGTTATGATTATAATATTTACTCACATGTCTCTCACTATTTTTGCAATAAATGTTTCAAATATGAAACATTTTATCACGAGTTAAGTGGAATAGGGTTTTATCACGCACCCCTATTTCACCCCTCGGGAGATCATCCAGAGTTACTCCTTATAATATCAGCTATCTGCCGCCATCAAAATCGTCAAAACGGTAACAAACAGATAGACCAAAATTTAAAACTTTTTTTACAGGTCTATAAATATTTATTTTCATGTGCATCTAGTATAAAGTTATTTCAATTTTATTTATTTGTATAGATGTTATCTAGCCACGTGTTTCCAAACTAACCTGTAGATACCTACCTCTATTTTCTTCATGTTAAAAAGTTAACGAACGAGGTAACCCAGCTTAAGCTATACATATATTATATACCTACCTATGTGGTAAGTAAATATCTTTATGAAATTTCCATGTATGGTGGTCAATAAAGTATTATCTATCTATCTATATATGTATGTGGATTTATATATATCACATTGGCAGCTCTGGACTTCCATACCTGAAAATTCAGTTTCAGGCACATTTCCTCGTACATTCTAATCCAAATTAGTAGGTGTCGCAATGTCTTGAAGTTTTTGGCTCTTGGGCATGTCGGTATTTTCACGATGTTTTCCTTTACCGTTTGGAATCGTTAATCGCAATAATTCAAGTGAAACATTTATGTGAACTCTTTCTTGGAATTTGTACCTTCGCATTGAAAGCACGTGTCCGTACCACTCAGCCACCACGTTCTTGGGACACGTTTATAGGATTTATAATAATTTATATTGATGAAGTGAATCTCCATGAGTTGCTCTTGTTGGCCGTTTCTTATACCTATAGTTATATACGTCGATTTTATAGCTATCTTCATTATGTTAATAGCGAGCAATAAACTATAATTATATATTATTGTCTTTCATTAACGTCTGGGATGATTAGGTATTGTCTGAAATCTTTGTATAAGTACGTCTATTGAATTTGCTCGTCAGTTGACAGTTTAGATTTCATAACAAAAGGTCCTAAGAAATACACTTCCCACTGTGTGCAGTTTATCCTAAAGATATTTGAATGCAGCAGAAGAATATACGGAATCTTTAAGACAAGTGAATTGAAATAAGTAGCTAGCTAACGATTGGAATTTTCTAGAATGGCTGAAAACAAGAAGCTTTCCTCGGAAGAGATATTCGCTCTGGAAGACAAGTACGGGTGTCGCAATTATGCCCCTCTACCCGTGGCTTTGTGTAAAGGACAAGGTGAGTTCTATATCTAACTTTTATAATTATAACTAGCTGTTGCCCGCGACTTCGTCCCCGTGGAATTCGGTTTTATCACATTGTATATCTCATGGTGCCGGGTGCAAAAGAATATGAACGGTATAGGTTTTTTAATTATCCTGCACCATATACCTAATCACAAAATCAATTTTGTTGTGATTAGCAAGCGCCCGTTAAAAGGAAAAGCTGTAATAACCAATTCAATCTCCATCGTGCTTATCGGTAACGTACTAGAGATGTGTATGGTTGTGTGAAGTATTATTACTCAACAAATAGTTCATAATCAACTTAAATTACTTGGCAGTCCTACGTAATTGAACGCTAAGATTTTTGCTGAATCAATTTACTTATCTAATTCCATTATTTTTTCTCTTTACTACACACTCCATAATATATTGTGGTAGGTATTACCGTTGACAACAGTGGGAGCAATTAGGTAACTGGAGGTTCCAAAATTTTATGCTACTCAATGTACTTATGCAAATCATCCGTGATTTGTTCATTTCGTGATAGAAGCGAATAGTGTACTAGCTGTTGCCCACGACTTCGTCCGCGTGGAATTCGGTTTTATCACGCACCCCTATTTTACTCCTCAGAAAAGTAGCCTAAGTTACTCCTTGTTACATCAGCTATCTGACAGTGAAAGTCCCGTCAAAATCGGTCTAGCCATTTCAGAGATTAGCAGGAACGAACAGACAGACCGACAGACAAAAATTGTAAAAAATGTTGTTTTGGTATATGTACCGTGTATACATCCATATGCACTTAGAAAAAGCAGTTATTTTAATATTACAAACAGACACTCCAATTTTAAAACCCGTTTGGCAACACATAGGTATATATCTACTCAGTACCTACCTATTATGTATTTCTTTAGCGTTATCAAGAGCTAACACATAATCGATAAACAACTTGAACCTTAATACTAACTATGACAAACATTGAACCTTTATCTCAATAAACTGTTACAATGCAGTCATAAACTCACTTGAAGCAAACCAAATAAGAATTTATTTAAACCAAAAGAATAGTTAAGTGTTATCATATTCACTTATAAAAAGATAAGACATTACTTAGGGAGATAAATACGAACTGGTTATGTATGAAGTTTAAGGTCAGAACAACCAGCTTGAGATTTTTTACATCTGGAGGGTAGATAAGAAACTTTTTTTGTGTCAGCATTACTGAACCACAACCAGCAAATGCAAACGGTCCAACCAAAAACCAGCAAACAGTCAACCTGATGTTAAGTTAACCTCCGTTAATAAAGCAACATGAATAGGTAATCCCTACTTAGGAACAACCAGAACCAAGTTGCAACGTATGATGGAATGTCTCAAGTTTCTGTAATTTTACCGGCAACCACACCTTTCATGCGAATGCAATAGCTTGGCACTAGAAATCGCTATGGCGGCAGTACTTTCCCGGACCGGCCTGTAATTTACCTTCCTTTACAGACAAACAAAATAATGTTAAATCTTTTTGCAACTTCTAATTGTAGCCTATTATTTTAGGTGTTTTTGTGTGGGATGTAGAGGGTAAGAGGTACTATGACTTTCTGAGCGCCTATTCTGCGGTGAACCAGGGACACTGCCACCCGAGGATAGTTGCCGCTCTGAAGAAGCAGGCTGATAAACTCACACTCGTGTCTAGGTAAGAAATACAAAAGAAGAAGCAAAGGCTTGATTTTAGAACAGACATTCGAACAACGCGTTCTTAGTGAAGATTTTCCCGAGGGACAGTGGAATATCGTTGCACTATCACCCAGCGGAGGACACCGCAACAAATCTTATTTGTCCCTTAATAGAGGAAAGTGGAACTATTTCTCCCACCCTTCCCCAAGTGGACTGGACAAACTGGAGTCGGGGAATAAACCCTGGTGACATGATGACGAATCAACCCATCTCTATCGTTCTTTTAAAATATTAGGGCGTATATAATTTCCAAGAAACGAGAGCAAATCTACTGATTCGGTTAATTCGGCCGTCAAATGATCAGTTACATAACCATCTAGGATCTAATCAGTTATTTCTTCGGTAATAACCTTTGTTTATATGTTATTTTCAGAGCATTCCACTCCGACCTGCTCGGTATATATGTCAAGTTTATGACTGAATTGTTTGGGTACGAGCGTCTCTTGCCCGCGAACACGGGCGTGGAGGGCGGAGAGAGCGCGTGCAAGATGGCGCGCAAGTGGGGTTATGACGTCAAGAAAATACCCTCAGGACAGGCTAAGGTGATATAGGTGTTCTCATAAGCTCAGTTAAAGTATGAAGAGATATTAAAATATATATGTAATTATATAGATTCACATATTAAAATTACAGGTAATCAACACCCAAATGAAATAAGACGACAGCACACTCAAAATAAAATAATGCAATTTAATAACAGCTGCACCAATTTTTCAGGCAGGTGAACTTTGGCGGTAAAATTAAGGCACGTGAGACATTCCACCTTCACGCCTCAAAGATATAGACGCAATACAATGCGACGCAGTCTTCCCATACCTAAGTAGTAGGACTCAAAGACGTATTATTTTTGTTATATAAATAAATATAGGGCAGAGTTTAACATCAGGCGCGATCTTGCACGTTCCGGTACTTACACACACAAAAAGTGAAATTTATCTTGATTTAATTTAGATTCAGGCATTATGTTGTAGGTATCTTGAAGTAGAAATCGAAGATTGGCCGATTTATTTTTTCGAAATTAATTTTGTTGACAAGACTGTATTTTATTTTCAGATCGTCTTCGTGGAGGGTAACTTCTGGGGGCGGACTCTTTCAGCGGTCTCGTCATCAACAGACCCCGAGTGTTACAATGGCTTCGGTCCGTACATGCCTGGCTTCGTAATCATCCCCTACAACGACACTCTGGCTTTGGAGGTATACAAGTGAACTCTTCAATCAGATTAATTCATCACATTTGATAACCCGTTAATTGCTAGGATTAGATATATAAACATTAATGAAGATAGATTAAACAAGATCACTTTGTGATCTGTATGGCTGGGATTAGTTCTACATAATTAATATTGTGACCATATAAATATTTGCACTTAACTGGTGCTGTTAATTCTGAAATTGACAGGTTTACATTTGCTTACGTTGTAGTAGCATTAGAAATCATGCCAAGAACGTCCGGGGAACTACTGGCACCATACCCATTTTTGTCGCCAAGCAGTATATTACGGTTTAAAAGGTGTGGTTGCCGGTAAAATTACAGGCACTTGAGAGTTCCACCTTCACGTCCCAAAGCTACAGGCGCAATTCAATGTAACTTGGTTCTTCATATACCTAAGTTGGGGACGACTGAAGACTTTTTTTATATAAGTCCTTACAAAAAGTACACAAGTACTCAGTCAGTTATCTATGTCCTGTAGTACAAGCTATGCTTAGTTATATCTAGTGAGGCTAGATGATGCTGTGTGAAATATCCACAGATATTAATATTTATTTACACAAATAGATGATATATTTCGTTGAAACCATAAATAAATCACAACGTCTAGAAGACTTATAGGTAGTAGGTACACTAAACACGTATTTCGTTTTCCTTCTTCCAGAAACAGCTTAAAGACCCGACAGTATGTGCGTTCATGGTGGAGCCTATTCAAGGCGAGGCCGGAGTGATCATCCCTGACGAGGGCTACCTGCGGAAAGTCCGCGAACTGTGCACCAAGTATAACGTACTGTGGATCGCTGACGAAGTGCAGACTGGTTTGGGTACGCCGTAATTTTATTTTTGAAGTGCAGTCTGGTTTTGGTACGCCATAATTTTATTTTTGAAGTGCAGATTGGTTTGGTCTCGCCGTAATTTTATTTTTGAAGTGCAGTCTGGTTTTGGTACGCCATAATTTTATTTTTGAAGTGCAGATTGGTTTGGTCTCGCCGTAATTTTATTTTTGAAGTGCAGTCTGGTTTTGGTACGCCATAATTTTATTTTTGAAGTGCAGATTGGTTTGGTCTCGCCGTAATTTTATTTTTGAAGTGCAGTCTGGTTTTGGTACGCCATAATTTTATTTTTGAAGTGCAGATTGGTTTGGTCGCGCCGTAATTTTATTTTTGAAGTGCAGTCTGGTTTTGGTACGCCATAATTTTATTTTTGAAGTGCAGATTGGTTTGGTGTCGCCGTAATTTTATTTTTGAGGTGTAGACTGGTTTTGTTGCACCGTAATTTTATTTTTGTAGTGCATTCGGGTTTGGGTACGCCGTGATTTTATTTTTGAAGTATAGATTGGTTAGACTACAAACATTTATGTGTATGCATTTGATAAATTTAGATTTTTCTCTAGGGGTTTTATTACTATTACTAGGTTGTACGTTAAGATCAGATGTGAGTGGATGTTTGATGATAACTATCTAAATCTTTCGTGCGCCGATAACTTTCCGATTTTATTTGGGTAATATCTGTGTATCTCTCAGGTACCATCATAATACCGTGTAGTATGTGTAGGAATGATCGTTTTGTACCCTGCAGGGAGATTATGACAGAATTAATTTTGTTATTGGATTTTATGTAGGGGGAATTCTGGCGCCTGGTCGTGATTGTGTAAATATGTATATCGCAGGTCGAACGGGTAAACTCCTGGCTGTTGATCACGAGGGTGTGAAGCCGGATATACTGATCCTCGGGAAGGCCCTCAGCGGCGGAGTGATGCCCGTATCCGCGGTGCTAGCAGACAACCACGTTATGGACGTAAGTATAAATATTGGTGGACATGTCACACAGCGCCATCTAGCCTCAAACTAAGCATAGCTTGTACTATGGGAACTAGATAACTGATAGAATATATATACTGTTTTTGGTAAATACATACATACTAACAGCCAGACACAGAACAAAAATCTGTTCGTCACACAAATGTTTGTCCTGGGTGAGAATCGAACCCACGACAGCGCAGAAGGCAGAGTTACTACCAACTGAGCTTTGAGGCCTGTCATGAGCTTGATCTTGTCCTTTTAATACTAATTAAATTGAAAAATAAAGTTAACGGCTATGCAGTTTTACATCTAGGCTTTACGACTTTTAAGAAGAATAATTTTTATGGTTTCCTTATAGGTAATCAAACCTGGCACCCATGGATCGACATACGGCGGTAATCCGTTGGCTTGTGTCGTGGCGATTGAGGCTATGAAGGTAATTCTACTTAAGATACATACATACTATAAATACTGTGGTAGTGCACATATTGGAACCTCTTTTTACCCAGTAAACAGTTAACGCAGCAAGATCTGCACAACCAACTGACATTGTCTGGTGTTTGCGTTCAAACAAATAATAAATAAATAAATATTGGTGGACATTTCACACAGCGCCATCTAGACCCAAAGTAACCTAAGCATAGCTTGTGCATGGGAACCAGACAACTGATATTTATATCAGTATTATTTATTTTATTAAGTGCAAAAAAGTTTAAAAAAAGGATGTACGGTCGTACACCCGGGTTGATATTTGTGATAGGTTGTGGAGAGAAAGTCACTGCTAAACTTTGATTGATATATTTGATATAAGTACTTATAATGATATATGATATTGATATTGATATTGATACTGATAATTAATGATAATGAGCCGCGCGGCGTGTTCGCCGATCGATTGCGTACTGATTCTGGTTTGGTTGCTTATGGGTAAAGTGCAACGCGGCGGGAATTATGTAGGTCGATGTGCGAGGTGCCTCGTACAATTATAATACTTATATACTTTTTTGTAAATACATACATAAAATACATTTTGACACCCAGACATAGAACAAGCATCTTTTTTTTTATTTATTTTTTCTATTTCGTTATATTTTTTTTTACTTTTACTACTTCTTCTTACTTTGTTTCTTTACTTATTTATTACTTTATATTTCTTTTAATAATACTTAGGTACCTATCTATTCTAGTTAAGTATAATAATTTATTGTATAACCCTAGACTAAGCTTAGGTACTACTGAATAAATAAATAAATAAAAAATTACATAACTTAGGCTAGTCGGATATACAATAATACTAATAATAATTAATACTTAGGCAAATTTTCTTATATCACAAAATATATAAAAATACTCAAATATATAAAAACTTCTTAAAAATAAATTATCAAATTAATTAAAATAAAAAAAAGTTGAATTGAATTGAAATTCTGAAATATGATAAAAAGGATGAGTTTAAAAAAAAATCTTGCATTTGTGTTTAAATTCTTTATTCGTCATACAAATGTTTGTTCTGGGTGGGAATCGAACCCACGACCTACAGCATAGAAGGAGACTACCAACTGAGCTGTGAGGCCAGTCAAAATGTAATAATATACTATTTGGACGTCGTTATCCCCATTCGTTCAGGCAGATATTAACACCATTTCCCCAATTTACTTTATTACATGTTTATTGAACACCACCAACATAATAAAAATACTTTAACAGCGTACTCTAGCTTAGATTAGTGGACTGGCTAGGCGAAGTGTTGCTTTCACACATTACTGGTATGGTACAAAAGATCATTGTTCAAAACTGACTTTATTACTGGTAGGTATTGCTTGACGAGAAATTGGCCGAGAACGCAGCGAGGCTGGGCAAAGTGTTCGGCGCTGAGCTCAACAAAATCCCCAAGAAGTACATCAGCGCGGTACGCGGACGCGGCCTCATGTATGCCATTGACATCAATCACAGTACGTATTGAATAGATTTCTCTTCTCGTTTTAGATGGCTGCTATTATCTATACGGATCGTGCTCCTAAGTTTTTCTAAAATTAGTGTAAATTTTCGAAGAGTAGTCTGAACCGGCTTGAGCCTCATTTATGAATGTTTATCATTTCATCATTAAATCATTCATTCTTTTCATAATAAAAAATAATAAAAACAAAGATAACACTATAACAAAATGTATGTTCATAACTGTGAGCGTACATTTTTTTAATTGGTGGACATTTCACACAGCGTTATTAAATAAGCTAAGCATAGCTTGTATAATGGGAACCAGACAACTGATATACCTAATACTTATATACTTTTTTGTAGATAAATACATACTATACATATTAACACCCAGACACACAACAAACATTTATGTCGTCACACAAATGTTTGTCCTGGGTGGGAATCAAACCGACGACCTACGCAGGAGAACTAGGTACTACCAACTGAGCTACGAGGCCAAACCAACCACCTCCCATGGCCCTACTAACCTTATGGTTATACGGGCCGAATCGACGGGGGCAAAACTTTTCAATCTACCCCCTACAAATTAAATTGCGTCCCTTTCCTCCAATCGTTGGTACTGTACGGCTACGAGGCCAGTCGGCTATTGGTCAATAACTCCTGTTGCGTCTCGCAGACATCCCAGCGTACCAAGCGTGCCTGCGGCTGCGCGACGCCGGCCTCCTCGCGAAGCCGACCCACGGGCAGACGGTGCGGCTCGCGCCCCCGCTCGTCATCACCGAGGAGCAGATCAGAGAGGGCGCCGCCATCATCCGCAAGGTCCTCGAGACGTTCGACAAATAAACACAGACTCGCAACACACCTGATCAAGTCAAACTAAACTAAAACAAAACTTACGTGTAGAACGCACCACAGAAAGTTTTCCACAGATCACCAAAAATTCAGGTGCTCTGTGAAGATTTCCGCTCCTTGCTAAAGGACTAGAGACGAGTTGTCAAAATCGATTTTAGTTAAGTTTGACGCTAAGAATATACGCAAGTGTCGCACAGGTCTCAATTTTCGTGTATAAAGCTTGGCAAGTTTTCTTGGGTGGCCGGCGCGTGGCTAACGTACCAAAAATTCTCATTCTACTGAATTTCCTTACCGAGTGCGAAGCTAAAGTTGGGACTTGCGGCCTTGTTAAACTTGAAACGTCAGTCAATAAAAATATGAGTCAAATTGTTAACATTGTTTTATTTAAATGGTAAATGTTAGAAGAAGCTACGAAATTTGATTAATAATGGCCGCAGCTTCAGAGATTTATCTATGCATATAGTAAGCAGCGCAGCGCGCTGTGGTTTGAGATAGAGTAACTGATAAGGTTCTGAAATCAAATCGTTTAATCTGTAAGAGTATCAGATTAGTTCAACTGATTGTACATACAATACAACCTTGTATCTCTAGAACTATAAGTAGTATTAGTGACACAGGAAGTAATTTATTGTATTTTTATTTCAAACGGGTGGAGCTTCTAAGTAGCGAGTTTTAAATGAGCTTGCTACTCGCGGAGACCACACAGGTTCCATAAATCGTTTCAAAGTTATTTAGTATTAAGCTAGTTTACAGTCTGGTAAGCAAGTTCGTATGAAATGACTCCTGGCCCTGATTTGTTGGTTTTTTCTGACTACCCACAGAATTCAACTTGATACATCTACTGCCTCAGCAGCGAAATAGATTTAAACAAGCACGACAATGCTTAGATGTATTTTTTTACTGCCCTATTGACTACTGGCCACTGGCCCGCTATTCAACAGAAAACAGTCGCGACTAACTAGTCTTTATTGAACAATCGCGTCACTTGAAAAGTCATGAAGCCTTGGGGTCGGCCCGGGTAACTTGGCCCTAAGAACTTCGTGTTTACAGCACCGAGGCAAAGTATTTCTACACTACGATTATCAGTTTTTACCACTGATAGATTTAAGTATGACTACATATCACCACATATGCAGAGGTAACCGCTTAACATCAGGGGCACCATCTCGCTCGTTCCTTAACTAACAGACACAACCAAATTAAGCGAAACGAGGAATGAATGTTTTTGGAGCTAAATGTTTTAAGACATTTCAGCAACCGCCTTCTCTTAACTATTAACTTAAATAAAAGAATAAATAGATTAATATATCATTTATTTCAATAACATAATTCAACATCTCACAACACACTTGGAATCACAGTTCAGTTGAGGTAAATACTGCACGTTCACTATTTAAGGCATTGGTGGTTACATATCACAAGCTTTGTTCCGCTGGCACTTGTCGATATTGTACCCTTTTAATTGAGCGTTATATCTCATTTATAGCTTCTACATAGTCAATTGAGACAAAGGCTTGAATAGAATATCGCTTTAGGTAATTACACAATCATATTTTGCTCCGTTATTTACTGCAAACATAATTTATATATAACTTACTTCATTAACTTGTTGATATTTCAGTGTTGCTGTTGTATGTAGTCGATAACTTCATAAAAATGTAAGCAATCGAACTAAAGATTTTCAACGCAACCATTCACTGCCACATAATTCGGATATTTCCTGATCAGATTCTACTTTCAATATTGTAGAGATAAAACGCTCAGTTAAAAAACGAGGCTAAATTTTAAACATTTATCAATAATGTAAATAGTTCTTGTAGACATTTAAATAGTTGTATACATACTGGCATTTCATTTGCAACAAGCACTCATAGTGCATCCAAGACGCCGATTTGAGCTCTCATCGTATCAGTCAGTTTCGATAGAAGAACACTTTCGTCAAGCGTCATTTTCGGACTCTCCAATAAACCTGCAACAATATTATAATACATTTTTACCATCCACTTGCATATATTACTGTAGACCGTTCACATCAGTCCTTCACAAAACCGATTGAAATTTGAATGGCCACTGTTGACGGGTTCAAATAAGAGAGTTAAATTTATTAACATGGAGTGCATTTTAAATTATCATTAGAATAAATAAAAAAAGAGTAAAGTATTATGTAAAACTATTTCTACACAGTAAAGGAAAAGTAGACAAAGCGCTTAGTTATCATCAAAGTACTCAGGCTAGGGCGCTACGTGTTAATTTTCACCTGTTTGCTAAATAAAAATACTCCCTATTCATCTCCTATTTATTTCGACAACATTGTAAAACAGTAAAAAACATATTTGTATGTTGATAAGCTAACAGGTAATATAATTTTGCAGATCATAAAACGATTTACTCTGAACATAAAGTTTTATGTATTATTTATATGAAAAATGTCAGCTCGTCGCAGATTAAGCGCGTTTGTTGACGTCAGTGCTGTAAAAATACATTGCAATTTTGTTTTTATACAGATATGTGCCAAGATGTAGTCTTTATAACCCGTATTTGTTTTAATATGTGTATACGTTACGGAACGAACAGATGGCCTACCTCATTTTAAGCGGTAATCTCTGCTCATAACAGTAATAAGACTTGAATCTTCCTCTACTTAGGTATGGGAGAGGAGAAGAGATTGCTCATTGCAATATGACTAACCATTTTATTCCGTATTTAGTGTAAAATTGTTTATTTTATATGTATTAATTTGCAATAAAGATATTTAGTATAAGTATTGTATTGAAAGGGATGACTTAAGTCACACCTTATTGCGCCCGTCACTATGAGCTGTGAAGGTAAAATGTGCCTCTAATTTAACCGGGAACTACACCTTACATTCATGTGAAAACAAGATTTTGAACCGTACCCCATGGATTGATAGTCGAGGTTTGTAGCACTTACACCACGTTATAAATCATTCACTGCGAATCTTTGGTATAAGGGGTTGGACCAGGCGCAAACTTGTACGGGTAAATGTGTAACTGAACTGATCTTAGTATGAAAATAAACCAACTGATCATTGAAAACCGATTGCCAATTATATAAAACCACTGATTGTCAATTTGACATAATTATTAAGGTAATAAAGCGATTCTGACTCTGACTTTGAAGAAATTTCCTTTTGTTACATTAAAGGAAATATGCGTCGGAAACTTTAGTTGGTGTTATGATTTCAGTAGAAGCGGAGATGATACGGCTAGACTTCTGCTTTACACTATTTCGGCATATCCTACCTTTATTTATACAATCCCAACATTCCTGTATTTCGTAACCAAGACCGGCACTGTTGTGAAAGTGGAATTTGTATTTCCCCCTCGGCAGCGTCCACTCCGTGCTGTTCGCGGCCGATATATGTAGCACTGTAGGACACCAGAAGTAGTCCAGCTGGAAATCAATATTAAAATATTACTACTCTAATCGAATTATAGTCTATCATCTTACCGAACGGTAGTGTCTTATTATAGTGATATAATCTTACCGAATGACAGCCTTGTACAGTGCTTAATCATAACGAATGGTATTCTTGTACATGCTATCATCTAACCGAATGACAGTCTTGTACAGTGCTATAATCATAACGAATGGTATTCTTGTACATGCTATCATCTAACCGAATGACAGTCTTGTACAGTGCTATAATCATAACGAATGGTATTCTTGTACATACTCTACTCATACTCTTTTTGTCTCGAGCAGCTAATAATTCTACTATTGATTGTTCTCAGTTGCTTGAAAAAATCCATTTAAATGCACCATATCGAGCAATCAGGAAAAATAAATTATTTTATCTTCGGCCGGCTAACACCAATTATCGCAAAAATTCATTCATTTACCGAGCGAGTAATACGTTTAATGAACTTAGCAGACAACATGACCTTGACCTCTTCAACTGCAGTGTTCCTACCCTCAGAAACAAACTGAACGAAACATTCTTTCGCCGTTACGTAACCTGAGTGTGATTGAACATACCTATTATTGTGTACTAGTTTTTATTTATATAGGAAATATTAAGTATTGATTGTATTGTATTGTGATTGTGAGTGCATAGTGGGTAGTTTTTATTTCATCTGTTTTTTGTTGTGTATTACTTTTCTAATAGTAGGGACCTTTAAATGGCCATCTCATTTCTATGCATTGATTTACCTAGTTTGTAACATTGTGCCGATGGTTTCTCTAAAATAAATAAATAAATACATGCTATCATCTAACCGAATGACAGTCTTGTACAGTGCTTAATCATAACGAATGGTATTCTTGTACATGCTATCATCTAACCGAATGACAGTCTTGTACAGTGCTATTATCATAACGAATGGTATTCTTGTACATGCTATCATCTAACCGAATGACAGTCTTGTCCAGTGCTATAATCTTAACGAATGGTATTCTTGTATATGCTATCATCTAACCGAATTACAGTCTTGTACAAAGTTATAGTAACAATTAATACCGCCGTTTTAATTCTGTCATCATGAATTATACTATGCTGGAGGTTGAAGGGCGTGAGATAAAACACACGGATGGAATGGATACTTAACTAAAGTAGTAGCATATAGTAATCTATTTGAGGAAAGGATGTTGCTGAACATTGTCAAGAAAATCTCGCGCCAATACTCTACAAATTTTCGTCTTGTACTTTCGACACCAGGAAACGGAATCATCCAACCGGCTTTGAACAGGTATTAAGTACACTATAACCATTATTGGCCTTTAACGATATCGATGGTAATGAACATGTGAGTCACACAGCGTCAGGTGTTGGCTGTCAGTGCTTGAGCTTCACAGAGCAGGACATACGGATGAGTTGGAAGGTCACAAACTTACCGCAATAGCTCCTTTGGTTCCAATAATCTCAGCCTTATTTGTCATCGTTGCCCGCGTATGTGCAGAAAGCGTCGCCGTTCGTCCATTTTTGTACTTGAGAGCGCAAGATACGGACTCATCGACTCCCGCTTTGCTCAGGTGGCCGGTGCAGACTATATCGGTGGGAGGATCCTTGTATACAAACTGGACTAGCTGTAGCATATAGATGCCTAGGTCTAGCACTGCACCGCCTCCTAAATCCTTCATTCTGGAAAGGAGGCATGCAAAACTAGATTGTAGAAAAATATACGAAGAGGTAGTCAAGAGATTGTGATTTGATGATTTGATTATCTTTAGAGCTCAAGACATCGAATGCGGTGCGCGTGGCTTAGGTTAGAGAACTCAGCGGGTTTGGTCGCTACATATTAAGATACATAAAAATTGGACAGAGGCCGCCACCGCGCCCTCCGCACTGTGTCGGTGTATGTTTCCTTCGTTATTTGAGCATGAGAAGCAAGCTATAAACAAGCAATTTTTTTTACAATGTTATTTCTAATACTGTAATAAAACAAGAACTAGAGAAAAACCACCACGTGAGGTAAAAGCTGATATGAAATATGATATATCTTACAAGTTTCGTTCAATGTCGTTAATTTCCACCCCGAATTGTGTACTGATGTGATAGATGTCCCCAAGACCGCCAGAGGATATGTGCTGTTCCAAAGCATCATAAGCTGGAAAGAACCTCGACCACATCCCCTCTAGGAGAAACAGTTTCTTCTCTCTCGCGAGATCCACCAAAGATTTAGTCTGTTTGTAAGTCATGGCCATGGGCTTCTCGCACAGTACGTGTTTACCATTCTCCAACATTAATTTTGTTATTTCATAATGTTGCAAATTCAGCACACTTACGAAAACAATGTCTGGAAAGAAAAATTTTCCCTCGTAAATAGATAACTATGATATACCGTGAGGTACCAAATGGCATTGCATGAGTAAATAAGGCAAAGTATTATAAATATAAACAGTTACGAAACAAGGTTAATAGTTTTAATTGGAGCTAGAGGACATGGCGACACGTACCATGAAACTAGAAACTAGAACAATTATTTTACAGTTTACAACTTAATGCGTGACGCAAATTTCCTGATTAGCAAGGATCAAAGCGAGTTGTCGATGAATAGGATAATATTTACAGTCAGTCTGCCAAATTGATTTCACCAGCGGGCGGAAAAAAACAAAACGCATTTTCATGTAGATTTCTTGAAACAATAGGTTGTAGCTTACCTATAGAGCTATCGAGCGCGAGTGCCTCGTAGCCTTCATAAGTAGTGTTTATTTTATGGAGCGTAGCCAATCTATGCACACGGTCCAGATCTTTGCCAGCGATGGCTACGACCTTATGATGTTCCGGTGCGAGCGTCGCCATGGCTGTCAGAAAGTCGTGGGTTATCATGCCAACGCCGGCAATGCCCCATTTCAGTTGAATGCCCATCTGGAATGATTCATGGTGACACTATGTTGCATGGAAAATTACCTGAAAGTCGATTATAGAGTGCGTCATGCTTGGCGTCGATCGAGTTATTGCTCAGTTGGGCTGCATATTTATAAAGCTGAGTGAGTGACGGGATAACTCAATAATATTCATTTAAATGAATAAATATGAAGTAGAGCATGTTTATGTTTAAGATGTTCTAGTAAAAATTTTCGGTAAATTACTAGCGTTCGTGGCTAACACCAAAATATGGAGGTTCTCCTGGTTGTATTGGAATCATAATTTTTTTAACGGTTACTTCCACATAGTTTTTGTAGACTTAACCTAACTTTAAATTCAGTATTTTTTCTAGGAAGTTGAATCCTTCATCCAGTTTGTGTGTGAAAGGGCTGCGAGTAATGACGATGGTACCTATCATGTGACTAGATTTACCAGCACTCATAACCTTTAAAAAACCGGTACAGCGACAGTACTTCCCAAGACAAACTGCACAAAGGCACTCGGCACTGTTAATCTATACAAATAAATGAAATTGGAGTGTCTGTTTGTAATATTAAAATAACCGCTTTTTACTAAGTGTATACACGGTACATATAACAAAACAACATTTTTTTTACAATTTTTGTCTGTCTGTTTGTTCCGACAAATCACTGAAATGACTAGATCGATTTTGACGGGAGTTTCACTGGCAGATAGTTGATGTAACAAGGAGTAACTTAGGCTACTTTTCCGAGGGGTAAAATAGGGGTGCGTGATAAAACCGACTTCCACGCGGACGAAGTCGCGGGCAACAGCTAGTAAGTAATAAGTTAACACAATATATCAGAAAAAATACAAAACGATGATATTTCCATAACACTTGAAGAACTGTGTAGTCAAAGCAACGTAGCTAATTATCACATATATTCTAGGACAACATGATTATTTCTCGATCACGATTTTCTGACGGCGTTGACACTTCAAGACTATTCAAGACTAATATCTAACACTTTTTTATGTTAAAGAAATACTAGATCAACTTTCCATGGTCGGTATAACTGAACTTGAACACCAAGATGACCGGAACTGCGAACTAAGAAAGGTCAAATCACTAAGCTGAACGCTTTTCTCCATTGTATCTCGTTACTGACGAAATATTTCTAGTTTGGCCAAGGAGGTGATTTCGGGTTGGTTAAAATGTAAATAAAAGTTGACTTTGAATGATGAGGCCAGAGATTTCTCCCAAGATAAGATAAAAATGTGTGTGTGCCCGATTATCTTGGTTGCATTATTATTGATTGATAATGGTGATGATTGAATATCTAATAATTTAATAACAATACTTTACAAATACAGCGGCACATCACATTATTGTGATTTGAGTCCGAATTATTTATGATCATTGATATGAATAATGAATATATTTATATTTGAAATAGAAAGAACATCATGAATTCAGATTTACGAGAGGCTAAATTAAGAAATAGACACTTAAAAAAAACTTTGGGGTTCCATTATACCTATAATATCTTTCATTATAAACAATAGGTATCATTAGAAACAAGGCTAAATAACTTTAAATCATTGTAAACTAGTGCTTTTTACAAAAAGGTAGAGTAACAGTTAAGGAAAAATTTAAAATATACAGATTGGTTTCACATACGCAATAAAAAAATATTTTGAATTAACACGATATATATATTATATGATATAAATTCAAATTGTCTTAAAATTTGAATTTCATTTATCTCTAGGTTATATATTTATTATTATATTAGCTATATGTATTACGTTACGACATCACAGTAAAAACAGATAGTAATAACTATGGGAAAAACTATTATGCCGAATTAAATTAAAATATATATTTATCTTTGACTTGACTTAAATATTTACCTTGTTAATGCACCTATATGCGATAACTAATTGCAAATTGCCACTGCAAAAACCACTAATAATAATGATATACGTCGACGAAATCCAACACCACTGAGCTGAAAGCGTAGAACCAAGTAACACTACACCGGAGCGAGTCACAAAAGTGAATGTTTAGATAAAACTGGATAAACACAACTGTAGGCACAAGGAATTATTTTTATCGTAACGATTATCACAAAAAATTGGTATCATATATTATCTTGACTCACATCGTGTTTACAGAGATTTGTCCTCGAGAAACGGTGAGCTCGAGCGGATCCTCTCGACTGTGTAATTGGAGTGTGGACATTATGGCAGATATAAATTGTAAAGTATAGTACAAATGTGGTGTGACTGTGTTACGGTCATTACTGATTGGGTGTATATTTTTATTACTATTGACAGCCCTCACAGCTCAGTTGGTACATATTTTTTTATTGTGATACAATCACGTTACGAGCCGACGGCCCACCTGGTGGTAAATGGTAACCTCGGCAATTACAGGCACATGAGACATTCCCCTTAACGCCTCAGAGTTACGGACGCATACGATGCGACTTGGGTCCTCCCTTACTAGGTACGACAAGACCCAAGTCGCATCGTATGCGTCCGTAACTCTGATACGTAAAGGTGGAATGTCTCATGTGCCTGTAATTTCACCAGCAACCACACCTTTCAAAGAACACAGTACGCGAATGTTGCTTGGCGGCAGAAATGGGCATGGTGGCAGTACTTCCCCGGACGAACTTGGCGTTCTACTGCTCTTGAGATCTCGTACATCATTTACCTCAAGTCACTTGCCTACTGGCCGAACGTTCTCGATACGGGATTCCTAAATAATACTCCTGTATGGATATAAACTATACTGTACTATATTGGGACTATATGGAAATGTGTGAAATAATAACATTGACTTTGGTCACAATAATAGTGCGGTGCGCAATATTTTGATATTGACGAAGGCCACCAAACGGGGTAAACACATGCCTTCTCCTATCTATCTATCTATCTATCTATATTGTACAAAATGAGTTGCATATTATGGAGTTTTTAGTACCTACGTCACTGTGGACCATTATCCTTTTCAATTATTTGTAAATACGTTATCAACCTGTATTTTCACTAGCTGTTGCCCGCGACTTCGTCTCCGCTGACTACATATCCACAATGACTTTCACAGCAAATTACTGCAGATTGATAATAATAATAATTATTATTTATTTGCACCATTTATATATGTAACATAGAAACTCAGAAACTTAAATATAGTTGATTGATAATATAATACCAAAATATTTTTGATATTCAAAACTCACAATATGCAAAAGTAAGACATCAAATATATATAATATTGAAAATAACAATACCAATCGTATTGTTATTAAATATGGCGCCTTTATCATGTTTCAAGGGCAATCATTCCATGCTACGAAATGCATTCTGTCACTGGGTCATTTTTATTAGTGTTTTATTAGACTGCTGCTCTGTCTTTAAATTAGTTTGTTTACAACCATCTGTCATCTTTATCACAGCTGTGTTAGGAGAGATTTCATAATAAAAATTACAATCATAGGAGAGACCAATAAAGCTTGTTTTCATTTCAAAAGAATGTAGTCTGTAGTACCATCGAAATTAGGTACCAGAAAGACCTGATGATGGTTTTAAATTTGATAAAACAAATACATGGTGTTTCTATATGAAGCAAGTTCTGTATGGCTCATCACAGCAGATAGAAGATACACAAACCTATATCAGTTGATCTCTGCGAGCAATATGGCAGATTGGAGAGACTGAATTTAAAGCCTATAATGGTGAGGTTGTTCCTATGTCTTCATCTACCCACAAGGTTGTGAACAAGAGATAAAGGGATACAAGGCCATCTTTATTTTGTTCAACAGATAGATAAAAAAATGGTCAGCAATTCTAATTACATTGGTAATTCAATATTCAACCTTTTTTTTTCTGATTATTTAATTTTTTATTAGAGTAGATATTTCAGAGAAAAGCCAGTGGTGTCAAGGGTGCTGTTCTCTTAAGAAACACTTGCTTCCAGGTAACCATTTATGGTTACCTGGAATGGTTACCGCACCCCTATTTTACCCCTCCGAAATGTAGCCTAAGTTACTCCTTGTTACATCAGCTATCTGCCAGTGAAAGTCCCGTCAAAATCGGTCCAGCCATTTCAGAGATTAGCCGGAACAAACAGACAGACAGACAGACAAAAACTGTAAAAAATGTTGTTTTGGTATATGTACCATGTATACATCCATATGTACTCAGTAAAAAGCAGTTATTTTAATATTACAAACAGACACTCCAATTTTATTTATTTGTATAGATATATTGTTCTAATTCATTCATTATATCAGTTTTATGCAGTCAGAACCCCCCAAGGTTTAGTATTGTAAATGTATTTTCATAATAAAATAAAATAGATAATATTGATTAAAATTATAAAATTCGTTAATATTACTAAGTAAGTACTCATTACATAAAAATACTTTTTAACCTTATCAAATATGTTTAGTGCTTTACATCCACATAATTTTCTAGCAAGGCGATCAGGTAATCCCTGATGTCCTTGCTACAGTTGAAGAAAAGACTAATACTTATTTTGATTCGATCCTAGTATGGAGTATTATCAACAGAATTGTACATGTGGGTTGAATCAAGAAATGAACATCGGATATTTTAAACAATGACATTTAATAATCCAATCTTTGACATTGTTCATGAATTTTTTTTTTATGAATTTGGCTACAAGTATTACCTACTACCTCTTTACCTTTCCCTCCAAATAAAGGAATTTTTCTGAGATTGGTGGGTATTTTTATAGAAAGGTAGGTATGTATTTTAGATATAAATAACTTCAGAGAACCAGCCTCATTTGAACTCACTTCTTAAAAATAATAATAAATAATAGTTGCAGTGTTAATCAAAATCATAAAAATGTGCTGATTCGATGTTATAGTTGGAAGTTTTGCTAAATAACTCAAATTCATTCAAAAGATACAGTTAGATACACACAGATCAGGGACAAATTGACTGGCTTCAAGTATGGAATATTACTACCTATCAATATAAAGGTCATTTAGGTTTAAATTAAGACATGAACTGTTTGTAAATATTGTCTTTGAGACTAAAATAAACAAACTCGCTTTTATAAACTTGCATGTAATGCAATATGAAAATGTTTCTTACCATTGTCTCTTGTTTGACAAATAATTCTGGTGTTGTGCAGAGAAGTTATTTTTATCATTGTAGGTATTTTTAACATAAATAACTTCGGCATTTAAGGGAAACAGCCTCTATATGAACGCACTTTTTCAAGGCAATCCACTAAGATAAAAGAAACTTCAAGGCAGTTTTTAAAGGTTAACATGGCATGAAAAAAATGTACTTACGGTTTGTTCAGCTAACTAACTAGTTTTCGTGATGAAATTCAGCACTAAACTTTTACCGTCGCCCACCGGCTGAGTGAACTTGAAAATAAAATGTCTATGCAATCTATATAATCTAAGAGACGATTCTATATATTTAACAAAGCTTACATAGTTCTTATATATAAGGTATTTAGTTGGAATGCAAAAGCATGTACTAATCTCTCTTCTGTTTGCTAAATATATTATGATTCTTTTCGTATGCTTCGTCCGGCGAACGGCTGTGTTACCAACATGCAGAATTTAAATTTCTGATTTCCTAACAAAGATTAAAACTACCCCGAATCGTCATATAATTATATATAAGTATATGGATGATACTAAAATTTTAAATCTAAAATTTAGCTAAAGCAAGATAGCTAGCTAAAGCTAGTTAGACACTGTCACATGTGGTAATATAGCAAAGTTTTCTCTTGGATTAGTTATTTACGTCACAAAACAACAAATAATTTGAATATGCAGATCATGAAAGTCTTAGTTTATGTTCTATGAATAACATTTTACTAACGTGAAGATATCGGTCATCATAACGCGCATTGAAATGAGCTAGTCGATGTCCTAATTTGGTTCAAAATGGTACTAATTACTTGCGTCGGTAACACTTGATGGTGGTTGAACCATAGACAGTCTCGTGATTAACATTGTCAATGACAATATTAATCATATATATTATCTGAACAGCGATGGTTCGATTAGCTTAAATTCTATTAAATTAATTTACTAATTCTAAAATTAATGGTCATTTCTTAAAAAATATTAATAGTTTTATGTAAGCTAAAGAAACCATTTTGAATCTTGTCATAAAGTCATTGTATTTTGTAATAAAATGTAACGGTGCAGTAAGTTTGTTGTCAAACCCTGGGCTGCTCTTTTTTTTGTGTGGTAAATACGGAAAAGTTACAAAGAGCAGGACTGAGTGTTATGTGGTCTCTGCTCATAACAACCAATACGATTTGGGTCCTCGCCTACTTAGGTAAGATCTAAGTAACGTCTTATGGCCTTTAACTCGGAGACGTGAAGGTGGAATGTCTCATGGGCTTGTAATTTCACAGGAAACCACATCTTTCAAACCAGAACACACATTAATGCGTATACATTTATTACCGTACTTCGTCAGATGAACTTGGCATAAATTCTACTGCAACTGCTCGACCAACCCACGTTAATTAACTAATCCGTGGGTCGCGCATTCCGCGTCGCAAATCATCTATTGAATAATTTTTTTTCAATCCTTTTTTTGGATGTGTGTAATTTTGTCTTACATTGCATGTATGAAAATATTATTGATGTGTCAATGTCAGACAAAATCTTAATTATGGATATAGCGCACGCAGCACAGAGCACAGCTGACAGCTGATTCCTCGATCGAGTGATAAATGCGTAGCGCTAGCGGTTTCATTTTTGATTTTGTCTTTTCTATATGTTTTCTTGTTATAAATTCATACTACTTACGTATATTGTAAATGATGTCTATAGTTTTAAGGAGATGTATAAAAAGTAACAGTGGTTTATTATCGTTTGGAAGCTGCAATGGGTATCTTACTCCTTGTTGGTATCGAAGCTACAGTGACGAAAAAACTATAAATGAAGCGCAATTTAGCAGTAGCACTATCATAATTGAAAATGGTCTAAGCGTTCAGGAGCTTCCCCTTGTCGTGAGAAAACTAAAATACTTAACAGAGTCCGAAGAAAACAATGAAATAGAGCCTCCCAAACGCACAGACTCTCCAAATTACCACATGATACAAGAAGAGTTTAGGCAATGTATGGATCTCCGAGACGTGTTTTCTCTCCTTAATAAATGTACAAAAATTACACCGAATATTGCATTGGGTGCTATGGAAAGGATTTATGATTTGGAAAAGAACCCAACATATGCAAGTATGGCTACAAGATCAATGCACGCTAACATGGCTAAAGGCGCCATACTAGACAAATTACTTCGTGTGGTAACAAAGACTGAAGACACTCAGACTATACTGAATATATTGAATACAGAATCTTCATTCATGGAACCTTACAAGCCTAAATTCTCAGATGAAATACTACTGAGGGTTATAGACAACAACTTATCAGTTGAACAGTTATGTGAATATATGGACTTTCTCATAAGAAACAAATCATATCCCAAATATTCTGAAACAATTGACAAATTATGGGTAGGATTTCTCGAAAGGGAAAAAGATATCAATGAGTGCAATATTGGAAGAATGTTTCAAGTATTGCATGGACTGAAATCTAGTAAAAAGACTATCCTAACTCTTCTGGAACAAAAATTCACAGACTTGTGGTTTAAAATAAATGTATCTGTTATGTTAGATATTCTTGATACTTTTGCCCGAGAGAAATATATCTCGGCCCAATCGTTTGCTGTTGTTGGGACATGGCTAAACTCAAACTTACATGCCCTTGATCAAGATTCATTGCTGGATGTGATTTCAAAGCTCACTAGGCTCAACTACACTGATGATCAAATTGAAAAAGCTGTTGAAAAGTACATGAAGCTGAAGGGCTCCAAAATTGAAAGTCATGTATTAATTGTTGGAGTCTTGAACTATTGCTCGCATTTCAAAATACGTAACAAGCTCATACTAAACGTTTGCAGTGAATACTTTTTGATGAATTCTCAAGATGTGCCACACAGCTTTTTGAAATCAATAATTTATCCATTTGGATACCTTTACTTTGACCCGATACAAAGTCACAGGTTTTGGACCAAAGTGGAAAGTATTTTAGACAGAGATTTTGGAAAATTCAGCACAGAAGATATTTGTTCTATTCTTTTGTCTTTTATCTATTTGGAGAAATACCCTCTGAAGCTAGTGAACAGATTGTTCACTCCAGAGAATTTAATTAAAGTGACAAATCCAGATACAGTTAAGAAGCTCCAATTGATAGACACAGCTTTATCACTAGAATGCTCAGAATACAATGGCCCATTATTGCCCAAAGACCAGTGGTCTACAGACGTACCTCAAGATCCTAGAATTCGAAACATTCTCATTAAGACTATGGATATCTTTGTGGATGTTGCTGGTGGGCCACAAAAGGTGTCTACGGCTGTCATGGTCCCACATATTTATTCGGACGACACTTACCTTATAGATGTTTTGATACACCCAGCCAGTTTATTGAACAAAACTATCAACTGGAAATTGGAAACCGTTAAGAATGAGAATGTTGCCATATTAATCCATTTGCCAGATCATCATTGTTCAGATTATGAGCAGTTGGTTGGCCACCAAGAAATGAGAAAGAGACATATTCAAATTTTAGGTATGAGAGTAGCAACTCTAAAATATACCACACTGAGTCAGTATTATACATCATGTAATACAAGTGGTTTGAAACAATACCTTCAGGACAGGATAAAGTGTGCTGATAAATACCCAGTAGATACTCAAGTTTTTACATTGTAATAATCTCTGTTACAAGTGTGTAGATACATTTTTATTTGTATATAGTTTTTGTTAATTGTGATATGTCAACTAAGGAAAAATTTTTGGAAAATGTTTATATTTTAATAGTCAAAGTGCCTTAATAGAATATATTATGAATGCATTTTTCTAGTTTTATAAGTTTAAAACTACTTACATTGAGATATTCATATTGTGTTTGGTTTAATAAAACAACCACTTATTATTATTAATTTATTTCATTATACTCTTAACATTCTCCTTAAGTTATTTTACTCACAGGCTAAGTTCACTAGAATTATTATTATTTGAATATTTTTATAATTAATCAATACAACTTTATATTTCAAAATATTACTATGAAAAAGTTGTTCCAGATCAAAAGGGTGTGTTTTAATCGCCACCAGGAAACCTTTTTTCTTTAGCTCTGCTGGAGTTTGAGTAGAAGACTAGGTTCCTATTGGTAACAGGCCAAAAGATGTGGAATGAAGCCTTGTAACTCGTTCAGACAAGTATATATATATGACTTGTTGGTTTCTAATATATTTGAAAGTACAGACAGCCTTTACAATTTCGTAAGTTAATTGATTTTATACATAATAAGAAAAATACACATTCCTATGAATTTGATCTGATTTATAGTTCGCGTATTGTCTCTGTCATCACCGGTACGTCATAGCTCGAGAAATTGTGTATCAAGAGGGACAATACACGAACTAATCATGCTGTTTTTATGTAGATAGATAGATAGATACATTTAGTAACACTATTCAGTGGTAAGGTGCATCTACGTCGTCGGTGAAATCACAGATAGAGTATGGCCTAGTTGACACGATGCGTCGCCGACGTTCTAACCGATAGCCAGAAATGACTACTCCATAGTTTTATCGCCATAACATGGTGTATCACAGCAACTCTAGCTTGAAAGTTAAATTGTAAAGAAAGAACGCTGACTCACAGCCTAATATATAATAAGTAGGTAATTATTAAATGACAGCAACGTTAATAATTATCGAAATAGTCGCAGTTGGATGCGCTGGTTGAATAACCATGACTTACGGCGTCTAATGTTGTTCTCAGACATCGATATCAACTTCAAATAGTATTAGCGACTGTTAACACTAAAATGATCGAACTATGATTAGGATTTTATAGCTTATTTGTAATGTGCAATTTTCATGACAGCTATTAATGTGAAATCTAACAGATATTGTAGCTCATATAGCTACCTATTTTATCATATAGGTATTAGGACTTTATGACATTTTATAGAAATACCTACACTTACGTAGGCTGTCTATGCTACTTATACGTAGAGGTTGCCATATCCTACACAAAATGATGTATTGCCAACTTTTTTTATGAATGTATTATGAGAATTTGGCACATTAGCGAATTGTGGATTTAATCTGTTTTAAAATTTGACTGAATATTAACAGAATGAGAAAGGAATTTCTTAAATTAAAATATCATAAATATGTAGCGCGGGTCAAAATAATTCCGTCATTATAATTTGACAAGCATATTTAAACTTGTTATTATTAATTCCAAAATCAGAGGTGAAGTGTACTTAACAGATTGTTAAATTATTTATGGACATAATATTTATGTCATAAAATTAATTCAGTAATACGATTTCATTTAGAAATGCGATGATTATAATATATTTAATAATTTAGAAGGCGTTAATAATTTGGTTAATATATTCATATATTTTTTATGAGTATGTATCTAAAGGAAGATATGTGATCACTATGTATTTAAAATAATTTTGCTTTTATATCACTACGTGATAAATGAAGAAAGAATTTAACTTCCATAAATATTTCGAATATGAATAATTTAGAATGATTTATACTTAATCATATTAAGTTAGTTTAAATCCTTGCCTAAGAGATTAGAGACTTAATGCGGAGGCGACATTGCCAGCAAGCGGCTATCAGGCCGAATGGCCACTGCTCTGGTAGAGTAGGTACCTACACACCGCAGAAGGGAATTCCAAAATTGAATCAATGATTGCAATTCTAAAATCTACTTATCCACTACTTAATTTTAAAATTACAACTACAACCAATGTCAAATTAAATATTAATCGCGTTTCAGATGAGTACAATTATCTATCGTCGCGTCGTCGCGTCGTCGCGTCGTCGGTAGACTGTAAGTAGGTACTTACGTAGATAATTATGTTTTATATGAAGTCCGAAACTATTCGGTATTTATCTATATTTATATGAATCACTAATAATTGAGTATAGACTGCAACAAGGTATTACCTACCTTCTTTAATTTCGCTAGTAATCTTAAAACTGATAGGTATTAGATCCTAGGAATATGCTATCATAATCCATAATAACATTATCAATTTTCAAAGTGTATTAATTTTATTTATTTTAGATGACAACCGACTTAAGTTGTAGATAACTATATTACAACACCGAATCCTATTTGGCAGTATCTAATATTAGTAATTATTAAATATGTATTAGAGTTCTCTAAGATACATATTTTGTGTATGAAATGAAAATTGACAAGTTATTTTAGATTTTTAGGTCCTGCCTGTTGGATCTCAAGATAATCAGAATACAGTAGCGATTTATAAAATTTCATAGTTGGATTTATTATGCCCAATGTAAACATCCAGGTGAATTTACTTTACGACAGTTAATAGGTTGAATACGTGCCTTTCTATCATCTATCACTGGTAAGGAATGTTTATCTGAATATCTATCACTAAAGTGAAAATGGAAATTTATGAAACGATGGTAGGTTACGTTAATTTGTAGACAATATTTCGAACAAACATTTGTTTAGAACTAAAGTTATATCTCAATGTAAATGAAAATGAACAAGGACAAATGTTTGTTACAATTGCCCTCGTGTCAGTGATTCGAGTCACATCATACAAATGATCACAGTACGATACAAACTACCTACGCGAATGTGCGCAATAATTTTCCAAGATAATCGCTTTAACCGCGATGAATAAAACACATTTAACCTATAACACACTTGTTCCTAACACTAGCTATATTTTTAATTAAATAGTCCTCATAGAACCTTTTCTATTTGAGATGGGTGTTTGATCTACTCACCATAAAACCTGAGGAGGAAACTCTGTGGTAATATTGATACTTACTGTAAACGTTTAAAGAAATAGTTTTTGGTGTAGCATGTCTCATTAACTACCTCAGACTACCTACGTCAGAAGTGACTAGATTACATTTGAAAATGTAAGACTGTAAGGTACATTCCACGCGAATGGTAGTTAGATGTTACATTTTACTCTTCAGTCCAACAGTAAGTTTTAAGTTGAGCAGATGTTAAATCTTAGAACAAAACAATTATATTTACAAAATATATCGTGTAGTTTTCCACTTTCACGATTTAATTTCACAAATGTAAACGTTTACAAATCATCTATATCGTTCAACATCAATAAAGAGAAAATAAAAATCATAAAAAGATTACAAAATAATTACTACAGTTTTTATAAATGTACTAATACCACGTCAACGTAATAGAACGTCGATAATCGACTACAGTTATTGATTTAAATCAACTCTTAGATATTCTATCAACATAATAAACTTAAGAGCTAACCGACACTTTAAGGCTCCGCTTTAATCTCGTACACGCTCCATAAACATCTATACAACAGTGAATAAACTCCAAAACAACACTCTAAATAGTAAATTCAACAAAATATCGTACTAAAACTAACATTCACGAGTCAAACGAACATAATTACAGAACGAGTCGACGTCTGTCCCGACTTTCGATAGCGGCCGTCGCGTCGGCGTCGCTCGAGACGCGTTCGTATGCGTCAAGTAGCACTTAGAATCACAAAGGAGTTTCATTAAGGTAAACAGTTCAAGAGAGACGCGTGGGCGGGCGAGCGTACACACCGAAGCAGGCGCGGTGTCTCGGCTGGTGTTAGGCGGGAGACCTGGAAACCTGTCTCCGGTGTGTAGCTCGCCACGGGGTCGTAAGGCGTGTGTGTGTGTGTCCGTTCACGAGTAGATGGTGATCACCTCGCGGCCGCCGCCGCGCACCATCAGCACCTTCTCTAGTCCTTCGGTCAGCACCTCCAGGAACTCCATATCTGGAAATTTACATTCAATCCTTTATTTCCAAAACAGTCTCAGAGATACGGACGTATTTTTTTTTTTGTGATTAAGTTACGGAACGAGCTTCTGGCCCGCTAAATAGAGTAAGATAAGGATTTATTCATGGTACGGTAGGTACTTTCCTAGTTGGGCTTGATTGATCTCGCTTAAATCAAGGGATGCACAGTAGCTACTTGTATTTGTATCGATATTGTGGATCGATCCGGATCGCAAAAAAAGCGATACGACGCGACGGGAGGATCCTATTAAACGCTTTTTATTACAAGGCGTAAACACAAGTATTTGACTATGGAATATTTAGGTTTATAGAACTTTATTTCTAAAAAAAGACATACGTCACTTACATAAGAATAAAACAAATAATTAATTATGATAAATTTAGTGCGTCATTCTAGTAGGTAGGTTGCTAATTAGGTATAGAATATAATATAATCGGCTAAATAAATAAAATTAATGATAAAAATATGTATGAAGTTAAAAACTCTAAATGCGTTGGCCGATCAACACAAAAATTGACATATCAAAATGTTTTTTTTA
The DNA here is from genome assembly GCA_947359385.1 of Chesias legatella. Classification (NCBI taxonomy): domain Eukaryota; kingdom Metazoa; phylum Arthropoda; class Insecta; order Lepidoptera; family Geometridae; genus Chesias; species Chesias legatella. The sequence continues at coordinate 8,238,107 of OX375772.1, forward strand.
TGGAGACGATTTTTTGGTATCTCTATGGCAGTAAAAGTTCTGCTGGGTTGTGCAAGTAACGTGTTAAGGTGAAGGTACCCACAATTGGACTCCCGTTCGAACTTGGTGTCCCTGGGCGGGCCGGGCAGGTTCAGTATGACTAGTTGTGCGTCGTGCGACCGCGACACGATCACTTCGTTGAGTTTCACGGCTGTGTGCATCCGCCGCACTGTTCCTTCATCCCTGGTGTGCAAAACAATGTTACGGTATAGCCAATTCTGTGTCTGGGTGTTCATATTTATATAATTACAACAAGTATATATGTATGCTTAGTTTGGTACTAGATGGCGCTGTGTGAATTGTCCACCAATATTATTATTATTATAAATTATGAACAGACAACAACGTATGTGAATATCAGGCAATAAGTAAACACGTTTCTGAATATTGCTAAATACATCAAAACTTTAACAACGTATGTTATATGTCTTGGTCGGTTATGCTTGGCAATTTTTTATTTGTAAAAATGGATGTAAAAATGGGTTAAAGATGGCTGTTTGATCAAGATAGATATGGTCGATAAATTGTACGTAACGTTGTTCATCGTTATGGCGCAGGGTGAACATACGAAGATAAGAAGTACCGCCAAAAGATAACATTATAATAAAAATAACGGAAACATTATAATTTTATAATTTTCTGCTTTGAGAATAAAGGAAATACGTGTGAAATTAAAGGAAATTAAGTTTCCTCCTTAGTTTCTAGAATTCCAAAATGAATGAATATTATTTAAGCATATAAATTAAAATTAAATTAAATAAAAATACTTTTTCTCATCAGTCGTGAAGATTAAATAACCAAGTTACACATTTTATATTATAAAATATTTTTTCTCATGCGATCTTGTTATAATGTATCTTCAGTAATTATACGCGTTATCAAATAACTTTCTCATGATAGTTTAACATTAATTAGTGCACTCACATTGCTGAATACCGACTGGGATGATGCTGATCAAATTACAGGCACATGAAACGTTCCATCCTCGAGTCTCAGAGTAACAGGCTATATGAGGTCTTCCTGTACAGTACCGGAGGATGTTTATGTGGTCAAGGTGTGTGATACCGATTAATATCAGCTAGACAAACTGCTCGTTACATGACTTAAAAATAATATATAAATAAGACTCACGGTGTGAAGTCGGACATGTTGGGTTTAGGCTTGACGGCGTCTCCGTTGGCCCCAGCCTCCTTGTGCTTCTCGTCGGGCGACTCGGCGTCCTCACACTGCGACCGTTCATCGGGCGAGTCCCACAATGAATCGATTATGTGCAACAAACTACTCCGAAAATCTTCCTACTCATGCCCAATTTTGTGACCCATTCCATTGTAAATGTCCAATTGCGCGCGTTTCCCGAGAGTTGCACATGACGGATTCAAGGCGAATAAAACACGGGATGTCATATATTATTTAAATTGTTAAACGTAAAACACTACGAGCTTATCTAGCCCGCGGTACACGCTTTGAGATCCGTAGACTTGGCCGCTACGGCGTAGCAGATGGCAGTTTGGCGCTAACCGCAAGTCTTCGTATGCTTGCTACGGCTATCAGCTACGCTTAAGCTGATATTACATTGTGTGATTTGTTGTGTTCGTGTTTTAAAATTACATATGTGCGATTTCATAGAGACTTTACATTCGTTTTCACACCATGTTGCAAATCATCAATGCAAAATAAGATAGTATCGTTTCTAGGATAAATTGGTGAGTGTAATATCGGCTTTAACCACGAGGCCGTTGGCCAGTGGCTCAACGTGTGTATCGCAGGCATGTGAACAACAAAACGAACTAAAGTGAACGAACTCAATGTGAATGAACTCGGCAAACATATGACCACCGTGTGTAAATTCGCTAGGACTCGTTTATGATTATATTAAGATGGATGGCATTACACTATGAAATCAAAAATAAAATGCGAACACGTATGCATTGAAACAGATTTAAAACTTGCGCCATTAAATAACTTGCAAATGTAAAAAATGATAAGTTAACCTCTAAAAAATTCTTACTAACGCTGATACAATAACACTAACTGATTGATGATATATAACTGAAAAACTCTTGTGGATTATATTACTCGTATTATTGGAACCATGCAGAAGAAGCCGCGACCGGGTTAACTTGTATAATATAGACCGGATAGGTATCAGAAAAACCTTTGCTTTTATAGTTTTATAGATTAAAAGTTCAAGCTATTATATACATATTTAACTGCGCAAGATTTTAAAATACAAACATGAACAAAATTTTCTACTTCATCTACATAGCTTTCTCCTTGTGGACTAAGCCCCATTGGTCTTTGGATCCTTAGGAACCTAATGCTTATTAAGAAAAAAAACTTTTTATATGTAAATAGTAACTTTCATTTAAATTAAATATGGGTAGTAAAGGTAGATAATAGGTAATAGCTCAGATGTTCTTAAGCAAAAAAAAACGTTTGTAACGAATTAAAAGCGGTAACAAGGACTCGCAAAGATACAAATATTATGAATAATTATTATTTTAGTAGATATTTATTTCTTATGTATTAAATAAAAATATCACCTTTAAATAGGATGAAAATTTGCAACGTTATATTTATATCTGACGAGATGAAACATATTTTTGTGAAAAATTATTAAAAAAACACTTAAATGTTCATTTAAAACCACATTAAGGCTTCATTATCTTGGCAAGTATCTGAGTAATTTGAACATACGATTCTTTGACTACCCAAATTATAACAAGCCAATCAAAACCACACGTAAAATGACATGACAGGAACAAAACATGATTGAACATTTTTGAACATGTTGGATGTTTGAATGTGGCTAAGTTCCTTCATCCAGTATTCCTGTGACGCCATTTTGTATAATAAGCGGATATGTTCACCTTTTCGTCTTTGTCTTTGTCGTCGGGGTCGGTGAGGGGCGGGGAGGGGGCATCGTCTTCAGCGGGTTCGGTGCCTGGCTCCGCGAAACGGACCTTGCTGGCCGTCTTCACGTCAGCGTGGTGATGATCAACTATAGCTTGCACCTGTTTGTTTTACCATCATTAGTCGATGATTTCGTATAAGGAAGGATTTACGATGCCTAACCGTGGCGGAAATTTTAATCGGATAATTGTATTAAATTAAGTAGGAACACTAAATATTGATATATACAATTTTTCAGAGAGAGGTACTAGATTGTAAATAATAATAGCTCATACTATTAGTCTGTGGAAGAAAATTCAGTAACATTGTCCCGAAAAATAGAGACAGTAATAAGATCTATTCTTTAAATTTTATAGAAATGTGTTTAAAAAGTTTTATACTTGCTCCAAAATTCCTATAATTATAATGCGAGCCGACACACTTGAGCCGACTTCATAAAGTGAAAACACTAAACATAAAGTGTCTTGTCACTTTTAATTGGCAATATGTTACTATCTTGACAGCTGTTCCAAGCATTAAGCGACAATTTATGTTCTGATAAGATAGCATTAGTCGCATAAATATACTTATACGTAATTAAAAGGTGCGCATAGTTAGAGTGAATTAGCATACAGTTAATTACTAATAGGATGTAGTTACATTGAGATGAATAGATAGTTGCTCCTACAAGATGGTAAAGCGTGTCTAAAAGGTAAAATAATGTTTATTACACACGAATAGCTGAATCAATATTGAGAATTTGTTATAAGATTCAATATCAAAAGCGAAACAATGGATTGGATAAGCTTTTCACAAAATTGAGAAAGATAAGTATATGATAATGCAAACTGAGAGCAAAGTGAATTGCAAGGTGGATAGTGTAATAGTAAATAATTGCGAAGGCTAATTCATTCGAAAGTCCACAGCAAGTTCATCAAATTCTACACATCAAGGGGTCAAGCTAAAACAAAACTTTTACCTACACATAGAATACATAAAATGATTGGAATGGTAACGAAAATAATAATAGCTAAATAAGTGGACTGAATTGGGGTAAAGATTCCTTTTTACCAGAGGCTGTTTTTCCTCAGCATAGTCCGTGAAATTTTGCATCTGCGTTGTAACCGTCAAACAAGTTAGTTCCGTATCACACATAAAGGCTATTTACAGTATAATATTTCTTCAAAGCGTTTTACAAAAAGTTAAACAGTAACCTCATAAATGCATCGTTGGATACAAAGGCCATGTCGTGCGTTCGTAATTTGCACATACAGGATAATAACACTCTTAAAATATGTACAGTGTAAACTCTATATATAGCGAACATATATTTCACCAAACACTTCTTAAAGTTTAGAAATTGCAAAAAAAATATTGGTTTACATTGTTACCCATATATTGAAACACTCTATAAAGCATAATAACTATTCTCCATAGCGAAACAATACGTTATTATTTGGATCCTAGTAAACATTAATTTCACTAAGTCTCAAACAATGCGGATATTAAATTTGTAATGTTTCGTACGCACAATGAGATTTTTATAATAATCGTAATTACCTAGCACTTTACTTACTGTACTTCCCATCCATCTTCCTTTTTTATGTGATGTAAGTAACGTAACAAGCTGATGGTCCACCAGATGTTAAGTGGTAGCCGCCGCCCATAGACAACCGCAATACGACTCAAATCCTCTCCACAAAAGTACGAGACGACTCAAGTCGCATTGTGTTACGTCCAGCACCCCGAGACGGGGATGTTACGTCTCATGCGCCTGGAATTTCACCGGCACCACTTCCACCAGAACGCAACAATACGAGCATCACTGCTTAGCGGCAGAATACCAGAGATTACCAGGTGTGGTGGCAGTACTACCCCGGACGAACTTAGTCTACTGTTACTTTGGGCTGCTCCGTCGTTTTATGTTATTGCTATGGGTTGTCTTTACGTAAAAATATTCTTTGTTGTTTTATAACTTTTGAACTCTAAACATGGTGAAAATTACATCGGTTCTGTCAATTTCGCAATTTCGCTGTTTAGAGTTTACAGAGTATTTAAAAAGGATATATAAAGCATATTAAAACATAACATACCATTCCCAAGGCCTCCTTCTTGTTAAGTCGTAGTTCGCGCAGCATCTGGTTGCGTTGTTCCATCATCAAAGTGCGTTCGTAAGTATACGCAGATATATCGCTGTCAGTCTGAAAAAAAAAGTAATTTCATTGAATATGCAAGCAGATAGTTGTTTTTCTTTAATTGAAGTTTTTTCTTACTGGCAAGCTTCGAATGATCCCTATATAAATGAAAAACATTACTTTTTGGTATTCTGTACTCCTAGAAGGACCACGTTACTAAGCTTACATAGTCTGTCAGTCAATTTTATGTGCTGTATCCTAATGAATACTAGATAACTATTGTAAGGTTTGTTCTGTTTTGTTTTTGTTCTGTTTTCTGTTTATTTTAAATAGCTGTACAAACATATTTACCATTTCAACAACTTCAACTTCGGCCTCAAGGCGCAGTTGGTATAGGAACATCTTCAGGTCTTTCTTCATTTGGATAGAGTTATCTTCCATCTGAGCAACAGTGAAGATGCGCATCTTGCAGTTCTTCCAAGTACGGTGCTGCTTCAGGAGGAAGGGTAACAGCATCAGCATTCCTCCGTCGTGAACGATCCACCACACGTCAATGTTGCCAGATACCTGCAATATCAAAATAAGATTTTTCAAATACGAGAATTTGGCTCTTCTCAAGTTATGCCTTAATTAATATGTAGATATAAATTTTGTAACAGATTTCTATTTTTTATTAAACTATATGAATTTTATGCATTTAATTATATGAATGGGATACCTGTTTGTAGAATTACACATTAGATAAATGATGTGATACCCCCTTTTGGGAGAAGACGATGGCTTCCGAAATACAGTTTAAGAACTTTGCTTTGAAGCCTTTGTCTCCCGAACTAGTCTTAACTAGTTCGGGAGACAAAGGCTTCAAAGCAATTGATTGTACATTGATGATAAACAATAAAAATGATTATTATTTTCTAATCTGCTGTTTCGGAATCAGAATACTGCCACAGACTTTATCTATTTTTTACCTTTTCAGTAGAGTCCGGGAAGAAGTTGATGCCCTTGGGCACGAGCATGGCCATTCTGGCTGCAGTGACAGCTCTCACGGTTTGCAAGAATCCCCTCCACCTCGGCTCGCAGCCGTCGCTCATCTGCTGCTCCGACTGCCGCCAACCGTACGGCCAACCCACGATCACAGTGTTGGGTTTCAGCCCGCCGAGACCACACGTTTGGACCCTAAATGGTATTTAAATAAGAAGGGTTTATACTAGATGTATGAGATACCGGTTGAGAGCCGTCTGCTCTCACCAAAAGTCCGTGTAAACATCTGCGGCCAACAGCAAATTGTCCAGTATAAAAAAAAAAGATCTATGTGCTTCCTTTTTTGTTATATTCTCATGGTCATGCCATCTCTGGTTGATTGGCCTCACAGCTCAGTAGGTAATCCTGCTTTCTGCACTGTAGGTCATGGGCTCGATTCCCACCCTGGACAAACATAGATGTTTGTTCTGTGTCTGAGTGCTTATATGTATTTACAAAAAAGTTTATAAGTAATAAATGTTGTCTGATTCCCATGATACAAGCTATGCTTAGCTTACTTTGGGGCTAGATGGCGCTATGTGAAATGTCCACCAATATTTATGTGGTATTTATATACTTCTAGTATTTATGTTTGCGTTATATATTTACGGCAATACTTACAGATTGCTAAGTCCTTCAGGAATGTTATTAGTGACGAGCACATCCACGAAGCCCTTGACCTTCTCTTCGTCCATGCATTTGCGTAGATTCTGTCTCGCCGTTGAAGCTTCACCTGCGCGACGAGGGAATTCCCCACCCAACACCGACACACAGACAGTCAGACCCTTGCCTGTTCGTTGAAAATGAACATAAATTATGGATACAGAAAGTAAGATTCGTATTAAAAAAAGCATATATGTATTATATCAGTTGTATGGTTCCCATAGTACAAGCTATGCTTAGTTTGGGTCTAGATGGCGCTGTGTGAATTATCCACCAGTATTATTATTATTATTATTTAATATATAAACCTCAATTGAGTCTAGAATATCGTCAAGTGAATGAAAGAAACCCACCAGCTTTTAGTTGATTGGCGAAAGCCAGCATTTTCTTGTAAGTAGGCATCAGTTCGTTGTTCAGTTTTGCCAGGACCAGAATTTGAGGCCGCCAGTTCTTTGTATGCGGAGGACCTTCTTCCAGACGCAGAAGAGAGTAACGAGCAGCGGAGAGGGCCAAACCTCGAAGACCGTCACCCCATTCCTTCTCGGCTCTGAACAAAATAGTTTTAAAACCGAACATATTAATTATTGATGTAAAATAAACTGCTAATGAACAATCTGTTTTGCCTTCACTAAAATACTATACGTTTCGGTTTTAACAATAAATGTTACTGAATTGTATACGACTTCAAAGATGACCTGTAAAATATGTGAAATTATCTTACCCGCGGTACTCAATGTATTTGTAGATGAGACCAGCCATGCCCATAGCGATGAGAGCGTAGAACCACGAGGTCATGAACATGATAGAGATGCACAGCACTAGACCAGCCAGTGACAAAGACCTGGATGAAATATTAGTCGTAAATTAGATATAACGAAAATATGACTAGAAAATTTATGCTTTTAATCAATAGATTATATTCACAGAAAGACTTACCAATGATAATACTTGAAGCGAGGTCTCCAATTCGGAGTCTTGAGAAGTGTTTGCAGAGCGCACGCGAGATTGACGAATCCATAGCACATTAGGAAGAACATGGAAAGCAGGGGAGCGAGGATGTCAACGTTTCCAAGTAGGATGCCGCACTGGCAGATCATCATTGTAAGGATTAGAGCCCTGACAAAAAAGAATAGTTTTTAACGTAAACATCTAATACATATTATATATTAGCGCTATAGATCGTGGGTTCGATTCCCACCCAGGACACAAACATTTGTGTGACGAACATAGATGTTTGTTTTGTTTCTGGGTGTTAATATGTATAAAATATATGTGTTTACAAAAAGTATATATGTATTCTATCAGTGTCTGGTTCCCATAGTACAAGCTAAACTTAGTTTGGGGCTAGATGGCACTGTGTGAATTGTCCACCAATATTATTATTATAATATACATATAAATAGCATATATTTCGTATTTCAGGATCAGGATTTTCACCTCTATCCAGTGTGGTGAAGGGATTAACGTAAGCTTCACAGAGGCTCTTTTCGTGCTCTTGATACATGTCTTAGAATGAATGGTTCTAAAGTATCCCAGTGTCCTCAAAATGTTCTGCTTTACTTTTTAAGAACATGGTATTGTTCATATACAATTTTCAAGCGCAAAAAACTAATTCTTAATCTGGAGGTCTTCAAGAGGAGAGTGAATAGGTATTTTCTAGGCAAGCATGCTACATCGTAGACCGCATCGTCACTTAACATCAGGTGAGATTGCGGTCAAATGTGAGCCTATTATATATATAAAAAAAAAAAAAACTCTCGTACGTATGGATCAGCGACTTCCGTATTAAAACTCGGGGTCAGTACCACTAGGTCATCGTACGGATTGAAATTCGGGGTCTGCGGTCCACCTCGAACTCCAACTATATAATACTCACCGAGTTGGTTCACCCCTTTTAGACGACACGGCGAAAGGCGCAAGGAACGGTATAATCTCATCCTTGGCAATGGCTTGCAGCAAACGTGGAGCTCCGGTGAGCGATTGAAGACCAGCTCCCAAGGTCGAAAGAAAAGAACCAATCAGGATAACCCACTGATTCGGCCAAGCCATGTTCGCGACGACTAATTTTCCACCAATAGATTGGCCGAACCTAAAATCAAATAATATTTTTCAATATTCTGTTATGACATAATTTTTTGAAACCTTTGTTCTTAAGAGGAAATAAAATTGAACACACATCTAAGTTTACATAATTAAGTGTCTAGTCATATTAGTTCAATTAATAATTTAACCTTAGAAACTGAAAGTTTGCTTACTTATCTCGCAGTAGCAAGTTATCAACGGTGCCAGCAAACAGCAATACACACGACAAATAAACAGTGGAAGTTGTCAGAATGGCGCAAATTGTACCAATGGGGATACTCTTTTGGGCATCGGCCAAGTCACCGGATCGATTGGAGCCCGCCATTATGCCTGCGAATATAATATATACAGTTATTTTGTGGTCAAAGTTATTTTGGTAACAAATAATTGAAGACGAGGGTCCAAGATCTACATTGTTTCTTGCCTAAACATTTGGTTGCCCTAAACTTTTGCGGAGCCACTAAACTGTCAGAGATAGTGTGCAGCACACATTGTTCTGAGTAAACTTTGTTTTGGAAACACGTACGAATTGACTATAGGAGTCATGTCCTTTCTTCTGTGTAGGTAAACCTACCAGTCACAGATGGGAAAAATATTCCAATCAAAATCGTGAAAGTTGTCGACAAGTCAGCATAGATCTGGTTATAGGTAGGTCGCTCCATTTGCTCGATGTCTTCGGGCTCCTTGCCATAAGCGATGTATTGCCCTTCTTGTAAGAATGAATCTTGTAAGTTCTCGAAAAACACTTCACTTGCCAAACCCTGAAAAATTTCATTGATTTAAATGACTCTGCCAATTTAACCTATATTCAAACAAAACACTGAATATTTACCTTGATACCAGGAATGATTGAGACGTTGTGGGCAGTATAATACGGATCGCAGGTATTATTTGGGCAGAAAATCTGATGTAACTCTCCGTTAACTTCCTTCGTACAATTATCAATTTTAATGTCTTTGAGCAGGCGATTTCCGAGGACACACATCCTAAAAACAGTGAAGTGATTTTTAAATTGGCATTACCTACTTAAATTATCAACGATATTGTGTCTTTTACTAATTTTTATTTTACAGTTTAGCTAAGGCACTTTCATATAACTTCAAAAGAAGTTTGACACAGCTGAATTGAATGAGATCTTACTTGAGGTTATCGATTCCGTAGAAGTTGACAAATATTCCAACGTAGACCGCAGTGATGGAGAGGATGACGCATGCTAAAGCTATAGTGGCGAACTTGTTGACGAACTTGACTCCAACGAACACGACCATCCCCATGACTAGGAGCAGCCCTGTGCCGTACACACGGAAGTTGTTGTACATTGCCTCCGGGTCTTTAGTGAAGTCGCCGAATATCGAAATCCACGGTGCCATGTACGTCTGATTAGAACAAATTGAAAATATGAATATAATGGATATTTGATCAATTAAATGTAACGAAAAACTCGACAACATTCAGCAGATGAGAAGTTTAGAATTTGAATAAAAGAAATGTTTTTTGGGTGGATTCCATAGCAATCCAGCTGAGTGTACTCTAAAGAGTATAATATTGTTAACAGTAGGCAGGTACTGGAGCAATTTAAATTTGCCACCCAATTAACTAGAACGTGCCTGTTAACTAATGTAGACGGATTCCGATGCTGCTAACAACCGATGCCTTCGAGGCTAACAAGTTTGCCAACTCGCAGAACGGATATCGATTGCCAGGCTGATTAACGAGTGCAAATGTTGTTATTGGTCTCCATATAAAAAGGTGTGGTTGCCGGTGAAATTACAGGCACATGAGACATTCCACCTACACGTCTCAGAGCTACGGGCGCATACGATGCAACTTGGGTCTTGTCGTACCTAGTAGGGAATGTCCCAAGTCGCATCGGATGTTATGGGCCGAGGTTACCACTTAACACCAGGTGGGCCATCGGCTGGTTCCGTAACTGCATCACATAAAAAAAAGAAATCTTTCAGTTCACGATATGACTGTATGACCACAACTCTCTACTAAATGTTGATTAGAAATAATGTATTTGTTATTTTCTAAATGTATGTATGTGAGGTCACAAACGCCTGTTTTTCATGAAAACGAGACAAAAACTTAAATAAGTCACTTTTATTAGGCATATGCTAAAAAGTTCGGTAATTGAAATGGCCATTACGAAAATAAATGGGTGATTATGGCGGTTTTATTTCTTGCACCGTTTCAGCATTCACAATGGCAGATATTTCATGAAATCTGTGTTTAACAAGCGTATTTGTTAACCCGACCTTTTGTACGGTTCACTTATATTCCTTCTAATATTAGTTCTGCTGCCTACGGTTTATTGTTAGTATTAATACTGAGTTGTCCGTGGGGGGTCGGTCGCTCGTAAGCAGCGAGGCAGGTAGCAGGTAGCCAGGACCTCGGGGCTTTGCGGTCTCTAACAATGAACTTATGTCGAGGCATTAGGTAACAAAACCGCACTGGAACACAGCTGGTGCAAATATATAACAAAACTACTGGTTTAGTAAGGCCGATAAAGTGAGTTTGTTATACCAGTATGGTTTCTACTTCAAGCTGTGAGCAGTGAGTTATTGAAACTCGGTCGAATTCGCACAACTGAACAAAAAGTACGAACAGCTTTATAATTGTGGTTGCATTTTCGGAATGGACGTTCCGTTAAACACAATCGCAGCGTTCAGATTATACATATACTTACGAGTAGATATAAAAAAAAATGTTACGGACATAATGTCTACCAACATACCAGCACGATTTCCACCGCACCGACGATGTACATAGCAGCGGCCAGCGTGGTCCCCGTGTAGAACAGCATTCCGACCGCGCCGCCACACTCTGGCCCCAAGGAGCGGCTGATCATGAAGTAGGACCCGCCCGCAGGTACTACCCCGTTCGTCGCGATCGCAGACATCGAAATGGCGGTTAGCATCGTCTGTTGAAATAATTCATTTATTATGTTATGCATTTCTAATGTAAGTTGAGCACTGATACAGAGAAACTCCTTTGATAAAGCCTCACACTTAAATAGAAGTGATTCATAGTGTATTTACGAGACAACTTTCAATATTTTCTTAGTTTTATTGACAGTAAGACAAAAATGATGCTGTACATCTTAAAAATATTTTCAATGCAAAACCATGCACAAACATCATACTTTTATGCCCATCTCCTATGGCTGGCTAAGATATTGTTTAGATATATTCTGGTTTTTGCAAAAAAGAACTTAATATTTATATGGGGTCTACACTTAAACCAGACCAGGTATTTAAAAAATTATTTAGTCTACGTAACCACAATCTGCGTAACTTAAGCCTTCAATATAACATTGGCCCAAAATCTCATTTCAGTTTTTTATTTATTTTTTGCCTTCGCTTTAGTTTGTTTAAATCTAACTTTGTAAACAGCGTGTAGAAAGTATCTTCGTAAATGATCCTAGCCCGCTAAAATATTGACATCTGTGAATTTTACAGCGTCACAGTGTCTTTTAAACTGAGAGTATTTTGCGACAAGTTTCGAGTGCACTAAAAAGTGACCTGCTGTTCTGTTTCTTGATTACATAGAGAGGAGAGGTTATTTCGAATCAACTGCTTTATATCTATCTATGATCACAATCAAAAATGTACACAATTGGTTCGTTTATTGAAGTGATATGGCCCTAAATATCGAGTAAATAAATAATCATTATTCAGTTAGGGTAACTTTAGCCCGGGCCAATCTTAGCATGATTATCATTCTTTTAAAAAGGGTTGCTGTGAAAATTTATTTTCTGCTCATATTTCGATAAAAATACATCCAAATTATGTTATATTGAATAAATATATTGTTTTTTGTCATAGGTCATAGGCTATATATGTATAAATATATATATATATATTGGCTGTGGATCGCTTTTGTATAATTAATTACGAAGGAACATTGTTCCCAGGACGAATAGTACTAGCAAACTACCCAAAATACAATGTTTCTGTGATGCAAAAGGCCAAAATGGGCTGGATTTGGTCTAGGAGTGTCCAAATTGCTTCAGTGAATGATATGAATATTATAAGAGTGCCGAATGACTCGAATCATCAAAGAAAGAAAGGCTATATTACTATAGAAGACGACTTCCTAGCTATGGAATGGGGTGACTAAGTTTTCAAACTTTGATATCATGATGTGTAGTATTAAGCAAGTGTTTTACTATTTCGATGTTTTTTTATTAATATTTTAGCTATATGTTGTTATTATTATGTGTTAAAAAACGAAAGTTCCTGATTGATGACCAAAATATTTGATTTCATAAATGGCAGTGCCGACTTTAGTACGGTAACATTTTATTTACCCAAAAATACCGAAAAACAAAACAAAGACATACAATCTTATTGTCTATGGGTCTCAGTTGTATTTTTCTAAGTAAATAGAGAGGCTAATGTTAGCACTACTCCTTTATTTCCATAAAATAAGCAAAAAAAGCCTACAATCGGGACCCGGGCCAATCTAAGCCCAACTCACAATGTAACTTTGGCCCGGAGGTTAAATGGATTTTTCAGAAATATTTTCCTAGAAACGACCAGTAAATAATTATATTTTCTAAAAGAAGGTCACTCAAAGCCATGAAAATAAGTATTTTTTTGTGTCTAACGTATTATTTTGAACATTAGTTTATCTGATTTCTCCGAAATGTGGGCCAAAGTTAGCCTAAGTGACTGTACTTATTTTTTTATTGAAGACATTTTAATAATTAGTCAGAATAATCATAACCTTGTAGATAAGTTAAATTGGATAAGTTGTCAACGTCAAAGTAAATGGACATTCTAAGGTACTGAAGTTCTGAACGGAGCTGGCACGGTCTCAAGAGAAATTCAGCCGTAGCGTAACAAATGTAATCAGGGCAGCGTAGCAAGCCTATAGCTCGCAGATAGAGAATCCGTTGAGATTCCAGATATGTATTTTTGTTTTCTGTTTATTGAAGTTATGATTTATTACTACGCAGCGTACTTACACGCTAACATAATTTTGGGACAAAATGAGATTGAAGACAAAATGTTGTAAGGGTGGACGTTTTTTCTTCCATCCGTACAAGATAAAGCCTTAGATAGCGCAGTGGTATTTACGCGTTCAAGAGATGTTAGGATCGAGCGTTCAACTTTTGCACAGATTAAATGTTAGCATTAATCTTAAAATGTGTTGATTACGCTTTCATGTTTTGATAACCGCGTAAAACCGCGTTTTTTTTTGTACCTCAATATTTTGTATTTTCTATTTTATTGGTGTAATGTGCAATAAAGTATTTATCTATCTATCTAAAAGCCTATCATCATCATCGTCAATCATCTATGATATACTGAGACTTAGTTTGGTTTTCTTTGCAATATATACTCGGCGTTTGGAGTGTATTTTTATGCACTTTACACCAGGGCGCGTTATTTATCACACGCATATAAACATCTATTAGTTATGATGGTTTGTTCTACAAGGAAAGGCTTGAAGATCTTTATTATAGCATTTACCTTAGGCGTATTTCTATTATGCCCGATCAATTTTCACTTCTGCGACAAAACCTGTCTCACTTGTCTTCTCCTGTGATCCGTCCGTCGTTCAGGCATGTGATCTTAGTGGCCAGTAAGTAAAGTCATAGGAGTCCGTGACATTATCAAATCCAATGATACAAAAAAAAAATTGTCTTACCGTACAGCAGCAGATAAGCACAATAAGGAAGCCTTGTATAGCGCCGGCGGTTCCCACCACCCAGGTGAGACGGATAAACAGGATCACGCCGAAGATATTCTGAATGCAAGGCAAGTAGACCCCGATGAGTGTTCCCATCTTAGCGGCCGGGGCGGCCTTCGGAGCGTCCGGGTCCGCCGCTGATGCCGTTGGGATGGTGTTCGAGTAGTCGGCCAGGGAGCTGAGGAAGGTCGCCGCACGTGGCCGGTCCTCGATTTCTTCCTGCGAAAACGATAAAGCATATTATAGCCAATTGCCTTTTTTTTGACTGGCCTCACAGCTTCGTGTAGCCCTGCCTTCTGCGCTGTAGGTCGTGGGTTCGATTCCCAGGACAGACATTTGTATGACGAATATAGATGTTTGTTCTGTGTCTGGGTGTTGATATGTATTATATGTATGTATTTACAATAAAGTCTATAAGTATGTTGTCTGGTTTCCATGATACATATGCTTAGTTTACTTTGGAGCTAGACGGCGGGGTGTCAAATATCCACCAATATTTGTTTTATTTGATTTTTAATTTTAATTCTGTGTAAACTATCTGAGAGGAGTTCTTTTTTTTACATTTTTCTTCGTGGAGCGTTGTAACTCGAATTTATTTTTGCGTTTTATTGTAACTCATGTGTTTCAATTAAAGCGAAAATTATAGAAATTCTCAAAAAAGAAATAACATTAATTAATGCAATAAGTTTTGTAAGATGGATTAAAAAGTACACGAATATTATCCAGTAACGGTTTATTTAAGACGGTTATTTGTCATAAAAATTTCAACTACTTTCGTATTTTCTTAAACGGAGTTCATTTTGTCAAAAGTTCTCGAGCAAAGTACCGAAACGAATCAGGAGCTGGATCACGTAGAACCCGTGAAATATGGACGCCATTTTTAGAAGGAAAATGAAATTCGCAGGTATTCTCTGCCGTTATGTGATAAAGGTTGGGAAAGTAGTTTTGGCAATTTATCTTACCTAAAAGAAAACTCGGAATAAATTGTGGTTTTCAGTATAAATGCAGCAGTTTATCAACATCTACTAATGGCATACATCATGCTTGGTCTCTGCCTCCAACTCTCATATATTATTTACGCGACATTTGCATCACCTTGCGCGCCGTGAGATGTGACATCGTACGTAACCATAGCACCGGGAATGCGCATTCCTAGGGCACTGCCACGGAATAAGAGTATTATTCGAAGCGAGCGAGAGGTATGAATTCGGTACCAATACATCCCTCAGATAAACGGATCAGAATGCATAGTTGGAATAGATTTTAAAATACATTTTTATAAGTTTCGTTTTAAGTATGAAGTAATATAACATTTGGAAATAAATTTTCAACTATGAAAAGGTACTTAGGAGAAGAATAGGTAGAACTCACGCCAAGTTCGTCAGGGAAGTACTGGCACCATGCCCATTTCTGCCGCCAAGCAGTAACGCATTCGTGTTACTGTGTTCCAGTGGAAGGGAGTGGATGCCGGTGAAATTGCAGGCGCATGAGACGTAACTTCCCCGTCTCGGGGCGATGGACGCAACGCAATGTGCTTGAGTCATCTCATTCTCTGGTGGAGAGGACTTGAGTCGTATTGTTGTCGTCCATGGGCGGCGGTTACCACTTAACATCAGGTGGGCCGTCAGCTCGTTCTATCACCTACATCACATAAAAGAAAAGTCAATAAAAACGAAAATAATTCATTTTAAACAGCGATCATTGTCGGTCGTAAATTATGTAGGCCATTAAATGGGGGCATACAACAAACAATTTATCGCGAGCTCTTCGTATTTGTTTTCATTTGTTGTGTCGACATCATTCGCCACTTATTTGGCATCCGGCGTTACTCTGAATCGCTAACGTAATGACGATCTTTGTTCGTAGCGTGGGAAACGCATTTCAGAATCAGGGCCAGGTGACGTGTTGATTTGATGCGGTAGGTGAATACTAGGTTAATGAGAATAACGATCTTGCAAAGCCTTTGTTACAAACCATCAATTGATTTTACTTGGCTTATACATGTACAATCTACGCATACAAATAAATAAAATTGGAGTGTCTGCTTGTAATATTAAAATAACCGCTTTTTACTAAGTGCATATGGATGTATACACGGTATATATACCAAAACAACATTTTTTACAATTTTTGTCTGTCTGTCTGTTTGTCCCGGCTAATCTCTGAAATGGCTAGACCGATTTTGACGGGACTTTCACTGTCAGATAGCTGATGTAACAAGGAGTAACTTAGGCTACTTTTCTGAGGGGTAAAATAGGGGTGAGTGATAAAACCGAATTCCACGCGGACCAAGTCGCGGGCAACAGCTAGTTGATAGATAAAAATGTTTGATTAAGTAGAAGATTAAGTTATGAAAGGCCTCTAAACTTGAAGAGTTAAATGGAACTTGATTGTACGTTGAATAGATATAGCATCTTTAATTAAGACCGTACACTTTATGAGACAGCATTAGATAACCGGTAGAATGCAAAATACCAATACAGTAGTATCAATAATTAATCTATGCAGTTAACTCATGGTAGTGAATTGGATCAGATCTATAGCTCGGTGGAAACGGTCTTTAGATACCTCAATTGGTTTTATTGTATGCTATTTTCATATTTGTACACTTTATACTCAAATAAACATTTTCATTTCCATCTAATTAATTTTGATTTATTTGTAAATTGTTGCATTTGGAATAATCTGGAAGAAATAATTAATTTCAAATTCTACTCACTTCAATCTGTAGCCTCTGATTAAATCCAGCCAGAACGGCAAATACGAGTCCTTAATAAACTCAAGTGCATTTAGGGTATCGTATAATGAAATGTAAAATCAGTAACAATATCCGTAGCCGAGGCGAGAGGAGAGAGTGCTTGACCTCAATGAAGATGTTATAAAGCAAACTTTCGCATTCCTTCGCATTCGGTGGCTAAGGCCTTGACATGACGAAGCGCCTTCGGTGGAGGGCGGCCGTGGAGGGTGCTTCGCTCGCCGATCGAGGCCACCTTCCCCGAACCAATATCCGCTCGGATTTAAGCCGGATATAAGTGCGCGACAAAACAGCTGTCTAACAACCGTGCACTAGCTAACGCGTTTAAAACTGTGCCTAGCAGTGATATTACATATAAAATTGGAGTGTCTGTTTGTAATATTAAAATAACCTGAGTGCATATGGATGTATACACATACATATACCAAAACAATATTTTTTATAACTTTTGTCTGTCTGACTGACTGTTTGTCTGTCTGTCTGTTTGTTCCGGCTAATCTCTGAAATGGTTGGACCAATTTTGACAGGACTTTCACTGGCAGATAGCTTATGTAACAAGGAGTAACTTAGGCTACTTTTCCGAGGGGTAAAATAGGGGGTGTGTGATAAAACCGAATTCCACGCGGACGAAGTCGCGGGCAACAGCTAGTATAAAATATAAATCTAGTTCACATATGTGTACGCACGTTAAAAGCAAATATTATATCGTTAATTAAAGTTGTGGAGCCGACAGCGCTCCTAATGGCGTAATTGAATATGCCACAGTTTGGTTATAAAATTATCCCCAGAGGCTTAAGTGGTTGACGCAGGGCTCCGTATTCAACATCTGAACTTTTATAATTCGATCTGGCTTAATGTGGATAATGAGTTGCGTCGCTTATTAGGAATGTTTTTCTGTGTTGATCGTGTTTTATTATTTGTGTGAATGGTATAGCATAAAATTAATTTAAATACTGATTTCATACGTTGAAATTAAATAATTAACGTTTAAATACTGTCTTCCCGCAGACGCCACTATCGTATACCTAAGAATGAAATTTATGCTTGTAACATGTGTGACGGCGATTGGACCCAAAACTCTTCGTTTCGAAGGTAGGGTACCTTACCACTGACATAGTTCCAATGGATTCCTAAACCACTAATACAAAAAATATGAAAATCTAACATCGGTACTTCATAGTTACAGATAAACATTATTTTGATACAGCACAATATATCGAATTATATCTCAGTTGGTAGTAACCCTGCCTTTTGCGCTGTAGGTCGTGGATTCAATTCCCACCTAGGACAAATATTTGTGTGATGAAAAATAAATGTTTGTTCTGTGTCTGGGTGTTTAATATGTATTATAAGTATTTACAAAAAAAAAGTATATAAGTATTATATCAGTTGTCTGGTTCCCATAACACAAGCTATGCTTAGCTTACTTTGGGCTAGATTACGCTGTGTGAAATGTACCCAAGGTTTATTTATTATATTAAATTTATATTGTCACTGAGAAAAAAGACATCAATTAAACTTTAATAAATATAGTTGACGCGACAAAACATCTAGCCCATGAAATTCAGTATTGTTTTAGAATTTCTCAAAACGTCCAACAATGACTGACTATTTTGTAACTTTCTAGACGTTGTTTACATCGAAGCTCGACAGACACAATCGCGTTTCAAGTTTTCCGTGTAAAAATAGTGCAATTTTGCTGCCAGCGCGCTTCCACAGAACCCTTTTCTTTTTTTTCATTGATTATATAATGCCTTTACCTATTATAGGTGGTAAGATGGTTACTAAACGTTATGAATTACTCGTAACTATACAACAAGTATAATTTGTTTTAAGGTTAGATGTATTCTTACCTGCGTGACCCAAATTTTAAAGGTTCAATCGTCGCAACTAATCGACCCATGTAAGTAAGCATTTCTGACACCAATATTCTATCTCCCGCTCTATTTTGACCTTTGAATTGAAACTATCTTGGAATATATGATAGACCCTCCTAATACAGTGTTTCCTATATATCCTCCAAACCATTCTGACGTTTCAAATAAACAATTTGATACGAATGATTCAACGTTTTTTTACATGATGTGAAGTGGTTCACTGTTTATCTAATTTCCAATATTCCAGTCTTACTTCGCGCATACGCTGAATAAAATATGCATGACTAAATAAATAAGTAATAAAAATTTATCTGAGATATTTGCAGCAAGAATGACGTTAAAACTGAATAAATCTCAAATAATTGTGTGTGAGATTTATATTCAAATGTTGTATTAAATTATGTCACTTTCAGATAGCTTTGCATACAGTTTAACTTCAGTTTCAGTTAAGTACTCAACTTCATAACTTAGACAGGTAGTTGTTGATTCGTAGTTTCAAAACTAACTACACAATTCAATGGGAACTTAAGATACCAACTAAGGTGAATACATGTGTAACTTAGTCACTAAGTTGAGGGTAAGTTACAAGTGCAAGAGCTTTTCGTGGAAACTTTACTCTGTCAATGGCATTTAAACGACTACTGGCTTCAGTTTTATGGGGACGAAAGCAATTTTTGTTACAGAGTAGTTTTATGAAGCTACGGTTAGCAGTTTTATAACTCAATATAATTAGACAAAGTTCATAGTAGCATTTTCATCATTACATTTTATTAAATCCGATTCAGACTGTGAGTTGAACCCTGATAATTCCAGTTAAGGTGAGTGAAAATCATCTCATGACATTTGCTGATTCCACATTTCCAAGGTAATCAATTTAAATGTTCGTAGCGATGTGGTTGGAAATATTGCTACGTAATATACTGAAAGTTCAGTTAACGAGATACATTTGAGAATTTGTGTGCGAAATACGTATATGGGTAAATAAGGATAATTCAGTTTAATATTCTTCACCTTGTACTCCTTTAATTGCACCTAACATATAAATACATTCATAACTTTTTCAGCACAAGGGTATGCAGAACTTAGTTGTGTCATTATTCGCTTTGTTAGTTACACTATCACGGGTACAACTACGATTAAACTGATTCCTTTTTTTTTATAATAATAATAATTTTTTATTTTTTTTTGTTTTAAATGAAAATTCCAATGGTTGACAAGGTTTCACTTTTTATTAATTTATATTTTTCTCGTTTCCGAAAATACAGTTTTCATACTTGCGACAGAGATTTTTATTTGTCCTTTTTCCTAATCTCAGATGATTTTTCCGAAATATAAAGATTTTCCATTATAATACACAAGGCAGACAATTCATTAAAAATATCAGGTAAAATAAACATATTTTTTTAAGAATAATAGGTTACATATACACACAAAAACCACAGGCAACCACATCAGTTTATACTTTGTGAAAGTCTTTGTTCCTGCAGTTATTTAATCTCAAATTCCTCATATTTAACATTGTTTCCACAAGCAAACATAAAAATAAGAAGAAATTTAAGCTAATCGAAAAAAGTCATCTCCTATATTGCTAACAATTTACGTAACAGCGCAGAAGTCACGCGGTGTGCAAATGGCGCTTGAATTATATACGAGTTTTATGTATCCTTACACCTACTGCCATAAACGAATGTGGCTCTTGGATTATTCCGCTCCCGTGCCGCTGGCGCCGCAGGTGTGTGTGTGTGTGTGTGTGTGTGTGTGTGTGTGTCTACGTATATTTAAAGCTTTAACGAGACTAAGGCGCTGACTTCACGAAATAAACAAAATAGTGCCCCTTTCTCCTTTCAGGATCACATATCTACGCCGTATTGGAATTCGAAGTCGCACAAATGCTGTAGACATAATGACGTTTAATGCTAGGTAAAAGCAGAAATAAGCAGGAAACTTGCTTAGTAGGAGACAAGACTGACGATGGGACCAGGATGGTCACAGAATGGAGGCCAATGAGCAGTTGTTGGACCAGGGTTATTCCACCAATTGTCGGAATTTATCGTCTTCTCATACTTAAACATGAGATGGACCTAAGTTATGTTGCTGTTGTTATTGACTGGAGATAACGTTTAGCTTTATGAGATGGGCTGCCATCTATTCTTACCATGAATTGCTCCGAGGGAAAAAAATCGTATGTAGAACCACAGGTGTGCGTTTGACCTTTAATACATTAAAGCGTTTGTTCAAATAATCATCTCGTTATTTGCACATTCCGTTGTGGGAACGGCTACATTTCATCTGTAGGTACAGATGAGCACAAAATAAACTGTTTTTTTTCTAGAACACTGTACTATTTTTTGTTTTTATGAAACATTATATAGTACAGTTATATACTGTATAATATTTCATACAGACTTTGTAGAGTGAAACCTTTTATTAAAATTAGAGTAAAATATTGGTTTCATTTTTTATTCTCTGAAACATAGAGCTAAGATAATTAGACTTGGCTGTTCTTGCTTAATCTGTGAACTACTTCAGAAAAAAAGTGAATTTTTATTACCTACTTGATAAAACAGAAGTAAATTGTAACTAACTAAATAGAACGATAACGACTGAAGCGATGAATTCTAAGAAATAGCGTAAGAAATTCAAATGCTACGACCGCTGTGTAACGAGCTACGAACGGGCTACGAAATCTACGGCCGAGTTTGTGTTGAGGGCGGTAGCGGGACAGAAATACTTAACTACACATAAGTACCGAATTTAAGACAGATGGACTGCACTCAAATTGGCGATTTAATTTCTGTTACAATGTTTTTTTTATGTTGGAACGAGGTGACGGCCCACCTAATGTTAAATGGTAACCGTCGCCTGTAGACGCAACAGCAATATGACTCAAGTCCTCTCCATCATGTATGAGTCAGTCGCATTCCAAGTTGCGTTGCAACTCGCATTGCGTTGCGTCCATCTCCCCAAGGCGGGGATGTTACGTCTCATGCGCCTGCAATTTCTACGGCACCCACTCTCTTCTACCGGAATACAGCAATACGAATGCATCACTGCTTGGCGGCAGATTACCAGGTGTGGGAGCAGTATTTCTCCGGGCGAACTTAACACAAGTTCTACTGCTACTTTGGGTCGCTCCTTTCACACCACCCGGATACAATCGGTAATTACCTACGGATGCGAGTATTGTGTTTTATATTTCATTATTAAGGTGACTTTTAATAGGAATCCTTCATCACTATTGATAACAGATCAAACGCTCACGCTTCTATCATATCCACTAGACTTGGCCTACTAGATACTAGATCTAAGATAGACGATGGAAGATGCGGTCTACAAACTGCTACAAATATACGGGTAATTGCGAGCACTACTTCTACTCGGCAGGATAACAACTAACTCGATTTCAATAAGGCTTAGTTTATTCCTTTTCACCGTGAACACTGTATATTGGCCTCAAATTGGTCCTCGCAAACGTATAATACGATTTACTATTCAATTAAATTTAGCCGGTAATGAAATTGAAAGGTCAAATGACTACCAATTAGGTTTTGGTAGCGAAACGCGAGGTCGAGAATAATTAGCTTAGTATTGACCTTGCTGGGATAAAGCCTAACCTAATATGTATTGACCAAGGGCTTAGCGAATAAATAAATACTCGTAAGTTGAGAGGTTTATGCCATTTTTAAAAGGTATGGGTATATATTTTGCTTGACAGATTTTCATAATAATAGCTTCGCAATATTGCAAGTTAGGGCTAAGTTTAAAATAAAATGAATAAAGTGACGCAGATTTCTTGCTCTCACTCGACTCACTAGCTAGGTAGCTGCACTGTAGAGGATAAAATGAATTAATGATTAGGCCTAAAAGTCTCCCGGTAGCGTAAAGTTGCAGTTTTATTTATAGAACTTAAGTTAAAGTGACGACGGTGAAGATTAAAACGTAACTGAATAATTAAACAGATAGCAAAATTTCGTAGCTCTTCTCAGAATTATGAAATTTCCATAGAATTCATAACATGTTTATGTATCTATTTTGCTTCTATAAGACTCATTTTTATTCCAGTACCACGCGCGCGAAACTGCGTAGAAGCTAGATTAAACGAATACAAAAAAAAAAACATTTTTCGTATATAAAATCTTTGGCAAAAATTCACTTTGGCATTTTATCCCAGTTTCCTTTCCTGGGCACCGGCCCTTAATCCCCGGATTAAAGTGTCGACGGTGATGGAACAACAAGCTAAATAATTAACAGGTTCACTCTCCCGGGTAGCTCCTTTTGTAATCAGTTTTAATTAACATTTTTGGTTGTTTACTAGTGGTGAGGCGACCAGTGTGCGTGCAACTTTTACATTGTACCCTTTTGTTCATTAGAGGTGCTAAATTAAGAAACGAACTGACGTATTTTGAATCACTACCATTTATTTGATTAATAACACCGCTAGTTTTAATTTATTTACACGTAAAGTATGCCGAAGTTTTTAGATACCTACAAAATGAATTTTTTCGGTTGCTAGCACAAGATTTTGTACGCCTGATTGATACTATTAAAGTGTTTTAGCAATTCTAGAGAAAATTGTGAACGAATAAGGTAACACAAAATTTAAAACAGGTAAGATTCGCAGAAATATACTTACATGATAGAGGTATAGGTTGGTGTCACACCCTTTGTTCTTTTCTGCGGGGAGGCCATGCTCATCAGTATCGCCTGGAACAAAACAAAGAGAATGATTAGTATACATTTTTACAACACTATGAAGTAAACTACCTGGACAAACATGTTTCTTTCTTTTTCTGGCAAGACAAGAAGTGACGAGAATGAAAAGAAGTGAATTTTGACACTGACAGTTGTGTTCAAATTTCCGTATGTATTCTACCTTCATTTTGTCGCTTAGAATCAGGTGTACATTATTCCGTCATTTATTCTCATACAACAAAAATATTTATCTGCCAGAATATTCAAAAAAAAACCTACAAAAAATCTTTATTTGAAATTATTCCAGTTAAAACTAAGGTTGATTGAACCTTCGCAACTTACAGGCTGGAAGGAAGTACTTGGCAAACTAAGAAGTCTGCAATTAAATACTGGTTAAACTGACTGGAAATTTAATATCATGCCAAGGTTTCATCAAAGCACGTCCGTGGCGAAACGAAGTTATCCAGTATTGCATTATGGTAACAAAATTATTGGTTGCACGTGTCCCGAGGTGCTTGTGTCGATCACACCCTCATGTGGACTCTGCCTAAAAATAGATTTAACCTAGCTTGTATACACTATATTACAATCTATTTACGTACAATGCACGGGACTAGATTTACCTATTTAGCTTAATTATTAATTGTATAAACCACTAGAATTATCACAATAACTTGCTGATGTTGATTTATTTCAAACTGGACCTTTAGATACAAAATTACCAATAAAAAATAAAATTAATATATATTGGACATTTCACACAGCACCATCAAGCCCCAAAGTAGCTAAGCATAGCTTGTATCATGGGAACCAGACAACTGATATAATACTTATATCCTTTTTTCTGTTAATACATACATACAATCCATATCAACACCCAGACGCAGAACAAACATCTATGTTCGTCACACAAATGTTTGTCCCGGGTGGGAATCGAACCCACGACCTACAGCGCAGAAGGCAGGGTTACTACCAACTGAACTGTGAGGCCAGTCGAATAGGTAATAGGCCAATAGGTTAATACTATTGACTATTGAGTGGATACCTACACCTGGATATACCAGATGTCTGATGTATCTTTTGTACATTTCATCAGTTTTCCAACCATTATAATATCGAAAGGCATATATCCAATTTATATCAAATGTTTATCATATTCAACAGTAATTCCATCAGCGCTGCAAGAGGTGTTAATGTTTTATGTAAGACATAACTCGCGAGCGTAATGTATTCAGCCGGTAAATATGTATGTACGTGAAGGCAAACAAAGTGAACCTGTGTGCGAGGCCGTACGTAAACTTTATATTACATCTGCATAAGTAGCTGGGTGTGTAGGGGGAGGCGCGTTGTTTGCAACACCGCCACACTGACGTATTGTAGCTTATTTTATTTGATATTTCTAATTTTATTATTCTTAAACTTAGATTTGGAGCGTGTTATTTATTGTTGTACCAAAAGTGTCTTTATGACTGCCTGTAAGTGAAATAATGTGTTACTAAAAACTGTAAACTAATTATTGGCTTCATATATGCTATGACCTGGAATCTTTAAACAGGTCAAGCACGTTACACGCAAAATATTTTGTTTGCGCCTGTTCTGACCTGAATAGGAAACTAGGACTAAGCTACGATCCACATTTAGTAGTAGAGCGGGGTGGCCTCTATTCCCTCTCAACTTTTTTTAGATTGAAATTCACTATTTCAATACCAGACCAGAATTAAAAAAAAAAAAATTCAAAGACAAATGAAAAAAAAAGTATGTGTACAATCACACTTTTTCAAACCCCAAAAAAACACACTTATAGTATATCTAGCAACCTAGAATGGACACCCTTGGTAGATTAAAGCCCATTCAATCTTACTTATCGAGAGGCTTGTTTCTGTAGTGGAAACGGAGGCTGATACAATAAAGCTACAGTATACCCAGTACGGAAGTTAAATTTAGCCATTTTTGTTTCCAGCGTCTATGAAATTCATAGCACGTACCACGTCTCCTAGCGAGTATCACCTTGACTATACACGGTATAATACTTTGGGTTAGCTTTCTTACCATCCGGTAAACTATGAGCTAAGTGTTAGAAATGCACTTTGTGCTATTTTCTTCGTATAATGAATATCAGCAATAAATTTAAAATATAAGAATATTTATGCATTTTACATTTATATTCAAAAATTACTTTAAACCTAAGAATATTCTGTAATTATAGTAAGATTATATTACTAACTAGCTGTTGCTCGCAACTCCGTCCGTGTGGAATTGGGTTTTATCAAGCACCCCTATTTTACACCTCGGAAAAGTAGCCTAAGTTACTCCTTGTTACATCAGCTATCTGCCCGTGAAAGTCCCGTCAAAATCGGTTCAGCCATTTCAGAGATAATTATAAATTAAAAAACTATAAAAGAGCAATAAATATTTGGAATTTGGAATATTAGGTAACCTCAGTCGGCTGTATATATAGTCGCTTAATATAAACTGAAATATAGTGAAACGCAAAACTGAAAGAAATAATAAAATATTTATATGATATTAGTCTATAGAAGATATAAACGTCAAACTTCATCATCAGTGCTAAATTGTTTGCTGTATGAGATTGTGTGTATTTGCCTTGAGTTGAGACGGTAAATTAAATCTAGACTTTGAATAGCATCGTTAAGGGAACTCTAACTGAATACTAGCTAGATCTATCGGGTATTCGACAAATTAACACTCAGTTTGTCGTAGAGTACACGCCCTCTCGATTAGATTTTATAATTAGCTTCTGTGACTAGCTAGGTACGAAGGTTTTGGTGGCATTCTACTTTTCAATGGTTTTTAAAGTTAGAATTACTATTCTGACTTTAAAAAGCTATACATCTATTGTTCTTATTGTTTCTATCAAAATCATTATATATCAAAGGCACGCTCAATATAATTCGCACAAATTAAATATGACAGCAGGATATGAACCAGCGGTATTCATCAAATAAGTAAAGGTCAAAGTAACAAAGTAACTACGAGTAACATTGATTTATCCGGTTGCGGTTAATTTCGCGCTCTGAATCCCGCTCTCTACGGGCTAAGACGATTGAGCTTACCTTCAGAACTTTGTAAAGTAACTAAGTTCGGCATGAAACAGTCCGATAAGCTGATGAAAGCTGCTAGTTGCAATCCCTAAAGGAGTTTGCCGTGTCTAATCTAAATTCAGATGATTCCGGTGTACTTATAAAACTTATCTTCTGCAAATATTAAATCAAGTTGGTATATTAACAGCTTGCGTCCACGGTTTCCCCGTATGGTACTAGGAAAAAGTTCTTACATGTAATTGTAAGTCAGTCTACTTTTCCTTCAAAATTAGGTGCAACGAATTCCAGCAGTTTTGGCATGAAAGTGTAAAAACATAAATCAATCCATCTTAACAAACAGACATAATTTTGCATTTATAATATTAGCTTAATAGAGTGATTGTTTTAAAATTTACCAAGGTAGCCAAACTACGAAAACAAGTAGAAAGTAATTCGTACCTTATGCGGAACGGAGCTAAAAACTCGTGATTTATTTTCACTACGCAAATAGCACAAAGCGATGCAAATCTGGTTTGTTCAGGCGTGCATTGTATTTTCGACAGCTCCAGGCAAGCGAAGCGTTCATTTTCATTTATACGCGATTGAAATACCACTGTGGCTACAAGCTGGTAAGTCGAACAATTACTGATCTTTTTGCAGTAGATATATAAATTGTTGTGTCCATTGAACCTTATTTGCGCATCGATATCATGGGTTTCCACGTAACTTAACTTAACGTAGTTCCACGGTAAACGTATCCGCAGAGCCAAATTGTACTATTATGACGGGCCAGGCACGCAAATCCGCAGAGGACCGCCTGTGTCGAACAATTGAAACTTTTACAATACCTGCGTATATCCCGAAGCGTTGTAGCGGTTTAATTGGACTTTGTGTCCGTTTTTTTCTAGTCCACTTAAGTTCCCAGTACAGGAAAGCGCATTTATCCTCCAGACGAGAACAATGGTAGATCTTATCATTGTAGTTGTCTCTAAATTGCGTTCCAGCGCATCTGGTGTTGCTGTCAGGTATTTTAATTATAATCCTACATAAGTTTTGAGTTACTGCTTTCATGCTGATTTCATGCTGGTTTGCTTCAACGCCATTAAATTGTTTCGATATTTCATTAATCGAAGATAACTTTCTAGTCTAGTGAGATTTCACTAGAAGACGTATTAATGTAAGCAAAAGAATAAAATCTAAAGGTAGTTTATTTGATTTCTGCATAAACTTTAATGATTCTAGACATACGAGCATATTAAGCCATTAAGTTTCAGGAGAGACTTTGTCTGTCTGGATGTGTTTTACCGCTTGTACAACGGTTTTGTTTTGAGGAATTGACATGAACTCTACTGCTACGTTTTAAAGACGATACTGCTCGCCATTGGCAGTACATTTTTTTGTATGGTTTCAGACGAATTTACTCCTGGCATACTCAAGTTGTGGAAAGATCTCCTTGCGAAGGTTATCCCAAGAGACTATAGTTTGGGGTTCTCCATAAAGGTGTTTTAAAATATTTATAGGGTCGCCAATGGACTAGTGGTCCTTGTAGTGCAACGTCCATAGGCTACGAAACCTTTTCATTAGGTGGGCCATATGTTTATTCGGCAAATAAGTTATTGGTATAAAATCCAGGATTCGATCTATGACCCTACATGATCGAAAGCTGATGTCATTATGAACTGAGCCGTAACCGCTTCTTTTTATGTAGAGGTAAAAAATTTCTTTATATTAATTTATATTGGATTTTATTTATTCAATTTGTATTTAGACAGTTTTTCCATAAATAAATTCCTTCAATCTACGGTTATACATAAAAATGTTTTCTTAAAGGGAGAAAAAGTGTCAAGCAATTCTCAAGAGTATTTTAAATTAATCAATGTTGTCTACGCGAGTGCTTGAGATGAAGTGACAATACTGATCGCATTAGGGAAGCTCAATTGATTGATCGGATTCCGAGGCTGAGTTCATAGCCGAAGAGTTACCTCTTATATAAATAAAACTCTCTCATATAAAATCTTTCTCATAATAAAATCACTGAATATATTAAAAGTTTTTCTTACAAATCCCTCACTACTTCTACAACTAGTAGTTTCACTAGCTCTCTCAAACCAGTTGCTACTACTACTAGCCATGTGTGTTAAAGGATCAAAGAAGCTAGCTCTCGTGCACTAGATACGTGTATTCTAATTATGACCCTAGGACATTCCAGTTTCCTTACGATTCCCTTCACCGTTTTGAGAACGTGTGAACACACAACTGAATATCTTTTGTCGGGTCAGGATTTGAGCCAGGGACCTCCGTATTGTTACTTGTTTGTACCACTTAGCCACCGCGTCCACAAATCGTGGTCAATTGTACGTCTCATAATTATAACTGGAACTTCAGGCACTTTTACTCTTTAAACTGGAACACAGCAATACGAATACAACCCTGCTTAGCGGTAGAAATGTGTTTAGTGGCAGTAATTCCCCTGACGCTATGAAAATGTAAAATAGACGTAATGAGGTTAGAAATTATTCTACTGCTGAACTACTATTCTCGGTGACCGAGATTTCATTATGATGTCTCGCCATTACGTCTCTGTTTACGTGAACGCAGAGCCACTCTGTCTACACTGAAGTTGTAGGTTTTCGGTGAGTCCAAACAAAACAGACTTATTACATTGGATTATCCCGTGTTAAGTCTTTCAGGCTTAGTATACACACGATAGTGTACTTATAGAGCAATTACAGTATTTTGAGTTCTGTAAAGATAAACTTTTGGTTCTTTCAATTCAATTAAACGTCACATTAAATTGACAATTCAATTAAAATTATTTTTTAATTAGTAAAATCACACAGAATAATAATATGTCACATATGCACGACTCCAGTCCAATCCCAAAGACATCTAGTATTTGTGTCACAGGTGACATGGACTGATATGTAAATATCATTATCACAGTTTTGTCTTTATGCAAGTGAAATGATAAAAGTGAGATTTTTTTTCATTTCTATTTCAAATCGGTATGCGCCTTTAATCGAAACAGAGCAATGCCAGTATTATAACTATATTTAATAATAACACAACGTTTAATTACCGTGGCTGTTCAGCACGAATATGAAAATTATTATTTCCACGTCCATAAAAGTAATTTATTCCGCAAATCACGTTACCAATTTGGACAATCTAACAGATCCGATCACGTTATCCCACTGAAATCCAATTATTATTTTAATTCCTCACATCTTTCGATAGGGCACTCGATTAATATTACGGATTATGGTGTCAGCAAATTTTTACATCCGCTGATATCGGCTCGTGGATTTAATTATTCCTTTATTCGATGGACTGAAACCAAGCATTCATATTGTATACAATACTGGCAAATTTACATTTACACACCTACTAAAATCATGCATTAAAAGATCTCTCGGTGGCATAATGACTAAATAAATAATAAAATAAATAAATAATAATAATTGACTGAAACTTTTAATTGTAATATTAAATCATGTCTGTGTATATCAATTGAGTTACAAATAAAATATTCTCTTTCTTTTCTTTTTTCTCTCTTTCTAATGGATTCAAATAATATATTTATGTATTTTCAAACATTCTCCGAAGTTACGGAATATTGCTGCAAGTGAACATGAATCATAATCATTATGGTAACGATAATTTGATAATCACATATAGTTGTGTTATTCTGCAGAGGTCAAAGCGCGTTTCAGTATTTTGCTCGCAAATTTTACGCGGTCGTTAACATTGGAAGAACATTTTTAGGATAATTATGCTAGAGGATATTGAATTTACATTTTGGACGGGATAAGAGTTTTCGCCGACCGACGGACCGGGCGATTAGCCCGCCAATCGGGACTTAACGTAGGTAAAAGGTTCCATTCGCATTTAATACGGGATCGATAGGGCATAGAAGTAAAGCTACGTGAGGTCGTTTAGAAACTTGCTATAGCGAGATTACTTTCACTATAAGAAGTAGACGGAAACAACTATGTGTATAAATATGGCAGACATTATTACAGCTTCAACAACAACAAACTTTATTTGTATTATATTGAATTTTCAAATGTAATTAATCAATTAGAATTTTTTATCTAAGTTACAAAATGCTATAAAGTGTGGTACAAAATTTGTCTGTTGAAATAAGCAATTTAAACAATAACGGAATTCACCAAATTGTTAGGTATATTTTAAGTTTTTTTTTTTTTACCATTTTTAGAGCTTTTTATATTCAGGTTGATTAACAAGATAAATTATAGATACCAATAATAACCTTTCGACGAATGAGAAAATAAATGTTTCAAGTGTAATGCCTCGCAGCTAAAGATAAAAAATGTGATGCTGCTAAATATGTATATATTCCAAACTTGGATATATTTTCCAATAAAATACAAATATTCTAAAAGTTACAACTGAGCCACTTTGGCTCTTCTGCTTAATTTAATTTGTATGTCTTACTTTTCTTATCTATGTCTTACTTGATTCATTTTAACTATCTTAGTTTTAAGTACTTATTTCCTTTTTAATTAATTTTCTATGAGTGTTATGGTAAATGTTATGTACACATATTATTTTTATATATATCAGAACGGTCTTTTTGATATTCTAGTTTAGTTTAATTGTGTAATATATATATATATGATGTTTGTGTGCTTAAATAAATAAATATGTAAAATAAAGTGCCTCTTTAGTAGTAATTATTATATTGCGGGTTTTTTTTGTGATATCTTTATTTCACATTTAACACTATTTGCCATGTGCGAGAAAAAGTCAGCTTCAGTAGCATTAGGCAATAGTTTTTTGAACAATTTTACGTAGTATAAAGCATACAAGCCTAAGTCTAAGTTTACTGTATCTTTTACCCTAGTAAAGTTCGTTATTTTCCTGTGTCGTGAGCGAGAACGAAAACGACACCAAATTTTTAAAGTACCCTACTTTTAAATAACAACTTTGTAATTTCTTATACGAAGTATATAATAAAATCCATAAATTTCATTAAATGACCACCCCAAAAGGGACTGCGTCAGATGGGTTTAGAATAAGAAATACCTAATAATAGGCTACTTACCAATTCAAATGTTGTATACAAAGCGGTAGAAACGTAAAAATCGCATTATTTGAAATGTTTATTATAAAACAAGGTTTATTTTCTAGTGACATATTTTAGTTTGACTGTTAGTTGAGTCAACTGATTTAAAGCGACTATGTAGATGATAGTGGCGCCGCCTAACGCCTGGAGGAACTCGCTAATGAGCCGGAACACACCATCAGTTGACTGGCGGCAGATTCGGAAGACCCGAGAACACACTTTGAGCTCTCACAACTAAACTTTATATAAAAAAAGTTATTATTCTTTTAAGCCCGATTAAAAGCACAGAACTGAAATGAGTAAGAGAATTAAATATTGAGGCCACGTGGATGCACAAAAAACACCTCCTTCTAAGATTAAAATTGTAGCTTTTAGGTTATAAGTTGTAAATTTCGTCAGTTGTTATATGAAAGGAACCAAGGTTCATATTCACCGTTTCCACTCGCATATTCGTAACTCGAGGAAAGCTCTGCACATGCATTACATTAGCGAATCTGGACGAAACATCAGCCAACAAGAGCGCAGCAGCCTCAAGATGAAAGTTTGTTTTGCACGCATCGCCGAGCAATCTCCAACTTCGTAGTTCGCCGAGAACGCCAAGACTTCGCATTGAGAACGCGCCTCGAATCGCTAAGTGCTGGCTGCGCATTAATTATGTTTCCTGCGGTTCGACTTTCTTTATTTTTCCTTAAGTGGACTGGATTTACTGAGCCAACTATGTCAGAGGCGTGAACTAAAGAAGTCATTTAAGAAAGGCTATGCAACTATATCTCATACTTCACTTTGGAGTTTGCTTTATCTGGCATTTTCTGCCACAGTTTCCTTCATTCTACCTTATGTTAAAAGCCAATCAAAGTTAAGAATCTCCAGAGAGAAAGAAAAAAGATCTCTACAGAGCAAGAGCATGGTCCGTAATTATTAATGAGTGACCTAACTCAAACCTTCTTTTTTGTGAAAAGATAATCTTAATGTGACGTTGCAGTAAGCTCGTAACTCTTCGCTGTATATATTTTTTCGTTGACGTTCATTGTTTAGTTTGTTTACGAGGTGGGGATCAAAAGAAAAAGCCGTTGGAACGTATAGTACCTTACACCGAAGATAATTCAATTTGCAACCTCTTTTATAGCGGGATTGGTTCAAGTTTATGGGACATATCGAAACGTCGCTGCCAGACAGTAGATAGCTCCATTGATAGCTGACCTACAAAACGAAAGCAATCTTGATGGAATAGCTTACTTTAAACTGACTAAACTAAGTGCAGTTATATACTTATTAAAGTACTGACTGAAATGACTCCAAAATCTCATAAATAAGGATTCTTAGTGTACAAAATTCCTAAAAAGTTAAAAAAAGATTGATGTTACAAAAAAGCTCAGGCAAGAAAACTTGAAACATAAAAATGATAGTTTCATAAAAAATGAGCAACGTTCGCTCATTCGAGTTGTAGGTACGGTTTTATACCCAGTACACGCAGAATAGAGGAATATCATCCATAAAAATGTTTTTCCGCAGTACTACGTCAATGTTTTGCTAAACTTTGGTGCGCAGATGTAGGTTTTTTAGGAATATTCGGTCGCGGACGGGGAATGATAAGTTTTATTGATGACAATTTCGTCCGGGATGGCTTTCTGGCGGGTCGCCAGAAGGGATAGTTTTGTTCCACTAACGATATGCCGGTCGGCACTTTCATATTTTCACAACATAATCGAATACATCAACTTTTATGGCGATTGCGACGGCTTACGTAAATTTCTTTCAGCCATAGAAGAGTCTGGGCATATAATCTTCTAATATATGATACTTTTACCCGATCAAGTAATTTAATCAATAAATAGGGCTACTGGTTAAGGATCAACATTTTCTCTTCTTAAATAAAATTATCATAATTCGTGACGTTTGAAACCTTTTGTGGGATTAATACAAGCTCTGTTTGCAGTCATGATTCGGACGAAATCCCTCCAACTGCCAACTGTGTCATGAAAAGTCGCCAGCCACAAACCGTCGACGCTCTTAAATCCGCACATTTGCAATTTTCGTTTTGTTCCTGAGTTTTGCACGAGTTGGGTTTGCGAGAGAAAGTTTAGTGCTCGCCGTGATAGAGAAAGCCAATGCAACGAATATGGGGCCTGAATTTTTCAGTTCAGCCGTAGCTTTGTCGAGATCCAAGCCCTGCTAAAACCTTCCATTTCGGGGAATACATATTTAACGGCCAAAAATTGTCGGCAGCTTTTAGTTCCTTTTACTCTTCTCTTTCCTTTTAACTTAAAAAGTTAAAACTGCCTAGGTAAAAGGTTTTGTTTTCCGGTCTACTATTACTACTAGTATCTACTAGTGATATAAATTGAACTTAATCCTTTTTATAGGAGGTATAAAACATATAAAATG
This sequence comes from Chesias legatella, assembly GCA_947359385.1. Classification (NCBI taxonomy): domain Eukaryota; kingdom Metazoa; phylum Arthropoda; class Insecta; order Lepidoptera; family Geometridae; genus Chesias; species Chesias legatella. The sequence continues at coordinate 8,272,477 of OX375772.1, forward strand.
GAGATATTAAATATGTGTATGAGATAAATGAGATATAAGTTATTTTAGAGACATTCTCTAGGTACGACACTTTTTGTATAATATTACTTTTACGGTTCGATGAAACTGAAAATGGGAAAGCTTTTATTATTACCTACTAACTTTATTTAAACAAATTTATCTTAAACGTCTACATAAACTTCCCTGTACCGTTTATTTTCAAAGGTAAAACGTCTTACAATAGACGTTACAATCGGCCAGTTACCGTTACTCTTTGTTAAGAGTTTTAGAAAGTTAAGGGATCGTGTTGGACCCGACTGCTCAAGTTTTAATGAGAAATATCCCTGTTAGCACGTCAACGAAGTTGGTATTGTTTGCTTATGGGGTTTAATGGGGAGATTTAGTGACAAAATTTCCAATGTAGGCACAAATTTCTATATCAATTAAATATTATTTTTTAAATATCGATAAAGGCTTTGTAAGTGAGACAGTCATATTTTGAAGGTAAGCATATGAACGCAACGCATAAACGCTACACATAAGTTATTACGTAGTGTTTTATTTTGTTTTATTTCTTCACACTAAACAACCAACACTTAAATTTATATACTTAGATTTTTGCGTTTGTACGCTGCGTTTATACTCACCAAATAACCCGTGCCTCACTTTAGGGTGTGTATACAATCTATTCGGCGCGGGTACAAATTATTACTGTAAAATTATGTATATTTTTATCAAATAGACCGAGATGACTTATCTATAATTTATCTCATTCAAAACCTTTACGAGAACAATGAAAACGGAACGAAGAAATACTGAAAGCTTACAACCGCCATAACTTTGCTTCTAGTTCTTTGTTCAACTTGCAGTTCTCTATTAAAATGAGATTGTTCGACTTAAAAGGAAGAGAATGAATAAACAAATGCAGAATAAACTTAAAAACGATGCGGTCTGAATATTATACTGAAATGAAGAATATTAAAACTGTAGCACTTTGAGGCACTCTCTCACCATCTTCTATCAAGTAAAGTTCAAGGCATATACAGGACTATAGTTGACTATATATCGGCAAGTCACCCGAGTATTATAGGAAAGTAATAGGATATAGTAATAGTAGAAGTATATAGTATAGTAATCGTAGTAGATATATATAAATATCACTTCGTCATGAAATCCATTTGGGCCCAGTTTCTTACTACTGTTTACTACTTACTGTTAGTTTATGGCCAGTATGGACCACTTAAAAATTATGTTTAGCAGCATTATAAAATTATTTATATTGTTTTTGTCTGAACTTAACTCTAACAAAAAAAACTTAATAAGATCAAATTATTGACACCATTGCCTGCCGATAAATGAACCATCGTAAAAGCGTAACTACGTGTTAATATTTATAGGGCCTACGAAAAAAGAGTAACAAACGCTGAATCAAAAATATTAGAAACGGAATGGAATATAACATTTCGCAATCAACAGTACAAAAACATATCGACTAAAGACCCATGCTTGAACTGATAGCTGCAAATCGTAAGTGGGACACTCTATTGTGTTGATGTGGCTATACGGACTCACTTGATCCTACGTACTCGTACTCTGCGGCGTAACAGTGATGCAATCACGTCAGATCTGACTATTAGTCCGATGGGCTTTGCCCAACAATGTTATCGGCTGTATTTCGTCTATTTTGAAAGGTGTGGTTGCCGGTAAAATTACAGGCACATGAGACATTCCAACTTCACGTCTCACAGTCACGGGCGCATACGATGCGACTTGGGTCTTGACGTACCTAGTAGGGGTCCTCCCATACGATGCGACTTGGGTCTTGTCGTACCTAGTAGGGGTCCTCCCCTACTAGGACCCAAGCCGCATCGGTTTTTATGGGCACAGGTTACCTCTTAACACCAAGTGGGCCGTTGGATCGTTCCGCAAATATATAACATAAAAAAAAACAATTTGTACCATCTCTGATTTTCGTTATACCTGTCAAAATTATATATTAGTTCGAAAACACTTCGAAATTTGCTAGGATAAGTGTATTACTTTTTATTTACTCTTATATAGCTATATCCTTCCGATTATAATTAAGTTTTATATTTATACTAGCTGTTGCCTGCGACTTCGTCTGCATGGAATTTAGTTATATCATATTTTGACCCGGAAAAGTAGCCTAAGTTACTCCTTATAACATCAGCTATCTGCTATCTGCCAGTGACAGTTTTGTCAAAATCGTTCTAGCCATTTTGCAGATTACCGGAACAAACTGAAAAACAGACAGACAAAAATCTCTTTTTGTTATAAGTACCATAAATAGTTTCATATGCATTTAGTAAAAAGCTTTATTTTGAAATCACAGACAGACACTTTAATTTATTTATTTGTATAGATATTTGTATAGTTGATGACAATATGTCGTTAGGTACATAATATAGACGATGTTTTGTTCGGTGATCAGAAGTTGTTAAATATGATTTATCGGCTACAAGAGATTCTATCTATCTATCTTATTAATATGAAATATCTTATCTTATGATTATCTTATGAAAGTTTACAATTTAATATTTATTTTTTAAGCATGTATGTAAAACAGATAAGGTGCCTACTAAATGAATGGTCAACCAAAATTGTTATGAATCGAAGTACCTGGTATCATCAATCATTGTCGCTGGTACACACATTTGAATGATAAGTTTTAGAGTGTTGTGACTGTATTGATTGATTTGATTGTAACCTAATTACCCAGTTAAATATAAACGAAAAGTTACGAAAAATTTAAATGCTCTATATAATAATATTGGTGGACATTTCACACAGCGCCATTTAGCCCCAAGGTAAGCATAGCTTGTATCATAGTAACCAGACAACTGATATAATACTTATATACTTTTTTTTGGAAATACATACATTTAATACATATTAACACCTAGACGCAGAAGAAACATCTATGTTCGTCACACAAATGTTTATCCTGGATGGGAATCAAACCCACGACCTACAGCGCAGAAGGCAGAGTTACTAACAACTGAGCTGTGAGGCCTGTCCAAGTAACAACTAACATTCAAGTACCGTGGCATCTATTAAATATTTATTATATATTTTTGATTTCTTTCGATGTTTAACATTTTTAATGAATTTTTGATTACATATCATTGTTGTAAAGTAAGAGTATATATTATTTTCAAATATTCTTTTTTCCAAAATTCTATGGAAGTATCAATATGTATTCATAAAAGTCTTAGCGAAAAATATTTGCAGTTTTACTCGGAGCAGTTCAAAGGCCCAACGTTATCGATATCATATTTGTCATGGTATTTCTCAGAGTTCAAAGCTTTCCTCATCCATTCGCAATGCTACCCCTACATATTTGCGTACGTTCAATAGAATATTATTGAAGCATTCATAATTTGTTCCGGATTTCAGCAATAAGAATGTAATATCTATTTTTCAATGCCACCTTAGCCTAAAATGTGTAACCCCCTAATTTCAGGTGACACAGCGCAATGCCAAAACCTATTTAGAAAGGGATTCTACAAAATACGTCTTGAAGCGAAACTGAGTTCCTCTGAAGACATTTATCCCTTTGCTTAGGCCAGAAATTATTTATAATCAAACTAAAAACTATAACATAAGTAATTGATATTTTATTACGCGATCTTGAAGGCAGTTAACACAATGACAACAGTATTATGAAAAAGGACTGTATGTGCAAGATGATAGGGAGTCATTTGAACTGAACGCCGGATAGAATAAAATATTTACATTAACACAAATAAGTACATTAATTCAATTCAATTCGATGTCTTTTACCCTGAGGTATAGGCAAAATATCAATGGGCAAGCTTACACTTTGTGCTCATCGCCGCCATTGTCTTTCCACGAATAACTCAGCTAAAACTTTTTCCGGCAATTCATTTCGTGTATGTATGAACATTGCAGAAGCTGAATTACCAACTGAGCTGTGAGGTACATAAAACTGTTGTCAGTCACAAAAAGTGTATTCAAAATCACAGAAAATCGCTATTATAAAAGTTTTTTTCGGTTCAGTCTACGAGTAGATCTTACAGTTATCATTTTTCGCTTTCATAATCATTTGGGAGTTAATAATCTTAAAAAATTGAGTTACTGAATCTGTTTTACTTCTAATATTGGAATCACTCGGCAGCGTTTGATATTACATGATGCCCTAATGAAGATTGCCAAATAATTTGTATAGTGCACGAATTGTTGCGCTAGAAGCCACTCTAGGTCGTAGAGCCATTCATCAAGTAATTAATTTCTGTAATATATAGGCTGGCATAATCACCGTCCTGCGAATACCCAACATTTAATTAGACTTGCCTGTCTAAATGAACGCGGACAGACGCACTCGACCTTTCGCTAATTAATTTGTTGATGCTTTTGGTGCACACGATTTCCAAAGTCGTATTGTTTTTGTTTTCATTACACCTACACATTCTTAATGTAAGTATGCCTGAATATCATCTACAATCCACACCAAACTATAAACTTCATCCAGAACATTCAATTAAGTTGGTAGGGGAGGTAAAACTCGTGCCAAGTTCATCAGTAGAAATGCTGCCACCATACCTATTTCTATATAAACATCAGCGCAGTGTCGGTACCGTCATTGATTGACACTGGATTGATATGTGTACATAGTTACGGGGAGAAATGAACTCAGAAGGATTGCGATTTTATAAAAAACTATTCACTCATGTTTTAATTCAAACTCAAACTCATATCAAAATGTTAGTTTTGAGTTTACAACCAGAAGTTTTACGAATCATATTTTATGCATTAAGTGCACCAACCGCTTTCGCAAAACATATTCGCGTAAGGGAGTTTCAATACCGCGCTTATTTTAGGGTCGTATATGCTCGTATTTTCATTCATGTACGTATAGTACACGCATACACTTGAATTTCATTACATTGTTCGTATCTATTCGAGCGTAAAGCATGTATGCGTTGATAAGAGATAGGCATGTGTTGCCAGAGCACACATTTTCATATATATAAGAGCGAACGAAAACATGCTTATGCGCGCTAAAAATACACCCACTAAAAGGAATTATAATATGAAAATATTCAGCTTTAGGTACATTCCCTTTAATATCCAAAATATTGCCATATATTATTTTGAGTTTACAAAAACAAATAAAAGCGAAACACAAATCACTCCCTAGAGAAACCCGAACAAAGACTCAGAATAATTACAAAATAAACAAACAATGTAGTAGGTACCCTCTGAAATTTGTTGGCGTATCACCGATAAAATATTATCCTTGGGAAAATAAAGTTACACAGCGTAGCCTGCGGGTGCTATTACAGTTAGTAGGCTATACTGCTTTTGAATCCACATACAAAGATCTAAAGTTAATGTAAAACAAATGTGCTTCCGAGAAACGTATATAAACATATATATCAAGGTGCAATGGAACAGATACGCAATTAATATCATCCAAAAACATCACAAGCACTGTTCGATTTGGAAATCTGCATCTGAGCCTATGCATGACAAAATGCGTGTCTCGTGGATTGAGTTTAAAAACAAACTTAAATTGCGTCAAAATAATCAGACCCAAATAAAGATGGACATTCTTGCGACTCCAGTAAATTTTTGGAAGGAAACGAATGAACGGAATCCGAATCCGAGGTCATGATAATAACGTGTTCCATTAGTAATTACATAATACGTACTTTTTTTATGTGATGTACGAGTTTACGCCCCACCTGATGTTAAGTGGTAACCGCCGCCCATGGAAAACAACAAATGGACCACACCGAAAACGACTCAAGCCCTCTCCACCAGAGTATGAGATGACTCAAGTCGCATTGCGTTGCGTCTATCACCCCAAGACGGGGATGTTACGTCTCATTCGCCTGCAATTTCACCGGAAGAAACTTAAGGAAGGTATGACAGGAAATAATATTCCATTGTTCTTTCAAAGTTAATTAACGGTATTTAACTTTAAAAGTGTGACCCCTGTGACTAGATAGCTCTTCTGCAGAACCAACAAAGTTTCATTCAAGTTTCACCCACAGGTCTAAAATTGCATCACCCCCTGGGGCTTAATGTTATGCAATACAATACAAAAGTGTGAGTTTCATCTGATTTTTGCTTGTTATACAAAAAAATCCCCGTCGTCAGATACGTAATCACCGTTTCAACTCTTCCGCAGCATCGTCTGTAAATATTACAATTTCAAATCGCCTACAGGCTGGCAAGATGAATCTCTACAGCACTAGTCATACCGGAAAATTTGCATGATACCTATCTATTGTGGGCGGCGCATTTGAATTTATAATGCAGCTGTAGCTTTGGCTATGTCATGCTAGACTGCTCTGCAAATTGTTCGGACAGCGTTGTACAGTTCACTTACACTTACAGTTTCGTACCGCAAGTTGGTTACTTTGATTGAATTACTTGCCTTTTCTATTATGAAAGTGATACTTGCGATAGAGATTTTGAAACAATAAAAAAAATCTGTCGCTATTTATTATTACTGAATAAGAAGCTAGAAATAGAATGAAACTAGAAACAAATTACGAGATATTGCGTACTGAATGAAATGAATTAACTTAACAATATTTTCATAATACATTTCAGACAGTATCATCTACTTTATGTAGCTTCGTATTGAATACAATTGACCTAGATCGGTAATCATCTCTACCTGAATGTAGCAGGAAAACGAACAATGAAAATAATGGACAATACGAAAATTGGATGCAGAAGGATAAAAAATCCAGTAGACGAATAGATTTCTTAGAATGTATTTTACTGGGAATGAATTGGATGGCTTTTTTCAACAAGAATAAAGTAAGATCCGGAACAGAACAATAAACCCGAGAGAAGCCACCGGAGATGATGAAATGAAATTTTCGCAAAAAACATAACACTTTTAAATAAAATAAAATGACTATGTACTTAGAATGAAAAGGGCTTATAAAAAAAAATTTGTTGACATTTCACACAGCGCCATCTAGCCCCAAAGTAAGCTAAGCATAGCTTGTGTCATGGGAACCAGCCAACTGATATAATACTTATATATATTTTGTGTAAATACATACATATAATACATATTACCCATAAAAATATTGAGTCAGTATACGAGGAAGTATTAATTTTATAAAAATATTGAGTCAGTTTTAAACTATTAGACAAAATGTACGCTGTAAATAACATTAATTGTGGTTTACTTCACGCAAACAGAACAGATAATCCGCGATTTTGGGTTTAAATTATTAATAGGACGACCGAATCAGCATTCATAATGAGAACCCATTAGGTTGCAGTAATTGACTGTGGGGAATATATCACATACATAAAAGCTCATCCATTCTATCTAAAGCAATATATCAATGTCCAAATGCACTCGGACACGGGTCACAAGTGCTGATTCAACGGTTAAATCGATCGTGGATCCTGGAACATTGCAAAAACTTTCTGTGGATTTAGCAAACTCACAAAACTTTTGTGCTATTGAAGCTTATTTGAGCTTGCTGTTTCTGTCGTAGCTCTCACTGTTTTATTATTCGTTAAAATCTAGCCAACCATCAACGGATGAGCTGATGGACCCACCTGATACTACTACTCCTATACCTATATGTATAGGAAGATTCAAGTATTACCATTTTTCTTACGTATTTACTGAAGACGTCATGAGAAATAAATATTAGCCCGAATTAGCTTCGGCCACCTTTGACAGATGTTTATGACTACAACTCATTCTATTCACGTCACAGGCTCTCTTGTACCAGTTTGGTAAAGAGATTAAGTGCTCCCAAAGAGACTCCCTTTCATGGACGGGTTAATGCCTATCTTAATGGCCGGCAGCGCATTAGCAATGCCTCTGGTGTTGCAGATGTCCATGGGCGACGGTGACCACTTTCCATCAGGTGGCCCGTTAGCTCGTCTGCTAGTTTTTAACATAAAAAAAAAAAAAAAAAAAATGGACTTGACGCACGACTTCAAATTTTTATTTCTAGGACGTGCCAACTCTTTAAGGTAAAATCTTTCACCGCTTTGAGATGGGCACAGAGCTTAAAGGTTTTTCAAGCGATTTTGGATTGAAACTTTAGGACAAGGGCACAGCGCTCTTCTTTTCAAAAATATAAAAATAGGTCTATCAGCGCCCCGTTTTTTACAATGTAGGGTTAAGTTACATGTCGCATTGGTGTACGAAATCATATTCTAGATAATTATTATCTTGGACGGCTAAGTAACTAAGTTGCTAACCCTACATTGTGACCTACCAACCCTACTTTATGAAATTGAAGTCTCATACGACGGAAGTAATCCTAGTTTGTATAGTAGATGTTTTTAGTTTAGTCGTCCATTATCTGAAGATGTAGTCATACATCGTTGTAATTAAATACTGTATACTAAGTGCTGACTTCTTTGAAAGTGTGTAGATATTAAGTGAAGTGCTGTAAACATCTTAATGTTGTTTTTTAATCTGTAATTCTGTTTTTAATGTGTATGCTTGTACTCTTGCGTGTTTATGTAACTAACCTATTTCTAATTGTGAAGACCTGTTATTAGCCTTATGTTTCTCATTAAGTTTTGTTTATTATGTTTTTATGTGCTGTAGGTCTTCCTCAAATAAATAAATAAATAAATAAAAAATAAATAATGAGATTTTAACAGTTAGGATTAAGCCTTCGTTCCGAAAGATTTCTGTCTAAATTCATCCGACAGACCCTTGGCTCGACCCCCAAATGGGGTTCGAACATTCGTTCGTTCTAATTCCCTATCAGGATAAAAAATATTTTATCCGTGATGGAATTGGGTTCCCAGGATTTTAAGAATTATGTTTAAAGAATGGTTTTTCGAGGAAGGTCGCAAAATTATTTTACCTTTGTAAATTTAAAGCTGTCAGGCCTCACCTTTGAGGTCGTTGTTATCGAGTGAAGCTTTAAAAGTAGGTAGTATTTTCAATAAAAATTGCTTAACGTTTTTCATCCTCATTCCATCCAATTCTATCTTAAAGATACAATCCATTTATTTTTATCTTTATTACCTTCGTGTTGAATCTTCCTTACGATACGTATTCAATACGTGTAGCAAATTACCTGAAACAAGATAGCGAAGAAAATTAGCTCCATTGTTCCTTTGAATGGTTTTGGATGTAAAATTAATTATCTCTCCTCTAATATATTTTAATGTATTAACATCTAAAAATGTGTGGTAATGATTTTTTAAATATCCTTGTGAGTAAAAGCTAAAGAAGAAATAATAAGGAGTATATTTGAGGTCCACCCAATATTGCGGCACTGATTATGTAACGGTTTCGCCGTTAAAAGGTTATCTGAGCTTGTTTCTGGTATGTAGATAAACATAAGATAACGGATAATAGTAGTCTTATTAGATTGAGATACGATATAGGCACACATTTGCTTGCTTGATGAAATTTCCAATTGAGGATTTTGACACCAAGGATTTATATATTTATAATTAGCGGCTAATTAGTGTTTTGTCTCTGTGGCAAGTAGTTTGGAATACAAAAAAAGGATAAAACACTAAATTAAGACTTGCACTTAATATAATTTTATGAACAAGGCTTTATGTTATTTAAAAAAAAACACTGTTATTTATTGCTTGATGTGTATAATTTTGTCACAGAAAACATCATAATATGTCCAGGCAAATCAGTGCGCCTATAAACAGAGGTTACGATATTGATTCTATCAGATCAGAGAGCAAAACCGAAAATCAGAGATGTATTTATTAAATATGCTCCTAGCAATAGTGTCAAATAGAATTTTAAAGTGAGAGGGACTCTAGGGTATTATAATCAAGTGTACCACAAATTTTACGATACTCAATATATATTTAGTCATCAATTAATCAACATTTATTCATTGATTAATTGTTTATAAAAAAGAAAGGTGAACTTATTCAAAAATTCAAAGACATTTATTTGAAGTGTAATTTTAAGATTTACATATACTTTATACACCAAATTTTTTAATAAAAAAAACTTAGTTGCTCGCAACTTTATTCACACAGAGAAGTTAAACAGGAATAATAAAGCTTAAAAACAAGCATCATAAAGCCAGATTTTCTCGCCAGATTACTTTTTCCAACACTAATATTTAATTTATGTTTTAGTCTATGAAGAAATTAGATTATTCGTCCGCAAGTTCAGCCACGTAGATGATACTGTTTTTAATAATATTATAACACCTTACTTTAAAATAGCTCAATATTAGTTGTATTCGAGAAAAACATCTAGAACCATCACCATTTGAAACTATATTGAAACTATTGAAACTGTCACCGACCAACCTTTTACGAGTAGTAAGTGGCAAAACATAATTCATATAATTCAATTTTTTCAGATTATTTTTAGTATCCAGTCAAAATTGTACCTTTTTATTAAATCTCAGAAACTGGATATATTTTTAATAATATCCATTGATAAATTTTTCGAATAACTTCACTCATGACTAAAATTAATCACTTTCAAAGATTGTCTAAAATGGTATAAAATAGTAGTAGACAGCAACCTAAATACTTATTATTATTAATCTAAAAATTCAAATGAATATTATTATTTTTTTGACAATATGCTTTCACTTGGCACTAAAACTTGTATCATAAATACAGTTTTGAAAATTCAATAACTTAGTAAAAGTTGATAATCAAACTGAATGCACTAAACTAGTCGCACAAAAATGAGAGTTCAAGCCATTAGGAAAGTCGTTATAAAGGCTTTTTCGACGCTATGACAATAGCTAAGAGAGTGAGGGCGGACGGAAGAAACTCCACGGATGTCATTAAGTAGGCATGAATTCACGAGGATGGTTCTATTCAGAGCGTTTTGATGAGACTGTATTTAAAAAGTATCTAGAAACACATCCATAATAAAAACCAGAGGCGATATGGTTTACTTCTTGGAATGAGTACTTTAAAACATTAATATAAACCGGACAATCCCAAAGAAATTTAATCTTCTCTACTCTAAGTAATACCACTGGATAAAGCAGAGATTACTTTTCTAACAAATTGTGTCATGAAATTCATTCAGAATTGAAAACCAATTTCTAGATTCAAAAGCTTGCGGACAGCCGTCGCGTTAGAGGCGTAATCTTCTCTGGTAGCTCGTGGCCCCATTACCACTGGTTTTAGATTCAGATTCCAGAGCAAGCCCCTCGGTGAAATTGCGTTTTATTCTCAAACAGAGCGAGTTCACTCGGGGCTTAAATGTTCACTGCGCTAATGCAGATCCGTGAAGGAGCGCCGAGCACTTTTATAACATAACTAGCGCGGGGAGGATTTGCTCATGTCTGCTTAGCACAAGAACAATGCTTCGCCGAGTCAGCATCTCGCGCGACATCACATTAATCTCTTTCTTTGCGAGTGAAGTATCACTTGGATTCTTTGAGTGTTTTCTTGATTTAACGTTCCCGTGCTACATTGCGATTTAGCTGTTTCCAGCTTGAACGCTTCATAAAGTTTATATATCCTTCGCGAGGCTCGAAGAAGCTTTAGCTCATTTAAAGACGACAAGTTTATAATGAAATTTTAGATCGTTTGAATTGAATATTAGCCGCTGGATAGGAGTTATTTATTATTTACTAGTAAGAGCGGCCCGAGAAACTTTTGCGACTCGGAATCAATTTAAAAAGTTTACAGCGAACAAGCTGAGAGATTCGACCCTAAATGTACCGATTCAAACTGAGGCCGTTCTGTCAGTTTGCGAAACTGGAAGTTAACTGAACCTAAATTCCGTTGATCGCACAAAAAGAAGCAATTTCGCCGTAATGTGAGCGGAGTGAGTTCGCCGGAAGTTTGGTACTTACTCGGGAATGTTTTCTTTGATTGCTTTTCAATAATTGCTTTTATTTATTACGAGATAATGAGTTGTAAAGTTTACGAGTGTATTTATTAATTTGCACATGCTAATATACTATACGCAGAAGCTATATAAATGGAACACAAGAGATTCATGAGGGCATTATTTTGAAAGTTTCCTGCCACGATGATATTAATGAGATGAATACGATCAAATCAGGCTTGATAATCGAGTTCGTACGTTAAATCCGTACCAGCAGTAGGAGTATGACATGATGTTCATGACAAGGTTAGGTAAGAAAATAAATATATTTTTTATTACAAGTAAATAGAAAATGAGATACTTTGTATTTCATAATACTTTAAATATAGCTCGTAACCAAAATAATTAATGAGCGTGGCAAACCAACGAGAACTTGAAAGCTAAGGTTATAATTACTGTCTAAAAAGCGCTTTGGAACTGCTATTCAGGCTTTGAGGGCCTTTGTGAAGGGACAAAGGATTTTAGTTTGGGTCGTGCTTATTGGACTGCGTCTCAAAGACACCACTTGAAAGCAACTTTGATAATTATAAATATTTTTAGCACTGATATTTCTACAAAGCTTGTACCTGTATTATTATTTCCTGTCATTGAGTACAAATAATTTGATCTAAATGTTATTTAATGAGTTGTAATGTAATTGTAATGTTTAATGTTGAGTATTTGATATTGCAAGTATATTTCGGTTTGAAAAGCAAGCCTTGTGTCTTTTAAGGCGCTCAGTTAGTTCATATAATGTTCCCATGTTATTGACAATAGAAGGAACTAGACCATCTTAATCGTGATCACCGGGAGCGAGTAATGAATATATATTATATATAAATAATATTATGTTTCATATGAGAACACTATAAATTTGTCTTTTTTTAAATGTGATTCTGGTGGCGGAACGATCTGACGGCCCACCTGATGTTAAGTGGTAACCGCTACCCATGGACAACAGCAACACCACTCAAGTCCTCTTCATAGTACGAGACGACTCAAGTCGCACTGCGTTGCATCTGTCACCCCGAGACGGGGATGTTTACGTCTCATGCGCCTGCAATTTCACCGGCACCCACTCCCTTCCACTGGAACACAGCAATACGAGTGCATCATTGCTTGGCGGCAGATTACCAGGTGTGGTGGAAGTACTTCTCCGGGCGAACTTAGCACAAGTTCTACTGCTACTTTGGGTTGCTTCTTTTGCACCACCCGGGAGACACGTGTATGGATTCAAAGGGTAATCACATACGGAAGCGAGCAACGTGGCCCCCCGCTTCTTCGTATCCCACTTATTTCGATTGTCATTGAGATTAAGATAAAAAAAAGATTCCTGACAAATACAATGGTAGAGGGTGTGAAACAAGCAGATTATTCTCGTGTTAACTGTACTATTTATAGCGAGATAGTTACAATCACGTTGGCATCGATCTAAGCGGATTCCGCTTCACCGAGGCGGCAAGGCGGGAATCCTCACAAGCGCAACTTGAAATAACGCGTTTCCGTATTGGTTTTCCTTCGCCTTCGCTATCTACGAAGGTTGCGGTCGAATACCATACAAAAAATGGTTGAATGCTGAATCCAAACACAAAATTTAATTTCATACGCGGTGGTAATGGAACTTCTCCAGATAACGTAAAGTTATATATTATTAGAAATTTCAATAATTAGCATTTGTAAGGGAAGAAACTGGTTTCCGACATACAGCGTATATATTATAAAGTAAGTAAGTCAATGTGTCTGGCTGTTTACCCTCAATTTGAGACCAATTGCACCAGCAATTGGCTGTAACAAGTATAGCATGTGCGATTGGTTTGACGTCGTGAAATGTAGACGTTCAATTGATTGGAATATAATAACCGTTTAAATATCGATGTGTTTATGAATCCGGAGTCATTGTTACAGAATGAACGATTAAATCTTTTATAATGTGGTGACCGCTACCTACTTCCGTCATTATTCCACTTAAATATGTTCAAATAACTGATGGCAATGTTTATTTATAATCACCTAGTTGTGATGTACATTGCAATTTAGAATTATTTGTGAGAGTGTCGTTATATTAAAATTATAATGACTGATTATGAATATACCTATAACGGCTTATTTAATGAAGTATTAGGAGAGTGTGCTTAATAAAAACGCCGAATGTGGATTGTTTAAATTATAAATATGAAGTGATATTAACGCGTCCATTGTGCTAAAAATGCTTTCTACAATTATGTTTCAATACAGCATGAAATGAAATCATACGTTGATAATTATGAAATAGCAGTACCTTTCTTTCCAGGAGAAGTGCGGTTGCTCTTGATCGAAGGAGACTTGGCTTCGGCAGCCGCCATCTTCGCTTTTTCGGAAGCCATGTTAAGCGCGGCTCACACTAGCGGACCGCAACGGAATTTATCGAACGAGCAAACCGCCTCGCATTACTGTCATACACAAATTAAAATATGGTATCGTCACCGCACCCAGACCGCCAACAATCAAGTATAAGTGATTCCCAATGACTAACTTAACAAATAACCAACAATATTGACTTAAGCTCGTAAAAACTATAAAATATACCACAACTTTTGCAAATACGGATGCGAACAAATTATTTGAATAAAAAGTGTCCCGAGCGAAACGACGTCGTACTGAGATTTTTCTACATATTTGTTCTATCGACGTAGTGTTGTGGTACTTTTATGTATTTTATTATACGTGATCTATTAATTAATATGAGATCACGCTGCGTCCGCGCCGTGACTTCACATACCTATTGTTACAGTATTAATTTAAAGGTACCCGCATTTTCCGCACATACGTCGATCTTATGCCGGCGTAGTAAAGTCTAAAGTGCGTTTGTTATTGCATCTAGTTTACACAGACTCGCGACATTTGTAATGAGGTCGTTATTCGAGTTAGCACTGACGCTAATCAGATAAGCTGAATTAGTTAGTCATTGCTAATCGGAAATTAAACATGTCTTAGCTTTATTACGGCTAATTAACATGTTCGGCAATAAGGTCGGTGTGTCGGTTGGTGTAAGTAATTAGAGATGTATTGACGTCGTACTGAGGTGTTTCTTTGTGGGTATGCGTAAGTGCGCAATCGCACGCACGCCTTGCGCGGGGAGCGGATACCGTGCCGGCTTTGAATTTTGGGACAATGGAAACGTACCCCAGGACTTATGCGCTCTTTACGTGAGATAAATAGTAATTAAATAGTTTTCCGAATTCGTTTTTCGTATTTCTCGACGCTTTCATTTGAGTACATGGCTATTTATTTCTAAAATCGAAAACTTTTTCTGTTTTTTGTCACAATAAATATTAATGCAATTTCATATATTTCTAATTATTTTGTATGTGACACAAATCCATTAATTTAAAATATGCAATAGTGGTTAATTAATGTTGTAATCGACTAAATAACGTGTTATGTGTAGCAGTGCAAGTAATCGTACCAATAAAGCTCTGCATTCATTTGAGAAAGGTATTATCAAAAATATAGAAACAAAATATTAGTTCCAGTAATAATACAGTAAGGTTACAAATGAAAATAGAACTCCGATGTTCTATTTTCAACCGCTTAATTTAGGCAGAACTTTCTGTCAGTACTCTTTCGACTTTATTGCCATGGCTATAAAGTCGGTATTGGTATGCGGTCACGAGAAAACTACGGAGTGGTGGGTGCTCGTAGCTACAGGCTGTGTTTGTAGCTCGTAGCTGCTACGCTCGTTCAAATATACATTAATAAATATTAAATTAACGAGATGCTACTCAAGGACCGGCATACGAGCAACGAGTGACGAGTGAAGATCGACGGCAGCCTCACACTTCAGCCGAAGAGCACTGACCCGAGCCTCCGATAGGTACACACGAATTGAGAGGTTACGTAAGGCGCGAATAACCTGCACTGGATGGCGGTAGGGTGGGATGCGTGCAACGCGCGTCGATGGGGCGTCGTGCGGAACGCTGTCGCGTGCGGCGCTGAGGGACGCGCGCGTTCGGTCCCGGCTCGCCGGAGGCTGCGGCCCGGGGGATCGATGCGGGCGGCGGGCGGCGGCGGAGTGCAGCAGCCGGGAGGCTGTGCCGCGCCCCGCCCGCCCCGCCTGCCCGCGCACGCGCGCCACCAGACCCCGGCCCGGGCAGCGCCGCACCGCCACCGCGCCGCCGCCATACACCTTTCAGTTCCTCCTTCATCCCGCACTGATTTGCGAATTACTATCTCTCAAATCTATCTGAAATGTCACTATGCTCCGAAATCAGAAGTGACGCAGAAGCCGTGCCACTTATGTCAATTACATCCGGAAATAAGGTCATGATATAAGGAAAAATAATTCATTTGCCCAGCAATGGGACACAATGGATTTTCCCCATTCATGTTTTACTTTCTTTTTACTCGTTTATTATGTAAGATATATAAGTAGATAAATAAATAAAAAAATATATCGATGACATTTCACACATCGCCATCTAGCCCCAAACTAAGCATAGCTTGTACTATGGGAACTAGATGACTAATGGAATACATATATACTTTTTGTAAATAGAAACATAAATACATATTAACACCCAGACACAAACAACCAATCGTTTGTCCTGGGTGGGAATTTCACCCACGACCTACAGCGTAGAAGGCAGAGTTACTACCAACTAAGCTGTGAGGCCAGTCATATATAGGATTTTTCTTCGTAGAACAATTTAGGTCAAAGTATTCACGAAACTTTTCCTGACCGAGCAGTATAAGTGAATGCAGCTGTATATATATCCAACGATAATGATCTTAAATTCAGGAATCGTTTCGATCTCAGAGTCAGTTCTTAATCCTAGCATGGTACCACCATTGGCACCACACTACTTAAACTCTCAACAACATAGGATGTGTAGTCAAAATGCAACCTTGCTAGTAGTAAAAATAGTTCAGATAAAAAAAGTATGAAAGACTCGTCTTTTACAAAGTTTCCTGTTTTACCTCTGGATCGTTCAAAACCTTTGAATATTTAATTAAAAACGTTCGCGTCGAATTCGCATTTTCATTACGTTTTCAACGATACCCCATTCAAGTTTTAAATTCCTAAGGTCCCGTACATTTAGACTTTTTCAGAAGGTGGTTGGTGGAATGGTTAATTTATACTCGAAACAATGATTTGAGTTTTAATGCCTTTCTAACTCATAATATTCGATTGTTTACATATTATTTATTTATTGGGTAGTTGTAACTGCCTTACCCACAATGAATAACAAATGATATATATTATTAACATATTAAGCCACTCATAGATTTCCAAATCTAAAAATAATTGTGTTTTTTTTATTGGTTCAGTTTTAGGCCCTAAAAATATTTAACATTTCACACCAGTTAGTACTGGTGTGAAACTACTACTACAAAACCTCAGTTGCACAAAAAGTTTCAAAATGAACTTCGCCAGAGGATTCGTCAAAAAATGTAAAAATGCGAAACCACTCGTGTGTTTATTTTATTTGAAGAATACTCAAGTGGAATTTCCTGGATCTACTTCGAATGTATTGCGCAACGCATTTTTTCGTTAAACTTTTAAACGCGGTTTGGAACTTTAGGGGTCGAATTTCGAAAACTCCTTTTTTTAGGGTGCAGCTTTTTGTGAAATAGATGCGGACCAAGTTAGATGGCCCACCTGATTTTAAATGTTAACCTGTGCTCATAACAAAGCGATACGTCTGGGGTTTTTCCCTGCGTAAGTATAGGAAGACCCGACTGGTAATATGATGCCGTAACTTTGAGATAAAAGGTTGGATTATCTCATGTGCGTGTAATTCCAGCGGCAACTAGTCTTTTCAAATCAATACACAGTAATACAAATGCATTACTGCTTGGCTGCAGAAACAGTTACGCCTAATAAGGAACTCGGCCTCAAAGTGTCAGGTCTCTTGGACTTGTAGTTCAAGCTATACGTTGGATGATGAGATAGATCTGTCAATCAGTTAGTACATCCTCGTAATATATGTTGATCTTGATTAAGCTTTAGACACTGATTGACAGCAGAAGAAGTAAAAGCGCTTAGTTGGCTACACTAATGGACAGGGAAATGTATGTTCACTAATGGACAGGACATTAGCGGTTATCCCGTCAAAGTTGTTTGCTAGGTGCTGAAGAATGTAGAGGTATAATCTCTTTCATCTTATATAATTATAAGTATAATATTAGTGGACATTTCACATAGCGCCATCTAGCCCCAAAGTAAGCTAAGCATAGTTTGTATCATGGGAACCCGGCAATTGATATAATACTTTTTTTTTTGTAATTACATACATATCAACACCCAGACACAGAACAAACATCTATGTTCGTCACACAAATGTTTGTTCTCGGTGGGAATCGAACCCGTAACCTACAGCGCAGAAGGTAGGGTTACTACCAACTGAGCTATTAGGCCGATGTTTCATGAGTATCTGCTGACCCTAAAACGTCGCGTGTCTTATCGTCGCCATAGAAGGGTGCTTATAGAGACGTACCGCTGAGATCAAGCCGGCCCAAGTGACCCTTAGACGGGGTGGCAACCGAAGATGGGGTTAACCATAGAATTCAGCCACAACGAAACTTGTGAAACAAAAAGTGAATTTCAGACTTTTAGAAAAGGATTATTTGCATGTGTTGCGAAAAGATTGAGTTTTGAACAATTTTGTTTTATCCTTGTTTGTAAACTTTTCTAAATTAGCCTGAATTGGGGTAACACGTAGCAGACGGATTGCTACGTGTTACCCAAATGAATATGAATAATTAATAGAATTAAATAATGATTAATATGCTGGAAGTTTATGACAGCAAAGACCAAATTAAAAACAATAACATGTAGCGAGCAAAAGCTAGTTACAAATATATATTAATGGTGATATGACTGTCTCACATTACCAACTCTTTCCAGGCATCAATATAGATTTAACGGTATATACGTTTAAAGAATAAATCATGATATATTTGAGCTTTTATTCGTTTGTCTTGCCTTTGTTTTAGAATTGCATGAAATGGTCTGTACGTACAACAGCTTACTCTGTCTTATTTGAATGTTATCTTGGTTATAAAAATCTGCAGCTAAGTGTGAATTACACGATATAAAGCTAGATGCTTGTTGGTTTTGTTTCTTAGGTGAAAGTCGTATACTTTTTTTTTTGACTATAGTTCTATTTGGGAATGGGCAGAGATTTGATGAGAGAGCTTATCACTTAGTCTATATCGAAGTTCTACTAGTAAATTATTCGCATAAATAATGTTTATTCCGATTAAGAGTGCTAAAAGAGTTATTCTTATAAAACTACTTCAATATGATGAGAGATATATGATGAGCTCAGCAATTTTCGCCTCTATGTGCCCGCGAATGTGTGATTCAGAGCAAGGGGCATTTGCAGATCTTTGGCCGTAAGAAACGGCACAATTATGTAAATTTTAATTTTTTTTTTCAATGTGATACAGTAACGGAACGAGGCGATAGCCCACCTGGTGTTAGTGATAACCTCTACCCATAACAACTGATGCGACTTGGGTCCTCCCATACTACGTACGACAAGACACAAGACGCATCATATGCGCCCGTAACTCTGAGACGTGTAGGTGGAATGTATCGTGTGCCTGTAATTTCATCGGCAACCACACCCTTCAAACCGGAATACAGTAACGCGAATGCATTACTGCTTGGCGGCAGAAAAGGGCATAGTGGCAGTGATTCCCCGGCGAGCTAAAATAAATGTAGTAGTTACATTTGTGAGACATTGAGAGACACAGTGGTTCATTCATTCCTAATAGAGAGATATTTTGAAAACTAGTCATTTAAGCAAGCGCCGCTAATCACGTTTATAAACAAAGTCCAACCTCTTGAAGTTGTCTACAAGAGCAGAGACAAGTTCACGCCACACGTACATTATTTACCGAATACATACAAGCGCAACTTTGTACCGTGAGTTTTATCACAGTGAAATAGGATCTGTATATCAGAGGGTTTTATGTAACAAAGTAACAGTAGCACAAAGCTACGCGCGACGAGGGCCTCCGAGTATCGGAATCACAGAATCTCTAGCACCTCCTTCACATTTGAGAGAAAATTCTGTATCATTCTTCAAGTACAATCGCATTCAGACTTTGTACAAATGTTGTTGAAAAATATAATTTTGTTTTGTCGCATAGCAATAAAATCGCAATAATAAAAAAATAATAATAATAAAAAAAAAAAAAAAATATTCTTTAAAACATGTTTACACACATTGATCATGAGGGGCAAATTAGGAAATTTTCGACCATTTCCCTCCCAGGATAAATATTTGTGTGACCAACATAGATGTTTATCCTGTGTCTGTGTTAATATGTATTATACGTTGATATTTATGTAATTACAAAATAAAAGTATATAAGTGTTATATCAGCTGTCTCACTTTGGGGCTGGAAGGCGCTGTGTGAAATGACAATTAATATTCATATATTTAAATATATTTATTGCTAAGGAGAGCTACCAGAAAATAGTCTGGCGAAAATGGCAAATATTGTTTGAGTAACGCGTTTAAATAGATTCCAACAACAAGCATAACTAACGGACTAATCCGTGTTATTAGTATTGTATGTCCGATTGTGTGAGATTAGCATTCCGGTCACCCGCTCGGAATATGGACGAAATAATTCTGATTGCCATCCCGTTGCGGCGCTAGTCTGACTAATTTAGTTTGATATCAAAATTATGTTACTATTTATATTATTTTATTATTATTAGCTGTTGCCCGCGACTTCGTCCGCGTGGAATTCACTAAATAAGTTGAACAAAATCACGAAATTTACCAGTCGATCAGTGAGGCTGTTGTCTAAATTGAGTAGGTGTTGCTATTGTCTAACGAAAGAAGTAAGCTGTACAGCGTAATTATGTCTATATTTAACTCCCTTTATCTTGCTTTGTCTCTATGTCTTGTCATCGTGTCTAAGGCAATAATAGCGCGGTCCCTATTCCGCGTCGAATTGGAAACGTGACGTCACTGAATGTCTTCCTTGTAACTCAGTAGAGGTGGGAATGTTGAATTACTTGAGACTCTGTATCTATTGGAATATGACGTGTTCTGCGCAGGACCGAAATAACTTTGAAGACACATGAGATGAATAGTGGCATTTTATTACATGAGATTGGATTCAGAAACGTGAAGAAAAATATCTCGTAGTCAAGTCAAGGTTTAAATATCTTCACAAAAAGATCCGAGAATTTACTACGTGACCATTATTTATTTATTTTATTTATTTATGAATAGATGACCAACATAGTGTACACTGATACATTTAATGACACATAAGAAGGAAACAATACAAGTGCCACTACAATTATAGGCGAATACTACATGCGTTTAAGACAAGAGCGAGTAAGAAAATATAAGTGAGATTATTCATTTGAAAAATAAGTAAATGAGGGAGGTGAACTAATACAGTATAAAATAAAAAAATGACAATAAAATTAAGACAATAGAATTGAAACGAAATAGAATTGAATTGAAATATATTATTGTGCTTTTTCGCAGTTTCAGATGCATGTTTACGTCAACAGAAAATCTCAATTTCTGTCGGCTGTTAGTAGACATCAGAAAATGCATGTGACAGAGCTGATCCACATTGATTATATTTACATCAAGTTCTAGGAAGAGAAATTGGAAAAAACACACATAGATAGATAAAAGTTTTGATAAATAAATTTTGATAAACAAACTACTGTCTTATTATATCTGTTTAAGGTAATCGATTTCAGTTTTCCTAATCTTTAATTCCAGCAATAAATAATTATGACACACGCTTTGTTTTAAATACGCTTCTGCTACTGTTTGAGTCACTGGTTCTCTCGAACCAGTGTGAAAGGATTTTAAGAGCGCCTCAAAGAGGCTCCTTTCGTGCACTTGACACATGTCTTCGAATTTTTAGTCTAGGACATGTCGGTTTCCTCACGATGTTTTCCTTCACAGTTTTGAGAACGTGGTATTGCGCACATAAATCTTTCAATCCAATCTTTCATCCAAAAACTCATAGCTGCACGTAGGGATTTGAACCGGCGACCTCCGGATTGAAACTCGGAGTCAGTACCACTAGACCACCACGCTCTCATAAAAACGCTAACGCGGTGATTTGAAACATTTAGCATCGGTTTTTCAATACTCAGATAAACAGTTATATTTATATAGTGATATAAAACACAATACAAGTTGACTAGTAGTATTACTAAGGTACCAGTAGTATTAGTGACAAATGAAATTATTATATTTTTTGGTATATTGTATGTATTTACAAAAAAAAGAATTTAAATATTTCATCAGTTTTCTGGTTCCCATGATACAAGCAATGCTTAGCTTACTTTGGGACTAGATGGCGCCGTGTGAAATGTCTACCAATATTTATTTATTCATTATTAGCCGAATAACCTTACCTGGATGATTGAAAAACCAGGCCTAAATAAATGTTACTGATTATTTTTACAACTGGATTATAAGATAGCCACTGAATAATACGTTATTTCCAAGATGTATAGATAATCTAGTTATAAATCGCTTACTTGTGATAAGACTGCTCATTTCGCAGTCTTATTTAATAATGGTTTGTGATGCTCAATTATTATTGCTATTTAGCCGAATTTATTCGGCCAATTTATTATTTAGCCAATTTATTCGGGTATTTATTTTATCTTTATAGATAAAATAAATATACCTTCTCTCGCCAGCAAATATACGGAAATTTCGTCTTACAATTCCACTGTTGCGATAGGCCGCGAGAACGATTTGACTTTTTGGCTTTTTATTTAATTGGAAGCCACCAGATATGTCAATGTAACATGCTTTCGAGTTTCGGTTCAAGTGTATTTAAGAACAACCCTTCTTGAAACTTTTACTGTTTATTAAAGATTCAAATGAAAACTCTCCTCCAGGTTTTTAACCAGCAACCTCGCGCTGTACATGACCTTCGCTTGTAACGAATTACGTAAGTAATTCTACTACACACGTGATTATATGGTTTCTTCGAGCTTAATCACTGAGAATCACTGAATGATTGAGAATTCAGCCAGCATATATTATTTTAAAATGAAATATTTGTGCTTCTTCCAATCAAAGAAAGAAAGAATCAACATTATTCAGCGCAAAACTAGTAAGAAACGAAAACTACAACGAAAAAGGAAAACCAAAACTATACAGTACTACGATGTTGGCTCAGCGTGTGATGGTTAGTTCACTCAGTATGGGAATAAGAAGTACGTACTTGTCAGTTTCTAGCTACAGCATGAGGCAAGTCATATTTTAGAACTTGTAAAGGATCTATTAAAGGGTATTTCTGTAATATTCTTATTCCTTATATTACATGAACAGAATTTAAAAATTAAAAACTAAACTTTTTATGTAAATTTGAGTCATTTCCCGAATTTATAAATAGTTACTGTTTATGGAGGGCTTGCTGGCTGTACAAATGTCCTGCAATCTTTTCACCAAATACAACAGGAATATAACTTATTAAGATACTATATATCATGTGCCTGTTACAGGCGACCACACTTTTTGAAATAAACACAGCAATTTGACTATTGTATTACTGGTTGGCGGCTGAGATGGGTAAAAATATACACGTATATAGCTACTGTACTAAGAAACACTAAAAATTCATTTTCTTTAGGGTTATATAATATTTGCATGCGGAGTTTAAACGGTGAAGTGTGTTTTGTTTTTTGTTTCATACTTAAGACCTTTGTACAACCATCTCTAGCAAATAAGAAAAAAATATTACATTTCATTTCATTTCACAGTACAGTCTACAATGAAGTTTAACTTAAAATTATTGAAGCGGTCATGTATACTTACGAATAATCAAGCATGTAAATGCAGACTATTTGCGTCAACGTTGCGTTAAATAAAGTTTTTTATTTTCAAGTGTAGTAAACAATAATTTAATGTTCAATATAAATATATCAAAGGAAATAAGTAGCTCCCGATTATTGGTTTATATATTTTGGAGATTAGAGAACTATTAAATTACATCAACCATGTCAATACTCGGAAACGTACAATCAATACATAATCTACAAAACCATCATAAAATATTATAAAATTAGCTTTGTACGTTGAATTTTATTAGCCTACTTATCTTCGGTTATTATCCGGTTCAGTAACCGGAACACGGAGAAAATTATTTCCTTAACTTTTTGTTGGTCTCCTCGTAGTTTCCATGGTGGTATTCAAACTAGGGTTGTCAATTTTCACTATTTTTTACACCATAACATTGTAGGCGTGAAAAAAAATTGTTGACAACCCTATAAAAAATTGCCTCATACATCCGGTGGGCCGTCAGCTCATTTTATACACATTAAATAAAATAAAAACTTCAGTCAGCCGCGTTCACAGCTGCGTTCTGCATTCGCACCTGTAATTTCACGGCTGTAAGCGCGCAGTAAAAATCCTGGCCCTTTGTCTATCCAGGGAAATAACACCGGAATGGCTTTCCTTCAGCATCGAAATTGGAAGTTCTCAGAATTGCGGGAATACTATTAAACTTCGAAGATGAGGATTGAACAAGTTTCATTATGGGATAAAAGTATTTTTCATAAGGGTGTTTCTGACTTGGTTTATTTCTTTTTTGTGACAATCGACTGCGGCATAACTTTTTATACAAACTTGTGTTTTTGTGCTTGTATGAAATTTAGATCTTTTCGTGACGTATGTGACGCTCAGTAGATGAAGAGCTGGTACAGTTTCACATTGCCTACAGTATGCCAAGCCCATTTCTGCCAAGCAGTAATGCATTCATGTTACTGTGTTCCATCATTCATGTTACTGTGTCCAGTTTGAAAGGTGTATTACAGGCTAATGAGACATTCCACCTACACGTCTCAGAGTTACGGGCGCATACGATGTGACTTGGGTCTTGACGTACCTAGTAGGGGAGGACCCAAGTGGCATCGTTTGTAATGGGCCGAGGTTACCACTTAACACCAGGTGGGCCGTCAGCTCGTGCCGTAACTGTATCACATTTCAAATTCATTGGGCAGAGTGCTAGGTCACGTCATAGGATACACAGAAGATTAGCGCGCTTTACGTACTCAATCCCTACGCGCGATAGCATGTGGACACTACTCAAGACTGCTTAGGCCTACTTAGAACTACCGATGACTAAAATCCATATAATTTAAGGGTGCAGGAAAACCTCTCAACGCTTGTGATTTAAGGGTATAACTCCACAAACAATCAGTTATAACATCAACTTTAAATAACGTTACAAAATACAATTTATTTATACAGGGTGTGTCACAATATTTCGTTTTAAGAACTCAAGTCACTCGTAGCGTGGCTGAAATATTAGGAGCACGTATTGTCGAACACTTGGCGGCCATGAAGCGTAACGTAACGGAAAATATAAAGCACATTAACGCCCGCCTCCTGATTTGTGGGCTCACGTGTGTCGCGCCCTAAACACAGGCGCAATCTCGCTGGAAGTGCCCTTCACGTCACCGAATAAAAGGTTTGTTGAAACTGACGCGACTCCCGAGGGCACATTTAATCGTGTGGTGTGTCACTGGTTTTAGATAGAGACGTGATGTTAGATTTTCGAAGTTTTTCAGTTCAGAGGACTTTTCTTTTGAATTTGAAACTTAGGGACTCTAAAAGTCAAAAGTCAAAAACTTTATTTCCATTGAGTTCATAAAGAAATGGCTTGGAAACGTCAGTAATATTCAAAACATAAGGTCACGCGTACTTATCGCTAAATTTGACGCCTGTTCAATCCATGAAGACAAATCTATTCAAAAATTCATGACAATTTAAAGCTCTACTGAAACACTCAACTAAGCATGACTTTATTAAGAGAACAATCCTGTTTATTTAGTCACAAAATAGTTAAGGTATTTGGCAAGCTTTTCTTGTTAGTCTGGAGTGAAAGATAAAAATATCTTCAGAAAGATAATAACGAGACAAAGTGAACCAGCATTAATTCAATGAAATCTCCCGTCCGCCCGCGCCGCCATCAGGAAACAATGCTGTCAATCATTGACAGCTATGACGTCACACGCCAGCCACCGTGTCGCACCGAATTATGTCTTCAACAGTCCCCGTCAGTTTGATAAACATGCCGTCCTTTAACTAAAAGGCCGTTAAGCCCAAATTCTTGTTTTTGAGATATGTTCACAGAACTCTTTTTAATTCCTTTTAAATCCGTCACCTAACGGCCTACAATTTTTTTATATCTCCGGAACGAATTATTATTTACAAACGTTTCTTAGACAGAAAGATAGAGAATTGTGAACTTTATCGCTTCCTATTAAAAAGTCAAAATTGACCTTTTGAGGGTTAACGGCTTTCTAGTTAAAGGACGGCAGAACGATTCGAGGTACATACAGGCGCGAATAAACAGATTGCGATCTATATTTATGAAATGCCCAGAGTAATTTGAAGAATAAATACAGTTGGATCTCTGTTGAAAATTAAGTTCTGTGACGAGAAACAAGGCAACCAAAATAGGAAGCGTTTTAATTATTCGTGGTTTTTAATAAACATTATTTTTACTAATAAAATTTCAGTTTATAGTTGGTGGAACTTTTAGTTTCTGGATGTAAATTGTCGCATTCAGACTTTACATAATTAGAGACGTTATGTGTAAGCAAATAACATTAAGTGAGATGTTACCAAAGGTTAAATTTAGAAGAACAACCCTCTACAAATTGTACTTATTGTCGACTTTTTTCGAGTACCTAGTGACACATGCTCTAATACTCCAGAAGCATGAAATTAAGTGCCGTCATTCTATTATTATTTATTTATATTCTACAAAATATAAATAAATAAATAATAACAAGGGCTAAAACTAACGAAGCTAGTAGCCACATCAATAATTTGATAAGATTATTATTTTATAGGTTTTATTATAACTTAATACATAGATAGCACTTATTCGTAATGCTGAGTATTACTAGTGAGTAATACTCTCGCTTCAGTTTTGGACATAAGCAAACTTAGAAATTTTATAGAGAAAATAATTTCCTAATACATATAAAGATTAATAACAAAAATAACAGACACATTCAATAGATGTAAGTCGCCCGTCTGGAGTCTTGTTTCAAATCACTCCACTTATATTGATAAATGGCTTCTGGCGAGGTCCGTTGATTGCGGACAAATCGTTATTTGTAGATAAAGGCGTCTAAAATAAATCGTACACAGTTGTAACATGGACTTTTTGTCGCGGGTGAGAAAGTTTTCTAAATCCTAATAATAAGACTATCTGACCATTCCCTTACAATCCATTGCATGTACATACAAAGCACTAATCTGGAAAGCGAGAGAGAATGGGCGCAAAATCTACCACGGGTGCCCACCAGTCAACGCTTTCTGTGCTACGGTGCTGGGAACTCCTTTGCCAGCAACTCAAAATTGTAAGAGCAGTAGAACTCACGGCGAGTTCGTCCGGGGAAGTACCGCCACTATTCCCATTTCTACCGCCAAGCAGTGTTCCGGATTGAAAGGTGTGGTTGCCGGTGAATTTACAGGCACATGAGACATTCCACCTATACGTCTCAGAGTTATGGACGCAATTCAATACGACCACGGTCTTCCCATACCTAAGTAGGGGAATACCCAAGACGATTTGTTTTTATGAGCAGAAGTTATCTTCCTCGTACCACAACTTATTGGCATTAAAAAAACAACAATGTTTCAGATCATAATTATAATCTCGACATTAAAATAGTTGATTTTTGATTACCCGGTTATTATTTCGCTGTTGGACCAGAGTCTGATCGCGTCATATCCGGGCGGCTAGCTTTAGTAAGTGCTATTAATAAGTTTCCTTATCCTTAAACTACTCGGCCCAAATATTACGTCAACATAATTTACACAACACTACGTAATGTATAAACCCGGTTTCACAGCTTCAAATGAGTCAGCTAGATTCAAGCGAGGTCGAGGTACGGCTTTAAGTTCACGTCACTTAACAAGCACTTAAGACAAGTGAACTTAAAAACTTTAAAAAATAATATGAAAACCCAGATTGCATCTCTTTCATCTGCCTTAAATTTTTACAACTAATTTATAACACATTATCACTGCATATTGTTATTTGTATTATCCCACCCAGTTTTTCTGTCTGTTAGCATAGGCTGATATCAGGGAGTACCTAGTTCAGCAATGAATAGGGATTTTTGTTTCGTGTTTATATTTAGAAATAATCCGTGCAAATTGTTGAACCATGATATTTGTTTACTTACAAAGAAGCAAAATAAACGATTTCGTTATACAGTTTATTGATGGGTACGCAATTATCCAATTGTCTAACTGGAGAAAGCCCTGCTCTCTGCCTACCCCTCCGGCAAACAGGTGTGATAACATGTATAAATGTAATAAATATGTTAATTGATTAAATAAGTGTAGAAAATACCGTGATCCAGCTGTCATTTACTTTCTCTTTGGCCGGTCTGTATGTTATCCAAGGACGCTTGTAGGACAGGAAAATACAGTCATTTAGATGTACGAACAAATAGCGGAACGAGGAATGTAGGTTAGTAGAGATGTTGCGAAGGCGTGAAAGTATTTGTAATGTTTTAAATATATTTCTCGCTAATGATAGGCAGCTCTTGTTTAAAACTTATGGCTTTAAATATTGCGGGAGTTTTGGAAGATATATTAGCAAATATATTTAACTGTGAATGAGAGAGTGAAAGCTTAGTCGGTATCCGACTTTCAAAGCCATGTTGCTGATTCAAATCCAGGTGTGAACCAATAATACTACTGACTACGTAATTCCAAGTTCTTAAAAGGTCTTTAGGCGCTGACATACGTCAAATACGCGTAAGTTTAATACGTTAGCAAGATCAGTTTGCGACGATGAAAAATGATTTTAGAAGAATGTTTTCATTTTCTTAACTAGCCATGTTAAAAGCTTTGTCCAACATTACGTCATAGGACCCTAGGGATTCAGTACTATATTGGCTGGTTACACATTTCATGGAGTACAAGTAGAGTATTAATACAGCATTTTATTACGGTTATATTTTAATTTGTAAGTTATATTAAGCAGAAGTCTACTACATTTGTATGGAGTGATAAAGAGAACGTTTTCAATAGTCGTTTCAGATTATCCACCTATAAAAGCTTTAGGGATCTCTCGACTAATCCATTACGAACTAAAATTGTGCTATGTTATTGCATACATTTACCATCGGGTGTGTCGCAAATAAACACAGGGTAGTAATTCATTAATTAATACCCAACACAAACATGGAATATGGTATTGCTGAAAATTGTGCTTGTTTGTTTTGTTTGTATGAATACATCAACATTATCCCTAGAATAAAGTTGATATTAGGATTCAGCCATTGAAATGTCACCAATTTTTGAGATGTATGCAAATGTTTATTAAATTCAATTTTACTTATTGACTAATCCAACGCCTTCACACAATTCAAATTCAAATTATTTATTGCACTATGAAGAGTTGGCTATTAGTTTAACCATCTTATACTCAAGGCCGGTAACGGTACCTTAAAATTAGTGAAAATGGCAAATCATTTGAACCTACGTCTTATCTCTCTCGAACCAGTGCGGTGTAAGGGTTAAAGGGGCCCTCAAAGAAGCTCCTTACATCCATTTGATTGATGTCTTTGAATTTGTGGTTCCAAGACACGTAGGTTTCCTCTATATTTTCTTCACTGCTTCTAAGATAATTATGGTATACTAGCTGTTTCCCGCGACTTCTTCCGCGTGGAATTCGGTTTTATCGCGCACCCCTATTTTACCCCTTGGAAAAGTAACCTAAGTTACTCCTTGTTACATCAGCTATCTGCCAATGAAAGTCCCGTCAAAATCGGTCCAGCCATTTCAGAGATTAGCCGGAACAAACAGACAGACAGATAGACAGACAGACAGAAAGAAAGACAAAAACTGTAAAAAAAATTGTTTTGGTATATGTACCGAGTATACATCCATATGTACTTAGTAAAAAGCGGTTATTTTAATATTACAAACAGACACTCCAATTTTGTTTATTTGTATAGATTATTTTCCATACATAACTTTCATATCTTATTCAGTAGGTACTCGTCAAAATTAAACAAAGCATATTATACCGCACCCGTTAACCCTAATAGTATTTATTGTACACCGCATCGCTTTGCTCGTGAAATTATGTATGCCTGTGAGGCGGCGAAGGGCTGCCAATAAAGGCTTAGTAGGCTGGCTTCCGATGAAATTACATAAACGTAGCGATATACTCACGAAAATATATATTATACACTCGCCAAACTGTTGTAATAATTAACACAGTTATTGTTTATTAATTATTGTTAATAGTCATTCAATTAGAGTTAGTTAGAACTTGTTCTTTACTTAATAGATAGATAAAACTATGGTGAAATGAAACATAGGGTGTTTTTTATGTAATGTAGGTGATAGAACGCGCATGATACTATGCTTAGCTTAATTTGGGGCTAGATGGCGTTGTGTGAAATGTCCACCAATATTTATTTATTATTATTATTACAAAACATTTATTTCAGCACAAAAACAGGAACAAAAGTGCAGTGAAAGAAAACCAATATAACATTGCAACGCGTCCAACCCAATGATAACTTTGAAAATCAGGATGCAGGGCACCACGGAATAAAGTGGCATACACTGAAAGTAATGGTGGAGGAAATCCCTCCTTTAGGGCATTTCTTGCCTTGCCCTTGGAGGATCCGATAGAGTTCAAACAGGCGCCGAATTTATCCAAACCGGTTGGTCTGGATTGGACAAATTATGCGTGATCTTGTAATTTGAAAGACGGCTGATTTACGTTTCCAAGCTGTTTCTTTATGAATTCAATATAAATAATTTTGGTTCGTCTGAAACAAGTTAACGCCATTAATTACAATGAATCTGCAAGCCCTGTATGACGTAATATTCTTTGTGAAACAGCGGTTGTAATGTAACAGAGAAGACAAAGTTTGCGCGAAGCCTCGATAGATACACAGGAAGTTTATATCTCAAGTTAGGCATACTATCCGCTCGCATATCGACGCCGCATCTTATAAAAGTCAATGCTGGCGTGTCCAAAGGATAACTGTAATCATCTTTAGTAGTAAAATATATGTTTTTTTTAAGAGTTTTTCTAATGTTTGTTACCTCGTATCTCCGTCATTTATAAAAATAAAAACGATAACTCTTTTTTTATTTGAAAGAATTACTCTCAGACTGTTTCCATAGAAATCACATCAAAATCAGTGCAATAATTTGGTTATAAAACCATAATAGTTGAAAAAAATACTTTCTTTTTCGTTTTGCTAAACAAGAGGTAAAATTCACGTCGCCCCTAGCCATCATATAGCCAACCTTTGCTACCAGCTGGAGTTGTGGCTTGTAATTAACGTTTTAATATACTGCAAGTTTAATCCACAGAGATTCATAAAACCAGAACGAGGATCCAGATCATAATTACAATCGTTGTGTAAATACCACTTGCGTCTATTGACACGAGTCAAGCACTGAAGCTTAGGTCTAGTAACAGGAATAAAGTAGGTAGATGTTGGTATGAGCTGAACGTAGATGTTGAATAACTTATATTATTTTAAAACTAATTGTACACAGCTCTGTATGTAAGAGAGAAACGAAATCTTCTGAAATTACAAGGCCTCTCATCTAATTTTTGCATTAGGTTTTATTTCAGGAATGCTTACTTAGGTGCGATTGCAAAATGTCACCTTATAGAATATGACCTGATTTTTACTCACCTTGCTCACCTAATCCTAGCCTATGGTTAGTGTGTTTTTGTGCAACACAACTGCTTGTGTTATAAGTTTATTTTATGTGTATTTTTTGCCATCGATTGATTTTTGTTAATACTGTGAGTGTCGTTGCAAAATTGATATTTTTCTATTTCTTTGAAGGGTTGATAATTTGATCATGGAAAATTGTATTTATTGAGCAATATACATACATTCGACGCGGACAAAGTCGAGGACGATTCCAATGGTGTCGTAACATATAACTAATTAAGTAACTGCACAAGGCCGGGAACAATTTTAGATAGTTTCTCTAACCTTCTAACCAATGGAAACCTTTTTAATACATTTTTGAATAAAAAACTGCGTCTAATAAGGCCAACTAAAAATATATAACAAATGCAAATCAAACATTCCAGTTTGATTTCCAATATTGGAATTTAGCCAAGCTGTTGTTAGTAGAGATTAAGACACGTACACACTGGCTGACTGGTTTATACTGCTCTAAAGATTGATCAAACGAATGCAATCGTAAAGCGAACTCGCTTGGCGGGGCACGCTACTGCTGTGAATGTATCTACACAACGAAGCGAGATCTTTAGATACTAGAATTCATTTTGGTCGACGCGACGCT
The DNA here is from genome assembly GCA_947359385.1 of Chesias legatella. Classification (NCBI taxonomy): domain Eukaryota; kingdom Metazoa; phylum Arthropoda; class Insecta; order Lepidoptera; family Geometridae; genus Chesias; species Chesias legatella. The sequence continues at coordinate 8,304,604 of OX375772.1, forward strand.
TACCTACAATCAATCTTCGGACCGCTAGAGGACACATAAACTTTCGCAATTGAAGTTGACATGTAGCCCGTCTTGGGAACTTTTGACCTTGTTTGAAATTATATAAACTATTTGGGTTATCGAATAGGCCTTCCTAATATACACACTGTAGAAACTCTTACTATTTCTCAACTAGCGAGAGTTGATGAGCAAGTAATTATGTTTTTTATTTTTTTTATGTGAAACTTACGGAACGAGCCGATGGCCCACGTGGTGTTAAGTGGTAACTTCTCCCCTCTACCATAACAACCGACGCGACTTCTTCGTCCTCCCTTACTAGGTACGACAAGACCTAATTCGCATCGTATGCGCCCGTAACTCTGAGACGTGTAGGTAGAATGTCTCATGTGCCTGTAATTTCACCGGCAACCATACCTTTCAAACCGGAACACAGTAACGCGAATGCGTTACTGCTTGGCGGCAGAAATGGGCATGGTGGCAGTACTACCCCGGACGAACTTAAAAAATGAGATCCAAATAATTTCGTCGCAATATAGCACGATTGGGTGTGGAGGTATATCCTAGATCATGCAAATTTGATTTTGGGGCAAACGATATAGCTCGACAACAATTTTCCTTTCCATTGCATATTGGACTGATACGTAAGGATGTTGAATTTCCCGATTCGAGGTCACGGTAATTTTAGATACGTGCAACTAATGATGAAACCAGATTACTCGGTCCTCCCCGACATGATAGACGTGATAACACAACTGATAATCCCAGAAATCGAATATTTCTCACACCAATATACACACAGAGAATCATAGTGTGGGGATTAGTGAACCTTTTATTGTAAATATTCATGTTATGTGATTTAATTAACTGCTCAATAATGTATGCACATAGAGTTACGCAATATTATTATTTAAATCCACTTGATGGTCTATTTAAAGTATTCTTCTAAAACTACTAAGGTTAAACCTTAATTGTATTTTTATTATATTCTATATTCTCTAATTTTAACTTTCAGTTGGTGAACCTATGAAATATTCTCCAATTTGACCTCCAGATCATTTATTCAGATAGTTTGAATATTGGATAAGCAATGATGAATACTTATTATTGCTTGAATACTTTTCACATTTTATTTCCTTTCCTTTTTTCATTGTATTTTCAAATTCTGTTTTGATTTCCATCAATGGCTGCGAATAAATCAATAACTATAGTTATTTTTCACATAAAACACTTCATTGTTCAGGAGATGAACTGCTATAACTCCCTTTTTTGACCGACTTTATGATTTGACAGTACCTTAATCAATAAAGAACACACTGCGAGATTTAAACGTACAGCCTTTGTGTTTTTGCTGCTTTCTGGAACTAATTTGCCATCATACCGTCAATAAAATAACTTTATGCTCCACCAACTTTTCAAAGGCTTCCATTTGATTTCAGCAACCAATCAGTATCGAAATTTCCAACCTGATGTAATACAATTTGTTCAAACAGCCAGCATCGTCTCTTCTGTTTATCTCCGAACCTAATTAAACAGAACTCTTTGAGGGTGCTACAGAAGTTGCGACTGTAGACATTTACTTGCTTAATTAAAATAGGTCACTTGACCCGTGGTCTGAGCGATTGACTCTGTAGTATATTTTAAAATATGTGTGGTTTCTGTCTTATGTCTCAGTGGCTAAGAGGGTAGTGACCCTGCATACGACGTGAGAAGTCCCGAGTTCAGTCTCCGGCTGGGGAACATTTTGTGTCGTGAGCATGAAGTCTGTTCTCGGGTCTTGAATGTTCATTTTTGTAACAAACACACTTCATGTCACCTGCGGCACAGGAAATCCTAGTGCAGGCGTATGAGCGTGAGGGATAGTAGATTTGTATCAAAGATTTGATAAAACTCCACTTACCTAATAGTTATGATCGACTTATGAACGGAATTTCCTTCCAAAAAGTAATTATTTCAACATTAATTTTACACATTTGTGGCTTTGCCTTGGACCCGCTGCGGCAGATGTCATCGTACACACACGACTAAACTATCTTAGAAACAAGAACAAACTTTATATTTACTACTTCAACGTTTGACCTGGCTGGGATTACCCCGTTACCGGGCCATTTCTCCTGGCTGGTTGGCACAATTTCATTTAACCCGGGAATACTTGAGCTACTACCTACTTAGCTACTAGATTTTATTGTAATTAAATAACTTACCAAATATCACTTTTCTGGAACAAGTTTATTTACAACCAGTAAAATTTTAAATGAAACATAACATAAGATTACTTTCAAAGTTGAAATCGAACAAAAAAGTACGAGCCATACGTTGAAGATCCCGGCTAAGTGGAGGGGTAATTTGCGGGGAGTGGTTGAAACTAATGGGTAATAGTACCAATTAGAAGGATGGGATTAGAAAAGTCTTTATTCAGTGTGCTAATGAGAATTAAATTGCCAATGAGAGGTAATTTAACCGGGGTTTAAAATGTGGGCATTATGAGGTAGTATGTATGTAGAGATAGACTGACGGGTAGTGAGGGTAAATAGAAGAAGTTCTATTTACCCTCACTACCCGTCCGATACCGAGAGTTTTATTATTAACTAGCTGTGCCCGCGACTTCGTTCGCGTGGAATAGTGACTTTTCGGGCAGCATATTTTGAATAACTGAATCCTTATGGCAGCGCAGCGGCGCGGCTCTCAGCGCGCTTTATATAGCCACGGACGCTCAGGCGCGAGGCGTGTAGTACGTACTCTGTACGTTAAAAATGTTCGCCGTGATTCTTTAAATTGACATAACTTTTTTATTTATGAACCGATTGACATGAAATAAACACTAAATGTTAAGTGAAGCTTACTACAATATATTAGTGAAAACCGTATCTAAATCGAATAAGCCGTTTCTGATATTAGCGTGCACAAACACACAGACAAACAGACAAACAGACAAAAAAAATATTAATTACAATTTCGGGTTCGGCATCGATATAATAACAACTCCTGCAACTTTTTTTTATATATTTCCATTGTACAGACACCACTTTTCTACAATTTTATTATATGTATAGATAGACAGAGATAGACATTTTTGTCAACTGAAGTACTTACTACGGACGAACTTAGCAGTTCTACTGCTACTTTGGATTGCTCCTTTCGCATCACCCGGGGGACATGTTTCATTCAAAGTGATTCATCACCTACGGACGCGAGCAACGTTTTATGTTTCACGTAGGGATTTGAATTAGTGACGTCCAGATTGAAATTAGGGGTCAGTACTACTCGGCTACCACGCAGGCCATTGGCGTCGCCACGCAATTCCTGGTTCGGAATATAGTTCTCAATTGAAGCTGCCAGAACACGCTGAGTGGTGCTAGGCGGCAGATCTTATACTTGAGGGAGCTAGCGACGAGTACATTTTGTATAGTTCTATCTCGTTTCTTCACGACGTTTTCCGCCACTGAAAATTCGATTTCAGAATAGTATTTGAACCAACGAAACATTCGCATTGAATTACGAGTTTGGAAGTCTCATATTGGATTTCGCACCATGCGCCGTCTAAGGCTGCCAGTCCTATTTTTTTCATCTAGTTCAATAATCTTAAATTGTAACAGAGTCCAAAATAAGTACAAACTGTACAATTTAATGCTTCCTGGACTGAAACCAACGGAGATCAAAATTAATAGGAACAATGAACGCTGGTCATTAGAGGGAATTATTCCCCGAATTCGTTATTCCGATCAAACTGGCGTGAATTGCCACAAATTATAATATTATCTAATTCAAAGTCAACTTTTTAACGGTCGCTTGAAGATATTTTATTCATTGCGCTTTAGCGAGCTATAAAAGTTTTAAAGGTCCAAAACTTAAATGTGGAAGTTTGTATTTTCGTAAGGTAATCAACATTAAGTAATAATTTTTATGTTGTGATAACTTTTCTAGATGTTCATAAATGACAGTTTATTATACGCAAATATTGCAATACTGCATCCTGCAGTGTGGATCAGTACAAGAATTATGACAATTTTGTCCTCGCAAAATTCATGCTACTTAGGGTAAGTTCAAACGACTGCGTTCAAGGACGTCGTATTTTCAAATACACAGGTAGTTACGCGATACCATCCAATTATATTTACTCTATTGGAATGTATCAGTCAAATGGTACCATCTTTACCTAGCCTTAAATGTAGCCTAGTCGGTAGGCCGTAGAAGACGTTTTGGGGAAAATACAATTCGATTTACTATCAAGCACATAGCTTGTAACGATCTATTTTTAATGCAGGGTTCCCTAGCCTCATTGGGTATGCACGTAACACCGACTCGCCATCAAATATTCTGTGTAAACGGGCGTGCCTAAAATATGCAGAAAGCTTGGCTGTCGGTTTATGCAGAAAACTGTATTCAGAACGCGAGTAATGGAAGGGATAGAGAAATAACTTCATCATGACTTTTACATATTATGGCCCACCAGAAGCGGTGCCAGCACGGAATTAACATAAGTTATATTTTACTTACTCCTTATAACATCAGCTATCTGCCAGTGATTTCCCGTCAATATCGGTCAAGCTGTTTCAGAGATAAGCCGGAACAAACAGACAGACAAAAATATTAAAAATAGTTTTTTGTTATATGTGCCAACCGTATATACTTCCATATGCATTTAGTAAAAAAGCTGTTATATTGTCAATTTTATTTATTTGTATGAATGCTTACCAATTATTTTTATTTTTTTTAAATTAATTATAACACCTTAACAGTAGTAAATGAACTTTTAATTCTGAAATGTATAAATGTATGTAAAATGAACCTATAATTTTATAGTCAGTTCGACGTATGTAAGAATATACTGTAGGATGATAATAATACATCAGATATGTGTAAGCGTTTAGTGCGATAATGCAATCACATTATGGTGAAAAATACAATTTGGGAATATTTATTGTTTTGATGTTTTTTAAATCATCTGGTAGTATGGGGATATATGGCACTATGTGAAAAGAACCAATATTTATGTACATTATAAACAATACTCAGTTACATGATAGTCAAGATTTATTTGATTCATGAATCAACTAACTAAAGCTTAAATTAATATGAATACTTTCGGTAACTTCCCGCTTGCACTCAACTGCAAATTGACTGCTTTGAAACAGTGGCGGGAAGCAGTTTTCTGTTTGTACTGCTACGGAACATGAGCAATTGTTCAGTTCTTTGTCTGCAGATTTACAGCAATCCGGTTTGACTTCACTCTTGGCTTGCATTAATCCTTTGTGTAAAAATGTTTCACGTAGAAGTTGCAGGATAGTAATAAAATCTACCCAGTATCTGCCAGTAATTTTACTACTCTTGACGTGATTGACTGGCCTCACAGCTCAGTTGGTGGTAACGCTGCCTTCTGCGCTGTAGGTATGTTCGATTCCCACCCAGGACAAACATTTGTGTGACGGACAGGTGTATGTTCTGTATCTGGGTGTTGATTATGTATTATATGTATGTATTTACAAAAAAGTATATAAGTATGTATATGAGTAGTCTGGTTTCCATGATACAAGCTATGTTTAGCTTACTTTGGGGCTAGATGGCGCTGTGTTAACTGTCCACCAATATTATTACTCTTGAATCAGTGCAGTGAATGCATCTAAAGTGCGCCTCTAAGAGGCTACTTTCTGCACATGTTATTTTAATGTCTTCGAATTTGTTTCTAGGACATGTTGGTTTCCTCACAATGTTTTCCTTCACCGTTTTGAGAGCAGGGGAATTTTGCTCATAAATTTTTCAAGTGATAAACCATATTGGTGCACGATAGGATTTGAACCAGCATCCATCGGATTTAAACTCGAGGTCTGTACAGCTAAGGCACTCGATCTTTATCTACACATACAAACAAACGCTTACACACTCATACCCTTGATTTAGAAGTTCCTATCTCACAAGTAGCATGGGTGCACACAGATATACAACACAAGCATGGAAATTTTATGCTCATCAATAAATGTAACAAAAATGGGATAACTATTATAATTATATGGGATATTATATTATATATATGATATTATATTATATGGCATAAAAAATTGTAGAATTAAACTAAAATTTATCCGATACTCGTCTAAGAAATAGGTCATCAAATATTTAAGCTTTACTTTTTATTATCAGTAAACTCAGCGTTATTGGCATCTGGTTGCTGTATTAATGACTCGTATAAAATAATTGTTTAGTACGAAACGTCGGCACTTTCAGAGCCAAGTCGCGTGTTCCACAAATTTGGGATAGAATGAAGATTTATTGCGCGGACCGATAAGCACAGGCCATGCTTGTACTACAATATATTTCACGTAACTTGACAACGGATATTTACTATTGTTTATATCTACAATGGTTTTCTGGAATAATGTTAAAATTCTACTCGCACGAGGTGAAATACAATAAATGATATCTTTAGATATTAATTAACGAATTCTATTCTATTCGAGCCACTGGTTCTCTAGAACCAGAGTGGTGAAAGGATTTTAAGTGCGCCTCCACGAGGCTCCTTTCGTGCACTTGACACATGTCTTCCAATTTTTTGTTCTAGGACATGCCGGTTTCCTCACGATGTTTTTAATCGAAAAACTCATAGGTGCCCGTCGGGATTTGAACCGGCGACCTCCGGATTGAATCCCGGGGTACCACTAGACCACCACGCTCTCTTATGAACGAATGATAGAGATATTAACGCTGGTAGATTAGCAATTTGGGTTTTCCAAATCCAATACATCACAATATATTGATTTAGATAGCGATATTTTTTTATTACCGATTGTATTAGTTCTATACTCCTGCAAGCATCATCGTGTCTGTATCTAAAGTGTACATTGTTATTATTCCAAATAAATAAAGTTTATTATTATTATTATTATTATTATACAAATAGTAGCAGGAAGTGGTTGATTACTTAAATTAATCATTTTTACTGAAAATGATTAATTTAAAATGATTAAGTAAGGCACAGGTACAATTCTGTAAAATAATATTTGTAAGATTAGGTATATCTAAAGGTACTCTTACGCTAGTGAGTTGTATTAAACATTGTGTGTTTTCAGTAGTGCATTATTTATTGCATTATTTTCTCCATACGATCTGTTCGCGCAGTGTTCGCCTGGAGAAGTACTAGTAGATATATGTAATACTAGATCACACTCCTACTGCTGTTTTGGTTCAATGTGTAGGGTTACAGGACAAGTAATTCTATAGTATATACCTGTTGTATTTGTGAGTTGGGGTGCACGTGAAAGCAGGCAAATGAGTGAGACGTTCCATAACTTTTAGGTAACTTTAATTCACTCGTTGTAACCATGATATCTAACGAATTTATTTCACAATATTGAGTCCCTTAGGTTAAAAAAATTTGTTAAGTTGGCTCCTACCATAATTTCATCTTCTAGTGGGCTCCTACCATAATTTCATCTTCTAGTATCATGATATCTCATTCTCATTTGAATTTTGATGATGAAATGACTCATGTGCCTGTAATGTAACTATCATTCAAACACAAAACATATGGAACATATGGAACACAAAATGCATTCCTCGGTTGCAAACTTGTAAACTGTTACAAAAAATAGGAAAAATATCGGCATTCCGAGTGTTAGTATAATATCTCCAAATTGTTATTTTCCGCGGAAAAGTAGAAATTAATTCAGTAGCCGTAAAATTAAATCAACACGACAATTTCCCTTCAGATGAGGCAATATTCGGGTCGAAGGGACGCGTTAATGTTATCGTTTTCGAAAGGGAATGAATTAATAATGTACTGACTGTACGGACCAAGCTTTATCTATGCTTTGTTATCACTAGAGCTTGATCATACTACTAATTGGCCTCTGTAATCCAATTCCCAAGCTTAACCAAAAAAACAAGCAATATTATTATGATTTTAAGACGCCTCGCAAAAATGGATAGTGGCCATCACAATGAACTCTTGAAATCTGAGGGTCCCATAATATTAATATCATAAAATACCGAGTATTCACGTTAACGAGCGCTTCAATGAATCAGGTGCATTCGATTTACAAACCGAAGCAATGAAAACTCCCATCGCATCGTGGCTTGGAATCGAGTACTTCGTTTTATTTTTGAATCGAAATAAATTGCCAGCTCAAGCTGGAAGCACACTCATTGTAATTCTAATTTTGTGACTTTTCAGCTTCCACTTTTGTTGCGGGTTTAATGTTATTTGAATTAATCTGACCTGTTAAAAAACTTAAAAAGATATTAGTAATCAGAATATCCCAGCAAATGTTTCAGTTTTGCAGAAAATATATTTTGTGCAGTATAGTTTAGTTTTCATTCGCAGAATAAGTTCATGAATAACAGGCATTAATATTATCAGAATAAAGCTGCTGGTAACGTGACGAAACCAGCATGCCCTACAAACAAAACGTAAAGACAATTAAAGCTGGTGCTTGAATGGAGTCTCTTTAAAACTCATTTTAATCTTTTCGCCACCTTCGTTCTAGAATTTTTGGGGGCCCATGTTGCTCGCGTCCATAGGTGATATGCTCATTGAATCCCTATACGTGTCCTTCGGGTGTTGCGAAAGGAGCAACACAAAGTAGCTTAGAACTTGTGCTAAGTTCGCCCGGATAAGTACTGCCACCACACCCGGTAATCTGCCGCCAAGCAGTGATGCACTCGTGTTGCTGTGTTCCGGTGGAAGGGAGTGGGTGCCGGTGATATTGCAGGCGCATGAGACGTAACATCCCCGTTTCAGGGTGATAGACGCAACGCAATGCGACTCGAGTCATCTCGTATTTGGTTGAGAGGATTTGAGTCGTAATGTCGTTGTCTATGGGCGGCGTTTACCTCTTAACATCAGGTGACCGTCAGCCCTACATTACATAAAAAAAAGAATAACAGAATTGTAGTAGTAATATCGTGGAGCTAAGTGTACTAAAAGCTGTGCTACGACCACTTTGCTTCGCGAAACTAAAAAAATTCACGTCTTCGAACCGTTATGTCTAACGCGTCGAGGTTTGCGGTGACTCTGTTAAGTGCATCACTTGGAGCATCGTTAGCTACGATTCTGTAGCGAGCTGTAGCTACCAATGGTGTGCGACGTCAAAAGCTTTCGTGATTAAATTATTGTAATATTAGCTTATACCCGCGGCTTCGCTCGCGTTAATATTGATTTTGTCAACCAATTCTGGTTGTCGATCGATACACGAATCATTACGAATAAACTATTAATTTATTTAGGTTGTTGCTTAATACCGATAGAATACTGAATTAATCAAAAACATGTGGGTACTTCAGATATCTTTTAGTCTGATAAAATAAAACAATCCCACGGATGAAAGGCTAAGCCTTGTCAGAAATTAAACAAGGATTCCTGTGATATCTACCTACATATAAATGCACGCACAACCAGACACAGGACAAACATCTATGTCACTAAGATGTGTGTCCGGTGTGAGAATCGAACACACAACCTACATCGCAGAATCTAGAGTTACTACCAACTGAGCTGTGAGATAAGTTTTGCCGGCAGGGTAACAAATGACTTCAAAAAAAAGAGTCAACACAATTATTTAAGTGACTAAGCAATCGCCTTCCGGCGATTATCCTACGTGCTAATGAATATTGCAAACAAATGATTAACGCCATGTTATCAGAATTACTACACATCTGCACGTTATTTCCGCATGCACGGATGAAGGAGCAATCCATTAGTTTGATGCGTATCAAATTAAACATTGTGAGAAATGTTTTCTAATGTGTTTCCTGTATTTCTTTCGTATTGGCCTATATTCATTGCAAATGTCTCTCTACATACGCGATTCTGTTAACGAATTCTTGCTTCTCGTGACGAAATTTCATATTTTTGGCGTTAAATTGCGTTACCTCTCTCATCGGGATAGGGCTCCCAGATAAGATTGGCTGTGAACGCTATACTGCTTTTTAATGTAAGCAAAAACTGATATTGATATCAAAATAAAAAATATTTCTTCTACGAATCACAAACCTGGGGACTTGAATACTCGTTACCTGGAAATAAACAAAATAATGTCAATAAATATTATTAAGAAGGACATTTCCCAGTAATCCCTGGAAACACGTGATATTTGAGCCCATCGCCGGTGATTCTCAGAATTCATCGTTGGGGATTTTATAGAAACTTAGTACCTTTGGATAAATAACCGAAAAAGAATTTCCCATTGTAGACTGGCCTCACAGCTCAGTTGATAACCCTGCCTTTTTCGCTGTAGGTCGTGGGTTCGATTCTCACCCAGGACAAACATTTGTGTGACGAACGTAGATGTTTGTTGTGTATCTGGGTGTTAATATTTTATTATACGTATATATTAACCAAAAAAATATATAAGTATTATATCAGTTGTCTGGTTTCCATGATACAAGCTATGCTTAGGTTACTTTGGGGCTACTGGCGCTGTGTGAAATGTCCACCAATGTTTATTTATTTATTCTAGGAAAGATTTGAACGAGTGAGTGAAATAGCTAAAATATACTTGTACACACAGTTGGAATCCGTATGCACATAATATAATATCCACCGTCTCTCATATATTCTCTTCTGAAAGTTTGAAGGCAGATACGGCGATCTTACCATAATTTTGTTGTAAATCTTTTTTCAAAGCGTTAATTTAATTTGTTTAAAGAGTTTGGTTTTGATTAACGTGATATAGGAAATATATTGTACCTAGATAAAAAGTCCATAAAAGCAGTTACAGATTTTCCTAACCGTTCAAACGGTTACGAAAATCTATTTATGCGGTTGTTTAATTGTTATCCAAAATCTACAATAGCTGAGGATTGAATACCAATTTGTTTGTTTACTGTCTCGGCTGGAGTTGGATGAATTAAGTATTTCGTCTCGCATCGGACCACGAATTGTGTACCGATAAATTTAGTGTTCAAGCGCTGGTAGATTCAGGCAGAAAATAAAATTTGCGGTTGGCCTTTTTACACGGTTGCCCAATAAAGAATTGTAATGTTTTCAGGGTTGATTTATGTAGGTATGTAGTATATAGTTTCCTTTATTCCAACATAACTTTTAAATGCCTTTTATAAATATTTTTAACACAGTTTTATTTGGATGTATTCTTTCTATAAAATCCTTACATCATCCCCGAGTGACAAAGCTATAATTTTATTTTAAATCAATTAGTCTTAGTTCGGCGTTGGTGGAGCAAACGTGGTTTTTTTTTAATATATGTAGTTACTTGTATAGCTTTAAGGGCAGTGGTTTTAAAAAAGAATTATAACTTTTGGTACCCGATATTTGAATATCATCTAATTTAAGCAGAGTTATAAAGTGCGATCCGCAAAACGTAATAATATAAAAGCGTAAAAAAAAACCCGACTGAAAGTTTGCGATTATAATGGACAGTTTTCGACTGAAGTTTAAGTAGATTTATTTACTTAATGGTGCAGCTTAATTAACTTTGGCGTGAGGGTTCAGTTTAGAATTGATGTAGCTCAAGCAAGGTACTCGTATATATAGGCAAACCAAATATAGATACACAGATAAGTCAGACCATACCTGCGGCGTGGTGAAGCAGCACGGCGAGAAGAGGGGCAAATGAGAGACACTGAGTATTTTTTTATTTTATGTATTTTATGTTTATAGTTACACAACGAGCAGATAGCTAACGTGATGTCAAGTGGTAACTTCTGCCCATAACAAACAATATGTCTTGCATCTATATCTTAACAGGGGAGGACCCAAGTTGTATTGCTTGTTATGGGCAGAGGCACCACTTAACTCCAAGCTCTCATCTGCTTGTTCCCTAACTTGATCAAGTTAAACATAAAAACATGCAACAAAATAAACATTTTTCTAATTGATGTAAGCAATTAACGTCTTAATTTTCGGGCAACGTTCGATATCATAAACAAAGCCCAAACTTCTCTACAAATTCAATTAAACTTTTTAGAAATGAGTATTATAAAAATGTGCCAAGATCGCCTCCAACTTTCAGAAGAGATTCGATCAACGATCTGAGAGTTTTTGTAGAGCCGTTTTATAGGGCCGAGATTTGTGGCGTTCGAAAAACCGAAATCTGGAATGAAATTAGGAGTTCTTTGGGGCTCCAAGCATCCATGCGCAGAGATTTATTAAGTTAAGTTGTATCGTTATTGTTTAAAACTAACGAGAATACATATATATATCTTGCAAGTTGATCATCAGTTCAGTGTTAGGTAGTGGAATCTCATTTACACAAACGTCTATTGAATTATATTCCAAAGTCAATGTCTGGTATCAAGGCAGCGTAAATGATTATGTCAAGATAAGATTAGGGATAAAATGCGATTGTCCTGGTTTAAGGTAATCCAAGCTGTTAGTAAGAAATACTTATCGAAACCAATTATTTATTTTACCGCGCTACATCTACAATAATATTATGAAGAGATTAGCGTTATCGCAACATGCGTGATCATGTATTTATATTATTCTTTTATTTCGGAAATTGGTTTCTTAATGTAATATTTTAAGAATTAAATATCATTAAAATTTTCCTCACTTTCAGTTCAGTTCAGATTTACATATGACATACACTCGAAAAAACGTTCCCTAATATTTTATGAAAAAAAGAAAAGGAAATGATACGAAAGTATAATGATGAAACGAGTTAAGTTCTCAAACGAATATTATTAAAAATTCTTAGTGAATAAATATTTACCATTTCAGATTTTCTTTTACTTTCCACAAATATCATGACGTTGTTAGCTTATGTTAAAATAATACCTTTCGAAGGCTGCGCTATCTCCATTCATATATAAGTCATAAATAAATTAAGATAAAGCATTATAGTTTTGGGGAAACCATTTTCTTTTCACATTGCAACAAAAAATCGATCAATTTGAGCAGTTATTGCAGAGTTACTTACACATAATTTCAGGAATTTGGAAGGTTTTTTTTTGAATATTACTTAGCTAGAAATATCGCCCAGAAGTGTATTTCCTGTTTTTTTTTACATTTATTTTTACACATGAGAGACATTTCTATATTTAACTCATTATGAATATCTGAAAGCCATATCAGGGAAATTATATAGAAAAACCAAGTAATCTGAATCACATATGAATCTGAAATCTGAGTCTTTTTTCGGTTAATCTTTCATTATTATAGTGTAGAGGCTAATCACAGAACCCACTTAGGATTTTTATACGATTTTCAGCGTACCATTGTTGATTAAGGTTTATGTTCATAGTATACATATTTTCCGGCAATAAGTATCATATATTTACCGCTGGAAAACGTTCTAGACGGTCCTCTAAAACTATAAATACTGATTATAATAGTTGCGTAAAATTACTTGGCATTTGTGGGCACAGGTGTGAAAACACATTTGATAAAAACACTAATGTTAGCAGATTAAATATATATCTCTTAATTTGTAAGTAATCCATTCAAAATAACATTAAGTACTTAAACATGATAAAAGCTATGACATGTTTTATTTAATTTACACATAATTTTTTGTATTTTTTTTTATTTAATTCATTTACGGAACGAGCTGACGGCCCACCTGGTGTTAAGTGGTAACCTCGGCCCATTACAGCCGATGCGACTTGGGTCCTCCCAAAGTAGGTATGACAAGACCCAAGTCGCATCGTATGCGCCCGTAAATGTGAGACGTGAAGGTGGAAAGTCTCATGTGCCTGTAATTTCACCGGCAACCACACCTTTCAAACCGGAACACAGTAACGCGAATGCGTCACTGCTTGGCGGCAGAAAAGGGCATGGTGGCAGTACTTCCCCGGACGAACTTGGCGAGAGTTCTACTGCTCTTAAAACAAAAAAAATGACGTAAAAATAAAAAAAAAACTCAATTAAAATACCTTATTGCGAATGATAAATTATTATTGAATTTCCCGGTATATAAAGTTACTGTAACGTAATATAATGTATGCCTAAAACATAATAAAAATAATTAAGCACAATATAAATTGTGAAAGAAGTTTCAGGCAATTCTAGTTTTCAGGGAAGAATGTTTGTCTGGTGTCATTACTGCTATCATACCCAATTCCGACGCAGTGTCTCTTTCATCGTATTTTTGTATTCTGATTTGAAATGTGTGTGTGTTCTTCACGTCTCATAGTTACGGACGCAATATAATAAGTCTTAAGTTATCCAACTTAGCTATGAAGCCGTCATTTATAGCTATGAAGATGATGTCAGAGAGTCCTTGAATGAACAAAGCAAAATCGAACTTTTTTGACACTTGAAAAATTGACACTAGTCAATTGACGGGAGAATTTTTTGCCGATCAAAATAACCTCTCTGCTAACTTATTTTTATGGGATACAGTTATAGAATAAGCCGATGGCCCACCTGGTGTTAAATTGTAACCTTGGCGACCTTTGCGACTTGGGTCTTGTCGTACGGAGTAGCCGTACGACAAGACCCAAGTCGCATAGTATGCGCCCGTAACTCTGAGACGTGTAGATGGAATGTCTCATGTGGCTGTAATTTCGCCGGCAACCACACCCTTCGAATCGGAACACAGCAACGCGAATGCGTTACTGCTCGGTGGCAGAAATAGACGTGGTGGCAGTACTTCCCCGGATGAACTTGGTGAGAGTTCTACTGCTCTTTATACTTTCATTTCCATTAGTCACAATCACGTTGATAATTTCAACAATAGTTACTAATACTATCAAAACGCCTCAAGATAAGCTGCCGACTTTGAAGCTACTCTCTCTATTGCAACATAGTTATTTAACTAGAGCGAGGTATAGATTTATTTTGCTAATTAGCTAACTCAAACGTTTTCTAAAACATGTCACTTGATACAGTAAGAATTCAAATCTAAATAATTATCAATTAAACTTATAATTAAGTCAACGTAATGGCCCGTCCATATTTTAACTAACATATATTTTCTACCTATGTTTTTTAACAGCTGTTTTTGTGAATAAATACATTTATGTAGGTAACATTTCTTATCTTATGGATACACAATCTACTAAAAGCGTTTTATTTTCATCTTTATCGATATCGGCATGTATATCTTCAGATAATAAGTGTCCTTACGGCCTACGCAGCCGATTATACGTAATACCTTGTCCATTTCGACTATGCTATACAAAATTACGTTTAGTACCTGCGTGACGGAGTTTCCCTTAATTTTTGGGTGGAAGCGAATTATCTCAGAGACTCACTTATCTAAATAATCTTTGAAAGTAAAATATTAGCTAATCACAACATTTTAAATAGTTATCGCAGATTTTGGAGCAAAGAACTTATTATATAAATAAATTAGAAAGCTGTCATTCCTTCTGCTATATAAAATGTAACAGGCAAGTGTATGGTAAGAACCCCTCAACGGTAGTTTCTCACCTCAACTAAAACTACTATATTATAATATAGTAGTAGGTAAGTCTAAAATGAGTTCTTAACATGACTTTGCAAATTACTGCTGAATCAAAGGCCATCCTTAAATCTATATATCTCCTCAGGTATCCCTGAAAATGTACTCGGTGACAAATCCTTGGTGTCATGATTATTTTTCAGTCAATATGTACCTTGAATACGCAAACATAAAATATCTACATTGACATTTGTTTTTATTTGTTGATAGATTTTTTGAAAAGACCATAAGGAAATTTAGAAAAAAAATATATGTTTTTCAAACTTCTTTTGCATTAATGTTATTATCAGTAAGTAACGAGTAAACCAGCTCTCTTCTCTGAGCTACACGGACGGTGAACGTCACTCGTAAAATAAAATTGTGGCCTATAAAAGCAATATAACGACTTATTGATACGGTTACCGATTCCGTCGTAGGCAATACATCAAATGGAAGGTGTAATGAGAGGTGTTTGTTTGTATGGACGTTTGTATTTGTATGTGTATTTTTGTACATTTAACACCATAATCATATCAAATGTTTTTTTTTCCTGAAAATTATTACAATTTGGTTGTGACGCGGCGACAAGACCCAAGTCGCATCTTATGCACCCGTAACTGTGAGACGTGAAGGTGGAATGTCTCATGTGCCTGTAATTTCACTAACATTGTCATATATTCAGGAAACTAATAAAATCAAGTGAAAGAGAAATGTTTTTGCCTGATAACGACACGATAAAAAAATTTGTGAATAGCATAATTTGAAGGCTATACACAGTTTGTGGACGACCTTATTACAAGCCACCGTAGGTGCTTCGCGACTAGCGTTGCCAGGCGTTCGGATAAAGCCGGACACAGTCAGGCTTTTAGGTTGCGTGTCCGGCCAAATTAGTTTTTGGCTTTTGTAAAGTAGGCTAGTTTCTTTACATTTCTCATATGTTGGTATAAAGAAGACTTATTCATCAATTTTATTGCTGTTTCATTAGAATTTAAGAAGGTGAAAAAGTAAAATGATAATGGTTTGATATAATTATGACGAAAAAGTCAAGTTTTTATTAAAAAACTGTGGAAAAAAAATAATAAAAAAATAATAATAATAAATAATATATAATAAAATAATAAATAATAATAATATACTAATAAATACTAAGACTAAAAATTAGAGGTGTCCGACATTTTTATCAAAATGTCCAACTCAACTAGCTAGTCTGTCCGGCTTTTCGGTTTTAAGACCAGGCAACCCTATTCGCGACTGTATCAGGCAGAAGGTAGGTCGGCTGTTGGCCTATATTCCATCCCTATCCAACGATATTCTTCGGCTATCGTATATCCCGCTCCCCCGTGACGTCATCACGCAACCCCTCGCCGCGAATGTGTGCGTGTTGATTATACGCAAATCTGTCTGTGTGACACTCTCACTCATTATAACGATTCAATCGGAAAATATTATTTAACCCTCCGTAATAACATCGCTTGACAATTGAAAAACCTTTTAAATTAGGTTGACACCGTTAGGGTGGAAAAGTATGTTTTATATATAAAAATAAATACACAGAATATAAATCAGAAACAATGTTGGTGTTAATATAAATATGTTACCTACTTATTTTACTAGAATATAAACTATTATATTCCTAGATACACTCTTAAATACCTCCCCAAAGTTTTATGTGGGTACACCGAAAAGATCCGTTGATCAGTTTTTTTTTATGTAATACAGTTACAGAACGAGCTGACGGCCCACCTGGTGTTAATCAGCCTCAGCCCATAACAAGCGATGCGGCTTGGGTCCTCCCCTACTAGGTACGACAAGACCCAAGTCGCAACGTATGCGCCCGTAACTCTGAGACGTGTAGGTGGAATGTCTCGTGTGCCTGTAATTTCACCGGCAACCACACCTTTCAAACCGGAACACAGTAACGCGAAAGCGTTACTGCTTGGCGGCAGAAATGGGCATGGTGGCAGTACTTCCCCGGACGAACTTGGCGAGAGTTCTACTGCTCTTAAATCAGATAGAATTGAAAAGAACATAAGAGCTATCCAAGTTAAATATTAGTTGTATTTTGTACATAAGTAATTAAACAATACAAGACTCTGTCTCTCTCTGACTGATCGGTTATTATTATATGTTCTTATAAGTAAATATAATTATCAAAATCATTCTGAAATGATTAGTATCATAGCATAATTCCGATGACCTAATCAAACCCCTTGTGTTTTCATATCTAAGTTACAGTAGATAAATTTATTAATAAATGCGTTCAGTGATCACGTTCACGATGTAATCACAAATGTATGTTCAGAAAATTTGTTTACAATATAAATTCATTCTAAAAGCATTTTTCTGACTCACTGGGTAGTTGAAAAGTCTCAATGAATTTTATATCAAAAGTTTGACGTTGTTGATCAAAATAATTGTTATAAAGGCAAAATTTACTTCGAAAGTACAATTTGCGTTCCTTACATATTTCACTGGAAGGCAAGACAGAATTATGATAATTTCTTTTATCAACAAAATGTTGACTTTTCCTTTATTTGTAATGTATCTTTTTCATTACAAATACTTTATCGAATTGAAAGTTTTATTTGGACTCCAGTAGTCTTTTGATTTTGAATTGTACACTATCATGTGACTATCTGAGCTTAACCTAATACCCCATGTAGTTTAATCTACGATTTTTTTTTTCTGATTGTTTTGCTTCCTAACAATATTATTGACTGGCCTCATAGCTCATTTGGTAGTAACAATGCCTTCTGCGCTGTAGGTCGTGGGTTCGATTCCCACCCAGGACAAACATTTATATGACATTTGTAACACTGATGTTTGTTCTGTGTTTGGGTGTTAATATGTATTATATGTATGTATTTACAAAAGAAAAGTATATTAGTATTATAACAGTTGTCTGGTTCCCATGATACAAGCTAATCTTAGCTTACTTTGGGGCTAGATGCGCTGTGTGAAATGTCCATCAATAATTAGTATTAGTATTTAGTATTTATCAGTTTATTTTTATGTATCTTGAATAATTATAACCTGAAATTTGGAATGATTCAATCTATCTAGCAATAATTATAAATTTTAAGTACATAATTCGTGCGTAAAAATATAACATCTTCTGTTCTCTACAATATATTAAACAATACAAACGAAAGGAAAAGAACAAAGTGAGTTTTTAAAATGAGAAACATTCTTTGGACGCTCACAATGCCAGCTACATACAGGCGTTGCCCGCGAGGAAGCGTTATGTTATATGTACATTCACTAGCTGAACTGGGTGTCTGATTTATAATAAGAGATTAAGAATAAGATGTGGCTAACGTTGTCTTTATGTATTGCCCCTCTCCCCTCACCGTCCATCACAATTCCTTATCAAAAAATGTATATAAGTATGTTAACGCTCGCCTAGCTAATTATCTATCTATTCAAGTCACTGGTTTTCCTTCACCGTTTTGAGAACGTGATATGACATAAATCTTTCAAGTGAAAAACTCATAGGTGCACGTCGGGATTTGAATCGGGGATTTCCGGAATTGAAACTTACAAAAACACTAAATAAATAACATTTTACACAGCCATTCACTTCAGTGCAGTTTATGGAAATAATATTGTTTTATGACCAACATTGTGCCACTGTATTTCCGTGTCGTAATAAATTTATGATGCACAGGAACCCAATAAAAGCGAGTATAAAACAGCACCCACACATCGCGAATGTAAAATTGTTTCAATGTTACATGGCGTTCATTGCTTAATAAAACGATCTTCACCTAATTTCGCGTCAGTAATGCTAATATTCCATTTAGATTTCCCCTGACGCCCGGAACTCGAGGAGACACAAAGCCCCACATAAAGTACAGTATTTCATGGCCATCCAAAAGTTGTCTGTAAGAGATCGCTTTATAGCGATAAGACCGCCCATTGTTGCACTCTATTGTATGTAGTTACTGATTGTTGTTTTCTGATTTGGTGTGCAATAAAGTGTCATCTGTTTATCTATCAGGATTCGCTTTTGATTAGGGTTTATGATCGCGTAGTTTTTATTGCACCTTATTTAGAATTTCTTCTACGGGAATTATTTCCACAGGCTACGCTTGAGTGATCAATCATTCATCATTCCAGCCCTGCTAATATCAACCAGGTAACCGCTGGACTGAATTTGATTAACTTTCACCGAGGCGAAATGTTATAATTAGCACAAAGGCGACATTATGCCGCGCCCGTGACCATTTTACAAATTACTTAACTTGTATTTGGGATTTAACTGAGCTGTTAGTCACGTCCCATTTGTATGAATAGTTGAATCAACAACAGCAAGGACAGAATGGAGCGCCAATAATAATCTTTAGTTTTAACTTGCTTGTGCTCACACAAATAGTAAAATATACTCAAATAATTTTATATAGAAAGAAAGAAAGAAAATAATTTATTTGACCACTCACAAATGCAGACTAATGAGAGGAAACAAAAAAGATAAAACAAAAAGGAGAGTAGGAACAAGTAGGTACATGTTATATAAACTTAGTATTTAGTGGGACTGAAATAGGTCCTAGTCTCTTGTGCTACATCGTGCATATAATATTTTTATGCATTAGTAACAGTAACTTAATATATTATGCTCATCACGAATTATTAACTAAATACTAATTAAAGTGAAAATTTCTTTAGGCACACTTTGCGGATTTTCAGTACAGTAAATGAAACTGAACCGTCACGCTCGGGTCGATGACGCTGAATCGAGTATACTCGGCTCCGTTCCGTGACGAATAAGTTTTCACTTCTATCCTGTGGTTATAATACTGCATGAAACGTAACATCCCCGTCTCGAGGTGATGGACGCAACGCAATGCGACATGAGTCATCTCGTACTATGGAGAGGACTTGAGTGGTTTTGCTGTTGTCGATGGGCAGCGATTACCACTTAACATCACGGGTGCCGTCAGTTCGTTCCGAGACATCAATTACATAAAAAAAATGTAAGCGAAGTGATCGTTCTGATGTTGAGGTTTTAGGGGTAGTAGCTCCCTTGAGCAGAGGAAACAGCGCCCCTTATTTCCCTCAATACTATTAGTGTACTTGACTCCCTCGAGAATTTTCTTTCGTTTTTGTTCGAGGCAAGAGTATCTTCATCTTTGTAAAATGTCACGATATCATGATACAGTTTTGTTCAGAAAGGGCTCAGAAAAAGTATTTCGAGAACAAATCACAAAGTCGAAACTCGAGGGACCACGGGAGGCAAGGTAGAGCACTCGCATAAATCCAGTCTTAATGTGGTATTAGTGTTCTCGCACACGAACCACTAGCCACCGCCCTACTAGATACAGACAGGCTCACAATATAACAGAGGACGCGAATTACTACTGCAGCCGCTGAATATACAGACAATTATGTCAACAACCACCATAGTAATCCGTGTTGTCTCGTATCGTGTCGTACTCAAAGTTGTAATGAGTTCGTCATCAGCGAAATAGCTATGAACGATCGCATTAATTGTAATCGCCAGTTGGTTCGCTAGGTGTAAAATATTTTGTTTGCAATGAGATTAATTATATTTATTATTGCTGTACTATTATTTTTAAAATATAAAGTGTAAAGAAGTCTACTACTTTAGAAAAAAAGGAAATAATTATATAAAAAAAATACGCGATGAATAACCGTTGAATATTGAATGATATATTACATATTATATAAAATAAAATAATTATTAATAATTGAATTATAAGAGACCTCCAACCAACTATAATTAAATAATTAAAAATTATTCATTAAATTAAGTTGTGGAGTCACATCGATGATGATCAATCATACCCAACTAAACCTTAAGGCAGCAGTGTCTACTAGTGGAGTTATAGCGGTAGGAACGGGCCTGTGTGCTGTGAACTTTAGTACTATGTGTACTGTGTGGTTTGCTGTCTTTGCGGTTCGCACGTGAAGTAGGATTTTATTCCTATTACTTCCATGTCTATTGCTCAGGATCCCTTTTCTAATTTATGTTTTAACTTTATTAGTAAACTAATTTATACATATGGTATACTTATGTGTTAGAGATATAAAATATCTTTTCTATTTTTAAGTTTCAGCCAAATGATTCAGAGGTTTTGGTGCGAAAGTGTTGTTACTGACATACGAATTTATAAGATTAGTGGAATAATTTCATATCCTGTTGAAATTATATATTAACCATGATCAGTTTAATCAAAAATGGCATATGCAAGACGTTCCAAGCCTGAAATAAAAAAAATATCGCAATCAGTGAGTCGTGAGCGAATCCGTTTTTCAACTATTTGCTAGTGGCTTTAAGGCGCTGGCGTAGACGTGCCATTAATCTTCGTCGTTGAGATCCCAATATCATGACCGAATTTGACTTTAATCTGCCTTTCAAACGACACTTAAGTAAGTTTATTTTTAAGAAAAGGATCGATCTTTCTTTCGCGTAGCTTCAGCTGTATTTCGAAGAGTAAGTTGGATTAATAAATATATATGTATAGGTTTTTGGAACTGTGTTTTATCTTTAATTAGTTTATTAACAATAAAGTTCGGCATTATAGCGGAATAATACCATCTTTTAGAGCAGTAGGTATCATTTCAATCATCCATTGTTGGCAAAGAAAAGTTATTAAAATATAACATTTAAGAAGCTGGAAAGAAAGTATTTTCTATTCATAATTTTATAATATGTTACTGATTATGCCGACACCTTTATAGTAAATAATTGGATATTAGGTACAATACATTAATGATAAAGTGAAAACTATGATTCCACTTAGTTAAATAGAAAAGATAATTGATAAAATTATTTATTTCCGCATTGTGTTAGTACAACAAAAACCAATAAAATTAGATATGATGTGAAAAAAAGGTCTGAACCATGAATTATTTTTAATTTGCCGCGTTCCTTGCCTTATTTCATTGTCTATTAGGATGGTAAAGAAGTAGTTGGTCCATTATTTTGGTCCATTGAATTGCTTTAGTCTTAAGTTATTATAGTATGTTAGTCACTAAGGTATCTATTTATATGGGCCAATGTATTTAATACTAAGTAGCCTGAAATAAATAAATAATTATTATTATTATTGTTCACAACTTGTAATGTTCAAGGAATGTTATGCACGTAATTACAGATAAGCCTATTGAACTGTTCCCTACCTCTCATAAGCGCTGATTCGGAAGCCCCACCATCCTTATCTTGTCCTGACATCAATCTCATCTCAGCGACTAGTAAAACCACTTCATGAAATATATAAAATGCACTTGTTATAAACTAGACTGCCCGAGAAACTGTTAGGAAATCTTATTTATACATGTTAAAGTAGGTTATCCTTTATCGAATACAGCTCATGTGACTGATAATTTCTTCGGTAAACAAAGAATAGGGTCTTGAACCCGAGCCATTAACTACTGTCAAAAAATCAGATAATTTTCGATAGAGATCTTTGAATTTCGTGTGTGATAAGATAAGAACTATCCTGCAGTTTAGGTGTGGAAAATACTAAAAATGAGAACGAATTATCCTTTACATAATCTTATGAAATAAAAGATTAAAAGACACTTAAAATATAATACTGTAGTAAGATTATCTTCCCTTAAGCTTACGTACAAGGGAAAGTAATAAAAATAAGGACGTCTATAATAAGTGAAGTGACATGATTACATGATTTTTAGTTTTTGTGAATAAAATTATAAATATATTGATTTCCTATAGAAACGGACTGCAAATAAGGTTACGTTATAATCCCACTGGGCTTTTTAGTGATAAGTCGTTAGTTTCATATGCAAGATACGAGCAACTTAAATGTGTTACGAACGTTGAATTTTTTTCTCGAACAAATTCAAACAGCTTTTTTATAGACATACATTATTTATCAATTTTAACATATTTTATTCTAAATGACACTTTTTAACTGCTGTATTAAGGATCTTCATTTGATATTAATTGAGTAATTCACTAAGCGGACTTTTTTTCACGAGAAGACTTTAAACTACTATAGATCCGATAGTGAGGATTTTTCTGTTGACATATTGGCACATCTAAAACAACAATTTGATTTTCATGAAAGTAGATAAGCTTGACTTGCGCGTGTGATGTTAGTGACTGGGCTAGTGCAGTTTTTCATTATACATATAATATAATTGATGGACATGGGTGATTACAGCTAGTATTTAAAAGTGATTAGTTTCATACATAAATTAAGAATCATTTAAAATAATTCTAGTGTATTATTTCTACTTTTGTGTTAGACTTATCTAAGTGCATATATTTATGTCGAAAGATGAATAAAAATACAATCAGCATGAGGTTTCAATGTTCTTGTAGCACGCCCAAGGAAGCATGTAAGGACAAAGGCCATGGCCAATGATGGCAATCATTTGGCCTTTTTAACGTCGAATTTTGGGACAACCTGTATAAAAGACACCTGTTTCAATGCGTGAATATTCATTATAATGCACTTTTCGGCTTGAGAGTCAGTGAAACAGGCATATGAGACATTTCACCTTTAAGTCTCAGAGTTGCGGGGGCCTTACGAGTGACTTGAGTCATCCCTTTCCTATGTTGGAGATGAACTATTTGTACGGATTTTATAATGGCCAAAGTATATCGCGTACGATCAGGTCGGCCTGCTTCATATGCGAGTTCAGTATTATACGGACATAAAAAAATAATGATGAAAAACTGTAACACCATGTATGTAAAAGGATATTGATATGAAAATTCAAACAAGTGCGCTTCTTACCTGAATTTCCGTTCACAAGAGGAACAAATTTATCGTTTTCCATGAAATAATCCTCGTTTGCAACCATAACGTTCTGTCACAATACATCAAATGTACCACCTCTTTAGGATTACTGGACGCAACTGGGAGAGTATTGAATGCTATCAGATGGATTATATGCACTCGGGTGTTCGTTGTCTGCCGTCATCGATTTATGTTCAGACAGATAGAAGTATAATACCTTATTTATATTGAGTCGATAAACCCCTTTGTCGTGTTAAGTCAATGACACGCAGATCACTTGAGATATGATAACTTTCATGGGAACCTACTAACAACTCGCTTTTCTAAAAATCATTAGATGCATTGGCCTCATAGCTCAGTTGGTAGTCCCTGCTTTCTGCGCTGTAGGTCGTGGGTTCGATTCCCACCCATTACAGACATTTGTGCGGCGAACATAGGCGTTTGTTCTGTGTCTGGGTGTTGATAAATTTTATTTGTATGTATTTACAAAAAAGTTTATAAGTATGATATCAGTTGTCTGGTTCCCATGATACAAGCTATGCTTAGCTTACTTTGGAGCTAGATGGCGCTGTGTGAAATATATAGCAATATTTGTTTATTTTAAATATTGTATCCTACAGAAAACTACCATTGTCATCTTTCTGCTACTATTCCACAATAGGTAGGGTCAGCAAAATGTATTATTCATCATTACTCTCTGTCAGACGTGATCTCAGCGCTAACTCCTGTCTTACTCATTTCATCTTTCACACAATCCATCCATGTTTTCTTCAGCTCTTTTTGTGTGATAAAGTTACGAAACGAGCTGATGGATCACCTGTTGTTAAGTGGTAAACTCGGCCTGTCTCGGGTTGTCCCCTACCTAGGTAAGAAAAGACCCAATTCGCATCGTATCCGCCCGTTATTCTGAGACTTGAAGGTGGTATGTCTCGAGTGCCTGTAATTTCACTGGTAATCACACCTTTCAAACCAGAACACAATAACAATATATAATATCATAAAGAAGTTAAACAAACAACAAATATCGATGAGTGTGGTAAATGTGACAATGCGACTTTTGAGGCTGAGCGTTGAGGGCCTTTCGTTGCGTTCGAGCGTTAAGCCCCGACTTGTATAATTCTTAGGCCCCCTTACGATCAGCGTAGAGGGCCTAAGAATTATAAGAATAAGACACGGTTTATTTTCCGACTTCTATCGCTGACTGTCCACTAACGCATTGTAAACAAATTATCATCGATTGGAGCGTTCCCCTGCGAATATTTACTGTGTCGGGTGTGTCATAACGCGAAAGTTTATAGGTCGTTCCAATTCTGTGTATACCTATAGATCGTCCAGGGAGTTAATTCACTATAACTATTTCTCCTGGAAAGTTGAAAACCTATTACTATCATCCAGTCAAACATAGAGGCCCATGAGGGTTATATAACCAAATTCTTGTTCACTTTACTTAGCAAAATCTTACACGAAAGTTTCAAATGATACAAATAATATTTAATTATTGTTAATTAAACTAAACTTAAGCAAATTTCAATCAAAGTTATACGAGTTGCTGCAGTAATGACACACATTTTTAGTAACTGATTTTTCTGGGGGCCCACGTTGCTCAGGTCTATAAGTGTATATCCCTTTGAATCCCTACACATGTCCCCCGGGTGGTGTGAAAGTAGCAACCCAAAGTAACAGTAGAACTTGTGCTAAGTTCGTCCGGAGTAGTACTGCCGCCACACCTGGTAATCTGCCGCCAAGCAGTGATGCACTCATATTGCTGTGTTCCGGTGGAGGGGAGTGGGTGCCGGTGAAATTGCAGGCGCATGAGACGTAACCTCGTCTCGCGGTGATGGACGCAACGCATTGTGACTTGAGTCATCTCGTACTTTCGTGGAGAGGACTTTAGTCGTATTGCTGTTATCTATGGGCGGCAGTTACCACTTAACATCAGGTGGACCGTTAGCTCGTACCCGAAACACATAAAAAAAGGATCATATCTAAATGGAAAAACTGTTGATAGTTCAACCGGCGATATCGGTAGTACCTTCAGCATATATATGAATAAGACATGAAATAGTCAGATGGATCCTCCGAGCCACAATTCCTGCACATAACAAAAGCAATACGACTTCTTAGGTAGGGGACTTAGGTAAGGGAGTAACTTAGGTTTCTTTACCGAGGGGTAAAATAGGGGTGCGTGATAAAACCGAATTCCACGCGGACGAAGTCGCGGGCAACAGTTAGTTTTAGAATAGATTCAATAGTTACAAATATTAACTGTGACGTAAAAAGTAACTATTACGAACGAATCTAACCCCAATGTTTAACTGCAACGCAATACCTTTCATTTAATGAAATTAATTGTTATGTTTTCCCCTCGAGTAAAATAATGCATGTTCTAATTCCTTCCAACATTTAGAACAGATAATAAAACGGGAGACTATCAGGGAGGTCGTGCTTCCGCCACCGCAATTAGTTCATAAACTGTATTAATGCGGGTGAAAAGCTAAAACTAAAATATTGTGATAAAAAGTTGTTTAAAACGACTTGTTTTTTTTATTATTAGCGATAGACAAGCATTTGACCGCAATCTCACCTGATGTTAAGTGACGATGTGGTCTACGATATTTTTTGACTATTTTACTTTTCGTCGCGCATAGCTTCTGATCGCTTATATCGGTTACAGATCTTATCATTCGTATAAAAACTCCTACCTAAGCGTACACCCGCCGAATAAATATTGGTGGACATTTCACTAACTATCTAGCCACAAAGTAAGCTAAGCATATCTTGTATCATGGGAAATAGACAACTGCCCAACACTTGTCAACTTTGGAATCCTCCTGAGGTTTTTCCGCTGAGGTACGATATGGGCTACTTCAAAAGAAAGTGCAGAGGTATCTACAGGGTAGGCAACGCATTGGTAACCACTTGAAATCAGGTGGCCCGTCTGCTTGCATGCCTATAATCACATAAAAAACTGATATATTACTTATATACTTTTTTAAATACATACATATTAACATCCAAACAACTCCCCCGACTAACTTGGATTCTTCAGCTTGAAAATTAATAGATATTGCAGCCGCTCTTGCTATTCCATCAAGAATAATAGACGAAGTAAAAACGTTTTTCCGATAAGAACGGTAGCCGAGACGCGACCCGAATAACGATCCTATTGATACGTGAATCGGAACTAGATGATCCTCCCCAGTAAATAAATATCCGAATTTGGCATTCCACTGAGCAATCTAGGAAGCACTATCATTATTTTCATATTTCTCTTACTTTTTTACCGTTAGCCTACACGATAATAATCTGTTACATAAGAAATATGGCGGTCACTCAATATTATTTGGTTAATCACTTATTAAAAGTTGCTTACAACATCATACAATTTTATTCTCACTACAGAATATTTATTTCTCAGTTGTAAACTTACATTGACTGTCTCACAGGTCCATTGGTATTTCCTAACGATTCCTACATAGGACAAATATTTGTATTTATTTAACCAAAACAAACCAAGTGATGGCAGCTTTTACTTTCAAATCCACGGTGGCTTCATCGTTAACCCTGAGAGTACACTGACAACAGTTTATTGCACGCAGGACATAAGAAGGCAAGCTAACAAAGCATATCCAGTTCGTTTGGCACATCTATACAAATAAATAAAATTGAAGTGTCTGTTTGTAGTATTAAAATAACCGCTTTTTACTAAGTGCATATAGATGTATACACCAAACATATACCAAAACATATAACAAAATGTTCACTGGCAGATAGCTAATGTAACAAAGAGTAACTTAGGCTACTTTTCCGAGGGGTAAAATAGGGGTGCGTGATAAAACTGAAATCCACGCGGACGAAGTCGCGGGCAACAGCTAGTTTTTATTAACAATTAGTTACGATGTAAGGAGATAACTTACTTAATATCTAGAGAAAAAATTAAAATACATTTAAAAAACAAACGGCAGTTTTATTAACTTTATACAAGCTAGTAAATTATAATTTTGGGTATTATATAAAATATATAAACTAATTATAAATTATTAAATTAATAAATAATCTCACAAAGGATTCGATGACACGTTTAAAACTGTAGATTTTTTACTCCCGTTTTATCTTTGAATTATTTAATGGATATTCTGAAAAAATGTTTCACAAACATAATCTAGGAATTAAAGACTGATAAATTATAAAAAACTTCAATTTAATTGATATGGAGATTAATTACGAGTGATTTATAATCAATAATATAAAAAGAGCTGGCCAACGCAACAGTAGTTTGTTCACTTAATGTATTATATGAGTCAACTGAATAATGCGTGCCGTCGTATTTTTTGGATTGTTTTTGGCTTCGGCCTCAGGTAAGTTCCTAATTTAAATTTCAGTTCAATATTTCGTTCACATTTATTCCTATACTATAATTATTCCTTGCATGACACGTAATATAGACAAACGTAACAGCGACTAATCTATCCACTGCAACACAGGCATACTATCGACAAGCGATAGTGAATGGGCATTTAAGAGGCCGGGTTACCCAAAATGGGAGTTTCCAAAGCAGTTTATCTACTAAACCGTGAATATAATGTAAGAAAACAAAAATGTTTAGAGTTTATTTGACACTGTTTGACCCCAAAAATAATGGGAAATAACTATAAATATGTAAAATGTTTTTTAGCACTGCCTTCTTCAAAGATCGTCGGCGGTGAAGTTACGACGATTGATCAGCACCCAAGTATTGTGAGCATGCTATACAGCTGGAACTTGAACAATTACATGCAGGGTTGTGGTGGCACCATCATCAACACCAGAGCTATCCTCACCGCTGCGCACTGCACTGAGTAAGATGTACTAAACGTGTGATAGTAAGCTAGAGTAAGGTTGTTAAACGTCTACAAGATTATACATTTATTAGCCGTAGTGCCACAAAAATAACCTTCTTCGTCAGAGCCTTCAAACCACCCATAAGCTACCCGCTATCCTTCTCTTGTTCTGGGAAAGTCATTAAAATGGCTTAATTATTTATGACTGTTCATTTAGAGTTAGAACCAACTGTTCAATTTACCGAAGCACATTTTAACACCAATTGTCTGATATATAACGTTATTAAACAGTTAGTTATTTAACTGGAGCCGATAAAAAAAGCATTACTGACGTGTAGGAAGACCCAAGTCATATTGTAGCACTGCCCGCATAATAGTGATAATTGAAAATGAGAGCATCATATGTCTGTAAATTAACCAGCATTCAGACCTTTCAAATCGAAACAAAGCAATCTGTAAGCTCCATTGCTTGACGGTAGAAACAGATCTCTTGGCAGCTCTTTCCCGAAAAATTCATTACCATTACTCGACACGAGTTTGATTTTCTAATAATTTATTGTTCAGTGAAGACCTAAACGCACCACAAAGATGGCGCGCCCGCGTCGGTTCTACCTACGCCAACAGTGGAGGCGTGGTTCACAGAATCATTAAGATCCTAAACCATCCTGAATTCAGCTGGGTCACCACAGATAACGACATAGGAATCGTATACACAGCCTCTGCTATAACCTACGTAAATAATGCAGTCCATCCTGGTACCTTCTCCGGAGGCAACTACAACCTTCCTGACAACTCGGCCGTATGGGCTGCTGGATGGGGAGCTATCAAAGTAAGTCTTACCACGTCCGGTTGATGTCATTGAGTTGTACAAAATTAAAGTGAAAGCTAGAAATCTATTACTACATCTACTACTACTCTTTTTGTTTATTATGTAACATACCTTTTGCCAACTTGCTGACCACATTGCTTTATTTAAACAATTATCTTTATGATTTGATTAAATTGTGTCTCGTATCGTTTTTATAATGGCCTTCCACTGGGAGTCTTGGGCGTATCACCCATTATCGCCGTTGCCTCTGGCTAACCCAAGCACATTATACCTTATACATTATTTTGAGAAACCCAGACATCTCATGGAACTGCTTGTTATGTTATTCAATCTGGTCTTAAAGCCACATTAATTGACCAGTTTCAAAATAGGTTTATTTACACTGAGGCACAGTTACGTCCTATCATTTATTATCATTTTTATATGCTCATGCTGGCCTTCCTATACTAGATTAAAGTTGGGTCATCGGAGTTTTTATTAAAGCCTACCCTACTTTGACGTAACATACTAGTACTCCTTGCAACCAAATACAATCCTTTGGAATTGCTAGTGTGAACGTTTATTGCTTTGCTCTGCATGTTTTGCATAAGGATCCTTATTATAATAAGTTTAGAATTCCAGTGACTGCCTAAAACTTAATATAGAACATAAAAATTATCATTTGTGAACTACGTCTTATTTATATCATAATTTATTTAAGGTTTTTGTACTACTAACATACTGAAAGGTTTACATTTTGCATTTTATCCCTTCTCTCGTACTCGTAAGGCTAATCAAGCCAAGTCTCCATCAAGTGTCTCCATGGAGATTAATATAACCTTTCTCTTCTTTAATTATTAAGAAAGGTTACGTTTCGAAGGTTCGATGGGATAATACTTTATTATACCAAGAATAGAGAATTTTTGACGACAATTCCTAAAGGGTCAGGAGTCGAAATTCATAGTCGGGCGCGGAGGTGGTGCTTCGGGCCTCAATTGGTTAAGGGTCGTGTGGCCTCAGTTGAGTTCGTGGTATAAACCTATTTAAATATAGTAATGAGAACATCATAGTACTTTAACTTCTTATAGAATATGATGAGTGAATATGGTGAGGAAAAAATAGTTTTATATTATTTTAGTTACCTAAATAAACAGTACAACAACCTACTAATCAATTCTCATATTTACTTAACAAGTCTATTTCTTCAGTTGTAATATTTATTCTTAAGCTATTTCTTCACTGTGCTACCTATTGGGTACTACCATAATATCTTATGTCTACTTCGAACATACCTCTTAAAAAGATCACATTATTGGCCAATACAAATATAAAATGTATTTTCGAAATTTTTTGACATGCGTGCTTATGCCGGTAGAGGGTGGCGGTTTCGTTACAGGGAATTAACATCAGGTGGACTTTCAGGTGTCATAAAGACAAACACATCAGTCATCCCAAGGGAACACTATATTTTTCTGGGATCAAAGTAGCCTATGTATTAAATCCAGGGTAAAAGCTAACTTGGTAGCAAATTTCATCCATATCCGTTCAGCCGTTTCAGCATGAAGTAGTAACAATCATACACACACACATATAGTGACGAAATTTCACCTTTATAATATAAAAAAAACTATTAGAGATAATTATTTTTGTTTAACATTATATTCACCTATATAAAACCGTTTAGTCAGCGCAAGTCGATAAATCAACGCATCAGCCCATTTATCTCGGAATTGACTGATAAATGATATTATTTCACACAAAAAAAATGATTAATCACAATCAAATATATTTGTGTATTTCATTTTAGCTAGGTGGTCCTGTGTCAGAAGTACTCCGTCACGTTCAAGTGTGGACAGTGAGCCAGGAAGTATGCAGGTCTCGGTACTCTGTCTCGGCAATCACTGATAACATGCTGTGCTCCGGCTGGCTCGACGTCGGTGGCCGCGACCAGTGCCAGCAAGACTCTGGTGGTCCTCTCTACCACAACGGCGTCGTCGTCGGTGTCTGCTCCTGGGGCATAGACTGCGCTTCAGCTTACTACCCCGGGGTTAACACTCGCGTTTCCAGATATATAACGTGGATCCAGGCTAACGCATAAACTGTATCGACTAATGAGGATATAATACTGGACCTGGAAACCGCGACAACAGTTTTTTACTTCAGTATTTTACAGTGTCCATTTTTGTATACTGTGCACCTCTGTTGTATTCTTATTATTATTAAATAATAAAATGTTATAAATACAATAAAAGTTTTTTTTTCACGAGACATGACCTGATCCGTTGTTTACCACTTTTATTACATCGGACATTACATGGGAACTATGAATAACATTATGATTAATTGAAGTATAGGTTTGAAAAACGTGTCCTTGAATTAGAAATGGCTAAGCATAAACTATAACAAGTAATGAGAGAATAATGATTAAGAGCAGTAGAACTCTCGCCAAGTTCGTCCGGGGAAAGTACTACCACCATGCCTATTTCTGCCGCCAAGCAGTAACGCTTTCGTGTTACTGTGTTCCGGTTTGAAAGGTGTGGTTGCCGGTGAAATTACTGGCACATGAGAGATTCCACCTACACGTCTCAGAGTTACGGGCGCATGCGACCTGGGTCTTGTCGTACCTAGTAAGGGAGGACCCAAATCGCATCGGTTGTTATGGGCTGAGGTTACCACTTAACACCAGGTGGGCCGTCGGCTCGTTCCGTAACAGTATTTACATAAAAAAAATGAGTAGGTCTTTTAAAAACTAAAATGAAGGCTTAACATAGAAATGAACAGATTTTGTCTCAAAAAGTATAACTTAATAATGTACTAAGTGGTGTCAGCTATCAGCCATTTAAACCATTGCACCTGGATTTCTAACACATATAAGGTAATAACATATAACATATATATTATATACACATATAACCTATATAAGGTCATATTGCACCTAGCTTCCAAACATCCTGTATAGAATTAGTCCCACGTCAATGTCGCAAGTGACAACAAATAATAATTACTTTAATTCGTAAAAATTAAAGTTTCAAACCAAAAGTTTCTTAAATAATGTTGATAACGATGTGTGGTATAACTTTTTAACTTGTTTAAGCCACAGGTATATAATATTATTTTGTCTTTCCTTCTTTAGCGTAAATATAGTTTTATAGATCAACGTAAGAGCAATTATGGAAATAATGTAAAGAGCTCTGCTTTAAAATGTATTTCTATTAGTAATTCACACAATGTTAATTTCAACATGTAAAATTTATTACTGTTAAAGTGCATCGATTTAGCCCATGAGACCAATTATATTTTTATATATGTATACAATACATAATATATATTTTAATATAGACATACAGTTTCTTATATTTTTAATATTTGCAAGCAATTGTTGCGGCGACGCTGAGAATCATCTGTGGGTCACTGACGACCGTTGATCAGTACCCGCCATGGTGGGCATGTAAGAAACTAGTGATGGCCGCTTTTACTCTGAAATCAACGGTGAGGTGACAACAGCTTATTGCACGTAAGACTAATGAACAAGAAAAGGACGCGCAATCAACGTATCAACGCGCTTCAAGATCGTTACACACATTTTTAATGTCAGTAATTTACGGTATAAGGATATAAGTTACCTAAAATGTCTGCTAGTGAATAATTTAATTACATTTTAAACAAAAAATTGCAGCTTTATTCAATTTAAAAAGCCAATAATAATATTTTTCGGTGTCCATTGAAATTTATACATAACTAATTTTAAACTACTCTTCTAAAGAATTCGATGACATGAAAAACTGTAGTTTTTTTTAAACATTTAAAAAAAACCACTCGTGTTCACTTCACCAAAGCCTAACGATGAATAGAGTATGTATTTACTAAAAATATCTACACCCGATAAGTCTGACAAGAGATAAAATATAACAGGCAACTTCACGCGATTTTGCACGTTGAAAATTACTTAATAATGGAAGACCGAGAGACGAAGTAATAATAAGCATTTAATATATCTTTTCATTGATATGTTATAACGACTTCGTATTGCCTGAGTGTGAATGAGACCGGTGGAAGAATTTATTGGAATACCGTTTAGAGTGTGCACATGGTTATTAAACATATATTAGCTTAAAAAAAAAACATAAGCGCCACTAATGATAAATACATACTTATAAAACTATTTGTAAAATGGGTGGTCTTTATCGCTAAGGATTTTCCCAGGCAACCTCTGGATGAGGTGATTCTAAAGTCATTAATACCTACCTGCTTGCTGACCCATTTGACCACGTCAGGAACAAAACTCAATTTATTTTATTTTCAATGTTTATGTATGTGCGTGACAAATAAAAAAAAAACTATTCTATTCCATTCTACCTACATATATGACAATTTAAATATTTAATTTTATATATATAAATTTAGCACAATATATATATATATATATATATATTATATATATATATATATATATATATATATACAGGGTTACAGGAAAAGTCGTGCTAGATCCGTTAAGGGCGTGGAGTACCCATCATTTCTGACTTATTTCACTATGAAACACCCTACCCTAAACTTAACCCTTTTCGAGATATTCGACTTTTAATTTTTTATTGAATAATGCCGATTTTTAGGCTACGAAATTTATTTTTGTTTATTTTGTGTATCTTATTATTATTATTATTGCATTTTTACATGTGTAATAAGATGCTTTAGGACATCAATCATTAAAATAGTGCATAAGTTAATTGAATAGACCGTAGTAGACAAGTGAAAGTAAAAAAATAAAAAATATATTAGCAAGCTTATTTTTCTCTAAGGGATATCTAAAAAAAATATTATGACACTTGTTCGGCAGATATTTTTTAAAATATCTACGTTTCATCAGCTATCTAACGAGGTATAATAATCTAGGGTTTTATTCAAATGCATTGGAAAAAAATTAGTTTCATAGGCGACAGTGGAGAAGAAAATTTATACTTAGCCCTAAAAAGTAAAATAAAACATTAGGTATGCATGAAATGTCATTTATTAAAGGTTTTCACACAACTTTTTCTTATTCTACAGTTCATGTTCAACATGGCCGCCTCTATTTCTGAAACATTGTCGCATCCTTCTACGGAGACCAGTCTTCACTACTCCAGTGGTCAACGTGGTCCTCATTTTATTTGCTGCATCCACAATCCTTTCTCTTAAGTCTTTCCACAGACAAAACTGGATTCGGCTCGCTGTACACAAGACTTTTCATGCACCCCCATACATGAAAATCCATGGGAGTTAGGTCCGGACTTCTTGCTGGCCATGGCAACGGCCCCACCTCGT